>CAJQUN010000077.1:0-2681358 GCA_907163345.1 Haberlea rhodopensis
AGTTATTGGAACACGGCCACACAGGTTACATCATTTATGCTGTGGACGTATCTGAGGAAAAAGAAGTGAGAGCTGAGGACATTCCGGTTGTGGCGGAGTTTATTGATGTGTTCCCAGATGAGATTCCGGGATTTCCGCCTGTCAGGGATGTAGAGTTTGCTATTGAGCTGCTGCCGGGGACATCAGCTATTTCTCAAGCCCCATACAGGATGGCACCGGCAGAGCTGAGGGAGCTAAAGGTACAGTTACAGAGCTCCTTGACAAGGGATACATTCGCCCTAGTGTATCGCCTTGGGGCGCACCAGTCTTGTTCGTGAAAAAGAAGGATGGATCAATGCGTCTGTGCATTGACTACAGGCAACTGAACAAGGCCACAGTGAAGAACAGATATCCACTTCCGAGGATTGATGATCTGTTCGACCAGCTTCAGGGTACAGAGGTGTACTCTAAGATAGACTTGAGGTCAGGCTATCATCAGGTGCGGGTTAGAGCTGGTGATGTTCAAAAGACGGCTTTTAGAACTCGATACGGACACTATGAGTTCTTGGTGATGCCTTTCGGTGTAACAAATGCACCTGCAGTTTTTATGAGCCTGATGAACAGAGTATTTCAGGAGTACCTCGATCAGTTTGTGATCGTATTCATTGACGACATCCTCGTCTATTCAAGGAGTGAGGAGGATCATGCCAATCATCTGAGGATAGTGCTCCAGATCCTCAGAGATCATCAGTTGTACGCCAAACTCAGCAAGTGTGAGTTTTGGCTGAGCAGTGTTGCATTCTTGGGCCATATTATATCACGAGCAGGGATATCAGTAGACCCGAGGAAGATAGAGGCAGTTATGGATTGGTCTACCCCTACTTCAGTCAGTGAGATTCGGAGTTTTCTTGGGTTGGCTGGCTATTATCGACGTTTCGTCGAGGGTTTCTCAAAGATCGCCAAACCACTTACACAGCTGACTCAGAAGGGAGTCTCTTTTTGTTGGTCAGAGGCTTGTGAGCAGAGTTTCCGGGAATTGAAACCCAGACTTGACTACTGCACCAGTTCTTGTGATTCCCAAGGAGAACAAAGGATTTGTTCTTTATACCGACGCATCGCTACAGGGCTTAGGATGCGTACTGATGCAGGACAGACATGTAGTGGCTTAGCTTCAAGACATTGAAGCCACATGAGACGAGGTATCCAGTCATGATCTGAATTGGCAGCTACAGTTTTCGCCTTATAAGATATGGCGACACTACTTTACGGTACCTCATTCACCATCTTCACTGATCACAAGAGCTGAAGTTCTTGTTACACAGGCTGAGCTGAATAGGAGGCAGAGAAGATGGATGGATCTGCTGAAGGATTATGATTGTGAAATCCTATACCATCCCGGGGAAAGCGAATTTGACAGCCGACGCTTTTGAGTCGGAAGGTGAGGAGCACAGCAGAGGATGCTATGTGTTATATCAGCTATGTTGGGCTCCTACTGCCATTTGGGATTTGATTATGATGTATCTTCTTCACCAGTACAGGTTTTGACCTTGCTAGCTGAGCCTGTTATTTATGATCACATCAGGAAGGCTCAGGGGACCGATGTAGAGATTCAGAGATGGATGTCAGTAGTCCATTCAGATCAGCCATCGAGATTCAGAGTGGCTGGGGACGGTTCTTTGAGACTTGGCGACAGATGGGTGGGTTCCAAATACACCCGAGTTGCGCCAGGGTATTTTACAGCGAGCTCATTGCAGCAGGATGAGTGTCCACCCAGGCGGGAAGAATATGTATAAGGATCTACGCAGCTTAGTTCTGGTGGAGGCGTATGAAACAAGATGTCACCTCATTTGTCAAGCGCTGTTTGATTTGTCAGCAGGTGAAGGTTGAGAGGCAGAGGCCGGGAGGTGAACTAAGGAGTTTGGAGATACCCGAGTGGAAGTGGCAGCACGTGTCCTATGGATTTCGTGACCCACTTACCGAGGACTGTTTTGGGTTTTGATGCCATCTGGGTAGTCGTGGACAGATTGACCAAAGTGGCTCATTTCATTCCTTACTGTATGACATATACGCACTTGAGGATGGCGCAGTTATATGTCAGAGATATAGTGAGACTACACGGGGATTCCTGTTTCGATAGTGTCTGATCGAGATCCGGCGGTTCACATCTCACTTCTGGGAGGGTTTGCAGACAGCTCTAGGTACCGAGTTGAGGCTGAGCACAGCCTATCACCCTCAGACGGACGGACAGACCGAGCGTACGATACAGACGCTCGAGGATATGTTGAGAGCTTGTGTTGCTAGAGTTCGACATAATCATGGCAGGACTTGATAGCCTTGGTGGAGTTCTCTTACAACAACAGCTACCAGGCAAGTATACAGATGGCTCCTTTTGAGGCCCTCTATGGTAGGCGTTGTAGGTCACCCTTGTGTTGGGATGACTTGGACCGTAAGTCGGTTGGAGGACCAGAGTTGGTTCGGAAATGGAAGAGAAGTTTAAGGTATCAGACGAAAAATGAAGGCAGCTCAGGATAGACAGGCAGCATATGCCAATCAGCGGCGGAGACCGTTGGAATTTCAGTTGGGCGACAGAGTTTTTCTGAAGATCTCACCCTTCAGGGGTGTGGTACGGTTTGGTATGCGGGGGAAGTTGTCTCCTAGATACGTGGGGCGGTATGAGATCTTACAGCGTGTTTGGTACTCTGGCGTACCGTTTGGCTTTAACCGCCTTCTCTGTCTGGTATACACGATGTATTCCATGTATCTATGCTGAGGAAGTATGAGCCGGATCCTTCACATGTATTACAGCCTTCTGAGATTCAGATTGAGTCCGATGTTTCCTATGTGGAGCGACCTATCAGGATTTTGGATAGGGCAGATCGCAGACTGAGAAACAAGGTTATTCCTATGGTCAAAGTTCAGTGGGATCGTAGGGGTGTCGAGGAGGCCACGTGGGAGACAGAGCGACACATGGTGCAGCACTACCCAGAGCTGTTTTCTGGTATGCGTTTATGTATTGTTTTATTTACATTGGGTAAGTGCATACTGATTTCGTGGGCGAAATCTTATAAGTAGGGGAGTATTGTGATATCCCCGAAATGATTAAGTGTTATTTAGACATTAATCATTGTTGTGAAAATTATGATATTAATTCTTGTGTTGAATTAATAATATTGGGAGATGCATGTGAGGGTGCATGTGTTGTATGTTGGGATTTTGGGGTTGTGGCATGATTAATTTGGGGTGTGTGTTAATCGTTTTGGTAAAGTATATTGTAAATGGGAATTGAAGTATTTTTTATTGAGAAAATACTATAAAATATCATGTGAGGATATTTTAATACATCGTGCGAAATACCGGGACCAAAATATAACACATCACATAACCCACCACAAACCCACCCCCCTTGACCCATACCCTGCTGCCAGCTGCAGCTTGCCCATACCTCTTCCCTCATCTCCCACTCCACCTTGTCATAACTGAAATCACTCCATTCTCTCCAACTTTTTCGTCCAACATCTGGTAAGGGAAAACAAGAGGAGATCCACCATTTTTCTTGCTTGGAAAGCTTGCAAAAATCGGAGCCAAAGGGGTGAGAAACCATTTCTGGGTTTGTAAAATATGTTGTTGAACTCATACTTTGTTGGTGTGAAAAATGGCATGTTAGTTTAGGGTTTTGTTAAACCTTCGATTCATGTTCATTTATCATGTTTTTATGAAGCTTCCAGTATTTTTCCTTGAGCACATTACATGTTTTATGTGGTAGATTTAAGCATGTAAAGTAAGGTGTTCGAAAATCTGGGTAGATATTTTCCTGTTTTCTGGAAATATGTGATCTGGGAGTGATATTGAAGGGGTGGTATTATGCATGTTAGAAGGGTTTTTGAGTGAACCTTCGATGTGAAAATATGCATGGTAGTTTGGTGAAACCCTGGACATTTTTATTCGAGCAAATTGCATGACTTATGTGGTAGATTTCATTGCTTGAAAGTGTGTACTCAAAAAAAAATCTGGGCAGGAAGACAATGCCCTGTTTTCAGAAAATGTTGGATGAGTACTGATGTTCATGGGTGATTTTAATGCATGTGGGTTTGTGTTTGGGGTGCAATCTTGATATGAATACACTCAGGGGAATGTGTTCTATTTGCTAGCATGAGTGTTTAAACATTTGGTGTATGTTTTATGCTAGATCGAAGGGTGTAAATATAGGTGTTCGAAAATTCTGGGTTGGTATTTCTCGAACAGAGCATCTCGATCGATCGACATTTCATCTCGATCGATCGAGCGAGGGAGAATCTTGGTTTTGATTTTAAGCGTCTTCTCGATCGATCGGGAAGAGGGGCCGATCGATCGAGAGGCCCAGAATGTTGAAAAAAATATAAATTGTTATATTTTGTTAAATTTTGATATTGGATTGTAATGAGACATCTAATATTGTGTTGTACACTGGTGTAGAGCCTTCACAGACGGCTACACAACGCAGGGGATAGAGTCCCACCACACACTACTTTTTGGAAAGGTACGTAAGCGACGTACGGGCATCCCAACGGTAACATGTATTTACGTTTGTCTGTGTGACACATGATGAATGCAATGTGATGCATTATGAATTGATACATGTTATTATGCATTGTTGTTGCATATTGTGATGTGGGATAAAGAGATGTATTCCACGAGTCAGGGCGATCACGGTTAAGGTGTTAATGCTTACGCTTTACCGCTAAAAATGTGGAGCAGGAGCGGGGAGGCTCGCTTGCACATGGAGGCGGGTTTATACCATACTGAGCGAGGATGAGATACCGCTAGTATGAAGAAGCGAGGATGAGATACCGCTTATTTTGAGATTATGAAAGCGAAGAAGCATTAAAATAACTGATGATGACTGACTCAAGAAAAAGAGGAAATGTCATGACATTCATTTGTGAAACCATACATTCATATAATGTGTTATATTATGAATTATGGTACAGGGACAACCAATGGGCATTGTAAATGCGATGGGAATACAGGAAGTGATTTGTATTTTATGATTGTGCATTTACGCCTTATTCTCATATTATGTTGAATATGAATTGTGTTATGCTCATGTGTTGGGGGTTGTCTTTGTAGGTGCTTTTGATGTTGAGAACCAGGGTCAGGGTTGAGAAGCTGAGCTGTAAGGAGAGCTACAGGATTAGCTGCTTGTTGAGAAAATTTTATATAGCTTCTACATGTGGTAGACTAAGACTATAGTGTAGCACATTTTGTAGGAATTTGTGAAATTCCTTTTTGAAACTTTCGCTACTGTACCCCTTAAGCTCAGGACTATCAACATGACTCATTACTCTGATTTATTCATATGAATGTTTAGTTCTCTTAATCGCACCTATTAGTATCTTGAGATCTCGGGGTCTCACAGCCTGGAGGCGATCGATTGCCTCATTTGAGGCGATCGGTCGCCTCCTCTATTTTCTACAAATTACGATTTTGCCCCTCCTTTTCCAGGTTTGCTCAGTTTGGTCTTTTTTCATCATTTTAAGCCTATTTCCTCCACGTTTATGCATTTGGCCCTGGATTCCTGAAATATACAAATATCAACCAAAGAGAGTAATATTTTCCAAGAATCACTACAAAAACGCCCCTAATCTTATATCAAATTAAGTGTAAAAATCACACTTATCAGTAATGAAAGTTAAGATTATCATTGAGCACCCCCAAATCCTATTTTCAAACACTTCTCCACGAATGCAGTCACTCCCTCAACTTGGATCAACAGGTCTTTTTAAGCTTGTAATGTTAGGCCTAGGTGTTGGCTTCAAAGAAAAGATAGGGTAACACAAAGAAGAGAGTATAAGCATGTAATGTTCATATTTTTAGCACAAAATTGAGCTTCTCTTCTTTTTCTCTTTTAGCCTTGGCCACTTTGGGTCTTATTTAGTCACTTTTTCTCTAGGCTTTATCTATCTTTTGCTTTTCTCATTCATCAATTTTTCAATAATAAGCTCATCAAAATATAACAATTTATGTGCATCTAATGAGAATCATTATACTCCCTTAAGGTAAGGATGCATTCTTTCAATTTAGGCTCATAAAGGTGGGTATAATGCGTTGCCAAAAAAATGTCGAATGGTGCTAATTGTATGTTAAACATACACCATTCTTTTTCAATTATGCTCAAATTTGGATACTAGAGATTGATATATACATGGTAAGCTTGAAAGGCTCAAATGGTCCAAAGATCGCCTAAATCATTTCCAAGTCAAGTTCATAACTATAAAATTTCGCCTCAAAGTGTCATCATCAAATAATTCTAAGGTACTCTAAGATGCTCAAAAACAATTCATCAAGTTCACAAAAATTTTCACTTCTACAAGTGCAATTCACAAGATTATGACTCAAATGTGCTCAATATATTCCTCATCTTTGACATGCTACTCAAAACAAGATATTCACAAACAAGTTTTACAATCATCAAAACTTATGTTGACATGCAAAGTGAGATTAATATCATCATGGAATAGAGACCACTACTATGATTCATTCTTATCTTACTAATTAAACTCATTTCAAGAAATTTTTTTCCGTTGGTGCTCAATAAACGACCAATTTCCAAATAAGAAGAATGCACACAGTATTGCACTCCCCCAAACTTAATTCATGCATTGTCCTCAATGTGATAAACATGGAAAGTAAGACAAAGCAGTTACCGTTGACAACGACCGTCAGTGATCGTTGTCCAATTCCTCATCAGCTCGTGGGGTATAATGTTGGACAGATCACAGCACGCATGGAGTCTCGCCAAAATCAAAAACAAAAACAAAACAAACCAAAATAAACTAAAACAAATCAAAGGGTTAAGAAAGAGTTCTTGATTTATAATCTCAAGCTGGACTTTATACCGTTTACGCTCAAGTGCCGCTAGGGCCAGTAGGGTAAAAGTTTCTATTCTCCATGTGGTACTGTCGTAACCACTTCTCTTTCACAGTGAATAGTGCCCCGTGGTCATCTCTCAGTTTGAAGGTGTCGAATGGTAGAACATTGACAACTTTGAACGGTCCAGCCCATGGTGCATCAGACTTCCATGGAAAAAATCTCATCTTTTTCCTATTCATTAATACCGAGTCTCCTACACCAAATTTACCTCCTTTTTGTTGGCCATTCGATGTGACCTCCACCTTCTTCTTACTCTTAACCTGCATCGCATCAACAAATAGTGTATCAATTATATTGACACTAAAACATCGGTGCTCAGTGCGTGTAGTGTTCACAACTTTGAACATAACATAAGTAACTTAATCCCCCTCTACTCGGAGGATCAACTTCCCTTCTTGGACATCAATCATTGCCCTTCCAGTAGCTAGGAATGGTCTTCCTAATATCAATGGCATGTCCGCCTCCTCCTTTATGTCTAGCACCATGAAATCCACAGGAATGGGGAATTTGTCAACCTTGACCGGTACATCCTCCACTATCCCATGAGGGTACTTGATGGACTTGTCTGCCATCTGCAATGAGACATTGATTGCTTTTAGCTCTCCTAAGCCTAGCTTCATGTACACAGACAAAGACATTAAATTGACACTTGACCCCAAATCACATAAAGATTTATTGAAAGATTTAGAATTGATTTTGCAAGGTATAGTGAAACTCCCTGGATCCTTTAACTTTGGAGGTGAATCATTTTGTATGACAGCAGAACACTCCTCAGTTAAGTTTATCATCTCATGCTCTCCCAGTTTCCGTTTTTTTGATAGTATCTCCTTTAAAAACTTAGCATAATTTGGCATGTGTACAATAGCATCTTTTCGCGTGTTTGTCCCTCCTCTTTCTTGGTGTCCGCCTTGCCTCTTAACTCTACATGCACATCCTTCTTCTCAGCGACCTCCTTTCCGCTCCTCAACGTGATAGCATGGACTTGCTCCCTAGGTTTCGTCTCTGTGTCACTAGATTGTGATCCCTGTGCTCGTTCGGCTACGATTTTTGCTAGTTGTCCCATTTGGACTTCCAAGTTCCATATCGACGCCTCGTGATTTTGGAATCTAGTTTCCGTCGCTGTGATGAACTTGGTCAACAGCTCCTCCATGCTTGGCTTTGGTGCATACCCCGGTGGTGGTTGGGAATAGTTCCTCGGCCCAGTATAGTACGTATTTGGGTAGGGGTAGGTCTGTTGTGGTCGGTTCCCTACAAAATTAACAACTTCATTAGTAGTAATGAATGGGTTACCACCTGGCATTCAGTGCTCGGATGTCCTCCTTGGCAAAGCTCACATGTAACAGTTTGAACTTGCATTGCATTCATGCTCAAACTATCGATCTTCTTGTTAAGCGCTTCCAATTGGGCAGCTATGGTAGCGACTTCACTCACTTGGTGTACTCCGACTTGCTTCGTTGGCACGTTCCTTTCAGACTGCCATTGAAAGCTATTAGCAGCCATCTCCTCCAACAGCGTATAAGCTTCCTCGGGCGTCTTCGTCATCATAGTTCATCCTGACGCTGCATCAATCATAGAACGATTGTCAGAAAATAAACCGTTATAAAACATTTGTACCTGCAGCCAGATAGGGAGGCCATGATGTGGGCATCTCCGCAGTAGATCCTTGAAGCGCTCCCAAGCCTCATACAGTGTCTCTGGATCACATTGGGCAAAAGTAGTGATGTCATTGCGCATCTTGGCCGTCTTGGATGGTGGAAAGAATTTTGACAAGAACAACCGCGCCATTCCATCCCACGTGGTAATAGACCCTACAGGCAACGATTGTAAACAGGATTTAGCTTTATCTTTTAAAGAATAGGGAAACAAACGTAACCTGATGGCGTCATCAGTAACGCCATTATGCTTGAATGTATAACAAATCTCCAAAAAGTTGGAGATGTGGGCATTTGGATCGTCAGTAGCTGCTCCCCCAAACTGGATCGAATGTTGGATCATCTGTATGATAGCAGGCTTGATCTCGAAGTTGTTAGCCAGGATAGTCGGTCTCGTGATACTCGATAGTGATCCATGGAATGTAGGGTGAGCGTAGTCCATGAGTGATCTTGCAACTGGTGGTACCAGAATCTCCTCGGTATTAGCCATATGTGCTCTTGCTTGCCTTAGCCTCATTTGACAAGTGCGTTCAATCTCGGGATCAAAGGGCTCAAGTGTAGGGTTGCTACTCCTTAGCATGCATCAAGATATAGTACCCTGTAACAATCAACCAAAACAAAAAGAAACAGTAGAAGAGAAAAAAATCGAAATAAAAAAACAAATGACTAAACTACAGTCTTCTAATCTCGTTTGATATTATTAAAACTAGTCCCCGGCAACGGCGCCAAAAACTTGATCGCTTTTATTTTAAACAGAAAATTCCAATGTAGCGATTTATTACCGCAAGTGTACGGTGTCAAGTTTTAGTATAATGATATGAAAAGTACGGATTGTCGAACCCACGAGGACTAGGAAACAAGTACCAAACTCCACTAGTTTAACTATATTTAGCCTACGAAAAATGGTTATAATTAATTAACTAATTTGACTAATTAATTCAATAATAAACCCAAACAATCAATAGAGAATGTGAATAAAATCAATAGAGATAATTATCAAGACTTTCGATTCACCTATGTAATCCCCTACAATTTACCTATTAGTTAAGAATTAATTCAAACAATCTAAGGTGACGAGTTTTCCTAATTCACTTGCTATACCTTGGTCCGGCTATAACAAATCTAACACTAACGTAACAATAAGCCACTCTCGTATCCTTATTGAACAATTAATATTGTAAATCGATCTATGAAAACCTCTAGCCTTCGATTTTGGTAAATCTATTGCTATCACACGTGTATTTGACTTTATCTCTCGATCTCAGCCTGAAATCCATGGCATAAATCACTATATCGAATTCCAATTTTATCTCTCGATCTCAATTGTAATTTAATATCATTCAAGGATGGCCAAACCCTTAAAAGCATGAATAACAATGATCTATGCACTTAATTATTAAGAATCAATCAAAACATTAAAATTAAATCATGGGTTCATAATATAGGATCCCCTAAGTCTTGATAACAAACTTATCTTAGAAACATATTTAAAATCAAATGCAAAATCATGTTTTTCAACATCAAAAGCGTAAATAAATTAAATAGTAACAAACAAAGTTTAGAAATGCGTATAAACTAGCGATGTTGAATAGCGTCGTCTATCCCGTATCCGTCTCTTGCTTTGCTTCACTGTACGTGTATTGATCTTCACCTCCTTGCTGCCGTGCTCTGTAAGTGAGTTCTTCGCACCGCTCCTTCACCAGAATTTACGTGCAGAATTTGCAGAATGAGTCTCTCTCCGTTCAAGTCCTCTTCATGCGTGAATTGCTCTCTGAGTTGTACGTGAATCTCTTCTCTTCCCTTTCCGTGTATTCTTTTCTGTATCTCCTGCTTCTTCTCAATCTCCTCATGTCTCAATGTTTCTTCCTCGTACGTAACTCCTGCTGCTCTCCTTTTTACCTCTCGGACTCCTCTCTCAATTCACTTCTATTCCTCACTCACGTCACTTGGTTTTTGCTGCTCACGTAACTTCCTTTAATATATCTGGTATGGTCCCAGAATTTTCGTTCTTCTTCCACAAAGTCACGTACGTGAATGACTCTCCTCCTCTCCTTCGTCTGTGTGTCTCCTGGAAACTCCCGTTTCTCTCGTTGCTTCTATCTCCAACTCCTCTCACGTCCCACCATGCGGCTCTTTTTCTCTGTTCACGTTGAAGTCCCCTAACTACTGGAAACTACCCTACTTAAATACAGTGCTCCTTCAATGTCCTCTTATCTGTAATCTCCTGACACGTCTGTTCTTATCTTTACGTGAATGATGCATGTATTCTCCCAGCCAATGACAAACACTTCTCCTTCTTAATAAATTTGATCTCATGTATTATAATATCATATCATATATTATAATTTAATATTTCATCCATGTTCGATAATATCCGGTTGTGCTCGGTTTGGTCCTTTTTCATTAATTAAAGATTAAAGATTATTTTCTCCACTTTGCATTTGGACCTGGATTCCTGAAATATAAAAATATATACCAAAACGTGTAATATTTTCCACGAATCACTATAAAAATGCCCCTAATCATATATCAAATTAAGTGTAAAAATCACACTTATCACATATCAAATAAGACATTCATATGGTCTGAAAGTACATTCATTACATTTCATAATAAGGTTGACAATA
The DNA here is from genome assembly GCA_907163345.1 of Haberlea rhodopensis. Lineage (NCBI taxonomy): Eukaryota > Viridiplantae > Streptophyta > Magnoliopsida > Lamiales > Gesneriaceae > Haberlea > Haberlea rhodopensis. The sequence goes on from CAJQUN010000077.1 coordinate 11,168, forward strand.
GGCAAACATAACTACATATATTACGGATAAAACTCTATAATGCCCTTCTAGTACCACAACGGCGCGACTGTTTCCATCTCTGACCTTGTCCTTCCTGAATGGCCTGGTCATCCTGCACTACAGGTATATCGTCCAGCTGAACATCAGGTGAAAAATTAGGGAACACAACCGGTGACACGTCAAAATGTGGAGACATTGGTGCATATATCTCAGGGAATTTAATATTACATCTGGGATGGAAAGTTATTGTGTGTACATGGATTGATAAGGCGTGAAAGGTGTTTGATCAAACGACTGATGCAGTGGTTGAGAAATATAACAATCTACGTACATGTCGTCGGCATATGACGAAGATGGACCTGATATATATGTCGGGACATAGCTTGATGGGCCAGCATCTCCAACACTCACATGCATCGGCTGTACTTGTTCTTCGTCACTCACATGCATAAGATTTCGGCATGACCTCATCGCAAGAGGAACATACCACCAACACAAATCAACATATACTAAAAGTATATATCATCAGTTCATATCCAGCATACACCAGTCAAACTACTAAACAAATATCCACACTGGGTGAAATAAACTAAAATACATAAACTCCTCACACACCACAGGGATAAACCCCTGGTCAACATATACATATAATACTGGGATAACAAAAGAATAAACCTCTCAAGTGTGGCTGCCATCAAACATGCCCTCTCTGGGTCCTAGCCACCTGTATAACCTGTCATTGTCCACACACAAAGACAACAACAGCCCCCCTTGGGGGTGAGCAAAAGCCCAATATGGAACTATCATGGAATATACAACATGTATCTATAAAATGTGATATATGATGCAATGCAATGCGATGCGATGCATGCCATGTCATGTCATGTCGGTATCCTATCGTACACCCATCCACTGGGTATATCTGAATCAATAAACGAAAGTCCAACCATATCAGAATAGCTCGAGCCTGTCAAGCCTATAGGGTATCCAGACGGATGGACGTCGGCAAAGCGCCACCAACCCCAGGTCCTGACATCACATAATCATATAGGGATATCCAGACGGATGACATCAGCAAGGTGCCACCAATCCCCGTCTCAACAAATCATACCAATCAAAGGGGACCACGATTCCCTATGCCTATCGGGCCATGTAATGCCAACATAGTTTCGCAGTACCAATCCCCAATGACCGATATCAGAATCCAAGAAATATCATTCAAGGATATAGCTCAACGTGTATGTCATGTATCGATGTATGTATAAAAACTGATGTGTGTTAACAAAATATTTATTTTCATACATCGATGTGCAATTATGAATGCTATGAATGCCACATAATTTAAATGAAATCACGTAGCCACGTAAGTCACATAATTCAACAATAAATCATATATCAAATGATACAGATACCTGTCGTATGTTACCCGATCGCAACATACCTTATTTCTTCGCATATAGTTCTTGATATCTTCGGTCACTTTGATAGAATTTCGACGCAACAATATAAGCTACATAATTGAAAGATACTCATTTAATATAAACAACCATGTGATATATACTCCAGTTAGCATAAGCAAACTAGTATCATGACCTATATCCCATTATCTATCTAAATAAGACTTAAGCCACTAGTTAGCTACTTCTCATAATTAAAGAATTACTACCTAGCAACGTCTAAATTCACCAAGACATTGTAAGTTTTCCAATTACAGTGCAGTTGAACAACGACAAAACATAATAAGATGTGAAGTACCCTATAACATAAATTTTGGGTTGCATTACTTTTATTTAAAACTCGCCAACTCCCACTACCTCTTCCTTTTCACGATTACAGGGGCAACTAATTCCTTGTCGAAGCTTATTAAAGCCGAGGTTTCGTAGCATCATAGACCCAAATTTTTTTGCCCAGGTCTAGGCACGGTTTCTATGTAAGATTAGCAGTAACATCTCCTATATAGCATACAAAGTAGCTTAGAAATTTAGAAATTCATACTCACATATCTCAGATTAAAACTAGGACGTGAAAAGAGATTAACCTTGTGAAAAGAAATTAACCTTAATTCACAGCTCAAAGTCGAGAAGGCTTCACCAAATTTTAATGAAGTTTTGAAGTCAAATATTGAAGATACAATAAGAAAAGGCATGGTTTTGCTTTCTAGTATTCCATCACTTTGCTCCATTTTTTTTACACAGTTGTCTTTTGTTGTCTTCTTTAGGAAGTCCACGTAAGTACCCAAGTTACTAAGCATCTTATAGAGTTTAAGGCGGTTAATCAATATCTATCTATATTGCCTTCGTTTTTTTTTATAATAAAAATAAATAAAAGTTCAACTATATATAATAATAAGAAAGAGGCTAGATGGCGTATTACTTTATCTTTCTTTATAATAGTCCCATGCATTTTACTAATTAGTGAGATTTCTTTCTACATTGTTAAACTAAATTTCCATAAAGAATTTACATATAGGACAAAACTCGAAACATAAAAATTGTATATGAGTTGGTTTTTCTATTGGAATTGACATCATCTTATTTGGACTAGGCTACAATTACTTATTCTAGAAACCGTAACAAATATCACTTATCTACTGCAGTTCAGCACATGTAGCCAACATAAGGCACTCACATTATTATTGAGAGGTTAAACACGATTTACATTTATACGGTATGAGGGCCTTACATATTTTATACATGAACATACTTGGCTTAATGGCTACTGGTCAAGGATGTCCCTAATAATTTGTACTGAATGTGTACCAGTTTTTGTAAATCTTAATTTACAAATCCACGTGTAATCATAATCATCATCAGAAAACATAAATTATATAACAAGTAACTAAATATAATATTATACATTGCAACATAATTTGTAATACATCACCTTGCACCATATGGAGCGGCAGGTAAATAATCGTCCTCGTCGATTGGTATTGGCCCAATATCAATTCTTGAGCGTCCTAGTTGAGGAGCTAAACTTTGGAGCCGCGACCATGCCCAAATCTAAAATATTAACATGAATAATATAAATAAAATATGCAAGAAATAATTTTTCAGTATTTTTAAATAAAGGCAGCGATTACCTGTAGGAGTTGTAATGCACCACATATTACATTTTCCCCTCTCTATGCTGAAGTGCACAACTCACGATATATGAATGCCAGCACAGTACTACCCCAGCTAAAAATACCAACAGAACTGTTATCTTCTAATTTTTGTATGTACAAGCTATCAGGGCACATAATTCCACCTATCATTAATAATGTACAACCCCGTGCATATTTAGCAACCTCATCCGACGTACTATGCAAATGGAGGCGATTATTCACTAAATGATTATTCAACGTAGACATTAACAAACATGCACCTTTAAAGTGACCCGGATCTGGTGTAAATCCCAAATGACGATCACAGTATTCTTGCCACTCGGGTATTGTCCTATCATAATTGGTGCTTGACACTGCAAGACCATATATTGGCATACCCCAAATAACTGCAATGTCTTGCAGTGTAATAGTCGTCTCTCTAGATGTAAGATGGAATGTGTGTCTCACAACGCCATCTCTCTACTAACGTCGTGATTAGATTAGGGTCAAGCGTAATATTATTACACCTATATACACCATAAAACCCAAACTCATTTAACATACTTACAACACATATGTCTAATGGGCAAAGATCCCAAAAATAGCCACCCGGATTTCTCACACGCATGGGGCAATCAATATCACCTGCCCATACATCTTAAGAACGCTGACATAACTGTAATGACAACATATGATCGTCAATTGGGCCTGGTACGGTCATCAGATCCATCCTATTATATGAAACAAAAAATATATTAGTACATATAGACAACATAAAGTAAACAAAATAATTTAAAACATAAAACATGACGAAGCCCAGCAGCCACCGCCGACAGCCACTAGCCATCAGCCATCAGCAATCGACGGCAGACGGTGGACGGCGGACGACGGACGACGGACGGCGGACGTCGGCGACCGGCGGCGAACGGCGGGTGATAGAAACTAATAAACGGCGTCTGGATTTCAGTGGTTACCATGATACATTCTTACCTCTAAATTTTTAAAATATGATGGGGTGACTAGAAGAAAAATGAAAAAAAGGCTTGTTGGAGGTAGTGGAGGTTGCTGGCCGAGGAAAAAGGAGGCGACGATTTTATAACACCAACTCACGCCAACACAATTGACGTGATTATTAAATGGTCATGCCAACCTGGTTGGCGTGACGCTGCATTAATAATTAGTCACACCAACTCGGTTGGCGTGACACATAATTATTAATGGTCACGCCAACTCAGTTGAGTTGGCGTGACTATTAATTTTACACATTCACACCAATTGAGTTGGCGGCTTCTGTTGAAGACGCCAACCCAGTTGACTGCTAAGGTTAGTTTTATAATTTATTATATTTGGGGTTATTTTAATAATTATTTATTTAATTTAAGTTATTTAGTTAAAAAACTCAGGTTTCATATCTAAGTCACATACAAAATACAATATATCCAAGTCATAATTATTTTAATTAGTCAAATTAAAATTCGATAGAGCAAAAAATTGTCAAATATAATGGGCATACCAAGCAACTGTGTTCCACAAGTGACCATTTGGTTTGAAAAATAGGATAAATAATATAAAAATTAAAAATTATAAAATGATTCTAAAAATAATGTGTGATAAGTTATATGATATTTGGTTGATGATAAGATGGTTAATAAAATTTATTGTTTGATATAATATCTAAAATACCATTAGCATTATAATAATAATAATTTAATATTACTATTTTATTAATAGTATTATATATTAGAATCTTTTCGAAGTAGGAAAAATTAGAAATAAATCAATAAACCTAAGTTTAATTTTCTCTTTACTCTCTACCTAAAATTTCCTCAAAGATTCCCACTCATTTTCATCTTTACATTTATAATTACTCTCCGGAGAGAGAAATCTTGTAAAGTCATACCAAGTTACCTGTATGTTTAAGATGTTGTCATGTTTTGCTTATTCTAAGCATATTTTGCGTATTTTAAGCCGTGATCCTTAAAATGGTATCAGAGCCTAGGTTTATTCCAGAAATACTAAAATAATATTTTGAATATTAATATATCCTTTAATGGGGGATAAAATACACGAGAATATGGATCCGAAAGAATGTTTGAAGTGTTACTCATACATGTGGTACTTCAAAAAATTAGAAGAACTAAATCAGGAACATCTGGCCGAAGCTAAAAGCTTCAACCAGAAAAGGAAAATACTACAAGAAGTCGACGCTAGCCCAACTAGCATTAATCAGAATCAACAACTGGAGAAGATAGCGAGGAAGCTTTACATGATGAATCTCAAACTTCAGTTCGAGTAATCCGTATGCCCGATGAAGTAGTTCAAGAAGAAGTGAGTCTTCATGGAAACCCAGTAAGTTCTGGTCAAAACAGAAAGCCTGAAGTTACATATCAGAGTATTGATCATGACCAATCAGGAGTAGAACCTCGTCAATATGTTCTAATCAAGCAAGTTCAGAGCACCGACGAAGAGAACTTTCAGACGCACGCATACTCATGCGATGAAAGTTTCAAAGATTGTAACTGGTGGACGAGCGGAGAAAGAGGACATTCTACAGATTGTCTAGAGAACAAAAACCGTGGAGTAAAACAGTTCAAGCATACCAAGGAGTTCGAAGATGCTGTTTATTTCCAGGATTTGGTGCAGGTGTATATGAGAATATCCCCCCAGATGAAAGCATCTACGAAGTAGAGAACAATTTTGAAAATGGAGGTAAATCCAGTTCAAATCAGAGTGAATGAGAGTTCCTTCAACATATGATCAGAGAAGTACCGTTGGGATTTTTCACTCATACCACAGTTTCTCATAAAACTCTTACGAAGATCATGAAAGAAGAGCCAAAGGCTTAGATGTGTGATGTATTTACAATTGGAGCAATGGAGAAAGCCAAGGATATGATTGGTCTTCGAAGCAAGAAGCATTAGATTATCCATAAGGTGACAATAGGTGAATTTGTGATCTCGATGGAATTCGCGGGAAACCAAATTGAGATGCATTTAATCCCCTACAGAGAAATTCAAGAGATTAAGAACAAGGTGCAAAGAGAAGTTGCTAGCACACTCTCATGGATTCATATCACAGTCATTAGAGTTATCATCAAAGCAAATTTCAAAGTAGGAATTGATTCGCCAATCAACATGGCAATCTTTGACAAGAGAATCTCAAACCTCAAAGACTCTTGTTTGGGAGCAGTTGCAGGCATTTTGTATGCCGGAAAGGTGGCCTTCAACATCTATCTTAAAATCACATACAACATGGGAGATCGAGACTTCAACAAGGTCCATACTCTTCATCAAGATTTTAACAGAAACAATTTAATGAAAGAAGGGAATAGGCCTTACTCGATCACCTACCAGGTGTCTTGCACGCTCTTGAATACACATCATTCAGAAGTATTCTTGAGAAAGGAATTCATCGAAATCACCAGAATTTTCAAAGATTTTGCAAAAGTTGTATTGTCGGATATTATCAATATGTCGATAATTGGAGAGATCGACATGAGGATACAGGACCAACCTGTTTTAAATAGAAGTAGGAGCCTTATGATCGAACCAAGAAGAATGTCTTTCCAATAGGTTAGTTAATCACCAACTATCCCGGAGAAAAACAAAAGACAATCTCAAGCAGGATTCAGAAAATCCCAGATATCTTCAAACAATGGGAGTTCTGAAGTGTCCAGAAGGATGGCGAGAAGTTGAAATAATCTTCGACATTACGGAAATGATAACATCTTTCTTTGTGATGTCCAATATTATTTACAACAACCTACAATTGGTGGGATGACAGAAAGAATCCCAAAACAGATTATTCTTGGGATTGAGTTTCTCGAGGAACACAAACCTTAGAAAAAGGTTACAACATGGAATGGAATTCACGATGGATGGGAAAAGATATAGAATCCAATGACCACTAGTCCATTCTCAATATACATCTCAGTCGTGATGTTATACAAGAAATATCAAGCAGAATATTTTGCAGCTTATTTCGATTCAGGAGCTGTAATATGCATTGTCAAATGAGACATCTTCCCTAAAGAAGTTGGAGAAAAATTACCATCCATTGCCGGAAGAGACTTTTCCAAGCGGACTATTATCTTAATGAAAAAGAGTCCAGGCGACGGAAATAATAATCGGAGGAGCAGGTGGTACCCCTCAGTACAAAGTCAAAACTCCACCTATTTATTTCCATGATACATGAACTGATCTGCTGCTAGGAAACAATTTCCTACCGATATTCAAGCGATTAACACAGGAAAACGAGACAAGGAGGCTTATTTTCACAACCCTTTGTGATCATAAGATTATTGTCCAGTGACTAAGGGATGCTTTTCATAGAAAATTCCCTATTAGTTTTCACAATAAGCGTGGTGATGAAGGAAAACTTTGACATCCAAAGATGAAGGATCAACGGACATTGATGAAGCGATCCTTCAGTTTTGACAACAAGGTCCCATTGAAAAGGATTCTCAAACTTTTGATTGAGTTAATACTATGTCTTTCAAAGATCAGGATGAGGAAGAAGTTACCATAGAAACCCTGTTGTTACTGAAGAAGGCATTACGAGATGAAGTTCCACAGCCTGAAACTACCCTCGAAGAGCAAATCACTCTAGAGGATGTGAAAATGAAGATTCAGAGGAACTACACAAGGATCCCATGGCATGGTGGAACAAGAATGAGCTCAAAGCTACTTTGAAGGTGAAAGCCGGAAAAGAAAATGAATTTGTCAGATTCAAACCAATCCCCATGAATATAGAAGCTCGGATGGACATGCAGATAATACTTAAGGAATATCTTAACATTAAGTTAATCTCAGCAGGTGTTTCTCCATATAGCAGTCCGAGATTTCTTGTTCGGAATCATGGAGAACTTAAACAAGGAAAGCCAAGATTGGTGATCAATTATAAAGGGATCAATGAAATCTTGGAGTTCGATGTATATTTTATCCCAAGGAAATAACATTTGGTAAATAGCATCAAGAATGCCAAAGTGTTTTCTAAGTTTGATTGCAAGTCTGGGTTCTACCAGATTAAGATGTAGGAAGCAAGCAGAAAGTTTACATCATTCTCCACACCGCAAGGGCACTATATCTGAAATGTTATGCCAGTGGGATTGGCAAATGCCCACCAGATATATCAAATGAAGATGGATAATCTTTTCAAGGATTACTTCAGTATTATGTTCTTGTGTATTGACTACATTCTCATTGCGCCAAGAAACATGAAAGAACATCTTAAACATTTGGAAATCTTTTCAGATGTTTGTTATAAGGAAGGATTAGTGCTCTTTGAATGGAAGGCAATGATTGCAACAAGACATATCGAGTTCCTTGGAATTGAGATCGACGAATCTGGAATCATCTTACAAAATTATATTGGTGAGAAAGTGCAGGGATATCCAGATGACCTCAAAGACTTAAAGTAATTTCAGAGTTTTCTGGGAGTTGTTAATTTTGCTGGAATGTTCATCAACAATCTAGCAAGCTACAGGAAGGTGTTCAGTCCACTACTCAAGAAAGATGTTAAGTTCGAGTGGAACGAAGATCATAGACAAGCTGTCAAACAGCTCAAAGAAGTTTGTTGGCAACTACCAAATCTTGCAATTCCAATCGACGAGGATGAACTAGTATTATACACAGATGCCAGTAATCAATTGTGGGTTGCAGTCCTTATGAAGGCCACACCTGATGGAGAAGTGCCATGCAGATAATGCAACGGTATATTTGACAGCAGTGAAGTTATCGGATGTCACATAAACGAGAATGAGTTCTTTGCAGTACGAAAGGCTTTTAGAAAATTTCCACTATTTTTACTTGCAAAGAATTTATCTTTAAAATAGATAATACTAGTGTTAAGTATTTTCTGAAAAACAAAATTGAATCAAAACCAGAAAATGCTAGAAATTTAAGACGGCAAGCTGAATGCCAGTCTTATGATTATGATATTGTCATGGTGAAATCTGATAAAAGTATTCTTGCAGATTTCCTAACAAGAGATGGATGCGAGTGAAGCCAATTCCATCATAACGAGATCAAAGCACCTCAGAGAAAGTCTTGAGGAGCTAGACAAGCAGATCAACGGCCTAGTGATTAATGTTCAGGTTGCGGGTCAAGTTTGACTTGTAAATGATGTAATTAGATGCTATGTATATTAAAAAGTGGGGACAATGTAATAGGCCGATGATGATATCTTATATCTTGGTCAGTATATGTATATATTAATCATGTTAAGTAAAGAAATGACGTTTACTTATTGAGGATTAAGGTAATGAGGCCACACAAAATTATTTCAAGAACCCACAAACCACTACCCCAATGGAAGCAAGTATAATTTCTGCACATGAATTTAACCTGAAGTACACGCACCAGAGGTCCATTTATGGGCTAAAGTGTGAGGACGCGTTCCTAATCAAGTGTTAAATTATCACACAATTGTTATTTATTTGTAAACAACGGAAGATTATTTAAAATTTTACTAATAAGTGGCAATGTAACTATCAAGTAATTACATGTATCTATAAAATGAGATATATAATGTGATGCAATGCAATGTAATGCAATGCAATGCATGAAAGGTACAAATCATCTCGGGATAGCAAACGACAGGAATCCAATGAATAGCTATCAAATATCTCAAGCTCGAGCTAAGATGCGACACACATCGCCCTGTAGTGCCATCGAGGTCTCCAACCATCCTACAATGGGTGATGGCGACACACTCGGTGCTACAGGTTCAACTGAGCCCGATGGGTCCAATCATACCCGTGTCTGAGCAACGTCGACACACTCGGTGCTACAGTTACTAAACTGAGCCAACTAGCGATGTGCCCATCATCCTCACGACACCATATCGAAGATTTCAATAGGACTCATGCGGTATCAAAGAAACGATAGCTCAATGTGTATGTCATTCATTGATGTATATATGTAAAAATGATGTGTCTTAACAAAACATTTATTTTCATACGCCGAATGCTAAACGATGAATACCATGAATGCTCCATAATTCAATTAAAACCACGTAGCTAGGTAATATCATGTAATTCACATAATTTCAGCTAATCATATATCAAATAATACAAATATCCGTCGTATGTTACCGATCGCAACATACCTTACGCCTTTTGATTCAAATATTGTTGTTTACGTCATAGATGGAATTTCAACACAGAACGTCAATCAGAACAAACTGAATATTCATTTTAATAAACTAATAATTATTTAGGTCAACATTTCTTAATTTTGAAATTTCTATTATTAGTACAAAAGATACTACTCTATCTAATGTATTTTAATTCCTTAGCTATATTCTTCAATAAAATTAGACCCGGCCAAGGGTCATAAACGACCCTAAACATGCCCAGAACCGGACCATGGTCAACGGGAAGGTTAACCGGGTCAACAGGTCCAAGGGTCGGACCCGTAACCGTCCCGTCTATAGGCACCGGTTAAGGGTCATAATTTTTATAACCCGTAAACCGTCGGCTAACTGGCAGTTCAAGGTTTTATAAAAGTTTAATTTTATTTCTTTTTTACATTTTTAATTTTAAAATATATGTCGTAGTGTAGATTTGAATCATTAGCTTCAATCACTGATAGTGTTTATCGCGTACGCCCAAATTAACCCTATCAAGTTAATAACAGTTATGAATGTAGTAGCATGAGTAGGGATCGATCCCACGATGAATGTAATATCTATATGTTAACTTATGCAACCTAAAATAAATACTATGATGCAAAAAACTATTATGCAAAATTAACTAAGTGAATTAACTTATGTGAAAAGAGCGATTCTCGATTTTCGATTAACTTTACAATTGGTGTTTACTATCTCGATCATCGATCTTCACAAACGATTCAATTTCCATATGAATATTCATCAAGGACTTTTAATCCAATAATCAAAGTCCTATCTCACCTTAAGTTTAGTTAAGTAGCCCAATCGTTCTAGTATAACCCTTATCAAACAATCAATCAAAATACAAGCGATTAAAATTTAAATCGATGATAGCATATGAACTAGTGAGATCGATGAAGCTAAACAACACAATCCAAGCGTCTATGTTTAATCTAGTCAATTGTTTTTCCTAAGAATTTAACAAACTCACAAATGGAATTTTATCAATCTTAGTTGCTTCATAAATTAGAGGGATCAAACGATTCCGTATTTGATGTCTAATTTAGCGTTAAATTGTATGAACAATAGCTAGGTGATCAATCTAACAATCAAACATAACAATCATGGCAATAAAATCAGAAAAACAATTGATACTCAATGAAAATCAACAATGAAAACTTAATCTCACGAGAATCGTAAACTCGAATGTATCGTTTTCCTCAGTTGAAAATCACAACGGTATTTAGCTACTCATAACTAGTTCAAAAACAATCAAAACTAATTTAGAAAGCATTAAACTAATAGAAAAAGGAAGAATTACTAAAAGGAATCACGATTCCGGAGCGTCGCTTCCTTCTTCGTTCTTCAAAGCGTTCTTCACAAAAGTTGATAGCAAAATTTATTCTAAACTCTAAACTATGTTCTTAAGTCTCTATTCTGGTCTAAACAGGCTGATTTTTGAGTTTTTAGAGGTGGGGACGGTGATGCCCGGGGATTAATGGCGTTAATCCTGGTATGGTAATAATCCTTAATGGATTTTAATTGTGGCAATTATGAATTAATTGCAGTTTTGGGACTCTCGGGGATTTTAAATCCGGTTTTTGGAGTCGTTGGATCCAAGGGATGAGATTGCATTTTCATCGTGGCGATAACCTTGGAATTTGGTCTTTGGTGGAATTTGGGGTCCGGAGACTTTGTACTGGGGCTGGCAATGGAATTTGAGTTGGAGAGGTGATTATTGAAAACAAATGATTTTTAATGAGTCGGGATGTATTTGTGGAGGACTTGGAATTTTTGAGACTTGGTACTATATATATACCAAGAGGGCTCGGTATGTAACCATTTTCCCCTCCTCATTCTCTCTCATCTTCCACACCTCCTCCCCCATTTCCCCCAAACCCTCCTTTTCTCCTCCCATGGAAGAATCGAGCAAGGCTCGATCTCGGAGCCTAATTTCTCGAAGATAATCAGGTATTAATCTTCCCCTCGTCCTTATCTTCGATTTGATAGTAGTATGGTGGATTTTGGTTAAGAATTATGTTGGGTTTGGAAATTGGAGATTTTTGGTAAAAATCCAAAGTTATGTTTTTAGTGTTTTTATGGGTTTTAGTGGAGTTTATGAAGTGTTGTGGTTGTTGGTAATTATTTGTATGAGTTTGGGGAAGGATTTGAGGTGCTAAAATGGTGATTTTTGAGTTTCAGGGTTCTACCGATCGATCGGTAGGAGTAACCGATCGATCGGTCGAGTGCCGTAGCGAAATATGAAAAATTTGGGTTCTACCGATCGATCGGTAGAAGTTACCGATCGATCGGTAGGGATGAACAGTAAAATTTAAAAAAAAAAAAAATTTCTCAAATTTTTTGGGAGCTTATATGGGTACATTGATGATGTATTTGGGGGTTTGATTCATGCTTGGGTATGTGTTGTGCACTCATAAATAATTGTGAGTTATTTTGTGTGTTAGCACATAATTAATCCGGTCACGGGACCAAGGCAAAGTTTGATTCGGACTACAGAATTTTAAGGTACGTATGACGTACTAGCATAGCCTATTATAATGTTGCAACTATAAAATGCATGGTATGTGATAATTGCATTATATGGACATTGAAATACATGGTATATGGTATTTGCATAAATGGAAATGGAAATGCATGGTATGTGGTATTTGCCATAAATGGATATTGAAATGCATGGTATACGGTACTTGCTATAAATGGATAGTGAAATGCATGGTATATGGTAATTGCGATAAATGGTCATTCGTTGGGAATTATATGGTGTCGCTTTTGAGCGAGCAATGATTGGGATGTTGTCGCCGTTGAGCGACCATCGGTTATGACGCCGCTATTGTTGAGCGTGCGTGGGGTCGAAATGCCGCCATTGTGGAGCGAGCTATGACATAGAAATATGGAGTCATTTGCTAAATATATGTGATATCTGTAGTACTCTATTTTGATGGTTTAATCGCATTTGGTTATGGAACTGGTATATCAGGAATGGTTTTAGTTGATCAATGAGATGATCAACTGGCTTTTGGGAATTTAATGGTTTGGTTATTTTGAGAACAGGGACAATACAGGGGATCCCGGATGAGGATGATACCATCCAGGGAGTATCATTTAAATTCATGGCATTTACATTCTGTAAATTATGAACTGCAATATTATGATTATTGGATTGATGGTATTGGTATGCTCACCCCGTGTGGGGGCTGTCTCTGTTGGGACAGGTATTACAGGTGTAGCAACGGCTTTGGAGTTGAGCTTGGGCTGTTGATTAGAGGTACTTCCAGGATCGAGTTACCAGAGATGGTTGGAAAGGCGCTTAGATCCAGAGTTGAGATCGAGTTGCGCTTGGGAGGTGCTTCCAGGATCGAAGCACCAGTAACGGTATCTGGTAGAGTATTTTATAAATTAGATACACGCTTATTCATTGGGTGCTCTCATGTGAGTACGTCTTTACGTGTATATGGAATGTATAAATGGGCATGATTTTCTTTCTTCATTTCTGGTTGCATGCAATTGAATATGGAATTGCTAAAATGAACTGAGAGTATGTTAGTGTATTATTATTAAGGTGCATACTATGAAAGATGTGGTTTCCTTCCCATGATAATATGATTATATGTGCTAATGGCATGTGTTAATACACTAATAACGGGTTGAGGGCATGGGGGTCCTTACATTAGTGGTATCAGAGCAGTGGTTAGCTCTTTGGGGCTGTTGAGGGCATAGGAAACTGTTAATGGGAATGAGAAGTACATATGTATGCATGATAATAGTTAGTGTTGTGTGGCACAACTATATTGCTTATGTGCGTTTATGACATGTGTTCATAATTGGGATATGTTGTTGCTAACCATGGTGGTTGCATTATCATATGAGACATGGATTATGCATTTCGGTTGCATATATATCGGAGTGATGATTTTAATGCTTTGCCGCTAAATGTTGTAGCGATGGTGAAATTCCGCATGTCACATTTGAAGCGAGGTGCATTAAAATACACTCATGGCGATGTTTATTGGAATACGGGTTATGCATTAAGGTTGCATGCATGGTGTAGCGATGTGAATACTTGCCGCTGTCATATTATAGCGATGAAGAATATTTGCCGCAAATATGTCGAAGCGAAGGATAATGCCGCTGTCATATTACTATTGCGAGGGATATTATGCCGCTAATATGTCGAAGCGAGGGGTATTTTCGCTGTCATGCCGAAGCGATGGTAAATGCCACTGTCGTGTTGAAGCGATGGTAAATGCCGCTGTCACGTCGAAGCGAGGATACCACCGTCAGGTCGAAGCGATGATCCCGCTGTCGTGTCGAAGCGATGATATATGCCGCTGTCACGTCGAAGCGATGATGCCGCTGTCATGACGTAGCGATGCGATCGGGAACAAAGTACTACATGAGTGTGAGTACCTCTTGAGTCCGCGATTATTCCGCTATTCTATTGGTGATGGTTCATGCCGCCAGGTATTCTATTGGCGATGGTTCATGCCGCCGGGTATTCTATTGGCGATGGTTTATGCCGCCGGGTATTCTATTGGCGATGGTTCACGCCGCCGGGTATTCATAGCGATGTTCCGCTATTCTATTGGTGATGTTTCATGCCGCCGGGTATTCTATTGGCGATGGTTCATACCGCCGGGTATTCTATGGCGATGGTTTATGCCGCCAGGTATCATATAACGATGGCACATTCCGCTACATCTATGGAGATGGTTCATACCGCCGGATATCTATAGCGATGGGTTATACCGCTATGTGCGTAGCACTGGATTATGCCGCCTACGAGCGATGGGTGTTGCTTGTGTACCGCTGGTGGACGATGGATACAGGTATTCCA
This sequence comes from Haberlea rhodopensis, assembly GCA_907163345.1. Lineage (NCBI taxonomy): Eukaryota > Viridiplantae > Streptophyta > Magnoliopsida > Lamiales > Gesneriaceae > Haberlea > Haberlea rhodopensis. The sequence goes on from CAJQUN010000077.1 coordinate 26,218, forward strand.
CTATCTTGATAGCGATGAGGTATGGCATATTACTTTTGTTATCATTATTGTGAATACTATGTGTTGTTTTATACCGTCATGTGTTTGACGATGAGATTATGGATGTCGTGTGTCGACATGTACCGTCATGTGTTTGACGATGAGATTATGGATGTGGTATATCGACATGTACCGTCATATGTTTGACGATGTAATTTGGGATGTTTATGTGGACGCGTGGCGTCGTTTTGATGAATAATACATTCATGTTTATGTATTTGGTTGTATGGTTTGAGTGCCTTTGGTGAGCACATGGTAGTGTCTGGGTCACTAGTTGACAAGACCATTATGCCGAGCAGGTTGCTCTAAGAATTTTGGGTGCGTCGTACATGAATTGTACCGCAGCACATATTCGAAGTATATATTGTTCGAGTAATGATATCCTTTGGTTATACTCGCTGGATTGACTAAGGCCCAGCGATTGGTGGTAAGAGTAGTCATTGAGGAAACTACTCGCTTGTTACTGTGATGTGTGTTAGGCATGGACACACCCACCCTGAGGTTGAGGAATAAGTCCTAATGGATTAGGATTGCATCGTAGCTGAGCAAGGACACCGGATTGTGCTTTGGTGTTTTAGAGATATGTTGGGTGATGACCCACAACTCTAATGGTTTGTATGGTATGGTATACCGGGTTGTGACGTGTGTCACGTTGGTAGGTTGGTATGAGCCTATGCGGCCAGCGGATCGCTAGCCAGGTATGGTTGCAATGTTTTAGTGGCTTTTGATAGCCATTATACTGCCCGTTGGGTTTGAGCTGGGTGAATCGTATAGTGATACGATGAGGGGTATGGTAGACTTTTGTAGCCTCCTTGTGGTATGATGTTTGAGGCAGGGAGTACCTCACGGAGACGTTTATACGTCAAATGTTTTGAGAGACTTATTTTGGGGCAGCTCAATTTGGTTGGAAATACCAACGTGAGTGTCAACAAGTCGTTATTAGCTCTGGTTGAGCATCTTTGCATGTAGAATGCAACGGGGATCACAATTGGAATATATAGCTAGTGGGGTAACACTACTATATTGATTTTATCTCTTGGAGAGATTTGGATTATACTGTCATGGAGACAACTGGTATTGGTTGAGGGTTGATTGAGAATCAACCGGGGTAAGCCCTACTAGTGTTGGACTAGGTGATGGCTTCATACTTCTGGTGAGATGTTCGAGGAGACGTCTCCGGGGTAATGCTCGAGATCGTGTAGTACTATGGTATTAGTACAGAGCATTACTAGGTTGGGTATACATGGCGTATACGGGTTTCGATTTGGTAATAGTGGCTTCGATGCACTATTCTGAACCAGTTGCATATTTTTGGTTCCGAGATATATTTTGGAATAAAGATATCCAGTTTTCCGAACGGTGGTTCGAGGTTGGAGGGTCATGGGTTCATGACATTTTCCTTGTGAGGAATGCGGTATTGTTATACCTACCGATTGGGAATCTTTGGGAGATTCGATGTGTTGGGAAAACGATTTCTAAGTTTTGGTGATTACAAACACCTACCGGATGCAAGAGTCCTACCGGATGTCAAAGACCAACTGGATGAAGTCCTACCGGATAACAAAGACCAACTGGATAAAGTCCTACCGGATGACAAAGACCAATTGGATGAAGTCCTACCGGGTAACAAAGACCAACTGGATGAAGTCCTACCGAGTAACAAAGACCAACTGGATAAAGACATCTACCGGATAAAGACTCCTACCGGATAAAGACTCCTACCGGATGAAGACACCTACCAGGTGAAGACATCAACCAACTGGACAAGACATAAACTGGATGGCTACCAACTGGATAGACATCAATTGGATGGCCACCAACTAGACAGACATCTACTGGATAACTATCAACCGGATAGTCCCACTGAACAAAGACATCAACTGGTCATAAGAGGATGAACGACCAGTTGAACAAAGAAAACCAGCAGAAGTCTAAACTTCCAGTAAGAGCACTAAGCAACGAGACAAAATCAGTACAACATTCTCTGACAAAGGTACAACATAGCGGCGCACCCTGCTATATCTCCGCCACCATTACCGTAAGAGTGAAAAGAGCCGTTGCTTAAACAAAATAGGAAAGAAAACAATATGAATTTGGAAAGCTAATCTCTTCCATATACAGAAAAGCTACCGTTGGACAACCAAACCTATAAATACGTCCAAGCAGAGAATGAAGAGGTGCTGAGCGATTTTCAACAAAGAGATATACTTCAAAGCAAACAAGAAAATCATATTACTGATATTCCAAACGTTCAGCAAAGAGCAGACAAACAGCGAAACTGAATCTGTGATAGATTATTTCCAATTGAAGTCTGCTGCTCAAAAACTCTCAAAGCTAGAAAGTTTATTCTGTAAAGAGTGTTATAGAATCCCTTGTAATCAAAAGTTAAGAAGATTGTGATTGCTAGGAGTTTAGGCCAAGTGTGTTAGTGCCTAAGAAGATTGTATACTGTAAAGTGTAAACCAAGTCTTCTAGTGAATCCTTCCTGCAAAGGAAGAAGGGGAGACGTAGAAGCGTTGTGCTTCGAACTTCCAGAAACAACTCTTGTGTTATTTGTTCATTACTTTATTACCTCAGTTTTATTCCTCACAAGTTCAGTAGACGTCTTCCGCACTATAATAAGTGTCTGCTGACTTGCCTGATATTGAGAAGCAACTGTAATACTTAACAGTTTACAGTTAACCAGAAGAAGAAATCGAATCTAGTGTTTATTCAACCCCCCCCCCCCCCTTCTAAACACTACCCCGATTCTAACAAGTGGTATCAGAGCTTAGGTCTTCTCAATCTTGAGAAATTACCATTTACCAAAAACTGATGGCCTCATTCAGCAAGATTCCAATGTTCAAGAAAGACGAATATGATGACTGGAGGATCCGTATGCAAGCACATCTAAGTGCTCAAGATGATGATATGTGGTATGTAATCACTGAAGGACCTTTGAAGATCATGAAAATCAATACAGCTGCTTCTATCACAAATGGTGATCCACAAATGGTAGAAAATGAAAGATCTCAATGGTCAAACGAAGACAAGAAAAAAGCAAATCTAGACAACGTTGCTAAGGACATTCTGTTCAAAACTTGGACAAAAATATGTTCAACAAAGTAAAAATGTGCTCAACAGCCAAAGAAATCTGGGAGAAGATTGCCCAACTCTGTGAAGGAAATGATCAAACCAAAGAAAACAAGCTTACTGTGGCTTTACAGAAGTTTGAGCATATCAAGATGATGAATGGCGAAACTCTCAACGAGTATGATGAAAGAGTGACTGGAATAATTAATGAACTAAGCAGTCTGGGTAAGGATTTACCCAACAGAGAAGTCACTCTCAAAGTAATGAGAGGTCTCCCAAGAGAATGGGATGTCAAGACCATTGCTATGAGAGAATCGAAGGACATCAACAAGATAGATCTACATGATCTGTTTGCTGATTTAAAAGCCTATGAATTCGAATTAGGCATTCGGGTTGAAGATGAACCAAATACCAGTCAACCAACCAAAGCTCTCACTGCATCGGAGTCTCTACCTACTTCTACAGAGATGACTCCAGAAAAGATGCGTAATGATGCTATGGCAATGTTTGTAAAGAAATTTGGGAAATTCATGAAGAAGAACCAGAGACCTTATCAATCATATCCTCGAAGGCAGAGTTCCAAAGGAAATTCAGAAGAAGAAGAGCGAGTATGCTTCAACTGCCTCAAACCAGGGCACTTCATTGCGGACTGTCCTAAACCCAAAAAGGATGATCACAAAAGAGGATCCAAGGATTACAGAAAATCCAAAGAAACCAGAAGATCATCCAAAAGAGACAGAGATCAAAGGTTTTGATGGCAGAAGAAAGTAAGAGCAAATGGGCTGATTCTGAATCAGAATCAGAGGAGTTAACTAGCTCATCCAGCGAGAGTGAAGACGAGGAAGTCCACTGCTTAATGGCAAATGATGAAAATGAGGTACATGAATCTAACCTATCTGAATTTACACATAGTGAACTTACCAATGCATTGCAGGACATGATCAATGAGTATCGGACGCTATATGAATCCTTTGAAAGCTATAAGACTGAGCACACAATCCAAACTGAAACGCATGAAAACAAGCTTGATTGTGAACAATCAAGGGAGTTGAACTGCTTAAGGGAAACAACCAGTCTCCTAGTGAAAGAAAGAGATGAAGCCAAGTATGCCTACTAGAAACTTAGCAAACTGGTTAGCACTTGGAATGCGTCGACTACCAGAAAGGAGGAAATGCTTGAGTCTATAAGGCTTGCTGGTGATTTAACAGGCATAGGCTATAATAGCAATGACGGCAGTTCATCTGGTAATGAACCTCAACTGTGTCTAACAAAAAGCAAGGTTCAATCAATGAACTTTGTAAGATCTAGCACAGTATATGACCCTTATGAACTGGTTAAAGAACCTGTTAAAGCAACACTCATCAAGGAACAGGCACATCACAGAGGTATCGGTTATGTACAACCACTCAAAGAGGCTAAACCGAGGCAAAAGTTCAGAAATGAACTTAAACCCACTGGTCGAGCAGCTAGAGAGGTTAAACCCAACTGGTACTACAAATGTAAACCTGTCCAGAAGAGGTATATGCTAAATAACAGGAACTACAAACCAAAAGCACATGCATACACAGATTATCACACTTCACAGTCAAAATCATCACCAATATTCATAAATGCACACACATTTCAGAACACACACCGACCTAAGTCATTCAGGGTCATACAAGTGTGGGTTCCGAAAGGACTAATCCTACCTGGACCCAAGTAGGATTGGGTACCAATCATTCTATCGCTTTAATTGCAGGAAACTAGAATGCATCCAGTTCGGAGCTCAGAATGGTTCCTGGACAGTGGATGCTCTAGACATATGACAGGGAATGCGAGCTTATTATCTGAACTGGTGGACTCCACCAGACCCAGAATAACTTTTGGAGATAACGCGAAAGGTAGAACCGTGGGTAAGGGTAAGATTATCTATGGTAACATCATCATTAAAGATATTCTTTTAGTTGAAAATCTATGCTATAACTTGATTAGCATAAGTCAACTGTGTGACAATGGTCATTCCGTAGAATTCAATCAGCACTCATGCACAATCAAATCTATTGATGGCAGTATACTACTTGTAGGTAGAAGGCATGATAACACATATAAAATTGATTGGAACATTAATCAGCCTACCTCCTCTACTTGCTTAGCTGCCCTGAATTCTTCCAAAAATTGGCTTTGGGACAAACGGTTGAGTCACTTAAATTTTAAAACTATTGCCAGTCTGCGTAAACTTGATCTAGTTATTGGACTGCCCCAAATTGAGTTCTCAAAAGACAAGATCTGTGCAGCATGCCAACTTGGTAAGCAAATCAGATCCTCCTTCAAGAACAAAGGGAATAAATCTTCTTCTCGATGCCTAGAGTTGCTGCATATGGATCTGTTTGGTCCTATACCAGTAACAAGTCTAGGGGGAATGAAGTATACCCTAGTGTTAATAGACGATTACACTCGTTTCACATGGGTCTTGTTCCTAAGTGGCAAAGATCAGGCTACTCCAAAGCTGATCAAATTACTGAAAAGACTCCAAAATGAGAAATCGTGTGGGATAGATAGAATTCGCAGTGATAAAGGTACTGAGTTCACCAATCAATCACTCGAATCATATCTAGATGACCTTGGTATTAAACACGAATACTCTGCAGCTAGAACTCCTCAACAAAACGGAGTTGTTGAGCGTAGGAACCGCACTTTGAAAGAAGCTGCGCGAACTATGCTCGCGGAATCAGAAATATCACAGAGATTTTGGGCAGAAGCTGTCAACACAGCATGTTATACGCAGAACAGATCAATGATTAATAAGCGAGCAAATAAAATCCCTTATGAGATCTGGAATGGCAGTAAGCCAAATATTTCCTATTTCCATGTGTTTGGTTGCAAATGTTTTATTCACAACAATGTAATGACTCATCTCACCGCTTTTGATGCCAAATCTGATGCTGGAATATTCCTTGGCTATTCTACAGTTAGTAAGGCCTTCAGAGTATTTAATAATAGAACGCTTACTGTAGAAGAATCAGTGCATGTAAAATTTGATGAACCTACTGACTGTACTGTATCTAATCTGCAAATCAACAATTTAAGTAATCGACTGGAAAGCACTTATATTGATGAAAAAGTTGATGATGAGATAGATTACAGAAGCAGGACTGACTGCTCCTTGGAACCAGAAGTTCCTGAAGCTCAAGCAGAGGAGTCTGCTGGCCAACATGCACTGCAGCCAGCTACCAATGAAACAGTTGCATCTACTCCTGCTGCAGTAGAAGGAACAAATGATAAAGATGAGTCTATCAGAACTTCTGATGTGCCCACTCATATCCAGCCAAGTGAAGAACTCAATCCTCATGGACCTTCGCTCCGGTGGTAGAAGGATCATCCACTCGAGCAGGTCATCGGTAACCCTCTTGCTCCTCTACGCACCAGAGGACAAATGATTAATGAATTTCTTCATGCTGCATTCATATCTCATATAGAACCTAAGAAGATTGATGAAGCTATATTAGACCCAAGTTGGGTAGAAGCAATGCCGGAAGAACTAAATCAGTTTGAACGAAACAAAGTATGGTATCTTGTACCACGACCGCAGCATCACACTGTAATTGCCACCAAATGGGTATTTAGAAATAAATTAGACGAAAATGGTACAGTAATCAGAAAAAAGGCAAGATTAGTTGCACAGAGCTACAGACAGGAAGAAGGCATTGATTTTGATGAAACCTTTGCCCATGTAGCTCGACTAGAAGCAATTCACATATTTCTTGCATTTGCTGCGTTTAAAGACTTTAAAGTCTATCAGATGGATGTTAAGAGTGCATTTCTTAACAGCAAACTCCAGGAAGAAGTTTATGTTGAACAACCTCCTGGATTTGAAAACCATCAGCAGCCATCTCATGTTTTCCGTCTCAATAAAGCTTTGTATGGTCTAAAGCAAGCTCCCCGGGCCTGGTATGAAACTTTATCAAAATATTTGACAGAGCACAATTTTATTATTGGCACGGTGGACAAGACCCTTTTTAAATTTACAAAGGGAGATCATACTCTGCTAGTTCAAATTTATGTTGATGATATTATCTTCGAAAGTACTAACTCAAAATTGTGCGAAAGATTCTCTAAAATTATGCAGGACCAATTTGAGATGAGCATGATGGAGAACTATCATTTTTCTTAGGATTGCAAGTCAAGCAATCTAGTGAAGGAATCTTGATAAATCAGTCTAAATACACTAAAGAGCTGCTGAAGAAATATGGAATGAGTACCAGCTCAGCTGCTGCTACACCAATGAGCTCATCTGCCAAACTCGACTTGGATAATTCAGGAATACCAGTCGAAGTTACAATGTATCGAGGCATTATTGGATCTCTATTATATTTGACAGCCAGCCGACCAGATATTATGTTTGCAGTATGTATGTGCGCCCGGTTTCAAGCAAATCCCAAGCAGTCGCACTTCACTGCTGTCAAAAGGATCCTCAAATATTTGAAAGGCAATGAGAATGTTGGTCTATGGTATCCCAGAGACTCAACTTTTAATCTTATTGGATACTCAGATGCTGACTATGCTGGATGCAAAATTGACCGGAAAAGCACCAGTGGGTATTGTCAATTCCTTGGTGATCGATTGATATCATGGGGTTGCAAGAAACAGACATCCATTGCAACTTCCACTGCAGAGGCATAGTACCTTGCTGCTGGAAGCTGCTGTGCTCAACTGCTCTGGATTCAGCAACAACTCAGAGACTATGGAATTGAGTCCACAGAGGCTCCCATTTTTTGTGACAATACGTCTGCCATTGCTATAACATACAATCCAGTTCTTTATACTCGTACTAAACATATTGACATCCGTCATCATTTTATCAGAGATCATGTTATGAAGAAAGAAATTCGACTGGAGTATATCTCTACCGAACAACAGGCAGCAGACATTTTCACAAAACCCCTACCGGACGCTAAGTTTTCTTACTTTCGAAATATTCTTGGTTTAATTGAAATTACTTCTTGATTATTTTGTTTGGGTAATGATTTCAGGGGGAATTAGTTAGTTTATTTGCATAAATTTAGGGGGAATTTCAGTTATAGTCCTATCATGGTTATTTAAGCTCAGCTGGTAATACAATGATCAGCTGCAGTAGGTGTATCCGTACCAGTAGGACTCTACATCCAGTAGATGCTTTCCTACCAGTCGAACCCTACATACCAGCTGATGTTACCAAATATGCTTTGACAAAAATAACCCTCGATACTTATTAACCTAATGAACGTCGGAATTCAAAATTACTTTTGTGTAAAATAAATTATTTCACTCCCGCCTAAATCCTGTACTTTTATTTATTTGTTAAATCTTTTTAAATCGTTAGATGATCGCCACGTATACATGTGTCCGCTCATCTACAGTACGACGTTACATATACTTCCATTTTCACCGCCATTAATTTCTCTACTCTTCATCTTCTCCAACAATTCACTGCAATTATCTTTTCTTTCAGAAAACTTTACTCTAACAAGATTGCTGCTGCTTCTTCCTCATACTCATCCAAAATGTCAAAGAATGTACAGCCGAGCTTCATCACCAATGCTGTTCACATCGATTTTCATTCTATATACACATCATCTGATGAGGAGACAAAGGAGTTGATACAAAGGCTGGATACCTCCGGACTCCTGGTAATCCTGAGCCAGGCCGCCTCATTTTACAAGGACGAGCTACACGAGTTCTTTGATACGGCCAAGGTTGTGGATGACACCGTGGTGGCATCCGTATCTGGACAGTCGGTTACCATCACCCAACCTGAATTTGCCACACACTTGTGCCTTCCCTCCACCGGACTCACTGATTTTTCCACTGTTCCAGCCAAACTAAGAGGAGAGATGCGTCTCACAGTTTCGGACTCTGCTCATCGCCTTCAACGTCCTCCTTTTAGGAAAGTATTGATGAAGAGTCATTACCGACAACTGGCGGACATCATCTCCAAGGGGCTCCTATGTAAGGCTGGATCATTTGATATGATCACCCCTGAAAAGTTTGACGTTATGAGTGCAATATGCAAAGGATTGGAGATAAACTGGTCAGTTGTGTTATTTCAAATACTGACTAGTCTCGTAGTCTCTGGCAAGGGTCAATCAGGTTTTGCTCTCCCGCTAAGCAGTCTTTTTGAGAGCAAACACATTAAGACAGGGGCTCCCTCACACCTTCATCCAGGGAGACTCATCACTGCCAAGTATCTTCAGCTTCATCGACAACGAAGTGGCAGAGAAGGCGGGGTGACAAAGCGCCGCTTGACTCAAGTAATCAGTGACTCTGAACAGACTGTCTCGGAATCCGCTGAGTCTTCTCCCCCTCCTCCCCCTCCTATGAAGCCCAGAACAAGAAAAGCTGCTCCTCAGGCTGCCCGACAGAAAGACATTGCAGCTTCCGATACTATCTCCTCCGCCGGACCTACAGACGTAATTCCTGATAGGGAACCCAGCCCTGCCATCCCTTCAACTGAGGAACTAACTGCTTCATTAGCCATGGTGCCTGCTCCATCAATGGTTCCAGTTGACACTCTGTCAGCACTGGTGAGCTCTCAGCAAGCACCAGGCTCTATCAGCTTCAGGACACCCAAGTCTTTATGTTCGTACTGTCATCCCAAAACCACCCCTGATGGCAAAGGAAAATCTCTTACGGCTCCAGTGTCCACTCCTGTTGCCTTCGAGATTCAAATGGTCATGGATACAGTTGAAGCCAAACTGCAACCACAGCTGGAGATTTTTGATCGTTGGGTAAAGGCTCGAATAAAGGTTCGATTTGATGATTTTGATCCTATTCTGGATCAGGCTAGGGAAGATGAGAACAAAATCCTGGCATATCTTCAAATCTCAGACCCTGAAACAAGCTTGAAGCTGCGAGATGTTTTTAGCTTGATGATCTATGTGGGCGAACTTCAAGCCCTGGTTGAAACCCGCCTTCAACACTTCAACGGTAATTCAGGAACAGCGAATCATGATAGAGCTGTTCTAAATGCTCTTTGACCCAAGCTGGAAATGGCTGAGCTTGCTCTTCATGATATTCGCATATCCACTGGGATTCACTCATGCTCCACTGCTGAAACTGTTGCAAGCCCTGATCAGCCGGATCTACAAACGGTCATTGCAAATTTGGAGATTCTCCCCTCTTCTGTGGAGCTCACTTCTACTGCTCTGGAGACCACTCCCACTGGAGCGGAGGCCGCACCAACTGCATTGGAGGCATCCTCCTCGGTTAAAGAACTCTCCTGTCCAACTGCTCCCAGCGTCTCCTCTACTCCCAGCTCTCATAATGATCAACAACCCCAACCAATGGTTGTTGATCACACCAATGTGGATGCAGTCATTCAAACAGTGGTTCAGCAGGTTACTATATCCTCTGCCAATCATGAACCCAGTGAGTCTTCACACTCCAATGATCACACCCAGTCGTCTGCTGCTGCGGTTGATCAAGCCACTACTGTTTTGGCTGCCCCACAAATTGAAGAAACTGCCACTTTGGCTGTAACTATCTCAGACTCTACAGCTGCCCCAAATGTTGAAGCTACTATTTTGCACTCCACTGCAGTTGAAGATGCTCATCCCAGTGCTCTTGTCCCTACTACTGGTACTCCAATGATTGCCGTAGATCCGTCCATGGTTCAAGAGCTTTCTGAGGATTTTTTTTGTCTTTACAAACCCTCTGGACGAGCCACCGAACATTGCTCCACAGCTAGCTAATCTCTCCACTGCAATATCAGCACTAGCCAGCGATGTTCATAAACTTAAGCAGGAAGAGCGAACTGCAACTCTCATTCTAGGCACCCATCAGCAGCACACGGACTCTCAATTTCAGCAAGTCTACCGGGACTTAAGTAGTTTAACGACTACTGTCACCAGACTTCAAACCTTTGCTGAGAATGCAGTGGCGGACGCCTTCTCTAGAATTGGCCAGGCGCGTCTTCAGATCACTCAAAATAATGAATCTCTTCATGCTGCCACCTCAATGGCTCTTGGAGAAAAGATTGACGACGCCAAGAAAATCTTGACCGATCAGTTGGCCACCATGCATGCAGCATTTGCTTCTCAGATTCAAGATATATGCAACAGCTTGCCTGCAGCCCCTCAAATAATTCGCAGACTACCTGAACCCAGCCGAACTGCTCCCTCAACGCAGCGAGCTTCAAGTTCCGCTGCTCGTTCATCCCCTGCAACTGGAGCACTCACTCAGTCCAGACCAACTGCTCAACCCAGATCTCGGAGTCCGCGCCAACCGCCTGCCGAAAAACGCGATTATTCCAAACATTGGTTCGGGCGCAAATAGTATCGTTTTCTGACTCCTTCTTAATTACTCTTATCTATTTACTGTTTTTAGTTGACTTTTTCTTTGTATTTACTGATCAACATAAATGCATTCACATTAATTGAAACATTTTTGTTCTATAAATAGCGACTCTTGTTTTCTCACATAACACACATTCACTCACCATGATTAATTTCAAGACTTTCAAAATTCCTTGGTTTTCTGATAAAAACTTTTCCGATTCATGGGTTTATTACTTATCTAAATCAACCCCTCATGGGTTGATTACTTATCTAACCCAGCTCCATTAAGCTTCAGCGTTTTGGATCCTGCTCTGATGCTCATCATCAGTCAGGAACTACAATCAGGAGTTATCTGGGTGCTGATGACAAAAAGGGGGAAGACAGAGATAGAGTATTCTGATAGGTGAATCCATGAACCATGGAAGCTGCCTGATGAATATACATATGACTCTTCCCGACCTTCTCTCCGAAACAAGGTAGACCGACAGAGATAGAGTATTGTCATCAGGTGAATCCATAAATCATGGAGGCCAGATGCATATACATTTGAACTCTTCCCGACCTTCTCTCTGAAACAAGGTGGATCGAGCTCTTCCTCTCTGAAATTAGGTGGATCGAGCTCTTCCTCTCTGACTAGGTGGATCAAAGCTCTCCGGGTCTACAATGCTTGTTTAAAGATTTGTCATGTATCAGCTATATTGTGTAAACTAGATTCGTCTTAGATTCTATTCAAGTTATTAGAATTCATCTTAAATAAAGATGAATCTCTCTCAATTGTCCAGTTTGATTACAACTTGTAATCTGCTTATATTTATAACAAATGAAAATTTCTTTTCAATTGTGTCTTCAAGTATTTTCAGGATTCTCATCTTATTTACTCAAGTAGGAAATCAATTATTGCTTAGTTTTGTCATCACAAAAAAGGGGGAAATTGTTGGGAAAACGATTTCTAAGTTTTGGTGATTACAAACACCTACCGGATGCAAGAGTCCTACCGGATGTCAAAGACCAACTGGATGAAGTCCTACCGGATAACAAAGACCAACTTGATAAAGTCCTACCGGATGACAAAGACCAACTGGATGAAGTCCTATCGGGTAACAAAGACCAACTGGATGAAGTCCTACCGAGTAACAAAGACCAACTGGATAAAGACATCTACCGGATAAAGACTCCTACCGGATGAAGACTCCTACCGGATGAAGACACCTACCGGGTGAAGACATCAACCAACTGGACAAGACATAAACTGGATGGCTACCAACTGGATAGACATCAACTGGATGGCCACCAACTGGACAGACATCTACTGGACAACTATCAACCGGATAGTCCCACTGAACAAAGACATCAACTGGTCATAAGAGGATGAACGACCAGTTGAACAAAGAAAACCAGCAGAAGTCTAAACTTCCAGTAAGAGCACTAAGCAACGAGACAAAATCAGTACAACATTCTCTGACAAAGGTACAACAGAGCGGCGCACCCTGCTATATCTCCGCCACCATTACCGTCAGAGTGAAAAGAGCCGTTGCTTAAACAAAATAGGAAAGAAGACAATATGAATTTGGAAAGCTAATCTCTTCCATATACAGAAAAGCTACCGTTGGACCACCAAACCTATAAATACGTCCAAGCAGAGAATGAAGAGGTGCTGAGCGATTTTCAACAAAGAGATATACTTCAAAGCAAACAAGAAAATCATATTACTGATATTCCAAACGTTCAGCAAAGAGCAGACAAACAGCGAAACTGAATCTGTGATAGATTATTTCCAATTGAAGTCTGCTGCTCAAAAACTCTCAAAGCTAGAAAGGTTATTCTGTAAAGAGTGTTATAGAATCCCTTGTAATCAAAAATTAAGAAGATTGTGATTGCTAGGAGTTTAGGCCAAGTGTGTTAGTGCCTAAGAAGGTTGTATACTGTAAAGTGTAAACCAAGTCTTCTAGTGAATCCTTCCTGCAAAGGAAGAAGGGGAGACGTAGAAGCGTTGTGCTTCGAACTTCCAGAAACAACTCTTGTGTTATTTGTTCATTACTTTATTACCTCAGTTTTATTCCTCACAAGTTCAGTAGACGTCTTCCGCACTATAATAAGTGTCTGCTGACTTGCCTGATATTGAGAAGCAACTGTAATACTTAACAGTTTACAGTTAACCAGAAGAAGAAATCGAAATTGAATCTAGTGGTTATTCAACCCCCCCCCCCCCTTCTAAACACTACCCCGATCCTAACACGATGAGTCGGTTTGTGTGGTGTTGATGTTGGGATCACACCATTGATCGTTGGTCTATCAATCATTGTTCTCGGCGAGGTGAGAATGGTTGGGGATTGACAGTGGGTTTTGGGATTTTGGGTATGTTTGGAGATACCCGAGTCTACTGGTTTGAGTATGCATGTTGTGTTAGTACTTAGGCATGTATGCCGTGTGTGTATACTAGTGCCAACTCTATTTTGTTCCTTGTTGAACGTCGGATTAGTATGCTTGGTTTGGCGAATCTCCGGTGAGAGATTGTATCACCCTGAGATTGGTAATCTCGATGGCACGATATATTCTGAAGAATGATCGTGAGGTTCGGTTGCTTCCCCTGAGGTGGGATTGTCATGTTTTGGGACCATGGTAGTTCTTGTTGGATAATTCGATAGCCTTCCTGTTTTAGGATTGTTAAATCCCAGGATAAACGAGGGATAGCCAGGATTCGGATTTGTTTAGTGTCGTGGATTGACGCGTGTGGTGGGAATGCAATTGATTGTTCTGGCATGTCCTTTCGTGAACTTGAGACCTTGTGGAGTCTCGATGGTGTGTTTGGACCAAGATGTGATCTTCTTGGAACACCCGGATGTGAACATCTTTAGAGATGTGTTAGTGTTGGTCGGTAGCCGTGTGGTTGCCCAATCCATGTGGCAATGTGGTACAACTACTCCTCTGTTGGAGATGTATTTGGAAAATGGGAACGGATGTAGTTTAGGTACACGGTTGTGTACCGGTGTTTTCCTTGGAAACGATGTAGATTTAACATCGTTGGCTAAATCGTAGAGATATCATTGAGGCGATATCTATGTTGGAATCACGAATGATTCCTTTGGTTAGCAGTTACGGTTGACTAACTGCTTTTGGATGGTTAGCATCGGGGTATGCTGATGTCCTTTTCAGTTGACGATGGTTTGGGAGACTTACTCCATTCCAGATTTTAGTGCGAGGTCTGTGTTCTCGCGGTTGGTATGTCGTTCATAATATGTTCATGACTCGATGATGTAGATCTTTGATTGTGTGGTTTCGGCGTTACGTAAAGTACGCCCTGCAAATTTCGAGGACGAAATTTTATTAGTGGGGGATAATTGTGATGCCCGGGGATTAATGGTGTTAATCCCAGTATGATAATAATCCTTAATTGATTTTAATTGTGGCAATTATGAATTAATTACGGTTTTGGGACTCTCGGGGATTTTAAATCCAGTTTTTGGAGTCGTTGGATCAAAGGGATGAGATTGTATTCTCATCGTGGCGATAACCTTGAAATTTGGTCTTTGGTGGGATTTGGGGTCCGGAGTACTTTGTACTGGGGCTGGCAATAGAATTTGAGTTGGATAGGTGATTATTGAAAATAGATGATTTTTAATGAGTTGTGATGTATTTGTGGAGGACTTGGAATTTTTGAGACTTGGTACTATATATATACCAAGAGGGCTCGGTATGTAACCATTTCCCCTCCTCCTTCTCTCTCATCTTCCACGCCTCCTCCCCCATTTCCCCAAACCCTCCTTTTCTCCTCCCATGGAAGAATCGAGCAAGGCTCGATCTCGGAGCCGAATTTCTCGAAGATAATCAGGTATTAATCTTCCCCTCGTCATTATCTTCGATTTGATAGTAGTATGGTGGATTTTGGTTAAGAATTATGTTGGGTTTGGAAATTGGGGATTTTTGGTAAAAATCCAAAGTTATGTTTTTAGTGTTTTTATGGGTTTTAATGGAGTTTATGAAGTGTTGTGGTTGTTGGTAATTGTTGGTATGAGTTTGGGGAACGATTTGAGGTGCTAAAATGGTGATTTTCGAGTTTCAGGGTTCTACCGATCGATCGGTAGGAGTTACCGATCTATCGGTCGAGTGCCGTAGTGAAATATGTAAAATATGGGTTCTACCGATCGATCGGTAGAAGTTACCGATCGATCGGTAGGGATGAACAATAAAATTTTAAAAAATAAAAAATAAATATAAAATTCTCAAATTTTTTGGGAGCTTATATGGGTACATTGATGATGTATTTGGGGGTTTGATTCATGCTTGGGTATGTGTTGTGTGCTCATAAATAATTGTGAGTTATTTTGTGTGTTAGCACATAATTAATCCGGTCACGGGACCAAGGCAAAGTTTGATTCAGACTACGGAATTTTAAGGTACGTATGACGTACGAGCATAGCCTATTATAATGTTGCAACTGTAAAATGCATGGTATGTGATAATTGCATTATATGGACATTGAAATACATGGATTATGGTATTTGCATAAATGGATATGGAAATGCATGGTATGTGGTATTTGCCATAAATGGATATTGAAATGCATGGTATACGGTACTTGCTATAAATGGATAGTGAAATGCATGGTATATGGTAATTGCGATAATGGACATTCGTTGGGAATTATATGGTGTCGCTTTTGAGCGAGCAATGATTGGGATGTTGTCGCCATTGAGCAACCATCGGTTATGACGCCGCTATTGTTGAGCGTGCGTGGTTTCGAAATGCCGCCATTGTGGAGCGAGCTATGACATAGAAATATGGAGTCATTTGCTAAATATATGTGATATCTGTAGTACTCTATTTTGATGGTTTAATCGCATTTGGTTATGGAACTGGTATAGCAGGAATGGTTTTAGTTGATCAATGAGATGATCAACTGGCTTTTGGGAATTTAATGGTTTGGTTATTTTGAGAACAGGGACAATACAGGGGATCCCGGATGAGGATGATACCATCCAGGGAGTATTATTTAAATTCATGGCATTTACATTCTGTAAATTATGATCTGCAATATTATGATTATTGGATTGGTGGTATTGGTATGCTCACCCCGTGTGGGGGCTGTCTCTGTTGGGACAGGTATTACAGGTGTAGCAGCGGCTTTGGAGTTGAGCTCGGGCTGTTGATTAGAGGTACTTCCAGGATCGAGCTACCAGAGCTGGTTGGAAAGGCGCTTAGATCCAGAGTTGAGATCGAGTTGCGCTTGGGAGGTGCTTCCAGGATCGAAGCACCAGTAACGGTATCTGGTAGAGTATTTTATACATTAGATACACGCTTATTCATTGGGTGCTCTCATGTGAGTACGTATTTACGTGTATATGGAATGTATAAATGGGCATGATTTTCTCTCTTCATTTCTGGTGGCATGCAATTGAATACGGAATTGCTAAAATGAACTGAGAGTATGTTAGTGTATTATTATTAAGGTGCATACTATGAAAGAGGTTTTGGTCGGGAAGTTGAACATTATGGGGTTCTAATGCAAGAAATTTTATAGCTGGTATATGGTGTTATACTTGCATGTGGTTTCCTTCCCATGATAATATGATTATATGTGATAATGGCATGTGTTAATACACTAATAACGGGTTGATGGCACGGGGGTCCTTACAGGGAGGCTGATGGGGTAGGTTAAAGTCTATGTAGGAAGGAAATAAATCAAGACTCCAAAATTTCCAAAACAATGTTGGCAATCGATCGCTAGCTTCATTTTTTTCGGCAGATTCATTAGGCGATCGATCGCTCCTTTCTACCGATCAATCACATGGCTCCAGAAGCCTTTGGAGATCGATCGCTCCATTCTACCGATCGATCGCTGACCCGCAGATTTTGTTGATCAACTTTCTGTCCATAGAAGATCGATCTCCTCCTTCATGCGGTCGATCGCTTCTCCCAAAATTACATTTTTAGACATTTTCTTGATCTACCTTGACTCCTTATCATCTCCAAAGCTTCCTTTGTCTTTATTTGCCTTTTTTAGCTCGATTTTTTTTCGATTTCACCTACATTTACACAATTATACGATTAGGTAGCATATGTAACGAATTATCCATCAAAACATACCAAATCGTAGACAATTAAGCGCAATAGATGTGTCTTCTAGTCACATCAAACTCCCCCATACTTAATCTTTACTCGACCTCGAGTAAATCAGACAAAACTAAAATCTTTTTGTTTGGCTCATAGGATCATAACAAACTAACTTGTCCTCACTTTTATGCCTCAACAATTATAAACATGCATAATCATGAAAGGCGGTGAAAGGTTAACAGTGGAACAAGTTCAATCCCTAAACATTTCATACCCAACAAAGTAGTGAACGTGCGTGTGTTGTCATAAACAAGTGCCATGTACAAGTTATAGATCCAATTAATGTAAACTCACAATAGTTCAAGTCATACACCACACAAGTATAAGCTCACTTGCATACTCTTCTCCACTATCTTAGCCACTTTGTAAACATAAATCAAGTAGGTATTTATTAGCTTGTAGCTTGGCCTAGGTATTGGCTTATGAAAGAAATGGTAAAGATGCATCAAACAAGAGAGTATGGTGATATATACAATTTAAACTTATCTTCTTGCATGATTTTTCGAACATTGTTCATTTTCACACCTTGTATGATTTTGCAAGGTATATTTCAAACTTTTTCTCTTTTGTGCCTTGGCTCCCCTTGGAGTTATATTTTTATCTATTTTCTCAAGGCATCCCTTTTCTTTCATGCATCTCATTCTTTTGTCAATAAAGCTCAAAACATATGGATCATTGATAACATAAGTGCATTTGAATGAAACACACCATACTCCCTTCAAAGGTATGGATAAAATTCATATTTAGGCTTATTAGGAAGGATGATAAGTGTGATGACCAGGGATTATAGATGTTAATCCCGTAGTGTTAATAATCCCTAAAGTGGTTTTACGTGGCGATTTGGAGTTTAATCGAGGTGTTGGGCCTTCTGGGCTCGTTTATTTGGGTAGTTGGGATCGTTGGATCCAGAGGTTGAGATTGTATTCTCATTTGGGTGAAAAACCTAAGAGTTGGGTTTTTGATGTGTCTCGGGATCTCGGGTGCTGTGTGAGCACCGGTAGGGGGTTTTGGAGTTAGAGAGAGATTTTTTGAAAACAGATGATGTTTAATGAATCATGATGTATTTGTGGGGCTATTAGTATTTCGGGGTATTTTTGCTATAAATACCAGTTGAACCCGAGATTTTAAAAATTAATTCATTTCATCACCTCATCCTCTCTCTCCCTCCCGCGGCGCGATTTTCCCGATCTCCCCTGCCCCCGCCGCTTCAGGCGCTTCGCCCGCCGCCGTTCGGCGCGTGCGACCCGTCACCGGCTTCGTCTCGTCGAGGCGCGGCTATCCCCTCCGTCAATTCGAAGTTTTGTCGCGTTTTGAAGTCGGATTTAGCAGGAATGCGTCGATCCCCAAAAGCTAGGGTTCTTCGATTTCGGTCGATTGTCCTTCCGATTTTCGATTGGGTAACCTTCCTTACCCCTTTTCCATGCTTGTGATGTATTCCCCTGCCTTTTTGTGAATTATTGTGTTCGAATTTAAAGGATTATAAGGGTTCGAATTTAAGGGCTTGTTTGGGTTCGAATTTAAGGGTTTTGAGTTCGAAAATTGGGGGTTTTTGGCAAGGGGTGTTGATTCTTGCTTCGATGGTTTAATTCACATTTTAGATGAATTATGGTGTTTAATTTGGGTTCGATTTGTGAGATAAGGGTTCGAAAATTTGTAGGGTATCCTTGAACATTGTTCGTTGTTGTCTCATTCGTTCCCCTCCCTGTATGTACCCTGCCCCGGGTCTTTTAAAAGGTTAATTGTCGTGTGTTGACAATATTTTGAGGGTTATGGGTGTGCTTGAGCATGGGTTGCATGTTCGTAAATAATTGTGAATTATTTACCGTGTTAGCACATCGTTTCTCGGGGCATGGAACTCGAGCAAGGTTTGGCTCGGACTTCGGAGATTTAAGGTACGTGCGACGTACGAGCATTACTATATATGTGAAATGCATAAGGTGTTTTTGATTTCATTGAATATTGTGCGTATGGTTATATATATATATGTTGATATAGCCAAGGAACGACCAAATCTTGATATCGCCGCTTGTAGCGTGCGTGACACTAGAGTAGGATAACTCTTACAAGATATAAGGGGTACTGGGTTTATATGACTATTGTAGGGCATTTGAGATGCCTGAGGATGATCGTAGAATCATGTATTCATTATGAGACATTCGAGATGTCTAGGTTCGTAGAATCATGTATTCATTATAAGACATTTGAGATGTCTAGGTATAATGAAGGATTGGTAAAATGAATGCTAGGCATTTGAGCTATCTGTGATTGATAGCGAGGTTGTGAAATCAGTATTAGATATTGAGATATCTATAATTGCATGTTTAATGAATTTACAATCACTATCTGTTGATATTCGAGGATTAGGCATGCGATGAGTTAATCAATGTGTTGATTTATTGAATTTTGAGATTTGATGAGTTTGATGATTGTGAGAACAGGGACAGTACACGGAATCCCCGATGAGGTTGCCATCCAGGGAGTATCATTTAAATTCATTAGTATTTACCTGTGATGTCCCCGAAATAATTATATGCGATTTGGGCATGTTTATGTGATTTATGGTGATAAATGAATTATGTGTCGGCATTGTTTATCATATGAAATGCTTAGTCACATGATAGGAATGATCCGGTAAAGCATTTCGGAGTGCATGTTATTCATGTGGGGAATTTGAGTGTTATGATAGTTTATTTGATATGGGTTGTGTTTATTTGGGAAAGCATGATTTTAATGGAGACTTGAATCCATTGTGGTAATATGCTTTTAAAATATCATGTAGAGGTATTTCATACATCATGCTTGTAATTTATCATACATTAAAAGTTTTGAAATTAACTAGCATGACAAAGAGGGCCACTTGCATTGCTTTACATCCCATCACCCCATCCCTCTCAGATTTTGTCTCTAAACCTCATCCATTCACTCCATTAGCTGCCATTTTCGTTTTTGAAACTGGAGTGGAAGAGAAGACTTGAAAAAGGAAGAGTTTTTGTGTTTTCTTGCCAAAAACTTGAAGCTCAAGTGGTAAGCTTCCTTTATAGTAAAGTCTTGTTGAGTCTTGGTTGATTTAGCTTGTTTTTGAGGTTAAATGAATGGATCTTGGTTCATCTTGTTATTCATGGTGGGAGATGTATTTTCATGTTGTTTTGTGGTAATATGTTGAGCTTAGTGGTTGTTTTTGGTTGTACATGAGTATAGGTGTGGTTAGAAGCTCATACTTGGATGTTTCTCGCTGAAACAGGGTTTCTCGATCGATCGGAAATTTGGTCCGATCGATCGAGCAAGACAGTACCTAAGCCAGGCGTAAAAATAGCTTACCGATCGATCGGCGTTTTTACCGATCGATCGGTGTGATGTCTCGATCGATCGGTAAAATGGTCCGATCGATCGGTGGAGGCAGTATCCAGATGCCTGATTTTCTCAACTTGGCGATCGATCGGGGCTTGGGGCCGATCGATCGCAAGGCCTAAATTTTGGATTTTGAGATTTTCGTTCTATATGGTGATGTTTTTGATAATGGTTCCTTTATTGGTTTCTAATATGGATTCATGTGATTATGTAGAACCATCCCAGGTAGCCACACAGCCTAGGAGATAAAGTCCACGATATCTCCACTTTTGGAACCAAGGTACGTAGTGAGACGTACGAGCATCGGACGGTAAAACGTGCCATACATTTAATTATGTACATTGTGGATAGTGAATCCTTACACGTGATGATATATGTGAAATGATTGTGAATTACTGTGATAATGGAATCAACTATTGTGATTGATTAATGTGATGGGAATTGATGAATGTTCCGGTAGCCTTTATCTCCGAGCGAGGGAGGTACTTGCCGCTGTCATATGAAGCGATGATAGTATGATATTTGCCGCTGTCATGTCTAAGCGAGGTAACATGCCGCTGTCATTGTCGAAGCGAGGGATATCATATGATGCCGCTATATGTCGAAGCGAGGGGTCCTAAAATTCCGCTGTTGTATTGGGACCGGAACAGTCACAATTCAAGTGGTTAAAGTGAATTATAGTGATTATAATTGGAAACGCGTTATCGATCATTATATCTTGAACTAATGATTTTGTGCATAAGCTTGTGAAACAGGAACGACAATGAAATGTGCTAATGTGGTAATCGAGGAGCATATCAATTAATCGTTTCATACGCTTAATTTCTTTATTAAGTTGAATTGTGTTAAGTGATGATATATATATATATATGCTCATGGTGAGTTGTTCCTGTAGGTACATTTTGAATCAAGGGGGCTGAGGGTCGGTTGAACTGTGAGCTGTTGAAGGTGTAAATGAAGATAGAGTACAGGAATCTTGGATAGTCTCTACTCGAGAAGTAGTCTAATACTATCACTTAAACATTCATGATCGAGAATGTAACTGATTAATTGTTGAAGTTTTATTTTGGCCTGTAACCTAATTGTGCTCACATCAAACCAGAACCCTAAGATGTCTTTAATACATATTTAGCCCTATTTATATCTTAAATCCGCACTTAAGGAACCAGGGTCCTTACATTAGTGGTATCAGAGCAGTGGTTAGAGAACCCGGGAACGAGTGAAGGGTAGCCTTAGCAATAAGTTGGCTAGGCGTCCACTTTTAAATATGTTGTACGCATGTGAAGCATGTGACTGTTATATTAACGTGTTATGGTTTTCTAACGATGTAATATGTGAACTGTTTTGTATATTGTTGTTAACCCTTGTGTGCAGTATGGCAGCGAATGTTGATGTTGGTGATGCGATAAGTGTAAATGCTAGTGCTAGACATACAAATCCCCTACCGCCGCCAGCCTGGGCGAAGAGCCGTCCGAACAACAGTTATTGCCGGGAGAACTGAGTTTGACGCAGTTTCTAGCTTATCGGCCCCCAACTTTTGAAGGGACTGAAACAGGGGAGAAGGCCGAGGAATGGCTAGAGAGGTTGGAGCAGATATTTGTGGCTGCCCCGTGCGCAAAGACAGCGTGGATACGGCTAGCAGAATTTCAGTTGGCCAAAAAGGCGTTGATGTGGTGGAAGACCACAGTGATTGAACAGGAGGCTCAGGGTCAGGAAATAAACTGGAAGCTGTTTAGGACTCGATTTCTGACCCGGTACTTCTCAGCGGCAGCACGGCAGGCTAAAGAGGATGAATTCAATGGCTTGAGGCAAGGTACTATGCCGGTGTCTGACTATGCCCTCCAGTACTGTTCCTTGCTTCGATATGTACCTCATATCGCCTCTAGCACCCAAGCAAAGATGAGGAACTTCATGAAAGGCTTGAGGCCGGAGTTGTATGATAGGGTGATCACTTATGGCCCTACTTGTTTTGATGATGCCCTAGCACGAGCTGAACTAGCAGAGTTGGGAGTGGGTGCATATCCGAATGTGGCACCGCCTCCAGCACCATCTCAGAGACCAACCCCTGAAAATTTGAAACCAAGGGGCGACCATTTTAAGCCAAAGGGAAACTCCTCATCTTCCAGATTCAGTGGTAGATGGCAAGATACGCGTGGAAGGGGTGGTCAGTGGAAGTAATGCTCCGTCTCATCGGGGACAGTCTCAGGCTAGCAGTTTTGAGAAAGTTAAGTGTTTTCTATGCGGGGACCCCATTCAGTGAAAGTATGCTCTGCTTGTTATGAGTGTGGGAAACATGGGCACTTGGCCCGAAATTGTCCTAATCGGGGAGGACCACAGAATACTATGCGGAGACCTTCAGACAGGCCAGTGCAACAGAGACCACCATTTGCACCGAGACCATTGGGAGGACAGCCGTTGGGGCCACCTCAAGGACAAGTGTATGCCCTTACCAGGGAGCAGGCTACAGCAGCTCCAGAGGAAGTGATAGCGGGTACGTGTTAATTATTTACGCACCCTGCTTATATTTTGATAGATACAGGTGCGTCGCACTCCTTTGTGTCGACGAGTTTTGTGGAGAAGCACCGTATATGCACGACTCCGTCACCCACGCCTCTTGTGGTTTCGACACCCGCTGGAAAAAGTGTGATTACAGATCGGTTCATTGATGACGGCCTCATTTATTTTGAGGGCAACGAGTTGAAGTCAGATTTGATCGTTTTGGAGATGTCAGATTTTGATTGTATCGTGGGGATCGATGTGCTAAACAGGTATCAGGCAGTGGTGGACTGCAGACAGAGAACAGTTCGGTTCAGATCTGATTTAGGGGATCGGTGGACTTTTTATGGGGATGGTTCCCGCTCAAGAGTCCCGTTGATATCGGCCTTAAGGATGACTCAGTTATTGGAACGTGGGCATGAAGGCTACCTTATTTATGCCATTGACATTGCTGGAAAGAAAGAAGAGTTAAGGGTCGAAGATATTCCAGTAGTTGCCGAGTTTGCCGATGTATTTCCGGACGAGATTCCCGGATTTCCGCCGATTAGGGAAGTAGAGTTCGGGATCGAATTATTACCCGGGACATCCGCTATTTCTCGTGCCCCTTACAGGATGGCACCAGCGGAGTTGAGAGAGCTGAAAGAGCAGCTACAAGAACTACTTGATAAGGGTTACATACGCCCCAGCGTATCACCTTGGGGCGCGCCTGTGTTATTTGTGAAAAAGAAGGATGGGTCGATGAGATTGTGCATCGACTACAGACAATTGAATAAGGCCACAGTGAAGAATAAATACCCTCTTCCGCGGATCGACGACTTGTTTGATCAGTTGCAGGGCACGAGGTTGTACAGTAAGATTGATTTGAGGTCGGGGTACCACCAGATCCGAGTTAGAGAGGATGATGTGCAGAGGACGGCTTTCCGGACCCGTTATGGTCACTATGAGTTTTTGGTCATGCCGTTTGGAGTGACAAACGCCCCGGCTGTGTTCATGAGCTTGATGAATCGAATATTCCAACCCTATTTGGATCAATTCATCATCGTATTTATTGACGATATACTTATCTATTCCCGGAGCGAGGAAGATCACAGGAATCATTTGAGGACAGTGCT
Source organism: Haberlea rhodopensis (assembly GCA_907163345.1). Lineage (NCBI taxonomy): Eukaryota > Viridiplantae > Streptophyta > Magnoliopsida > Lamiales > Gesneriaceae > Haberlea > Haberlea rhodopensis. Next base: position 50,690 of record CAJQUN010000077.1, read on the forward strand.
CCAGGTTCTCAGGGACAATCAGTTGTATGCTAAGCTGAGCAAGTGTGAATTTTGGCTGAGCAGCGTAGTATTTTTGGGGCATGTAATTTCTAGTGATGGGATTTCTGTGGATCCCAGGAAAGTGGAAGCAGTGATGGATTGGTCTGCGCCTACATCCGTGCCCGAGATCCGTAGCTTCCTCGGTTTAGCGGGTTACTACCGACGTTTCGTCGAGGGATTCTCTAAGATCGCTAAGCCGTTAACGCAGTTGACTCAGAAGGGTGTTCCGTTTTCATGGTCTGAGGCATGTGAGCAGAGCTTCCAAGAGTTGAAACACCGACTGACTACAGCGCCTGTTCTAGTAATTCCTTCGGAGAACGAACGGTTTGCTTTGTACACGGATGCATCACTGCAAGGATTGGGCTGTGTACTGATGCAGGATAAGCACGTGGTGGCTTATGCATCGAGGCAGTTGAAACCTTATGAGACCAGGTACCCGGTTCATGATTTGGAACTGGCGGCCATTATTTTCGCTTTGAAAATTTGGCGACATTATCTCTATGGTACATCCTTTACCATTTACACAGATCATAAGAGCTTGAAGTTCCTATTTACTCAAGCGGAACTGAATATGAGGCAAAGGAGGTGGATGGATTTACTCAAGGACTATGATTGCGAGATAGAGTACCATCCAGGGAAGGCGAACCTGACCGCTGATGCCTTGAGCAGGAAAGTGAAGTATACAGCAGATGATGTGATTCAGCTGTCGGCTTTGATGGCCTCTTGTTGTCAATTGGGATATGATTTTGATTTAGATGTATCGCCGGTGCGGGTGTCGACCTTATTGGCAGAACCGGACATCTTTGAACTTATCAGGAAAGCCCAGGTGACAGACGTTGAAGTACAGAGATGGTTATCATGTATACGTCTGGGTCAGCCATCAAAATTCAGAGTAGCAGAGGATGGTTCCTTGAGACTTGGTAACCGTTGGGTAGTGCCGAGGGCACCAGAGATGCGTCAAGGGATCTTGCATCGTGCTCATTGTAGCAGACTTAGCATACATCCAGGTGGGAGAAAGATGTACAAGGACTTGCGTGATCAATTTTGGTGGAGACGGATGAAGAGAGACGTTATGTCATTCGTTAAGAAGTGTCTAATTTGCCAACAAGTGAAAGCAGAAAGGCAGAGGCCCGGAGGCGAGTTGAAGAGTTTAGAGATACCAGAGTGGAAGTGGGAGCACATCTCTATGGATTTCGTGACCCATTTGCCAAGGACTACCTCGGGATTTGATGCGATCTGGGTGATTGTAGATCGACTGACAAAAGTGGCTCACTTCATTCCATATAGTATGACTTTCACATACTTAAAGATGGCTCAATTATATGTTCGGAACGTAGTAAGATTGCATGGCATTCCAGTCTCGATTGTATCCGATAGAGACCCACGGTTCACATCGCACTTTTGGGAGGGTCTTCAATCAGCTTTGGGTACAGAAGTGAGACTGAGTACGGCTTATCACCCTCAGACAGATGGTCAGACAGAGCGTACCATACAGACGCTTGAGGACATATTGAGGGCGTGTGTTTTAGAGTTCGATGCTCCGTGGCAAGATTCAGTACCGCTAGTGGAATTCTCTTATAACAACAGTTATCAAGCGAGCATACAGATGGCTCCATTTGAGGCCCTTTACGGTCGACGTTGTAGGTCACCGTTATACTGGGAAGATTTGACTAGTAAGACGGTCGGAGGACCGGAATTGATTCGTGAAATGGAAGAGAAAATAAAAGTGATCCGTCAGAAAATGAAAGCGGCTCAAGATAGGCAAGCGGCCTATGCTAATAAACGACGGCGACCATTAGAATTCCAAGTAGGAGACAAGGTCTTTCTGAAAATCTCACCTTTCAGAGGTGTAGTTCATTTTGGTATGCGGGGGAAGTTGTCTCCGAGATATGTTGGGCCATACGAGATATTGCAGCGCATAGGCACTCTGGCTTACCGACTAGCACTACCGCCGTCATTATCCGGTATACATGATGTCTTCCATGTTTCTATGTTGAGGAAGTATGAGCCGGATCCGTCTCATGTATTGAAACCTTCTGAGGTTCAGTTGAGTTCAGATGTATCCTATGTTGAACGGCCAGTCAGAATTCTGGATCGAGAGGATCGCAGACTTCGAAGCAAGGTCATACCGATGGTCAAGGTTCAGTGGGATCGTCGGGGTGTCGAAGAGGCCACGTGGGAGACGGAACGGCATATGGTGCAGCACTACCCAGAACTATTCTCTGGTATGTGAATTATATTTTAGTTTTGGTTGGGTAAGTGCATGTGATTTCGAGGGCGAAATCTTATAAGTAGGGGAGTATTGTGATGTCCCCGAAATAATTATATGCGATTTGGGCATGTTTATGTGATTTATGGTGATAAATGAATTATGTGTCGGCATTGTTTATCATATGAAATGCTTAGTCACATGATAGGAATGATCCGGTAAAGCATTTCGGAGTGCATGTTATTCATGTGGGGAATTTGAGTGTTATGATAGTTTATTTGATATGGGTTGTGTTTATTTGGGAAAGCATGATTTTAATGGAGACTTGAATCCATTGTGGTAATATGCTTTTAAAATATCATGTAGAGGTATTTCATACATCATGCTTGTAATTTATCATACATTAAAAGTTTTGAAATTAACTAGCATGACAAAGAGGGCCACTTGCATTGCTTTACATCCCATCACCCCATCCCTCTCAGATTTTGTCTCTAAACCTCATCCATTCACTCCATTAGCTGCCATTTTCGTTTTTGAAACTGGAGTGGAAGAGAAGACTTGAAAAAGGAAGAGTTTTTGTGTTTTCTTGCCAAAAACTTGAAGCTCAAGTGGTAAGCTTCCTTTATAGTAAAGTCTTGTTGAGTCTTGGTTGATTTATAGCTTGTTTTTGAGGTTAAATGAATGGATCTTGGTTCATCTTGTTATTCATGGTGGGAGATGTATTTTCATGTTGTTTTGTGGTTATATGTTGAGCTTAGTGGTTGTTTTTGGTTGTACATGAGTATAGGTGTGGTTAGAAGCTCATACTTGGATGTTTCTCGCTGAAACAGGGTTTCTCGATCGATCGGAAATTTGGTCCGATCGATCGAGCAAGACAGTACCTAAGCCAGGCGTAAAAATAGATTACCGATCGATCGGCGTTTTTACCGATCGATCGGTGTGATGTCTCGATCGATCGGTAAAATGGTCCGATCGATCGGTGGAGGCAGTATCCAGATGCCTGATTTTCTCAACTTGGCGATCGATCGGGGCTTGGGGCCGATCGATCGCAAGGCCTAAATTTTGGATTTTGAGATTTTCGTTCTATATGGTGATGTTTTTGATAATGGTTCCTTTATTGGTTTCTAATATGGATTCATGTGATTATGTAGAACCATCCCAGGTAGCCACACAGCCTAGGAGATAAAGTCCACGATATCTCCACTTTTGGAACCAAGGTACGTAGTGAGACGTACGAGCATCGGACGGTAAAACGTGCCATACATTTATTATGTACATTGTGGATAGTGAATCCTTACACGTGATGATATATGTGAAATGATTGTGAATTACTGTGATAATGGAATCAACTATTGTGATTGATTAATGTGATGGGAATTGATGAATGTTCCGGTAGCCTTTATCTCCGAGCGAGGGAGGTACTTGCCGCTGTCATATGAAGCGATGATAGTATGATATTTGCCGCTGTCATGTCTAAGCGAGGTAACATGCCGCTGTCATTGTCGAAGCGAGGGATATCATATGATGCCGCTATATGTCGAAGCGAGGGGTCTAAAATTCCGCTGTTGTATTGGGACCGGAACAGTCACAATTCAAGTGGTTAAAGTGAATTATAGTGATTATAATTGGAAACGCGTTATCGATCATTATATCTTGAACTAATGATTTTGTGCATAAGCTTGTGAAACAGGAACGACAATGAAATGTGCTAATGTGGTAATCGAGGAGCATATCAATTAATCGTTTCATACGCTTAATTTCTTTATTAAGTTGAATTGTGTTAAGTGATGATATATATATATATGCTCATGGTGAGTTGTTCCTGTAGGTACATTTTGAATCAAGGGGGCTGAGGGTCAGTTGAACTGTGAGCTGTTGAAGGTGTAAATGAAGATAGAGTACAGGAATCTTGGATAGTCTCTACTCGAGAAGTAGTCTAATACTATCACTTAAACATTCATGATCGAGAATGTAACTGATTAATTGTTGAAGTTTTATTTTGGCCTGTAACCTAATTGTGCTCACATCAAACCAGAACCCTAAGATGTCTTTAATACATATTTAGCCCTATTTATATCTTAAATCCGCACTTAAGGAACTAGGGTCCTTACATTACCTTTGTTGTAAATTATGAATTTCATTATTGTGATTATGGGATTTTGTGTATTGGTATGCTCACCCCGTTGGGGGCTGTCTCTGTTGGGGCAGGTGAACAGGTACATCGATGGCTTTGGAGATGAGCTCGAGCTGTTGATTGGATGTACTCCCAGGATCGTGGTACCAGGGCTTGATGGAACACGGTATCGTATAGAGTACTTATATACACCTGAGGATTATTTACATATTCATGATGCTCGCATGTGAGCACGATTATACTTGTATATGGATTGTATATAAAGGCATGAGCCTTTCTCTCTTTCATTTGAGGTTGCATGCAATTAGAGGTTGAATTGCTAAATGATATGAGAGTCATTGGTGTATTATGTGGGTGTTGAAACCCACTTTTGTCGTCATATGTGTGGTGTCTTCCCTGGCTGGGAATTTACTTGTATTACTGCTTTCTGATGAGTATTATGTGTTCCCTGGCCGGGAATTATGTTATGTGTTGTGCTTTTTTTTCGGGATAGCTCTATTTATGGGGAGACTCTGCCCAAATTTTTATAAAAGTTCACAATGTGAAAAGTGGCACCAAGGGGTTGGTAAAGGGCAAACATATGAGTCTTTTATTGTTAGGATGATGATCTTATAACATTGAGTATTAAAGGAAAATTTTGTAATTGACATTCAATGGTAAAGTATCATCTGAGCTTTCCGATTGACTTTTTATTGAAAGCATGTGCCACACATAGTGGTTAATACACTAATCAGGGGTTAAGGGCTAAGGGGGTCCTTACATTAGTGGTATCAGAGCAGTGGTTGCTCATTGGGGCTGTTAAAGGCCTAGGAAGTTATTGATAGCACATATTTATGCATGATGGCATTAATGTTGTATGACATAACAAATTGTTTATGTGCTATTATGATATGAAAAGTGGTATTGCTAACCATTGTGGTTGCAGGAATCGTGTGGAACACGATAGGATGGCATTAACAGTGATGTCTGGAACTCCGTGTGTTAAGTGCCAAGGAATCTGATTTTGTAAGAAAATCAGGTAAAAAGGGATATTTCCGAGGTAACATGTCTTGGTATACGTATTGACATGCAATGGTTGCATATATGTATTGAATGTTTGATGCATAGTGTATATGGCTATTGCTGTTAACCCTGATGGTTGCAGGTTACAGGAAATATGGAGTACGAAAAGGAATGATGATTATACATATGTACGGGTATCCCAAGGGCAACATGTATTATGTGTTTAGTCATTTAACACAAGGTAAATCAAGGTATGCATAAGATAGTGCATTATGATATGATACATGTTGATACGCATCGTTTTGCATATGTATATTGTGAAATATAAAGTGAGGATTTCAATGCTTACACTAAGGTCCATATGAGCGAGGAAGAATTCCGCTTATATGGAGTAGTAAGAAGCATTGAAATGCACTATTGATATTTCACGAGTCCAGGTTATCCTAGTGAGGATTTCAATGCTTACGCTAAGGTCCATATGAAGCGAGGAAAAATTCCGCTTATGTGGAGTAGTAAGAAGCATTGAAATGCACTACTGATAAGTGACTCAATTCCATAAGAAGCAATAATTCTGCTGACATGGATTCCATAGGAAGCGAGGAAAAATTCCGCTTACGTGGATTTCCATAAGGAGCAAGAATTCTGCTTACGTGGATTCCATAGGAAGCGAGGAAAAATTCCGCTTACGTGGAAAAGGAAGGAGGAACCATAATTTCATGTGTCGATTTATATTCATTTCTCTATGAGGACACGGTTTATAGCGATGGTTCATTCCGCTATATTGATTGGCGATGGTTCATTCCGCCAGGTGTATTTATAGCGATGGTTCATTCCGCTATATTGATTGGCGATGGTTCATTCCGCCAGGTATATTTATAGCGATGGTTCATTCCGCTATATTGATAGGCGATGGTTCATTCCGCCAGGTGTATTTATAGCGATGGTTCATTCCGCTATATTGATTGGCGATGGTTCATTCCGCCAGGTGTATTGATAGCGATGCCTCTTTCCGCTACTATGTGGATGATGATTCATGCTCAGGTGTATAGCGAGGTTTCATGCCATTTATTATATGACGAGGTGTCATACCGTCGATTCTATAGCGAGGGATTGTGCCGCTATGTACTCAGCACAGGATTTTGCCGCCTTCGAGCGATGGGTGCTGATTACGCACTATTATTGAGCGACGGAGACAGGTATGCCGCTATATTGTTAGCGATGAGGTATGAGATATTGCTATTCTATTTGCTTTATTGTAGCTGGCATGCGTTGAGATACATGTTTTTTTATGACTATTTTACTAGCATAATAGTGGATGACATACGCTGATGTACATGTATCGTTACTAGTTGAGAATGTCTTAGATGCCATGAGTTGGCATGTATCGTCACGGGATGACGATGACGATGGTGTAGGAGATGTCTTATTAGACATGCATCATCGTTACGATGATCGATGCGTTGAGTATACGTATTCAGTGGTATGCCTTGGGTGCCAGTACCGAGCACAAGGTGGTGTGTGCGGCACCGATTGACGTGACCCTTATACCGAGCGGGTTGCTCGAGGAATGGATGGATGCGCTGTACATGTGATTGTACCGCAGCTTACGTTTGGGGTGATCATATTACGAGTGGTGATACCCTTGAGGTATGCTCGTTGGAATGGCTTTTGGCCATGTGATTTGACGACAGGAGTAATCATGGAGGAAAGTACTCGCTTTCTGTCGATGTGACATGTGGTAGACATGGTCACACCACCCTTGAGGGTGTAGGATGGGTCCTAAGGGAGTAGGATCAGGTCATGTTAAGTACATAGGGACATTGGAGTGTCCAGGGTGTATCGGCATTAGAGGAATGTTGGATAAAGACCCACTACTCTATTGAGTTTTCTTCCCACAGTATGATATACCATGTGGAAACGTCCGTCTTATTGGTAGGTTTGAGGTGAACCTAGAGAGGCAGCGACTAGTTTGTCTGCCGTGTGTGTGCAGCACCATGAGGGGCTTGCTAGAGCCGTTATACTGCTCGTTGGAACCAAGTTTGGCAAATCGTAAGGTGATACGATGTGGATTGTGGTGGACTCTAGTAGTCACCATGTCATTTGAGGTTGAGGCTGAGGTTGTGTGCCTCACTGAAACGTGTATACGTTATGTTTAATTTTGGTGAGACTTGTCTGGGACAGCTCACAATGTTGGAGTACCAACAAGAGAGTCATCAAGTCGTTGTTGACTCGATCTGAGGGAAACAGTGTATTTGGGATACAATGGGTGTTATTGTATCCAGTTTTTCCGAACAGTGGTTCGAGACTAGTGGATCTCGAGTTCGATGGCACTTCCCTTGTGAGGAAGGAGGTAGTATTATACCTATTTAGGAATCTTTGAAAGATTCGGTGAGTTGGTGCTTGTGGTGTTGATTTTGAGAATCATGCCGTGTTGTTAATCGTCGATTTTCATTCTCCATTGGATGGGAATGACTTAGGATTGACATTTGTATTTGGGGCTTAGGGGTATGTTGCAGATACCCGAGCCAAGTGCATTGAGTATGCATGAGGTGTTCGTGCTTAGGCAGGTATACCGATGAGTATACGGATGCCAGTTGTTGATTTCCTTTTGTCAAGCATAGAGTCATGCTATTTTTGGATGGTTAAATCTCTGATGAGAGATATGGAACACCTTGAGATTGGGAATCTCCATGGCACGATGATTATGAGGGATAATCGTGAAGTTAGTTGACTTCCCTTGAGGAGGAATTATCTTGTGTGGGTTAAGGTATTTCCTTGTTGGTATTTTCTTTCGAGTTTTCGATAGCCTTCCCAAGTTTGGATTGTTAAATCCTAGGATTATCAAGGGATGGCAGGAATTCGGTTTGGTTGGGTGTCACTGTCGACACAAGCGTTGAGGATGCAATGGGTTTATTGCATGCCCTTTCAGAATTTTAAACTCTGTGGAGTCTCGGTTGTTATTTATGATCAGGACGTGATTCTTGGAACATCCGGAGGTGGACATCTTGTGAGATGTCTTTGTGTGAATCTGTGGCCGTGAGTTGCCCAAATTGAGTTGCAATGATGCGACTGCTCCTTCGACGGAGGAGGTTTGAGAGTGGAAACCAGGTTTGGTATGTATACTAGTGTTTCCCTCGTAACGATGTATGTTAGACATCGTGAGTCTTGACAGAGATGTCATGGAATGATATCTACGATAGAATCAGGAGCGATTCGAATCCTTACAGTTTCAGTTGACTAACTGCTTTTGGATTATTAGCGTTGAGCTGTGCTGACGCTCTTTGACGTTATGATGGATTTGGAAATCTATTCCACTCCAGAGTTTGACACGAGGTCAACGTTCTCACGGTTGAGGTGTCATTCAGGATGCGTTCTTACTAGTTGTATTAGAACTAAGGATGATTGTCCGATCTACAGTCGTAAGTATAGGTTGTTTTGCAGTCATGAGAGACTGACTTTTGGGATGACCCGCATCGAGGTACGTTTTGCCTCTTGGGTGATATGTTGGTTTTGGTAAGTCGCTCTGTTTCAGAGTTTGAAAAGAGATAAGTATCCTCGCGTTTTTTTTTAATAATACGATTCTGATATGGTCAAGAATCGAGGTTATGGCTTCATGTTGTTGTGTAGCCTGGGTGTTGCGTGATACACCAGTGCTAATTTCGAGGACGAAATTCTTTTAGTGGGGGATATTGTGATGACCAGGGATTATAGATGTTAATCCCGTAGTGTTAATAATCCCTAAAGTGGTTTTACGTGGCGATTTGGAGTTTAATCGAGGTGTTGGGCCTTCTGGGCTCGTTTATTTGGGTAGTTGGGATCGTTGGATCCAGAGGTTGAGATTGTATTCTCATTTGGGTGAAAAACCTAAGAGTTGGGTTTTTGATGTGTCTCGGGATCTCGGGTGCTGTGTGAGCACCGGTAGGGGGTTTTGGAGTTAGAGAGAGATTTTTTGAAAACAGATGATGTTTAATGAATCATGATGTATTTGTGGGGCTATTAGTATTTCGGGGTATTTTTGCTATAAATACCAGTTGAACCCGAGATTTTAAAAATTAATTCATTTCATCACCTCATCCTCTCTCTCCCTCCCGCGGCGCGATTTTCCCGATCTCCCCTGCCCCCGCCGCTTCAGGCGCTTCGCCCGCCGCCGGTCGGCCGCCGTTCGGCGCGTGCGACTCGTCACCGGCTTCGTCTCGTCGAGGCGCAGCTATCCCCTCCGTCAATTCGAAGTTTCGTCGCGTTTTGAAGTCGGATTTAGCAGGAATGCGTCGATCCCCAAAAGCTAGGGTTCTTCGATTTCGGTCGATTTTCCTTCCGATTTTCGATTGGGTAACCTTCCTTACCCCTTTTCCATGCTTGTGATGTATTCCCCTGCCTTTTTGTGAATTATTGTGTTCGAATTTAAAGAATTATAAGGGTTCGAATTTAAGGGCTTGTTTGGGTTCGAATTTAAGGGTTTTGAGTTCGAAAATTGGGGGTTTTTGGCAAGGGGTGTTGATTCTTGCTTTGATGGTTTAATTCACATTTTAGATGAATTATGGTGTTTAATTTGGGTTCGATTTGTGAGATAAGGGTTCGAAAATTTGTAGGGTATCCTTGAACATTGTTCGTTGTTGTCTCATTCGTTCCCCTCCCTGTATGTACCCTGCCCCGGGTCTTTTAAAAGGTTAATTGTCGTGTGTTGACAATATTTTGAGGGTTATGGGTGTGCTTGAGCATGGGTTGCATGTTCGTAAATAATTGTGAATTATTTACCGTGTTAGCACATCGTTTCTCGGGGCATGGAACTCGAGCAAGGTTTGGCTCGGACTTCGGAGATTTAAGGTACGTGCGACGTACGAGCATTACTATATATGTGAAATGCATAAGGTGTTTTTGATTTCATTGAATATTGTGCGTATGGTTATATATATATATGTTGATATAGCCAAGGAACGACCAAATCTTGATATCGCCGCTTGTAGCGTGCGTGACACTAGAGTAGGATAACTCTTACAAGATATAAGGGGTACTGGGTTTATATGACTATTGTAGGGCATTTGAGATGCCTGAGGATGATCGTAGAATCATGTATTCATTATGAGACATTCGAGATGTCTAGGTTCGTAGAATCATGTATTCATTATAAGACATTTGAGATGTCTAGGTATAATGAAGGATTGGTAAAATGAATGCTAGGCATTTGAGCTATCTGTGATTGATAGCGAGGTTGTGAAATCAGTATTAGATATTGAGATATCTATAATTGCATGTTTAATGAATTTACAATCACTATCTGTTGATATTCGAGGATTAGGCATGCGATGAGTTAATCAATGTGTTGATTTATTGAATTTTGAGATTTGATGAGTTTGATGATTGTGAGAATAGGGACAGTACACGGAATCCCGGATGAGGTTGCCATCCAGGGAGTATCATTTAAATTCATTAGTATTTACCTTTGTTGTAAATTATGAATTTCATTATTGTGATTATGGGATTTTGTGTATTGGTATGCTCACCCCGTTGGGGGCTGTCTCTGTTGGGGCAGGTGAACAGGTACATCGATGGCTTTGGAGATGAGCTCGAGTTGTTGATTGGATGTACTCCCAGGATCGTGGTACCAGGTCTTGATGGAACACGGTATCGTATAGAGTACTTATATACACCTGAGGATTATATACATATTCATGATGCTCGCATGTGAGCACGATTATACTTGTATATGGATTGTATATAAAGGCATGAGCCTTTCTCTCTTTCATTTGAGGTTGCATGCAATTAGAGGTTGAATTGCTAAATGATATGAGAGTCATTGGTGTATTATGTGGGTGTTGAAACCCACTTTTGTCGTCATATGTGTGGTGTCTTCCCTGGCTGGGAATTTACTTGTATTACTGCTTTCTGATGAGTATTATGTGTTCCCTGGCCGGGAATTATGTTATGTGTTGTGCTTTTTTTTTGGGATAGCTCTATTTATGGGGAGACTCTGCCCAAATTTTTATAAAAGTTCACAATGTGAAAAGTGGCACCAAGGGGTTGGTAAAGGGCAAACATATGAGTCTTTTATTGTTAGGATGATGATCTTATAACATTGAGTATTAAAGGAAAATTTTGTAATTGACATTCAATGGTAAAGTATCATCTGAGCTTCCCGATTGACTTTTTATTGAAAGCATGTGCCACACATAGTGGTTAATACACTAATCAGGGGTTAAGGGCTAAGGGGGTCCTTACAATAAGCTAGTCAAAGAATGTTGAATGATGGTTGTATTTATGAGCTCAAAATTTTCAAATTTTTCTATTTTTTTTTGTAATAGAAAAGCAAGAAAAGAGAAAAGTATAACTATTAAAGCAATAAAAATAAAAAAAAGGAAAAGGTAAACTAACTCCCCTTGGGTTGCCACCCAAGTAGCGCCTCTGTTTAACGTCGGTGGCTCGACTCCAGTCCATGAATTACGTGATGCTTGGTGGATCTTCAAGATCCATTTCTCCTTAGTGGCATGGAAACCTTCATAGTAAGGTTTTAGTCTATGTTCGTTCACCTTGAACGCCTTTTCTTTTGCTAGGCTCTGAACCTCAACTGCACCATAAGGAAACACAACAGTGACTATTAAAGGTCCAACCCATCGAGAACATAGCTTACCTGGAAATAGGCGAAAGCGAGAAAGGTAGATGAGGACTTTTTGACCAACGATAAACTCCTTCCTAGAGATCATCTTGTCATGAAAGGTCTTCATTTTTGTAAGTAATCCAACAAGCATAGCAACGCATCGGAATAAAAAAAATTTGGATTACTAATACACCGGATCTATACAAAGGTCTTCAAAAGTCTCACCCTTGTAGCGTGTTTGAGCAGATTCCACGAAGCATCACCACGTCCAACGCCTCCTTCGAGTCACTAGCAAAACTTATCAAGTTTTGCCTCAACGGTATCCACACGATCAAATCGGGTGAAGGGATAGTCTAAGAACAAGTTGCTAGACTCGTTCTTAAACCGGAACAAGAAGCACACTCGATTCACAATCGAATGAACGCCGGAATTCACCAAGAACCACACGGCTATTAAGAAGTCGAGAGCTCAAGTGGTGATAGCGGCCGTGAGCTTCAAGAATGTAGGTTGGAATGATTTCAAAAATTGTCTAACAATTAATTATATCAAAGTTATTAAAAGGGCTTAATTAAGTTCAAGACTTTCTCAAAGTCTTATGGGCCCAAACCCATGATTTAATTAAGTTCTTTTAATCATTTAATTAAGACTCCTCTTAATTAATTAATTCATCCAATGAATTTAATTTCCCTTCTCGATTTAATCTTTTGTGCGACCCAATAGGATCTTGTAATGTTGGCAGTGACATAAAATCTCATTTTATGTCGCAAGCAATGAGCGGTATCTAGCAACACATCAATGCTACCCAAATTACAAGAATGTCAATGACTCGACATAACCTAGGAACCGTGATAATATTAATCATGTAACTTAATCCCTTTGTCCTTTGTGTTTAGATTGAACACGAGTCATGGAATAGTCATACTCGTATATTCAATCTCTATTTCTTGATCCCCAAGTAGAACTAGAATAAACGAATAAGCTCGATATCTCATATCGACTCATTCGAGCATGGCCATGCATTTTAGTCTTACTTGATCAAGGGCCCATACACTTCTCCTGTTATATAGGAGGGACAAATCCTATCTCGATCAATCAACATCCCTCTACATAGTTCGTAGTGTATCCAATAGTTGCCTTTATAGTATACCCTGTTACAGGTAACGTTTGACAATATCAAGATACATAACTCCTTATGTTGGGATCTCTGATAATCACAAGTCGTAAGGATTACATACATTATTATCACTATGAGAATTGCTTATGATGCTCATATAACTATCCATGTAGCATTCTCATGGTGGGTCTGTCCAGTACATCGTTCTCTAACATGTACCCATGTGTTGATTTGATATCTCATATCAATGAACAATTCATCAATCAACACATATTAGTCTCTATGTATTATCATTATCCCGATTCATGATAATACTTGACTAGGGACAATGTTTAAGAATAATACAATATTATTCTAAGGACATTAACTTATATATCAATTCATATTGCACAGATATTCGAATAATATATAATAATGATTTGCCATTTATAAAATCATAAAACATTGTATGTCTTAAACAATCATCTAATGACTTGTCTTAGGGCATATTCCAACAGTTTTCTCTTTGTAGATCCTAGAACTTTCATATGCATAATTGCGGATCTCTTCCAACTCTTGTAATTGCAACTTTGTATGATCTCCACTCTTGTCCATAGCCATGTTGAAGTGCTTGATGGCCCAATATGCTCGATGTTCCAACTCTATAGGCAGATGACAAGGTTTACCAAAGATTAGTCGATAAGGAGACATACCTATTGGTGTTTTATACGCAGTCCGATAAGCCCACGGTGCATCATCGAGTCTCAAGCTCCAATCTTTCCTAGTGGGGTTTACAGTCTTTTTCAAGATAGATTTGATTTCTCGATTTGAAACTTCGTCTTCTCCATTTGTTTGCGGATGGTAGGCGGTGGACACCTTGTGTGTTATATGGTACTTCTTTAGTAAACTCTCCACCGCCCTATTGAAAAATGGGTACCTCGATAACTTATGATAGCCCTGGGAGTCCCAAACCTAGAGAAAATGTTATTCTTTATAAAACCTGCAACCACTTTTGAATCATCAGTACGGGTGTCTAAAGCTTCCACCAATTTTGACACATAATCCACAACAAGTAAAATATAATGTTGCCGAAAGATTGTGGAAACAGTCCCATGAAGTCGATGCCCCATACATCAAAGATTTCACAATAAAGTATGGGTTGTTGGGGGCATCTCCTTTTGTTGAGATATGATGCCCGTCTTTTGGCACTCCGGGCATAATTTGCAGAAATGATATGCATCATAAAATAAAGTAGGCCAAAGAATCCACATTCTAGTACCTTCTTTGCAGTTCGTTTGGCTCCAAAGTGGCCACCAACCTTATGTGAATGACAAAAATGGAGTATGGAGGATACCTCATTGCCCGGAATGCAAAGCCGAATAACTTGATCCGCATAATGTTTCCATAAGTATGGATCATCCCAAACATAGTACTTGGCGTCGCTTCAAACTTTATGTGATGTCCGGGAATAATTACTAATTTTTATTGGATTTAATTATGGTGCTTATGTGAAATATCGAGATTTAATTCTTGAGTATCGGATTTTGGAATGGAGTTGGGATAAAGGATTCCACGATTTAATTTATATTGTTAATTAAAGGAGAATATTAAAGTCTTGGGAATTATATTTCGGTCCGATCGGAACAAATAACTCCGGGTTGAAATGAGTCTTGCGCAAGATAAATAAATTATTAATTGTGTAAACCAAATTGAGAAGAAATAATATTATTTTGTGTAGTGGGGATTTAATCTATAGGGATAGGGTTTAATACATAACCCACTTTGCTCACTCTTCTCCACACTGATCGACCGCCTCAGTCTCTTTTCCCCCCTCTTCCGCGTCGCCCCTCTCTTCTCTTTTCCCTGTTCGTGCGCCTTCCTCTCTCAGCAGTAGGAGATGACTTTTTCGCACCTTTTCTGACCCAAATCGAACGGTAAGTGCATGTAAATTCGTGTTGCCACTCTTAGTTCGAAAATCATGATTTAGGGTCGAAAAATTTGTTCTGATGGGGACGAAATCTGATGTTTTTTCTTTTGGTTCACATGTTGATGCTTGGTTCGAAATTTGTTGTCTCTTGGTTCGATTTTCTTGCTCGATTCCTTTGCTGTTAATGGTTCAAAATTTGCTGATTATTGTGGTTCAAATCTAGGCTGATTTGGGTCGAGATATTGCTGTTAGGAATTCAAAAATTCTTAGTGCTGTGGATTGGAATCTTGCTACTGTTCTTGATTGAAATATCATGCGGATCCCTATCAAATTCAACTATAATGTTTATCCAAATGTGCTGTTATTTGTTTGGAATTGTTGCTGCATTTTGGCTTCAAGCGTGTTGTTGTAATTCGAAAAGTCCAGCCTTTAGTTGGATCGATTACTTGCTGTTTTGGCCAAGAAAAATCTGTTGATGTTTTGGGAGTGTAGTGCTGCCCGGAAATCGTTACGTCTTGATTAATTGCCTTTGTTATGATGATATTAGATGAAAGTTTGAATACTTGTTCTAATCTTATCATAGATGTTAAAATTGATAAAAATGTGATTTTATTGATGTTAAACTTGATACTATTTATTTTAGTTGTGGGGGGTGTCTATGACTCGATTTTGGGGCTGTCTTGGTTGATTATAAAAGCCAACTTCAACTTGAAAATAATGCTCATAAAGTGTTTGATATAATGTTTAAGTGGAGTTCAAGTGTGACCAAAAGCTATACTAAATGTGGGAATAAATGGGTTAGATACATGGTAGTGTAAGTTATGACATGGAATAAGATTGTGGTGATGTGTATGCTTGAATGGACATCATATGAGTTTTCGATTGAAACTCAATGCATATTTAATTTGTTTAAGTTGAATTCAAACAAATAAATGACTTATGTTGGGATTAAGAGAATTAGATTTATAAGGGTAGAATCTCGTATCTACATGGATCCTTTCTTTTATGTCTTGGTTTGAATCACCTCGGTGTGGGTTTGAATGTTTGGAACATGTTAATTGGCTTAATTGGATTGTTTTAGTTAGACACTAGTTGGATGTTATTATGCATACACCCTTGCACTTCCTTTCCCTCTGTTGAACTTGTGCGTCTAGTGAACTGCTATGTGAGTTGAGCGTGATCTTGCACGTATGGGTGTGTGTATCATGCATCATGTGTGTGATGTAGCGGATGGTGGGAGATGATGGGGTTTTGCATTACCAATGATATATCATGATTAATGTGAGGACGTGTGCATCAAAGTATTGATTATGATTTGATTCATAATATTGAGTTATTGATTTGTGATATGGAAATGAAAGTAAGAACTAATGATGGATATTCATTGCTTGGATTATGAGCTAATATTGAATTGACATTCGATATAGACTCTTCAGGAGACTTCGGACGTTGATGATAGCTTGTTCATGTTGTCTACTATAAAGTACGTGGTGACGTACGAGCAGGTATATCTAGTATCTATACATTCATGTATACATGCAATTTTGAATATGATGATTCAGGTAAGTGTTTGACTTTAATAATTGAGTTTCATATACGAGTTATGGGGGACACGTAGTGGTACGTGATCCGATTTTACTTGTTGAGTAGTGATGCCGTGGGCATGAGCGATATGAGAAAGTATCGAGAATGAGATAGTGGGCTAACCAGGTTTACATTGGGATAACCAGGTTTACATTGATGTTGAACTATTTATGTTTGAGCATAAATAATATATTGCCATTGTATTGAATTCATAAGCGTTGTTGAGTATCACATTTTCAGTGATAATACTAAACTTGACATTATGAAGGTGCGTGAGTTTGAAACAGGAACAGTGTGTGGAAGCTATACAAATTCGGAATTGTACAGGGAGTATATTTTATGAGTTTTGAATAATCTAAATTATTGCATTATGATTTTGTATGTTGATTTGTGATTGAATATTGAGTGGGAGTGTGCTCACCCTGTGTGGGGGTTGTTTCTGTTGAAATAGGTACAACAGGTACGATGCTGCCTTGGGGTGCTAGGCTCGAACCTTGTTGGATGATGCTTCCAGAAGCGTAGTATGAGATTGAGCCGATATACGAGATTGAGCGGTTGGTATATATACTAATTATGCATCCGGATGAGTGTCCGTTATTCGTTGCTCTTCTGTGAGCACTTGTATCTGTATATGGACTGTATAAGGGTGTTGAAACTCACTTTTGTTGTCTTATTAGTGTGATGTCTTCCCTGGCTGGGAATTTACTTAGTTTTTCTCTATTCTGTTTAGTATTGTGTTGTCCCTGGTCGGGAGTATGTTATGTGATGTGTTTTTATTTCCGGATAGCTCAGTTTATGGGGAGACTCTGCCCAAATTTTTATAAAATAACCCACAATGTAAAAAGTGGCGTAATGGGTATTGTATTGGGCGAAATCTTTGAGACTATTTGTTGGTAGAGATGAACATATAATGTTGAACATTATTTAATATGTAATGATTCTTTTTAAAGAATGAAAAGAAAATGAAAAATTTATACACATACGACGTCATAAATGAACTAATGACGAGTTTAAGTGTTGGGGTCTTACATTAGTGGTATCAGAGCAGTGGTTGCTCATTGGGGCTGTTAAGGGCCTAGGAACTTGTTGATAGGAATTGGTAGCACATATTTATACATGATGGTATTAATGTTGCGTGACACAACTAATTGCTTATGTGCTTTTACGATATGGAAAATGGTATTACTAATCATTGTGGTTGCAGGAATCGTGTAGAGTGCGATGGGATGGCATTAACGGTAATGTCTGGCACTCAATATGTTATGTGCTAAGGAATCTGATTTTGTAGGAAAATCAGGAAATGGGAAATGTGATATGCTGTCTAAGGACAGGGATGGTTGACAACAGACATTGAATATTATCATTCAATTGTTATTGAATATACAATGTGTTACTTTTAGCGTCCTACTACGGGTATATCATCAGCGATGGATCATAATATTTGCCGTTGTCATGTCAAAGCGAGGTACATGCCGCTGTCATTGTCGAAGCGAGGGATATTATTGAGCCACCGATATGACGTAGTAGGATTTGTGAACTGTTGTATTAACCTGGATGCAGGTATATGGAGCTAGTGGAAGTTCCGGTGGTTGTTATATTCGAGCGAGGGAGGTACTTGCCGCTGTCATGTCGAAGCGATGTACATGCCACTGTCATTGTCGAAGGGAGGGATATCATATGATGCCGCTATATGTCGAAGCGAGGGGTCCTAAAATTCCGCTGCTATAACAAGACCGGAACAACCACATTATCGATATTGATAGCGATGTCTCATTCCGCTATATTGGTTGGCGATGGTTCATGCCGCCAGGTATATTGATAGCGATGTCTCATTCCGCTATATTGATTGGCGGTGGTTTATGCCGCCGAGTACATGTATAGTGATGCCTCTTTCCGCTATGTCATTGGCGATGGCTCATGCCGCCAGACATGTGTTTAGCGATGGTGCATTCCGCTGATTCCATGGCGATGGTTCTTGCCGCCGATTATATATATAGCGACGTCTCATTCCGCTATTCTGTTGATGATGAGTATATCAATTTGTGTATTGATATGAAATCATATTTTGTGGAATATTTATGTTGAGAGCAGGGACAATTTAAAGGATCAAGTGTGGATCAACTGTGTACAGTAAGTGTTATTACATCTAGTTGTTTTAAGAATGTATATTCATTGTGATTATTGATATTAGATGTATGCCAGTAGTGGCGATGAGTATTATGTACCGCCGTAGGGCGATGAAGATTGATACATTGCTATTGTCTTAGCAATGAATATTTTTAGTACCACTATTGTGATTAGCGATGAATGTTGTTGTACCGCAATTGTGTTAGCAATGAGTATTGATGATGTTTTGATTGCAGATGGCAATAGAAGTTGTGCTATGTACAGTTATGTTATTGCTCATTGGGTATATGTGATTTAGGCCCAAGAGGATATTGGATCGATCCAGGAGGATGAAGTATCGAGGTAAACCGTTTCAGTTGGTTGAACATATTGATATATGTTGATTCGAGTTATTGTTGATTTATATTGATTTTGAAATCTTGTACATGTAGAAAAGTTGATAATGGAATTGAAGTGGAACCTAGATGTGTCATATTCATACTTTGTTGTGGTAATGAGGCAAGAAGGGGTGTAACCTCTGAGATAACACTCTCATATCTACGGTGTGTAGTGATGAGATATTGAAAATAGATGTTAATCATTTTGTAATGATAATTATTGTTGTGAAAGCATGCTAGTTTTATGTGTGGTAGGATTAATAATTGATTAATCACCTATTATGTTGAATGGAATACAATCAGATAGACATGAGTTTAATGAGCGTGTCACGGGATGACATGAGTATGTCGCGGGATGACGCGTGATTACTACGAAGGTCGTGTGTGGACATGTGATCATTGTGAACATTCATGATTAATGAATTTTTATGTTTCGAGGATGAGTTAAAGATTGATATAAATTGCGTCATTGAAGCATGCAATTGATTCTTATGATTAAATTTCAATCACCCTATGTGATAGTGTGCAGTAGCATGTTGTGTATAGAACTGCGAAAAACTTCTGATGCAGGGAATTAATGTTTGATGACAGAAACATTATGAATATCCAAATGCGTAAGTGACAAGGTACGTGTTATGTTACTAGTATTTGAGAAATACTAACGAGTTTATTTTGTACTTGTCCTATGACAGATAATAGTTGGGTGAAGTAATGTGGAAATGTTGATACTTAAGAGTATGTGAGTGTTGTGATTAACATGATATTATGATGCCATTGTGTATTGTAGATGATTCCGTCTATAAAAGTATGAGACGAATTATTTGATATTGATGATCTTTGGCTGTTGGTGCATATAATGTGGAGATATGTATGTGAGAATTACTAATGGGTTTTCTAGTAATTACTTTGCACCAGATAATAGCCAGGAGATGGTATATGAGAGATTGATGTATAAGGACTCAAGAGTTCCACTATTTCATACGGACAATGGTGGTGATGTTGGTATAAGTTGCATACATTTGCAACAACACAGGTATGAAGTTATTTATACGATATAGGTTGCTGTAATGTCATACATTCTTATATACACATGATATGCATGGATTGCATGATTTAGCGATTTTATGATGTGTACTATGATTGTAAGGACCCCAAGCCCTTAATCCTTGATTTGTGTATTAACCATTATATGTGGCACATGCTTTCAATAAAAATCAAATCAAACGGGAAACTCAGATGATATTTTACCATTGAATGACAATTACAAAATTTCTTTAATATTCAACGTTATGAGATCATCTCTACCAACAAATAGACTCATAGATTTCGCTCATTCCATCCCCATTACGCCACTTTTTACATTGTGGACTTTTATAAAAATTTGGGCAGAGTCTCCCCATAAATTGAGCTATCCCGAATAAAAGCACATCACATAACATAATTCCCGGCCAGGGAAAACACAATACTCAACAGAATACAGAAACACTAAGTAAATTCCCAGCCAGGGAAGACACCACATAATAAGACAACAAAAGTGGGTTTCAACACCCACATAGTACACCAATGACTCTCATATCATTTAGCAATTCTACCACTAATTGCATGCAACATAGAATGAAAGAGAGAAAGGCTCATGCCTTTATATACAACCCATATACAAGTATAATCGTGCTCACATGCGAGCATCATGAATGTGTATATAACCCTCGGGTGTATATAAGTACCCTATATGATACCGTGCTCCATCAAGCCCTGGTACCACGATCCTGGGAGTACCTCCAATCAACAGCTCGAGCTCAGCTCCAAAGCCATCGATGTACCTGTTCACCTGCCCCAACAGAGACAGCCCCCAACGGGGTGAGCATACCAATACACAAAATCCCATAATCACAATAATGAAATTCATAATTTACAACAAAAGTAAATACTAATGAATTTTAAATGATACTCCCTGGATGGCAACGTCCTCATCCGGGATTCCGTGTACTGTCCCTGTTCTCACAATCATCAAACTCATCAAATCTCAAAATCAGTAAATCAACAAATTGATTAACTCGTCGCATGCCTAATCTCGAATATCAATAAATAGTGATTCCAAATTCATTATACATGCAAATATAGATATCTCAACATCAAATACTGATTTCTCAACTTCGCTATCAATCACAGATAGCTCAAATGCCTCGCATTTATTTTACCAATTCTCCATTATACTCAGACATCTCAAATGTCTTACATTGATTACATGATTCCACAGTCATTCTCAGGCATCTCAATGCCCTACAATGGTCATATAAATCCAGTACCCCATATATCATGTAATGTTATACTACTCTTGTATCACGCACGCTTGTGGCGGCGATGTCAAGATTAGGTCGCTCCATAGCTATCTCAACACATATATATAACCATACGCACAACCATTTAATGCAATCAAAATACATTATGCATTTCACAAATGCTCTAATATAAAGTAATGCTCGTACGTCGCACGTACCTTAAATCTCCGTAGTCCAAGCCAAACCTTGCTTGGGTTCCATGCCCCGAGGAATGATGTGCTAATACGATAAATAATTCACAATTATTTACGAACATGCAAACCCATGCTCAAGCACACCCATAACCATTATACAAAAATATTGTCAACACACGACAATTAACCATTTAAAAGACCCGGGGCAGGGCACATGCAGGGAGGGAAAACGAATGAGACATCAACGAAAATTGTTCAAGAACCACCCTTTAATTTTCGAACCCTAACATCACAATTCGGACCCAACTAAGCACCATAATTCAACTAAAACATGAAATAATCGATCAACATCATGAACAATCGCCCCTCCTGCCAAAATCCCTAAAATCGAACACAACCCTCACGCATGCAGGGAAAACTTCGAACCAATAACACCAAAATTAGCAGGGAATTACAGGAGACGAACGAAAAAGGGGTAAGGAAGGTTACCCAATCGAAAATCGGAAGGAAATCGATCGAAAATCGAAGAACCCTAGAAACGGACCTCTGCGCTTTTCTGGAAAATCCGAACGCAAATCTCGACGAAACTTCAAATTCCTGGTGTGGAAAGTTGCGTCTGGAAGAGACGAAGCCAACGGCGGTCCGGACGCGCCGGATGGTGGCCGGACAGCGGCGGGCGCATGGTTTTTACGGGCGAGGGTTGGGGGAGACGGGAAGGGCAGACGGGGAGAGAGAGAGGCGGGCAAGGAGCTGAAATGATTTCTAAAATTAAAATCTCGGGTTCAACTGGTATTTATAGCAAAATTACCCCGAAATACCAATAGCCCCACAAAAACATCATGATTCATTAAAAATCATTTGTTTTCAAAAACTCTCTCCCTAACCTCAAAAACCCATACCGGTGCCCACACAAAGCACCCCAGATCCCGAGTCACACTAAAAACCCAACTCATAGGTTTTTCACCGAAATGAGAATACAATCTCAACCTCGGGATCCAACGATCCCAACTACCCAAAGAGACGAGCTCGGGAGGCCCGACACCGCGATTAAACTCCAATCGCCACGTATAAAAACTTTAGGGGTTATTAATACTCCGGGATTAACATCTATATTCCCAGGTCATCACAATATCCCCCACTTAAAGAATTTCGTCCCCGAAATTAGCACAGGCGTACTCCAAGTACAGCCGCAACAACCCAAACAAAAACACATGACTGTGAATCGAACAGTCACCCTTAGCTCCGACATGGCTATCATGAACACATCATGGATGACACATCAGCCGCGAGGACACTGACCTCGCACCAAACCCTGGAATGAAATAAACTTTCCAGTACACCAAAAACGAAAGAGCGTCGGCACTACACAATGCTAACAATCCAAAAGTAGCCAGTCAACTGAAACTGCAAGGATTCGAATCGCTCCCGATTCCATCGTAGATATCATTCAATGACATCTTTACTATGACTCACGATGTCTAACACACATCGTTACGAGAAAAACACTAGTATGCTACGGTATACTCATACCAAACCTGGTTTCCACTTTTCAAACCTCCTCCATCAAAGGAGCAGTCGCATCATTGCAACTCAAGCAACTTATGGCCACAGATTCACACAAAATGCATCTCACAAGATGTCCACCTCCGGATGTTCCAAGAATCACATCCTGATCAAAAATAACAATCGAGACTTCACAGAGTCTCAAATTCTGAAAGGACATGCAATAAACCCATTGCATCCTCAACGCTTGTGTCGACAGCGACACCCAACAAATCCGAATTCCTGCCACCCCTTGATAACCCTAGGATTTAACAATCCAAACTTGGGAAGGCTATCATATAACTCGGAAGAAAACACCAACCAGGAAACATCTCAACCCACACAAGATAATCCCTCCTCAAAGGGAGTCAACTAACTTCACGATTATTCCCCAGAATTATCGTGCCATGGAGATTCCCAATCTCAAGGTGTTCCATATCTCTCATCAGAGATTTAACAATCCAAACATAGCATAACTCTATGCTTGACAAAAGAAAATCGATAACTGGCATCCGTATACTCACCGGTATACCTGCCTAAGCACAGACACTGCATGCATACACAATGCACTTGGCTCGGGTATCTAGAACATATCCCTAAGCCCCAAACACAACTATCAATTCTGAGTCATTCCCTACCCCGTGGAGAATGATAATCGACGATTAACAACACACGGTGTGATTCCCAAAATCTACACCACATGGACCAACTTACCGATTCTTTCAAAGATTCCCCAATAGGTATAATACTACCTCCTTCCCCACAAGGAAAGTGTCATCGAACTCGAGGTCCACTAGTCTCGAACCACCGTTCGGAAAACCTGGATACAATAGCACCCATTGTATCCCAAATACACGGATTCCCCAGATCGAGTCAACAACGATTTGATGACTCTCTTGTTGGTACTCCAACATTATAAGCTGTCCCAGACAAGTCTCACCAAGATTAAACATAAACGTATATACGTTTCAGTGAGGCATGCATAACCTCAACCTCAAATGATGTGGTGACTACTAGAGTCCACCACAATCCACATCGTATCACCTTACGATTTGCCAAACTTGGTTCCAACGAGCAGTATAACGGCTCAAGCAAGCCCATCATGGTGCTGCACACGCGGCAGACAAACTAGTCTCTGCCTCTTTAGGTTTACCTCAAACCTACCAACAAGACGGACGTTTCCGCATGGCATATCATACTATGGAAGAAAACTCAATAGAGTAGTGGGTTTTTTTACCCAACAATCCTCTAATGCCGATACACTCTGGACACTCCAGTGTCCCTATGTACTTAACGTAACCTGATCCTAATCCTTTAGGACCCATTTTACACCCTCAAGGGTGGTGTGACCATGTCTACCACATGTCATCGACAGAAAGCGAGTAATTTCCTCCATGATTACTCCTGTCGTCAAGTCACATGGCCAAAAAGCCATTCCAACGAGCATACCTCAAGGGTATCACCACTCGTAATACGATCACCTCAAACATAAGCTGCGGTACCATCACGTGTACAGCGCGTCCATCCATTTCTCGAGCGACCCGCTCGGTATAAGGGTCACGTCAATCGGTGACGTAAACACCACCTTGTGCTCGGCACTGGCACCCAAGGCATACAACTGAATACGTATACTCAACGCATTGTACATTGTAACGATGATGCATGTCTAATAAGACATCTCCTACACCATTGTCATCGTCATCCCGTGACGATACATGTCCACTCATGGCATCTAAGGCATCGTCAACTAGTGACGATACATGTCAACAATGACATCTAAACAACCTAGTCAACTCGTGACAGTCCATGTACATCAGCGTATGCCATCCACCATCATGCTAATAAAATAGTCATAATTAAACATGCATACAACGCATGCCAGCTACAATAATGCTAATAGAATAGCAATATCCCATACCTCATCGCTAACAAGATAGCGGCATACCTGTCTCCGTCACTCAGTAATAGTGCGTAATCAGCACCCATCGCTCGAAGGCGGCAAAATCCTGTGCTGAGTACATAGCGGCACAATCCATCGCTATAGAATCGACGGCATGATACCTCGACATATAATAAGTGGCATGAAACATCGCTATACACCTGAGCATGAATCATCGTCCACATAATAGCGGAACGAGGCATCGCTATCAACATATCCGGAGGCACGAATCATCGCCAATCCTCATAGAAGAATGAGTCATCGTAAATCCACATATACATATGCCCAACGGCGTGAACCATCATCAACCGACACAGCGGAATGTCTCATCGCTATACATGTGTCTGGCGGTATGAATCATCGTCCATCATCATAGAAGAATGAATCATCATCATCGACACAGCGGAATACATCGTCGCTATCATCCATGTCATCATAAAGAAATGAATCATCATCATCGACACAGCGGAATACATCATCGCTATCATCCGTGTCATCATAAAGAAATGAATCATCATAAATCGACACAGCGGAATACATCGTCGCTATCATCCGTGTCATCATAAAGAAATGAATCATCATCATCGACACAGCGGAATACATCATCGCTATCATCCGTGTCATCATAAAGAAATGAATCATCATAAATCGACACAGCGGAATACATCACCGCTATTGGTGTGCGCTTATCGTGTACGCCCAAATTAACCCCACTCAATCCTCAAGATTGATAACAATAATGTAGTAGCGTGAGTAGGGATCGATCCCACGAGGAGGTGTGAATCTTTGTGTTAATGAAAATCAAAACAAAAGAATAATAAAGGATGGGGTTGTTATGTTGAATTATACTAATTAAAATTAAAACTAAAGATTAACTAATGAAAGCGATTCTTGGTATCGGTCGACTCTACCTTGGATATTATCATCTATTTCATCGATTCACAAAAGACTCAATTTTACTTGAATATTCATCAATTGGAAATCTAATTCCTCCCTCACCTTATTCATAGTCAATTATAACAAGCGTTCTAATTTAACTTTCACCAATCAATCAATCTCTATATGCATATTCAAGATTAAAATCATGACATCATTCAAAACTAGTGAGCGATGAATCTAAACAACATAAACACAAGCGGTTTATATAATTTAGTCAATGGTTTTCCCTAAGAATTTAATAACACCAACAGCAGGCAATTATCGATCTTAGTTGCTTCTTCAATTAGATTACTCAAACAATCTCTTATTTGATATCCAATTAGCAATAGATTATATGCAAGTTACTAGGTTGTCAATCCAATAAACAAACATCAATCATATCAACAAAATCAGAAAAACAATGAATTCAATAAAATCGATAAACAAAAGCGTACGAATCTCCCCAAGATAAATAAATCCAAGGTTTTGTCTTCCTCAACCAAGAATTAAGACTAGCTACACATAATTAAAACAAAACTATAAATAAAAACAAGGGAAAGAAAACTAATCCGATCTCCGCTCGTCGAGGTGTCAATCCCGCCTTCGCTTCGATCTTCGTAGACGTTCTTCAACAAAATTGAAAAGAAAATATAAAACTATCCTAAACTACTCTA
Organism: Haberlea rhodopensis; assembly: GCA_907163345.1. Taxonomy (NCBI): domain Eukaryota; kingdom Viridiplantae; phylum Streptophyta; class Magnoliopsida; order Lamiales; family Gesneriaceae; genus Haberlea; species Haberlea rhodopensis. Next base: position 77,320 of record CAJQUN010000077.1, read on the forward strand.
CCCTAACTATCTAGATGGTTAAAAGGTCTGAATTTCGAGTATATATGTATTGGGAGGCTGATGGAGTAGGTTAGAATCCATGTGGGAAGGAAAGAAATCAAGTTTTTTAATTTTCCAAAATTCTATTGGCGTAATTACGCCTAAAATGGCGTAGCTACGCCTGTCCATGCCGTAGCGTTGGCGTAATTACGCCTGTGAATGGCGTAATTACGCCTGTCCTCCATTTTTCTGGCGAGTTTTGTATTTTGGCCATAACTTTCACATACGAACTCCGAATTCGACGAGTCAGCTGTCCACGCGAAGATAACTCAAAGTTCTACAACTTTTCTATGGACCACATTCCAAAACATGGCTCAAACATATAGAAATTTGAGGAGAAAGGAGCAACATGTGTCTTGGATTCTGGTTTTTTCCTCTTTTCTTCAACTTTATTGCTTCTTTCATCATTTTAGCTTGATTTCTTCACCTTTCCCTACATTTACACAAATATACGATTAGGTAGCATATGTATCAATTTATCCATCAAAATATACCAAATCGTAGACAATTAAGCGCAATAGATGTGTCTATTTCTAGTCACATCAAACACCCCCATACTTAATCTTTACTCGACCTCGAGTAAATCAGACAAAACTACAATATTTTTTTTGCTTGGCTCATAGCATCATAACAAACTAACTTGTCCTCACTTTTATGCCTCAACAATTTAAAACATGCATAGTAATGAAAGGCGGTGAAAAATTAACAGTGGAACAATTTCAATCCCTATACATTTCATACTCAACAAAATAGTGAACGTGTGTGTGTGGTCATAAACAAGTGTTGTGTACAAATTATAGTTCAAAAATATGTAAATCCACAATAGTTCAAGTCATACACTAACACAAGTATAAGCTCACTTGCACACTCTTCTCCACTATCTTAGCTACTTTGCAAACATAAATCAAGTAGGTCTTTATTAGCTTGTAGCTTGGCCTAGGTATTGGCTTATGAAAGAAAGGGTAAGGATATTCAAACAAGAGAGTACGATGAAATGCACACTAAAAGCTTCTCTTCTTGTATGAATTTTTCAAACCTTGTTCATTTTTTTCAAGGTTTATTTCAACATTTTTCTTCTTTAGTGCCTTGGCTCCCCTTGGAGTCATATTTTTATCTATTTTCTCAAGGCATTCCTTTTTCTTTCATGCATTCCATTCTTTTGACAATTAAGCTCACAAATATACTTCAATGATTCCCAAGTGCATTTGAATGAAATACATCATACTCCCTTAAAAGGTATGGATTAAAATCACATTTAGGCTCATTAGGGAAGGATGATAAGCTAGTCAAGGAATGTTGAATGGGGGTCTTGAGTATGCTTAGCATACTCCCATTCTTTTACATTAAGGCTCAAAAAGGGTACTAGAGATTGATTTTGTTTACATGGTAGGCTTGAAAGGCTCAAACGCATCAAAGATTGCCTATATCACTTTCATGTTTGCAAGTAGTCTAGACATACGCCTCAAAGAGCATGTAGTTAAGTTCTAGCATGTATTAGAGACTTCTTAAGACTATCACAAAGTTTACACAATCTTCACTAAGCTATGCACACTTCACAAGCCATGACAATAATGTGCTCAAAATATTCAACTACTAAGTTAAAGTAAACTTTGCATTAGAGTTCAAAGTGTTCCAAGGTTAACAATTCACCTATGTTCAAAAGCATGCATGATATCAATTAGGTTTCATCATGGGCTAGTGATTCTAAGCATGTGTTCATTACATATGAGCTCAAAATTTTAAATTTTTCGATTTTTTTGTATTTTTGAAATAAGAAAAACAATAACACACTACTAATCCCTCCCCCATACTTAAATCTTACATTGTCCCCAATGTAAGGCAAAAATACAAGAAACGAGAAAAGTCTAACTAATAAAGCAATAAAAAATAAAAAGAAAGGGAAACTAACTCCCCTTGGGTTGCCTCCCAAGCAGCGCCTCTGTTTAACGTCGGTGGCCCGACTCCAATGCTCGTGCTCATGGTGGGTCATGTTTGGTGTCCAATGCCACCTTTTCCCACCTCAGTATCCTTCTGACAGCTCGAAGGCGATGCCTATTCGCCTTATACTTCTTGGAGGTCCTCAACCCTTTTCGCATCCCCTCGTTTTCTATTGATGTATCGTGAGGTTCAGGAGGAAGTTTCAGCTCAACATCAGGTACCTGCAATTCAAAATTGAGATTTTTAAAAGGAGAATTTGGTAAAGCAGTAGTAATACATGAAGTATCAGTCAAAATTTCTCCCATACCTCCTTCGTCAACAGGTCGATCAGTAGTTACCCCATGTTCATGCTCAGTGACAGTATGTGGCTTTTCTAGTGATACGTGATGTGTGATGCCAATAGTATAATCAGTAGTAGGATGAACGGGATCATGAGTATTGAACTTAGCTACCTCACCATTAAACTCCATAGTAAAAGCACCACCACTTACATCTATTATGCACTTGGAAGTTTTCAAAAATGGTCTCCCTAACAGAATAGGGCTGCTTTTATTATCATTTTCCATGTCAAGTACGTAGAAGTCAGCAGGAAAGACCAATTTATCGACTTTCACTAGAACGTCCTCAAGTATTTCCCTAGGATGCACAGTAGACCTATTTGCTAATTGAATATCAATTTCAGATTTTTTAAGAGGTCCTAGGTCTAAAGAGGTGTAGATTGAATAAGGCATAACATTTATTGCTGCTCCTAAGTCTAGCATGGCCTTATCAATTCTATTATTTCCAATCATGCATGGGACAGTGAACATACCAGGATCCGTGCATTTTGTAGGAGTTTCCTTCTCCTCATCGTCAGAGAAAAAATCATCAAACATGTCCATTTCATCACAGTATTCGACCTTCGGTTCCTTTTTCTCTTCAAAGGGTTCATGATCATATTCAACATAGGGGGTTGTTGGAGACATACCTTGTGGAGATGCATGATGTGCAAGCTCCTCTTCTTCTAGTGGCACATGTGTCTCCTCTTCTAGCTTGGGTGGCATCAGTACCACCTCCCCCGGGGTTCCTACCTCTTCGTCACTCCTTGAGGCGATTGCAACCATGTTCTCTCGTGGTGCCTCCATCGTCCGGGAGGGTATAAAGTCGGTGGGTTGTGCTGCTATCTGATCGGCTGATTTAATAAGTTGCTCGATTTGGTTACCCAAATTCTGAGTGCTAGCCCTGAATTCCTGTTGAAATTGCAAAGTACTATCAGTAAGTTTTGAAACAAGATCCTCTAAAGACTCACCAGGGGTATGGTATTGAGGTTGTTGCGGCCATGGCGAATATTGTGGTATGTATGGCGGTAGATAGGACTGCATGTAAGGTGGAGGTGGGCTCATCCATTGATTGTCATAGTTGAGATTGGGATGATCACTCCAACTTGAGTTGTATGTTCTTTGTCCACTCCCTACGCCAAGTTGGTGCACAAGATACGCCAATTCGTCTAGTCGCCTATAGTCCTCCATGAAAAGATCCAATTTTTCAGAACACAGCCTGTAAGCACGAACAAACAAGAGTAGCGGTGGGGGGGAAAGAAGGAGAAAGAAACAAAACAGAAAATATTAACACAAAAATATACAACGCCTCCCCGGCAACGGCGCCAAAATTTGGTGTGCGCTTATCGTGTACGCCCAAATTAACCCCACTCAATCCTCAAGATTGATAACAATAATGTAGTAGCGTGAGTAGGGATCGATCCCACGAGGAGGTGTGAATCGTTGTGTTAATGAAAATCAAAACAAAAGAATAATAAAGGATGGGGTTGTTATGTTGAATTATACTAATTAAAATTAAAACTAAAGATTAACTAATGAAAGCGATTCTTGGTATCGGTCGACTCTACCTTGGATATTATCATCTATTTCATCGATTCACAAAAGACTCAATTTTACTTGAATATTCATCAATTGGAAATCTAATTCCTCCCTCACCTTATTCATAGTCAATTATAACAAGCGTTCTAATTTAACTTTCACCAATCAATCAATCTCTATATGAATATTCAAGATTAAAATCATGACATCATTCAAAACTAGTGAGCGATGAATCTAAACAACATAAACACAAGCGGTTTATATAATTTAGTCAATGGTTTTCCCTAAGAATTTAATAACACCAACAGCAGGCAATTATCGATCTTAGTTGCTTCTTCAATTAGATTACTCAAACAATCTCTTATTTGATATCCAATTAGCAATAGATTATATGCAAGTTACTAGGTTGTCAATCCAATAAACAAACATCAATCATATCAACAAAATCAGAAAAACAATGAATTCAATAAAATCGATAAACAAAAGCGTACGAATCTCCCCAAGATAAATAAATCCAAGGTTTTGTCTTCCTCAACCAAGAATTAAGACTAGCTACACATAATTAAAACAAAACTATAAATAAAAACAAGGGAAAGAAAACTAATCCGATCTCCGCTCGTCGAGGTGTCAATCCCGCCTTCGCTTCGATCTTCGTAGACGTTCTTCAACAAAATTGAAAAGAAAATATAAAACTATCCTAAACTACTCTACCCTAACTATCTAGATGGTTAAAAGGTCTGAATTTCGAGTATATATGTATTGGGAGGCTGATGGAGTAGGTTAGAATCCATGTGGGAAGGAAAGAAATCAAGTTTTTTAATTTTCCAAAATTCTATTGGCGTAATTACGCCTAAAATGGCGTAGCTACGCCTGTCCATGCCGTAGCGTTGGCGTAATTACGCCTGTGAATGGCGTAATTACGCCTGTCCTCCATTTTTCTGGCGAGTTTTGTATTTTGGCCATAACTTTCACATACGAACTCCGAATTCGACGAGTCAGCTGTCCACGCGAAGATAACTCAAAGTTCTACAACTTTTCTATGGACCACATTTCCAAAACATGGCTCAAACATATAGAAATTTGAGGAGAAAGGAGCAACATGTGTCTTGGATTCTGGTTTTTTCCTCTTTTCTTCAACTTTATTGCTTCTTTCATCATTTTAGCTTGATTTCTTCACCTTTCCCTACATTTACACAAATATACGATTAGGTAGCATATGTATCAATTTATCCATCAAAATATACCAAATCGTAGACAATTAAGCGCAATAGATGTGTCTATTTCTAGTCACATCAGCTATCATCCGTGTCCTCATAAAGAATGAATCATCACAACAAGCGGCATCTCATCCTCGCTTCTTCATACAAGCGGTATCTCATCCTCGCTTAGTGTGGAATCGACACAGCGGAATACATCACCGCTATCATCCGTGTCCGGCAGTATAAACCATCGCCAATCATCACAAAGAGATGAATCATCACAACAAGCGGCATCTCATCCTCGCTTCTTCATACAAGCGGTATCTCATCCTCGCTTAGTATGGCATACCCCGCCTCCATGTGCAAGCGAGCCTCCCCCCTCCCGCTCCACATTTTTAGCGGTATAAGCGCAAGCTTCTTCATACAAGCGGTATCTCATCCTCGCTTAGTATGGCATACCCCGCCTCCATGTGCAAGCGAGCCTCCCCCCTCCCGCTCCACATGTTTAGCGGTATAAGTGTAAGCATAAAAATTCTCACTGTGATAAACAAGACTCCTGGAATGTATAATCATCATTCCTTTTTATACTCCATATTTCCTGTAACCTGCAACCATCATGGTTAGCAACAATAGCCATATACGCTATGCATCAAACATTCAATACATATATGCAACTACTTGCATGTCAATACGTATACCAAGACATGTTACTTCGGAAATATCCCATTTTACCTGATTTTCTTACAAAATCAGATTCCTTGGCACGTAACACACGGAGTGCCAGACATTACTGTTAATGTCATCCTATCGCGTTTCACACGATTCCTGCAACCACAACGGTTAGCAACACCACTTTTCATATCATAAAAGCACATAAACAACTAGTTGTGTCATACAACATTAATGCCATCATGCATAAATATGTGCTATCAATAATTTCCTAGGCCCTTAACAGCCCCAATGAGCAACCACTGCTCTGATACCACTAATGTAAGGACCCCAATCCCTTAATCCTTGATTGGTGTATTAACCATTATATGTGGCACATGCTTTCAATAAAAATCAAATCAAACGGGAAACTCAGATGATACTTTACCATTGAATGGCAATTACAAAATTTCTTTAATATTCAACGTTATGAGATCATCTCTACCAACAAATAGACTCATAGATTTCGCCCATTCCATCCCCATTACGCCACATTTTACATTGTGGACTTTTATAAAACTTTGGGCAGAGTCTCCCCATAAATTGAGCTATCCCGAAATAAAAGCACATCACATAACATAATTCCCGGCCAGGGAAAACATAATACTCAACAGAATACAGAAACACTAAGTAAATTCCCAGCCAGGGAAGACACCACACAATAAGACAACAAAAGTGGGTTTCAACACCCACATAGTACACCAATGACTCTCATATCATTTAGCAATTCTACCACTAATTGCATGCAACATAGAATGAAAGAGAGAAAGGCTCATGCCTTTATATACAACCCATATACAAGTATAATCGTGCTCACATGCGAGCATCATGAATGTGTATATAACCCTCGGGTGTATATAAGTACCCTATATGATACCGTGCTCCATCAAGCCCTGGTACCACGATCCTGGGAGTACCTCCAATCAACAGCTCGAGCTTAGCTCCAAAGCCATCGATGTACCTATTCACCTGCCCCAACAGAGACAGCCCCCAACGGGGTGAGCATACCAATACACAAAATCCCATAATCACAATAATGAAATTCATAATTTACAACAAAAGTAAATACTAATGAATTTTAAATGATACTCCCTGGATGGCAACGTCCTCATCCGGGATTCCGTGTACTGTCCCTGTTCTCACAATCATCAAACTCATCAAATCTCAAAATCAGTAAATCAACACATTGATTAACTCATCGCATGCCTAATTCTCGAATATCAATAAATAGTGATTCCAAATTCATTATACATGCAAATATAGATATCTCAATATCAAATAGTGATTTCTCAACTTCGCTATCAATCACAGATAGCTCAAATGCCTCGCATTTATTTTACCAATTCTCCATTATACTCAGACATCTCAAATGTCTTCCAATGATTACATGATTCCACAGTCATTCTCAGGCATCTCAATGCCCTACAATGGTCATATAAATCCAGTACCCCATATATCATGTAAGGTTATACTACTCTAGTATCACGCACGCTTGTGGCGGCGATGTCAAGATTAGGTCGCTCCATAGCTATCTCAACACATATATATAACCATATGCATAACCATTTAATGCAATCAAAATACATTATGCATTTCACAAATGCTCTAATATAAAGTAATGCTCGTACGTCGCACGTACCTTAAATCTCCGTAGTCCAAGCCAAACCTTGCTTGGGTTCCATGCCCCGAGGAATGATGTGCTAATACGATAAATAATTCACAATTATTTACGAACATGCAAACCCATGCTCAAGCACACCCATAACCCTTATACAAAAATATTGTCAACACACGACAATTAACCATTTAAAAGACCCGGGGCAGGGCACATGCAGGGAGGGAAAACGAATGAGACATCAACGAAAATTGTTCAAGAACCACCCTTTAATTTTCGAACCCTAACATCACAATTCGGACCCAACTAAGCACCATAATTCAACTAAAACATGAAATAATCGATCAACATCATGAACAATCGCCCCTCCTGCCAAAACCCCTAAAATCGAACACAACCCTCACGCATGCAGGGAAAAATTTGAACCAATGACACCAAAATTAGCAGGGAATTACAGGAGAAGAATGAAAAAGGGGTAAGGAAGGTTACCCAATCGAAAATCGGAAGGAAATCGATCGAAAATCGAAGAACCCTAGAAACGGACCTCTGCGCTTTTCTGGAAAATCCAAACGCAAATCTCGACGAAACTTCAAATTCCTGGTGTGGAAAGTTGCGCCTGGAAGAGACAAAGCCAACGGCGGTCTGGACGCGCCGGATGGTGGCCGGACGGCGGCGGGCGCACGATTTTTACGGGCGAGGGTTGGAAGAGACGGGAAGGGCAGACGGGGAGAGAGAGAGGCGGGCAAGGAGCTGAAATGATTTCTAAAATTAAAATCTCGGGTTCAACTGGTATTTATAGCAAAATTACCCCGAAATACCAATAGCCCCACAAAAACATCATGATTCATTATAAATCATCTATTTTCAAAAACTCTCTCCCTAACCTCAAAAACCCATACCGGTGCCCACACAAAGCACCTCAGATCCCGAGTCACACTAAAAACCCAACTCATAGGTTTTTCACCGAAATGAGAATACAATCTCAACCTCGGGATCCAACGATCCCAACTACCCAAAGAGACGAGCTCGGGAGGCCCGACACCACGATTAAACTCCAAATCTCCACGTATAAAAACTTTAGGGGTTATTAATACTCCAGGATTAACATCTATAATCCCAGGTCATCACAATGATAGAAGTAAACTGTGACGGATTTAGATCTTGTGCAAGGAAACTGTACCGATGTGACTGCATAGGTACTGAAGTATGACAAGAAGTGCTTGATTGCTAAACAGTGTAAGTGTTGACTTTTATGAACTGTTAGCAATTTCCTTGATAAATTAATTATAGGAATGAACTTTTGAAATGTAAACAAAATTGAACAAGGCAAGTATGATGTTAACCTCGTATTGATTTACATGAATAGAGGAATTCATGTGTTAGATTATTAAATACTAATGTTGGGATGGAGTAAAGTGATGTGAATTGCAGTATTGCGATCGTTGGTGTGGTACGCCACGTTTACGAGCCATGATGATTCGAACGATGATGTCGTTCTACAGATTTGTTACAGCACCATCTTTAGCTGTATAACAGTACGTAAATTTTACTGTTGGATTTAATGGTAAGCATGCATTTAAATTTCGAGGTCGAAATTTTATTAGTTGGGGAGAATTGTGATGTCCGGGAATAATTACTAATTTTCATTGGTTTTATTTATGGTGCTTATGTGAAATATCGAGATTTAATTCTTGAGTATCGGATTTTGGAATGGAGTTGGGATAAAGGATTCCACGATTTAATTTATATTGTTAATTAAAGGAGAATATTAAAGTCTTGGGAATTATATTTCGGTCCGATTCGGAACAAATAACTCCGGGTTGAAATGAGTCTTGCGAAAGATAAATAAATTATTAATTGTGTAAACCAAATTGAGAAGAAATAATATTATTTTGTGTAGTGGGGATTTAATCTAAACTAGGGACAGGGTTTAATACATAACCCACTTTGCTCACTCTTCTCCACACTGATCGACCGCCTCATTCTCTTTTCCCCCCTCTTCCGCGTCGCCCCTCTCTTCTCTTCTCCCTGTTCGTGCGCCTTCCTCTCTCAGCTGTAGGAGATGACTTTTTCGCACCTTTTCTGACCCAAAACGAACTGTAAGTGCATGTAATTTCGTGTTGCCACTCTTAGTTCGAAAATCATGATTTAGGGTCGAAAAATTTGTTCTGATGGGGACGAAATCTGATGTTTTTTTTTGGTTCACATGTTGATGCTTGGTTCGAAATTTGTTGTCTCTTGGTTCGATTTTCTTGCTCGATTCCTTTGCTGTTAATGGTTCAAAATTTGCTGATTATTGTGGTTCAAATCTAGGCTGATTTGGGTCGAGATATTGCTGTTAGGAATTCGAAAATTCTTAGTGCTGGGGATTGGAATCTTGCTACTGTTCTTGATTGAAATATCATGCAGATCCCTATCAAATTGAACTATAATGTTTATCCAAATGTGTTGTTATTTGTTTGGAATTGTTGCTGCATTTTGGCTTCAAGCGTGTTGTTGTAATTCGAAAAGTCCAGCTGCTAGTTGGATCGATTGCTTGCTGTTTTGGCCAAGAAAAATCTGTTGATGTTTTGGGAGTGTAGTGCTGCCCGGAAATCGTTACGTCTTGATTAATTGCCTTTGTTATGATGATATTAGATGAAAGTTTGAATACTTGTTCTAATCTTATGATAGATGTTAAAATTGATAAAAATGTGATTTTATTGATGTTAAACTTGATACTATATACTTTAGTTGTGGGGGGTATCTATGACTCGATTTTGGGGCTGTCTTGGTTGATTATAAAAGCCAACTTCAACTTGAAAATAATGCTCATAAAGTGTTTGATATAATGTTTAAGTGGAGTTCAAGTGTGACCAAAAGCTATACTAAATGTGGGAATAAATGGGTTAGATACATGGTAGTGTAAGTTATGGGGTTTTGCATTACCAATGATATATCATGATTAATGTGAGGACGTGTGCATCAAAGTATTTATTATGATTTGATTCATAATATTGAGTTATTGATTTGTGATATGGAAATGAAAGTAAGAACTAATGATGGATATTCATTGCTTGGATTATGAGCTAATATTGAATTGATATTCGATATAGACTCTTCAGGAGACTTCGGACGTTGATGATAGCTTGTTCATGTTGTCTACTATAAGGTACGTGGTGACGTACGAGCAGGTATATCTAGTATCTATACCTTCATGTATACATGCAATTTTGAATATGATGATTCAGGTAAGTGTTTGACTTTAATAATTGAGTTTCATATACGAGTTATGGCGGACACGTAGTGGTACGTGATCCGATTTTACTTGTTGAGTAGTGATGTCGTGGGCATGAGCGATATGAGAAAGTATCGAGAATGAGATAGTGGGATAACCAGGTTTACATTGGGATAACCAGGTTTACATTGATGTTGAACTATTTATGTTTGAGCATAAATAATATATTGCCATTGTATTGAATTCATAAGCGTTGTTGAGTATCACATTTTCAGTGATAATACTAAACTTGACATTATGAAGGTGCGTGAGTTTGATACAGGAACAGTGTGTGGAAGCTATACAAATTTGGAATTGTACAGGGAGTATATTTTATGAGTTTTGAATAATCTAAATTATTGCATTATGATTTTGTATGTTGATTTGTGATTGAATATTGAGTGGGAGTGTGTTCACCCTGTGTGGGGGTTGTTTCTGTTGAAACAGGTACAACAGGTACGATGCTGCCTTGGGGTGCTAGGCTCGAACCTTGTTGGATGATGCTTCCAGAAGCGTAGTATGAGATTGAGCCGATATACGAGATTGAGCGGTTGTTATATATACTAATTATGCATCCGGATGAGTATCCGTTATTCGTTGCTCTTCTGTGAGCACTTGTATCTGTATATGGACTGTATAAGGGTGTTGAAACCCACTTTTGTTGTCTTATTAGTGTGATGTCTTCCCTGGCTGGGAATTTACTTAGTGTTTCTGTATTCTGTTTAGTATTGTGTTGTCCCTGGTCGGGAGTTATGTTATGTGATGTGTTTTTATTTCCGGATAGCTCAGTTTATGGGGAGACTCTGCCCAAGAAAATAACCCACAATGTAAAAAGTGGCGTAATGGGTATTGTATTGGGCGAAATCTTTGAGACTATTTGTTGGTAGAGATGAACATATAATGTTGAACATTATTTATGTCATGAGATTATGGGAAACATGTAATGATTCTTTTTAAAGAATGAAAAGAAAATGAAAAATTTATACACATACGACGTCATAAATGAACTAATGACGAGTTTAAGTGTTGGGGTCTTACACTTTCGCTCTTTGAGTCCTATTCAATCCATTAGGAAAAGTATTAGTGGCCAAAAAAATTGGCAATGCTTGCATACCTTGGTAAAATGTCGTGCACGGCAAAGAGTCGTTGTGGGGTCCTCGTTACTTAATCCGTTATGTATCAGTTCATTTATACATATGTGAGTAAGAATTAAGTAAATCATACACTGATTAAGAGTTTACTTATGTAGGTTGTTACAAGTTGACAAAACCATGTCATAATATACAACATATGTAAAGCAACACAACCTAGATCACTACAACTCCTAAGCAGTGGTTCATTTCACAGCAGAATAAGACTCACAATCCCGTCCTCCCACATATATGAGTCCCTACAGAAACAATCACACAACATGAGTATAGATAAACAACCATCTCAGTGTGATATCAATAAGAAACAGAAACGATAAAGCACTATAAACATCAACTGTGATTGTTCTGTATCATGCTTCATCAAATGCAAATATGTTATGACATGTCTCACTTCTCACCCTGTTATAACGAGACCGATATGATATGCCTATCTCATCTCAACATATCAGTGGAACCTCCTCACATCTTCATATTAGCAACACATATCATAGCATCGTCCTCATCGTTATAACAGCCAGAGCATATACTCAATCGGAGTATACCTCTCATGCCAAAGTTCATGTAGCATACCTATCGTGGCAACAATCACAGCCAAAGCATATACCCAACACTGGCATATCTATCGTGGCACTGATCTTAGCCAAAGCATATGCTACACATCTATCGTGGCATCCATCTCAACCATAAGAATATCATGAATGTACATGAATATGATACCACTAATCATATAATACAATGTCCACATCATCATCACAATAATATCATATACTCGTAAGTCAACATGTACCTGTTCCGTGACACAAACGATATAAATCAGGCGTCAATGTCTACCGCCTTGTTGCCCCGTCCCCTGTGGTGATGCTACAACAATATCAACCATATATCATGTTATAAGAGGCTTTGAAAACAAAGTCCACAAAAATAAAACATTTTTCAAAATATTAACCCCAGCGATCGATCGCCATTTGTCCCGATCGATCGCCAACATGTTCTGTTTCATCGCGATCGATCGCCAATATCTCACGGTCGATCGCCAAAATGTTCCGTTTCCTCGCAATTGATCGCCATGTTTTCACCGATCGATCGCCAAGCCATTTCACCGCCTTATTTTTACTCTGTCTTTGGCGATCGATCGCCATAAGGCTCGCAATCGATCGCCGATGTCTGAACATTTCGAAACATGGCGATTTTGAGCATATCCTCATGGTTCTCCTTCTCTACATCACCACATATAATCAAAACCTGTTCAAAGTAATACTTAACAACATATGAACACATTTCCATAACTTCTACAACTTATTTCATTGAATTCCATCTCATATGAAATCAAGACATTGAGATTACAAGTCATATCTTCACATAGATAAACTACTAACACATACACATCAAATACTATGAAATTCTTACCAAGAAGGTATAAAGTCACTTCACTCAACTTTCTAGCTTGTTTACCAAGTGAAATCCAAGCAAAAGATGCAAGAACAAGCAAGGGTTTTGAGAGGTGCTTGTGTAGATAATTTTAGGTGAGAAATGGTGTTCTATGTGTTGGAAATCTGATTTATCATGCTATATATACTCTCCAACTTGCACACAAATGCAGATTCAATTCCTCTCAAATTCATGTAAAATATAAGTTCCAACTATGTAATGCATTTCAAGTCTCTTTCCCACTTTAACACAAGAATGTTAAATCCCTCACACATGTCTATGTTATGAACTCACCATCTTTGATTTCTCACATATACATATTCATTGTATTCACTTCCAACTAGGTTTCATTCATACATGGCATTACTCCTGCTCGGTTCAGTCCGAACCCGAGGCCACATCATACCGTAATTATTCATAATTACGCCATAACCATATCACACATGTATACGTCATTTCGACCCATGACAGTCGCTAATCCGGGAAATCTTCTTTGAAACATGGTGTATCATTCACATGAATTAGGCGACCTAGGTGATCCACCACTTTATTCTCCATTCCTCGATTGTCTTTAATTGCAACATCAAATTCTCTCAAGAGTAAGATCCATCTTATTAGCCTTGGCTTTGCCTCCTTCTTCATCATCAAGTAGCGAAGAGCTGCATGATCAGAATAAACAATAAATTTAGCACCAAGCAAATAAGAGCGAAATTTTTCTAAGGAAAACACAACAATTAGTAGCTCCTTTTCAGTTGTAGAATAGTTTCGATGGGCATCATTCAAGGTCATGGAGGCATAGTAGATGGCATGAGAAATCTTTCCAATCTTTTGGCCCAAAATGGCGCCTACTGCATAGTCGCTTGCATCACACATGATCTCAAATGGCTTATTATAGTCAGGTGGTTGGATAATTGGTGTGGATGTCAAGGATGTCTTCAATGTGTCAAATGCGGTTTTGCACATCTCATCAAACTCGAATGCCACGTCCTTTTGCAACAATTTGCACAATGGTGATGCTATCTTGGCGAAGTCCTTGATATATCTCTTATAGAAATCTGCATGACCAAGAAAAGAACGCACATCCCGCATACAAATAGGATAAGGTAGAGATTGGATAATATCAATTTTTGCTTTATCTACCTCCATACATTGGATGAGACCATATGACCCAAAACAATACCTTGTTCTACCATAAAGTGCCATTTTTCAAAATTTAGCACAATGTTTGTTTCTATGCAACGCTTTAGGACTAGGGTGAGGTTAGTTAGACAAGCATTGAATGAGTCACCATAAACAGTAAAATCATCCATGAATACTTCTAAAATATGTTCAGTGTACTCAAAAAATATACTAACCATACACCGTTGAAAAGTGGTCGGTGCGTTGCAAAGTCCAAAGGGCATGCGCCTATAAGCAAAAGTTCCAAAGGGGCATGTGAACGTAGTCTTTTCTTGATCTTCTGGAGCAATTTCAATATGAAAATAACCGGAATATCCATCAAGAAAATAGTAATAAGAATGACACGCTAACCTTTCAAGCATTTGATCAATGAATGGCAATGGAAAATGGTCCTTGCTGGTCACGGTGTTCAACTTACGGTATTAATACATAATCGCCATCCATTTTGAATGCGGGTGGTGACTAATTCATCATCTTTGTTCCTCACCACTGCGATGCAAGTCTTCTTTGGAACTACTTGGACAAGGCTGAACCCACGGTATATCATTCTAATTGCAAGAAGTTTTAAGATCTCCTCTTTCACGACTTCCATTGAGTTTTCTTTGTGGCTGGCGTGTGGGTTTGACTCCTTATTCAAGTAGAATCCTATGCATGCATGTAGAGGGGCTTATTCCTTTAATGTCAGCAATTGTCCATCCTATGACGGTCTTGTGCTCCTCTAGCACTTGAGTGTATTTCCTTCTCCAAGGAACACATATTTTAGGTGACTTGGTAATGGCTTCAATTCAACAGTGGGTGCCTGCGATATGGAAGGAAGAGGTCTGGTGTTAGGATCGGGCAATGACACAAATGAAACATTACCTTGTATCCCGGGTGTGGTATCCAAAGCGGTGATATTGTGTTCCACCTCGTCTCCAAATGGTAACTCTTCCTCAAAATGGTCTAGAGGGGTGGTGAGGGCTATCTCCAACTCATCTTTACCTGCAATCTCAAAAATGCCTTGGGATAAGTAATCAATAATATCGATAGAGTAAACAGTATCATAGTCATCACAAGGATATTTCATGGCATCATGTATATTGAATTTAGCGACCTCATCATCAAATTCCATCGTGAGTGTGCCACTATGAACATCTATCTTAAGGGTCTCCCTAACAATATAGGGCTATTATTGTCACCCTTAGCCATATCAAGCACATAAAAATCAGCGGGAAATACTAACTCATTTACTTGCACTAAAACATCTTCTAGAATTCCCCTAGGGTATGCATTAGATCTATCCGCTAACTGGACAAATACCCTTGTTTCACATATAGGTCCTAGGTTTAAAGAAGCATAGAGAGAAGTTGTCATGACATTTATCGATGCTCCTAAATCTAGCATAGCTTTTTCAAGACGTGTTGTACCCATTGTGCATGAGATAGTGAACATACATGGGTCCTTGCACTTGGTGGGGATTTTTCTTTGAATGATCACTGAGATGTTCTCCCCCAACTCAACTTTGCAGCATCCTTTAAGCTTTTGTTTCCTCTTGGCGATGCACAACTCCTTTAAGAACTTTGCTTAGCGGGGCACTTGCTTTATAGCATCCAGCAATGGAATGTTCACCTCACATCTCCGAAAGCTTTAGTAGAGGTCTTTGATGCTTTCATTCCTCCTATCTTCCTGATATGTAAGAGGGAAAGGGGGTTCAATCTTATACTAAAAAATTAGTGGAGATTTACATTTTTGTTCCTCCTTTTGTATGTGGTTGTTCCCCGTAGGCTTGATCTCTTTCTCCTCTTCATGTATAGTCTCCATCGGCTTCTCCTCATCTTGTGTCTTTCCCACTCCTTAGTTTAATCGCACTTGCATTCTCCCTCGGATTCGCTACTGGTTGTGATGGTAGGGTGCTTGATCCTTGAGACTCCATGTGATTTATTGCGGTAGCCAACTGTCCCATTTGAGTACTCAAGCTCTGGATGCTTTCTCTCATTTACTGTTGAAATTTCACAGATCCATTAGCAAGTTCCTTAAACATATTTCTAGATACTCACCAGGTGTTGGAGTTGGGGCGGCTTGTTGTGACCTTTGGAATGGTGGTCTATATGGTGGTGGTTGGTGTTGCGTATGTGGTTCAGCTTGATTCCCATATCTCAAATTTGGATGATCTCGCCATCCTGGGTTATATGTACTGGAAACGGGATCATACTTTCTCTGTGGCTGTCCCGAAAATCCGCTTGCTGCATTTCCTTCCTCCATAGATGGTTCCCATTGCAAGCTGTTTCACAATACCTGTTGAATCAATTAACTGTTGTTTGAGGCTAGAAACATTTATCTCGCTTTGCTTCTTAAGTTTATGGTGTGATCAAGAAATTCCAAACTGTTGAGAGTTGGCTGCCATGTTCGCAATCCAGTGCCTTGCCCCTCCACTAGCAGCGTCCACCAAGTTCTTGTCATTTGGCAAAAGACCCTCATAAAAATATTGAATAAGTAAATGCTCACTTATCTGATGTTGAGGGCATCTTGCACAAAGCTTTTAAAGCGCTCCCAATATTCATGCAGTGATTCCTCCTGGAGTTGTCTAATGTCGTATATATCTTTGCGAATATTCGTTGCCCTTGATGCAGGAAAGTATTTTCCAAGAAAGTTATTTTCAGCTCGTTCCATGTAGTGATGGATCCAGAATGCAAATAGAAGAGCCAATCCTTAGCAGCGTCCTTCAAAGAGAATGGAAAAGCTCGTAGTTTGATTTGTTCCTCAGTTATGCCCGTCGGCTTAATCGTAGTGCATACTACATGAAATTTTATCAAGTGCTTATGTAGATCTTCACCTGCAAGGCCATGAAAGAAGGTCAAAGATGTATTAGGCCTGATTTTAATTCAAAATTTTTATTTGTAGCAAGAGTAGGAAAGGTTATGCAGAGAGGCTGTTGATCCAAGTTAGGATTCGCTAGCTGTCGTAAGCTTTGATTCTCCGCCATGATAGTCCTTTCCTTTTCTTCTTTTACTCATCTTCGATTTTCTCTCCTTAGTTGGTGTAAAGTCCTTTCTATCTCGGGATCATATTGATGTTCGTCCTCCTTTGAAGAAAAATCGCCTGCGTGCATGAACAAACAAGTCAAAAGCACGGGAAGATGAATATCAACAAAAAAGTTAACACAAATTAATAATAAAAAAACACCCTTCCCTTGCAACGACGCCAAAATTTTATAGCGTTTATCGCGTACGCACAAATTAACCCTCTCAAGTTAATAACAGTTATGAATGTAGTAGCGTGAGTAGGGATCGATCCCACGAGAAAGGTTATATCTATGTGTTAACTTATGCAACCTAAAATAAAAGAGGGGTTTTGAAATCAAGGGGATTAATACTATGATGCAAAATTAAACTATTATGCGAAATTAACTAAGTGAATTAACTTATGAGAAAAGAGCGATTCTCGGTTTTAGGTTACCTTTACAATTGGTGTTTACTTTCTCGCTCATCGATCTTCACAAACGATTGAAATTCCATATGAATATTCATCGTGGATGTTTAATCCAATAATCAAAGTCCTATCACACTTTAAGTTTAGTTTAAGTATCCCAAGCGTTCTAGTATAACCCTTATCAAACAATCAATCAAAATACAAGCGATTAAGATTTAAATCGATGATAGCATATGAACTAGTGAGATCGATGAAGCTAAACAACACAATCCAAGCGTCTATGTTTAATCTAGTCAATTGTTTTTCCTAAGAATTTAACAAACTCACAAACAGAATTTTATCAATCTTAGTTGCTTCATAAATTAGAGGGATCAAACGATTCTGTATTTGATTTCTAATTTAGCGTTAAATTGTATGAACAATAGCTAGGTGATCAATCTAACAATCATGTCAATAAAATCAGAAAAACAATTGATACTCAATGAAAATCAACAATCAAAACTTAATATCACGAGAATCGTAAACTCCAATGTATCGTTTTCCTCAACCGAGAATCACAACGGTATTTAGCTACTCATAACTAGGTCAAAAACAATCAAAACTAATTTAAAAAGAATTAAACTAATAGAAAAAGGAAGAATTACTAAAAGGAATCATGATTCCGGAGCGTCGCTTCTGTCTTCGTTTTTCAAAGTGTTCTTTACATAAGTTGATAGCAAAATTAAGTCTAATCTCTAAACTATGTTCTTAAGTCTCTATTATGGTCTAAAGAGGGATTTTTGAGTTTTTAGAGGTGGGGTGGCTGATGGGGTAGGTTAAAGTCCATGTAGGAAGGAAAGAAATCAAGACTCCAAAATTTCCAAAACACTGTTGGCGATCGATCGCTACAAGCTAGCGATCGATCGCTAGCTTTATTTTTTTCGGCAGATTCATTAGGCGATCGATCGTTCTTTTTTACCGATCAATCGCGTGGCTCCAGAAGACTTTGGCGATCGATCACTCCATTGTACCGATCGATCACTGACCCGCGGATTTTGTTGCTCAACTTTCTGTCCATAGGCGATCGATCTCCTCCTTCATGCGGTCGATCGCTTCTCCCAAATTACATTTTTAGCCCTTTTGATCTACATTGAGTCCTTATCATCTCCAAAGCTTTCCTTGGTTTTTATTCGCCTTTTTTAGCTTTCTTCGATTTCATCTACATTTACACAATTATACGATTAGCTAGCATATGTAACGAATTATCCATCAAAACATTCCAAATCGTAGACAATTAAGCGCAATAGATGTGTCCATTTCTAGTCACATCAATCACTAAGTTATAAGAGCTTTGTTGATCTAAATATGTTTTAATTTATATATATTAGCCAAAATATATCTTACACATTTTGATTATCTGAGCTTGAATTTATTTCACGTTATTTTATGTTTAAGCCATGGTGAAAACACATTCAAATATTTCATACATTTTATTTCAAATTTTAATAATTTTTTTAATTTTTTTTAAAAAAATAAGTATCAAATGGTAACCGTAACTGTTGTTGGTTAACCGTAACCGGAACCGAACTTTAATCGGCGGTTCATGTACCGTAACCGGAACCGTCAAGAAAGGTTAAGGTTAATGGTCGATGTTTTTTAAACCGTCTAACCAGCGATTCTGAACCATATAACCAACGGTTCTGAACCGTGGTCAGGTCTAAATAAAAACATTTCTTTTACAATTACTATCGACTGAGGAACAAGCCATGCAATCAAGGCAAGATATTAAAACATTGGTTGGAGTATAACTCATGTATAGGAAATACTATGCTATTTACAGTAGCAGTACACTCCTGATTCGACGATAGGAAACCAAAACTCTCTTAACATTGGTAAAGACTTCGAAATAACAAAAATCCCCAACATCATTCCGCCAAACCATCGGCCCAAATCCAAAAATGACATTGAATTTACATGAAATTCTCCTATACAAGATTCATTAAGCTAGAACATGGTTTACATGAGTTAAAAATCGACTAACTAAAAATCGAGCTTACCCCAAATCGTGAACAGTAACCGCGACCTTGCATGCACGATTCTTGGCGACTCACGGTGGAGGGAAGGCGGATACCAGAGGGGAAATGTTGGTCCAGGTGAGGGGAAGGTGTTAGACATGCACAATCAACCAAGCTAAGATTAAAAAGAAGACATCGAACTAAAAAAGCATGAACCTTAGCTCGCGTTACCTCATTGTTCTTGGGAAAAATCCGAACGATTCCGCGGCAAGGATGATGATTCCTTGGTATGGAAAGTTGTGCCTGAGAGTGGGGAACACAATGGTAGGTCGGACGCACCGGGAGGTGGCCGGACAACGGCGGACGAACGAGTTTTATGGTGAGTGGTCGCGCGGAAGAGCATGATAAGAAACATAGTGATCGGGTTTTGTGCATGTCTTTACATGTTTTAGTGTGTTCGTAAATGACCAACATTACATATTAATAGTTGTATCCTAACCCAGTTATGTACATCGGAGTGTCAATAGTGTACTGACATTGAATGTATAACAACACCTGTGATTTATATCCACTACTATAACACAAAAATAAGTTCTTTATTTTAATGAAATATTTTACAAATATTATTGGAGTTTATTTTACCATTTCAAAATTATCTCATGTTCCAATTAAATTGTCAGTTCACATTCATATTGTCAATTTCACTTCTAATTAATTACAAATTAATTATTAATAAATTCCCAAATTATATTTAATTAACAGTAATCAAATCTCGGGGCCTTGCATAAAGCAAGCGTCTTGAAGTTGGAATATCCGTTTTGATAACACTATCAAGAGTTTGGTTTTGTAAAACATCCGGAAGAATCATGCGCATACAAGAAGGTTAGTGGGAGTGCGATTACATTTGTAGTACTATATGTCGATGAAATCCTACTCATTTGAAATGATATATGATTGATGAAATCGACTAAATCATGGTTATCTCCTAAGTTCTCTATGAAAGATTTGAAAGAAGCATAGAAGCATCCTATGTGCTTGGCATAAGGATCTAGTGCTTGGCATACATATCTATAGGGATAGATCTAAGAGGATGTAAGACCCTCACTGTCTTAAACCATTTTCATACAATATAACATATTTATAATACGTACTATATAGTTGAGTCGATTCATTTTATAACCAGTTGTATTCATCCATTACATGACATAACTAAATACAACTCAAAATAGACATGTCTTCTCTGTTTCTCTAATCGACTACTCTGTCATCATCAGGGCAGCAAAATGGACCCACAATCCTGGCTTCCCTCTCCCAAAAACCCCTACAGAAACAACCCACAAAACCATAAACACAACCGAGATATATAACATATATCACCAAAACATACAAAACAAGTATCTATAAACATAGTAGTTATAAATACTCCATGTCTTTTAGTCATATCTCGTGTTCTTTGGGTCGTTCCTGTGCAATACTCAAATCAGAATATAATTTCTTCAATTATATTAAATGCATATGTCGTGACATGTCACAATCTCATCTTGATCATATCCCGATCATTATGTCAATAACATTCCAATCTCATTCAAGTGAATACCGATTCCTCAACAATTCCCATTGGCTGCGTATAATATCATTACTCCTTCTATGAGAAGCACATATAACATTGTTATTACGCTCAATAAGATCCCATCTTATTAGTAGTCAATGTATATGGCATTTCAACTCCATATAAAGTCTTAGATATTATATTACTGCATGCCCAATGTAAAATCCTCTCACGCCTCAACGCGTTGGTATTCACTTCACATCCACAGATCATGATACATGTATGATATAAAATGTGTTCGTACGTCCCACATACCTAATAACATCCAAAATAGATAGAGCTATCACCAGCTATAAACCTTCACCCTGCTCGATGTCCAGTAGTATGTGACGGCTCTACACACATATAACATATTAGTGTCATGATATCTCAATACCTTATCACCAGCAATCCTAATCACATTTCTTATGAAAATGTATCATATAATCCATCTAGGCATGCCATAAATCGAAAATAGCAAAATGTAACAAAATCCCATTTTTTACACTGCCCGATCGATCGGTGATAATGACCGATCGATCGGGAAACCTCCCTCGATTGATCGCCCATCTCGCTCGATCAATCGCCCAAGACAGAAATTTTTATACACTTCGCTCGATTGATCGGCTCAACATCCCAATCGATCGCTCGGGTCTGTAATTCGAATTTCCTCCAATTTTAACATGTTTCACGTACACCAACACATATATCACTCCATACTTCACATACGTCAGCCATACTTCACATAATTCAACATTAAAGCACCAAAACCATCTATTACAGCTCTTGTTCCACAATTAGAACCTATGTTAACATATTCCATGACAATTATCATCAACAAGAAAAGAAACATACCAAAAACAAATACTACACAAATCCCACATATGGTCAACAAGAAAGAAGAGGTAAGGTGTAGTTTACTTACTCAAAGTTTTCCCTACAGTTTCACCAAGCAATTGAAGAGGAATTTTTGCCCAACAGTTTTAGAAATTGCAGAGGAGAAGATGTGTTTGGGTTTTAATCATTATCAGATTTTAGACATCAGATTTGGGGAATTTATCTTCCTCACATTTACAATTTAGTCCCCAAGCTTCATTATTATTTAGATTCCATACCCCCTATTGCAATTTAGTCATTTTCCTTTAAGAATTATACTTGAGTCCTTGCATTCTCATCCATTTCAGGTTTATACTCACCTTAACATACAATAGCCAATATACATCCCTTCCTAAGTTTAACCCTTCATAGGTTAATGAAACATGATTGAATATATGATATCACATTTCTCCCCAGCATATGAGATTTCGACCCGAAATCTAATAAATTAACATTATAAAAACAAATAAACACCAATACCAATACACATACCGTCAAACAACTCAGGATAGAGTTGTCTCATATGTTGTTCCGTCTCCCATGTTGCCTCTTCGACACCCCACTTATCCCATTGAACCTTCACCATAGAAATGTTTTTAGTACGAAGTTTACGCTCTGCACAATCCAAAATGCAAACTGGACGTTCCACATAAGAAATATTCGACTCCAACTGCACTTCTGAAGGTTGTAACACATGCAACGGATCAGGCTCATACTTTTTAACATTGATACATGAAATACGTCATGTATACCAGATAAAGAGGGCGGTAACGCCAATCTATACGCCAGTGTGCCAACTCGCTGTAGTATTTCATATGGACCAACATACCTTGGTGATAACTTCCCTAACAACACGTTTAAAGGTGAAATCTTTAAGAACAATTTATCACCAACATGAAATTTTAAGGGTCTCCGCCTCTTATTAGCATAAGCTGACTGTCTATCTTGAGCAGCTTTCATTCTTTGCCATATGAGTTTCACTTTCTCTTCCATGTCCCTAATCATATCAGGTCCACCCACAGTTGTTTTGTCTATATCATCCCAACGTAAAGGGATCTGCAATGTCTCCCTTACAAAGCTTCAAATGGAGCCATCTGGATGCTCACCTGGTAACTGTTATTGTATGAGAATTCAATCAATGGTAAAGAATCGTGCCAAGTAGACTCAAATTCTAACACACATGCACGTAACATATCTTCCAAATTCTGTATAGTGCGTTCAGTCTGTCCATCAGTTTGAGGGTGGTAAGTTGTACTCAATCTTGTCTCAGTTCCCATATCTATTTGTAATCCTTCCCAGAAATGAGAAGTGAACCTCGGATCCCTATCTGAGATAATAGATACTGGAATACCATGTAATTGCACTATGTCTCAAATGTACAATTAAGCCATCTTTACAAATGTAAAACTCATTTTATATGGTATAAAGTGCGATACTTTCGATAATATGTCAATAACGACCCAAATAGCATCATGCTCTGAAGGAGTCCACGGCAAATGAGTCACAAATCCATCGATGTGATCCCACTTCCAAAGTGGTACTTCTAAACTCTGTAATTCACCACCTGGCCTTTTCCTCTTTACCTTCACTTGTTGACATATTAAACATCGTTTTAAAATTTTTGCTATATCTCGTTTCATCCCTTTCCACCAAAAATGAGAATACAAATCTCGGTACATTTTTCGTGCCATCAAGATGCATGTTGTATTTGCCACAATGAGCCTGTCACAGTAAATTTTGGCGTAGTTCAAACCTATCAGGAATCACCCAAGGATCTTGTAATCGCAAACTACCATCATTAGCTACACTGAACTTAGATACTTGATCTTGTGCTAGTCCATTTTCCAAAATCTCATCATCCGTTTTCGGGGCTTCTCTAATCTTTTCAAACAAAACTGGTTCTAGTATCAATGTTGATACTCGTATCAAGTGATATAACAATATCAAAATCATATCCTAAACGACAATATGAGGTCATTAAGGCTGATAGACGACTTACATCATCAGTTGTCACTCTTGCTTTACGACTCAACGCATCAGCTGTTAAATTAGCTCGACCAGGGTGAAACTCTATTTCACAATCATAGTTCTTTAGTAATTCCATCCATCTCCCTTGTCTCATATTCAGTTCAGCTTGAGTAAACATAAACTTTAGACTTTTATGATCTATGAAAATATTAAATTTAGTACCGTAAAAATAATGTCACCAAATCTTAAGCGCAAAAATGATAGCAGTCGGTTCTAAATCATGCATTGGGTATCTGATTTCATGAGACTTTAAGTGTCATGAATCATATGCCAATACATGTTTATTTTGCATCAACACACATCTCAGTCCATGCAATGATGCATCTGTATACAAGGTAAATTGTCCGTGCTCATCAGGAATGATCAAGACCAGAGCAATGGTCAACCGATGTTTCAACTCCTGGAAGCTCTGCTCACAGGCTTCAGATCAAATGAAAGGCACTCATTTTTGTGTCAAAAGTGTCAATGGCTTCGCAATTTTGAAAAGCCCTAGACAAAATGTCGATAATATCCAGCCAAGCCTAGAAAACTGTGAATTTCCGGTACATAGGTAAGCGCTGACCAATTTAACACGGCCTCTATCTTCATCGGATCTACCGCGATACCTTCTTGTGAAATAACATGTCATAAGAATTTCACACTGTTCAACCAAAACTCACATTTACCGAGTTTGGCATATAGTTGATTCTCTCTCAAAATTTGTAACACAGTCCGTAGATGTTGAACATGTTCAGTATCACTTCTCGAGTAGATTAGAATATCATCGATGAACACAATCACAAGCTGATCTAGACAGTCATGAAAGACTTGATTCATCAAGCTCGTGAAAACAGCCGGAGCATTTGTTACTCCAAATGGCATGACTAAAAATTTCGTAGTGGCCATATCGAGTTCGGAATGCTGTTTTTGGCACATCTGCATGTTTTACATGTCTCTGATGATACACGGATCTCAGATCTATCTTAGAATAGATTGACGAGCCTTGTAATTGATCAAACAAATCATCGATACGTGGCAGATGATATTTATTCTTGACTGTCACTTTATTCAGTTGTTTGTATCAATACACAGCCGCATAGATCCATCTTTCTAATTGGAACACCCCAAGGAGATACACTAGGTCAAATATATC
Source organism: Haberlea rhodopensis (assembly GCA_907163345.1). Lineage (NCBI taxonomy): Eukaryota > Viridiplantae > Streptophyta > Magnoliopsida > Lamiales > Gesneriaceae > Haberlea > Haberlea rhodopensis. The sequence goes on from CAJQUN010000077.1 coordinate 102,715, forward strand.
CCTTATCCAATAGGTCTTTGATGTGACTAGAAATAGACACATCTATTGCGCTTAATTATCTACGATTTGGTATATTTTGATTGATAAATTGATACATATGCTACCTAATCGTATATTTGTGTAAATGTAGGGAAATGTGAAGAAATCAAGCTAAAATGATGAAAGAAGCAATAAAGTTGAAGAAAAGAGGAAAAAAACCGGAATCCAAGACACATGTTGCTCCTTTCTCCTCAACTTTCTATATCTTCCAGCCATCTTTTAGAAATGTGGTCCATAAAAAGGTTGTAGAACTTTGAGTTATCTTCGCGTGGACAGCTGATTCATCAAATTCGGAGTTTGGACGAGAAAGTTAAGGCCAAAATACGAAACTCGCCAGAAAAATGGAGGACAGGCGTAATTACGCCATTCACAGGCGTAATTACGCCAACGCTACGGCATGGACAGGCGTAGCTACGCCATTATGAGGCGTAATTACGCCAGAAACGCAGAAAGCCATTTTTGTGACACGTCACCAGGCATCTTTACGCCACTTTCAGGCGTAGCTACGCCAACAGAGTTTTGGAAAGTGTAAAAACTTGATTTCTTTCCTTCTCACATGGATTTTACCCTACTCCATCAGCCTCCATACCTCATATACACGATTATTACCTCATATTAAGAATAATTTCATACCTTAGAATAATATTTAGATTTTAGAATAATTTTTCTTTCAATTTTTGTGAAGAACGCTCGAAGAACGAGGACGGAATCGACAAGCCGGAATCGTGCTTCCTTTTAGTAACTTTTTCTTTTCCTATTAGTTTGATGCTTTCTAGATTAATTTTGATTGTTTTTAATCTAGTATGAGTAGCTAAATACTTTTGTGATTCTCGGTTTAGGAAAACGATACATTGGATGTTTACAATTCTTGTGAGATAAGTTTTGATTGTTGATTTTCTTTGAGTATCAATTGTTTTTCTGATTTGATTTTTCATAAGTGTTATGCATGATTGTTGGATTGATCACCTAGCTATCGTTCATACAATTTAACGCTAAATTAGATATCAAATACGGAATCGTTTGATCCCTCTAATTTACGAAGCAACTAAGATTAATTAAATTCCGCTTGTGAGTTTGTTAATTCTTAAGAAAAACAATTGATTAGATTAAACATAGACGCTTGGATTATGTTGTTTAGCTTCATCGATCTCACTAGTTCATATGCTATCATCGATTTAAATCTTAATCGCTTGTATTTTGATTGATTGTTTGATAAGGGTTAAACTAGAACGCTTGGGCTACTTAACTAAACTTAAGGTGAGATAGGACTTTGATTATTGGATTAAACGTCCACGATGAATATTCATATGAGAATTGAATCGTATGTGAAGATCGATGATCAAGATAGTAAACGCCAATTGTAAAGTTAACCGAAAACCGAGAATCGCTCTTTTCTCATAAGTTAATTCATCTAGTTTAATTTTGCATCATAGTAGTAGTATTATTCAATTGATTTCAAAAACCCCTTTTTATTTTAGTTTGCATAAGTTAACACAAAGATATAACCTTCCTCGTGGGATCGATCCCTACTCACGCTACTACATTCATTACTGTTATTAACTTGAGAGGGTTAATTTGGGCGTACGCGATAAGCGCACACCAAATTTTGGCGCCGTTGCCGGGGAAGGCAATTTTATTAATTTGTGTTAACTTTTATTGATATTCTTCTTCCCGTGCTTTTTACCTGTTTGTTCATGCACGCAGGTGATTTTTCATTTGAGGAGAACGAACATCAATACGATCCCGAGATAGAAAGGACCTTATACCACCTACGAAGAGAAAATCGAAGACAAGTGAAAGAAGAAGAGGAAAGGACCATCATGGCGGAGAATCAAAGCCTACGACAGCTAGCTAATCCTACTTTGGATCAGCAACCTCTCTGCATAACCTTTCCTACACTTGCTACTAATATAAATTTTGAATTAAAATCTGTCCTAATACATCTTTTACCTTCTTTTCATGGCCTTGCAGGTGAGGATCCGCATAAGCATTTGATGGAATTCCATGTAGTGTGCACTACAATGAAGCCGACTGGAATAACCGAGGAACAAATCAAATTACGAGCTTTTCCGTTCTCTTTGAAGGATGCGGCTAAAGATTGGCTCTTCTATTTACCTTCTGGATCCATCACTACATGGAACGAGCTGAAAAGAACCTTCTTGGAGAAATACTTTCCTGCATCAAGAGCGACGAATATCCGCAAAGATATATATGGCATTCGACAACTCCAAGAGGAATCACTGCATGAATATTGGGAGCGCTTCAAGAAGCTTTGTGCAAGCTGCCCTCAACATCAGATAAGTGAACATTTACTGATTCAATATTTTTATGAGGGTCTTTTGCCAAATGACAGGAATTTGGTGGATGCTGCTAGTGGAGGAGCATTTGTAGATAAGACGCCAACGGAAGCAAGACACTTGATTGCGAACATGGCAGCCAACTCTCAACAGTTTGGAACTGCTCGATCGGACCATAAACTTAGGAAGCAAGGCGAGGTAAATGTTTCTAGCCTCGAACAACAATTGATTGATTTAACAGGTATTGTGAAACAACTTGCGATCGAATGGGACAAAGTGCTAAGGTATGTGGAATTTGTGCACTACCGAGTCATCCAACTGACGCTTGCCCCACACTTCAAGAACCTTCAATTGAGGAAGCAAATGCGACAGGCGGATTTCCAGGACAACCACAACGGAAGTATGATCCCTATTCTAACACTTACAACCCGGGGTGGCGAGATCATCCAAATTTGAGATATGGGAATCAAAATGAGTCACAGATGCAACAACATCCACCACCATATAGGCCACCACTCCAAAGGCCACAACAAGCCATTCCAACCCCAACACCTGGTGAGTATTTAGAAAATATTGTTAAGGAACTTGCTACTGAATCTCTAAAATTTCAACAGGAGACAAGAGCAAGCATCCAAAGCTTGACTACTCAAATGGGTCAGATGGCAACAGCAATAAATCGCATCGATTCTCAAAGATCAAACACTCTCCCGTCACAACCAGTAGTGAACCCAAGGGAGAATGTGAGTGCCATCACTTTGAAGATGAGCGAAGATGAAGATGATGAGAAAGTGGTACTGACACCACCCGGAAGAGAAGATGCGAAAGAGATGAAGGAGATGGAGAAGGACGTAGAAGAGCCCATACAAGAGGAGGAACCACAGGGTAAGTTCCCTAAATTTTCTGAATATAAAATTGAACCCCCATTCCCCCTTGCTTTTAAGGAAAATAGGAAAGATGAGGATATCAAGGAACTCTACGAGACTTTTCGACGATGTGAGGCAAACGCTCCACTACATGAAGCCATGATGAAGATACCTCGATGTGCGAGATTTTTGAAGGAGGTATGGAAAGTGGGTAAGAACAAGGAAGGCAAAGGGTACCCCGAGATTGAGTTAGGTGAGAATGTTTCCGCGGACACCCAAAGAAGCATTCGCACAAAGTGTAAGGACCCTGGTATGTTTTATATCCCTTGTGTGATTGGAACCACTAGAATTGATAAGGCAATGCTAGATTTAGGATCGTCCATTAATGTCATGCCTTACTCAATCTACACTCAACTGAAACCCGGCCCTTTGAAACAAGACCATACTGTGATTCAATTAGCTGATAGGTCCACGGTTTTTCCTAGGGGGGTAGTAGATGATGTACTTATGCATGTAGAGAACTTGGTCTTCCCCGCCGATTTCTATGTCTTAGACATGGAAAATGGTGATCCATCCAGCCCCATCCTTTTAGGGAGACCATTCTTGAAAACATCAAAATCTGTGATCGACGTGAATAGCGGCCTGTTTACAATAGAGTCTAATGGTGAAATTGCAAAATTTAATATCTATGAACCCATTAAAACTCACAAGCATTCTAGTTACGCTATTGATATAAATGATGCATATGATTCTGATTTTGATAATGATGAATTGTGGGAGATGGGAAAGGCTACTGATGGCCTTGATGACAACGGAGGTATGGATTCTCATTTTGTGCATAATGTTCATAATGTTGCCGCTTTATCTACTCATGATACTGCTGACCCTCTCTTTTCTAACTTGCAAGATCATACCATTGAAAAGAAGCACCCTCCGGATCGACCAAAGCAAGCAACAAATGCTGGAGGAGTAACAAAGACTGGGGACGACCACTCAAAGAGCAACAAGCCGAAATACAGAGGAGTGAAGAAGATATTGAGGTGGTTAAGGAAGGACAGAACGACACCGCATCACCCACCTTGATAGAGGACTGGCGTCGGGCCACCGACGTTAAACAGAGGCGCTGCTTGGGAGGCAACCCAAGGGGAGTTAGTTTCCTTTCTCCCTTTTATTTATTTATTTTTGCTTTAGTAGTTAGATTCTCTTTTCTTGTATTTTTGTCTTACATTGGGGACAATGTACGATTTAAGTATGGGGGAGGGATTAGTAGTGTGTTATTGTTTTTCTATTACAAAAATACAAAAAAATCAAAAATTTGAAAATTTTGAGCTCATAGTTAGTAATGAACACATGCTTAGATTCACTAGCCCATGATGAAACCTAATTGATATCATGCATGCTTTTGAACATAGGTGAATTGTTAACCTTGGAACACTTTGAACTCTAATGCAAAGTTTACTTTAACTTAGTAGTTGAATATTTTGAGCACATTATTGTCATGGCTTGTGAAGTGTGCATAACTTAGTGAAGATTGTGTGAACTTTGTGATAGTCTTAAGAAGTCTCTAATACATGCTAGAACTTAACTACATGCTCTTTGAGGCGTATGTCTAGACTACTTGCAAACATGGAAGTGATATAGGCAATCTTTGATGCGTTTGAGCCTTTCAAGCCTACCATGTAAATAAAATCAATCTCTAGTACCCTTTTTTGAGCTTTAATATAAAAGAATGGTAGTATGCTAAGCATACTAAAGACCCCCATTCAACATTCCTTGACTAGCTTATCATCCTACCCTTTTAGCCTAAATATGATTTCAATCCATACCTTTTAAGGGAGTATGATGTATTTCATTCAAATGCACTAGGAAATTCATTGAATTATATTTGTGAACGTTATTGTCAAAAGAATGAAATACATGAAAGAAAAGGAATGCCTTGAGAAATTTGATAAAAATATGACTCCGAGGGGAGCCAAGGCACAAAAGATTGAAAAATTGTTGAAATAAACCTTGAAAAAAAAAATGAACAAGGTTTGAAAAATTCATGCAAGAAGAGAAGTTTTAGTGTGCATATCATCATACTCTCTTACTTGATATATCTTTATCCTTTCTTTCATAAGCCAATACCTAGGCCAAGCTACAAGCTAATAAAGACCTACTTGATTTATGTTTGCAAAGTAGCTAAGATAGTGGAGAAGAGTGTGCAAGTGAGCTTATACTTGTGTTAGTGTATGACTTGAACTATTGTGGATTTACATATTTTGGAACTATAATTTGTACACAACACTTGTTTATGACCACACACACACACGTTCACTATTTTGTTGAGTATGAAATGTATAGGGATTGAACTTGTTCCACTGTTAACTTTTCACCGCCTTTCATTACTGTGCATGTTAAAATTGTTGAGGCATTAAAGTGAGGACAAGTTGCTTTGTTATGAAACTATGAGCCAAGAAAAAAATATTGTAGTTTTATCTGATTTACTCGAGGTCGAGTAAAGAGTAAGTATGGGGGTGTTTGATGTGACTAGAAATAGACACATCTATTGCGCTTAATTATCTACGATTTGGTATATTTTGATTGATAAATTGATACATATGCTACCTAATCGTATATTTGTGTAAATGTAGGGAAATGTGAAGAAATCAAGCTAAAATGATGAAAGAAGCAATAAAGTTGAAGAAAGAGGAAAAAACCGGAATCCAAGACACATGTTGCTCCTTTCTCCTCAACTTTCTATATGTTCCAGCCATCTTTTAGAAATGTGGTCCATAGAAAAGTTGTAGAAATTTGCGTTATCTTCGCGTGGACAGCTGATTCATCAAATTCGGAGTTTGGACGAGAAAGTTATGGCCAAAATACGAAACTCGCCAGAAAAATGGAGGACAGGCGTAATTACGCCATTCACAGGCGTAATTACGCCAACGCTACGGCATGGACAGGCGTAGCTACGCCATTATGAGGCATAATTACGCCAGAAACGCAGAAAGCCATTTTTGTGACACGTCACCAGGCGTCTTTACGCCACTTTCAGGCGTAGCTACGCCAGCAGAGTTTTGGAAAGTGTAAAAACTTGATTTCTTTCCTTCTCACATGGATTTTACCCTACTCCATCAGCCTCCATACCTCATATACACAATTTTTACCTCATATTAAGAATAATTTCATACCTTAGAATAATTTTTAGATTTTAGAATAATTTTTCTTTCAATTTTTGTGAAGAACGCTCGAAGAACGAGGACGGAATCGACAAGCCGGAATCGTGCTTCCTTTTAGTAACTTTTTCTTTTCCTATTAGTTTGATGCTTTCTAGATTAATTTTGATTGTTTTTAATCTAGTTATGAGTAGCTAAATACTTTTGTGATTCTCGGTTTAGGAAAACGATACATTGGATGTTTACAATTCTTGTGAGATAAGTTTTGATTGTTGATTTTCTTTGAGTATCAATTGTTTTTCTGATTTGATTTTTCATAATTGTTATGCATGATTGTTGGATTGATCACCTAGCTATCGTTTATACAATTTAACGCTAAATTAGATATCAAATACGGAATCGTTTGATCCCTCTAATTTACGAAGCAACTAAGATTAATTAAATTCCGCTTGTGAGTTTGTTAATTCTTAGGAAAAACAATTGACTAGATTAAACATAGACCTTGGATTATGTTGTTTAGCTTCATCGATCTCACTAGTTCATATGCTATCATCGATTTAAATCTTAATCGCTTGTATTTTGATTGATTGTTTGATAAGGGTTAAACTAGAACGCTTGGGCTACTTAACTAAACTTAAGGTGAGATAGGACTTTGATTGATAGTAAACGCCAATTGTAAAGTTAACCGAAAACCGAGAATCGCTCTTTTCTCATAAGTTAATTCATCTAGTTTAATTTTGCATCATAGTAGTAGTATTATTCAATTGATTTCAAAAACCCCTTTTTATTTTAGTTTGCATAAGTTAACACAAAATATAACCTTCCTCGTGGGATCGATCCCTACTCACGCTACTACATTCATTACTGTTATTAACTTGAGAGGGTTAATTTGGGCGTACGCGATAAACGCTACCAGTCTTGCAACTGAGTCTTCAGCTCTTTCAACTCAGTTGGAGACATTCTATATGGTGCTCGAGAAATCGGCGATGTGCCTGGCACTAGTTCAATATCAAATTCCACTGCTCGACTTAGTGGCAATCCCGAAATTTCACCCAGAAATACATTTGCAAATTCGGCAACAACTTGTATATCCTCTATCTTTCTTTCTGTCTTCTTCTCTGCCACGTCAACATCATAAATCAAATAGCTTGTGTGTCCACGTTCTAACAAACGTAACATTTTCATCGCAAAGATCAAAGGAATTCTCGAACGAGAACCTTGACCATAAAAGATTCACCTCTGCCCCAATTCAGACTGGAAACGGACTATCTTCTGACAACAATCAACGATAGCCTGATATTTATACAACATATCTATCCCAACAATACATTCAAAGTCATGCATCTCAAGAATCAGTAAATCAGCCCGCAATATATGATTATCACAAACAATAGGACAATCTAGTAAAATACTATCTGTTGTAGTCTTTTTCCCGCGGGTGTCGAGATAACCAGAGGTACCAACAATGGGGACGAATGCATATGATATTGCTTTACAAAATATTGTGCAACAAAAGAGTGTGATGCACCCGTATCAATCAACATAAATGCATGATAAGTAAATAACAAACACTTACTTGCAAATACATCCTCTGGAGCCGCTTCTGCTTGTTCTCTATTCAACTCACACACTTGCCCTTGAGGAGATCTAACAGTCGGTCCCCCAAATGTACGTGGAGGTAAGACGTGTTGTGGTTGACTTTCTAACGCTTTTCCTTTTCCCCTCTGTCCAATCCGATTAGGGCAATTCCTTGCTATGTGGCCTACAACCCCACATACAAAACATGTCAGACTATCCGATCGTGGAGCACTACCTACACTTTCCAGCCTCGGATAATTTCTCTTCAAGTGTGGTCCTCTACTATTAAAACACTATATACGTCGACTTCCTGTTGTCTGTGCTTGTCCTATACTCATATGGCCCCCACTAAACCTCTTGCCACTATATCTCGATGATGTTAACGATGATGATCCTCCCCTCCCTTTAAATTGTTCACCTTTGGGCTTTAGATTGTCAGGAGTCAATTTCTGATGTGTTTGAATCACTTCCTTGTAGGCACCCACTCCTATCTCAGCCAACTCCGCACTCATCATAGAATATTCAAACGAGGTAGGGTTATTCGAGATCACTCTATCAAATAATTCAGGCCTCAAGCCTCTGAGGAAATGTCTTCCTTTGGCTTTAACATTGGTAGCGATGTGGGGAACATATCGTATGTAAGGACCCCGTGCCCTTAACCCGCTATTAGTGTATTAACCGATGTGTTTAGTGCATGCAGTCATGTAATCAGGGGAAAACCACATGCAACCATAGCATAATATAAGGACCTCGTGCCCTTAACCCGCTACTAGTGTATTAACCCATGTGTTTAGTGCATACAGTCATGTAATCAAGGGAAAACCACATGTAACCATAGCATAAGATACCAACAATAAAATTTCTTACATTATTCCATATAATGTTAAAATCCCTCATACCACTCAACCCTTAAGTATGCATCTTATAATGCACTAACACGTTCTCAATTCATTTAGCAATTCATTAATTAATTGCATGCAACCCATAAATGAAAAGAGAAAGGCCCATGCTCTTTATACAACCCATATACATATATAGCAGTGCTCACATGCGAGCATCAAATGAGTGAATGCGTATTTGACGTATAAAGTACCATACAAGTAGTGCCGCCAAATCTTCAAGGCAAAAATGATAGCCGCCAACTCCAAGTCATAAACTGGATATCTAGTCTCATGCGGCTTTAGTTGTCTCGATGCATAAGCTACCACATGCTTATCCTGCATCAGCATACATCCAAACCCTGTAGTGATGCATCAGTATATAGAACAAACCTTTTGTTCTCTGTAGGAATCACCAATACGGGTGCCGTCGTCAATCGGTGTTTCAACTCTTGGAAGCTCCTCTCACAAGCCTCGGACCAATAGAATGATACTCCCTTTTGAGTCAATTGCGTCAACGGCTTAGCAATCTTCGAGAATCCCTCAACAAAACATCGATAATATCCGGTTAAACCAAGGAAGCTCCGTATCTCGGGCACAGAAGTAGGTGCAGACCATTCCATCACTGCCTCTACTTTACTGGGATCCACTGATATCCCATCAATAGAATGCATGCCCCAGAAACACCACACTGTCCAACCAGAATTCACAGTTACTGAGCTTGGCAAACAGTTGATTATCCCTGAGAATTTGGAGCACTGTCCGCAAATGTCTCACGTGCTCCTCCTCACTTCGAGAATAGATAAGAATGTCATCGATGAACACAATGCCGAACTGATCAAGATACTGTTGGAACACCCGATTCATCAGACTCATAAAGACAGCTGGGGCGTTCGTCACTCCGAACGGCATAACAAAGAACTCGTAGTGCCCATACCGAGTCCGAAATGCTGTCTTCTGAACATTCTCCTCTATGACCCGAATCTGATGGTACCCAGACCTCAAATCAATCTTGCTATAAAGCTTCGTGCCCTGCAACTGATCAAACAGATCGTCAATCCGTGGGAGAGGATACTTATTCTTTACCATTGCCTTATTCAATTGCCGCTAATCGATGCACACGCATCGAATCGTCTTTCTTCTTTACGAACAGAACCGGTGCACCCCAAGGCGATACGCCAGGGCATATGTATCCCTTTTTGAGAAGTTCCTGTAACTGAACCTTCAGTTCTCTTAACTCCACCGGTGCCATTCTATAAGGGGCACGAGAAATAGCGGACGTTCCTGGTAACAACTCAATCCCAAACTTGACCTCTCTACTTGGCGGAAAACCTGGAATTTCCTTCGGAAACACGTCGGCAAACTCTGCAACTAAGGGTATCTCCTCAATCCTCAATTTTTTCTTCTTTCGGCCATATCCACAGCATAAATAATATAGCCCGTATGTCTATGTTCCAATAACCGTGACATTTTTAACAGCCGATATCAATAGAATCTTCGAACGAGAATCGTTCCCATAAAATGTCCATTGAATCCCCTGATCAGATCGGAAACGAACCATCCTCTGCCGGCAATCTACCATTGCCTGATATCTGTTAAGTACATCAATGTCCACGTTGCAATCGAAATATGACATTTTCAGAACACTCAAATCCGTCTTCAACTCATTGCCCTCAAAATAAATGAGGCAGTCAGAAAATAACCGGTCAGCAATCACATTCTTCCCAGTGGGTGTTGAGACCAAAAGAGGCGTGGGTAACGTAGACGCGCACATAAGATGTCTCTCCACGAAATTCGCAGACACGAAGGAGTGCGAGGCACCTGTGTCTATCAAAATAAAAGCGGGATATGTAAATAACTGATACGTACTAGCATATCACCTCCTCTAGAGCTGCCTCGGCATGCTCCCTAGTCAAAGCATATACTTGCCCCTGAGGTGGCTCCATCGCCCGACCTCTCGACTGTCGAGGCATCATTGGTTGCCTCTGCTATACTGTCCCACCAGTAAATATCCCACTGCCTTCCCTAAGGTCTATCTGTTCTTCACGGTTAGGACAATGCCGAGCAATGTGGTCCGTCTTGCCACATCTGTAACATGCCAAACAGTCATGCATCAAATGCGGTCCTCCACAGAAATGACATTTTACTTCTCCAACTCTAATTGCTTGAGTTTGTCCTCTATTGGTAGATGCATTACCTCCGGTCCCCCTGTCTTCGGCTATCCGTCCGCTTCCCACTAAATCGGGAAGATAATGAAATTCCACAAGATTTGAATGATTCCCCTCGAGACCTCAGGTTATCAGATACCGGCCTCTGAACTTGCGGGGGTACAACATCTGTGTAAGCACTGACTCCAATCTCTGCTAGCTCTGCTCTGGTAAGAGCATCATCAAAGGAGCTGGAGTTGTTGGAGATAACCCGATCAAGTTCAGGCCTCAAGCCTTTTAGAAAATGCCGCATCTTGGCATGTCCATTAGTAGCAATGTGAGGGACGTACCTCAACAGTGATGAGTACTGCATAGCATAGTCCGAAACAGTCATGTTACCTTGCTTTAAATTGGTGAACTCGTCTTTCTTCATCTACCTAGCAGCCGTAGAAAAGTACCGGTTCAGGAACCGGGTTCTAAACAAACTCCAGTCCACCAAAATCCCTTGAGCTCTCATTTCCATAACAATTGTCTTCCACCACATGAAAGATTTCTTGGCCAACTGAAATTCTGCTAACCTCATGTAAGGACCCCCGTGCCCTTAACCCACAATTAGTGCATTAAGCCATACATTTGGTGTATTCAATCACGTGTAAAGGGAAACTACATGTAAACGTGGCACACAATACCACCTTGAAATTTTCTTGCTTCATCTATTCCATTCCATGCAATATCCGATTTCCAAATTAAGACCATTCAGCACATCATGCACCTATGTAATACACTAATCACAATCTCAATTCATCTAGCAATTCCCTAGTTGATTGCTCACACATATAATGAAAAGAGAAAAGGCCATGCCTCTTTATACAACACATATACACATAATTATTGCTCACACACGAGCATTGAATAAACCTATGTGTACATAATGTATAAAAAAGGGCATACACAATATCCAGCTCCGCATGAGCTCCGGTGTCTCGATCCTGGAATCACCTCCAATTCATAGCTCGATCACAGCTTCAGAGCTACCATTGTACCTGTTTCACCTGCCCCAACAGAGACAGCCCCCACGCGGGGTGAGCATACCAATACCACCAAACCAATAATCATAATTATATAATTCGTAAATTACAACAATGTAATTTCTAAGAATTTAAATGATACTCCCTGGATGGCATCATCCTCATCCGGGATCCCACTGTATTGTCCCTGTTCTCAAAACAACCAAAATCATCAAATTCCAAATATCCAGTTAATCATTACACTGATTAACTATATCTCTAATCCAATTCAATATCGATAGAGGAATAAAATACAGATATACTAGATATCTAGCCAGAGGTCACATTTTCTCGCCCACTCGAAAGTAGCGGCATCACTTATCGATGTTCGCTCCATAGCGACCACATCCCGACAATTGCTCGCTCCAAAACGGCACCAAACAATACATAAGACAGACCAACATCACACACCCAGTCCCGTTTCCATTAACCAATTATTGCAAGACACCATATATTATGTATCGACTACTAACCCTTACCAATCATCTATCTCATGCACAACAATTGCAATAATATAATTAAGGCCATGCTCGTACGTTACACGTACCTTGAGTTTCCGTTGTCCAAGCCAAACCTTGCTTGAGTTCCATGTCCCGAGAAATATGTGCTAAACCCATAAATAACTCACAATCAAAAATAAGCATGCAACCCCGTGCCCACGCACGTTCACAACCTCCAAACCCATCGTCAATTCATGACGATTACCAAAATAAAAGCCCCCGGCTAGGCATGCATAATACCCAAAAAATATTCCATTTTATAAGATTAAAAGAGCCAAAAACTAAACCGAGAGTTCCGTTTTATTTAATTTGGCTCCAACCAATCAATTTAAGGTCTAGCATTCCTATTGTAATGTAAACATTGCCCCGGGAGTCGACCATTTAAGTCGCAAATCCAAAATCCCACGAAAAAGCCAAGAAAACCAAAATTCAACTGCTGGCGATCGATCGCTATACCGGGCGATCGATCGCTAGCCCCTTGGTGATCGATCGCTCGATATGGCGATCGATCGCCAGACCTTACTGGCGCGAGGCGATCGATCGCTCGAATATAGCGATCGATCGCTCGTTGCTGATTTTGCTACTGCTTGCGCGCGATCGATCGCCGCGACCTGTAATCTGAAAAACACCATTTCCAAGAGCTTGAAACCTCCACAAATCACACCCCAACTCCTTCCAACCCAAACCAACAACAAATCTACACACAAGAACCTCCAACAAGGGTGTTAAACTCGAATTAAAACAAACCCAATAGATTTTTATGATTTTCATCAAAATCACCCAAACCAACCCAAACCCAAAACTTGATCAAATTCAACCAAAACACAATCAAAACGAAGATAAAAGCGAGGGGGAGGAGATTACCAACTCATCTTCGAAGAATCCGGCTCCTAAACCGAGCCTTCGGTCATTTTTCTCCAAAGAGAAAGGATGAGGGTTAGGGAAAAAGGGGGGTTGGCACGATAAGAGGGGGAGAGGAGAGAGAGAGAAGTGATTTCGTGCAAAAATGACGGAAATCTCGAGTCCATCTGGTATATATAGCAAAAATGCTCCAAAATAACAATACTCTCACAAATACATCATAATTCATTAAAAATCATCTGTTTTCAAAAACCCTCTCTCCAACATCATATCCCCATACTAGCCTCAACATAAAGCACCCCGGACTCCAAGTCCCACCAAAAGCCCAACTCATAGGTTTTCCACCAAAATGATAATACAATCTCAACCTTTGGATCCAACGATCCCAAATGCCCGATTTAACAACCTCGGGAGACTCAAAACCGCAATTAATTCCTAATTGCCACAATTAAAAAAAATAATCCATTAAGGATTATTACCACACCGGGGTTAACATCATTAATCCCCGGGCATCACACCTCAACCAGACAGTTCTAGCACAGGGTGCAGACACAAAGATCTGCTCAATCCTCTCAAGCCATTCTTTTGCTTCCTCTCCAGACTCAGTTCCCTCAAAGCGGGGCGGATGGAAAGTCAAGAATTGTGTCAGACTAAGCTCTCCAGGTAGTAACCGCTGTGCAATAGGTTCTATGCCCACAGCCGGTGGCGATAGGGAATTAGTCTGTGCAATACTAGCATTTACACTCCCCACATCACCCACCTCCTCATTGAGGTGTTCAAGATTTCTGGCTGCCATGCTGTAATACAAGGGTTAACAACAATACCAGAAACAATTCATGTGCTACACCATTAGATAACATGAACAACAATATTCTTGTTGGGATATGCCCTAAGACAACTCATTAGATGATTGATTTTGGTATACAATGTAATATGATTTTATTAAAGGCAATTCATTATTATATATTATTCAAATGTCTGTGTAATATGAATATATATATACGTTAATGTTCTTAGATTAATATTGTATTATTCTTAAAGATTGCCCCTAGTCAAGTATTATCATAAATTAGGATAATGATAATGAGTCATGCAGATCTTCCGATTTCCTTTTGGGGACATGCTTTAGAAACAGCAATATTTATACTGAACCTTTTTCCATCTAAATCAGTTGAAAAGACACCATATGAGATATGGACTAAGAAGCGTCCTAGTATGTCTTTTATGAAGATTTGGGGTTGTGAGGCTTACGTGAGACGTCACGCCTCCAATAAACTTGGACCCAAATCTGCTAAGTGTTTATTTGTAGGGTATCCCAAGGAAACGATAGGATACTATTTCTATTATCTCACTCGAGAACAAAGTGGTTGTTGCTCGGACAAGTGTCCTTCTTGAAAGAGAATTTATTTCTAGAAGAACCAGTGGGATACAAATAGAACTTAGTGAAGTACAGCCACAAGAAAACACTGAACATGATATTGAGATGGAAACAGAGCAGACACCACAAGTTGTTGTGGATGAAATGCCTGGTCAAGAGACACAAGCCCAGCGTAGGTCTGTAAGAGTGCAGGTGAGCCAAAGAGATATGGATTTCTTGTGACTCAACAAGGTGACTTACTACTCATTGATGAGGATGAGCCGTCATCCTATTAAGAAGCTATAATGGGCCCTGATTCTGAGAAATGGCAAGAGGCCATGAAATCTGAGATGGAATCCATGTATGTAAACCAAGTATGGACTTTGGTTGACCCACCTGAAGGGGTAAGACCCATTGGGTGCAAATGGATTTTCAAGAAAATGACCAACATGGATGGTAATGTACAAACCTTTAAAGGACGACTGGTTGCTAAAGGTTTCAAACAAATTCATGGTATTGACTATGATGAAACTTTTTCGCCAGTTACCATGGTTAAATCCATTAGGATCTTACTTGCTATAGTTGCATTTCATGATTATGAAATCTGGCAGATGGATGTCAAAACACCTTTCCTTAATGGAAATTTACTTGAGGATGTGTACATGACACACTCGAGGGTTTTGTCGATCCAAAGGATGCTGGAAAGATATGCAAGCTACAAAGATCCATTTATGGATTGAAGCAAGCTTCTCGGAGTTGGAATCTTCGTTTTGATGATGCAATCAAAGAGTTTGGTTTCATCAAGAACGTAGATGAACCTTGTGTCTACAAGAAGGTCAGTAGGAGCATAATTATCTTCCTAGTGTTGTATGTAGATGACATACTTCTCATTGGGAATGATATCCCTGCCTTGCAATCTGTAAAGATTTGGCTAGGGAATTGCTTTTCTATGAAAGACTTGGGTGAAGTCACCTACGTGTTAGGTGTCAAGATCTATAGAGATAGATCAAGAAGATTACTTGGGCTAAGTCAAAGTACATACATAGATAAAGTGCTAAAACGGTTTAGCATACAAGAATCAAAGAAAGGATTCGTGCCTATGACACATGGAATATATCTCTCAAAGGATCAGTGTCCTTCAACACAAGATGAGAAACAACGCATGAGTAAGATTCCATATGCGTCAGCTATTGGATCTATCATGTATGCCATGATATGTACTCGTCCCGATGTCTCATATGCTTTGAGCATGACGAGCAGATATCAAGTTGATCTAGGTGAATGTCACTGGATCGCTGTCAAGAATATCCTGAAGTACTTGAGAAGAACTAATGATACATTCTTGATTTATGGAGGTGTGAGACCCCGTTATCACATCAAGTTACTAAGGTACAATTTAGAGAACTAAACATTCATGTGAATATATCAGAGTAACGTATTGTGTTGATTAACCTGAGCTTTAGAGATTACAGTACCAAAATGTTTCAAAAGGAATAACACAATTCCTACTAAGGTACTACATTATAGTCTTACTCTACTCAGTAGAAGCTATACAAAAATTTCTCTAACATGCTAATCCTGTAGCACTCCTTACAGCTCAGCATATCAACCCCAACCCTGGTTCTCGTCCACAAAAGCACCTACAAAGACAACCCCCAACACGTGAGCATAAAACAATTCATATTCAATATAATATGAAAGTAAGGCATAAATGCACAATCCTAAACACAAGCACTTCCTGTATTTCCTGCATTTATAACGCCCATTGGTTGTCCCTGTACCATAATTCATAATAAAACACATTATATGAATGTATGGCTTTACAAATGAATGTCATGACATTTCCTCTTTTTCTTGAGTCAGTAGTCATTAGTTATTTTAATGCTTTCATAATCTCAAAACAAGCGGTATCGCATACTTGCTTCTTCATACGAGCGGTATCTCTTCCTCGCTCAGTATGGTATACCTCGCCTCCATGTGCAAGCGAGCCTCCCCCCTCCCGCTCCACATTTTCAGCGGTAAAGCATAAGCATTAAAACCTTAACTGTGATCGCCCTGACTCGTGGAATACACCACTTTATTCCACATCACAATATGCAACAACAATGCATAATCAGCAACACAATGCATAATAACATGTATCATAACCTTAATGGATCACATTGCATTCATCATGTGTCACACAGACAAACTTAAGTACATGTTACCGTTGGGATGCCCGTACGTCGCTTACGTACCTTTCCAAAATGTGGTGTGTTGCAGGACTCTATCCCCTGCGCTGTGTAGCTACCTGTGAAGGCTCTACACCAGTGTACAACACAATATTAGATGTCTCATTACAATCCAATATCAAAACTTTAACAAAATATAACCATTTATATTTTTCAACATTCTGGGTCTCTCGATCGATCGGCCCCTCTTCCCGAGCGATCGAGAAGACGCCTAAACTCAAAACCAAGATTCTGCCTCGCTCGATCGATCGAGATGAAATGTCGATCGATCGAGATGCTCTGTTCGAGAAATACCAACCCAGAATTCTCGAACACCTATGTTCACACCCTTCGATCTAGCATATAACATACACCACATGTTTGAACAATTATGCTAGCAATTACAATACACTACTCCGAGTGTATTCATACCAAATTTACACCCCAAACATAAGCCCACATGCATAAACGTCAACCATTTACATAAGTACTCAACCAACTTTTTCGGAAACAGAACAACATATTTCATTACCAGATTTTTGAGTACTTCACTTCATGCTATTATATCTACCACATATAACATAAAGCATGCTCGAACAAACATGCCAAGGGCTTCATAAAACTACCATGCATATTTTCAAATCGAAGGTTCACCACAAAACCCTTCTAACATGCATGATATCACCTCTTCAAAATCACTCCCAAACCATATTTTTCCAGAAAAACAGGGCATATTCCTTACCCAGATTTTCGAACACTATACTTCACATGCTTTAATCCTCTACATAAAACATGCAACATGCTCAAGGAAAAATACAGAGAGCCTCATAAACATCACATAAAAGTACTCATAACAATATTTCTTTAAACCCTACACTAGCATGCCGAATCTGCTACCAAGAACATACATGCTAGAAAACTGAAAATTGGTAAAAATATGTGACTCCTCACCACTTTTGCTCTTCGATTATCTATATGAAAGGATGAACAAAATCCGATCACCTTCCTCCTTGAAACCGACTACGTTGCAGACAAAAAGAAGGGAAGAAGAAGAGAGCTTTTTGGAAGAGGCACAATGAAAATATCTTTGTGTAAAGTGGCTTGCTTAGTCATCTGCTTTCCCAGAAAAACAGGGGAGGGGCGTGGGTTCAACAAGTGGGGGTGGGGTGGTTGCATGTAGGGTGGTTTGGTGGTGTTTAATTGTGTCCCGGTATTTCATACGATGTATAATAATATCTTTCCTTGATATTTTATTATTTTACCACATCACACAACAATTTAAAAACACCTAACATGCTCCCTAAACCACATCATCTGTAAGGACCCCAAGCCCTTAACCCTTGATTAGTGTATTAACCACTATGTGTGGTACATGCTTTCTATAAAAAGTCAATCGGGAAGCTCAGATGATACTTTACCATTGAATGTCAATTACAAAACTTCCTTTAATACTCAATGTTGTAAGATCATCATCCTAACAATAAAAGACTCATATGATTGCCCTTTACCAACCTCTTGGTGCCATTTTTCACATTGTGAACTTTTATAAAAATTTGGGCAGAGTCTCCCCATAAATAGAGCTATCCCAAAAAAAAGAGCACAGCACATAACATAATTCCCGGCCAGGGAACACATAATACTCATCAGAAAGCAGTAATACAAGTAAATTCCCAGCCAGGGAAGACACCACACATATGACGACAAAAGTGGGTTTCAACACCCACATAATACACCAATGACTCTCTCATCATTTAGCAATTCTACCTCTAATTGCATGCAACATAGAATGAAAGAGAGAAAGGCTCATGCCTTTACATACAACCCATATACAAGTATAATCGTGCTCACATGCGAGCATCATGAATATGTATAAAACCATCATGGGTATATGGGTACTCTATACGATACCGTGCTCCATCAAGCCCTGGTACCACAATCCTGGGAGTACATCCAATCAACAGCTCGAGCTCATCTCCAAAGCCATCGATGTACATGTTCACCTGTCCCAACAGAGACAGCCCCCAACGGGGTGAGCATACCAATTCCACAATTCCATAATCATAATGACATAATACATAATTTACGGAATGTAAATATTGTGGAACATATGTGATACTTCCTGGATGGTATCATCCTCATCATAGCGTACCCCTGTAATAACCCTGTTCTCAAAACAGATAAATCATCAAATCCTGAATATGCAGTTAATCATCACATTGGTTAACCTTTCATAACATCTTACTTTATCTAGCAATGATTAGCAACAATTCATAACATCATTTCATAACATCGTTTCATAACATCTTTTCATAACATCGTTTCATAACATCTTCTCATAACATCGTTTCATAACATCTTACTTAATCTAGCAATAATTATCAACATTTCATAACATCATTTCATAACATCGTTTCATAACATCTTTTCATAACATCTTACTTAATCTAGCAATGATCATAATTCTAGATATCATATTGAGATTTCCTTAACTTCCGATACTGGTTAATCACTTCTCTGATTAACTACGTCTCTGTTCCTATTATTACCCATAGGGAATAAAATACAGATATCCTAGATATCTAATCAAATACCACATTTTCATTTCTTACTTCAAGGTAACGTCATACTATGGGTGTTTGCTCCGTAGCAACCACACCTCATCATTGGCTCGCTTCATAGCGGCACTGAGCATTCCACCATGTGAAACAACATATCGTAACCAAGTCCCGATACCATCATAGCAAAGCATTTCATGTATTTTAGATCATGCATCATACTTGTAAAACATCATTTAAACCATGCTCGTACGCTAAACGTACCTGAAATCCTCGAAGTCCGAGCCAAACCTTGCTCGAGTTCCATGCCCCGAGGAACGATGTGCTAAAACGATAAATAATTCACAATTATTTACGAACATGTAACCCATGCTCAAGCACATCCATAACCCGCAAAATATCGTCAACACACGACAATAAATCATTTAAAAGACCCGGGGCAGGGTACATACAGGGAGGGAAAACGAATGCGATATATCGAAAAATTGCCCAAGAACACCTTCAATAATTCGAACCCTAGCATCACCATTCGAACCCAACCAAGCATCATAAATCATCTAAAACATGTAATAAATGATCCCTAACATGAATCATCAACCCATAGCCAAAATCCCCAAATTCGAAATTAACCCTCACCAAATTAGGGCAAAATCGAACCATAACATCTTAATTCAATCCCACTTAAGCATCATAATTCATTTAAACATGAATAAATCGAATCCTAACAAGAATTATCATCCTCATGCCAACAATCCCCAAAATCGAACATAAATCCCCCACACATCATGAAATTCGAACCAACCTCCACAAATTCGAACTCAATCCTCAAAATTCGAACACAATAATTCAAAATAGGTAGGGAAAATACATCATAAGCATGGAAAAGGGGTAAGGAACGTTACCCAAACGAAATCGGAAGAAAAACGACCAAAATCCGATGAACCCTAGAAATTGGGGATCGCCGCTCTTTCTCAAAATTCGACTTCAAATCGCGATGAAACTTCAAATTGACGGAGGGGAAATGAGCGCCTCGTCGAGACGACGCCGGTGACAGGTCGCACGCGCCGAACGGCGGCCGGACGGCGGCGGGCGCACGGCCTGAAGCCGCGGGGGCAGGGGAGGCGACGGGAAATCGCGGCTGCGGGAGAGAGAGAAAAATGAGGGCTGAAATGATATTTTTTGTTAAAATCTCGGGTTCAATTTGTATTTATAGCAAAATACCCCGAAAAACTAATAGCCCCACAAATACATCATGATTCCTTAAAAATCATCTGTTTTCAAAAACTCTCTCTCTAACTCCAAAACCCCCTACCGGTGCTCACACAGCACCCGAGATTCCGAGACACATCAAAAACCCAACTCTTAGGTTTTACACCGTAATGTGAATACAATCTCAACCTCTGGATCCAACGATCCCAACTACCCAAATAAACGAGCCCAGAAGGCCCAATACCTCGATTAAACCCACATTGCCACGTAAAACCACTTTAGGGATTATTAATACTCCGGGCTTAACATCTATAATCCATGGTCATCACAATATCCCCCACTAAAAGAATTTCGTCCTCGAAATTAGCACTGGTGTATCGCGTAACACCCGGGCTACACAACAACATGAAGCCACAACCTCGATTCTTGACCATATCAGAATCGTCTTAATAAACATGAGGATACTTACCTCTCATCAAACTCTGAAACAGAGCGACATACCAAAACCAACATATCACCCAAGAGGCAAAACGTACCTCGGTGCGGGTCATCCCAAAAGTCAGTCTCTCATGACTGAAAACCAACCTATACTTACGACTGTAGATCGGACAGTCATCCCTAGTTCTAATACAACTAGTAAGAACGCATCCTGAAAGACACCTCAACCGTGAGAACATTGACCTCGTGTCAAACTCTGGAGTGGAATAGATTTCCAAATCCATCATAACGTCAAAGAGCGTCAGCACAGCTCAACGCTAATAATCCAAAGCAGTTAGTCAACTGAAACTGTAAGGATTCCAATCGCTCCTGATTCCATCGTAGATATCATTCCTTGACATCTCTTATCAAGACTCACGATGTCCAACATACATCGTTACGAGGGAAACACTAGTATTCCACGGTGTACACAAACCAAACCTGGTTTCCACTTTCAAACCTCCTCTATCGAAGGAGCAGTCGCATCATTGCAACTCAAATACATGGATTCTCAGACCGAATCAACGACGACTTGACGACTCTCTCGTTGGTACTTCACATCATGAGCTGTCCCAGACAAGTCTCCCCAAGATTTAAACATAAACATATATACGTTTCTGTGAGGCATACTCAACCTCAACTTCAAATGACGTGGTGACTACCAGAGTCCACCACAATCCACCTCGTATCACCTTACGGTTTGCCAAACTTGGTTCCAACGAGCAGTATAACGGCTCTAGCAAGCCCATCATGGTGCTGCACACACGCGGCAGACAAACTAATCGCTGTCTCACTTGGTTCGCCTCAAACCTATCAATCAGATGGACGCTTCCGCACGGCATACCATACCATGGGAAGAAAAAGAAAATCAATAGAGTAGTGGGTCTTTACCCAACATTCCTCCAATGCTGATATACCCTGGACACTTCAATGTCCCCATGTACTTAACATAACCGGATCCTACTCCCTTAGGACCCATCTTACATCCTCATGGGTGGTGTGACCATGTCTACCACATGTCATATCAATAGGAAGCGAGTAATTCCTCCACGATTACTCCTGTCGTCAAAAACATGGCCAAAAAGCCAATCCAACGAGCATACCCCAAGGGTATCACCACTCGTAATATGATTACCCCAAACATAAGCTGCGGTACAATCACATGTACAGCGCATCCATCCATTCCTCGAGCAACCCGCTCAGTATAAGGGTCACGTCAATCGGTGACGCACACACCACCTTGTGCCCGACACTGGCACCCAAGGCATACAACTGAAAGCGTATACTCAACGCATTGTTCATCGTAACGATGATGCATGTCTAATAAGACATCTCCTGCACTATCGTCATCGCCATCCCGTGACGACACATGCCCACTCATGGCATCTAAGGTATCGTCAACTAGTGACGATACAAGTCAACCATGACATCTAAATGACCTAGTCAACTCGTGACGGTCCATGTACATCAACATATATCATCCACTATCATGCTAGTAAAATAGGCATAATAAAACATGTATATCAACGCATGCCAGCTATAATAATGCTAAATAGAATAGCAATATCTCATACCTCATCGCTAACAAGATAGCGGCATACCTATCTCCGTCGCTCCATAATAATACGTAATCAGCACCCATCGCTCGAAGGCGGCCAAAATCATGTGCTGAATATATAGCGGTACAGTCCATCGCTATAGAATCGACGGCATGATACCTCGTCATATAATAGGTGGCATGAAACCTCGCTATACACCTGAGCATGAATCATCGTCCACATAATAGCGGAAAGAGGCATCGCTATCAATACATCTGGCGGAAAGAACCATCGCCAATCAATATAGCGGAATGAAACCATCGCTATCAATACATCTGGCGGAAAGAACCATCGCCAATCAATATAGCGGAATGAGGCATCGCTATCATACATCTGGCGGAAGGAACCATCGTCAATCAATATAGCGGAATGAGGCATCGCTATCATACATCTGGCGGAAGGAACCATCGCCAATCAATATAGCGGAATGAGGCATCGCTATCATACATCTGGCGGAAGGAACCATCGCCAATCAATATAGCGGAATGAGGCATCGCTATCATACATCTGGCGGAAAGAACCATCGCCCATCAATATAGCGGAATGAAGCATCGCTATCATACATCTGGCGGAAAGAACCATCGCCAATCATCATAAAAGAATGAGTCATCGTAAATCCACATAATAATATCGTATGGCCTCTTACCATATGGGGCACCTTACCCCGTGGCACCTTACCACAATAATATCGCATGGCTACTTACCATGTGGGGCATCTTACCCCGTGGCATCTTACCACAATAATATCGCATGGCTACTTACCATGTGGGGCATCTTACCCCGTGGCATCTTACCACAAATAACATCGCATGGCCTCTTACCATGTGGGGCATCTTACCCCGTGGCATCTTACCACAAATAACATCGCATGGCCTCTTACCATGTGGGGCATCTTACCCCGTGGCATCTTACCACAAATAACATCGCATGGCCTCTTACCATGTGGGGCATCTTACCCCGTGGCATCTTACCACAATAATATCATGTAAGCATCATCATATAAACATCGTGTAATCATCATCATAAAAACATCGTATAAACATCATCATATAAACATCGTGTAATCATCATCATAAACATCATATAAACATCATCATATAAACATCGTGTAATCATCATCATAAACATCATATCATATTTACTCATCGTAAACATCATCATAAACTTACTTATCATTATCATCATCATAAACATCTTATAAGCCTCATCGTATAAACATCGTATAACATCATCGTATACACATCATCATATAAACATCATCATTTCATCGTGAATACTCATGCAATAAAAGCACAGTTGTAGTATAAGGATGTGTGTTACCGTCCGATGCCCGTACGCGTCTTACGTACCTTCCTCGCTTGAACATTACATGAACAAACGCATTAGTATATTCAATAACAATTGAGACCATACCGAAGTATTCCACTGTCGGTTGTCTACCCAGTCTGTCCTCAGACAATACATCATATCTTTCTTTGCCCTGATTTTCTTCCAAAATCAGATTCCTTGGCACGTAGCATATAGAGTGTTAGACATCGCTATTAATGTCATCCTATCGTGTTCCACACGATTCCTGCAACCACAATGGTTAGCAATACCACTTTTCATATCGTATAAGCACATAAACAATTAGTCATGTCGTATAACATTAATGCCATCATGCATAAATATGTGCTATCAATAACTTCCTAGGCCCTCAACAGCCCCAATGAGCAACCACTGCTCTGATACCACTAATGTAAGGACCCCAAGCCCTTAACCCTTGATTAGTGTATTAACCACTATGTGTGGTACATGCTTTCTATAAAAAGTCAATCGGGAAGCTCAGATGATACTTTACCATTGAATGTCAATTACAAAACTTCCTTTAATACTCAATGTTGTAAGATCATCATCCTAACAATAAAAGACTCATATGATTGCCCTTTACCAACCTCTTGGTGCCATTTTTCACATTGTGAACTTTTATAAAAATTTGGGCAGAGTCTCCCCATAAATAGAGCTATCCCAAAAAAAAGAGCACAGCACATAACATAATTCCCGGCCAGGGAACACATAATACTCATCAGAAAGCAGTAATACAAGTAAATTCCCAGCCAGGGAAGACACCACACATATGACGACAAAAGTGGGTTTCAACACCCACATAATACACCAATGACTCTCTCATCATTTAGCAATTCTACCTCTAATTGCATGCAACATAGAATGAAAGAGAGAAAGGCTCATGCCTTTACATACAACCCATATACAAGTATAATCGTGCTCACATGCGAGCATCATGAATATGTATAAAACCATCATGGGTATATGGGTACTCTATATGATACCGTGCTCCATCAAGCCCTGGTACCACAATCCTGGGAGTACATCCAATCAACAGCTCGAGCTCATCTCCAAAGCCATCGATGTACCTGTTCACCTGTCCCAACAGAGACAGCCCCCAACGGGGTGAGCTACCAATTCCACAATTCCATAATCATAATGACACAATACATAATTTACGGAATGTAAATATTGTGGAACATATGTGATACTTCCTGGATGGTATCATCCTCATCATAGCGTACCCCTGTAATAACCCTGTTCTCAAAACAGATAAATCATCAAATCCTGAATATGCAGTTAATCATCACATTGGTTAACCTTTCATAACATCTTACTTTATCTAGCAATGATTAGCAACAATTCATAACATCATTTCATAACATCGTTTCATAACATCTTTTCATAACATCGTTTCATAACATCTTCTCATAACATCGTTTCATAACATCTTACTTAATCTAGCAATAATTATCAACATTTCATAACATCATTTCATAACATCGTTTCATAACATCTTTTCATAACATCTTACTTAATCTAGCAATGATCATAATTCTAGATATCATATTGAGATTTCCTTAACTTCCGATACTGGTTAATCACTTCTCTGATTAACTACGTCTCTGTTCCTATTATTACCCATAGGGAATAAAATACAGATATCCTAGATATCTAATCAAATACCACATTTTCATTTCTTACTTCAAGGTAACGTCATACTATGGGTGTTTGCTCCGTAGCAACCACACCTCATCATTGGCTCGCTTCATAGCGGCACTGAGCATTCCACCATGTGAAACAACATATCGTAACCAAGTCCCGATACCATCATAGCAAAGCATTTCATGTATTTTAGATCATGCATCATACTTGTAAAACTTCATTTAAACCATGCTCGTACGCTAAACGTACCTGAAATCCTCGAAGTCCGAGCCAAACCTTGCTCGAGTTCCATGCCCCGAGGAACGATGTGCTAAAACGATAAATAATTCACAATTATTTACGAACATGTAACCCATGCTCAAGCACATCCATAACCCTCAAAATATCGTCAACACACGACAATAAATCATTTAAAAGACCCGGGGCAGGGTACATACAGGGAGGGAAAACGAATGCGATATATCGAAAAATTGCCCAAGAACACCTTCAATAATTCGAACCCTAGCATCACCATTCGAACCCAACCAAGCATCATAAATCATCTAAAACATGTAATAAATGATCCCTAACATGAATCATCAACCCATAGCCAAAATCCCCAAATTCGAAATTAACCCTCACCAAATTAGGGCAAAATCGAACCATAACATCTTAATTCAATCCCACTTAAGCATCATAATTCATTTAAACATGAATAAATCGAATCCTAACAAGAATTATCATCCTCATGCCAACAATCCCCAAAATCGAACATAAATCCCCCACACATCATGAAATTCGAACCAACCTCCACAAATTCGAACTCAATCCTCAAAATTCGAACACAATAATTCAAAATAGGCAGGGAAAATACATCATAAGCATGGAAAAGGGGTAAGGAACGTTACCCAAACGAAATCGGAAGAAAAACGACCAAAATCCGATGAACCCTAGAAATTGGGGATCGCCGCTCTTTCTCAAAATTCGACTTCAAATCGCGATGAAACTTCAAATTGACGGAGGGGAAATGAGCGCCTCGTCGAGACGACGCCGGTGACAGGTCGCACGCGCCGAACGGCGGCCGGACGGCGGCGGGCGCACGGCCTGAAGCCGCGGGGGCAGGGGAGGCGACGGGAAATCGCGGCTGCGGGAGAGAGAGAAAAATGAGGGCTGAAATGATATTTTTTGTTAAAATCTCGGGTTCAATTTGTATTTATAGCAAAATACCCCGAAAAACTAATAGCCCCACAAATACATCATGATTCCTTAAAAATCATCTGTTTTCAAAAACTCTCTCTCTAACTCCAAAACCCCCTACCGGTGCTCACACAGCACCCGAGATTCCGAGACACATCAAAAACCCAACTCTTAGGTTTTACACCGTAATGTGAATACAATCTCAACCTCTGGATCCAACGATCCCAACTACCCAAATAAACGAGCCCAGAAGGCCCAATACCTCGATTAAACCCACATTGCCACGTAAAACCACTTTAGGGATTATTAATACTCCGGGCTTAACATCTATAATCCATGGTCATCACATCATCAAATTAAATAAATCACTCCCACATACAAAACGCCTTTAACACATAGATTCATAATTAGCAACCCTTAATTGCATGATTACCCACATAATCATTTCGGGGATATCACAATACTCCCCTACTTATAAGATTTCGTCCCCGAAATCAAACATGTTGCTAACCAGATAATAAAAAAGTACATAAACGCATACCAGAAAACAGCTCTGGATAGTACTGCACCATGTGTCGCTCTGTCTCCCACGTGGCCTCCTCGACACCCCTACGATCCCACTGAACCTTGATCATAGGAATAACCTTGTTCCGAACTCTGCGGTCTGCCCTATCCAAAATCCTGATAGGCCGCTCCTCATAAGAAACATCGGACTCAATCTGCACCTCTGAAGGCTGCAACACATGTGAAGGATCCGGCTCATACTTCCTCAGCATACACACATGAAAAACGTCGTGTATACCAGACAGAGAAGGCGGTAAAGCCAAACGGTATGCCAGAGTACCAACACGCTGTAAGATCTCATACGGCCCCACGTATCTAGGAGACAACTTCCCCCGCATACCAAACCGTACTACGCCTCTGAAAGGTGAGATCTTCAGAAAAAATCTGTCGCCTAACTGAAACTCCAACGGCCTACGCCGCTGATTGGCATATGCTGCCTGTCTGTCCTGAGCTGCCTTCATCTTTCTCTTGATAACCTTAACTTTCTCTTCCATTTCCTGAACCAACTCTGGTCCTCCAACCGACTTACGGTACAAGTCATCCCAACACAAGGGTGACCTACAACGCCTACCATAGAGAGCCTCGAAAGGAGCCATCTGTATACTTGCCTGGTAGCTGTTGTTGTAAGAGAACTCCACTAAGGCTATCGAGTCCTGCCATGATATGTCGAACTCTAGCACACAAGCTCTCAACATATCCTCGAGCGTCTGTATCGTACGCTCGATCTGTCCGTCCGTCTGAGGGTGATAGGCTGTGCTCAGCCTCAACTCTGTACCTAGAGCTATCTGCAGACCCTCCCAGAAGTGAGATGTGAACCGCGGATCTCGATCGGACGCTATCGAAACAGGGATCCCGTGCAGTCTCACCACATCTCTGACATATAACTGTGCCATCCTCAAGTGCGTATATGTCATACAGTAGGGAATGAAATGAGCCACTTTAGTCAATCTGTCCACGACTACCCAGATGGCATCAAAACCCGAAACAGTCCTCGGTAAGTGGGTCACGAAATCCATAGACACGTGCTGCCACTTCCACTCGGGTATCTCTAAACTCTTTAGTTCACCTCCAGGCCTCTGCCTCTCAGCCTTCACCTGCTGACAAATCAAACAGCGCTTGACAAATGAGGTGACATCTTGTTTCATACGCCTCTACCAGAACTGGCTGCGTAGATCCTTATACATCTTCTTCCCGCCTGGGTGGATACTCATCCTGCTGCAATGAGCTCGCTGTAATAAACCCTGACGCAACTCGGGTGTATCTGGAACCACCCATCTATCGCCAAGTCTCATAGAACTGTCCTCAGCCACTCTGAATCTCGATGGCTGACCTGAATGAACCAACAATATCCATCTCTGAACCTCTACATCGGTCCCCTGAGCCTTCCTGATGTGATCATAAATAACAGGTTCAGCTAACAAAGTCAAAACCTGAACCGGTGAAGAAGATACATCAAAATCGAATCCCAAATGGCAGTAGGAGCCCAACATAGCTGATAAACACATGGCATCCTCTGCAGTGCTCCGCACCTTCCGACTCAGGGCGTCGGCTGTCAGATTTGCTTTGCCGGGATGGTATAGGATTTCACAATCATAATCCTTCAGCAGGTCCATCCATCTCCTCTGCCTCATGTTCAGATCAGCCTGTGTAAACAAGAACTTCAGGCTCTTGTGATCAGTGAAGATGGTAAATGAGGTACCGTATAAATAGTGTCGCCATATCTTCAAGGCGAACACTATAGCTGCCAACTCCAGATCATGGACTGGATACCTCGTCTCGTGTGGCTTCAACTGTCTCGAAGCATAAGCCACTACATGTCTGTCCTGCATCAGTACGCACCCTAATCCCTGTAGCGATGCGTCGGTATAAAGAACAAATCCTTTGTTCTCCTTGGGAATCACTAGAACTGGTGCAGTAGTCAGTCTGTGCTTCAATTCCCTGAAACTCTGCTCACAAGAATCTGACCAACAAAATGAGACTCCCTTCTGAGTCAGCTGTGTAAGTGGCTTGGTGATCCTTGAAAAACCCTCGACGAAACGTCGATAATAGCCAGCCAAACCAAGGAAACTCCGAATCTCACTGACTGAAGTAGGGGCAGACCAATCCATAACTGCCTCTATCTTCCTCGGGTCTACTGATATCCCCTCTCGTGATATGATATGGCCTAAGAAGGCTACACTGCTCAGCCAAAACTCACACTTGCTGAGTTTGGCGTACAACTGATGATCTCTGAGGATCTGGAGCACTATCCACAGATGATCGGCATGATCCTCCTCATTCCTTGAATAGACCAGGATGTCATCAATGAACACGATCACAAACTGATCGAGGTACTCCTGAAATACTCTGTTCATCAGGCTCATAAATGTAGCAGGGGCATTCGTCACCCCGAATGGCATCACCAAGAACTCATAGTGCCCATACCGAGTTCTAAAAGCTGTCTTTTGGACATCACCAGCTCTAACCCGTACCTGGTGATAGCCTGACCTCAAATCTATCTTGGAGTACACCTCTGTACCCTGAAGCTGGCCGAACAGATCATCAATCCTCGGAAGCGGATATATGTTCTTCACTGTAGCCTTGTTCAGTTGCCTGTAGTCAATGCACAGACGCATCGATCCATCCTTCTTTTTCACGAACAAGACTGGCGTACCCCAAGGCGATACACTAGGACGGATGTATCCCTTGTCGAGGAGCTCCTGTAACTGTACCTTCAGTTCCCTCAGCTCTGCCGATGCCATCCTGTATGGGGCACGAGAAATGGCCGATGTCCCTGGCAGCAGCTCTATAGCAAACTCCACATCCCTGACAGGCGGAAATCCCGGAATCTCATCTGGGAACACATCAATGAACTCCGCCACAACCGGAATGTCCTCGGCTCTCACTTCCTTTTCCTCAGATACATCCACAGCATAAATGATGTAACCTGTGTGGCCGCGCTCCAATAATCGCGCCATCTTAACCGCTGATATTACCGGAATCTTTGGACGAGAGCCGTCCCCATAAAAGGTCCACTGGAACCCCTGATCAGACAGAAAACGGACAATCCTCTGCCGGCAGTCTACCACAGCTCGGTATCTGCTCAACACGTCAATGCCGATAATCCAGTCAAAGTCTGCCATCTCTAACTGAATCAAATCGGCCCTCAGATCATTGCCCTCAAAATAAATGAGGCAATCAGATAACAGCCGATCCGCAATCACATGCTTCCCCGTGGGTGTTGAGACCATAAGAGGCGTGGGTAACAGAGACGAGCACAAACGGTGTCCCTCCACAAAAGCAGTAGATACAAAAGAATGGGAAGCACCTGTATCTATCAATATAAGTGCAGGGTACGTAAATAAATGGCACGTACCAGCAATGACCTCCTCTGGGGCTGCCTCAGCCTGCTCCCTGGTCAGTGCATACACCTGTCCCTGCGGCGGTCCTGCCGTCTGACCTCCCTGTGGTCGTGGTGCAAACTGCTGTCTCTGTGGTGCCCTCCCAGCATCAAACCTCGGCCTATTCGGCCCTGAGTCTGTCTGACCTGCCCGATTGGGGCAACCTCGAGCAAAGTGGCCCACCTTGCCACAGATATAGCAACCCTGACAGTCCCGTGACAAGTGACATCCTCCACAGTTGCTACACTTGTTTCCCGCTGTCTTGCTCCCCTGTGTGGGTCCCTTATTGTTCTGTTTCTGACCCTGAGACTTCTTCCCACTAAATTTGGAAGATGATGAGGCCCCACGAGCGTTGAACTGATCCCCTCGTGGCCTCATACTATCAGCAGCAGGCCTCTGTGGTGGTACAGAAGGGGGTACAACATCCTTGTACGCGCCCACCGCAATCTCCGCTAACTCTGCCCGTGTCAGGGCGTCATCAAATGAACTGGGGTTGTTGGAGACAACCCTATCAAATAGTTCTGGCCTCAATCCCTTCAGAAAATTCCTCATCTTTGCATGGCTG
Organism: Haberlea rhodopensis; assembly: GCA_907163345.1. Taxonomy (NCBI): domain Eukaryota; kingdom Viridiplantae; phylum Streptophyta; class Magnoliopsida; order Lamiales; family Gesneriaceae; genus Haberlea; species Haberlea rhodopensis. Next base: position 134,185 of record CAJQUN010000077.1, read on the forward strand.
CTGACAGCAATATGAGGTGCATACCTCAGCAGTGAGGAATACTGCATAGCATAGTCTGACACTGACATGCTACCCTGCTTCAAACTGTTGAACTCATCCTCTTTTAATTGTCTGGCAGCTGCAGAGAAATACCGGTTAAGGAACCAGGTCCGGAATACAGTCCAGTCAACTGCCATACCTAGAGCTCTCAGCTCCATCACGGTGGTCTTCCACCACATAGCAGGCTTCTTAGCCATCTGAAACTCGGCTAACCTTAGCCATGCCGTGCGTGCACAGGGTGCAGTCACAAGTATCTGCTCTATACGTTCCAACCACTCCTCAGCTACTTCACCAGACTCAATCCCCTCAAACATGGGCGGATGGAAACTCAGAAACTGCTTCAAACTGAGCTCCCCTGGCAGTAACATATGTACACTGGGCTCCACGCCCACAGCAGGTTGAGCAATACTGGCATTCCTACTGTCCATATCCCCTATCTCCTCATTGGGGTTCTCCGGATTAATCTCAGCCATGCTGTAATACAAGAGTAACAACAATACCAAAAGCAGTTCATAATATAAGCCGTTAGATAACAAGAGTATCATATTCAAAGCATGTTAGTATAACACTTATACAGCCATATGCATCACATGCATAAGCATGCCCAATGAATACCTAGCCAACTTGTTTCTAAAGGCTACCCTTCACTCTTCCCTGGTTATCTAACGACTGCTCTGATACCACTAAATGTGAGACCCCGGTATCACATCAAGTTACTAAGGTGCAATTTAGAGAACTAAACATTCATGTGAATATATCAGAGTAACGTATTGTGTTGATTAACCTGAGCTTTAGAGATTACAGTACCAAAATGTTTCAAAAGGAATAACACTATACTCTTACTCTACTCAGTAGAAGCTATACAAAAATTTCTCTAACATGCTAATCGTGTAGCACTCCTTACAGCTCAGCATATCAACCCCAACCCTGGTTCTCGTCCACAAAAGCACCTACAAAGACAACCCCCAACACGTGAGCATAAAACAATTCATATTCAATATAATATGAAAGTAAGGCATAAATGCACAATCCTAAACACAAGCACTTCATGTATTTCCTGCATTTATAACGCCCATTGGTTGTCCATGTACCATAATTCATAATAAAACACATTATATGAATGTATGGCTTTACAAATGAATGTCATGACATTTCCTCTTTTTCTTGAGTCAGTCATCATCAGTTATTTTAATGCTTTCATAATCTAAAAACAAGCGGTATCGCATACTCGCTTCTTCATACTAGCGGTATCTCTTCCTCGCTCAGTATGGTATACCTCGCCTCCATGTGCAAGCGAGCCTCCCCCCTCCCGCTCCACAGTTTCAACGGTAAAGCATAAGCATTAAAACCTTAACTGTGATCGCCCTGACTCGTGGAATACACCACTTTATTCCACATCACAATATGCAACAACAATGCATAATATGCAACACAATGCATAATAACATGTATCATAACCTTAATGCATCACATTGCATTCATCATGTGTCACACAGACAAACTTAAGTACATGTTACCGTTGGGATGCCCGTACGTCGCTTACGTACCTTTCCAAAATGTGGTGTGTTGCAGGACTCTATCCCCTGCGCTGTGTAGCTACCTGTGAAGGCTCTACACCAGTGTACAACACAATATTAGATGTCTCATTACAATCCAATATCAAAACTTTAACAAAATATAACCATTTATATTTTTCAACATTCTGGGTCTCTCGATCGATCGGCCCCTCTTCCCGATCGATCGAGAAGACGCCTAAAATCAAAACCAAGATTCTGCCTCGTTCGATTGATCGAGATGAAATGTCGATCGATCGAGATGCTCTGTTCGAGAAATACCAACCCAGAATTCTCGAACACCTATATTCACACCCTTCGATCTAGCATATAACATACACCACATGTTTGAACAATTATGCTGGCAATTACAATACACTACTCCGAGTGTATTCATACCAAATTTACACCCCAAACATAAGCCCACATGCATAAACGTCAACCATTTACATAAGTACTCAACCAACTTTTCCGGAAACAGAACAACATATTCCATTACCAGATTTTTGAGTACTTCACTTCATGCTATTATATCTACCACATATAACATAAAGATGCTCGAACAAACATGCCAAGGGCTTCACAAAACTACCATGCATATTTTCAAATCGAAGGTTCACCACAAAACCCTTCTAACATGCATGATATCACCTCCTCAAAATCACTCCCAAACCATATTTTTCCAGAAAAACAGGGCATATTCCTTACCCAGATTTTCGAACACTATACTTCACATGCTTTAATCCTCTACATAAAACATGCAACATGCTTAAGGAAAAATACAGAGAGCCTCATAAACATCACATAAAAGTACTCATAACAATATTTCTTTAAACCCTACACTAGCATGCCGAATCTGCTACCAAGAACATACATGCTAGAAAACTGAAAACTGGTAAAAATATGTGACTCCTCACCACTTTTGCTCTTCGATTATCTATATGAAAGGATGAACAAAATCCGATCACCTTCCTCCTTGAAACCGACTACGTTGCAGACAAAAAGAAGGGAAGAAGAAGAGAGCTTTTTGGAAGAGGCACAATGAAAATATCTTTGTGTAAAGTGGCTTGCTTAGTCATCTGCTTTCCCAGAAAAACAGGGGAGGGGCGTGGGTTCAACAAGTGGGGGTGGGGTGGTTGCATGTAGGGTGGTTTGGTGGTGTTTAATTGTGTCCCGGTATTTCATACGATGTATAAAAATATCTTTCCTTGATATTTTATTATTTTACCACATCAACACAACAATTTAAAACACCTAACATGCTCCCTAAACCACATCATCAAATTAAATAAATCACTCCCACATACAAAACGCCTTTAACACATAGATTCATAATTAGCAACCCTTAATTGCATGATTACCCACATAATCATTTCGGGGATATCACAGGAGGTGAGGAAGAGCTCAATGTAATAGGTTACACTGATGCAAGCTTCCAAACCGACAAGGATGATTTCCGGTCGCAACCAGGTTATGTGTTTTGCCTAAATGGAGGTGCTGTGAGCTGGAAGAGTTCAAAGCAAGAGACAGTAGCCGATTCTACAACTGAAGCTGAGTATATTACTGCCTCAGATGCACAAAGGAGGCCGTTTGGATCAAGAAGTTAATTTCTGAGCTTGGGGTTATGCCTAGCATACTAGATTTGATTGAACTCTATTGTGACAACAATGGAGCCAGCGCATTGGCTAAGGAACCCAGATCTCACCAACGATCCAAACACATACTTCGTCGCCTTCATTTCATTCGAGAAATTGTTGAAAGAGGAGATGTGAAAATATGCAAAGTACCAACTGATGATAATGTATCTGACCCACTGACGAAACTCTGTCACAGCAGAAGCATGATCGTCATACTAGATCTTTAGGCATTGAGTACATGTTTGATTGGTCTTAGTGCAAGTGGGAGATTTATTGGGATATGCCCTAAGACAACTCATTAGATGATTGATTTTGGCATACAATATAATATGATTATATTAAAGGCAATTCATTATTATATATTATTCAAACATCAGTGTAATATGAATATATATATATATACTTTAATGTCCTTTGTTAGGATCGGGGTAGTGTTTAGAAGGGGGGTTGAATAAACACTAGATTCAATTTCGATTTTGCTCGGGTTTGCTGCAGACTGTTAAGTACTGCAGTAGCTTCTCAATATATAGCAAGTCAGCAGACACTGATTATAGTGCGGAAGACGTCTGCTGGACTTGTGAGGGATAATAACTGAATGGTAAATAAGCAGTAATTAAATGACACAAGTATTGTTTCTGGAAGTTTGAAGCACAACGCTTCTACGTCTCCACTTCTTCCTTTGCATGAAGGTTACACTAGAAGATTTGGTTTACACTTTACAGTATACAACATTCTTAGGCACTCACACAGCTTGGCCTAAACTCCTAGCAATCACAAATTCCTAATTTGTTTACAATGATTTCTATGACACTCTCACAAATATAAACTATTTGACTTCGAGTATTCTTCGAGCAGTAGACTCTGTTACAGATAATCTGTCAATATATCAGTAGTAGGTTTCTTCTGCTCTCGTTGAACCTTCAAAGAATATCAATAAGATGATTTGCTTTTTGCGTTGAGGTGTTTCTCTTTGTTTGATCAGATGGTTCAGCTAACCTCTCCATTCTTCACTTGGGCGTATTTATAGACTTATTGATCTTAACGGCAACTTGTCTATATTTGGAAGAGATCCACTTTCTGTTACCATTCCATATTCTGATTGTCTTCTTTCCTATTTTGTTTAGCAACGGCTCTTTTATTCTGACGCTAATGGTGGTGGAGATATAACAGGGTGCGCCGCTCTGTTGTACCTTTGTCAGAATACGTTGTACTTGTTTTGTCTTGTTGCTTTGTGCTCTTGCTGGATGGTTAGACCTATGCTAGCTTTCTTCGTTCAACTGTTCGTTTATTCTTCTGTAACCAGTAGATGTCTTTGTTCAATATATGACTATCCTGTAGATGCTTGTCCAGTTGGTGTCCATCCAGTAGGTGTCCATCCGGTAGGTGTTTGTCAGGTAGATGTCTATCCGGTTGGTGTTCATCCAGTAGGTGTCCATCCGATAGATGTTTGTCCGGTAGATGTCCATCCGGTTGGTAGATCTTTGTATCCAGTTGATGTCTATCACCCGGTAGGTCATTGTATCCAGTTGATGTCCATCATCCGGTAGGTCTTTGTCACCCGGTAGATCTTTGTATCCAGTTGATGTCCATCACCCGGTAGGTCTTTGTATCCAGTTGATGTCCATCATCCGATAGGTCTTTGTCACCCGGTAGATCTTTATATCCAGTTGATGTCCATCACCCGGTAGGTATTTGTATCCAGTTGATGTCCATCATCCGGTAGGTCTTTGTCACCAGTTGATGTACATCCAGTTGATGTTTGTCACTACCAAAACTTAGAAATGTTTTCCCAACAATTTCCCCCTTTTTGGTGATGACAAAACTTAGTACTGGAGACTCTTGCTTGGTCAGATGAACATCAACTCTTGTTAAGACTTAGAGACAAACATAGACTTTGCAATTTGTTAGAATAGATAAGCAGATTACGAGTGGTAATCAAACTGAGCCAATGAAGGAATATCATTTTTATATAAAATGAATTCTGATTACATGGTACATCTCACAAATCTTTCAGCAAAAAAAATACATCTTACAAATCTTTCAGCAAACCTATTTCTACAATCTAACCAAATGGAGAAACATAGCCAGTATGGAATGATCCGAGCTAGCTAGTTTCAGGGTTATCGACAAAGGGAGGGGGAGAGAAAGTGCGTACAGAGATGCTTAGAACAGAGAAAGACCTAGAAAGCTATCATTATCTTCAAAATAGTCCTCTGTTCATTTGGCAAGAGCTCTGTCTTCAATGAAAATTCTCTATCTTCCCCCTTTTTGTCATCAGCACCCAGACATCTGTTGTTCCAAATTTCAGGCTGGTGAAGAACACCAGGGCTGGTCGAAGAAGCTAGAACTAGCAGAGATGGGTTAGATAAGTAATCAACCCATGTAGGGTTGATTCAGATAAGTAATGAACCCATGAATGTATTGTAGAAACAGTTGCAAGACTAGTAAGAATATTAGTTAAGAGTTGCATGATTGATGATTTGAGGTAGAGAACTAGCATGCTATTTATAGCGAAAAACTAGCAAGTTGTAGTGTGAGGTGTCATATCATGCGTAAGTAAAAGCAGATAAAGATAGAGACGAATTGACAACTCTTGTGAAGATTTATAACAAACAGATAATGGAAAAATAAAAAGACAATAAAATTTACTGTTTGCCCCCTAACCAATGCTGGGAGTAGTCACGGGTTGAGGGTGGAGTGTCAGCATGAGTTTGTCGGGAGCTGTGGGACCTTTGCTGAGAGGGATGTATTGACCGACTAGATGCTCCAGCTGCAGTAGATGAGCGATGAGCGGGAGGCTGATCTCGTTGGGTCAGAGGAGCAGGTCTGCTGGACTCGGGCAATCTTCTAACAGTTTGAGGAGCAGCTGGCAGGCTGTTGCTCAAGTCTTGAATTTGTGAAGCAAATGTCGCCTGCATAGTTGCTAACTGATCCGATAGGACTTTCTTGGCATCCTCTATCTTATCTTCAAGAGCCAGTGAGGTGGCGGCATGAAGTTATTCATTATGTTGAGTGATCTGAAGACGAGCCAGCCCTATCCGAGAGAGTGAGTCTGCAAAGGCATCCACAACAAAGGTCTGAAGCCTGGTTACTGTAGTCGTTTATGTCCCGATACACGTGCTGGAATTGAGAATCAGTATGCTGCTGGTGACTCCCAAGAATAAGAGTCGCAATGCGTTCTTCTTGTTTGAGCTTGTTGACGTCACTGGCCAGTGCAGAGATGGTGTTTGACAGATGCACCAGTTGATCAGCAATGTTGGGTTGCCCTTCCAGAGGAATATGAGTTGAAAAGTCAAAGAAATCCTCAGGAGGGTCTTGGGCCAGAGATAGATCCATAGCCTCTGTTTGAGTCTCAACATTAGTAGGAGTGATAGCGCCGGGATGATCGTCAATATGAGCAGTGGTCATCAAAGCAGTGGCTTTCGTGACTGTTGCAGCAGGTGTGTCGATAGCATTGGCATCCATGCTAGTAACAGCTTGTTCCAGCTCGGCTGCAGAAGACTGAGTGTGACCAGCAGAGGAAGAAGAGGGCTCGCTGGGTTCATCATTACCAGAAGAGATGGTAACTTGATTGTTAGGATCGGTCCGGAGTGTTTAGAGGGGGGGGGGGGGGGTGAATGAACACTCCTTACAAAATTTATCCCTTGTGATTTCTTTCTGATTAGTGAAGGAAATCTGTTACTTAATCAACTCTTTGAACAGAACAGACCACTAATAAGTAAGTGCGGAAACGGTCTGCTCTTGTATAAGTAAGAACAGCTCGATGGCTAAGTGCAGAATGATAAGACACAGGATATGTTTCTGGAAGTTCGAAGGTGGTGTAATCCTTCTACGTCTCCCCTTCTTCCAATTAAGGAAGGTTTATACTAGAAGACTTTGATTTATACAATCCTGTTGTACAAACCCGATTCAGGCTGGATTTACCTCACTACCAGTCTGAAACTCCTAGTCACTCAACCTGCTCAGACACACTCTGTCTGACAGTTACAATATGTTGCTCACTTCTATTTTTCAATACACAATGCGCACAGTGATCCTACAATCATCAAATGTTACAAAGTAATTGCGCTTAAATGAATAACTTCAGCTCGAAGGCTTCTGTACTTTGTAAGCGTGTGCTGTTTAGCTTTCTTGTATATTTTTCAATTGATCAGCGTGAGTTGTAGAGTCGAGAGTCTTTTGCATCTGTTTGTTGCATCCTTTTATAGTTGAAGGTGGCAACGGCATTGTTTCCCTTAATGTGCAGCTATGACTCTTTTTAGACTCTGAGAAAGCTACAGTCTTCTTCTTCAGGATACTTGCCGTTCTGGTATATGCTTTCGGCGACCGTCAGGTAAGCTCTTCTTTGTCTTCTTACCTATTATGGCAATCTTCAGTCTTTGGTCCTTTGTAGCATTAATTGCAGCATTAAATGCTGCAATAAATATCCGTTGATGATTCGGACTGAGAAGCCATCCTTTATGTATCCTTGACTGCTCTGATCTGATAAAGGTTGAGATCGATCTGAAGCATCGATCTTGTCATTCTGGAATCCATCGATCCGGTCTGATATGTACTATTCTTTATCAGTTTGCTCTGATATGTCCGATCGATCTGGTATGCCTAGTTTCCATCGATCCGGTCTGAAATGCTTTGCCATCTTGCTCTGTTGAGTCCGATTGATCTGGTCAATCTGATTTCTATCGATCCGGTCTGAACTGTTTTGTCATCTTTAAAATCTCATCGATAAGGTCCGGAACTAACAAATTCCCCCTTTTTGATGATGACAAAACCTAGCTTCTAAGTCTTTTTAACCAGTCTTGATAAGAGCTCTGAAGCGAATGCTTTTGGATCGATTACTTCTTTGTTCAAAATAAATGAATATCATTAAGTTTGATCGATTCAATCTTTTATTATTAAGCCTTTATTAAAGTTCAAAATAAATGAACAAGGACTTAATCAAAAGAAGGATTTTATTGATCATCAAGAAATCCTAAATACAGACAGTCTGACAAGTTAAATGACTAAGACTGCTATCTTCTTGAGCTTGGAGGCGGCTTGAAGTCTGTCTTCTTTTCCCCCTTTTTGTCAGCAGCAATCTCTTGAAGGAATTCAACAACTTGGGCTAGCTGCGCGCTGATAGCGTCAAGACGAACGTCTTGAGCGCGGAGGGAGTTAGAAACAGATGCTCTGACTTCAGTGGCTAACTCGACCTGCTCTTTCCTCAGACTGTTCTTGTAGGAGGCTTGTTGAGAAAACAGATCGTTGATGCCGCGCTGGAGGCTTCCGATACTGGCAGTCATTTTCTCTTTGAAAGAATTAAAGTCCAAAGTTGTGACTCTTTGACTTTGATGAACTTCGAGAATTCGTTGAGTTAATGACAGACAGTTATCAGAAAAGTGCTGGATAGTCCGTGCCAGGGATGGAGGTGCATCAGATAGCTGGCTGGGAGAGTGATCTGATGATGACATAGCAGGAGCATCTGCTTCAGCAATCGGCACGATGGAAGAAATGGCAGCTTGATGAATTTCGGATCGGATCAGAGTGGCCAGATCCGAAGAAAAACTATGAATGAATGCCAAATCTTCATCTGATGGTCCCGGAGGAGAGTGGGGACTGGAAGGTTCCTCATCTTGGAGAGCCGCAACCACTGTAGATACCACCAAATCCGGATCGAGGAGGTCTGGTACTTCAGTTGTTGCACATGCTTCAGCTGGACTGTTTTGAGCAAGGGAGGCTGATGACTTCAATGGAATAGATGTTGTCGGAGAATCCAACAGAACATTCATTGATTCATCATCTGTTGCAGACGGAGCATTAGGCAATGGCTGCTCCGCTGTCTGTTCTGGTACGAGTTCTGCAGGCTGATCTTCTGTCTGTTTTGCTTCAGCAGAAGGAATAACCTCGATAAAAGGTTCTGCCAGAGTCTTGCTGACAGAAGGATGATCCGGGCTTGTGGCTGGAGTGGAGATACCTAGCATCTGTCGTTGAAAGCGGACAGCTAGGGATAGAGCATGAATATCCATCTCAAGTTGAGCAATCACAGCCCCATCATCTCTGGCAGTAGGAGCAAGCGGATCGAAGTTCTTCTTTTTGGCATTGAAAAGCAGATTGGCCAGTCTGAATCTGTGTTTTGCCGTAAATAACGCTCTGCGCTGCACCGCAAGTCGAACATCATCAGTTTCTGTGCCTCTCAGAACCTCGTCTTCCATCTTCTTCAGTCTGTGCAACTTTCCGTAGAACATATCAATGTGGTTGACAGTCCGGTACTGGACATATTCATCAAAGACCACAAGGAGTTCAGCTAGCTTCTCATCAACATCCTCCATAGCGATGTCGATGGCAGTCTGTGCAGCAGATTTGGGTTTAGAAGAGATGGGTTCTGTGAGAATGGCTTTTCCCTTGCCGGTGGAGGAAGGGGACTTAATCCCTGATTGGGTATAGTCACCCAACTCAGTGATAACTATCCCTTTGACCACGGGATTGGCAGAGGGAATTCTAAGGGTGACTTTGGGTGCAGGGGTTGAGGCTTGTGAAGGCTGAGTGGGGGGTTGAAGTGCAGGGGTTGCTTTAGTGGGTGGCAGTATGGGTGGAGGTAGATGTCTGGTTGGTTTGGTAATCTGGGTTCGGGGTTTTTTGGGAAGTGGCTTGGTTGGGGATGAGTGAGCAGACTGGGTTTCTTCTGAGTCAGTCTGAATGGTCAGCTTCCGCTTGACCCGAGGTTTGCGCACATCAGCTTGTTCCTCGTCCTTCTCAATCTTGACTGAGACCAGAGTTGTAGGAGTAGGCGGAGCACTCTTGGACTTCAGCAGTGCAAGCCCTTTGGAGTTAAGGACCTTAAAGGGGCGGAGAGCAGACGGCTTGCTCAGCTCGAGGCCTAAGGACTCCAAGAGCTTGCTGAGAGGAACAGCAAAGCATACGGCGTGCTTGGATGCAATCACCGTTTCCAGCAGTACTCCAAACAAAATCATGGACCAGTTTATCTTCTGTCCAGATACAATAGCTGCCATAGCCCTGAACTTCTCGGCGGTGACAGCATCGAAGCTTCCTGCTTTACCCAAAAGTGGCTTGGCTACCACTTCGCACAGCACCTGGAAATGGAAGAGCATTTCCTTCTTCTTAAATGAGGGTTGCAATCGGTGGCCAGAAATAGAAATCTTCCCCTGAAGATCTAAGAGAGATGCTGGAGGAGTCTGTCCGAACTCTGTCAGGCCGGAACTGGGGAGGCCAAAGGTCTTGGCCATTGTTGTTGGCGAGATCTCGAAAGATTTGCCCTGGACAGTTGTAGAGATGGATGACTTCCGGGAGACGGCGTTGGCGAACAGCTCGCGGATTTCTGGTTCATAAACAACGGATCCGCACTCCAAAAAATTCCGTAAACCAGATGATTCCAGGGCTCTAAAAATGGACACCATCGCAGCATCTTCTCCCCTGTAGATGTCATCAAACTCAACGGAGAGTGAGTTATGAGTGATGGTAGCCATATGAAAGAGGTTTAAAGAAGGTGCGAAGAGTAAGAGAGTAGGAGAGTAAGAAGGTAGAAAGCGGTAAACTGTAAAAAGTGAAAAAGTATGAAATGTTCAGCCCGCTAAATAGGAGAGAGAAGACACGTGTCTTTATCTCCAAGACTGAGAAATAAATTATTCAAAATAAACGGTCAGGATGAAGAAAGATAAGGCGGTTAAAGTACAACTAGTTAAAAAGGTTAATCAGTCCGGGCTGTTTTTTTTTTTAAAAAAAAAAACAAATAATTGTCCAAACAGATCATAGAATAAAATCAGACTGACAAGTATCGGTTTGAAAGTTCGGACCGGTTTGTGTCTTTCTGAACATTGTATTATCGATCTGTAGTGACAAAAATCTTTAAGAGCGAAAAGAATAAAAACATCTAAACTAATTAAGATAAGTCAATTAAACCAAGAATTTGACGGAAATAATTAAACTTAGCCTCAGGAAGTGGTTTGGTGAAGATGTCTGCTGCTTGCTGCTCTGTTGAAATGTGTTCGATCCGAATTTCCTTTTTGCCAACATGATCTCGAATAAAATGGTGTCGAATATCAATGTGCTTTGTTCGAGAGTGCAAAACTGGATTATACGTTATAGCGATTGCACTTGTGTTGTCGCAAAATATCGGAGAGTCAACAGCTTGAATGCCGTAGTCTTTGAGCTGGTGTTGAATCCAGAGCATTTGAGCGCAACAGCTTCCAGCGGCTAGGTATTCTGCCTCAGCTGTGGATGTGGCAATAGATGTCTGCTTCTTACTGAACCAAGAGATCAATCTTTCACCTAGAAATTGACATGTTCCACTGGTGCTTTTACGATCGATCTTACACCCAGCGTAGTCTGCGTCTGAATATCCGATCAAGCTGAAGTTTGAATCTTTGGAGTACCAAAGACCAACGTTCTGAGATCCTTTTAAGTATTTCAGAATACGCTTGGCAGCAATGAAATGTGATTGCTTTGGTTCTGTCTGAAATCTGGCGCACATACAGACTGAAAACATAATATCGGGCCGGCTCGCTGTAAGATACAATAGCGATCCGATGAGTCCTCTATACATGGTTACTTCAACTGCCGTTCCCCCTTCGTCCTTGTCTAACTTGATTGTTGGACTCATTGGAGTTGATGCAGTTGAGCATGTTTCCATTCCAAATCTCTTGAGGAGCTCTTTGGTATACTTGGTCTGATTGATGAAAATGCCATTGTTGAGCTGTTTTACTTGAAGACCCAGAAAGAATGACAATTCTCCCATCATGCTCATCTCGAACTGTCCCTGCATTAACTTAGAAAATTTCTCGCACAATTTGGGGTTAGTTGACCCAAAGATTATGTCATCAACATAAATTTGAACTAATAGGGTATGTTCCCCCTTAATGAATTTAAAGAGAGTTTTATCTACTGAACCGATCTGAAAATCATGGTTCAGCAGAAATTGAGATAGAGTGTCATACCAGGCTCTTGGAGCTTGTTTCAGACCATACACTGCTTTATTCAGTAGGTATACATGATTAGGATACGAATGGTTCTGAAATCCAGGTGGTTGCTCAATGTAGACTTCTTCCTGAAGCTTTCCATTAAGAAAGACGCTCTTGACGTCCATCTGATATACTTTGAAGTCTTTAAAGGCAGCATATGCAAGAAAGATTCGGATTGCTTCAAGTCTGGCGACTGGTGCAAATGATTCATCGAAGTCGATTCCTTCTTCTTGTCTGAATCCCTGTGCCACCAGTCTGGCTTTGTTTCTAACCACAGTCCATCGGCGTCTAGCTTATTTCTGAAAACCCATCTGGTTCCAATAACAGGCAGATCGCTTGGTCTGGGAGTTAGACTCCAAACTTGATTTTGTTCGAATTGATTAAGCTCTTCTTGCATTGCTTTAATCCAGTTGAAATCAGTCAGAGCTTCATCGATCTTCTTGGGTTCCAGAGTTGAGATGAAAGCAGCATGAGTGAACTCATCCATCATCTGTCCTCTGGTTCTAATCGGTGCAGAAGGACGACCAATCACTAGATTAGGTGGATGCTTCTTAGTCCATCGATAGCTTGACTCTGGATTGTCTGGTTCGGTCGGAATAATAGTAGCAGCATGATCTGCATCTACTTTAATATTTGAGTCAGGAGCATCTGGATCAGCTCGATCTGAAGAAGCTTCAATGGCCTGATCCGGTCTGTCTGGCACTTCTGGTTCTGGTGGATTGTCTCTTGACCTGTTAGCTACAATCTCATCATCACTGTTAGCTTCGAGATGGATACTTTCCATCTGATTTTGAATTGAATCTTTGTTGCCCTCAACACATAATGATTCATCAAAAACTATATGAACAGATTCTTCTACAGTTAAAGTTCGATTATTAAACACTCGATAAGCTTTGCTAATTGATGAATATCCTAAGAATATACCATTATCTGACTTAGCTTCAAATGCTGTAAGATGACTCTTACCATTGTTGTGAACGAAGCATTTACAGCCAAATACATGAAAGTGAGAAACAGATGGTCTATTACCAGTCCATATTTCATATGGAGTGAGATTCAGCTTCTTGTTAATCATAGATCGGTTTTGAGTGTAGCAAGCAGTATTTACAGCTTCTGCCCAGAACTTTTGAGAGATTCCAGAATCAGCAAGCATTGTTCTTGCTGCTTCCTTGAGCGTTCTGTTTCTTCGTTCTGCAACTCCATTCTGTTGAGGAGTTCTGGCGGCTGAAAACTCATGCTTGATTCCATGATCTTCTAGAAAGGATTCAAGATTCTGATTTGAAAACTCAGTGCCTTTGTCACTTCGAATCCTGTCTATGCTGGATGATTTCTCGTTCTGAGTGCGTTTCAGCAGCTTGATCAACTTCGGACCGGTCTGATCTTTACTGCTCAGAAATATAGTCCATGTAAAGCGTGAGTAATCATCAATAACAACAAGAGTATACCGCATTCCCCCTAAACTTGTTATTGGTATAGGACCAAACAAGTCCATATGCAGTAATTCTAAACAGCGGGAGGAGGATTTGGCATTCTTGTTTTTGAAGGATGATCTGATCTGTTTGCCCATTTGGCAAGCTTCGCAGATCTTATCCTTAACAAAGTCGATCTTGGGCAGACCGATAACTAAATCATGTTTACACAGGCTAGCAATGGTCTTAAAGTTGATATGATTCAAGCGCTTATGCCATAGCCATTGTTTATTATCATTGTTAGCGATGAAGCAAGTAGGATTATTAGGTTGAGCATGATTCCAGTTAATCTTATATGTGTTTCCATTCCTGATTCCTACGAGCATGGTTATACCGTCTGATGATTTAACAGTGCAAGTGTGTTTATGAAATTCTACAGCATAACCATTATCACAGAGTTGACTGATACGAATCAGATTATAGCACAGATTTTCAACTAACAGCACATCATTGATAATAATGTTACCATGGACAATCTTACCCTTGCCCACGGTCTTACCCTTTGAGTTATCTCCGAAGATGATTTTGGGTCCAGTGCATTCTGTGACTTCAGACAGCAGCTTGATGTTTCCAGTCATGTGACGAGAGCACCCGCTGTCCAAGTACCAATCTGATGCGAGATTCTTCTGTACCTGTCATCACATATTTATTGTTGGTACCCAATCCTATTTGGGTCCAGAACGGATTAGCCCTTTGGGAACCCACACCTGTATCAGCTTTAGTGGCTTGTGTGTGTAGGGTGTGCTATGTGCTGGTCTGTTTCGATGTTGTGTGTGATAATGTGTGCGCTGTGAAAACCTTTGATTTTCATAAGGTAGTCTATATCTTCGTTGAATCGGTTTTGAGTTATAGTAATTGTATTGTCTTCCTTGCCTTCGATCTTGCATTTTTGAATTTGGTCTCACAAACACAAATCTTGCTGGTGCCTTATCGTTGGCTTGGTCGACATAACCAATCCCTTTTCTCAAATTTTGATTTACGTAAGAGACTCCTGTTTGAATCTTAGGTGCTTCAGTTTCATATACTGTGCTGGATTTAACAAATGTCATTTGTTTGACTTGATTCTTTACCAGCAACAGCTCAGACTCATCTTTGGTGCATTCTTTGGTGTCAAAGCCTATGCCGGTGAAATCACCGACATTTCTTTGAGCTTCTTGTAATTCTTCCAATGATGTTCTGGATTTTGTCCATGTTTTGAATATATGTGAGAGCTTAGCATTTTGTGTGCTAATTCTCTTATTTTCTTCATGGAGCTGATCATAAGAGATTTTCAGCTTATTCAGCTCGATCTGGAGATTTTTGCACTCACCCTGCTCAGAGCAGCTTGGTTTGTTGTGCTCATCCATTTGAGTACTGATTTTGGCTTTATTCTTCTCAAATGATTCAGCTAAGATCCTATAATCATTTGCCATGTCTTGCAGTGCGGACATGAGCTCTTCTCGTGTAAAATCATTTGATTCAAATTCAAATACCTCATCTGTCTGACTCATTTCTTCATCTGCCATCAGACATTGAACCTCTTCTTCGCTTTCGCTGGAAGAATATTCAGAGCTGTCTGAATCGGAATCAGTCTGAGCCCATTTGCTGTTTCCTTCCTCAGCAACTAAGACTTTTTGGGATTTTCCATGATTCTTGCGGTCTTTGTGGTGCTTCTTCTTTCTATCATCACGATGCTTCTCTTTCCTTTCTTCTTTCTTCGGTCTGGTGCAATCTGCAATAAAGTGTCCGGTCTTACCACAATTGTAGCAAGCCTGATCGTTAACAGTATCATCTTTTCTTGATTTAAAATGATGAGAGGGTTTGAAGTTCCTCTTATTTTTAGACATAAATTTACCGAATTTCTTTATAAATAATGACATAGCATCGTTACTCATCTGTTCAGCAGATCGGTCTGATGTTGAAGCGATCTGGTCTGGGATGGCTGCCAGGGCCTTGTTGGGTTGAGAGATGAATGGCTCTGCTTCACCTCTGCTTATTAGTTCAAACTCATAGGCCTTGAGGTCTGCAAACAGATCATGAAGTTCAACCTTGTTAAGGTCTTTTGATTCCCTCATGGCAATGGTCTTTACATCCCATTCCTTTGGCAGAGCTCTCATTACTTTCAGAGCGATCTCTCTGTTAGAATATTCCTTCCCCAGACCATTCAGTTCATTTATGATGCTGGTGACTCTTTCATCAAACTCATTTAGAGTTTCACCACTTTTCATCTTTATGCTCTCAAATCTTTGAAGAGCCACAGTTAACTTGTTTTCTTTGGTCTGGTCGTTGCCTTCACATAGCTGTGCTATCTTCTCCCAAATTTCTTTGGCAGTAGAGCACATTTTGATTTTGCTGAACATGTTCTTGTCCAAAGTTTTGAACAAGATGTCTTTGGCCACATTGTCGAGGTTTGCTTTCTTTCTATCCTCATTCGTCCAGAGGGATCTGTCTTTTTCTACCATTTGTGGTTCTCCACTGGTAGTGGCGACTGCTGTATTTATTTTTAGGATCTTCATTGGTCCATCGGTGATGACGAACCACATGTCGTCATCCTGAGCTGCCAGGTGAGCTTGCATTCTGATTCTCCAGTCATCATAATCTTCTTTTGAGAACATGGGGATTTTGTTGAATGATGCCATCAGCTTAATATTCTTTGTGCTGATTAAGATGACCTGCTCTGATACCACTTGTTAGGATCGGTCCGGAGTGTTTAGAGGGGGGGGGGGGTGAATGAACACTCCTTACAAAATTTATCCCTTGTGATTTCTTTCTGATTAGTGAAGGAAATCTGTTACTTAATCAACTCTTTGAACAGAACAGACCACTAATAAGTAAGTGCGGAAACGGTCTGCTCTTGTATAAGTAAGAACAGCTCGATGGCTAAGTGCAGAATGATAAGACACAGGATATGTTTCTGGAAGTTCGAAGGTGGTGTAATCCTTCTACGTCTCCCCTTCTTCCAATTAAGGAAGGTTTATACTAGAAGACTTTGATTTATACAATCCTGTTGTACAAACCCGATTCAGGCTGGATTTACCTCACTACCAGTCTGAAACTCCTAGTCACTCAACCTGCTCAGACACACTCTGTCTGACAGTTACAATATGTTGCTCACTTCTATTTTTCAATACACAATGCGCACAGTGATCCTACAATCATCAAATGTTACAAAGTAATTGCGCTTAAATGAATAACTTCAGCTCGAAGGCTTCTGTACTTTGTAAGCGTGTGCTGTTTAGCTTTCTTGTATATTTTTCAATTGATCAGCGTGAGTTGTAGAGTCGAGAGTCTTTTGCATCTGTTTGTTGCATCCTTTTATAGTTGAAGGTGGCAACGGCATTGTTTCCCTTAATGTGCAGCTATGACTCTTTTTAGACTCTGAGAAAGCTACAGTCTTCTTCTTCAGGATACTTGCCGTTCTGGTATATGCTTTCGGCGACCGTCAGGTAAGCTCTTCTTTGTCTTCTTACCTATTATGGCAATCTTCAGTCTTTGGTCCTTTGTAGCATTAATTGCAGCATTAAATGCTGCAATAAATATCCGTTGATGATTCGGACTGAGAAGCCATCCTTTATGTATCCTTGACTGCTCTGATCTGATAAAGGTTGAGATCGATCTGAAGCATCGATCTTGTCATTCTGGAATCCATCGATCCGGTCTGATATGTACTATTCTTTATCAGTTTGCTCTGATATGTCCGATCGATCTGGTATGCCTAGTTTCCATCGATCCGGTCTGAAATGCTTTGCCATCTTGCTCTGTTGAGTCCGATTGATCTGGTCAATCTGATTTCTATCGATCCGATCTGAACTGTTTTGTCATCTTTAAAATCTCATCGATAAGGTCCGGAACTAACATTGATGAACCACAGTCTGAATCACTGTGTCAACTTTCGCATGATCAAAATCCAGCAGCTGTAGTGGTTGATCACTTGCATGACTCTGATCGGAGGAGATAAGTGGATCAGCAGTAGAGGTGATCGCAATGTCAGTAGGAGCTGTCTCCAAAGTAGGTGGGGCAGTCTCCAAGTCAGTTGGAGTAGGACTTGTATTTCTTGATACGGCAGAGCAGGAGTGGAGACCAGTTATATGCGGAGATCATGAAGAGCATGCTCAGCCATATCCAGCTTCGGACCTAAAGCATTCAGAACTGCTCGATCATGATTCGCTGTGCCAGAATCAATATTGAATTGTTGAAGGCGGGAATGAACAAGAGCCTGAAGTTCTCCCACATAATTCATCATGCGGAAGAGATCTCTAAGCTTCAAACTCTTTTCAGTGTCCGGGACTTGAAGATAAGTCAAAATGAGATTCTCGTCTTCTCGTGCTTGATCAAAAATTGGAGTGAAGTCATCGAAGCGAATATTTAGGCGAGCCTTTGTCCATCGATCAAAAATTTCAAGCTGCGCCTGCAGCTTGGCTTCTACTTCACTCATGACCATTTGAATCTCAAAGGCTACAGGGGTGGTCACCGGTGCCATAAGTCCTTTCCCTTTCCAGTGATGGTGTCCTTGGGATGACAGTAAGGACAGTTGGACTTTGGTTGCCTGAAGCTGATTGAGCCAGTTTCTTGTTGGGAGCTCATCAGTTTGGTGGAGTGGGCAGGTGGAGCGATTGGTGCATCAGGGACCATGGCTAATGAAGTAGCTGAGGCAGTTGGTTCCCCTGGTGGAGGATTTTCAGGACTTGGCTCTCTTCTAGTGATGACTGCTGCTGGGACTGCAGAAGAGATGGTATCAGAGGCATCAGTGACTATCTTCCGGAGAGCAGGAGGAGCCCCTTTTCTGGTCCTGGGCTTCTTAGGAGGAGGAGGAGGAGGAGGAGGAGGAGGAGATGACTCAGCGGATTCGGATATTGTTTGTTCAGAATCGCTTACAACCTGAGTTTTGCGTCGCTTTGTCAGACCGACCTCTCTGCCGCTCCATTGCCTGTGAATCTGGAGATACTTAGCAGTGATGAGTCTGCCTGGATGAAGATTAACAGACTGCTGAGTGGAAGAGCAAAGCCAGATTGTCCCTTCCCTGAAGTAATTAGTCCGGTGAGGACCTGAAACAGAACGACTGACCAGTTGACTTCTAATCCTTTGAAGATGGCGCCCATGATGTCAAACTTCTCAGGGGTGATGATATCAAAAGATCCAGTTTTGCACAGTAGCCTCTTGGAAATAACATCGGCCAGTTGACGGAAATGACTCTTCATTAGTACTTTTTTAAATTGAGGACGTCGAAGGCGAGCGTCAGAGTCGGAGAATATGGAGCGCATTTCTTCCCTAACATCCACTGGAATAGTGGAGAAATCTGTAAGTCCAGTAGAGGGAAGACAAAGGTGAGTGGCGAATTCCAGTTGAGTGATGGTAACCAGTTTTCCAGAGATGGAGGCCACCACGGAATCATCTACAACTTTAGCAGTGGCGAAGAACTCGTGTAGAGCTTCCTTGTAGAATGTTGGAGCCTGGCTAAGGATCACTAGAAGTCCCGATGTATCCAACTTGTGAAAAACTTCCTTTGTATCTTCATCAGAGGGTGTGGAGATTGAATGAAAATCCACATGTACAGCATTTGTGATGAAACTGGGCTGTGTATTTTTAGACCTTTTTTGATGTAGATACCAAGAATCAAAAATCCTGTAGTGTAAGAATTTCTGGGAAGAAAGTTAACGCAGTAATTTTGGAAAAGATAAGAGTAAGAAACAAAAGTAATGGCGGTTAACGGAAAGAGTAGATGTAACGTCGTACTGTAGATGAGCGGACACATGAATACGTGACGATCATCTAACGATTGAAAATTTTTAACAAATAAATAAAAGGACAGGATTTGGGCGGGAGTGAAATAATTTATTTTTACATAAAAGTAAATTTGAATTCCGACGTTCCAGTAGGTTAATAGTTACCGAAGGTTATTTTTGTCAAAGCATATTTGGTAAAGTCTGTTGGTATGTAGGGTCCGACTGGTAAGGTAACATCTACTGGTATGTAGAGTCCTACTGGTACGGAAGCACCTACTGCAGCAGGCTGTTGTTTTACCAGCTGAGCTTAGATAACCAAGAAGAAATTCTAACTGAAATTCCCCCTAAATTCATGCGATTTCTACTGAGTAATTCCCCCTGAATTCATTAACCTTAAATAGTAACAATCATGGATTGATTTCAATTAAACCAAGAATATTTCGAAAGTAGAAAAACTTAGCGTCCGGTAGAGGTTTTGTGAAGATGTCTGCTGCTTGTTGTTCGGTAGATATGTATTCTAGCCGAATTTCTTTCTTCATAACGTGATCCCTGATGAAATGATGACGGATGTCAATATGTTTGGTGCGCGTATGAAGAACAGGGTTGTATGTAATGGCTATGGCAGACGTATTATCAAAAAATATGGGCGCTTCAGTGGATTCAATTCCATAATCCTTAAGTTGTTGTTGAATCCAGAGCAGTTGAGCACAGCAGCTTCCACCAGCAAGGTACTATGCCTCTGCAGTAGACGTTGCTATGGATGTCTGCTTCGTGCAACCCCATGAAATTAATCTGTCTCCTAGAAATTGACAATATCCACTGATACTTTTTCTGTCAATTTTGCATCCAGCATAGTCTGCATTTGAGTATCCGATCAGATTAAAAGTTGAGTCTCTTGGATACCGTAGACTGACATTCTCAGTGCCTTTCAGATATTTGAGGATCCTTTTGACAGCTGTGAAGTGTGACTGCTTGGGATTTGCTTGAAACCTAGCGCACATACAAACTGCAAACATAATGTCTGGTCGGCTGGCTGTCAAGTACGGTAATGATCCGATAATACCTCGATACATTGTTACTTCGACTGGTATTCCTGAATTATCCAAGTCTAGTTTTGCAGATGAGCTCATTGGAGTGGCCGCTGCTGAACTTGTACTCATCCCATATTTCTTCAGCAGTTCTTTAGTATATTTAGAATGACTTATCAGAATTCCTTGATTGGATTGCTTGACTTGCAATCCTAAGAAAAATGATAATTCTCCCATCATGCTCATCTCAAATTGATCCTGCATAATTTTAGAAAATCTTTCGCAAAGCTTTGAGTTAGTACCGCCGAAAATAATATCATCAACATAAATCTGAACAAGCAGAGTATGATCACCCTTTGTGAATTTGAAAAGGGTTTTGTCCACCGTGACAATGGTAAAGTTATGCTCAGTCAAATATTTGATAGAGTTTCATACCATGCACGGGGAGCTTGCTCCAGACCATACAAGGCTTTGTTTAGTCAAAAAACATAAGAAGGCTGCTGATGGCTTTCAAATCCAGAAGGTTGCTCAAAATAAACTTCTTCCTGGAGTTTGCCGTTAAGAAACACACTCTTAACATCCATCTGATAGACTTTAAAGTCTTTAAAAGCAGCAAATGCAAGAAATATGCGAATGGCTTCTAAGCGAGCTACAGGAGCAAAAGTTTCATCGAAATCAATGCCTTCTTCCTGTCTGTAGCCCTGTGCAACTAATCTTGCTTTATTCCTGATAACTACACCATTTTCATATAATTTATTTCTAAATACCCATTTGGTACCTATTATAGTGTGATGTTGTGGTCGTGGTACTAAATACCATACTTTGTTTTGCTCAAACTGATTTAGTTCTTCCTGCATTGCTTCTACCCAGCTTGGGTCTAACATAGCATCATCAATCTTCTTAGGTTATATGTGAGATATGAATGCAGCTGATGTGACTAGAAATAGACACATCTATTGAGTTTAATTGTTTACGGTTTGGTATGTTTTGATGGATAATTTGATACATATGCTACCTAATCGTATATGTGTGTAAATGTAGGAAAAGGTGAAGAAATCAAGCTGAAATGATGAAAGAAGGAATAAAGTTGAAGAAAAGAGGAAAAAACCAGAATTTAAGACACATGTTGCTCCTTTCTCCTCAACTTTTATAAATGTTCGAGCCAAGTTTTGCAAATGTGGTCGATAGAAAAGTTGTAGAACTTTGAGTTATCTTCGTGTGGACAACTAATTCGTCGAATTCGGAGTTCGTATGAGAAAGTTATGGCAAAATACAAAACTCGCCAGTAAACATCAAAAATCCGCGATCGATCGGCAAAATCCGCGATCGATCGCTGATATAATCTGCCTGAAAAATAAAGGCTGGCGATCGATCGCCAACCAGCGCCGATCGATCGCCAGCAGAGTTTTGGAAAGCTTGGATTCTTGATTTCTTTCCTTCCTACATGAATTCTAACCTACCCCTCAGCCTCCTAACCTCTATAACTCGAAATTTCAGCCTCATTGGAGAAGTATTCAGACTTTAGAAATAAATTTTAGATGTTAGAATAATTTTTCTTTCAATTTTTGTGAATAACGCTCGAAGAACGAGGACGGAAGCGACATTCCGGAATCGTGATTCCTTCTAGTAACTTTTTCTTTTCCTATTAGTTTGAAGCTTTCTAGATTAATTTTGATTGTTTTTAATCTAGTTATGAGTAGCTAAATACTTTTGTGATTCTCGGTTGAGGAAAACTATACATTGGAGTTTACGATTCTTGTGAGATTAAGTTTTGATTGTTGATTTTCATTGAGTATCAATTGTTTTTCTGATTTGATTGTCAAAATTGTTATGCATGATTGTTGGATTGATCACCTAGCTATTGTTCATACAATTTATTGCTAAATTAGATATCAAATACGAAATCGTTTGATCCCTCTAATTTACGAAGCAACTAAGATTAATTAAATTCCGCTTGTGAGTTTGTTAAATTCTTAGGAAAAATAATTGACTAGATTAAACATAGACGCTTGGATTATGTTGTTTAGCTTCATCGATCTCACTAGTTCATATGCTATCATCGATTTAAATCTTATTCGCTTGTATTTTGATTGATTGTTTGATAAGGGTTAAACTAGAACGCTTGGGCTACTTAACTAAACTTAAGGTGAGATAGGACTTTGATTATTGGATTAAACGTCCACGATGAATATTTTCATATGGAAATTGAACCATTTGTGAAGATCGATGATCAAGATAGTAAACGCCAATTGTAAAGTTAACCGAAAACCGAGAATCGCACTTTTCTCATAATTTGATTTATCTAGTTTAATTTTGCATCATAGTAGTAGTTAATTAAATTGATTTCAAAAACCCCTTTTTATTTTCGTTTGCATAAGTTAACACAAAGATATAACCTTCCTCGTGGGATCGATCCCTACTCACGCTACTACATTTATAACGGTTATTAACTTGAGAGGGTTAATTTGGGCGTACGCGATAAATGCTACAAGCAGCATGAAGAAATTCATTAATCATTTGTCCTCTGGTGCGTAGAGGAGCAACAAGGTTACCTATGACCTGCTCGGGAGGATGATCCTTCATCCACCGGAGCGGAGGTCCAAGAGGGTTAAGCTCTTCATTCGAATGAATATGAGTGGGTAGCTCAGAAGATCTGATTGACTCATCTTTTCCGTTAGGTCCTTCTACTGCAGCAGGAGTATGCACAACAGTGTCATTGTCAGCTGGATGCAGTGCTTGTTGACCAGCAGAATCCTCTGCTTGAGCTTCAGGAACTTCTGGTTCTAAAGAGCAGTCAATTCTGCTTCTGTAATTATATCATCATCAACATTTTCATCAATATAAGTGTTTTCCAGTCGATTGCTCTGCTCAAGTTGTTGATTTGCAGATTAGATACAGTACAGTCAGTAGGTTCATCAAATTTTACATGCACGGATTCTTCTACTGTGAGTGTTCTATTGTTAAATACTCTGTAGGCTTTACTAACTGTAGAATATCAAAGAAATATTCCAGCATCAGATTTGGCATCAAAAGCGGTGAGATGGGTCTTTACATTGTTGTGAATAAAACATTTGCAACCAAACACATGGAAATAAGAAATATTTGGCTTACTGCCATTCCAGATCTCATAAGGGGTTTTATTTGCTCGTTTATTAATCATTGATCTGTTCTGCGTATAACATGCTGTGGTGACAGCTTCTATCCAAAATCTCTGCGATATATGATTCTGCAAGCATAGATCGCGCAGCTTCTTTCAAAGTGCGGTTCCTACGCTCAGCAACTCTGTTTTGTTGAGGGGTTCTTGCAACAGAGTATTCGTGTTTAATACCAAGGTCATCTAGATATGATTCGAGTGACTGATTGGTAAACTCGGTACCTTTATCACTACGAATCCTATCTATCCCATACGATTTCACATTTTGGAGTCTTTTCAGTAGTTTGATCAGCTTTGGAGTAGCCTGATCTTTGCCACTTAGAAACAGGTACCCACGTAAAACGAGAGTAATCGTCTATTAACACTAGAGTATACTTCATTTCCCCTAGACTTGTTACTGGTATAGGACCGAAGAGATCCATATGCAGCAACTCTAGGCACCGAGAAGAAGATTTACTCCCTTTGTTCTTAAAGGAGGATCTGATTTGCTTACCAAGTTGGCATGCTGCACAGATCTTGTCTTTGAGAATTCTATGAGGCAGTCCAATGACTAGATCAAGTTTACGCAGACTGGCAATAATTTTAAAGTTTAAGTGACTCAATCATTTGTGTCAAAGCCATTTTTTGGAAGTATTCAAGGCAGCGAAGCAAGTAGAGGAAGTAGGCTGATTAAGATTCCAATCAATTTTATATGTGTTATCATGCCTTCTTCCTACAAGTAATACACTACCATCAATAGATTTGATTGTGCATGAGTGCTGGTTGAATTCTACATAATGACCATTGTCACAAAGTTGACTGATGCTAATCAAGTTATAACATAAATTTTCAACCAACAGAATATCTTTAATAATAATGTTACCGTAGATAATCTTACCCTTACCCACGGTTCTACCTTTTGCGTTGTCTCCAAAGGTTATTCTAGGTCCGGTGGTGTCCGCCAATTCAGACAATAAGCATGCATTCCCTGTCATATGTCTAGAACATCCGCTGTCCAGAAACCACTCTGAGCTCCGAACTTGATGAATTCTAGCTCTGCAATTTAAGCGATAATATGATTGGTACCCAATCCTACTTGGGTCCAGGCAGGATTAGTCCTTTCGGGACCCACACTTGTATAACCCTGAATTGTTTTGGTCTGTGTGTGTCCTGAAACGTGTGTGCATTAAATGATAAAGATGTTCTTGGGTGATATGTGCTATACTGAGTGTATGCATGTTGTTTAGGTTTTTGGTTTCTGTTTGGAAGCATATATCTCTTTTGGACAGGCATACAATTATAATACCAGTTGGGTTTTACCTCTCAAGTGGCCTGACCAGTGGGTTTTTGTTTATTTCTAAACTTTTTCCCCGGTCTAGCTTTCTCTTTTGGCTCAACATAACCGATACATTTGTGTGATGCACGTTCCTTGATGAGTATTGGCTCAACAGATTCCTTGACCAACTCACTTGGTTCATATACTGTGCTTGATCTTACAAAATTCATTGTTTGAATCTTGTTCCTTTCTAGACACAGTTGAGATTAGATGCCAGATGAGTTACTATCATTGTTAGAGTAGCCTATACCGGTAAGATCACCAGCAAGCCTTATTGACTCAAGCATTTCATCTTTTCTGGCAGTAGATGCATTCCATGTGCGAACCAGCTTAATGAGTTTCTGGTGTGCACATGTTGCTTCATCCCTTTCTTTCTCGAGCAGGCTTACTTTTTCCCTTAAGCTTTTCAACTCATTTGATTGTTCACAATCAAGTTTGTTGTTTTGTTGTTCTGTTGGAACTGGTTGTTCGGTCTTATAATTCTCGAAGGATTCATACAACATCTGATACTCATTAATCATGTCCTGCAATGCATTAGTGAGCTCATTATGTGTAAATTCAGAAAGATTAGGATCATTTACCTCACAGTCATCGTTGGCCATTAGACAATGAACTTCTTCATCTTCACTGTCACTGGATGAGCTGGTGGATTTTTCTGATTCTGACTCTGAATTAGCCCATTTGCTCTTGTTTTCTTCAGCCACCAGTACTTTCTGTTCTCTGTCCCTTCTGGATGATATTCTACTCTCCTTTGACTTTCTATAGTCCTTGGATCCTCTCTTTTGATCATCTTTCTTTGGTTTAGGACAGTCAGCGATGAAATGTCCTGGCTTAAGACAGTTGAAGCATACACGATCATCCTCATCTGATCTATTTTTGAAATTCTGCTTCCTTGTATACGATTGATAGACCTTTTGACTCTTCTTCATAAACTTTCCAAATTTTTTGACAAACAGCACCATTGCATCGTTGCATATTTTTTCAGGAGTCATCTCTGTTGTAATAGGTAGAGCTTCAGATGCAGTAAGAGCTTTTGTTGGTTGATTGGTGCTGGGTTCATCTTCAATCCGAATCCCTAGTTCAAGCTCATATGCTTTTAAGTCAGCAACTAAGTCATGTAGATCTATCTTGTTTAGATCTTTGGATTCTCTCATAGCAATCGTTTTTACATCTCATTCTCTTGGGAGACCTCTCATGACCTTTAGAGTGATTTCCCTGTTGGATAGATCTTTGCCAAGGCTATTTAGTTCATTTATGATTCCAGTTACTCTCTCATCATATTCACTGAGAGTTTCTCCGGACATCATTTTGATGTTTTCAAACTTCTGTAAGGCGACAGTGAGCTTGTTTTCCTTGGTTTGATCATTTCCTTCGCATAGCTGAGCAATCTTTTCCCAGATGTCCTTTGCAGTGGGACACATTTTGATCTTGTTGAACATATTTTTGTCCATAGTTTTGAACAGTATGTCTTTCGCCACATTGTCCAGATTTGCTTTTTTCTTTTCTTCATTTGTCCAGAAGGATTTGTCCTTCTCTACCATCTGAGGTTCACCACCAGTAATGGTAGCTCCTGTATTGACTTTCAAGATCTTCATTGGTGCATCAGTGATGACGAACCACATGTCATCGTCTTGGGCACTTAGATGTGCTTGCATACAAATTCTCCAGTCATCGTATTCATCTTTCTTGAACATCGGAATCTTGCTGAATGAGGCCATCAGTTTTTGGTAATTTCTCAAGATTGAGTAAACCTAAGCTCTGATACCACTTGTTAGGATCGGGGTAGTGTTTAGAAGGGGGGTTGAATAAACTCTAGATTCAATTTCGATTTTGCTCGGATTTGCTGCAGACTGTTAAGTACTGCAGTAGCTTCTCAATATATAGCAAGTCAGCAGACACTGATTATAGTGCAGAAGACGTCTGCTGGACTTGTGAGGGATAATAACTGAATGGTAAATAAGCAGTAAGTAAATGACACAAGTATTGTTTCTGGAAGTTCGAAGCACAATGCTTCTACGTCTCCCCTTCTTCCTTTGCAGGAAGGTTACACTAGAAGATTTGGTTTACACTTTATGGTACACAACCTTCTTAGGCACTCACACAGCTTGGTCTAAACTCCTAGCAATCACAAATTCCTAATTTGATTACAATGATATCTATGACACTCTCACAAATATAAACTATTTGACTTCGAGTGTTCTTCGAGCAGTAGACTCTGTTACGGTTAATCTTTCAATATATCAGTAGTAGTTTTCTTCTGCTCTCGCAGAACCTTCAAAGAATATCAATAAGATGATTTGCTTTTTGAGTTGAGGTGTTTCTCTTTGTTTGATCAGATGGTTCAGCTAACATCTTCATTCTTCACTTGGGCGTATTTATAGACTTATTGATCTTAACGGCAACTTGTCTATATTCGGAAGAGATCCACTTTCTGTTACCATTCCATATTCTGATTGTCTTCTTTCCTATTTTGTTAGCAACGGCTCTTTTATTCTGACGCTAATGGTGGCGGAGATATAGCAGGGTGCGCCGCTCTGTTGTACCTTTGTCTGAATAGGTTGTACTTGTTTTGTCTTGATGCTTTGTGCTCTTGCTGGATGGTTAGACCTATGCTAGCTTTCTTCGTTCAACTGGTCGTTTATTCTTCTGTAACCAGTAGATGTCTTTGTTCAATATATGACTATCCAGTAGATGCTTGTCCAGTTGGTGTCCATCCAGTAGGTGTCCATCCGGTAGGTGTTTTGTAATGCCTCGATTTGTTATGGCGTAATTATGACTAATTACGGTACGATGTGGACTCGAGTTCGGGTTGAACCGAGGGTTAATACTCACACATGACATGAATTTGTGATATATGGCAAGGAATGAAACATGATGCACAAGATGTAGTGCATAGGAGAATTAAATCAAGTATAGTGGTATATCAAGCAACATGAACTAGGAGGCATGTGACTATGCATGTGAAGTTAATGTGAGTTGGACTTGCATTTGAATTGAATTTCATGCCTTTCATTTAAAGTTGCATTAGCATGTGTATTTGAGTTGCAAGTGGGCATTTGAATATGCATGTGAAGTAATTTGACTTGGAGTTGCATTTGCATTTGGATGTCATCTTCATGTACATGACACTTAACATGTAATTATCTCCAAATGACATGATATCAAGTAAATTAGGGACTTAAGGTTCTATATCAAGTGGCTTAGAGGTGAAATCACATACTACACCACTTTTCACCTAAAAAGCTCTACCAAGCTCCTCTCCATCTCTTTCAACTTTCTTGTGGTTGAAGCTTGGGATTGACTTGTGACTTGAGCTAGGAGGGTGTGTGAAGTGGAATTGTACCATCTTGGTAAGAAATTCATAGTTGTATACTTGATTTTGTCATTGGTGTTGATATATGAGACATAGCATATCAAGTGTTCATGTGTACAATCATAACATGTTTATATGCTAGGAATTGGAATCTATGATGCTAGAATCATGTGAAAATGTTCCTAGATAGTGCATGAAACATGTTTACATGTTAAAATTCAAGTTGTAGGAGAAGAGCTAGGAGGATAAGCTCAAAATCGCCATGTTCTGAACTTTCTGGACATCGGCGATCGATCGCGAGCTTTGTGGCGATCGATCGCCGAGACAGAGTAAATTTTAAGGCGGTTAAATCATGTGGCGATCGATCGGTGAAAATGTGGCGATCGATCGCGAGCAACAGAACACTTTGGCGATCGATCGCGAGGTTTGGCGATCGATCGCGAGGGAGGCAGAACAGTTTGGCGATCGATCGGTGAAATGTGCGATCGATCGCCAGAGTTCAAATCTTGAAAAATGTTATCTTTTTGTAGAATTTGATTTTAATGCCTATGATAACATGTTATATTGTTGGCATTGTTGTAGCATCATCACAGGGGACAGGGCACAGAGGCACTTAACCATTGACGACTGATTTATCTGGTTTGTGTCGCTTTACAGGTACGTGTTGACGTACGGAGTATAGATATTATGAGATGATGATGTTATGGTTTTGATATCATATGATTTATGTTATCGTTGTGTCATATGATTGGTAGTATCATATGCATGTGCATACATGGATTTCATATGATTGGGATGGATGCCTTGATAGATATGTGTATATGCTTTGGTGAGATCATTGCCACGATAGATATGCCTGGTGTGGTATATGCTTTGGCTGGGATCGTTGCCACGATAGATATACTACATATGCTTTGGCTTGAGATATACGCCTGGTTTGGGTATATGCTCGGTTATCTGTTTGAGATATACGTCTGGTTTGGGTATATGCTCGGATATGTTACATTGAGAGATATACACCTGGTGTGGGTATATTCTCTGGCTATTATCACAGATGAGCATGGTACTATGATATGTGCTGCTAATATGAAGATGTGATGTGGTTCCACTGACATATTGAGCTGAATAGGCATATCATATGGGGCTCGTGATAATAGGGTGCCTATTGAGACATGTCATGACATAGTGCATTTGTGGATGCATGATACAGATCATTCACATTAGATGATTTATTTGTGCTTTATCATGGATATTGATATTGTGGTTTGATATTGCACTAAGATATTTGTTATCTATACTCATTGTGTGAATGTTTCTGTAGGGACTCATAGACGTGGGGAGCGTGAGTCATGATTTCCGCTGCGAGGGGAACCACTGCCTAGGGGTTCTTTTGGATTAGGTTGTTTATGTATGTGTTATGTATAGTTTGTTAGGTTTTTGATAACCTTGTAAACAACTTAACTAGTATGAACTCTTAATCCGTGCATGGTACATTACTTAATTCAGACTCACATATGTATGTTTAATGGATACATAATGGATTAAGTAAAGAGGACCCCACATGTTGTACGGTAGATGTCCATCCAGTTGGTGTCTATGCAGTAGGTGTCCATCCGTTAGATGTTTGTTCGGTAGATGTCCATCCGGTTGGTCTTTGTCACTCGGTAGATCTTTGTATCCAGTTGATATTTGTCACCCGGTAGGTCTTTGTCACCCGGTAGATCTTTGTATCCAGTTGATGTCTATCACCCGGTAGGTCTTTGTATCCAGTTGATGTCCATCATTTGGTAGGTCTTTGTCACCCGGTAGATCTTTGTATCCAGCTGATGTCCATCACCCGGTAGGTCTTTGTATCCAGTTGATATCCACCATCCGGTAGGTCTTTGTCACCCGGTAGATCTTTGTATCCAGTTGATGTCCATCACCCGGTAGGTCTTTGTATCCAGTTGATGTCCATCCAGTTGATGTTTGTGACTACCAAAACTTAGAAATATTTTCCCAACATCCTTAGAATAATATTGTATTATTCTTAAAGATTGTCCCTAGTCAAGTATTATCATGAATTAGGATAATGATAATGCATTGAGACTAGTATGTATTGATTGATGAATTGTTCATAGATATGAGATATCAAATCAACACATGGGTACATGTTAGAGAACAATGTACTGGACAGGCCCACCATGAGAATGCTACATGGATAGTTATATGAATGTCATAAGCAATTCTCATAGTGATAATAATGTATGTAATCCTTACGACTTGAGATCACCAGAGATCCCAACATAAGGAGTCGTGTATCTTGATATTGTTATGTTACCTATTGACCGCTTTTTTTTTTAAACAAAAGATATTTCAAAGAATAGTGTGAAGCGATTCTACCGCAAGTGCACGGTTGTCAAGTTTTAGTATAGTGAAAATTAAGTACAGGTTGTCGAATCCACAGGGACTAACGTATAAGTACCAAATAAGATTAATAAAATTATATTTAGCCTACGATTAACAAAGGTGATTATCTGATACCAAACTAAACTAACATCCAACAGATAAACAAGAAATAATAAAATGAATGGTTCCGGATATGCGAAGGTAAGTCACTCGAGAAATTTACCAAGCTTGTCGTTCAACTATGTTATCTTTAATGATTCAACTGAATTCTCAAAATATCAACCAATTGATTCTAAAGGTGAGATTTTCTCTATTATTCGATACACTCTCTCGAGCTGTAAAGAAACTAACAATAAATTAGAATAAGTCACTCTCGTGCACCTATTTACTAATTCAAAGTTGCATAAATTATCAAAACCTTATAACTCTAAATCTCTCGATTCCAAGTTCTCACGTATGCGATATCATCTCTCGATCTCAATCATAACATACATCATAAATTAATGGAGCGTGTTACAACATTATCTCTCGATCTCGGTTATAACTATCAGATTCAATCAAAGCTAGCTAGACTTTGATCTACACAAACAATTAATTTATGAACAATAGCAATCAATGCGCTCAAACACAATTGAATCAATAATCAAACACAACGAAACTAAAACTCGAATAAAATAAACTAGATTTAAATCAAATCAAATACATAAGAGTTTTATTGTCTCTCGACCTCAAAAACATCAAATGGAAATGAAAATCAAATAAATTAAAGTTTAGAAATACGATAAACAGTGGATGAATCCGTGCGTTGCACCGTGATTTCTTCTCTTGTTCCTTCCTTGCACTCCGGAATGGATTGGCTCGACTTTGGACGAAGAACGGAGATTGAATCTCCTTTGGTGGCGTTAGGCGGCGGCTAGGGCTGTTTCTCCTCGACCTAATTCACGTCTGGTATGGTATATCTTTGATTTGGAAGAGATTTCTCCTTTTATACCTCAAAAATCATTTCAAAAATGGAAGATAAGTTTTTCCCGGATTTGCGTCTCGATCGATCGAGATTTCCATCCGATCGATCGGTGCACTGTTCATGTCAGCCTTTGAAACTTACTGCCTCGCTCGATCGATCGAGATTTTCTACCGATCGATCGAGACTTTGAAAAAATCAGCTCTGAAGTTACTGCCTCGCTCGATCGATCGAGAATTTGTTCCGATCGATCGAGAATTTGTTCCGATCGATCGAGACTTGAAATCCTTTTCTTCTCAGCGCACTGTCTGGCTCGATCGATCGAGATATAATCTCGATCGATCGAGATTCCGAAATTCTTACTTCTTCAATTTCAACTCTTTCTCGCCTCGATTTCGCCCGTTATCTTCAAATTAGTTCATTTCTTCCACTTCCGATCTAATTTCCTGAAACAAACGAATAAACACCAAAAAGCATAATATCATCCAGGAAAAAGTACGAAAAATGGGAAGAAATTACAGTTAAAAACATTTAAAATCTAAGCCTATCAACTCCCCCAAACTTAGACTTGATCGTCCTCGAGCAAGCAATAAGCTCAAAAAGAAAAATTAAACTCGATACTAAGCATGAATCATCTTTACAACATATGTAAAAACTCAGAAATCCTACTTACACATCAATAAAAGTCATTCAACACTTAACAAGAAGCAATTTCTCCTAAGTTAAACAATACATCGCAACATCGGAACGTGCGTGTGTGCTATTGTCAAACATGAGTTACATATATATCTTTAAAATCAACATGTGCCATATCAACTCCTAGTCAAGATTACTTTGAATTACTCTACAAATTTACTATCCAGCACTTCTCCACTAATGTAATTATTCCCTAGACTTGGATCAAAAGGTCTTAAAAGCTTATAACGTTAGGCCTTTTGGTGTCGGCTTCAAAGAAAAGGTAGGATGAATTCAAAGAAGAGAGTATAATAAAATCAGTTTAACTATTTTGAGCCTCTCTTCAACTTTTTCTAGCCTTGGCCACTTTGGGTCTTATTTGAATTTTTTCTTTTCAAGGCTTTTCTCTACATCTTTTCTTTTTCTTTGCTCATTCTTTTGTTCCTTTTTTTAACTCATTTGCATATAACAATTCCGTGCAATGAATGGGATTAATTATACTCTCCTAGGGATGGATAAAATTGTTCTTTTAGGCTTAAACCAAGGTGGGTATAATGAGGTTGCCAATAATGCCGAATGGGGGTCTAATCATATGCAATGCATATACCATTCTTTTTCAATAAGGCTCAAAAGGGGACACTAAGGAATAATGTATAACATGTAAGCTTGAAAGGCTCAAACGGTCCAAAGATCGCCTAAATCATCTCCAAGTCTAGTTCCTAATTATAAATTTCACCTCAAAGTGCTTTCAACTAAACTGTAGAGTTATCTAAGATACTCAAGACTCATCACAGTTAACACAAATTTTCAATTTAATCAATACATACTTCACTCAATCATGACTCAATAAGTGCTCAAATTATTCCTCAGTTTTGACATATAGTTAACAAAGGATATATACAAACAAGTTAAACATTTCCATGACTCCTATCTAGATGAGGATTAATTTCATCATGTATTACCGTTGCAATTCCAACTCATCAATTCTCAAGAATAACTCAATCAATAAAAAAACTTTTGTTGGTAATGCTCAAGGATGAATCAGTCACAAAATCATGCAGTCATGCAAGGTAGGGTAACAAGACAAGTAGCAATATGTGCAAAGGCAAGATATATACAAATACTCAAAAACCCCCCCAAACTTAGCATGTGAATTGCCCTCAATGAACAAGAAAAATAAATGCAAAGGCAAAGACACATACCATGACGACGATCGTCACTGATCGTCGTCCTCATCATGCTCCGGGGGGGGACTGGGTAGTGGTGCTCCTCGCCCTGATATGGCGGAAATGGTGGGTACTCAAAAGGTGGAGGTGCATGCGGATGATAAGGTGCAAAGTGTGGCTCCGGCGGGAACTGGAAACCTGGAAAGCCCTGGGCCATGGCAGTGTTCCATGCACTCTGATAGTGCATGAACTCCATCTGACGCTGAGCTACCTGCTCATGGTCCATCTGCAATGCTCTCTGCATGCTATGAATGTCCCGCTGCATGCTGTGAATGCTCTGCTGCTCCAGGCGAATATCTTGGAGATCCCTATGAAGAGAGTCCAAAGTAACACGTGTATGTTCTGCAGCAGAGGATGATGCTCCAGCTTGTGTAGTGTCCGAAGGTCTTCGTCGGCCCATAGGAGGTGGTGGAGCGTCCACAATGATCGGTGTCTTCGGCGGAAGTAGCTCCTCATCTTCCCCCCATGTCACTCCGTACCGCTGACATAAAGCAGTGATCGTGGATGGAAACGGTAGTGCGGAGGTTGGTGGGCTGCTCCCAATCTCTTGAATGTGATCACTGATGATCTCGCCGAAGTCCACTTCCTTCCCTGAGAGGATGGCATATACCAGGACCGCTCTGTCTTTTGTCCCCTCAGAAGTGTGGGTTGATGGCATGACCCGCCAGGCGACAAATGAAAACCATGCTTGGGCCTCTGGCTTCAAATGTTTCTTTAGAACCAACTGTGGCTCTGCTTTATCATTCCTTTGCCAATCCACTCCCGGCTTGCCAATAACTGTCAATATCTCATCGTAGTCAATCCTGCTATTCTTGAAAGATTGGTATGCACATTTGTGAATTAAAGGCATCCGGTGAATATTGTTGATTGCGGCTCGATCCACCAACACATCCTTCCCTCGAACATAAACACTTACTTGGTGCCCTGGTCTAACAGCTCGAAGATTTGTGTAAAACTCCCTTACCAGTGGCACCACAGCATCAATCGGTGTTTGGACAAATTGAAACCACCCTTTTCGGCGTACTGTCCTAATGACAGGACACTCCAATTTATCCATGCTCATTCCCCTTTCACGGCTCAGGGGTTTCTTATGATAGGTGGGATATAATTAAGCAATTGTGGCATTGATAAACTTCTGTTCGTCATACCCTGGCTCAGAAACAGTGGCCTCCGCCTGCTTTTGCTTTTGGGAAGCCTCCGCCTGCTTTGACCTCTTTCTGGACGACATTTTCTTGCTAAATGATTCCCGACTAACTCAATTAAATTCAACTAACACCACACAACACTGTAAATCCAACACCCTTCAACACCACAAAACTTCCTCCAAATTTAAATCCTTCCTAACCCAATTCTACTACAATTCAAGAAATTTCACCAAAAGATAAAATCTTTGAGAATTGGAAACCAATTACCGCTTAAAAATCCGATCTTGGATAAGTTTGGCACTTGGCTTGGAATTCCCTTTTTGATGCACTTCTACCCAATTTGCCTTGCAATTCTTCAAATCTGCAATGAAAATCTCATTAGAACAAATATTACTTCTAAGAGTTGAAGTAAATTGGAAATTTGATGGAAATAGGATGAGATTTGGTGCAAAATTTGGAAGAGGCGACTAGGGTTCTGCTATGGAGTAGGAGAGAAGGTGTTTTGTAAAGTGCAGCTTTGTCTTCGGTGCCCTATATTTTTTTTAAAATTTTCGCTCGCTCAATCGATCGGAAAAAATTTTCGATCGATCGAGCGAGGCAGTGTTCAAACCCCAATTTATCAGCTTTGGGCGATCGATCGAGATTTTGTCTCGATCGATCGCCAACACCAGAAGACAGAAATTTAATTTTTCTCTCAACACTTTCTCTCGGGTTGCCTCGCCTACATCCTTATTGCTCTTACTTTCACACCTGCAATAAAAACACACGGACTTATTCACGGATAAAATAGAAACACAACTAACAACAAAACAAACTAACACAAGGAATTAAAACAAAATACGAGGAAGGAAGAGAAAGTTCTTAATTTATAGTCCCAAGCTGGACTGTCACCTCCTTGTCTTCTCACTTTGATGGCTCCTTTGGATTCTTTACAGAATCACTTGGGAGCGTACCTTGCGTTCTCCCCGAAATCAACGTGGCCAACTGCCCTATTTGCACTTCCAAATTTTTGATCGATGCATCTTGATTTTGCATCCTTACCTCTGTCGATGAAATCAGCTTTGCCATAAGTTCCTCCATACTCGGCTTTTGTGTGAACCCTGCCTGCAGTTGTGGGTTCAACACATTCTCTTGATTCGACCACCTCAAATTCGGGTGGTTCCTCCATGGTTGGTTATAATTCGAATATGAATTGTTGGACGGCCTGTTACCTACAAAATTCACAGCCTCAACAGATTGGTTAAACTGGTTACCTGCCTGACACTCGATGCTAGGATGACCGCCTCCACACAGCTCACAGAAGATAGCTTGGGCGTGCATTGCTGCCGCTCCCATGCTGTCTATCTTCCGGTTCATGGCTTTTAATTGAGCCGAAAGAGCAGTGATCCTGTCCACTTGATGGACTCCCATTGGCTTCTGTGGCGTTCTCCTCTCTGACTGCCACTGGTAACTGTTGCACGCCATTTCCTCCAACAAGCTATATGCTTCTTCCGGCGTCTTTCTCATTATTGATCCCCCAAATGCTGCATCAATCATTGAACGGTTAGAAGAAAATAAACCGTTATAGAACGTTTGTACCTGCAACCAAATGGGTAGACCATAGTGTGGGCATCTCCTCAACAATTCCTTAAAACGATCCCACGGTTCATATAACGTCTCAGGGTCAAACTGCCCAAAAGTTGTGATATCGTTCCGCATCTTCGCCGTCTTGGAAGGGGGAAAGGACTTTGATAAAAACGCTTTCGTCATCCCCTCCCATGTTGTTATTGAACCTGCAGGTAGTGAATTCAACCATGCCTTAGCTTTGTCTCGTAATGAAAAGGGGAAAAGTCTTAACCTGATGGCGTCGTCGGAGACACCATTATGTTTGAATGTGTCACAAATCTCCAAAAAGTTGGAGATGTGATTATTCGGGTCGTCCGTGGCCGCTCCCCCAAACATAACCGAGTGCTGTATCATTTGTATGATCGCCGGCTTGATCTCAAAATTGTTTGCTTGAAACGTCGGCCTCGTAATACTGGACAACGATCCATGAAATGCCGGTTGCGCAAAGTCCATCATTGACCTTGGGTTATGTGCTTCATTATTATCTGCCATCGCTCGAGCTTCTCGTAATCGCCTAAGTAAAGTTCTCTCTATCTCCGGATCGAAAGGCTTGAGAATGGGCTCCTCTCTTCTAAGCATGCACTAGAGAAACGATTCCTGTACAAAACAGAAAAAAGGAGACAACAAAATACACACAGTTATTAACAAAGATCAACAAAAGAAAACAGAAAAGAAAAAGAAAAACGCAATAATAAAAGAATTGGCTAAATTACAATTAACTAATCTCGTATGATATTATACAGATTAGTCCCCGGCAGCGGCGCCAAAAACTTGACCGCTTTATTTTTTTTAAACAAAAGATATTTCAAAGAATAGTGTGAAGTGATTCTACCGCAAGTGCACGATTGTCAAGTTTTAGTATAGTGAAAATTAAGTACAAGTTGTTGAATCCACAGGGACTAACGTATAAGTACCAAATAAGATTAATAAAATTATATTTAGCCTACGATTAACAAAGGTGATTATCTGATACCAAACTAAACTAACATCCAACAGATAAACAAGAAATAATAAAATGAATGGTTCCGGATATGCGAAGGTAAGTCACTCGAGAAATTTACCAAGCTTGTCGTTCAACTATGTTATCTTTAATGATTCAACTGAATTCTCAAAATATCAACCAATTGATTCTAAAGGTGAAAGGTTTTCTCTATTATTCGATACACTCTCTCGAGCTGTAAAGAAACTAACAATAAATTAGAATAAGTCACTCTCGTGCACCTATTTACTAATTCAAAGTTGCATAAATTATCAAAACCTTATAACTCTAAATCTCTCGATTCCAAGTTCTCACGTATGCGATATCATCTCTCGATCTCAATCATAACATACATCATAAATTAATGGAGCGTGTTACAACATTATCTCTCGATCTCGGTTATAACTCTCAGATTCAATCAAAGCTAGCTAGACTTTGATCTACACAAACAATTAATTTATGAACAATAGCAATCAATGTGCTCAAACACAATTGAATCAATAATCAAACACAACGAAACTAAAACTCGAATAAAATAAACTAGATTTAAATCAATCAAATACATAAGAGTTTTATTGTCTCTCGACCTCAAAAACATCAAATGGAAATGAAAATCAAATAAATTAAAGTTTAGAAATACGATAAACAGTGGATGAATCCGTGCGTTGCACCGTGATTTCTTCTCTTGTTCTTTCCTTGCACTCCGGAATGGATTGGCTCGACTTTGGACGAAGAACGGAGATTGAATCTCCTTTGGTGGCATTAGGCGGCGGCTAGGGCTGCTTCTCCTCGACCTAATTCACGTCTGGTATGGTATATCTTTGATTTGGAAGAGATTTCTCCTTTTATACCTCAAAAATCATTTCAAAAATGGAAGATAAGATTTTCCCGGATTTGCGTCTCGATCGATCGAGATTTCCGTCCGATCGATCGGTGCACTGTTCATGTCAGCCTTTGAAACTTACTGCCTCCCTCGATCGATCGAGATTTTCTACCGATCGATCGAGACTTTGAAAAAATCAGCTCTGAAGTTACTGCCTCGCTCGATCGATCGAGAATTTGTTCCGATCGATCGAGACTTGAAATCCTTTTCTTCTCAGCGCACTGTCTGGCTCAATCGATCGAGATATAATCTCGATCGATCGAGATTCCGAAATTCTTACTTCTTCAATTTCAACTCTTTATCGCCTCGATTTCGCCCGTTATCTTCAAATTAGTTCATTTCTTCCACTTCCGATCTAATTTTCTGAAACAAACGAATAAACACCAAAAAGCATAATATCATCCAGGAAAAAGTACGGAAAATGGGAAGAAATTACAGTTAAAAACACTTAAAATCTAAGCCTATCACCTATAACAGGGTAAACTATAAAGAATCATTGGATACACCACGATTATGTAGAGGGATGTTGAGTGATCAAGATAGGATTTGACCCTCCTATATAACAGGAGAAGTGTTTGAGCCCTTGATCAAGTAAGACTAAAATGCATGGTCATGCTCGAATGAGTCGATATGTGATATCGAGCTTATTCGTTTATTCTAGTCTACTTGGTGATCAAGAAACAAAAGATTGAACTATACGAGTATGCTATTCCATGCTCGTGTTTAATCTAAACACATAGGACAAAGGGATTAAGTTACATGGTGAATATAATCACAGGCCATATGATATGTCGAATCAATGTCATTCTTGTAACTTGGGTAGCCTTGATGTGTTGCTAGATACCGCTCTTTGCTTGTGACATAAAATGAGATTTTATATCACTGCCAACGTTCCAAGATCCTAATGGGTCACACAAAAGATTAAATCGATAAAGGGAGATATAATTCATTGGATGAATTAAGTTGATTAGGAATAATCCTAATCATATAATAATAATAGGTTATATTATTATGGGCCGATTATATATATGAAGATATATATATTTGAATATGGAATATACAAATAAATAATTATTGGGCTTAAAGGATTTTTTGGAAAACCCTATATTATCAGCCGCCTATTATTTATCTATATATACAGACATGCATATTAGGTGAGAATTAATCGTTAATTCTGAAAAACAAAAAGCTTTAACCTAAAGCCCGTTCGAATAGTTCGAAAGAGCAGCCGCCATCTCGTAACTTGGCGCTCATCCCCTTCCGGTTGAATATCAAGTCTAACAACTTGTTCTTCAACATCCATTTCTATTTGATCGTGTGGATACCGTAGAGGCAAAGTTGCATAAGCTTTGCTCCTGACTCGTGGACGTGTTGCTTTAGTGATTGCATCAAATACGCTTCAAATGTATAATTCTTGACATCCGATATGAACACTCCGTATAGGTCCATGGATGGAATCCAATTTTTTTAAATTCCGCTGCGTATTATGCATGTTGGATTCCTAACAATTCTAAGCATGTCAGTATAACAAATATATACACAAATATGCACCACATGCATAAACATGCTCAGAAGTGAACCTAGCCAACTTGTTTGCTAAGTCTACCCTTCACTCATTCTCGGGTTCTCTAACCACTGTTCTGATACCATTAATGTAAGGCCTCGGTACCTTAAGTGAGATTAAAGGTATAAGGAGAACTAAACATACATAAATCAGAGTATAAGGTTGTAAGGACCCCCGTGCCCTTATCCAGTAATTAGTGCATTAATACATACCATTAGTGCATATATTCATAAATCATGGGGAAAAGCCATATGCAAAAACCATACCGTATGT
This sequence comes from Haberlea rhodopensis, assembly GCA_907163345.1. Classification (NCBI taxonomy): domain Eukaryota; kingdom Viridiplantae; phylum Streptophyta; class Magnoliopsida; order Lamiales; family Gesneriaceae; genus Haberlea; species Haberlea rhodopensis. The sequence continues at coordinate 174,048 of CAJQUN010000077.1, forward strand.
CATCCTGAAAATTTCTTGCATTTGATCTACATAATATTCAAATTCCCCAACCATGATTACATATATAACATGCACCCTCATAATACACTAACATGTTCTCAGTTCATTTAGCAATTCCACATTTAATTGCATGTTAACCGTAAATGAATAGAGAAAAGCCGTAGCCCATTTATACATTCCATATACACGTAATATGTACTCACATAAGAGCACTCAATGAATAAGCGTGTATCTAATGTATAAAACACTCTACCGGATACCGTTACTGGTGCTTCGATCCTGGAAGCACCTCTCAAGCGCAACTCGATCTCGACTCTGGATCTGAGCGCCTATCCATCCAGCTCTGGTACCTCGATCCTGGAAGTACCTCAAATCAACAGCCCGAGTTTGACTTCAAAGCCGCTGCTACACCTGTATCACCTGCCCCAACAGAGACAGCCCCCACACGGGGTGAGCATACCAATATCCCAAATCCAATAACCACAACAATACAATTCATAATTTACAACAATGTAAATGCTATGAAATACAAAATATACTCCCTGGATGGTATCATCCTCATCCGGGGTTTCATGTACTGTCCCTGTTCTCAAAACACTGAAACCATCAAATTCCCAAATGCCAGTTAATCATTACATTGATTAACAATTCCATGAGTCATATGCCAATATCATAATCAACATCAAATCATTAAACAATGATTATAGACAATCCATGGTTCTCACTTATGGTTTCATAGCTCTACTTCATTGCTCGCTCTACAATAGCGGCATTCCATTTCCACGCATGCTCAATGGCAGTGGCGTCGTAATCGATGTTCGCTCAAAAGCGACAACATCCAATCCTTGCTCGCTCAAAGGCGGCACCATATGATTCACAATGCATATATGTCCGTTTGTGGAAATTCCATGAACCATGTAATTCCAATATCCATTCATTGCTAATATCATATATCATGCATTTCCACACACATTCATTTCAATACAGTGTACCAAGCATTCAACGATTGCAATTATATAAAAGGGCTATGCTCGTACGTCATACGTACCTTATGATTCCGTAGTTCAAGTCCAAACCTTGCCTTGGTCCCGTGACCGATTAATTATATGCTAAACACGATAATAATCCACAATTAATCTCAAGCATGCAACCACGTGCCCAAGCACGCTCACAAACCCCAAATATATCGTCATCCATGACGATTAACCATTTTAAAAGGCCCCGGGCGAAGCATGCATAATACCCAAAATATCTCATTTTATATGTTTAAAAAGATAGCCAAGAATGCATCCGAGAATTCTATTTAATTTACTTGGCTCCAACCAAACCATTTTAAAAGTCTAGCATTCCCATTGGAATGAGAACATTGCCCCGAAAGCCGACCATTTAAGTCGTAAATCCAAAATCCCACGAAAAAGCCAAGAAAACCACAATTCACATGCTGGCAATCGATCACTATACCGGGCAATCGATCGCTAGCCCCTTGGCGATCGATCGCTCGATATAGCGATCGATCGCCAGACCTTACTAGCGCGAGGCGATCGATCGCTCAAAAGTGGCGATCGATCGCCACAATGCTAAAAAGCCTACTGCCTGCATGCGATCGGTCGCCTGCTACGGGCGATCGATCGCCATGCCCTGCAACTCGAAAACCACCATTTTTAAAAGCTTGAAACCTCCACAAATCATACCCCAACTCCTCCCAACACAAAACCACAACAAAACAACACCCAAGAACCTCCAACAAGGGTGTTAGACTTGAATTAAAACAAACCCAAAAGTTTTCAAGATTTTCATCAAAATCACCCAACCCAAACCAACCTCAAAACTCAACCAAAATCAACAAAACTACTATCAAATCAAAGCTACAAGAGAGGAGGAAGAGATTACCAGCTTTTCTTCAAGAGATCCGGCCCCTAAATCGAGCCTCCGTCAAAATGCCCCCAAAATACCAATACTCCCACAAATACATCATGATTCATTAAAAATCATCTGTTTTCAAAAACTCTCTCTCCAACATCAAATCCCCATACTGGCCCCAACATAAAGCACACCGGACTCCAAGTCCCACCAAGATGAGAATACAATCTCAACCTTTGGATCCAACGATCCCAAATGCCCGATTTAACAACCTCGGGAGACGCAAAACCGCAATTAATTCCTAATTGCCACAATAAAAATCCATCACGGATTAATACCACACCGGGATTAACACCATAAATCCCCGGACATCACAATTATCCCCTACTAATAAAATTTCGTCCTCGAAATTTGCACCGGTGTACTCTACGTAACACCAGGACTACACAACAAAGCCAAGCTACAACCCCGATTCTGGACCTCATTAGAATCGAATCATCAACTGCGAGAACACCAATCTCTCACCAAGCTCTAAAATAGAGCAAACGCCAAAACCAATACAAACCCGAAAGATAACAACATACCTCGATGTGAATCGTCCCGGAAGTCAGTCCACCACGACTGCAAATCAATCAAAACCCCATTGGTTCTAACATAGATATCTCTCCATGATATCCACCACTTGCCCACGACGCTTAACACACATCGTTAAGATGGGAACCACTAGTATACAATCAGTATACTCCCGGAAAAATCCGGTTTCGCTTTCCCGATCATCTCCTCCAAAGGAGTAGTTGTACCCCTGGCAACCCGGATCGGGTAAACCACGGTCACTAATCCACACAAAACACACCACTACAGATGACTACAACCATGTGTTCCAAGAAGTCCCATCTTGGTCCAAAACACACTATCGAGACTCTACAAGGTCTCAAGTTCCACAGGGGACATGCAAGACAAACAATTGCATTCCCAAACACGTGTCGATCGTGACACTAAACAAATCCGAGTAATGGCCACCCCTCATTTATCCTGGGATTCAACAATCCTAAAACATGAAGGCTATCGAATTATCCAACAAGAACTACCATGGTTCCAAAACACGACAATCCCTCCTCAGGGGAAGTCAAACAACCCTCACGATCATTCATCAGAATGTATCGTGTCATCGAGATTACCGATCTCGAATTGCCACAATCTCCCACCGGAGATTCATCAAACCAAGCACACTAACCCGATGTTCAACAAGGAACGAAATAGAGTTGGCATTCGTATACACACACGGGTATACATGTCTAAGCACCAACACAACAGGCACACTCAAAGCAATAGACTCGGGTATCTCCAAACATACCCAAAGTCCCAAAACCTACGGCCAAACCTCGATTATTCTCACTCCACGGATAATAGGGGTCAACAGACCAAAGCCAAAGGGTGTGATTTCAACATCAACACCACACAACCAAAGCAACGAATCTCCCAAAAGTATATCAATACCGCCTTTCCCACAAGGGTAGTGTCATGAATCCATGACCCTCCAACCTCGAACCACCGTCCGGAAAACTGGATATATACATACCAACATATATCTCGGAACCAAAAATATGCGACTGGTTCAGAATAGTGCATCGAAGCCACTATTATCAAATCGAAATTCGTATACGCCAGGTATACTCAACCAACGATGCCCTGTACTATTGCCATAGTACCACACAACTCGAGCATCACCCCGGAGACGTCTCCTCGAACATCTCACTGGAAGTACGAAGCCATCACCTAGTCCAACACTAGTAGGGCTTACCCTGGTTGATTCACGATCAACCCTCAACAAATACTAGCTGTCTCCATGACAGTACAATCCAGATCTCTTCAAGAGATAAAGTCAATATAGTAGTGTCACCCCACTGACTATACCACACAATTCCAATTGTGACTTCCGTCGCGTACCATATGCAAAGATGCTCAACCAGAGCAAATACGACTTGTCGACGCTCACGTTGGTATTTCCAACAAAAATTGAGTTGTCCCAAAACAAATCTCTTAAAACATTTGACGTATAAACGTCTCCGTGAGGTATTCCCTGCCTCAATTATCATGCCACAAAGAGACTACAAGAGTCTACCAAAAGTCCTAATCGTATCATCATACGATTCACTAAACTCGAATCACACGAGCGGTATAATGGCTAACACAAGCACACCAAAGGACTGCAACAATACCTGGCTAATGGTTCGTTGGCCCCATAGGCTCATACCAACCTATCAACGTGACACGCGTTCCATCCCGATATACCATACTGTACAAACCATTATAGTTGTGGGTCATCGCCCAACATACCTCTAAAACACCCAGCATAATGGACAACCCGGTGTCCTTGCTCAACTATGATGCAATCATAAACCATTAAGACTTATTTCCACACCCTCAGGGTGGGCGTGATCATGCTTACATCATATCATAACAACAAACGAGTAGTTTCCTCAATGACTACTCTTACCACCAATCTCTTGGCCTTAGCCAAACCAGCGAGTATACCCGGAGGGTATCATTACTCGAAAAATGTTTACCTGTATCACGTGATGCGGTACCCTCACTTGTACAACGCATCCAATAATCATCGAGCAATCTGCTCGGCGTAATGGTCTCGTCAACTAGTGACCCAGACACTACCATGTGCTCACCATCGGCATCCAAACCATACAACCAAATACATAAACATGAATGTATTAATCATCAAAACGACGCTACACGTCTACATAAAACATCCACTATGTCATCGTCATCCCGTGACGGTACCCGTCAACATATGACTTTGAAATAACATCGTCGACTCGTGATGGTATATGTCGATACACGACGTCCATAATCTCATCGTTAAGTACGTGACAACATAAGTAAATCAACGCATGATATCCACAATAGTGCTAAATAAACAGTAATATGTCATACCTCATTGCTAACAATATAGCGGCATACCTGTCTCCGTCATCCAACAGTGGTACGCAATCAGCACCCATCGCTCGTAGGTGGCGTAATCCAGTGTCATGTACATAGCGGTATAACCCGTCGCTATAGAATCAACGGCATAATCCCTCGTCATAGAGTCAGCAGCATAAAACATCGCTATAGATATCCGGCGGCATGACCATCGCCATGGATGTAGCGGAATAACCCGTCGCTATATAGTACTCGGTGGCACGAACCATCGCCACTAGAATAGCGGAATGAACCATCGCTATGAATACCCGGCGGCATAAACCATCGCCAATAGAATAGTGGAATGAACCATCGCTATGAATACCCGGCGGCATAAACCATCGCCAATAGAATAGCGGAATGAACCATCGTTATGAATATCCGGCGGCATAAACCATCGCCAATAGAATAGCGGAATGAACCATCGATATGAATACCCGGCGGCATAAATCATCGCCAATAGAATAGTCAGTCCCTAGTCATTGTTACGGTAGTGTATTTTAATGCCCCTCGCTCAAATGCAACATGCGGTACTCCAACCCCTCGCTCTACATATAGGCGGCATAGAATAACCTCGCTTTAATGGACATGCGGCGCTCCCACCCCTCGCTTCACATTTTAGCGGCAAATATTCTTTCCTCGCCTCATATGATAACCACGCTTCAATGTGACATGCGGCGCTCCCACCCCTCGCTTCACATTTTAGCGGCACAAAACAAATAAATAGCGGCAAGCATTTAAAATCATCACTCATCCATAACAATGACTCATGGGGTATTCACCAAGTATTCCATTTATACCTGCAACACAAAGCATATTCCATATCCCAACATACATCATCATGAGTGTGTTTTAATGCACCTTGCTCAAATGCGACATGCGGCACTCACACCCCTGGCTTCAACATTTGGCGGCAGAGCATTAAAATCATCACTCCATTGTACACATGCAACCACAATGCATAATCCATGATGTATATAAAATGCAGGTTACCGTTTCGTGTCTTTCAACCCTGGCCTTAGCCTTTCGCGTCATAGTGTTCCTACAGGAACAATCTCAAACCATGAGCATACGATAATCCATATTCACCACAATATGATTATAATGAATAAATGCATAAACTATGAGTACAAAGTACTTCCCGTATCCCAATGCATTTCAAAATGCTCCATTTGGTTGTCCCTGTGTCACAACTCGCAATCATAATCAACAGATTATATTATGATTCTATAGATGTCATGACATATAATAGTTTCACTATGATCACATATCACAAATGCACATAAGCAAAATAGTTATGTCACACAACACTAACTACCATCATGCATAAATATGTGCTACACATCCCTATCAGCATGTTCCAGGCCTTCAACAGCTCCAAAGAGCTAACCACTGCTCTGATACCACTAATGTAAGGACCCCCGTGCCCTTATCCAGTAATTAGTGCATTAATCCATACCATTAGTGCATATATTCATAAATCATGGGGAAAAGCCATATGCAAAAACCATACCGTATGTCATCCTGAAAATTTCTTGCATTTGATCTACATAATATTCAAATTCCCCAACCATGATTACATATATAACATGCACCCTCATAATACACTAACATGTTTTCAGGTCATTTAGCAATTCCACATTTAATTGCATGCTAACCGTAAATGAATAGAGAAAAGCCGTAGCCCATTTATACATTCCATATACACGTAATATGTACTCACATAAGAGCACCCAATGAATAAGCGTGTATCTAATGTATAAAACACTCTACCGGATACCGTTACTGGTGCTTCGATCCTGGAAGCACCTCTCAAGCGCAACTCGATCTCGACTCTGGATCTGAGCGCCTATCCATCCAGCTCTGGTACCTTGATCCTGGAAGTACCTCAAATCAACAGCCCGAGTTCGACTTCAAAGCCGCTGCTACACCTGTATCACCTGCCCCAACAGAGACAGCCCCCACACGGGGTGAGCATACCAATATCCCAAATCCAATAACCACAACAATACAATTCATAATTTACAACAATGTAAATGCTATGAAATACAAAATATACTGCCTGGATGGTATCATCCTCATCCGGGGTTTCCTGTACTGTCCCTGTTCTCAAAACACTGAAACCATCAAATTCTCAAATGCCAGTTAATCATTACATTGATTAACAATTCCATGAGTCATATGCCAATATCATAATCAATAACATCAAATCATTAAACAATGATTATAGACAATCCATGGTTCTCACTTATGGTTTCATAGCTCTACTTCATTGCTCGCTCTACAATAGCGGCATTCCATTTCCACGCATGCTCAATGGCAGTGGCGTCATAATCGATGTTCGCTCAAAAGCGACAACATCCAATCATTGCTCGCTCAAAGGCGGCACCATATGATTCACAATGCATATATGTCTGTTTGTGGAAATTCCATGAACCATGTAATTCCAATATCCATTCATTGCTAATATCATATATCATGCATTTCCACACACATTCATTTCAATACAGTGTACCAAGCATTCAATGATTGCAATTATATAAAAGGGCTATGCTCGTACGTCATACGTACCTTATGATTCCGTAGTTCAAGTCCAAACCTTGCCTTGGTCCCGTGACCGATGAATTATATGCTAAACACGATAATAATCCACAATTAATCTCAAGCATGCAACCACGTGCCCAAGCACGCTCACAAACCCCAAATATATCGTCATCCATGACGATTAACCATTTTAAAAGGCCCCGGGTGAACATGCATAATACCCAAAATATCTCATTTTATATGTTTAAAAAGATAGCCAAGAATTCATCCGAGAATTCCATTTAATTTACTTGGCTCCAACCAAACCATTTTAAAAGTCTAGCATTCCCATTGGAATGAGAACATTGCCCCGGAAGCCGACCATTTAAGTCGTAAATCCAAAATCCCACGAAAAAGCCAAGAAAATCACAATTCACATGCTGGCGATCGATCGCTATACCGGGCGATCGATCGCTAGCCCCTTGGCGATCGATCGCTCGATATAGCGATCGATCGCCAGACCTTACTGGCGCGAGGTGATCGATCGCTCAAAAGTGGCGATCGATCGCCACAATGCTGAAAAGCCTACTGCCTGCATGCGATCGGTCGCCTGCTACGGGCGATCGATCGACATGCCCTGCAACTCGAAAACCACTATTTTTAAAAGCTTGAAACCTCCACAAATCATACCCCAACTCCTCCCAACACAAAACCACAACAGAACAACACCCAAGAACCTCCAACAAGGGTGTTAGACTTGAATTAAAACAAACCCAAAAGTTTTCAAGATTTTCATCAAAATCACCCAACCCAAATCAACCTCAAAACTCAACCAAAATCAACAAAACTACTATCAAATCAAAGCTACAAGAGAGGGGGAAGAGATTACCAGCTTTTCTTCAAGAGATTCGGCCCCTAAATCGAGCCTCCGTCGATTTTCCTCCAAAGAGAAAGGGTGAGGGTTAGGGGAGAGGGGTTGGCGTGTAAGGAGGGGGAGAAGGAGAGAAATGGATTCCGAATGACGGAATCCAGGGTCCAACTGGCATATATAGCAAAATTCCCCAAAATACCAATACTCCCACAAATACATCATGATTCATTAAAAATCATCTGTTTTCAAAAACTCTCTCTCCAACATCAAATCCCCATACTGGCCCCAACATAAAGCACCCCGGACTCCAAGTCCCACCAAGATGAGAATACAATCTCAACCTTTGGATCCAACGATCCCAAATGCCCGATTTAACAACCTCGGGAGACGCAAAACCGCAATTAATTCCTAATTGCCACAATAAAAATCCATCACGGATTAATACCACACCGGGATTAACACCATAAATCCCCGGACATCACAAAGGTTCTTGTTGATGCTTCGAGCTTAAGGATTACAGTGACAAAAAAATTAAACTTCAAAAAGATTAATTACATTCCCAGCAAAATGAATGTTAAGGCTATAGCTTTACACTACTCCTGTCCTTCTATACCGATAGCACTCCTCACAAGCTCACCGCATCAACCCGGTCCTTAGCCCTCCGTGCCAAAAAGCTAATACAGGAACAACCCCAAAACCATGAGCATATAATAAACCATATCCACATGAACATGATTATGATATAAAAATGCATAATCGTAAATACAAATCCCTTCCTGTATTCTATGCATTTAAAAGCTCCCTTTGGTTGTCACTGTATTACAATCATAATCAACAGATTATATTACAATTAATGAATGTCATGACATGCATCCGTTCCATCAATACCGATAGCCATTTTCCAGTCTTATTATATCAGTGGCATAATACCCCTCGCATTGACATGACAGCGGCATTAATACCCCTCGCTTCGACATATTAGCGGCATAATATCCCTCGCGATAATATGACAGCGGCATTAACCTTCGCTTCGACATATTTGCGGCAAATATTCTTCATCGTTATAATATGACAGCAGCAAGTATTCTATCATCGCTTCGACATGAAGGCGGCAAGTATTCTTCATCATTGGAATATAACATCGACTTATACTAACATACACCAATGCATCCAATATGTATATGCAACCATAATGCATGATCCAACATGTGTATGCAACCATAATGCATAATCCAATATGTAAAAATACATTTTACCTTCTGATACCCGTACGTCTCACTACGTACCTTTCTTCCAAAAGTGGAAATGTTGTAGCACTTTATCTCCTTTGTTGTGGTGCCACCTGAGAATGCTCTACACAATCATACAATCCAATATTAGAAGCCAAATAATAGTCCAATACCAAAATCCCATCAAAATAACCAAAAACTCATAATTTGGCATCTCACGATCGATCGACATCAAGCCCCGATCGATCGTGAGATCCCACTGCCCAAATCTCCAAAATTCTGTAATCAGCGATCGATCGCCAAGTTTGGGGCAATCGATCGCGAGACTCGTCGATCGATCGCCCCAACTTGGCGATCGATCGCCAAACGCTTATGCCCGGTACTGGCTTCGCGCGATCGATCACCATTTTCTCGGCGATCGATCGCCGTGCCCTGTGAACGTGATTTCCACCATTTTTAAGCATAAAGCTCATGCTACAACAATACATACCACAAACAAATTCACCTCATCAATCCAACACCATATAAGCTCCATAAAACTAACATATAACACAACAAACCCCATAACCCACCAACAAACAACCATTACCAAAACAAACCCATTTTCTTCCCCAAAATACAAACTCAAAACCCAACAAAAATAAATTCAAAGCTTCACAAGAAAGGTTCCTTACCCCTTAAGCTTTAATTTCCTACCAAGAATCAAAGATTTACAAGCTTTCCAAAGTTTCCTCCTCTTTTCTCCTCTTGAAACGATTTTGGGAGTTTTTTTTTTTTTTTTGGGGGGGAAAGGGTTTGGAGTGATTTGGGTAAAGAGTGGGGGATAATGAGGGTAAAAGGGTGGTAGGGGTTTAATTAAAACATGCACCCAAAAAATAGCATGATGTAATAAAATATCCCAACATGATATTTTAAAAGCATTTACCAATAAACGCACCATAATCCAAATTAAACATGCTTTTCAAAACACTCACCTCAAATAAACCATGCCAAAACCCAAATTCCACAACATGCATCACATTCACCCTAAAATGTACTACCAGGTCATGCCCACCGTATAACTATACATTTCACCACCATAATTAATTTAACACCGTATTAATCACATAAACATAATAATGGCCCAAATGTACATAATTATTTCAGGGATATCACATCATAGCAATGATGATTATTGATGAGTGTAATCAGCTACACTCATGCTCCTTTGTTTCAGAGCTGTAAATTCTTCTTCTTTAAGTTGTCTCGCAGCAGCAGAAAAGTATCGATTAAGGAATCGAGTTCGGAATACATTCCAGTCAATCAATTGTCCTTGAGCTCGTAACTCCACCATAGTTGCTTTCCACCACATTGATGGTTTCTTTGCTAACTGAAACTCCACCAGTCGGACCCAAGCAGTCCGAGCACAAGGAGTGGATCCAAATATCTGCTCTATCGTTTTCAGCCAGTCTTCAGCTTCCTCTCCAGTCTCAGTACCTTCAAATTTGGGAGGTTGATATCCCAAAAAAATGTGTCAAATTCAGTTCCCCTGGTAACAACACTTGTTCAACAGGTCCTTGCCCGACTAGAGGTGGTGGCATAGGGATTTGACCTCCACTGACATTGACACTCATCGCATCATCCGAATCTTCTTGCATATTAGCAATACTGTGTACATACAGTTCACCAGAATATACCTGTTAACACGGAACATAGAATATAACATCATATAGCAAGCAGAACATATATCTCAGTGCACCTAGACCCCACTAGGTCACTTAGTTTACCCAAACCCAGGTATATGCTCTGATACCACTAATGTAAGACCCTCACTGTCTTAAACCATTTTCATACAATATAAACATATTTATAATATATACTATAGAGTTGAGTCGATTCATTTTAAAACCAGTTGTATTCATTCATTATATGCCATAACTAAATACAACTCAAAATAGACACGTCTTCTCGGTTTCTCTAATCGACTACTCTATCATCATCAGGGAAGCAACATGGACCCACAATCCTGGCTTCCCTCGCCCAAAATCCCTACAGAAACAACCCACAAAACCATAAACACAACCGAGATATATAACATATGTAAGGACCCCAGTGCCCTTAATCCATTATTAGTGTATTAATCCATGCCATTAGTGCATACCATCATACATGTAGGGAAAAAACCACTTATCATCATAGCCATCATGCATGTAATAAAAATTCTTTACATTATTCCATATAATGTCAGTTTTCCCCAACCAAGTCCACATACATCTCATGCACCAATATAATACACTAACATGTTCTCAGTTCATTTAACAATTCAATAAATAATTGCATGCTACTCACAAATGAAGAGAGAAAGGCCCTTGCATTTTTATACATGCCATATACACGTAATAGTGCTCACATACGAGCATCAAATAGGTATGCGTGTATCAAATGTATAAAATACGGTGCTCAATACCGTCACTGGTATTCCGATCCATGGTAGCACCTCCAATCCATAGCTCGAGCTCATCTCAAAAGCCATCGATGTACCTAATCACCTGCCCCAACAGAGACAGCCCCCATACGGGGTGAGCATACCAATATCCAAAATCCAATAATCACAATAATGCAATTCATAATTTACAACAATGTAAATGCTATGAAATACAAAATATACTCCCTGGATGGTATCACCCTCATCCGGGATTCCCTGTACTGTCCCTGTTCTCAAAACAACTGAAACCATCAAATTCTCAAATGCCAGTTAATCATTACATTGATTAACAAGTCCATTTGATATATAACGATATCATAATCAATAATACCAAATCATTAAATAATGATTACAGACATTCCAAATACCTCACTTATGGTTCCATAGTTCTATTCCATTAGTCGCTCTACAATAGCGGCATTTCATTCTCACGCATGCTCAACAGCAGTGGCATCATAATCGATGTTCGCTCAAAGGCGAAAACATACCAATCATTGCTCGCTCAAAAGCGGCACCATATAAATCCCAATGCATATATATACATTTGTAGAAAATACCATAAACCATGCATTTTCAATAACCGTTTATTGCTAATACCATATATCATGTATTCCCATACACATTCATTGCAATACAGTGTACCAAGCACTCAACAACTGCAATTATAATAAAGGGCTATGCTCGTACGTCATACGTACCTTATGATTCCGCAGTTCGAGTCCAACCTTGTCTGAGTCCCACGACCCGATGAGTTAAGTGCTAACATGCAAATAACTCCCAATTAAACATAGGCATGCAATCACGTGCACAAGCACGTTAAGCATGCATAATACCCAAAATATTCCATTTTATATGTTCAAAAAAGATAGCCAAAAACTCAATCGAGAAATCTGTTATATTAACTTTGGCTCCAACCAAACCATTTAAAATTATGGCACTCCCATTGGAATGTAGACATTGGCCCGGAAACGGGCCATTTAAACCTCGATTTCAAAATCCCAACATTTTCCAAAATTTTCAAAAAATAAAAATAAAAATCTGCAAGCGGCGATCGATCGCCTAAAACATCGCGATCGATCGCCTCCATCCAGTGGCTGAACCAGTGCTCATTCGCGATCGATCTCCAATCCTCGTGATCGATCGCCAACCCGCTAGCGATCGATCGCCGAGGCCACGCGATCGATCGCCGGCAGTGTTAATCGTCACCAAAAATCGAGCTGCTCGTCGCGGTCGATCCCCCCTCCTCGGTGATCGATCGCCAACTGCGATTTTCCGAAAAAATTCGAGCTTCCATGGTGTTTTTCACACCCAAACTCAAAATCAACACCCCATACACCTTCAACACCTCAAATACAGCCTTAAAACTCAATAAAAACTCCAACAACAAACTTTAAGATTTTTACCCAAAATCCACAAATCCAAATCTAACATTAATACTCAACCAAAATCAACAATACTACTACCAAATCGAAGATAATGACGATGGGAAGACTAATACCTGATTATCTTCGAGAAAATCGGCTCCGAGCCAAGCTACCAACGATTTTCTTCCAAGAGCAAAAGAGGGGAAATGGGGGGGGGGGGGGGGGGGTGAAGGGTTTGAGCGTGGAGAGATGGGGGAGAGAGAAGGGTTCCGTGCCAAATGACGGAATACCGAGTCCACCTGGTATATATAGTACCAAAACTCGAAAATATCAATCCCTTCATACATCCTGATTCATTAAATATCATCTGTTTTCAAAAATCATCTCTCTAACCTCAAATCCCATTACCAGCCCCAGTACGAAGTACTCCGGACCTCAAATCCTACCAAAGACCAAATTCCAAGGTTATCACCACGATGAGAATACAATCTCATCCCTTGGATCCAACGACTCCAAATATCGGATTTAAAATCCCCGAGAGTCTCGAAACCGCAATTTATTCATAATTGCCACAAATAAAATCCATTAAGGACATTACCACACCGATTAACACCATTAATCGCCAGGGCATCACAACATATATCACCAAAACATACGAAACAAGTATCTATAAACACAGCAGTTATAAATACTCTCTGTCTTTCAGTCAAATCTCGTGTTCTTTGGGTCGTTCCTGTACAATACTCAAATTATAATATAATTTCTTCGATTATATTAAATGCATATGTCATGACTGTCACAATATCATCTTGATCATATCCCAATCATTTCCAATCTCATTCAAGTGAATACCAATTCCTCAACAATTCCCATTGGCTGCGTATAATCATTACTCCTTATATGAGTAGCACATATATCATTGCTATTAGGCTCAATAAGATCCCATCTTATTAGTAGTCAATGTATATGGCATTTCAACTCCATATAAAACTCTTAGATATTATATTACTGCATGCCCAATGTAAAATCCCATCACGCCTCAACGCGTTGGTATTCACTTCACACCCACAAATCATGATACATGTATGATATAAAATGTGTTCGTACGTCCCACATACCTAATAATATCCAAAATAGATAGAGCTATCACTAGCTATAAACCTTCACCCTGCTCGATGTCCAGTAGTATGTGACGGCTCTACACACATATAATATATTAGTGTCATGATATCTCAATACCTTATCATCAGCAATCCTAATCATATTTCTTATGAAAATGTATCATATAATCCATCTTGGCATTCCATATATCGAAAATAGCAAAATGTAAAAAAATCCCATTTTTTACACTACCCGATCGATTGGTGATAATAGTTGATCGCTCGTGCAACCTTCCTTGATCGATCGCCCATCTCGCTTGATCGATCGCCCAAGACAGAATTTTTTATACACTTCGTTTGATCGATTGGCTCAACGTCCCGATCGATCGCTCGGGTCTGTAATTCGATTTTTCTGCATTTTTAACATGTTTCACCTACACCAACACATATGTCACTCCATACTTCACATAAGTCAACCATACTTCACATAACTCAGCCTTAAATCACCAAAACCATCTATTACAGCTCTTGTTCCACAATTAGAACCTATGTTAACATATTCCATGACAATAATCAACAACAAGAAAAGAAACATACCAAGAACAAATACTACACAAATCCCACATATAGTCAACAAGAAAGAATAGGTAAGGTGTAGTTTACTTACTCAATGTTTTCCCTATAGTTTCATCAAGCAATTGAAGAGGAATTTGTGCCCAAAAGTTTCAGAAATTGGAGAGGAGAAGAGGTGTTTGGATTGTAATCGTTATCTGATTTTAGACATCAGATTTGGGGATTTTATCTTCCTCACATTTGCAATTCAGTCCCCAAGCTTCATTACTATTTAGATTACATCCTCCCTATTGTAATTTAGTCCTTTTCCTTTAAGAATTGTACTTGAGTCCTTGCATTCTCATCCATTTCGGGTTCACTCACCTTATCATACAATAGCCAATATACATCCCTTCCGAAGTTTAACCCTTCATAGGTTAATGAAACATGATTGAATATATGATATCACAGAGGATTATGGGGGCTCTCTCAATCTATGTACATAAATACTGTGCTAAAAGGTTTAGCACGGAACAGTCAAAAATGGGTTATTTTCCAACATGTCATGTTGTTCATCTCTCGAGGTCAATGAGCCCTAAGACTGATGAAGAGAGAGAAAAGATGGTATTGATACCCTATGCTTCGACTGCTGGTAGCATAATGTATGCTATGGTATGTATTAGGCCTGATGTGGCATAAGTTCTTGGTGTAACGAGAAGATCCCGGTGAAGGTAGCTAGAAAGCTGTGAAAACAATCCTTAAGTACTTGCGAAGAACTCATGATATGTTCATGGTTTTTGGATCTGAAAGTGGAGAGCTGAAACTTGGAGGCTACGTTGATGCTAGTTTTCAGTTAGATGTTGATGACTCTAAATCAGTGTCCGGATTTGTGGTTAGGCTTAATGCTGATGCTGTATCTTGGAATGGCTCCAAGCAAGACACCACAACGGATTCTACCAACTGAAGCTGAATACTTTGCAGCATCAGATGCAGCAAATGAGGCAGTTTGGATGAGAAATTTCATCCAAGAGTTGTGTGTAATTTCCGACGGAGGTGACCCTGTATCTATGTACCGTGACAACAATAGAGCGATTGCACAAGCAAAAGTTCCTAGATCTCATCAAAAATCCAAACATATACTGAGAAAATACCACCTAATTCGAGAGATAGCTGGTAGAGACGACATCCTTATCGAGAGAGTTGCTTCAACAGACAATGTGGCAGATCCACTGATGAAGCCTTTACCAGGACTGGTGTTTGAGAGACATATTGAGAAGATGTGCTTGAGGCACATTGGTAGTTGGCTTTAGGAGATTATTATTGTCATAAACGATAATATTTGAATTAATAGTTGATTGATTGTATTTGTACTCATATTGTGACAGATCTTTGTTTGATTATTAATAAATGTGATATTCTTTATCTATTTACCCATGTATCATGATGCGTTGATGAAGTCTTTGAGATTGCTATAGTCCTTAGAATGTGCTTACGCATATGATGATGACCATGAAATACATTCTCGACTGCAATCTGTAAATGTTCCTGATCGATTAGCATTCGAGAATGGGATATCGATATATACTCAATAGAGACTGATATTCATGATGTGTCCAGTGTAGTGCACCGAGTTTCGTCGGCGTTGGCTTGAAGACGTCAGCACACATGAATAAGTGCTCATTAAGAATGATTTCACTGAACGATCATATTCAGAATTCTATAAGTGATTACCATTTGTCGAGTTCCTAGTCATAGTTGTGCAACATTACTCCTCGTGACTCGAGGCGTCATTAAGGTCATGACAGATAGTTTTATACTTTGATTTAATAACTGATCACATGCGGGTCATAAAGTTGTTATTTTGCTATTCAGTGATGCTGTCAGATGCCAATGATTGTCGTCGGGGATTCACCACTGGTCTTGATGAACTAGGATATCCTATGTGTTTTTCTATATATGATTCGAGGAATATCTACCCAGAATGGGTAGTGCTTGTGAAAAATATGTTTTTTTTACGCATAACGTGAAACAAATACATAGTTATTGAAATCATAATGGGACTCGACCAACCAATGCCCTAGATTCAATCGGGACGTATTGAGTGAAAGAAATGTACTGCACGCTACTATGATTGACATGTTCTCGTACGTTGCTAGTCATTTGTATCTGGGTCTTCGTGAAGCGTGGATGCTAGTTGCTTGATTAACACGCTAACTATGACAATGAGGCATTCAGGGTAAGGCCACATAAGTTGTATGACTTCTAAAATCACAAAGGTTGTGATCCTACTGCTATGATACAATTAAACCTCACTGGGTCACAATCAACTAGCCGCCGCTCAATCGATGAGAATGGAGACTTAAATGTTAAGTGCTCAAATTAAGTGATTTAGAATATATGAATTTAATTTTTGAAAGCTTCTCACTCTAGTGAAGTTTCTATATTTGAAAATATTTCATCTATAGAAAGTTCTAAAATTAAAACGTTTGATATATTTATGTCTCATAATTATGTAAATATTTAGTACATCATGTTTTTCAATTGGATTGACTTACTTGGATTATGAGTTCGTAGTTTGTGTTGGCTTTTAGGAAAGTGAGAGATTGTTAGCATAAAATGCCCTATACAAGCCAATGAGCCAATGGTTGGCTCGTTGGGATCTATGAAGTCTAGCCCAAATATATTACTCAAACTCACCTCTAAATGCGTAGGTTCATCTCTAGGGTTATTCACCTATTCAATACGCTCTCATAGAAAACGCTAACATCAACTAGCACCAGTGTTGTGCTTGTAGATCTGGTCAGGTTTATTGGCTCGAAGGATCACCGCTGTCATAGTGATTTCGCTGTTTATCGGTAATCCCTTTTCGTGTAAATTTGCATGTAATATGAATCAGGCGCAATCGATCGTCCCTGGATTTAAATCTTTTTATGTAATTTTCTGCTGCATTGTGAATTTGACGCCAATGAATAAAAATTTATTCTATTTTGAATTTTATAAAATTATAATATATAGTACACACATACAATGTGTACTTCTAAAACGGTCCTCATCATCACCATATTGTTGTCTTTTTAATCCTCATTATCATACTTTTTACTTTTTTATTTTTATTTTTACCATTGAAAATCAAGACCACTAGGACAAGATGCCTTGGCTATCATTGTAATCATTCTGGATGTGATGCATAGTAAATAACGTGATGTTATTTTTAATCTAAAAAAGTTTAAAAATATATATTATAGGGTGGACTCCACCCCATAATTTGTTTATTGTGGACGCCATACATTTATCGTAAAACTTGAAAATATAATATTTATAATTCTTGATTTTAATAGTCTCTAATATTTTTATACAAAAATTACTTACATTAAAGAATATTAAACATAAAAAGATAATTTTACGCATATAACTTGTGCATAGAATTGCTAGTAAGAATATATATTTTAATAATAATAAAGATAAATTTGCTAAAATTCATTGTATAAAAATCAGTTAACTGTAATTTATCTCACTATTTTTTTTAATATTGTCTATATGATACATAGATGCTTGGTTTTATGAAATATATCACTTTTACTTTAGTTGTAAATTTGGAAAAAGGAAAAAGGCAAAAAAAATATTTTAAAAAAAAATAAAAAAGCAAGCCCATATGGGTATTTTGATATTTTAAAGACTACGTTGAGGTTGTTTTATAAATTTCAACAATTGAAGGGACTGCATTGTAATTGCATCATTGCGTACTTTTCATATATGGATTCTAACAACGTACGAAGTCAATCTTTTCTCCGTCGCGGCGTCGCCGAAGCCCAATGGCGGAGCCTGTAGTTTCCATTACCCTCGAAACAATCCGCAGTCTCCTCGTTAAAGAAGTGAAGTTCTACTACGGAGTTAGGTCTCAAGTCGAGGAGATCCAGCTAGAGCTGCAGCGGATGCGATCTTTCTTGAAAGATGCGGATTCAAAGCAAGAAACCGATGAGCGAGTCCGTAATTGGGTTGCTGAAGTTCGAGAAGCTGCTTACGATATCGAGGATAACATTCTCATTTTCTTTGCTGTTAAGATCGCGTCGCGAAAGTACTCAAGAAAGTCTAGATTCAATGTTTTCAAGAAAATGAGTTTTTTCTTTAAGGAATTTGTTACCTCTCACAGGGTTGGATACAAGATTTCTGATATTAAAAGCAAGATTATTGGGCTCAGGGAGAGCTTGCATACTTATGGGATACAGCCCACGAGTGATCGAGGAGACGGGTTTGGTTTTAAAATTGCAGGAAATAGTGATTTGAGGAGGTCTTATTCGCATGTGGTTGAGGAAGACTTTGTGGGGATGGAGGAAGATATAAAGGTTTTGGTTGCTCATTTGATTGATGAGGAAAAAGATGGAGTGGTTTCTATATATGGGATGGGGGGTTTGGGGAAGACAACAATAGCTAGGAAGTTGTACAGTCATAGGATTGTGAGGCGGTATTTTGATGGTTTTGCTTGGACTTGTATATCTCAACAATGGGATAAGAAGGATATTTTACAAGGATTGTTGATAAAACTTCTCCCTGAGAAGAGAAATGAGATTCTTGTTATGAGGGATGAGGAGTTAGTGCGGCAGCTACATGATGTGCAAGTTAATAAGAAATGTTTAGTGGTTCTTGATGACATTTGGTCTAGCCAAGCTTGGGAAAGCTTGAAAGCCGCCTTTCCGAGCTCTAGAGTTGGTGCCGGCAGCAAAATACTTCTTACATCTCGCAATAGAGATGTTGCTACTTATGTCTGTCCCACTGGTTATTTGTATGAACCTAGAGTTTTAACTATGGACGAAAGTTTGGAGCTACTTTCCCGGAAAGTATTTCCTAGAAAGCAAGATGTTGCTGATGGTGAGTTTATAATTTGTGTTGGGTGCATCCATGATCTGTTTGTTGTATCTTTGTACGGTTTTGCTGCTCAGGTTTATTTTAAAGTATTAACTTTGATGCTTATTGTAGCAACCTTGTGGTGTAAGTTACTCTTGGTTGATCTAGTTGGTTTGTTGGAATAATTTTAGGCTCATGCTAGTTTTGTTTCCTCTTACATGTTTGGCCATAGTTTAATGTTACTACTCGGAGGTGCTTCTGTAAAGCATAATGTTCTGTTTTTGCTGGTTTAACATTTGTCACCACGGCAGAAGAACCTGGCTAGGCATGACCAACATAGTAACTTAATTCTCTCCCCTTTTCAGACAATGTTTTAGAATTTGTTTCTTTTACTGCAATAAAAAACCATATTAGCTACTGTTTGGATACTGCAAAACAAGATTACCTATTATTCCATGGCAAAATTCTATGGATGAGGCCATGATTTGTTTCTTTTTATTTTTCAGAATTTAGGATGGACCCAGATATGGAGAAATTAGGGAAGGAGATGGTGGGAAAGTGTTGTGGTTTGCCATTAGCAATTCTTGTGCTCGGCGGACTTCTGATTACTAAGCATACGCCAAGAGACTGGCAAATTGTATACGAGAATATCAACTGGTATTTGGCCCGGGGCGGAAGTCATGGACAACAAAAAGCCGTGTCGGAGGTTTTAGGCTTCAGTTACCATGACTTGCCTTATCGATTCAAGCAATGCTTTCTTTACTTGGCAAATTTCCCAGAGGATTTCGAGATAGAAGCTGAGAAATTGTACCAATTATGGCTGGCTGAAGGTATTATATCACCGGAGGAAAGGGCCGAAGAAGAAACAATGATGGATGTAGCTGAACGGTACTTAGCTGAACTGGCTCAAAGGTGTATGGTGCAAGTCAACGTGAAGGAAACGGCTGGTGGGTTCAAGAATTGTTGTCTACATGATCTTATGCGGGATATTTGCATATCTAAAGCGAAGGATGAAAATTTTGCTAACATAATCGATTTTAGACGCGAGAAGAAACCATTGGAATCATATTCATCTGGTTGCGAAACACGGAGAGTTTCTGTGTATTTCAATCCAAATGGTATGCATGGTCCGGTTTCTTGGGCCGAAAATCGTCAGTTGAGGTCAGCATTCTTTTACGCCAATGATTGTAGCAAAGAATTCTTACGACACGAAATGAAATCCCACCTCAGAAGCTTCAAATTTCTTAGAGTTTTAGAACTTCAAGGATTTCACAATGTTGACGAGTTGCCTAAAAGTATTGGAGATTTAATACATTTGAGGTACTTGGGTTTGCGCTATTCTATGTTCAAGAAGTTGCCATTGTCGCTGGAAAATTTAATATTCTTGCAGACACTTGATTTGGAAGTTGCTACTACGCTGGAAATCCCAAATATCCTATGGAAAATGGAAAGATTGCAACATCTATATCTTCCCGGTAACTTTCTTACTCGGGATGGTACAAAGTTGCGATTGGATGGATTAAATGAACTCGAGATGCTAGTGAACTTCACCACCAGTTTGTGTGATGTTAAAGATCTTGACAAATTGACTAATCTTCGGAAACTACGAGCTTCGATAAAGGATAAACTCGACGATCTTCCTAATATTATCAAATACATAAGCTTCACTCATAATAATCTTAGACGGACTTCGCTTTCAATTTCATGTCCACAGTTTTGTTCAGATTCAGAGCTAAATCAGTTGAGAACACTGCTGGATTGCCACCGGCTATACAAGTTATCTCTACGGGGCCGTATAGCTAAGCTTCCAGAACACTACCATTTCTCTTCAAGCATTGCTAAAATCTCATTCAAGGCTTCAGCACTCGAGGAAGATCCCATGGCAACACTCGAAAAACTACCGAAGTTAAATAGTTTAACTTTGTATGATTCCTCCTACATGGGAGAGAAAATTGTGTGTTCGTCCAAAGGTTTTCCTCGGCTTTTGTATCTGAAGCTGTGGCGTTTACCGAATTTGCAAGAATGGAGGATTGATGAAGGAGGGTTGCCAAAGCTCAATCGTTTGGTTGTTGCTCATTGTGAAAACCTGGAAATGCTTCCCGATGGACTGAGATTCATCACATCACTCCGAAAGGTGAATGTCCGTTCGATGCCCGAAGAGTTCAAGGATCGACTCCGAGCCGTGGATGGAGATGGAGGAGATTTCTATAAAGTTCGTCATGTTCCCCACATCAAACTTGATTGAATCATTTGTCTCTTCATGTTGAAGCAATGTGTTTGTGTAACGTATTTGATAATTAGGTCCTAATTTATAGCTTTGTGCTCTCATATATTATGAACTGGTGTATCTCGTGGGCCAATGTGGTGTCTATTATTATTTTATATTTATGTTTGAGACCCTTTTTTGTTAAATTCTTGTTAGTTTGTATAAGTTGAGTATATGATATTTATCTTTTATACCGTTGGGATAAATATATAAAATCGAAGAATTGTCTCAGCTGGAACAGCTAATAAATAATGGGAGCAAACCAAATTATCACTTTTATGGGTTTTTTTTTAGATAAGCGTCAGTACTCAGCTACAAAAATTATTTTGTACACAGCGAGTGGTTCTGTTTTTCTTTTAATGGGAGCTATATGGTTCTAATGAACCAACATTAAATTTTGAAATATTAGCTAATCAGCCCTAATTGTATCTTTCATGAAAGTGTACGGATTGGTTTTTAAGGAAAATTTTCACTTCTATGGGTTTTTTTAGATAAAAAAAATTTGTAGAATGGCTATTTTTTTGTTTATTTCCTAAACTTTATTAATTGATTTATCGTACTTTTTATCTAGCCATACAAGGTTAATATGAAATTTGTGATTAATGGACACTCGTGGAACATGTAAACCCGAGAAACATGTACCATATTGTATGACTTTTGGGTGATGGGCTTTAAATGTTCTCATTTATTAAAGGAAAATTATAAGGAAGTACACTTTTGTAACACAAAATCTACTTAAGTTTTGGGAAAAAATCTTAGTGCATAACAAGCCAAACTGGAAACAATTTTGTTGAAATAGGTCCAATTTTCAATCAATTTGGTGTTTTTTGATGACTCTTTTATCCCTCAATGGTTTGATATATTGCATTCTATCCCTTAGGCTTTTGTTTAAATTACAAAGAAGTTCATATATAATATTTAATTATCTTTTATATCCTTATATTTATAGAAAAGTAACATTTAACATCGTCTTTTTATAAGTCTCTATTTTTTGCGATCCTTGGCATAAAAATGGTATCAGAGCCTAGGTTTATTCTGGAAATACTATAATAATATCTTGAATATTAATTGTAACCTATACGGAGGAGACGATTCAAGATAATATGGACCCGAACGTATGTTCGAAGTGTCATTTTTACAGGTGATACTTCCAGATTGGAAGCACTTAATCAGAAGCATATGGCAGAAGCTCAACGCTTCAACCATAAGTGTAAACAATTACGAGGAACAGGTTTATGCACACCAGGCATAAATCATTACAAGAAATTGGAAAGGATTGCTAAGAGGCTTCATCAAGTGAACCTCAAACTACAGTTTCAGTTAGCCAAACTTCAGGAAGACAATCATCCTGAACACGAGGACGTTGTTCTAGACCCCAATGATCCAACAGTGTCCGGACCAGATGATTAGGATGGGAGAACCAACCTTTCATGAAATCGCGCCAGATTCTTCTAAGATATCCCAAGATCTTAGAGAGATTCAGAAGACAGTGCAGCGTTATGGCTACCTTCAATACCATGTCCCTGCACAGATCCATCAGATTCAAAGTCAGATGGAGATTATGATTAAACATCAGGAGAAAATTCTTGAAAACCTTCGTAATGTTCAATCCAGAGTTAAGGAGTTGGAGTCAAGACCAAGTCCGATAGGAAGAAGGAACGGAGGGTGGTTACCACTGTCCTATGGAACAGAACCCCTTTTACACCAAAAGGGGAAAACGGAGGAGGTCCGAAGGCCTTTGACGAAAACTGAAAAAATGATAGCAGTCCTACGAGGAGAGCCCATACTTCCCACAAAGTAATGGAAAGAATCAACCTGGAAGATCTACGTGATCTTGCTGATTCTTTTGCGGGATTAAATCTCGTAGAATTCAAGACATGAGAGCTTGTGCCAAGACCTCCACCACAAGAAAGTTTCGGGTCACACAATCCACCCGAAGGAGATGAAAGTATGCCGCACACGGAAGATTTCACCTCAGCAACTTTGGACCCCCCAGTTGGTACAAGGAACTGCTCTCGTAGGCCAGATATACATCAAACGCCTTACGGGAAATCTCAGCTGGATCCAAATTATCCATATGGACTTATGCTCAACATGGATATCTTGGATTTCAAAACAGAGAAGTCCTTATTGATGAATGGGCTTCAACAATGAGAATAGCAGCAGGAATACTTGACTTAAGCAAAGAAGGATTAATTTTACTTCTTAAAATGAGTCTGGAAGGATCAGTCAAGATTTCCTGTGATATGGGAGACCCATGTACCAAGGAAGAAGTTTTAGCCGGAGAGTCCCTAAAAGAAATTGTGGACAAGATGGCAAAAGTCTTTAAAATCTGTTTCATTAGAGTAAGTTACTTCGAGGAAATGGAGGAAGAGAAGGCTAAAAAATACAGACAAGCTCTAATTAGCCTGGAACTACATGATATCTGTTATGTAGACGAGTACATCAAACTCTTTACAGAGTATCGATGGAAGGCAAAGATGGAAGAAAAGGATGCAGCTGAACTGTTCTTTGCCAAAATTCCGAGCCCATGGAGAGAAATGCTTATCCAGGAATATATACCTCATGCAATCGAGACGGTGTCCAGGAGAATGTCATTTCTTAAAGTTAATATTGTGGAGTGGTACTACCAAGCAAAGCTCCAAAAGAATTTCAAGAAGCTCAAAGGAATCAACAAAATAGCTCCTCTTTGTTGTACGGGAAATGATATCCCTACAATCATTGGAAACTACCTACAAAGGCGAAAGATGAAAAAACACAGAAGTCATCCATATGCCCGAGGAAGTAGTTCAAGAAGAAGTAGGTATTTATGGAGACCTAGAAAGTTCTGGTCAAAGCAGAAAGCCCGAAGCTACAAATCGGGGCAACGATCAGAACCAACAAGGAGTAGAATCTCGTCGACAGGTTCTAATCAAGCTAGTTCTAGCATAACACCAATGAAAAGAACTTTCAGATGCACACACACTCATGCAAATGAGAGTTTCAAAGATTGTAACTGCTGGACATGTGGAGCAAGATGACATATCTCTACAGATTGTCCAGAAAACCAAGGCCGTGGAGTTTGACAGTTTGAGCATACCAAAGAATTTGAGGATGCTTTTAGTACAGGTGTATCAATTTGAGGATATTCCCTCAGAGGAAAGCATATACGAAGAAGAGATCTATTCTGATGGAGGTGAATCCAGCTCAGAATCAGAGTGAATGAGAGTTCCTTCAACACGTAATCAGAGAAGAGTCGTCGGGGTTTTTCTCTCATACCATTGTTTTTCATAAAACTCTTATGAGGATCATGAAGGAAGAACCAAAGCTTCAAATGTATGATGGATTTACAATTGGAGCGATGGAGAAAGCCATGGATATTATTGGTCTTCGAAGCAGGAAGCATCAGATTATCCATAGGATTACAACATGTGAATTTGCTATCCCGATGGAATTCATGGGAAGCCAAACTGAGATGCAATTAATCCCCTACAGAAATCCAGGAGATTAAAAGCAAAGTGAAAAGAGAGGTTGCTAATACACTCTCATGGATTCATATCAGAGCCATTAGATTTATCGTTAAAGCAGCATTCAAGGAAGGAATTGATTCACCCATCAACTTGGCGATCTTTGACAAGAGAATCCCGAACCTCAAAGATTCATGTTTGGGAGCAGTGGCAGGAAATCTGTATGCAGGAAAGATGGCCTTCAACATCTATCTGAGAATTGCATACAATTTAGGAGATCGAGACTTCAACAAAGTTCTCACTCTTCATCAAGATTTTAAAAGAGAAGATTTAATAAAAGAAGGGAACATGCCTTACTCGATCACCTACAAGGTGTCATACGCACTCTCGAATACTCATCATTCCGAGGTATTCTTGAGAAAGGAATTCATCGAAGTTCCCAGAATCTTCGAAGATTTCGCCAAAGCAGTATTGCCGGACATCATTGATACTCCGACAATAGGAGAGATCAACATGAGGATACAAGATCAATGTAAGGACCCTAGTTCCTTAAGTGCGGATTAAAGGCGTAAATAGAGCTAACATGCATCTAAAGAATATAAAGTTCGTGTTGATGCCTTGAGCCGTTAAGATTACAGGCCAAAATAAAATTCCGAAAAGGATTAATTACATCCCCAACCAATTGAATGTTAATCCTATAGCTTTACACTACTCCTAGAGTAGAGACTATACAAAAGAATTAAGCCTGCTATGCCAAAAGTACTCCTCACTAGCTCACCGCATCAACCCGTCCGCCCAAATGTACCTACAGGAACAACCCCAAAACCATGAGCATGTACATAAACCTTATTCACAATAATATGATTGTAATTCAAATGCATAAACCGTAATGTATGTCATGACATGCATCCATTCCATGTATACCAATGGTCATTCCCAGTCTTATTATATCAGTGGCATAATACCCCTCGCGTTTACATGACAGCGGCATTAATACCCCTCGCTTCGACATATTAGCGGCATAATATCACTCGCAATAGTAATATGACAACGGCATGATCCATCGCTTCGACATATTTGCGGCATCATCGCTATAATATGATAGCGACAAGTATTCTATCATCGCTTCGACATGAAGGCGGCAAGTATTCTTCATCACTGGAATATAATCTCGACTCGCAATCACATGCACCAATGCATCCAATATACACATGCAACCACAATGCATATTCAACCCATGTATGCAACCATGATGCATAACCAAGACCATGTATAATCAATAATTAATTCCATGTGCGCAACCATAATGCATAACCAATTCAATGCGTAATAATACGTTTTACCGTCCGATGCCCGTATGTCTCACTACGTACCTTAGTCCCAAAATGTGTTGTGTCGTGGACTTTATCTCCTAAGCTGTGGGGCCACCTGTGATGGTTCTACACATTCACACAAACCAATATTAGGAGCCAATAATAGTCCCATATCAAAAATTCCACAAAAATATCCGAAAACACATTTTTCTGTGTCTCGCGATCGATCGCCGCGAGGGCCCGATCGATCGCGTGATCACTCTGCCCGCTGCCGAATTTTTCTGTCCTCGGCGATCGATCGCCACATTTTGCGCGATCGATCACCAGCCTCACCGATCGATCGCCCAAATGTGGCGATCGATCGCCAAATGATACGGGTGCGCACTGATGCGCGCGATCGATCGCCAGAAACGGGCGATCGATCGCCGATCCCTGCACTTCGAAAACCACCATTTTTGCTCCAAAATTTCTTCCCCATTTTCACCAACACTTACACCAACAAACCAATAACATAAAAACACTATAAACCTTCAACAAACACCTTTAAACAACCAAAAATCCAACATCCAACCAAAAACCATACCAACCCAAAACAAACTCATTTTAAAACAACCAAAACCATTTCAAATCCAAACCAAACTCCATTAAAACACCAAGGAGGTATCCATACCTCTTGAGGACTCCAAATCCTACCAATAATCTCACAAACAAGACTTTTTGCAAGGATTTCCCCTCCACTTGCAAGGCAAAAACGAAAATGGTGAATGGGTTAGGGTTGGGAGAGTGAATTGGGGATTTGGTAAAGTGATGGGTAAGGTGGGGGTAGTGGGGTTAAAAAGGGGGTTAATTAAAATTGCACCCCAACAATTACCATGATGTATAAACTACCCCAACATGATATTTTAAAAGCATTTTACCAAAATGCATCAAAACCCCAATTAAGCACATACATTACCAAATAATATCAACCATCACATGTAAACCATGATAACACCCAATTCCCAACATGCATAACATGCACCCTGAAACGCTCTACCGGGTCACGCCTACCATGTGACTAAGCATTTCACCAAGATTATTAATTCCCACACATAATTTAATTATCACCATAATCACATAAACATAATTAATGCCCAAATTGCATATAATTATTTCGGGGATATCACAATACTCCCCTACTTATAAGATTTCGACCTCGAAATCGCATGCACTTACCCAAACGAAAATAAACATAAATCACATACCAGAGAATAGTTCCGGGTAGTGCTGCACCATATGCCGCTCCGTCTCCCACTGTGGCCTCCTCGACATCCCTGCGATCCCACTGAACCTTGACCATCGGTATCACTTTGTTCCGAAGTCTGCGATCAGTCCTGTCCACAATCCTGACTGGCCGTTCCTCATAGGATACATCAGAATCTAACTGCACCTCAGAAGGCTGCAACACATGAGACGGATCCGGCTCATACTTCCGCAACATAGATACGTGGAATACGTCATGAATACCAGACAACGACGGTGGCAGTGCCAAACGGTAAGCCAAGGTACCGATGCACTGTAAAATCTCATACGGTCCCACATACCTCGGAGACAATTTCCCACGCATACCAAACCAAACCACACCTCTGAAAGGTGAGATCTTCAAAAAGACCCTGTCTCCCAACTGAAACTCCAACGGTCTCCGCCGTTTATTCGCATAGGCTGCCTGTCTGTCCTGAGCTGCCTTCATTTTCTGACGGATAACCTTTACCTTATCCTCCATTTCCCGAATCAGTTCGGGTCCTCCTACTGCTTTACTGGTCAAATCATCCCAGTACAATGACGACCTACAACACCTACCATACAGAGCCTCAAACGAAGCCATCTGAATACTCGCCTGATAGCTGTTGTTGTATGAGAACTCTACCAAAGCCAATGAATCTTGCCATGAGGCGTCAAACTCTAATACACAAGCCCGTAGCATGTCCTCGAACGTCTGTATAGTACGCTCAGTCTGATCGTCCATCTGGGGATGATATACCGTGCTCAACCTCACCTCAGTACCCAAAGCTGACTGAAGTCCTCCCCAGAAATGAGATGTGAACCGTGGATCTCTGTCAGATATAATGGACACTGGAATCCCATGTAGTCTCACTATGTCCCGGACATATAGCTGAGCCATCCTCAAGTATGTGTATGTCATACTGTAGGGAATGAAGTGAGCTACCTTCGTCAGCCTGTCAATGATCACCCAGATGGCATCACAAACCGAAGTAGTCCTCGGCAAATGGGTCACAAAGTCCATGGATATATTCTCCCATTTCCACTCCGGTATCTCTAAGCTCCTTAGCTCGCCACCAGGCCTCTGCCTCTCTGCCTTAACCTGCTGATAGATCAAACACCTCTTGACAAACGCGATCACATCACGCTTCATCCGTTTCCACCAGAATTGATCACATAGATCCTTATACATTTTTCTTCCTTCTGGGTGGATACTAAATCAGATACTATGAGTTCGCTCCAAGATCCCTCTACGCAACTCCGGCGTACACGGAACTACCCACCGATTACCGAGTCTCAAAGAACCATCCTCAGCCACTCTGAACTTTGATAGCTGACCCTGAAGTACCAATGATGACCATCTCTGAACCTCATCATCCGTTATCTGGGCTTTCCTGATGTTCTCATAAATGTCCGGCTCTGCCAATAAAGTCGATACCCATACCGGCGATGCATCCACATCAAAATCATAGCCCAGATGGCAACAAGAAGTCATCATAGCCGATAAGTACATGGCATCCTCCGCAGTACTCTTCACCTTCCGACTCAAGGCGTCTGCCGTCAAGTTTGCTTTTCCCGGATGGTACTCTATCTCACAGTCATAGTCCTTGAGCAAATCCATCCATCTCCTCTGACGCATATTTAACTCCGCCTGAGTAAATAAGAATTTCAGGCTCTTATGGTCCGTGTATATGGTAAAAGATGTACCATACAAATAATGTCTCCAAATCTTCAGGGCAAAGATAATGGCCGCCAATTCCAAGTCATGGACTGGGTATCTAGCCTCATGCGGCTTCAACTGCCTCGATGCATAAGCTACCACATGCTTATCTTGCATCAATACACACCCCAAGCCCTGTAGCGATGCGTCAGTGTATAGAACAAACCTCTTGTTCTCCGTGGGAATCACCAACACGGGTGCCGTCGTCAATCGATGCTTCAACTCTTGGAAGCTCTGCTCACAAGCCTCAGACCAATAAAACGGTACCCCCTTTTGAGTCAACTGAGTCAAAGGCTTAGCAATCTTAGAAAATCCCTCGACGAAGCGTCGGTAATAACCTGCCAAACCAAGAAAACTCCGTATCTCGGGCACAGAAGTGGGTGCAGCCCACTCCATCACACCCTCAATCTTCCTGGGATCCACCGATATCCCACTACTAGATATAACATGCCCCAGAAATACTACACTGCTCAACCAAAACTCACACTTGCAGAGCTTGGCATATAACTGGTGGTCTCTGAGGATCTGGAGCACTGTCCTCAAGTGTTTCACGTGCTCTTCCTCGCTCCGGGAGTAGATGAGTATGTCGTCAAGAAATATAATGACGATGTAAGGACCCTGGTTCCTTAAGTGCGGATTAAAGGCATAATTAGAGCTAACATGCATTATCAGAGTATAAAAGTTCGTGTTGAGACTTTGAGCCTTAAGAATTACATGCCAAGTTAAGGACTATCAAATGGATTAATTACATTCTCAAACAAATGAACGTTATTCACTATAGCTTTACACTACTCCTAGAGTAGGCACTATACAAAATAATCCTGTCCTTCCTCATCAAAAGTGTTCTTCACAAGCTCACCGCATCAACCCGCCTTAGCCCCTTTATCATGCCAAAAAGGTACCTACAAGGACAACCCCCAAAACATGAGCATATAATAATTCATATCCAACACAATATGAATATAAGGCGTAAATGCATAAACCGTAATAAAACACTTCCTGTTTTTCCATGCATTTTAAACGCTCCCTTTTTGGTTGTCCCTGTACCATAACTCATGAGTATAATCAATAGATTATTTAATGGTTCACACATGTCATGACATAACACCATTTCATTATCACCAATTACCAATCCCTAGTCTGTTATATTAGTGTATTTTAATGCACCTCGCTTGTCATGACAACGGCACTAATACCCCTCGCTTCGACATATTAGCGGCATTGAATAACCTCGCGCAAATGCGACATGCGGCAATACCCTCGCTTCAACATTTGGGGGCAAATATTCTTTCCTCGCTACCATGTGACAGCGGCAAGTATTCTATCATCGTTTCAAGTGACAACGGCAAAGCATTAAAATCATCACTCTATATAACCATGACTCATGGGATGTGCACCAACAATCATCATATGCATATACAATCATCATGCACAATTCAACATGTATTTGCATCCACAATGCACAATTCCATATATACTCGCATCCACAATGCATAATCAATGAGTATAATAGATACATGTACCGTTGGGTGCCCGTACGTCTCATTACGTACCTTTCCAAAAGTGGGATTTGATATGACTTCACTTCCTTGGTTGCGTCGCCACCTGTGATGGTTCTACACAATCACACAACCCAATATTAGAAACCAAATAATAGCCAAATACCAAAAATTCGTCAAAAAATCCATTTCCCAAAATTCTGCTGCTGGCGATCGATCGCGAGCCTTACCGATCGATCGCCTCGACATGGCGATCGATCGCCAGACTTCACTGGCTCGCGGCGATTGATCGCGCCATTTATGGCTATCGATCGCCTGCACCCTATTTCTCGCACTGCCCTTCGGCAATCATAAAATACCCCAACATGGTATTTTAAAAGCATTTTACCAAAATGCACCCAAAACTTCAATTAAATCCATGCTTTCCAAAATAATTACCAACCATTACAATTAAATCATGCTAACACCCAATTTCCCAATAAGCACAACATGCATCCCAAAATGCACTACCGGGTCACGCCTACCATGTGACTAAGCATTTCAACATGATAATTAATTCCAACACATAATTCAATTATCGCCATAATTAATCACGTAAACATAATGCCCAAATTGCGATTAATCATTTCGGGGATATCACGGACGAACTGGTCAAGATATGGTTGAAACACTCTGTTCATCAAGCTCATAAAGACAGCCGGGGCGTTCGTCACACCGAACGGCATAACTAGGAACTCGTAGTGCCCATAACGAGTCCGAAACGCTGTCTTCTGCACATCCTCCTCCCTGACTCGTATCTGATGGTAACCCGACCTCAAGTCAATTTTGCTATAAAGCTTAGTACCCTGCAACTGATCAAATAAATCATCAATCCTTGGGAGAGGATACTTGTTCTTCACCGTGGCATTATTCAGTTGCCGGTAATCGATGCACAAACGCATTGAACCATCCTTCTTCTTCACAAAAAGAACCGGTGCGCCCCAAGGCGATACGCTAGGGCGTATATATCCTTTGTCAAGGAGTTCCTGTAGTTGCTCCTTCAACTCCCTTAACTCTGCCGGTGCCATCCTGTAAGGGGCACGAGAAATAGCGGATGTCCCCGGTAATAACTCAATCCCAAACTCGACTTCTCTAGGGGATGTGAATCCTGGAATCTCCTCCGGGAACACATCAGAAAACTCTGCTACCACTGGTACATCATCAACTCTTAATTCTTTACTCTTTCCCGTCGTGTCCACGACATAGATGAGATAGCCCGTGTGCCCACGTTCCAATAATTGGGACATTTTGACCGCTGAAATCAACGGAATCTTCGCACGAGAACCGTTGCCATAAAAAGTCCACTGAAATCCCAAATCAGATATGAACCGAACTGTCCTCTGCCGGCAATCTACCACTGCCTAATATCTGTTCAGAATGTCGATGCCCACAATGCAGTCGAAGTCTGACATACCCAAAACAATCAAATCTGCCTTTATCTCATTGCCCTCAAAATAAATGAGGCAGTCCATCAGAAACTGATCAGCAACAACTTTCCTTCCGGTGGGTGTCGAGACCAATAGAGACGTGGGTAACGGAGACGTGCACATATGATGTCTCTCCACAAAGTCCGCAGACACAAAGGAGTGCGAAGCACCCGTGTCTATCAAAATAAAGGCGGAATATGTAAATAAGAGGCACGTACCAGCTATCACATCCTCTGGAGCTGCATCGGCCTGCTCCCTGCTCAGTGCATAGACCTGTCCCTGAGGTGGCCCCATCGCCTGTCCTCCTATAAGTCGAGGCATCATCGGTTGCCTCTGCTGTACCGTCCCACTAGAAAATCTCCCTCGACCTTCCCTAAGATCCATATGTCCTTCCCGATTGGGACAACGTCGAGCAATGTGGCCCGGCTCGCCACATATGTAGCACACAGAACAATCACGCATCAAATGCGGCCCTCCGCAAAAGTGGCCCTTAACATCTCCAACTCTACTAACTTGAGTTGGTACCCCAAAAGTAGATGCACCACCCCTCCGGTCTCCTTGCTTCCGGTTATCCGGCCGCTTTCCGCTAAATCGGGAAAAAGAAGGAGTCCCCCGTGACTTAAAAGATCCTCCTCGGGGCCTCAGATTCTCAGATGTAGATCTTTGTGATGAAACTGGTGGGGGTACGACTTCAGAGTAAGCACTCACCCCTATCTCTGCTAACTCCGCTCTAACAAGCGCATCATCAAAAGATGTCAGGTTGTTGGTAATAACCCGGTCAAACAGCTCCGGTCGCAGGCCCTTCAAAAAGTGCCTCATCTTAGCATGCCCATTTGTTGCAATATGAGGAACATACCTCAATAGTGATGAGTAATGCATGGCATAGTCCGAGACTGCCATGCCCCCTTGCTTCAGATTAGTAAACTCATCCTCCTTAGTTTGCCTAGCCGCAACAGAGAAGTACCGGTTTAGAAACCGGGTTCTAAATAAGGTCCAGTCAATCACCATACCCTGAGCTCTCAACTCCATCACTGTCGTCTTCCACCACATGGAAGATTTCTTCGCTAGTTGGAACTCCGCTAGCCTTAACCAAGCCGTCATAGCACAAGGCGCGGACACAAATATCTGTTCCAGTCTCTCTAGCCACTCTTCGGCCTCTTCCCCTGTCTCTGTCCCCTCAAACATGGGCGGGTGGAAAGTCAGAAACTGAGTAAGACTAAGCTCCCCGGGTAGTAACAACTGAGCCACTGGTTCTACTCCCACAGCAGGCGGAGGCAAAGGATTTGTTTGACCAATGCTAGCATTCACACTGCCTACATCCCCTACCTCTTCATTGAGGTTCCCCAAGTTCATAGCCGTCATGCTGTAACACAAGGGTTAACAACAATTCCAAAAAATATATATGCTACACCGTTAGATAACATGAATGATAAATAGCATGTTAGTATAACAATTGTATACACAAATATGCGCCACATGCATAAACATGTCCAAATGTAAACACCTAGCCAAACATGCTAAGGCTACCATTCACTCGTTCCCGGGTTCTCTAACCTGGCTCTGATACCACTAATGTAAGGACCCTAGTTCTTAAGTGTGGATTAAAGGCGTAAATAGAGCTAACATGCATCTAAAGAATATAAAGTTCGTGTTGATGCCTTGAGCCGTTAAGATTACAGGCCAAAATAAAATTTCCAAAAAGGATTAATTACATTCCCAACCAATTGAATGTTAATCCTATAGCTTTACACTACTCCTAGAGTAGAGACTATGCAAAAGAATTAAGCCTGCTATGCCAAAAGTACTCCTCACGAGCTCACCGCATCAACCCGCCTTAGCCCGTCCGCCCAAAAGTACCTACAGGAACAACCCCAAAACCATGAACATGTATATAAACCATATTCACAATAATATGATTGTAATTCAAATGCATAAACCGTAAATACGATTTACTTCCTGTGTTTAATACATTTAAAAGCTCCCTTTGGTTGTCTCTGTACCACATTCATAATCAATGGATTATAATACAATTAATGTATGTCATGACATGCATCCATTCCATGTATACCAATGGCCATTCCCAGTCTTATTATATCAGTGGCATAATACCCCTCGCGTTTACATGACAGCGACATTAATACCCCTCGCTTCGACATATTAGCGGCATAATATGCCTCGCAATAGTAATACGACAGCGGCATGATCCATCGCTTCGACATATTTGTGGCAAATATTCTTCATCGCTATAATATGACAGCGGTAAGTATTCTATCATCGCTTCGACATGAAGGCGGCAAGTATTCTTCATCACTGTAATATAATCTCGACTCGCAATCACATGCACCAATGCATCCAATATACACATGCGACCACAATGCATATTCAACCCATGTATGCAACCATGATGCATAACCAAGACCATGTATAATCAATAATTAATTCCATGTGCGCAACCATAATGCATAACCAATTCAATGCGTAATAATACGTTTTACCGTCCGATGCCCGTATGTCTCACTACGTACCTTAGTCCCAAAATGTGTTGTGTCGTGGACTTTATCTCCTAAGCTGTGGGGCCACCTGTGATGGTTCTACACATTCACACAAACCAATATTAGGAGCCAATAATAGTCCCATATCAAAAATTCCACAAAAATATCCGAAAACACATTTTTCTGTGTCTCGCGATCGATCGCCGCGAGGGCCCGATCGATCGCGTGATCACTCTGCCCGCTGCCGAATTTTTCTGTCCTCGGCGATCGATCGCCCCATTTTGCGCGATCGATCACCAGCCTCACCGATCGATCGCCCAAATGTGGCGATCGATCGTCAAATGATACGGGTGCGCACTGATGGCGCGCGATCGATCGCCAGAAACGGGCGATCGATCGCCGATCCCTGCACTTCGAAAACCACCATTTTTGCTCCAAAATTTCTTCCCATTTTCACCAACACTTACACCAACAAACCAATAACATAAAAACACTATAAACCTTCAACAAACACCTTTAAACAACCAAAAATCCAACATCCAACCAAAAACCATACCAACCCAAAACAAACCCATTTTAAAACAACCAAAACCATTTCAAATCCAAACCAAACTCCATTAAAACACCAAGGAGGTATCCATACCTCATGAGGACTCCAAATCCTACCAATAATCTCACAAACAAGACTTTTTGCAAGGATTTCCCCTCCACTTGCAAGGCAAAAACGAAAATGGTGAATGGGTTAGGGTTGGGAGAGTGAATTGGGGATTTGGTAAAGTGATGGGTAAGGTGGGGGTAGTGGGGTTAAAAAGGGGGTTAATTAAAATTGCACCCCAACAATTACCATGATGTATAAACTACCCCAACATGATATTTTAAAAGCATTTTACCAAAATGCATCAAAATCCCAATTAAGAACATACATTACCAAATAATATCAACCATCACATGTAAACAATGATAACACCCAATTCCCAACATGCATAACATGCACCCTGAAACGCTCTACCGGGTCACGCCTACCATGTGACTAAGCATTTCACCAAGATAATTAATTTCCACACATAATTTAATTATCACCATAAATAATCACATAAACATAATTAATGCCCAAATTGCATATAATTATTTTGGGGATATCACAATCAACCTGTTCTGAACAGAAGCAGGAGCCTTATGATCGAGCCAATAAGGATATCTTTCCAACAGGATAGGTTAATCAGCAACTATCAGGCGGAAAAACAGAAGGCAACCTCAAGCAGATTTCAGAAAAGTCCTGATATATTCTAAACAATAGGAAAACTGAAATGCCCAGAAGGCTGGAGAGAAGTGCAGATAATTTTCGACAACACCGAGAAGAACAATATCTTCCCCTGCAATGTCCTATATTATTTGCAACAACCTACAGTTGGCAAATTTCAAGGAAACCTTCAAATTGGTGAAATTGATCTCACAATTGAAGGAATTGCCGGAAGGATCCAGAACAACTTATTCTAGGGATTGAATTTCTTGAGGAACATAAACCTTGGGAAAGATTGCAAGATGGAATGGAATTCACGGTCGACGGAAAGAGATACCGAATTCGATGACCACCAGTCCATTCTCAATATACATCTCGATCGGGATGTTATATGAGAAGTACCGGGCAAAATATTTTACAGCCTACATAGATTCAGGAGCTGGAATATGTACTGCCAGGAGAGATATCTCCCCCAAAGAAGTTGGTGAAAAATTACCAGCCATTGCCGGAAGAGACTTTTCCAAGAGGATCCTTATTCTTAATGAAGGAATCAAAGGAGCGGAAATCATTATCGGCGGAGCAGGCGGTACCCCATGGTACAAAGTCAAAACTCCACCTATTTATTTCCATGATACAGGCGCAGATATGCTGTTAGGAAACAATTTCCTACAGACATTCAAGCGGTTCACACAGGAGAACGAGACCAGGAGACTTTTTTTCGCAACCCTTTGTGATCATAAGATTATTGTGCAGAGACTATGGGAGGCGTTTCACAGAAAATTCAGAAAGAAGTGACTTCAGAAACCCTGTTGCTATTAAAAAAGGCATTACAAGAAGAAGTTCCACAACCTAAAACTACCCTTGAAGAGCAAATTACTCTAGAGGATGTAAAAAGGAAAATTCGGAGGAACTACAACGAGGATCCACTAGCATGGTGGAAATACTTTGATGGTGAAAGCCGGAAAAGAAAATGAGTTTGTCAGATTTAGACCAACCCCCATGAATATGGAAGATCGGATGGATATGCAGATGATACTTAAGGAACATCTTGACATTAAGTTAATCTCAGCAGTTATTTCTCCATACAGCAGTCCATGATTTCTTATTCGAAATCATGGAGAAATTAAACGAGGAAAGTCGAGATTGGTGATCAACTATAAATGGATCAACGAAATCTTGGAGTTCGATGGTTATTTTATCCCAAGTAGAGAACATTTGGTAAATAGCATCAAGAATGCCAAAGTGCTTTCTAAATTCGATTGCAACTCTGGGTTCTTCCAGATTAAAATGGAGGAAGCAAGCAGAAAGTTTACAGCATTCTCCACACCATAAGGACATTATATCTGGAATGTTATGCCATTGGGATTGGCAAATGCTCCCTAGATATATCAAAGAAAGATGGATAATATGTTCAAGGATTACTTCAGCTTCATGTTCGTTTATATTGACGGCATCCTCATAGCGTCAAAAAACATGAAAGAACATCTTAAACATCTGGAAATCTTTTCAGACGTTTGTTACAAGGAAGGATTAGTGCTTTCTGAAAAGAAAGCAGTGATTGCTACAAGACAGATCGAGTTCCTTGGAATCGAGATCGACGAATCTGGAATCATTCTGCAATATCCGATTACCTCAAGGGTTTAAAACAACTTCAGAGTTTTTTAGGAGTTGTTAATTTTGATGGGATGTTTATCAACAATCCAGCAAACCACAGGAAGGTGTTCAGTCAACTACTCAAGAAAGATGTTAAGTTTGACTGGAATGAATATCACAGACAAGCTGTCAAACAACTAAAGGAGGTTTGCAGGCAACTACCAAAGCTTGCAATACCAAACGACGAGGATGAACTGGTATTATACACAGATGCCAGTGATAATTGGTGGGCTGCAGTCGTCATGAAAGTCACACCAGAAGGAGAAGTGTCATGCAGATATTGCAGTGGGTTATTTGATAACAGCGAAGTTATCAGATGGCACATCAACGAGAAGGAGTTCTTTGCAGTTCGAAAGGCTTGTAAAAAATGGCAATTATTTTACTTGCAAAGAAATTTATCTTAAAAATAGATAATACTAGTGTTAAGCCTTTTCTGAAAAATAAAATTGAATCAAAACCAGAAAAGGCTAGACTTTTAAGATGGCAGGCTGAATGCCAATATTATGATTATGATATTGTCATTGTGATATGTGATAAAAATATTCTTGCAAATTTCTTAACACGAGATGGAGGGACACATTGCTGGCGATACCCTCAAACGAGTTAGGAATCTCAGGGAAAACCTGGAGATCCTGGAACGATATTTTGGGACTCTTTGTCTCAATGCAGAGGTCGCGGGACGACTTCAACGAGCAGATCAGGAACTTGTTACTGATCATATACGAGCATGCTTTCGGGACCATGAACGATTGTTTGAAGTCTTGAAAGGGCCTATCCTTCAGGACGCATCTTCAACGGTGCAAAAAGAAGTGTTTAGAGAACGGGGCTCATCTAACCCGGAGGCAAGGATTCAAGTACCCCTGTCACGAGTGCTGCAGATGATGCAATCTTTGAGGATGTACAACCTGTAGCGAATGTTGAGGGTCAGGTGTCATCACAGTCTGAACCTTCAAGTCAACCCAGCACCTCTGGGTAAAAGAGGAAGAGTTGAATCTTAGGCCAATGACTGGCAACTTTTAAGGTTCAAACTAATGATGAATTAATTTCTTCACCTATGCAGGATTACCAACGCACTTGGGAGAAACTAATTACCAGGCGAGGTATCAACCCAGACAAATCTATAGTTGATATCTCAGGGAAATATCCGAGAGTTTGGATGAAACCAGGCAGCCATCCAAACGATGTTCAGGAATGGTATAATTTTGGAGCTCTGGCTTCGGTTTATACTGTGGCACTAGCCTTCTCTGAAATATCAAAATTAGCGAAATGGATCAGAGAAGCTGTTTACGAAACTTGGGCCAATAATCCACATATGGCAAGATGCGATATCTTGGAGTTGTATTTTTTCAGTGCTGCTCTAGAATTTTTTCAGATGCTGCTCTAGAACCGGCGAAGAAAGGCTTCATCGAAGATTTTCATTTTATCAAGCTTAGAAGACCAGATGGAAATGCCCTGAAAAATATAAAAATGGCTCTACCAGAAGGAATTTCAATTTTGGCTGGAACTATCACAGAGGATGAAGTTTCAACAAGACAAGCATGGGGTCTTTGGGTTTGTCTAACAGAAATGGACAAAGTCAAATACTCATTCAAGTTCTTTCAGAATTCAGCCAACAGAACTTTCTAGCTGAATTCCATGACAGGAACCTCCACGAGATTTGCCGAAGAACTCTTTGAAACCAAAAGAAGAATTCTTTGGGAAAACAAGATCCCGGCAGGAAAGGAGACTTCCCGGAAATTCTGCAACATGGCACACATTGGCCGATGGATATACCATATTTGCCAAGCATGCCAGAGCAGAAAGAACCAGAGTTCGGGAAAGGATTCCGCTCCAAACCCGATAGATCAGAGGCAGAAAGAGACAAAAGACCTGCTGACAAGAGAGCCCATTTTCCTAAAGCTCGGGGACCACAAAAACCACTAATGTAAAGATTCCCCGACAAAGGAAAAGAGGTGGACCATTAGAAGTTAGTGCGGATACTGTTCAACGCACTCAAACAAAAAATAATGGACCACTCACGAGAAAAGTTGGCACATTCAGACAAAGATGCCAGACCACGTGAAAGTTAAGGCGCACTCACAGGCGCACTCAACAATTATCAAGATTTGAAATCCGCATTTGAAGTCCGGATTTGTAAGGACCCCCGTGCCCTTAACCCGTTATTAGTGTATTAAGCCATACCATTAGTGCATATAATCATACTATCAGGGGGAAACCATATGCAAGTGCAACACCATATGCTATCCAGAAAATTTCTTGCATTTAATCCACATAATATTCAAATTCCCCAACCAAGACATGCACCCTCATAATACACTTACTCTTAGTTCATTTAGCAATTCCATATCTAATTGCATGCAAACCATAAATGAACAGAGAAGAGCCGTAGCCCATTTATACATTCCATATACACGTACAATGTGCTCACATAAGAGCACCCGATGAATAAGCGTGTATCTAATGTATGAAACACTCTACCGGATACCGTTACGGGTGCTTCGATTCTGGAAACACCTCCCAAGTGCAACTCGATCTCAACTCTGGATCTAAGCGCCTATCCAACTAGCTCTGGTACCTTGATCCTGGAAGTACCTCCAGTCAACAGCCCGAGCTCAGCTCCAAGCCGCCGCTACACCTGTAACACCTGCCCCAACAGAGACAGCCCCCACATGGGGTGAGCATACCTATTCCACCAATCCAATAATCATAATATTGCAGTTCATAATTTACAGAATGTAAATGCCATATTTTAAATGATACTCCCTGGATGACATCATCCTCATCCGGGATCCCCTGTATTGTCCCTGCTCTCAAAATAACCAAACTCATCAAATTCTCAAAGCCAGTTAATCGTCACATAGATTAACTAATATCATTCTATTATGCCAGTTCCATAATCAATATGGTAAAATCATTATATAAAAGACCGTAGATATCACATAAATCTAATCAATGATTCTATGTTCCTATTTCATCGCTCGCTCCACAATAGCGGCATTCTAAACCCGTGCACGCTCAACAATAGCGGCGTCATAAC
This sequence comes from Haberlea rhodopensis, assembly GCA_907163345.1. Lineage (NCBI taxonomy): Eukaryota > Viridiplantae > Streptophyta > Magnoliopsida > Lamiales > Gesneriaceae > Haberlea > Haberlea rhodopensis. Next base: position 215,221 of record CAJQUN010000077.1, read on the forward strand.
CGATGGTCGCTCAACGGCGACAGTATACCAAATCATTGCTCGCTCAATAGCGGCGCCGTATGGTTCCCATGTGTAACCATTTGACGCAAATACCATTTATCATGCATATCGCTAGCCATTTATAGCAAGTGTCATGTACCATGCATTTCAACGCCTATTTGATGTATTTACAACCTACTACGTATTTCAATGTCCATGAAATGCGATTATTACGCACCATGTGTTCCAATGCCCATTTAATGCAATTATCACACACCATGTGTTCCAATGCCCATTTAAAGCAATTATCACATACCATGCATTTTACAGTTGCAACATTATAATAGGCTATGCTCGTACGTCATACGTACCTTATAATTCAGTAGTTCGAGTCCCACCTTGCATGAGTCCCACGACCCGATGAATTATGTGCTAACAAATAAACAATACACAATCAAACACAAGCATGCAACCACGTGCCCAAGCACGTTCAACTCCCAAACATATCGTCAGTCCATGACGATTACCAAAATAAAAGCCCCCCGGCTAAGCATGCATAATACCCAAAATATACCGTTTAACAAGTTAAAAGATAGCCAAAAACCCAACCAAAAATTCCGTTTAGTTAATTTTGGCTCCAACAAAACCATTTTAAAAGTATAACATTCCCATTGGAATGTAGACATTGCCCCTGAAACGGCCCCTTTAAACATCGGTTCCAAAATCCCGACATTTTCCAAAAATTTCGAAAAAACCCAATTCCTTCGGGTGGCGATCGATCGCCACCTCTATTGCGATCGATCGCCACACTCCAGTGGCCAAACCAGTGCCTTCTCACGATCGATCGCCAATCCTCGCGATCGATCGCCAACCCGCTCGCGATCGATCGTCGAGACCTCGCGATCGATCGCCAGTACTGTTCATCGTCACCCAAATTGCAGCTGCACGTCGCGATCGATCGCCCCACCTCGGCGATCGATCGCCACCTGTGATTTTCTGAAAAATTCGAGCTTCCATGGTGTTTTTGACACCCAAACTCGAAACCAACACCCCATACACCACCAACACTTAAAATACAACATTTAAACTCCATAAAAACACTAAAATCAACATTTTAGATTTTTAACCCAAAACCCCCAAACACCAATCCAACCCAAAAGCTCAACCATAACACACCAAACCACTATCAAATCGAAGACAAAGACGAGGGGAAGAAACTTACCAACTTATCTTCGAGAAATCCGGCTCCCAGGATGAGCCTCCATCGATTTTGCTCATCAAAGGGAAAGGGGAAGGGTTTGGGGTGAGAGAGTGGCGTGAGGGAGAGGAGAGGAGAAAAATGGATTCCGAATGACGGAATCCCAAGTCCAACTGGTATATATACCAAAAATGCCCCAAAATACCAATACCTCCACAAATACATCATGATTCATTAAAAATCATCTGTTTTCAAAAACTTTCTCTCCAACATCAAATCCCCAGACCGGCCCCAACATAAGGCACTGATCGCTTTTATTTTAAACAGTTATTTTTCAGTGTAGCGATTTATGTACCGCAAGTGCACGGTGTCAAGTTTTAATATAATGGTTTAAGAGTAAGGAGTGTCGTACCCACAGGGACTAGTAGCAATTACCACGTTCGATTAGAATTATTATATTTAACCTACGATTATGGAATGATTATTAAACTAAATTGACTTAAGCACAAAATCAACCTACACAACAGTGATGAATAATTGAAGAGAATTTATAAACGAATTATCAAGACGTCGGTTCACCCATGTAATCCCCCAAAAGTTGTCGATTAATTAAGATTCAAAGTTCTATGTTCTAGGGTGACGAGTTTTCCTATTTCATTCGTTATACCTTGGTCCGGTTATAACAAGTCTAGCATTAACCTACAATAAATCACTCCCGTGTCTTTATTGAATGATTAATACCGAAAAACGCTTTGTGAAAACTACTAGCCTTCGATTTTGGTAAATCTATTGCTATCACACGTGTGCTAGATTTTACTTGGTCCGTCTCAACCTAAAACCCACGGCCTAATTTACTACGTCGTATCGTAATCTCCTATGGTCAATTCAATTACGATTACCAATATCATGCAAAAGGTAGCTAATCTTTTACAAGCATTAACAACATAAATTATGCGCAAAGATCATAGAAATTAAATCGAAACCGTTCATTAACTCAAGGGTTCAAACATGGGATTCCCTATGTCTTGACAAAGAATTTAGCCAACAACCATAATCAAATTATAATGCATAAACATGTCTTTAAACAAATTCAACATCAAAATCTGTTATAAAAATTAATAAGTTCAGAAATACTAAGACAACGATGATGTCGCTCCGTGCGTCGCCCCGTTCTTCCGTTCCTTGCGTTGCTCTTGCTCTTCAATGAATTTTGGTGGTGCTTTGGATGAAGGAGAGGCTGCTAGGTCTGTGTAAAAGTGGGCAAAAGTCCTCTAAAAATCGTTCCTTAGTCTCATATATAGGGTTAACATGTGTGGGAAGGAGTCCCCTTTGAACCAAACATGGAAAGTCTTTATTTTTCCAAAAATTCTTATTCCGCGATCGATCTTTGTTATTCCGCGATCGATCTTCATTTTCTACTGGACTTGATAACCAAAATAAACCAATCAGCGATCGATCGCGAGTCCTTACTGTATAGTGGCGATCGATCGCGAGTTCTTGCCGATCGATCGCCAATGTCTTCTGTTCAGCATCATTTTCTAAAGCTCGGCGATCGATCGCGATATCTTGCCGATCGATCGCGAGCTGTATACAAATTTATACTTCGAGATTTCAGTCCATTTTCTCACTTCTTCGCTCGGTTTGGTCCTTTTGCAACATTATTAGCTTATTTCCTCCACTTTTATCCCCTTGCACCTAGATTCCTGAAATACACAAAAATATACCAAAAAGCGTAAAATCATCCAGGAATCAATACGAAAATCAATACAAAAACATAGCAAAATAAGTGTAAAATTCACACTTATCAACTCCACCAAACTTAGACTTGATCGTCTCGAGCAAGAAATAAAATCAAAAAGTAGAGTTCAATATTTGAAGATTCAACTAAACCAATTTGTAGTCAATCATGTAGCTCAGACATCTCACTTACAGACGAACCAGAATAAATCAGAAAGTTTAACAAGTTGTGTTTTCTCCTAGATCAAGCAACACGTCGCCAACTCAGAACGTGCGTGTGTGCTATTGTCACTTTCAAGTTTCATGCAATTTCATAGATCAAATCATGCTAGTCAATGAAAAGTAAGATTATCGTTGAGTACCCCTTAGTCCTATTTTCAAACAGCTTCTCCACTAATGTAGTCACTCCCTAGACTTGGATCAATAGGTCTTTTTAAGATTGTAGTGTTAGGCCTAGGTGGTGGCTTCAAAGAAAAGATAGGATAGCACAAAGAAGAGAGTATAAGCATGTAATGTTCATAGTTCTAGCACAAAAAAAAAAATGAGCTTCTCTTCTTTTTCTTTTAGCCTTGGCCACTTTGGGTCTTATTTAATCACTTTTTCTCAAGGCTTTATCTATCTTTTTCTTATCTCATTCATCATTTTTTTTTTCAATAATAAACTCATCCAAATGTAGCAATTCATGTGCATCCAATGAGAATCATTATACTCCCTTTGGGTAAGGATAATTATTTTTTTTTTTTTTAGGCTCATAAAGGTGGATATAATGAGTTTGCAAAAAAATTGTTGAATGGGGGCTAATTTCCATTCTTATTCATTTAAGCTCAAAGGGGGACACTATAGATTGATAAATACATGGTAAGCTTGAAAGGCTCAAACGGTCCAATGATCGCCTAGATCATTTCCAAGTCGAGTTTATAACTATAAAATTTCGCCTCAAAGTGTCATCATCAAAAGTTTCTAAGGTACTCTAAGATGCTCAAAAACAATTCATTAAGTTCACAAAGACTTTTCACTACTACAAGTGCAATTCACAAGATTGTTACTCAAATGTTCTCAAAATATTCCTCATCTTTGACATGCTACTCAAAACAAGATATTCACAAACAAGTCTTACAATCATCAAAACTCAAGTTGACATGCATAGTGAGACTAATATCATCATTGAATAGAGACCACTACTATGATTTATTCTTATCTTACTAGTTGAACTCATTTTCAAGAAAATTTTTTTTGGTGCTCCAGAAACGATCAATTTCCAAATAAGAGTAATGCACTCCCGCAAACTTAATTCATGCATTGTCCTCAATGTACTAAGCATGGAAAATAGGACAAAACATTTACCGTTGACAACGATTGTCAGTGATCGTTGTCCAATTCCTCATCAGCTCATGGGGCATAGTGTTGGAACACGTCACAGCACGCATGGAGTCTCACCAAAATAAAAAAAATAGAAACAAAACAAACCAAAATAAACTAAAAACAAAGCAAAGGGATAGGAAAAAGTTCTTGATTTATAGTCCCAAGCTGGACTTATTACCAACATCGCTCTAACGGTTCGGAGTATGTGGATTAGTGTCATCCACGTTGCAGTGCCTTAACCGCTGATCATTTACCACGTAAGTGCCTAGAATAGGATCACTTACCTTAATTGCTCCATGAGCATAGACGGTGGTTACCATGAATGGTCCAACCCATGACGCCTTTCGCTTGCTTTGGAAAATGTGAGGTGGTGGCACTTTATGCTACTGCACTGTCTCTCCCTTCATGAATGTCCTTTTCTCCTTGAGCTTCTTAGCCTTTTTTGACTTGACCATGTCATGGCTCTTGCCTTCCTTAGGCTCTAGCTCAGACTCCACGTTCACCTCATTAGTACCTTGCACCACATCAACAAGCAAAGTGTCAATCATGTTAACTTTTAGATAATCATGCTCGTTGTGTGTGTGTGTTGAAGATTTGAACATATTGAATGTAACACGATCCTCTCCTACACGGAGGATCAACTTCCCTTCTTCAACATCAATGATGGCTCTTCCAGTAGCCAAGAATGGGCGTCCCAGGATCAATGGCATTCTCACATCCTCCTCCATATCCAGCACTAGGAAATCCACTGGGAAGGTGAATTGATCTATCTTTACTGGCACATCTTCAATGATTCCTAGTGGGTAGGTGATAGACTTGTCTGCCATTTGTAACACTACCCTCGTGGGCTTCGGTTCTCCTAATCCAAGTCTCTGAAAAACAGACAAAGACATCAAATTCACACTAGCACCCAAATCACATAATGATTTAATAGAAGAAATAGGCCCAACAGTGCAAGGAATAGAGAAACTCCCTGGATCTTTTAACTTGGTGGCCGATTTCTTTTGCACAATAGCACTACATTCCTCAGTCAAAAAGACAGTCTCGTGCTCTCCCAATTTATGCTTCTTAGACAACATCTTCTTTAAGAATTTAGCATAATTTGGCATTTCTCGTAAGGCATCAATAAACGGTATATCTATATGCAAATTCTTCAGCATGTCTAAAAATTTGGCAAAGTTTGAATCAACCTTTGCCCTATTAACTGCTGCAGGGAATGGGAGAGGAATGTGTACCTTTTCTTGTGGTGTGATAGGTGTAGTGTCTCTAGTGGACTTACCCTTGTTGCGTGGCTGCTCCTTCTCATCTTGTTTAATTGCAATCTTTTCAGTCTCCTTCTCATCACCAAGTTCTTTTCCACTCCTCAAGGTCACGGCATTGGCTTGCTCCCTTGGATTTTTCTCGGTGTCACTCGGTAGGGTTCCTTGTGCTCTTCCGGCCAAGATGGTTGCCAATTGTCCGACTTGAGTTTCCAAATTCTTGATAGATGCATCTTGGTTACTCATCCTTGTCTCAGTAGATGATATAAACTTGACAAGTAATTCCTCCATGCTCGGCTTTGGTTGGTAACCCGGTTGTGGTTGAGGGTTCAAAACATTCTTTTGGTCGGACCAAGAGAAGTTTGGATGATTCCTCCATGGTTGGTTATAGTTGTTGGAGTAAGAATTACCCTGTTGTGGCTTGTTTCCTATAAAGTTAGCATTTTCAGTATTTTGCACAAAAGGATTACCTGCGTGGCATTCCGTGCTCTGATGGTTTCTTCCACACAAGTCACATATGACCACTTGAGCTTGCATCGCTGTCATGGTCAAGCCATCCATTTTCTTATTCAACGCCTCCAATTGAGCTTTTTTGATGTTACCTCATCAACTTGGTGCACCCCAATCGGTCTTTTGGGCACATTCCTTTCGGATTGCCACTGGTAACTGTTGGATGCCATCTCTTCCAAGAGTGTGAAAGCTTCCTCAGGTGACTTTCTCATTATGGTACCTCCTGCTGCTGCATCAATCATGGATCTATTAGCAGAATATAAACCATTGTAAAATGTTTGTACCTGAAGCCAAATCGGAAGGCCATGATGTGGGCATCTTCGAAGTAGATCCTTGAAGCGCTCCCAAGCTTCATATAGAGTCTCCGGATCATGTTGCACGAATGTGGTGATATCATTGCGCATCTTAGCTGTCTTGGAAGGGGGAAAGTATTTTGATAGGAATGATTGAGCCATCCCCTCCCAAGTAGTGATCGACCCTGCAGGCAATGAATTCAACCAGCTCTTAGCTTTATCGTTTAAAGAAAAGGGAAAAAGTCGTAACCTGATGGCGTCGTCAGTGACGCCATTGTGCTTGAATGTGTCGCATATCTCCAAAAAGTTGGAGATATGAGCATTAGGGTCATCAGTATGCGATCCTCCGAATTGCACAGAATGTTGAATCATCTGAATTATGGCAGGCTTGATCTCGAAGTTATTAGCCTGAATCCTTGGTCTAGTGATGCTAGATGTGGTGCCTTGAAAAGATGGTTGTGCATAGTCCATCATGGACCTTGTAATTGGCACTTCATCATTGTGTTGTTCACCATTCCCTCGATTATTCTCAGCCATCTCTCTAGTTTCTTTGCGAAGTCTTCTACAAGTTCGCTCAATCTCTAAGTCAAGTGGCTCTAAGATAGGTCTGTTACTTCGTAGCATGCACTACAAAGGCAACTCCCTGCAAAATTCAACACAACGAAGGAACAACAGTGGTGAAATCGTATAAACCGTAATAAAAGTAAAAATAAAAAAAATATGGCTAAATTATAGTCAACTAATCTCATATGATATTACTTAAACTAGTCCCCGGCAACGGCGTCAAAAACTTGATCGCTTTTATTTTAAACAGTTATTTTCAGTGTAGCGATTTATGTACCGCAAGTGCACGGTGTCAAGTTTTAATATAATGGTTTAAGAGTAAGGAGTGTCGTACCCACAGGGACTAGTAGCAATTACCACGTTCGATTAGAATTATTATATTTAACCTACGATTATGGAATGATTATTAAACTAAATTGACTTAAGCACAAAATCAACCTACACAGCAGTGATGAATAATTGAAGAGAATTTATAAACGAATTATCAAGACGTCGGTTCACCTATGTAATCCCCCAAAAGTTGTCGATTAATTAAGATTCAAAGTTCTATGTTCTAGGGTGACGAGTTTTCCTATTTCATTCGTTATACCTTGGTCCGGTTATAACAAGTCTAGCATTAACCTACAATAAATCACTCCCGTGTCTTTATTGAATGATTAATACCGAAAAACGCTTTGTGAAAACTACTAGCCTTCGATTTTGGTAAATCTATTGCTATCACACGTGTGCTAGATTTTACTTGGTCCGTCTCAACCTAAAACCCACGGCCTAATTTACTACGTCGTATCGTAATCTCCTATGGTCAATTCAATTACAATTACCAATATCATGCAAAAGGTAGCTAATCTTTTACAAGCATTAACAACATAAATTATGCGCAAAGATCATAGAAATTAAATCGAAACCGTTCATTAACTCAAGGGTTCAAACATGGGATCCCCTATGTCTTGACAAAGAATTTAGCCAACAACCATAATCAAATTATAATGCATAAACATGTCTTTAAACAAATTCAACATCAAAATCTGATATAAAAATTAATAAGTTCAGAAATACTAAGACAACGATGATGTCGCTCCGTGCGTCGCTCCGTTCTTCCGTTCCTTGCGTTGCTCTTGCTCTTCAATGAATTTTGGTGGTGCTTTGGATGAAGGAGAGGCTGCTAGGTCTGTGTAAAAGTGGGCAAAAGTCCTCTAAAAATCGTTCCTTAGTCTCATATATAGGGTTAACATGTGTGGGAAGGAGTCCCCTTTGAACCAAACATGGAAAGTCTTTATTTTTCCAAAAATTCTTATTCCGCGATCGATCTTTGTTATTCCGCGATCGATCTTCATTCTCTACTGGACTTGATAACCAAAATAAACCAATCAGCGATCGATCTTTGCTCCCTCGCGATCGATCGCGAGTCCTTACTGTATAGTGGCGATCGATCGCGAGTTCTTGTCGATCGATCGCCAATGTCTTCTGTTCAGCATCATTTTCTAAAGCTCGGCGATCGATCGCGATATCTTGCCGATCGATCGCGAGCTATATACAAATTTATACTTCGAGATTTCAGTCCATTTTCTCACTTCTTCGCTCGGTTTGGTCCTTTTGCAACATTATTAGCTTATTTCCTCCACTTTTATCCCCTTGGACCTAGATTCCTGAAATACACAAAAATATACCAAAAAGCGTAAAATCATCCAGGAATCAATACAAAAATCAATACAAAAACATAGCAAAATAAGTGTAAAATTCACACTTATCAACTCCCCCAAACTTAGACTTGATCGTCTCGAGCAAGAAATAAAATCAAAAAGTAGAGTTCAATATTTGAAGATTCAACTAAACCAATTTGTAGATCATGTAGCTCAGACATCTCACTTACAGACGAACCAGAATAAATCAGAAAGTTTAACAAGTTGTGTTTTCTCCTAGATCAAGCAACACGTCGCCAACTCAGAACGTGCGTGTGTGCTATTGTCACTTTCAAGTTTCATGCAATTTCATAGATCAAATCATGCTAGTCAATGAAAAGTAAGATTATCGTTGAGCACCCCTTAGTCCTATTTTCAAACAGCTTCTCCACTAATGTAGTCACTCCCTAGACTTGGATCAATAGGTCTTTTTAAGATTGTAGTGTTAGGCCTAGGTGGTGGCTTCAAAGAAAAGATAGGATAGCACAAAGAAGAGAGTATAAGCATGTAATGTTCATAGTTCTAGCACAAAAAAAAAATGAGCTTCTCTTCTTTTTCTTTTAGCCTTGGCCACTTTGGGTCTTATTTAATCACTTTTTCTCAAGGCTTTATCTATCTTTTTCTTATCTCATTCATCATTTTTTTTTTCAATAATAAACTCATCCAAATGTAGCAATTCATGTGCATCCAATGAGAATCATTATACTCCCTTTGGGTAAGGATAATTATTATTATTTTTTTTTTTTTAGGCTCATAAAGGTGGGTATAATGAGTTTGCAAAAAAATTGTTGAATGGGGGCTAATTTCCTTTCTTATTCATTTAAGCTCAAAGGGACACTATAGATTGATAAATACATGGTAAAATAACCAAACCATTAAATTCCCAAAAACCAGTTGATCATCTCATTGATCAACTAAAACCATTCATGCTATACCAGTTCCATAACCAAAATCGATTAAACCATTAAAATAGAGTACTACAGATATTCCATATATTTAGCAATTGACTCCACAATTCTATGTCATAGCTCGCTCAACAATGGCGGCATTTCGACCCCACGCACGCTCAACAATAGCGGCGTCATAACCGATGGTCACTCAACGACGACAACATCCCAATCATTGCTCGCTCAAAAGCGGCACCACATAATTCCCAACGAATCTCCATTTATTGCAATTACCATATACCATGCATTTCACTATCCATTTATAGCAAGTATCGTATACCATGCATTTCAATGTCCATTTATGGTCAATACCACATACCATGTATTTCAATGTCCATATAATGCAATTACCACATACCATGTATTTCAATGTCCATATAATGCAATTACCACATACCATGCATTTTACAGTTGCAACATTATAATAGGCTATGCTCGTACGTCATACGTACCTTAAGTCTCCGTAGTCCAAGCCAAGCATTGCTTGAGTTCCCAGCCTCGAGAAATATGTGCTAAAACACATAAACAACTCACAATCAAGAATAAGCATGCGACCACGTGCCTAAGCACGTTCAAAACTCCCCAAACATATCGTCTATCCATGACGATTACCAAAATAAAAGCCACCCGGCTAAGCATGCATAACACCCAAAGAAAACCATTTTACAAGTTTAAAAGGTAGCCAAAAACTCAACCGAGAGTTCCGTTTAATTTAACTTGGCTCCAACCAAACCATTTTAAAAGTCTAACATTCCCATTGGAATGTAGACATTACCCCGGAAACGGCCCCTTAAAACCTCGATTCCAAAATCCCGACATTTTTCCAAAATTTTGAAAAAAAAACAAAATCCTTCTGGTGGCGATCGATCGCCACCTTTATCGCGATCGATCGCCACACTCCAGTGGCCAACCAGTGCTTTCTCGCGATCGATCGCCACCTCTCGCGATCGATCGCCAACCCGCTCGCGATCGATCGCCTCAACTACGCGATCGATCGCCGCTACTATTCATCGTCATCGATTTTTAGCAGCTGCTCGTCGCGATCGATCGCCCCTCCTCGGCGATCGATCGCCACCTGCAATATTCCGAAAAATTCGAGCTTCCATGGTGTTTTTCACCTCTAAGTTCAAAACCAACACCCCAAACTTCCTCAACACCACAAATACAACCTTTAAACTCCATGAAAACATTAAAAACTCAAATTGGATTTTTAACAAAAATCCCCAAATTCTATAACCAACCCAAAACCCAACCATACAACACAAAACCACAATCAAAATGAAGCCAAAAGAGAGGAGAAGAAGATTACCTATCCTTCTTCAAGAAATCCGGCCCCTAAATCGAGTTCCATCGATTTCTTTGCTCCAAAGGGAAAAGGGGAAGGGTTTGGGATGAGGGTGGCGTGAGAGGGAGAGGAGAGGAGATAAATGGGTTCCAAATGACGGAATCCCGAGTCCAACTGGTATATATAGCAAAAATGCTCCGAAATACCAATACCTCCACAAATACATCATGATTCATTAAAAATCATCTGTTTTCAAAAAGTCACTCTCCAACATCAAATCCCCAGACTGGCCCCAACACAAGGCACCCCGGACTCCAAGTCCCACTAAAAACCCAAATCATAGGCTTTCCTCCAAAATGAGAATACAATCTCAACCTTTGGATCCAACGATCACAAATGCCCAATCTAACAACCTCGGGAGACCCAAACCGCAATTAATTCATAATTGCCACAAGTAGAAATCCATCAAGGATTAATACCACACCGGGATTAACACCTATAATTCCCGGACATCACAATTATCCCCCACTAATAAAATTTCGTCCTCAAAATTGCACCGGTGTACTCCACGTAACACCAGGACTACACCAACAAAACAAAGCCACAATCCCGATTCTGGACCATATTAGAATCGAATTAACAACCGCGAGAACAGCCATCTCGCACCAAGCTCTAAAATAGAGCAAACGCTAAAACCAATACAAACCCGAAAGATAACAACATACCTCGACGTGAAACGTCCCAGAAGTCACACCACGACTGCAAACCAACCAAATCTCCATTGGTTCTGACATAGATATCATCCCGTGATATTCACCACCTGCCCACGATGCTTGACACGCATCGTCATGATGGGGACCACTTAGTATACAACAGTATACTCACAGAGAATCCGGTTTTCGCTCCCCAACCCATCTCCTCCAAAGGAGTAGTTGCACCACTTGCAACCCGGACCGGGTTACCCACGGTCACTGATCCACACTAAACACATCACCGAGGATGTTTACACCGGTGTGTTCCAAGAAATCATATCTTGGTCCCGACACACCATCAAGACTCCACAAAGTCTCAAGTTCCACAGAGGTCACGTAAAACAATCAATTGCATCCCCGCCACGCGTGTCAACCACGACACCAAACAAATCCGAGTCCTGGCCATCCCTCATTTATCCTTGGATCCAACAATCCTAAAATAGGAAGGCTATCGAATTATCCCACAAGAATTACCATGGTCTCAAAACACGACAATCCCTCTTCAGAGGGAGTCAACCATACCTCACGATCATTCCTCAGAATACATCGTGCCATCGAGGTTACCGATCTCGAGGTTCCACAATCTCACATTGGAGATTTACCAAACCAAGCATACAAACTCGACGTTCAACAAGGAACAAAATAAAGTTGGCATTCGTATACTCACACGGCATACATGCCCATACACCAACACACATGCATACACAATGCCATGGACTCGGGCATCTCCAATCATACCCAAATCCCAAAACCAACTGACAAACCTGGATTATTCTCAACCCACGGAGAATGATGGTTGACCAACCAAAACCAAAGGGTGTGATTTCAATATCAACACCACACAACCAAAGCAACGAATCTCCCAAAGGATTCAACCGGTAGGTATATCAGTACCGCCTTTCTCACAAGGAACGTGTCATGAATTCATGACCTTCCAACCTCGAACCACCATTCGGAAAACTGGATATATTCATACCAAAACAAATCCCGGAACCCAGAAGTACCCAACTGGTTAGAGTAGTGCATCAATACTACCATTACCCGATCCAAAATCCGTATACGCCATGTATACACATCCCAACGATGCTCTGTACTAATGCCATAGTACTCCACAATCGAGCATCTCCTCGGAGACGTCTCCTCAAACGTCTCACCGAGGTAAGAAATCCATTACCCGGTCCAACACCAGTAATGCTTACTATGGCTGATTTACAATCAATCCACGACCGATGCAAGCTGTCTCCAAGACAGTACAATCCAAAACTCTCCAAGAGATAAAATCAATATAGTAGTGTCACCCCACTAACTATATCTCACAAACCATTGAGACTCCCATTGCATGCCATATGCAAGGATGCTCAACCAGAGCTAACCACGACTTGACGACACTCACGTTGGCATTCCCAATAGAATTGAGCTGCCCCAAAACAAGTCTCTCAAAACATTTGACGTATAAACGTCTCCGTGAGGTATTCCCTACCTCAAATACTATGCCACATAGAGACTACAAGAGTCTGCCATAACCCTCATCGTATCACCATACGATTCACCAAATTCGAATCCAACGAACCTTATAATGGCTAACACAAGAACGCTAAAGAACTGCAACATTACCTGGCTAGCGATTCGCTGGCCCCATAGGCTTATATCAACTACCAACAGTGACACACGTCTCAACCCGGTATACCATACCGTACAACCGTTAGAGTTGTGGGTCATCGCCCAACATATCTCTAAAACACCAAAGCACAAAGGACAACCCGGCGTCCATGCTTAATTACCATGCAATCCTAATCCATTAGGATTTATTCCACACCTTGAGGGTGGGTGTAACCATGCTCACTCCTCGTCACAACAACAAGCGAGTAGTTTCCTCAATGACTACTCTTACCACCAATCACTTGGCCTTAGTCATCCCAACGAGCATACCCAAGGGTATCATTGCTCGACCAATATTTACCTCCATAACATGATGCGGTACACTCACCGGTACCATGCATCCAATGCTTCATCGAGCAAACCTGCTCGGAAAAGGTCTCGTCAACTAGTGACCCAGACTCTACCATGTGCTCACCATCGGCACTCAAACCATACAACCAAATACATAAACATGAATGCATTAATCACCAAAATGATGCCACGCGTCCACATAGACGTCCCAAATAACATCGTCAAACATATGACGGTACCTGTCGATACACGACACTCATAATCTCATCGTCAAACACATGACGGTATAGAATAACACATAGTATTCACAATAATGATAACAAAAGTAATATGCCATACCTCATCGCTATCAAGATAGCGGAATACCTGTATCCATCGTCCACCAGCGGTACACAAGCAGCACCCATCGCTCGTAGGCGGAATAATCCAGTGCTACGCACATAGCGGTATAACCCATCGCTATAGAATCAGCGGCATGATCCCTCGCCATAGAGTCAGCGGCATAAAACATCGCTATAGATATCCGGCGGTATGAACCATCGCCATAGATGTAGCGGAATGTACCATCGCTATATGATACCTGGCGGCATGAACCATCGCCAATAGAATACCCGGCGGCATGAACCATCGCCAATAGAATACCCGGCGGCATGAACCATCGCCAATAAAATACCCGGCGGCATGAACCATCGCCAATAGAATACCCGGCGGCATGAACCATCGCCAATAGAATAGCGGAATAATCGTGGACTCAAGAGGTACTCACACTCATTTAGTACTTTGTTCCCGATCGCATCGCTACGTCATGACAGCGGCATCATCGCTTCGACGTGACAGCGGCATGTATCATCGCTTCGACACGACAGCGGCATCATCGCTTCGACATGACGGTGGTACCATCGCTTCGACGTGACAGCGGCATTACCATCGCTTCGACACGACAGCGGCATTTACCATTGTTCCGGCATGACAGCGGAAATACCCCTCGCTTCGACATATTAGCGGCATAATATCCCTCGCGATAGTAATATGACAGCGGCATTATCCTTCGCTTTGACATATCTGCGGCAAATATTCTTCATCGCTATAATATGACAGCGGCAAGTATTCACGTCGCCACGCCATGTATGCAACCGTAATGCATAACCCGTATTCCACTGATTGTTTCGGCACGACAGCGGCATCATCGCTTCGACGTGACAGCGACATGTACCATCTCTTCGACACGACAGCGGCATCATCGCTTCGACGTGCATGCAACCGTAATGCATAACCCGTATTCCCATAAACATCGCCATGAGTGTATTTTAATGCACCTCGCTCCAACATATAGCGGAAAAGCATTAGAATCATCACTCAGATATATATCTATGCAACCGTAATGCATAGTCCATGTCTCATAAGACCCTGCAACCACCATGGTTAGCAATAACATATTCCAATTATGAACACATATCATAAACGCACATAAGCAATATAGTTGTGCCTCGCAACACTAACTACCATCATGCATAAGTATGGGCTTCACATTCCCATTATCATTTTCCTAGGCCCTCAACAGCCCCAAAGAGCTAACCACTGCTCTGATACCACTAATGTAAGGACCCCCGTGCCCTTAACCCGTTATTAGTATATTAATCCATACCATTAGTGCATATATTCATAAAATCATGGGGAAAAGCCATGTCCAAGTGCTACACCATATTAGTGATCCATAAAATTCCTTGCATTCAAACCACATAATATGCAAATCCCCCAACCAAGATTACATATATGACATGCACCCTCATAATACACTAACATGCTCTTAGTTCATTTAGCAATTCCACATTTAATTGCATGCAACCCATAAATGAACAGAGAAAAGCCGTAGCCCATTTATACATTCCATATACACGTAAAATGTACTCACATAAGAGCACCCAATGAATGAGCGTGTATCTGATGTATAAAACACTCTACCGGATACCGTTACTGGTACTTCAGTCCTGGAAGCACCTCCCTAGCACAGCTCGATCTCAACACTGGATCTATGTACTTATTCAACCAGCTCTGGTACCTCGATCCTGGAAGTACCTCTATCATCAGCCCGAGCTCAACTCCAAAGCTACTGCTGCTGCACCTGTGTTACCTGCCCCAACAGAGACTGCCCCCACACGGGGTGAGCATACCAATACCACCAATCCAATAAGCATAACATTGCAATTCAAATACAGAATGTAAATGCTATAATTTAAATGATACTCCCTGGATGGTAACACCCTCATCCGGGATCCCCTGTATTGTTCTTGTTCTCAAAATAACCAAACCATTAAATTCCCAAAAACCAGTTGATCATCTCATTGAACTAAAACCATTCATGCTATACCAGTTCCATAACCAAATGCGATTAAACCATTAAAATATAGTACTACAGATATTCCATATATTTAGCAATTGACTCCACAATTCAATGTCATAGCTCGCTCAACAATGGCGGCATTTCGACCCCACGCACGCTCAACAATAGCGGCGTCATAACCGATGGTCACTCAACGGCGACAACATCCCAATCATTGCTCGCTCAAAAGCGGCACCACATAATTCCCAACGAATGTCCATTTATCGCAATTACCATATACCATGCATTTCACTATCCATTTATAGCAAGTATCGTATACCATGCATTTCAATGTCCATTTATGGTCAATACCACATACCATGTATTTCAATGTCCATATAATGCAATTACCACATACCATGTATTTCAATGTCCATATAATGCAATTACCACATACCATGCATTTTACAGTTGCAACATTATAATAGGCTATGCTCGTACGTCATACGTACCTTAAGTCTCCGTAGTCCAAGCCAAGCATTGCTTGAGTTCCCAGCCTCGAGAAATATGTGCTAAAACACATAAACAACTCACAATCAAGAATAAGCATGCGACCACGTGCCTAAGCACGTTCAAAACTCCCCAAACATATCGTCTATCCATGACGATTACCAAAATAAAAGCCACCCGGCTAAGCATGCATAACACCCAAAGCAAACCATTTCACAAGTTTAAAAGGTAGCCAAAAACTCAACCGAGAGTTCCGCTTAATTTAACTTGGCTCCAACCAAACCATTTTAAAAGTCTAACATTCCCATTGGAATGTAGACATTACCCCGGAAACGGCCCCTTAAAACCTCGATTCCAAAATCCCGACATTTTTCAAAAATTTTGAAAAAAAAACAAAATCCTTCTGGTGGCGATCGATCGCCACCTTTATCGCGATCGATCGCCACACTCCAGTGGCCAACCAGTGCTTTCTCGCGATCGATCGCCACCTCTCGCGATCGATCGCCAACCCGCTAGCGATCGATCGCCTCAACTACGCGATCGATCGCCGCTATTATTCATCGTCATCGATTTTTAGCAGCTGCTCGTCGCGATCGATCGCCCCTCCTCGGCGATCGATCGCCACCTACAATATTCCGAAAAATTCGAGCTTCCATGGTGTTTTTCACCCCTAAGTTCAAAACCAACACCCCAAACTTCCTCAACACCACAAATACAACCTTTAAACTCCATGAAAACATTAAAAACTCAAATTGGATTGTTAACAAAAATCCCCAAATTCTATAACCAATCCAAAACCCAACCATACAACACAAAACCACAATCAAAATGAAGCCAAAAGAGAGGAGAAGAAGATTACCTATCCTTCTTCAAGAAATCCGGCCCCTAAATCGAGTTCCATCGATTTCTTTGCTCCAAAGGGGAAAAGGGGAAGGGTTTGGGATGAGGGTGGCGTGAGAGGGAGAGGAGAGGAGATAAATGAGTTCCAAATGACGGAATCCCGAGTCCAACTGGTATATATAGCAAAAATGCTCCGAAATACCAATACCTCCACAAATACATCATGATTCATTAAAAATCATCTGTTTTCAAAAACTCACTCTCCAACATCAAATCCCCAGACTGGCCCCAACACAAGGCACCCCGGACTCCAAGTCCCACTAAAAACCCAAATCATAGGCTTTCCACCAAAATGAGAATACAATCTCAACCTTTGGATCCAACGATCACAAATGCCCAATCTAACAACCTCGGGAGACCCAAACCACAATTAATTCATAATTGCCACAAGTAGAAATCCATCAAGGATTAATACCACACCGGGATTAACACCTATAATTCCCGGACATCACAGCTATGCACATAGCGGTATAACCCATCGCTATAGAATCAGCGGCATAAGACATCGCTATAGATATCCGGCGGTAAGAACCATCGGCATAGATGTAGCGGAATGTACCATCGCTATATGGTACCTGGTCGCATAAACCATTGCCATAGAATACCCGGCGGCATGTACCATCGCCAATAGAATACCCGACGGCATGAACCATCGCCAATAGAATACCTGGCGGAATGTACCATCGCCAATAGAATACCCGGCGGCATGAACCATCGCCAATAAAATACCCGGCGGAATGTACCATCGCCAATAGAATACCCGGCGGCATGAACCATCGCCAATAGAATACCCGGTGGCATGAACCATCGCCAATAAAATACCCGGGAATGTACCATCGCCAATAGAATACCCGGCGGCATGAACCATCGCCAATAGAATACCCGGCGGAATGTACCATCGCCAATAGAATACCCGGCGGAATGATATCCCTCGCTATAATATGACAGCGGTCGTGTTCTTCGCTTCATATGAGCGGCAAATATCTTCATCGCTACCTCGCTTCGACATACCAGCGGTAAATAATATCCCTCGCTACAATATGACAGCGGCCGTGTTCTTCGCTTCATATCAGCGGCAAATATTCTCTCATCGCTACGGTATGACAGCGGCACCATTACTCCTCGTTTTAATCATGACAGCGGAAATACCCCTCGCTTTACATGACAGCGGAAATACCCCTCGCTAAGATATGACAGCGGTCGTGTTCTTCGCTTCATATCAGCGGCAAGTATTCACATCGCTACGCCATGAAGCGGCAATTATTCACATCGCTATGCCATGCATGCAACCATAATGCATAACCCGTATTCCGATAAACATCGCTATGAGTGTATTTTAATGCACCTCGCTTCAAATGTGACATGCGGAATTTTACCATCGCTTCAACATTTAGCGGCAAAGCATTAAAATCATCACTCCGATATATATGCAACCGTAATGCATAATCCTTGTCTCATAAGACCCTGCAACCACCATGGTTAGCAACAACATAATCCAATTATGAGCACATATCATAAACGCACATAAGCAATATAGTTGTATCACACAACACTAACTACCATCATGCATAAGTATGTGCTTCTCATTCCCATTAACATTTTCCTAGGCCCTCAACAGCCCCAAAGAGCTAACCACTGCTCTGATACCACAAATGTAAGGCCCCCGTGCCCTTAACCCGTTATTAGTGTATTAAGCCATACCATTAGTGCATATAATCATACTATCAGGGGGAAACCATATGCAAGTGCAACACCATATGCTATCCAGAAAATTTCTTGCATTTAATCCACATAATATTCAAATTCCCCAACCAAGACATGCACCCTCATAATACACTAACATACCTTAGTTCATTTAGCAATTCCATATCTAATTGCATGCAAACCATAAATGAACAGAGAAGAGCCGTAGCCCATTTATACATTCCATATACACGTACAATGTGCTCACATAAGAGCACCCGATGAATAAGCGTGTATCTAATGTATGAAACACTCTACCGGATACCGTTACGGGTGCTTCGATCCTGGAAACACCTCCCAAGTGCAACTCGATCTCAACTCTGGATCTAAGCGCCTATCCAACTAGCTTTGGTACCTCGATACTGGAAGTACCTCCAGTCAACAGCCCGAGCTCAGCTCCAAGCCGCCGCTACACCTGTAACACCTGCCCCAACAGAGACAGCCCCCACACGGGGTGAGCATACCTATTCCACCAATCCAATAATCATAATATTGCAGTTCATAATTCACAGAATGTAAATGCCATATTTTAAATGATACTCCCTGGATGGCATCATCCTCATCCGGGATCCCCTGCATTGTCCCTGCTCTCAAAATAACCAAACTCATCAAATTCCCAAAGCCAGTTAATCGTCACATAGATTAACTAATATCATTCTATTATGCCAGTTCCATAATCAATATGGTAAAATCATTATATAAAAGACCGTAGATATCACATAAATCTAATAAATGATTCCATGTTCCTATTTCATCGCTCGCTCCACAATAGCGGCATTCTAAACCCCGCGCACGCTCAACAATAGCGGCGTCATAACCGATGGTCGCTCAACGACGACAGCATACCAAATCATTGCTCGCTCAATAGCGGCGCCGTATGGTTCCCATGTGTAACCATTTGACGCAAATACCATTTATCATGCATATCGCTAGCCATTTATAGCAAGTGTCATGTACCATGCATTTCAACGCCTATTTGATGTAATTACCACCTACTACGTATTTCAATGTCCATGAAATGCGATTATTACGCACCATGTGTTCCAATGCCCATTTAATGCAATTATCACACACCATGTGTTCCAATGCCCATTTAAAGCAATTATCACATACCATGCATTTTACAGTTGCAACATTATAATAGGCTATGCTCGTACGTCATACGTACCTTATAATTCAGTAGTTCGAGTCCCACCTTGCATGAGTCCCACGACCCGATGAATTATGTGCTAACAAATAAACAATACAGAATCAAACACAAGCATGCAACCACGTGCCCAAGCACGTTCAACTCCCAAACATATCGTCAGTCCATGACGATTACCAAAATAAAAGCCCCCCGGCCAACCCGCTCGCGATCGATCGTCGAGACCTCACGATCGATCGCCAGTACTGTTCATCGTCACCCAAAATTGCAGCTGCACGTCGCGATCAATCGCCCCACCTCGGCGATCGATCGCCACCTGCGATTTTTTGAAAAATTCGAGCTTCCATGGTGTTTTTGACACCCAAACTCGAAACCAACACCCCATACACCACCAACACTTAAAATACAACATTTAAACTCCATAAAAACACTAAAATCAACATTTTAGATTTTTAACCCAAAACCCCCCAAACACCAATCCAACCCAAAAGCTCAACCATAACACACCAAACCACTATCAAATCGAAGACAAAGACGCGGGGAAGAAATTTACCAACTTATCTTCGAGAAATCCGGCTCCCAGGATGAGCCTCCATCGATTTTGCTCATCAAAGGGAAAGGGGAAGGGTTTGGGGTGAGAGAGTGGCGTGAGGGAGAGGAGAGGAGAGAAATGGATTCCGAATGACGGAATCCCGAGTCCAACTGGTATATATAACAAAAATGCCCCAAAATACCAATACCTCTACAAATACATCATGATTCATTAAAAATAATCTGTTTTCATAAACTCTCTCTCCAACATCAAATCCCCAGACTGGCCCCAACATAAGGCACCCCGGACACCAAGTCCCACTAAAAACCTAACTCATAGGTTTTCCATCAACATGAGAATACAATCTCAACCTTTGGATCCAACAATCCCAAATGCCCGATTTCACAACCTCGGGAGACCCAAAATCGCAATTAATTCCTAATTGCCACAATTTAAAGTCCATCAGGGATTATTACCACACCGGGATTAACACCATTAATCCCCGGACATCACATGATTCATGCCTATATAAGGGCACTCATTCAGGAAGCTAAGGACATCAAAAATTCTCCATAGTTTTATGAGAATAAAAATTAGAGTCTCCAAGCTTTGTAATTGTTCAACTTTCGTAGCTTGGTAATATTTCTTTTCTTTTCTTTCTTTTGTAATCGTTTGTAATATTGTTATGTTTGGTTTTAGTTTATGTGTTCTTGAGTCAAACCTCATCTATATGAGAGGCTAAACAAGTCCATCTCCTCCCAAAAGGAGACGTTTTAATGTAAGAGATGTTATAAGTATTCCAGAATAAAAATAAGGCTTTTGCCCATCTATCTCCCAGATTTCTTTAATCTTTCTTATATCTTGATTATACCTTACGCCCTAAGGTAGGAAACAAATTAGGGCTGTGCTATGCGGTTTATGAAGGAGTCGGATAACTGGCAGACTAACCTCGCCCGTGAGCTGAGGTTGGATGGTGAGTAGCCATTCCTAAAATAGTCTGGAGGCAGTAAGTTTTCGACTGGGGGCGTTGCGACCCACCTCACCCGGTGCCGTTATGTTGAAAATGGTATATTTCAGTTTGCTAAAATTTTATTGTAATACGGAAGCATGATGGGCCTGTTATTTATTTTTAACATGATCTTCAAATCTGGTTTTGAATAAGAATTAGACGAACGTTATATAAACTGTGAGTCCTTTGCAAAAGTATGATCTTGGGATTCATCCCGAGATGATAGAAACTAAAGGATCTCATGTTCATATGATGATACTGTTTGGTAAATATTAGGATGCAAACGATGATAAATAGTATATAGAGGCATATTTTGTTCTTTAAACATTTTCTGGGGGATAGGAATGCAATTTTATTAAAAATTGGTTGGAGCGCGTGGACCACTTGGACCACCTGGACCACATGGGGTTATTATTGTCATTTCAACCAAGAACGAACCTAGATCAACTAATGTTTTTTCACTGGACTGGATAGATTATGTTTCATGAAAGTGTATTGGCCCGTAATTTTCCCTTTATTTAATGAATCAACCACCATACATATAAGAAATGAATAGCTCCCCATAGGCATAGACAAATTGGTAAGGGTCGAGGTGATGTGGGGAGAAATCCTCTGACGTCGCATGTTTGAATCCCGTGTGGGACAAATTTTCTACTGAAATATTGTGGGGGTTTGTCCTGGTTTTGGGTCATGTTGATCCGCTCCCTCAGATATCTGCCATCTGTGCACATCCCTCGATTTACTTGCTGGTGGTCCTAAGGGGCCGGGGTTGTTACCCAAGGATTAATCAGACGCAAGCATGAATACCTTTTAAAAAAAAAAAAAAAAGAAAAGAAGAAAGGACATAGCAGGGGCCGAATTTTATTAGGTAGGACAAGGGGTAGGCATTTGCTAGCAGAAAATTTATCTATATTAATTGTTTATTTTTATAATAAAATTTAATGATAATAAAAATTATATTATACCCATTAAAAAATTGTATACATGACGTAAATATACTAATTTATTATAATAATAATAATAGGGGCAGATTCTCTGGTACATTACCAGCTCGTCGGATAATAATAACAACAACAATAATAATAATAATAATAATAAATCCTCGGGCATGATCTGTCCATGATTATGCCCTGACAAGCTGATAACGTGCCAGGGAAATCTGCCCCATTATTAATTATTACTATTTTTAATTATTATTATTTTTAATTATAATAATTAATAATAATTATTAATTTAAAAAATTAGTATAGTGACGATCACATATGTCATGTATAGGAGATGTTGTAGTTTGAGTAGTTGATACACGAGTTAGTGGCGGATTATCCCCCTCTGGTTTTGAAAATATGCAGATTACCCTACTCAGGTCTGAAAATAGGCATTTACACCACCGTGATTTTAAAAATAGGCAGGTTACCCCTCTGTGGTTTAAAAATAGGTATTTTATCCTCCCGTAGTTTTTAAAATAGGTATTTTACCACCTTGTGGTTTGCAAAATGTGATGCCCGGGAATTAATGGTGTAAATCACGATGTGGTAATGATCCTTAATGGATTTTAATTGTGGCAATTATGAATTAATTGCGGTGTTGGGACTCCCGAGGATTTTAAATCCGGTATTTGGGGTCGTTGGATACAAGGGTTGAGATTGTATTATCATCGTGGTGTTAAACCTTGGAATTGGGTTTTTGGTGGGATCTGGGGTGCTTTATGTTGGGGCTGGTAATGGAAATTGAGATTGAGAGGTAATTATTGAACACAGATGATTTTTATTGAGTCATGATGTATTTGTGGAGGACTCGGGATTTTGGAGCCTTGGTACTATATATACCAATGGACTCGGTGTTCAGGCATTCTCTCATCTCTCTTCTCTCTCTCACACACCCAAACCCTCTCCCATTTCCCCTCTTTTCTCCTATGGAAAGAAGATCGATGGAGGCTTGACTTGGGGGTGGAATTTCTCGAAGAAAAATTGGTAATCTTCTTCCCCTCGTCTTTATCTTCGTATTGATTATGATTTTGTGGTGTTTGGTTAAATTTAAGGTTGGGATTGAGTTTTTAAAATTTTAAAGATTTTTGGGTTGGAATGTTTAAAGGGGTTTTATAGTGTTTATGTTGAGGTTATTGGTATTTTGGGTGTTAGGATTGTTATCCTGGAGGTTTTGGCTTATAAAACACCATTCTTGGCTGTTTCATAGCTTGTTGATCGATCGGGATATGGGCTCGATCGATCACGCGTAATTTGTAAATTGGACGACGTTGAACAGTACGCTCGATCGATCGAGCAAAGTTGCCGATCGATCGAGATGGTCGGTCAATCGATCGAGGCTTATGCTCAATCGATCGAGCAAGGAAGATTTTTGGGCATAATTTTGCAAGAGCTCTCGATCGATCGAGCACATTTTGTCGATCGATCGAGATGCTGTGTTTTGTGGTTTATATTGTTGGTTGTTGTGGAATCGATGCATACTTCGCCCGGAGTCTTTTAAAATGGTTAATTGTCATAGTTTGACGATATAATTGGAGGTTGTGAACGTGCTTGGGCACGTGGTTGCATGCTTGTAATTAATTGTGAGTTATTAATTGTGTTTAGCACATAATTCATCGGATCGCGGAACTAAGACAATGTTTGGTTCGGAGTACGGAATCATAAGGTATGTATAACGTACGAGCATAGTCTTTTACATTATTGCAATTGTGAAATGCAGGATATACTGTTAATGCAATAAATTGGTGAATATTGCAAATATATGGTGCCGCTATGGAGCTGGCAAATGTTGGGATGTTGTTGCTATGGAGCGAACATCGGTTATGAATGCCGCTGCTACTGAGCAAGCGATGAAATGAGACTGTGGAACTATTGTTTAGATACGTGTGATATCTATAAACATTGTAAATGATTGGATTTTTTATTAATTATGGAAATTGAGAGTTAGTGAACGGATTTAGTTAATCAATAAAATGATTAACTGATTTTTTTGGAATTTGATGGTTTCGGTTATTTTGAGAACATGAACAGCACAGGGGATCCCGTATGAGGATGACTTCATCCAGGGAGTATCTTTTAAAATTCATGGCTTTATATTCTGTAAATATGAACTGTGATCTTGTGATTATTGGAATGGTGGTATTGGTATGCTCACCCCATGTGGGGGCTGTCTCTGTTGGAGCAGGTGGAACCGGTACAGCTGTAGCTCCGGAGTTGAGATCGAGCTAGGGATTGGAGGTACTTCCAGGATCGAGGTACCGATGCCGGTATTGAGTAGGGTGTTTTATACATTAGATACACAAACATTCATTCGATGCTCGCATGTGAGCACTACTATATGTTTATATGGTTTGTATCAAAAGGCAAGGGCCTTTCTCCTTTCATTCATGTGTTGCATGCAATTAATTAAGGAATTGCAAAATGAATTGAGAACATGTTAGTGTATTATAGAGGTGCATGCTATGTAAGTGGACTTGGTTGGGGGAATTGGACATTACATGGAATAATGCAAGAAATTTTATTGTTGGTATATTATGCTATAGCAGCATGTGGTTTTTCCCCCTGATTACATGATTGTATGCGCTAAATATATGGGTTAATACACTAATAGTGGGTTAAGGGCACGGGGTCCTTACACAAAAAATGGCATCTGTAAGGACCCTAGTTCCTTAAGTTCGGATTAAAGGCGTAAATAAAAATTTCCATGCATAAACAGAGTATAAAGGTTGTGTTGATGCCCTGAGCTATTAACTTACAGTGCCAAAATAAAGTTCCAAAAGGGATTAGTTACATTCCCAACCAATGAATGCTAATCCTATAGCTTTACTCTACTCCTAGAGTAGATACTATACAAAAGAATCAAGCTTGCTACCACGAGCACTCCTCACTAGCTCCCCGCATCAACCCGCCTTAGCCCCTTCCGCCCAAAAGTACCTACAGGAACAACCTCAAAACCATGAGCATGTATATAAATCATATTCACAATAATATGATCATAATTCAATGCATAAACCGTAAATGCAATTCACTTCCTGTATTTAACACATTTAAAAGCTCCCTTGGTTGTCCCTGTACCACAATAATAATCAAAGGATTATAATGCCAATATGCATGTCATGACATGTATCCTTTCCGTGTATATCAATGGCCAATTTCCAGTCTTATTATATCAGTGGCATAATACCACTCGCGTTTATATGACAGCGGCATTAATACCCCTCGCTTCGACATATTAGCGGTATAATATCCCTCGCATCAATATGACAGCGGCATTATCATTCACTTCGACATATTTGCGGCAAATATTCTTCATCGCTAAATATGACAGCGGCAAGTATTCTACCATCGCTTCGACATGATGGCGGCAAGTATTCTATCATCACTGCAATATAATCTCGACTCACAATATATATATGCAACCGTAATGCAAATCCAATCATGTATGCAACCATAATGCATAACCAACCCTATATGCAACCATAATGCATATCCAATCATGTATGCAACCATAATGCATAATTAAGACCATGTATGCAACCATAATGCATAACCAATCAAAGCGTAATAAATACGTTTTACCGTCCGATGCTCGTACGTCTCACTACGTACCTTAGTTCCAAAAGTGGAGATATCGTGGAACTTTATCTCCTTTGATGTGTGGCTACTTGGGATGGTTCTACACAATCACATGAATCCATATTAGAAGCCAATAAATGAACCATTACCAAAAACATCATCATTTAGAACAAAATCCCAAAACCCACATTTTATGCCTTGCGATCGA
The DNA here is from genome assembly GCA_907163345.1 of Haberlea rhodopensis. Taxonomy (NCBI): domain Eukaryota; kingdom Viridiplantae; phylum Streptophyta; class Magnoliopsida; order Lamiales; family Gesneriaceae; genus Haberlea; species Haberlea rhodopensis. The sequence continues at coordinate 241,664 of CAJQUN010000077.1, forward strand.
TCGGTCCCTAAGCCCCAATCGATCGCTAAGTGAAGAAAAATAGGCATCCAAGTACTGCCTCCACCGATCGATCGAAACTTTTTATCGATCGATCGAGACATCACACCGATCGATCGGAACAAATTTTCGATCGATCGGTAAGCTCATTTCACGCCTTGTTCAGGCTCTGCCCTGCTCGATCGATCGGTAAGCTCATTTTTCACGCCTTGTTCAGGCTCTGCCCTGCTCGATCGATCGGACCCTAATTTCGATCGATCGAGCAGCCCTGTTCCAGCGAGAATCCTCCAAGTATGAGCTTCCAACAACACCTAAACTCATATACAACCAATAACAACCACCATGCTCAACATATAACCACAAAACAACCTTAAAATACATCCCCCAAACATAAACAACATGTTGGACCAAGATCCACCCTTTTAACCCCAAAAACAAGCTACAAACTCAACCAAAACCCAACAAGACTTCACCATAATGAAAGCTTACCACTTGAGCTTTATGTTTTTAGCAAGAACTCCCAAAAAGACCCCTTTTTCAAAGCTTTCTCCTCCTCTCTTGTTTCAGAAACGAAAATGGAAGCTTATGGATGAATGGAGGGGGTTGTAGGGACATAAAGCTGATAGAGAGGAGTGATGGGATGTAAAGGTGTGTGCAAGTGGCTCCCTTGCCATGTTATGGGATTTAAACGTGTATCAAAACACAAGCATGATGTATAAAATATCCCAACATGATATTTTAAAAGCATTTTACCACAATGCACCAAAATCACCATTAAAATCATGCTTTACCAAAAATTACAAACCAACACATTTAAACCATTATAACACCCAATTTCCCAACATGTATAACATGCACCCTGAAATGCTCTACCGGGTCACGCCTACCATGTGACAAGCATTTCACCAAGATAATTAGTCCAACACATAATCTAATTATCACCATAATATCACAAACATAATTAATGCCCAAATTGCAATTAATGATTTCGGGGATATCACAGCATCCATGGAGGGGTAATTTGCACATATTCACAACGTTAAAGTGCAAAACCACGGGGTGGTGGGTGGGGATGGGGGTGGGGGAGTTAAATGCCTATTTTCAAATCACATTGGGTATTCTGCCTATTTTCAAAACTAAGTAGGGATAAATTGTATATTTTCAAATCAATTGGGGTAATATGCCTATTTTCAAAATCACGGGGGGGGGGGGGGTGCGTGCGTTGGGGGGGATAATCCACCAGTAGCCCTTGATACACATGCAAGAAGCTTGTCGACATCGAGCTTGCAATTGATCGTTCAATTGAGCTCAAGCTCGAGTGTGCTGATATCTAATGGAGTCTAGCTCTATTATAATTTTTTTTTATCATCAACCAATTTCATTAACTAAGAGCAGAGAAGTCATGGGATACGAATGGCATGATTCCCTACTAGCTGGATTTGCCCAACTCGCACTGCTCTCTAAGCTAATACATGGTCCACTACATTGACCGATCTACGACAACTATGAAACCATTATCAACATCACAAAATCTTCGAATATCTGAAATCAGTGATGCAAAAGGGTAGCAAGAGGAGGGGTTGTGAATAGCATGAACCACCAAAACCGCATCAGATTCAAGCACACCACCATTCCAATAATGTTGTCGAATGACGGAAATACCTTCAAAAACAGCCTGAAGTTCGGCAATAATAGATGAGAAATGACCTCGAATCCGCAACGCCAGAACCAAAAGGACACAAACCCCTATAGTCACGAATAATGATGCCAACTCCAATAAAATTCTGCTTAGGAGGGACCGCTGCATCAACATTAATTTTAATCAAGCCCACTGGTGGAGCAGTCCAAATTGAGTGAGAATTAATGCCTACCTCATAAGATGGAGAGGCACAACAAAAATAGACCCCCAACCAGATGTAATGGAGGCTCTATGGATTATGTGCAGTTCCAAATCTGAATGCCCTGTAAAAACCAATTTATTACGATCCACCCACAAGCTCCAAAAAAGCATAGCTAGATCTTTCAGATCCAAAGTCGATCCATACTCAGTAACCCACCCATAACTCCAAAATAGAAATGCCTTTGAAATTAGATAATAAGTTCCATAAAGTTGAGAGTTTCCATACCTTTCGAACAACAGGACATATCCACAATGCATGAAAAGAAGTCTCAGGAAAAGCATGGCACCGAGGGCACAAAATGTCAAGAGAGACTCCCCGCAATAACGGTTGATAACGAGTGGGAAGTGCATCTAGAATAGCACGCCAACAATGAATTTTAATCTTAGAAGGGATAGGTAACGTCCATAACTTCTTGAATATAACAGAATTACTAGTGGCAGAACTATTATAGCACCCATACTTGGATCTGATGGCCAAAGCATAACCAAATTGTACTGAGTATTCTCCATCCATGGTAAAATGCCTAAGTTTATCCGCCCCATGCATAAATCGAGTGGGAAAACAAAAAAATTCAGAATAGTCAATATGCCAAAAAACATTTTTAGTCAGATCTCAGTTCCACTCACCAGAAGCATGACGAAAATCACAAATTCTGGCATTTGACCATTGAACAGAAGGAACCGTAATTGGTTTAAAATAGGGTGGGCGAAGTAACCAAGGATCCTGAAAAATCTGAATATGCGCCCCATCTCCAATATGCCAACGTAGTCACTGTCTAAGTAAACTACGACTCCATAATAAGCTGCGACAAACATAAGAAGGATAGTACCCAAAGGTGCCGTCAAGAAAGATGTTGCAGGATAGTATTTAGCTTGAAATACTTTTGAAACAAGACTAATCCAGATTACTGATTAACCGCCACCCCTTGTTTAGCAATAAGCGCTTGATTAAAATCCTGAAAATTATGAAACCCATACCTCCTAAATACTTAGGAGCCCGCTGCTTAGAACCCTTCACCCAATGGATACACTTTGAAGAATTTGAATTATCCCACCAAAATTTATCAATTAAACGCTGAATAGATCAGCAAACTCCTGTTGGGACCTTGAATATAGACATGGTGTAGGTTGCAATTGCTTGAGCGACAGCTTTAATCAGAACTTCCTTGCCTCCAAAAGAAAAAAGATCACGCTTCCATCCCTGTATTTTCATCCAAATTCGATGCTGAAGACCTTCAAAAATATGACGTTTACTATGTCTCACAAAAGCAGGAAGTCCAAGATATAATTCGCGTGACTCAGCATGCGGCGTACCCAATAAATTAAAAACTTGCTCTTTTTGGGAATCTTGCAAATTAGGGCTGAAAGTAATAGATGATTTGTGCAAGTTAATAGATTGCCAAGAAGCACGAGCATAATTGTTCAATATACTACGAACCGATAAAACAATTAGAAGTATCACAAGTACCCAATATAATACTCTCATCCGCAAAAGGAGATGGGAGATTTCAGGAGCGGTTTGAGCACACTTGATTCCCTTAAACCCGTCAGATAAAGCATAATGACGTAAGTTTGAAGATAGACCCTTAGAACAGAGCAGAAAAAGATATGGAGATAGCGGACATCCCTGACGCAAACCCCTGCTTGGCACAAAACTTCTAGAAGCATACCCATTAAACAAAACATAAAATTGAGCCGTACCCAAGTAATTCAATATCAAAGAAATCCAATGATCAGAAAAACCAAGATGACTCATAACCGCAGCCAGGAATCCCCATTCAACACGATCATATGCTTTAATGATATCTAGCTTTAAGGCCATCAACCCAGTACTGCCTTTAGTTCTTTTACGAAAAGAATGCAAACATTCAAAAGCAACCATAATATTGTCTGAAATCAATGGACCCGGCACAAATGCACTTTGTTCGAGACTAATAATATTGTGTAAAATAGCTTTAAGACGATTGGCAATAGATTTTGCTATGAATTTAGCAATGACAATACACAAACTTAACGGACGGAAATGACTGAACTCAATAGGGTTCTTAATCTTTGGAACAAGAACAATATGTGTATGATTGAGAGAACCATAGGACGCCCATCATTAAGAATTCCTAAGCAAATAGAAATAATAGCATGAAACCCATCCGGCTCCGTGGCTTTCCACCACGCCATAGCAAACAAAGCATGTCGAATTTCCTCTGCTTCAAAAGGGGTATCTAGAGTACACCTCATAGCATCTGTAATACGGTATTCCATACCCAACAAGACAGGATCCCAATCCATCGTTGTAGGACCAGTGGATTGAAATATTGCTGAAAAATAATTAATAATAATGTCCTCAATGCCCTGCAACTCAGTCACCCACACTTGAGCCTCTGATAAATGCCCTTAATGAAATTTGTCTGGCGTCTACGAGAAGCACGCCAATGGAAGTATTTAGTATTACAATCTCCTGCTTGTATCCAGTCAGCTCGAGCTCGCTGGTACCAGCAATATTCTTGCAAATCCAGGTCATCCAGATAGAATTGTCAACTGAACCTGAATAACTATTGATGGAGTTAATACACTGCTGAGGTTGGGAAATTTATCTGTGTAAATTACCAAAATGAGTTTTACCCCAAATAGATAACTGATTCCCATAGCAAGATAAAGCTCGTTGTAATTCGTCGCTATGAATAGGCTGGGGAGATCAATGAGGTCGCCATAATTTGGCCATCACTAAAGAGAATTCAGGATGGAACCGCCACAAGAGTTCAAACTTAAATCGGTGGCGAATAGCTCCAGCCAGACCATTAGTAACAGAAGTCTCCTCAGGAAAACTTGAATCATACTGATGTGAATATAAATAGACACTCTAGTGCATTTAATTATCTACGATTTGATATGATTTGATGGATAAATTGATAGATATATTACCTAATCACATATTTGTGTGAATGTAGGTGAAATCGAAGAAATCGAGCTAATATGGGTGAATAAAGATCAAGAAATGCATTGAAGATGATGAGGGATCAAGATAGACCAAGGAAAATGCATATATATAAAAAAAGGACTCGCGATCCATCGCCTAAGAAGAGGAGATCGACGCACCATGGGCAGAAATTTGGGCAACAAAATTATCAAGCCAACGATCGATCGCTCGCCCGAAAAAAACAAAAAACAAAAATAACGATCGATCGTCAGTAGAGTCCGGGAAATACAAGGAAACTTGTTTTGGTGCCATCTTTATAAGATTTTACCCTACCATAACAGCCTCCTACCCTATATACACGAAATTGGGGTCCTCATATTAGATTTTATCATAGTTTAGACCTTAGATTATAGTTTTAGAGTTTTTCTTTCATATTTTAAAGATCAAGGCGAAAGCGGGAGTAACGACCTTGACGAGCGGCGATCCTTATAGTTTGTCTATACTTTTCTTTATGCTTTTATTTGATTTTTGTTGTTTTAATTTTGTGATATCCCCGAAATAATTAATTGCAATTTGGGCATTAATTATGTTTATGTGATATTATGGTGATAATTACATTATGTGTTAGGACTAATTATCTTGGTAAAATGCTTGTCACATGGTAGGCGTGACCCGGTAGAGCATTTCAGGGTGCATGTTATACATGTTGGGAAATTGGGTGTTATAATGGTTTAAATGTGTTGGTTTGTAATTTCTAGTAAAACATGATTTTAATGGTGATTTTGTGCATTGTGGTAAAATGTTTTTAAAATATTATGTTGGGGTATTTTATACATCATGCTTATATTATGATACACATTTAATCCAAAGTTGGTAAGGAGCCACTTGCTCACATCTTTACATCCCATCACCCCCTCTCTATCAACTTTATGTTCCTTCAACCCTCTCCATTCATCCAAAACCTCCATTTTCGTTTCTGAAACTAGAGGAGAGGAGAAAGCTTTGAAAAAGGAGTCTTTTGTGATTTCTTGCTAAAAACTTGGAGCTCAAGTGGTAAGCTTCCATTATGGTAGAGTTTTGTTGAGTTTTGGTTGGGTTTGTAGCTTGTTTTTGGGGTTAAAAGGGTGGATCTTGGTCCAACATGTTGTTTATGTTTGGGGGATGTATTTTAAGGTTGTTTTGTGGTTAAATGTTGAGAATGGTGGTTGATCTTGGTTGTATATGAGTTTAGGTGTTGTTGGAAGCTCATACATGGAAGTTTCTCGCAGGAACAGGGCTGCCCGATCGATCGAGAAATGGGTCCTATCGATCGAGCAGGGCAGAGCCTGAACAATGCGTGAAATGAGCTTACCGATCGATCGAAATTTTGTTCCGATCGATCGGTGTGACGTCTCGATCGATCGATAAACAGTTTCGATCGATCGGTGGAGGCAGTACTTGGATGCCTATTTTTCTTCACTTAGCGATCGATCGCGGCTTGGGGACCGATCGATCGCAAGGCATAAAAATGTGGATTTTGGGATTTTGTTCTAAATGATTATGTTTTTGGTAATGGTTCATTTATTGGCTTCTAATATGGATTCATGTAATTGTGTAGAACCATCCCAGGTAGCCACACATCAAAGGAGATAAAGTTCCACGATATCTCCACTTTTGGAACTAAGGTACGTAGTGAGACGTACGGGCATCAGACGGTAAAACGTATTATTACGTATTTTGAATTGGTTATGCACTATGGTTGCACACATGGAATTTATTATGCATTTTGGTTGCATATGTGGTCTTATTTATGCATCATGGATTGCATACATGGATTGGTCATGCATTTTGGTTGCATGAGATTGTGAGTCGGGATTATATTACAGTGATGGAGAATACTTGCCGCTAGTGGCGTAGCGATGTGAATACTTGCCGCTGTCATACCGTAGCGATGAGAGAATATTTGCCGCTAATATGAAGCGAAGAACACGACCGCTGTCATATTTATAGCGAGGGATATTAGTGCCGCTGGTATTATCTAAGCGAGGGGTATTTCCGCTGTCATGTTAACGCGAGGGGTATTATGCCACTGATATAATAAAACTCGGGAATTGAATACGGTATACATGGAAATCGGTGCATGTCATGACATACATATCGGTATTATAATCCATTGATTATTATTGTGGTACAGGGACAACCAATGGAGCTTTTAAATGTGTTGAATACAGGAAGTGAATTGCATTTATGGTTTATGCATTGAACTATGATCATATTATTGTGAATATGATTTGTATACATGCTCATGGTTTGGGGTTGTTCCTGTAGGTACTTTTGGGCGGACGGGTTAAGGCGGGTTGATGCGGTGAGCTAGTGAGGAGTGCTCTTGGTAGCAGGCTTGATTCTTTTGTATAGTATCTACTCTAGGAGTAGTGTAAAGCTATAGGATTAGCATTCATTGATTGGGAATGTAACTAATCCCTTTTGGAACTTTATTTTGGCACTGTAATTTAATAGCTCAGGGCATCAACACAACCTTTATACTCTGTTTATGCATGGAAATTTTATTTACGCCTTTAATCCGTTTTTAAGGAACTAGGGTCCTTACATTAGTGGTATCAGAGCAGTGGTTAGAGAACCCGGGAATGAGTGAAGGGTAGCCTTAGCATGGTTGGCTAGTTGTTTACATTGGAGCATGTTTATGCATATTGGTGTATAAATTGTTATACTAACATGCTTATTAAATCTAACGGCATAATATATATATATTGTTGGAATTGTTGTTAACATTTGTATTACAGCATGGCGGCTATGAATGTGGAGAATCTCAACGAAGAGGTGGGTGACATTGGCAGTGTTAATGCTAGTGTCGGTCAGGCAAATCCTTTACCTCCACCTGCTGTGGGCGTGGAGCCGGTAGCTCAGTTGCTTTTACCAGGGGAGCTTAGTCTGAGTCAGTTCCTAACTTTCCACCCGCCCATGTTTGAGGGGACAGAGACGGGAGAAGAAGCTGAGGAATGGCTTGAGAGACTAGAACATATTTTTGTATCCGCTCCTTGTGCTATAACAGCATGGCTGAGGTTGGCGGAGTTTCAACTGGCTAAGAAGTCTTCTATGTGGTGGAAGACGACGGTGATGGAGCTGAGAGCTCAAGGTATGATGATTGACTGGACTTTATTTCGGACTCGGTTTCAAAACCGATACTTCTCTGATGCGGCTAGGCAAACTAAGGAGGATGAATTCACGAGCTTGAAACAGGGGAGCATGTCAGTTTCAGACTATGCCATGCAGTACTCATCCTTGTTGAGGTATGTTCCCCACATTGCAACAAACGGGCATGCCAAGATGAGACACTTTCTAAAAGGGCTGCGACCGGAACTTTTTGATGGGGTTATCTCCAATAACCCCACTTCTTTTGATGACGCTCCCACTAGAGCGGAGCTAGCAGAGATCGGAGTCAGTGCTTACCCGGACGTTGCACCCCCACAAGTCCCGTCGCCGAGGCCAGTGTCTAATAATCTGAGGCCACGAGGAGAATCATTTAAACCTCGTGGGGCTTCTTCCTCATATTCTCGGTTTGGTGGGAGACGAATGGATAACCGGAGGGGTGGTGCGCCTAGCAACAGAGGGCAGACTCAAGCGAGTAGGAGTGGAGTGGTGAGTGTCACTTTTGTGGAGGACCACATCACATGCGAGACTGTACGGCTTGTTATAAATGTGGCAAGATGGGCCACATATCTCGGTTCGTCGAGTGATTTTCCAAGATTGCTAAACCCTTGACTCAGTTGACTCAGAAGGGAATACCGTTTTATTGGTCTGAGGCTTGTGAATAGAGCTTTCAAGAGTTGAAGCATCGTTTGACCACGGCTCCTATTTTGGTAATTCCCACGGAGAACAAGAGGTTTGTTCTATATACTGACGCATCACTGCAGGGCTTGGGTTGTGTACTGATGCAAGATAAGCATGTGGTAGCTTATGCATCGAGGCAGTTGAAACCGCATGAGGCTAGATACCCAGTGCATGATTTGGAGTTGGCAGCTATTATCTTTGCCCTGAAGATTTGGAGGCACTATCTGTATGGTACATCTTTTACCATATACACAGATCATAAGAGCCTAAAATTCTTGTTTACTCAGGCGGAGTTGAATATGCGTCAGAGGAGATGGATGGATTTACTCAAAGACTATAACTGTGAGATTGAGTACCATCCGGGGAAGGCGAACTTGACAGCAGATGCTTTAAGCCGGAAAGTGAGGAGTACCGCTGAGGACGTCATCCATTTGTCAGCCATGATGACTTCCTATTGCCATCTGGGCTATGACTTCGACATAGATGCATCACCTGTGTATGTATCGACCTTATTAGCTGAGCCAGATATCTATGAGAATATCAGGAGAGCTCAGAAGTCAGATGATGAGGTTCAGAGATTGTTATCTTTATTGCATCTTGGTCAGCCATCAAAGTTTAGAGTGGCTGAGGATGGTTCTTTGAGACTTGGTAACCGATGGGTAGTTCCATGTACGCCGGAGTTGCGTTGAGGAATCTTAGAGCGAGCTCACAATAGCCGATTCAGTATCCACCCTGGAGGGAGGAAGATGTATAAGGACTTTTGCGATCAGTTCTGGTGGAAGAGGATGAAGGGTGATGTGATCGCTTTTGTCAAGAGGTGTTTGATCTGTCAGCAGGTTAAGGCAGAGAGGCAGAGACCCGGTGGCGAACTAAGGAGCTTAGAAATACCGGAGTGGAAGTGGGAGCACATAGCTATGGACTTTGTGACCCACTTGCCGAGGACTACTTCGGGTTGTGACGCCATTTGGGTGATCATTGACAGGCTGACGAAGGTAGCTCACTTCATTCCCTACAGTATGACGTACACGTACTTGAGGATGGCTCAATAGTATGTCCGAGACATAGTGAGACTACATGGGATTCCAGTATCTATTGTGTCGGACAGAGACCCGCGGTTTACGTCTCATTTCTGGGGAGGTCTTCAGTCAGCATTGGGTATTGAGGTGAGATTGACCACCGCATATCACCCCCAGACGGATGGTCAGACAGTGCGTACTATACAGACGCTCGAAGACATGCTGCGAGCTTGTGTGTTGGAGTTTGACGCCTCATGGCAAGATTCTTTGGCCTTGGTAGAGTTTTCATACAACAACAGCTATCAGACGAGTATTCAGATGGCACCGTTTGAGGCTTTGTATGGTAGGCGTTGTAGGTCGCCGTTATACTGGGATGACTTGACCAGTAAAGCAGTGGGAGGACCCGAACTGATTCGGGAGATGGAGGATAAGATAAAGGTTATCCGTCAGAAAATGAAGGCAGCCCAGGACAGGCAGGCAGCCTATGCAAATAAACGGCGGAGACCGTTGGAATTTCAGTTGGGAGATAAGGTCTTTTTGAAGATCTCGCCTTTCAGAGGCGTTGTGCGATTTGGGATGCGCGGAAAACTATCTCCGAGGTATGTTGGACCGTACGAGATCTTACAGCGCATTGGCACTTTGGCTTTCCGTTTGGCACTGCCACCGTCGTTGTCTGGTATTCACGACGTGTTTCATGTATCTATGCTGCGGAAATATGAGCCGGATCCGTCGCATGTATTGCAGCCTACTGAGGTTCAGTTGGATTCTGATGTATCATACGAGGAACGGCCAGTCATGATTCTGGATAGGGCTGATCGCAGGCTTCGGAACAAAGTGATACCTATGGTAAAGGTACAGTGGGATCGCAGGGGTGTCGAGGAGGCCACGTGGGAGACGGAGCAGCATATGGTGCAGCACTACCCGGAACTATTCTCTGGTATGTGATTTCTGTTTAGTTTCGATTTGGGTAAGTGCATGCGATTTCGAGGGCGAAATCTTATAAGTAGGGGAGTATTGTGATATCCCCGAAATAATTAATTACAATTTGGGCATTAATTATGTTTATGTGATATTATGGCGATAATTAGATTATGTGTTAGGACTAATTATCTTGGTAAAATGCTTGTCACATGGTAGGTGTGACCCGGTAGAGCATTTCAGGGTGCATGTTATACATGTTGGGAAATTGGATGTTATAATGGTTTAAATGTGTTGGTTTGTGATTTCTAGTAAAACATGATTTTAATGGTGATTTTGGTGCATTGTGGTAAAATGCTTTTAAAATATTATGTTGGGGTATTTTATACATCATGCTTATATTATGATACACATTTAAATCCCAAAGTTGGTAAGGAGCCACTTGCTCACATCTTTACATCCCATCACCCCCTCTCTATCAACTTTATGTTCCTTCAACCCTCTCCATTCATCCAAAACCTCCATTTTCGTTTTTGAAACTAGAGGAGAGGAGAAAGCTTTGAAAAAGGAGTCTTTTGTGATTTCTTGCTAAAAACTTGGAGCTCAAGTGGTAAGCTTCCATTATGGTAGAGTTTTGTTGAGTTTTGGTTGGGTTTGTAGCTTGTTTTTGGGGTTAAAAGGGTGGATCTTGGTCCAACATGTTGTTTATGTTTGGGGGATGTATTTTAAGGTTGTTTTGTGGTTAAATGTTGAGAATGGTGGTTGATCTTGGTTGTATATGAGTTTAGGTGTTGTTGGAAGCTCATACATGGAAGTTTCTCGCAGGAACAGGGCTGCCCGATCGATCGAGAAATGGGTCCGATCGATCGAGCAGGGCAGAGCCTGAACAAGGCGTGAAATGAGCTTACCGATCGATCGAAATTTTGTTCCGATCGATCGGTGTGTCGATCGATAGATAAACAGTTTCGATCGATCGGTGGAGGCAGTACTTGGATGCCTATTTTTCTTCACTTAGCGATCAATCGGGGCTTGGGGACCGATTGATCGCAAGGCATAAAAATGTGGATTTTGGGATTTTGTTCTAAATGATTATGTTTTTGGTAATGGTTCATTTATTGGCTTCTAATATGGATGCATGTGATTGTGTAGAACCATCCCAGGTAGCCACACATCAAAGGAGATAAAGTTCCACGATATCTCCACTTTTGGAACTAAGGTACGTAGTGAGACGTACGGGCATCGGACGGTAAAACGTATTATTACGTATTGAATTGGTTATGCACTATGGTTGCACACATGGAATTTATTATGCATTTTGGTTGCATATGTGGTCTTATTTATGCATCATGGATTGCATACATGGATTGGTCATGCATTTTGGTTGCATGTGATTGTGAGTCGGGATTATATTACAGTGATGGAGAATACTTGCCGCTAGTGGCGTAGCGATGTGAATACTTGCCGCTGTCATACCGTAGCGATGAGAGAATATTTGCCGCTAATATGAAGCAAAGAACACGACCGCTGTCATATTTATAGCGAGGGATATTAGTGCCGCTGGTATTGTCTAAGCGAGGGGTATTTCCGCTGTCATGTTAACGCGAGGGGTATTATGCCACTGATATAATAAAACTCGGGAATTGAATACGGTATACATGGAAATCGGTGCATGTCATGGCATACGGTATTATAATCCATTGATTATTATTGTGGTACAGGGACAACCAATGGAGCTTTTAAATGTGTTGAATACAGGAAGTGAATTACATTTATGGTTTATGCATTGAACTATGATCATATTATTGTGAATATGATTTGTATACATGCTCATGGTTTGGGGTTGTTCCTGTAGGTACTTTTGGGCGGACGGGCTAAGGCGGGTTGATGCGGTGAGCTAGTGAGGAGTGCTCTTGGTAGCAGGCTTGATTCTTTTGTATAGTATCTACTCTAGGAGTAGTGTAAAGCTATAGGATTAGCATTCATTGATTGGGAATGTAACTAATCCCTTTTGGAACTTTATTTTGGCACTGTAATTTAATAGCTCAGGGCATCAACACAACTTTTATACTCTGTTTATGCATGGAAATTATATTTACGCCTTTAATCCGTATTTAAGGAACTAGGGTCCTTACAAATTTAGTCATGAGTGGCTAAACTTCTTTTTTATTCTTGGTTAAGGAAGACAATACATTGGAGTTTACGATTCTCGTGAAATTACGTTTTGTTTTTTGATTTTCGTTGAGTATCAATTGTCTTTCTAATTTTCATGCTATGATAGTTGTGTTTGATTATTGGATTAGCTATCTAATTATTGTTCATGCAATGCTAAATTAAATATCAAATATGGAATCGTTTGATCTCTCTAATTTATGAAGCAACTAAGACTAATAAATTTCTGCTTTTGAGTTTGTTAAATTCTTAGGAAAAACAATTACTAAATGAAGCATAGACGCTTGGATTATGTTGTTTAGCTTCATCGATCTCACTAGTTCTTATGCTATCATCGATTTAAATCTTAATCGCTTGTATTTTGATTGATTGTTTGATAAGGGTTAAACTAGAATGCTTGGGCTACTCAACTAAACATAAGATATGACTTTAATTATTGGATTAAATGTCCAATGATGAATATTCATATGAAAATTGAATCGTATATGAATATCGATGATCGAGATAGTAAACCCCGATTGTAAAGTGGACCAGAAATCACTTTAGTTTAATATTGCTCGCTAGTTTAATTCATAGATTTTCATAATAGTAGTTTGATTAATTCCAAAACTCCCCTTTTTACTATTTGTTTGCATAATTAACACAAAAATGCATCCTTTCTTGTGAGATCGATCCCTACTCATACTACTACATTAGTTATTGCTATTAACTTGAGAATAGTTAATTTGGGGGTACACGATAAGCGCTACCAAATTTTGGCGCCGTTGCCGGGGAAGGCATTGTTTATTTTTGTGTTAATTGTTTTTACTATTTTACACTACTATTCTGGTTTGTTCATGAGTGCAGTTCAGTCATCTAATCACGAAGAATTCACATAGGATCCTGAGATCGAGAGGTCTTTGCACCAAAGGAGAAGAGAAAACCGAGGCACAACGGAGGAATTTCAGTCCGATACTGACTCTCAATTTGAGGAAGAGGAGAAAGTGACGATGGCAGCGAATCAAAGTCTGAGACAGCTGGCTAACCCGGCCTTGGATCAATAACCCCTCTGCATCACTTTCCCTGCTCTTACAACTAATGTAAGATTCGAGTTTAAATCTAGTTTAATTCACTTATAGTCTCCCTTTCATGGTCTTACAGGTGAGAACCCCCACAAGCATTTGATGGAATTTCACGTGGTGTACACTGTTGGGATATGCCCTAAGACAACTCATTAGATGATTGATTTTGGCATACAATGAAATATGATTTAATTAAAGGCAATTCATTATTCTATATTATTCAAACGTCTGTGTAATATGAATATATATATATGTTAATGTCCTTAGAATAATATTGTATTATTCTTAAAGATTGTCCCTAGTCAAGTATTATCATGAATTAGGATAATGATAATGCATTGAGACTAGTATGTATTGATTGATGAATTGTTCATGGATATGTGTAATACCCGAGTCTAAGACTTGAATTTATGTTGAATATAGTAGTAAAATTGTTTAAATCTTCGCCGAAATTTGCCGAAATACGACGAGGTCAATTTCGTTAAAAAGATAACTCATAGGGCTACCACTTTCATATTTTGAGTTTTTGCCGAAAACTACAGGAGGATGGAGAAAATTAATTTGAAGTATATCATGTTTATGTAGATTATATATAACTTTATCGTCCGACATCAGAATCAAGTTATTATAAAAGTCAAATGAAAGATAAGACATAGATCTACAACTTTTATTCAGAAGTCTTTTACAAACTCGGTTGTTATGATACCTGAATTGACATAGGAATGGAGTGCTTTGAAATAGAATAATAAGAATAAGAATAAGAATAAGACTAATAATAATAATAATAATAAAGGTTGACCGACTTAAATTGTTATCAGATAAACGCACGCACACACACATTTACACCACAAAACACACACTTTCACTCTTACAATTCAGTAGACGCGAGCCGTAGGAGAGAAAGAGAGGGTTTTAGTGGTTTCTTCAATTTTCGAACTCCGTAACGCCGTCGAAACTTCAAATAAATTACATATTCGGAATCCTCGAATTATCAGCTTCGCTTTGAGGTACTTTTCTCTTCCTATTTCTAGTGTTTATGAAAAGCCTAAATTTTTAGTATTGCTAGAAAATTATGCAATTAATGTAGGTGATAGATTTGATGATGATAAACAATAATTGCCAAGAAATTTTAGATTATGTTGTAATTTCAAGTTTATAGGAATTTTATGTTAAAATTTAAGGTTATACCTTCAAATTCAATAAATTGGGGTATAAAATGAGTTACAAAAATTGTACATAAGAGCTAAATAGCGATAGGATGAAATAAATTGCGTAAATGAATTAATTTTAGATAGATGATCATAAATGAACTTTGATGAATTATTGTGTAGATTGATTGTCTATTACCTAGGAATCGAGCAATATCAACTGGTGAAAGGTAAGTAAAAATCCATCTGCAACTACAATGCATGAACATAGTATTTCTTGTGCTATTACTTGTGTTGGTGCTTGAATAAGGTGTATATATGTATGATTTGATGTTCAAAATATTTCATTGTTGTTGCATTGACTTAACTGTTCATTTGCATTTGCACGTGCATGCATAATATATGAGTATATTTGATGTCTGGCATGCACGACATTATTTTGAGAAAAAAGGAAAATATTTTGTTGACCACTGCTATGACACCGAGGTTTGCGTGGCGGACTTATATGATATGTTGAGTATAGCGGTGGGGTACTCCTCAGAGGATTAAAAGGGTTGTTAGAGATGTGCCCTTGGTAATCATGAGGGGATGGACCATTTGCTGATATTCTTCTTTTGATTGATGCTGCGGGTGGGGTACTTCTCGGGTGACCGCAGAGGTTGTTCGGTGATGTGCCTCTGGGGGTCACGGGAGGATGGACCATTCGACTGTATCAATCCACTATATTGGTTGTGTGCCTATGGCTGTGTGCCTATTGATTCAGAGCTCTGTTCCGGTGCATAGTAGGTGGGTCAAGGGGCCCATGACAAATATGATTTTGGATAAAATGTTATATATTTTCGAGTATGCATCTTGGTATACATGTTATTGATGTCTCATGTCATTTTCATAGCATGCATGGTTTTTATTTACTGGGCATTAGCTCATGTAGTTCATGCATTGTAGGTGAGTATGACGATGTCTGCTATCTGGACTTACTGAGCAGGGTGATGCGCTCCTACGGGTGTCTGAGATCTGTTGTACATGGATGACGACCTGCTGGGCTATGGGTCTTTGTGTAATTGTGATTCTATATATATGATGGTGCTTCTGGTGTTATGGATTTTGATTTTTGTATCCGGATGTGATATAAACAGAGGAGATGCTGTTGAAATTTTTATATATAAAGAGTATTTCTATAAACATGATAAATGGTATCTTTGGGAATTGGGGTGTGACATTAAGTGGTATCAGAGCAGCCAGGTCTTGGTTCTGTAGACTGTCCATGTACACGAGCTCAGAACTTGTGGAGCACAACCATGCCAGTAAGTTTTATTTTATCATGTCATGTTTTATATGTTTCCTAAATTTGTTTATGTTCAATGTGTTACTGGTTAGTGCAGAATGGTAAAGATAATAACATACTGGGTAACTGTAAAATGGAAAAGAATGAATGAATGGGGGCTAGACAAGTGTTTGATGCAATGTCTGAAGGGAAGATGGAGTTTACAGATCAAAAATTAGATTTGTTTTGTGTATACATAAAATGAACAACTCAAGTGTTTTCTAGTACAACCTAGTTGCCATTTATCTCCTAAGTTGAATACGGAATAGTCAAGATTATAATCAAAGAGCAAAATCATGATACTGATTGGGAATAGAAGTACAAGTATGCACTCGCAAACGATGAGTTCTCGAATCTTGTAACTTAAGATGAAAATGGTGAATTATGTAAATGAGTTCAAGTAAGAATGTGAGAAAATGTAGAGCAACTTACAGTTCATTGAAAATCATTTATGAAATGATAATCCAGAACTCTTCAGGTAAGTAAAATTTCGGGGACGAAATTTTATAAGGAGGGGAGAATGTAATACCCGAGTCTAAGACTTGAATTTATGTTGAATATAGTAGTAAAATTGTTTAAATCTTCGCCGAAATTTGCCGAAATACGACGAGGTCAATTTCGTTAAAAAGATAACTCATAGGGCTACCACTTTCATATTTTGAGTTTTTGCCGAAAACTACAGGAGGATGGAGAAAATTAATTTGAAGTATATCATGTTTATGTAGATTATATATAACTTTATCGTCCGACATCAGAATCAAGTTATTATAAAAGTCAAATGAAAGATAAGACATAGATCTACAACTTTTATTCAGAAGTCTTTTACAAACTCGGTTGTTATGATACCCGAATTGACATAGGAATGGAGTGCTTTGAAATAGAATAATAAGAATAAGAATAAGAATAAGACTAATAATAATAATAATAATAAAGGTTGACCGACTTAAATTGTTATCAGATAAACGCACGCACACACACATTTACACCACAAAACACACACTTTCACTCTTACAATTCAGTAGACGCGAGCCGTAGGAGAGAAAGAGAGGGTTTTAGTGGTTTCTTCAATTTTCGAACTCCGTAACGCCGTCGAAACTTCAAATAAATTACATATTCGGAATCCTCGAATTATCAGCTTCGCTTTGAGGTACTTTTCTCTTCCTATTTCTAGTGTTTATGAAAAGCCTAAATTTTTAGTATTGCTAGAAAATTATGCAATTAATGTAGGTGATAGAATTGATGATGATAAACAATAATTGCCAAGAAATTTTAGATTATGTTGTAATTTCAAGTTTATAGGAATTTTATGTTAAAATTTAAGGTTATACCTTCAAATTCAATAAATTGGGGTATAAAATGAGTTACAAAAATTGTACATAAGAGCTAAATAGCGATAGGATGAAATAAATTGCGTAAATGAATTAATTTTAGATAGATGATCATAAATGAACTTTGATGAATTATTGTGTAGATTGATTGTCTATTACCTAGGAATCGAGCAATATCAACTGGTGAAAGGTAAGTAAAAATCCATCTGCAACTACAATGCATGAACATAGTATTTCTTGTGCTATTACTTGTGTTGGTGCTTGAATAAGGTGTATATATGTATGATTTGATGTTCAAAATATTTCATTGTTGTTGCATTGACTTAACTGTTCATTTGCATTTGCACGTGCATGCATAATATATGAGTATATTTGATGTCTGGCATGCACGACATTATTTTGAGAAAAAAGGAAAATATTTTGTTGACCACTGCTATGACACCGAGGTTTGCGTGGCGGACTTATATGATATGTTGAGTATAGCGGTGGGGTACTCCTCAGAGGATTAAAAGGGTTGTTAGAGATGTGCCCTTGGTAATCATGAGGGGATGGACCATTTGCTGATATTCTTCTTTTGATTGATGCTGCGGGTGGGGTACTTCTCGGGTGACCGCAGAGGTTGTTCGGTGATGTGCCTCTGGGGGTCACGGGAGGATGGACCATTCGACTGTATCAATCCACTATATTGGCTGTGTGCCTATGGCTGTGTGCCTATTGATTCAGAGCTCTGTTCCGGTGCATAGTAGGTGGGTCAAGGGGCCCATGACAAATATGATTTTGGATAAAATGTTATATATTTTCGAGTATGCATCTTGGTATACATGTTATTGATGTCTCATGTCATTTTCATAGCATGCATGGTTTTTATTTACTGGGCATTAGCTCATGTAGTTCATGCATTGTAGGTGAGTATGACGATGTCTGCTATCTGGACTTACTGAGCAGGGTGATGCGCTCCTACGGGTGTCTGAGATCTGTTGTACATGGATGACGACCTGCTGGGCTATGGGGTTATCTTTGTGTAATTGTGATTCTATATATATGATGGTGCTTCTGGTGTTATGGATTTTGATTTTTGTATCCGGATATGATATAAACAGAGGAGATGCTGTTGAAATTTTTATATATAAAGAGTATTTCTATAAACATGATAAATGGTATCTTTGGGAATTGGGGTGTGACAATATGAGATATCAAATCAACACATGGGTACATGTGAGAGAATAATGTACTGGACAGACCCACCATAAGAATGCTACATGGATAGTTATATCAATGTCATAAGCAATTCTCATAGTGATAATAATGTATGTATCCATACGACTTGAGATCACCAGAGATCCCAACATAATGAGTCGTATATCTTGATATTGTCAAACTTTACCTGTAACAGGGTAAACTATAAAGACAATCATTGGATACACAATGAATTATGTAGAGGGATGTTGAGTGATCAAGATAGGATTTGTCCCTCCTATATAACAGGAGAAGTTTTTGGGCCCTTGATCAAGTGAGACTAAAATGCATGGCCATGCTCGAATGAGTCGATATGTGATATCGAGCTTATTCGTTTATTCTAGTTTACTTGGTGATCAAGAAATAAAAGATTGAACTATACGAGTATGACTATTCCATGACTCGTGTTTAATCTAAACACATAGGACAAAGGGATTAAGTTACATGGTGAATATTATCACAGGCCATAGGTTATGTCGAGTCAATGATATTCTTATAACTTGGGTAGCCTTGATGTGTTGCTAGATACCGCTCATTGCTTGTGACATAATATTAGATTTTATGTCACTGCCAACGTTGCAAGATCCTAACGGGTCGCACAAAAGATTAAATCGATAAAGGGAAGTTAAAATTCTTTGGATGAATTAAGTTGATTAAGAAAAGTCTTAATCATATAATTAAATGGGCCGTATTTAGATATATAGAGATATATGTAAATATGATATATATATATGTATATACAGAGATAGGGAATAGGCCAAGGGTTTTATGAAAAGCCTTATTCAAATGATGATTAGCCGCCTAAGTTGTGGATACCGTAGAGGCAAAGTTGTATAGCTTTGCTCGTGACTCGAGGACTTGCTGCTTTGTGGATTCTGCTCAAACACGCGTCAAAGGTATAATTCGATACTCCCGATATAAAACTCCGTATAGGTCCTCGGTTGGGAATCCAAAATTTTATTCCGCTGCGTATTATGCATGTTGGATTCCAAGCATGTTTTATGTGTTGTTTGAGCATGGTGCATGGTTATAGACCTATGACATATTAGATATGAATTTTGTGAATGATTGTAATTTTAAATACGGCCTGCGTGTCGTGCCTTCTCTATTTTTTTCTGAATGTATTCCCTCCCCTATGCTCCCCCTCGAATGTAACTCGAGGACTTATCTATATCATGTAATTGTTATATAGTATAGTTAGAGTTTTATTGATGGAGATCAATGAAGATGGACCATGGTGCCGGGATGAGGAGGCCATTCACAAAAGGACCAAAGAGGTGCTTGGAGAAGTTACCCTTAGGTTGACCTTTTAGATTTTCTCATTGGCTTGAGAAAATCAGTAGTTGGGGCTATAACCATGTCACGTTTATTTTATGTTGATGTATGTGATGCATGTTTATCGTTTTTATTTAATATTGATGATTGATATACATATATGTAGATATGTATATATGTATATGTACCAGACATATTTTCAATATCAATAAAATCATGAGATCTTTAAATCCCTCTAATTATATTAAGTCAATCAAGATGCCTTCTAATTAAAAGTACTCGTCAAGACTTCGATTGTGTGAGACCCCGTTATTAAATCAAGATATTAAGGTGCGATTAAGAGAACTAATCATTCATGCGTATATATCAGAGTAATAAGTCGTGTTGATTAACCTGAGCTTAAGAGATTACAGTACCAAAAGTTTCAAAAAGGAATTTCACATATTCCTACAAAAGGTACTACACTATAGTCTTACTCTACTTCATGTAGAAGCTATACAAAAAATTTCTCTAACATGCTAATCCTGTAGCACTCCTTACACTCAGCATTTCAACCCCGACCCTGGTTCTCATCATCAAAAGCACCTACAAAGACAACCCCCAACACATGAGCATAACATAATTCATATTCAACATATTATGAATGTAAGACATAAATGCATAATCATAATACAAAACACTTCCTGTATTTCCATCGCATTTACAACGCCTATTGGTTGTCCCTGTACCACAATTCATAATCAAAACACTATATGAATATATGGCTTCACAAATAAATGTCATGACATATCATCTCTTTTTCTTGAGTCAGTCATCATCAGTTATTTTAATGCTTCATCGCTTCATAATCTCAAAAACAAGCGGTATCTCATCCTCGCTTCTTCGTACAAGCGGTATCTCATCCTCGCTTAGTACAGTATACCCCGCCTCCATGTGCAAGCGAGCCTCCCCCCTCCCGCTCCACATTTTTTTAGCGGTTAAGCGTAAGCATTAAAACCTTCACTGTGATCACCCCTGACTCGTGGAATACACCTCTTTACTTCCACATCACAATATGCAACAACAATGCATAATATGCAACAACAATGCATAATAACATGTATCATACTCTTAATGCATCACATTGCATTCATCATGTGTCAAATAGACAAACATAAAGTACATGTTACCGTTGGGATGCCCGTACGTCGCTTACGTACCTTTCCAAATGTAGTGTGTGGTGGGACTCTATCCCCTGCGCTGTGTAGCTGTCTGTGAAGGCTCTACACCAGTGTACAAGACATTATTAGATGTCTCATTACAATCCAATATCAAAAATTAAACAAAATATAACAATTTATATTTTTCATCATTCTGGGTCTCTCGATCGATCGGCCCCTCTTCTCGATCGATCAAGAAGACGCCTTCTATCAAAGCCAAGATTCTGCCTCGCTCGATCGATCGAGATGAAATGTCGATCGATCGAGATGCTCTGTTCGAGAAATACCATCCCAGAATTCTCGAACACCTATTTTTACACCCTTCGATCTAGCATATAAGATACACCACGTGTTTGAACAATTATGCTAGCAGTTACAATACACTACCCTTAGTGTATTCATATCAAATTTATATCGCAAATATAAATCCAGTTGCATAAACGTCGTCCATTTACACAAGTACTTAACCAACTTTTCTGAAAAACAGGGCATTGTCTTCCTGCCCAGATTTTCGAGTACCCACTTTCAAGCAATTAAATCTACCACATAAGTCATGAAGTTTGCTCGAATAAAAACGTCTTGGGATTTAAAAAATTACCATGCATGTACTCAAATCTAAGGTTCACCAAAAACCCATCTAACATGCATGCTATCACCTTCTCAATATCACTCCCATTCCACATTTTTCCAGAAAAACAGGGCAATTATCTACCCAGATTTTCGAACACCCTTTTTCACATGCTTAAATCCTTAACATAAAACATGTAACATGATCAAGGAAAAATATTGAGAGCTTCATAATAACACCATGTAAACATTTAAATCGAAGGTTTTAAGAAACCCAAGCTAACATGCCATTTTTTACACTACTCAAAAGCAAGAACTCAAACAAGTTTAAATCAAAAACAGGGAATGGTTTCTCACCCTACTTTGCTCCGATTAATGAGAGGCTTCCAAGGAATGAAAATGGCAAGGCTCCTCATGATTTTGCTTATCAGATGCTGGAGGTTATTTGGGAGAGAAGGGTCGAGATTTGGAAAGGAGGAGAAGGGCTGAATGATTGAGCCAAGTGGAGTGAATAATCAGCTTACTCAGTTGATTGGTATGGGTTGGGGGGGGGGGGGGGGGGGGTGGTTGGGTGTTGGGTGGTATGATGTGTCATGTTTTGGTCCCGGTATTTAGCACGACGTATTAAAATATCCTCACATGATATTTATAGTATTTTCTCAATAAAATACTTCAATTCTCATTTAAACATGCTTCACCAAAACAAATAACACACACCCCAAATAAACATGCCACAACCCCCAAAATCCCAACATATATCACATGCACCCTGAAATGTATCTCCTCAATAATATTAATTCAATCCCATGAATTAACACCCAAATTATCATAATTTAAAATTAATGATTAAAATCACATAATCATTCGGGGATATCATAGATTGAACATATGTGGGTTTGCCAAAGCAAAGTACCGTGACAATCTTAGTAAGGCGCGATAGGATAAAAGTGATATCCGTGATATTTTAAATTGGTTCGACTTAAGTAGCGTTATCTCAATAGGATTGGGAACCTAGAGGCATGGGGTTGGGTAATAATTCATTAAGATGAATTAGAACAAAGTGTTGTTCGCCAACCATCCAAGAGTTACATGTGATGTAATTGACAAAGCGTTGTCTACCTAAATAACCGAGTCTTGGGTGATTAGCCAAAGCTAACTCAAGGTTAGGTGAAATATGGATCTTGGCCCACTAATAGTTTTTGAGGGTTGATGTTTTTAACTAAATAGTGGGAGTATCATTTAATTTAAGACTTTATTAAATGATTAAAATCATAAACTTATTTTGCATATTTATATTGTAGATATCCATGACATCAAACAACGTTACTAGTACACTTTCATTGCGATCGGTCCTTGAGAAGGACAAATTAAATGGGACAAATTTTCTAGACTGGTATAGGAATCTGAGGATTGTCCACAAACAAGAGAAAAACAATATGTCCTAGAGGAACCCTTATCTGCTGAGGAACCTCCCGTTACGGCCAATAAGGATGCTTACAAGAAGCATCAAAATGACGCACTTGATGTTGGTTGTTTAATGCTTGCAACCATGAACTCTGAGCTTCAGAAGCAACATGAGGAAATGGATGCGTTCAATATGATTGAACATCTGAAGCAACTTTACCAACAACAAGCTAGACAAGAGAGGTATGACGTCTCTAAAGCGTTATTTCAGTGCAGAATAGTAGAAGGAACCCTTGTTGGAACTCATGTACTCAAAATGATTGGATACATAGAGAATCTTGAGAAACTAGGTTTTCCGTTGGACCAAGAGTTGGCCACTGACGTGATCTTGCAATCGTTGCCTGATAGCTACAGTCAATTTTTTCTGAATTACAATATGATTGAAATTGAGAAGACTATACCACAGTTGCTTGGTATGTTGAGAACTTACGAAGCAAACTCAAAGAAGTCTAAGCCCACAAATGTTTTTATTGTGAATAAGGGCAAGGGAAAGGCTAAAGCAAAAGGCATTAAAGGAACAAGAAAGTCTTTGTCAAACCTAAGCTTCATGATGCTGCACATAAGCCAACGGAGGAGTGGCTAAGGAAGGAAATTGCTTCCATTGCGGTGAGACCGGACATTGGAAGAGAAACTGCAAGTTATACCTGGAAGATCTTAAGAAGACGAAGGGAAGTGTGACTTCAGCTTCAGGTATTTTTGTTATAGAAGTCAATTTATCTACTTCTTCATCTTGGGTATTAGATACTGGATGTGGTTTTCACATTTGTGTTAATGTGCAGGATCTCAAAAGGAGTAGAGTTTTGGCTAAAGGCGAAGTTGACCTCCGAGTGGTAAATGGAGCAAGAGTTGCTGCATTAGCTATAAGAGATTATTCATTAACTTTGCCTTCTGGTTTAATATTAGATTTACAAGACTGTTATTCTGTGCCGTCGATTACTAGAAACATTATTTCAATTTCTTGTTTTGACAAGATTGGTTTTTCATTTATTATAAAGGACAAATGTTGCTCCATTTATTTGAATGAGATTTTTATGCTAGTGCACAATTGATTAATGGTCTTTATGTTTTAAATCTTGATATGTCTGTCTATAACATAAATACTAAAAGGATTAAGAATAATGATTCTAATCCAACTTATCTCTAGCATTGTCGCTTGGGCCATATAAACGAGAATCGCATATCAAAACTTCATAAGGATGGAGCTTTAGATTCATTTGATTTTGAATCATATGAAACATGTGAATCTTGTTTAATGGGCAAGATGACTAAAGCCCCTTTCAAGGGACATGTTGAAAGGGCAAGTGATTTATTGAGTCTCATACATAGTGATGTATGTGGCCCAATAAGCACACAAGCCAGAGGTGGTTTTCAATACTTCGTTACATTTACTGATGACTTCAGTAGATATGGGTATGTGTACCTAATGAAACATAAACATGAAACCTTTGAAAAGTTCAAGGATTTCAAGAATGAAGTACAAAACCAGCTTGGCAAAAGTATCAAAATCCTTCGATCAGATCGAGGAGGTGAATACTTAAACCAAGAGTTTCATGACTATCTAAAGGAGTGTGGGATAGTCCCACAACTCACATGTAAGGACCCCCGTGCCCTTATTCCGTTATTAGTGTATTAACCCAAGCATTTAGTGCATGTAATTATATATGTGGGGGAAAACCCACTTGACATCATAGCAAACCATGACAATAATAAAATTTCTTTACATTATTCCATATAATGTCTAATTTCCCCCAACTAAGTCCACATACATATCATGCACCATTAAAATACACTAGCATGTTCTCACTTCATTTAGCAATTCAATAAATAATTGCATGCAACTCATAAATGAAGAGGGAAAGGCCCTTGCCTTTTTATACATGCCATTTACACATCATAGTGCTCACATGCGAGCATCCAATAAGTATGTGTGTATCAAATGTATAAAACACGGTGCTCAATACCGTCACTGGTACTTCGATCCCTGGAATCACCTCCATTACATAGCTCGAGCTCAACTCCAAAGCCATCGATGTACCTAATCACCTGCCCCAACAGAGACAGCCCCCACACGGGGTGAGCATACCAATATCCCAAATCCAATAATCACAATAATACAATTCATGATTTACAAAAATGTAAATGCTATGAAATATAAAAGATGCTCCCTGGATGGTATCATCCTCATCCGGGATTCCCTGTACTGTCCCTGTTCTCAAAATAACTGAAACCATCAAATTCCCAAATGCCAATTAATCATTACATTGATTAACAAATCCATTTGCCACATACCGATATCATAATCAATAATATCAAATCATTAAACAATGATTACAGATATTCCATATATCTCACTTATGGTTCCATAGTTCTATTTCATTGCTCGCTCTACAATAGCGGCATTTCATTCTCACGCATGCTCAACAGCAGTGGCGTCATAACCGATGTTCGCTCAAAGGCGACAACATCCCAATCACTACTCGCTCAAAAGCGGCACCACATAATTCCCAATACATATATATCCATTTGTAGCAATTACCATAAACCATGTATTTCAATATCCGTTTATTGCTAATACCATATACCATGCATTTCCATATACATTTATTGCAATACAGTGTACCATGCACTCAACAATTGCAATTATAATAAAGGGCTATGCTCGTACGTATCCCGAAGTTCGAATCCAATCTTGCCTTGGTCTCGTGACCGATGAATTATGTGCTTATTATCTTCGAGAAATTTGGCTCCCAAGTCGAGCCTCCATCGACTTTTCATCAAGGGAGAAAAGAGGGAAGAAGAGGGGTGGGGATCGCTGGGGAGAGAGGGTGGAGAGAGAGGAGATTCCGTGCAATCACGAAACTCCGAGTCCATTTGGTATATATAGCTCCAAAGCTCCAAAATACCACCTCCTCCACAAATACATCACGATTCATTAAAAATCATATGTTTTCAATAATTATCTCTCCAACTCAAATTTCATTACCAACCCCAGTACAAAGTACTCCGTCCCCCAGATCCCACCAAAGACCAAATTCCAAGGTTATCACCATGATGAGAATACAATCTCATCCCTTGGATCCAACGGCTCCAAAAAAAACCGGATTTAAAATCCCCGGGAGTCCCAAAACCGCAATTAATTCATAATTGCCACAATTAAAATCCATTAAGGATTATTACCACACCGGGATTAACATCATTAATCCCGGGCATCACAACACACCACCATATACTCCACAATGGAATGGCGTATCTGAAAGGAGGAATCGAACTTTGTTGGATATGGTTCGATCTATGATGAGTCATGCAGATCTTTCGATTTCCTTTTGGGAACATGCTTTAGAAACATCAATATTTATACTGAACCGTGTTCCATCTAAATCAGTTGAAAAGGCACTATATGAGATATGGACTAAGAAGCGTCCTAGTATGTCTTTTATGAAGATTTGGGGTTGTGAGGCTTACGTGAGACGTCACGCCTCCAATAAACTTGGACCCAAATATGATAAGTGTTTATTTGTGGGGTATCCTAAGGAAACGAAAAGATACTATTTCTATTATCCCATCGAGAACAAAGTGGTTGTTACTCGGACAGGTGTCTTTCTTGAAAGAGAATTTATTTCTAGAAGAACCAGTGGGAGACAAATAGAACTTAGTGAAGTACAACCACAAGAAAACACTGAACATGATATTGAGATGGAAACAGAGCAGTCACCACAAGTCGTTGTGGATGAAATGCCTGCTCAAGAGACAAAAGCCCAACGTAGGTCTGTAAGAGGGCACCGGGAGCCATAGATATATGGATTTCTTGTGACTCAACAAGGTGACTTACTACTCATTGATGAGGATGAGCCGTCATCCTATCAAGAAGCTATAATGGGCCCTGATTCTGAAAAATGGCAAGAGGCCATGAAATCTGAGATGAAATCCATGTATGTAAACCAAGTATGGACTTTGGTTGACCCACCTGAAGGGGTAAGACCCATAGGGTGCAAATGGATTCAAGAAAAAGACCGACATGGATGGTAATGTACAAACCTTTAAAGGACGACTGGTTGCTAAAGGCTTCAAACAAATTCATGGTATTGACTACGATGAAACCTTTTCCCCAGTTGCCATGGTTAAATCCAGTAGGATCTTACTTGCTATAGCTGCATTTCATGATTATGAAATCTGGCAGATGTATGTCAAAATAGCTTTCCTCAATGGAAATTTACTTGAGGATGTGTACATGACACAACCCGAGGGTTTTGTCGATCCAAAGGATGCTGGAAAGATATGCAAGCTACAACGATCCATTTATGGATTGAAGCAAGCTTCTCGGAGTTGGAATCTTTGTTTTGATGATGCAATCAAAGAGTTTGGTTTCATCAAGAACGTAGATGAACCTTGTGTTTACAAGAAGGTCAGTGGGAGCATAATTATCTTCCTAGTGTTGTATATAGATGACATACTTCTTATTGGGAATGATATCCCTGTTTGCAATCTGTACAGATTTTTGCTGGGGAATTGCTTTTCTATGAAAGACTTGGGTGAAGCCACCTACGTGTTAGGTATCAAGATCTATAGAGATAGATCAAGAAGATTACTTGGCGTAAGTCAAAGTACATACATAGATAAAGTGCTAAAATGGTTAAGCATGCAAGAATCAAAGAAAGGATTCGTGCCTATGACACATGGGATACATCTCTCGAAGGATCAGTGTCCTTCAACACAAGATGAGAGACAACGCATGAGTAAGATTCCATATGCGTCAGCTATTGGATCTATCATGTATGCCATGATATGTACTCGTTCCGATGTCTCGTATGCTTTGAGCATGACGAGCAGATATCAAGTTGATCCAGGTGAATGTCACTGGATCGCTGTCAAGAATATCCTAAAGTACTTGAGAAGAACTAAGGATACATTCTTGATTTATTGAGGTGAGGAAGAGCTCAATGTAATTGGTTACACTGATGCAAGCTTCCAAACTGACAAGGATGATTTCCGATCGCAATCAGGATATGTGTTTTGCCTAAATGGAGGTGCTGTGAGCTGGAAGAGTTCAAAGCAAGAGATAGTAGCCGATTCTACAACTGAAGCTGAGTATGTTGCTACCTCAGATGCAGCAAAGGAAGCCGTTTGGATCAAGAAGTTCATTTCTGAGCTTGGGGTTATGCCTAGCATACTAGATCCGATTGAACTCTATTGTGACAACAATGGAGCCATCGCATTGGCTAAGGAACCCAGATCTCACCAGCGATCAAAACACTTCAGCGCTTTCATTTCATTCGAGAAATCGTTGAAAGAGGAGATGTGAAAATATGCAAAGTACCAACTGATGATAATGTATCTGACCCACTGACAAAACCTCTGTCACAGCAGAAGCAATCGTCATACTAGATCTCTAGGCATTAAGTACATGTTTGATTGGTCTTAGTGCAAGTGGGAGATTTGTTGGGATATGCCCTAAGACAACTCATTAGATGATTGATTTTGGCATACAATGTAATATGATTTTATTAAAGGCAATTCATTATTATATATTATTCAAATGTCTGTGTATTATGAATATACATATATATATATATATATATATATATATGTTAATGTCCTTAGAATAATATTGTATTATTCTTAAAGATTGTCCCTAATCAAGTATTATCATGAATTAGGATAATGATAATGCATTGAGACTAGTATGTATTGATTGATGAATTGTTCATGGATATGAGATATCAAATCAACACATGGGTACATGTGAGAGAACAATGTACTAGACAGACACACCATGAGAATGCTACATGGATAGTTATATCAATGTCATAAGCAACTCTCATAGTGATAATAATGTATGTAATCCTTACGACTTGAGATCACCAGAGATCCCATCATAATGAGTCGTGTATCTTGATATTGTCAAACGTTACCTGTAACAGGGTAAACTATAAATACAATCATTGGATACACCATGAATTATGTAGAGGGATGTTGAGTGATCAAGATAGGATTTGTCCCTCTTATATAACAGGAGAAGTGTATGGGCCCTTGATCAAGTGAGACTAAAATGCATGGCCATGCTTGAATGAGTCGATATGTGATATCGAGCTTATTTGTTTATTCTAGTTTACTTGGTGATCAAGAAATAAAAGATTGAACTATACGAGTATGACTATTCCATGACTCGTGTTTAATCTAAACACATAGGACAAATGGATTAAGTTACTTGGTGAATATTATCAAAGGCCATAGGTTATATCGAGTCAATGACATTCTTGTAACTTGGGTAGCCTTGATGTGTTGCTAGATACCACTCATTGCTTGTGACATAAAATTAGATTTTATGTCACTGCCAACGTTGCAAGATCATAACGGGTCGCACAAAAGATTAAATCGATAAAGGGAAGTTAAAATTCATTGGATGAATTAAGTTGATTAAGAAGAGTCTTAATCATATAACTAAATGGGCCGTATTTAGATATAGAGATATATTAAATATGATATATATATGTATATACAGAGATAGGGAATGGGCCAAGGGTTTTATGAAAAGCCTTATTCTAATGATGATTAGTCGCCTAATCTTACCAGTATCTATGTATGTGTATTAGGTTAAAGCTAAATAAGAGTTTTTGACGTTAATCAGATTAACGAAAAGGAAAAAGCTAAAAAACCTAGCACAGGAGACGGCAGCCACTTTGTTTTGGCGTCGCTCATCCTTTCACAGTTGAAGATTAAGTCTAGCAACTTGTTCTTCAACATCTCTTTTTCGATTTGATCGTGGATACCGTAGAGGCAAAGTTGCATAGCTTTGCTCGTGACTCGAGGACTTGCTGCTTCGTGGATTCTGCTCAAACACGCGTCAAAGGTATAATTCGATACACCCGATATGAACACTCCGTATAGGTCCTCGGTTGGGAATCCAAAATTTTATTCCGCTGCATATTATGCATGTTTGATTCCTTACATGCACTACTATGAAGCCAACTGGCGTAACAGAGGAGCAAATTAAATTGCGAGCCTTTCCATTCTCCTTGAAGGATGCTGCTAAAGATTGGCTATTCTACCTACCATCTGGATCTATCACCACGTGGACTGATTTGCAAAGAGTCTTCCTTGAGAAGTACTTTCCTGCTTCGAGGGTGACAAACATAAGGAACGAAATTTATGGGATCAAGCAATACCAAGAGGAGTCACTTCATGAGTATTGTGAGCGTTTTGAGAAGTTGTGTGCAAGCTGTCCATAACACCAGATAAGTTAACACCTCTTAATTCAATATTTCTATGAATGTTTGCTTTTTATTGACAGGAATCTAATGGATGCGGTGAGCGAAGGAGCTTTTATCGACAAGACACCTAAGGAAGCAAGGAACTTGATAGCAAACATGGCTGCCAACTCCCAACAATTTGGACCTGCTCTGTGATGCCCGGGAATTAATGGTGTAAATCCCGGTGTGGTATTGATCCTTAATGGATTTTAATTGTGGCAATTATGAATTAATTGCGGTGTTGGGACTCCCGGGGATTTTAAATCCGGTATTTGGGATCGCTGGATCCAAGGGTTGAGATTTTATTCTCATCGTGGTGATAACTTTGGAATTTGGGTTTTTTGTGGTATCTGGGGTCCGGGGTACTTTGTTTTGGGGCTGGTATTGGAAATTGAGATTGGAAAGATAATTATTGAAAATATATGATTTTTAATGAATCATGATGCATATGTGGAGGAATTGGTATTTTGGAACCTTGGTACTATATATACCAAGTGGACTCGGTGTTCCGTCATTGCACGGAATCTCTTCTCTCTCTCACCACACCCAAACCCCATTTCCCCTCCCCTTTTCTCCCCTTGGAGAAAATGGCTAGAAGCTCAGCTCGGGAGCCCGATTTCTCGAAGAAAAGTTGGTAATCTTCTTCCCCTCGCCTTTACCTTCGTTTTGATTATGGTATTGTAGATTTTGGTTAAGTTTTGGGTTTGGTTAAGGAATTGGAAAGTTTTGGTTAAAAATTCAAAGTTTAGTTTTTGGTATTTTTATTGGTTTTAAATAGTGTAATGGAGGTGTTGAAGGAGTTAGGGGTGTTGGTTTTGAGTTTGGGTATGAAAAACCCCATTGAAGCTCGAATTTTTCAGAAACTCGCAGGTCGCGATTGATCACGGCTTGGCGCCGATCGATCGCGACATTGTACTGATTTTGGGGAGACGATGAATAGTCGCGGTGATCGATCGCGAAGAATGGGCGATCGATCGCGGAGGTCTTGCCGATCGATCGCGAGATCTAGCGATCGATACCGACTTTAATATTTTTTCGGGCAGTGGGATCTGGCGATCGATCGCGGCTTGGCGCTGATCGATCGTGGCCGATCGATCGCGGCCCTGTTTCTTTGGTTTTTTTTTTATTTTTGGCAAAGTGTTGGGATTTTGGAATCAAGGTTTAATTAACCAATTTTTGGGGCAATGTCCACATTCTAAGGGGAATGATATATTAGAAATGGATTGATTGGAGTTGAATTTTAAATAAAATGGACTACCGATTGAGGACTTGACTACCTTTGAACATAGAAAATGAAATATTTTGAGTAGTGCGCATGATTTGATAATTGTGATTAATCATTAGGATAGGATGTTATAATTGGGGAGTACGCTACGTGCTTGTGCATGTAGTTATGTACTTATGTTTGATTGAGCTATTAACTGTGTATAGCGATTAATTCACTGGATCTCGGGGCAAAGACAATGTTTAGCCCTTGCTACTGGACTATAAGGTACGTTTAACGTACGAGCATGGTAGATATATTATTGTCATGTGCATGAACAATATATGGATGTTGGAAACATTATGGTATGATTGAGGATCATGGAATGCCGCTACTGAGCGAGCAATGTGTAATGCTGTCGTTGTTGAGCGAGCATTGAGTTGTGATATCGCCGTTGTTGAGCGAGCAACAGACAGGATGTGATGAGACTAAGAAACCATTAATTGAGATGTTTATGATTTCTGTAAATCATTAGTGTAATGATTTAACTGCATTTGATTATGAAATTAATACGGCAATGATGAGTTTAGTTAATCAATGCAATGATTAACTTATTTTGGGGATTTGATGGTTTGGCTGTTGTGAGTACAGGAATAGCACAAGGGATCCCATATGATAATGTTACTATACAGGGAGTATCTTTTACATTTATAGTCTTAAATTCTATAAATTATGTATTATAATATTGTGATTATTGAGATGGTGGATTGGTATGCTCACCCCGTGTGGGGGCTGTTTCTGTTGGAACAGGTAGAACAGGTACAACATTGACTCTGGAGTTGAGCTCGGGCTGTAGATTGGGAATGATCCCCAGGCTGAGGTACCAATACTGGTATTGGGCATTATACTTTATACATTGAATATACATTCACTTATTCGATGCTCGCCTGTGAGCATTCTGATGTGTATATGGGTTGTATAAAGGTTGTTATATTCTCTTTTCATTCTTGGCTGCATGCAATTAATTATAGGGTATTGCATAATGAATTGAGAATAATATTGGTGCATTGAGATATGTATACTTTTGTTAGTTGAGTTGAGTTGAGTTGAGAACTAGACATTAAGAGAAATTATGTCGCAAAATTTATATACATCATGCTGTTGTTATTGAAGCATGTGATGAGAATTCCCTAATGTGATGAAAGTATGCACTAATAGAGATGATAAATGCACTAATGATGAGATTAGATGTTTGGGTCATTACATGCTCGACATGGACAGACGCCAAGGAAGCAAAATGAGGTAAACGTATCTAACCTTGAGCAACAACTGACTGACTTAACTTCTCTTTTGCGTCATCTTGCAGGTGGCAATATAATGAAGGCAAAGCCATGCGGAATTTGTCTAGCCATGAGCCATCCTACTGATGCATGTCCCTCACTTCAAGATATATCCACTGAGCACGTAAACAAAACAAGTTGAAGCGAGGGTATTGCCGCATGTCACATTTGAGCGAGGTTATTCAATGCCGCTTATATGTTGAAGCGAGGGGTATTAGTGCCGCGATCATGACAAGCGAGGTGCATTAAAATACACTGTTGTAACAAGACTAGGGATCAGCTAGTTTATTGTCGATGGTTTATACCGACGGGTATCTATATAGCAATGGTTCATTCCGCTAGTTTATTGGCGATGGTTTATGCCGCCGGGTATCTATATAGCGATGGTTCATTCTGCTAGTCTATTGGCGATGGTTTATGCCGCCGGGTATCTATATAGCGACGGTTCATTCCGCTACATCTATTGGCGATGGCTCATGCCGCCAGGTATTATATAGCGATGGTTCTTTCCGCTACATCTATGGTGATGGTTCATGCCGCCAGGTATCATATAGCGATGGGTCATTCCGCTACATCTATGGCGATGGTTCATATCGCCGGGTATATATATATACATATATATATATATATATATATATATATATACATATATATATATATATATATATATATATAGCGATGGTACATTCCGCTAATTCTATTGGCGATGGTTCATACCGCCGGATATTTATAGCGATATTCTATGTCGCTGATTCTATAGCGATATGTTATACCGCTATGTGCGTAGCGCTGGATTACGCCGCCTACGAGCAATGGGTGCTGCTTGCGTACCACTATTGGGCGATGGATACAGGTATGCCGCTATATTGTTAGCGATGATGTATGGTATATTACTGTTTTATTAGCATCATTGTGGATGTCATGCATCGATATACGTATACCACCACGTGTTTGACGATGAGATTATGGATGTCGTGTATCGACATATACCGTCATGTGTTTGACGACGAGATTGTGAATGTCAGGTGTTGACATGTACCGTCAGGAGTTGACGATGTTATTTTGGATGTCATATGTTGACATATACCGTCACGGGATGACGATGACATAGTGGATATTCTATGTAGACGTATAGCGTCGTGTTGATGAATAATACGTCTGGGTGTATGTATTTAGTCATATGGTTTGAGTGCCGATGATGAGCACAAGGTGGTGTCTACGTCACCGGTTGACGAGACCGTTACGCCGAGCAGGTTTACTCGATGAATTTTTGGATGCATTATACCGGTGAGTGTACCGCATCATGCATTAGAGGTGAATATTTTGCGAGTAGTGGTACCTTTGGGTATACTCGCTGGAATGGCTAAGGCCAAGTGATTGGTGGTAAGAGTAGTTATTGAGGAAACTACTCGCTTTTGTCGTTGTGACGTGGGGTAGACATGGTCACACCCACCCTGAGGGTGTGGAATAAGTCCTAATGGATTAGGATTGCATCGTGGTTGAGCAAGGACACCGGGATGTCCATTATGCTTTGGTGTTTTAGAGAAATATTGGGTGATGACCCACTACTCTAATGGTTTGTACGGTATGGCATACCGGGATGGAACGTATGGCATGTTAGTAGGTTTGGTATAAGCCTATGGGGGCAGCGAATTGCTAGCCAGGTATTGTTGTGGTGATATAGTGTGCTTGTTGTAGCCATTATACTGCTCGCTGGAACCGAGTTTGGTGAATCGTATGATGATACGATGAGGGTAATAGTGGACTCTAGTAGTCACTATGTCACATGAGGTTTGGGGCAGGGAATACCTCACGGGGACATTTATACGTCAAATGTTAAGGGACTTGTACTGGAACAGCTCAATTCTGTTGGGAGTACCAACGTGAGTGTCGACAAGTCATTTTTTGGCTCGGGTTGAGCATCTTGCATATGGCATGCAATGGGGGACACAATTGGATTGTGAGATATAGTTAGTGGGGTGACACTACTATATTGATTTTATCTCTTGGAGATATTTGGATTGTACTGTCATGGAGACAGCTAATATTGGTTGAGGGTTGATTGTGAATCAACCATGGTAAGCACTACTAGTGTTGGACTAGGTGATGACTTTATATTTCCGGCGAGACGTTCGAGGAGGCATCTCTAGGGAGATGCTCAAGGTTTGTGGAGTACTATGACGTTAGTACAGAGCATCGTTAGATGTGTATACGTTGTGTATACGGATTTCGATTTGGTAATAGTGGCATTGAGGCACTATTCTGAACCAGTTATGTATTTGTTGGTTCCGGGATATATTTTGGTATAAATATATCCAGTTTCTGAATGGTGGTTCGAGGTTGGAGGGTCGTGGATTCATGACACTCTCCTTATGAGGAAAGCGGTATTGATATATCTACCGGCTGGGAATCTTTGGGAGATTCGTTGAGTCGGTTTGTGCGGTGTTGATGTTGGTATCACACTATTGGTTGTTGGTTCGTCAATCATCATTCTCCATTGAGTGGGAATAATTGGGGATTGACAGTTGTTTTTGGGGCTTTGGGTATGATTAGTGATACCCGAGTCGATTGCATTGAGTATGCATGTTGTATTGGTACTTAGGCATGTATACCAGTGTGGTATACGAACACCAACATTTATTTGGTCCTCGTAGAGCATCGGGTTAGTATGCTTGGATGAATGAATCTCCGGTGAGAGACTGTAGCACCTTGAGATTGGTAATTTCGATGGCACGATGTATTCTGAAGAATGATCGTGAGGATTGGTTGACTTCCCCTGAGGAGGGATTGTCGTATCTTAGACCATGGTAATTCTTTACTGGTTAATTCGATAGCCTCCATGTGTAAGGATTGTTGAATCCTGGTGTAAACGATGGATGACCGGAATTCGGATTTGTTAAGTGTCGTGGTTGACACGTGTGGCGGGAATGAAATTGATTGTTCTTGCATGTCCTTTCGAGAACTTGAGACCTTGTGGAGTCTCGATGGTGTATTTGGACCAAGATATGATTCTTGGAACACACAGATGTAGACATTTTGAAGATGTGTTTTGTGTTGATCGGTGGCCGTGAATGGCCCGATCTTTGTTGCAAGGTAGTGCAACTACTCCTTTGCTGGAGATGGAATTGAAGAGCGGAAACCAGATATGGTATAAGTACATTGTAGCGTTGGTAGTTTTCTTGGTAACGATGTATGTTTAACATCGTAGGCTAATCGCAGAGATATCATTGAGGTGATATCTATTTTAGAATCACGAATGATTCGTTTGATTTGCAGTTATGATTGCATGACTGCTTTTGAGATGGTTAGCATTGGGGTATGCTGACGTTCTGTTGCGGTTGTGATGGTTTGGGAGGTTTACCCCATTCCAGGTTTTGGTTCGAGGTCGGTATCCTCGCGGTTGGTGTGTCGTTCATGACATGTTCATGATTCGACGATGTATATCGTTTGGATTTTGTAGTCTCGACAATACGTGGAGTACACCGTGCAAATTTCGAGGATGAAATTTTATTAGTGGGGGATAATTGTGATGTCCGGGAATTAATGGTGTTAATCCCGGAGTAGTAATGATCCTTAATGGATTTTAATTGTGGCAATTATGAAATAATTGCGGTATTGGGACTCCCGGGGATTTTAAATCCGGTATTTGGAGTCGTTGGATCCAAGGGATGAGATTGTATTCTCATCATGGTGATAGTTTTTGGTGGGATTTGGGGTCCGGAGTACTTTGTACTGGGGCTGGTAATGGAAATTGAGTTGGAGAGATAATTATTGAAAACAGATGATTTTTAATGAATCATGATGTATTTGCGGAGGTATTGGTATTTTGGAGTCTTGGTGCTATATATACCAAATGGACGCGGCATTCCGTCATTGCACGGAATTTCTCATCTCTCTCTCCTCTCTCGCGCCCAACCCTTTCCCCCAACCCTTCCCCTCTTTTCTCTTGGAAGCAAATCGATGGAGGCTCGTCTTGGGAGCCCGATTTCTTGAAGAAAAGCTGGTAATCTTTTCTCCTCACCTTGAGCTTCGATTTGATTATGGTATTGTGCTTGTTGGTTAAGTTTTGAGTTGGGTTTGAGAATTGGGGGTTTTGGTTTAAAATCTAAAATGTTGTTCTTAGTGTCTTTATTGAGTTTTATTGGTGTATTGGAGGTGTTGAGGAAGTTAGGGGTGTTGGTTTTGAGTTTGGGTGTCAAAAACACCATTGAAGCTCGAGTTTTTTGGAATATTGCAGGTCGCGATCGATCGCTGATGGTATGGCCATCGATCGCGATGAGCAGCTGAAAATTGTTGAAGACGAACAGTACTGGCGGTCGATCGCAAGGTCTCGGCGATCGATCGCGAGCGGGTTGGCGATCGATCGCGGAGACTCGCGATTGATCGCGAGAAGGCACTGGTTGGCGACTGGACTTGGGCGATCGATCGCAATGAAATCAGCGATCGATCGTGGCTCGAAGGATGGAGTTTTTTTGAAAAC
This sequence comes from Haberlea rhodopensis, assembly GCA_907163345.1. Classification (NCBI taxonomy): domain Eukaryota; kingdom Viridiplantae; phylum Streptophyta; class Magnoliopsida; order Lamiales; family Gesneriaceae; genus Haberlea; species Haberlea rhodopensis. The sequence goes on from CAJQUN010000077.1 coordinate 279,279, forward strand.
ATTGGCAAAATGTTGGGATTTTGGAAACGGGGTTTAATTAGCCAAATTTCGGGGCAATGTCTACATTCCAATGGGAATGCTATACTTTTAAAATGGAGTGGTTGGAGCCAAATTTTAAAGAGAATATGGAATGACTAAATTTAGTAGTTGGCTAACCTTTGAACTTGTAAAGGGGAATATTTTGGGTTTTATGCATGCTTAACCTGTAGTCTTTTAAAGTGATTAATCGTCATGGATTTACGATAGGTCTGGGGGTTGTGAACGTGCTTGGACACGTGGTTGCATGCTTGTATTTAATTGTGAATTATTTATGTGTTAGCACATAATTCATCAGGTCGCGGGACTCAGTCTAGGTTTGGTTCGGTCTACGAAATCATAAGGTACGTATAACATATGAGCATAGCCCTTTTATGTAATTGCAATTGTTGAATGCATGGTACATTATATTGCAATAAATGGATAGACATTGGGAATTATATGGTGCCGCTTTTGAGCGAGCAATGAGTGGCATGTTGTCGCCTTTGGGCGAACATCGGTTATGACGCCACTGCTGTTGAGCATGCGTGAGAATAAAATGCCGCTATTGTAGAGTGAGCGATGAAATAGAACTATGGAACCATAAGTGAGATATATGAAATATCTGTAATCATGGTTTAATGATTTGATATTATTGATTATGGTATCGGTACGTGGCAAACGGATTTGTTAATCAATGTAACGATTAACTGGCATTTGGGAATTTGATGGTTTCAGTTATTTTGAGAACAGGAACAACACATGGGATCCCGGATGAGGAGTGTCATTTAATATTCATAGCATTTACTTGTGTAAATTATGAATTGTAAAATTGTACTTATTGGATTTGGGGTATTGGTATGCTCACCCCGTGTGGGGGCTGTCTCTGTTGGGGCAGGTGATTAGGTACATCGATGGCTTTGGAGTTGAGCTCGAGCTATGGATTGGAGGTGCTTCCAGGATCGAAGTACCAGTGATGGTATTGAGCACCGTGCGTTATACATTTGATACACACATATTTATTTGATGCTCGCATGTGAGAACTATTATGTGTTTATGGTATGTATAAAAAGGCAAGGGCATTTCTCTCTTCATTTATGAGTTGCATGCAATTATTTATTGAATTACTAAATAAACTGAGAACATGCTAGTGTATTATAATGGTGCATGATATGTATGTGGACTTGGTTGGGGGAAATTAGACATTATATGGAATAATGTAAAGAATTTTATTATTGGCATGATTTGCTATGATCACAAGTGATTTTCCCCTACACATATGATGTAAGACCCCGTTATCTATACAAGATACTAAGGTGCAAATAAGAGAATTAATCATTCATAAATCAGAGTATTAGGTCGTGTTGATAATCCTGAGCTTAAGAGATTACAGTACCAAAAGTTTCAAAAGGAATTATACATATTCCTAACAAATGTTACTAAACTATAGTCTTACTCTACACTTTGTAGAAGCTATACAAAAGTAATTCTCTACTCTGCTAATCCTGTAGCACTCCTTACAGCTCAGCGTATCAACCCCGACCCTGGTTCTCCATGTCAAAAGCACCTACAAAGACAACCCCCAACACATGAGCATATCATAGTTCATATCAATCATAATATGAATATAAAGCATAAATGCATAATTGATAGGCATAAGATACTTCCTGAATTTCCAATGCATTTAAAACGCCCATTTTGGTTGTCCCTGTACCATAACTCATAATCAAATCAATAGATGATATTATGGCTTCTTTAAATAAATGTCATGACATATCTTTACTTCTTAAATCTTTACTTCAATCCTTAGTCAGTTTATCATCAGTGTATTTTAATGCCCCTCGCTTCATAACTTTAGAACAAGCGGAACTCCCCTCCCTCGCTTCTTCATACAAGCGGTATTTCTATCCTCGCTTCGTATGGTAAACCTCGCCTCCATGTGCAAGCGAGCCTCCCCCCTCCGCTCCACATTTTTAGCGGTATAAGCGGTAAGCATTAAAATCATCACTGTGATAACCCTGACTCGTGGAATACACACCATTTATTCCACAACATACATATGCAACAACAATGCATAACAAAATGTATCATACTCATAATGCACAACTTTACATCTATTATGTGTCAAATGGACAGACATAAAATACATGTTACCGTTGGGTGCCCGTACGTCGCTTACGTACCTTTCCAAAATATGGTGTGTTGCAGGACTCTATCCCCTGCGTTGTGTAGTTATCTGTGAAGGCTCTACACCAGTGCACAACACAATATTAGATGCCAATTTATAGACCAAAATCAAAAAATCCAACAAAAACTTCATTTTTCACTATTCAGCATCTGGCGATCGATCGCTACATCGAGGCGATCGATCTCCAGACTTCACTGGCTCGAGGCGATCGATCGCGCCATTTATGGCGATCGATCGCCTGCCTTTGATTTTGACTACTGGCCTTCGGCGATCGATCGCTGCATTTGTAGCGATCGATCGCCACATGCTCTGTGCGCGATTTTTCCATATTCCCGAACACTCATTTTCATACCAACAATTATAGCATATAAGACATACCACATGCTTGAACAAACATGCTAAGAGCTACAATATACTACCATGAGTGTATTCAAATCGAATTTCTACCCAAACTTAAACCCCACATGCATCAAAATCGCCCAACATTATCAGTACTCACTCAAGCTTTCTGAAAAACAGGGTATCTTAACTCTTTTCCAGAATTTCAAGCACTACTTGTGATGACCAGGGATTATAGGTATTAATCCCGTAGTGTTAATAATCCCTAAAGTGGTTTTACGTGGCGATTTGGAGTTTAACCGAGGTGTTGGGCCTTCTGGGCTCGTTTATTTGGGTAGTTGGGATCGTTGGATCCAGAGGTTGAGATTGTATTCTCATTTGGGTGAAAAACCTAAGAGTTGGGTTTTTGATGTGTCTCGGGATCTCGGGTGCTGTGTGAGCACCGGTAGGGGGTTTTGGAGTTAGAGAGAGAGTTTTTGAAAACAGATGATTTTTAATGAATCATGATGTATTTGTGGGGCTATTAATTTTTCGGGGTATTTTTGCTATAAATACCAATTGAACCCAAAATTTTACATAAAATTCCATTTCAGCCCCAATTTCTCTTCTCTCTCTCTCCCCGCCGAATCCCGTCTGCTACAGCTCCCCCGCGGCTTCAAACGCTTCGCCCGCCGCCGTCCCGCCGCCGTTCGGCGCGTGCGACCCGCCGCCGGCTTCGTCTCGTCGAGGCGCAGCTTTCCCCTCCGTCAATTTGAAGTTTCTTCGTGTTTCTCGTTCGGATTTTGGCAGAAGGCGTCGATCCCCAATTTCTAGGGTTCATCGGATTTCGTCCGCTTTCTTCCGATTTTCGATTGGGTAACCTCCTTACCCCTTTTTCGTCATTTTCGTGTATTTCCCTGCCATTATTGGGTTCGAATTTAAGGGCTTGTTTGGGTTCGAATTTAAGGGGTTGAGTTCGAAAATTGGGGGTTTTTGGCAAGGGGTGTTGATTCTTGCTTGGATAGCTTAATTCTCATTTTAGATGAATTATGGTAATTATTTGGGCTCGAAATTGTGAGATTCGGGTTCGATTTTTGTAGGGTATTCTTGAACAAATTTCGACATTGTCTCATTTATTTCCCTCCCTGCATGTACCCTGCCCCGGGTCTTTTAAAAGGTTAATTGTCGTGTGGTGACAATATTTTGAGGGTTATAGGTGTGCTTGAGCATGGGTTACATGTTCGTAAATAATTGTGAATTATTTATCGTGTTAGCACATCATTCCTCGGGGCATGGAACTCGAGCAAGGTTTGGCTCGGACTTCGGAGATTTAAGGTACGTGCGACGTACGAGCATTACTATATATATTAGAGCATTGTGAAGTGCATAATGTGTTTGATTGCATCAAATATTGTGCGTGTGGTTATAAATATATGTTGATATAGCCAAGAATCGATCAAATCTTGATATCGCCGCTTGGAGCGTGCGTGACACTAGAGTAGGATAACTCTTACATGACATATGGGGTACTGGGTTTATATGACCATTGTAGGGCATTTGAGATGCCTGAGAATGATCGTGGGATCATGTATTCATTATAAGACATTTGAGATGTCTAGGTATAATGGAGAATTGGTAAAATAAATGCTAGGCATTTGAGCTATTTGTGATTAATAGCGAGGCTATGAAATCAGTATTAGATATTGAGATATCTACATTTGCATGAATGATGAACTTGGAATCATAATTATTGATATTCGAGAACTAGGCATGCAATGAGTTAAATCAATGTGTTGATTTACTGATTTATGAGATTTGATGAGTTTGATGATTGTGAGAACAGGGACAGTACACGGAATCCCGGATGAGGATGTTGCCATCCAGGGAGTATCATTTAAAATTCATTAATATTTACTTGTGTTGTAAATTATGAATTTCATTATTGTGATTATGAGATTTTGTGTATTGGTATGCTCACCCCGTTGGGGGCTGTCTCTGTTGGGGCAGGTGAACAGGTGCATCGATGGCTGTGGAGCTGAGCTCGAGCTGTTGATTGGATGTACTCACAGGATCGTGGTACCAGGGCTTGATGGAGCACGGTATCGTATAGAGTACTTATATACACCCGAGGTTTATATACACATTTATGATGCTCGCATGTGAGCACGGACATTCTTGTATATGGGTTGTATATAAAGGCATGAGCCTTCCTCTCTTTCATTATATGTTGCATGCAATTGTGGTAGAATTGCTAATGATATGAGAGTCGTTAGTGTATTATGTGGGTGTTGAGACCCATTTATGTCGTCATATGTGTGGTGTCTTCCCTGGCTGGGAATTTACTTGGTATTACTGCTTTCTGATGAGTATTATGTTTTCCCTGGCCGGGAATTATGTTATGTGTTGTGCTTTTATTTCGGGATAGCTCTATTTATGGGGAGACTCTGCCCAAATTTTTATAAAAGTCCACAATGTGAAAAGTGACAAAAAGGGATGGTATTGGGCGAATTTTGTGAGTCTATTTCGTTGTTAGGCTGATGACCTTATAACATTGAGTGTTAAAGGAAATTTTTTGTAATTGCCATGCAATGATAAAGTATCATCTGAGCTTCCCGATTTGCTTTTTATTGAAAGCATGTGCCACACATAGTGGTTAATACACTAATTAAGGTTTAAGGGCTTGGGGTCCTTACACTACTTGTCATACCAACAAATCTACCACATAACACATATAATATGCTCAAGTAAACATGCTAGGAACTTCATAAAAACACCATGAATGTGCTTAAATCGAAGGTTTAATAAAACCTAAGCTAGCATGCCATTTTCATACCAATAAAAACATGAACTTAAACAAACTTTAAACCAAAACAGGACATGGCTTCTCACCCTCCTTTGCTCCTCTTTTCTTGCAAGATTTTGATCAATAAATCATCAAATCACTCCTCCTACAAGCAGCTGGTATGCTGGACGACTTTTGGATGAAAAATGGGGAGAAAATGAGTAAAGGAGGTTGAGTGAAATGAGAGGGCAAGTGGGGGGTATGGGCAGAGATGGGTATGGGTTGGTAGGGGGTGGTTGGGTGTTGGGTGGTGTGATGTGTTATGTTTTGGTCCCGGTATTTAGTACGATGTATTAAAATATCCTCACATGATATTTTATAGTATTTAATTAATAAAATACTTCAAATTCCAATTAAACATGCTTAACCCAAAACAAACAACACCCACCCCAATTAATCATGCCACAACCCAAATTCCCAACATATAACACATGCTCCCTGAAATGCATTTCCCCAATATTATTAATTCAACCCAATGAATTAATACCATAATCTTCATAACATAATTAATATTTAAAATCACATAATCATTTCGGGGATATCACAATACTCCCCTACTTATAAGATTTCGTCCTCGAAATCAGCAAGCACTTACCCAAAACGAAACAAAACATAAATCACATACCAGAAAATAGTTCCGGATAGTGCTGCACCATGTGTCGCTCCGTCTCCCACGTGGCCTCCTCGACACCCCTACGATCCCACTGAACTTTGACCATAGGAATAACTTTGTTTCGTAGTCTGCGATCTACCCGATCCAGAATCCTGATAGGCCGCTCCACATAGGAAACATCGGACTCTATCTGAACCTCAGAAGGTTGCAACACATGAGAAGGATCTGGCTCGTACTTCCGCAACATAGACACATGAAACACATCGTGTATACCGGACAGAGAGGGCGGTAAAGCCAACCGGTATGCCAGAGTACCAACACGCTGTAAGATTTTGTACGGCCCAACATATCTCGGGGATAACTTTCCCCGCATCCCAAATTGTACTACACCTCTGAAAGGTGAGATCTTCAAAAAGACTCTGTCTCCCAACTAAAACTACAACGGCAGACGCCGTTGATTAGCATACGCTGCTTGTCTGTCCTGAGCTGCTTTAATTTTCCTTCTGATCACCTTTACCTTTTCTTCCATTTCTTGGACCAACTCTGGTCCTCCGACCGATTTACGATCCACGTCGTCCCAACATAAAGGCGACCTACAACGTCTACCATAGAGGGCCTCAAAAGGAGTCATCTGTATACTTGCCTGGTAGCTGTTGTTATACGAAAACTCCACTAAGGCTACTGAGTCCTGCCAAGAAGTATCGAACTCCAACACACAAGCCCGTAACATATCTTCTAGCGTCTGTATGGTACGCTCGGTCTGGCCATCTGTTTGGGGATGGTATGCTATGCTAAACCTTAATTCTGTACCTAGGGCTGACTGAAGACCTTCCCAGAAGTGAGATGTAAACCGCGGATCTCGATCAGACACAATCGAAACAGGGATCCCATGCAGTCTCACCACATCTCTGACATATAGCTGAGCCATCCTCAAGTACGTGAAGGTCATACAGTATGGAATGAAGTGAGCCACTTTAGTCAGTCTGTCCACGACTATCCAGATAGCATCAAAACCCGAAACAGTCCTCGGTAAGTGGGTCACGAAGTCTATGGATACGTGCTCCCACTTCCATTTTGGTATCTCCAAACTTCTAAGCTCACCACCAGGCCGCTGCCTCTCAGCCTTCACTTGCTGACAAATCAGACATCTCTTGACGAATGTGGTGACATCTTGTTTCATTCGTCTCCACCAAAACTGACTACATAAGTCCTTATACATTTTCTTTCCGCCCGGGTGGATACCCATCCTGCTGCAATGAGCTCGCTGTAGTATTCCTTGACGCAACTCAGGCGTATTCGGAACCACCCATCGATCACCTAACCTCAAGGAACCATCCTCCGTCGTCCTGAACTTCGACGACTGACCTAGACGAACCACTGACAACCATCTCTGAACTTCCTCGTCAGTCTCCTGAGCCCTCCTGATGTGATCAAAAATAACGGGCTCAGCTAATAAGGTCAATACATGTACCGGTGAAGCAGAAACATCATAATCAAATCCCAAATGGCAGTAGGAGCCCATCATAGCTGATAGATACATGGCATCCTCTGCTGTGCTCTTCACCTTCCGACTCAAAGCGTCGGCTGTCAAATTTGCTTTTCCAGGATGGTATTCGATTTCACAATCATAGTCCTTCAGCAGGTCCATCCATCTCCTCTGTCTCATATTCAGCTCAGCCTGCGTAAACAAGAACTTCAGGCTCTTGTGATCAGTGAAGATGGTGAATGAGGTACCATATAAGTAGTGTCGCCATATCTTCAAGGCAAACACTATAGCTGCTAGTTCCAAATCATGGACTGGATACCTCGTCTCATGTGGCTTCAATTGTCTCGAAGCATAAGCCACAACGTGCTTATCCTGCATCAGCACGCATCCTAGACCCTGAAGCGATGCGTCAGTATAGAGAACGAACCGCTTGTTCTCCCTGGGAATCACCAACACTGGTGCCGAAGTCAATCTGTGCTTCAACTCTTGGAAGCTCTGCTCACAAGCTTCCGACCAAAATAATGGAACTCCCTTCTGAGTTAGCTGAGTCAATGGCTTGGCAATCTTTGAAAACCCTTCGACAAAGCGTCGATAATAACCAGCCAAACCAAGGAAACTTCGGATCTCAGTGACTGTAGTAGGCGTAGACCAATCCATAACTGCCTCTATCTTCCTGGGATCTACTGATATCCCCTCTCGAGAGATAATGTGACCCAAGAACGCTACACTGCTCAGCCAAAACTCACACTTGCTGAGCTTGGCGTGCAACTGATGATCCCTCAAGATTTGTAGCACCGTCCTCAAATGATTGGCATGCTCTTCCTTACTTCTTGAATAAACCAGAATGTCATCAATAAACACGATCACGAACTGATCAAGATACCTCTAAAATATTCTGTTCATCAAGCTCATAAATACTGCAGGGGCATTCGTCACCCCGAATGGCATCACTAAGAACTCATAGTGCCCATACCGAGTTTGAAAGGCTGTCTTTTGTATGTCATCAGCTCTATCTCGTATCTGGTGATAGCCTGACCTCAGGTCAATCTTCGAGTAAAGCTCTGTGCCCTGAAGCTGATCAAATAAGTCATCAATCCTCGGAAGGCGGTACTTGTTCTTAATCGTCACTTTATTCAATTGACGGTAATCGATGCACAGACGCATCGAACCATCCTTTTTCTTTACGAACAAGACTGGTGCACCCCATGGTGATACACTAAGGCGAATGTATCCTTTGTCGAGGAGCTCCTGCAACTACACTTTCAGCTCCCTCAGCTCTGCCGGTGCCATCCTATAAGGGGCACGGGAAACAGCAGATGTCCCTGACAGTAACTCAATCTCAAACTCCACATCTCTGATCGGCAAAAATCCTGGAATCTCATCCGGAAACACATCGGTGAATTCCGCAACTACTGGTATATCCTCGATCCTCAACTCTTCCTTTTCCTCTGATACGTCCACGGCATAAATAAGATAGCATGAGTGGCCGCGTTCTAACAACCGTGACATCTCAATTGCCAAAATCAACGGAATCTTGGGACGAGAACCGTCCCCATAGAAGGTCCACTGAAACCCCTGATCAGAATGGAAACACACAGTTCTCTGCCGGCAATCAACCACGGCCTGGTATCTGCTCAACACATCAATGCCGGCAATGCAGTCAAAATCTGCCATATCCAACAAAATCAGATCGGCCCTCAGATCGTTGCCCTGAAAATAAATGAGGCAATCAGATAACAGTCGATCCGCAATCACATGCTTTCTCGTGGGTGTCGAGACCATAAGAGGCGTGGGCAACGAAGACGAACATAAGTGGTGTCTCTCCACAAAAACAGAAGATACAAATGAATGAGAAGCACCTGTATCTACTAAAATAAATGCAGGGTACGTAAGTAAGTGGCACGTACCAGCAATCACCTCCTCCGGGGCTGCCTCTGCCTGCTCTCGCGTCAATGCATATACTTGACCCTGTGGCGGTCCTGCCTCCTGACCTCGCTGTGGTCGAGGTGCAAACTGTTGTCTCTGTGGTGCGGTCCTGGCGTCAAATCTTGGCCTGTTCGGCCCAGAGTCTGCCTGACCTACCCGATTGGGGCAAGCCCGAGCCAGGTGGCCCACCCTGCCACAAACATAACAGCCTCGGCAGTCACGTGTCAAGTGAAATCCTCCACAGTTGTCACACTTTTTCCCTCCTGTTCTATTTCCCTGCGCTGGTCCTCGATTACCCTGCTTCTGATTTTGAAATTTCTTCCCACCAAATCTAGAAGATGAAGAAGCCCCACGAGGTTTAAACTGGTAACCTCATGGCCTCAGGCTGTCAACAGCTGGTCTCTGTGGTGGTACAAAAGGGGGTACAACTTCCTTGTACACACTAACCCCAATCTCTGCCACCTCTGCCCTAGTCAGGGCATCATCAAATGAGTTGGGGTTGTTGGAGACAACCCGATCAAATAACTCTGGCCTCAGCCCTTTCAGAAAATGCATCATCTTGGCATGACCGTTTACAGCAATGTGAGACACATACCTCAACAGTGAAGAGTACTGCATGGCATAATCTGATACAGTCATGCTGCCCTGCTTTAGATTGGTAAACTCATCTTCTTTTACTTGTCTGGCAGCGGCGGAGAAATACCGGTTAAGGAACCGGGTCCTGAACACAGTCCAATCTACTATCATACCCTGAGCCCTCAGCTCCATAACTGTTGTCTTCCACCACATGGAAGACTTCTTCGCCAACTGAAACTCCGTCAACCTCAGCCAGGCAGTCCGTGCACAGGGTGCCGATACAAATATCTGCTCTAGTCTCTCAAGCCATTCCTCGGCTGCTTCCCCAGTCTCAGTCCCTTCAAATAGCGGTGGATGATAGCTCAAGAACTGGGTCAAACTTATCTCCCCTGGTAGTAGTATCTGTGCGCTAGGCTCCACGCCTACAACAGCTGGCGGTAGAGGATTTGACTGAGCAATACTAGCATTGATACTGCCTACATCTCCCACCTCTTTATTGGGATTCTCCGGATTAATAGCCGCCATGCTGTAACACAGGGGTTAACAACAATACCAAAAGCAGTTCATAATATAAGCCGTTAGATAACAAGAGTAATCATATTCAAAAGCATGTTAGTATAACAACTTATACAAAAATATGCACCATATGCATCAACATGCCCACAAATGAATACTTAGCCAACTTGTTTCTAAAGACTACCCTTTACTCGTTCCCTGGTTAACTAACCACTGCTCTGATACCACTAAATGTAAGACCCCGTTATCTATACAAGATACTAAGGTGCAAATAAGAGAATTAATCATTCATAAATCAGAGTATTAGGTCGTGTTGATAATCCTGAGCTTAAGAGATTACAGTACCAAAAGTTTCAAAAGGAATTATACATATTCCTAACAAATGTTACTAAACTATAGTCTTACTCTACACTTTGTAGAAGCTATACAAAAGTAATTCTCTACTCTGCTAATCCTGTAGCACTCCTTACAGCTCAGCGTATCAACCCCGACCCTGGTTCTCCATGTCAAAAGCACCTACAAAGACAACCCCCAACACATGAGCATATCATAGTTCATATCAATCATAATATGAATATAAAGCATAAATGCATAATTCATAGGCATAAGATACTTCCTGAATTTCCAATGCATTTAAAACGCCCATTTTGGTTGTCCATGTACCATAACTCATAATCAAATCAATAGATGATATTATGGCTTCTTTAAATAAATGTCATGACATATCTTTACTTCTTAAATCTTTACTTCAATCCTTAGTCAGTTTATCATCAGTGTATTTTAATGCCCCTCGCTTCATAACTTTAGAACAAGCAGAACTCCCCTCCCTCGCTTCTTTATACAAGCGGTATTTCTATCCTCGCTTCGTATGGTAAACCTCGCCTCCATGTGCAAGCGAGCCTCCCCCCTCCCGCCCTCCACATTTTTAGCGGTATAAGCGGTAAGCATTAAAATCATCAATGTGATAACCCTGACTCGTGGAATACACACCATTTATTCCACAACATACATATGCAACAACAATGCATAACAACATGTATCATACTCATAATGCACAACTTTGCATCTATTATGTGTCAAATGGACAGACATAAAATACATGTTACCGTTGGGTGCCCGTACGTCGCTTACGTACCTTTCCAAAAGATGGTGTGTTGTAGGACTCTATCCCCTGTGTTGTGTAGCTATCTGTGAAGGCACAACACAATATTAGATGCCAATTTATAGACCAAAATCAAAAAATCCAACAAAAACTTCATTTTCCACTATTCAGCATCTGGCGATCGATCGCTACATCGAGGCGATCGATCGCCAGACTTCACTGGCTCGAGGCGATCGATCGCGCCATTTATGGCGATCGATCGTCTGCCTTTGATTTTGGCTACTGGCCTTCGGCGATCGATCGCCACATGCTCTTGTGCGCGATTTTTCCAGATTCCCGAACACTCATTTTCATACCAACAATTATAGCATATAAGACATACCACATACTTGAACAAACATGCTAAGAGCTACAATATACTACCATGAGTGTATTCAAATCGAATTTCTACCCAAACTTAAACCCACATACATCAAATCGCCCAACAATATCAGTACTCACTCAAGCTTTCTGAAAAATAGGGTATCTTAACTCTTTTCCAGAATTTCGAGCACTACTTTTCATACCAACAAATCTACCACATAACACATATAACATGCTCAAGGAAACATGCTAGGAACTTCATAAAAACACCATGAATGTGCTTAAATCGAAGGTTTAATAAAACCTAAGCTAGCATGCCATTTTCATACCAATAAAAACATGAACTTAAACAAATTTTAAACCAAAACAGGACATGGCTTCTCACCCTCCTTTGCTCCTCTTTTCTTGCAAGATTTTGATCAATAAATCATCAAATCACTCCTCCTACAAGCAGCTGGTATGTTGGACGACTTTTGGGTGAAAATGGGGAGAAAATGAGTGAAGGATGTTGAGTGAAATGAGAGGGCAAGTGGGGGGTATGGGCAGCCTGCAGTGCAGAGATGGGTATGGGTTGGTAGGGGTGGTTGGGTGTTGGGTGGTGTGATGTGTTATGTTTTGGTCCCGGTATTTAGTACGATGTATTAAAATATCCTCACATGATATTTTATAGTATTTAATCAATAAAATACTTCAAATTCCAATTAAACATGCTTCACCCAAAACAAACAACACCCACCCCAATTAATCATGCCACAACCCAAATTCCCAACATATAACACATGCTCCCTGAAATGCATTTCCACAATATTATTAATTCAACTCAATGAATTAATACCATAATCTTCATAACATAATTAATGTTTAAAATCACATAATCATTTCGGGGATATCACATATGATTGCATGCACTAAATGCTTGGGTTAATACACTAATAACGGGATAAGGGCCTCCTTACACTTGTTATAGCCGGACCAAGGTATAACGAATGAAATAGGAAAACTTGTCACCCTAGAACATAGAATTTTGAATCTTAATTAATAGACAGCTTTTGGGGGATTAAATGGGTGAACCGACGTCTTGATAATTATTTGATCATATTTCTTCAATAATCCATCGTTGCTGTTTAGGTTGATTTCTGTGTTTGAGTCAATTTAATTAGTTAATCATTCCATAATCGTAAGTTAAATATAATTAATCTAATCGAATGTGGTATTTATTTACTAGTCCTCGTGGGTTCGACACATATACTTCTAATTTCATTATAATAAAACTTGACACCGTGCACTTACGGTACGCAATCGCTACACTCGAAATAACTGTTTAAAATAAAAGCGATCAAAGTGATACCAATGGTGAAAGTACAGTGGGATAGGCGGGGTGTCGACAAGGTAACGTGGGAGACGGAGCATCATATGATGCAGTAGTATCCTGAGTTGTTTTCTGGTATGTGGTTACGTTTGTTTTATATACTGCTGGTGATCATATTACTGCAATGTTGCTTATGTGTTTAGTGTTGCATATTTTCAATTTCGAGGACGAAATTCATTTAGTAGGGGAGAATTGTAATTCCTCGATATGAATCATATATGTTTGATGTGATGATTGAGTAATTATGAACTAATTACTGTATGATGTGGACTCGAGTTTGGGTGGAACCGAGTGTGAGTAGTTGACATATGATGAAAAGAATAATGTTAATGTTGAAATGAATTAAACATAGTTTGAAACAATGAATTGATGTACATGGTTTGTTGAATATGTAGCAAGAGAACTATGTTATGTGTAGGAAGGACATGAGTTACATGTAGTTGGACAACAAGTCTACATGAATTTGCATGCATTTGAATTTGATATGAGAATTTCATGTACATTTGAGTTGAAGGCTACTATATATAACCACAAATCAGATTTTAAGAACATAATACACCTTAAAGCACCTACAAATCTCTACACACTCTCTCTCAAACCCTTGCTCTTGTTGGTCATCTTTTCATAAGTTGGAGCTTGGAATTCAAGGGAAAGTGATTGTGACTTAGAGGTTGGAACTATTTGGTAAGGATTGCATGTTATGTAAGCTTGTACAACCTTATGTATGTGTAGGGAGTTCTTAGCATATATGGAAGCATGTGATTGATTTGTTTGAAGTCATATGAGATTTAATTTCATGAAATAAGTTATTGAAATGTGCTACTATGATGTGACTTATTGCTTTAAACAAGTTTTCATGGTGTGATTTGAGTTGTAGGAGGTAAACAATGAGGATAAGCTCAAAATCGCCATTGTTTGGAACTTCTGCTGTCTCACGATCGATCGCGATCGCTAGGAGGGTACCGATCAATCGCTGAGACAGGGGAAATTATAAGGCAGTTAAAACTTGTACAGATTGATCGCTATGATGTGACCGATTGATCACGAGCTTTGGCGATCGATCGCTGAAGGAGTACAGATCAATCGCTAGGGGTCCGAAACATTACGCGATAATGGACTTAAATAGCGATCGATCGCTACATCAAACCGATAGATCGCTATGATTACAAAATTGAAGCGCTCGATCGATATATGTGACCGATCGATCGCTAGGATTATTTGTTGAAAATGTTATATTTTGTGGAAGTTTTGATGGTGAAGCCTATTTTAACATGATAATTGTTGATATTCATGTAGCACCATCACAGGGGACGGGTCAGAAAGGAGGTTAAGAGTTAACTCCTGATTTGCTATATTTTGTACGGCACGACAGGTACGTGTTGACGTACGAGTATTGATATTATTATTGATGTGATGTTGATTACATGTGTTGAGATTGAGATATATGATTGTTGTAATTATATTGTTGTACATTCATATTGTTGATGCATATAGTTGATGCAATGAGAAGTATGCTACTGTTGAGCACATAGTTTGGCTGTTATAACGTGTGAGGAAGAAAATATGATATGTGATACTAATATGGGACGTGAAGGCTGAGCCACTGACATATTGAGCTGAGAGACATATCATATATGTCCCGTTATAAAAGGATGATGGATGAGACATGTCATGATATAATTGCATTTTGCAGTGCATGTTACAGAACAATCACAGTTGAGATCTTATGATATTTATTTATTGTATTGTGTATTATTATTGATATGGGAATGAAATGGTTGTCTATCAATGCTCATGTTATGTGGTTGTTTCTGTAGGGACTCATAGACAGGGGAGGTCGGGATTGTGAGTCAACTTCTGCTGCGAGATGAACCACTGATTAGGATTTGGACATATTAGGTTGTTCATCTGTACATGATGTAAATTATGTCACGATTTTGAAAATGTTATAATAACTGACATAGTATGACTCTTAATCAGTGTGATTGTCTACTTAATCCTACTTTATAAGTTGTGATGATTTGATACATAAAGTATTAAGTAGCAAGGACCTCACACATGAACTATGTGAGCTAATGCCTAGTAAATTAAAATATTGCATGTAATTAAAATGATATATGAGACAACAGTAAAACATTTATAGTGAAAATGCATACTTAAAAATATATATACTATTTTGTTCAAATTATCCATTGGCCCTTGACCAGCTAATATGCATCGGACCAGAGATCTGAACAACATCAATAGGCACACAACCAATATACAGGATTTATACAGTCGAATGCGTGACCCCCAGAGGCAAATCCCCGAACAACCCCTGCTGTCAACCGAGAAGTATCCCACCCGCATTATCCATAAAAAGAAGAGTACAAGCAAGTGGACAAACCCCAATGAATACCAAGGGCACATCTCTGAACAGTAATTTTAATCCTCTGAAGAGTATCCCACTGATGCACTCAAGATATCATATAAGTCTGCCTCGCAAACCTCGATGACATAGCTGTGACCAACAAAATACTTTTTTTCTCAAAATAATGTTGTGCATATCAGACATAAACTATACTCATGTATTATGCATGCACGTGCAAATGCGATGAACAACCAATACAATGAAACTATTTATTTCCACATCAATTAAACATTTTCTACATCAAATAATACATAACATACTTGAAACCAGTGCCTTTCGTAAAGATCGAGACTTGTAGCTTGATTCTTTACTCATGCCATACTCGATTCCACGTTTACTCAAGCACAACATCACAAATAATATAACAATAAGTACTATGCCCATACATTGTAGTTACGGATGGACTTTTACTTACCTTTAACTGGTTGATGTCTGATAAGGCCATACCCATCAAAATGGACTCCCAGATGATAGAAAGACAACTTAAGCATTGGGCCTATAAAGGAATGATCGATAAAGAAGAAGCCCAACCCAGGAAATGGGAAGAATCAGTAGAGGAATAAAAGAAAACAATGAAATGGCATTTGGCCCAGCAGAGGAGGGGAGGAAGGAACATGCAAGGAAGACCCATAAACCAGCATGGATGGAGGACTACGAGCTGTGAGAGAATACACGTGAAGATAAAAGGAATCTTAGTTACCAATTGTTACAAATTTATGTTACGTTTGTTTTTGCATTTCTGAGTGTTTTTTTTCAAAAAAAAAAAAGCATATAGGCTTGTAAAGAAAGAGAAGTTATATTCAATTTTGATTTTTAGTAAATTTTGCTTGAGGAGTTTGTCACAGACTCGAATTGTGCAAGTCTTAACATTGGTGCTCTCGTTGAGAGGTGAAAATGAGGAATGAAGATGTTGCAGAGGCTATGAAGCAGCTGGAATCCAATTTTAAACAACATGTTGAAATCCAATTGTCCAGTTACACCAAAATGTTAGAACAATGTATGGCGACAATGGATTTACGCTTCGGCCAAATGAATCAAAATTTCAATATATTATTAAAGGAAAAGGGCTGGTGGGCGATGATTCAAGCAATGAAGACGAAACCAGCCAAACATACAAAGAAGCAGTGTTGGATCTAACCTCGTATTTCAGGGGAATGAAAATGGATATTCCCCACTTTAATGGTGAGGATGTACATACGTGGATTTACAAGATTGAGAAGTATTTTTCTGTAAGGCCCTGATGCTAATTAATGCGGATTAACGGTGATTAAGCAAACCCGAAAAATTAAAAGTAAAGACCTGAATTAAGGTATTCAGGACTATGATGAGTCAAACAACTAGTGGAACATGTTTTTAGTGATTGTGCATGTGCACGATCACGTGGCACTTGGAGAACACATGCCACTAATTTAATTAAGTCATGTTTAATACATGATTTTGGACAATTAATCTTGCAAGATAGCGATGTATTGACACATGGATTACACAATACATCAAATATTTAAAAAAATTCACCCCAAACCATGTAAGATTCGGCCACCACCCATCACTTGGCAAGACAACATCACATCTCTCATTATCCAAGACTCCTTCTCTCGCTCTTCCTTCAACTCAATCAAAAACACTCCACCCTCTGCTTGAGCTGATATTGATTGATGATACCTTCCTTTGAACTCCGATATTGGTATCTTGAGATTCGATTCTTTATACCCATTCATACATCGCATTCATACATGGTATGCATTGCATGATACTTTGTCACTCTTGACATGATTTATTTATTTCTCGTACTGGGTTCTGACCCCCTTCGCGGGAGGCTGTCATGTCTTTGTTGTATGGGCATGACAGGTGGTACAGGTGGACGTACTACGGATGCTCGAGGTGAAGCATCGATGAATACCAGAGCTCCGTGAGAGGGAGCTCAGGTTTATGCTTTAAGTTTTGAGTCCCAGTAATTGTTAGATTACTTTTAGTTACATTTTAAATTATCGGGGTATGCCCTGAGTATCTGTATTTTAAGTATTCTATTACTGGTTGGTTATATACTTGCTTATGTGATGAGCAACATGTTGAATTGGGAAATAGAATTACATATTTTCAGTATCAGTATATATGTATCACCTAAAAGCATAAAATTTTTAGGGCCATTTGCCAGAACATTTGAAACAAATCTTCCGCTGTTTACGCAAATTAATCATTGTGTGATAATTAATCGCGTCATAGAACTAGCGGCATGAACCATCGCTATATATACCCTGCGGCATGAACCATCGCCATAGAACTAGCGGAATGTACCATCGCTATATGTATCCGGCGGCATGAACCATCGCCATAGAACTAGCAGAATGAACCATCGCTATATATACTCGGCGGCATAAACCATCGCTATATATTGTGATATCCCCGAAATGATTAGGTGTTATTTAAACATTAATCATTGTTGTGAAAATTATGGTATTAATTCTTGTGTTGAATTAATAATATTGGGAAATGCATGTGAGGGTACATGTGTTATATGTTGGGATTTTGGGGTTGTGGCATGATTATTTGGGGTGTGTGTTGTTTGTTTTGGTAAAGCATTTTTTAATGGGAGTTGAAGTATTTTATTGAGAAAATACTATAAAATATCATGTGAGGATATTTTAATACATCGTGCTAAATACCGGGACCAAAACATAACACATCACATAACCCACCACCCAACCACCCCCCTTGACCCATGCCCTGCTGCCAGCTGCCAGCTGCTTGCCCATGCCCCTTGCCCCATCTCCCACTACACCTTGTCATAGCTGGAACACCTCCAACTCTCTCCCAAAATTCGTCCAACAGCTGCTAAGGAAGTTAGGGAGGAGATCTTCCATTTTTATTGCTTGGAAAGCTTCCAAAAATCGGAGCAAAAAGGGGTGAGAAACCATTTCTGGGTTTGAATTTAAGTTGTTGAGTTCATACTTTTATTGGTGTGAAAAATGGCATGTTAGCTTAGGTTTCTTAAAACCTTCGATTTAAATGCTTACATGGTGTTGTTATGAAGCTCTCTGCATTTTTCCTTATGTATATTACATGTTTTATGTTGAGGAAATAAGCATGTGAAGTAAGGTGTTCGGAAATCTGGGTAGGAGTATGCCCTGTTTTTCTGGAAAAATGTGGACTGAGAGTGATTTTGAGGAGGTGATATTATGCATGTTAGATGGGTTTTAGGGTGAACCTTCGATTTGAGTACATGCATGGTAGCTTGTCAAGCCCAGGACATTTTATATTTGAGCATGCTTTATGAAATACGTTGTAGTTTTTATAGCATGAAATGAAGTACTCAAGAAATCTGGGAATGAAAATGTTGCCCTGTTTCCAGACAAGTTGATCGAGTACTTGTGTAAATGGTCGACGTTTATGCATGTGGGTTTATGTTTGGGGTGTAAATTTGATATGAATACACTCAGGGTAGTGTATTGTAACTTCTAGCATGTTGAGTTTGGCATGTGGTATGTCTTACATGTTAGATCAAGAGGCATAAATATCGGTGTTAAAGAGTTTCCGGAAATCTGGGCTGAAACAGAGCGACCGATCGATCGGTGAAGAACACCGATCGATCGGCAAAAGTCGTAGCATTTTTCCAAAATTCAAACAGTTCACCGATCGATCGGTGATGGGGACCGATCGATCGGTAGTGCTTTTTTTTTTTTAAATGTAGAATTTGTTTAAATTTTGATATTGGATTGTAATGAGACATCTAATATTGTGTTGTACACTGGTGTAGAGCCTTCACAGACAGCTGCACAGCGCAGGGGATAGAGTCCCACAACACACTACATTTTGGAAAGGTACGTAAGCGACGTACGGACATCCCAACGGTAACATGTATTTATGTTTGTCTGTTTGACACATGATAAATGCAATGTGATGCATTAAGAGTTGATACATGTTATTATGCATTGTTGTTGCATATTATGCATTGTTGTTGCATATTGTGATGTGGAATAAAGAGGTGTATTCCACGAGTCAGGGGTGATCACAGTGAAGGTTTTAATGCTTACGCTTGACCGCTAAAAATGTGGAGCGGGAGGAGGAGGCTCGCTTGCACATGGAGGCGGGGTATACCATACTAAGCGAGGATGAGATACCGCTAGTATGAAGAAGCGAGGATGAGATACCGCTTGTTTTGAGATTGTAAAGCGAAGAAGCATTAAAATAACTGATGATGACTGACTCAAGAAAAAGAGATGATATGTCATGACATTTATTGGTGAAGCCATATTCATATAGTGTTTTGATTATGAATTGTGGTACAGGGACAACCAATGGGCATTGTAAATGCGATGGAAATACATGAAGTGCTTTGTATTTTATGCATTTACGCCTTACGTATTCATATTGTGTTGTATATGAATTATGTTATGCTCATGTGTTGGGGGTTGTCTTTGTAGGTGCTTTTGATGATGAGAACCAGGGTCGGGGTTGAAAAGCTGAGCTGTAAGGAGTGCTACAGGATTAGCATGTTAGAGAAATTTTGTATAGCTTCTACATGTGGTAGAGTAAGACTATAGTGTAGTACCTTTTGTAGGAATTTGTAAAATTCCTTTTGAAACTTTTGGTACTGTATCTCTTAAGCTCAGGTTAATCAACATGACTCATTACTCTGATTTATTCATATGAATGTTTAGTTCTCTTAATCGCACCTATTAGTATCTTGAGATATCGGGGTCTCACATTTAGTGGTATCAGAGCAGTGGTTAGATAACCAGGGAAGAGTGAAGGGTAGCCTTTAGAAACAAGTTGGCTAGGTATTCATTGTTGGGCATGTTATGCATGTGATGCATATTTTTGTATAAGTGTTATACTAACATGCTTTGAATATAATACTCTTGTTATCTAACGGCTTATACTATGAACTGCTTTTGGTATTGTTGTTAACTCTTGTGTTGCAGCATGGCGGCTATTAACCCGGAGAACCTCAATGAAGAGGTAGGGGATATGGGCAGTATGAATGCTAGTGTTGCTCATATGAATCCTTTACCGCCACCTGCTGTGGGGGTGGAGCCCAGTGCACAGATGTTATTACCAGGGAGCTCAGTTTGACACAGTTTCTGAACTTCCGTCCACCCATGTTTGAAGGGACCGAGTCTAGAGAAGGGGCCGAAGAGTGGCTAGAACGGATAGAGCAGATACTTGTGACTGCGCCCTGTGCACGTACCGCATGGCTGAGGTTAGCCGAGTTTCAGATGGCTAAGAAGCCTTCTATGTGGTGGAAGACCACTGTGATGGAGCTGAGGGCTCAGGGTATGGTAGTGGACTGGACTGTATTCAGGACCCGATTTCTTAACCGGTATTTTTCTGCAGCTGCCAGACAAGTAAAGGAGGACGAGTTCACTAATTTGAAGCATGGCAACATGTCAGTTTCAGACTTTTCTTTGCAGTATTCCTCACTGTTGAGGTATGTCCCCCATATCGCTGTGAGCAGCCATGCAAAGATGAGGCATTTCCTGAAGGGACTGAGGCCAGAACTATTTGACCGGGTTATCTCCAACAACCCCAGCTCTTTTGATGACGCCCTGAGACGGGCAGAGCTGGCAGAGATTGCTGTGGGAGCGTAGAAAGACGTTGTGCCCCCTTTCGTACCACCACAGAGGCCTGTTACTGATAGTTTGAAACCACGAGGGGATCAGTTCAAGGCTCGTGGAGCCTCATCATCTTCCAGATTTAGTGGGAAGAAATCTCAGGGTCAGAAGCAGAGCAATCGAGGACCTACACAGGGGAGTAAGGCAGGAGGGGACCGGTGTGACCGCTGTGGAGGATTTCACTCGTCACGCTGTTATGTTTGTGGCAAGGTGGGCCACTTAGCTCGGAACTGCCCCAATCGGGCAAGTCAGGCAGACTCAGGGCCGAATAGGCCAAGATTTGATGCTAGGACGGCACCACCGAGGCAACAGTTTGTGCCTCGACCACAGGGAGGTCAGGCGACAGGACCACCGTAGGGACAAGTGTATGCACTGACTAGGGAGCAGGCTGAGGCATCCCCGGAGGAGGTCATTGCTGGTACGTGTCATTTATTTACGTACCCTGCATTTATTTTGATAGATACATGTGCTTCTCATTCTTTTGTATCTGTTGCTTTTGTGGAGAGACACCGCTTGTGCTCGTCTCTGTTACCCACGCCTCTCATGGTCTCGATACCCACGGGAAAGCATGTGATTGCAGACCGACTGTTATCTGATTGCCTCATTTATTTTGAGGGCAATGATCTGAGGGCCGATCTGATTCAGTTAGAGATGGCAGACTTTGACTGTATTATCGGCATTGATGTGTTGAGCAGATACCGAGCTGTGGTAGATTGCCGACAGAGGATGGTACGTTTTCTATCTGATCAGGGGTTCCAGTGGACTTTTTATGGGGACGGCTCTCGTCCAAGGATTCCAGTGATCTCAGCGGTTAAGATGTCACGGTTATTGGAACGTGGCCACACTGGGTACCTTATTTATGCCGTGAATGCATCAGAAGAGAAGGAAGTGAGAGCCGAGGACATTCCAGTTGTGGCGGAATTCATTGATGTGTTCCCAGATGAGATTCCGGGGTTTCCGCCTGTCAGGGATGTTGAGTTCACCATTGAGCTGCTGCCAGGGACTTCTGCTATTTCTCGTGCCCCATACAGGATGGCACCGGCAGAACTGAGAGAGCTGAAGGTACAATTACAGGAGCTCCTTGACAAGGGATACATTCGTCCTAGTGTATCGCCTTGGGGTGCACCAGTCTTGTTCGTGAAAAAGAAGGATGGATCAATGCGTCTGTGCATTGACTACAGGCAATTGAACAAGGCCACAGTGAAGAACAGGTATCCACTTCCGAGGATTGATGATCTGTTCGATCAGCTTCAGGGTACAGAGGTGTACTCGAAGATAGACTTGAGGTCAGGCTATCACCAGGTGCGGGTTAGAACTGATGATGTCCAAAAGACGGCTTTTAGAACTCGGTATGGGCACTACGAGTTCTTAGTGATGCCATTCGGAGTGACAAATGCACCTGCAGTTTTTATGAGCCTGATGAACAAAGTATTTCAGGAGTACCTCGATCAGTTTGTGATCGTATTCATTGATGACATCCTTGTCTATTCAAGGAATGAGGAGGATCATGCCGATCATCTGAGGATAGTGCTCCAGATCCTCAGAGATCATCAGTTGTACGCCAAACTCAGCAAGTGTGAGTTTTGGCTGAGCAGTGTAGCATTCTTGGGCCATATCATTTCACGAGAGGGGATATCAGTAGACCCGAGGAAGGTAGAGGCAGTTATGGATTGGTCTACCCCTACTTCAGTCAGTGAGATTCGGAGTTTTCTTGGGTTGGCTGGCTATTATCGACGTTTCGTCGAGGGTTTCTCAAAGATCGCCAAGCCACTTACACAGCTGACTCAGAAGGGAGTCTCATTTTGTTGGACAGAGCCTTGTGAGCAGAGCTTCCAGGAGTTGAAGCACAGATTGACTTCAGCGCCCGTTCTAGTGTTTCCCAAGGAGAACAAGGGGTTTATCCTTTATACTGACGCATCGCTACAGGGCCTAGGATGCGTACTGATGCAGGACGGACATGTAGTGGCTTATGCTTCTAGACAGTTGAAGCCACACGAGACGAGGTATCCAGTCCATGATTTGGAGTTAGCGGCTATAGTGTTTGCCTTGAAGATATGGCGACACTACTTATACGGTACCTCATTCACCATCTTCACTGATCACAAGAGCCTGAAGTTCTTGTTTACACAGGCTGAGCTGAACATGAGGCAGAGGAGATGGATGGATCTGCTGAAGGATTATGATTGTGAAATCCTATACCATCCCGGGAAAGCAAATTTGATAGCTGACGATTTGAGTCGGAAGGTGAGGAGCACAGCAGAGGATGCCATGTGCTTATCAGCTATGTTGGTCTTCTACTGTCAGTTGGGGTTTGATTATGATGTATCTACTTCACCAGTACAGGTTTTGACCTTGCTAGCTGAGCCTATTATGTATGATCACATCAGGAAGGCTCAGGGGACCGACGCAGAGGTTCAGAGATGGATGTCGGTGATTCTTTCAGGGCAGCCATCGAGATTCAAAGTGGCTGAGGACGGTTCTCTGAGACTTGGCGACAGATGGGTGGTTCCAGATACACCCGAGTTACGTCAGGGTATATTACAGCGAGCTCATTGCAGCAGGATGAGTGTCCACCCGGGCGGGAAGAAAATGTATAAGGATCTACGCAACCAGTTCTAGTGGAGGCGTATGAAACAAGATGTCACCTCATTCGTTAAGAGATGTTTGATCTGTCAGCAGGTGAAGGCTGAGAGGCAGAGGCCTGGAGGTGAACTAAGGAGTTTGGAGATACCCGAGTGGAAGTGGCAGCACGTGTCTATGGATTTCGTGACCCACTTACCGAGGACTGTTTCCGGTTTTGATGCCATCTGGGTAGTCGTGGACAGATTGACTAAAGTGGCTCACTTCATTCCCTACTGTATGACATATACGCACTTGAGGATGGCACAGTTATATGTCAGAGATGTGGTGAGACTGCATGGGATCCCTGTTTCGATTGTGTCTGATCGAGATCCGCGGTTTACATCTCACTTCTGGGAGGGTCTGCAGACAGTTCTAGGTACAGATTTGAGGCTGAGCACAGCCTATCACCCTCAGACGGACGGACAGACCGAGCGTACGATACAGACGCTAGAAGATATGTTGAGAGCTTGTGTGCTAGAGTTCGACACTTCATGGCAGGACTCGATAGCCTTGGTGGAGTTCTCTTACAACAACAGCTACCAGGCAAGTATACAGATGGCTCCTTTCGAGGCCCTCTATGGTAGGCGTTGTAGGTCACCCTTGTGTTGGGATGACATGGATCGTAAGTCGGTTGGAGGACCAGAGTTGGTTCAGGAAATGGAAGAGAAAGTTAAGGTTATCAGAAGGAAGATGAAGGCAGCTCAGGACAGACATGCAGCGTATGCCAATCAGCGGCGTAGACCGTTGGAGTTTCAGTTGGGCGGCAGAGTCTTTCTGAAGATCTCACCTTTCAGAGGTGTAGTACGGTTTGGTATGCGGGGGAAGTTGTCCCCGAGATATGTGGGGCCGTATGAGATCTTACAGCGTGTGGGTACTCTGGCGTACCGTTTAGCTTTAACGCCTTCTCTGTCTGGTATACACGATGTATTCCATGTGTCTATGCTGAGGAAGTATGAGCCACATCCTTCTCATGTGTTGCAGCCTTCTGATATTCAGATTGAGTCAGATGTTTCCTATGTTGAGCGGCCTATCAGGATTTTGGATAGGGCTGATCGCAGACTGAGAAACAAAGTTATTCCTATGATCAAGGTTCAGTGGGATCGTAGGGGTGTCGAGGAGGCCACGTGGGAGACAGAGCGACACATGGTGCAGCACTATCCAGAACTGTTTTCTGGTATGTGATTTATGTCTTATTTATATTGGGTAAGTGCATGCTGATTTCGAGGGCGAAATCTTATAAGTAGAGGAGAATTGTGATATCCCCGAAATGATTAGGTATTATTTAAACATTAATCATTGTTGTGAAAATTATGGTATTAATTCTTGTGTTGAATTAATAATATTGGGAAATGCATGTGAGGGTACATGTGTTATATGTTGGGATTTTGGGGTTGTGGCATGATTATTTGGGGTGTGTGTTGTTTGTTTTGGTAAAGCATTTTTTAATGGGAGTTGAAGTATTTTATTGAGAAAATACTATAAAATATCATGTGAGGATATTTTAATACATCGTGCTAAATACCGGGACCAAAACATAACACATCACATAACCCACCACCCAACCACCCCCCTTGACCCATGCCCTGCTGCCAGCTGCCAGCTGCTTGCCCATGCCCCTTGCCCCATCTCCCACTCCACCTTGTCATAGCTGGAACACCTCCAACTCTCTCCCAAAATTCGTCCAACAGCTGCTAAGGAAGTTAGGGAGGAGATCTTCCATTTTTATTGCTTGGAAAGCTTCCAAAAATCGGAGCAAAAAGGGGTGAGAAACCATTTCTGGGTTTGAATTTAAGTTGTTGAGTTCATACTTTTATTGGTGTGAAAAATGGCATGTTAGCTTAGGTTTCTTAAAACCTTCGATTTAAATGCTTACATGGTGTTGTTATGAAGCTCTCTGCATTTTTCCTTATGTATATTACATGTTTTATGTTGAGGAAATAAGCATGTGAAGTAAGGTGTTCGGAAATCTGGGTAGGAGTATGCCCTGTTTTTCTGGAAAAATGTGGACTGAGAGTGATTTTGAGGAGGTGATATTATGCATGTTAGATGGGTTTTAGGGTGAACCTTTGATTTGAGTACATGCATGGTAGCTTGTCAAACCCAGGACATTTTATATTTGAGCATGCTTTATGAAATACGTTGTAGTTTTTATAGCATGAAATGAAGTACTCAAGAAATCTGGGAATGAAAATGTTGCCCTGTTTCCAGAAAAGTTGATCGAGTACTTGTGTAAATGGTCGACGTTTATGCATGTGGGTTTATGTTTGGGGTGTAAATTTGATATGAATACACTCAGGGTAGTGTATTGTAACTTCTAGCATGTTGAGTTTGGCATGTGGTATGTCTTACATGTTAGATCAAGAGGCATAAATATCGGTGTTAAAGAGTTTCCGGAAATCTGGGCTGAAACAGAGCGACCGATCGTTCGGTGAAGAACACCGATCGATCGGCAAAAGCCGTAGCATTTTTCCAAAATTCAAACAGTTCACCGATCGATCGGTGATGGGGACCGATCGATCGGTAGTGCTTTTTTTTTTTTTTTAAATGTAGATTTTGTTTAAATTTTGATATTGGATTGTAATGAGACATCTAATATTGTGTTGTACACTGGTGTAGAGCCTTCACAGACAGCTACACAGCGCAGGGGATAGAGTCCCACAACACACTACATTTTGGAAAGGTACGTAAGCGACGTACGGACATCCCAACGGTAACATGTATTTATGTTTGTCTGTTTGACACATGATAAATGCAATGTGATGCATTAAGAGTTGATACATGTTATTATGCATTGTTGTTGCATATTATGCATTGTTGTTGCATATTGTGATGTGGAATAAAGAGGTGTATTCCACGAGTCAGGGGTGATCACAGTGAAGGTTTTAATGCTTACGCTTGACCGCTAAAAATGTGGAGCGGGAGGGGGGAGGCTCGCTTGCACATGGAGGCGGGGTATACCATACTAAGCGAGGATGAGATACCGCTAGTATGAAGAAGCGAGGATGAGATACCGCTTGTTTTGAGATTGTAAAGCGAAGAAGCATTAAAATAACTGATGATGACTGACTCAAGAAAAAGAGATGATATGTCATGACATTTATTGGTGAAGCCATATATTCATATAGTGTTTTGATTATGAATTGTGGTACAGGGACAACCAATGGGCATTGTAAATGCGATGGAAATACAGGAAGTGCTTTGTATTTTATGATTATGCATTTACGCCTTACGTATTCATATTGTGTTGTATATGAATTATGTTATGCTCATGTGTTGGGGGTTGTCTTTGTAGGTGCTTTTGATGATGAGAACCAGGGTCGGGGTTGAAAAGCTGAGCTGTAAGGAGTGCTACAGGATTAGCATGTTAGAGAAATTTTGTATAGCTTCTACATGTGGTAGAGTAAGACTATAGTGTAGTACCTTTTGTAGGAATTTGTAAAATTCCTTTTGAAACTTTTGGTACTGTATCTCTTAAGCTCAGGTTAATCAACATGACTCATTACTCTGATTTATTCATATGAATGTTTAGTTCTCTTAATCGCACCTATTAGTATCTTGAGATATCGGGGTCTCACATATACCCGGCGGCATGAACCATCGCCAAAAGACTAGCGGCATGATATCCCTCGCTATAATATGACAGCGGCAAATATCCTTCATCGCTACCTCGCTTCGACATACCAGCTGCATAATATTCCTCGCTATAATATGACAGCGGCGTGTTCTTCACTTCTACATATTAGCGACAAATATTCTTCATCACTACGGTATGACAGCGGCAATTATTCTCCTTGATATATCATTATACCTGTATCAATACAAAGATATCAATATGTGCAGTTAATACCACAGTTCACAAATCCTACTACGTTATATCGGTGGCTCAATCATATCCCTCGCTTCGACATATCAGCGACCCTCGCTATGATATGACAGCGGCAAATATCCTGATACATCGCTAGTCGATATACCCGTAGTAGTACCAAAATTGCAATACCTTTGCAAGCACAATAACCCATGTGTAAACTGCACATACCTGTATCCATAATCATAGAGTAACCATACCAGATTATGCCATTGTCTCCATTATCACCATTTCCTGTCCTCAGACAGCATATCCAGTTTTCCCATTCCTTGATTTTCCTACAAATCAGATTCCTTAACACTTATTACATCAAGTGCCCAACATTACCATTAATGGCATCCCATCGTATTCCATACGATCCCTACAACCACCATGGTTAGCAATAACACATTCCATTTACAATCCCGTATCATAAACGCACATAAGCAAATAGTTGTGTCACACAACAATAACTACCATCATGCATAAATATGTGCTACCCGTTTCCATTAACATGTTCCTAGGCCCTCAACAGCCCCAAAGAGCAAACCACTGCTCTGATACCACTAATGTAAGGCATCGCTACCTTAAGTGCGGATTAAAGGCATAAGAAGAGCTAAACATGCATAGATCAGAGTATAAGGTTCATGTTGATGCCTTGAGCTTTAAGGATTACAGTGCCAAAATAACTTCCAAAAAGATTAATTACATTCCCAACAAAATGAATGTTAAGGCTATAGTTTTACACTACTTCTAGAGTAGAGACTATACAAAAATAATCATGTCCTTCTTTACCAATAGCGCTCCTCACAAGCTCACCGCATCAACCCGGTCCTTAGCCCTCCATGCCCAAAAGTTACTACAGGAACAACCGCAAAACCATGAGCATATAATAAACCATAACCACATCAAAAAGATTATGATATTAAAAATGCATAACCGTAAATACAAATCACTTCCTGTATTATATGCACTTAAAAGCTCCCTTTGGTTGTCCCTGTATCACATTCATAATCAACAGATTATAATACCAATAATGTATGTCATGACATGCATCCGTTCCATCAATACCAATAACCATTTTCCAAGTCTTATTATATCAGTGGCATAATACCCCTCGCCTTGACATGACAGCGGCATTAATACCCCTCGCTTCGACATATTCGCGGCATAATATCCCTCGCGATAATATGACAGCGGCATTATCCTCCGCTTCTACATATTTGCGGCAAATATTCTTCATCGCTATAATATGACAATGGCAAGTATTCTATCATCGCTTAGACATGAAGGCGACAAGTATTCTTCATCATTGGAATATAACCTCAACTTACAATCACATGCACCAATGCATCCAATATGTGTATGCAACCATAATGCATCTATCAATATGTGTATGCAACCATAATGCATAATCCAATACGTAAAAATACATTTTACCGTCCGATGCCCATACGTCTCACTATGTACCTTTCTTCCAAAAAGTGGAAATGTTGTAGGACTTTATCTCCTTCGTTGTGTTGCCACCTGGGAAGGCTCTACACAATCACACAATCCAATATTAGAGACCAAATAATAGTCCAATACCAAAAATCCCATCAAAACAACCAAAAACTCAACTTTTGGTGTCTCGCAATCGATCGCCATCAAGCCCCGATCGATCGCGAGATCACACTGCCATGTTATCCAAATTTTGGCGATAGGCGATCGATCGCCATGTTTGTAGCGATCGATCACCAAACGCTCCTGTCTGCACACTGGCTTCGCGCGATCAATCGCCATGTTTTGGGCGATCGATCGCCGCGCCTTGTAACGCCAAAATACACCATTTTTTACACATTTCATCCCGTCCAACCCATCTTCCTTCAAATATCAACCAACCAGCAACATCAAAACATCATAAACCACCAATGTAAGCATCACTAGCAATAAATCCAAAGCTCAACCAAAAACAACACATTTGAAAATCAAACCCCTTTTTAAGTCCCTAAAACACAAACTCATTTCAATACAAATCTTAATAAAACCATACAAGGAGGGATTCATACCAGTTTAGGCTTCAATTCCTACCAAGAATCCAACAATGCAAGCTTTGCAAAGTTCCTCCTCTTCTCTCCTTGAAGAAATGATTTTGGGTTTTGGGGAAGGGTTGGGAGTGGTTTTTGGATAAAGAGTGATGGGGAAAGTGAGGTGAGGGGTAAGGGTATAAAGGTCTTGGGGGTAAATAAAACATGGTACCCAATTAATTAGTATGATGTATAATATCACAACATGATATTTTAAAAGCATTTTTTAAAAATGCGCCAAAACTCCAATTAAACATGCTTTTCCAAAATAATTAATATCCACCTCAAATAAACCATGCCAAAACTCAATTTCCAAAACATGCAACACATGCACCCTGAAATATACTACCAGGCCATGCCCACCGCATAACTATACATTTCACCACCATAAGTAAATTAACGCCGTATTAATCACATAAAAATAATTAATGGCACAAATGCACATAATTATTTCAGGGATATCATAAGTGGTATGAGAGCCGGGTTTTCTTGTTTAACAGAATATTCGATCTGATGGTTTCAGATTTGTGCAGTATTCCATTTGCTTTCATTTAAAAATAATTTCTATGGAATATTATAAAGAAAACTTTCATAGCATAATTTTCAAAAACTTGGTGTATGAAAATTTTTAGCATAAAAATAAATTTCATTGCATTCATTTCCACGAAAATAATTTAAAATCTATTTTAAATGTTCAAATTTTCGCTCAGCCTGTTCTAAACTCGTTTTTAATTTTAAATTGCAGCGACTTTGGAAAATTGGCATAACTTCTTGCTTGGATGTCCAAATGACAAACCGTTTTTTGCGTTGCAAACTAGACTCATAGAGGATCGCAACGGTATAGGTCTTGCAGCCTAATTCTTCACGCTGAAAAGCAGTTTATTTGGCAAAATATACTCAAGTGTGCTGCCGCAGAAAAGATGAAATGTACATTGTTGAGGTTTGTCAAGAAATTCAAATTTGTTGCCAAGTATGCTTCATCCATCATCAAAAGATGTTATTTTTGTTCAAAACTCAAATGTGCATTGAATTTTTTAATTTGTTTTAGCCTATCACATTTGCCCCTCACTTGATCAAATTTTCAAACATTTTAAAATTAAGGGGGGGAGTTTAATCTCAATCCTTGAGGTGGAGTAAATTTAGTTGTCTTCCTTTTTGATTCACATTAAAAGAGGGAGAAATATGTTGTTTAAAATATATATATGTGTGTGTGTGTGTGTGTTTTTTTTTCTTGTTATGCAACATTATGCTTTAATTTTCATATTCTTATTCAAGTTTTGTGATCCTAAAAAAGGGGGAGATTGTTAGGTATTGGAAACCCGAATAATATTGATTTTGATGTTAACAAAACTTTTATTGTGTTGCTAACATATTCATCAAGTGTACAGTTCACAGATGATATCTTACAGCTTGACGAATAGAAAAGAAATAGGTTGAAGAAACTGGACCAGTAGATACATCCAGTAGACCTCGAGCGCCGCTGACTAAATTGATCATCTACCGGATCATCTACCGAATTACCAGCAGACCTTGGGCCAGCAGACTTTTAGCAGTAGAGTTCGACCAACTAGTAGATGTCGACTAGTAGACCTTGAGCAGCAGACGTCGACAAGCGAACTTCGCACCAGTAGAGTCCAGCAGACTTCGAAGTAGTAGAGGCTAGTGAACTTCAAACCAGTAGAGGTCAAACAACTCGACCAGTAGACTTGCAAGTAGACCTGCTCTATTGGAACAAATCAGCAGCCTTCCAGAAATAGCCCAAAAGCAGAATATGACAGTTGCAATGTTTGAAAACTTACCAAAACTGTCACAACGACTATATTCTTGTATCTAACATATATATCATTACTTGGGGCTATATATACATGATTTGGAAGCTCAATAACAGCTGATTGAAGATCAATCCAAGCCTTCCAAAGCACACCCATTTGGGATTCAATTGGGGAACTTCAAAGACAAAAGCTGCTAAATAAATAGCACTCCCCAAACATTTGGCACCTCTTACCTTGCTGTATCAGATTCATTATGGAATCATTTGTGCCTTTGCATTCACTCTATTCATTGTATTTGTGAACTAAAATAGAAGAGTGAATACCATTGTAACAGTTGATGATTCATCACAATTGGATGAGAGGTCTTTGTATATGAGACATTAAAGAACATACATAGTTGAGTTGCTAGGAGTTCTAGTTGGATGGGGAATGTCCAACTGGATCGGGTTTGTACAAAGAGTTGTATAAATCAAAGTCTTCTAGTGTATCCTTCCATGAGATGGAAGAAGGGAGACGTAGAAGCTTGTGCTTCGAACTTCCAGAAACAAACCTTGCATCGTTTATTTTCTACATTTACTTATTGCGCATATTGATTGTTGGTGTCTACTCAGCAGACTATAGACATATTGCTTACCTGTAGACACCGAGATTCTTAGCCCAGTAGACGTTGTCTACTGTATTCAGTTCAGCAGATCTCGTCTACTGTGATAAACTAAGTTGTCTAATTGATTCTTCATTAGTCCAGTAGACCTTGTCTAACTTTGTTATTTGTCCAGTGACTATCGCCATCCACTCACTTATTCGTTGTTCCAGTCGAGTTCTTTCCGCACTTATTCAGTTACTCGACTGAGCATCTTAAACAAGAAATCAGCTTTTGGTTGCTTACACGACCAAAACACATTTTATAAATAGAGCCGGTGGCAGATATTTAACCCCTTCTATCTACACATCCGATCCTACATATATAAAAGATATATTAATTATATATATAATAAATATATAGATTATATGTATTACATATATATTATATAGTATATAATATATAATATTATATATTATTTTAATATTATTATATACATAATTAATATTTTATATATATATTATTAATTTTATTATTTTTAATATTAGATTTATCCGTCTATATTTTATTATTATTATATTATATTGATATATCCTATTATTATATATACATATATATACATATTATTATATGTTATTTATATATGTTATTATATTATGTAATATATAAATATAATAGATATGTAATAATTATAGTATATCTTTATATATATTATTTTATATTTAGATAATATATATATATATATTATTATCGATTAAATATATATATATATATATATTTCATGTATGTATTATTTTATTATATATATATTATTATTTATAAAATGTTATATATATATATATTCCTATTATATAATTCTTTATTATAATTATATTATTATATTACTATATGTCCTTATTTTTTTTTTTTCTTATCATTTATGTTTTTATATATCCTTCTTATTTGTTACTCTCTATCTCCTTCTATATATATCTATTTTCTGTCGTAAAAATATCCCCCTCTCCTAATATAACATACCAATATAATATTAATTTGTAAGGAATAAGTTGTAATATTGGAGGGTTTTCAAATTTTTAGATAATGAAAAAAGGTGAGAATGAATAAGTAATGTCATTTTGTTGCAAATGAGATATAATATGTGTAATGCTCTTTTAAAAAACAAAACAAACATGTGATGAGATTGGTAATCCAAAGATTACTAATAACATCATACACTTCAAACACACCCTTAGGTAGTGTTTGGTGCATTTTTAATTTTCTCCCATGTTTTTTGTGATTTTAAGCAAAAGTTATCCCATAATATTTATCAAACTTTTATCTCACTTACAAGCAAAATAACATATATACCCTTTCCCACCAAAAATTTCAACTTACTTCTTATAACTTAATTCCAATTATTATTATTATTATTATTATTATTAAATTGTTTTATTATTATTATTATTATATATACTATTATTTATTTATTTATTATTCTTTATTTGATTGTTATGTTCTTATTATTTATATTATTATTATTCTTGTTATTATTATTATTATTATATATAAATATATTAGTATTGTATTAATTATTATTATTATATAATATATATTATTTTCTATAGAATAATTATTATTATTATTATTTGTTTTATTATTTATATTAGTATTGCTTTATTATATATATATAATATATATATATATTTATTATTATTATAATTATTATTATTTACAATAATAAGTAATTTTATTATAATTTTTTATAGTTAATATTATATGATTATTATTTTTTGGTATTTTTTATCTATTACTATTACTGTTATTATTATATATTATATAAGATTATTATGTATATTTATTTATACTTATTTAACAATAATTATTATTACTAATATATAGGATTATGATGAGTTTATATATATTATTAATTGATAATAATAATTTATATATTAACAAATATAAAATTTTTTAGATGTGGTCATACAGGTCCTTATGCTAATAGATGCAAGATGAAAGAAAAAATTAATACTTTAGATATTCCTGATAATATTAAGGATGCTCTTAATACAATATTAGTACACTCTTCTGATAGTTCTGATTATTCATCAGACTCATCTTATGATTCGAATGATTCAGATGAATCAAAACAACTTCAGGTTTTAGAGAATGAATCTAGTCATTCTGAAACAGATTGTTGTAAACCTTGTTCTATAGGACAACCCTGTATTAAGACTATATCAGATGAATCAAATGATTTACATTATAAAATTTTATCACAATTTCAGGATTTAAATATAAATACTTTAACTAATACCAATATATTAGAATTTCTCAAATTAGTTAAAGACCCTGAATTAAGATATAAATTAATTGATCAAATGGAAGATATACCTTCCACTTCAACTTCCAATACTATTCCCCGGAATAATATTGTCAGTACTAATGATCCGTATTCTATGACAGAAGTTTATAAGCTTCTAAGACAACGACAATCCAATGATACTCCTACATCAATTAATGATTTGTTTATAGAGATTGATAATCTTAAACAAGAAATTAAATTTCTTCAACACGAAAATAAATTATTTGATACTCGAATTTCGAAGTTAGAAGATAATCAAATTTCTAGTTCTCCAATTACCTCTCCAAAATTTCCTGATAAGGACAATTTTCAGTTACCACCTGAACATGATTTTCTTGCAACATTAGAAATTCTAGTTGCTCAAAAATGGTATACTCAAATTACTTTATTAATAGATAATCATTTTTCCAAAACATTTACGGCACTTATTGATTGTGGTGCAGATTTAAATGTTATTCAGGAAGGATTAATTCCTACTAGATATTATACCAAAACAACTAATAGTTTATCCCATGCTGGTGGACAGAAATTGGATATCCAATATAAACTTCCTCAAGTTTCTATTTGCATAAATCGAACATGCATAAAAACTAGCTTTTTGTTAGCTAAAGATATTACTAATCAAGTAATACTTGGATCTCCATTTATTACTCAATTATACCCAATTACATATATTGATAATTTAGGTATTCGTGGTACTTTTGAAGGAAAAACTATTTTCCTAAAATTCTTAGATGCTCCTTCACCACGATACATTAATATTATTCATGATCATATTCAAAATAAAATTTACCAATTACAATTTTTAAAATTTGAAATAAATACAATCACAATAAGTGATCAGTTAAAAAATCCTAGATTACAGGAAAAAATTAAGTTAATAGCACAACAATTTTCTTTAGAGATTTGTAGTGATCACCCCAATGCTTTTTGGAATCGAAAAAAGCATATTATCTCTTTACCCTATGAAGATGATTTTAATGAAAAATTAATCCCTACAAAAGCTCGACCATGTCAAATGAGCTCTGAATATTTAGAATTATGTAAAAAGGAAATTGAATCCTTATTACAAAAGAAGTTAATTAAGCCTTCTAAATCTCCTTGGTCTTGTACTGCTTTTTATGTTAATAAAAAGAGTGAACAAGAACGTGGAGTACCAAGATTAGTTATAAATTATAAACCATTAAATAAAGTCTTAAAATGGATAAGACATCCAATCCCTAATAAAAAGGATTTATTAGATAGATTATATGATTCTCTCATATTTTCAAAATTTGATCTGAAATCAGGATATTGGCAAATACAAGTCAATCAAAGTGATACTTATAAAACTGCTTTTAATGTTCCAATAGGACATTATGAGTGGAATGTAATGCCTTTTGGTTTAAAAAATGCACCTTCTGAATTTCAACAAATTATGAATGATATTTTTACTCCTTATAGTGAGTTTATAATTGTTTATATAGATGATATTTTAGTATATTCTAAAACAATTGATTTACATATAAAACACTTAGATATGTTTAAGAAAATTATTATTCAAAACGGCTTAGTTATATCTAAACCAAAGATGTCTTTATTTCAAACTGAAATAAGATTCTTAGGCCATAATATTAATAAAGGAAATATAATTCCTATTTCGAGAAGTATAGAATTTGCTTCTAAATTTCCAGATAAAATAATTGATAAAACTCAATTACAAAGATTTTTAGGAAGTCTAAATTATATTTCTGCTTATTATAAGAATTTAACTCAAGATTCAGCTATTCTATATGATAGACTTAAAAAGGTTCCTAAACCTTGGACGGATGAACATACCAAGGCAGTTCAAACTATTAAGCAAAAGGTAAAATACTTACCTTGTTTAATGATAGCAAATCCAAATTGGAATAAAATTATTGAGACAGATGCCTCTGATATTGGTTATGGAGGTATATTGAAACAAATAGATCCTATTTCAAAAAATGAATTTCTAATTAGATTTTATTCTGGCAAATGGAATGACAGTCAGAAAAATTATGCAACTATAGCAAAAGAAGTTCTTGCAATTGTTAAATGTATCTTAAAATTTCAAGATGATTTATATAATCAGAAATTTATAATTAAAACAGATTGTAAGTCAGCCAAATTTATGTTTACTAAAGATTTTAAACATGATGTTTCTAAACAAATGTTTGCTCGTTGGCAAGCACATTTAGCTCCATTTGATTTCGATATCATATATAAAAAAGGTGAAGAAAATTCTCTTCCAGACTTTTTGACTCGTGACTATTTAAATGCTTGAAATATTTTCAGGTATGAGTCAATCTTCTCGAGGAACTTCCTCTTATAGAGGAAGGGGTGGCCGAGGAGGCCGAGGACAAAATCCAGAGCATATTATAGCTCAACATGGAACACGTAGGCTTATAGCCAGGAATTTATCTCAAGAGCAGGATCCTTTATATCAGGAATTCCTTGCTTTTAGACAACAGAGAGAGGGTAATATCCCTGACACAGAAACAACAGCATCATATGCTAATATCGTTAATAACGATGAAGGAGAATCACATAATTTTATCAAAAATGATTCTCAGGAAATCATATTTTTCCTTGAAGATATTGATCTAAAATGGGCCAATGAACCCTGGAAGATTATGAGCAGGTATATTGACACTGCATCATTTGCTTATGGGACATATAAGTCTCGAAATTATTATGAGCAATTACTCATAAATAATTCATGCGACATTACGCGATTTCCTTTAGGACAAAAGGAAAATTTTACTTTTAGTAAAATCATTATTAAGCGAGTCATAACTCCAACTGAATGGGGCATATCACCTCTTAAGGAAAAAGAATTTGCTTTTCCTAATAATCAGATGATTAAATATAATTATTGGGATTATGTTGAAGCCTTTCATAAAGTCTTCTTCTATGAAAACAATAAAAAACGACATTCGTGGTTTATAAAAATTTGTACTGAAGTCTATAAACATGATATTCCAAATTGGTTTCTAAATTGGTGGGGCAAATATGGCACTACGCAAAAAATTTTACCAGAAATTTATAAAACCTATTTTGATGAATGGATTGATTTATCTCCTAAATTAAATCAAATGCAACAACAAAGTTCTGGTATAACAGGAATAGCATCTTTCTATTACTTTGTTGAATTTTCTATTCCTTGGATTTGGAAATGGTCGCCAGAAGTATCTTATACTGATACTCACATCCCCTGTCTTAAAAGGAATTTTTATTCAAAATTGTCTAAATTTTTTCCTTTCACTTTTGTGATCTAATCTTTTCTGAGAATATTTTCTCTTTTTCTTATAATAAGGTTTTTGAAAATTTTTCTCATTTTTGTATGTTTTATTTTTAGAATAAATCTTATTTTGTGATGGTATATCCATACCAAATTGCTCACAAAATTGTCCTAATTGTTTTCGTTCAGACAAATTTTGTCTTTTAATTTGTTGATTTAATTTAATTTCATTGCATAGGGCTAATCCTTCTTGGATACATGTGCCAATAAGTTTGCCATATGTATAGGAATCATAAGGGATATTAATATGATCCTTTCTAAGGTTCTTCCTAACTCTTTCAGCAAAGAGGTGAGGTAATCCATCAATAAATTTGGATTTCCAATGTGAACTATTACAATCTTGTAATTCCATAACTCTATTGAGAAATGTGTCTTTATACCATCTAAAATCAGTTAATGTTTTACATCTTAAATTCTGTAAAAGAGTTCGAATATTTTCATTTTGGTCAGAATATCTACCAGTAAAATGATCAATAATATTTATAACTAAAGTGTAGACAGCATTTTCTACAATGATGTTATGTTCTTGTTTAACTGTATTCAGGATTTCTTCTTTATTAGCTAGAGTTAAATAATTATCCCACCAACCTTTTAATTGGCCAGTAAATCCAGCAATAATCATATTAGCAATATTTTTATCCGTATTGCCATTACTTTTACAAATAGTGGAATACATAAGCATTCTATGAGCCAGATTATAAATCTGTTTGTCAGGATATCCATCAATATTCCATTCATAAATATGTTTACCACTATAACTATTATTTCCATTAAGGTCAGTTTCTTCATGGAGGGTATCCATTGGAGATGGCCTACTATAATAAAATAAGCTTTGAGTGGGTTTAGTGGCCCATCTATTTTTTAATTTATTTATTTGATCACCAATGACTTGTTTGTGATTGCCATGAGATAATTGATCCTGGAAATCAGTATCTAAAACTGAAATAGATAATTTCAAATCTTTAAATTTATTTTCTAAAAATTGTTCAAAATCTCCCATTGATTTTAATTTAAAATCCTTGATTTCAGGGGGAGGTTGGATATTTGGAGTGGATAATATTATATCCGATGGTGGTGTCATTCCAACTAAAGGTTGAATGTGTGCAATTTTTGTACTAATATTCTCAATTCTATTATGTAATAGATTAATTTGTTCTCCTAAAATAACTAGGAAAAGATTTGTGTAATTTTGTTGTTTTAATAATTTATTAATATGGTGACATGTGAGTTGTAAAGTCTCATTTTCTAATAATTTTGAAAATGCTGAAAAATTAAGAATTGTTCCTTCCTTTTCAATTTCAAAAGGTTGTTGAGGAGGATATAAATTTGTCAAAATATTATCATTCGAAAGTTTATAAGTCCTTTCTAATACTTGAATATAGGGTTCAACATATGTTGATATAAACCATGATATAAAAGGTATACAAGCATTTTGTTCAGAACAAAATTTATAAAATTCATTTTGTAACAAAGTTCTTTTGTCTTTTGAAATATTGTCAAAAAACCATTTTCTAAATTGTTCCCATTTAGGTTGATTAAATTCATTTTTTATTTTCTGCCTGGCACTGGATCCAGGACTAAAATCTATTTTGGGTGTATTATTCATAAAGAAAAATTCATTTCTGATTCAGTTATTTCTGATTCTTTTAATCCTCTGACAATATTGTCTGGATTAATATATAATTTACTTATTCTTTCATATTGTAAATTATCAGGTAAATTCGGAACTGCAGATGTTGAAGCTCTATGTGGAGAATTATTTTCCTCCATTGGAGAGATATGAGAAAAAGATGAATATGACTTAGATGATTTAGATCTTAAAGATCTAGGTATTGATTGTAATAATTTTTGTTGATTATTTGGTTCAAATTGTAGTTGAATTGAACCATCATTTGTTTGTATAACATCAACTAAATTGTTTTGAATTCTGGTTTGAACAGGAATTGCATGTTCAATTGTCCAGTTATCAGGGAAAACAATTTCGTCCCATTTAATAGCTCTTCGTGTTGTAATGTTAGATCGACTAAAATTAGTTTCAATCAATATTGTTTCATTAATGGGTTTATCCATTCTCCTACATTGAGGATTTAATGTATGCAAAGGTTTAAAATAAATACGATAACAGATACAAATTATTTCTGTTCCTGGAGCATAATTATAACCATGAGTTTTAACATTTAATGTTAAAGCATCTAATATATTAATATCAGATAATGATAATTGTAAATTTGGATAAACATCAAAATAAACAGGGCCATGAGCCAAACTAGATTGAATAATTCCAATCAAAGATTTTTTCCAATTTAAATTTCTTCCATCTCGTAAAGCTGCTATAAAGCTTTCTGGTAATCCTTCTAAAGTTAAAGGTTTAAAAGCAATTTGCACTAAACCAATGTGAAGAAATTTATGAGTTTCGATATAAGGTAAAATATCCTTTTCACTAAGTAATTTTAAAACCATTTCATCATTATTTAATGATACTGCTTCCTCAGTAGTTTTAACAATTTGTTTAATTCCTAATCTTTCAAAAGCTCCTAACTTATATATAAGTTTAGGTTCAATTTTAGGAATTGTCCATCGATTTAATGAGTCTAAATTCTGGGGTACATCATATTCTTGTACCATACTGTTCTTAACAGTATTTTGTTTCTTAACAAGGTTGAAATTCATTTGAATAAGGCTACTTGTGTTAACTCTCATCATCTTCTACTTAACTTAATACCTAATTGGCTCTGATACCATTCGAGACCTCCTATGAATTCATCATGAACCTAGGACTTCTACAGAATACAAAAACCGTCAATCCTTGAACTATAACAGTACAAAAACACCCTAATCGACACACCTCGTCATAAGCGGGCAATAGTACAATAGTTCTTAAATGCCAGTTTTACTATTCCAACCTAGAATGATTTATTCATAAGATACATAAGGACCAATTCAAGGCATAAGTAAGTAAATGAGATTTAAGTTAACACAAATAAGTATTTAGCCTATCATAATATTTATGATAAAATAAAAATAAAGATAAAATAATACTTACAGAAATGAAGAGCAGAATAATAGTAGGTGTAACCAAAAGCAAACTGTTTATTAATATAAACGGGAATATTACAAGAGTGGATGATTTTCAGTCTACTAAACAAAGGAAATAAAAGCTCCTTATATAGGAGTGAGACATCGGATTTCAAATCCGGACTTCAAACACAAAATAAAAACAGTACAGACTAATAATAAAAAGTACAAACAGGAACCACACTAATTTACAACAGTAGACGCACTAACAAATAAAATAAGATAGTGGATGGAATATATTCCATCGTACAATACTTTATTAAAGTAATATTCCTCTTTAGTCATATCCACTAAAGATTGTCTGCCATTGAGCCGAATAATGCGGGGAATCAGCATCTTCTTTTATAGTGCTTTGTCTTTATCTTTTGAGGTGGATCCAGTAGACCAAGTTTCCATCATGGTGGCTTTGAATGTTTCAAAAATATCATCAAAAGGAATATTGGGATCCTGTGCATGCTGTAAATCTTCAGAAATTGATTTTCCAGACATGTTATCATCATCAAATCTGGTTAATAAATCCTTTTTCATTGCATCCAAATATTCTTCGATCATTTTCTCCTTAGTCATGACCTCGGATTTCATTCGGCATTTGCGAGCAATTTGCTCAAATGGTGAAGGTTGCTCAAACGAATTTTTAACAAAGTTATCCGTCTGATAAGTAGCAATGGTGTCCGTAATTAGTTCCAAAGTATCAATTCCAAACATTTGTTTGGTGTCTGGGTTTTCCTTTAACATTTTATCCCAGAATTTTGAATAAAAATTCCTTTTAAGACAGGGGATGTGAGTATCAGTATAAGATACTTCTGGCGACCATTTCCAAATCCAAGGAATAGAAAATTCAACAAAGTAATAGAAAGATGCTATTCCTGTTATACCAGAACTTTGTTGTTGCATTTGATTTAATTTAGGAGATAAATCAATCCATTCATCAAAATAGGTTTTATAAATTTCTGGTAAAATTTTTTGCGTAGTGCCATATTTGCCCCACCAATTTAGAAACCAATTTGGAATATCATGTTTATAGACTTCAGTACAAATTTTTATAAACCACGAATGTCGTTTTTTATTGTTTTCATAGAAGAAGACTTTATGAAAGGCTTCAACATAATCCCAATAATTATATTTAATCATCTGATTATTAGGAAAAGCAAATTCTTTTTCCTTAAGAGGTGATATGCCCCATTCAGTTGGAGTTATGACTCGCTTAATAATGATTTTACTAAAAGTAAAATTTTCCTTTTGTCCTAAAGGAAATCGCGTAATGTCGCATGAATTATTTATGAGTAATTGCTCATAATAATTTCGAGACTTATATGTCCCATAAGCAAATGATGCAGTGTCAATATACCTGCTCATAATCTTCCAGGGTTCATTGGCCCATTTTAGATCCATATCTTCAAGGAAAAATATGATTTCCTGAGAATCATTTTTGATAAAATTATGTGATTCTCCTTCATCGTTATTAACGATATTAGCATATGATGCTGTTGTTTCTGTGTCAGGGATATTACTCTCTCTCTGTTGTCTAAAAGCAAGGAATTCCTGATATAAAGGATCCTGCTCTTGAGATAAATTCCTGGCTATAAGCCTACGTGTTCCATGTTGAGCTATAATATGCTCTGGATTTTGTCCTCGGCCTCCTCGGCCACCCCTTCCTCTATAAGAGGAAGTTCCTCGAGAAGATTGACTCATACCTGAAAATATTTCAAGCATTTAAATATTCACGAGTCAAAAAGTCTGGAAGAGAATTTTCTTCACCTTTTTTATATATGATATCGAAATCAAATGGAGCTAAATGTGCTTGCCAACGAGCAAACATTTGTTTAGAAACATCATGTTTAAAATCTTTAGTAAACATAAATTTGGCTGACTTACAATCTGTTTTAATTATAAATTTCTGATTATATAAATCATCTTGAAATTTTAAGATACATTTAACAATTGCAAGAACTTCTTTTGCTATAGTTGCATAATTTTTCTGACTGTCATTCCATTTGCCAGAATAAAATCTAATTAGAAATTCATTTTTTGAAATAGGATCTATTTGTTTCAATATACCTCCATAACCAATATCAGAGGCATCTGTCTCAATAATTTTATTCCAATTTGGATTTGCTATCATTAAACAAGGTAAGTATTTTACCTTTTGCTTAATAGTTTGAACTGCCTTGGTATGTTCATCCGTCCAAGGTTTAGGAACCTTTTTAAGTCTATCATATAGAATAGCTGAATCTTGAGTTAAATTCTTATAATAAGCAGAAATATAATTTAGACTTCCTAAAAATCTTTGTAATTGAGTTTTATCAATTATTTTATCTGGAAATTTAGAAGCAAATTCTATACTTCTCGAAATAGGAATTATATTTCCTTTATTAATATTATGGCCTAAGAATCTTATTTCAGTTTGAAATAAAGACATCTTTGGTTTAGATATAACTAAGCCGTTTTGAATAATAATTTTCTTAAACATATCTAAGTGTTTTATATGTAAATCAATTGTTTTAGAATATACTAAAATATCATCTATATAAACAATTATAAACTCACTATAAGGAGTAAAAATATCATTCATAATTTGTTGAAATTCAGAAGGTGCATTTTTTAAACCAAAAGGCATTACATTCCACTCATAATGTCCTATTGGAACATTAAAAGCAGTTTTATAAGTATCACTTTGATTGACTTGTATTTGCCAATATCCTGATTTCAGATCAAATTTTGAAAATATGAGAGAATCATATAATCTATCTAATAAATCCTTTTTATTAGGGATTGGATGTCTTATCCATTTTAAGACTTTATTTAATGGTTTATAATTTATAACTAATCTTGGTACTCCACGTTCTTGTTCACTCTTTTTATTAACATAAAAAGCAGTACAAGACCAAGGAGATTTAGAAGGCTTAATTAACTTCTTTTGTAATAAGGATTCAATTTCCTTTTTACATAATTCTAAATATTCAGAGCTCATTTGAGATGGTCGAGCTTTTGTAGGGATTAATTTTTCATTAAAATCATCTTCATAGGGTAAAGAGATAATATGCTTTTTTCGATTCCAAAAAGCATTGGGGTGATCACTACAAATCTCTAAAGAAAATTGTTGTGCTATTAACATAATTTTTTCCTGTAATCTAGGATTTTTTAACTGATCACTTATTGTGATTGTATTTATTTCAAATTTTAAAAATTGTAATTGGTAAATTTTATTTTGAATATGATCATGAATAATATTAATGTATCGTGGTGAAGGAGCATCTAAGAATTTTAGGAAAATAGTTTTTCCTTCAAAAGTACCACGAATACCTAAATTATCAATATATGTAATTGGGTATAATTGAGTAATAAATGGAGATCCAAGTATTACTTGATTAGTAATATCTTTAGCTAACAAAAAGC
The DNA here is from genome assembly GCA_907163345.1 of Haberlea rhodopensis. NCBI lineage: Eukaryota > Viridiplantae > Streptophyta > Magnoliopsida > Lamiales > Gesneriaceae > Haberlea > Haberlea rhodopensis. Next base: position 323,612 of record CAJQUN010000077.1, read on the forward strand.
TAGTTTTTATGCATGTTCGATTTATGCAAATAGAAACTTGAGGAAGTTTATATTGGATATCCAATTTCTGTCCACCAGCATGGGATAAACTATTAGTTGTTTTGGTATAATATCTAGTAGGAATTAATCCTTCCTGAATAACATTTAAATCTGCACCACTATCAATAAGTGCCGTAAATGTTTTGGAAAAATGATTATCTATTAATAAAGTAATTTGAGTATACCATTTTTGAGCAACTAGAATTTCTAATGTTGCAAGAAAATCATGTTCAGGTGGTAACTGAAAATTGTCCTTATCAGGAAATTTTGGAGAGGTAATTGGAGAACTAGAAATTTGATTATCTTCTAACTTCGAAATTCGAGTATCAAATAATTTATTTTCGTGTTGAAGAAATTTAATTTCTTGTTTAAGATTATCAATCTCTATAAACAAATCATTAATTGATGTAGGAGTATCATTGGATTGTCGTTGTCTTAGAAGCTTATAAACTTCTGTCATAGAATACGGATCATTAGTACTGACAATATTATTCCGGGGAATAGTATTGGAAGTTGAAGTGGAAGGTATATCTTCCATTTGATCAATTAATTTATATCTTAATTCAGGGTCTTTAACTAATTTGAGAAATTCTAATATATTGGTATTAGTTAAAGTATTTATATTTAAATCCTGAAATTGTGATAAAATTTTATAATGTAAATCATTTGATTCATCTGATATAGTCTTAATACAGGGTTGTCCTATAGAACAAGGTTTACAACAATCTGTTTCAGAATGACTAGATTCATTCTCTAAAACCTGAAGTTGTTTTGATTCATCTGAATCATTCGAATCATAAGATGAGTCTGATGAATAATCAGAACTATCAGAAGAGTGTACTAATATTGTATTAAGAGCATCCTTAATATTATCAGGAATATCTAAAGTATTAATTTTTTCTTTCATCTTGCATCTATTAGCATAATGACATGTATGACCACATCTAAAACAAGTTATATTTTGTTTTTTAGGTATTTGAGTTGATTTGTGATTGTATTTATTTCAAATTTTAAAAATTGTAATTGGTAAATTTTATTTTGAATATGATCATGAATAATATTAATGTATCGTGGTGAAGGAGCATCTAAGAATTTTAGGAAAATAGTTTTTCCTTCAAAAGTACCACGAATACCTAAATTATCAATATAGGTAATTGGGTATAATTGAGTAATAAATGGAGATCCAAGTATTACTTGATTAGTAATATCTTTAGCTAACAAAAAGCTAGTTTTTATGCATGTTCGATTTATGCAAATAGAAACTTGAGGAAGTTTATATTGGATATCCAATTTCTGTCCACCAGCATGGGATAAACTATTAGTTGTTTTGGTATAATATCTAGTAGGAATTAATCCTTCCTGAATAACATTTAAATCTGCACCACTATCAATAAGTGCCGTAAATGTTTTGGAAAAATGATTATCTATTAATAAAGTAATTTGAGTATACCATTTTTGAGCAACTAGAATTTCTAATGTTGCAAGAAAATCATGTTCAGGTGGTAACTGAAAATTGTCCTTATCAGGAAATTTTGGAGAGGTAATTGGAGAACTAGAAATTTGATTATCTTCTAACTTCGAAATTCGAGTATCAAATAATTTATTTTCGTGTTGAAGAAATTTAATTTCTTGTTTAAGATTATCAATCTCTATAAACAAATCATTAATTGATGTAGGAGTATCATTGGATTGTCGTTGTCTTAGAAGCTTATAAACTTCTGTCATAGAATACGGATCATTAGTACTGACAATATTATTCCGGGGAATAGTATTGGAAGTTGAAGTGGAAGGTATATCTTCCATTTGATCAATTAATTTATATCTTAATTCAGGGTCTTTAACTAATTTGAGAAATTCTAATATATTGGTATTAGTTAAAGTATTTATATTTAAATCCTGAAATTGTGATAAAATTTTATAATGTAAATCATTTGATTCATCTGATATAGTCTTAATACAGGGTTGTCCTATAGAACAAGGTTTACAACAATCTGTTTCGGAATGACTAGATTCATTCTCTAAAACCTGAAGATGTTTTGATTCATCTGAATCATTCGAATCATAAGATGAGTCTGATGAATAATCAGAACTATCAGAAGAGTGTACTAATATTGTATTAAGAGCCTCCTTAATATTATCAGGAATATCTAAAGTATTAATTTTTTCTTTCATCTTGCATCTATTAGCATAATGACCTGTATGACCACATCTAAAACAAGTTATATTTTGTTTTTTAGGTATTTGAGTTGATTGTCTAAATTTTTTCCTTTCACTTTTGTGATCTAATCTTTTCTGAGAATATTTTCTCTTTTTCTTATAATAAGGTTTTTGAAAATTTTTCTCATTTTTGTATGTTTTATTTTTAGAATAAATCTTATTTTGTGATGGTATATCCATACCAAATTGCTCACAAAATTGTCCTAATTGTTTTCGTTCAGACAAATTTTGTCTTTTAATTTGTTGATTTAATTTAATTTCATTGCATAGGGCTAATCCTTCTTGGATACATGTGCCAATAAGTTTGCCATATGTATAGGAATCATAAGGGATATTAATATGATCCTTTCTAAGGTTCTTCCTAACTCTTTCAGCAAAGAGGTGAGGTAATCCATCAATAAATTTGGATTTCCAATGTGAACTATTACAATCTTGTAATTCCATAACTCTATTGAGAAATGTGTCTTTATACCATCTAAAATCAGTTAATGTTTTACATCTTAAATTCTGTAAAAGAGTTCGAATATTTTCATTTTGGTCAGAATATCTACCAGTAAAATGATCAATAATATTTACAACTAAAGTGTAGACAGCATTTTCTACAATGATGTTATGTTCTTGTTTAACTGTATTCAGGATTTCTTCTTTATTAGCTAGAGTTAAATAATTATCCCACCAGCCTTTTAATTGGCCAGTAAATCCAGCAATAATCATATTAGCAATATTTTTATCGGTATTTCCATTACTTTTACAAATAGTAGAATACATAAGCATTCTATGAGCCAGATTATAAATCTGTTTGTCAGGATATCCATCAATATTCCATTCATAAATATGTTTACCACTATAACTATTATTTCCATTAAGGTCAGTTTCTTCATGGAGGGTATCCATTGGAGATGGCCTACTATAATAAAATAAGCTTTGAGTGGGTTTAGTGGCCCATCTATTTTTTAATTTATTTATTTGATCACCAATGACTTGTTTGTGATTGCCATGAGATAATTGATCCTGGAAATCAGTATCTAAAACTGAAATAGATAATTTCAAATCTTTAAATTTATTTTCTAAAAATTGTTCAAAATCTCCCATTGATTTTAATTTAAAATCCTTGATTTCAGGGGGAGGTTGGATATTTGGAGTGGATAATATTATATCCGATGGTGGTGTCATTCCAACTAAAGGTTGAATGTGTGCAATTTTTGTACTAATATTCTCAATTCTATTATGTAATAGATTAATTTGTTCTCCTAAAATAACTAGGAAAAGATTTGTGTAATTTTGTTGTTTTAATAATTTATTAATATGGTGACATGTGAGTTGTAAAGTCTCATTTTCTAATAATTTTGAAAATGCTGAAAAATTAAGAATTGTTCCTTCCTTTTCAATTTCAAAAGGTTGTTGAGGAGGATATAAATTTGTCAAAATATTACCATTCGAAAGTTTATAAGTCCTTTCTAATACTTGAATATAGGGTTCAACATATGTTGATATAAACCATGATATAAAAGGTATATAAGCATTTTGTTCAGAACAAAATTTATAAAATTCATTCTGTAACAAAGTTTGTTTTTCTTTTGAAATATTGTCAAAAAACCATTTTCTAAATTGTTCCCATTTAGGTTGATTAAATTCATTTTTTATTTTCTGCCTGGCACTGGATCCAGGACTAAAATCTATTTTGGGTGTATTATTCATAAAGAAAAATTCATTTCTGATTCAGTTATTTCTGATTCTTTTAATCCTCTGACAATATTGTCTGGATTAATATATAATTTACTTATTCTTTCATATTGTAAATTATCAGGTAAATTCGGAACTGCAGATGTTGAAGCTCTATGTGGAGAATTATTTTCCTCCATTGGAGAGATATGAGAAAAAGATGAATATGACTTAGATGATTTAGATCTTAAAGATCTAGGTATTGATTGTAATAATTTTTGTTGATTATTTGGTTCAAATTGTAGTTGAATTGAACCATCATTTGTTTGTATAACATCAACTAAATTGTTTTGAATTCTGGTTTGAACAGGAATTGCATGTTCAATTGTCCAGTTATCAGGGAAAACAATTTCGTCCCATTTAATAGCTCTACGTGTTGTAATGTTAGATCTACTAAAATTAGTTTCAATTAATATTGTTTCATTAATGGGTTTATCCATTCTCCTACATTGAGGATTTAATGTATGCAAAGGTTTAAAATAAATACGATAACAGATACAAATTATTTCTGTTCCTGGAGCATAATTATAACCATGAGTTTTAACATTTAATGTTAAAGCATCTAATATATTTATATCGGATAATGATAATTGTAAATTTGGATAAACATCAAAATAAACAGGGCCATGAGCCAAACTAGATTGAATAATTCCAATCAAAGATTGTTTCCAATTTAAATTTCTTCCATCTCGTAAAGCTGCTATAAAGCTTTCTGGTAATCCTTCTAAAGTTAAAGGTTTAAAAGCAATTTGCACTAAACCAATGTGAAGAAATTTATGAGTTTCGATATAAGGTAAAATATCCTTTTCACTAAGTAATTTTAAAACCATTTCATCATTATTTAATGATACTGCTTCTTCAGTAGTTTTAACAATTTGTTTAATTCCTAATCTTTCAAAAGCTCCTAACTTATATATAAGTTTAGGTTCAATTTTAGGAATTGTCCATCGATTTAATGATTCTAAATTCTGGGGTACATCATATTCTTGTACCATACTGTTCTTAACAGTATTTTGTTTCTTAACAAGGTTGAAATTCATTTGAATAAGACTACTTGTGTTAACTCTCATCATCTTCTACTTAACTTAATACCTAATTGGCTCTGATACCATTCGAGACCTCCTATGAATTCATCATGAACCTAGGACTTCTACAGAATACAAAAACCGTCAATCCTTGAACTATAACAGTACAAAAACACCCTAATCGACACACCTCGTCATAAGCGGGCAATAGTACAATAGTTCTTAAATGCCAGTTTTACTATTCCAACCTAGAATGATTTATTCATAAGATACAAAAGGACCAATTCAAGGCATAAGTAAGTAAATGAGATTTAAGTTAACACAAATAAGTATTTAGCCTATCATAATATTTATGATAAAATAAAAATAAAGATAAAATAATACTTACAGAAATGAAGAGCAGAATAAAAGTAAGTGTAACCAAAAGCAAACTGTTTATTAAGATGGACGAGAATATTACAAAGAGTGGATGATTTTCAGTCTACTAAACAAAGGAAATAAAAGCTCCTTATATAGGAGTGAGACATCGGATTTCAAATCCGGACTTCAAACACAAAATAAAAACAGTACAGACTAATAATAAAAAGTACAAACAGGAACCACACTAATTTACAACAGTAGACGCACTAACAAATAAAATAAGATAGTGGATGGAATATATTCCATCGTACAATACTTTATTAAAGTAATATTCCTCTTTAGTCATATCCACTAAAGATTGTCTGCCATTGAGCCGAATAATGCGGGGAATCAGCATCTTCTTTTATAGTGCTTTGTCTTTATCTTTTGAGGTGGATCCAGTAGACCCAGTTTCCATCATGGTGGCTTTGAATGTTTCAAAAATATCATCAAAAGGAATATTGGGATCCTGTGCATCCTGTAAATCTTCAGAAATTGATTTTCCAGACATGTTATCATCATCAAATCTGGTTAATAAATCCTTTTTCATTGCATCCAAATATTCTTCGATCATTTTCTCCTTAGTCATGACCTCGGATTTCATTCGGCATTTGCGAGCAATTTGCTCAAATGGTGAAGGTTGCTCAAACGAATTTTTAACAAAGTTATCCGTCTGATAAGTAGCAATGGTGTCCGTAATTAGTTCCAAAGTATCAATTCCAAACATTTGTTTGGTGTCTGGGTTTTCCTTTAACATTTTATCCCAGAATTTTGAATAAAAATTCCTTTTAAGACAGGGGATGTGAGTATCAGTATAAGATACTTCTGGCGACCATTTCCAAATCCAAGGAATAGAAAATTCAACAAAGTAATAGAAAGATGCTATTCCTGTTATACCAGAACTTTGTTGTTGCATTTGATTTAATTTAGGAGATAAATCAATCCATTCATCAAAATAGGTTTTATAAATTTCTGGTAAAATTTTTTGCGTAGTGCCATATTTGCCCCACCAATTTAGAAACCAATTTGGAATATCATGTTTATAGACTTCAGTACAAATTTTTATAAACCACGAATGTCGTTTTTTATTGTTTTCATAGAAGAAGACTTTATGAAAGGCTTCAACATAATCCCAATAATTATATTTAATCATCTGATTATTAGGAAAAGCAAATTCTTTTTCCTTAAGAGGTGATATGCCCCATTCAGTTGGAGTTATGACTCGCTTAATAATGATTTTACTAAAAGTAAAATTTTCCTTTTGTCCTAAAGGAAATCGCGTAATGTCGCATGAATTATTTATGAGTAATTGCTCATAATAATTTCGAGACTTATATGTCCCATAAGCAAATGATGCAGTGTCAATATACCTGCTCATAATCTTCCAGGGTTCATTGGCCCATTTTAGATCAATATCTTCAAGGAAAAATATGATTTCCTGAGAATCATTTTTGATAAAATTATGTGATTCTCCTTCATCGTTATTAACGATATTAGCATATGATGCTGTTGTTTCTGTGTCAGGGATATTACCCTCTCTCTGTTGTCTAAAAGCAAGGAATTCCTGATATAAAGGATCCTGCTCTTGAGATAAATTCCTGGCTATAAGCCTACGTGTTCCATGTTGAGCTATAATATGCTCTGGATTTTGTCCTCGGCCTCCTCGGCCACCCCTTCCTCTATAAGAGGAAGTTCCTCGAGAAGATTGACTCATACCTGAAAATATTTCAAGCATTTAAATATTCACGAGTCAAAAAGTCTGGAAGAGAATTTTCTTCACCTTTTTTATATATGATATCGAAATCAAATGGAGCTAAATGTGCTTGCCAACGAGCAAACATTTGTTTAGAAACATCATGTTTAAAATCTTTAGTAAACATAAATTTGGCTGACTTACAATCTGTTTTAATTATAAATTTCTGATTATATAAATCATCTTGAAATTTTAAGATACATTTAACAATTGCAAGAACTTCTTTTGCTATAGTTGCATAATTTTTCTGACTGTCATTCCATTTGCCAGAATAAAATCTAATTAGAAATTCATTTTTTGAAATAGGATCTATTTGTTTCAATATACCTCCATAACCAATATCAGAGGCATCTGTCTCAATAATTTTATTCCAATTTGGATTTGCTATCATTAAACAACGTAAGTATTTTACCTTTTGCTTAATAGTTTGAACTGCCTTGGTATGTTCATCCGTCCAAGGTTTAGGAACCTTTTTAAGTCTATCATATAGAATAGCTGAATCTTGAGTTAAATTCTTATAATAAGCAGAAATATAATTTAGACTTCCTAAAAATCTTTGTAATTGAGTTTTATCAATTATTTTATCTGGAATTTAGAAGCAAATTCTATACTTCTCGAAATAGGAATTATATTTCCTTTATTAATATTATGGCCTAAGAATCTTATTTCAGTTTGAAATAAAGACATCTTTGGTTTAGATATAACTAAGCCGTTTTGAATAATAATTTTCTTAAACATATCTAAGTGTTTTATATGTAAATCAATTGTTTTAGAATATACTAAAATATCATCTATATAAACAATTATAAACTCACTATAAGGAGTAAAAATATCATTCATAATTTGTTGAAATTCAGAAGGTGCATTTTTTAAACCAAAAGGCATTACATTCCACTCATAATGTCCTATTGGAACATTAAAAGCAGTTTTATAAGTATCACTTTGATTGACTTGTATTTGCCAATATCCTGATTTCAGATCAAATTTTGAAAATATGAGAGAATCATATAATCTATCTAATAAATCCTTTTTATTAGGGATTGGATGTCTTATCCATTTTAAGACTTTATTTAATGGTTTATAATTTATAACTAATCTTGGTACTCCACGTTCTTGTTCACTCTTTTTATTAACATAAAAAGCAGTACAAGACCAAGGAGATTTAGAAGGCTTAATTAACTTCTTTTGTAATAAGGATTCAATTTCCTTTTTACATAATTCTAAATATTCAGAGCTCATTTGACATGGTCGAGCTTTTGTAGGGATTAATTTTTCATTAAAATCATCTTCATAGGGTAAAGAGATAATATGCTTTTTTCGATTCCAAAAAGCATTGGGGTGATCACTACAAATCTCTAAAGAAAATTGTTGTGCTATTAACTTAATTTTTTCCTGTACATTCGAGACCTCCTATGAATTCATCATGAACCTAGGACTTCTACAGAATACAAAAACCGTCAATTCTTGAACTATAACAGTACAAAAACACCCTAATCGACACACCTCGTCATAAGCGGGCAATAGTACAATAGTTCTTAAATGCCAGTTTTACTATTCCAACCTAGAATGATTTATTCATAAGATACATAAGGACCAATTCAAGGCATAAGTAAGTAAATGAGATTTAAGCTAACACAAATAAGTATTTAGCCTATCATAATATTTATGATAAAACAAAAATAAAATAAAAGAATACTTACAGAAAGGAAGAGCAGAATAAAAGTAAGTGTAACCAAAAGCAAACTGTTTATTAAGATGGACGAGAATATTACAAAGAGTGGATGATTTTCAGTCTACTAAACAAAGGAAATAAAAGCTCCTTATATAGGAGTGAGACATCGGATTTCAAATCCGGACTTCAAACACAAAATAAAAACAGTACAGACTAATAATAAAAAGTACAAACAGGAACCACACTAATTTACAACAGTAGACGCACTAACAAATAAAATAAGATAGTGGATGGAATATATTCCATCGTACAATACTTTATTAAAGTAATATTCCTCTTTAGTCATATCCACTAAAGATTGTCTGCCATTGAGCCGAATAATGCGGGGAATCAGCATCTTCTTTTATAGTGCTTTGTCTTTATCTTTTGAGGTGGATCCAGTAGACCCAGTTTCCATCATGGTGGCTTTGAATGTTTCAAAAATATCATCAAAAGGAATATTGGGATCCTGTGCATCCTGTAAATCTTCAGAAATTGATTTTCCAGACATGTTATCATCATCAAATCTGGTTAATAAATCCTTTTTCATTGCATCCAAATATTCTTCGATCATTTTCTCCTTAGTCATGACCTCGGATTTCATTCGGCATTTGCGAGCAATTTGCTCAAATGGTGAAGGTTGCTCAAACGAATTTTTAACAAAGTTATCCGTCTGATAAGTAGCAATGGTGTCCGTAATTAGTTCCAAAGTATCAATTCCAAACATTTGTTTGGTGTCTGGGTTTTCCTTTAACATTTTATCCCAGAATTTTGAATAAAAATTCCTTTTAAGACAGGGGATGTGAGTATCAGTATAAGATACTTCTGGCGACCATTTCCAAATCCAAGGAATAGAAAATTCAACAAAGTAATAGAAAGATGCTATTCCTGTTATACCAGAACTTTGTTGTTGCATTTGATTTAATTTAGGAGATAAATCAATCCATTCATCAAAATAGGTTTTATAAATTTCTGGTAAAATTTTTTGCGTAGTGCCATATTTGCCCCACCAATTTAGAAACCAATTTGGAATATCATGTTTATAGACTTCAGTACAAATTTTTATAAACCACGAATGTCGTTTTTTATTGTTTTCATAGAAGAAGACTTTATGAAAGGCTTCAACATAATCCCAATAATTATATTTAATCATCTGATTATTAGGAAAAGCAAATTCTTTTTCCTTAAGAGGTGATATGCCCCATTCAGTTGGAGTTATGACTCGCTTAATAATGATTTTACTAAAAGTAAAATTTTCCTTTTGTCCTAAAGGAAATCGCGTAATGTCGCATGAATTATTTATGAGTAATTGCTCATAATAATTTCGAGACTTATATGTCCCATAAGCAAATGATGCAGTGTCAATATACCTGCTCATAATCTTCCAGGGTTCATTGGCCCATTTTAGATCAATATCTTCAAGGAAAAATATGATTTCCTGAGAATCATTTTTGATAAAATTATGTGATTCTCCTTCATCGTTATTAACGATATTAGCATATGATGCTGTTGTTTCTGTGTCAGGGATATTACCCTCTCTCTGTTGTCTAAAAGCAAGGAATTCCTGATATAAAGGATCCTGCTCTTGAGATAAATTCCTGGCTATAAGCCTACGTGTTCCATGTTGAGCTATAATATGCTCTGGATTTTGTCCTCGGCCTCCTCGGCCACCCCTTCCTCTATAAGAGGAAGTTCCTCGAGAAGATTGACTCATACCTGAAAATATTTCAAGCATTTAAATATTCACGAGTCAAAAAGTCTGGAAGAGAATTTTCTTCACCTTTTTTATATATGATATCGAAATCAAATGGAGCTAAATGTGCTTGCCAACGAGCAAACATTTGTTTAGAAACATCATGTTTAAAATCTTTAGTAAACATAAATTTGGCTGACTTACAATCTGTTTTAATTATAAATTTCTGATTATATAAATCATCTTGAAATTTTAAGATACATTTAACAATTGCAAGAACTTCTTTTGCTATAGTTGCATAATTTTTCTGACTGTCATTCCATTTGCCAGAATAAAATCTAATTAGAAATTCATTTTTTGAAATAGGATCTATTTGTTTCAATATACCTCCATAACCAATATCAGAGGCATCTGTCTCAATAATTTTATTCCAATTTGGATTTGCTATCATTAAACAACGTAAGTATTTTACCTTTTGCTTAATAGTTTGAACTGCCTTGGTATGTTCATCCGTCCAAGGTTTAGGAACCTTTTTAAGTCTATCATATAGAATAGCTGAATCTTGAGTTAAATTCTTATAATAAGCAGAAATATAATTTAGACTTCCTAAAAATCTTTGTAATTGAGTTTTATCAATTATTTTATCTGGAAATTTAGAAGCAAATTCTATACTTCTCGAAATAGGAATTATATTTCCTTTATTAATATTATGGCCTAAGAATCTTATTTCAGTTTGAAATAAAGACATCTTTGGTTTAGATATAACTAAGCCGTTTTGAATAATAATTTTCTTAAACATATCTAAGTGTTTTATATGTAAATCAATTGTTTTAGAATATACTAAAATATCATCTATATAAACAATTATAAACTCACTATAAGGAGTAAAAATATCATTCATAATTTGTTGAAATTCAGAAGGTGCATTTTTTAAACCAAAAGGCATTACATTCCACTCATAATGTCCTATTGGAACATTAAAAGCAGTTTTATAAGTATCACTTTGATTGACTTGTATTTGCCAATATCCTGATTTCAGATCAAATTTTGAAAATATGAGAGAATCATATAATCTATCTAATAAATCCTTTTTATTAGGGATTGGATGTCTTATCCATTTTAAGACTTTATTTAATGGTTTATAATTTATAACTAATCTTGGTACTCCACGTTCTTGTTCACTCTTTTTATTAACATAAAAAGCAGTACAAGACCAAGGAGATTTAGAAGGCTTAATTAACTTCTTTTGTAATAAGGATTCAATTTCCTTTTTACATAATTCTAAATATTCAGAGCTCATTTGACATGGTCGAGCTTTTGTAGGGATTAATTTTTCATTAAAATCATCTTCATAGGGTAAAGAGATAATATGCTTTTTTCGATTCCAAAAAGCATTGGGGTGATCACTACAAATCTCTAAAGAAAATTGTTGTGCTATTAACTTAATTTTTTCCTGTACATTCGAGACCTCCTATGAATTCATCATGAACCTAGGACTTCTACAGAATACAAAAACCGTCAATCCTTGAACTATAACAGTACAAAAACACCCTAATCGACACACCTCGTCATAAGCGGGCAATAGTACAATAGTTCTTAAATGCCAGTTTTACTATTCCAACCTAGAATGATTTATTCATAAGATACATAAGGACCAATTCAAGGCATAAGTAAGTAAATGAGATTTAAGCTAACACAAATAAGTATTTAGCCTATCATAATATTTATGATAAAACAAAAATAAAATAAAAGAATACTTACAGAAAGGAAGAGCAGAATAAAAGTAAGTGTAACCAAAAGCAAACTGTTTATTAAGATGGACGAGAATATTACAAAGAGTGGATGATTTTCAGTCTACTAAACAAAGGAAATAAAAGCTCCTTATATAGGAGTGAGACATCGGATTTCAAATCCGGACTTCAAACACAAAAAAAAAACAGTACAGACTAATAATAAAAAGTACAAACAGGAACCACACTAATTTACAACAGTAGACGCACTAACAAATAAAATAAGATAGTGGATGGAATATATTCCATCGTACAATACTTTATTAAAGTAATATTCCTCTTTAGTCATATCCACTAAAGATTGTCTGCCATTGAGCCGAATAATGCGGGGAATCAGCATCTTCTTTTATAGTGCTTTGTCTTTATCTTTTGAGGTGGATCCAGTAGACCCAGTTTCCATCATGGTGGCTTTGAATGTTTCAAAAATATCATCAAAAGGAATATTGGGATCCTGTGCATCCTGTAAATCTTCAGAAATTGATTTTCCAGACATGTTATCATCATCAAATCTGGTTAATAAATCCTTTTTCATTGCATCCAAATATTCTTCGATCATTTTCTCCTTAGTCATGACCTCGGATTTCATTCGGCATTTGCGAGCAATTTGCTCAAATGGTGAAGGTTGCTCAAGACGAATTTTTTAACAAGTTATCCGTCTGATAAGTAGCAATGGTGTCCGTAATTAGTTCCAAAGTATCATTGAAATAATTTGTATCTGTTATCGTATTTATTTTAAACCTTTGCATACATTAAATCCTCAATGTAGGAGAATGGATAAACCCATTAATGAAACAATATTAATTGAAACTAATTTTAGTAGATCTAACATTACAACACGTAGAGCTATTAAATGGGACGAAATTGTTTTCCCTGATAACTGGACAATTTGAACATGCAATTCCTGTTCAAACCAGAATTCAAAACAATTTAGTTGATGTTATACAAACAAATGATGGTTCAATTCAACTACAATTGAACCAAATAATCAACAAAAATTATTACAATCAATACCTAGATCTTTAAGATCTAAATCATCTAAGTCATATTCATCTTTTTCTCATATCTCTCCAATGGAGGAAAATAATTCTCCACATAGAGCCTTCAACATCTGCAGTTCCGAATTTACCTGATAATTTAACAATATGAAAGAATAAGTAAATTATACATTAATCCAGACAATATTGTCAGAGAATTAAAGAATCAGAAATAACTGAATCAGAAATGAATTTTTCATCTTTATGAATAAATACACCCAAAATAGATTTTAGTCCCTGGATCCAGTGCCAGGCAGAAAATAAAAAATGAATTTAATCTAACCTAAATGGGAACAATTTAGAAAATGGTTTTTTGACAATATTTCAAAAGACAAAAGAACTTTGTTACAAAATGAATTTTATAAATTTTGTTCTGAACAAAATGCTTATATACCTTTTATATCATGGTTTATATCAACATATGTTGAACCCTATATTCAAGTATTAGAAAGGACTTATAAACTTTCGAATGGTAATATTTTGACAAATTTATATCCTCCTCAACAACCTTTTGAAATTGAAAAGGAAGGAACGAATTCTTAATTTTCAGCATTTTCAAAATTATTAGAAAATGAGACTTTACAACTCACATGTCACCATATTAATAAATTATTAAAACAACAAAATTACACAAATCTTTTCCTAGTTATTTTAGGAGAACAAATTAATCTATTACATAATAGAATTGAGAATATTAGTACAAAAATTGCACACATTCAACCTTTAGTTGGAATGACACCACCATCGGATATAATATTATCCACTCCAAATATCCAACCTCCCCCTGAAATCAAGGATTTTAAATTAAAATCAATGGGAGATTTTGAACAATTTTTAGAAAATAAATTTAAAGATTTGAAATTATCTATTTCAGTTTTAGATACTGATTTCCAGGATCAATTATCTCATGGCAATCACAAACAAGTCATTGGTGATCAAATAAATAAATTAAAAAATAGATGGGCCACTAAACCCACTCAAAGCTTATTTTATTATAGTAGGCCATCTCCAATGGATACCCTCCATGAAGAAACTGACCTTAATGGAAATAATAGTTATAGTGGTAAACATATTTATGAATGGAATATTGATGGATTATCCTGACAAACAGATTTATAATCTGGCTCATAGAATGCTTATGTATTCCACTATTTGTAAAAGTAATGGCAATACGGATAAAAATATTGCTAATATGATTATTGCTGGATTTACTGGCCAATTAAAAGGTTGGTGGGATAATTATTTAACTCTAGCTAATAAAGAAGAAATCCTGAATACAGTTAAACAAGAACATAACATCATTGTAGAAAATGCTGTCTACACTTTAGTTGTAAATATTATTGATCATTTTACTGGTAGATATTCTGACCAAAATGAAAATATTAGAACTCTTTTACAGAATTTAAGATGTAAAACATTAACTGATTTTAGATGGTATAAAGACACATTTCTCAATAGAGTTATGGAATTACAAGATTGTAATAGTTCACATTGGAAATCCAAATTTATTGATGGATTACCTCACCTCTTTGCTGAAAGAGTTAGGAAGAATCTTAGAAAGGATCATATTAATATCCCTTATGATTCCTATACATATGGAAAACTTATTGGCACATGTATCCAAGAAGGATTAGCCCTATGCAATGAAATTAAATTAAATCAACAAATTAAAAGACAAAATTTGTCTGAACGAAAACAATTAGGACAATTTTGTGAGCAATTTGGTATGGATATACCATCACAAAATAAGATTTATTCTAAAAATAAAACATACAAAAATGAGAAAAATTTTCAAAAACCTTATTATAAGAAAAAGAGAAATATTCTCAGAAAAGATTAGATCACAAAAGTGAAAGGAAAAAATTTAGACAATCAACTCAAATACCTAAAAAACAAAATATAACTTGTTTTAGATGTGGTCATACAGGTCATTATGCTAATAGATGCAAGATGAAAGAAAAAATTAATACTTTAGATATTCCTGATAATATTAAGGATGCTCTTAATACAATATTAGTACACTCTTCTGATAGTTCTGATTATTCATCAGACTCATCTTATGATTCGAATGATTCAGATGAATCAAAACAACTTCAGGTTTTAGAGAATGAATCTAGTCATTCTGAAACAGATTGTTGTAAACCTTGTTCTATAGGACAACCCTGTATTAAGACTATATCAGATGAATCAAATGATTTACATTATAAAATTTTATCACAATTTCAGGATTTAAATATAAATACTTTAACTAATACCAATATATTAGAATTTCTCAAATTAGTTAAAGACCCTGAATTAAGATATAAATTAATTGATCAAATGGAAGATATACCTTCCACTTCAACTTCCAATACTATTCCCCGGAATAATATTGTCAGTACTAATGATCCGTATTCTATGACAGAAGTTTATAAGCTTCTAAGACAACGACAATCCAATGATACTCCTACATCAATTAATGATTTGTTTATAGAGATTGATAATCTTAAACAAGAAATTAAATTTCTTCAACACGAAAATAAATTATTTGATACTCGAATTTCGAAGTTAGAAGATAATCAAATTTCTAGTTCTCCAATTACCTCTCCAAAATTTCCTGATAAGGACAATTTTCAGTTACCACCTGAACATGATTTTCTTGCAACATTAGAAAAAGATTAGATCACAAAAGTGAAAGGAAAAAATTTAGACAATCAACGCAAATACCTAAAAAACAAAATATAACTTGTTTTAGATGTGGTCATACAGGTCATTATGCTAATAGATGCAAGATGAAAGAAAAAATTAATACTTTAGATATTCCTGATAATATTAAGGATGCTCTTAATACAATATTAGTACACTCTTCTGATAGTTCTGATTATTCATCAGACTCATCTTATGATTCGAATGATTCAGATGAATCAAAACATCTTCAGGTTTTAGAGAATGAATCTAGTCATTCCGAAACAGATTGTTGTAAACCTTGTTCTATAGGACAACCCTGTATTAAGACTATATCAGATGAATCAAATGATTTACATTATAAAATTTTATCACAATTTCAGGATTTAAATATAAGTACTTTAACTAATACCAATATATTAGAATTTCTTAAATTAGTTAAAGACCCTGAATTAAGATATAAATTAATTGATCAAATGGAAGATATACCTTCCACTTCCACTTCCAATACTATTCCTCGGAATATTATTGATAGTTCCACTAATCCTTATTCCATGACAGAAGTTTATAAGCTTCTAAGACAAAAACAAACAAATGATACCCCTACTTCAATTAATGATTTGTTTATAGAGATTGATAATCTTAAACAAGAAATTAAATTTCTTCAACATGAAAATAGAATATTTGATACCCGTATTGCGAAGTTAGAAGATAATCAAATTTCTAGTTCTCCAATTACATCTCCAAAATTTCCTGATAAGGACAATTTTCAGTTACCACCTGAACATGATTTTCTTGCAACATTAGAAATTCTAGTTGCTCAAAAATGGTATACTCAAATTACTTTATTAATAGATAATCATTTTTCCAAAACATTTACGGCACTTATTGATAGTGGTGCAGATTTAAATGTTATTCAGGAAGGATTAATTCCTACTAGATATTATACCAAAACAACTAATAGTTTATCCCATGCTGGTGGACAGAAATTGGATATCCAATATAAACTTCCTCAAGTTTCTATTTGCATAAATCGAACATGCATAAAAACTAGCTTTTTGTTAGCTAAAGATATTACTAATCAAGTAATACTTGGATCTCCATTTATTACTCAATTATACCCAATTACCTATATTGATAATTTAGGTATTCGTGGTACTTTTGAAGGAAAAACTATTTTCCTAAAATTCTTAGATGCTCCTTCACCACGATACATTAATATTATTCATGATCATATTCAAAATAAAATTTACCAATTACAATTTTTAAAATTTGAAATAAATACAATCACAATAAGTGATCAGTTAAAAAATCCTAGATTACAGGAAAAAATTAAGTTAATAGCACAACAATTTTCTTTAGAGATTTGTAGTGATCACCCCAATGCTTTTTGGAATCGAAAAAAGCATATTATCTCTTTACCCTATGAAGATGATTTTAATGAAAAATTAATCCCTACAAAAGCTCGACCATGTCAAATGAGCTCTGAATATTTAGAATTATGTAAAAAGGAAATTGAATCCTTATTACAAAAGAAGTTAATTAAGCCTTCTAAATCTCCTTGGTCTTGTACTGCTTTTTATGTTAATAAAAAGAGTGAACAAGAACGTGGAGTACCAAGATTAGTTATAAATTATAAACCATTAAATAAAGTCTTAAAATGGATAAGACATCCAATCCCTAATAAAAAGGATTTATTAGATAGATTATATGATTCTCTCATATTTTCAAAATTTGATCTGAAATCAGGATATTGGCAAATACAAGTCAATCAAAGTGATACTTATAAAACTGCTTTTAATGTTCCAATAGGACATTATGAGTGGAATGTAATGCCTTTTGGTTTAAAAAATGCACCTTCTGAATTTCAACAAATTATGAATGATATTTTTACTCCTTATAGTGAGTTTATAATTGTTTATATAGATGATATTTTAGTATATTCTAAAACAATTGATTTACATATAAAACACTTAGATATGTTTAAGAAAATTATTATCCAAAACGGCTTAGTTATATCTAAACCAAAGATGTCTTTATTTCAAACTGAAATAAGATTCTTAGGCCATAATATTAATAAAGGAAATATAATTCCTATTTCGAGAAGTATAGAATTTGCTTCTAAATTTCCAGATAAAATAATTGATAAAACTCAATTACAAAGATTTTTAGGAAGTCTAAATTATATTTCTGCTTATTATAAGAATTTAACTCAAGATTCAGCTATTCTATATGATAGACTTAAAAAGGTTCCTAAACCTTGGACGGATGAACATACCAAGGCAGTTCAAACTATTAAGCAAAAGGTAAAATACTTACCTTGTTTAATGATAGCAAATCCAAATTGGAATAAAATTATTGAGACAGATGCCTCTGATATTGGTTATGGAGGTATATTGAAACAAATAGATCCTATTTCAAAAAATGAATTTCTAATTAGATTTTATTCTGGCAAATGGAATGACAGTCAGAAAAATTATGCAACTATAGCAAAAGAAGTTCTTGCAATTGTTAAATGTATCTTAAAATTTCAAGATGATTTATATAATCAGAAATTTATAATTAAAACAGATTGTAAGTCAGCCAAATTTATGTTTACTAAAGATTTTAAACATGATGTTTCTAAACAAATGTTTGCTCGTTGGCAAGCACATTTAGCTCCATTTGATTTCGATATCATATATAAAAAAGGTGAAGAAAATTCTCTTCCAGACTTTTTGACTCGTGAATATTTAAATGCTTGAAATATTTTCAGGTATGAGTCAATCTTCTCGAGGAACTTCCTCTTATAGAGGAAGGGGTGGCCGAGGAGGCCGAGGACAAAATCCAGAGCATATTATAGCTCAACATGGAACACGTAGGCTTATAGCCAGGAATTTATCTCAAGAGCAGGATCCTTTATATCAGGAATTCCTTGCTTTTAGACAACAGAGAGAGGGTAATATCCCTGACACAGAAACAACAGCATCATATGCTAATATCGTTAATAACGATGAAGGAGAATCACATAATTTTATCAAAAATGATTCTCAGGAAATCATATTTTTCCTTGAAGATATTGATCTAAAATGGGCCAATGAACCCTGGAAGATTATGAGCAGGTATATTGACACTGCATCATTTGCTTATGGGACATATAAGTCTCGAAATTATTATGAGCAATTACTCATAAATAATTCATGCGACATTACGCGATTTCCTTTAGGACAAAAGGAAAATTTTACTTTTAGTAAAATCATTATTAAGCGAGTCATAACTCCAACTGAATGGGGCATATCACCTCTTAAGGAAAAAGAATTTGCTTTTCCTAATAATCAGATGATTAAATATAATTATTGGGATTATGTTGAAGCCTTTCATAAAGTCTTCTTCTATGAAAACAATAAAAAACGACATTCGTGGTTTATAAAAATTTGTACTGAAGTCTATAAACATGATATTCCAAATTGGTTTCTAAATTGGTGGGGCAAATATGGCACTACGCAAAAAATTTTACCAGAAATTTATAAAACCTATTTTGATGAATGGATTGATTTATCTCCTAAATTAAATCAAATGCAACAACAAAGTTCTGGTATAACAGGAATAGCATCTTTGTATTACTTTGTTGAATTTTCTATTCCTTGGATTTGGAAATGGTCGCCAGAAGTATCTTATACTGATACTCACATCCCCTGTCTTAAAAGGAATTTTTATTCAAAATTCTGGGATAAAATGTTAAAGGAAAACCCAGACACCAAACAAATGTTTGGAATTGATACTTTGGAACTAATTACGGACACCATTGCTACTTATCAGACGGATAACTTTGTTAAAAATTCGTTTGAGCAACCTTCACCATTTGAGCAAATTGCTCGCAAATGCCGAATGAAATCCGAGGTCATGACTAAGGAGAAAATGATCGAAGAATATTTGGATGCAATGAAAAAGGATTTATTAACCAGATTTGATGATGATAACATGTCTGGAAAATCAATTTCTGAAGATTTACAGGATGCACAGGATCCCAATATTCCTTTTGATGATATTTTTGAAACATTCAAAGCCACCATGATGGAAACTGGGTCTACTGGATCCACCTCAAAAGATAAAGACAAAGCACTATAAAAGAAGATGCTGATTCCCCGCATTATTCGGCTCAATGGCAGACAATCTTTAGTGGATATGACTAAAGAGGAATATTACTTTAATAAAGTATTGTACGATGGAATATATTCCATCCACTATCTTATTTTATTTGTTAGTGCGTCTACTGTTGTAAATTAGTGTGGTTCCTGTTTGTACTTTTTATTATTAGTCTGTACTGTTTTTATTTTGTGTTTGAAGTCCGGATTTGAAATCCGATGTCTCACTCCTATATAAGGAGCTTTTATTTCCTTTGTTTAGTAGACTGAAAATCATCCACTCTTGTAATATTCTCGTTTATATTAATAAACAGTTTGCTTTTGGTTACACCTACTATTATTCTGCTCTTCATTTCTGTAAGTATTATTTTATCTTTATTTTTATTTTATCATAAATATTATGATAGGCTAAATACTTATTTGTGTTAACTTAAATCTCATTTACTTACTTATGCCTTGAATTGGTCCTTATGTATCTTATGAATAAATCATTCTAGGTTGGAATAGTAAAACTGGCATTTAAGAACTATTGTACTATTGCCCGCTTATGACGAGGTGTGTCGATTAGGGTGTTTTTGTACTGTTATAGTTCAAGGATTGACGGTTTTTGTATTCTGTAGAAGTCCTAGGTTCATGATGAATTCATAGGAGGTCTCGAATGGTATCAGAGCCAATTAGGTATTAAGTTAAGTAGAAGATGATGAGAGTTAACACAAGTAGCCTTATTCAAATGAATTTCAACCTTGTTAAGAAACAAAATACTGTTAAGAACAGTATGGTACAAGAATATGATGTACCTCAGAATTTAGAATCATTAAATAGATGGACAATTCCTAAAATTGAACCTAAACTTATATATAAGTTAGGAGCTTTTGAAAGATTAGGAATTAAACAAATTGTTAAAACTACTGAGGAAGCAGTATCATTAAATAATGATGAAATGGTTTTAAAATTACTTAGTGAAAAGGATATTTTACCTTATATCGAAACTCATAAATTTCTTCACATTGGTTTAGTGCAAATTGCTTTTAAACCTTTAACTTTAGAAGGATTACCAGAAAGCTTTATTGCAGCTTTAAGAGATGGAAGAAATTTAAATTGGAAACAATCTTTGATTGGAATTATTCAATCTAGTTTGGCACATGGCCCTGTTTATTTTGATGTTTATCCAAATTTACAATTATCATTATCTGATATTAATATATTAGATGCTTTAACATTAAATGTTAAAACTCATGGTTATAATTATGCTCCAGGAACAGAAATAATTTGTATCTGTTATCGTATTTATTTTAAACCTTTGCATACATTAAATCCTCAATGTAGGAGAATGGATAAACCCATTAATGAAACAATATTAATTGAAACTAATTTTAGTAGATCTAACATTACAACACGTAGAGCTATTAAATGGGACGAAATTGTTTTCCCTGATAACTGGACAATTGAACATGCAATTCCTGTTCAAACCAGAATTCAAAACAATTTAGTTGATGTTATACAAACAAATGATGGTTCAATTCAACTACAATTTGAACCAAATAATCAACAAAAATTATTACAATCAATACCTAGATCTTTAAGATCTAAATCATCTAAGTCATATTCATCTTTTTCTCATATCTCTCCAATGGAGGAAAATAATTCTCCACATAGAGCTTCAACATCTGCAGTTCCGAATTTACCTGATAATTTACAATATGAAAGAATAAGTAAATTATATATTAATCCAGACAATATTGTCAGAGGATTAAAAGAATCAGAAATTACTGAATCAGAAATGAATTTTTCTTTATGAATAATACACCCAAAATAGATTTTAGTCCTGGATCCAGTGCCAGGCAGAAAATAAAAAATGAATTTAATCAACCTAAATGGGAACAATTTAGAAAATGGTTTTTTGACAATATTTCAAAAGACAAAAGAACTTTGTTACAAAATGAATTTATAAATTTTGTTCTGAACAAAATGCTTATATACCTTTTATATCATGGTTTATATCAACATATGTTGAACCCTATATTCAAGTATTAGAAAGGACTTATAAACTTTCGAATGGTAATATTTTGACAAATTTATATCCTCCTCAACAACCTTTTGAAATTGAAAAGGAAGGAACGATTCTTAATTTTTCAGCATTTTCAAAATTGTTAGAAAATGAGACTTTACAACTCACATGTCAACATATTAATAAATTATTAAAACAACAAAATTACACAAATCTTTTCCTAGTTATTTTAGGAGAACAAATTAATCTATTACATAATAGAATTGAGAATATTAGTACAAAAATTGCACACATTCAACCTTTAGTTGGAATGACACCACCATCGGATATAATATTATCCACTCCAAATATCCAACCTCCCCCTGAAATCAAGGATTTTAAATTAAAATCAATGGGAGATTTTGAACAATTTTTAGAAAATAAATTTAAAGATTTGAAATTATCTATTTCAGTTTTAGATACTGATTTCCAGGATCAATTATCTCATGGCAATCACAAACAAGTCATTGGTGATCAAATAAATAAATTAAAAAATAGATGGGCCACTAAACCCACTCAAAGCTTATTTTATTATAGTAGGCCATCTCCAATGGATACTCTCCATGAAGAAACTGACCTTAATGGAAATAATAGTTATAGTGGTAAACATATTTATGAATGGAATATTGATGGTTATCCTGACAAACAGATTTATAATCTGGCTCATAGAATGCTTATGTATTCCACTATTTGTAAAAGTAATGGCAATACGGATAAAAATATTGCTAATATGATTATTGCTGGATTTACTGGCCAATTAAAAGGTTGGTGGGATAATTATTTAACTCTAGCTAATAAAGAAGAAATCCTGAATACAGTTAAACAAGAACATAACATCATTGTAGAAAATGCTGTCTACACTTTAGTTGTAAATATTATTGATCATTTTACTGGTAGATATTCTGACCAAAATGAAAATATTCGAACTCTTTTACAGAATTTAAGATGTAAAACATTAACTGATTTTAGATGGTATAAAGACACATTTCTCAATAGAGTTATGGAATTACAAGATTGTAATAGTTCACATTGGAAATCCAAATTTATTGATGGATTACCTCACCTCTTTGCTGAAAGAGTTAGGAAGAACCTTAGAAAGGATCATATTAATATCCCTTATGATTCCTATACATATGGCAAACTTATTGGCACATGTATCCAAGAAGGATTAGCCCTATGCAATGAAATTAAATTAAATCAACAAATTAAAAGACAAAATTTGTCTGAACGAAAACAATTAGGACAATTTTGTGAGCAATTTGGTATGGATATACCATCACAAAATAAGATTTATTCTAAAAATAAAACATACAAAAATGAGAAAAATTTTCAAAAACCTTATTATAAGAAAAAGAGAAAATATTCTCAGAAAAGATTAGATCATGTGATTCTCCTTCATCGTTATTAACGATATTAGCATATGATGCTGTTGTTTCTGTGTCAGGGATATTACCCTCTCTCTGTTGTCTAAAAGCAAGGAATTCCTGATATAAAGGATCCTGCTCTTGAGATAAATTCCTGGCTATAAGCCTACGTGTTCCATGTTGAGCTATAATATGCTCTGGATTTTGTCCTCGGCCTCCTCGGCCACCCCTTCCTCTATAAGAGGAAGTTCCTCGAGAAGATTGACTCATACCTGAAAATATTTCAAGCATTTAAATATTCACGAGTCAAAAAGTCTGGAAGAGAATTTTCTTCACCTTTTTTATATATGATATCAAAATCAAATGGAGCTAAATGTGCTTGCCAACGAGCAAACATTTGTTTAGAAACATCATGTTTAAAATCTTTAGTAAACATAAATTTGGCTGACTTACAATCTGTTTTAATTATAAATTTCTGATTATATAAATCATCTTGAAATTTTAAGATACATTTAACAATTGCAAGAACTTCTTTTGCTATAGTTGCATAATTTTTCTGACTGTCATTCCATTTGCCAGAATAAAATCTAATTAGAAATTCATTTTTTGAAATAGGATCTATTTGTTTCAATATACCTCCATAACCAATATCAGAGGCATCTGTCTCAATAATTTTATTCCAATTTGGATTTGCTATCATTAAACAAGGTAAGTATTTTACCTTTTGCTTAATAGTTTGAACTGCCTTGGTATGTTCATCCGTCCAAGGTTTAGGAACCTTTTTAAGTCTATCATATAGAATAGCTGAATCTTGAGTTAAATTCTTATAATAAGCAGAAATATAATTTAGACTTCCTAAAAATCTTTGTAATTGAGTTTTATCAATTATTTTATCTGGAAATTTAGAAGCAAATTCTATACTTCTCGAAATAGGAATTATATTTCCTTTATTAATATTATGGCCTAAGAATCTTATTTCAGTTTGAAATAAAGACATCTTTGGTTTAGATATAACTAAGCCGTTTTGAATAATAATTTTCTTAAACATATCTAAGTGTTTTATATGTAAATCAATTGTTTTAGAATATACTAAAATATCATCTATATAAACAATTATAAACTCACTATAAGGAGTAAAAATATCATTCATAATTTGTTGAAATTCAGAAGGTGCATTTTTTAAACCAAAAGGCATTACATTCCACTCATAATGTCCTATTGGAACATTAAAAGCAGTTTTATAAGTATCACTTTGATTGACTTGTATTTGCCAATATCCTGATTTCAGATCAAATTTTGAAAATATGAGAGAATCATATAATCTATCTAATAAATCCTTTTTATTAGGGATTGGATGTCTTATCCATTTTAAGACTTTATTTAATGGTTTATAATTTATAACTAATCTTGGTACTCCACGTTCTTGTTCACTCTTTTTATTAACATAAAAAGCAGTACAAGACCAAGGAGATTTAGAAGGCTTAATTAACTTCTTTTGTAATAAGGATTCAATTTCCTTTTTACATAATTCTAAATATTCAGAGCTCATTTGACATGGTCGAGCTTTTGTAGGGATTAATTTTTCATTAAAATCATCTTCATAGGGTAAAGAGATAATATGCTTTTTTCGATTCCAAAAAGCATTGGGGTGATCACTACAAATCTCTAAAGAAAATTGTTGTGCTATTAACTTAATTTTTTCCTGTAATCTAGGATTTTTTAACTGATCACTTATTGTGATTGTATTTATTTCAAATTTTAAAAATTGTAATTGGTAAATTTTATTTTGAAT
This sequence comes from Haberlea rhodopensis, assembly GCA_907163345.1. Lineage (NCBI taxonomy): Eukaryota > Viridiplantae > Streptophyta > Magnoliopsida > Lamiales > Gesneriaceae > Haberlea > Haberlea rhodopensis. The sequence goes on from CAJQUN010000077.1 coordinate 348,986, forward strand.
ATGATCATGAATAATATTAATGTATCGTGGTGAAGGAGCATCTAAGAATTTTAGGAAAATAGTTTTTCCTTCAAAAGTACCACGAATACCTAAATTATCAATATATGTAATTGGGTATAATTGAGTAATAAATGGAGATCCAAGTATTACTTGATTAGTAATATCTTTAGCTAACAAAAAGCTAGTTTTTATGCATGTTCGATTTATGCAAATAGAAACTTGAGGAAGTTTATATTGGATATCCAATTTCTGTCCACCAGCATGGGATAAACTATTAGTTGTTTTGGTATAATATCTAGTAGGAATTAATCCTTCCTGAATAACATTTAAATCTGCACCACTATCAATAAGTGCCGTAAATGTTTTGGAAAAATGATTATCTATTAATAAAGTAATTTGAGTATACCATTTTTGAGCAACTAGAATTTCTAATGTTGCAAGAAAATCATGTTCAGGTGGTAACTGAAAATTGTCCTTATCAGGAAATTTTGGAGATGTAATTGGAGAACTAGAAATTTGATTATCTTCTAACTTCGCAATACGGGTATCAAATATTCTATTTTCATGTTGAAGAAATTTAATTTCTTGTTTAAGATTATCAATCTCTATAAACAAATCATTAATTGAAGTAGGGGTATCATTTGTTTGTTTTTGTCTTAGAAGCTTATAAACTTCTGTCATGGAATAAGGATTAGTGGAACTATCAATAATATTCCGAGGAATAGTATTGGAAGTGGAAGTGGAAGGTATATCTTCCATTTGATCAATTAATTTATATCTTAATTCAGGGTCTTTAACTAATTTGAGAAATTCTAATATATTGGTATTAGTTAAAGTATTTATATTTAAATCCTGAAATTGTGATAAAATTTTATAATGTAAATCATTTGATTCATCTGATATAGTCTTAATACAGGGTTGTCCTATAGAACAAGGTTTACAACAATCTGTTTCAGAATGACTAGATTCATTCTCTAAAACCTGAAGTTGTTTTGATTCATCTGAATCATTCGAATCATAAGATGAGTCTGATGAATAATCAGAACTATCAGAAGAGTGTACTAATATTGTATTAAGAGCATCCTTAATATTATCAGGAATATCTAAAGTATTAATTTTTTCTTTCATCTTGCATCTATTAGCATAATGACCTGTATGACCACATCTAAAACAAGTTATATTTTGTTTTTTAGGTATTTGAGTTGATTGTCTAAATTTTTTCCTTTCACTTTTGTGATCTAATCTTTTCTGAGAATATTTTCTCTTTTTCTTATAATAAGGTTTTTGAAAATTTTTCTCATTTTTGTATGTTTTATTTTTAGAATAAATCTTATTTTGTGATGGTATATCCATACCAAATTGCTCACAAAATTGTCCTAATTGTTTTCGTTCAGACAAATTTTGTCTTTTAATTTGTTGATTTAATTTAATTTCATTGCATAGGGCTAATCCTTCTTGGATACATGTGCCAATAAGTTTTCCATATGTATAGGAATCATAAGGGATATTAATATGATCCTTTCTAAGATTCTTCCTAACTCTTTCAGCAAAGAGGTGAGGTAATCCATCAATAAATTTGGATTTCCAATGTGAACTATTACAATCTTGTAATTCCATAACTCTATTGAGAAATGTGTCTTTATACCATCTAAAATAAGTTAATGTTTTACATCTTAAATTCTGTAAAAGAGTTCTAATATTTTCATTTTGGTCAGAATATCTACCAGTAAAATGATCAATAATATTAACAACTAAAGTGTAGACAGCATTTTCTACAATGATGTTATGTTCTTGTTTAACTGTATTCATGATTTCTTCTTTATTAGCGAGAGTTAAATAATTATCCCACCAGCCTTTTAATTGGCCAGTAAATCCAGCAATAATCATATTAGCAATATTTTTATCGGTATTTCCATTACTTTTACAAATAGTAGAATACATAAGCATTCTATGAGCCAGATTATAAATCTGTTTGTCAGGATAGCCATCAATATTCCATTCATAAATATGTTTACCACTATAACTATTATTTCCATTAAGGTCAGTTTCTTCATGGAGGGTATCCATTGGAGATGGCCTACTATAATAAAATAAGCTTTGAGTGGGTTTAGTGGCCCATCTATTTTTTAATTTATTTATTTGATCACCAATGACTTGTTTGTGATTGCCATGAGATAATTGATCCTGGAAATCAGTATCTAAAACTGAAATAGATAATTTCAAATCTTTAAATTTATTTTCTAAAAATTGTTCAAAATCTCCCATTGATTTTAATTTAAAATCCTTGATTTCAGGGGGAGGTTGGATATTTGGAGTGGATAATATTATATCCGATGGTGGTGTCATTCCAACTAAAGGTTGAATGTGTGCAATTTTTGTACTAATATTCTCAATTCTATTATGTAATAGATTAATTTGTTCTCCTAAAATAACTAGGAAAAGATTTGTGTAATTTTGTTGTTTTAATAATTTATTAATATGGTGACATGTGAGTTGTAAAGTCTCATTTTCTAATAATTTTGAAAATGCTGAAAAATTAAGAATTGTTCCTTCCTTTTCAATTTCAAAAGGTTGTTGAGGAGGATATAAATTTGTCAAAATATTACCATTCGAAAGTTTATAAGTCCTTTCTAATACTTGAATATAGGGTTCAACATATGTTGATATAAACCATGATATAAAAGGTATATAAGCATTTTGTTCAGAACAAAATTTATAAAATTCATTTTGTAACAAAGTTCTTTTGTCTTTTGAAATATTGTCAAAAAACCATTTTCTAAATTGTTCCCATTTAGGTTGATTAAATTCATTTTTTATTTTCTGCCTGGCACTGGATCCAGGACTAAAATCTATTTTGGGTGTATTATTCATAAAGATGAAAAATTCATTTCTGATTCAGTTATTTCTGATTCTTTTAATCCTCTGACAATATTGTCTGGATTAATGTATATTTACTTATTCTTTCATATTGTAAATTATCAGGTAAATTCGGAACTGCAGATGTTGAAGCTCTATGTGGAGAATTATTTTCCTCCATTGGAGAGATATGAGAAAAAGATGAATATGACTTAGATGATTTAGATCTTAAAGATCTAGGTATTGATTGTAATAATTTTTGTTGATTATTTGGTTCAAATTGTAGTTGAATTGAACCATCATTTGTTTGTATAACATCAACTAAATTGTTTTGAATTCTGGTTTGAACAGGAATTGCATGTTCAATTGTCCAGTTATTAGGGAAAACAATTTCATCCCATTTAATAGCTCTTCGTGTTGTAATGTTAGATCGACTAAAATTAGTTTCAATCAATATTGTTTCATTAATGGGTTTATCCATTCTCCTACATTGAGGATTTAATGTATGCAAAGGTTTAAAATAAATACGATAACAAATACAAATTATTTCTGTTCCTGGAGCATAATTATAACCATGAGTTTTAACATTTAATGTTAAAGCATCTAATATATTAATATCAGATAATGATAATTGTAAATTTGGATAAACATCAAAATAAACAGGGCCATGAGCCAAACTAGATTGAATAATTCCAATCAAAGATTGTTTCCAATTTAAATTTCTTCCATCTCGTAAAGCTGCTATAAAGCTTTCTGGTAATCCTTCTAAAGTTAAAGGTTTAAAAGCAATTTGCACTAAACCAATGTGAAGAAATTTATGAGTTTCGATATAAGGTAAAATATCCTTTTCACTAAGTAATTTTAAAACCATTTCATCATTATTTAATGATACTGCTTCTTCAGTAGTTTTAACAATTTGTTTAATTCCTAATCTTTCAAAAGCTCCTAACTTATATATAAGTTTAGGTTCAATTTTAGGAATTGTCCATCGATTTAATGATTCTAAATTCTGGGGTACATCATATTCTTGTACCATACTGTTCTTAACAGTATTTTGTTTCTTAACAAGGTTGAAATTCATTTGAATAAGGCTACTTGTGTTAACTCTCATCATCTTCTACTTAACTTAATACCTAATTGGCTCTGATACCATTCGAGACCTCCTATGAATTCATCATGAACCTAGGACTTCTACAGAATACAAAAACCGTCAATCCTTGAACTATAACAGTACAAAAACACCCTAATCGACACACCTCGTCATAAGCGGGCAATAGTACAATAGTTCTTAAATGCCAGTTTTACTATTCCAACCTAGAATGATTTATTCATAAGATACATAAGGACCAATTCAAGGCATAAGTAAGTAAATGAGATTTAAGCTAACACAAATAAGTATTTAGCCTATCATAATATTTATGATAAAACAAAAATAAAATAAAAGAATACTTACAGAAAGGAAGAGCAGAATAAAAGTAAGTGTAACCAAAAGCAAACTGTTTATTAAGATGGACGAGAATATTACAAAGAGTGGATGATTTTCAGTCTACTAAACAAAGGAAATAAAAGCTCCTTATATAGGAGTGAGACATCGGATTTCAAATCCGGACTTCAAACACAAAATAAAAACAGTACAGACTAATAATAAAAAGTACAAACAGGAACCACACTAATTTACAACAGTAGACGCACTAACAAATAAAATAAGATAGTGGATGGAATATATTCCATCGTACAATACTTTATTAAAGTAATATTCCTCTTTAGTCATATCCACTAAAGATTGTCTGCCATTGAGCCGAATAATGCGGGGAATCAGCATCTTCTTTTATAGTGCTTTGTCTTTATCTTTTGAGGTGGATCCAGTAGACCCAGTTTCCATCATGGTGGCTTTGAATGTTTCAAAAATATCATCAAAAGGAATATTGGGATCCTGTGCATCCTGTAAATCTTCAGAAATTGATTTTCCAGACATGTTATCATCATCAAATCTGGTTAATAAATCCTTTTTCATTGCATCCAAATATTCTTCGATCATTTTCTCCTTAGTCATGACCTCGGATTTCATTCGGCATTTGCGAGCAATTTGCTCAAATGGTGAAGGTTACTCAAACGAATTTTTAACAAAGTTATCCGTCTGATAAGTAGCAATGGTGTCCGTAATTAGTTCCAAAGTATCAATTCCAAACATTTGTTTGGTGTCTGGGTTTTCCTTTAACATTTTATCCCAGAATTTTGAATAAAAATTCCTTTTAAGACAGGGGATGTGAGTATCAGTATAAGATACTTCTGGCGACCATTTCCAAATCCAAGGAATAGAAAATTCAACAAAGTAATAGAAAGATGCTATTCCTGTTATACCAGAACTTTGTTGTTGCATTTGATTTAATTTAGGAGATAAATCAATCCATTCATCAAAATAGGTTTTATAAATTTCTGGTAAAATTTTTTGCGTAGTGCCATATTTGCCCCACCAATTTAGAAACCAATTTGGAATATCATGTTTATAGACTTCAGTACAAATTTTTATAAACCACGAATGTCGTTTTTTATTGTTTTCATAGAAGAAGACTTTATGAAAGGCTTCAACATAATCCCAATAATTATATTTAATCATCTGATTATTAGGAAAAGCAAATTCTTTTTCCTTAAGAGGTGATATGCCCCATTCAGTTGGAGTTATGACTCGCTTAATAATGATTTTACTAAAAGTAAAATTTTCCTTTTGTCCTAAAGGAAATCGCGTAATGTCGCATGAATTATTTATGAGTAATTGCTCATAATAATTTCGAGACTTATATGTCCCATAAGCAAATGATGCAGTGTCAATATACCTGCTCATAATCTTCCAGGGTTCATTGGCCCATTTTAGATCAATATCTTCAAGGAAAAATATGATTTCCTGAGAATCATTTTTGATAAAATTATGTGATTCTCCTTCATCGTTATTAACGATATTAGCATATGGCACTACGCAAAAAATTTTACCAGAAATTTATAAAACCTATTTTGATGAATGGATTGATTTATCTCCTAAATTAAATCAAATGCAACAACAAAGTTCTGGTATAACAGGAATAGCATCTTTCTATTACTTTGTTGAATTTTCTATTCCTTGGATTTGGAAATGGTCGCCAGAAGTATCTTATACTGATACTCACATCCCCTGTCTTAAAAGGAATTTTTATTCAAAATTCTGGGATAAAATGTTAAAGGAAAACCCAGACACCAAACAAATGTTTGGAATTGATACTTTGGAACTAATTACGGACACCATTGCTACTTATCAGACGGATAACTTTGTTAAAAATTCGTTTGAGCAACCTTCACCATTTGAGCAAATTGCTCGCAAATGCCGAATGAAATCCGAGGTCATGACTAAGGAGAAAATGATCGAAGAATATTTGGATGCAATGAAAAAGGATTTATTAACCAGATTTGATGATGATAACATGTCTGGAAAATCAATTTCTGAAGATTTACAGGATGCACAGGATCCCAATATTCCTTTTGATGATATTTTTGAAACATTCAAAGCCACCATGATGGAAACTGGGTCTACTGGATCCACCTCAAAAGATAAAGACAAAGCACTATAAAAGAAGATGCTGATTCCCCGCATTATTCGGCTCAATGGCAGACAATCTTTAGTGGATATGACTAAAGAGGAATATTACTTTAATAAAGTATTGTACGATGGAATATATTCCATCCACTATCTTATTTTATTTGTTAGTGCGTCTACTGTTGTAAATTAGTGTGGTTCCTGTTTGTACTTTTTATTATTAGTCTGTACTGTTTTTATTTTGTGTTTGAAGTCCGGATTTGAAATCCGATGTCTCACTCCTATATAAGGAGCTTTTATTTCCTTTGTTTAGTAGACTGAAAATCATCCACTCTTTGTAATATTCTCGTCCATCTTAATAAACAGTTTGCTTTTGGTTACACTTACTTTTATTCTGCTCTTCCTTTCTGTAAGTATTCTTTTATTTTATTTTTGTTTTATCATAAATATTATGATAGGCTAAATACTTATTTGTGTTAGCTTAAATCTCATTTACTTACTTATGCCTTGAATTGGTCCTTTTGTATCTTATGAATAAATCATTCTAGGTTGGAATAGTAAAACTGGCATTTAAGAACTATTGTACTATTGCCCGCTTATGACGAGGTGTGTCGATTAGGGTGTTTTTGTACTGTTATAGTTCAAGGATTGACGGTTTTTGTATTCTGTAGAAGTCCTAGGTTCATGATGAATTCATAGGAGGTCTCGAATGGTATCAGAGCCAATTAGGTATTAAGTTAAGTAGAAGATGATGAGAGTTAACACAAGTAGCCTTATTCAAATGAATTTCAACCTTGTTAAGAAACAAAATACTGTTAAGAACAGTATGGTACAAGAATATGATGTACCTCAGAATTTAGAATCATTAAATCGATGGACAATTCCTAAAATTGAACCTAAACTTATATATAAGTTAGGAGCTTTTGAAAGATTAGGAATTAAACAAATTGTTAAAACTACTGAGGAAGCAGTATCATTAAATAATGATGAAATGGTTTTAAAATTACTTAGTGAAAAGGATATTTTACCTTATATCGAAACTCATAAATTTCTTCACATTGGACTAGTGCAAATTGCTTTTAAACCTTTAACTTTAGAAGGATTACCAGAAAGCTTTATTGCAGCTTTAAGAGATGGAAGAAATTTAAATTGGAAACAATCTTTGATTGGAATTATTCAATCTAGTTTGGCACATGGCCCTGTTTATTTTGATGTTTATCCAAATTTACAATTATCATTATCCGATATAAATATATTAGATGCTTTAACATTAAATGTTAAAACTCATGGTTATAATTATGCTCCAGGAACAGAAATAATTTGTATCTGTTATCGTATTTATTTTAAACCTTTGCATACATTAAATCCTCAATGTAGGAGAATGGATAAACCCATTAATGAAACAATATTGATTGAAACTAATTTTAGTAGATCTAACATTACAACACGTAGAGCTATTAAATGGGACGAAATTGTTTTCCCTGATAACTGGACAATTGAACATGCAATTCCTGTTCAAACCAGAAGAAAACAATTTAGTTGATGTTATACAAACAAATGATGGTTCAATTCAACTACAATTTGAACCAAATAATCAACAAAAATTATTACAATCAATACCTAGATCTTTAAGATCTAAATCATCTAAGTCATATTCATCTTTTTCTCATATCTCTCCAATGGAGGAAAATAATTCTCCACATAGAGCTTCAACATCTGCAGTTCCGAATTTACCTGATAATTTACAATATGAAAGAATAAGTAAATTATACATTAATCCAGACAATATTGTCAGAGGATTAAAAGAATCAGAAATTACTGAATCAGAAATGAATTTTTCTTTATGAATAATACACCCAAAATAGATTTTAGTCCTGGATCCAGTGCCAGGCAGAAAATAAAAAATGAATTTAATCAACCTAAATGGGAACAATTTAGAAAATGGTTTTTTGACAATATTTCAAAAGAAAAACAAACTTTGTTACAGAATGAATTTTATAAATTTTGTTCTGAACAAAATGCTTATATACCTTTTATATCATGGTTTATATCAACATATGTTGAACCCTATATTCAAGTATTAGAAAGGACTTATAAACTTTCGAATGGTAATATTTTGACAAATTTATATCCTCCTCAACAACCTTTTGAAATTGAAAAGGAAGGAACAATTCTTAATTTTTCAGCATTTTCAAAATTATTAGAAAATGAGACTTTACAACTCACATGTCACCATATTAATAAATTATTAAAACAACAAAATTACACAAATCTTTTCCTAGTTATTTTAGGAGAACAAATTAATCTATTACATAATAGAATTGAGAATATTAGTACAAAAATTGCACACATTCAACCTTTAGTTGGAATGACACCACCATCGGATATAATATTATCCACTCCAAATATCCAACCTCCCCCTGAAATCAAGGATTTTAAATTAAAATCAATGGGAGATTTTGAACAATTTTTAGAAAATAAATTTAAAGATTTGAAATTATCTATTTCAGTTTTAGATACTGATTTCCAGGATCAATTATCTCATGGCAATCACAAACAAGTCATTGGTGATCAAATAAATAAATTAAAAAATAGATGGGCCACTAAACCCACTCAAAGCTTATTTTATTATAGTAGGCCATCTCCAATGGATACTCTCCATGAAGAAACTGACCTTAATGGAAATAATAGTTATAGTGGTAAACATATTTATGAATGGAATATTGATGGATATCCTGACAAACAGATTTATAATCTGGCTCATAGAATGCTTATGTATTCCACTATTTGTAAAAGTAATGGCAATACGGATAAAAATATTGCTAATATGATTATTTATTATTATTTATTATTAATATATATAATAATAGTGAGGGTATTTTAGGTATTATACCTAACTATAAATTAATCCACAATCTTATCCTCAAACCAAACACTATATAACTTACAACACTATATTCATCTCATAATTTTAATCATTATGCTTATCTTATCCTTATTTTATCACTAATTTCAAACGATAACTTAAAGTATAAAATTATCTTATGCTACGGATTTATGATTGTCTAGTTCAATTGTTGTGGTCATCTTTTTCATACATTCCATATAAGGGAAGCAATTTTCATTTTTAGAAAACTGTAATTCTAAAAATAAAGTATCATACCAGAAGAATGGAACCTACGGACGGGCAAAGGATATAAGAGAAGTATTGGTCACTGTTTTGAAAACAGGACCGGACCGGCCGGTTCAACTGGTTTAATCGGTAACCGGTGCTTGATCCGGTCGGTCCGCAATGTTAAAAAATCGGTAAGAACTGCATTGAATCGGTCAAAAACATGTTTAACCAGTGACCCGATCGACCGGTTGAACCATCTCATTTTTAAAAAAAATTTAAATTTTTTAACTTTTGTTAAAATTATAATTCAAATTTTTTGAACGAAATATATTATATATATTTTATTATTATTAAAATAATTACAAAATAATATTTACGTAAAATCCATAAATGTGCCTTGTATATTATACATAAATATGTTTAGTTTCTCGTAAATTATAAAAGATGTAAATCGTTTCATAATTTTTTAAATATTTTCTTATGATTTTGGGGCCCATTTTGGGCATTATTTGTTATTTTGAGATATTTATACTTTTTCTTTTATTTTGAATATCTGGTTTGATCTGATTTTGTAAGTTTGACATGTTATGTTGCTGTAATGATATTTGTTTTATTGTGCACAACATGAAACTACAACCAATACATTACATATATTTTATAAAAAATAAATTGGATATTACATAATGTTGACGTCAGTACCGGTTGAACCAGTGGTTCAACCGGTTTTACCGATCGAACCTGTAACCAGTAAGAGCATTGATTTCATGTCTAATCCGATTTTGAAAACACTGGTATTGGTGGGCTTTTTAGACATCCATGGCATTAATAAATAGGCCAAATAAAATTTTCAATTAACTATTTTTTCTTCTTTTAGATTTTGGGTACTCTCAATTGAGAATTACAATAACAATAATAAAGTCTTTAATCACAATGAATTGTAGTAGACTATATAAAGCATATAAATAATCAAGTCTGGTAGTGCACAATCATCAGTATTCTCCAATTGCTTCTTTCGAAGAATTCCCTTTATACCTCATATCTTTGTATATAATTTTGAACCATATATTCTTCGGTCATCCTCTTACTCTCTTTAACAATAACATATTTCATTTATGATCTCATATCATAGGTGCACATAAGCAAAATAGTTGTGTCACACAACACTAACTACAATCATGCATAAACTATGTGTACTCATTTCTATCCACACATCCATAGGCCCTCAACAGCCAAAAGAGCAACCACTTCATCATTGTCAAATTTTGCTAACGAGGTGTGACCGATCGGTGGCCCCTTGCCGATCGATCGGTGAGTTCTGTATCAGCCCAAAAATTGCGTTTTTCGAGCTAAACCCACCAGAATAACAATCCCAACACCCAATACACCATAAATCCTCAACAAGGAACCATAAATCCTTCCCAAACATAACAACTAAAAATCTCCAAAAATCCAAAACTCAATCCCAACTCTATACTTAACAAAATACCACAAAATTACTATCAAATCGAAGATAGAAGAGCGGGGAAGAGTATTTTCCCAAATTATTTGGTCGAGATTCCAGCTCCAATACCGAGCCCCATCGATTTTCCTTGATAGGAAAAGAGGGAGAGAAAGAGATGGGGGGAGGGGAAACGTAGAGGAGGAGAGAGGGTGTGAAGTGGGGAATGGTTGAACACCGAGTCCACTTGGTATATATACTACCAAGGCTCCAAAAACCTCAGTCTCAAATACTCGCACTATAACTCATAAAAAATCATGTGTGTTCAATAATTATCTCACACTCACTATTTTCATTAGCAACCTCAATCCAAAGCTCCCCATATTTCAGATCACACTACCAACACAATTCCAAGGTTTGACACCTTAATGAGAATAAATCTCCACCCTTGGATCCAACAACCCCGATACTGGACTAACATCCTCGGGAATCTCAACACCATAATTATCTCATAATTACCACCATTAAAATTCATTAAGGATCGTAATCACTCCGGGATTAATACAATTGTGATATCCCCGAAATAATTAATTGCAATTTGGGCATTAATTATGTGTATATGATCAATTATGGTGATAATTGATCTATGTGTTGGAATTAATTGTCTTGTTGAAATGCTTAGTCACATGGTAGGCGTGACCCGGGGATGCATTTCGGGATGTATATCATGCATGTTGGGAAAATTGGGTATTAACATGATTTATTCTTGTTGGTTGTTAATTATTTGGAAAACATGAATTTATTGGGAGTTTGTTGCATTTTTGTAAAATGCTTTTAAAATACTATGTTGGAGTATTTTATACATCATGTTAATTGTTGGGGTACAATTTTAATTGACCTATATAAGCCATTACCCCACTTTACCCCCTCACTTTATCTTTCACTCTTTAAATCCCCAACTCACTCTCCCAACCCCAACCCTTTCCCTATTTTCGATTTTTGCTTCAAAGTAGAAGAGAAATCTTTGCAAAAAACTCCATTGGTGTGATTCTTGGTAAGATTTGAGGCCTAGGAAGGGCATATATCATTCCTTGATGTTTTTGTATGGTTTTACTTGGTTTTGGATTGATATAATGGAGTTTTGAAATGGGTTTGTTGGGGTTGATATTATTTTGGTTGGGTGTTAGATTTATGGGTGTATGAGGATGTTTATTGAAGGGTTTTAGTGGTTTTGTATTGTTGATGTGTTGGTATTTGAGTTTTTTTTATTTGTAGAAGAAGGAAGGTGAATAGTGCCAAAAATCGTGTGTACAGGTCTCGGCGATCGATCGGGACATTCTCCCGATCGATCGCGAGCTACGGGGGAGAAGGCAGTAGCCTTCCGCGATCGATCGCGAGTTTGGCGCGATCGATCGGCGAGGTCGCGATCGATCGGCACAAACTCGGCGATCGATTGCGGATTGAAATTTTTTGTTGGCCGAGACAGTGTCATCTCGCGATCGATCGGGGCTATACAGCGATCGATCGCGAGACACCAAAATATGTGTTTTTGGTTATTTTTGTGGGATTTTTGGTATTGGACTATTATTGGGTTCTAATATTGGTTTGTGTAAATGTGTAGAACCATCCCAGGTGGCAACACAGCCAAAAGGAAGTGAAGTCCTACCACATCCTACTTTTTGGAAAGGTACGTAGAAGACGTACTGGCACCCAACGGTACATGTATCTATTATACTCCTTGATTATGCATTGTGGATGCGAGTATATATGGAATTATGCATTGTGGATGCAAATACATGTTGAATTATGCATGATGATTGTATATGCATATGATGATTATTGGTGCACATCCCATGAGTCATGGTCATCCCCTTGATGATTTTAATGCTTGCCGCTATTTTATTTGGTGCCGCTAAATGTGAAGCGAGGGGTGGGAGCGCCGCATGTCACATTGAAGCGTGGTTATCATATGAGGCGAGGAAAGAATATTTGCCGCTAAAATGTGAAGCGAGGGGTGGGAGTACCGCATGTCCATTGAAGCGAGGTTATTCTATGCCGCTTATATGTGAAGCGATGGGCATTAAAATACATTGTGATGAACAGACTAGGGATTGGTAATTGGTGAATATGGAATGGTGTTATCTCATGACATGTGTGAACCATTAATAATCTATTGATTATGCTCATGAGTTATGGTACAGGGACAACCAAAAAGGGAGCGTTTAAAATGCATGGGAAAAACAGGAAGTGTTTTATTATGATTTATGCATTTACGCCTTATGTTCATATTGTGTTGGATATGAATCATATATGCTCATGTTTTGGGGGTTGTCCTTGTAGGTACATTTTGGCATGAAGGGGGCTAAGGCGGGTTGAGGAAGTGAGCTCGTGAAGAACGCTTTTGATTAGAAGGACAGGATTATTTTGTATAGTATCTACTCTAGGAGTAGTGTAAAGCTATAGGGAATAACATTCATTTGTTTGAGAATGTATTAATCCATTTGATTGTCCTTAACTTGGCATGTAATTCTTAGTGCTCAAAGCCTCAACACTAACTATTAAACTCTGATATAGCATGATTAGCTCATTTATGCCTTTAATCCGCACTTAAGGAACTAGGGTCCTTACATTTGTGGTATCAGAGCAGTGGTTAGAGAACCCAGGAATGAGTGAAGGGCAGCCTTAGCATGATTGGCTAGGTGCTTACATTTGGAGCATGATTATGCATGTGGTGCATATTGATGTATATTCTGTTATACTAACATGCCTATTATTGTTTATGTTATCTAACAGCATGACATATATATATTGTTTTGGAATTGTTGTTAACCTTTGTGTTACAGCATGGCGGCTATGAACTTGGGAAACCTCAATGAAGAGGTGGGTGACGTTGGCAGTGTTAATGCGAGCATCGGTCAGACAAACCCTTTACCTCCACCAGTTGTAGGTGTAGAACCAGTGGCTCAGTTGTTACTACCTGGTGAGATCAGTTTGACTCAGTTTCTGACCTTCCACCCGCCTATGTTTGAGGTGACAGAGTCAAAGGAAGAGGCCGATGAATGGCTTGAAAGACTGGAACAGATTTTGTGTCCGCTCCTTGTGCAAGGATGGCATGGCTGAGATTGGCGGAGTTCCAGCTAGCGAAGAAACCTTCCATGTGGTGGAAGACTACCGTGATGGAACTAAGGGCTCAAGGTGTATTGATCGATTGGACTCTCTTTAGAACCCGGTTTCTAAACCGGTATTTCTCTGCGGCTGCGAGACAGATTAAGGAAGACGAGTTCACAAACTTAAAGCAAGGAGGTATGTCAGTGTCAGACTATGCTATGCACTATTCTTCATTGCTGCGGTATGTTCCGCATATTGCCACAAGCGGACATGCAAAGATGAGGCACTTTCTGAAGGGGTTACGGCCGGAGCTTTTTGACCGGGTTATCACCAACAACCCCACTTCATTCGATGATGCTCTTACTAGAGCAGAACTTGCGGAGATCGGAGTTGGGGCCTATCCTAACGTTGTACCCCCACAAGTGCCACAACAGAGGCAAGCTACTGATAGCTTGAGGCCCCAAGGAGAGTCATTTAAGCCTCGTGGTGCTTCTTCATCCTCACGGTTCAGTGGAAAGAAATCTTTTGGTCAGAAGCAAGAGAACAGGAAGAGCAATTGGTCGACCAACCGAGGTCCTATGCAAGGAAATAGATCGGGGGAGACAAGGTGCGACAATTGTGGAGGGCCACACTATTCGAGCAATTGCCCTGCTTGTTACAGTTGTGGTAAGATGGGCCACATCTCTCGGTATTACCCCACTCAGGGAGGACAGTCAGATTTTCAAGGGAACAGGCCGAGATTTGAGGACAGGACAGTGCATCAGAGGCAGCAGATTATGCCTCGACCATCGGGAGGTCAGACAGTGGGACCGTCCCAGGGGCAGGTGTATGCACTGACCATAGAGCAGGCACAGGCAGTCCCGGAGGAGGTGATCGCCGGTACGTGCCATTTATTTACGTACCCTGCTTTTATTTTGATAGATACAGGTGCCTCCCACTCTTTTGTATCTGTTGGTTTTGTGGAGAGACACCATATGCGCACGTCTTCGTTACCCACGCCTCTCATGGTCTCGACACCCACTGGAAGAAATGTTATTGACGATTGTTTTCTTGTGGATTGCCTCATTTATTTTGAGGGCAATGAGTTGAAGGCAGATTTGATTGTGTTGGGCATGTCGGACTTCGACTGCATCGTGGGTATTGACATTCTGAACAGATACCAGGCAGTGGTAAATTATCGACAGAGAACAGTAAGGTTCAGATCTGATTTGGGGATGCAGTGGACATTTTATGGCAACGGTTCTTGTGCGAAGATTCCGTTGATTTCAGCAATCAAAACGTCTCAGTTGTTGGAACGTAGTCACACGGGCTATCTCATCTATGCCGTGGACACGTCGGGAAAGAATAAGGAATTGAGAGTTGAGGATGTACCAGTGGTAGCAGAGTTTGCTGATGTGTTCCCGGAGGAGATTCCCAGATTCCCACCGGCTAGAGAAGTCGAGTTTGGGATTGAGTTATTACCGGGGACATCCGCTATCTCTCGTGCACCTTACAGGATGGCACCGACGGAGTTAAAGGAATTGAAGGACCAGTTGCAGGAACTCCTTGACAAAGGATATATACGCCCTAGCGTATCGCCATGGGGCGCACCGGTTCTCTTTGTAAAGAAGAATAATGGTTCGATGCGGTTGTGCATCGATTACCGGCAACTGAATAAGGCCACAGTGAAGAACAAGTATCATCTCCCAAGGATTGATGATTTGTTTGATCAGTTGCAAGATACCAGACTATATAGCAAGATTGATTTGAGATCCGGGTACCACCAGATACGGGTCAGGGAGGAGGACGTACAGAAGACATCATTTCAGACTCGGTATGGGCACTACGAGTTCTTAGTGATGTCGTTTGGTGTGACAAATGCCCCAGTGGTCTTTATGAGCTTGATAAACAGAGTGTTTCAGCCATGTCTTGATCAGTTTGTCATTGTATTTATTGACAACATACTCATCTACTCTCGGAGTTAGGAAGAGCATGCGAAACACTTGAGGACAGTACTCCAGATTCTCAGAGATCACCAGTTGTATGCCAAGCTCAGCAAGTGTGAGTTTTGGTTGAGCAGTGTAGTGTTTCTAGGGCATGTCTGTGATGTCCGGGGATTTATGGTGTTAATCCCGGTGTGGTATTAATCCTTGATGGATTTTTTATTGTGGCAATTAGGAATTAATTGCGGTTTTGCATCTCCCGAGGTTGTTTAATCGGGCATCTGGGATCGTCGGATCCAAAGATTTGAGATCGTATTCTCATTTTGGTGGAAAACCTTTGAGTTGGGTTTTTAATGAGACTTGGAGTCCGGGGCGCCTTATGTTGGGGCCAGTCTGGGGAATTGATGTTGGAGAGAGAGTTTTTGAAAACAGATGATTTTTAATGAATCATGATGTAATTGTGAAGGTATTGGTATTTTGGGGCATTTTTGCTATATATACCAGTTGGACTCAGGGTTCCGTCGTTTGGAATCCATTTCTCTCCTCTCCTCTCCCTCTCACGCCTCTCTCTCACCCAAACCCTTCCCCTTTCCCTTTGATGGGCGAAATCGTTGGAGGCTCGTCCTAGGAGCCGGATTTCTCGAAGATAAGTTGGTAAGTTTCTTCCCCTCGTAATTGTCTTCGTTTTGAATGTGGTTTTGTGTGGTTTGGTGGTTTTATGGGTTGGGTTTGAGTTTTGGAATTTTAAAGAATTTTGGGTTGGTTGGTTTGAGGAGTTTTTATGGTGTTTGTTTTGAGGTTTAATGTTGTAAGGGATGTGAGGATTGTTGTTGGGCAAAATTTTGCAAGAAAAACGTCATTCTTGTCTTTTACAGGTCGAGGCGATCGATCCCTAGGGCAGGGCGATCGATCGCCGCGACGTTGTTGGAAATTTCAGGAAGATGAACAGTGAGGCGATCGACCGCCTCAAGTGAAGCGATCGATCGCCATGAGGCAGTAGCCATTTACGCTAAGAGGCGACCGATCGCCTGAAAAGGAGCGATCGATCGCCTGTTCCTATTTTCGCGAGGCGATCGATCGCCTGAAATCATGCGATTGATCGCCAATGCCTTATTTTGGGGAATTATTTTGTGTTGAGTTTTCGATGCATGCTTCGCCCGGGGCCTTTTTAAAATGGTTAATCGTCATGGATGACGATATATTTGGGGTTTGTGAACGTGCTTGGGCACGTGATTGCATGCTTGAGATTAATTGTGGATTATTATCGTGTTTAGCATATAATTCATCGGTCACGGGACCAAGGCAAGGTTTGGACTTGAACTACGGAAAGTATAAGGTACGTATGACGTACGAGCATAGCCTTCTATATAATTGCAACTGTTGAATGCTTGGTACACTGTATTGAAATGAATATGTGTAGAAATGTATGATATATGATATCAGTAGTGAATGGATATTGGAATTACATGGTTTATGGTAATTTCTACAAACGGACATATATGCATTGTGAATCATATGGTGCCGCCTTTGAGCGAGCAATGATTGGATGTTGTTGCTTTTGAGCGAACATCGATTACGACGCCACTGCCATTGAGCATGCGTGGAAATGGAATGCCGCTATTGGAGAGCGAGCAATGAAATAGAGCTATGAAACCATAAGTGAGAAACATGGATTGTCTATAATCATTGTTCAATGATTTGATGTTATTGATTATGATATTGGTATATGGCTCATGGAATTGTTAATCAATGTAATGATTAACTGGCATTTGGGAATTTGATGGTTTCAGTGTTTTGAGAACAGGGACAGTACAGGAAACCCCGGATGAGGATGATACCATCCAGGGAGTATATTTTGTATTTCATAGCAATTTACATTGTTGTAAATTATGAATTGTATTGTTGTGATTATTGGATTTGGGATATTGGTATGCTCAACCCGTGTGGGGGCTGTCTCTGTTGGGGCAGGTGGTATAGGTGTAGCAGCAGCTTTGGAGTTGAGCTCGGGCTGTTGATTGAAGTACTTCCAGGATTGAGGTACCAGAGCTGGATGGATAGGCGCTCAGATCCAGAGTCGAGATCGAGTTGCTCTTGAGAGGTGCTTCCAGGATCGAAGCACCAGTAATGGTATCCCGTAGAGTGTTTTATAGATTAGATACACGCTTATTCATTGGGTGCTCTTATGTGAGTACATATTACGTGTATATGGAATGTATAAATGGGCTACGGCTTTTCTCTATTCATTTACGGTTAGCATGCAATTAAATGTGGAATTGCTAAATGAATTGAGAGCATATTAGTGTATGTTGTAAGGCGCATGACATGTTTTTATGGAATATGTTGGGAAAGTATAGACATTACATGATTAATGTAAAGGAATTTTATAGATGGCATTCATGCTAGAGTTGCATGTAACTACTTTCCCTTGTTAACATGATAGTATGCACTAAGTACAGTGGTTAATACACTAATATCGGGTTAAGGGCACGGGGGTCCTTACAATGTCATATCTAGCAGTGGAATATCGGTGGATCCCAAGAAGATTGAGGCTGTGATGGAGTGGGCTGCACCCACTTCTGTGCCCAAGATACGGAGTTTTCTTGGTTTGGTTGGCTATTATCGGCGCTTCGTCGAAGGATTTTCAAAGATCGCCAAGACGTTGACACGGTTGACCCAGAAGGGAGTACCATTCTTTTGGTCAGAAGCTTGTGAGGAGAGCTTCCAGGAGTTGAAACATTCGTTGACGACTGCGCCTGTGTTGGTGATTCCTTCGGAGAACACTAGGTTTGTCCTCTATACTGATGCATCACTTCAAGGCCTTGGGTGTGTATTGATGCAAGATAAGCATGTGGTAGCTTATGCATCGAGGCAGTTGAAGCCGCATGAGACTAGATATCCAGTCCATGACTTGGAATTGGCGGCTATCATCTTCGCCCTGAAGATTTGGAGGCATTATTTGTATTGTACGTCGTTTACCATTTACACGGACCACAAGAGCCTGAAGTTCTTATTCACTCAGGCGGAGCTGAACATGAGGCAGAGAAGATGGATGGACTTACTCAAGGACTATGATTGTGAGATTGAGTACCATCCCGGAAAAGCTAACTTGACAGCAGACGCTTTGAGCCGGAAAGTGAGGAGTACTGCTGAGGACGTCATCCATTTGTCAGCCATGATGACTTCCTATTGCCATCTGGGCTATGACTTCGACATAGATGCATCACCTGTGTATGTATCGACCTTATTAGCTGAGCCAGATATCTATGAGAACATCAGGAGAGCTCAGAAGTCAGATGATGAGATTCAGAGATGGTTATCTTTATTGCATCTGGGTCAGCCATCGAAGTTCAGAGTGACCGAGGATGGATCCTTGAGATTGGGTAGCCGTTGGGTGGTTCCGAGTACGCCGAAGTTGCGTAAAGGGATATTGGAGCGAGCTCATAGTAGCAGACTTAGTATCCACCCAGGCGGAAAGAATATGTATAAAGATCTACGTGATCAGTTTTGGTGGAAAAGAATGAAGTGTGATGTCGTCGCTTTTGTTAAGAGGTGCTTGATCTGTCAGCAGGTTAAGGCAGAGAGGCAGAGACCTGACGGCGAGTTGAAAAGCTTGGAGATACCAAAGTGGAAGTGGGAACACATTTCCATGGACTTTGTGACTCACTTGTCGATGAGTGCCTCGGGCTTTGATGCCATTTGGGTGATTGTGGATAGATTGACCAAGGTGGCTCACTTCATTCCTTATAGCATGACCTTCACCTATTTGAGGATGGTGCAGCTGTATATTCGAGATGTGGTGAGATTGCACGGAATCCCCATTTCATAGTGTCGGATCGAGATCCACGATTCACATCTCATTTTTGGGAGGGTCTGCAGTCAGCTTTGGGAACTGAAGTTAGATTGAGCACCGCTTATCATCCTCAGACGGATGGCCAGACCGAGCGTACTATCCAAACGCTCTAGGACATGTTGAGGGCTTGTGTATTGGAGTTCGATGCTTCTCGGCAGGATTCAGTGGCCTTGGTAGAATTCTCTTATAATAATAGCTACCAGGCAAGCATTCAGATGGCTCCTTTTGAGGCCCTTTATGGCAGACGGTGTAGATCACCCGTTGGGATGACTTGGACCGTAAATCGGTCGGAGGACCGGAACTGGTTCGAGAAATGGAAGAGAAGATAAAGATGATAAGGCGGAAAATGAAAGCAGCCCAGGACAGACAGGCAGCTTATGCGAATAAACGGCGGAGACCATTGGAGTTCCAGTTGGGGGATAAGGTTTTCTTGAATATCTCACCTTTCAGAGGTGTTGTGCGATTTGGGATGCGCGGAAAACTGTCTCCGAGGTATGTTGGACCGTACGAGATCTTGCAGCGCATTGGCACTTTGGCTTACCGACTGGCCTTGCCACCTTCTTTGTCTGGTATACATGATGTGTTCCATGTGTCTATGTTGCGGAAGTATGAGCCGGATCCGTCTCATGTGTTGCAGCCTTCCGAGGTTCAGTTAGAATCCGATGTATCTTATGTGGAACGGCCTGTTAGAATTCTGGATCGAGCAGACCGCAGACTTCGGAACAAAGTGATACCTATGATCAAGGTTCAGTGGGATCGCAGGGGTGTCGAGGAGGCTACGTGGGAGACGGAGCGGCATATGGTACAGCACTACCCGGAACTGTTTTCTGGTATTTATTTATGTTTAGTTTCATTTTGGGGTAAGTGCATGCGATTTCGAGGACGAAATCTTATAAGTATGGGAGTATTGTGATATCCCCGAAATAATTAATTGCAATTTGGGCATTAATTATGTTTATATGATTAATTATGGTGATAATTGATCTATGTGTTGGAATTAATTGTCTTGTTGAAATGCTTAGTCACATGGTAGGCGTGACCCGGGGATGCATTTCGGGATGTATATCGTGCATGTTGGGAAAATTGGGTATTAACATGATTTATTCTTGTTGGTTGTTAATTATTTGGAAAACATGAATTTATTGGGAGTTTGTTGCATTTTTGTAAAATGCTTTTAAAATACCATGTTGGAGTGTTTTATACATCATGTTAATTGTTGGGGTACAATTTTAATTGACCTATATAAGCCATTACCCCACTTTACCCCCTCACTTTATCTTTCACTCTTTAAATCCCCAACTCACTCTCCCAACCCTAACCCTTTCCCTATTTTCGATTTTTGCTTCAAAGTAGAAGAGAAATCTTTGCAAAAAACTCCATTAGTGTGATTCTTGGTAAGATTTGAGGCCTAGGAAGGGCATATATCATTCCTTGATGTTTTTGTATGGTTTTACTTGGTTTTGGATTGATATAATGGAGTTTTGAAATGGGTTTGTTGGGGTTGATATTATTTTGGTTGGGTGTTAGATTTATGGGTGTATGAGGATGTTTATTGAAGGTTTTTAGTGGTTTTGTATTGTTGATGTGTTGGTATTTGAGTTTGTTTGATTTGGGGAAGAAGGAAGGTGAATAGTGCCAAAAATCGGGTGTACAGGTCTCGGCGATCGATCGGGACATTCTCCCGATCGATCGCGAGCTACAGGGGAGAAGGCAGTAGCCTTCCGCGATCGATCGCGAGTTTGGCGCGATCGATCGGCGAGGTCATGATCGATCTGCACAAACTCGGCGATCGATCGCGTATTGAAATTTTTTGTTGGCCGAGACAGTGTGATCTCGCGATCGATCGGGGCTATACGGCGATCGATCGCGAGACACCAAAATATGTGTTTTTGGTTATTTTTGTGGGATTTTTGGTATTGGACTATTATTGGGTTCTAATATTGGTTTGTGTGAATGTGTAGAACCATCCCAGGTGGCAACACAGCCAAGGAAGTGAAGTCCTACCACATCCTACTTTTTGGAAAGGTACGTAGAAGACGTACGGGCAACCAACGGTACATGTATCTATTATACTCCTTGATTATGCATTGTGGATGCGAGTATATATGGAATTATGCATTGTGGATGCAAATACATGTTGAATTATGCATGATGATTGTATATGCATATGATGATTATTGGTGCACATCCCATGACTCATGGTCATCCCCTTGATGATTTTAATGCTTGCCGCTATTTTATTTGGTGCCGCTAAATGTGAAGTGAGGGGTGGGAGCGCCGCATGTCACATTGAAGCGTGGTTATCATATGAGGCGAGGAAAGAATATTTACCGCTAAAATGTGAAGCGAGGGGTGGGAGTACCGCATGTCCATTGAAGCGAGGTTATTCTATGCCGCTTATATGTGAAGCGAGGGGCATTAAAATACATTGTGATGAACAGACTAGGGATTGGTAATTGGTGAATATGGAATGGTGTTATCTCATGACATGTGTGAACCATTAAATAATCTATTGATTATGCTCATGAGTTATGGTACAGGGACAACCAAAAAGGGAGCGTTTAAAATGCATGGGAAAAACAGGAAGTGTTTTATTATGATTTATGCATTTACGCCTTATGTTCATATTGTGTTGGATATGAATCATATATGCTCATGTTTTGGGGGGTTGTCCTTGTAGGTACATTTTGGCATGATAAAGGGGGCTAAGGCGGGTTGAGGCGGTGAGCTCGTGAAGAACGCTTTTGATTAGAAGGACAGTATTATTTTGTATAGTATCTACTCTAGGAGTAGTGTAAAGCTATAGGGAATAACATTCATTTGTTTGAGAATGTATTAATCCATTTGATTGTCCTTAACTTGGCATGTAATTCTTAGGGCTCAAAGCCTCAACACGAACTATTAAACTCTGATATAGCATGATTAGCTCTATTTATACCTTTAATCTGCACTTAAGGAACTAGGGTCGTTACAACAATAATATCCTGATATCACATTTATCCCCCACTAATAAAATTTCATCCTCGAAATGTGCATACGTGTACTCCAAGTACCACCTGGACTTTGCAATTCAATTCGAATGTATAGTATCGAATTATGAACATATCATGAACGATACACCAACTGCGAGGACATCGACCTCGCACCAAATTCTGGAATGCAAACCATCGCCATTTCCAAAAAGGATGTTAGCATACCTTGATGTTAACTACCCAAAGCAGTCAGTCAACCTCAACTGCTAATTACTCGAATCATCCCTGATTCCAACATAGATATCACCTCAATGATATTTCTACAACTTGGTTTACGATGCCAATACACATCGTTACGAAGGAAACCACAAGTATACAACAGTATACCATACTAATCTCAGTTTTCGTTCTCCAATTCCATCTCCATCAAAGGAGTAGTTGCACCACTTGCAGCTCAGATCGGCAAATCACGGCTACCAATCAACCTAAAACACATCATCACTAGGGGTGCTTAACGGGGTAACCCGGTCCGATCCGATCCGGAACCGGCCGGTTCCGGATCCCCTAATTCCGGAACCGGTCAGATCCGATAAAGAAATGGATTGGATTCGGTTCCGATTCTACCGGTTTTGGGTGGGACCGGTTCCATATTATAATCATTCTTTTGATGACTAATTATTACCTTTGGGATTGAAGGATAAGGAGTGATTAACTTTTTTTCCTATAATATCCTAAAATTTTAAATAATTAGAAATTATCAAATTTAATAATATTTAAATATAATCTGTAATATGACCAACATTATAATTATAATTAATATTTATTATTATTAAATTAATATTCAGATTTGTTTTATTATAATTTTTAATGAAAATGTAAATATTAATATAATATATTTAAATTTATTGTTAAATAAAAACAATAATTTTTAAAATTATTTATCCAATTATTTTAAGAATAGATTATTAGGAAGTACAAATTTCGTAATTATAAGAAATGTATTTCTTATTATTTACTATTACTCTTATTACTAATATTTTTTAATTTTAAACATATTTTATATTAACATATTATTATTGTTCTTATTTCTAATAATTTATTTATATTATAAATTATAATTATTATAAGTAGTTTAAGTTTTATTTAAATCACTAAATTATTTTTGAATTTATTAATTTAATATATCTAAATTATGTAATTTTATAAAATATCTTTGTAAATATTTAATTATTTATCCATTTAATGTAATTAATTTGGTCTATATAATACCTTAGTGATTGTTAATACATTATGGGGTATTTTTGGTAATTGTAATTCAATACACAAAATTAATCCATCATTTTAAAATCGTACCAAATATCATATAATTTATTACACTATATTATTATCCTCAACTTTATCTTTCTAACCACTCTTATTATTTAGCATTCATATATCCCATCATTCGTACCGAAAGCTGCCTTAAAAAATTATTTAAAGAAGCCTTATGAAAATTATTTTTTAAACCTGTAGATTTTTTTTTTCCCTCCATCCCTGTTTGTTTGACATCAAAGTGAAATAATTGCATGTAAATTATGAATGGATGGGCCAATAATTTTTGTTTTGGACAGTTATGATAAAACCAAGAAATTTTTTTATATAAAAAGAAAGTAAGAAAACCAAGACTTGCCGGTGGGCCCAAAAGTTTCTCTGCACCACAAGACCACAACAGGGCATCAAGGCTACCCGTGACTTTTCCCATTTGCATCATGTGAAGTCTTTTTAATTACTTTGTCATCACTAAAAATGACTAAAAAAAATTAATTAATTTAATTTCATATATATATATATCTATACTATATTATATATATTATAATGTTTGACCCCTTATAAAAACTAACTTGGTATGGCCATTTTTACATTCCAAAATTACCCTTCTTTTCTTTTTAAAATTACCAATATCTAATTACACTCATGCCCTTACCAATCTAAAATATTACCATCACACTTGCTAGCTATGTACCAATCAATTTACATTATGACATTCACAATCATACAAATTACCATCATACCTATTATACAAATTATCATATTATCCAAAAAAAATTATTAAATTCCAAAAAAAATTAAATATAAAAATACTGTATAATCATTTTATAATTTAAATTAAAAAAGCTAAAACCAAAATAAAAAATGACGTTATAAATCACAATAATTTAGAAAGAAAAAAATGTATATGCACGCAAGACATGCAGAATAAGACTAGTATATATAATATATACAAAGATTTGGTCAGGGATCAATCTGAAATAAGCATTTGGAAAAGACTTAGTTGTTTTTCTTGTTCTATATATATATATATATATATATATATATATATATATATATATATATATATATATATATATTATGTAATCCTACACAAAACAACAAATACTCCAAGTCACGGATCATTTTTTATTACCAAAATAATTTGGATTATTAAGTGTGAATAGAAAATATTATTGGTGTGAATAATTCATTGTAGTTTGGAAAAAAAAACTAAATTTTATGTTTTAAGAATGTAAATGCATTTCTTTGATAAGGTGATCCTTGGTCGGGTCGGGCCGGATACCCGAAACCAGATTTAAAATGCCCACCCCTATGTATATATGTATATTATATTTTAATATAAAGTATGATTGTTTGTATAAATTATAATTATATTGGAATAATTTTTTAATTATTTTGTCAGATTTTTTTTTATTTTAATATATTTTGGTTTTTTCTTAACATAAGTATATCATGGAGAGCAATTTTGGGAAAAAACTTCGGTAAGTTTGAAGACCAAATGCAATCTAAAGGATCTGATAATTAATCACATATTATAGATAGTATATATATATACAACAAAAAATATATCACTGAAATAAATAAAAAAACTAAAAAATTATACGTTATATTTTGAAAATACAAATAAGTTTTAAGCTTCTTCTCAAATGTAAAGTGTTAATGATGTCCAAATCACTCAAATCAGTTTTAGAAGAAAATTAAATTTCTATATAAGCCTATAGTAGAAATCCTTCATTAGAAAAATGGTCATAATTTTATACAAAACAAAAAAAAAATGATGAGATAAAATTGGGATAAAGTAATATGAATTATGGGCCATAAATCACAAGAAAGGGAAATGTTAAGCATATTTTTTTTTTTTTAAGTAAATAAATGTTAAGGATATTTCAAGTGAAAGTGAAAGAACAAACAGAAGATGCCATTTAAAACGACACACAAAAATTAAAAATGGAAACATATATATATATATATATATATTATATGTGGTGGCCTTTGGAAAGTGAAAGGTATGTGTAAGAAAGTATTTTTATAAGATTAATAGAATTTGCAAATTTCATTTAGCCCCTAATACTGTTCTTGAACTTTCAATTGTTGAGATAAACCAGATTTGAAAGATGAGACATGACAACACTAACACTCACAAAACTGCCAAAACATTCTGCATAGATTCCAATTTCGCATGAATTCATCAAAAGATAAATGAATCCATTTTTATGTAAACAACAACCACAAAATACTTCCCACACTCTCACGTTTACACACTTTCACAGCCATTTCTGTGCAGAATCCAACGATCCCACCTCAAGATCTAGCCTTTTCCACTGAAAGAAGAAAAGAAAAAAATCCTCCTGTTTTTCTACCAATTTATTCCCTCTCTAGCAATGGATAACTAGCCATTCTCCCTTTTTGGTGATCAAAATGAAGTCTTTTGCAATGTTAATCTTTGCTGCATTTCTGTCAGCAGCATTTCTAAAAGGGTGTTTCGGTGAAGAAACTTTGCAACTCAACGACGATGTTTTAGGCCTCCTTGTGTTCAAATCAGATCTTCAAGATCCTTTTAAAAACCTGGATTCATGGAATGAAGATGACAACTCCCCCTGTGGATGGAAATTCTTGAAATGCAACCCCGAAACTGGCCGTGTAACTGAAATTTCACTCGACGGGTTGGGTTTATTGGGGAAGTTTGGTAGAGGCCTGGAAAAGTTGCGTTTCTTGAAGGTATTTTCTTTGTCCAACAATAAGATTTCGGGTAGCATAAATCCAGAGTTGGCACTGGTCACAAGTCTTGAAAGGCTGAATCTCAGCAATAATAATCTTACAGGAAACATCCCTTCGTTTCTTGATAGCATGAGTTCGATTCAGTTCATTGATCTGTCACAGAATTCTTTATCAGGGCCTGTTTCTGATGGCATGTTTGAACACTGTTCCACTCTTCGGTTTCTTTCTTTAGCTGGAAATTTTCTTGAAGGACAAATTCCAGGCGCTGTTGCTAGATGTGCTGTTCTGAATCATCTTAACTTGTCAAACAATCGCTTTTCTGGAAACCCGAATTTTTCCGGGGGAATTTGGTCTCTAACAAGGCTTCGAACGTTGGATCTTTCGAACAATGCTCTATCCGGATCCGTACCGATTGGTATGGCTGTTATACATAATATGAAACAGGTGTTTTTAAATGGAAATCAGTTTTCAGACTCCTTGCCAGCTGATATTGGCTTGTGCCCTCATCTAAATACATTGGACTTGAGCAATAATCTGTTTACAGAAAGGATTCCAGAGAGTTTGCAAAGTCTTACAGCTCTTCGTTATTTGAACTTATCCAATAACTTGCTTACAGGAGATTTCCCTCAATGGATCAGTAAACTGAGCAGCCTGGAATACATAGATTTTTCACGAAATGGTTTGATGGGATCTCTTCCAATGCCGGTGGGAGACTTGAAAATGTTGAAATTTCTGAGTCTCTCTGAGAACAAGTTCAGTGGAACCATTCCAGAATCAATGGGAGATTATTCAAACTTAACAGTAATTAGGTTGAGAAGAAATGGCTTCAATGGAAGTATTCCAAAAGGATTGTTTGATATGGACTTAGATGAAATGGATCTTTCAAGAAATGAGCTCACGGGTCCGATTCCTTCTGCTTCAAGTAAAATCTTCGAGTCCCTTCAGATATTGGATCTCTCGGATAATAGACTCACTGGAGAAATTCCAGCAGAAATTGGCCTTTCTGCCAAGCTAAGATACTTGAATCTATCTTGGAACCATTTGGAATCAAGAATGCCACCTGAGCTCGGGTATTTTCAGAATTTGAGTGTGTTGGATCTTAGGAACAACGACTTGATCGGATCAGTTCCAGGTGACATATGTGATTCTGGCAGCTTGGCAATCCTACAGCTTGATGGAAATTCATTGACAGGTCCAATTCCTGAAGAAATAGGCAACTGCACTTCACTCTACTTGCTGTGAGTTTTAGAAGTTTTATTGTTCATATCATAATGTAAGATTTTGACTTTTTTCTTCTTTTTTTTGTTTTGGTTTGTGGGATGTAATCATAATTGTATTCCAGGAGCTTGTCCCGTAACAATTTGAGTGGTCCAATTCCCAAAACAATGTCAATGTTAACCAAGCTCAAGATTCTGAAGTTGGAGTTCAATGAATTGACTGGAGAAATACCTCAAGATCTTGGAAAACTTGAAAGTCTCTTGATTGCTAATGTATCCTACAATCGGCTCGTGGGTCGACTGCCTTCTGGAGGCATTTTCCAAACATTAGACGCGAGTGCAATCCAGGGTAACTTGGGTATTTGCTCGCCCTTATTGAAGGGGCCATGTAAGCTTAATGTCCCAAAGCCTTTGGTTCTTGATCCATACGCTTATGGAAATCAAGGACGCGATCGGGACAATAACGATCACCAACAAGCGAGTGGTACTGGCTCAACAAACTTTAGGCATCACAGGTTCCTTAGTGTTTCATCTTTGGTGGCAATATCAGCTGCAGCTGTGATTACTGTTGGGATAATGGTGATAAGTTTGTTGAATGCTTCGGCTAGGAGGAAGATTTCTTACATAGAGAATGCTTTAGAAAGCATGTGTTCAAGCTCTACAAGATCAGCTAACTTGGCAACAGGAAAACTCATTCTTTTTTACTCAAAATCGACTCCAGATTGGCTGAGTACTAGTATTGAACTGATGCTGAACAAGGCCACAGAAATCGGTGAAGGGGTATTCGGCACGGTGTACAAAACTTCATTAGGGAGTGAAGGAACAGTAGTGGCAATCAAGAAACTGGTGGCAGCCAATACTCTTCAGTGTCAAGAAGAATTCGACAGAGAAGTGAGAATTCTTGGAAAAGCAAGACATCCCAATCTGATTTCATTAAGAGGATATTACTGGACGCCACATATGCAGCTTCTTGTATCAGATTATGCAGTTGAAGGAAGCTTACAAGGCAAATTAAACGAGCAGACATCGTATTTTGTCCCACTTTTATGGCATCACCGGTTCAAGATAGTGCTAGGAACAGCAAAGGGACTCTCCCATTTGCACCATTCTTTCCGTCCACCGATCATACACTACAACATAAAACCTAGCAACATTCTTCTAGACGAGAACCTGAACCCAAAAATTTCCGATTTTGGACTTGCAAGGCTTCTAACTAAGCTAGATAAGCATGTTGTGAGCAACCGGTTTCAGAGTGCACCAGGATATGTTGCCCCAGAATTAGCATGCCAGAGCTTAAGGGTCAACGAAAAATGCGACGTCTATGGTTTCGGTGTGCTGATTCTTGAGCTGGTGACAGGTAGGAGGCCGGTTGAGTACAGAGAAGATAACGTCGTGATACTGAGCGATCATGTTAGAGTATTGCTGGAACAAGGAAACGTGTTGGATTGCGTCGATCCGGGCATGGGGAAATATCCCGAAGAGGAGGTTCTGCCTGTACTTAAACTGGCATTGGTGTGCACTTCTCAAATACCTTCAAGCAGGCCTTCCATGGCGGAAGTGGTGCAAATACTGCAAGTCATACAGACCCCAGTTGCACACAGAATGGAAGCTTTCTAAGAATATATTAAGTCAACATGGAAATATTTTACTCTTGCGTTTTTGCTTATTTTCCTTGGTACCAGTTGTATTGATGTTACTTTCTATTTGCAAATCTTGATTTCGTTCTTGCAAATATGTCAGTAGTCAGATTCCTTTTCTTTGGTTAGTGTTGATATTCTGCCATAAACGATTGGAAGTCCTCCGGTGTCTTGCATGACATATAAAGGTTTAAAGGACTCTACATTATCAATATCTATACTTCGTTATACAAGTTGAGTGATGTAACATAAAGTGTGTCAATTTTTAAATATCCATACTATCCCGAGTAGAAAAATATCCAACCTAATAATCAAAATTGCATACTATAATAATTAAAATAACCATACTCAAAAGTCATTCTAACTAATTATTAAAAAATCTTATAAAAAATAAACTCTAAAATATTTATTTTTAATATATGTTCTCAATTATTTATATATTACGTACACTTAATTAATTCTGAAGACCTGATATAAAAAAACAAATGTCCGCATTAACTTATTTGCAATTTAAATGTTACCTTTTGTTTAATTTGCTTCATCGATAACAATTATAATCATTTTAAGCAATGTATCTACTAATTATAATCCACTTTACAATTTTTATTTAATTGTTATTTCTATTTCTTTTCCTTTCCCTCGAACTTTTGTTCCCAAAATATATTTTAATAATAATAATAATAATAATATATTAATTAGAATCAAATGTTGGCGGTTTTACTGAAAGTTATGGTTGCGGTATTTTTTTAAGCTGTACAACAGCTCAAGCATCAACTTTCGATTGTTCATAGCAAATGATATTGAATGTGATATCAATTGCAGAATATACCACTTGCCGCTTGTTGCACACTATTGGGTTCGATGCACCCGATTAATCTTGATTTTTGATGTTAACAAAATTTATTATTGAGTTCATGATATATTTATCAAGTACGCAGTAATGTTGATTCACTTCAAATCAGACTAGCGAAGTAGGAAGGAATCAACCTAGTAACGTCAGACTGACTCTAGTAATTGGTCTCGCCTATTGAAGAAAAAATGCATTGAAGCTGTCGGTTATATGTTCAACATAATAGCTCGATTGACTTATCAGTAGAACAAAAGCCACAGACCAACTTGGTGAACAACCAGTGTGATACCCGGGGATTAATGGTATTAATCCCGGTGTGGTAATGATCCTTAATGGATTCTAATTGTGTATTAATTGTGGTTTTGGGAATCTCGGGGTTTTAAATCCTATTATTGGAGTCGTTGGGTCCGAGGGATGAGATTGTATTCTCGTCGTGGTGTTAACCTTGGAATTTGGTCTTTGGTTAGATTTGGGATCCGGAGTACTTGGTACTGGGGTTGTTTAAGGAAATAGAGTTTGGGAGGTAATGATTGAAAACATATGATTTTTAATGAGTCGTGATGTATTTGTGGAGGGATTGGTATTTTGGAGTTTTGGTACTATATATACCAAGTGGACTCGGTATTCCGTCATTTTGGCACGGAACCCTTCCCTCTCTTCCCTCTCTCCTCGCTCAAGCCCTTTCCCCCCATTTCCCCTCCTCCCTTGGTGGGAAAAATCGTTGGTAACTTGGCTCGGGAGCTGGATTTCTCGAAGATAATCAGGTATTCATCATCCCCTCACCATTGTCTTCGATTTGATAGTAGTATGGTGGGTTTTGGTTGAGTATTTTGTTGGGTTTGGTAATTGGGGGATTTTTGATAAAAATCCAAAGTTGTGTTTTTATTGGTTACAAATGGTGTTTTGGATGTGTTGAGGAAGTTTGGGGTGTTGGTTTTGAGTTTGGGTGTCAAAAACACCATGGAAGCTCGAATTTCTCGGAAAATCGCAGGTGGCGATCGATCGCCGAGGTGGGGCGATAGATCGCGACGAGCAGCTCAATTTTCAGTGACGATGAACAGTGCTGGCGATCGATCGCAAGGTCTCGGCGATCGATCGCGAGCGGGTTGGCGATCGATCGCGAGGACACACTGGTTTGGCCACTGGACTGTGGCGATCGATCGCAATGAAAGTGGCGATCGATCGCCACCCGAGGATTTTTGTTTTTTGAATTTTTTTGGAAAATGTCAGATTTTGGAATCGAGGTTTAAAGGCGTCGTTTCCGGGGCAATGTCTACATTCCAATGGGAATGCTATACTTTTAAAAATGGATTGGTTGGAGCCAAAGTTTAATAAAACGGAATTCTTGGTTGTTGTGTTTTTGGCTATCTATTAAACTTATAAAATGGAATATTTTGGGTATTATGCATACTTAGCCGGGGGGGCTTTTATTTTGGTAATCGTCATGAATAGACGATAGGTTTGGAAATTGTGAACGTGCTTGGGCACGTGATTGCATGCCTATTTTAATTGGGAGTTATTGCATGTTAGCACTTAACTCATTGGGTCGTGGGACTCTGGCAAGGTTGGACTCGAACTACGGAATGATAAGGTACGTATAACGTACGAGCATAGCCTGTTATAATATTGCAACTGTGAAATGCTTGGTATATGGTAATTTGCAAGAATGGATGTTGAAATGCATGGTTTATAGTACTTGTAATAAATGGGTTGTGAAAAGTATAGTATATGGTAATTGCTATAAATGGAAATACGTTTGGAATTATATAGTGCCGCTTTCGGGCGAGCAAGGATTGGGATGTCGTCGTCGTTGAACGACCATCGGTTATAACGCCGCTATTATTGAGCGGGCGTGGGGTTAAAATACCGCTATTGTAGAGCGAGCCATGGTATGGAACTGTGAAACAATTGGCTAGATACATGTGATATATATATGGCACCCTATTTGATGATTTAAACCATAGTTGATTATGGAATTGGTATAATAGAAAAGGGCATTAGTTAATCTATGTGGCGATTAACTGGCTTTGTGAATTTGATGAGTTTGGTTGTTGATAGGCTTAGTTTTTGAGTGTTTTTAGCTGTAATTTCTTCCCATTTTTCGTACTTTTTTCATGGATGATATTATGCTTTTTGGTGTTTATTTGTCTATTTCAGGAAAATTAGTTGGAAATGGAAGAAATGAGCTAAACTGAAGAAAAATGGCGAAATCGAGGCGAGAAAGAGTTGAAATTGAGGAAGTTGGATTTTCCGAGTCTCGATCGATCAAGAATATTTCTCGATCGATCGAGCCAGGCAGTGTGCTGAGAAGAAAATAATTTGAAGTCTCGATCGATCGAGAATATTTCTCGATCGATCGACCAAGGCAGAAACTTCAGAGCCAATTTTATCGAAGGCTCGATCGATCGGAAGGAAATCTCGATCGATCGAGCGAAACAGTGAGTTTCAAAGGCTCACGTGAACAGTGCACCGATCGATCGGACGCAATTCTCGATCGATCGATACGCAAATCCGGGAAAATCTTATCTTCCATTTTTGAATGGATTTTTGGGGGATAAAAGGAATTTTCATTTCCATACGAAGAGACATCATATCAGACACCAATTCTCTCAAAAATAAGGAACCCTAGCCGCCGCCTAGCGCCGCCGAAGGAGATTCAATCTCCGTTCTTCGTCCAAAGTCGAGCCAGTCCATTCCGGAGTGCAAGGAAGGAGCAAGAGAAGAGATTTCGATGCTACGCACGGATTTATTCCGCCGTTTATCGTATTTCTAGACTCTAATCTATTTCATTTTGATTTCCAATTGATGTTTTTGCGGTCGAGAGACGATTAAACTCTTTTGTATTTGATTTGAAATATTTTTAGTTTATTCTATCGAGTTTTAGTTTCGTTGTGTTTGATTATTGATTCAATTGTGTTTGAGTGCAATTATTACTATTGTTCATAAATTAATTGCTTGTGTAGATCAAAGCCTAGCTAACTTTGATTGAATCTGAGAGTTATAACCGAGATCGAGAGATAACGTTGTAACACGCTCTATTAATTTATGATGTATGTTACGATTGAGATCGAGAGATGATATCGCATACGTGAGAACTTTGAATCGAGAGATTTAGTGTAACAAGGTTTTGATGATTTATGCAATATTGAATTAGTAAATAGGTGCACGAGAGTGACTTATTCTAATTTAATGTTAGTTTCTTTACAGCTCGAGAGAGTGTATCGAATAATAGAGAAAACATTTCACCTTTAGAATCAATTGTTTGATAATTTGAGAATTCAGTTGAATCATTAAAGATAACATAGTTGAACGACGAGCTTGATAGATTTCTCGAGCAACTTACCTTTGCATATCTGGAACCATTCATTTTATTGTTTCTTGTTTATTTTTCGGTCCTTAGTTCAAGTCGTCATTAGAATATCACCTTTGTTAATCGTAGGCTAAATTAATTTTATTAATCTTATTTGGTACTTATACGTTAGTCCCTGTGGATTCGACAACCCTTACTTAATTTTCACTATACTAAAACTTGACAACCGTGCACTTGCAGTAGAATCGCTTCACACTATTCTTTGAAATATCTTCTATTTAAAAGTAAAGCGGTCAGTTGTTTTGAGAACATGGACAATACAGGGGATCCCAGATGAGGATGATACCATCCAGGGAGTATCATTTAAATTCATGGCATTTACATTCTGTAAATTATGAATTGCAATATTATGATTATTGGATTTGTGGTATTGGTATGCTCACCCCGTGTGGGGGCTGTCTCTGTTGGGGCAGGTGATACAGGTGTAGCAGCAGCTTTGGAGTTGAGTTCAGGTTGTTGATTAGAGGTACTTCCAGGATCGAGGTACCAGAGCTGGTTGAATAAGTACACAGATCCAGTGTTGAGATCGAACTGTGCTTGGGAGGTGCTTCCAGGATTGAAGTACCAGTCATGGTATCTGTTAGAGTATTTTATACATTAGATACACGCTTATTCATTGGGTGCTCTCATGTGAGTACGTCTTTACATGTATATGGAATGTATAAATGGGCATGACTCTCTCTCTTCATTTATGGTTGCATGCAATTAAATACGGAATTGCTAAATGAACTGAGAGTATGTTAGTGTATTATTATTAAGGTGCATACTATGAAAAAAGTTTTGATTGGGAAGTTGAACATTATGGGATTCTAATGCAAGTAATTTTATAAATGGTTTATGGTGTTATACTTGCAAGTGGTTTCCTTCCCATAATCATATGATTGTATGCGCTAATGGCACGTGTTAATACATTAATAACGGGTTAAGGGCATGGGGGTCCTTACATTAGTGGTATCAGAGCAGTGGTTGGCTCTTTGGGGCTGTTGAGGGCCTATGAACATGCTAATGGGAATGAGAAGCACATACTTATGCATTATAATAGTTAGTGTTGTGTGGCACAACTATATTGCTTATGTGCGTTTATGATATGTGTTCATATTTGGGATATGTTGTTGCTAACCATGGTGGTGACAGGGTCATATGAGACATCGATTATGCATTACGGTTGCATATATATCGGAGTGATGATTTTAATGCTTTGCCGCTAATTGTTGAAGCGATGGTGAAATTCCGCATGTCACATTTGAAGCGAGGTGCATTAAAATACACTCATGGCGATGTTTATTGGAATACGGGTTATGCATTACGGTTGCATGCATGGCATAGCGATGTGAATACTTGCCGCTTCATGGCGTAGCGATGTGAATACTTGCCGTTGTCATACCGTAGCGATGAGAGAATATTTGCCGCTGATATGGAGCGAAGAACACGACCACTGTCATATCTTAGCGAGGGATATTATTTTCCGCTGGTATTGTCGAAGCGAGGGGTATTTCCGCTGTCATGTAAAGCGAGGGGTATTTCCGCTATCATGATAAAATGAGGAGTAGTGGCGCCGCTTGACTACCACCGCGATGAAGAATATTTGTCGCTTAAGCGATGGATATTATACCGCTAATATGGCGTAGCGATGAGCTTTCCGCTGTCATATGATAGCGACGGAGGATATTTGCCGCTTAAGCGAGGGATGTTATGCCGCTGGTATGTCGAAGTGAAGTAGCGAAGAGGGATATTTGTCGCTTCTTAGCGAGGGATATCATGACGCTAGTTTATTGGCGATGGTTTATGCCGCCGGGTATCTATATAGCGATGGTTCATTCCGCTAGTGTATTGGCGATGGTTTATGCCGCCGAGTATCTATATAGCGATGGTTCATTCCGCTAGTTTATTGGCGATGGTTCATGCCGCCGGGTATTCTATTGGCGATGGTTTATGCCGTCGGGTATTCTATTGGCGATGGTTCATACCGCCGGGTATTCATAGCGATGGCTTATTCCGTTATTTTATTGGCGATGGTTCATACCGCCGGGTATTCATAGCGATGGTTTATTCCACTATTCTATTGGCGATGGTTCAAGCCGCCGGGTATTCTATTGGCAATGGTTCATACCGCCGGGTATTACATAGCGACGGGTCATTCCGCTACATCTATAGCGATGGTTCATACCGCCGGATATCTATAGCGCTGTTTTATGCCGCTGACTCTATGATGAGGGATCATGCCGCTGATTCTATAGCGATGGGTTATACCGATGTGCGTAGCACTGGATTATGCCGCCTACGAGCGATGGGTGCTGCTTGTGTACCATTGTTGGACGACGGAGACAGGTATGCCGCTATCTTGTTAGCGATGAGGTTGCATATTACTGTTTTATTGGCATTATGGATGATATGCGTTGATGTACATATACTATCATGTGTTTGACAATGAGGCTATGGATGTCGTGTTTCGACATGTACCGTCACGAGTTGACGATGTTATTTGGATGTCATATGTTGACATATATCGTCACGGGATGACGATGACATAGTGGATGTTCTATGTAGACGTGTAGCGTCATTTTGATGAATAATACGTCTGAGTGTACGTATTTAGTCATATGGTTTGAGTGCTGATGGCGAGCACAGGATAGTGTCTGGGTCACTAGTTGACGAGACCATTATGCCGAGCAGATTACTCGATGGATTATTGGATGCATTGTACCGGTGAGTGTACCGCATCATGTAATATAGGTAAATATTTTCGAGTAATGATACCTTCTGGGTATACTCGCTGGATTGGCTAAGGCCAAGTGATTGGTGGTAAGAGTAGTCATTGAGGAAACTACTCGCTTGTCGTTGTGATGTGTGTTAGGCATGGGCACACCCACCCTGAGGGTGTGGAATAAATCCTACGGAATTAGGATTGCTTTGTGGTTGAGCAAGGACACCGGGATGTCCATTATGCTTTGGTGTTTTAGAGATATATTGGGTGATGACCCACAACTCTAATGGTTTGTACGGTATGGTATACCGGGACGAGACGAATTTCACGTTGATAGGTTGGTATGAACCTATGGGGCAGCGAATTGCTAGCCAGGTATTGTTGCAGTGCTTTAGTGTGCTTGTAATAGCCATTATACTGCTCGCTGGATTCGAGTTTGGTGAATCATGTGGTGATACGATGAGGGTCATGGTAGACTTTTGTAGTCTCCTTTGTGGCATGATGATTGAGGTAGGGAGTACCTCACGGAGACGTTTATACATCAAATGTTTTGAGGGACTTGTTTTGGGACAACTCAATTTTGTTGGGAATACCAACGTGAGTGTCAACAAATCGTTGTTAGCTCTAGTTGAGCATTCTTGCATATGGCATGCAATGGGAGTCACAATGGTTTGTGAGATATAGTTAGTGGGGTGACACTACTATATTGACTTTATCTCTTGGAGAGATTTGGATCGTGCTGTCATGGAAACAGCTGGTATCAGTCGTGGGTTGATTGTAAATCAGCCATGGTGGACATTACTGGTGTTGGACCGGGTAATGGGTTACTTACCTATCGGTGAGACGTTCGAGGAGACGTTTCCGGGGTAATGCTCAAGACTGTGTAGTACTATGGTATTAGTACAGATGTAAGGCCCCTCGCGTTAACCCGCGTTAATCTCACATTAGCATGCAATTAGTACATTTAATTGCAATCAATAATCAAGCAATAATATTTCGGCTAATTTTTTTTTTAAAACAATTATTAACCAGACACACTGGGGCCCTTCTAAATCCAAGAATAACCACTTGATGATGTATCAATATATTTGAGTCGGAATATATTTAAATCAAACAATAAACAGACAGCATCTCGACTATAAATATCAGAACCCAATATCACAATCCTAAACAAATGATGACAGGCCCACTATCGCCAAACTAAATACTTTCCATCATAAATAAAATTCGACACACCTGATCGAGATGCTACTCAACATCACATAAACACAAATATAAACATGCATATAATCTCTTAAACCATAAACATAAACATATAATATCTTCAACATATTGGACATCAAAAGTAAATTCTTCCAGTAATATCAAACACTAGAAACTAGTGGGCTCTACCCTATATCACGTCGTCAGTCTAACTCTGACCCCGTCCACTAGTACCAGTCCTGTCACCTGAAAAACAAAACCCATAAAAGGGTGAGCTAACGCCCAGTACGTTCTTACCAAAATACCAACAGAAATTATACAGATCGTAAACATCTCATCAATAAAACTCAACAGTTTAACAAATAATATACATTGTTCAGTTATCTCGGAACTAATCATGTCAAACAAGACAACAATAATATAATATAAAAATGATATCCAATATACATCATATCATCTCATCATCTATATGTGAAATGCATCGCAATGCATTCACGATTATCAGACCAGATATGTCATCCACTGGCCTATATCCAGGACTCGTCAGTCCATATCATCCATATATAGGATATCAGGACCAGGAATTTCATCCACTGACCCAAATCCTGGACTCATCAGTCCACATCAACCACAAATATAACGTATATCCGATCATCAATCCATATAGAAAAGATATAACAAGATCCACATCAACATTCCATCTCAACTCATTATCATTCTATCCAAATCAATCAATTCATCACATATTCTCAAATCTTCTCATTTAATAATATTCGATCAGTATGGTTACTCAAGGATAATTTAATGCTCTTATTAAGACAGAACGTACCTGATTGATAGAAATAAAAATGATTATAGTATTCGTCTTCCCACCTGAATTCTGCTGCTATTATCTGACTACCACATCAAAATTGCAACATTTCCAACATCAATAATAACTCGTGAAATCTGAACGCTTATTCAAAATTATTCTTTCATTATAAGTTTATCATTTTCGATACAATAATTATATTTTTCCTAATTTTCAGCTTTAATTCATTTTCAACTGTTAATATTACTTAAATTACCACAATACTTCAATTCAAGATTATAATTTCAAATCTCCTATTTTAACTCATTCATGCAACAATTATTCAATACATAATAACTCAACAACTTAGTACCAAAACATAATTATGAACTAAAAGTTGAGCATTTCGACTAGTCATTCAATTACTATACCTAATTTACTCGTAACTCAATTCCATACTTGATTATACACTGTCCATATTTTTGTTTTATCTAGGTTTCCAGATTCTTCAAAAATTCAAACTACTTATTTCAACATAAACTAGATCTATCAATATGTTCAGAAATAATTTCATAAAACATCGTTCTTTTTCTATCTATATTAAAGTTGACTACATTAGCTTCGTTAAGGAGTAATTTACGAAATTCTCGTTTCCTCTCTATCTGCTGGTACTACCGTGTGTTGGTAAGTGTGAAAAATGGAGTGTTAAGAGAGAAAGACACGTATAAAGGTCTTTGATGACTAAGTGGGTCTTTTCTTCTTCTTCTTTTTTATTCATTCTTTCTACTATCTTACCTTTTGATATAAGTAGAGATAAACACATATAGATATAATTTAATATTCTCCATGATGTCTCCTCACACAAATTTCTATTCTGAATATATTTGTTTTGGTAAAAGTAAATGGTAATAAAATTTCACCAATTTCTCTTATGAAAGACTTAGCTACGTGTCTCACAAGCCATATCAATCTTTTTTTTTTTAATTTCACTAATTACTTCTTCAATATCTAATAATCCTACTAAATTTAATTGCTAAAACAAAACATGACATAAAAATTCCCTTAATTAAATTTTACTTACATTTCTTAATCTTTTCTTAATACCTTTTTAAATCTTTACGGGTGTTACAACAGAGCATCTTTAGGATGAGTATACATGACGTATACGGGCTTTGATTTGGTAATAGTGGCTTTGATGCACTATTCCGAACCAGTTGCATATTTTGGCTCTGGGATATGTTTTGGGCATATATATATATCCGGGTTTCCGAACGACGGTTCGAGGTTGGAGGGTCATGAGTCCATGACGTTTTTCCTTGTGAGGAAGGTAGTATTGTTATACCTACCGATTGGGAATCTTTTGGGAAATTCGTTGTATCGGTTTGCGTGGTGTTGGTGTTGGAATCACACCCTTTGGTTTGGTATGTCAACCCTCATTCTCCGTGGAGCGAGAATAATCGGGGATTGACAATGGGTTTTGGACTTTGGGTATGTTTGGAATACCCGAGTCTATTGCATTGAGTATGCATGTTGTGTTTGTACTTAGGCATGTATACCCGTGTGTGTATACGAATGCCAACTCTATTTTGTTTCTTGTTGAACGTCAGTTTAGTATGCTTGGTTTGGTGAATCTCTGGTGAGAGATTGTGGTACCTTGAGATTGGTAATCTCAATGACACGATGTATTCTGAAGAATGATCGTGAGGTCTGTTTGACTCCCTTGAGGAGGGGTTGTCGTGTTGAGACCATGGTAAGTCATTTTTGACTAATTTGTTAACGTCCCTGAGTTAGGGATTGATGAATCCTGGGGTAAACGAGGGATGGCCAGAATTCGGATTGGTTCAGTGTCGTGGTTGACATGTGTGGCGGGAAGCGATTGATTGTTTTGCATGTCCTTTTGGAACTTGAGACTTTGAGGAGTCTCGACTTTGTATTTGGACCAAGATTTGATTCTTGGAACACCCGGATGTAAACATCTTTAGAGGTGTGTTTTGTGTTGATCGCTAGCAATGAATTGCCCGATCCGGGTTGCAATGTGGTGCAACTACTCCTTTGATGGAGATGGGTTTGGAAACAGAAGCCGGTTATGGTTAGGTGCACTGTTGTGTACTGATGGTTCCATTGGCAATGATGTATGTTTAACATCGTGGGCTAGATCGTAGAGATATCCTCGAGGCGATATCTATTTTAGAATCACGAATGATTCGTTGTTATGCAGTTAGGGTTGGCTGGCTGCTTTTGGGACGGTTAGCATCGGGAATGCTGACGTCTTTCTTTGAGTTGCGATGGTTTGGGAGGTTTACTCCATTCCAGATTTTGGTGCGAGGTCGGTATCCTCGCGGTTGGAATGTCGCTCATGATACGTTCATGATTCGGCGTTGTACATCCGTTGGGATTGCGTGTTCTCGACGTTACGTGGAGTACGCCGTGCAAATTTTGAAGGACGAAATTCTATTAGTGGGGGATAATTGTGATACCCGGGGATTAATGGTATTAATCCCGGTGTGGTAATGATCCTTAATGGATTCTAATTGTGTATTAATTGTGGTTTTGGGAATCTCGGGGATTTTAAATCCTATTACTGGAGTCGTTGGGTCCGAGGGATGAGATTGTATTCTCGTCGTGGTGTTAACCTTGGAATTTGGTCTTTGGTGAGATTTGGGGTCTGGAGTACTTGGTACTGGGGTTGTTTAACGAAATAGAGTTTGGGAGGTAATGATTGAAAACAGATGATTTTTAATGAGTCATGATGTATTTGTGGAGGGATTGGTATTTTGGAGTTTTGTTACTATATATATCAAGTGGACTCGGTATTCCGTCTTTTTGGCACGGAACCCTTCCCTCTCTTCCCTCTCTCCTCGCTCAAGCCCTTCCCCCCATTTCCCCTCTTCTCCCTTGGTGGGAAAATCGTTGGTAACTTGGCTCGGGAGCCGGATTTCTCGAAGATAATCAGGTATTCATCTTCCCCTCACCATTGTCTTCGATTTGATAGTAGTATGGTGGGTTTTGGTTGCGTATTTTGTTGGGTTTGGTAATTGGGGGATTTTTGATAAAAATCCAAAGTTGTGTTTTTAGTGTTTTTATTGGTTACAAATGGTGTTTTGGATGTGTTGAGGAAGTTGGGGTGTTGGTTTTGAGTTTGGGTGTCAAAAACACCATGGAAGCTAGAATTTCTTGGAAAATCGCAGGTGGGGAGATCGATCGCCGAGGTGGGGAGATCGATCGCGACGAGCAGCTCAATTTTCAGTGACGATGAACAGTGCTGACGATCGATCGCAAGGTCTCGGCAATCGATCGCGAGCGGGTTGGCGATCGATTGCGAGGACACACTGGTTTGGCCACTGGACTGTGGCGATCGATCGCGATGAAAGTGGCGATCGATCGCCACCCGAGGATTTTTGTTTTTTGAATTTTTTTGGAAAATGTCGGATTTTGGAATCGAGGTTTAAAGGCGCCGTTTCCGGGGCAATGTCTACATTCCAATGGGAATGCTATACTTTTAAAAATGGATTGGTTGGAGCCAAAGTTTAATAAAACGGAATTCTCGGTTGTTTTTTTTGGCTATCTATTAGACTTATAAAATGGAATATTTTGGGTATTATGCATGCTTAGCCGGGGGGGTATTTTATTTTGGTAATCGTCATGAATAGACGATAGGTTTGGAAATTGTGAACGTGCTTGGGCACGTGATTGCATGCCTATGTTTAATTGGGAGTTATTTGCATGTTAGCACTTAACTCATTGGGTCGTGGGACTCAGGCAAGGTTGGACTCGAACTACGGAATGATAAGGTACGTATAACGTACGAGCATAGCCTGTTATAATATTGTCACTGTGAAATGCTTGGTATATGGTAATTAGCAAGAATGGATGTTGAAATGCATGGTTTATAGTACTTGTAATAAATGGGTTGTGAAAAGTATAGTATATGGTAATTGCTATAAATGGAAATAGGTTTGGAATTATATGGTGCCG
Source organism: Haberlea rhodopensis (assembly GCA_907163345.1). Classification (NCBI taxonomy): domain Eukaryota; kingdom Viridiplantae; phylum Streptophyta; class Magnoliopsida; order Lamiales; family Gesneriaceae; genus Haberlea; species Haberlea rhodopensis. The sequence goes on from CAJQUN010000077.1 coordinate 391,587, forward strand.
CTTTCGGGCGAGCAATGATTGGGATGTCGTCGTCGTTCAATGACCATCGGTTATAACGCCGCTATTGTTGAGCGGGCGTGGGGTTAAAATGCCGCTATTGTAGAGCGAGCCATGGTATGGAACTATGAAACAATTGGCTAGATACATGTGATATATAGCACCCTATTTGATGATTTAAACCATAGTTGATTATGGAACTGGTATAATAGAAAAGGGCATTAGTTAATCTATGTGGCGATTAACTGCTTTGTGAATTTGATGAGTTTGGTTGTTTTGAGAACAGGGACAATACAGGGGATCCCGGATAAGGATGATATCATCCAGGGAGTATCATTTAAATTCATGGCATTTACATTCTGTAAATTATGAATTGCAATATTATGATTATTGGATTTGTGGTATTGGTATGCTCACCCCGTGTGGGGGCTGTCTCTGTTGGGGCAGGTGATACAGGTGTAGCAGCAGCTTTGGAGTTGAGTTCGGGCTGTTGATTAGAGGTACTTCCAGGATCGAGGTACCAGAGCTGGTTGAATAAGTACACAGATCCAGTGTTGAGATCGAACTGTGCTTGGGAGGTGCTTCCAGGATTGAAGTACCAGTCATGGTATCTGTTAGAGTACTTTATACATTAGATACACGCTTATTCATAAGGGTGCTCTCATGTGAGTACGTCTTTACATGTATATGGAATGTATAAATGGGCATGACTTTCTCTCTTCATTTATGGTTGCATACAATTAAATACGGAATTGCTAAATAAACTGAGAGTATGTTAGTGTATTATTATTAAGGTGCATACTATGAAAAAGGTTTTGGTTGGGAAGTTGAACATTATGGGATTCTAATGCAAGTATTTTTATAAATGGTTTATGGTGTTATACTTGCAAGTGGTTTCCTTCCCATAATCATATGATTGTATGCGCTAATGGCACGTGTTAATACACTAATGAAGGGTTAAGGGCACGGGGGTCCTTACAACCAGATGAATAGAGCAATCAATAGAACTGATGGCCTTACAAGACCAGATCAATTGACTAACAAGCGGAAATGAACCGACCCTACCAAGCTGACGTAACTAGTCCAGCTGGATAACCAAACTAGTTGAGGATTCAACCAAGTTAGTGCAACTAGAATATTGAATAGAAGAAATCAGTTGAGTATTCAACTCAACATAACAGAAACAAACCAGCAGTGTCGTCAACAGGTGAGTTGCAGAAAATCAGTGACTGGAACAGGACTATTGAAAAGTCAAAAATACTACGAGGATTTTATAGAAAGTACAAGACGTTTCCAACGGATATATTTATGTATCAAACAGGCAAATCAAATTGAAGGAAATATATACACTTTTGAAAACTGGAGATCACGAGAAAAGAAATCTTGAACCTCTGATCGCCACTTGTAAGGCTCTGTTGCTAATTATATTTTCAAAATCACTGTTCATAATCTTCAAAAAATCTAACTTAGGGTTTGAAAAACTATGCCAGCCGCCGCCACCATCTCCTTCGGCCATCACGCAGCTGCCGCTGCTTTGTGAAGAGATCGCACAAGTTCGTAAGCCGCGGAAATCTTCACCCGGCGCTGATCTTGGTCACGCAGCATATCCAATGAAAAACATCGCGAACACATAGGAAACTTCGCTGCGCTGCCGCGTCCGTGTTGCCACATCCACCGCGCAAGCTTCACGAAGATCTTCCATGGCAGCGGCAAACGTTTTGCCACTGTTGTTCGACCTTGTTCGAGGTTCCATGGTGCTCGAACAAAATCCATCAGCAACGATTGCAGATATTCGAACGAGTCTCGCGCCGACCAACTCCTTCGCGACATTGATTGCAGTTTGGTACGACGCACACATCGACGGAGAACAGTTTCTCCGCCGTGTGTGCCGTCGTCCGTCGCCTCCACGATGTGTTGGGGTTCAACAATTGCCTCTGCTTTGTGATCGGTCGAACATGTGGCGCTTGTGCCAGTGTATGGTTGAAAAGATTGATGTTGCGCCATTACCCTTAACTATAGTTATTGGTAAAGCGGTAAGCGCTCGATCCTACAATTGGTATCAGAGCCAAGGTCGCGTGTTCGATTCCCATGAGTTGCAGAGAGTGCAATTATTGGGGGAGAGATTGTTGGGGTTCAACAATTGCCTCTGCTTTGTGATCGGTCGAACATGTGGCGCTTGTGCCAGTGTATGGTTGAAAAGATTGATGTTGCGCCATTACCCTTAACTATAGTTATTGGTAAAGCGGTAAGAGCTCGATCCTACACGATGGTTTTTGGCTTTTATGGTGATTGGTTTTTGGGTCTCGATTAAAACTCATTTTAATCTATTTTCTATATTTTTCCGAACTCCAAAATTTCTGAAACTCAAAAGCGGTTAGTATTGTTGGAAAACAATCTAATAAAAATTAGTTATCAAATACATGAATCAAAAGCAACCTGACTTTGATACCACTGTTGGGTTTCGTCCCCCAGCGTCATATCTAAAAGCAGCGAAAAATGAACATGAATAGATCTAGACCCGGGGACGATCAGTTGCACCTGATTCATATATGACATGCAAATAACAAATATAAATGCAAGAAAAGATATTACCGTTCTTCGACGTAGATCTGAAAACGGTGATCCCTCGAGTTCAATCAACCTAACCAGATCTACAAGGCTGCACCAGTGCTAGTGTGATGTCTATTTTTATATGAGATAGAGTATGGATTAGAAAAATTTGAACCCTACAGATGAAATAATATATTTATAGCTCAGTTTGCATAACTATTTGGGCTAGGGATTTTAGAGTCCAACATGCTAACTATTGGTCCATTAGCTTGTAAAGCATCTTATGCTAACAAACACCTCTCTCAATCTCTTTGATTCAAAGAAAAATACAACAAGATATCTGTGTGTATATAGCTCTCAATCTGAATCTTCTCACTCTTGATTTCCCTCGGTGCTCACTTGATTTAATCTTATAACAAATATGCATATTTCATGGAATCTATAACATGCTCAATGAATCAAAAGGCTTACTGAGACAAGAAATATAAAAAGAAAACATCAAAGAACAAACCAGGTGCAAGCTCCCATTTGGGCCTAATATATACATTTTTTTGCTTGCACGGGAAGAAGCTATTTATGTGATACCAATTGTATCCTCTCGCCTGACTTGAGCGTCGGAGGGGACCCGCCGGAAAAACTTCCGGCCCTCTTCTCACGGTTAAGTCGTGCTTTCAGGTCATATCAGAGGCTACTTACTGCCACCATCGTCGTTATTCCAAGTATTGGAGAAGAAAGAGAGGAGAACCCCCTCTCAATCGATAGCAGTAGGTCATCGCAAGTTTTGGTGATATCAATTGGCGCCGTCTGTGGGAAGCTTGAGCAAAGACGTAGAGACTGACAACAGAAAAGGAAGAAGATCAAATACCATGTTGACCTCTAGAGGTTCGTAGCAGAAAGATGAGTAACAACTTCCGGAGATGTACATGGGAGATCTAACATCCTAGAAGAACTTGGAAGATCTAATCTCCTACTGTGAACGCAAGAGATCTAACCTCCACTGACGAACGTGGATATAAGCTTAGAAAAGTTGACTCGTTCATTGTCATGACTATTAAGGGGACCACAAAGACTAATCAGATGCCCCAGCTGCTTGGAGGTCATCCCCAACTCCTCAACTAGAGTTCAGCCTTTATTCTTCAATCAGAGGTCATCATGAGCTCTTCATCTTGGTTAACATGAGCTCATCCTTTGCTTTGCAATTAGATGTCATCAAGAGCTCTTCATCCTGGTCATCATGAGATCATCCTCAGATGAAGATCATCTCAGATCTTCAGTAGAGTTCATCCTCAGCTCATCAGCCGGAAATCATCTCAGCTCTTCAGTAGAGCTCATCCTCAGCTCTTCAAATGATGATCTACCTTGGAGAACTCATTATATAGAGCTCATAAACACCTAGTCAGTAGAGCTCATCCTCAGCTCATCAGATGGAGATCATCTCAGCTCTTCTGTAGAGCTCATCCTAAGCTCATAAGACGAATTCTCAGCTCTTCAGATTGTGATCTACCTCGGAGAGTTCATCATCACCTATTCAGTAGAGCTCATCCTCAGCTCATTAGATGGAGATCATCTCAGTTCTTCAGTAGAGCTCATCCTAAGCTCAGATACAGATCATCCCCAACTCATAAGATGGAGGTCAACATCACCTATTCAGAAGAGTTCGTCCTCAGCTCATCAGTCAGAAATCATCTCAGCTCTTCAGTAGAGCTCATCCTCAGCTCTTCAGATGATGATCTACCTCGGAGAACTCATATAGAGCTCATAAACACCTATTCAGTAGAGCTCATCCTCAGCTCATCAGACTGAAATCATCTCAGCTATTTCAGTAGAGCTCATCCTCAGCTCATCAGATGGAGATCATCTCAGCTCTTCACTAGAGCTCATCATTAGCTCTTCAGATGGTGATCTACCTCGGAGAGCTCATCATACAGAGCTCGTCATCACCTATTCATTATAGCACATCCTCGGCTCATCAGATGGATATCTACCTCAGAGAGTTCATCCGTCAGCTTTTTAGTTGGAGTCTACTTCATAGGGCTTATCCTCGGCCCTACAGATGAAGATCTACATCATATATCTCGTCATCAACTCATCATATGGAAGTAATAATCAAATAGGTAGAGAGCTCGTCCGTAAGCTCATCAGATGAAGATCTACCTTAAAGAGTTCATCCGCCGGCTCTTCATATGGAGGCCATCATCAACTATTCATGGGAGCTAATCTGTCAGCTCTTCAAATGAAGATCAACCACTCATTAGAGCTCAACCTCAGCTCTTCAGAAAGAGACCTATCTCACGGAGCTCATTCTTTGCTATTCATGTGGAGTATATTATCAACTATTCGTTATAGCTCATCCACAGCTCTTCAAATGATTATCTATCCCGGAGAGCTCATCATATAAAGCTCATCACCATTTTTCAGTAGAGCTTATCTCAGCTCTTTAGACGGAGATCATTCTCAGCTCTTCACTCGGAGGTCATCCCGAGCTCTTCATCACCTTTTTTCAGTAGAGCTCACCTCAGCTCTGGTTACGCCGGGCCCAAGGGTTTCACCCGACCTCAGGAACTACTTTTACGACGAGTTCACTTTAGGAGCACGTTTACAGCGAGCTCCCCACAGCCCTGGTTACGCCAGGAGCAAGGGTTTTAACCCTACATCAGGAGCACATTTACGACGAGCTCACCGTAGCCCTGGTTACGCCAGGAGCAAGGGTTTTCACCCTACCTCACGAGCACGTTTACGATGAGCTCACCTCAGCCTTGGTTACGCCAGGCTCAAGGGTTTTCACCCTACCTCAGGAGCACATTTACGACGAGCTCACCACAGCCTTGGTTACACTAGGCTCAAGGGTTTTCACCCTACCTCAGGAGCATGTTTACGACGAGCTCACCTCAGCCCTGGTTACGCCAGGAGCAAGGGTTTTCACCCTACCTCAGAAGCACGTTTACGACGAGCTCACCTCAGCCCTGGTTACGCCAGGAGCAAGGGTTTTCACCCTACCTCAGAAGCATGTTTACGACGAGCTCATCTCAGCCCTGGTTACGCCAGGAGCAAGGGTTTTCACCCTACCTCAGGAGTACATTTACGACAAGCTCACCTCAGCCCTGGTTATGCCTGGCTTGAGGAGTTTCACACAAACGAGTCTAAGCTACATCATGCTTGGTCCTACATGTTTAATGTTTGTCATTATGTGGTAAATTATTAAACGAGGCCGAGCTACGTCATGCTTGGTCCTACCTGTTTAAAGTTTGTCATTACGTGGTAAATTATTAAACGAGGCCGAGCTACGTCATGCTTGGTCCTACCTATTTAATGTTTGCCATTACGTGGTAAATTATTAAACTAGGCCGAGCTACGTCGTGCTTGGTCATACATGTTTAATGTTTGTCATTACGTGGTAAATTATTAAACAAGGCCGAGCTACGTCGTGCTTGGTCCTACCTGTTTAATGTTTTCCGTTACGTGGTAAATTATTAAAAGAGGCCGAGCTACGTCGGGCTTGGTCCTACCTGTTTACTATTTGCCATTACGTTGTAAATTATTAAACAAGGCCGAGCTACATTGTGCTTGGTCCTGCCTTTTTAATGTTTGTCATTACGTGGTAAATTATTAAAAGAGTCCGAGCTACGTCGTGCATGGTCCCACCTGTTTACTATTTGCCATTACGTGGTAAATTATTAAACAAGGCCGAGCTACGTCGTGCTTGGTCCTACCTGTTTAATGTTTGTCATTATGTGGTAAATTATTAAACGAGGCCAAGCTACGTCATGCTTGGTCCTACCTATTTAATATTTGTCATTACGTGGTAAATTATTAAAAGAGGCCGAGCTACGTCGTGCTTGGTCCTACCTGTTTACTCTTTGTCATTACGTGGTAATTAAGCTTCGCCATACAAAAAAGACAAGGATGGTAAAACAGAACTAACATTAAAAGAAAAGGTCGGCTCGTCGGGAAAACTTAGCACATACGAACTTCTGGTCTGTGACGTCAGCTCGATAGGGAGGGGGACTGTGATACCCCTTAAATATGAAGACACCACCTGATGAGCCGACCTGATCCGACTTAAATTATTTGACCTTCCTCAAAAGACCTCGCCTCTTGAACCGAGCTCTTTGTTATGGCCGGCCTGTTTGGCCGACGTGTTTCGCCTCACCTGTTGGTCCTTCGCCAAATAGTCTGGCTACCTCTTTGGGAACCCGAGCTCATTGGCCGAGCTCTTCTCGTTCCCAGCTGGATACGTGTGCACGACAAGGAAACTGAATCCCCTAAACTAGGTAAGTCCTAGATATGCGGAGCAATATCAGGGATTTGATTGTATTTACAAGATCTTAACATATCTGGGTAAGATTTGGATAAACATGGAAAGAGCCCTTGTTGCATGGTAATTCTCGGGTCTCTGCCTATAAATACTAGGTTTGGGGTATCAACTCATTCATTCACAATCCTATTACTTTACAAGTATATATTTTCTTGTATCCTCTCGCCTGACTTGAGCGTCGGAGGGGACCCGCCGAAAAAATTTTCGGCCCCCTTCTCACGGTTAAGTCGTGCTTTTAGGTCATATTAGAGGCTACTTATTTCGAGTATTGGATAAGAAAGAGAGGAGAACCCCCTCTCAATCGATAGCAGCAGGTCATCACAAGTTTGGTGATATCACTTATATTATCTGATTTTAGTATGTTGTAGAGTGTACTTGTAAAATATTTTTAAATTTATTACATTTTTTTTTTGTTTACCGAATCAATAGAAATAAATCAGGATCGTTGGCAAGTGATTTTTTGAATAATATGACACAGTTTTACCAATAAATATTTTATTTGTAATAAAAAAATTAAAAATAAGAAAAATATATTATATATAGCCATCTGAAAATATTATTATTTTTTTGTTCACATAATTTTTGAGTTGTGGCAAAACCTCCCAAATTTGTAGAGACATAAACCATGTCACAAGATAAATTTCTGAATATTATCCTGATGGACGACACACAAATACATCAAAAAAGGCTAATTTACTTTAATATTGTAATAAGAAAAAATCCAAAACTAATGTCAAATTTTTTTTCTTTACAGAACTAATGTGAAAAGCAGTTGTGGAGTGCGTTTTAAAAAACGCACTCCCCAATTGCGTTTTTTAGAATTCTGACCGGTCAACGAGTTGGGAAAAACACATTCAGAATATGCGTTTTTCCCATATATTATATAATAAATATATGGGAAAAACGCATACTCGGTATGCGTTTTTCCTATATATTATATAATATTATATATATATATATATATTATAGTATTATATATATTATATTATATATTAATTGTTTCTTTCATTTTGCATCTATTAGCATAATGACCTTGATGACCACATTTAAAACAAGTTATATTTTGTTTTTTAGGTATTTTAGCTGATTGTCTAAATTTTTTCCTTTCACTTTTTTGATCTAATCTTTTTTGAGAATATTTTTCCTTTTCTTATAATAAGGTTTTTGAAAAGTTTTCTCATTTTTGAATGTTTTATTTTTAGAATAAATCTTATTCTGTGAGGGTATGTCCATCATGTGCCAATAAATTTTCCATATGTATATGAATCATAAGGAATATTAATATGATCGTTTCTAAGATTCTTCCTAACTCTTTCAGCAAAGAGATGAGGTAAGCCATCAAAAAATTTAGATTTTCAATGTGAACTATTACAGAGATTTTTAGGAAGTCTAAATTACATTTCTGCTTATTATAAAAATTTAACTCAAGATTCAGCTATCCTATATGATAGACTTAAAAAGGTTCCTAAACCTTGGACTGATCAACATACCAAAGCAGTTCAAACCATTAAACAAAAGGTAAAATATTTACCATGTTTAATGATAGCTAATCCAAATTGGAATAAGATTATTGAAACAGATGCATCTGATATTGGTTATGGAGGTATATTGAAACAAATAGATCCTATGTCAAAAAATAAATTTTTAATTAGATTTTATTCTGGTAAATGGAATGACAGTCAGAAGAATTATGCAACTATAGCAAAAGAAATTTTTGCAATTGTTAAATGTATTTTAAAATTTCAAGATGATTTATATAATCAAAAATTTATCATAAAAACAGATTGTAAGTCAGCTAAATTTATGTTTAATAAAGATTTTAAACATGATGTCTCCAAACAAATGTTTGCTCGTTGGCAAGCTCATTTAGCTCCATTTGATTTTGATATAATATATAAAAAGGGTGAAGAAAATTCTCTTCCAGACTTTTTGACTCGTGAATATTTAAATGCTTGAAATATTTTCAGGTATGAGTCAATCTTATAGAGGAAGAGGTGGCCGAGGAGGTCGAGGACAAATTCCAGAGCATATTATAGCTCAACATGGACCACGTAAGCTCATAGCTAAAAATTTATCTCAAGGGCAGGATCCTTTATATCAGGAATTCCTTGCTTTTAAACAGCAGAAAGAGGGTAATATCCCTAAAACTGAAACAACAGCATCATATGCTAATATCGTTAATAACGAGGAAGGAGAATGTGATGACCAGGGATTATAGATGTTAATCCCGGAGTGTTAATAACCTCTAAAGTTGTTTTACGTAGCGATGTGGAGTTTAATCGCGGTGTTGGGCCTTCTGGGCTCGTCTATTTGAGTAGTTGGGATCGTTGGATCTCGAGGTTGAGATTGTATTCTCATTTCGGTGAAAACCTGTGAGTTGGGTTTTAATGCGTCTCGGGATCTCGGGTGCTTGGTGTGGGCACCGGTAGGGGGTTTTTGAGTTAGAGAGAGAATTTTTGAAAACAGATGATTTTTAATGAATCATGATGTATTTGTGGGGCTATTAGTATTTCGGGGTATTTTGCTATAAATACAAGTTGAACCCGAGATTTTTATTAAAATTCCATTTTAGCCCCAACCCGCCTCTCTCTCTCTCTCTCCCGCCGATCCCCAATTTCTAGGGTTCTTCGATTTTGGTCCGATTTCTTCCGATTTTCGATTGGGTAACCTCCCTTGCCCCTTTTTCGTCGTTATTGTGTAATTCCCTGCCATTTTTTTGTTCGATTTGTTCGAATTATTGCTGTTGGTGGGATTGGTTCGAATTTATGCATTTTTCGTGGGTTAAGGTTCGAAAATTGTGATTTTTGGCAGGGGTGTGGCGATTCTTGTTATGGGTCGTTTATTACATGTTTTAGATGTATAAGGATGTTTAATTGTGTTCGAATTTATGGCTTTGAATTCGAATTTTGGGGATTTTTGGCAAGGGTGATGATTCTTGCTATTAATGGTTTAATTCACTTTTTAGATGAATTATGGTGTTTAATTTGGGTTCGATTTGTGAGATAAGGGTTCGAAAATTTGTAGGGTATCCTTGAACAATTTTCGTTGTTGTCTCATTCGTTCCCCTCCCTGCATGTACCCTGCCCCGGGTCTTTTAAATGATTTATTGTCGTGTGTTGACGATATGTTGAGGGTTATGGGTGTGCTTGAGCATGGGTTGCATGTTCGTAAATAATCGTGAATTATTTATCGTGTTAGCACATCATTCCTCGGGGCATGGAACTCGAGCAAGGTTTGGCTCGGACTTCGAGGATTTAAGGTACGTTTAGCGTACGAGCATAGCTTAAATGATGTTTTACAAGTATGATGCATGATTTAAAATACATGAAATGTTTTATTATGATGGCACCGCGACTTGGTTACGTTATGTTGATTCACATGGTGAAATGCTTGGTGCCGCTATGAAGCGAGCAAATGATGGGTGTGGTCGCTACGGAGCGAACACCAGTAGTATGACGCTACTTTGAAGTAAGAAATGAAAATGTGGTGTTGATTAGATATCTAAGATATCTGTATTTTATTCCCTATTGGTAATGAATAGGAACAGAGACGTGGTTAATCAGAGAAGTGATTAACTAGTATCGGAAGTTAAGGAAGTCTCAATATGATATTTAGAATTATGATAATTGCTAGATAAAGAAATATGTTATGAAATGTTGTTAATTCGAAACTGGTTAGGGTTAACCAATATGATGATTAACTGCATATTCAGGATTTGATGATTTATCTGTTTTGAGAACAGGGTTATTACAGGGGTACGCTAGGATGATGATGATACCATCCAGGAAGTGTCACATATGTTCCACAATATTTACATTTTCGTAAATTATGTATTATGTCATTATGATTATGAAATTGTGGAATTGGTATGCTCACCCCGTTGGGGGCTGTCTCTGTTGGGACAGGTGAACAAGTACATCGATGGCTTTGGAGATGAGCTCGAGCTGTTGATTGTATGTACTCTCAGGATCGTGGTACCAGGGCTTGATGGAGCACGGTATCATATAGAGTACCTATATATATATATACCCATGATGGTTATACACATATTTATGATGCTCGCATGTGAGCACGATTATACTTGTTTATGGGTTGTATATAAAGGCATGAGCCTTTCTCTCTTTCCTTTCTATGTTGCATGCAATTAGAGGTAGAATTGCTAAAGGTTATGAGAGTCATTGGTGTATTGTGGGTGTTGAAACCCACTTTTGTTGCCATATGTGTGGTGTCTTCCCTGGCTGGGAATTTACTTGATATTGCTGCATTCTGATGAGTATTATGTTTTCCCTGGCCGGGAATTATATTATGTGTTGTACTTTTATTTCGGGATAGCTCTATTTATGGGGAGACTCTGCCCAATTTTTTATAAAAGTCCACAATGGTAAAGTATCATCTGAATTCCCGAATGATTTTATGGGAAGCATGTGCCACACATAATGATTAATACACTAATCAAGGGTTAAGTATTTGGGGTCCTTACATTAGTGGTATCAGAGCAGTGGTTGCTCATTGGGGCTGTTGAGGGCCTAGGAAGTTATTGATAGCACATATTTATGCATGATGGCATTAATGTTATACGACATGACTAATTGTTTATGTGCTTATATGATATGAAAAGTGGTATTGCTAACCATTGTGGTTGCAGGAATCGTGTGGAACACGATAGGATGGCATTAATAGTGATGTCTAACACTCTATATGCTACGTGCCAAGGAACCTGATTTTGGAAGAAAATCAGGGAAAAGAAAGATGTGATGTATTGTCTGATGACAGACTGGGTAGACAACCGACAGTGGAATACTTCGGTATGGTCTCAATTATTATTGAATATACTAATGCGTTTGTTCATATAATGTTCAAGCAAGGAAGGTGCGTAAGAAACATACGGGCATCAAACGGTAACATATTCTTAAACTATGACTTTGCATTGATTGCATAAGTGTTTATGACGATGATTATGATAAGTAAGTTAAGATGATGGTGTTTATGATAAGTAAAGATGATATGATGTTTATGATGATGATTATGATAAGTAAGTTAAGATGATGATGTTTATGATAAGTAAAGATGATATGATGTTTATGATGATGATTATGATAAGGAAGTTAAGATGATGATGTTTATGATAAGTAAAGATGATATGATGTTTATGATGATGATTATGATAAGTAAGTTAAGATGATGATGTTTATGATAAGTAAAGATGATATGATGTTTATGATGATGATTATGATAAGTAAGTTAAGATGATGATGTTTATGATAAGTAAAGATGATATGATGTTTATGATGATGATTATGATAAGTAAGTTATGATGATGATGTTTATGATAAGTAAAGATGATATGATGTTTATGATGATGATTATGATAAGTAAGTTATGATGATGATGTTTATGATAAGTAAAGATGATATGATGTTTACGATGATGTTTACGATGATGATGACTATGACGATGTTTATGATGACGTATATGAGATTGGGTAAGATGCCCATATGGTAAGAGGCCATACAATGTTATTATGTGGTAAGACGCCACGGGGTAAGATGCCCATATGGTAAGAGGCCATACAATGTTATTATGTGGTAAGACGCCACGGGGTAAGATGCCCATATGGTAAGAGGCCATACAATGTTATTATGTGGTAAGACGCCACGGGGTAAGATGCCCATATTGTAAGAGGCCATACGATGTTATTATGTGGTAAGACGCCACGGGGTAAGATGCCCATATGGTAAGAGGCCATACGATGTTATTATGTGGTAAGACGCCACGGGGTAAGATGCCCATATGGTAAGAGGCCATACGATGTTATTATGTGGTAAGACGCCACGGGGTAAGATGCCCATATGGTAAGAGGTCATACGATGTTATTATGTGGTAAGACGCCACGGGGTAAGATGCCCATATGGTAAGAGGCCATACAATGTTATTATGTGTGGTAAGACGCCACGGGGTAAGATGCCCATATGGTAAGAGGCCATACAATGTTATTATGTGTGGTAAGACGCCACGGGGTAAGATGCCCATATGGTAAGAGGTCATACGATGTTATTATGTGTGGTAAGACGCCACGGGGTAAGATGCCCATATGGTAAGAGGCCATACGATGTTATTATGTGATAAGATGCCACAGTGTAAGATGCCCATGTGCATGAATATGAACCAGGGAAAAAGAAAAGAAGTTAATGAATAACCAGCTAGCTTACTCAACTATGATTTCGTACATTTACTGTTATAGCTATAAGATGATGATGTATAAGATGATGATGCTATGAGATGATGATGCTTATAAGATGATGATGTATAAGATGATGATGCTATAAGATGATGATGCTATAAGATGATGATGTATAAGCTGATGATGCTATGAGATGATGATGCTTATAAGATGATGATGTATAAGATGATGATGCTATAAGATGATGATGCTATAAGATGATGATGTATAAGATGATGATGCTATAAGATGATGATGCTTATATGATGATGATGTATAAGATGATGATGCTATAAGATGACGATGCTTATTTGATGATGATGTTATAAGATGATGATATTTATGAAATGATGATGCTCATATGATGAAGATGTTATAAGATGGTGATAATTATAAGATGATGATTTTAATCATTCATGTCAAGAATTAATGACTATATGCATGGCTATGAAACAGGGACATTGGAGTGTCCAGGGTGTATAGGCATTAGAGGAATGTTGGGTAAAGACCCACTACTCTATTGATTTTCTTCCCACAGTATGGTATGCCGTGCGGAAACGTCCATCTTATTGGTAGGTTTGAGGTGAACCTAGAGATGCAGCGACTAGTTTGTCTGCCGTGTGTGTGCAGCACCAAGAGGGGCTTGTTAGAACCGTTATACTGCTCGTAGGAACCAAGTGTGGCAAATCGTAAGGTGATACGATGTGGATTGTGGTGGACTCTAGTAGTCACCATGTCATCGAGGTTGAGGTTGTGCATACCTCACTGAAACGTGTATACGGTTATGTTTAAATCTTGGTGAGACTTGTCTGGGACAGCTCATGATGTTGAGGTACCAACAAGAGAGTCATCAAGTCGTCGTTGATTCGATCTGGGAATCCATGTATTTGGGATGCAATGGGTTTATTGCATGTCCTTTCAAATTTGAAACTCTGAGGAGTCTCGATTGTTTCTTTATGACCAGGATGTGGTTCTTGGGATATCCGGAGGTGGACATCTTATGAGATATCTTTCGTGTGAATCTATGGCCGTGAGTTGCCCAACTTGAGTTGCAATGATGCGACTGCTCCTTCGATAGAGGAGGTTTGGAAGTGGAAACCAGGTTTGGTATGTGTACACCGTGGTGTACTGATGTTTCCCTTGTAACGATGTATGTTAGACATCGTGAGTCATGATAAGAGATGTCAATGGATGATATCTACGATGGAATCGGGAGCGATTCGAATCCTTGCAGTTTCAGTTGACTAACTGCTTTTGGATTATTAGCGTTGAGTTGTGCTGACGCTCTTTGACGTTATGATGGATTTGGAAGTCTATTCCACTCCAGAGTTTGACACGAGGTCAACGTTCTCACGGTTGAGGTGTCATTTAGGATGCGTTCATACTAGTCGTATTAGAACTAAGGATGACTGTCCGACCTACAGCCGTAAGTATTGGTTGTTTTGCAGTCATGAAAGGCTGACTTTTAGGATGACCCGCATTGAGGTACGTTTTGCCTCTTGGGTGATATATTGGTTTTGGGTAAGTCGCCCTGTTTCAGAGTTTGATGAGAAGTAAGTATCCTCGCGTTTATTAATACGATTCTGTTATGATCAAGAATCGAGGTTATGGCTCCATGTTGTGGTGTACCCCGGGTGTTACGGGATACACCGGTGCTAATTTCGAGGATGAAATTCTTTTAGTGGGGGATATTGTGATGACCAGGGATTATAGATGTTAATCCCGGAGTGTTAATAACCTCTAAAGTTGTTTTACGTAGCGATTTGGAGTTTAATCGCGGTGTTGGGCCTTCTGGGCTCGTCTATTTGAGTAGTTGGGATCGTTGGATCTCGAGGTTGAGATTGTATTCTCATTTCGGTGAAAACCTGTGAGTTGGGTTTTAATGCGTCTCGGGATCTCGGGTGCTTGGTGTGGGCACCGGTAGGGGGTTTTTGAGTTAGAGAGAGAATTTTTGAAAACAGATGATTTTTAATGAATCATGATGTATTTGTGGGGCTATTAGTATTTCGGGGTATTTTGCTATAAATACAAGTTGAACCCGAGATTTTTATTAAAATTCCATTTTAGCCCCAACCCGCCTCTCTCTCTCTCTCCCGCCGATTCCCGATTTTTTCCCCAGCCCCGCGCACGAAAACGCCTCGCCCGCCGCCGTCCGGCCGCCGTTCGGCGCGTCCGACCTACCCACGGCTTCGTCTCGTCCAGGCGCTCCTTTCCCCTCCGTCAATTCGAAGTTTCGTCGCGTGTGGAAGTCGGATTTCGCTGGAATGCGCCGATCCCCAATTTCTAGGGTTCTTCGATTTTGGTCCGATTTCTTCCGATTTTCGATTGGGTAACCTCCCTTGCCCCTTTTTCGTCGTTATTGTGTAATTCCCTGCCATTTTTTTGTTCGATTTGTTCGAATTATTGCTGTTGGTGGGATTGGTTCGAATTTATGCATTTTTCGTGGGTTAAGGTTCGAAAATTGTGATTTTTGGCAGGGGTGTGGCGATTCTTGTTATGGGTCGTTTATTACATGTTTTAGATGTATAAGGATGTTTAATTGTGTTCGAATTTATGGCTTTGAATTCGAATTTTGGGGATTTTTGGCAAGGGTGATGATTCTTGCTATTAATGGTTTAATTCACTTTTTAGATGAATTATGGTGTTTAATTTGGGTTCGATTTGTGAGATAAGGGTTCGAAAATTTGTAGGGTATCCTTGAACAATTTTCGTTGTTGTCTCATTCGTTCCCCTCCCTGCATGTACCCTGCCCCGGGTCTTTTAAATGATTTATTGTCGTGTGTTGACGATATGTTGAGGGTTATGGGTGTGCTTGAGCATGGGTTGCATGTTCGTAAATAATCGTGAATTATTTATCGTGTTAGCACATCATTCCTCGGGGCATGGAACTCGAGCAAGGTTTGGCTCGGACTTCGAGGATTTAAGGTACGTTTAGCGTACGAGCATAGCTTAAATGATGTTTTACAAGTATGATGCATGATTTAAAATACATGAAATGTTTTATTATGATGGCACCGCGACTTGGTTACGTTATGTTGATTCACATGGTGAAATGCTTGGTGCCGCTATGAAGCGAGCAAATGATGGGTGTGGTCGCTACGGAGCGAACACCAGTAGTATGACGCTACTTTGAAGTAAGAAATGAAAATGTGGTGTTGATTAGATATCTAGGATATCTGTATTTTATTCCCTATTGGTAATGAATAGGAACAGAGACGTGGTTAATCAGAGAAGTGATTAACTAGTATCGGAAGTTAAGGAAGTCTCAATATGATATCTAGAATTATGATAATTGCTAGATAAAGAAATATGTTATGAAATGTTGTTAATTCGAAACTGGTTAGGGTTAACCAATATGATGATTAACTGCATATTCAGGATTTGATGATTTATCTGTTTTGAGAACAGGGTTATTACAGGGGTACGCTAGGATGATGATGATACCATCCAGGAAGTGTCACATATGTTCCACAATATTTACATTTTCGTAAATTATGTATTATGTCATTATGATTATGAAATTGTGGAATTGGTATGCTCACCCCGTTGGGGGCTGTCTCTGTTGGGACAGGTGAACAGGTACATCGATGGCTTTGGAGATGAGCTCGAGCTGTTGATTGGATGTACTCTCAGGATCGTGGTACCAGGGCTTGATGGAGCACGGTATCGTATAGAGTACCTATATATATATATACCCATGATGGTTATACACATATTTATGATGCTCGCATGTGAGCACGATTATACTTGTTTATGGGTTGTATATAAAGGCATGAGCCTTTCTCTCTTTCCTTTCTATGTTGCATGCAATTAGAGGTAGAATTGCTAAAGGTTATGAGAGTCATTGGTGTATTGTGGGTGTTGAAACCCACTTTTGTTGCCATATGTGTGGTGTCTTCCCTGGCTGGGAATTTACTTGATATTGCTGCATTCTGATGAGTATTATGTTTTCCCTGGCCGGGAATTATATTATGTGTTGTACTTTTATTTCGGGATAGCTCTATTTATGGGGAGACTCTGCCCAATTTTTTATAAAAGTCCACAATGGTAAAGTATCATCTGAATTCCCGAATGATTTTATGGGAAGCATGTGCCACACATAATGATTAATACACTAATCAAGGGTTAAGTATTTGGGGTCCTTACAGAGAATCACATAATTTTTTCAAAACTGAATCTCAGGAAATCATATTTTTCCTTTTGAAATGGGGAAATGAACCCTGGAAGATTATGAGCATGTATATTGACACTGCTTCATTTGCTTATGGGACTTATAAGTCACGAAATTATTATGAGCAATTACTCATAAATAATCCATGCGACATTACGCGATTTCCTTTAAATCAGAAGGAAAACTTTACATTTAGTAAAATTATTATTAAACGAGTAATAACTCCGACTGAATGGGGAATATCACCTGTTAAGGAAAAAGAATTTGCTTTTCCTAAAAATCAAATGATTAAATATAATTATTGGGACTATGTTGAAGCCTTTCATAAAGTCTTCTTCTATGAAAACAATAAAAAACGACATTCGTGGTTTATTAAAATTTGTACTGAAGTATATAAACATGATATTCCAAATTGGTTTATAAATTGGTGGGGCAAATACTCATAAAATTTTACCAGAAATTTATAAAACTTATTTTGATGAATGGACTGATTTATCTCCCATATTAATTCAATTACAACAACAAAGTTCTGGTATAACAGGATAGCATCTTTCTATTTCTTTGTTGAATTTTCTATTCCTTGGCTTTGGAAATGGTCGCCAGAAGTGTCTTATACTGACACTCATATCCCCTGCCTTAAAAGGACTTTTTATTCAAAATTTTGGGATAAAATGTTAAAGGAAAACCCAGACACCAAACAAATGTTTGGAATAGATACTTTGGAACTGATTGTGGATACCATTGCTACCTATCAAATTGATAATTTTGTTAAAAATTCGTTTGAGCAACCTTCACCATTCGAACATATTGCTCGAAAATGCCGAATGAAATCCGAGGTAATGACTAAGGAGAAAATGATTGAAGAATATTTGGAAGCAATGAAGAAGGATTTATTAACCAGATTTGATGATGATAACATGTCTGGAAAATCAATTTCTGAAGATTTACAGGATGCACCGGATCCCAATATTCCTTTCGATGATATTTTTGAAACATTCAAAGCCACTATGATGGAAACTGGGTCTACTGGATCCACATTCAAAGAAAAAGATAAGGCTTTATGAAAAGAAGATGCTGATTCCGCCTTATCCGGCTCAATGGAAGACAAACTTTAGTGGATATGACTGAAGAAGCATATTACTTTAATAAAGTATTGTACGATAGAATATATTCCATCCACTATCTTATTACTTTATTTTAGTGGGTCTTCTGTTGTAAATTAGTGTGGTTCCTATTTGTACTTTTTTATTAATAGTCTGTACTATTTTTATTTTGTGTTTGAAGTCCGGATTTGAAATCCGATGTTTCACTCCTATATAAGGAGCTTTTATTTTCTTTGTTCAGCAGACTGAAAAATATCCACTCTTGTAATATTCTCGTCCATCCTAATAAACAGTTTGCATTTGGTTTTAACTACTAATCTGCTCTTCCCTTTTGTAAGTATTCTTTTATCTATATTTTTATTTTTATTTATAAAAATTATGATAGGCTAAATACTTATTTGTGTTAACTTAAATCTCATTTACTTACTTATGCCTTGAATTGGTCCTTACGTAATATAATTATTGGGACTATGTTGAAGCCTTTCATAAAGTCTTATTCTATGAAAACAATAAAAAACGACATTCGTGGTTTATTAAAAATTTGTACTGAAGTATATAAACATGATATTCCAAATTGGTTTACAAATTGGTGGGGCAAATACTCATAAAATTTTACCAGAAATTTATAAAACTTATTTTGATGAATGGGTTGATTTATCTCCCATATTAATTCAATTACAACAACAAAGTTTTGGTATAACAGGAATAGCATCTTTCTATTTCTTTGTTGAATTTTCTATTCCTTGGCTTTGGAAATGGTCACCAGAAGTGTCTTATACTGACACTCATATCCCCTGCCTTAAAAGGAATTTTTATTCAAAATTTTGGGATAAAATGTTAAAGGAAAACCCAGACACCAAACAAATGTTTGGAATGGATACTTTGGAACTGATTGCGGATACCATTGCTACCTATCAAACGGATAATTTTGTTAAAAATTCGTTTGAGCAACCTTCACCATTCGAACATATTGCTCGAAAAATGCCGAATGAAATCCGAGGTAATGACTAAGGAGAAAATGATTGAAGAATATTTGGAAGCAATGAAGAAGGATTTATTAACCAGATTTGATGATGATAACATGTCTGGAAAATCAATTTCTGAAGATTTACAGGATGCACAGGATCCCAATATTCCTTTCGGTGATATTTTTGAAACATTCAAAGCCACTATGATGGAAACTGGGTCTACTGGATCCACCTCAAAAGAAAAAGATAAGGCTTTATGAAAAGAAGATGCTGATTCCGCCTTATCCGGCTCAATGGCAGACAAACTTTAGTGGATATGACTAAAGAAGCATATTACTTTAATAAAGTATTGTACGATGGAATATATTCCATCCACTATCTTATTACTTTATTTTAGTGGGTCTTCTGTTGTAAATTAGTGTGGTTCATATTTGTACTTTTTTATTATTAGTCTATACTATTTTTATTTTGTGTTTGAAGTCCGGATTTGAAATCCGATGTTTCACTCCTATATAAGGAGCTTTTATTTTCTTTGTTTAGCAGACTGAAAGATATCCACTCTTGTAATATTCTCGTTCATCCTAATAAACAGTTTGCATTTGGTTTTAACTACTATTCTGCTCTTCCCTTTTGTAAGTATTCTTTTATCTATATTTTTATTTTTATTTATAAAAATTATGATAGGCTAAATACTTATTTGTGTTAACTTAAATCTCATTTACTTACTTATGCCTTGAATTGGTCCTTACGTATCTTATGAATAAATCATTCTAGGTTTGAATATTAAAACTGGCATTTAAGAACTATTGTACTATTGCCCGCTTATGACGAGGTGTGTCGATTAGGGTGTTTTTGTACTGTTATAGTTCAAGGATTGACAAATTTGATATTCTGTAGAAGTCTTAGGTTAATGATGAATTCATAAGAGGTCTCGAATGGTATCAGAGCCATGTTAGGTATTAAGTTAAGCAGAAGATGATGAGAGTTAACACAAATAGCCTTATTCAAATAATGAATTTAAACCTTATCAAGAAACAGAATACTGTTAAGAACAGTATGGTACAAGAATATGATGTACCTCAGAATTTAGAATCATTAAATCGATGGACAATTCCTAAAATTGAACCTAAACTTATATATAAGTTAGGAGCTTTTGAAAGATTAGGAATTAAACAAATTGTTAAAACTACTGAAGAAGCAGTATCATTAAATAATGACGAAATGGTTTTAAAATTACTTAGTGAAAAAAATATTTTACCTTATATTGAAACTCATAAATTTCTTCACATTGGGTTAGTGCAAATTGCTTTTAAACCTTTAACCTTAGAAGGATTACCAGAAAGCTTTATAGCAGCCTTAAGAGATGGTAGAAATTTAAATTGGAAACAATCTTTGATTGGAATTATTCAATCTAGTTTGACTCATGGCCCTGTTTATTTTGATGTTTATCCAAATTTACAATTATCATTATCTGATATTAATATATTAGATGCTTTAACATTAAATGTTAAAACTCATGGTTATAATTATGCTCCAGGAACAGAAATAATTTGTATCTGTTATCGAATTTATTATAAACCTTTGCATACATTAAATCCTCAATGTAGGAGAATGGATAAACCAATTAATGAAACAATATTAATTGAAACTAATTTTAGTCGATCAAACATTACAACACGTAGAGCTATTAAATGGGATGAAATTGTTTTCCCTCATAACTGGACAATTGAACATGCGATTTCTGTTCAAACCAGAATTCAAAACAATTTAGTTGATATTATACGAACAAATGATGGTTCAATTCAACTACAATTTGAACCAAATAATCAACAAAAATTATTACAATCTATACCTAGATCTTTAAGATCTAACATCTAAGTCATATTCATCTTTTTCTCATATTTCTCAAATGGAGGAAGATAATTCTTCTCATGGAGCTTCCACATCTACTGTGCTGAATCCAATTGATAATTTGCATCATGAAAGGATAAGTAAATTATATATCAATCGAGACAATATAGTCAGAGGATTAAAAGAATCAAAAATAACTGAACCAGAAATGAATTTTTCTTTATGAATAATACACCCAAAATAGATTTTAGCCCTGGATCTAGTGCCAGGCAGAAAATAAAAAATGAATTTAATCAACCTAAATGTGAACAATTTAGAAAATGGTTTTTTGATACTATTTCAAAAGAAAAACAAACCTGGTTACAAAATAAATTTTATAAATTCTGTTCTGATCAAAATTCTTATCTACCATTTATACCATGGTTTATATCTACATATGTTGAACCTTATATTCAAGTATTAGAAATGACATATAAACTTTCGAATGGCAATATTTTGAGAAATTTATATCCTCCTCAACAACCCTTTGAAATTGAAAAGGAAGGAACGATTCTTAATTTTTCAGCATTTTCAAAATTAATGGAAATTGCAACTTTGCAGATTACTTGTCAATATTAATAAATTATTAAAACAACAAAATTATACAAATTTTTTCCTTATAATATTAGGAGAACAAATTAATTTGTTACACAATCGTATTGAAATTATTAATAAAAATTTTACTCAGATACAATCATCAGTATCTATAACACCACCATCAGAAATTATACTTGCAACCCCTAGTATACAACCTCCACCTGAAATCAAAGATTTTAAATTAAAATCAATGATTGAATTAGAAACATTTTTAAATAATAAATTTCAAGATTTAAATCTTTCAGTTTCAGTTCTTGATAATGATTTACAAGAACAAATAGAGACTACTCAAGATCATAAACAAGTTTTTAATGATCAAATAAATAAATTAAAAAATAAATTGGCTGATCGACCCATACAAAGATTATTTTATTAAAGGAGACCTTCTTCTATGGATACTCTACATGAAGAGTCAGAGTATATTGTTAATAACAGTTATAGTGGTAAACATATTTATGAATAGAATTTTGATGGTTATCTTGATAAACAAATTTATAACGTAGCTCATAGGATGCTAATGTATTCTACTATTTGCAAAAGTAATGGCAATAATGATAAAACTATTGCTAATATGATTATTGCTGGATTTACTGGTCAATTAAAAGGCTGGTGGGATAATTATTTAACTCTAGGTAATAAAGAGGAAATTATGAATACAGTTAAACAAGAGAATAATAACATTGTAGAAAATGCAGTCTACACTTTAGTTGTTAATATTATTGATCATTTTACTGGTAGATATTTTGAACAAAATGAAAATATTCGAACTCTTTTACAGAATTTACGATGTAAAACACTAACTGATTTTAGATGGTATAAAGATACATTTCTCAATAGAGTTATGGAATTACAAGATTGTAATAGTTCACATTGGAAATCTAAATTTATTGATGGCTTACCTCATCTCTTTGCTGAAAGAGTTAGGAAGAATCTTAGAAAAGACCATATTAATATTCCTTATGATTCATATACATATGGAAAACTTATTGGCACATGTGTCCAAGAAGGATTAGCCATATACAACGAAATTAATTAAATCAACAAATCAAAAGACAAAATTTGTCTGAACAAAAACAATTAGGACAGTTTTATGAGCAATTTGGTATGGACATACCCTCACAGAATAAGATTTATTCTAAAAATAAAACATTCAAAAATGAGAAAAATTTTCAAAAACCTTATTATAAGAAAATGAGAAAATATTCTCAAAAAAGATTAGATCAAAAAAGGAAAGGAAAAAATTTAGACAATCAGCTAAAATACCTAAAAAACAAAATATAACTTGTTTTAGATGTGGTCATCAAGGTCATTATGCTAATAGATGCAAAATGAAAGAAAAAATTAATAATTTAGATATCCCTGATAATATTAAGGATGCTCTTAATACAATATTAGTACACTCTTCTGATAATTCTGAATACTCATCAGACTCATCTTATGATTCGAATGATTCAGATGAATCAAAACATCTTCAGGTTTTAGAGAATGAATCTAGTCATTCAGAAACAGATTGTTGTAAATCTTGTTCTATTGGACAACCATGCATTAAAACTATTTCTGATGAATCAAATGATTCATATTATAAAATATTATTGCAATTCCAGGATTTAAATATTAATACTTTAACTAATACCAATATATTAGAATCAAGTTTGTTGTTCTTTTGAAAGTATCAAAAAACCATTTTCTAAATTGTTCCCATTTAGGTTGATTAAATTAATTTTTTTATTTTCTGTCTGGCACTAGATCCAGGGCTAAAATCTATTTTAGGTGTATTATTCATAAAGAAAAGTTCATTAATATGTTGACAAGTAATCTGCAAAGTTTCATTAATATGTTGACAAGTAATCTGCGAAGAGGTGGCCGAGGACAAATTCCAGAACATATTATAGCTCAACATGGACCACGTAAGCTCATAGCTAAAAATTTATCTCAAGAGCAGGATCCTTTATATCAGGAATTCCTTGCTTTTAAACAACAGAAAGAGGGTAATATCCTTGAAACTGAAACAACAGCATCATATGCTAATATCGTTAATAACGAGGAAGGAGAATCACATAATTTTATCAAAAATGATTCTCATGAAATCATATTTTTCCTTGAAGATATTGATTTGAAATGGGGAAATGAACCGTGGAAGATTATGAGCAGGTATATTGACACTGCTTCATTTGCTTATGGGACTTATAAGTCACGAAATTATTATGAGCAATTACTCATAAATAATTCATGCGACATTACGCGATTTCCTTTAAATCAGAAGGAAAACTTTACATTTAGTAAATTATACACCCAAAATAGATTTTAGTCAAGCAACAAGTTATTTATGGTTATTAGTTACTATATGCGTTACTTTCTAAAGTTTTTCTCTAACAAAATTTAATAATTTGGCAAGCACCTGGATTAGATCTGATCAAGCACAAACGCAATATATTTGAGAAGATGATAAATTTAGATCTGATAAATTTAGTTATATGTATTCTTACATATGAAATCCTTTTATAATTTAGTTAGTAATTCTTTATTTTAAAATCATATATAATAAGTTGATGAACGGTGCATGAAGACAATTATTTATTTTAATATGAGTAATATGACATGATATTCATTACAATATAATCTATATATAGCCTCCAGTCCCACAATCTCATCTATGTATCTCTCGTCGTGATCTTCTTGGTGGCTCAGCTTGCACAACATTAGGCGCTTGTGATTGATCAGATCTAATCCTGATGCTGGACTCACCAATATTATGATACTGTGGAGACAGGTCGGAGAATGCAACAGGTGAGACATTAAATGCGGACGTGATTGTGAAGAACCTGGGCTCCAAGCATAAGATCCGTAAATGCGAATCCACTGTAAGACTGGGTTGGATCAGATATATAAGGAGTATATGGTGATGGCTCAATCTGGTGGGCAGGTTGCGGCACGTAATAGTCATAAGCGGTAGAATCGTAGCGGAATGATGAACGATGTGCTGTTGATGTGTCACCTCCGTCATATGATGTAGTCGTAAATGGAAGGATGTCATCACGAGCGTCTACTGGAGTTTCAGACCTACTTGTTTGTCTTCTCCTCCGACTGTCCCCCTACTGCTAGTTGGTTGTCGTGCAGGTATAGTATCTTGATTGCGTTGCTTCTGAGCAAGTCCTCTCACTTCAACCGCAATTGCTATATTATGTTATAATAAATGTCTGACCCTTGGTGAGATCGCATCGTCCTAGCTCAAACTCGAGCAACTAAGTCTGAGTTGTGGAATGCGTTTTAAAAACGCACTTCCGAATTGCGTTTTTTAGAATTCTGACCGGTCAACGAGTTGGGAAAAACGCATACAATTATATAATAAATATATGGGAAAAACGCATACTCGGTATGCATTTTTCCTATATATTATATAATATTATATATATATATATTATAATATTATATATATATTATAATATATATATATATATTATATATATATTATATAAATTATATTAATTTATTATTATATTAATATTAATAGTTATTATTATATAATAATAATAATTCAACTATTAGTTTATTTTAATCAAATGAATACTTATATTCAAGCAACAAGTTATGTATGGTTATTAGTTACTATATGCGTTACTTTCTAAAGTTTTTCTCCAACAAAATTTAATAATTTGGCAAGCACCTGGATTAGATCTGATCAAGCACAAACGCAATATATTTGGGAAAATGATAAATTTAGTTATATGTTTTCTTACATATGAAATCCTTTTATAATTTAGTTAGTAATTCTTTATTTTAAAATCATATATAATAAGTTGATGAACGGTGCATGAAGACAATTATTTATTTTAATATGAGTAATATGAAATGATATTAATTACAATATAATCTATATATAGCCTCCAGTCCCACAATCTCGTCTATGTATATCTCGTCGTGATCTTCTTGGTGGCTCATGTTGCACAACATTAGGCGCTTGTGATTGATCAGATCTAATCCTGATGCTGGACTCACCAATATCATGGTACTGTGGAGTCAGGTCGGATAATGCAAAAGGTGAGACATTAAAATGCGGACGTGATTGTGAAGAACGTGGGCTCCAAGCATAAGATCCGTAAATGGGAATCCACTGTAAGACTGGGTTGGATCAGATATATAAGGAGTATATGGTGATGGCTCGATCTGGTGGGCAGGTTGCGGCACGTAATAGTCATAAGCGGTAGAATCGTAGCGGAATGATGAACGATGTGTAGTTGATGTGTCACTCCATCATATGATGTAGTCGTAAATGGAAGGATGTCATCACGAGCGTCTACTGGAGTTTCAGACCTACTTGTTCGTCTTCTCCTCCGACTCTCCCCCCTACTGCTAGTTGGTTGTCGTGCAGGTATAGTATCTTGATTTCGTTGCTTCTGAGCAAGTCGTCTCACTTCATCCGCAATTGCTATATTATGTTGTAATAAATGTCTGACCCTTAGTGAGATCGCATCGTCCTCGCTCAAACTCGAGCAACTAAGTCTGAGTTGTGGAGTGCGTTTTCAAAAACACACTCCCCAATTGCATTTTTTAGAATTCTGACCGGTCAACGAGTTGAGAAAAACGCATACAGAATATGCTTTTTTCCCATATATTATATAATAAATATAATACAGAAATATGGAGTCCAAATAAACTGCAATACAGAAATGTTTTAAGATTTGTTAAGACATTAACATAAATAATTACAGACATTAATATACAAGTTATGTAATAAATACTTAAGCACTAAATTTACCTGATCCCAATACATCCGATCTAGTGTGTCTCGAAATACACTTAAAGCATGTCGGACGGTGTGTCCAAATGTGCAAAATTGAGACCATCTAAATAATATCGGCATGATAATGTTAATACACTAAATTGTGAATAATATAACATCAATAAAATCTATGATTATACCGTGCACCATATGGGGGGATAGGAAGTGTGTGATCTTCATCTACTACAATTGGGCCTTCTGGTACTCGAGTACCATGAGTTATGGGATGGATACTCTTGATTCTCGTATATGCCCAAATCTGAAATTTTTATGATTGGAATATGAAGTTAATATAACATAATGTAAGTTTTTATCCACTTATATTAAAGTTGGTGAGGCTAGTAAATATTATTACCTGTACAAGTTGCATTGCACCACCGATATTTGTTCTTCCTTTCTTAGATCCATTGCACAACTCACGATAAAGGAATGCAAGCACTGCACTACCCCAACTAAACTTACGAGCTTTTGAAATATCGTGTAGATGACGGATGTATAACATCGAGACAGAAACGATGTACGCCTCGTGGGGGGCATAAATTCAGGCACACATTGAACAACACGAAGAAGACCTTTGTGCTTATCAGAAATTAGAAAAATCCCAGATGTCTCACGAATTATGTGTCTGGCCAGCATCTGAAGAAACCATCTCCAAGACATCAATGTCTCCTCATCCACAATCGCAAAAGCCAAAGGTAGAACTTGCTGATTAGCGTCAATTCCGACTGCAATCAACAACTTGTGCTTATACTTCGTATATAAATGTGTTCCATCAACACTTATCACCTTTCGACAATGTTGCCCCTGGATGCATGGACAGAATGCACAGAATACATATTTGATGATCTTTCGATTTGGTACGTTTGTGTCAATATGATCCCACTCAATAATTGTGTCCTCGCTGTGTTGCTTCAGGGCAGACATATACCTCGGCAATTGTGACACTGAGCTCTCCCAAGTGCCGTATACTTGCTCCCTAGCAGCTTTCAAACCATGCCAAGCCTTATGATATGATATTTCGAACCCATACTTTACTTACACCGTCTCTTGAACGAATTTAACCTCATAAGTAGGATCCTTCCGAACAAACCCAATCAACAAACTGGCAACCACATTCCTACTCAAGTTACGATGGTCAATAGACAACTCATTCATTAGGCACGTATGATCTCCACCATACTTTGTAATTTTAAACACATTCATTTTCTCTTTAAATATCCCTCTTACCATCCAATCACATGGCGTCACTAGAGAAATATGATTACAAACAACTTTCCATAATTTGGGCGTGCTCTCAATGACGTGATACTCTCGTCTAGCCACCCGTATTGAAAAGTCCACCACTGCTGACTGCAAATGTGATTTACTTTTAAACAACATACCCAACTCCAAATTTCCCTTCACATGATCATAGAATTTTCCTCAGACACCAGTCGGGATATCAACAGAATCAACAGGTACCTCCGGAAATGTTGTTGAGAAGTATGGAAGTACTGGAAAATGGTGGCGCTCAGGTTGGATCGTGTGGGTTATTGTTGCTTCAGTTTGTTCCACATGTAAAG
Source organism: Haberlea rhodopensis (assembly GCA_907163345.1). Taxonomy (NCBI): domain Eukaryota; kingdom Viridiplantae; phylum Streptophyta; class Magnoliopsida; order Lamiales; family Gesneriaceae; genus Haberlea; species Haberlea rhodopensis. Next base: position 419,740 of record CAJQUN010000077.1, read on the forward strand.
ATGATGGCCCCTCATTCTGTTGGGAAATGGTCTCCAACATTACATCAATTGCTACAGCTTCATCGTTATCATCATCAATATGGACGTTAAGTTCTGACTCTTCAGGTTCAGAATCATCATGATTCTCAGGTCCGAAAAAATCAGCATTAGCATACTCATCTCTACCCTCCTCTATTTCATCATTATCTTCCACTTCAGTTATATTAATATTGTGGGCTTCTACTCCTGCATCAGGTAAACCATCTACTCTCATACTTGCTAGTCCTTGGGTGACAACCGGTATGTTCACGGTTTGATCATCAGTAAGAATTGACATATATGGGCCCCACTCTTGACTATATTGGACGTTTGACGTATTACTATGATGGATCTGTTCTAATTCTATATACAAGTTGACACCAGTATTTCCAACATCAGGGTCAAAGAAAAATCAAATATCACTATCATCTTTGATTTCTAATGGATGCTCGACTCGCCCAGAAATATTATTGAATATATGCTTAGTCCACATTTTAAGTGAATATTGCTGGTTATCGACACATATTTGCTCGTACAGTTTCAACAACATCTCAGACATTGTAATAGTTCGAGGCATTCACATGTATCTTAGTGGAGGTCGATCATAATTTACGGTAATCCCATCGTGTGATATGCGACCGCCATAGTATAACAAAATATCAATTTCACTTCGAATCGACATATTATCTACGGAAAAAGAATTTAAACTCATAAGTTTAAAATATTGTATTTTGTGTGAAACATCAATTTACAAACTAATATGCTAAAAAAATTATATTTTTTCGATTTCAACATAATTCATTATTTTCATATCTAATATTTATGACAATTTTTTTAAAAACAGGGAAAATATCTTTTCAAGTTTTATATTTTTTTAAACTAATACACTGTTGAATATTTACAATATGATAATTATATCATAACAACTCAAAAATTTAATTCTAATGACATAAACGAAAAAAAATTAAAAGCGTACCTCAAAAATCAAGATCCCAAAACCTACACTAAATAACTCTTTGTAAAATAATGTACAATAAAAAAATCAATTTTTTATGAAAAAATTAGTAAAACTTTCCTTTAAGATGAAATAAAAATATGGAAACGAAATTGTGTTAAGCAAGCAAAACTAAAAAAAAAATTAAATTTTTTCGATTTCAACATATTTCATTATTTTCATATCTAAAATTTATTAGAATTTTTTAAAAAACAATTAAGTTATACAAAATACACAATAATTTTTTTTAAAGTTTGGAGAATAAAATTTATATATGAATTTATTAATTTTTTAGAATTAATTTTGTACATGAATAATTATCATAAAATAGGGAAAATATTTTTTCAAGTTTTATATTTTTTTTAAACTAAAATACTATTGAATATTTACAATATGATAATTATATCATAACAATTCAAAAATTTAATTCTAATGACATAAACGAAAAAAAATTAAAAAGCGTACCTAAAAAATCAAGATCCCAAAAGCTACACTAAATAACTCATGTAAAATAATGTACAATAAAAAATCAAATTTTAATGAAAAAATTAGTAAAACATACCTTTAAGATGAAATAAAATATGGAAATGAAAATTGTGTCGCAAGTGAAAGATAAACTGAGCAAGCGAAAGATAGGAACGATATTATGCGTAGTGAATGTTGGCCTTTTAAAGAAGAAAAAACGAAAATTTCAAAAAAATTTTTTAATGGGTCTGTTGACCCACAACCGCGTGCTTTTTGCACGCGGTTGTCAAATCGGTTGACAATGGGTCTGTCAATTTTTTTATGGAGAAATTGCAAGGAAGTGCTCTTTCGGGAAACTTTAATCACTTAAGTCTTGGGAAAAAAACTTTAGTGCAAGAAAATCCAAGTTGGAGAAACTTCTATTCAAATAGGTCCAATTTTCAAATTTTCAAATTTTCAAATCAATTGGGTGTTTTATTTGACTCTTTTACCCCTCAATGGTTAGGTGAGATTGCATTATATTCCCTAGGCTTTTGTTTAGCTTACAAAATGGTCCCTATATAATATTTAATTATCTTTTATATCCTTATATTTATAAAAAAAATTGGCATTTAACGTCTTCTTTTTACAAGTCCCCGTTTTTGCGATCATTGGCACAAATGGTATCAGAGCCTAGGTTTATTCTGGAAATACTATGATAATATCTTGAATATTAATTTGTAACCTATACGGAGGAGACGATTCAAGAAAAATATGGACCCGAACGTTTGTTCGAAGTGTCATTCTTACAGGTGGTATTTCCAGAAATTGGAAAAACTAAATCAAAAGCATATGGCAGAAGCTCAACGCTTCAACCATAAGTGGAAACAATTACGAAGAACATGTTTATGCACATCAGGCATAAATCATTACAAGAAATTGGAAAGGATGGCTAAGAGGCTTCATCGAGTAAACCTCAAACTTCAGTTCCAGTTAGCCGAACTTCAGGAAGACGATCATCCTGAACACGAGGACGTTGTACCAGACCCCAATGATCCAACAGGGTCCGGACCGGATGATTAAGATGGGTGAGCCAACCTTTTGAGAAATCGAGCCAGATTCTTCTAAGATATCTCAAGATCTTAGAGAAATCCAGAAGACAGTGTAGCGCTATGGTTATCTTCAATACCATGTCCCTGCCTAGATCCATCAGATTCAGAGTCAGATGGAGATTATGATTAAACATCAGAAGGAGATTCTTGAAAACCTTCAAGATGTTCAATCCCGAGTGAAGGAATTGGAGTCAAGGCCAAGTCCGACAGGAAGAAGGAACGGAGGATGGTTACCACCGTCCTACGGAACAGAACCCCTTTTACATCAAAAAGGGAAAGCAGAGGAGGTCCGAAGGCCTTTGACAGAGACTGAAAAAATGATTGCAGTCCTACGAGGAGAGCCATTACATCCCAAGTGATGGAAAGAATCAACCTTGAAGATCTACATGATCTTGCTGATTCATTTGCGGGATTCAATCTTGTAGAGTTCAAGACAGGAGAGCTTGTACAAAGACCTCCACCACAAGAGAGATTCGGGTCACACAATCCACCCGAAGGAGATCAAAGTATGCCACATAGGGACGATTTCACCTCAGCAACTTTGGATCCCCCTGTTGGAACAAGGAACTGTTCCCGAAGGCCAGATATTCATCAGACGCCCTACGGGAAATCGCAGCTAGATCCAATCCATCCATACGGACTTATGCTCAACATGGATATATTGGATTTCAAAAACAAAGAAGTTCTTAGTGATGAATGGGCTTCAGCAATGAGGATAGCAGCAGGAACACTTGACTTAAGCAAAGAAGGATTTATTTTACTTCTAAAAATGAGTCTGGAAGGATCAGTCAAGATTTCCTGGGATATGGGAGACCCAGGAACCAAGGAAGAAATTTTAGCCGGAGAGTCCGTGAAAGAAATCGTGGACAAGATGGCAAAATTCTTCAAAATCGGTTTCATTGGAGTAAGCTACTTCGAAGGAATGGAGGAAGAGAAGGCTAAGAAATACAGACAAGCTCTAATTAGCCTGGAACTACACGGCATCTGCTATGTTGACGAATACATCAAACTCTTTACAGAGTATCGATGGAAGTCAAAGATAGCGGAAAAGGATGCAGCAGAGCTGTTCTTTGCCAAAATTCCGAGCCCATTGAGAGAAATGCTTATCCAGGAGTATACACCGCATCCAATCGAGACGGTGTCGAGAAGAATGTCATTTCTTAAAGTGAAGCTAGCGGAGTGGTGCTACCAAGCAAAGCTCCAAAAGAATTTCAAGAAGCTCAGAGGAATCAACAAAATGGCTCCTCTTTGTTGTACGGGAAATGATATCCCTACAATTATTGGGAACTACCCACAAAGGCGAAAGATGAAGAAGCACAAAAGTCATCCATATGCCCGAGGAGGTGGTTCAAGAAGAAGTAGGTCTTCATGGAGACCTAGAAAGTTCTGGTCAAAGCAGAAAGCCCGAAACTACAGATCGGGGCAAAGATCAGGACCAACAAGGAGTAGAATCTCGTCAACAGGTTCTAATCAAGCTAGTTCTAGCAGAAGACCAACAAAGAGGACTTTCAGATGTACACCTACCCGTGCAAATGAGAGTTTCAGAGATTGTAACTGCTGGACATGCGGAGCGATAGGACATATCTCTACAGATTGTCCAGAAAACCAAAGTCGTGGAGTAAGACAGTTGGAGCATACCAAGGAATTTGAAGATGCTGTCTATTTCAGGATTTGGTACAGGTGTATCAATTTGAGGATATTCCCTCAGATGAAAGCATCTACGAAGAAGAGATCTATTCTGAGGAGGGAGGTGAATCTAGCTCAGAATCAGAGTGAAGGAGAGTTCTTCCAGCACGTGACTAGAGAAGAGCTGTCGGGGTTTTTCTCGCATACCACGGTTTCTCATAAAACCCTTATGAGGATCATGAAAGAAGAGCCAAAGCTTCAAATGTATGATGGATTTACAATTGGAGCAATGGAAAAAGCCATGGATAGGATTGGTCTTCGTAGCAGAAAGCATCAGATTATCCATAGGGTGACAACAGGTGAATTTGCGATCCCAATGGAATTCACGGGAAATCAAATTGAGATGCAGTTAATCCCCTACAGAGAAATCCAGGAGATTAAGAACAAGGTCAAAAGAGAAGTTGCTAACACGCTCTCATGGATTCATATTGGAGCCATTAGAGTAATCATCAAGGCAACTTTCAAGGAAGGAATTGATTCGCCCCTCAACCTGGCGATCTTTGACAAGAGAATCCCGAACCTCAAAGATTCTTGTTTAGGAGCTGTGGCAGGAAATCTGTATGCAGGAAAGATGGCCTTCAACATCTATCCAAGGATCGCATACAATTTAGGAGATCGAGACTTCAACGAAGTTCTCACTCTTCATCAAGATTTTAAAAGAGAAGATTTGATGAAAGAAGGGAACAGGCCTTACTCGATCACCTACAAGGTGTCATACGCACTCTAGAATACTCATCACTCCGAGGTATTCTTTAGAAAGGAATTCATCGAAGTCCCCAGAATCTTCGAAGACTTCGCCAAAGCAGTATTGCCGGACATCATTGATACTCCGGCAATAGGAGAAATCGACATGAGGATACAATATCAACCTGTTTTGAACAGAAGCAGGAGCCTCATGATCGAGCCAATATGGATGTCTTTCCAATAAGATAGGTTAATCAGCAACTATCCCGGGGAAAAACAAAAGGCAGCCTCAAGCAGAATTCAGAAAGTTCCTGATGTATTCCAAACAATAGGAAAACTGAAATGCCCAGAAGGCTGGAGAGAAGTGCAGATAGTTTTTGACATCACTGAGAAGAACAATATCTTCCCATGCGATGTCCTATATTATTTGCAACAACCTACAGTAGGCAAGTTTCACGGAAACCTTCAAATTGGTGAAATTGATCTCACCATTGAAGGAATTGCTGGACGGATCCCAGAACAGCTTATTCTAGGGATTGAATTTCTCGAGGAACATAAACCTTGGGAAAGATTGCAAGATGGAATGGAGTTCACGGTGGAAGGAAAAAAATATCGAATCAGATGACCACCAGTCCATTCTCCATATACATCTACATTGGGATGTTATACGAGAAGTACCGGGCAGAATATTTTGCAGCATACATTGACTCAGGAGCTGGAATATGCACTGCCAGATGAGAAATCTTCCCCAAAGACGTTGGTGAGAAATTACCAGCCATTGCCGGAAGAGACTTTTCCAAACGGATCCTTATTCTCAATGAAGGAGTCCGGGGAGCGGAAATAATTATCGGAGGAGCAGGCGGTACCCCGTGGTACAAAGTCAAAACTCCACCTATATATTTCCATGATACAGACGCCGATATGCTGCTAGGAAACAATTTCCTACAGACATTCAAGTGGTTCACGCAGGAGAATGAGACCAGAAGACTTATTTTCACAACCCTTTGTGATCATAAGATTATGGTGCAAAGACTACGGGAGGCGTTCCACAGAAAATTCCCAATTAGTTTTCGCAACAAGCGTGGTGATGAAGGAAAACTTCGACACCCAAAGATGAAAGATCATCGGAAATTTGGAGAAGCCATTCTTCAGTACCGACAACAAGGTCCTAGTGAAAAGGATTCTCAAACCTTTGACTGGGTTAATAACATGTCTTTCAAAGAGCAGGATGAGGAAAGAGTAACTCCAGAAACCCTGTTGCTACTGAAAAATGCGTTACGAGAAAATGTTCCACAACCTGAATCTACCCTCGAAGAGCGAATCACACTAGAGGATATAAAAAGGAAGATTTGTAGGAACTACAACGAGGATCCACTGGCATGGTGGAACAAAAATGAGCTCAGAGCTACTTTGAAGGTTAAAACTGGAAAGAAAATGAGTTTGTTAGGTACAGGCCGATCCCCATGAACTAGGAAGATCGAAAGGATATGCAGATCATACTTAAGGAACATATTGACCTTAAGTTAATCTCCGCAGGTATTTCTCCATACAGCAGCCCAGGATTTCTTGTACGGAATCATGGAGAAATCAAACGAGGAAAACCGAGATTGGTGATCAACTATAAAGGGATCAACAAAATCTTGGAGTTCGATGGATATTTTATCCCAAGCAGTGAACATTTGGTAAATAGCATCAAGAATGCCAAAGTGTTTTTCTAAATTTGATTGCAAGTCTTGGTTCTACCAGATTAAAATGGAGGAAGCAAGCATAAAGTTTACAGCCTTCTCCACGCCACAAGGACATTATATCTGGAATGTTATGCCAATGGGATTGGCAAATGATCCCCAGATATATCAAAGAAAGATGGATAATCTGTTCAAAGATTACTTCAGCTTCATGTTTGTTTATATTGACGACATCCTCATAGCGTCAAAAAAACATGAAAGAACATCTTAAACATCTGGAGATCTTTTCAGACGTTTGTTACAAGGAATGATTAGTGCTTTCCGAAAAGAAAGCAGTGATTGCCACAAGACAGATCTAGTTCCTTGGAATTGAGATCGACGAATCTGGAATTATCCTGCAGAATCATATTGTTGAAAAAGTACAAGGATATCCAGATGACCTCAAATATTTAAAACAACTTCAGAGTTTTTTAGGAGTTGTTAATTTTGCTGGGATGTTTATCAACAATCTAGCAAACCATGGGAAGGTGTTCAGTTCACTACTCAAAAAGGATGTTAAGTTTGAGTGGAATGAAGATCATAGACAAGCTGTCAAACAGCTAAAGGAGGTTTGCAGGCAACTACCAAAGCTTGCACTACCAAACGACGAGGATGAACTGGTATTATACACAGATGCCAGTGATAATTGGTGGACTGCAATTCTCATGAAAATTACACTAGAAGGAGAAGTGCCATGCAGATATTTCAGTGGGCTATTTGATAACAACGAAGTTATCAAAGATGGCACATCAACGAGAAGGAGTTCTTTGCTGTCCGAAAGGCTTTTAAAAAATGGCCATTATTTTTACTTGCAAAGAAATTTATCTTGAAAATAGATAATACTAGTGTTAAGTATTTTCTGAAAAATAAGATTGAATCAAAACCAGAAAAGGCTAGACTTTTAAGATGGCAAGCTGAATGTCAATATTATGATTATGATATTGTCATTGTGAAATCTGATAAAAATATTCTTGCAGATTTCTTAACACGAGATGGAGGGACACATTGCTAGCGATACCCTCAAACGAGTTAGGAATCTCAGGGAAAACCTGGAGATCCTGGAACGAGATTTTGGGACTCTTTGTCTCAATGCAGAGGTCGCAGGAAGACTTCAACGAGCAGATCAGGAACTTGTTACTGATCATATACGAGCATGCTTCCGGGACCACGAACGTTTGTTTGAAGTCTTGAAAGGGCATATCCTTCAGGCAGCACCTTCAACGGTGCAAAAAGAAGTGTTTAGAGAACGTGGCTCATCTAACCCGGAGGCAAGGGATTCAAGTGCCCCTATCACGAGTGCTTCAGATGATACATTCCTTGAGGATGTACAAGCTGAAGCGAATGTTGAAGGTCAGGTGTCATCACAATCTGAACCTTCAAGTCAACCCAGCACCTCTGGGGTAAAAGAGGGAGAGTTGAATCTTAGGCCAATGACTGGCAAATCTAAGGTTCAAACTAATGATGATTTAGTTTCTTCACCTATGCAGGATTACCAGCGCACTTGGGAGAAACTAATTACCAGGCGATGTATCAACCCAGAAAAATCAATAGTTGATATCTCCGGAAAATATCCGAGAGTTTGGATGAAACCAGGCAGCCATCCAAACGATGTTCATGAACGGTATAATTTCGGAGCTCTGGCTTCGGTTTATACTGTGGCACCAGCCTTCTCTAAAATTTCAAAATTAGCAAAATGGATCAGAGAAGCTGTATACAAGACTTGGGCCAATAATCCACATTTGGCCAGAGGCGATATCTTGGAGTTGTATTTTTTCAGTGCTGCTCCAGAACCGGCGAAGAAAGGCTTCATTGAAGCTTTTCATTTTGTGATATCCCCGAAATGATTATGTGCATTTGAACATTTATTATGTTATATGAGGATTATTTTGTTAAATTATGGAGTCGATTTATTTATATTGGGAAATGTTTAGTCATGTGGTGGTCGTGGTCTATTAATGCATTTCAGGGTGCATGTGATATATGTTGGGAAATTGGGTTATGCCATGATTATTTGGGGTGTGTGTTGGTCATTGTGGTATAGCATGTTTAATTAGAATTTGAAGTATTTTATTGATTAAATACTATAAAATATCATGTGAGGATATTTTAATATATCATGCTAAATACCGGGACCAAAACATAACACATCACATAACCCACCACCCAACCACTCCCCTCAACCCATGCCTTTCCCCAGCTCCAGCCATACCCTTCTCCACTCTCCCACTCCACCTTCTCATCTCAGAAATCCCTCCCTTTTTTCACCCAAAAATCGTCCAACATCAGGTAAGCAAGTAGGAAGGTGGAGGCTGCAAATTCTTGGTGAGGAAACCTTCCAAAAGTTGGAGTAAAAAGGGTGAGGAACCATGTTTATGTTATGGTTAATGTTTTGGTTGAGGAGAGTAAATGGCATGTATGGTAGTATTCTTGTTGGAATTTGTTGTTGTGTAGTTTCATGGTAGTATAATGAAGTTTAAGGTGTTTTGTGTTGTTAGAGTTTGATGGCTTTTGGTGTATTATGTGTTAGCAAGTATGATATGCTCGAAAATGGTGGTTTCTCGCGTTTACAGAGCTGCTCCATCGATCGAGAAGTTCCCTCCGATCGATCGCGCATGGCAGAGGAAAATTTTGGAAAGATAATGCTCAGCTCGATCGATCGGTGAGATCACCTCGATCGATCGAGTGAGGCAGCGAGTTGGGCACCAAAAACTATAATATCCCGATCGATCAAGCTTGAAGTGCCGATCGATCGAGAGGCTTGAAATGTTGAAAAATATGGAATTTTGTAATTTGATGAGATTTTGGTTATGGGACTATTATTGGCATCTAATATTTTGTTGTACACTTGTGTAGAGCCTTCACAGATAGCCACACAACGCAAGGGATAGAGTCCTGTAACATACCATATTTTGGAAAGGTACGTAAGCGACGTACGGTTACCCAACGGTAACATGTATTATATGTTTATTAATTTGACACACGATAGTTGCAAGTATGTATCAGTTTATGCATTGTAAGTGTGATACATGTTGATTATGCATTGTAGTTGCATATGTATGTTGTGGAACATTTGGTGTGTATTCCACGAGTCACGGTTATCACAGTGATGATTTTAATGCTTTCCGCTACTATGCCGCTAAAATGTGAAGCGAGGGGGTGGAGGTCCGCTTGCACATTGAAGCGAGGTTTGCCATATGAAGCGAAGTTAGAAATGCCGCTTATATGATGAAGTGAAGGGGGGGGGGGGGGGGGGGGAGGTCCGCTTGTTCTAAAGTTATGTAGCGAAGGGCATTAAAATACACTGATGATGAACTGCTTAAGGATTGATTTCAAGATTTAAGAAGTGAAGTTATGTCATGACATTTGTTTAAAATCGTAATATCAATTATTGATTTAATTATGAGTTATGGTACAGGGACAACCAAAATGGGCGTTTTAAATGCATTGGAATTCAGGAAGTATTTTATATCTATGGTTTATGCATTTACGCTTTACATTCATATTATGTTGAATATGAATTACCATGTGCTCATGTGTTGGGGGTTGTCTTTGTAGGTGCTTTTGACATGGAGAACCAGGGTCGGGGTTGATACGCTGAGCTGTAAGGAGTGCTACAGAATTAGCAGAACAGAAAATACTTTTGTATAGCTTCTACATAGTGTAGACTAACGCTTTAGTTCAGTACACTTTTGTTAGGAATGTATTTAATTCCTTTTGAACTTCTTTGGTACTGTAACTCTTAAGCTCGGGATTATCAACACGGCCTAATACTCTGATTTATGAATGACTAGTTCTCTTAATTGCACCTTAGAATCTTGTTTAGATAACGGGGTCTCACATTTTGGTATCAGAGCAGTGGTTAGAGAACCAGGGAACGAGCGAAGGGTAGCCTTTAGAAACAAGTTGGTTAGGTATTCATTGTTGGGCATGTTTATGCATGTGGTGCATATTTTGTGTATAAGTTGTCATACTAACATGCTTTTGAATATTTCTCCTATTGTTATCTAACGGCTTGTATTACGAACTACTTGTGGTATTGTTGTTAACCCTTATGTTACAGCATGGCGGCTATTAATCCGGAGAAACTCAATGAAGAAGTAGGAGATGTGGGCAGTATAAATGCGAGTGTTGCTCAGACGAATCCTTTACCGCCACCTGTTGTGGGCATGGAGCCCAGTGTACAGATATTGCTGCCGGGGGAACTTAGTCTGACTCAGTTCTTGAGCTATCATCCGCCGCTATTTGAAGGGATGAGACTGGGGAAGCAGCCGAGGAATGGCTTGAGAGAGTAGAGCAGATATTTGTGTCAGCGCCCTGTGCACGGACTGCCTGGCTGAGGTTGGCAGAGTTTCAACTGGCAAAAAAGTCTTCCATGTGGTGGAAAACAACAGTTATGGAGCTGAGAGCTCAGGGTATGCCAGTAGATTGGACTGTGTTCAGGACCCGGTTCCTTAACCGGTATTTCTCCGCCGCTGCCAGACAAGTAAAAGAAGATGAGTTCACCAACCTGAAGCAAGGCAGCATGACTGTATCAGATTATGCAATGCAGTATTCTTCATTGTTGAGGTATGTACCTCATATCGCTGTGAACGGTCATGCCAAGATGAGGCATTTTCTGAAGGGACTGAGGCCAGAGTTATTTGACCGGGTTGTCTCTAACAACCCCAGCGCATTCGATGATGCCCTAACTAGAGCAGAGCTGGCAGAGATTGGGGGCGTGTACAAGGAAGTTGTACCCCCTTTCGTACCACCACAGAGACCGGTTGTTGACAGCCTGAGGCCACGAGGAGACCAGTTTAAGCCTCGTGGGGCTTCTTCATCTCCTAGATTTGGTGGGAAGAAATTTCAGAATCAGAAGCAAGGCAATCGGGGACCAGCACAGGGAAGTAGAACAGGAGGGAACAAATGTGACAACTGTGGAGGATCTCACTTGACACGAGACTGTCGAAGCTGTTATATTTGCGGCAAGATGGGCCACCTGGCTCGGGTTTGCCCCAATCGGGGAGGTCAGGCAGACTTTGGGCCGAATAGGCCAAGATTTGACGTCGGGACGGCACCACAGAGACAGCAGTTTGCACCCCGACCGCAGGGAGGTCAGGCAGCAGGGCCGCCTCAGGGTCAAGTATATGCACTGACTCGAGAGCAGGCAGAGGCAGCTCCGAAGGAGGTGATTGCTGATTTTGACTGTATTGTCGGTATTGATATGTTGAGCAGATACCAGGCCGTGGTTGATTGCCGACAGAGGATGGTGCGTTTTCTGTCTGATCAGGGGTTTCAGTGGACCTTCTATGGGGATGGCTCTTGTCCAAGGATTCCGTTGATTTCGCCAGTTAAGATGTCACGGTTGTTAGAATGTGGTCACACATGCTATCTTATTTATGCCGTGGACGTATCAGAGGAAAAGGAAGAGTTGAGGATCGAGGATATACCAGTAGTTGTGGAATTCACCAATGTGTTTCCGGATGAGATTCCAGGTTTTCCGCCGATCAGAGATGTTGAGTTTGAGATTGAGTTACTGCCAGGGACATCTGTTATTTCTCGTGCCCCTTATAGAATGGCACCGACAGAGCTGAGGGAGCTGAAGGTGCAGTTGCAGGAACTCCTCAACAAGGGGTACATTCGTCCTAGTGTATCGCATTGGGGTGCGCCAGTCTTGTTCGTGAAGAAAAAGGATGGTTCGATGCGCTTGTGCATCGATTACCGTCAGTTGAATAAGGTGACGATTAAGAATAAGTATCCTCTTCCACGGATTGACGACCTATTTGATCAGCTTCAGGGCACAAAACTGTATTCCAAGATTGACTTGAGCTCAGGATACCACCAGATACGAGTTAGAGCTGATGACATACAAAAGACAGCTTTTCGGACTCGGTATGGGCACTACGAGTTCTTAGTAATGCCGTTCGGGGTGACGAATGCCCCGGCTGTCTTTATGAGCCTGATGAACAGAGTGTTTCAGAAGTATCTTGATCAGTTCGTGATCGTATTTATTGACAACATTCTGGTTTATTCAAGAAGTAAGGAGGAGCATGCCAATCATTTGAGGACATTGCTTCATATCCTCGGAGATCATCAGTTGTACGCCAAACTCAGCAAGTGTGAGTTCTGGCTGAATAGTGTAGCATTTCTTGGTCATATTATCTCTAGTGAGGGGATATCAGTAGACCCCAGAAAGATAGAGGCAGTTATGGATTGGTCTGCGCCTACTACAGTTCCTGAGATCCGAAGTTTTCTTGGTTTGGCCGGGTATTATCGACGCTTCGTCGAAGGGTTTTCAAAGATTGCCAAGCCATTTACGCAGCTAACTCAGAAGGGATTTCCATTCTTTTGGTCGGAAGATTGTGAGCAGAGCTTCCAGGAGTTGAAGCACAGATTGACTTCGGCACCAGTATTGGTGATTCCCAGGGAGAACAAGCGGTTCGTTCTCTATACTGATGCATCCCTTCAGGGTTTAGGATGCGTACTGATGCAGGATAAGCATGTAGTGGCTTACGCTTCGAGACAATTGAAGCCACACGAGACGAGGTATCCAGTCCATGATTTGGAGCTAGCAGCTATAGTGTTTGCCTTGAAGATATGGCGACACTACTTATATGGTACCTCATTTACCATCTACACCGATTGCAAGAGCCTGAAGTTCTTGTTTACGCAGGCTGAGCTGAGTATGAGAAAAAGAGGATGATGGACCTACTGAAAGGCTATGATTGTGAAATCGAGTACCATCCGGGAAGAGCAAATTTGACAGCCGACGCTTTGAGTCGGAAAGTGAAGAACACAGCAGAGGACGTCATGTGTTTGTCAGCTATGATGACTTCCTACTGTCAGTTGGGTTTTGATTATGATGTGTCTGGTTCACCGGTACAGGTATTGACTTTATTAGCTGAGCCGGACATTTATGAACACATCCGGAAGGCTCAGGGGGCAGACGAAGAGGTCCAGAGATGGCTGTCAGTGGTTCGTCTGTGTCAGTCGTCGAGGTTCAGAATAGCTGAGGATGGTTCTTTGAGGTTAGGTGACCGATGGGTGGTTTCGAATACGCCTGAGTTGCGTCAGGGAATATTACAGCGAGCCCATTGCAGCAGGATGAGTATCCCGGGGGGAAAGACAATGTACAAAGATTTATGTGGCCAGTTTTGGTGGAAACGAATGAAACAAGATGTTACTACATTCGTTAGGCGATGCTTGATTTGTCAGCAAGTGAAGGCTGAGAGGCAGAGGCCTGGAGGTGAGCTTAGGAGCTTGGAAGTGCCAGAGTGGAAGTGGGAGCACGTATCCATTGACTTCGTGACCCACTTACCGAGGACCGTTTCGGGTTTTGATGCTATCTGGGTAGTCGTGGACAGACTGACTAAAGTGGCTCACTTCATTCCATATAGTATGACCTTCACGTACTTAAGGATGGCTCAGTTATATGTCAGAGATGTAGTGAGACTGCATGGGATCCCTGTTTCGATTGTGTCTGATCGAGATCCACGGTTTACATCTCACTTCTGGGAAGGTCTTCAGTCAGCTCTGGGTACAGAATTGAGGTTGATCACAGCATACCATCCTCAAACGGATGGCCAGACCGAGCGTACTATCCAGACGCTCGAGGACATGTTGAGAGCATGTGTATTGGAGTTTGATGCTTCTTGGCAGGATTCAGTGGCCTTGGTAGAATTTTCTTATAACAATAGCTACCAGGAAAGCATACAGATGGCTCCTTTTGAGGCCCTTTATGGTAGACGTTGTAGATCACCGTTATGTTGGGACGACGTGGACCGTAAATCGGTCGGAGGACCAGAGTTGGTCCAAGAAATTGAAGAAAAGGTGAAGGTAATCAGAAGGAAAATGAAAGCAGCTCAGGACAGGCAGGCAGCGTATGCTAATCAACGGCGTCGGCCGTTAGAGTTTCAGTTGGACGACAGGGTCTTCTTGAAGATCTCACCTTTTAGAGGAGTAGTACGTTTTGGAATGCGGGGGAAGTTATCCCCGAGATATGTTGGACCGTACGAGATCTTACAGCGTATTGGTACTTTGGCTTACCGACTGTCCTTACCGCCCTCTCTGTCCGGTATACACGATGTATTCCACGTATCTATGTTGCTGAAGTACGAGCCAGATCCTTCTCATGTGTTGCAACCTTCTGAGGTAAAGATAGAGTCTGATATATCCTATGTAGAGCGGCCTATTAAAATCCTGGATCGTGCAGACCGCAGACTTCGGAACAAAGTGATACCTATGGTCAAAGTTTAGTGGGACCGTAGGGGTGTCGAAGAGGCCACGTGGGAGACGGAGCGACACATGGTGCAGCACTATCCGGAATTGTTTTCTGGTATGTGATTTACGTTTTGTTTTGGTAAGTGCGTGCTGATTTCGAGGACGAAATCTTATAAGTAGGGGAGTATTGTGATATCCCCGAAATGATTATGTGCATTTGAACATTTATTATGTTATATGAGGATTATTTTGTTAAATTATGGAGTCGATTTATTTATATTGGGAAATGCTTAGTCATGTGGTGGTCGTGGTCTATTAATGCATTTCAGGGTGCATGTGATATATGTTGGGAAATTGGGTTATGCCATGATTATTTGGGGTGTGTGTTGGTCATTGTGGTATAGCATGTTTAATTGGAATTTGAACTATTTTATTGATTAAATACTATAAAATATCATGTGAGGATATTTTAATATATCATGCTAAATACCGGGACCAAAACATAACACATCACATAACCCACCACCCAACCACCCCCCTCAACCCATGCCTTTCCCCTGCTCCAGCCATACCCCTTCTCCACTCTCCCACTCCACCTTCTCATCTCAGAAATCCCTCCCCCTTTTCACCCAAAAATTGTCCAACATCAGGTAAGCAAGTAGGAAGGTGGAGGCTGCAATTCATGGTGAGGAAACCTTCCAAAAGTTGGAGCAAAAAGGGTGAGGAACCATGTTTATGTTATGGTTAATGTTTTGGTTGAGGAGAGTTATAGTATTGAGAGTAAATGGCATGTATGGTAGTATTCTTGTTGGAATTTGTTGTTGTGTAGTTTCCTGGTAGTATAATGAAGTTTAAGGTGTTTTGTGTTGTTAGAGTTTGATGGCTTTTGGTGTATTATGTGTTAGCAAGTATGATATGCTCGAAAATGGTGGTTTCTCGCGTTTACAGAGCTGCTCCATCGATCGAGAAGTTCCCTCCGATCGATCGCGCATGGCAGAGGAAAATTTTGGAAAGATAATGCTCAGCTCGATCGATCGGTGAGATCACCTCGATCGATCGAGCGAGGCAGCGAGTTGGGCACCAAAAACTATAATATCCCGATCGATCAAGCTTGAAGTGCCGATCGATCGAGAGGCTTGAAATGTTGAAAAATATGGAATTTTGTAATTTGATGAGATTTTGGTTATGAGACTATTATTGGCATCTAATATTTTGTGTACACTTGTGTAGAGCCTTCACAGATAGCCACACAACGCAGGGGATAGAGTCCTGCAACATACCATATTTTGGAAAGGTACGTAAGCGACGTACGGGCACCCAACGGTAACATGTATTATATGTTTATTAATTTGACACATGATAGTTGCAAGTATGTATCAGTTTATGCATTGTAAGTGTGATACATGTTGATTATGCATTGTAGTTGCATATGTATGTTGTGGAACATTTGGTGTGTATTCCACGAGTCACGGTTATCACAGTGATGATTTTAATGCTTGCCGCTACTATGCCGCTAAAATGTGAAGCGAGAGGGTGGAGGTCCGCTTGCACATTGAAGCGAGGTTTGCCATATGAAGCGAAGTTATAAATGCCGCTTATATGATGAAGTGAGGGGGGGGGGGGGGGGGTCCGCTTGTTCTAAAGTTATGTAGCGAAGGGCATTAAAATACACTGATGATGAACTGACTAAGGATTGATTTCAAGATTTAAGAAGTGAAGTTATGTCATGACATTTGTTTAAAATCGTAATATCAATTATTGATTTAATTATGAGTTATGGTACAGGGACAACCAAAATGGGCGTTTTAAATGCATTGGAATTCAGGAAGTATTTTATATCTATGGTTTATGCATTTACGCTTTACATTCATATTATGTTGAATATGAATTACCATGTGCTCATGTGTTGGGGGTTGTCTTTGTAGGTGCTTTTGACATGGAGAACCAGGGTCGGGGTTGATACGCTGAGCTGTAAGGAGTGCTACAGAATTAGCAGAACAGAAAATACTTTTGTATAGCTTCTACATAGTATAGACTAACGCTTTAGTTCAGTACACTTTTGTTAGGAATGTATCTAATTCCTTTTGAACTTCTTTGGTACTGTCTTAAGCTCAGGATTATCAACGCGGCCTAATACTCTGATTTATGAATGATTAGTTCTCTTAATTGCACCTTAGAATCTTGTTTCGATAACGGGGTCTCACAAATTTTATCAAGCTGAGAAGGCCAGATGGAAACGCCCTGAAAAATATAAAAATGGCGCTACCAGAAGGAATTCCAATTTTGGCTCGAACTATCACAAATGATGAAGTTTCAACCAGATGAACATGGGGTCTTTGGGTTTGTCTAACAGAAATGGACAAAGTCAAATACACATTCATGTTCTTTCAGAATTCAGTCATCGGAACTTTCTTGCTGAATTCCATGACAGGAACTTCCACGAGATTTGCCGAAGAACTCTTTGAAACAAAGAGAAGAATTCTTTGGGAGAACAAGATTCCGGCAGGAAAGGAGACTTACCGGAAATTCTGCAACATGGCACACATTGGCCGATGGATTGATCATATCTGCCAAGCATGCCCAGAGCAGAAAGAACCAGAGTTCGGAAAAGGATTCCGATCCAAACCCGACAGATCAGAGGCAGGAAAAGACAAAAGACCTGCTGACAAGAGAGCTAGTTTTCCTAAAGTTCGGGTACCACAAAAACCACTCATGTAAAGATTCCCCGACAAAGGAAGAGATGTGGACCATTAAAAGTTAGTGCGGATACTGTTCACCGCACTCAGACAAAAGATAATGGACCACTCACGAGAAAAGTTGGCACGTTCTGACAAAGATGCCAAACCACGTGAAAGTTAAGGCGTACTCACAGGCGCACTCAATGTTTATTTAGATTTGGAATCCGCATTTGAAATCCGGATTCATGCCTATATAAGGGCACTCATTCAGAAAGCTAAAGACATCAAAAATTCTCCATAGTTTTCTGAGAAATAAATTTAGAGTCTCCAAGCTTTGTAATATTTCAACTTTCGTAGCTTGGTAATATTTCTTTCTTTCTTTCTTTCTTTTTGTAATCGTCTATATTATTGTTCTGCTTGTTTTAAGTTTATGTGTTCTTGAGTCGAGCCTCATCTATATGAGAGGCTAAACAAGTCTGTCTCCTCCCAAAAGGAGACGTTTTAATGTAATAGATATTATAAGTATTCCAGAATAAAAATAAGGCTATTGCCCAACTATCTCTCAGATTTTCTTAACTCTTTTTTATATCTTGATTATACCTTACGCCCTAAGGTAGGAAACGAATTAGGGATGTGTTGTGCGGTTTCTGAAGGAGTCGGATAACTGGCAGACTAGCATCGCCTGTGTGCTGAGGTTTAATGGTGAGGAGCCATTCGTAAAACAGTCTGGAGGCAGTAAGTTTTCGACTGGTGGCGTTGCGACCCACCTCACCCGGTGCCGTTATGGTCAAAATGGTATATTTTAGTTTGTTAAAATTTTATTGTAATACGGAAGCATATTGGGCCTTTTATTGTTTTTTAACATGATCTTCAAATCGGGTTGTGAATTATAATTAGAAGATTGTTACATGAACTAAGAGTCCTTTGCAAAAGTATGCTCTTGGGTTCGCCCGAGATGACAGAAACTGAAAGATTTCATGTTCATAAATGCTACTGTTTCATGAATAAAAGGATAAAGAAGATGATAAATAGTATATAGATGCTTATTTGTTCTTTAAACATTTTCGTAGGGTTAAGAATGCAATTTTATTAGGAGCTGGTTGGAATATGTGGACCACTTGGATCACATGGACCACATGGGGATTTTATAGTCATTTCAACCAAGAATGGACCTAAGTGAACTATGGTTTTTTAACTAAACTAGGATGAATTAAGTTTCAGGAAAGGGTACCGGCCCGCAATTTTCCCTTTTTTATTATGTAAAAAGTAAGAAACGCACTCTTAAGAAGCATATACCGGGTGCGTTTTTAAAAACGCACCCGACAAGTGCGTTTCACCTTATTTTATTAAAAAAAAACAACTTATTATTGTAATTTTATTTTTTATCAACAATATTATTTTAAATTAGCCCATCAAAAAATCTCATATACATGTCACCTCCACTTTCATCATATTCTAATAAACATATATTAATTTTTTATCTTTATTGTTAATGAATGTTTTATAGATATTCTGGAAGAAACATTATACTAATCATTTAAACAATTTAGCTAGTTAATATTATTACGAGGGAAGCTTTTTTTTTTTTTTAAATCGTAAGCTTGTCCATGTTCCTTTTATAAAATGAAAAATCAAGATATGTATACTTTATTAGTTTAAATATTATAAAAATATCATTCAAAGTTTACTATTTTCAAAATTATCTACCAAATTGAATTATTTAAAATAATGATGTCAGTTCTTAAACAAAATAATATTTTTTTTTATTTCGAAATTCCAGAATTTGGGCTCTATTTATATCAATTCGATATGCAATTGGTGTTATTTTATTTTAAAAATATAATATTTTAATATTAAATTTGTTGATAAGTGGACGAAAAGGTACATGTATGTATTAAGTATTTCCCCGCTGTCTTCCCGGATCGTTGCCTCCGCCGCCGCTCCATATTGACCTCCATACGCTATTTTGCATCTACCATCTAGATTCTATCACTGTTCTCCTGCAGTGCGTCGACGTTGTATCTCTCCTCTCCTTTGCTCAGCTTGCTGTAAGTCCTTTCTATTAGATTTCTACTACTACTTGGTACTTTTTCCTTGGTAGCAACACGCTTAAGAATTTGAAAGTGAGACTGAATTAGAAGATTTCGTCCTGTCAGAGATAGAATTGGAGAGGGAATTTATAGATTGGGCGGAACACGTAACAATTCAGATATGGATCAAACTTGAATCCACTCGAATCAGCGTCACACTCACTTTGACAATATATGTAACAATCAGTCTTCTCCAACTATATGGAATACTTAGGGATGGCAACGGGGCGGGTTTGGGACGGGTTTGGCCAATCCCAGGACCCGCCCCGCTACACATAAAACCCATACCCGTCCCGCCCCACTTAGACCCGCCGGGTTCGCGGGTTTACCCGCCCCGCCCCGCAAACAATTTTTTTTTTTTTTAAAAAAAAAATTTGGTAGAAATTAATTTTGAAACACAAAAATTGAGTTTTGAGATTGAATTTAATGTTTTCCTCTAGTAAATATTTATAATAAGCATCGTAAAACTATCTTTAAACTATCAAATTGATATCTGGGTATCATGTCCAGTCCAATTTTTTGCCCTTACACTAGTATGATCTCGTCCGGAAGTGCTCAGCCCGGAAATAATGGACAGGGGCGTGTTCTTGGGGCCGTTAAGAGCAGGTCGGGGTACATTACTTATACTGATGATCAGCTCGGGATATATGCATGGGTCGGGTGCATTTCAATCAGTATGCTCAGCTCAGGGAGTGTCTTCAGTCCTACTGGGTTGGACCAGAGAGCACGGGTTATTAGCCCGACCTTAAACTTTTATCTTGGCCTCCCCTACAGAGTTCGGGAAGGTACTTTGGATACTAGTGTGGTCCTCTACCCGGGAAATATATACCTGATTTTTGTCTTATTAGGGGACCACTTGCCAAAAGAACCAATCATATAGTGACTAGTGTTTGGAGGGAATATTTTCTGGTATTAGTGGAATCCTCTAGGTAGTGCGCAATAAGCGGTTATGGTGTTTTGTCAGTGGTCCCCCCAGGTCCCAGCCAGGCATGATGAGGGCATCTTTTCTCTCACCTTTCCATATATATACAGGGGGGATATCAGGTGAAACAGCCCCCGGCAATTTTGAGAGAAACGTGTGATTTTTTACTATATAACAAAGGATCTTGACTTGATCATCGGAGGTATCCAACCGGAGAGTACTCTCCGACCTCCTCCTCACCTTTCCTTTTCAGAATCACTTATTTCTAGTAAGTGAAGAATTATTGTTAACCAAATTAACCCGCTACCCAAAAATCGAGTTAACAATTGGCGCCGTCTGTGGGAAAGTGAGTATAAGACGTTGATAAAAATGGTGAATACGCGAAGAACGAATCAGGAGACAAATAATGAGCAACGGGCACCATCGGTGAATCGAGAAGGGCCACCACCGATAGCAGGCATAACAGTGGGAGCACTGACTTTCGAACAACTCACACGCCTCATCTCGATAACGGTGGAAAAAGCAATGAAACGAGCCATGGATCAATCCGAGAGCGGCCGGGGGGAGAGTATTCGAGAAAATGAACAGCCCGAACAGGTGGCCACATCCCACCCGCTACCCGCAGGAGGCCTCAACCTCGAAGGCGAGGTGGAAGAGTTAAGAAGGGAGGTCAGAGTGATGAAGAAGGGAATCGGAGGTCACTGTGCTCTGAAAAAGGGTATTCCTTTCTCCCAGGAGATAGTGGAGGAGAAGCTCCCAAATAACTTCCGGCCCCCGAATCTGGGGAGTATGACGGAAGCACGGATCCGGAGGAGCATTTGGGCAGATTTGAGAACGCTGCCATGTTGCATTGCTATTCAGACCGCTTAAAGTGTAAGGTTTTCGTCACGACCTTGGTAAGATCAGCCCAGCAATGGTTCAATCAACTCGAACCTTCTTCAATAACCTATTTCTCAGAGTTTAGCTCGGCTTTCCTTCACCAGTTCACCAGCAGTAAGCGTTATAAGAAAACCTCGCTGAGCCTGTTTGAAATGACACAGGCAGAGGGCGAACCCCTTCGAGAATACATTAGGCGCTTTAATGTCGTCAGTCTTGAGGTACCTGCCTGCCCAGCAGAGATTTTGATCAGTGCATTCACCCAGGGCTTGAAGGCAGGAGAATTTTTTCGTTCTTTAATAAAAAGACCTCCTCCTACCTATGATGATCTCCTGACACGAGCGGAGAAATATATTAATGTAGAAGAGGCCCAGAGTACCAAAAGAAAAGAAGGTGCACAAACTGGTGACAGGCATGGCAGGTCTGAAGGAAAAAGGCCCGCGGAGGATGCAAGACTCGGACGTTTCTCCCAGTTTACGCCCCTGAAGGTTGCTAAAGAGGGGGCTGTCCGGATTTGTGAGGGGCAAGCCCCTCACACATCTCCGCAAACTGAGGACGAGCCGAGCAAGGGGTCGGAAAAAAAGTATTGTGAGTTCCATCAAATCGCTGGGCACAGCATGAGAGAATGTCGTAACCTGGATAGTGGACAGGAGCTAGCCATGCGGAATAATCCCCCGCCCAGTCAGGGAATATCTCGTCCAAACGTTCCCTATGGTCTTCCACGAGAAAGGGGCCGAGGTCCATACCGAGGAAGGGGCCGAAATGGGCGTACTAATTTTCGCGGCTCCTTTCAGGGCAGACCACGTGGATGGAGGCCAGTAAGGAACCCAGGAGAACAGGAACTACCTAAGAATAACCCGCTCCCCCGAGGTTTTATCAACGTGATCTCAGGGGGAACTACTGATGGTGATTCTAATAGAGCTCGGAAGGCTATGAGCAGGAGGGAAGTGATGAGCGTGGGAAGGGTTTTCGATGCTGAGGAAGAGGTGGTAATTAGCTTCGGTCCTAAGGATGTGGAAGGCGTGCAAACACCTCACAATGATGCCCTGGTAATAAGGGCTACTGTCGCAAACTATGAGATCGGAAGAGTTTTTGTGGATTCAGGAAGCTCTGTAAATGTATTATTCCAGGAAGCTTTCCAGCAGATGGAGTTAGGTGAGTATATTCTTGAGCAAATATCTACTCCTCTCTTTGGTTTTGCAGGACATACCGTATACCCTTTAGGGCAGATCATTCTACCCCTTTCTATGGGCCAGGGGGAGAGCAGGAAGACCCGTTTAACTTGTTTCACTATTGTGGAAGCCCCGTCTTCCTATAACGTCATTTTAGGAAGGCCCGCCATGAATGAATTCAGGGCTATAGCTTCCATTTTCCACCAAAAAATCAAGTTCCCCGTCGGGATGAAGGTGGGAGAAGTAAAGGGAGACCAGCCATCATCAAAGAGGTGTTACACTAGCACAGTGAGGGTAGAGGTGAAGAGATCAAAACGGGCCGACGGCAATGGCCCGAAGGATCAAGGGGTTCATCTCATACAAAGGGCTCGAGAAGGGCAGGAGGTACACGCATTGTTGGAAGGAGAGGACGAGGTGATTTTGGTCCCAGGACAACCTGAGAGAACGATAAGGGTGGCAGCAGACCTTAGTAGTAACCTGAAACAATATCTGTTGAGGTGCCTGTCAAGGTATGCTGATGTGTTCGCATGGTCTTCTGTTGAATTAATTGGGATTTGCCCGGAAGTTGCACAACATCGGTTGAGTGTCGATCCGAAGGTCAAAATAATCAAGCAAAAGAAGAGATATTTCGGACCGGAAAAAGACAAAGTCATAAGCCAGGAAGTTCGAACTTTGTTAAGAGCAGGGCAAATAAGGGAAGTCCAGTTCCCGACCTGGCTCTCCAACGTGGTCCTGGTGCCAAAGTCGTCCGGGAAATGGAGGATGTGTGTTGATTTCAGGGATCTCAATAAAGCTTGCCCCAAAGATTGCTACCCTTTGCCCCGCATTGATCAGCTCGTAGATTCCACGTCAGGGTATGAGTTATTATGCTTTATGGACGCCTATCAAAGGTATCATCAGATCCCCTTGGCCAAAGAAGATCAGGACAAAGTCAGCTTCGTCACCTCCGAAGGAACATACTGTTACGTGGTTATGCCCTTTGGCCTTAAAAACGCCGGGGCCACATACCAAAGATTGATGGATAAAATATTTGAAGGACAGGCGGGGCGGAATATTGAGGTATACGTTGATGATATACTGGTAAAATCAAAGGGCAGCTCAGATCTCATACCTGACTTGGAGGAAACTTTTGATACCCTAAAGAAGTTTGGTCTGAAGTTGAATCCTGCTAAATGTGTGTTTGGGGTAAAGAGCGGAAAATTTTTGGGTTTTGTAGTGACAGATAGAGGAATAGAGGTCAACCCCGAAAAGGTAAGGGCAGTGCAGGACATGGTTTCTCCCAAAAGCATAAGGGAAGTCCAGAAGCTGACTGGCCGAATTGCCTCCCTAGCCCGGTTTATTTCCCGGTCAGCGCATAGAAGCTATCCTTTCTTTCAAGTGTTGAGAAAAGCAAGGAACTTCGAGTGGAACGAAGATTGTGAGAGGGCCTTTGCTGATTTAAAAAGACATCTGACCGAGTTGCCAGTATTGGTCAAGCCAGGTCTCGGAGAAAAATTGTGGGTCTACCTTTCGGCCACAGAGCATGCCGTTAGCTCGGTATTAATCAAACAGGAAGGACCAGATCAGAAACCAGTTTATTATGTTAGCCACGCTCTCCGGGGTGCCGAGCTTAGATATCCCGAGGTAGAGAAGTTAGCACTGGCTCTAATTATAACTGCAAGGAAGCTGAGACCATATTTTCTGTCCCACCCTATTACGGTATTGACAAATAGTCAAATCGGGAGAATCATGACGCAGCCCGATGTATCAGGCAGATTGGTCAAATGGACTATTGAGCTTGGCGAATATGATATTTCCTACCAGCCTAGGACATCTATCAAGGGTCAAGCCTTATCAGATTTTTTCGCAGAAATGATTGGATCCGATCTGGAAGAGGCGTGGAATGTGTATGTTGACGGAGCTTCCAATAACGAAGGGTGTGGCGTTGGAATAGTATTGATCTCACCAACCGGCGAGAAAGTAAAAGCTATGATCAGGTTAGATTTCCGGATATCCAACAATGAGGCAGAGTACGAGGCGATACTAACTGGGCTGAAATTAGCTCGGGAGGTAGGAGCCAGTAGGGTGGTCCTTCATTCAGACTCCCAATTGGCGGCCCAACAAGTAAATGGAAATTTTGAGGTCAGAAGCGAGAAGCTGGTGGAGTATCTTAAGGCAGTCCAAGAAATGTCTGAAAGTTTATCTGAATGGAGTATAGTGCAGATACCTCGGGAAGAGAATCAAGAAGCTGATCAGCTAGCAAAATGGGCCACGTCATTAGGGCCCATATGCCGAAGAGAGGTCATTTGCCAAACCGAGCTATTGCCATCAACTCAGATAGCATTAGAGCCTCCTGGCGCGGAAAGTTGGATGACCCCAATCATAAAATACTTGAGGAACGCAGAGCTACCTTCGGATAAAAAGGAAGCAAGAAAAGTAGAGAGACAGTCTTTTAGGTTTGTTCTGGTTCAGGATGATTTATATAAGAGGTCTTTTGCAGGGCCTTTGCTCAGGTGCCTAAAGGAGGAAGAGGCTAGGTATGTGCTTCACGAGATACATGAGGGTTGCTGTGGGGATCATTTGGGGAGCCTGGCCTTGGCACAAAAAACCATACTAGCAGGGTACTTTTGGCCAACACTGAGAAGGGATGCAGTAGAAGTCGTAGCAATTTGTGAGGGCTGCCAGAGGCATGGAAGAATCCAACGACAGCCGGCTCAATTCATGAAGTCCGTGATATCAGCTTGCCCATTCGACCAGTGGGGGATGGATATCGTGGGACCTTTCCCCATTGCCCCAAGGCAGAAGAAGTTCCTGATAGTAGCCGTGGACTACTTCTCAAAGTGGGTTGAAGCCGAGGCTCTAGCTCGGATCACTGAGGAGGATGTACTGAACTTTTTGTGGAGGAATATTGTATGTCGGTTTGGGGTGCCAAGGAAGTTGATTTCCGATAACGGGAGACAATTCCAGGGGCGAAAGATGACCACCTGGTGCCAGGAAATGAAGATCATACAAGCCTTCACTTCAGTGGCCTACCCCCAGTGTAATGGACAAGCAGAGGTCACTAACCGATCTATAGTACAAGCATTAAAAGCAAGGCTATATGGGGTAGGAAAGGGCTGGGCTGAAGAGCTTCCCAGTGTACTTTGGGCTTATAGAACTACGCCTCGAACTCCTACGGGGGAGACGCCTTTCAGCATGGTTTATGGTTCCGAAGCAGTCTTGCCCGCGGAAATAGGAGCGACCTCGGCTAGAGTCCAAGCTTATGACACTGACAATGACGAGCGCCGAGCTCTAGACCTGGATATGATCTGCGAAAAAAGGGAGAGAGCCATGATCAGGATGGAGTCCTATAGAAACAAGGTCATCAAAGCCTATAATAAACGGGTGTGATGCCTCGGAGTTTTCAGGTTGGAGACCTGGTACTCAAAAAAGCCAGTCAACAGAAGTCAGGAAGCTTGACCCTAAATGGGAAGGACCCTATAAGGTTATTCAGAAGGTGGGCTCTGGAGCATACTACCTGGGAGATGCGGAGGGAAAAAAGCTAAAGAGACCCTGGAATGTATTTCATCTTAGAAAATATTATTCGTAGGCGTATATTTCTGTGATGTATGAGCTCAGGATACCGAGTTTTGTTTCTGTTTTTAATGAAGTCTTATTCAGAAATGCTTGTCAAAATCCTGACTACGAAAGTTATGGTCCGCCCTGACTATAAAAGTTATGGTCCGCCCTGACTATGAAAGTTATGGTCCGCCCTGACTACTATAAAGTTATGGTCCGCCCTGACTACGAAAGTTATGGTCCGCCCTGACTACTATAAAGTTATGGTCCGCCCTGACTATGAAAGTTATGGTCCGCCCTGACTACTATAAAGTTATGGTCCGCCCTGACTACTATAAAGTTATGGTCCGCCCTGACTATGAAAGTTATGGTCCGCCCTGACTATAAAAGTTATGGTCCGCCCTGACTACAATGAAAGTTATGGTCCGCCCTGACTATGAAAGTTAAGGTCCGCCCTGACTATGAAAGTTATGGTCCGCCCTGACTATAAAAGTTATGGTCCGCCCTGACTACAATGAAAGTTATGGTCCGCCCTGACTACTATAAAGTTATGGTCCGCCCTGACTATGAAAGTTATGGTCCGCCCTGACTACTATAAAGTTATGGTCCGCCCTGACTATAAAGTTATGATTCGCCCTGACCAAGAAAGTCGAGGTCCGCCCTGACTATGAACTCTAGACGGTTCCCTTCACTATGGTAATTACCATAAACAGAGATCAGATCAGGCAAAAGTAATCTATCTGATTCTCCAGTACAGGTCAGTATTGTTTTATACTTATGACTCTGTCATTTCTTCTCAGTTCAGTTAAGTAAAATATTCTTCTCAGTTCAGTTAAGTAAAATATTCTTCTCAGTTCAGTCAGTAAGATAACATCACAATACAATTTTTCATTAAGTAAAAGGGTGCATGAATTACAAGGCGTTCCTTCAAAACAAAAAACAAAAAAAGAAAAAAAAGGGAGGGGAAGTAAACTTTAAGGAGCCGGGTCAGACATCCCGATCTATAAAATCAGAGGGGGTGTTATTCACGATGGCCTGCAGATCTAGGAAGTCATCTGGATCTTGATCCTCCGGAGGAAAACCATGAGTCCTAAATTGATCTTTGCAGCCCTCGAAGCCAAGATCCAAAAATCGAAACGCCTTCGCTGCAAGGAGCCTCTTGAACTCCTCGGACTTCAGAAAAGCCTCTTTTCGACCAACTTCTCCAGCGACATATGATTCCAGTTCAGAACGTGCGCGGCTCATTTCAGCTGAAGACTTTGTGAGGGCAATCTCTTTCTCCTCAATAACAGATCGTAGTCGATTGACCTCAGCACGGTATTTTGACAGCTCTGCCTCTACAGTTGTAAGACTGGCATTGGCTTCATTCGACTCAGCCACTGCAGCTTCAGCCCGGTGTACAGCATCTCGGGCTTTCTTCCTGGCATTTGATGAAGATTGGCCATAGTTGGATCCCCTCCTAACGCTTTCGCGTAACATTAGTAAGCCCTGGATAAGGATAACCCAGTAAGAAGATATTTGCAAGGAGGCAGGTAAGAACAATAAGAATATGTACCGATAAAGCTCGGGACAGCCCCTCCTGGGCCAGAGGTCTCCATTTCATCCCCGCCATGGCTTGTTGATCTGCGCCTGTAGTAATACACTCTAAGATCTCAGCCGGTAGTCCAGAGGGTGCCCCAGTAATCAGACTGGTGGACTGTGTATACTCCACGGGAAGTCCAGGAGAACCGGGTCCTGCAGTCCGAGCCGACTGCGGGCTTTGAATAGAGTCCTGTGACGTTGCAGTCTGTGGTCCTGGAGAGGTGGCCACCTCTTCCCGGGCCAAAGGACCCGGGACGTTCTCAGCCCTCTTCCTTTTGAGCAGCGAGTTACCACCACCCCCACTCTCTTCCGATTGGAGAATGACTATTGGAGCAGCCTGGGAGATAGGAGGCGGCGAAGAAGCTCACCCTTCAGTGCGGGATTTTGGAATCACCTTTCCTTTCCCCTTTTTCTGGGAAACCATGGCCGAAAGCATCTGATTGAACGACATTTTACCTGTACGGGAATGAAAGACATGAATAGCAAGTTACTAGAAAATAAAGTCAGGTTAGTAGAGGACGCACCAGGAGGAGGACTAGCCGGGTAAGAGCTCAGCCTATATCGCCTGAGTACGTCCTCTCGAATTAATACAGTTGTATCAAATTGTCGACGCCCAATGGCTGACATAACTCTCTGATAAAATATGTCTTCTTTGTACCGATGTGGAAGAGGACGACCCGGGGGAATAGAATCTCTCCAGGCCATTGGGCATGACCAAGGTCTGGGTGGTTTGATAAAGAAAAATGTTTCTTTCCACCCTTTATGGGAGCTCGGGATTTTCTCCAGAAATTTACACGAGGGCCTGGACCCAAAGTAGAACAAACCAGGAAAGGTGGTGTTTTTGACGTGAAAAAAATAATGTAAAAGAGGAGGAGAAAAGGGGAGGTTTAGAGATTGGAACAAGCAGGCCATGGCTGCCATAATCTGATAGGAATTAGGGCTAAGTTGGCTAAGGGAAACGCAGAAAAAGTGGGAAATATCTTGATACAGAGCCGGAATGGGGAAGCGCAATCCACTCCTGATTTGTTCGACAAAGAAGGGGAAGAATCCCGGAGGGGGCAAATGAGGACGATCGCCCGACCTTGGTATTTGAATTTCATGGTCGGGAGGAATGACGTGACGATGGAGAAGCGGCTCCGCCTCAGGAGAGATTCGAGAACTAAGAACCTCATACCAGGGCAGCCCAGCCCGAACCAGATCGCGAGGATCAACCTCGAAGTTCTGGGGGGAGGGGTCACGAATAGATGTAGGAAGAACTTGAAGAAGAGGAACGGCAGTAATAATTGGCTCTGCCCGGTCACTCAAGGTCGGAGGGCTCGAAAGCCCCGAGCCCGAGGCATCGGCGGCCGATCCCCTAAGGGCAGCCCCGGAAGTTGAGGATGTTGAGGCAGACATGAAAGAGTAGAAATAATAAGAGCAAGGGTAAAGAACTTACAGAAAAATCCGTGCAAATGGAGCGGAAGGAGGCGAAGAAAGAAAGTGATGCGAATGAAGAATGGGGTTTGATTTATAAGCGTCCAAAAGATTGGGCCACTAGGGCCAGGCCCATTTCAATGGCCAGGATCAAGGGAGTTCAAACGTCTCGGCTGTAGATATTGCCGCGTGGCAGTTATATCAACACATCAACGGTCTTATCTTGCTGACACCCCGTCTTGTCAGGAATTCAAAATTTGAATCTGACAGTACGACTCAAGCCTCGATCCAAGCATAGTCGAGAACAGCGTTACACTAGCTCGACTAGAAGGGGATACTCATGATATCTGGGTATCATGTCCAGTCCAATTTTTGCCCTTACACTAGTATGATCTCGTCCGGAAGTGCTCAGCCCGGAAATAATGGACAGGGGCGTGTTCTTGGGGCCGTTAAGAGCAGGTCGGGGTACATTACTTATACTGATGATCAGCTCGGGATATATGCATGGGTCGGGTGCATTTCAATCAGTATGCTCAGCTCAGGGAGTGTCTTCAGTCCTACTGGGTTGGACCAGAGAGCACGGGTTATTAGCCCGACCTTAAACTTTTATCTTGGCCTCCCCTACAGAGTTCGGGAAGGTACTTTGGATACTAGTGTGGTCCTCTACCTGGGAAATATATACCTGATTTTTGTCTTATTAGGGGACCACTTGCCAAAAGAACCAATCATATAGTGACTAGTGTTTGGAGGGAATATTTTCTGGTAGTGGAATCCTCTAGGTAGTGCGCAATAGGCGGTTATGGTGTTTTGTCAGTGGTCCCCCCAGGTCCCAGCCAGGCATGATGAGGGCATCTTTTCTCTCACCATTCCATATATATACAGGGGGAATATCAGGTGAAACAGCCCCCGGCAATTTTGAGAGAAACGTGTGATTTTTTACTATATAACAAAGGATCTTGACTTGATCATCGGGGGTATCCAACCGGAGAGTACTCTCCGACCTCCTCCTCACCTTTCCTTTTCAGAATCACTTATTTCTAGTAAGTGAAGAATTATTGTTAACCAAATTAACCCGCTACCCAAAAATCGAGTTAACACAAATATTTATTATTTAGTTTTTATTCCATTCAAAATGTTCAACTTCTTTATCATAAACACATGAATTTTGATATGAAATTAAACAATAACACATTATTGTACAATCAAAGAAGTGAAATGTATATTCAATATTAATTTTAAAAAAATAAAAATAAAAATGCATAGCGGGGCGGGTGTGGGGCGGGTTTGGCCAATCCC
The DNA here is from genome assembly GCA_907163345.1 of Haberlea rhodopensis. NCBI lineage: Eukaryota > Viridiplantae > Streptophyta > Magnoliopsida > Lamiales > Gesneriaceae > Haberlea > Haberlea rhodopensis. The sequence continues at coordinate 450,166 of CAJQUN010000077.1, forward strand.
AGGACCCGCCCCGCCCCGCTTCCAAACCCGGTTGAAGCGGGTTTGGACCCGCCCCGGCGGGTCGGGTTCAATACGGGTCCGGGTTGGACCCGCCCCATTGCCATCCCTAGGAATACTGGCATTGCGCTTCTCAATTCCATTGGACCCTTCAGCAGATGTACATACAAGATCAGCTTATTGAAATATTAACAGCTTCTAGAGATAGAGAAGGCTGCAGGAAAATAAATGAGAAAAAAATTCATTCCTTTTGTATTGTTTTTGGCATTTAATCATTCAAGTAGTTAATTGTTATGCATGAAAATATTTAAAACGTATCAAGATTCATTGGGGTTTTATCTTTAAATTGTTTATTTGAACTATATATTTGGCTTCCAAGCATATGTATAAATTTTAGCATCTATTATTTTTTTCACGGTGAAACATGAACAACTTGAGAAACTGTCTGTTTACTAATTAATTAACTATTTTTGCACAGTTCATTTCCTCTCTAGCCATTATCGCTCAACCTCGTTTACATCCTCTCTAACTGCACAAATTGCTTCCCTAATCTTGTATTCTCCAGATTGATGATTTGGTCGATTGGTCTCAAATTAGATATTTCAACATGACATGCTTCAAGTTTCATGATTTTCTTTTTCTTCCAGTGCATTGTTTTCTATTATTTCCTTGATATAACCTCTACTTTTCCTAGCATTGCATTGCATCTCATCTCATTACCTGATTTGAATCTACCTCATCAATTGATTTCTTTGTTACACGATAAAGATAATTAGATAGATAAATGTGCTTGATTTCTTTTAACCTCTACTTTTCCTATCTTTTTTATTTATTTTTATTTTTGTGTGCAGTCATCTTTTACTTTTCTTTCTTTGGTATTTATTTAAAAAGTGCAATTACTTTATTTGGTGATTCATCTTTAGTCTTCATACCCATTGAGAAAATTGGTGAGTGTTAGTAAATAATAATTGATCTTCGTACCAATTTTATTCTTACCCAGGAATTGAGCATCAACTGTTTGCTAAAAGGCTTGCACAAAAGTGAAATATAATATTTTCACTTGCTTAGTACATGGTATGTACTCGTTTTTTTGAAATTTTTAGCAATTTTTTTTACTTCCTTAATTGCAAAAATTATAAGCTGTCTTTTCATGAAAATTTATCAAGCTCAAAATTTTGTGGCAAATGCAAGACTTCATTCTCCATTTGTCTGCAATGAGTGCACTTAATCGAATTGCACATGTGTTTACTAGTGAATTTAATTTATTTGTGTGTTTTGTTTTCAGTTGGAGTATACCCACAAATTAGTTTGACATGAATTTGTGGATTATACTAATATTTTCTAATCTTTAGTTTTATAGAATTATTTCATTAGGTAATGAGCCTAAAATGTTATTCATCATTCTTTTGAAGGTGAATTACCTATAGACTTCTCTAGTTGAACAATAACGAATTATACCCCTCTAGTTTAAATGATAACGTCTATCTCCCCTGCTATTTATTTTTATGTCAAATCATATGGTAGAAATGATGATATTTCCTATATCTATTACGAATTAGAGTTATTGATATTGTAATGCAGCTATTCTATATTGGGTCTATCCATTATTGTTCAAACCAGAGGTCAAAAGTTGTAATAATTCTTTTGGGAGACAACTGTAATTAATTCTTTTTTTGATTAGTTTTTCGTCAATGTAAATTTAATTTAATATCGACGGTCATATGAACACATAATATATTTTATGAGACTTAATTCATAACATCAAGATGATTACTGGATATAGTGTTCATATTTTGGTGTTTATATATGTATATAGGTAATATGAGGTGAGTTTTCTTCTGCATTTTTTTCCATGGATGGGGATGACTCTTTTTTGAATCAATATTCACTTGTTCGCGTAAATTTGAAGCGATACTTAGATTTATTTAGTTACTTTTTAATCTTATTTTATATTCAAAATGACTGACTTATATATATGAAAGTTTTCTAACTTAAATATATACCAATGATACATGTTCAACATTAGTCACCTATCAATATGTGTATTCTGTGTCATGTGGAATGCACCCACGAACATGATATCAGATGACAATTTTGTGAAAATGTTATCTTTATCGACATATGGAAAACAATTGCCGTGTAGATTGCCATCTCCCAAAATAAAGAAATGAATAGGATGGACATGTTTATTTAACAATTTTAAAATAATATATTCACTTTTAAAATAAAATCTCATCTCTTATTCACCAATGATGTATATCATTTTTGTATCATCTCTATGGATGTGTATTTTAAATTTGTAATGTGTTACACTGCTCTATATTTGAAATACACATTGCTTGGCATCCACAGTTGCTAGTATACTATAAAATTTAAACAATTGAAGATCTTTACTCAGCTTATTTATTTCCATGTTCATTGTCTGCACTCTATAAGAAGATAGGACACTGCTGCTTCGTGCTTGAACTTTGAAGGATTTCCCCTTTCTAATGTTTTTAAATGTTACTTTGATGTGTTTTTAGATGCAAAGATTGCAAACATTGATGATTTCATTCATTGACAGATGGCAGAGCTTAACATTGAAAATCATGTTAGGTACATTTTATCAGTTGAAAAGGTATGCTTGATTTTCAATCTTGTATCAACAGACGTGCTTACAGCCTGAATATTAATGTGATATTAGGATTGCATATGGTACCCCGTGTTTTGTAAAATATATAGATCTTATAGATTTTCTGAAAAGCATGTTATGAAAAATTTCTGTTAAACTATTATAACATATACCAATTTTCAATATATTTGTTTCACGTTTCCAAATTTATTCCGTTTATGCTTATTGGTTTAGAAAGTAACAAGCTTGTAGGCGCTATTGAGCCTTTTTTGAGTAAAACCACTTCTGCCTAGGTGGAGGATTGGTCAATGACAAACTGTTGGCCCTACAATACATGGATGGGGGCATGGTCACTTACTTCAAAATACCAAGATTCTGATATAAGCTTCCCCCAGTGCTCATTCAATATTTTGTGAAGAATTTAGTCAGCAGAACACATTGAATTTAAAAATTCTTAGTTGTTTCCAAATGAAGCTAATCAAAATATGGAGGAAGTGTGTTCTTTAGGGATTGGTAACTGGTGAAATTCACCATGGCTATCAGTGGAAAAACTTGTTCCTAAAGACAGAAGCAAATTTTAAGTTTCAACACATCAATATACACTTGGATGATTGTAAAAATGATCGGCATATTAGAGAATTCCTATTCTAACCAGTTTGCTAATTGAGCTTTGATTAAGCTCGAACTCCATGTGCAAAATCTGATGTTGATCTTGAACTTTGGCTTGTATTATATGCAGCCTTAATCAGAATGTTTACCTTAAGTTATTCACTATGTTTGAGGGTAAAGATATTACTTTTGGAAGTTGGTTGTAGGTGCTTACTATTGTTGTGTGTTTTGACCAAGTCTGGCACCTATTATCCCCAGAAAAAAGATAGCTTTGAGTCTGTGGTAATGGAGCACCTAAGACTAAATGGAGCTTACTGGGGATTGACCGCTCTTGATATAATGGAGAAGCTGGATGCAGTCGATCAAGATGAGGTTGTATCATGGGTTATGCAGTGCCAAGATGAATCTGGTTAGTAGTACAGCATTATATGTTATACCATTCTAACTAAGTGTAGTTTTGTTTTATGAACAGGTGGATACCAGTCAAATAAGTTCACTAGGGAAAGTCTTTCTTTTTAAACTTTGCTGCACTTTCTTCCTCCTTAGATATGATTATTCTTTTAATGGCTCTTCACTTTTATTGTTCTATGCAGGTGGGTTCGGTGGGAACATTGGACATGACCCCCATATATTGTACACCCTAAGTGCTATTCAGGTTTTGGCTCTATTTGACAAGATAAATGTTCTTGACACCGAGAAGGTCTCCAACTGTATCCTTCAATCTGAGCTTTCAGTATTACAATCCTTCGTGAGGAGTACCTCATTGATGACTACATTGTTATGATTTAGATTATTAAGTATAGAATTTATCACAAAGATCGATTAACACAAGAGCTTTCAGAATAGAAATATACTAGGATTGAAGTATACTGGAATTGAAATACAAACAAAAGTTGTTCAACCTCACCTCACGGTGATTTCCCTAGCCAAGTGCTAGTACATTTTTCTATCAAAATAAAATAACTGAATGAAATAACTGCTTCTCCCCCACTCTATTTATTTCCCCACCTTCCCTGTAACCACTCCCGCTCTCCTCACATATACTGATTTAATCTTGGGCTTCTCTTGGCTATCCTCTCTGGGGCCTGGTCATTTGGGCTCATAACATTTCCACCCGCATCGAAACTCGCATTGTCCTCAATGCGAAAATCTGGAAACTGTAGTGCTACTTCTTCGACTTCCTCCCACGTTTCATCTTCAATTGCTCGCCCTTTTCCAGTGAACTAACACTTCAGAGATTTCTTTTCCTTTCTTCATTTTCTTTCTGTACGCAAGCACTGTCTCTGATTCAAAGGATAGGTAGAGGTTCGAATCTAAGTTTTGTGGCAGTGTTCTCCCCTCATCAACATTACCAACAGCGTTTTTCAAGCAAGACACATGGAAAACCGAGTGTATTCGAGACCCTTCCGACAAATCCAACTTATAAGCTACCTCGCCAATCCTCTTTAATATTTTGAAAGGACCATAATAGCGTGCTGCCAGCTTTTGAAACACCCTTGTACACATTGAATTTTGTCGGTGTGCCCTCAACTTTAACCACACTAAATCTCCTTCTGGAAAATTCACATCATTTCTTTTCTTATTTGCATACTTTACCATTTGTTGCTGTGCACATCCCAGGTTGTATTTCAACTGTTTTAAAAATTCATCTCTGTCCCATAAGGCTTGGGACACAACATCCACGACTGTTTCTCTTGGGATAAAACGTCTAATTGATGGTGATTTTCTCCCAATACACAACTTCGAACGGAGTCATTCCGATGTTGTTTGATATGATGTGTTATACCAGAATTCAGCCCATGGAATCCAATTTGCCCACCATTTTGGCTGCTCTGATGCGAAGCATCGTAAGTAAGTTTCCAAACATTTGTCAGTGCTTTACTTTAGCCATCAGTTTCTGGATGATACGCTATGCTCATTTTAAGTTCTGTTCCTTGTGCTTTGAAGAGTTCCCTCCAGAATATGCTCAAAAATTTGGCAGCCCTATCACTCACTATCGATTTAGGAATACCGTGAAGCCGCACGATTTCTTTGATGAATAAATCAGCCACTGAACTAGCCGAGTATGGATGCTTCAACAAAAGGAAATGTCCATACTTCGATAGTCTGTCAACCACTACCAAAACGACCTCATATCCTTTGGACTTGGGAAGCCCCACAATGAAATCCATCGATAAATCTTCCCAAATGATTTCCGGATTAGCCAATGGTTGTAGTAAACCTGAAGGTTTCTTGGCTTCATATTTCTGTCTTTGACAAGTTGCACAATCTGCCACAAATTTGCACACATCTTTCTTCATGCCCCACCAAAAAAAAAAACTCACTAGACAGCCTCTTATACGTGCGTAATGCCCCAGAATATCCTCCTAGTGGTGTGGAATGACACTCCTTAATCAGTTTCTGTACCCATTTAGAATGCTTGGGCACCACCAGTTTGCCTTTAACAACAGGCATCCATTAACCAATTCGAATCCATCACTTTTTCCAGCATTCACTTTCAAACTCGGTATAATATCCAACATCTTAGGATCTTGTTTTACTTCTTCCTTCAAGTCTTCTGCCCCAACCCGTTTGACAGTAGATAATGCATTCAAAGAAGCTATTTCTTCCCTTCTAGAAAGAGCATCGGTAGCTCCATTTTCCACTCCTGGCTTGTGTTTGATTTCGAATTCATAACCAAGCAATTTGACTAGCCAATGTTGTTGGTCAGGGGTTGAAATCCTTCGGTATAACAACTTTTTTAAAGGTTTGTGATCCATCACAACAACAAACTTTCTTCCCACCAAGTAATGTCTCCAATGTTGAACTGCTAATACTAAAGCCATTAGTTCCTTGTTGTATGCAGATTTAGACAAGGCACGTGTGGCTAAGGCTTTGCTGTAGTAAGACACGAGCCTGCCCTCTTGAGCTAAAACCGCTCCTAAACCCATTCCGGATGCATCACCCTCCACTACAAATTCTTTTGTGAAATCTGGCATTCTCAAAACATGAGCTTAACTTAACGCGACTTTCAATGTCTCAAATGCAGTTTCAGCCTCATTATTCCAACCAAAGTTGTTCTTTTTTAATTGATCCGTCAATGGTCGAGCTATTTCCCATAATTCTTGATGAATTTTCTGTAATATCCCGTTAAACCCAAGAATCCCCTCACCCCTTTGATGTTTTTGGGCTTCGGCGACAACTTCACGCTTTCAGTTTTTTTGGATCCACCATCACACCATCGGACGTAATAATATGGCCTAGATAATCTACTTGGCTCAAGCCAAACTCACATTTTTTTTCATTCAAGACTAGTTGATTACCAATTAGTTTCAAGGAACACTTTCACATGTTTGACATGTTCCTTCCATCCTTTACCATAAATCAAAATATCGTCAAAGAAAACTAATACAGTTCATTGTTGATTGAAAGGTGGCAGGGGTCATGGGCAAAACCAGGATTTTGTTATAGGGTGGGCTAACTCTAATATAAAATAACAAGGTTAATATAGAAAAAATCAAAATAAATCTAACATACCATAGCAATAATTATTCAACTAATTTTCACAGTGAATAAGAGAAAAAAAAAAAAAAAAAATATATAAACGAGATATATACGATCAGACAATTATATTTTTTTCTATGAGATTTCAAGTAAAATTTATCAGTTATGGATAATTATTAAATCAACAAACTTTCATTTGATATTATAATAGATACTTTACAATAAATTTTATTAATTAAATGCATTCAATAAATAATTAATATAATGAAAATTTAGAACCCTAAGTTCATGTCTAATCTTAAAAATGAATAACGTTATATACAAATATTAATTACAACTAAAACTACCATGAATACAAAATCAAATAAAATATATTTTAGTGTTTGATTTTTATTGCACTATGAAAAGAAAATCCAAAAATTATTAATATCTAATAATTTATATACTCGATTTTTGCATCATACACATTAATATAAAACATAAAATTAATCAATATTTTCATTTTCGACCAATTAAATAAATAAATAAGATGTAAAAGCTAATGAATATAAATATGAAAACCGAAAAATATAAAAAACCGAATTAGCATTAGGCATATAATAACATTATTAACTACTTCATATATTGAAATATTGAATTTAATATATAAGAATCAATTAAAATTAAATTATGAAATTAAAGAGTAATTATTATTAAATATAAGTAGTATTGGGCTAAGCCCTATTAGGCTTTTAGTTAAAATAGCTATGAGCCATAGAGATAAATAGTAGGGTTTGTGTTCAATAAGCAATTTTTTTCTGTCCTCTCTATCCTCCATCGTCGCCCTTCTTTCTCCTCTTTTTAGCAATAATCAATTTTTGTCTTCCTTCTCCATGCCCACCGCCACAGTGCCTGTTTCCGGCCGACTCTTGCCCTCAAGGCCGCAAGCAGCTCGATTTGCAGATAGTTATTCCATTGCTTTGGACGACTCTTTCCATGGACCTCCACTGCACGCTCGTTCCCTTTCTCTGCACCTGTCAAAGGTGGAAAGAGCATAGCTGGCCTCGGGAGTTTCTGGGGTGGCCGCCCATGCTAGCCACCCCCTAGTTTCGTCCCTGGCATGTGCATTCTCCAAGCCAAAAGGCATAACTGGAAATTCATAATGCCCCGTATGAGTTCGAAGAGTTGTTTTGTGCACATCCTCCTCCTTTACTCGAATATGATGATATCCGGACTTCAAATCCATGTAATTCATCGAACAGTTCATCCACAACAGGAATTGGATATTTATCCGCTATGGTGATATCATTCAATGCTCGGTAATCCACAAAATCTCCAGCTTCCATCCTTCTTTTTAACAAGGATATCTGACTAGAATAGGGGCTATTACTAGGACGTATTACTCCAGACTCGAGCATCTCAGCGACCATTCTTTCAATCTCATCTTTTTGATGATGAGCGTAGTATGGCCTCACCGAAAAAGGTCCACATCATGTTTTAATGCTAATAACATGCTCACGAACCCTGTTAGGCGGCAATCCCTTGGGCTCTTGAAAAACATTCTGAAATTTAGCCAACAATTGCTTGATTTCAGGCTGCCAGTCTGCTCACATGAGCTCCTCTTTTCGTCATCACTCCACTTCAACACAACAACCCCACCAAAATCAATGTCACCGACTTTGATGAGGGTCTTGAGAGACACTATTGATCTACATAGAGATGAATCTCCTTGTAGTATAATTGTTTGTTCATTCATTTTAAATCTCATGAGCAATTCCGACCAATTCAACACGACATCCCCTAGAGTCCGAAGCCAATCCACACCAAGATTCAAGTCCACCCCTCCTAATTCAAACATATAACCCTCGATATGGATTTGACATTGATTCAAATCCACTTCCAACCCTCTACACACTCCTTGACATGCAATACGCGCCCTGTCACCTAAACACACACCAAATGCACACTGTAATCCACGTTCAATCCCAGTTCACATACTCAATTTTTTTCGACAAAATTGTGACTAGCCCCGCTGTCCACCATCGCTATCACTTCTCGGCTTCCTATCTTTGCCCTCATTTTCAACGTTTGAGGCTGGTTGACCCCATTAACTGAGTACAAAGGTAATAGGGCATTGCATTCTGCACCAGGCTCTTGTTCACTGTCCCCAACTCCCTCACTCCCTTGCGTCACGTCTTCCTCCTCTACTGTCAGAATATCCTCCCCTTCTCCTTCTTCCTCTGCTAGTATTGTGACCCTTAAAGTTTTGTTGACACATTTATGTATGCGGTGGTAGGGTTCCCCACACTTGGAACAAAGGCCCTTTTCTCTACGACGTAAGTACTCTTGATGAGACACAATCCTCCATCTGTGTTCTTTTATACTGGAGGACAGATATTTGTTCGATCATTTACATTTCCTTTGGCCAGCCCATGAGTAAATGTTGGAGTAAATTTACGTCCCACTGCTTCATTCCCTTGATCTCCTCTGATCATCAGATTCACAATAGAATTTCGATGGCAATCTTTGTCATGGTTTGTAATCTGATTACCCAGCCCCCACCTGAACCAACTCCACTCACACTCCTTCCACAATTCACAACTCCTCCATTCAGTTCCATTTCCAGCCCCCGAGCTAACAACATAGCTCAATCAATTGTGCGTGGGTTGTGGACAAACATTTTACGTCGAATTTCGTTCTTTAATCCGCTGAGGAAGAAGCCCCGACTTTGTTCCTTAGTAATATGACCCATTTGGGCGACAATCATCTCAAATTGCACAATATCCACATTTTGTTGGCCCTGTTTTAATGAAGCCACCAACTCAAAAAGATTAGTATCGCCTAGGGTAGGGGTGCTTATCGGACCGGGTCGATCCGGACCCGGTCCGAAACCGGACCGGTTAGTCCGGTCCGAAACCGGAACCGGACTAACCGGTCCCGAACCGGTCCCGAACCGGTTTGATACCGGACCGGATCGGTTCTACCGTTCCGGATCCGGTATCTTAATGGTTCCGGACCAAACGGATCCGGTTCCGGATTGAACCGGAACCGGATCCATTTAAAAAAAAAAAATCGATAAATCCTTTCCTTTTTTCCTTTTTTTTAAAAAAAAAAGAAGAAAAAAAAGAAAAATCCTGTTCCGGGTTGGAACCGGTGGAACCGGATCCGATCCGGTTCCTTACCGGATCGGACCGGTTCCGCCCATAACGGGCCCGGAACCGGCCGGTTCCGGTCCGGACCGGACCGGTTCGAACCGGTAACCACCCCTAGCCTAGGGGTGCTTAACGGGGCAACCCGAACCAATCCGATCCGGTAAGGAACCGGATCAGATCCGTTTCTGGTTCTACCTGTTCCGGGTTGGACCGATTCCAACCCGGAGCCGGTTTTTTTTAATTTTATTTTTCAAAAAATCAAGGGAAATTGTTGCTTGGAGGATTCTCGAACACGCGACCATCGTCTTCTACTCTAAAGCTCTAACCAATTGAGTTAATGGCCTTTGTGTTTGTAAACTAACCTCAAATATATTTATCTAAATTTTAAAAAAAAAATTAATTTTTTTAAAATAACAGATCCGGTTCCGGTTCAACTCGGAACCGGATCCGTTTAGTCCGGAACCGGTAAGATACCGGTTCCGGAACGGTAGAACCGATCCGGATCGGTATCTTACCGGTTCCGAAACGGAACTGGTTAGCCCGGTTCCGGTTCCGAACCAGGCTAACCGGTCCAGTTTCGAACCAGGCTAACCGGTCCGGTTTCGGGCCGGGTCCGGATTGACCCGGCCCGTTAAGCACCCCTAGTATCGCCCCCACTATATCTTTTAAGTAATTCTTCGGCGAACCTGTCCCAAGTCAAACCTGGAATTCTCATGTTAACCCATCGGAACCAGTGTACAGCAAGACCCTGCATACTTATGTGTGCAAGCTTGAGTTTGATTTCACTCGGAGTGCCGTGAATTTCGAAATACTGTTCCGCCTTCCCTAACCAACCAAAGGATCATCTCCATCAAACGCTTGTATCTCAATTTTCCTTACTGCTTGTCGCAACTCATCATAAACTTCCCCACGTTCATATTTTCCATCTCAACCCTCGCCTGCTGCATCATCCTCGGGTCCCGTCTCTTTCTGCTTGTTCATATTACCTTGGTTTGCCCTATGTTCATCGTCATTTGACTCCGGAGCATTTGTTCCACCATTCCTTTTAGACCCAAGAAGTTTTCTTCAAGTCGATCAATTTTGTCCATCTGGCCTTGGATTTGTGCGACGTTTTCCAGTAAGCCAGTCACCGATTTTTCCACAACCTCGATCTTAGCTTCCCAACGGGTGCTTGCCATTTCGACACCGGCAGGTCGGACCAATGTTATGATTTAGACTATTAAGTATAGAATTTATCACAAAGATCGATTAACACAAGAGCTTTCAGAATAGAAATATACCAGGATCGAAGTATACTGGAATTGAAATACAAACAGAAGTTGTTCAACCTCACCTCACGGTGATTTCCCTAGCCAAGTGCCAGTACATTTTCCTATCAAAATAAAAATAACTCAATGACATAACTGCTTCTCCCACACACTATTTATTTCCCCACCTTCCCTGTAACCACTCTCGTTCTCCTCACATATACTGATTTAATCTTGGGCTTCTCTTGGCTATCCTCTCTTGGGCCTGGATTATTTGGGCCTGGATCATTTGGGCTCATAACATACATTTCTTTTGCTAATTCCTGATATGTACACACATGATAGATAGCTAATATCTCTTTGAAACATGTGGGAGGCACCCTATTGGTGCTCGATACATGAAATATTTATCGTTCGATAAAAGAGATAGTTCTTAAGGAATATAGGCTAATTTGCTTTATAGGTAGAACATTGTACTCTATAGCCTATGAGAACCATAGTCACCTTCATCTGCTAATAATATTTTTTATAAGTGCATTATCTGAGCTTGAGTTGAAATATGGGTTGGTTGCTCCTTGTGTTATGTTATAGATAGCAGACATGTCCCAAAAATAATTGTGCCAGTTATGACGTTGCCTCATATGTCAAACATGTTGCTTCGTGTTACTGCATGACATTGTATGCGTTGTCTGTGCTTTCTGAACTGTTGTTAATCCCAATTAACCTCTCACACTTTATTCTATGTATCACTACTGTAACTCAGAAGCCAGAAGAGGATGTTATATCCCCAATCTAGAGACAAGAAGCTGAAGTAAATCTTAATGGTGAAACGTTCAAATCTTCCTTTACATGGATTAGGAAATGAATGGCCAATAAGAATCAATGAAGTGATCTTTTAATTAGTTTATTGTTTTCATTTTCTTCCCTTAAGTTTATGTGCGAGGGCCAATTTTAACAATATTGGTTTGGTTATTCTTCTCCCTTTTATCACACCAAGATAAATCTTCAAGCTACAAATGTTATTAGCTCTCTGCTACTCTCTTTATTCTTGTCTAATTTATAGACAATTGGACACTTGTAATGACATTTTGAACCTTGAACAAACTTAAGTTCAGATTAATTCAGCTTTAACATCTCTTAATTGGTTCTAACCCACTCAGGTCATTTAATTTCCCACCAACAGTACTACTGATAGGAATCTATAATTCCTCTGATATTTCCACTTCAAAACTCGTAACTGATGCTAACTAAAGAAATACACTAGGTTTTGAATCTGTTGTGCAGTTGTTTCCGAGTGTCAAGTTCTGCCTTTTATTCTTAATATAATTTAAACACGAACAGAGCCAGTTAGTTCAGAGTTTAGACTTACATGTAAGCTAGATATTGCTGGCCTCCAAAATGAGGATGGATCCTTTTCTGGTGACATGTGGGGAGAGGTTGATACGAGGTATACCTTCTCTTTCTACCTATCTTCTGATGCTTTTGGACATTTTGTTCCCTTTTCTTTTATTTCTAGCACGTCTAAGTTGTATGATAAGTATGTTTTGTTTAGTTTTGATACATTATTTACTCCATGAAATACAAAAACAAGCTAACACTTTCTTTAGGTTTTCTTATATTGCTCTATGTTCTCTCGCATTATTACATCGCTTGGACAAAATCAATGTGGAAACAACCGTAAAGTACATTGTAAGTTGCAAGAATTTGGATGGTGGATTTGGATGCACACCTGGAGCGGAATCCCATGCTGGGCAAAGTATGTTTATGTCTTTAGTGGTTACATTTACATATGATCAGCTCTAGTTGTTAGTTTTTATATTTATTAGGATTGATACTGAAGTTTATCTAGGTTGATATGATCTTTATTTAATGTTATCAAGGATTTTGGTTTATCTAGGGATTGTGTTATCTTGATTTTTGTTGGACTCTATTATTATAAATAGAGTGGTTTTGATTAATAAAATCAAGAATGAATTAATTAAATCTTAAAGAAGGTTGCTGCCTTCGTGTTATCTCTCAACTATCGTTCCCCCAAAACTCTCGGTCAATCACCCCACCTTTCCCCCACCAAAACCCGTGAACAGTGACTCGTCGTGAATGGTAACCCATGAATAGTAACTCGTGAATAGTAACCCCTCATCCCATCACGCGATCCTGCAATCATAACAATGGTATCACAGCCAGTCGTTATGGCAAATTTACAATCAATACAACGACAACTGTCCGAATTCATCGCCTTATACAAGGCCAGCACAGATAATCTCATGTGGTGGCTCGACGAATTATCCCTCACAATCTCCACTGCGCACTCTGCTTCCAAATCCGAAACACAGGTTCCACCCGAGTCGTCGGACTCGCTAGGCATGATCAGCATGTCCCCAACCGACTGCGGCCAGAAAAACTGAATTGGATTGGTATTTACCGGAAACAACATACGAAGGTCATTGCTGCCAAAGCTGCGAAGAAGAGTCGCCGAACCACACAGAAACCCTATGCCGAAGCGGTGAAGAAGAGGCGCCGAACCACGAAGAACCCCTACTCAAGGTCGATTGTTGGCACTACGTTGGACGTTATTCAGAAGAAAAGAACGGAAAAGCCAGAAGTCCATGATGCTGCACGTGACGACGGCGAAGTGAAATTTCAAGATTGGGAGGATGAATTTAAGAACCACCGCCACTTGTGCTTAATCTTCGCATTGGTCCACCGACAACGTATATTTTTGATGAAATCTAAGTGGTGTTTGAGGACAAACACCATTTCGAGGAGGGGTGTAATGTTACGGAAATCAAGAGCCCATCCGATCAATGGAAAATAAATCTTGGAAGAGATCGTTGATAATTATCTTTGTCAGTTTTTATATTTATTAGGATTGGTATTGAAGTTTATCTAGGTTGATAGGATCTTTATTTAAAATTATCTAGGATTTTGGTTTATCTTAGGGATTGTGTTATCTTGATTTTTGTTGAGTATTATAGATAGAGTGGTTTTGATTAATAAAATCAAGAATGAATTAATTAAATCTTAAAGAAGGTTGCTGCCTTCGTGTTATCTCTCAACTATTGTTCCCCCAAACTCGGTCAATCACCCTCACCTTTCCCCCACCAAAACCCGTGAACAGTGACTCGTCGTGAATAGTAACCCGTGAATAGTAACTCGGAATAGTAACCCCTCATCCCATAACATGATCCTGCAATCATAACAGATGTTCAGTTTCCAATTTCTAAATCCAATCTTTAAGGGAATGCACATTATAATTAAGTAATTTTACCCTGTAACTATGATCAGTCGGGACATTTCGTGGTGCACCAAGCTCCCTGATAGCCAATAAAGTAGCTTCTTCAAAACTCTTTGGCTAGTACTTAATCACACCATTATAGCTTTTACAGATCGACTGCCCTTAATGGATGAATCAGCTCATGTATAGTTATTATATCTTAGACCTGAGAGCCATAAATCAAGTGTGTGGATAGCATTCTGTGATGGTTTAACCAGAAGAGAAAGGTTTAGTTCTGGTGTTTTACAAAACGCTTTACTGAAAATTCATGTAAATTAAGCTGAAACTATTTGTTAAGCTCAGATTTCTATTCATTTGAAAGGCCACGGAGTGAGGCTGCCAATAAAGTGATTTGTGCCAGACAGTTGGGGAGCCTTAGGTGACGTGTCAGCTGTTTGTCACTGATGGCTAGAACATGGTATCCTATTTGATTGCTCCACTCCCTCCCGGAGGGAAAGAACTAAGAAGTCATCTTCCCATTCAAGTATTTGGCTAAATTCAAGGAATGAAAATAAGATTGTGTTTCACTCTTTTTTTGTTTGGCTTAGTCAAGAAAAACTTGGGAGGGGTGATAGTTATTTTTTGTCATGTCGTTGAACTGTAATTGCAGTTTTCTGTTGCGTGGGAGCTCTTGCAATTACTGGTGCTCTACATCATGTTGATAAGGACCTGCTAGGATGGTGGTTGTGTGAGCGACAAGTAAAATCTGGAGGTCTAAATGGGCGTCCCGAGAAGCTTCCTGATGTGAGTTACTGCTTGCTTTTCATATTCTTAATCTTAGTTGAGAAGGAATTCAATAAAAAAAAATTGATTTTTTTCTTTTTCTTTTGTTGTGCTAATTTTCAATCCAGGTCTGCTATTCATGGTGGGTCCTTTCTAGCTTAATCATGATTGATAGAGTTCACTGGATTGACAAGAAAAAGCTTGTCCAGTTCATCTTGGACTGTCAGGTTAGTTGTAATTCTGACAGTAATTTCGGTTTGAAATTCCATTTGATAGGATGATACTGGTAAGAATTTCCGATTGCCTTTTATGATATAGGATAAAGAGAACGGAGGAATTTCAGATAGGCCAGATGATGCTGTCGATATCTTCCACACCTACTTTGGGGTTGCTGGTAAGACTTGCTTCATTTTACCCTTGCCCTTTTACGGAAATTGGGGAACATAAACGTGGCATCCTTTAAACTTTCCGACATTGTCCAACTTTTTCTTGTATGGTGACTGCAGGTCTCTCACTTCTTGAATACCCAGGACTGAAACCTATAGATCCTGCTTATGCATTGCCTGTTGATGTCGTCAACAGAATTTTCCTTCACAAATAGACAAAGCAATCCTTCAGTTTTTTAGTACTGTGATGTATATATATATTTGAAATTCTTTTTGTACTCAGACATCTAGGTGCTGCTTCAACTTCTGGCAAATAAAGTTTAGATAACATTGTTGATATCGATCATAAAACCTTTTAGTTGTCGTAGCGGTGATTCAAGCTTTAAAACCATGGTTACTAAAAAACTGCCCAACCTAGACACAGACTGCAGTTGTTATTTGTTGAGACCGGATTACGATTCGAAAATCCATAATTTGGTTTTAGAACCGATATGTAAGGTGGAATCGGAATCGAACCATTTTGAGGGCGGTTAGCGTGGTTTAGTCTTTTGAGGTTTTGATTCTGATTCGTCAGTTTAAATGGATTTCATTTAAATTTATTTTTAAAATGTTCAAAAGAAAATAACTATCACACTCTAAAATCTCAAATACAAAATTAGACTAATAATAATCTTTATTATATTGAAAACTATAATAACAGTAATAATATAATAATAAATAATAGATTGAAATAAAATTAACTAGGTACTCCTAGTTTTAGAAAATGTGTACACTATGAATGAAATATATTAAACAGCATCATATATTAAATATATATCATAGATATATAAACAAATTATAAAATAATAATAACTCCATATATTATTTATAATAATAATAATAATTTTTATCATGGTTACTTGTACAAACCAACCTCACGCACGTCAAGATCATAACACATCATTCCATGCACACAAAGATATAAATATACTCAACCTCATCAGTTTTAGGAACAAATTTTCGTGCTTTAGCATGGTGGAAATAGATAAAAGATAGGAGAAATTAAGCCAAAATCCCAAAAAAAAAATCAGATAATTCACAAATACTCTTAAAAAATTCTAAGAAAATAACAGAAGATTCTAATTCCACCTAAAATCTTGGAGTGAAGGAGGTGTGACAAAAATCAAAATAAAAAAGAACAGTGGCTGGAAATTGACTACAGCGGATCATCTCAAGTTGAGTTTTCATGCTTTTGATTCTCACCTTTTTAAACGGTTTCTGGTCTTGAATACAAAATGAAAGATGTTCAAAATGCGTTATAATTTATGGGTTTATCGGCTGATTGCCCAAATGTCGTCGTACATACAGATTTTCGGCGACCAAAACACCATAGTTAATCATTTCGAAATATCAAACTATGGGCACAATCAGCTAGGAATTTTTAACGGTTTCTGAAATAAAGTTGTAGTTCTCGACGATACTATCGCTTCTTGAAAATTTTAGCGTCACGTGTGTTGGGATATGCCCTAAGACATATCATTAGATGATTGTTTATGACATACTATGTAATATGATTTTATGAATGGCAATTCATTATTATATATTATTCTTTTAACTGTGCAATATGAATTAATATATATGTTAATGTCCTTAGAATAATATTGTATTATTCTTAAAGATGTCCCTAGTCAAGTATTATCATGAATAAGGATAATGATAATACGTAGAGACTAGTATGTGTTGATTGATGAATTGTTCATTGATATGAGATATCAAATCAATACATGGGTACATGTTAGAGAACGATGTACTGGACAGACCCACCATGAGAATGCAACATGGATAGTTATATGATTGTCATATGCAATTCTCATAGTGATAATAATGTATGTAATCCTTACGACTTGTGATCATCAGAGATCCCAACATAAGGAGTTATGTATCTTGATATTGTCAAACGTTACCCGTAACAGGGTATACTATAAAAACGACTATTGGATACACTACGAATTATGTAGAGGGATGTTGACTGATCGAGATAGGATTTGTCCCTCCTATATAACAGGAGATGTGTTTGGCCCTTGATCAAGTGAGAACTAAAATGCATGGCCATGCTCGAATGAGTCGATATGAGATATCGAGCTTATTCGTTTATTCTAGTTCTACTTGGGGATCAAGAAATAAAGATTGAATATACGAGTATGACTATTCCATGACTCGTGTTCAATCTAAACACAAAGGACAAAGGGATTAAGTTATATGGTTAATATTATCACAAGTTCTAAAGGTTATGTCGAGTCATTGACATTCTTGTAATTTGGGTAGCCTCGATGTGTTGCTAGACACCGCTCCTTGCTTGTAACGTAAAATAAGATTTTATGTCACTGCCAACATTACAAGATCCTATCGGGTCGCACAAAAGATTAAATCGAGAAGGGAAATTAAATTCATTGGATGAATTAATTAATTAAGAAGAGTCTTAATGAGAAGATTATAAAGATTTAATTAAATCATGGGTTTGGGCCCATGAGGCTTTAAGAAAGCCTTAAACCTTAATTAAATCTTATAATATAAATACAAGGTTATGATTAATTGTAAGATATACTTTATATCATTCCAACCTACACACAAAGCAAGTTCGGCCGCCTCCTCTCCAATCTCTCTCGGCTTCTTCATAGCCGAAGTGAGTTGTGGTGAGTTTGTGCCATCTTTTCGATTTAGAATCGAGTGTGTTTCTTGTTCCGGTTTAAGAACTTGTCTAGCAACTTGTTCTTAAACTATCCCTTCACCCGATTTGATCGTGTGGATACCGTGGAGGCAAAACTTGACAAGTTTTGCTAGTGACTCGAAGGAGACGTTGGACGTGGTGCTGCTCCGTGGAATCTGCTCAAACACGCTACAAGGTGAGACCTTTATTCCTTTATCCGATATGAACAACCTATGTATAGATCCGGTGTTTAGTAATCCATAAAAATTTTATTCCGCTGCGTTGTATGCTCATTGGATTACTTACGGTGGTATCAGAGCCAGGTTCAAGGCTCATATCGGATTTATGTGGTTAAATAGTTTAATCATATTAGAATTAATATTGCATGCTATTTAAAACTGTATGAACATATATGATATGTTAAACTTTAGTTTGTGAAAATCATCGTAAAATTGTATTTGATATAATTGGCGGATAATCAAATTTATTGGGCAATGTTTTCGGCCACCACCATGCTTTTGACCCACGGCTTAGCCACGTGAGGGCTAGGGGTTTCGGACTCCTATGCTCGAGATGGCCTAGTCGTTGTGGCTCATGTTCATGCATGGAGGTTTCGAGACATGGATGAGTTTTGAACTCCGTGGCTCGATAATGGTTCTCGCATGCATGGATTAGTGGCTTCACCACATGAGAGCTAGGGTTTTCGAACCCTTGGCTCGAGATGGTTGAGCCAACCCTGTGCATGGCCTGACCGTGACTCGTGGCTAACAAATTCTGGCGTTTCGAACGAGATGGCTCGATGAAAACCCAAGGTGGTGCGTGGCGGCTAGGGTTTGGAACCCTAGTGCCGCCGTCGCTCGCTCAAGGCTCGGCCATGGGCTAGGGTTTCGAACCCTAGGCCCATAATTGGTCCAGCCGTGCGTTTTTGTGGTTCGAACCATGGTGGTTCGTGGCTTAGTCGCTTTGGTTCGTGGCATGTGATGTCCCGAGCGTACGATAATTTTTCAAAAATTATTTTACAGTTTTAATTAGAATTAAATTTAAAATGTTAAGAATTTAATTAATTAAAAGTTAATGCATGATTTATGTGTTGTTTGAGCATGGTGCGTGGTTATAGCCCTTTGACCTATTAGATAGGATTTGTGAATGTTTGTAATTTATAATACGACCTGCGTGTCGTGCCTTCTCTATTTTTATTCTAAATGTTATCCCTCCCCTATGTTCCCCTCGAATGTGAATCGAGAAATTCTATATCTTGTAAATAGTATAGTTTAATTGTTGATGGTGATCAATGAAGATGGAGCATAGTGTCGGGATGAGGAGGCCATTCACAAATTGGAGCCAAAGGAAGGTGCTTATGAAGTTACCTTAGGTTGACTCTTAGGATTTTCTCATTGGCTTGAGAAAATCGTTAGTAGGGGCTATAACCATGTCACGTTTAATTATGTATGTTGATGCATGATTTATCTTGTGCTTTAGATTGATAATTGTATTACACATATATGTAGATATGTATACAACTATGTAGTGGACATATTTTAAATTATCAAACTAATCATGAGATCAATAAATCCCTCTAAAATATTAAGTTGTAGATGCTTTCCAAAATTAAAAGTACTCGTCAAAAACTTCGATTGTACATATGTGGGTTTGTCAAAGCAAAGCACCGTGGCAATCTTAGTAAGGCGCGAAAGGATAAAAGTGATATCCGTTATACTTTAAATTGGGTACGACTTAACTAGGTTATCTCAATAGGATTGGGAACTTAGAGGCATGTGTTGGATAATAATTCATTTGATGAATTGAACAAAGTGTTGTTCGTCCAACTATCCAAGAATTACATGTGATGTAATTGACAAAGTGTTGTCTACCTAAATAACCGAATCTTGGGCGATTAGCCAAAGCTAACTCAAGATTAGGCGAAATATGGATCTTGGCCCACTAAAGGTTTTGAGGGTTGATATTTTTTAAACAAAATAGTGGGAGCATCATTTAATATAAGACAATGTTAAATGATTAAATCATAAACTTATTTTGCATATTTATAATGTAGATATCCATGGCAACTAACAACGTAACAAGCACTTTATCACTGTGATCGGTCCTTGAGAAGGACAATTAAATGGGACAAATTTCCTAGACTGGCATAGAAACTTGAGGATAGTCCTCAAACAAGAAAAGAAACAATATGTCCTAGTGGAACCCTTACCTGCTGAGGAACCCCCCCTAACGGCTACAAGAGCCGAAAAAGATGCTTACAAGAAGCATCAAAGTGACGCACTTGATGTTGGGTGCCTTATGCTTGCCACCATGAACTCTGAGCTTCAGAAGCAACATGAGGAAATGGAGGCGTTTGATATGATTGAGCATCTTAAGCAACTGTACCAACAACAAGCAAGACAAGAGAGGTATGACGTCTCTAAGGCGTTATTCCAGTGTAGAATGGTAGAAGGAAGTCTGGTTGGTACTCATGTACTCAAGATGATTGGGTATATTGAGAATCTGGAGAAGCTGGGTTTTCCTTTGGACCAAGAGTTGGCCACTGACGCGATCTTGCAATCGTTGCCTGAAAGCTTCAGTTAATTTGTCTTAAATTACAATATGATTGAAATTGAGAAGACACTACCACAGTTACTTGGCATGCTTAGAACTTTTGAAGCAAATAGCAAGAAGTCTAAACCAACAAATGTTCTTATTGTGAATAAGAGCAAAGGAAAGACTAAAGCTAAGAACTTCAAGAAAAACAAGAAGGTCTTTGTTAAATCTAAGCCAAAGTCATCTGCACTGAAACCAAAGGGAGGGATAGCGAACGAAGGGAACTGTTTCCATTGCGGTGAGACCGGCCATTGGAAAAGAAACTGCAAGTATATTTGGAGGATCTAAAGAAAGGAAGTGTGACTTCCACTTCAGGTATTTTTGTTATAGAAGTCAATTTATCTACTTCTTCATCATGGGTATTAGATACTGGATGTGGATCTCACATTTGTGTAAATGTGCAGGACCTCAAAAAGAGTAGATTGTTGGCGAAAGGCGAAGTTGATCTCCGAGTTGGAAACGGAGCAAGAGTTGCTGCATTAGCTATAGGGGATTATCATTTATCTTTGTCTTCTGGTTTATCGTTGATTTTAAAAGATTGTTATTTTGTGCCTTCAATTACCAAAAACATTATTTCTATTTCTTGTTTGGACAAGTATGGATTCTCATTTATTATAAAGGACAATTGTTGTTCCATTTTTTTAAATGATATGTTTTATGCTAGTGCACAAATGGTGAATGGTCTTTATTTATTAAATATTGATATACCTGTCTATAACATAAATACTAAAAGGATTAAAAATAATGATTGTAAGCCGACTTATCTCTGGCATTGTTGCTTGGGCCACATAAACGAGAACCACATATCTAAACTTCATAAGGATGGAGTATTAGATTCATTTGATTTTGAATCATATGAAACATGCGAATCTTGTTTAAATGGCAAGATGACTAAAGCCCCTTTCAAGGGACATGTTGAAAGGGCAAATATTTTATTGGGACTAATACATAGTGATGTATGTGGACCAATAAGTACACAAGCTAGAGGTGGTTTTCAATACTTCGTTACATTTACTGATGACCTCAGTAGATATGGGTATGTGTACCTAATGAAGCATAAGCATGAAACCTTTGAAAAGTTCAAAGATTTCAAGAATGAAGTACAAAACCAACTTGGCAAAAGTATCAAAATCCTTCGATCAGATCGAGGAGGTGAATACTTAAGCCAAGAGTTTCATGACTATCTAAAGGAGTGTGGGATAGTCCCACAACTCACTCCTCCGTATACTCCACAATGGAATGGTGTATCCGAGAGGAGAAATCGAACCTTGTTAGACATGGTTAGATCAATGATGAGTCATGCAGATCTTCCGATATCGTTTTGGGGACACGCTCTAGAAACAACGATTTTCTTACTGAACCGTGTTCCATCTAAATCAGTGGAAAAGACACCATATGAGATATGGACTGGGAAGCGTCCTAGTATGTCTTTTATGAAGATTTGGGGTTGTGAGGCTTTCGTTAGACGTCACGCCACTAACAAACTTGGACCCAAATCTGATAAGTGTTTATTTGTGGGATATCCTAAGGAAACGAAAGGATACTATTTCTATTATCCCACCGAGAACAAAGTAGTTGTTGCTCGGACTGGTGTATTTCTTGAAAGAGAATTTATTTCTAGAAAAACCAGTGGGAGAAAAATTGAACTTAGTGAAGTTCAACCACAAGAAAACACTGAACCTGAGATTGAGATGGAAACAGAGCACGCAAGCTGTTGTGGAAGAAGTACCTGCTCAAGAGACACAAGCCCAGCCTAGGTCTGTAAGAGAACACCGGGAGCCACAGAGATATGGATTTCTTGTGACTCAACAATGTGACTTACTACTTATTAATGAGGATGATCCGTCATCTTATCAACAAGCTATAATGGGCACTGATTCTGAGAAATGGCAAGAGGCCATGAAATCTGAGATGGAATCCATGTATGCAAACCAAGTATGGACTTTGGTTGATCCACCTGAAGGGGTACGACCCATAGGGTGCAAATGGATTTTCAAGAAAAAGACCGATATGGATGGTAATGTACAAACCTATAAAGGTCGGCTGGTTGCAAAAGGATTCAAACAAATTCATGGTATTGACTATGATGAAACCTTTTCACCGGTGGCCATGGTTAAATCCATAAGGATCTTACTTGTAATAGCTGCATTTCATGATTATGAAATCTGGCAGATGGATGTCAAAACAGCTTTCCTTAATGGAAATCTACTCGAGGATGTGTACATGACACAGCCCGAGGGTTTTGTCGATCCAAAGGATGCTGGAAAGATATGCAAGCTACAACGATCCATTTATGGATTGAAGCAAGCTTCTCGGAGTTGGAATCTTCGTTTTGATGATGCAATCAAAGAGTTTGGTTTTATCAAAAACGAAGATGAACCTTGTGTCTACAAGAAGGTCAGTGGGAGCGTAATCATTTTCCTAGTGTTGTATGTAGATGACATACTTCTCATTGGAAATGATATCCCTTCCTTACAACTGTAAAGATTTGGCTAGGGAACTGCTTTTCGATGAAAGACTTGGGAGAAGCCACCTATGTATTAGGAATCAAGATCTATAGAGATAGCTCAAGAAGACTTCTCGGCCTAAGTCAAAGTACATACATAGACAAAGTGCTTAAAAGGTTTAGCATGCAAGAATCAAAGAAAGGATTCGTGCCTATGACGCATGGCATTTATCTCTCGAAGGAACAGTGTCCTTCAACACCAGATGAGAGGCAACGCATGAGTAAGATTCCATATGCGTCAGCTATTGGATCTATCATGTATGCCATGATATGTACTCGTCCCGATGTATCGTATGCTTTGAGCATGACGAGCAGATATCAAGTTGATCCAGGTGAAGGTCACTGGATTGCTGTCAAGAATATCCTGAAGTACTTGAGAAGAACTAAGGATACATTCTTGATTTATGGAGGTGAGGAAGAGCTCAATGTAATGGGTTACACTGATGCAAGCTTCCAAACAGTCAAAGATGATTTTCGATCGCAATCTGGATATGTGTATTGCCTAAATGGAGGTGCTGTGAGCTGGAAGAGTTCAAAGCAAGAAACAGTAGCCGATTCTACAACGGAAGCTGAGTATATTGCTGCCTCGGATGTAGCAAAGGAAGCTGTTTGGATTAGGAAGTTCATTTCTGAACTTCGAGTGGTGAGTATATTACTCTATTGATACTTAACACCCGAGAACGAAAATTTATGGATATATTTCAAGGCACCATGTTAGTGGCAGAATACGAAAGCGAATTTCTCCGCCTGATTGACTACCTCATTACATCAAGGATGAGCTCGGAAGGATGAAGAAATTTCTCCAAAGCTTAAATTTAGACATTCGTTGGGCAGACTTATGTAGCGAACTTACGGACTATTTTCCGCCGTTAGTGAAGAACTACGAGTGGAGACTGAAATCAAACGGTTGACCAAAAGATTAGAGAGTGAAGGGAAATACAGAACCTCTAAATACCTTTGAAACAAGTGACAAGAAAGAGGTTTTGAGAAAAAAACCCAACCCAACCAGCATGAATAACCTTCGAGCAGGAGACTTCGAGAGAAGCATTAGACAAAATTCAAAATAGATGTGGATATTACAGCACATTAAAGAAAGTTACTAGAAAAATGCGAGGAATGACCAAATCATATCCAAGATGCTCACATCCCAAACCTAAGATTCCAGCATCCAATTGGCTAGAGATAAGAAAACTCAAACCGGTGTGAATTTAGCTACAGGAAAGAAAGTCTCTGCATAATTGTTATCTTGGATTGGATTTGAGTCTAACATATCCTCCTTTTTAGTCTCTCAATCTTTTCAGCCAGAGGTCTTTTGCGTACATAAGCTACTCTGGTCAATTTCGTTATCAATTTATACCCCATATCGAATCTAGCGAATGATTAATTATGACTTGACATCAAAAGTTTGATATTTGTCACTTCTTTGATTGCCTCTGCACTACTTTCATTCCTAGGTAGTGGAATAAAAACCTTCTTTCTCGGACGAAGTTCTTTCTCTTCTACTCCTTCATTCTTACCCAGACACTAATCATTAATATCGACACATCTTAGATCGCCACGTGTTTGGGACTTCCTCTATTATCATTTTTCTTCTTCTAAAGAATACATACTCATCCTAGATAAATAAGATACCAACCCAACAACCGTAATTGATATCTCTTAAGGCTAGTCAAACTTTCATTAGACAATAACTCTTAGTCTATGAAAATTAAGATAACTAGTTACCTTAGAAGGAATTATTAATGAGCAATCAATAATATTTTGTTGATCTAACCTAGTTACTTAGGATGAATAAAATGATTTGTTAATTTAGCTTAAACTTTCATTAGAATAAATAGAACCATAAATTAATAATTATAATGATAATCATAAACAAATAACTAATGAAGATGTTACTGATAAACTTGAAGGGTTTGAAGGGATCTTGATTCATAACTCAGAGTAAACCGAGGCTGCTTATCAGAAACTGAAAAGGCACAAGTGTAATTTTCTCGACTTGACGACAACAAGAAGATCCCTAGAGAAATCGTTGATAGAAGATCAACTTAATAAAGAACCATGTATGTAAACTACAGAAATCAAATCGAAGTGAGCTAGAGCATTGAAGTACGTACTGGATTCCAACTTATGGCTTATGAGTTATGCAGTGATAACAATGGAATCCGGGGACCAGATTCCTCGAATGAAGGGAGATTGTAACACCCCTAAAATCTCAAGTACAAAATTAAACTAATATTGTGATGCCCGGGAATTATTGATGTTAATCCCAGTGTGGTAATATTCCTTAATGGATTTTAATTGTGACAATTATGAATTAATTGAGGTATTGGGACTCCCGAGGATTGTAAATCCGATATTTGGAGTCGTTGGATCCAAGGGATGAGATTGTATTATCATCATAGTGATAACCTTGGAATTTGGTCTTTGGTAGGATCTGGGGTCCGGAGTACCTTGTACTGGGGCTGGTAATGGAAATTGAGTTGGAGAGATAATTAATGAAAATAGATGATTTTTAATGAGTCATGATGTATTTGTGGAGGGATTGGTATTTTGGAGTTTTGGTCCTATATATAACATGTAGACTCGGTGTTCCGTCATTGACACGGATTCCTTCCCTCTCTCCCCTCTCTCTACGCCTAACCCTTACCCCATTTTCCCCTCTTTTCTCCCTTGGAGGAGAAATCGTTGGTAGCTTGGCTCGGGAGCCAGATTTCTCGAAGATAATCAGGTATTAATCTTCCCCTCGTCATTGTCTTCGACTTGGTAGTAGTGTGGTGGATTTTGGATGAGTATTTTGTTGGATTTGGAATTGGGGGGTTTTTGATAAAAATCCAAAGTTGAGTTTTTAGAGTTTTTATTGGTTTTAAATGGTGTATTTGAGGTGTTGATGGTGTATGGGGTGTTGGTTTTGAGTTTGAGTTTGGGTGTGAAAACACCATGGAAGCTCGAGTTTTTCGGAAAAACGCAGGTCGCGATCGATCGTCGAGGAGTGCCGATCGATCGCGACGAGCAGCTGAAATTTGGTGAAGATATACAGTACTGGCGATCGATCGCAAGGTATCGGCGATCGATCGCGAGTGGGTTGGCGATCGATCGCGGAGACTCACGATCGATCGCGATAAGGTGCTGGTCACTGGTTAGGGGCGATCGATCGCGATAAAATCAGCGATCGATCGCTGCTCTAAGGTTGGAGTTTTTTCGAAAATTTTAGAAAATATCGGGATTTTGGAATCGAGGTTTAATTAACCGATTTCCGGGGCAATGTCCACATTCCAATGAGAATGCTATACTTTTAAAATGGATTGGTTGTAGCCAAAGTTTAATAGAACGGAATTCTCGGGTGAGTTTTTGGCTATCTTTTAAACTTATAAAATGGAATATTTTGGGTATTATGTATGCTTAGCTGGGGGCTTTTATATTGGTAATCGTCACGGATTGACGATAGGGTTGGAAGTTGTGAGCGTGCTTGGGTACGTGATTGCATGCCTATGTTTAATTGTGAGTTATTTGCATGTTAGCACTTAACTCATCGGGTCGTGGGACTCAGGCAAGGTTGGACTCGAACTACGGAATAACATATGAGCATAGCCTGTTATAATGTTGCAGTGTGAAATGCATGGTATATGGTACTTGCAATAAATGGATAGTGAAATGCATGGTATATGGTAATTGCGATAAATGGATATACATTGGGAATTATATGGTGCCGCTTTTGAGCGAGCAATGATTGGGATGTTGTCACTGTTGAGCGACCATCGGTTATGACGTCGCTGTTGTTGAGCGCGCGTGGGGTTAAAATGCCACTATTGTGGAGCGAGCTATGAAATAGAACTATGGAATCATTTGCGAGATATATGTGATATCTCTGGTGCTCCATTTGATGATTTAATCATATTTGATTATGGAACTGGTATAGCAAGAATGGTTTTAGTTAATCAATGTGGTGATTAACTGGCTTTGGGAATTTAATGGTTTTGGTTATTTTGAGAACATGGACAGTACGGGAAATCCTACGTGGTAACGATACTATACAGGGAGTATCCTTTACATTACAGTTTTATATTCTGTAAATTACGTACTGTGATTATTGGAATGATGGTATTGGTATCCTCACCCCGTATATGGGTTGTCTCTGTTGTGGCAGGTGGTACAGGTGCAGCAATGGCTTTGGAGTTGAGCTCGGGCTATTGACTCGAGGTACTTCCAGGATCGAAGTATCAGAACCGGTTGAATAAGCATAACGGTAGATCTGTAGTGGAGATCGAGATATGGATGGTAGGTGCTTCCAGGATCGAAGCACCAGTAAAGGTATTTGGTAGAATATCTTATACATTAGATACACATTATTAATTGGGTGCTCTCATGTGAGCACGTTTTTACATGTATATGGAATGTATAAATGAGCATGGCTTTCTCTCTTCATTTATTGTCTGCATGCAATTAAATACGGAATTGCTAAATGAAATGAGAGTATGTTAGTGTATTATGAGGGTGTATACTATGTAAGTGGTTTTGGTTGGGGAGTTGAATATTATGGGGTTCTATTGCAAGAAATTTTATAGTTGGTATATGATGTTATGCTTATATATGGTTTTCTTCCCATGATATTATGATTGTATGCACTAATGGCATGGATTAATATACTAATAACGGGTTAAGGGCACAAGGGTCCTTACAAAAATTAATTATTATTATATTGAAAACTATAATAATAGTAAGAATATAATAATAAATAGTAGATTGAAATAAAATTAACTAGGCACTCCTAGTTATAGATAACGTGTACAATATGAATGAAATTTATTAAATGACATTATTAAATATATATATCATAGATATAAAAAATATATAAAATAATTTTTAAATAATAATAACTCTATATATTATTTGCAATAGTAATAATAATTTTTATCATGGTTACTTGTACAAACCAACCTCACGCACGTCAAGACCATAACACATCAGTCCATGCACACAAGGGATATAAATACACTCAACCTCATAAGTTTTAGGCATAAATTTTTGTGCTTGAGCATGCTGGAAATAGGCTTAGGAAATAGTGAAAAGATGAGGGAAAATTAACCCAAAATCCCCCAAAAATTCAGATAATTCCCAAACCCTCTTCAAAAATTCTAAGAAAATAACAGAAGATTCTAATCCACCTAGAAATCTAGGAGTGGAGGAGGTGTGACCAAAATCACAAACAGTTTCGTCCAAAAAATTCAAAATCACGAAGAACAGCGGCTAGAAATTAACTAGAGCGGATCATCTCAGGTTGAGTTTTCATGCTCTTAGTTTCACCTTTTTAAACATTTTCTGGTCTTGAGTACAAAATGAAAGTTGTTAAAAATGTGTTAATATTTATGTGTTTATCGACCGATTATCCAAATGTCGCCGTACATACGGATTTCTGGCAACCAAAACACCGAGTTAATCATTTCGAAATATCGAAATCTGGGCACAATCGGCTAGGAATTTTAAAACTGTTTCTGAACGAAAGTTGTAGATCTGGACGATGCGACCACTTCCTGAAAATTTTAGCCACGTGTGGAGGCCGGAGCTTCGACGACGTGCCGACAAGATGTCGCGTGCATAGTTGTGAATTTTCCGTCAGCCAAACGTTTCTGGACTGAGTTTAGGCATTTCTGGAAAGTTTCGTGATTTTTCTACTAATGGTTGAATTATCATGAATTTGTAAAGTTTTATTCAAAACTACCTGGACAAGTTTTTACAAAAATAATTCTTAGAAAGATTCAACCACGTACATGGGTTGTTAATCACTATAAAGTACTTATATTATTATCATAGGAATCTAATAGGCGACTGGGTTCAAAATCAAGTCAATCTCGTAAGATATCAAGCAGTGAGGTGAGATGTACTACCCGTTCTTGTTATACAACCTTATTGCCATTTGGCATAGAATTTACAGTAAATTGTTATTCATTATGTCACTGTTCATGTATATAATCATATTTTACATTACATCGTTCCATTGGTCATCTTGATCTGAATGTTTAGTTATCTTGAATGTTATCGATTAAATCGATTCCTTTGATTGAACGACTATTCTGACTGAATGAATGAATGGAGCCCTGGATATTTATCCACTAGACAACGCGGCTTCAGCCCGGAAAGTGAGTCCAATGAACAACAGATGACAGTTTGCGTATATGTTTCATCCGAACAACGCACACCGTTTTACAGTCCGGAGAATGGTCACCTTGGCTCGTAAATGAATGAATATACAGATCCTATCTAAATATGTGGGGAAAAGTGTTACACTGAACTGTCCGGTGGGTGCCACCATTTTAGCCCACGATATTAACTCTGAAATCCTAAAACGTCATTATTCATTATTGACAACTACTTGATTGCGAGATCTTTGTTATATGACATATCGTATTGAGACAATGCACTGTTTGATAATTAGATATGAAAGTCATTGTTATTTTCTCGCTAAATCCTCAAAGACTTAAGCTCTGTTTTTTCCTTTTTATTTATTGTGAGTTCCAGATATAGGAGTACCAGTGCCAAATAGGAAGAATGGAAAATGTTGGCTTACCGAAACTGTTATAGTATTTTCTCTTTAATCAAGTATTTGACCGTTATAAGGAGTTTGTATTAGGATGTATTTTGTTATTAAATAGTTTGTAAAAACGGTTCAGCTTCCGTAAAATGAATGATTGAATAAACATTTCCGCTAATTCCGAAATTTTTTAAAACTCTTGTACATAATATACATAATATTCAGAGAGCATGTAGTCCATCCCGAGTAGAGTCCCACAATAACGATCGAACTTGTGAAGTAATCGAACTACTAAAATTTAATTATATAATACGTATATTACAGAATATTTTTTATATATGTTAAATTTGGTTTATATAAATGATTTGTTTGAATATATATATATATATATATATATATATATATATATGTCTCTGTGTGTGTGTGTTCTGAGACCTTAAAATTTAAAATAATATGCAGTTTTACAAAGATAAATCTAGTAATTATCGGCTGAAGCTCTTCTAACTTCATATAATGTGCAGTTTTACGGCTTATAATTGAAGAGCAAATAAAGTGATTTTATTAAGTGATTTTATTTTATTTTATTTTATTTTTGACTTTATTTACAATTTATTTGGTTTTATTCTCTATTGAGATCAATTTTATTTAACAAAAGAAAACTCGATTTGCAGAGGCGTTAGCTAGGAATTTTGCATTGGGGGACTAAAAGTATAGGCGATGCGGTGGTCAAAGGGGCAGCAGCCCCCGAAAGGAATATTTGGAGATCCATTGACAGTGGCCCATTCGACTCCCTTCATTTCCTACTATGAAAAATAAAAAAAATGGATTCACCAAACTTTTTATTGGAACTATATGTTAATATATAAAACTATTTTTTTATTTTGATAATTTTTAAATCAATATATTTTTGAACAAATAAGTAAATTCAAAACTAGTTTAAGGAGAATCAGTTTGAATTCTCAACCTCAAAGCAATGGATTCTGGCAAATAAGTTTATAATTTTGGGAAATCTTATCTTGAAATTGAAGAAAAATCTTATCTGACTTACTGATTATTGGATGAATGATAGCGAGCCGATGAAGATAAGTGAACCGATTGTAAAGTCGTGGCGGATGATGGGTGAATTGTAATTATGCTCTTGTAGGGTTTTTAAAAGCCACTCAGAAAATAAAAAAATTTCAGTTGATCTGTATTTTTAACCCCAATTTTTTGAATACATAAAAAAAATTGAATGCATAAAACTAAAAAAGAAAAAAGAAAAATTGGGCTTGGTGGGGCTTGAGCCCCCATAAGCCCTTATAATAAGTACGCCCCTGTCGATTTGTCTTTCGATTTGTTCTCAGCTTCACGTTGAAAGATTCCTGACCGTTGTTAGTGGGGCTGATTGCTTGAGCCCCCATAAGCCCTTATAATTCATTTTACTCCTTATAGTGAGTTTATTATTGTTTATATAGATGATATTTTAGTATACTCTAAAACAATTGAGTTGTATATAAAACATTTAGATATGTTTAAGAAAATTATTATTCAAAATGGCTTAGTTATATCTAAACCTAAAATGTCTTTATTTCAAACTGAGATAAGATTTTTAGGCCATAATATTAATAAAGGAAATATAATTCCTATTTCGCGTAGTATAGAATTTGCTTCTAAATTTCCAGATAAAATAATTGATAAAACTCAATTACAGAGATTTTTAGGAAGTCTCAATTATATTTCTGCTTATTATAAAAATTTAACTCAAGACCCAGCTATTTTATATGATAGACTTAAAAAGTTCCTAAACCTTGAACTGATCAACATACCAAGGCAGTTCAAACTATTAAACATAAGGTCAAGTACTTACCCTGTTTAATGATAGCAAATCCAAATTGGGATAAAATTATTGAAACAGATGCCTCTGATATTGGTCATGGAGGTATATTAAAACAGATAGATCCTATTTCAAAAAATGAATTTTTAATTAGATTTTATTCTGGCAAATGAAATGATAGTCAGAAAAATTATGCAACTATAACAAAAGAAATTCTTGCAATTGTTAAATGTATTTTAAAATTTCAAGATGATTTAAATAATCAAAAATTTATAATAAAAACAGATTGTAAGTCAGCTAAATTTATGTTTACTAAAGATTTTAAACTTGATGTCTCTAAACAAATGTTTGCTCGTTGGCAAGCTCATTTAGCTCCATTTGATTTTGATACAATATATAATATACATATATTTTTATATTTTATTGTAATTATATAATAAGAATAATAATAGTTATTATATATTATTATTATTTATTATTATTATTATTATAATGCTAAGAACATTTTAATCATTATACCAAACAATAAATTTTATCAACCTTATTATCCTTAAACCAAACATCATATAACTTATTACACATTATTTTTACAATCATTTCATACTTCTTAACATTTACATTACTTATAACATCCTTCAAACCAAACGGAACCTTTCATAAAATCAAACAATAAGCAACCAACAAGCAAAACACCAAAAAGTTGTAAACATGAGTACCACAATAAAATAATCTCGAACTCTTTCACAACAAAAAAGAATACAACCAGTTTTACAGACCGAGGAAAATTCCAATTCTATGCACAGAGATCAAAATATCTCAAAACTTGGACCAACCAATGTGTGAAGAGAATATGTAAAGACAACCATGTCCAAAGAAATTCCAGGACACGAGTCCGCGCCAAAAGAAGTCAAACAACAATCACTATTATCCAGACGACGCACAAACACACTGAATTGGATATATACCCTCCCTTTATACCAAATAGAGTGGCTTCTAGTTATCATTCCTAAAGTTGACACGGCACTTCATAAAAATGGTACAACTAGACATCCGCAAAGGATTTACAAGCTAGTACCTAGTATCTTCTGATATAGAAGGCCAGGGCTAATTCACCTACAAGGTATTATTAGAACTCCCACTCAGTATAGGAACCCGGGTTCCCTATATTGTACGACCGCCTTATTTTTCAAGAAATTTGGCATAAGGCGGGACCATAATGACCACGCAAACAATCTGACACTATCCATAACCAGATGAGCGGCTCCTGGTTTATCTTAACCATTATTGGACTAACCAAAAGAATCAGGGGAATATGGTGGAACTTGACCTTGATCACATCAAAAACCATCCAGCAAACAAAAAAGTTAAGCAGCGGCAACAGTTGCTTCTGCAGCCTTGGCTAGTTTTTCCTTCTCAATTTCTGTTTTTCTCTGTTCAGCATGCTGGGCAACTCCATTTGCTAGCGCCTGGTAATGGAAATCGAGCGTCTGTGTGAGGCTCTGAAACCTCAACAGATCTGATGCTTGCAAAACTACACAATTACCAGCAGGGATAAGAAAATTATGTAAGAAAAAATCATTTAACTCATTCCCGGCTACAACATGACAAAAAGCTAGATTTACCTTTGATAGTGTCCACAAAGAAAACAAACGGGTCAACATCATCAATGGGCGATTGCAACTCCTCATCATCACTGAAATCATCATCTGAATCTTCATCATCCGATTCAGTAGTACGGAAAGCCTTGGCCTTTATCCAAAGAGTCGGGCCATGAATATATATGATTAAAATGTGCATCAGAAAGAAAACAACAGATACAGCATATATAAAATAGAACACAATGAATTAATAAGGATGTTCAGTGATGATCTTCAATACATATATAGCCTCCCTCATAAAGGGAAATGTAAGTTCATGAAGAAACCCGGTTATTATAAATCAGTTTTAAACTCAAACAGGACATAAACTCAACCAAATTTTAAATTTAAGTAATGTAGCTAGATTAAAGTCGAATAAAAATTAATTTTGAAGTAGCTTTCAAGATCTTCACAAATTCATTGCTGAATGCGAGCAAGCTTTTGACTGAGTTTCTTAGGTTCTACTTAAACGTTTGTGTCTGAACCAAAAGATAGAAATGAAAGGATTATATGCCACTGCACTATTTACAGATCCCATTGTAATAAATCTTGATAGCTTTATTTATAAGCTCTAAGAACTGATACCTACCCGAGCAGCCAATTTTTGAAGTTTCGAGCTATCAGCTGCATCTCCATCCTCTGCATCAATCCCCATTTCCTTGTCGGAGTCACCACCACCATCATCATCATCATCATCGGTTAGAAAATTTTCCATATCATCATCGTCATCACCCTCTTCCTCATCTTCCTCCTTCGCAGCCTCTGCCCACAAAAATTAAACATTCATATACTATGCATAAAGAAGAAGAAATTTAATTGAATCACTTATGTCCTAAACTAGTTAATATTTCTTGTGAAATAACATATATATGAGCTGCAAAGGACAATAAACCCCACACCTGCAACTTGATCTTTATAGGCCACAAGCAGGTCAAGAGTAGACTTGAAAACGCGCTCCAACGCTTCTCCGGGTAACTGATCGGCAGGAAGCGGGATTAATGACGTTAAGCCCAGACAGCAGACTTTTTTATCTTGTTCCCTGAAAAGATGAGAGAATATCATCCCAAATGGATATTTCTTTCCAGTAAGGGATAATGATCATAACAAGGAATTCAGGAAGAGTGCAAACAATGCCAACCTTCTAAAATTAGCACGTGCTCCACTCTTTCTAGTTTGTTGTAGCATCTGGAACCAAAGGTTGAAAACTTCTGTTGCAACATTAAGCTTTTGCAATATGTTGAGTGCCAAAGATGGGTTATAGTAGAGAGCATCAGCAACCTAACAAGTATCATCAAACTCACATCTTAACCTCATTTTATATTTGAACATAGGAACATCCATCAAGGGCCTCAGGCTGTTGAGTAAATGCATGAAGACAAAGTAATAAAAATAAGTCTTCGATTGCCTTGCTTATATGCACATCATCATCCAAAATCTATTCCAATCTTGGTCAAAGATGAATAAAAGCCAAGCAACAAGTAGTGCATCACTCAATGCAGAGTTGAGATGATTGCTCACCACCATAATATATAAACAATGCCAAAAAAATCTTTCAAAAATGGAACAGGGAAAAATGAATTCATAAAGTCAGTGTACATTCAATTCTGCTAAGTAGTGCATATGAAAATGAAAACGTGAAGAAAAGAGTTTTTAATGGAATTACAAATGTCGAAAGGTAATGGCAGTCCAGTAGGTTCACTACCGTGGCAGAATAGAATACAATGGAAAGGCCTCGGCACATAACAAAAATAATAATTTTCCTTACCACTACTATCAAGAGGCATTTCAAATAAGGTTTCTCTGTGCGACGTAGACGCTCTATGGTGATTCTCAGATAAGGCTCAACCCAACGATCCACCTGTCCCCTGCAGTTTTGGAATACCACTTGAATAAGCTTGGGTGCCGGCTCAATATCACCATCCTCAAGGTTTTTATCAGCCATAACCTGCAGGATCATAGCACAAAATACATAACCAGATGGTACTAGTTTCCGAGGCAGAATCTAATATAAAAAAATTCACTGACAGATGAAATCATGTTCCAAAGGCTTTGCTGGTAATCTGGCTCCTTGCACGTGACGAAATGCGCTGTACTTCTAGATATATAGTTGTCTAAAGGAACCAAGATATCTGATCAAATTAACAAGAACCACAGTATTAGAGAAGTTTACAGAAGCTGATACAAGAAGTCAATAGTAGTCATAAGAGCAAGGAAAAACAAACACCCAATGGTGTAATCTCTCTACTGATTTGATAACAATACTGGGAATTAAAATACTATAAAACAGCTATCACTTCGACAGAAAGTCCTAGCAAGCTCAAAAAAAGTACATAGATCTTATAGGGAACAAAGCAGTACAGGAGACATCCCAAACAAAATAGGCCAATAGCACTGTCGAAGTTGGACTACCAAAATATCTCATAGTTTGTTTTAAGTTTTAACCCAGAAATTTTTTTTGCCAGTGATGAATTAAATAAAATTGCTTGACAATGGGTCCTTTAACATACTTAAAATGTATTGACAAAAACAATCATCAGAACTAAGCAACATGCTGAAAAAGGCCGACATAATTAATGCACCCTTTGAAGCCCACAGGTAAAAAACATCATAGCAACCCCCCAGAGTTGTTGGTAAAAATGGTAATGGTGGTGGTGGTAACAATGGTAGTAGGAATACTTCTCATCAAGGCACCATTTGTCGATAAGATCAGAAAAATATTCAAGTAGAAAGCTACAAATAATACAGAGACCAATCAGCTGAGAGACATCTTTCCATACGAGGGATATAAAGAAATTACTTAAAATCTACAGAAACCAAGGTGCTGAATAAAACTACTACAGTTCTCAGGAGTTAATTTGGAGGAGAAAAACAATACAGGTGAAGAAACTAGAACCTCAAAAACTATCAGTGATAGGAGTAGTAAAGCAAGCTAACAGCACTAGGAATCTGAGTATTCATGGTTGGTTTATGGACTATGGTGGCCATCTCGGAATTTAGTGTTCTTAATTAAACTAAAGAAGCTCGAAATAATCTAAATAATAAACCATAAGCAAATTATCAAAGAAGCAAAAGAAAAAGCAAAACTTAAACAAGGAATAGAAAGGCATCATATCGATGAGAACAGGTTTCTCCAGACAGAACAAATTAACAGCAACATACTAGGGAAAAAGTCAATTGCCCAATCAGCCAGAGCGTCCATCATTAATGGCCATAGACTCCACATCTCCAGGGAGATAGCGGGTGAGAAAAAAGTCATGTATGAGACTATCTCCAAAACTTCCTCAAAGACCTCTGCAAAAGCAAATAATCATAAGAACAAAAACATACCAAAAGACTTAAAGTTTTTAGCAATATTAAAGACGCATAGCACACTGAAGCGCAAAGATGTCCTGTGTCAATAGAACATAGCGCCGGCGCGAAGCGCGCGCTTTACTAAAGTAAGTAAAGCTTTAGTAAAGCGCGCTAACTTATATATTCTTAATATATCAAAATATCCATAAATCTTAATAGTTATATATAAACAAACTTAAAGATAACAAAGTTAATAATAAAATAAACATCAAACAACAACTAAATTAAATAAAATATCAAATATTATAATGCAAAAACATCGTTCAACAAATATTGAAATTGAAAAATTCTTACACATTAAGCTACCCAAAGTTTCAAAATAAAAAAACTAATCTATTTGTCACTCATATCTTCAGCTTTAAGATCAGTGTCATCTTCATCATCTGTATTATCACCAAATTTATAACGCTTAACATCATTCTCTCCCTCTAGCTTGGCTAATAACAGGCAATGTACGTAATAAATCAACCCTAACATCATCTAGCTTGGGCTATTTTAATAAGGCCAAGTAACTAAACCTTAATCACTAGATACAGCCGCATGTACTCTCATCCTTTAGCAAACGTGCGCTTAAGCGCGTGCCTTGGTCATGAGTAAAAATGCAGGTACAAAACAAGGAGTGCAAGGTGCTGCGAGGCGCGAGGCCTGAGTTATTAAAGGCACTAGGCGCCAAAAAGCGATGAACCATGGCCTGACTTATAATGCGCTAGGCGCCGGGCGAAGCGTGGCCTCATAGACGTCAGGCGTCGAGAAAAAATAAATTTTAAATATTTATATATAAATATGTGTTTCCAACATACTCATGTTGTGATATTTGTTCATTTATAACATAAAATCATAAAATTTACTACATGAGAAATTTGATAAAAATGAATCTCATATTCAATATTAAATCAAAATTATTAAAAAACAAAGAAGCAATATGTTAAATCTACTTGATTCAATTAGTGTTCACTTTATTCTCCGAATATTCTCTAATCTCAAAATATTTTTCTTTTACATTAATTCTTATCATTTATTTAATACATGCTTATAGATTTAAATCTCAAAATATTTTTCTTTTACATTAATTCTTATCATTTATTTAATACATGCTTATAGATTTAAAAATGTAATAATTAATTTTACATTTGATATAAATAATAATAATTATTAATAAACATAATATATAAATTGTTAATTTAATTATTATACAGTAATTAAATTATATTCATACCAATTAATACATATAAACGATTTAAATTTTCATGTAAATTATTTTTATTAATTAAAAGTTTTTAAAATTATTATAAAATTAAAAAATTCATATAAATTACATATTTATAATCACATTAGACTACTATATTATTTATTTATTAAATTAACCATTTATTAATCATTTATAATGATTAAATAAATAATATTAAAAAAAATAAAAAAGTCAAAAGCCCTCCACCAAATATAGGGCAGAGTCAAGAAGCTAAAGTGTCGACTGAATAGGAACCAATAAAAACCTAAAAAGATAAGAGCCCAGGTTTTGGGCCCCTATTAGGTTTGGGCTTTTTAAATTAAATTGTACCCAATAAAACAAAAACCCTAAGAGTCTGATGTGCTCTATCAGGCGATAGCCTGAAAGCTTCAGCGACTAGGGACTCCCGAAGGTGCAGCGGCTGTGCCGCACCAGGGGTGGATTCAGGTCGCCTGTCCTCGCTTCCCGCCTAGGCGAGCCAGGCAACCGCCTTTAATAACCATGGTTCCCACCACTCCGAGCATTTCGAGGAACCAAGATTACATCAACAAAAACTCAACAGAGGCAAGCAACCAGAACTCTCAGGGAAAGGTCAAATGATTCAGAAGATTCATAAAAAATGGTAAAGGAGTCTGAGAGCATACATTCCCATGAATTACCAAAGCATTTATAAATAAATCAAGATACTGAATGAAGAAAGACATTGTATAAGAAGTTGTCACAAGGGAAAATGTGACAGAAGCCATGTTCCACAATGTCACTATGAATGAAAAATTCCATATCCTCGTTTTAACAACCTCAACACACTAGAGAGTGAGGAAACTAAAATACCCTGATCCTATCATAATATCATATATCAATTTCTGGGATGCCCTTTCTATCATCACTTCCAATTTCCCATCTAAATCTTATAGAAAGGACTTCAAAAGAATTTTTAGATTTATATTCCATAAAAAGTACTTTCACAGATGAAGTAGGAAATGCACTGGGAGGCTCCTTGTACTAATTTCAACTTTCTAGATTATGTGTGTAACA
The DNA here is from genome assembly GCA_907163345.1 of Haberlea rhodopensis. Lineage (NCBI taxonomy): Eukaryota > Viridiplantae > Streptophyta > Magnoliopsida > Lamiales > Gesneriaceae > Haberlea > Haberlea rhodopensis. The sequence continues at coordinate 489,004 of CAJQUN010000077.1, forward strand.
CATCATCAGGTTCAGATTCTTCGCAAAGGTCAACATGGAATGGTATTCTCCAAATATGACATTAAAATAAACAAATAATGTAACACGTATGAAATGAATAGTAAATCAGCATCCCAAATCAAGCTAGTGATGCATTGTAAGTTGATCACAGTGATTTAACTAACAAAATAATAGGATTTTGATCAAGGCAATGGGACAACCATCCAAAGAAACAAAAAAATTATTAAGCATCTGAGAGCTGTGAAGAAAAGACAAAGTCAGATGAGCATGAGAATGGATAAATGATTAAACATGTTCAAAATAGGATCCCGACCTTGTCCATCAGTAGTCAGCATCCTGCGCATTATCGGGAGTAAAGTTGGTTCAATGTGAACAAATAGATGAGGAAGCCTGCTAATTGACTCAAGAATCGTGCTTATGGCACGCAAGCATCCAACAGCAGCCAAAGCACCGGGATCATCATCTTCATCATTTGCTTCAGCGGAACTCATGCACTTCCAAAATGCAGCAGCCTAAAAATCAAGAGAACGAGATTTAAAAGATATAATAAAATCCCAACTCAAAATTCTAAATATGTGTATAATAGTCTCACCAGATTCTGGCATAATCCAAGGGCATAAGGAGACATCTCTTCTCCAAACTTGTCCACTATTGTTTCTAGTGTAAACACAAGATCTTCGTTCTCCACCTCATTCATAAGTTTAAAGAACTCTGAAAAAATTGATTCAGAACGCATAAGAAAACTCTGTTAAAAAACTGCAATTTGGAAAGCAATAGACGGGGATTCAAAAGAACTGCATACCATCAAGTAATTGTGGAAGAATTGGTCTAATCTCGTCCAATTCTGAAAATTAAAAATGCCAGCTAACAATTAGCAATCAACAAAGTGCAATATAAAATGGATCAAAACGAAGAAAATGAGCAGAAAAGGGAACCTTTGCAAGCTTCTATATATGAGCGCAATGCAAAAACGGAATCAACACGAACAGGAAGTTCTGGGTCGCGCATTCCAGCAACAACGCTGTGCAATGCTCTACGGAAGTTATTTGGATCAGAGAAATTGATATGTGCATATTGTCCTGCAACCCATGCTGCCTAAAATCCAGTGCATATAAACAAGAATAGAACAAGAGCATAAGCTCGAAACTTGAAAGTAGTGGCAACAAAGGGACTTAGTAAAGAATCAGATACTAATACTAAGACTGACAGATCTTCCTAGCACAGAGAAGATGTAATGAACCATGTAATGCAAGACCTTTTAACATGATAACTGTACTATGGTAATTATCTACAGTTGAGTAAATTAATGAAAACACCCCATTTATATCTATACTTTAATAACTACCTCGTGGATAAAATGATGCAAAGAACCATAGAACATATCATCAAAGATGGGAACGAGAGTAAAAAAGAAGGTAATAACTGTATGACAAATTAAGAGACCATACCTTAGCTCTAAGATGTCCGAGAGAACTACTGAACTCCGGAAACACATGCTGTACAAGCATCCGCTCCAGCTCAGATTTGTAAGGTTCAATTTGCTTCAGTTTGTCACATAAAGCTCCAATGGCAAGAAGAGCTCCATCTTTTTGCCTATACGGCTTATATTCCACAGCTGCTTCGTCATATCTAGGTTGAGAAAAGAGGAAAGATTATAATCATTTACCTTTCTTATTGGATGCAAAAAAATGCATATAGACCAGTGTCATCTATACCTAGAGAAAATCTGTACAATAAATGATATGAACTTATGAAGGTTCTCCTTTCCACGTTTTCTGACCAACTCACTCACAAAATCCATAGCAGCAGTTCTGGGACTATATAAATCTTCAATTATGTCTGCAGAACCGTAGCGAGATTTGATTACAAATATCACTCATTAATTAATACAGTTCTGCATGAAAGGACATACAAATTGCATAAAGGACGAGATATTGCACACACCATAGCCCTTCCTCACATACTCAGACGGGTCTTCATCCCAGAGTATCTGATCATTGTCATTGAAGCACATGAGCGGAAAGATGATCTCAAAAAGAACAATATCAAGTCTTGGTTGCAGCTGACTGTACATATTACTTTTTGAGATACTGCATGATGGATAAAACAAGAATTAGAACCAGGCCACCGGAAATTATTAGTCACAACCATCCTTTCTGAAAAATGAAAATGAGATGGCAATTAAGAGGGAAAACACATTTTTCCACTGTAAAATTCAACTGCCAGCAATATTCGCATAACTGTCATCAGTTGCACCAAAGATATAAACATTTCCCACCCAGAAACCACACAATTAACAAAATAAGGGCAGAGATACAACTGTATTTCAGGTTGTTGATAACCGATTTCTTTAGTTCATATTACAAATGCTCAAGTCACGGTGAGAATGAATTATGCCATCATAAAAGACACTCAATGAAGTGATCATAATGCCAACTGCCAACAATAAGAAAAAGTGCTTCCAAATTCAGTTGAGGGACCTTAGAAGAGTTTATATTCAAATTAATGGAGATATTAAATTGAAAGTATGATACAGTAGTTAAAGATATTTTGCTGTGATAAGTACTCTAGAAGAAAATAAGTTAATATTACCATTTTAAAACATGGAGCACAATATGAGATGCCAAAATGTCAACATCAAAATTACCAGAGAGAACATTAACACCAAATCCCAAGGACATATTCTGGAATTAGAGCTCTTTTAAACAATTTAACCACCTTTCATGCAAACTCCAGTTGCTAAACTAGTATTACAATAATAAAATGGTCGATGCAAACATGGATCAAATGGAGGCATACAATATCATGCACTAGTGATCAGTTTCCTAGCAAGCTGACTTGAAACCTTGTATGAAGAATATTTGACCAGTGTAAAAACTTAAGCTAAAGCATCCTTCTTTAACTTTGAGATATGGCACAAATCATATGCTAGTGTTATTCGATTATAGTCAGGTATATAAATTATCAAATTCTTGACAATACCTCATATATGCATACTCATAAACTTTTGACAGCTTTCAATCTATTAATTTGTGGCATAAAACACATGACAACTTTCTTTGTCCTAATGCACAGGACTTAGGACTGTCTCATTAGAAAACTATGTCCTGGTTGGTCATCGTTTAATTATAATAATTATGTCGATAACAGGAAAGTTTTGGCATAAAAAATTGAAGGAAAAAACTAAGTATTTGGATACATATTTGTTGAAATCATATAAGACAAACCTATTGCTTAGGTATTGTAAAATAAGATTGATTACTCTATCCGGCAAATAGCCACCAACACGGACCACATTCAGCAAATTTAGATGGCCTTCCAAAATTTTCCCCGCATAATTCTTCTGGAACATCTGGGCAAAAGCTTTGCTATCTGGGTTATGAAGTTTAAGGTCTCCAAAGCTGAGACAAAGAAAGAGAAAAAGAGATTGTCGATTCCACTTAGGCCGATACAAGTCCAGATCACCAGCCATGGGATTAGGCTAGAATTAAGCAGTTAATTGTGAACCTACCGAGTGAAAAGGCGGTTTAATATGTGGACCGTCCACTTTTTCACTTCCCACCATCCCCATGATTTTCTCAGTTCGGGATCAGTAGGTTGGCCTTCTGCCGGCACAGGCCTTTCCAGTATGTTCAAGAAAAGAACCATCCAGGAATTAAATAGATTTGGATCAGACAACTGCTTTGGAATCTCCAACTGAAAGATTCATAACATGTATAAGATAAACATATAATAAATGGGAAGTAAAAGCAGAAGATCAATTTTTAACTCACGACAAAAGATTGGGAACTTTCGTAAGAACTTGAGTTTAAAGCCAAGCGGCACTTCATAAGATAAATAAACAAGAAAATAAGAGAAAAAGTGCCAGACTGCAGAATGCTTTTTCATGCAAAAAAGGAATTTTCCACCAAATGTTGGTTGAAAGAAACTGCATACAAAACAAATGCAAGTACTTCTGGTGGTTCAAAATACACTTGTCCTAATTTAGTACCATGGAAATTTAAAAGCCACCTGAGACCCATTTGAAAACTTAAGAAACACAAACTTAAGAAACACAAACTTACATATATGGATGACCAAAATGTTTTGCAAATCAGCTTGATCAGATCTGCTACTTCAACAGAAGGGTTTGCAATCTGAAGAAGCTGTTGAAACATGTATAGCAGATGAGGAAATGTTTCCTCAACAATGTGATTAACTGGTATTCTCTCGTCATCTGATTTAAACCTGAAAATCATAAATAATCGGGAAATGAGATATGAATAAAAAAACTTTCACTACTAGCCAATTGGAGAAATGGTTGTATAATCAAGAGTATTCTACAGGAGGAAAATTATATTGCACTGAAACAGACGGCGACCCAGAAACATAAGATAAACACAGACTTCTATAGGCAAAAAGATATAGGACACTACGTGGATAGTAGAAGCTTTTGATGATTCAACTGCAAAATTTAGAGCAAGTGACAATATATCGATAATAGATACTTTACCCAATATGGTTTGTAAATAGGCATCTAACCCCCGTGTGATATCCCTAATAGGCACTTTACTCCCTGTAGTTTGTAAATACACAATTTACCCCCTGTGGTTTTCAAAATAGCCACTTTACCCCATGTGGTTTGCAAAACAAAACACACACGGAGGGGGTGTTTTGCACCTTATTCACAAGCTACAGATGTGTAAACTGCATATTTTCACAAACCACGGGGTAAACTGCCTATTTTAAAAATCACATGGATTGTAGATAAACGGCATATTTTCAAACAACAGGGGTGTAATCTGTCTATTTGGAAAATCCAAGGGGGTTCGTTGCCGCCAACCTCCAAAATTTATGTCAGAGTTGTAGTAGAATTTTAAAATAACTCATTTTGTGAACTCACTCGTATTTTCTGGAGATAATCCTTAGGACAAACAAAGCTCCATAAACTTGTTGGTCCTGCAAATTATGCTTCACCCAATTAAGAAGAGTTGGCCACTGCTCTGGGTAGTCTGCATGTATGATTGTTTTCAAGCATTCTCCTAGCTGTGATCTGTTTATAAAAGAAACTAATAAAAGTTAGTAAACTAAAGTTTCCTGATAAACTATTCACATAAACGAGGTAGCTGAGATGACCACCAAAAAAAAAAAAATTGCAATGTGGTTTAGAAGTGAAATATTTAGAAAACCCAAAGACATCTCAGACTAAACTAACAAGCAGATAGTACATTTTAAAAAATGCTTGTTATAAAAAAGGCTAAATTAGTCCAAAAGCGTAAATAAGACATTACAGATTATTAATACCTCAAAAGCTGGGGAACTTGGGTGACAAAATTCAGAATATTCTGCCTGACAACTTCCTTGTCACCTGACAAAATCTTCGATTGTTCACCTATCACCACACAACATGGGTATACGTATGTAATAATCAGGCTGCGTTGATATTCAATGCAGAATCACCACAAAAAAATTACGAAACTTATATGCTTATAAAATTGAGTTCATGTTCCTGCTAGTTCTAGGATTGCCACCATTGCCAATATAAAGTGAAGAATGCATTTATGACAACTAGAAAACAAAAAATGTTGAATCTCATATATACGTCAAAATGTAAAAAAAATAAAGAAAACTATTAGGTACTTTCTAGACATGTAAGAAAAATTTACCGGGATCATGAGGCGCCCAGTTCTTAGCCACGAAATTCTTGAAATGAATGCTGGCAACCTGTCTGACAGACATATCGCAATTCCCATCTACTATGATCTGCAATACCCTCACTAAATGAAGAGGCGCATACTGAAACTGCAAGATAATCGATAAACACCACAATTTGTTTCAGTTGACGATGATTGCAGCTCAAAAACGTTCATTCACTTTTTAAAACTTTAACACTATAATTAGAATAGATAAAAGGCATACACAACTTTCGATGATAATGCACCAATCATCAATCCCATAAAGCTCAGCTCTTTCTAGATTTATCTCATTATCCACATAACTTCTCATAAAACCCAGCAAGCAACAGAGTAAAAATCTTCGTAATAAAAATGTTCCATGTTCACCTGATTGAGACTTTCTTCCGCAGCCTTGCGTTCAATAGGATTGGGGCTCAGCGCACCTTGGAAGATCACACACAAGCTTTGAAGATCCATTGCCTGGAATCTTTTCCAACTTCAATATATATAGATATACCAATACGAACAAGTAACACAAAATTGCGTAAAAAGGGTGTGAAACAACGGAATGTAATGAACCCCAAACCCTAGAAAAGGAGAATTTCCGTTGGAGATTCACTTTCTAGGATTTAGAGAGAGAAATGGGAGGAAGAAGTGGCGGACAGAGACAACGAACAACGATTCCTGTGCTGACTATAAATAATTAGGGTTTAGTGAGGGGTTGTTTAACGAACAGCATATATATATATTTATTTATATATATCTATATATAAAGTGTGTGTGTGTATATAGTATGTATGTATATAGTATGTTGATGCCAGCCAAATATTTGCCTCAATTTATCATGAATTTCAATCATTTTAAAAATAGATTATATATATATTTTTTATCTTATTATTTCAAGGAAATATATATACATATATATATATATATACTATAAGAAATAAGAAATTATAAGAAGATAATCACAATTGAATTGTTCTGTCGCAATATTAAAATTTCACTCCTAAAAGTCAATACGTTTAATATAAAGTTCTAAGTCGTTTATATATTATTAATAATAATTGATTTTATTCCAAAAAATATTATAAAAAGTGAATGCTTACAGCTAATCAGATTTCGAGTAAGATTTTTATGGTTATTTTAATATGTAATTATTTGTGAATAATTTCTTAGAATAATTTCTTTTTAATTAGAATAATTTTGCAATAAAGTAAGTTGTGCATTTTAATATTTTGATATCAAAATGTCTTCTTGATCTTTGTAGTTAAAATAATAATAATAATAATAATAATATATATATATATATAGTTGTAGAGATTGTTATTTAATATCCACTAGCGGAGGATATATGATATATTTTTTATGTTAAATAATGTTTAAGACTAAATTTAGAAATTGTGATAAAATTAATGAATATATTTTATAATTAAATGATATAATTATTTGTGTAGAATTTTTGTATTTTTAATAATTTTGTGAGATTAAGGTGATTTTATTGAATAAGGATAATATGGGTATTGTATTTTTGTGTAACATTTGATGCAAGATGATGTCATCATTTACTCTTGCTTCACAAACACACTATAAGGGATTCTAGTATGAAGTCGGGATGCTTAACATATTATGTAAGGTTGGCTCAGAATTGGTTATGAACTGAACTTTTGAACCGGTATGGAACCGGAACCACTCCAACTAGTTAGGAAATAGGATCGATGCAGTTCTTTTGGATGGGACCAGTGAACCACTGGTTCCGATTCCGATTTGTACCCGAACCAGTATTTTAAAAATACAAAACAATAGCATGGTTATTCGACCCTTTCTTGGGAAAAGGTTGAGTGGGGGAGACAATGAGAAGCAAGTGATTGGAGACTTTGAGGTAAACGATTTGTTTTTTGGAGGAGCAATTTGGTAGTTCTAGAGGGATGACCTAATGCCATATACATCTTGGAGAATTAAAGCGTACACAAAGCAAGAGATGGAGATTTTCAGTGTGTTGATTGCGTTGACGGTGGATCGGGGAGTGGAGATGTAAGGCCCCGTTACTAATTAATTATGATTAATCCGGATTAATGATGATTAAACAAACCCGGATCACTAAAAGTGCAAATTTTGAATTGAGGTGTTCCGGATCACAACACCTTATTTTTAATCAAGATAAAATACATCAAAATTATACCAAATGGTATACAATTTTCGGCGATCACCTTAAAATATTTATGTTAATACATCATCTTGGGACACATGGAATTGGTCGGATAAGAAATTATAAAAAATCCCCACTTTGGGCATTGTAACTCACACCCCTTATCCAACTTTTCAAGCATAAAAATGTCATCTTCCTCTTCAAAATTATCAGACTCTTCTCCACAAAATTTCAAAAACCACCTCCCCTAACCAGAATCTGCAAATTTTTTATGTAATCTAGGAAGAGACATGAAAATGTTGTCATTTTGTTTAACCAGAATCTGCAAATTTTTTATGTTTCTTGCAGTAAATAGTTTCGTATTTTTGATTCCCTTAGAGTCTAAATTTAATGTTGGTCTTCAAATCAAAGTTGTATATTTTTTTAAAAAAATATACTTATTTTGGACTTAATTTGAAGAAGTTATGAATTTTATACTTTCCGTGCTCATTCTAAGCCCTGCATGTGGGCGGAAATACACATGCAATGTGCTCTTCGGATTCCTGAGCATTTTTGGCTAGGAATTCTGGAAAATGTCTAGAAATAGGAATTGAAGTGTTCCAAGTTTACTGTAATTTTCCACCAGAATCACTCAATTTGGACTTGAAACGAAAATGTTATAGTATTTTTACTAACACTGCTCAAGATGGAAAATATGTTTTCCAAATGCTACGTTTTTAGTGTTCAAATGGTTGAACCAGCTTGACATCATAATGGATGAATTGTAATATTTTGAGTTTCTGAACTTTGAGCACTAGAATCGAGTCGTTTTGATGTCTTATGAATTTATAGTGATTTTTCTACGAAAATGGGTCAAGTTGAAAATTAAGAAAATGAAGGACCCCCGTGTCCTTAACCCGTTATTAGTGTATTAATCCATGTCATTAGTGCATACAATCATACATGTAGGGGAAAAACCACTTATCATCATAGCCAATCATGCATATAATAAAAATCATTTACATTATTCCATGTAATGTCTAGTTTTCCCCAACCAAGTCCACATACATCTCATGCACCAATATAATACACTAACATATTCTCAGTTCATTTAGCAATTCAATAAATAATTGTATGCTACTCAAAAATGAAGAGAGAAAGGCCCTTGCCTTTTTATACATGCCATATACACATAATAGTGCTCACATACGAGCATCAAATAGGTATGTGTGTATCAATGTATAAAAACATGGTGCTCAATACTGTCACTGGTATTTCGATCCCTGGTAGCACCTCCAATCCATAGCTCGAGCCCATCTCCAAATCCATCGATGTACCTAATCACCTGCCCCAACAGAGACAGCCCCCACACGGGGTGAGCATATCAATATCCCAAATCCAATAATCACAATAATACAATTAATAATTTACAACATTGTAAATGCTATGAAATACAAAATGTACTCCCTGGATGGTATCATCCTCATCCGGGATTCCCTGTACTGTCCCTGTTCTCAAAACAACTGAAACCATCAAATTCCCAAATGCCAGTTAATCATTACATCGATTAACAAGCCCATTTGCTATATACCGATATCCAAATCAAAAATATCAAATCATTAAACAATGATTACAGATATTCCAAATACCTCACTTATGGTTCCATAGTTCCATTCCATTGCTCGCTCTACAATAGCGGCAGTCATTCTCACGCATGCTCAACAGCAGTGGCGACATAACCGATGTTCGCTCAAAGGCGACAACATCCAATCATTGCTCGCTCAAAAGCGGCACCATATAAATCCAATGCATATATATATACATTTGTAGCAAATACCATAAACCATGCATTTCAATAACCGTTTATTGCTAATACCATATATCATGCATTCCCATACACATTCATTGCAATACAGTGTACCAAGCACTCAACAATTGCAATTATAATAAAGGGCTATGCTCGTACGTCATACGTACCTTATGATTCCGTAGTTCGAGTCCGACCTTGCTTGAGTCACACGACCCGATGAGCTAAGTGCTAACATGCAAATAACTCCCAATTAAACATAGGCATGCAATCACGTGCACAAGCACGTTCACAACATCCAAACCTATCGTCCATCCATGATGATTACCAAATAAAAGGCCCCCGGCTAAGCATGCATAATACCCAAAATACACCATTTTACAAGTTTAGAAGATAGCCAAAACCCGACCGAGAATTCCGTTTTATTAAACTTTGGCTCCAACCAATCCATTTAAAAAGTATAGCATCCCATTGGAATGTAGACATTGCCCCGGAAACGGGCCATTTAAACCTCGATTTCAAAATCCCAACATTTTCCAAAATTTCCAAAAAAAAAACTTACGGGCGGCCATCGATCGCCTCTTTTAGCGCGATCGATCGCCCCTGTCCAGTGGGAAAAATCGCCTTCTCGCGATCGATCGCCAACACACGCGATCGATCGCCAACCTGCTCACGATCGATCGCCTAGACCACACGATCGATCGCCTGCACTGTTCATCGTCACCCAAAAAATGAACTGTTCGTCGCGATCGATCACCACTCCTCAGCGATCGATCGCCACCTGCGATTTTCCGAAAAATTCAAGCTTCCATTGTGTTTTTCACACCCAAACACAAAACCAACACCACATACACTTTCAACACCTCAAATACACCCTTAAAACTCAATAAAAACTCCAACAACAAACTTTAAGATTTTTACCCAAAATCCACAAATCCAAATCTAACATTAAAACTCAACAAAATCAATAATACTACTACCAAATCGAAGACAATGACGAGGGGGAGACTAATACCTGATTATGTTCGAGAAAATCGGCTCCTTAGCCAAGCTACCAACGATTTTCTTCCAAGAGCAAAAGAGGGGAAATGGGGGAAAGGGTTTGAGCGTGGAGAGAGGGAAGAGGGAGAAGGGTTCCGTGCCAAATGACGGAATACCGAGTCGACTTGGTATATATAGTACCAAAACTCGAAAAAATACCAATCCCTTCACAAATACATCATGATTCATTAAATATCATCTGTTTTCAAAAATCATCTCTCTAACCTCAATTCCCATTACCAGTCACAGTACAAAGTACTCCGGATCCCAAATCCCACCAAAGACCAAATTCCAAGGTTATCACCACGATGAGAATACAATCTCATCCCTTGGATCCAACGACTCCAAAAGCAAGATTTAAAATCCCCGGGAGTCCCAAAACCACAATTAATACACGATTGCCACAGTTAAAACCCATTAAGGATTATTACCACACCGGGATTAGTACCAATAATTTCTGGGTATCACAGAAAATCACTAAGGGTCAATATTTAGAAGTTGAATTTGATTCAATGCACTACTTGAACACTTAGTGTCATTTGGAATTTACATGACCAGGTTAATAGATTCCGCGGTTGATTCGAGGAGTACTCGGTAGATTAGCTTTGGTCTGAGGTACGTAAAAATGAGTTTTATCATGACGTCTGACGAAGACGTGTAATGATGTTGTTGTATGATTTTACATGTCATTAATTGATTTATATGATTTAATTGTCACTATATGATTCTTATGTGGCTATATGACATGTTGAGATACATTGGATTACATGATATGTGAATTACATGATATGTATTGACTTTACATAAGATTGCATGACATATTGAGTTGCATATGTCATATGATATATAGATGATTCATGGGCATATCATATTGATCTATCCACTTCTTTGATATCCTTGATGATGACTGAGTTGATTTACTCTGATTGTCGGGGACGACAGGCAGTTTAGGTAGCGATTATAGTCACGCGCTGTAAGGACCCCCATGCCCTTAACCCGTTATTAGTGTATTAATCCATGCCATTAGTGCATATAATCATATAATCATGGGAAGGAACCACATGCAAGCATATCATCATATACCATCTATAAAATTTCTCGTATTAGAAGCCCATAATGTTCAACTTCCCCAACCAAAACCACTAAATAGTATGCACCCTAATAACACACTAACGTACTCTCAGTTCATTTAGCAATTCCGTAATTAATTGCATGCAGATAATAAATGAAGAGAGAAAAGCCATGACCATTTATACATTCCATATGCACGTAAAAACGTGCTCACATGAGAGCACCCAATGAATGAACGTGTATCTAATGTATAAAATACTCTACCAAATACCGTTACTGGTACTTCAATCCTGGAAGCACCTCCCATGCACAGCTCAATCTCAACTCTAGATCTACGCACTTATTCAACCAGCTCTGGTGAAGTACCTCAAATCAACAGCCCGAGCTCAACTCCAAAGCTACTGCTGCACCTGCCCCAACAGAGACAGCCCCCACACGGGGTGAGCATACAAATACCACCAATCCAATAACCATAATATTGCAGTTCATAATTTACAGAATGTAAATGCCATGAATTTAAATAAAACTCCCTGGATGGTACCATCCTCATCGGGATCCCCTGTATTGTCCATGTTCTCAAAATAACCAAATCATTAAATTCTCAAAAGCCAGTTGATCATCTCATTGATCAACTAAAACCATTCCTACTATACCAGTTCCACAATCAAATATGGTTAAATCATCAAATAGAGTACCACATATATCACATATATCTAGCCAATGATCCCATAGTTCCATTCATAGCTCGCTCTACAATAGCGGCATTTTAACCCCACGCACGCTCAACAACGGCGGCGTCATAATCGATGGTCGCCCAACGGCGACAACATCCCAATTATTGCTCGCTCAAAAGCGGCCCCATATAGTTTCCAATATATGTCCATTTATCGCAATTACCATATACCATGCATTTCACTATCCATTTATTGTAAGTACCATACACCATGCGGTTGAACAACCATTTATTGCAAGTAACACATACCATGCATTTCACAGTTGCAACATTATAACAGGCTATGTTCATACGGTATACGTACCTTATAATTCCGTAGTTCGAGTCCGACCTCGCCTGAGTCCCACGACCCGATGAATTATGTGCTAACACATAAATAACTCACAATTAAACACAAGCATGCAACCACGTGCCCAAGCACATTCATAACCCCCAAACTTATCGTCAATCCATGACGATTTACCATTTTAAAAGACCCCGGGTTAAGCATGCATAATACCCAAAATATACCATTTTGCAAGTTTAAATGATAGTCAAAAACTCAACCGAGAATCCCGTTTTATTAAACTTTGGCTCCAACCAATCCATTTAAAAGTATAGCATTCCTTTGGAATGTAGACATTGTCCGGAAATGGGCCACTCAAACCTCGATTCCAAAATCCCGACATTTTTCCAAAATTTTGAAAAAACAACAATCTGCAAGCGGCGATCAATCGCCGATTTCATCGCGATCGATCACCCCCAACCAGTGGCCAAACAACACCTCTTAGCGATCGATCGCCAATCCTCCCGATCGATCGCCAACCCACTCGCGATCGATCGCCGAGAACTAGCGATCGATCGCCAACACTGTACATCTTCACCAAAAATCCAGCAGCTCGTCTGTGATATCCCCGAAATGTTTATGTGCATTTGAACATTAATTATGTTATGAGATTATGGTATTAATTTATTGATGATGATTTATTAATATTGGAAAATGCTTAGTCATGTGGTGGTCATGGCCTATTAATGCATTTCAGGGTGCATGTGATATATGTTGGGAATTTGGGTTATGGCATGATTATTTTGGGGTGGGTGTTATTCGTTTTGGTGAAGCATGTTTAATTGGAATTTGAAGTATTTTATTGATTAAATACTATAAAATATAATGTGAGGATATTTTAATACATCATGCTAAATACCGGGACCAAAACATAAGACATCACATAACCCACCACCCAATCCCCCCCCCCCCAACCCACGCTGCTACAAACGCTGCTACAACTGCTCACCCATACCTCTTTTCCACTCTTCCACTCCACCTTCTCATCTCAGAAACTCTCCCAATTTTCACCCAAAAACCGTCCAGCATCTGCTAAGCAAGAAGGAGGAGGAGATCTGCCATTTTATTGCTTGGAACCTTGCCAAAAATCGGAGCAAAAGAGGGTGAGGAACCATATCTTGCTTTGGGTAAATTTTGGTTAAGTTTGGGTTTGGTTATGATGATATGATGCATGCTAGCTTAGGTTTTGTTGAACCTTCGATTTAAGTACTTACATGTTGTTGTTATGAAGCCCCAAGCATGTTTGTTTGAGCATGATTTATGTTTATGGGGGTATAATTGTTGGCTTGAAAATAGGTGCTCGAAAATGGTGGTTTCTCGCGTTTACAGAGCTTCTCGATCGATCGAGAAGTCCCCTCCGATCGATCGCGCATGACAGAGGAAAATTTTGGAAAGATAATGCTCAGCTCGATCGATCAGTGAGATCACCTCGATCGATCGAGCGAGGCAGCGAGGGCACCAAAAACTATAATCTCCCGATCGATCGAGCTTGAAGTGCCGATCGATCGAGAGGCTTGAAATGTTGAAAAATATGGAATTTTGTAATTTGATGAGATTTTGGTTATGAGACTATTATTGGCATCTAATATTGTGTTGTACACTTGTGTAGAGCCATCACAGGTAGCCACACAACGCAGGGGATAGAGCCCTGCAACTGAAGATATTTTGGAAAGGTACGTAAGCGACGTACGGGCACCCAACGGTAACGTGTATTATATGTTTGTCGATTTGACATACGATAAATGCAAGTTTGTGCATTATGAGGACGATACATGTTGTTATGCATTGTTGTTGCATATGTATGATGTGGAATATTTGGTGTGTATTCCACGAGTCATGGTAATCACAGTGATGATTTTAATGCTTACCGCTATTATACCGCTAAAAATGTGGAGCGAGGGGTGTAGGTCCGCTTGCACATGGAGGCGAGGTTTACCATACGAAGCGAGGATAGAAATACAGATTGTATGAAGAAGCGAGGGAGGGGAGGACCGCTTGTTCTAAAGTTATGAAGCGAGGGGCATTAAAATACACTGATGATAAACTAAGGATTGAAGTAAAGATTTAAGAAGTAAAGTTATGTCATGACATTTATTTAAAGAAACCATAATATCATATATTGATTTGATTATGAGTTATGGTACAGGGACAACCAAAATGGGCGTTTTAAATGCATTGGAATTCAGGAAGTATCCTATGCCTATGATTTATGCATTTATGCTTTACATTCATATTATGTTGAATATGAACTATGATGTGCTCATTTGTTGGGGGTTGTCTTTGTAGGTGCTTTTGACATGGAGAACCAGGGTTGTGGTTGATACGCTGAGCTGTAAGGAGTGCTACAGGATTAACAGAACAGAAATTCCTTTTTGTATAGTTTCTACAAAGTAGAGTAAAGCTATAGTTTAGTACCATTTTGTTAGGAATATGTATAATTCCTTTTTGAACTTTTGGTACTGTAATCTCTTAAGCTCAGGATTATCAACACGGCCTAATACTCTGATTTATGAATGATTAGTTCTCTAAATTGCACCTTAGAATCTTGTTTAGATAACGGGGTCTCACATTTAGTGGTATCAGAGCAGTGGTTAGATAACCAGGGAACGAGTAAAGGGTAGCCTTTAGAAACAAGTTGGCTAGGTATTCATTGGTGGACATGTTTATGCATATGGTGCATATTTTTGTATAAGTTGTTATACTAACATGCTTTTGAATATGATTACTCTTGTTATCTAATGGCTTATGTTATGAACTGCTTTTGGTATTGTTGTTAACCCTTATGTTACAGTATGGCGGCTATTAATCCTGAGAACCTCAACGAAGAGGTAAGAGATGTGGGCAGTATAAATGCTAGTATTGCTCAGGCGAATCCTCTACCGCCACCTACTGTAGGCGTAGAGCCTAGTGCACAGATATTACTACCAGGGGAACTCAGTCTGACTCATTTTTTGAGCTACCATCCGCCGCTCTTTGAGGGAAATGAGTCCGGGGAAGCAGCTGAGGAGTGACTGGAAAGATTGGAGCAGATATTTATATCAGCACCCTGTGCACGAACTGCCTGGCTGAGGTTGGCAGAGTTTCAGTTGGCGAAGAAGTCTTCCATGTGGTGGAAGACAACAATTATGGAGCTGAGGGCTCAGGGTATGACAGTAGATTGGACTGTGTTCAGGACCCGGTTTCTTAATCGGATTTCTCCGCCGCTGCCAGACAAGTAAAAGAAGATGAGTTCACCAACCTGAAGCAGGGCAGCATGACTGTATCAGATTATGCCATGCAGTATTCTTCATTGCTAAGGTATGTGCCTCACAGCGCTGTAAATGGTCATGCCAAGATGAGGAATTTTCTGAAGGGACTGAGGCCAGAGTTATTTGACCGGGTTATCTCTAACAACCCCAGCTCATTCGATGATGCCCTGACTAGAGCAGAGCTGGCAGAGATTGGGGTTAGCGTGTACAAGGAAGCTGTACCCCCTTTCGTACCATCACAGAGACCGGTTGTTGACAGCCTGAGGCCACGAGGAGACCAGTTTAAGCCTCGTGGGGCTTCTTCATCTTCTAGATTTGGTGGGAAGAAATTTCAGAATCAGAAGCAAGGCAATCGGGGACCACACAGGGAAATAGATCAGGAAGGAACAAGTGTGACAACTGTGGAGGATTTCATCTGACACGTAACTGTCGAGGCTGTTATGTTTGTGGCAGGGTGGGCCACCTGGCTCGGGTTTGCCCCAATCGGGGAGGTCAGGCAGACTCTGGGCCGAATAGGCCAAGATTTGACGCCAGGACGGCACCACAGAGACAGCAGTTTGCACCTCGACCACAGGAAGGTCAGGCGGCAGGACCGCCGCAGGGTCAAGTATATGCACTGACTCGAGAGCAGGCAGAGGCAGCTCCGGAGGAGGTGATTGCTGGTGCTACTTACTTACGTACCCTGCATTTATTTTGGTAGATACATGTGCTTCTCATTCTTTCATATCTTCTGCTTTTGTGGAGAAACACCATCTGTGCTCGTCTCTGTTGCCCACGCCTCTTATGGTCTCGACACCCACGGGAAAGCATGTGATTGCGGATCGACTGTTATCTGAATGCCTCATTTATTTTGAGGGCAATGATCTGAGGGCTGATCTGATTTTGTTGGATATGGCAAATTTTGACTGTATTGTCGGTATTGATGTGTTGAGCAGATACCAGGCCGTGGTTGATTGCCGACAGAGGATGGTGTGTTTTCTGTCTGATCAGGGGTTTCAGTGGACCTTCTATGGGGACGGCTCTCGTCCGAAGATTCCATTGATTTCAGCAGTTAAGATGTCGCGGTTGTTGGAACGAGGTCACACATGCTATCTTATTTATGCCGTGGACGTATCAGAGGAAAAGGAAGAGTTGAGGATCGAGGATATACCAGTAGTTGCGGAATTCACCGATGTGTTTCCGGATGAGATTCCAGGATTTCCGCCAATCAGAGATGTGGAGTTTGAGATTGAGTTACTGCCAGGGACATCTACTGTTTCCCGTGCTCCTTATAGGATGGCACTGGCAGAGCTGAGGGAGCTGAAAGTGCAGTTGCAGGAGCTCCTCGACAAAGGATACATTCGCCCTAGTGTATCACCATGGGGTGCACCAGTCTTGTTCGTAAAGAAAAAAGGATGGTTCGACGCGTCTGTGCATCGATTACCGTCAATTGAATAAAGTGACGATTAAGAACAAGTACCCCCTTCCGAGGATTGATGACTTATTTGATCAGCTTCAGGGCACAGAGCTTTACTCGAAGATTGACTTGAGGTCAGGCTATCACCAGATACGAGTTAGAGCTGATGACATACAAAAGATAGCTTTTCGGACTCGGTATGGGCACTACAAGTTCTTAGTGATGCCATTCGGGGTGACGAATGTCCCTGCTGTCTTTATGAGCCTGATGAACAGGGTATTTCAGAAATATCTTGATCAGTTTGTCATCGTGTTTATTGACGACATTCTTGTCTATTCAAGAAGTAAGGAGGAGCATGCCAATCATTTGAGGACGGTGCTTCAGACCTCAAAGATCATCAGTTGTACGCCAAACTCAGCAAGTGTGAGTTCTGGCTGAACATCGTAGCATTTCTGGGTCATATTATCTCTAGTGAGGGGATATCAGTAGATCCCAAGAAGATAGAGGCAGTTATGGATTGGTCTGCGCCTACTACAGTTCCTGAGATCCGAAGTTTTCTTGGTTTGGCCGGGTATTATCGACGCTTTGTCGAAGGATTTTCAAAGATTGCCAAGCCATTGACGCAGCTGACTCAGAAGGGAGTTCCATTCTTTTGGTCGGAAGCTTGTGAGCAGAGCTTCCAGGAGTTGAAGCACAGACTGCCTTCAGCGCCAGTATTGGTGATTCCCAGGGAAAACAAGGGGTTCGCTCTCTATACTGACGAATCGCTTCAGGGTCTAGGATGCGTGCTGATGCAGGATAATCACGTTGTGGCTTACGCTTCGAGACAATTGAAGCCACACGAGACGAGGTATCCAGTCCATGCTTTGGAGCTGGCAGCTATAGTGTTTGCCTTGAAGATATGGCGACACTACTTATACGGTACCTCATTCACCATCTTCACTGATCACAAGAGCCTGAAGTTCTTGTTTACGTAGGCTGAGCTGAATATGAGACAGAGGAGATGGATGGACCTGCTGAAGTACTATGATTGTGAAATCGAGTACCATCCGGGAAGAGCAAATTTGACAGCCGACGCTTTGAGTCGGAAAGTAAAGAATACAGCAGAGGATGCCATGTGTCTATCAGCTATGATGGGCTCCTACTGCCAGTTGGGATTTGATTATGACGTGTCTGCTTCACCGATACAGGTATTGACCTTATTAGCTGAGCCGATTATTTATGAACACATCCGGAAGGCTCAGGGGGCAGACGAAGAGGTCCAGAGATGGTTGTCATTGGTTCGTCTGGGTCAGTCGTCGAAGTTCAGAATGGCTGAGGACGGTTCTTTGAGGTTAGGTGACAGATGGGTGGTACCGAATACGCCTGAGTTGCGTCAGGGAATATTACAGCAAGCCCATTGCAGCAGGATGAGTATCCACCCGGGCGGAAATAAAATGTATAAGGACTTATGTAGCCAGTTTTGGTGGAGACGAATGAAACAAGATGTCACCACATTCGTCAAGAGTTGTCTGATTTGTCAGCAAGTGAAGGCTGAGAGGCAGAGGCCTGGTGGTGAGCTTAGAAGTTTGGAGATAGGGGTATGGAAGTGGGAGCACGTATCCATGGACTTTGTCACCCACTTACCAAGGACTGTTTCGGGTTTTGATGCCATCTTGGTAGTCGTGGACAGACTGACTAAAGTGGCTCACTTCATTCCATACAGTATGACCTTCACGTACTTGAGGATGGCTCAGTTATATGTCAGAGATGTGTTGAGACTGCATGGGATCCCTGTTTCGATTGTGTCTGATCGAGATCCGCGGTTTACATCTCACTTCTGGGAAGGTCTTCAGTCAGCCCTGGGTACAGAATTGAGGTTGAGCACAGCATACCATCCTCAAATGGATGGCCAGACCGAGCGTGCTATCCAAATGCTCGAGGATATGTTGAGAGCATGTGTATTGGAGTTTGATGCTTCTTGGCAGGATTCAGTGGCCCTGGTAGAATTTTCTTATAACAATAACTACCAGGCAAGCATATAGATGGCTTCTTTTGAGGCTCTCTATGGTAGACGTTGTAGGTCGCCTTTATATTGGGATGATGTGGACCGTAAATCGGTCGGAGGGCCAGAATTGGTCCAAGAAATGGAAGAAAAGGTAAATGTGATCAGAAGAAAGATGAAAGCAGCTCAGGACAAGCAGGCAGCGTAGGCTAATCAACGGCGTCGGCCGTTAGAGTTTCAGTTGGGCGACAGGGTCTTTTTGAAGATCTCACCTTTCAGAGGTGTAGTACGTTTTGGAATGCGGGGGAAGTTATCCCCGAGATATGTTGGGCCGTACGAGATCTTACAGCGTATTGGTACTCTGGCATACCGGTTGGCTTTACCGCCCTCTCAGTCCGGCATACACGATGTGTTTCATGTGTCTATGTTGCGGAAGTACGAGCCAGATCCTTCTCATGTGTTGCAACCTTCTCAGGTTCAGATAGAGTCCGATGTATCCTATGTGGAGTGGCCTATCAGGATTCTGGATCGGGAAGATCGCAGACTACGAAACAAAGTTATTCCTATGGTCAAAGTTCAGTGGGATCGTAGGGGTGTCGAGGAGGCCACGTGGGAGACGGAGCGACACATGGTGCAGCACTATCCAGAACTGTTTTCCGGTATGTGATTTATGTTTTATTTTGTTTTGGGTAAGTGCATGCTGATTTTGAGGATGAAATCTTATAAGTAGGGGAGTATTGTGATATCCCCGAAATGTTTATGTGCATTTGAACATTAATTATGTTATGAAGATTATGGTATTAATTTATTGATGATGATTTATTAATATTGGGAAATACTTAGTCATGTGGTGGTCATGGCCTATTAATGCACTTCAGGGTGCATGTGATATATGTTGGGAATTTGGGTCATGGCATGATTATTTTGGGGTGGGTGTTATTCGTTTTGGTGAAGCATGTTTAATTGGAATTTGAAGTATTTTATTGATAAATACTATAAAATATAATGTGAGGATATTTTAATACATCATGCTAAATACCGGGACCAAAACATAACACATCACATAACCCACCACCCAACCACCCCCCCAACCCATGCTGCTACAACTACTCATCCATACCTCTTTTCCACTCTTCCACTCCACCTTCTCATCTCAGAAACGCTCCCCAATTTTCACCCAAAAACCGTCCAGCATCTGCTAAGAAAGAAGGAGGAGGAGATCTGCCATTTTATTGCTTGGAACCTTGCCAAAAATTGGAGCAAAAGAGGGTGAGGAACATATCTTGCTTTGGGTAAATTTTGGTTAAGTTGGGGTTTGGTTATGATGATATGATGCATGCTAGCTTAGGTTTTGCTGAACCTTCGATTTAAGTACTTACATGGTGTTGTTATGAAGCCCCAAGCATGTTTGTTTGAGCATGATTTATGTTTATGGGGGTATAATTGTTGGCTTGAAAATAGGTGCTCGAAAATGGTGGTTTCTCGCGTTTACAGAGCTTCTCGATCGAACGCGCATGGCAGAGGAAAATTTTGGAAAGATAATGCTCAGCTCGATCGATCGGTGAGATCACCTCGATCGATCGAGCGAGGCAGCGAGTTGGGCACCAAAAACTATAATCTCCCGATCGATCGAGCTTGAAGTGCCGATCGATCGAGAGGCTTGAAATGTTGAAAAATATGGAATTTTGTAATTTGATGAGATTTTGGTTATGGGACTATTATTGGCCTCTAATATTGTGTTGTACACTTGTGTAGAGCCATCACAGGTAGCCACACAACGCAGGGGATAGAGCCCTGCAACTGAAGATATTTTGGAAAGGTACGTAAGCGACGTACGGGCACCCAACGGTAATGTGTATTATATGTTTGTCGATTTGACATACGATAAATGCAAGTTTGTGCATTATGAGTACGATACATGTTGTTATGCATTGTTGTTGCATATGTATGATGTGGAACATTTGGTGTGTATTCCACGAGTCATGGTTATCACAGTGATGATTTTAATGCTTACAACTATTATACCGCTAAAAATGTGGAGCGAGGGGTGTAGGTCCGCTTGCACATGGAGGCGAGGTTTACCATACGAAGCGAGGATAGAAATACCGCTTGTATGAAGAAGCGAGGGAGGGGAGGACCGCTTGTTCTAAAGTTATGAAGCGAGGGGCATTAAAATACACTGATGATAAACTGACTAAGGATTGAAGTAAAGATTTAAGAAGTAAAGTTATGTCATGACATTTATTTAAAGAAACCATAATATCATATATTGATTTGATTATGAGTTATGGTACAGGAACAACCAAAATGGGCGTTTTAAATGCATTGGAATTCAGGAAGTATCCTATGCCTATGATTTATGCATTTATGCTTTACATTCATATTCTGTTGAATATGAACTATGATGTGCTCATGTGTTGGGGGTTGTCTTTGTAGGTGCTTTTGACATGGAGAACCAGGGTTGGGGTTGATACACTGAGCTGTAAGGAGTGCTACAGGATTAGCAGAACAGAAATTCCTTTTTGTATAGTTTCTACAAAGAGTAGAGTAAAACTATAGTTTAGTACCCTTTTGTTAGGAATATGTATAATTCCTTTTTGAACTTTTGGTACTGTAATCTCTTAAGCTCAGGATTATCAACACGACCTAATACTCTGATTTATGAATGATTAGTTCTCTTAATCGCACCTTAGAATCTTATTTAGATAACTGGGTCTCACATCGTCACGATCGATCGGCGCCCCTCGGCGATCGATCGCCACCTGCAATTTTCCGAAAAACTCGAGCTTCCATGGTGTTTTTCACACCCAAACTCAAAACCAACACCCCATACACCTTCAACACCTCAAATACTCCATTTAAAACCAATAAAAACTCCAAAAACTCAACTTTGGATTTTAACCAAAAATCCCCAAATTCCACAACCAACTCAAAACTCAACCAAACTCTACAATACTACAACCAAATCGAAGACAAGGACGATGGGAAGATTAATACCTGATTATCTTCGAGATAACCGGCTCCCGAGCCAAGCTACCAATGCTTTTTCCTCCAAGGGAAAAAGAGGGGAAATGGGGGAAAGGGTTAGGCGTAGAGAGAGGGGAGAGAGGGAAGGGATCCGTGCCAAATGACGGAATACCGAGTCTACTTGGTATATATAGTACCAAAACTCAAAAATACCAATCCTTCCACAAATACATCATGACTCATTAAAAATCATCTGTTTTCAATAATTACCTCCCAATCTCAATTTCCATTACCAGCCATAGTACAAAGTCCGGACCACAAATCCCACCAAAGACCAAATTCCAAGGTTATCACCACGATGAGAATACAATCTCATCCCTTGGATCCAACGACTCCAAATACCAGATTTAAAATCACCGGGAGTCCCAATACCGTCATTAATTCATAATTGCCACCAATGAAATCCATTAAGGATCATTACCACTCCGGGATTAACACCATTAATTCCCGGGCATCACACACGCGTTACTACCGTACCTAGACACAAGGGATGACGAGCACAGCTGTTGGGAAAACATTTCTAAGTTTTGGTGATTACAAACATCTACCGGATGGACATCTACCGAACACAAACATCTACCGGATGGACATCTACCGGACACAGATATCTACCGGACACAAACATCTACCGGATGGACATCTACCGAATGGACATCTACCGGATACAAACATCAACCGGATGGACATCTACCGGACACAGACATCTACCGGATACAAATATCTACCGGATACAAACATCTACCGGATGGACTTCTACCGAACACAGACATCTATCGGATACAAACATCTGCCGGATTGACATCTACCGGATGGACATCTACCGGACACAGACATCTATAGGATACAAACATCTACCGGATGGATATCTCTCGGATATAGATATCTAGCGACATAAACATACCGGACACAGACATCTACTGGACAAAGACATCTACCGAGTGCAAAGATATCAAGAGTGTATATCTACCGAGTAAAGAAGAATGAACGCTCACTAAAGGAAGAATATCAGTAGACGTCTAACTATCCAGCAAATGCACAAGGCAACAAGACACAACAAGTACAACTTATTATGACAAAGGTACAACAGAGCGTCGCACCTTGCTATATCATCGCCACCATTAGCGTCAGAATAAAAGAGCCTTTGCTTAACAAAATTGGAAAGAAAACAATCAGAATTTGGAATGAAGACATTAAATTGATCTCTTCTAAATATAGAAAAGTTGTCGTTAGACCTCTGTGTCTATAAATACATGAAAGTGAAGAATGAAGACGTTAGAAAAACGATCTGATAAACCACAAGACAAAAATCAACGTCAAGCTAATCGTTTAATTGAGATACTCTGAAGTTTCAGCAATAGCAGCAAAGAACTACTACTATAATCTTGAAAGATTAAGTGCAACTTAGTCTGCTGCTCAAAGAACACTCGAAGCAAAATAGTTTTATATCTAGTGTGAGTGTTATAGAATACATTGTAAACAACTTAGAAAGTTGTGATTGCTAGGAGTTTAGGCCAAGCTGTGTGAGTGCCTAAGGAGGTTGTATACTGTAAAATGTAAACCAAAGTCTTCTAGTGTAACCTTCCTGCAAAGGAAGAAGGGGAGACATAGAAGCGTTGTGCTTCGAACTTCCAGAAATAACATTTGTGTCATTTACTTATTACAATTTACCATTCAGTTATTACTACTCACAAGTCCAGCAGACGTCTTCCGCACTATAATCAGTGTCTGCTGACTTGCAACAAATTGAGAAGCTACTGCAGTACCTAACAGTCTGTAGCAAACCAAGTAAAATCGAAATTGAATCTAGTGTTTATTCAACCTCCCTTCTAAACATTGCCCCGATCCTAACATTCTATAAAGAATCTCTCCAAGAATTCTTCGCCAATGCAAAAATTGTGGAAAACTCAGTGGTGGCATCCATCTCTGGTCAGCTTATCACCATTACTCAACTGGACTTTGCCACCCACCTATGTCTTCCTTCTGCTGGACTCTCTGACTTCTCCACCATTTCAATGGCTACTCGAGAAGAAATGCGCACTGTTTTCTCAGACTTTGACGCTCGTCTGCGACGTCCTCCTTTTAAAAAGATTTTAATGAAGACCCATTTCCGCCAATTTGCTGATGCCATCTCCAAAGGTCTGCTGTGCAAAGTCGGATCATTTGATGTCATCACCCCAGAGAAGTTTGATGTTATGAGTGCCATTGTCAAAGGGCTAGATGTCAACTGGTCAGTCGTCCTTTTTCAGGTTCTTACTGGACTAGAGACATCAGGGAAGGGTCAATTGGGCTTTGCTCTTCCTCTCAGCCACATTTTTGACAGTAAACATATTCAGGCGGGGACTTTATCCACTCTTCATCCGTGGAAGCTTTTCACAGCCAAATATCTTCAGCTTCACCGACAATGAGTTGGTAGAGAAGTTGGTCTGATCAAGCGGCGGACAACTCAAGTAGTGAGTGACTCTGACCAGACGATATCCGAATCTCCTGAGTCATCACCTCCTCCCCCTCCTAAAAAGCCATGAACCAGAAACGGGGCTCCTGCTGTCCTCAAGCAGCAAGTTGCTGCTGCTACTTCAACTGCTGCTGATACTATCTCTACTGCAGTTCCAGCAGCATTTACCACAACTTCTAGGGAGATTAGTCGCGAAAATCGTCCACCGAAGGAACCAGCTGCATCAGCTGCCTCCTTGGCCATGGTACTCACTGAACCAGCCGCTCCTACTGACCACTCCTCCAAAATTGTGAGTCCTCACCAAGAACCCGGCTCTATCAGCTTCCGACAACCAAAGTCCCTCTATCCTTACTGTCACCCTAAGGACACTACCATTGGAAAGGGCAAAGTGGTTATGGGACCAGCGTCAACCCAGTCGCGTTTGAAATACAAATGGTTATGGCTGAAGTAGAAGCCAAGCTGCAACCGCAGCTTGCAATATTTGATCGATGGGTGGAGGCGCGTCTCAAAATTCGCTTCGATGATTTCTCTCCCATTCTTGAACAGGCATGACTGGATGAGAACCTCATCCTTGCCTACCTTCAGCTAAATGACACAGAGAATAGTCTAAAGCTTCGTGATGTTTTCGGCATGATGAACTATGTAGGAGAACTTCAAGCTCTTGTTCACTCGAGGCTTCAGTAGTTTAACATTGACTCTGGCACAGCAAATCACGATAGGGCTGTTCTCAATGCCGACCCAAGCTTGACATGGCTGAGACTGCTCTTTATGATCTCAGAATCTCAACAGGTCTACACTCTTGCTCTGCTCTCCCAAGAGACGAAAGGACAGCTCCTACTGACTTGGACATAGTTTCTACCGCCCCAGCTGAAGTCTCTGTGGTAGATCCCATCCTCACCGCTCTACCCCTGAACCATTTATCACCCCTGCCCCAGGTTCTGTTAGTGATCAACCTCTACAATTGCTGAATGTTGATCCTATCAATGCCGACACGGTCATTCAGACTGTGGTTCATCAAATTACCGTCTCCTCAGATAATGATGATTCTAGCGAGTCTTCATCAAATTCTGCTGACAATACTCAGTCCTCTGCAGCTGAGCTGGAAATCGCTGCTACTGGCATAGATGTCATCGATACCGTCATACCTGCTGCACCATCCACTGCAGCTGCTTCATCTGCTATTTTGCCCACTGCTGATATTGCTGGTCCTCCCGGCGTCGTCACCACAAATGCTAAAACTCAAACGGATGCCCTGGATCAATCCTTGGAACATGATCCTCCTAAGGAAATCTTTGACTTTCCCACTCACATTCCTCTTGAAGGGCCTCCAAGTATTGCTGATCAATTGGTGCATCTATCCAATGTAATCTCAGAGCTGGCCAGTGATGTAAACAAACTGAAAGAAGAAGAACGATCTCATCATTGGGATCACCAGCAGCATACCGACTCACAGTTCCAGCAGGTGTATCGTGACCTAAGCCATCTGACGACTATCGTAACCAGGCTCCAAAGTTTTGTTGTGGATGCCTTTGCTGATTCTTTCTCTCGAATAGGGCAAGCTCGTCTTCAGATTAACCAACACAGTGAATCTCTTCATACTGCCTCCTCACTGGCACTTGAAGACAAAATTGAGGATGCCAAGAAAGCACTGTCCGACCAGCTGGCTAATATGCAGACAACTTTCGCTTCACAAATACAAGATTTGAGCAACAGTCTCCCAGCTGTTCGTCAATCCACTAGACGCCTACCGGAGCCCAGCAGACCTGGTCCCTTGCACCGATGAGAACCAGATCCAACACAACGTTCATCTGCTGCTGCTGAAGAGCCCAGTCGGTAAAGACCTCCTTCCCAGTAACGGTCCCACAGTCCACGGCAACCTCTTGCTGACACACCCTCTTCCACCCATGACTACTCCAAGCATTGGTTGGGGAGAAAACAGTAACATTTCCTTTGTCTTCTTTTGTTAATTCTTATATGTTTATTATAACTCTTCATGATTCTGTCATTTCTTATCTATTTTATCTGCACTACATTACCCATGACATGACATCTCATAATGCAACTTGCTAATTTTTCACTATAAATAGCATGCTAGTTCCTCTAACTCACCTCACCAATCATGCTTATCTTAGCTAGTTCCTTACTAGTCTTGCAACTTATCTGCATGGGTTCATTACTTATCTAAATCAACCCTCCATGGGTTGATTACTTATCTAACCCATCTCTGCTAGCTCTAGCTTCCTAGATCAGTCCTGGTGTTCTCCACCAGCCTGGAATTTGAACAACGAATGCATGGGTGCTGATGGCAAAAAAGGGGGAAGACAGAGAGTTTTCATTAAAGACAGAGACCTTGATAAATGAACAGAGGACTACTTTGAAAATAAAGTTGGTTTTCTAGGTTTTCTTTTGTTCTAAGCCACTCTGTATGCACTTTCTCTCCCCCTCCCTTTGTCAACAACTCTGAAACTAGCTGGCTCGGATCATTCCATACTGGCTTTGTTTCTCAAGTTGTCTTTACCTAGTTGAATAGATTGTAGGAAATAGGTTTGCTGAAAGATTTGTAAGATGTACTATGTAATCAGAATTCATTTTAAATAAAAATGACATTCTTTTAAATACTCTGTTTGATTACTACTTGTAATCTGCTTATCTATCTACCAAATTGCAAGTCTACGTTGTTTTGTTTCCAAGTCTTAACAGGAGTTGCTGTTCAAAATAATCAAGCAAGAGTCTCCAGTGCTGAGTTTTGTCATCACCAAAAAGGGGAAAATTGTTGGGAAAACATTTCTAGGTTTTGGTGATTACAAACATCTACCGGATGAACATCTTGATGCGTGTGAAACGTACCGCAAGTGTACGGTGTCAAGTTTTAGTATAGGAATTTGAAAGTACGGATGTCGAACCCACAGGGATTGAAAATTAAGTTACACCAAGTACTGTAATTAGAATAGTCTCGACTTTATTTAGACAATCGATAGCATAATTATTAAATTAATCTACTAAAATAAAATAATAAATGAACAAGATGAAAATTTAAGTGGAGAAAATCAATGAGAACGGATTCTAGAGGTTCGACTTCACTCAACTATCCACTATGTCGTGTTCTTCTAATTTATTAACCACGAATCCTGTGTTATCTATTACCTCTCCCGAGTGTTAAATAGAAATAATCATTCAACAATCATCTTGATGTGCCCACCTAAGATAAATTATTAAACAATTTCAATAGCGCTAGATTCGTTCTATGGCTTCGTTGGAGTTATATGTCTCCCGACTATATAAACTTCCAACGATGTAAATTCCTACGGTCCTATTCAAAACCCCCTCTCCCGAGTGATAGATTCTAAATAAATATGACGAATCAACTAGTGATCAAGTAATTGAAACGCATTTAAATCAGGAATCACAAATAAACCAAACGAAAAACCAAAATATATTCAATCAATAATCAACGACATAGTTCAAGTCAATATCCGTCTAACTCTAGAATAATAAATTAGTTCATGAATATATTAAATAAACACATAGACATGTCTTTAATCATCATAAACATAAGGGAAGAGATAATAAAATGAATTGGATGATGGCCCTCCGTCCCCGGTAGTCGCCGTCGTCTTCTCCGTTGTCAAAATCTCTACCCTTCGTTGTAAGCGCACCGCCTCGAATGATCTCATCCTCTCCTCTTTAGCTCTCGGCTACTGCTCTCACGTGAATTTCTTCACGTCCGAATTCTGTTGCTCTCGCTTGCTGCTCCTCTTCGTTACCGTGCGTCTACCTTCTACGTGCGTCTACTGCTCTTCACCTTACGTCCCGTTCTCTTCTTTACGCCTCCTCTTTTTTATTCCCGTCAATATTTTGTTCTTCCCTTTTTTTAAGTAAACGTATCTCTTCCTAATATATCCTGTACGTCACTCTGTTTCCTCTTTTTCCTTAATTACTTATTTTGTCTCTTTTGCCGTATGTTCCCGTATCTATCTCCTTCGAAATCTCCCTTGCGTGAATCCCCTCCAGAAAGATACGTGATTTGCTATTTTCTTGTACACGTTTCTTTCCTTTTGTTCACGTGCCAACTTCCCTTCTTCTGCACCTTCTTTAAGTCAATATCATTACCAAAAAATCTCTCCCTTTGAAACACGTCCGTGTACTGCTCTTTACGTCCGTAAATCTTGGTGCTTTCCTTCCTTCCAATCAAATTGAATGATATCTTTAATAATCTCATTATATTTTGTTTCCCAATCTCATCAGATTATTCTTCCGGCATTTTGCAATATCTCCTTTCCAAATTCACATGAAGTATGCTCCCGAAAATATTTAATAAAATCTTGTTGCATAAGTGGTGCTAGGGTGCAGCATGTATTCTATCCCGGTGCACGATTTTTCAACTCTTGAGACCCAATGAATTCTTGTCACATTTATGCATTTCTCATCATCTTTTAGTAATAAAATGCTTAATTCCTTGGATTCCTGCAAAACATCAAAACCGGTAACAAAAGACGTAATTCTGCTCGAATACCAAAACAAAAGTATAAGAAAATATAATAAAATATAAGTGCAAATATGCACTTATCAAATCCCCCCAAACTTAAACTTTGCTAGTCCCAAGCAAAATAGAAATGGAAAAAGACTAAGAAATAAAAGAGATAAAGAAAACACACTACTAACGCAAGTCATGAAATGTTATAATTGCAAATTGGCCTCGAAGATCAATGGTCTAAAATTTTTAAGTCAAGTATGCATATCACTTCTACTCAAGAGTTCTCAAGTGTGTGTGTGCTACCACTTCCATTAACCATTAAAGCAATCTTTACTCACACAAATCAATAGGACTTTGCAAGGATGTGGGTTCATTTGCATTGTTCATAAAAAGGAGTATAACTTTGACAAACAATGAACAATGCATAAAATCAAAGTAATGAGATGTGCGTATGTGAATGTCAAAATCATATTCTTACAAGTGTTTCTCGAGGGTCCATAAGCTTACTATTCATAACCTTCTCCACTAGTATATTAGACGAATGTGGCTCGGTCAATAGGTCTTAATTGGATTATAATGTAAGGCCTTGGCTCATGGCTACAATAAAAAGATAGGAATTTCAAAACAAGAGAGTAAGTCATATTAACCATGTTGAGCACTCTCATCTCACTTTTCAACTTCTCTTATTGACGATTCATCATTTTTTTTTTACATTTTGGATTCACCCTCCTTTCTCATCCGCCTCACCATTCACCTCAATATTTTTTTTTTCTCATTCTTTCAATCACTTATTTTCTTCACCTCTTCAACATTTTTCTATGCATCCATGCCCTTTTTTCATTATTATCCCCTTTCTATTTTTTCAATGAGGAACATGGGGGATATTTGAAATTTTAAAGTGCAATACGGGTCTTACTCACTTGAGGGTAGAAAATAGTGTATAAGCTTTCAACAAGGTGGTCGATGTGGGATTTTGAAATGATGCCGAATGGAGGTTATTATGCGCCTAAGCACATACCATTCGATTTTCAATAAGCTCAAAAGGGTAGCTAGGGATAAAAAATGATGTATTTCGGTGGATTCAAAGGCTCAAACGAATCAAAAATTGCCTAAATCATTCCTAAGCCACATAACATCCGTATTTCGCCTCAAAAAGGGTACTAAAGCAAGTTCTAGACTACTCTCAATTCACAAATAACTTATATGATTTGACCAATATTCTCAAATGGTATCTCAAACCAAGGTAATATAAGAAAGAAATTTGAATGAGATTCTAAAACATAATGCAACAATTCAATCCTCATTCTTTTACATTTAAGCTCAAAGGGGCTACTATGGTAAATTTATATCAATGAATAAAGGCCCAAAATATTATCAAGAATCGCCTATATCATATTTGTGTTCATTCAAATCAACATTGTTTAATCAAATGGTCATGGTCTCTAGTGCATGGATGTGAGAAACTCAACAGCAAAGTGAACAAAAATTTTAAAATTTTCACAAATAAGCTCAATTCTTCATCATCGGCCTTCACAATTACTTCAAATCACGACTTATGACACAAAAAAGAAAAAGAAAAAGACTAAAAAATCACAAAACACAACACACATAGGAATCCAGGAAACAAAACATCTTTAATGTTTAAACACCCCCCCAAACTTAAAATCGTGCATTGTCCTCAATGTACCATACAACGTATAAAATAAGGGACAACACACCTACCTGCGACGGCGATCGTCAGTAATTGTCGCCCATCTCATGCTCATGGGTATGGTGAGAAGATGACGATAGGGACCTCCGCATCAGTATAGACCCTGCAATGGGAAAAATAATGATCAACTGGCTATGAATAAGACATGCTACTAAAATGCAATACTAAAATTAAAAACTGAAATAAAATAAAAAGGATACAAGGCTTGGGTTGCCTCTCAAGAAGCACTTTGTTTAAAGTCGTCAGCCAGACTATGCGAAGCAACCATCAAATAGCGGCTTCCGCCCATAGTAAGTATCATATGACACTACATGTGGGTCTTGGTTGTGTATGCCCTCAAGCTTGGCAAGATAGTGGCAGTTAACGCTCGTCGCGCCAACAACGTCCTTCGAAAATTGATAAGCATGGGAGAAAGATTCTATGTAAGGACCCCTTAGCCCTTAACCCTTGATTAGTGTATTCACCACTATGTGTGGCACATGCTTTCAATAAAAAGTCAATCGGGAAGCTCAGATGATACTTTACCATTGAATGGCAATTACAAAATTTTCTTTAATACTCAATGTTATAAGATCATCAGCCTAACAACAAATAGACTCCTACAGTTCGCCCATTACCATCTCCTTTGTGCCACTTTTTACATTGTGGACTTTTATAAAAATTTGGGCAGAGTCTCCCCATAAATAGAGCTATCCCGAATAAAAGCACAACACATAACATAATTCCCGGCCAGGGAAAACATAATACTCATCAGAATACAGCAATACCAAGTAAATTCCCAGCCAGGGAAGACACCACACATATGACGACAAAAGTGGGTTTCAACACCCACATAATACACCAATGACTCTAGCAATTCTACCTCTAATTGCATGCAACATAGAATGAAAGAGAGAAAGGCTCATGCCTTTATATACAACCCATATACAATATATAACCCTCAGGTGTATATAAGTACTCTATACGATACCGTGCTCCATCAAGCCCTGGTACCACGATCCTGGGAGTACATCCAATCAACAGCTCGAGCTCAGCTCCACAGCCATCGATGTACCTGTTCACCTGCCCCAACAGAGACAGCCCCCAACGGGGTGAGCATACCAATACACAAAATCCCATAATCACAGTAATGAAATTCATAATTTACAACAAAAGTAAATACTAATGAATTTAAATGATGCTCCCTGGATGGCAACGTCCTCATCCGGGATTCCGTGTACTGTCCCTGTTCTCACAATCATCAAACTCATCAAATCTAAAAAATCAGTAAATCAACACATTGATTTAACTCATCGCATGCCTAATTCTCGAGTATCAGTAGATAGTGATTCCAAATTCATTATACATGCAAATATAGATATCTCAATATCTAATACTGATTTCACAACCTCGCTATCAATCACAGATAGCTCAAATGCCTAGCATATATTTTACCAATTTTCCATTATACTTAGACATCTCAAATGTCTTATAATGAATACATGATCCCACGATCATTCTCAGACATCTCAATGCCCTACAATGGTCATATACATCCGGTACCCCATATACCTTATGAGAGTTATACTACTCTAGTGTCACGCACGCTATTGCCGGCGATATCAAGATTAGGTCGCTTCATAGCTTCTCAACACATATATATAACCTCATGCACAATTATTCAATGAAATCAAAATACATTATGCAATTCACAAATGCTCTAATATATAGTAATGCTCGTACGTCGCACGTACCTTAAATCTCCGATGTCCGAGCCAAACCTTGCTCGAGTTCCATGCCCCGAGGAACGATGTGCTAACACGATAAATAATTCACAATTATTTACGAACATGCAACCCCTGCTCAAGCACACCCATAATCCTCATACAGAAAATTATTGTCAACACACGACAATTTACCATTTAAAAGACCCGGAGCAGGGCATATACAGGGAGGGAAATCGAATGAGACATTATCGAAAATTGCTCAAGAACCACCTCTAAAATTTTGAACCCTAACATCTCAATTCGAACCCAATTAAGCATCATAAATCATCTAAAACATGAATTAATCAATCAACAACATGAATAATCGTCCCACATGCCAAAACCCCAATTTTTGAACCCAATTTCACGCAACCAGCGTTGAAATTCGAACCATTAAGCAACAAATATTTGAAATTTAAAGTCTGAAATTTTCGACCCAACAACAGCACAAAAATGCCCCAAAAACACCGGAAGAAAAGCCCCAAAAACGTACCAAAAATCGAGCCCCAAATCGGACAGATTCCAGTTTCGAACCCTAGCGCTTTTCTGGCAAATCCAAACGCGATTCTCGACGAAACTTCAAATTGATGGTATGGGAAGGTGCGCCTGGACGAGACGAAGCCACCGGTGGGTCGGAAGCGCCGAACGGCGGCCGGACGGCGGCGGGCGCACGCCTTGAAGCGACGGGGGTCGAAGGGGATCGGGAAAACAGCGCGGGGAGAGAGAGAGGGAAGGTGGGGAAAATGGTTCCAATAATTAAAATCTCGGGTTCAACTGGTATTTATAGCAAAAATATCCCGAAATACTAATAGCCCCACAAATACATCATGATTCATTAAAAATCATATGTTTTCAAAAATTCTCCCTCTAACTCCAAAACCCCCTACCGGTGCCCACACAAAGCACCCCAGATCCCGAGTCACACTAAAAACCCAACTCTTAGGTTTTTCACCCAAATGAGAATACAATCTCAACCTCGGGATCCAACGATCCCAACTACTCAAATAAACGAGCCCGAAAGCCCAACACCGCGATTAAACTCCAAATCGCCACGTAAAACAACTTTAGGGTTTATTAACACTCCGGGATTAACATCTATAATCCCTGGTCATCACATTCTAAACTTGGCTTCATCTCGTGGAGATCATAATATGGTGAAGTTGGCATCGATGGGAAGAACGGATCCACATATGGCATATAAGACATCACCATCGATGAGTGCTCCTCACTATTTTCAAAAATATGCTCATCTTCCAACGTCACGCTAGGCTCATCTTGACACGGGAATTCATCAGATAACTCTTCCACAATAGGCTCAACCACTTGAAAATGCTCATATTCCCTTGAATCTTCCGCATGAGTAGGATCACTCTCCCAAACTTGGTTGGTTGAATGATCATCATCATGTGACCACACCTGGTTTGTCACCCCTTGATTAGTATATCTCATCTCAACCTCTTTGCATCTCGCTAAAAATGTCTCTATCTGCTGCTCAATGCTACTTCTGGTGTGATTTTCGATCTTTGGTTCAAATGATGGCCAGAATTTGCGCAAAATATCCTCCAACTTAGAGACTTTATCAGAACTATACTCATCCTCTGAATTGATGCTTGAATGATTGGTGTGTAAAATGAGGGTAATGATACTCTGGTGGATATTGGTGACTCCAACCCAGCATTGAAGGATCAAAGTGCCACTGATAGTCGAAATTCGCCATATGGTTAAACAGGTGCACCCTGTCATCATCTCTACAATATATGGGACTACCAGCTGCCAAAGCTCCATTAAATACCCATTCTTGTGTGTCTGCACGTTTCTTTCCTTTTGTTCACGTGCCAACTTCCCTTCTTCTGCACCTTCTTTAAGTCAATATCTTTACCAAAAAATCTCTCCCTTTGAAACACGTCCGTGTACTGCTCTCCACGTCCGTAAATCTTGGTGCTTTCCTTCCTTCCAATCAAATTGAATGATATCTTTAATAATCTCATTATATTTTGTTTCCCAATCTCATCAGATTATTCTTCCGGCATTTTGCAATATCTCCTTTCCAAATTCACATGAAGTATGCTCCCGAAAATATTTAATAAAATCTTGTTGCATAAGTGGTGCTAGGGTGCAGCATGTATTCTATCCCGGTGCACGATTTTTCAACTCTTGAGACCCAATTTGAATTCTTGTCACATTTATGCATTTCTCATCATCTTTTAGTAATAAAATGCTTAATTTCTTGGATTCCTGCAAAACATCAAAACCGGTAACAAAAGACGTAATTCTGCTCGAATACCAAAACAAAAGTATAAGAAAATATAATAAAATATAAGTGCAAATATGCACTTATCACATCTACCTGATACAAACATCTACCAGATGGACATCTACCGGATGGACATCTACCAGATACAAACATCTACCGGATGGACATCTACCAGACACAGACATCTACCGGATACAAACATCTACCGGATGGACATCTACCGGATACCAACATCTACCAGATGGACATCTACAGAACATAGATATCTACCGGATACAAACATCTACCGGATGGACATGTACCAGATGGACATTTACCGGACACAGACATCTACCGGATACAAACATCTACCGGATGGACATCTACCGGATATAGACATCTACCGGACATAAACATACCGGACACAGACATCTACTGGACAAAGACATCTACCGAGTGCAAAGATATCAAGAATGTATATCTACCGAGTACAGAAGAATGAACGCTCACTAAAGGAAGAATATGAGTAGACGTCTAACTATCCCGCAAATGCACAAGGCAACAAGACAAAACAAGTACAACTTATTATGACAAAGGTACAACAGAGCGCCGCACCTTGCTAAATCATCGCCACCATTAGCGTCAGAATAAAAGAGCCGTTGCTTAACAAAATTAGAAAGAAGACAATAAGAATTTGGAATGAAGACAGTAAATTTATCTCTTCTAAATATAGAAAAGTTGACGTTAGACCACTGTGTCTATAAATACATGAAAGTGACGAATGAAGACGTTAGAAAAATGATCTGATAAAACACAAGACAAAAATCAACGTTGATAAGTGTCATTTTACACTTATTTAGATGCGATTTTCTAATGGCTTTCGTGTTGATTCTTGGATTGTCTTACGGTGTTTGGTATATATTTCTATATTTTAGGAATCAATGTTGAAATGCATAAAAGTAGAGGAAATGAGCCAAAAATGATGAAAAAGGACCAAATCGAGCGAACGCGTCAAAGCCGAAAAGGAAGAAAAAATCAAAAGAAAATAAAAAAAAATAAAAAGGAGTCGATCGATCGAGACATCAATCTCGATCGATCGGTGGTGGCAGAATTTTGGCGATCGATCGAGCAGTCAGTCTCGATCGATCGGTGGTGGCAGAATTTTGGCGATCGATCGAGCAGTCAGTCTTGATCGATCGGCCGGGGGAGTTTTCTGAAAAATAAATTCCTTATAGAGTTTGTGTCCAACAAGGAAGTCCATGATTCCCTTCCCTCTATATATTTGGACGAAAATCACAACCAAAATAAGATTTTACAACCTAGGAATAGCCTCCACTTCTCCATACTCCATATCACCTTCATCCACCATCACCACTTCATCCTAGGAATTGGAACAAGCCAACAAGAGAATCGAGGATCACGATCGAGAAAGAAGCGAAGGAAGGATCAAGAATCAACGAAGAAGTCGACTTGGGTGTTTGCTTTTACTTTTTTATTATTGTTTTGAATTATTATTAGATTTAATGTGTTTTTGATGATTGAGAAATATCAATAGCATAGTTTTTCCTATTAATTTTGAGATTGTATTCATATATCTTCTATGAACATGTGTTGTTGTTCTTAATGCTTTTGAAGGATTGATCCCCTTTGAATGATATTTTATTGTAATTGAGATCGAGAGATAAAATTATAATACGATATAATAATTCATGCAGTGTGTTAAAGATTGAGATCGAGAGATAAAATCACATACGAGTGATAGCTTTGGGTCGTTTAATCTAAAGTTAGTGGTTTTATTAAAGCCCATTCAATATTAAATTGTTAATTAAGTGAACGTGTGATGCCCGGGGATTTATGGTGTTAATCCCGGTGTGGTAATAATCCTTAAAGAATTTTAATTGTGGCAATTATGAATTAATTGTTGTATTGAGACTCCCAGGGATTTTTAAATCCGGTATTTGGAGTCGTTGGGTCCAGTGGATGAGATTGTATTCTCGTCGTGGTGATAACCTTGGAATTTTGTTTTTTGTGGAATGTGGGGCCCGGAGTACTTTGTACTGGGGCTGGTGATGTAATTTGAGTTGGAGAGATAATTATTGAAAATAGATGATTTTTAATGAATCATGATGTAGTTGTGGAGGTAATGATATTTTGGAGTTTTGGTACTATATATACCAAGTGGACTCAATGTTTCATCATTGCACGAACTCTCCTCCCTACCTCTCTCCTCTCATCTGCGTTTTTCCCCTTCCCCAAACCCCTCTTTGCTCCCTTTGGTAAAAATGGCTAGAGTCTTGGCCCGGGAGCCGGATTTCTCGAAGATAATAAGGTATTGTTCTTCCCCTCGCTCTTATCTTCGATTTGATAGTAATATGGTTGATTTTGGTTGAGTATTTTGTTGGGATTGGAAATTGGGGGGTTTTTGAGAAAAATTCAAAGTTGAGTTTTTAGTGTTTTTATTGGTTACAAATGGTGTAATGGAGGTGTTGAAGGAGTATGGGGTGTTGGTTTTGAGTTTGGGTGTGAAAAACCCCATTAAAACTCGAGTTTTTTGGAATATTGCAGGTTGCGATCGATCGCGGCTTGGCGTCGATCGATCGCGAGACAATTCTAGAAATTGGGTGAGATGAATAGTACTCACGATCGGTCGCGAGATGTTACCGATCGATCGCGAGTGGCAGAGAAAGTTGGCGATCGATCGGCATTTGTGGGCGATCGATCTCGGCCCTTGTTGTGGTGTTTTTTTTGAAATGTTGGAAAATGTCGGGATTTTGGAATCGAGGTTTAATTAGCCGATTTCCAGGGCAATGTCTAAATTCCAATGGGAATGCTATACCTTTAAAAGGAATGATTGGAGCCAAATTTTATTAATAAAATGGAATACTCGGTTGAGTAATTGGTTAACTTTTGAACTTGCAAAATGGAATATTTTGGGTATTATGCATGCTTAGCCGGTGGGCTTTTATTTTGGTAATCGCCATGGATGGACGATAGGTTTGGAAGTTGTGAACGTGCTTGGGCTTTTATTTTGGTAATCGTCATGGATAGACGATAGGTTTGGAAGTTGTGAACGTGCTTGGGCACGTGATTGCATGCCTATGTTTAATTGAGAGTTATTTGCATAGCACATAATTCATCGGGTCGTGGAACTCGGGCATGGTTGGACTCGAACTACGGAATTATAAGGTACGTGTGACGTACGAGCATAGCCCTTTATTATAATTGCAATTATGCAATAAATGTATATGAAAATGCATGGTAGATGGTATTAGCCATAACCGGATATTGAAATACATGGTTTATGGTAATTGCTACAAATGGATGTATATATGCATTGAGAATCATATGGTGCCGCTTTTGAGCGAGCAATGATTGGGAAGTTGTCGCCTTTGAGCAAACATTGGTTGGGACGCCACTGCTGTTGAGCATGTGTGAGAATGAGATGCCGCTATTGTAGAGTGACCAGTGAAATAAAACTATGGAACCACAAGTGAAATATATGGAATACTTGTAATCATTGTTTAATGATTTATATTATTGATTATGATATTGGTATGTGGCAAATGAATTGTTAATCAATGTAATGATTAACTGGCATTTGGGAATTTGCTGGTTTGAGTTATTTTGAGAACATGGACAGTGCAAGGAATCCGGATGAGGATAATACCATCCAGGGCCCATCCTTTATATTTCACAGCATTTACATTTTTGTAAATTATGAATTGTGTTATTGTGATTATTGGATTTAGGATATTGGTATGCTCACCCCGTGTGGGGGCTGTCTCTGTTGGGGCAGGTTATTAGGTACATCGATGGCTTGGAGTTGAGCTCGAGCTGTGGATTTGAGGTGCTTCTCGGATCGAGGTACCAGCGACGGTATTGAGCATGATATTTTATACATTAGATACACGTATACTTATTCGATGCTCACATGTGAGCAGTATTATGTGTATATGGATTGTATTAAGAAGGCAAGGGCCTTTCTCTTTTCATTTATGTGTTGCATGCAATTAATTATGGATTGCAAAATGAATTGAGAGCATGTTAGTGTATGTATAAAGGTGAATGTTATGTTTATGGATTATGTTGGGGAAAGTTTAGACATTATACGATTAATGTAAATGAATTTTATAAATGGTATTTCATGCTAGAGTTGCATGTAATCTCTTTCCCCCTTGATAACATGGTTGTATGTACTAATGACAAGGGTTAATACACTAATAACGGGTTAAGGGCACGGGGGTCCTTACATTAGTGGTATCAGAGCAGTGGTTTGCTCTTTGGGGCTGTTGAGGGCCTAGGAACATGTTAATGGGAATGAGAAGCACATACTTATGCATGATGGTAGTTAGTGTTGTGTGGCACAACTAATTTGCTTATGTGCGTTTAGGATATGTGATCATAGTGGAACAATTATATGTCATGACATCTATGGAATCATAATATAACCTGTTGATTATGATTGTGAGTTGTGGCACATGGACAACCAAAGGGAGCATTTTGAAATGCATTGGGGTACAGGAAGTACTTTGTACTCATGATTTATGCATTTACTCATTATAATCATATTGTGGTGAATATGGATTATTAAATGCTCATGGTTTGGGGTTGTTCCTGTAGGGACGCTATGACATGAAGGGCTAAGGCCAGGGTTGAAAGACACGAAACGGTAACATGCATTTTATATACAACATGGATTATGCATTGTGGTTGCATATATATATTGGAGTGATGATTTAAATGCTTTGCCGCCAAATGTTGAAGCGAGGGTATTGCCGTATGTCGCATTGGAGCGAGGTGCATTAAAATACACTCATTGTTGTTGTATATATTGGAGTGATGATTTTAATGCTTTGCCTCTTAATGTTGAAGCGAGGGTATTGCCGCATGTCACATTTGAAGCGAGGTGCATTAAAATACACTCATGGTGATGTATATTGGGATATGGAATAGGCATTGTGTTGCAGGTATGGATGGAATGCTGGGTGAATATCCCATGAGTCGTTGTTATGGATGAGTGATGATTTTAAATGCTTTGCCGCTGTCACTTGACGCGATGATAGAATACTTGCTGCTGTCATATCGTAGCGAGGAAAGAATATTTGCCGCCAAATGTTGAAGCGAGGGTATTGTCGCATGTCGCATTTGAGCGAGGTTATTCGATGCCGCTGATATGTCGAAGCGAGGGGTATTAGTGCCGCGGTCATGACAAGCGAGGTGCATTAAAATACACTATTATAACAAGACTAGGGATCCGCTATTCTATTGGCGATGGTTTATGCCGCCGGGTATTCATAGCGATGGTTCATTCCGCTATTCTGGGTATTCATAGCGATGGTTTATTCCGCTATTCTATTGGCGATGGTTTATGCCGTCGGGTATTCATAGCGATGGTTCATTCCGCTATTCTATTGGCGATGGTTTATGCCGCTGAGTATTCATAGTGATGGTTCATTCCGCTATTCTATTGGCGATGGTTTATGCCGCCATGTATTATATAACAATGGGTTATTCCGCTACATCTATTGGTGA
Source organism: Haberlea rhodopensis (assembly GCA_907163345.1). Lineage (NCBI taxonomy): Eukaryota > Viridiplantae > Streptophyta > Magnoliopsida > Lamiales > Gesneriaceae > Haberlea > Haberlea rhodopensis. The sequence goes on from CAJQUN010000077.1 coordinate 529,562, forward strand.
TAATTCATACCGCCGGATGTTTTATGCCGCTGATTCTATAGCGATCTTTTATGCCGCTGACTCTATGGCGAGGGATCATGCCACTGATTTTATAGCGTTGGGTTCTACCGCTATCTACATAGCACGGGATTGTACCGCCCACGAGCTATGGGTGTTGATTATGTACCACTATTGGACGACGGAGACAGGTATGCCTCTATTTTATTAGCGATGAGTTATGGTATATTGCTGTTTTTAGTTAGAATTATTGTGGATACCATGTATTGACTTATACCGTCATGTGTTTGACGATGAGATTATGCATGTCGTGTGTCGACATGTACCGTCACGAGCTGACGATATTATTTGGGTGTCATATGTTGATAGGTATCGTCACGGGATGACGATGACATAGTGGATGTCTATGTAGACGTGTAGCGTCGTTTCGATGAATAATACATTTATGTATATGTATTTAGTCGTATGGTTTGAGTGCCAATGGTGAGCACATGGTAGTGTCTGGGTCACTAGTTGACGAGACCATTATGCCGAGCAGGTTGCTCGAAGAATTATTGGGTACGCTGTACAGGAAGTGTACCGCAATACATATTTGAAGTATATATTTTACGAGTAGTGGTACCTTTGGGTATACTCGTTGGAATGGCTATGACCAAGTGACTGGTAATAAGAGTAGTTGTTGAGGAAACTACTGCTTATACCGAGGTGACATGTGGTGGACATGATCACATCCACCCCCTGAGTGTGTGGAATAAATCCTACGGAATTAGGATTTCCTTGTGGTTGAGTAAGGACACCGGGATGTCCGTAGTGCTTGGTATTTTAGAGACATATTGGGTGATGACCCACTACTCTAAATGGATGTTACGGTATGGTATATCGAGTGGAACATATGATGCGTTGGTAGACTTGGTATAAGCCTATGGAGGCAGCGATTTGCTAGCCAGATATCGTGGCAGTGATATAGTGTGCTTGTTGGAGCCATTATACTGCACGTTGGAACCGAGTTTGGTAAATCGTAAAGTGATACGATGACGGTTCATGGTAGACTCTTGTAGTCTCCTTGTGGCATGATGATGGAGGCAGAGAATACCTCACGGGGACGTTTATACGTCAAATGTTTTGAGGGACTTGTACTGGGACAACTCAATTTTGTTGGGTATACCAACGTGAGTGTCAACAAGTCGTTACTAGCTCCGATAGAGCATCTTTGCATATGGAATGCAACGGGGGACACAATTGGAATTGTGGGATATAGCTAGTGGGTGACACTACTATATTGATTTTATCTCTTGGAGAGATTTGGATTGTACTGTCATGGAGACAACAGGTATTGGTTAAGTGTTGATTGTAAATCAACCGGGGTAAGCCCTACTAGTGTTGGACTAGGTGATGGCTTCGTACTTCCGTCGAGACGTTCGAGGAGGCGTCTCTGGTGAGATGCTCAAGGATTGTGTAGTACTATGGTATTAGTACAGAGCATTGTTATATGAGTATACATGCAGTATACGGGTTTCAAATTAGTAATAGTTGCAGGGATGCACTATTCTGAACCAGTCATGTATTTTGTTGGTTCTGGTATATATTTTAGTATAAATATACCCGGTTTCCGAACGGTGGTTCGAGGTTGGAAGGTCACGGTACATAATATTTTTCCTTGAGAGGAAGGCGGTATTGTTATACCTACCAATTGAGAATCCTTGGGAGATTCAATGAGTTGGCTTGTGTGGTGTTGATGTTGGGATCACACCATTGGTCGTTGGTCTGTCAATCATTGTTCTCCGCGAGGTGAGAATAGCTGGAGATTGACAGTGTGTTTTGGGACTTTGGGTATGTTTGGAGATACCCGAGTCTATTGCATTGAGTATGCATGTTATATTGGTGCTTAGGCATGTATATCAGTGTGTATACGAATACCAACATTTTATTTGGTCCTCGTCGAGCATCGGGTTAGTGTGCTTGGGTGAATCTCTGGTGAGAGATTGTATCACCTTGAGATTGGAAATTTTGATGGCACGATTCATTCCGAAGAATGATCGTGAGATTTGGTTGACTCCCTCCGAGGAGGAATTGTAGTACCTTGGGGTCATAGAAATTCATTTTGGATAATTCGATAGCCTCCCTGTTTAAGGATTGTTGAATCCTAGGATAAACGAGGGATGGCCAGAATTCGGATTGGGTAAGTGTTGTGGTTGACACGTGTGGCGGGAATGCAATTGATTGTTCTTGCATGTCCTTTCGAGAACTTGAGACCTTGTGGAGTCTCGATAGTGTGTTTGGACCAAGGTATGATTCTTGGAACACCCGGATGTAGACATCTTTGGAGATGTGTTTTGTGTTGATCGGTGGACGTGTTGTTGCCCAATCTATGTTGCAATGTGGTGCAACTACTCCTTTAATGGAGATAGATTTGGAAAGTGGAAGCCGGATGTAGTTTAGGTACACTGTTGTGTACTAGTGGTTTCCTTAGTAACGATGTATGTTTAACATCGTAGGCTAAATCGTAGAGATATCATCAAGGCGATATCTATTTTGGAATCGCGAATGATTCATATGATTTGCAGTTATGGTTGGCTGACTGCTTTGAGATGGTTAGCATTGGGATATGCTGACGTTCTGTTGCGATTGTAATGGTTTGGGAGGTTTATGCCATTCCAGGTTTTGGTGCGAGGTCGGTATCCTCGCGGTTGGTGTGTCGTTCATGACATGTTCATGATTCGACGATGTGAATCCGTTTGGATTTTGTAATTTCGGCATTACATGGAGTACGCTTGCAAATTTCGAGGACGAAATTTTATTAGTGGGGGATAATTGTGATGTCCGGGGATTTATGGTGTTAATCCCGGTGTGGTAATAATCCTTAAAGGATTTTAATTGGGCAATTATGAATTAATTGCTGTATTGAGACTCCCAGGGATTTTTAAATCCAGTATTTGGAGTCGTTGGGTCCACGGGATGAGATTGTATTCTCGTCGTGGTGATAACCTTGGAATTTGGTTTTTTGTGGAATGTGGGGCCCGGAGTACTTTGTACTGTGGCTGATGATGTAATTTGAGTTGGAGAGATAATTATTGAAAATAGATGATTTTTAATGAATCATGATGTAGTTGTGGAGGTAATGGTATTTTGGAGTTTTTGTACTATATATACGAAGTGGACTCGATGTTTCGTCATTGCACGAACTCTCCTCCCTACCTCTCTCCTCTCACCTGCGTTTTTCCCCTTCCCCAAACCCCTCTTTGCTCCCTTTGGTAAAAATGGCTAGAGGCTTGGCCCGGGAGCCGGATTTCTCGAAGATAATAAGGTATTGTTCTTCCCCTCGCTCTTATCTTCGATTTGATAGTAAATGGTGGTTGAGTATTTTGTTGGGATTGGAAATTGGGGGTTTTTGAGAAAAAATCAAAGTTGAGTTTTTAGTGTTTTTATTGGTTACATGTAATGGATGTGTTGAAGTAGTATGGGGTGTTGGTTTTGAGTTTGGGTGTGAAAAACCCCATTAAAACTCGAGTTTTTCGGAATATTGCAGGTTGCGATCGATCGCGGCATGGCGCCGATCGATCGCGACATAATTCTGGAAATTGGGTGATGATGAATAGTACTCACGATCGATCGTGAGATGTTACCGATCGATCGCGAGTGGCAGAGAAAGTTGGCGATCGATCGGCATTTCTGGGCGATCGATCACGGTCTTATGTTTTTTGGGCAGTATAGTTGCGCGATCGATCTAGCCTAAACGACGATCGATCACGGTCCTTGTTGTTGTGTTTTTTTTTTTGAAATGTTGGAAAATGTCGGGATTTTGGAATCAAGGTTTAATTAGCCGATTTCCGGGGCAATGTCTACATTCCAATGAGAATGCTATACCTTTAAAAAGGAATGATTGGAGCCAAATTTTATTAATAAAATGGAATACTCGGTTGAGTAATTGGTTAACTTTTGAACTTGGAAAATGGAATATTTTGGGTATTATGCATGCTTAGCCGTGGGGCTTTTATTTTGGTAATCGTCATGGATGGACGATAGGTTTGGAAGTTGTGAACGTGCTTGGGCTTTTATTTTGGTAATCGTCATGGATGGACGATAGGTTTGGAAGTTGTGAACGTGCTTGGGCACGTGATTGCATGCCTATGTTAAATTGAGAGTTATTTGCATGTTAGCACATAATTCATCGGGTCGTGGAACTCGGGCATGGTTGGACTCGAACTACGAAATTATAAGGTACGTGTGACGTACGAGCATAGCCCTTTATTATAATTGCAATTGTTGAGTGCATGGTATACTGTAATGCAATAAATATATATGAAAATGCATGGTAGATGGTTTTAGCAATAACCGGATATTGAAATACATGGTTTATGGTAATTGCTACAAATGGATGTATATATGCATTGGGAATCATATGGTGCCGCTTTTGAGCGAGCAATGATTGGGATGTTGTCGCCTTTGAGGGAACATCGGTTGGGACGCCACTGCTGTTGAGCATGCGTGAGAATGAGATGCCGCTATTGTAGAGCGAGCAATGAAATAGAACTATGGAACCATAAGTGAAATATATGGAATACTTGTAATCATTGTTTAATGATTTGATATTATTGATTATGATATCGGTATGTGGCAAATGAATTGTTAATCAATGTAATGATTAACTGGCATTTGTGAATTTGATGGTTTCAGTTATTTTTAGAACAAGGACAGTGCAAGGAATCCCGGATGAGGATGATACCATCCAGGGAGCATCCTTTATATTTCATAGCATTTACATTTTTGTAAATTATGAATTGTGTTATTGTGATTATTGGATTTGGGATATTGGTATGCTCACCCCGTGTGGGTGCTGTCTCTGTTGGGGCAGGTTATTAGGTACATCGATGGCTTGGAGTTGAGCTCGAGCTGTGGATTTGAGGTGCTTCCCGGATCGAGGTACCAGCGACGGTATTGAGCAAGCTACTTTATACATTAGATACACGTATACTTATTCGATGCTCACATGTGAGCAGTATTATGTGTATATGGATTGTATAAAGAAGGCAAGGGCCTTTCTCTTTTCATTTATGTGTTGCATGCAATTAATTGCAAAATGATTTGAGAGCATGTTAGTGTATGTATAAAGGTGCATGTTATGTTTATGGATTATGTTGGGGAAAGTTTAGACATTATACAATTAATGTAAAGGAATTTTATAAATGGTATTTCATGCTAGAGTTGCATGTAATCTCTTTCCCCCTTGATAACATGGTTCTATGTACTAATGACAAGGGTTAATACACTAATAACGGGTTAAGGGCACGGGGGTCCTTACAGGATGAGAGTTACTTGTTGCAATTTAATGTTAGACTTAATATAGCTCGACAGAGTATATTGAATAAATTCAGAAAACCCGTCACCTTAGAGATGTATGGAGAAAAGAATTGTAAGAGTTGGGTTAGGTGAATCATAGTCTTGATAATTCTTTCTTGTGGACTTTTCTTGTGATCGTCGATTATTTTGGTTGGATTATAGTAGTTTAATTATTAATTAATTATCGTAGGTTAAATATAGGTAAAAGAAATCTTATTTGGTACTTGCTTGTTAGTCCCTGTGGGTTCGACAATCCGTATTTTTCCCATCTATACTAAAACTTGACACCGTGCACTTGCGGTCTAAAATCGCTAGATTGGAATTAATTGTTTAAAATAAAAGCGATCAAGTTTTTGGCGCCGTTGCCGGGAACAACTTTAGTAATATCATACTAGGTTCTTTGACTGTAATTTAACCACTTTTGTTTATTTATTTCGAAAAAAAAATTATATATATTTATTTTGTTTTTGTTTTGTTTGTCTTGTGAGGTATTTGGAGATGCTACATCAACAAGCCTTTACAAGCTTTGCCCAACAACGTTCCAAGCCGTTCTACGCTGTTTGGGAGAGATTCAATGAATTGGCCAATACATTCCGGTATCACAACTTTTCGAACGATACTCTCATGCAATATTTCTTCAAAGGGGTGGATGCACTGGCACGAGAATGGGTATTGAGCGGAGCACTGGTAACTGGGAGTCCCCTGGTTGATAGAGATTAGGACAGTGTGGTGAACCTGTTCAATGATATGGCGGACTTCGATCATCACTGGCATTGTGATCCTTCACTACAAGGTTGGAGTCACCAATACCGACCGGAGCCTCACTACCCTATTGATACGCCACAACCATTTGAACATCACGAAGAGAGGAGAGATAGTTCTGCAAACGTCACGACTCAGTTAGAGGATACCTTAGTAAGATTCATGGCATCAACTGAGAACAGTTTGGAGTGCCAAACCAACTCTATGCGTCACCTGGAGCAGCAAATGGCGGTCCTCATGGAAACAATTTCAACTAGCTGCCAAGAGGAAGGGATGAGGGCTACAAATCAAGAGGCGACGAATCGAGTTTGGTTATATGATGATGAACACTCAACCAACCAAGTTTGGGGGAGTGATCCTACTCAAGTGGAAAAATCAAGGGAACTTGAGCCTACTTCAGAGATGTTATCCGAGGAGTTCCCATGTGAAGATGAGTCGAGTGTGATGTTGGAGGAGGAAGAGACTCTCGAAGATTCCGATTTGAGCCCATCGATGGAGACATGTTCTATGCCATATGTGGATCCATATTTTCCATCGATGCCAACGTCACCACACTATATCCTCCAAGATAAAAAGCCAAGTCAAGAATCATTTTCCCATGCCTACCATTTTAAGACGAATGTTGTTGGAGCGACAAGCTTACACTATTACAATCTTGCCAATCTTGAGGGCATACTGAATGAAGACCCATTAGTTGTATCATACGATACTTACTATGGGTGGCAGCCGCTCTTTGATGGTTGCTTCTGATGGTCAAGCCGAAGACTAGAAATCAGCGCTTCTTGGGAGGCAACCCAAGCGTATCCTTTTGTTATTTAGTTTTGTTATTTGATTTCAGTTTTTGTTTTTAGTTTTGTTTATCTCTCGAGTCGAATATTTTACCATTTGCATTCTTCTCTTGCTAGGTACTCAGTTGGAGCAATGAACCCCTACAATAGTGGAATTTTCAAAAGCAAATCTTCCTCAACCGTCATGCAAGCGTCTTGATCAGGGGAGTTTACTTTTTCCCTTTTGATTCATTTGAACATTGAGGGCAATGTTTAATTTAAGTTTGGGGGAGTGGCTTGCATGTTTTACTTGTTTAACCACATATTGTGTGCTTAAATGACACTTGAGTCGTCCGATTATTATGAGCTAATTTTTTTTTTATGACTTCAAACTTGAGAGAAGAATGAATTATAGTAGTGACTATTTAATGAGGATTTTTTTGATGCCCCGAAATTAATATATGCAAATTGGGCATTAATGATGTTTATATGATTAATTATGATGATAATTGATTTATGTGTTGAAATTAATTATCTTGTTGAAATGCTTAGTCACATGATAGGCGTGACCCGGGGATTGCATTTCAGGGTGCATGTTATGCATGTTAGAGAATGGGGTGTTAACATGATTTATTTGTATTGGTTGTTAATTATGAGGAAAATATGGAATTAGTGGAAGTTTGTTGCATTTTTGTAAAAATGTTTTTAAAATACCATGTTGGGGTATTTTATACATCATGTTAATTTTGGGGTTCAATTTTAATTAACTTTATAACCCCTTTTCCCCACTATACCCACCTCACTTTACCCTCACTTTTAAATCCCCAATTTCACTCTCAAACCCTACCCATTTCCCATTTTCGAAACTTGGCAAGGAAGGAAGGAGAAATCTTCACAAAACTTTTGTTTGTGGGATTTTTGTTAAGATTTGGAGTCCTCAAGGGGTATGAAACCCTTCCTAAAGTTTTAATGATGTTTGGTTTAGAAATGGGTTAGCATTTTGAGTTTTTATGTGGGTTTGTTTTGAGTATGTGTTGTATGTTGTTGGGGTATGATTTATGAAGTGTTTTATGTAGGTTTTAGTGAGTTATGATGATGTTTGTGTTGTTGGAAAGTTTGGGTTTGAAGGGTATGAGATTGAGCTTGAAAAATGCTCAAAAATGGTGAAGAATCGCGCACCAGCAGGATCGATCGCCATATTCGAAGCGATCGATCGCCGTGAGGCAAAAAGTCAGGCGATCGATCGCCTCGTGCAGCGATCGATCGCCAGCTGCTTAAAAATGGCAAATGATGTTTTTTGTTGAATTTTTGGTATTTGACTATTATTTAGCTTCTAATATTGATTTGTATGGTTGTGTAGAACCATCCCACGTACCAACAACATCAAGGAGATAAAGTTCTCCAACTTCTCCACTTTTGGGAATTATGGTACGTAAGAAACGTACGGGCATCGGACGGTAAAACACATTCCTATACTATGACTACGCAATGATTGCATAAGTATTTACGATGTTTATGATGATGATTATGATAAGTAAGTTTATGATGATGATGTTTATGATGAGTAAAGATGATATGATGTTTATGAGGACGTTTATGATAAGATGATGATTTATAAGATGATGATGTTTACAAGATGATGATGTTTATACGATGATGATGTTTATGATATGATGATGATGATGTATGTTTAACTATGTTATTGAGAATGGTAGAGTGTTCTGGTAGTTGTTATGGGAAAGCGAGGAAGGTACTTACCGCTGACATAGCTAGCGAGGAGATATATCCGCTATCAAGGTGTAGCGAGGGGTATCACAGTACCGCTATATGTCGAAGCGAGGGGGCCAATTGTTCCGCTGACATAACAAGGCCAGAAACATCCCCATTTCTAAATAAAATTGTTGATTATGAGCACATATGTGAAGTATGATTTTAATCATTTATGTCAAAAACTAATGATTATATGCATGACTATGAAACAGGGACAACCAAAGTGGGTTAATGCGATTAACCAGGAAGTATATGTTACGCTTATTTTCATGCATTTATTTATATGATATTACCTTATGATGTTAAGTAATGATGTACATGCTCATGATGGGTTGTTCCTGTAAGTATACTTTTGGACTGAAGGGCTAAGGGTCGGGTTGAGGCAGTGAGCTAAAAGGAGCATGAAAGAATATATGATACAAGATTTTGATAGTCTCTACTCTAGGAGTAGTGTAAACCTATAATGTTAGCATTCATTTTTGGGAATGTAATTATTAAGTTTTGAAATTTTATTTTTGGCCTGTAATTCTATTAGCTCAAAGCTTCAACCGGAACCCTAAGATGTTATTAATGCATGTTTAGTCCATAATACGTGATTATGATGATGTTAAGGTAGGAAGACCCTACATTAGTGGTATCAGAGTAGTGGTTAGAGAACCCGGGAATGAGTGATGGGTAGCCTTAGCAATAAGTTAGCTAGGTGCTTCTTTTTAAGCATGTTTTGTGCATATGTTGCATATGAAGCATATGACTATTGTACTAAAATGTTATGGTTTCTAACGATGTATTATATGAACTGCTTTTGGGTATTGTTGTTAACCCTTGTCTTGCAGCATGGCAGCAAATGTGGAAGTAGGAGATGCAGTGAGTGTTAATGCAAGTGCTGGGCGTACCAATCCCCTACCACCGCCAGCCTTGGGCGAGGAACCCTCTGAGCAACAGTTACTACCTGGGGAGCTAAGTTTGGCTCAGTTTCTGACATACCGACCCCCAATGTTCGAAGGAACTGAGACAGGGGAACTGGCTGAGAAATGGTTAGAGAGGATAGAACATATATTTGTGGCAGCTCCTTGTGCTAAGTCAGCATGGATAAGGCTAGCGGAGTTCCAACTAGCCAAGAAGGCATTGATGTGGTGGAAGACCACAGTAATAGAGCAAGAGGCTCAGGGATAGGAAATAAACTGGAAACTGTTCAGAACTCGGTTTCTGACCTGCTACTTTTCAGCTGCTGCACGACAGGCTAAGGAAGATGAGTTTACTAACCTCAAGCAAAGTAACATGCCTGTGTCAGATTATGCTCTTCATTACTGTTCTTTGCTCAGATATGTACCTCATATCGCCGCAAGTACTCAAGCAAAGATGAGGAACTTCATGAAAGGTTTGAGGCCGGAACTGTATGACAGGGTGATTACTTATGGCCCTGCTTGCTTTGATGACGCCCTTTCACGGGCTGAGCTAGCCGAACTGGGAGTTGGTGGATATCCTGATGCCGTACCACCTCCAGCACCCCTGAGAAATCTACTTCCGATAGTTTGAAGCTGAGGGGTGATCAGTTCAAGCCAAGGGGAACACATCAGCTTCGAGGTTCAGTGGTAAGAGGCCCGATAATCGTTGGAAAGGAAGCCGTAGGAATGATGCCCCGTCAGGGAGATGACAGTCTCAGGGAGGCAGATTTGTGAAGGTCCAGTGCTCTCTTTGTGGGCAACCACATTCGACGAAAGACTGCGTCGGTTGTTATGTATGTGGCAATAAGGGCCACTTTGCTCGGCAATGTCCCAATCGGGAGGGACAACAGAACTCTGTGGGGAGGCCTGCGGACAGAGCAGTGCAGTACAGGCCACCGTTTGTACCGAGGCAGTATGGAGGTCAGCCTATGGGGCCGCCTCAGGGGCAAGTTTATGCGTTGACAAGGGAGCAGGCTACAACGGCTCCGGAGGAAGTGATCATGGGTACGTGTCTTTTATTTACGCACCCTGCTTTTATATTGATCAACACAAGTGCGTCACACTCTTTTGTGTCGACAAGTTTTGTGGAAAGGCACCACATATGCACTTCTCCGTTGCCCACGCCTCTTGTAGTCTCGACACCCACTGGAAGAAGTTTGATTACTGATCGGATTGTCTATGACAGCCTCATTTACTTTGAGGGTAACGAGCTAAGGTCAGATTTGATTATTCTGGGAATGTCAGACTTTGACTGCATTGTGGGCATTGATGTCCTGAACAGGTATCAGGCAGTTGTGAACTGCAGGCAGAGGACCGTCCGATTCAGGTCTGATATGGGAGTCCAGTGGACATTCTATGGGGATGGTTCCCGTTCAAAGATCCCGTTGATATATGCTGTCAAGATGGCACAGTTATTGGAATGAGGCCATTCGGGATATCTCATCTATACTGTTGATATTACTGAAAAGAGGGAAGAATTAAAGGTCGAAGATGTGCCGTAGTGGCGGAATTTGCTGATGTTTTTCCGGAGGAGATTCCCGGATTCCCACCGACGAGAGAGGTCGAGTTTGGGATTGAGTTACTACCGGGGATGTCTGCCATTTCTCGTGCCCCGTATAGGATGGCACCATCGGAGTTAAGGGAGTTGACGGTTCAGTTGCAAGAGCTCCTTGATAAGGGTTACATACGCCCTAGCGTATCGCCCTGGGGTGCTCCAGTCCTATTTGTCAAGAAGAAAGATGGTTCGACGCGGCCGTGCATCGATTACAGACAACTAAACAAAGCCACAGTGAAGAATAAGTATCCACTTCCGAGGATCGATGATTTGTTTGACCAATTGCAGGGTACGAAGCTCTACAGTAAGATCGATCTGAGGTCGGGGTATCATCAGATTCGGGTAAGGGAAGAAGATGTTCAGAAGACAGCTTTCAGGACTAGGTATGGGCACTATGAATTCTTAGTCATTCCTTTTGGGGTGACAAATGCCCCAGCTGTCTTTATGAGTCTGATGAACAGAGTATTTCAACCATATTTGGATCAATTCGTCATTGTTTTCATTGACGATATACTCATTTATTCTCGGATCGAAGAGGAGCACGTGAAGCACTTGAGGACACTACTCCAGATCCTTAGGGATCATCAGTTATATGCAAAGCTCAGCAAGTGCGAGTTCTGGTTGAGAAGTGTAGTGTTCTTGGGTCATGTTATATCAAGCAGCGGGATATCTGTAGATCCCAGGAGGTTGAAGCTGTGATGGAGTGGGCTGCACCCACTTCTGTACCCGAGATACGGAGCTTTCTTGGTTTAGCACGTTTCGTCGAGGGATTTTCTAATATCGCTAAGCCTTTGACACAGCTGACTCAGAAAGGAGTCCCATTCTATTGGTCCGAAGCTTGTGAGGAAAGCTTCCAAGAATTGAAGCATCGTTTGACTACGACACCTGTATTGGTGATTCCTTCTGAGAATAAGAGGTTTTCCTTGTACACAGATGCATCACTGCAGGGTTTGGGCTGTGTGTTAATGCAAGAAAAGCACGTGGTGGCTTATGCTTCGAGGCAGTTGAAGCCTCATGAGACCAGATACCCAGTTCATGATCTGGAACTGGCGGCCATGATTTTCGCCTTGAAGATTTGGCGGCATTATCTATATGGTACTTCATTTACCATTTATACAGACCATAAGAGCTTGAAGTTCTTATTCACCCAAGCGGAGCTGAATATGAGGCAAAGAAGATGGATGGATTTACACAAGGATTATGATTGTGAAATTGAGTACCATCCTGGTAAAGCAAACTTGATAGCAGATGCCTTAAGTCGGAAGGTGAAGAGTATTGCTGAGGATGCCATGAGTTTATCAGCTATGATGACTTCTTATTGCCATCTGGGCTATGATTTCGATGTGGACACGTCGCCGGTGCGAGTGTCGACCTTATTGGCTGAGCCAGGCATATTTGAGGCTATCAGGAAAACCCAGAGGTCGGATGATGGGGTTTAGAGATGGTCATCGATAGTACTTCAGGGACAGCCATCAAAGTTCAGAGTGGCAGAAGATGGTTCCTTGAGGCTTGGTAACCGTTGGGTAGTGCCGAGAGCACTAGAGTTACGTCAAGGGATCTTGCACCTTGCTCATGGCAGCAGGTTTAGCATACATCCAGGTGGGAGAAAGATGTACAAGGACTTATGCGACCAGTTTTGGTGGAGACGGGTGAAAAGAGACGTCATCACCTTTGTTAAAAGATGTTTGATCTGCCAGCAAGTAAAGGCAGAGAGGCAGAGGCCAGGTGGCGAGCTGAAGAGCTTAGAGGTACCTAAGTGGAAGTGGGAGCACATATCTATGGACTTCGTGACCCACTTGCCAAGGACGGCCTCTGGATTTGATGCGATCTGGGTGATCGTGGATAGGCTGACGTAGCTCATTTCATCCCTTACTGTATGACTTTCACATACCTAAAGATGGCCCAATTATATGTACGGGATGTGGTGAGGTTGCATGGGGTCCCAGTCTCGATTGTGTCCGACAGAGAGCCAAGGTTTACTTCACATTTCTGGGAGGGTCTCCAGACAGCTTTGGGCACAGAGGTGAGACTGAGTACAGCTTACCACCCTCAGACAGACGGCCAGACGGAGCGTACTATACAGACGCTCGAAGATATGCTGAGGGCATGTGTATTGGAGTTTGATACTCCGTGGCAAGATTCATTACCACTAGTGGAGTTCTCGTATAATAGCAGCTATCAGGCGAGCATTCAAATGGCCCCTTTTGAAGCTCTTTATGGACGACGCTGTAGGTCACCGCTGTATTGGGAGGACTTGACTAGTAAAGCGGTCGGAGGACCGGATATGATAAAGGATATGGAAGAAAAGATTAAGTTAATACGCCAAAAGATGAAAGCGGCCCAGGATAGGCAAGCAGCCTATGCCAAAAAGCGACTACGACAGCTAGAATTCCAAGTAGGAGACAAGGTTTTCTTGAAAATCTCACCCTTCAGGGGTGTGGTTCGTTTTGGTATACGGGGGAAGTTATCTCCGAGGTATGTTGGGCCGTATGAAGTATTGCAGCGTATCGGTACATTGGCCTCTTTATCTGGCGTACATGATGTTTTTCACGTCTCTATGTTATGAAAGTATGACCCAGACCCGTCTCATGTATTACAGCCTACTGAAGTGCAGTTGGACTCAGATGTATCCTACGTAGAACGACCGGTCAGAATTCTGGATCGAGAGGATCGCAGATTATGAAGCAAGATTATACCGATGGTCAAAGTTCAGTGGGATCGTCGGGGTGTCGAGGAGGCTACGTGGAAGACGGAATGACATATGGTGCAGCATTACCCGGAACTATTTTCTGGTATGTTATTTATGTTTAGTTTCCTTTTGGGGTAAGTGCATGCGATTTCGAGGACGAAATCTTATAAGTAGGGGAGTATTGAGATGCCCCAAAATTAATTATATGCAAATTGGGCATTAATGATGTTTATATGATTAATTATGATGATAATTGATTTATGTGTTGAAATTAATTATCTTGTTGAAATGCTTAGTCACATGATAGGCGTGACCCGAGGATTGCATTTCAGGGTGCATGTTATGCATGCTAGAGAATGAGGTGTTAACATGATTTATTTGTATTGGTTGTTAATTATGAGGAAAATATGGATTTAGTGGAAGTTTGTTGCATTTTTGTAAAAATGTTTTTAAAATACCATGTTGGGGTATTTTATACATCATGTTAATTTTGGTGTTCAATTTTAATTAACTTTATAACCCCTTTTCCCCACTATACCCACCTCACTTTACCCTCACTTTTAAATCCCCAATTTCACTCTCAAACCCTACCCATTTCCCATTTTCGAAACTTGGCAAGGAAGGAAGGAGAAATCTTCACAAAACTTTGTTTGTGGGATTTTTGTTAAGATTTGGAGTCCTCAAGAGGTATGAAACCCTTCCTAAAGTTTTAATGATGTTTGGTTTAGAAATGGGTTAGCATTTTGAGTTTTTATGTGGGTTTGTTTTGAGTATGTGTTGTATGTTGTTGTGGTATGATTTATGAAGTGTTTTATGTGGGTTTTAGTGAGTTAAGATGATGTTTGTGTTGTTGGAAAGTTTGGGTTTGAAGGGTATGAGATTGAGCTTGAAAAATGCTCAAAAATGGTGAAGAATCGCGCACCAGCAGGTGGCGATCGATCGCCATATATGAGGCGATTGATCGCCGAAGGCCAGTAGCAAAAAAATGCTACAGGCGATCGATCGCCATATTCGAAGCGATTGATCGCCGCGAGGCAAAAAGTCAGGCGATCGATCGCCATGCAGCGATCGATCGCCTCGTGCAGCAATCGATCGCCAGCTGCTTAAAAATGGCAAATGATGTTTTTTGTTGAATTTCTGGTATTTGGCTATTATTTAGCTTCTAATATTGATTTGTATGGTTGTGTAGAACCATCCCAGATACCAAAAACATCAAGGAGATAAAGTTCTCCAACTTCTCCACTTTTGGGAATTAAGGTACGTAAGAAACATACGGGCATCGGACGGTAAAACACATTCCTATACTATGACTACGCAATGATTGCATAAGTATTTACGATGTTTATGATGATGATTATGATAAGTAAGTTTATGATGATGATGTTTATGATGAGTAAAGATGATATGATGTTTATGAGGACGTTTATGATAAGATGATGATGTTTATAAGATGATGATGTTTACAAGATGATGATGTTTATACGATGATGATGTTTATGATATGATGATGATGATGTATGTTTAACTATGTTATTGAGAATGGTAGAGTGTTCTGGTAGTTGTTATGGGAAAGCGAGGAAGGTAGTTACCCCTGACATAGCTAGCGAGGAGATACATCCGCTATCAAGGTGTAGCAAGGGGTATCACAATACCGCTATATGTCGAGCGAGGGGGCCAATTGTTCCGCTGACATAACAAGGCCAGAAACATCCCCATTTCTAAATAAAATTGTTGATTATGAGCACATATGTGAAGTATGATTTTAATCATTTATGTCAAGAACTAATGATTATATGCATGACTATGAAACAGGGACAACCAAAGTGGGTTAATGCGATTAACCAGGAAGTATATGTTACGATTATTTTCATGCATTTATTTATATGCCATTACCTTATGATGTTAAGTAATGATGTACATGATCATGATGGGTTGTTCCTGTAAGTACACTTTTGGACTGAAGGGCTAAGGGTCGGGTTGAGGCAGTGAGCTAAATGGAGCATGAAAGAATATAGGATACATGATTTTGATAGTCTCTACTCTAGGAGTAGTGTAAACCTATAATGTTAGCATTCGTTTTTGGGAATGTAATTATTAAGTTTTGAAATTTATTTTTGGCCTGTAATTCTATTAGTTCAAAGCTACAACCGGAACCCTAAGATGTTATTAATGCATGTTTAGTCCATAATACGTGATTATGATGATGTTAAGGTAGGAAGACCCTACAATTTTGATCTCACTATGCATATGAACTTGATTGTTGATGATTATTGGACTTGTACATGAATATCCTAATTTGAGTTAGCATGTCAAGAATGAGGAATATATTGAGCACAATGAGTCATGATCTTGTGGATTGCATGTTGAATTGTGATAATTGTTGTGAACTTAATGATTTGTCTTGAGCATCTTAGAGTTATCCTAGAACCTAATTTGATGATGACACTTTGAGGCAAAATTTTATAGTTACAAACTTGACTTGGAAATGATCTTGGCGATATTTGGACCGTTTGAGCCTTTCAAACTTACCATGTATATATCAATATCTAGTATCCCAGTTTGAGCCTAATTGAGAAAGAATGGATATGTTTAACATACTATTAGCCCCATTCAACATTCTTTGGCAAACTCATTATACCCACCTTTATGAGCCTAAATTGAAAGAATTATCTTTACCTAAAGGGAGTATAATGATTCTCATTAGATGCACATATTTGCTATATTTTGATGAGCTATAGTTGAAAAAAATGATGAATGGGAAAAGAAAAGATAGATATAAAGCCTTGAAAAAAAATGACTAAATAAGACCCAAAGTGGCCAAGGCTATAAAAGAAAAAGAAGAGAAGCTCCATTTTGTGCTACAAATATGGACATTACATGCTTATACTATCTTCTTTGTGATATCCTATCTTTTCTTTGAAGCCAATACCAAAGGCCTTACATTAAAAAGTCTTTTTGATCCAAGTCTAGGGAGTAACTATCATTAATGAAGAAGTTGTTTGAAAATAGGCCTATGTGATGCTTGATGATAATCTTGACTTTGAGTTGATTAACATGATTTGATCTTGAATATGTGCATGAAACTTGAGATTGAAATTCGCACACACACACGTTCCGATTTTGAGATGTGTTGCTTGACTTAGGAGAAAACAAGTATTGTTGAACTTTTGTATATGTGCATGAGATTTCTGAGAATAAGCAAGTCATGAAATAATTGTTTCAAGTATCAAGAATGAACTCCACCTTGTGATTTTAATGCTTAATTGAGGACGATTAAGTGATAAGTTTGGGGGAGTTGATAAGTGTCAGTTTTACACATATTTAGATGCGATTTTCTAATGGTTTTCGTGTTGATTCTTGGATTATCTTACGGTTTTTGGTATATATTTCTATATTTCAGGAATCAATGTTGAAATGCATAAAAGTAGAGGAAGGAGCCAAAAATGATGAAAAATGACCAAATCGAGCGAACGCGTCAAAGCCGGGAAAGGAAGAAAAAATCAAAAGAAAATAAAAAAAAATAAAAAGGAGCCGATCGATCGAGACATCAATCTCGATCGATCGGTGGTGGCAGAATTTTGGCAATCGATTGAGCAGTCAGTCTCGATCGATCGACCGGAGGAGTTTTCTGAAAAATAAATTCCTTATAGAGTTTGTGTCCAACAAGGAAGTCCATGATTCCCTTCCCTCTATATATTTGGACGAAAATCACAACCAAAATCAGATTTTACATCCTAGGAATAGCCTCCACTCCTCCATACTCTATATCACCTTCATCCACCATCACCACTTCATCCTAGGAATTGGAACAAGCCAACAAGAGAATCGAGGAGCACGATCGAGAAAGAAGGGAAGGAAGGATCAAGAATCAACGAAGAAGTCGACTTGGGAGTTTGCTTTTACTTTTCTATTATTGTTTTGAATTATTATTGGATTTAATGTGTTTTTGATGATTGAGAAATATCAATAGCATAGTTTTTCCTATTAATTTTGAGATTGAATTCATATATCTTCTATGAGCATGTGTTATTGTTCTTAATGCTTTTGAAGGATTGATCCCCTTTGAATGATATTTTATTGTAATTGAGATCGAGAGATAAAATTATAATACGATATAATAATTCATGCCGTGTGTTAAAGATTGAGATCGAGAGATAAAATCACATACGAGTGATAGCTTTGGGTTGTTTAATCTAAAGTTAGTGGTTTTCATAAAGCGCATTCAATATTAAATTGTTAATTAAGTGAACGAGAGTTACTTGTTGCAATTTAATGTTAGACTTAATATAGCTCAAGAGACTATATTGAATAAATTCGGAAAACCCGTCACCTTAGAGATGTATGGAGAAAAGAATTGTAAGAGTTGGGTTAGGTGAATCATAGTCTTGATAATTCTTCCTTGTGGACTTTTCTCGTGATCGTCG
The DNA here is from genome assembly GCA_907163345.1 of Haberlea rhodopensis. Classification (NCBI taxonomy): domain Eukaryota; kingdom Viridiplantae; phylum Streptophyta; class Magnoliopsida; order Lamiales; family Gesneriaceae; genus Haberlea; species Haberlea rhodopensis. Next base: position 547,807 of record CAJQUN010000077.1, read on the forward strand.
ATTATTTTGGTTGGATTATAGTAGTTTAATTATTAATTAATTATCGTAGGTTAAATATAGTTAAAAAAATCTTATTTTGGTACTTGCTTGTTAGTCTCTGTGGGTTCGACATCCATATTCTTCCTATCTATACTAAAACTTGACACCATGCACTTGCGGTCTAAAATCGCTAGATTTGAATTAATTTTTTAAAATAAAAGCGATCAAACGTCAAGCTAATCGTTTAATTGAGATACTCTGAAGTTTCAGCAAGAGCAGCAAAGAACTACTACTGTAATCTTGAAAGATTAAGTGCAACTGAGTCTGCTGCTCAAAGAACACTCGAAGCAAAATAGTTTTATATCTAGTGTGAGTGTTATAGAATACATTGTAAACAACTTAGAAAGTTGTGATTGCTAGGGGTTTAGGCCAAGCTGTGTGAGTGCCTAAGGAGGTTGTATATTGTAAAGTGTAAACCAAAGTCTTATAGTGTAACCTTCCTGCAAAGGAAGAAGGGGAGACGTAGAAGCGTTGTGCTTCGAACTTCCAGAAACAACATTTGTGTCATTTCCTTATTGCAATTTAACATTCAGTTATTACTACTCACAAGTCCAGCATACGTCTTCCGCACTATAACCAGTGTCTGCTGACTTGCAACAAATTGAGAAGCTACTGCAGTACCTAACAGTCTGCAGCAAACCAAGTAAAATCGAAATTGAATCTAGTGTTTATTCAACACCCCTTCTAAACACTAACCCGATCCTAACAACAACATAGGATGATTCTCCTAGCGCAAAGTGTGTGTGCTGTGTAAGAGCCCAACTCTTAATGACGACACTTAGGCATTTATGACGTCGTATGTATGTGAAAATTTTCATTCTTTAAAAGAATCATTACATGCTTCATATATTCCCATGACTTTTATAAAAATTTGGGCAGAGCCTCCCCATAATTGGACTATCCCAGAAAATACACAACTATAAACACCCTCAATATAAAAACACCATAATCTAAAGATAAAAGTTCTCAGCCAGGGAAGTCACAATACTAGCAAGATATGAATTCCCGTCATCACTAAAGTCGTATAGCACATGCTCCTCAAAATAACATACACATCAATCAGCTATATAGAAAGAGTACTTCAACAATATTATACAGTACATATACACGCTTCCAGTTGCTCACATACGAGCAACATATCAATGAATCAATTCTCAATGCATAAGTATTATCTACCATCAACCGATACTTGTACCATAATCCTGAGAGCACTATTTTCCACGGGTTCAAGCTTTCTTCCCGAGACAACGTTGTACATGTTATACCTGTTTCAACAGAAACAGCCCCTACACAGGGTGAGCGTACTCCAACTCAATATTCATTCACAAATCAATATACGAAATTGTAATGCAAAATTTAGATTATTCAAAACTCATAAAATATACTCCTGTACAATTCCGATCCGGCATAGCTATCACGAACTGTTCTTGTTTCAATCTTATACACTTTCATAAACATCAAGTTCAATATCATTATTCAAACCATGATACTCATCAATGCCATAAATACGACATAACCACAGTTTATCATTTATACACAATCATGACGAATCTTATCTCGAAGGCAACTCTGCCTATCAATTAATATTAATCTCATTCACCACTTCTCATATCGATCGTGCCAAGGGCATCAATAATCAACTCGTATACCCGGAGCACGTACATCGACGTATCACCATTCCACGTGTATTAAACTCAACTATCAAACTCATTCACTTAACCTTAAACATCACATTCAAAATACATGTATACATGAATATATAAATACTGGGTATACCTACTCATACGTCACCACGTACCTTAAAGTCTGTGTTTTTACTGTCAAGTCGCCATCCTCGTTGTCCGAGAGCTCAAAAAGGCTCTATATGAACTCAAAGATTTAAGGGTTAACTCATAACCAATATTTGATGCACAAAATCTCATATTAAATCATAAAGTCATGCCCATAATATCACATGATTCAATTTCCCAATGCAAGAACTCAATTAAACAACTAGCATGCTTCAAATATCCAAACCAACACCGAAGTGGTTCGAACCAAGCTATGAAAGGAAGAATCCATGCTTATAAGAGATTCCACAATTTAAACCAAATTCCCTCAATCACAACATAAAATCCTTGATTTAGAACTCACCATTAAGAGCAGTAATTCAATAGAGTGACATAAGTCAACAATACAAGTCATGATACCCATTCAAGCATGTACATTACCATAAACTCTATTCCATGTTAGCACATAATAGCATGTATCTTACCCATTTATTTACACACTAGGCATGCTTCCGAAGGTAACACATCTCATACCATAGCCCAACACCCACCAAAACATTACAATGGCTACAGGCATAGAAGTTAGTTATTTTCACCCCTACTAACAATACTTAGACCCAAACTTGAATCATATTTAAGCATATTAACAAGCACCTTCCATGCATGATTTAAGTCTTCATATTTTAACCAACAATGATACTAGCCAATGCACAAATCAACAACCCCCTTCTAACAATTAATCATTTAACAAAGTGAGTCATAATTAACTTCCAACAATCAATAACATTTCTCATTCTCACCAATCCCATTTACAATATTCGTACTCGAATTATAATCACTTAACCGCCTTAACCCGCTATACCAATTCACATTCTTCATTGGCAATGCTTCATCTAGCCACATACATGTATATACTTAACACATTTACACTTCAACACATGTAGGAATACATAATTACTTGCATAAACACCATCTACACACACTAATACATGTTGGATACACGCACATGCAGGACACACACTCACGCACACACACACGCACAAATTCACATACCCTGCAGTATACACATGCCCATCACCATTTAAGGGACAAAATCGACCAAAAACTATTTCCAAACCAACAAAATCGAACACAAGAGTAACCCATCCAAAAATGGTGAAAACCAACAACCCAAAACTCCCTAAAAACACCAAGGAAATGTTAACTAGTGCAAGAGGAAGGATAATCTTACCATATCTGCACAGAATCAAGCTTGGGAGGAGAGAAAACACCCCTTGGTGTCAAGGGTTGGAGGCGAAATCGGTTTGGGGAAAAAGGGTGAAGAAGCCGATGGTTAGAAGAGAGGATGGGGTGATTTTTGAGTGTGTGTGGGACGTGAAATGTGTGTCTTTGTTTGGTTTAATCCCCAACTTAAAGTCAACCACACCATACAATTTATTTTACCCCTTAAATTATTATCCCGTAATTTTTAAATCTCATTGCTATCAAATACAAGAACCCCTTAGTTTAATTAACATTATAAATTTGATCTCAGAATCATTTATCCCAATTCCGCTCCGAAATCCGATACCCAAGAATTAAATCTCGACATATCATATAAACATCATAATTAAATCCAATAAAAATTATTAATTATTTCTGGATATCACAATTCTCCCCAACTAATAAAATTTCGACCTCGAAATTAAATGCATGCTTACCATAAAATCCAACAGTAAAATTCACGTACCGGTATACAGTTCAAGATAGCGACTTGACCATCTGTAGGATGACAGTCTTCCGAATAATCACGGCTCACACATGTGCCCCATTACACCGACGATCGCAAGACTGCAATTCACATCACTTTACCATATTTTGACATAGCACTCAATGAGCTAACATATATGAATACCCTTATTCATATGAATCCTTACGAGATTAACATCATCATATAATCGCTAAATCATGCAATCCATGCATATCACGTGTATATCAGAATGTATATCGATACACCAACCTTTTATCGTATAATTAACCTCATACCTGTGTGGTTGCAAAATTATGCAATTTATCCGTATACAATAATGCTACTCTTGAGCCCTTAAACATCAACTTCTCATATGTCATCTTCTGGTTATTAGGAGCAATGCAATTACTAGAAAGCCCATTAGTAATTCTCATAGTTATATCAACATTATACGCACAACAATCACATATCATCAATATCAAATCATAATGAATGGTCTAACAAGAATATTCTTACATCACGATTATACGCACATAGCATCATAATATCGTTCATCCCCCAAATTTATCTCATGACCCATCATTTATTCTTATCTACTTGGATAAGTTGTCTTGTACTGTCCATCGCTCCTTACTAATCCCTTGCATATAAGCCATTTAAAACAAGGCATCAACATCAATATCGAATAATTTGTCTCATACCTTTGTAGACGAAACCATCTACAATATACAATAGCATCATAATATCTTGCTCATCACAGTACTCACATGCTCTTAAGCATCAAACTTTTCCGCATTTCATCACCCAACTATCATCTGCCATGGAACAAGTACTAAAAATAAACTCATTAGTATTTCTCAAATACTCATAACATAACCACGCACCTTGTCATTTACGCATTATTGATATTTATAATGTTTCTGTCATCAAACATTAATATCCCCGCGTCAAAGTTTCACGCAATCCTGTACACATCATGTTACAACAACTATCACACAGATAAATTCACCATAAGAATCAATTCCATGCCTCAATAACGTAATTCCTTTCGATCCTTTATTCAACAAAGTACTATTTCATAAATGAATAACATATCATAGTGTAGTATGTATTCTTGATTTCTCATACATCAGTCTCATTGCATATATCATCATTTATATGCCTTCCAGTTTCTCGCATATATCATCATTTATATGCCTTCCAGTTTCTAACAGAATATCAAAATGATCAATCATTTAAAGTGAATGTTTACATATCCCATGTGTTCTCATTATGACATTATTATATTGTCTATCACATCATGTCTAACCCATTACTAATCACTCCATGATTATTTATCAATGTTGTCATTATATACCAGAGAATAACATCATAATTTCGTACTTGCTATGTAGACCGCAACGTTCACAATGATCACACGTTCACACAGGACATTCGTACTGATCTCACGTCATCTTGTGACGTTCCATGTCATCTCATGACCTGTTCATTAATCTCACAGTATACAAAACAATCATGTTTTCATAAACCAATATCATTTCAATCTGATCATCATTACCCCACTGTTATCTCGTCTCTGCAAAAATAATCAATGAACATAACAATACTATACGTCATTTCAATTTCTTTCTCAATTCTTCCTCATCTTTAAATTGGTTCTCATAAACCATATCAATCAATCGAGATAATTCACAATCAACATATATCAAAACATATTAAATCAAACGAAACGGTTTACCTCAATTCCTCGTTTCCCTGGAACATTCCAATATTCTTTCACCTACAACTCATGTATCCGAGAAATAACAACATATGTGTCATAACAAGGCATTCACTGCCATCTGCAATAACATGTGGCGGTACAACAATATTCATCGCTAATAACGATAGCGGTACTAAGATATTCATTGCTAACACAATAGCAACGCATCAATACTCATCGCCCTACGACGGTTGTAAGGACCCCCGTGCCCTTAACCCGTTATTAGTGTATTAATCCATAAGATTAGTGCATACAATCATATTATCATGGGGGAAATGTCATATGCAAGTATTGTTGGGATATGCCCTAAGACAAGTCATTGGATGATTGTTTGGACATACAATGTTTATGATTTTATGAATGGCAAATCATTAGTATATATTATTCGAATATCTGTGCAATATGAATTGATATATAAGTTAATATCCTTAGAATAATATTGTATTATTCTTAAAGAATGTCCCTAGTCAAGTAATGTCATGAATAGGGATAATGATAATACATAGAGACTAGTATGTGTTGATTGATGAATTGTTCATTGATATGAGATATCAAATCAACACATGGGTACATGTTAGAGAACGATGTACTGGACAGACCAACCATGAGAATGCAACATGGATAGTTATATGATTGTCATATGCAATTCTCATAGTGATAATAATGTATGTAATCCTTACGACTTGTGATCATCAGAGATCCCAACATAAGGAGTTATGTATCTTGATATTGTCAAACGTTACCCGTAACAGGGTAAACTATAAAGGCGACTATTGGATACACTACGAATTATGTAGAGGGATGTTGACTGATCGAGATAGGATTTGTCCCTCCTATATAACAGGAGATGTGTTTGGCCCTTGATCAAGTGAGAACTAAAATGCATGGCCATGCTCGAATGAGTCGATATGAGATATCGAGCTTATTCGTTTATTCTAGTTCTACTTGGGGATCAAGAAATAAAGATTGAATATACGAGTATGACTATTCCATGACTCGTGTTCAATCTAAACACAAAGGACAAAGTGATTAAGTTACATGGTTAATATTATCACAAGTTCCTAGGTTATGTCGAGTCATTGACATTCTTGTAATTTGGGTAGCCTTGATGTGTTGCTAGACACTGCTCTTTGCTTGTAACGTAAAATGAGATTTTATGTCACTGCCAACATTACAAGATCCTATCGGGTCGCACAAAAGATTAAATCGATAAGGGAAATTAAATTCATGGGATGAATTAATTAATTAAGAGGAGTCTTAATTAAATGATTATAAGGATTTAATTAAATCATGGGTTTGGGCCCATGAGACTTTAAGAAAGTCTTGAACCTTAATTAAAGTCTTATAATATAAATATAAGGTTATTGATTAATTGTTAATCACACTTTCAAGAGATAACCTAGCCTCCAAAGAGCTCAAGCATTCGGCTGCCTCTTTGTTAACCAAGCTCTCGACCGCCTCAATTTTCACCTCTCACGGCCGCCGCCGTTTGCTAAGGGTGGTTGATGGTGGTCGTCGATCGGTTATTGTAACCGTGAGTCTTGTTTGTTCAAGAATAAGTCTAGCAACTTGTTCTTGAACATCCATTGTTCGTTTAATCGTGTGGATACCGTTGAGGCAAGACCTTGGAGGTGTTGCTCGTGACTCGGGATCGTTGGACGAGGTGCTGCTCCGTGGAATCTGCTCAAACACGCTACAAGGGTGAGACCTTCGTATAACCTTCATCCGATATGAAAACCTATGTATAGATCCGCGGTTTAGTAATCCAATTTTTTATTCTGCTGTGTTGTATGCTATATGGATTACTTTCAAGTATAACATCATATACTATCCAGAAAATTTCTTGCATTTGATCCACATAATATTCATATTCCCCAACCAAGATCACTTACATAGCATGCACCCTCATAATACACTAACATGCTCTCAGTTCATTTAGCAATTCCGTATTTAATTGCATGCAAACAATAAATGCAGAGAGAAAGTCATTGCCCATTTATACATTCCATATACACGTAAAAAGGTACTCACATGAGAGCACCCAATGAATAAACGTGTATCTAATGTATAAGATACTCTACCGAATGCGGCTATTGGTACTTCGATCCTGGAAGCACCTCTCATGCACCGCTCGATCTCAACTCTGGAGCTACATACTTAATCAACCAGCTCTGGTACTTCAATCCTGGAAGTACCTCAAATCAATAGCCCGAGTTCAACTCCAAAGCTACCGCTGCACCTGTATTACCTGCCCCAACAGAGACAGCCCCCACACGGGGTGAGCATACCAATACCACCAATCACTATAATCATAATATTACAGTTCATAATTTACAAAATGTAAATGCCATGAATTTAAATGATACTTCCTGGATGGTATCATCCTCATCCGGATCCCCTGTATTGTCCCTGTCCTCAAAATAACCAAGCCATTAAATTCTCAAAAACCAGTTGATCATCTCATTGATCAACTAAAACCATTCCTACTATACCAGTTCCATAATCAAATATGATTAAATCATCAAATAGAGTATCACAGATATCACATGTATCTAGTCAATGATTCCATATTTCCATTTCATAGCTCGCTCCACAATAGCGGCATTTTAATCCCACGAGCGCTCAACAACAGCGACGTTATAACCGATGGTCGCTCAACGGCGACAACATCCCAATCATTGCTCGCTCGAAAGCGGCACCATATGATTCCCAATGTATGTCCACTTATCACAGTTACCATATACCATGTATTTCACAATCCAATTATTGCAAGTACCATATACCTTGCATTTCAATACCCATTTATTACCAATACCATATACAATGCACTTCAATACCCATTTATTGTAAATACCACAAACCATGCATTTCAAATACCCATTTATTGCAATTACCATATACCATGCATTTCAAATACCCATTTATTGCAATTACCATATACCATGCATTCCACAGTTGCAACATTGGAACAGGCTATGCTCGTACGTTATACGTACCTTATGATTCCGTAGTTCAAGTCCAAACATTGCCTCAGTCCTGAGGTCCGATGAAGAAATGTGCTAAACACAAATCAATAACTCATAATCAATGAGTAATCCCAAATTCATATGCACAAGCATGAAATCCGACCCCAATCATCCCAACACGATGATTAAATAGAGAATGGTCGATAATCGCTCCCCAAAACCCGAGGGAGGTCCCAAAAAACAATTTTACACAATCGCATTACCGATCGATCCACCATTACCGATCGATCGGTAACTGTTCATAAATCCAATTTAAGCTACGGCTTTGCACCGATCGATCAGGCCAAGCTACCGATAGATCGCTAGCCACCCGCCGATCGACCGGTCGCTCATACCGATCGATCGATAAATACAGAAATAATCACCCAACACTACGCACTTGCACCAATCGATCGGTCCAAGCTACCGATCGATCGGTCGCTGCGCGAACCCGAAAATCACCATTTTTAAAAGCTTAAAAACCTCCACCATTCATACCCAAACTTCCTCCAACTCAAAAATAACAAAATACAAATACCCTAGTACACTCAACAAGGGTTATAATCCATTTTAAAACAAAACCCATAAGATTTTAAGATTTTACAAAATCTCCCAAAATCCAACCCATAACCAAAACTCAACCAAACTCTACAATACCACTACCAAATCGAAGACAATGATGAGGGGAAGATGAATTGTAAGGACCCTAGTTCCTTAAGTGCGGATTAAAGGCATAATTAGAGCTAACAAACATTATCAGAGTATAAAAGTTCGTGTTGAAACTTTGAGCCTTAAGAATTACATGCCAAGTTAAGGACTTTCAAATGGATTAATTACATTCTCTAACAAATGAATGTTATTCACTATAGCTTTACACTGCTCTTAGAGTAGACACTATACAAAATAATCATTTCCTTCCTTATCCAAAAGCGTTCTTCACAAGCTCACCGCCTCAACCCGCCTTAGCCCCTTTATCATGCCAAAATGTACCTACAAGGACAACCCCCAAAACACGAGCATATAATAATCCATATTCAACACAATATGAATATAAGGCGTAAATGCATAAACCGTAATAAAACACTTCCTGTTTTTCCCATGCATTTTAAACGCTCCCTTTTTGGTTGTCCCTGTACCATAACTCATGAGTATAATCAATAGATTATTTAATGGTTCTACACATGTCATGACATAACACCATTTCATTATCACCAATTACCAATCCCCAGTCTGTTATAATAGTGTATTTTAATGCACCTCGCTTGTCATGACAGCGGCACTAATACCCCTCGCTTCGACATATTAGCGGCATTGAATAACCTCGCGCAAATGCGACATGCCGCAATACCCTCGCTTCAACATTTGGCGGCAAATATTCTTTCCTCGCTACAATATGACAGCGGCAAGTATTCTCTCATCGCTTCAAGTGACAACGACAAAGCACTAATATCATCACTCTATATAACCATGACTCATGGGATGTGCACCAAACAATCATCATATACATATGCAATCATAATGCATAATTCAACATGTATTTGCATCCACAATGCACAATTCCATATATACTCACATCCACAATGCATAATCAATGAGTATAATAGATACATGTACCGTTGGGCGCCCGTACGTCTTTTTACGTACCTTTACAAAAGTAGGATGTGGTGTGACTTCACTTCCTTGGTTGTGTTGCCACCTGGGATGGTTCTACACATTCACACAAACCAATATTAGAACCCAATAATAGTCCAATACGAAAAGTCCTACAAAAAAAAACCAAGACATACAATTTTGGCATCTCGCGATCGATCGGTATAATGCCTCGATCGGTCGCGAGGTCCAGCAGCCGCAATGCCCAAAAAAATCCCATCCGCGATCGATCGCTGAGTTCATGCCGATTGACCGCGGCTTCGCCGATCGATCGCGCAAGCTCACTGGAGCCTCCCTGTGGCGCGCGATCGATCGGGAAAATGTCCCGGTCAATCGCCAAAGTCTGTACTCGATTTTGGCCATTTTTCCACACCTCATCTTCTCCAACCCATTTTTCTTCAAATCTTTCCCCACCATTAACATCCAAACACCAAAAAATCTCAAATAAAACATCAACAATTCAATACCACAATAACTCCATAAAACCAACATGGAACACTTCAAAAATCATAACCCAACCACATACAACACATACTAAAAACAAACCCATATAAACCCCAAAATACCAACCCATTTCAAAACAACCAAAATCATTTCGAAATCAAAACCAACACCATTAAAACATCAAGGAGGGGTACATACCTCTTATGGACTCTAAATCTCACCAAGAATCTCACAAACCAAGCTTTTGTGAAGATTTCTCCTCCTCTTTTAAGCCAATTTCGAAAATGGTGAAGGGATAGGGTTTGGAAGAGTGATTTGGGGATTGGTAAAGTGATGGGTAAAGGTGGGGGTATAAAGGTGGGGGTTAATTAAAACTGTACCCCAAAATTTAGCATGATGTATAAAATACCCCAACATGGTATTTTAAAAGCATTTCCCCAAAAGTACCAAAATCTCAATTAAAATACATGCTTTCCAAATAATTATCAACCATCATAATTAAATCATGCTTGCACCCAATTCCCCACATGCACATCATGCACCCTGAAATGCATTACCCGGTCACGCCTATCATGTGACTAAGCATTTCATCAAGATAATTAATTCCAACACATAAATTAATTATCACCATAATTAATCACATAAACATAATTAATGCCCAAATTGCTATTAATTATTTCAGGGATATCATAATACTCCATACTTATAAGATTTCGTCCTCGAAATCGCCTGCACTTACCCAAGAGAAACTAAACATAAATCACATATCAGAAAATAGTTCCGGGTAGTGCTGCACCATATGCCGCTCTGTCTCCCACGTGGCCTCCTCGACACCCCTGCGATCCCACTGAACTTTAATCATAGGTATCACTTTGTTCCGAAGTCTGCGGTCTGCTCGATCCAGAATTCTAACAGTCCGTTCCACATAAGATACATCGGATTCTAACTGAACCTCGGAAGGCTACAACACATGTGACGGATGCGGCTCATACTTCCGCAACATAGACACATGGAACACATCATGTATACCAGACAAAGAATGTGGCAAGGCCAGTCGGTAAGCTAAGGTGCCAATGCGCTGCAAGATCTCGTATGGCCCAACATACCTCGGAGATAGTTTCCCACGCATTGCAAATCGCACAACACCTCTGAAAGGTGAGATCTTCAAAAAGACCTTATCCCCAAACTGAAATTCTAACGGTCGCCGCCGTTTATTAGCATAAGCTGCCTGTCTGTCCTGGGCTGCTTTCATTCTCTGCCTTATTACTTTTACCTTCTCTCCCATTTCCCGAACCAGTTCCGGTCCTCTGACCGATTTACGGTCCAAGTCATCCCAACATAAGGGTGATCTACACCGTCTATCATAAAGGGCCTCGAAAGGAGCCATCTGAATGCTTGCCTGGTAGCTATTATTATAAGAGAACTCTACCAAGGCCACTGAATCCTGCCATGAAGTGTCAAACTCCAATACACATGCCCTCAACATGTCCTCGAGCGTCTGGATGGTACGCTCGGTCTGGCCATCCGTTTGAGGATGATATGCAGTGCTCAATCTTACTTCAGTTCCCAAAGCTGACTGAAGACCCTCCCAAAAATGACATGTGAATCGCGGATCTCGATCCGACACTATAGAAATAGGGATCCCATACAATCTCACCACATATCAAACATACAACTGAGCCATCCTCAAATAGGTGAAGGTCATACCATAGTGAATGAAGTGAGCCACTTTGGTCAATCTGTCCACAATCACCCAAATGGCATCAAAACCCGAAGCAGTCCTCGGCAAGTGGGTCACAAAGTCCATGGATATGTGCTCCCACTTCCATTTTGGTATCTCTAAACTCTTCAACTCACCACCAGGTCTCTGCCTCTCTGCCTTAACCTGCTGGCAGATCAAGCAACTGTTAACGAAAGCAATGACATCACACTTCATTATTTTCCACCAAAACTGATCACGTAGATTCTTATACATCTTCTCCCGCCTGGGTGGATACTGAGCTTGCTACTATGAGCTCGCTCTAAGATCCCTCTACGCAACTCCGGCGTATTCGGAACCACCCAACGGTTACCCAATCTCAGGGATCCATCCTCAGCCACTCTGAACTTCGATGGCTGTCCAAGATGTACTAGTGATGACCATCTCTGAATCTCATTATCTGACTTTTGAGCTCTTCGGATATTCTCATAAATATCTGGCTCAGCTAATAAGGTCGATACTCGTACCGACGATGTATCCACATCATAATCATAGCCCAGATGGCAATAAGAAGTCATCATAGCCGATAAACACATGGCGTCCTCAGCAGTGCTCTTCACCTTCCGACTCAAGGCGTCTGCTGTCAAGTTTGCTTTTCAAGGATGGTACTCTATTTCACAGTCATAGTCCTTGAGTAAATCCATCCATATCCTCTGCCGCATATTCAACTCTGCCTGAGTAAACAAGAACTTCAGGCTCTTATGATCCGTGTATATGGTAAATGACGTATCATACAAATAATGCCTCCAGATCTTCAAGGCGAAAATAATAGCCGCCAACTCCAAGTCATGGACTGGATACTAGTCTCATGCGGCTTCAACTGCCTCGATGCATAAGCTACCACATGCTTATCTTGCATCAACAGACATCCAAGGCCCTGAAGCGATGCATCGGTATAAAGAACAAACCTCGTGTTCTCTGTAGGAATCACCAACACAGGCGCCGTCGTCAATCGGTGTTTCAACTCTTGGAAGCTCTCCTCACAAGCCTCAGACCAAAAGAATGGTACTCCCTTTTGGTTCAACTGTGTCAACGGCTTGGCGATCTTTGAAAATCCCTCGACGAAGCGTCGATAATAGCAGGCCAAACCAAGAAGCTCCGTATCTCGGGCACAGAAGTGGGTGCAGCCCATTCCATCACAGCCTCTATATTTCTGGGAGCCACCGATATCCCCCTGCTAGATATAACATGTCCCAAGAACACCACACTGCTTAACCAGAACTCACACTTGCTGAGCTTGGCAAATAACTGATTATCCCTAAGGATTTGGAGTACTGTTCTCAAGTGTTTCACATGCTCTTCCTCACTCCGAGAGTAGATGAGTATGTCGTCAATAAACACTATGACGAACTGGTCAAGATATGGTTGAAACACTCTGTTCATCAATCTCATAAAGACAGCTGGGGCGTTCGTCACATCGAACAGCATAACTAGGAACTCATAGTGCACATACCGACTCCGAAATCCTGTCTTCTGCACATCCTCCTCTCTGACCCGAATCTGGTGGTACCCTGATCTCAAATCAATCTTGCTATACAGCTTCGTACCTTGCAACTGATCAAACAAGTAGTCAATCCTTGGGAGAGGATACTTGTTTTTCACCATGGCCTTATTCAGTTGCCGGTAATCGATGCACAACCGCATCGAACCATCCTTCTTTTTCACGAAGAGAACTATTGTGCCCCATGGCGATACGCTAGGGCGTATATATCATTTGTCAAGGAGTTCCTGCAACTGCTCCTTCAGTTCCCTTAACTCCGCTGGTGCCATCCTGTAAGGTGCATGAGAGATAGCAGATGTCCCCGGTAATAACTCAATCCCAAACTCGACTTCTCTAGCCGGTGGGAAACCTGGGATCTCCTCCGGGATCACATCAGCATATGCTGCTACCACTGGTACATCCTCCACCCTCAATTCTTTATTCTTTCCCGATGTGTCCATGACATAGATAAGATAGCCCGTGTTACCACATTCCAACAACTGAGACATTTTGATCGCTGAGATTAACAGAATCTTCGCATGATAACCGTTCCCATAGAAAGTCCATTGTATTCCCATATCAGATCTGAACCGAACCGTTCTCTGCCGACAGTCCACGACTGCCTGATATCTGTTAGAATGTCGATGCCCACAATGTAATCGAAGTCTGACATGCCCAACACAATCAAATCTGCCTTCAACTCGTTGCCCTCAAAATAAATGTGGCAGTCCGCAAGAAACTGATCAGCAACCACATTTCTTCAAGTGGGTGTCGAGACCATAAGAGGCGTGGGTAACGAAGACGTGCGCATATGGTGTCTCTCCACAAAGCCAACAGATACAAAAGAGTGGGAAGCACCTGTATCTATCAAAATAAAAGCAGGGTACGTAAATAAATGGCACGTACCAGCGATCACCTCCTCCAGGGCTGCCTGGGCCTGCTCTCTAGTCAGTGCATACACCTACCCCTGGGACGGTCCCACTGTCTGACCTCCCAATGGTCGAGGCATAATCTGCTGCCTCTAATGCACTGTCCTGTCATCAAATCTCGGCTTATACACCTGGAAGTCCGACTGTCCTCCCCGAGTGGGGCAATACCGAGAGATATGGCCCATCTTACCACAACTGTAACAAGCTGGGCAATTAATCGATGAGTGTGGCCCTCCACAATTGTCACACCTTGTCTCCCCCGTTCTATTCACTTGCATGGTTCCCCGGTTGGCCAATAGATTGTTCTTCCTATTCTCTTGCTTCCGGTTAAAAGATTTCTTCCCGCTGAACCGAGAGGATGAAGAAGCACCACGAGGCTTAAATGACTCCACTCGTGGCCTCAAGCCATCAGTAACTTTCCTCTGTGGTGGCACATGTGGGGGTACAACATTAGGATAGGCCCCAACCCCAATCTCTGCAAGTTCTGCTCTAGTAAGTGTTGGGATATGCCCTAAGACAAGTCATTAGATGATTGTTTAAGACATACAATGTTTATGGTTTTATGAATGGCAATTCATTATTATATATTATTCTTTTAACTGTGCATTGTGAATTAATATATATGTTAATGTCCTTAGAATAATATTGTATTATTCTTAAAGAAGTTCCTAGTCAAGTATTATCATGAAAGGGATAATGATAATACGTAGAGACTAGTATATGTTGATCGATGAATTGTTCATTGATATGAGATATCAAATCAACATATGGGTACATGTTAGAGAACGATGTACTGAACAGACCCACCATGAGAATGCAACATGGATAGTTATATGATCGTCATATGCAATTCTCATAGTGATAATAATGTATGTTATCCTTACGACTTGTGATCATCAGAGATCCCAACATAAGGAGTTATGTATCTTGATATCGTCAAACGTTACCCGTAACAGGGTATACTATAAAGGCGACTATTGGATATACTACGAATTATGTAGAGGGATGTTGACTAATCGAGATAGGATTTGTCCCTCCTATATAACAGGAGATGTGTTTGGCCCTTGATCAAGTGAGAACTAAAATGCATGGCCATGCTCGAATGAGTCGATATGAGATATCGAGCTTATTCGTTTATTCTAGTTCTACTTGGGGATCAAGAAATAAAGATTGGATATACGAGTATGACTATTCCATGACTCGTGTTCAATCTAAACACAAAGGACAAAGGGATTAAGTTACATGATTAATATTATCACAAGTTCTAAAGGTTATGTCGAGTCATTGACATTCTCGTAATTTGGGTAGCATCGATGTGTTGCTAGATACCGCTCGATGCTTGCGACATAAAATGAGATTTTATGTCACTGCCAACATTACGAGATCCTATCGGGTCGCACAAAAGATTAAATCGAGAAGGGAAATTAAATTCATGAGATGAATTAAATAATTAAGAGGAGTCTTAATTAATAATCATAAGGATTAATTAAATCATGGGCTTAAGCCCATGAAGCTTTGAGAAAGCCTTTAATTAATCATATTTAATATGATAGCAAGGTGTTTAATTGCAAGACAATTATCATAACACAAAACCTAACCCAAAACCACAAGCTCTCGGCCGCCTAGGATATCAACCAAGCTCTCGGCTTCTTCAAGGTGGCCGAAGGTGATTTGGTTGTTTGGTGGTGATCTTCGATTGTGAATCGAGTTAGCTTCGCGTATCGGATTAATAACTCGTCTAGCAACGTGTTATTAATCCATCCCTTCATTCGATTTGATCGTGTGGATACCGTTGAGGCAAAACCATTCGAGTTTTGCTATTGACTCGAAGAAGGCGTAGGACGTGGTGCAGCTCCGTGGATTCGGCTTCAAACGCGCTACAAGGGTAAGACACTTGTAATTCTCTAATCCGATATGAATCCCTATGTATAGATCGCTGGTTTGTAATCCCAAAATTTTATTCCGCTGCGTTGTATGCTCATGGGGTTACTTACAGTGGTATCAGAGCCGTGTACAAGGCTCATATCGGATTTTATGTGGTTAAATAGTTTAATCATGTTAGAATTTATATTGCATGTTAATTAAACTGTTTAAATTCATATTTGATATGAAATTAATTTTAGTTTATGAAAATCATCGTAGTAATTGTATTTGATATAATTGGCGAATAAAATTATTTATTGAGCATAAACTTTCGGCCACCACCATCACAAATGTCACCATGGCTAGCCACATGAGGGCTAGGGTTTTGGAACCCTTGGCTCGAGATGGCTTAGTCGTTGTGGCTAATAATTGTGCATGGAAGTGTCGAAAATTAATTAGGGTTTAGAACCCATTGGGCATGACGGCTAGCTCATGACGGCTAGGGTTTCGAACCCTAATAGCCGTGCATGGCTCGGCCATCATCGCCCTATTTTCTTAAATTTTGATGCTTGGATGAGTTTTGAACTCCTTGACTCGATAATGGTTTATGCATGCATGGATTAGTAACTTTACCACATGAGAGCAAGGATTTTCGAACCCTTAGCTCGAGATGGTTGAGCGAACCCCGTGCATGGCATGACCGTGACTCGTGGCTAACAAATTCCGGCGTTTAAAACAAGATGGCTCGATAAAAATATCAAAAGGGTGCGAGGCGGCTAGGGTTGGAACCCTAGTGCCGCCGCCGCATGGACCATGGCTCGGCCATGGGCTAGGGTTTCGAACCCTAGGCCCACTATTGGTCCAGCCGTGGGTTTTGGTTCGAACCATGGTGGTTCGTGTTTTAGTCGCTTTAGTTCGTGGCATGTGATGTCCCGAGCGTACGATAATTTTTCAAAAATTATATTACAGTTTTAATTAAAATTAAATTTAAAATGTTTAGAATTTAATTAATTAAATGTTAATGCATGCTTTATGTGTTGTTTGAGCATGGTGCGTGGTTATAGCCCTTTGACCTATTAGATAGGATTTGTGAATGATTGTAATTTATAATACGACCTGCGAGTCGTGCCTTTCTCTATTTTATTCTAAATGTAATCCCTCCCCTATGTTCCCCTCGAATGTGAATCGAGGAATTCTATATCTTGTAAATAGTATAGTTTATTTTATTGATGGTGATCAATGAAGATGGAGCATCGTGCCGGGATGAGGAGGCCATTCACAAAATTGGAGCCAAAGGAAGGTGCTTATGAAGTTACCTTAGGTTGACTCATAGGAGTTTCTCATTGGCTTGAGAAACTCATTAGTAGGGGCTATAACCATGTCACGTTTTAATTATGTATGTTGATGCATGATTTATCTTATGTTTTAGTTTGATAATAGTATTACACATATATGTAGATATGTATACAACTATATGTAGTGGACATATTTTAAATTATCAAATTAATCATGAGATCAATAAATCCCTCTAAAATATTAAGTTTTAGATGCCTTCCAAATAAAAGTACTCGTCAATAACTTCGATTGTACATGTGTGGGTTTGCCAAAGCAAAGCACCGTGGCAATCTTAGTAAGGCGCGAAAGGATAAAAGTGATATCCGTCATACTTTAATTGGGTACGACTTAACTAGGTTATCTCAATAGGATTGGGAACCTAGAGGCATGGGTTGGATTATAATTCATTAGATGAATTGAACAAAGTGTTGTTCGTCCAACTATCCAAGAATTATATGTGATGTAATTGACAAAGTGTTGTCTACCTAAATAACCGAGTCTTGGGCGATTAGCCAAAGCTAACTCAAGATTAGGCGAAATATGGATCTTGGCCCACTAAAAGTTTCGAGGGTTGATATTTTTCAAATAAAATAGTGGGAGTATCATTTAATATAAGACCATGTTAAATGATTTAAATCATAAACTTATTTTGCATATTTATATTGTAGATATCCATGGCAACTAACAACGTTACTAGCACTTTATCACTGCGATCGGTCCTTGAGAAGGACAAATTAAATGGGACAAATTTCCTAGACTGGCATAGGAACTTGAGGATAGTCCTCAAACAAGAAAAGAAACAATATGTTCTAGAGGAACCCTTGCTCGCTGAGGAACCTCGCCTAACAGCTACAAGAGCTGAAAAAGATGCTTACAAGAAGCATCAGAGTGACGCACTTGATGTTGGGTGCCTCATGCTTGCCACTATGAACTCTGAGCTTCAGAAGCAACATGAGGAAATGGAGGCGTTCGATATGATCGAACACTTAAAGCAGTTGTACCAACAGCAAGCTAGACAAGAGAGGTATGACGTCTCTAAAGCGTTATTCCAGTGCAGGATGGTAGAAGGAAGCTTAGTTGGAACTCATGTGCTCAAGATGATTGGGTACATTGAGAATCTGGATAAGCTAGGTTTTCCATTGGACCAAGAGTTGGCCACCGATGTAATCTTGCAATCGTTGCCGGAGAGCTTCAGTCAATTTGTAGTAAATTACAATATGACTGATATGGAAAAGACTCTGCCCCAGTTGCTTGGTATGTTAGAACATATGAAGCAAACACTAAGAAGACTAAGGCCACAAATGTCCTTATTGTGAATAAAGGCAAAGGAAGGGCCAAAGCTAAAGGCAACAAGAAAGCAAAGAAAGTCTTTGCTAAATCTAAGCCAAAGTCTTCTGCACTGAAGCCAAAGGGAGGGATAGCAAAGGAAGGGAACTGTTTTCATTGCGGTGAGACCGGCCATTGGAAAAGGAACTGCAAAGTATATCTGGAGGATCTAAAGAAAGGAAGTGTGACTTCTGCTTCAGGTATTTTTGTTATAGAAGTCAATTTATCTACTTCTTCATCATGGGTATTAGATACTGGATGTGGATCTCATATTTGTGTAAATGTGCAGGATCTCAAAAGGAGTAGGACATTGGCGAAAGGTGAAGTTGATCTCCGAGTTGGGAATGGAGCAAGAGTTGCTGCATTAGCTATAGGAGATTATCATTTAGCTTTACCTTCTGGTTTATCGTTGATTTTAAAAGACTGTTATTTTGTGCCTTCAATTACTAAAAACATTATTTCTATTTCTTGTTTAGACAAGTATGGTTTTTCATTTATAATAAAGGACAATTGTTGTTCTATTTATTTAAATGATATGTTTTATGCTAGTGCACAAATGGTGAATGGTCTTTATGTATTAAATCTTGATATGCCTATCTATAACATAAATACTAAAAGGATTAAAAATAATGATTGTAATCCGACTTATCTCTGGCACTGTCGCTTGGGCCACATAAACGAGAACCGCATATCTAAACTTCATAAGGATGGAGTATTAGATTCATTTGATTTTGAATCATATGAAACATGCGAATCTTGTTTAATGGGCAAGATGACTAAAGCCCCTTTCAAGGGACATGTTGAAAGGACAAATGTTTTATTGGGACTAATACATAGTGATGTATGTGGACCAATAAGTACACAAGCTAGAGGTGGTTTTCAATACTTCGTTACATTTACTGATGACCTCAGTAGATATGGGTATGTGTACCTAATGAAACATAAACATGAAACCTTTGAAAAGTTCAAAGATTTCAAGAATGAAGTACAAAACCAACTTGGCAAAAGTATCAAAATCCTTCGATCAGATCGAGGAGGTGAATACTTAAGCCAAGAGTTTCATGACTATCTAAAGGAGTGTGGGATAGTCTCACAACTCACTCCTCCGTATACTCCACAATGGAATGGTGTATCCGAGAGGAGAAATCGAACCTTGTTAGACATGGTTAGATCAATGATGAGTCATGCAGATCTTCCGATATCGTTTTGGGGACACGCTCTAGAAACAGCGATTTTCTTACTGAACCGTGTTCCATCTAAATCAGTGGAAAAGACACCATATGAGATATGGACTGGGAAGCGTCCTAGTATGTCTTTTATGAAGATTTGGGGTTGTGAGGCTTTCGTTAGACGTCACGCCACTAACAAACTTGGACCCAAATCTGATAAGTGTTTATTTGTGGGGTATCCTAAGGAAACGAAAGGATACTATTTCTACTATCCCACCGAGAACAAAGTAGTTGTTGCTCGGACTGGTGTATTTCTTTAAAGAGAATTTATCTCTAGAAAAACCAGTGGGAGAAAAATAGAACTTAGTGAAGTTCAACCACAAGAAAACACTGAACCTGAGATTGAGATGGAAACAGAGCACGCACCACAAACTGTTGTGGAAGAAGTACCTGCTCAAGAGACACAAGCCCAGCGTAGGTCTGTAAGAGAACACCGGGAGCCACAGAGATATGGATTTCTTGTGACTCAACAAGGTGACTTACTACTTATTGATGAGGATGAGCCGTCATCTTATCAACAAGCTATTATGGGCAATGATTCTGAGAAATGGCAAGAGGCCATGAAATCTGAGATGGAATCCATGTATGCAAACCAAGTATGGACTTTGGTTGATCCACCTGAAGGGGTACGACCCATAGGGTGCAAATGGATTTTCAAGAAAAAGACCGATATGGATGGTAATGTACAAACCTATAAAGGTCGACTGGTTGCAAAAGGATTCAAACAAATTCATGGTATTGACTATGATGAAACCTTTTCACCAGTGGCCATGGTTAAATCCATAAGGATCTTACTTGCAATAGCTGCATTTCATGATTATGAAATCTGGCAGATGGACGTCAAAACAGCCTTCCTTAATGGAAATCTGCTCGAGGATGTGTACATGACACAGCCCGAGGGTTTTGTCGATCCAAAGGATGCTGGAAAGATATGCAAGCTACAACGATCCATTTATGGATTGAAGCAAGCTTCTCGGAGTTGGAATCTTCGTTTTGATGATGCAATCAAAGAGTTTGGTTTTATCAAAAATGAAGATGAACCTTGTGTCTACAAGAAGGTCAGTGGGAGCGTAATCATTTTCCTAGTGTTATATGTAGATGACATACTTCTTATTGGAAATGATATCCCTGCCCTGCAATCTGTAAAGATTTGGCTAGGGAATTGCTTTTCGATGAAAGACTTAGGAGAAGCCACCTATGTATTAGGAATCAAGATCTATAGAGATAGATCGAGAAGGCTTCTTGGTCTAAGTCAAAGTACATACATAGACAAGGTGCTTAAAAGGTTTAGCATGCAAGAATCCAAGAAAGGATTCGTGCCTATGACACATGGTATTTATCTCTCGAAGGAACAGTGTCCTTCAACACCAGATGAGAGAGAACGCATGAGTAAGATTCCATACGCATCAGCTATTGGATCTATCATGTATGCCATGATATGTACTCGTCCCGATGTATCGTATGCTTTGAGCATGACGAGCAGATATCAAGTTGATCCAGGTGAAGGTCACTGGATTGCTATCAAGAACATCCTGAAGTACTTGAGAAGGACTAAGGATACATTCTTGATTTATGGAGGTGAGGAAGAGCTCAATGTAATGGGTTACACTGATGCAAGCTTCCAAACCAACAAAGATGATTTTCGATCGCAATAAGGATATGTGTTTTGCCTAAGATATGCAAAGTACCAACAGATGATAATGTATCTGACCCATTGACGTAGCCACTGTCACAGCAGTAGCATGATCGTCATACTAGATCTCTAGGCATTAAGAGTATGTCTGATTGGTCTTAGTGCAAGTGGGAGATTTGTTGGGATATGCCCTAAGACAAGTCATTAGATGATTGTTTAAGACAAACAATGTTTATGGTTTTATGAATGGCAATTCATTATTATATATTATTCTTTTAACTGTGCATTGTGAATTAATATATATGTTAATGTCCTTAGAATAATATTGTATTATTCTTAAAGAAGTTCTACTCAAGTATTATCATGAAAGGGATAATGATAATACGTAGAGACTAGTATATGTTGATCGATGAATTGTTCATTGATATGAGATATCAAATCAACATATGGGTACATGTTAGAGAACGATGTACTGAACAGACACACCATGAGAATGCAACATGGATAGTTATATGATCGTCATATGCAATTCTCATAGTGATAATAATGTATGTAATCCTTACGACTTGTGATCATCAGAGATCCCAACATAAGGAGTTATGTATCTTGATATCGTCAAACGTTACCCGTAACAGGGTATACTATAAAGGCGACTATTGGATACACTACGAATTATGTAGAGGGATGTTGACTGATCGAGATAGGATTTGTCCCTCCTATATAACAGGAGATGTGTTTGGCCCTTGATCAAGTGAGAACTAAAATGCATGGCCATGCTCGAATGAGTCGATATGAGATATCGAGCTTATTCGTTTATTCTAGTTCTACTTGGGGATCAAGAAATAAAGATTGGATATACGAGTATGACTATTCCATGACTCGTGTTCAATCTAAACACAAAGGACAAAGGGATTAAGTTACATGATTAATATTATCACAAGTTCTAAAGGTTATGTCGAGTCATTGACATTCTCGTAATTTGGGTAGCATCGATGTGTTGCTAGATACCGCTCGATGCTTGCGACATAAAATGAGATTTTATGTCACTGCCAACATTACGAGATCCTATCGGGTCGCACAAAAGATTAAATCGAGAAGGGAAATTAAATTCATGAGATGAATTAAATAATTAAGAGGAGTCTTAATTAATAATCATAAGGATTAATTAAATCATGGGCTTAAGCCCATGAAGCTTTGAGAAAGCCTTTAAATAATCATATTTAATATGATAGCAAGGTGTTTAATTGCAAGACAATTATCATAACACAAAACCTAACCCAAAACCACAAGCTCTCGGCCGCCTAGGATATCAACCAAGCTCTCGGCTTCTTCAAGGTGGCCGAAGGTGATTTGGTTGTTTGGTGGTGATCTTCGATTGTGAATCGAGTTAGCTTCGTGTATCGGATTAATAACTCGTCTAGCAACGTGTTATTAATCCATCCCTTCATTCGATTTGATCGTGTGGATACCGTTGAGGCAAAACCATTCGAGTTTTGCTATTGACTCGGAGAAGGCGTAGGACGTGGTGCAGCTCCGTGGATTCGGCTTCAAACGCGCTACAAGGGTAAGACACTTGTAATTCTCTAATCCGATATGAATCCCTATGTGTAGATCGCTGGTTTGTAATCCCAAAATTTTATTCCGCTGCGTTGTATGCTCATGGGGTTACTTACAGTAAGAGCATCATCGAAAGAAGTGGGGTTGTTGGTGATAACCCGGTCAAACAATTCTGGCCGCAACCCCTTCAAGAAGTGCCTCATCTTTGCATGTCCGTTTGTGGCAATATGAGGGACATACCTCAACAGAGAAGAGTAGTGCATGGCATAGTCTGACACAGTCATAGCTCCTTGCTTCAAGTTTGTGAACTCATCCTCCTTTATCTGTCTCGCAGCAGCAGAAAAATACCGGTTCAGAAACCGGGTTCTGAAGATAGTGCAATCAATCAACATACCCTG
Organism: Haberlea rhodopensis; assembly: GCA_907163345.1. Lineage (NCBI taxonomy): Eukaryota > Viridiplantae > Streptophyta > Magnoliopsida > Lamiales > Gesneriaceae > Haberlea > Haberlea rhodopensis. The sequence continues at coordinate 571,714 of CAJQUN010000077.1, forward strand.
AGCCCTCAACTCCATCACCGTAGTCTTCCACCATCTGGAAGGTTTCTTTGCTAGCTGGAACTCCACCAACCTCAGCCATGCCGTCCTAGCACAAGGAACGGACACAAATATCTGTTCCAATCTCTCAAACCACTCCTCAGCCTCTTCCACTGTCTCTGTCCCCTCAAACAGGGGCGGGTGGAAAGTCAAGAGTCAAACTAAGCTCCCCGGGTAGTAACAACTGAGCCACTGGTTCCACACCCACAGCTGGTGGAGGTAAAGGATTTGTCTGACCAATACTTGCATTAACACTGCCAACGTCACCTACCTCTTCATTGAGGTTCCCCAAGTTCATAGCCGCCATGCTGTAACACAAGGGTTAACAACAATTCCAAAACAGTACATATGTTATACCGTTAGATAACATGAATGATAATAAGCATGTTAGTATAACAATTTATACATTAATATGCACCACATGCATAAACATGCCCAAATGTAAACACCTAGCCAATCATGCTAAGGCTACCCTTCACTCGTTCCCGGGTTCTCTAACCACTGTTCTGATACCACTAGTGTAAGGACCCTAGTTCCTTAAGTGCGGATTAAAGGCATAATTAGAGCTAACAAACATTATCAGAGTATAAAAGTTCGTGTTGAGACTTTGAGCCTTAAGAATTACATGCCAAGTTAAGGACTTTCAAATGGATTAATTACATTCTCTAACAAATGAATGTTATTCACTATAGCTTTACACTACTCTTAGAGTAGACACTATACAAAATAATCCTGTCCTTCCTTATCCAAAAGCTTTCTTCACAAGCTCACCACCTCAACCCGCATTAGCCACTTTATCATGCCAAAATGTACCTACAAGGACAACCCCCAAAACATAAGCATATAATAATCCATATTCAACACAATATGAATATAAGGCTTAAATGCATAAACCGTAATAAAACACTTCCTTTTTCCCATGCATTTTAAACGCTCCCTTTTTGGTTGTCCCTGTACCATAACTCATGAGTATAATCAATAGATTATTTAATGGTTCTACACATGTCATGACATAACACCATTTCATTATCACCAATTACCAATCCCTAGTCTGTTATAATAGTGTATTTTAGTGCACCTCGCTTGTCATGACAGCGGCACTAATACCCCTCGCTTCGACATATTAGCGGCATTGAATAACCTCGCGCAAATGTGACATGCGGCAATACCCTCGCTTCAACATTTGGCGGCAAATATTCTTTCCTCGATACAATATGACAGCGGCAAGTATTCTCGCTTCAAGTGACAGCGGCAAAGCATTAAAATCATTACTCTATATAACCATGACTCATGGGATGTGCACCAAACAATCATCATATACATATGCAATCATAATGCATAATTCAACATGTATTTGCATCCACAATGCACAATTCCATATATACTCGCATCCACAATGCATAATCAATGAGTATAATAGATACATGTACCGTTGGGTGCCCGTACGTCTTTTTACGTACCTTTACAAAAGTACGATGTGGTGTGACTTCACTTCCTTGGTTGTGTTGCCACCTGGGATGGTTCTACACATTCACACAAACCAATATTAGAACCCAATAATAGTCCAATACCAAAAGTCCTACAAAAAAAACCAAAACATACAATTTTGGCATCTCGCGATCGATCGGTATAATGCCTCGATCAATCGCGAGGTCCAGCAGCCGTAATGCCCAAAAAAATCCCATTCGCCGATCGATCGCGCCAAACTCGCGATCGATTGCTCAAGCTCACTTGAGGCTCCCTGTGGCTCGCGATCGATCGGGAAAATGTCCTGACCGATCGCCAAAGTCTGTACGCGCTTTTGGCCATTTTTCCACACCTCATCTTCTCCAACCCATTTTTCTTCAAATCTTTCCCCACCATCAACATCCAAACACCAAAAAATCTCAAATAAAACATCAACAATTCAATACCACAATAACTCCATAAAACCAACATGAACCACTTCAAAAATCATAACCCAACCACATACAACACATACTAAAAACAAACCCATATAAACCCCAAAATGCCAACCCATTTCAAAACAACCAAAACCATTTCAAAATCAAAACCAACACCATTAAAACATCAAAGAGGGGTCCATACCTCTTATGGACTCTAAATCTCACCAAGAATCTCACAAACCAAGCTTTTGTGAAGATTTCTCCTCCTCTTTTAAGCCAATTTCGAAAATGGTGAAGGGATAGGGTTTGAAAGAGTGATTTGGGGATTGGTAAAGTGATGGGTAAGGTGGGGGGTAGTGGGGGTATAAAGGTGGGGGTTAATTAAAACTATACCCCAAAATTTAGCATGATGTATAAAATACCCCAACATGGTAGTTTAAAAGCATTTCCCCAAAAGTACCAAAATCTCAATTAAAATACATGCTTTCCAAATAATTATCAACCATCATAATTAAATCATGCTAGCACCCAATTCCCCACACGCACATCATGCACCCTGAAATGCATTACCCGGTCACGCCTATCATGTGACTAAGCATTTCATCAAGATAATTAATTCCAACACATAAATTAATTATCACCATAATTAATCATATAAACATAATTAATGCCCGAATTGCAATTAATTATTTCGGGGATATCACATGAATACCTGATTATCTTCAAGAAATCCGGCTCCCGAGCCAAGCTACCAACGATTCTTCCACCAAGGGAAAAAGAGGGGAGATGGGGGAAGGGTTAGGCGTAGAGAGAGGGGAGAGAGGGAAGGGTTCCATGCCAAATGACGGAATACCGAGTCTACTTGGTATATTTAGTACCAAAACTCAAAAATACAAATCCTTCCACAAATACATTATGACTCATTAAAAATCATATGTTTTCAATAATTACCTCCCAATCTCAATTTCCATTACCAGTCCCAGTACAAAGTACTCCGGACCCCAAATCCCACCAAAGACCAAATTCCAAGGTTATCACCACGATGAGAATACAATCTCCTCCCTTGGATCCAACGACTCCAAATACCGGTTTTAAAATCCCCGGGAGTCCCAATACCAAAATTAATTCATAATTGCCACAATTAAAAACCTTAAAGGATCATTATCACACCGGGATTAACACCATTAATCCCCGGGCATCACAATTATCCCCTCGCTAATAAAATTTCGTCCTCGAAATTTGCACGGCGTACTCCATGTAATGCCGAGACCACGCAATCCAAATGGATCCACAATGTCGAATCATGAACATGACATGAACGACACACCAACCGCGAGGATGCCGACCTCGCACCAAAACCTAGAATGGAGTAACCTCCCAAACCGACACAAATCCACGAAAGACATCAGCATTCCCCGATGCTAATCATCTCAAAAGCAATCAGCCAAACATAACTGCAAATCCAACGAATCATTCGTGATTCTCAAAATATATATCGTCTCGATGATATCTCAACGATTTAGCCTACGATGTTAACCATACATCATTACCAAGGAAACCACCAGTACACTACAGTGCACTTATAAAAAATCCGGTTCCCGTTCTCCAATTATACCTCCATCAAAGTAGCAGTTGCACCACTTTGCAACACGGATCGGGCAATTCACCGCTACCGATCAACACAAAACACATCTCCGAAGATGTCTACATCCGTGTGTTCCAAGAAATCACATCATGATCCAAACACACCATCGAGACTCCACAAGGCCTCATATTTCCGAAAGGACATGTAAAACAATCAATCGCATTCCCGCCCACGTGCCAACCACGACACCCAACACATCCGCAACATGGTCATCCCTCGTTTACCCTAGGATTCGATGATCCTAACACAGTTTTGGCTCACCAAGTCCCAACTTCCTAAAAATTGACAAAGGCATAAGATTAATACTTGCACCTAAATCTCATAAAGATTTTGTAAATGAAATAGACCCAATTGTGCAAGGTATAGAAAAACTCCCTGGATCTTTCAACTTAGGAGGCAGTTTGTTTTGGACAACTGCTGAACACTCCTCAGTTAACTTAATCGTCTCATGCTCACCCAATTTCCTCTTATTGGACATAATATCTTTCAAAAACTTAGCGTAGCTAGGCATTTGAAGTAAAGCAACAGCAAATGGAATATTTATTTGTAATTTCTTAAAAAATTCTAAGAATTTAGCAAGACTAGCATCTACGTTTGCCCTTTTTAATGCAGCAGGAAATGGGGGAAGGATTTGTACCTTCTTGGGTGGTGCGATAGGTGTAGTGGTAGTAGTAGCCTTACCATTTTCACGTGTCTGAATGTCATTCTCACCTTCCAACTCAACACGTGCTCGTCGTTCCGATCTTCAGTCTGTGATCCAATTTCTTTTCCACTCCTCAATGAGATCGCCTTGGCCTGCTCTCGGGGGTTCTTTTCCGTATCACTTGGTAAGCTTTCTGGTGCTCTTCCCGCTAACATATTTGCCATTTGCCCCGTTTGAGTTTCCAAGTTCTTAATTGATGCATCTTGATTTTGCATCCTATTCTCCGTCATCGTCACGAACTTAGTTAGTAACTCTTCCATACTCGGCTTTGGTGGATAACCCGGTGGAGGTTGTGGATTCAAGACATTCTTTTGGTTGGACCAAGAGAAGTTCGGATGATTCCTCCACGGTTGGTTATAGTTGTTGGAGTATGAGTTACCCTATGGTGGTCTATTTCCTACAAAATTTGCTTGTTCATTAGATTGCATAAGAGGATTACTTGCCTGACATTCCGTGCTTGGATGGTTGCCTCCACATAAATCGCACGTGATCACTTGAGCTTGCATGATTGTCATGCTCAAACTGTCCATTTTCTTGTTCAAAGCCTCCAATTGAGCCTGTATTGATGTCACTTCATCCACTTGATGCATCCCAATTGGACTTTTGGGCACATTCCTTTCGGACTGCCACTGGTAACTGTTGGATGCCATCTCTTCCAAGAGTGTGAAAGCTTCCTTAGGTGACTTTCTCATAATGGTACCTCCTGCTGCTGCATCAATCATGGATCTATTAGCAGAACCATTGTAAAATGTTTGTACCTGAAGCCAAATCGGAAGGCCATGATGTGGGCATCTTCGAAGTAGATCCTTGAAGCGCTCCCAAGCTTCGTACAGTGTCTTCGGATCATGTTGCATGAATGTTGTGATATCATTGCGCATCTTAGCTGTCTTGGAAGGGGGAAAGTATTTTGATAGGAAGGCTTGAGCCATCCCCTCCCAAGTAGTGATCGATCCTACAGGCAATGAATTTAACCAACTCTTAGCTTTATCATTTAAAGAAAAGGGAAAGAGTCGTAACCTGATGGCGTCGTCACTGACGCCATTGTGCTTGAACGTGTCGCATATCTCCAAAAATTTGGAGATATGAGCATTAGGGTCATCAGTATGCGATCCTCCGAATTGCACAGAATGTTGAATCATCTGAATTATGGCAGGCTTGATCTCGAAGTTATTAGCCTGAATCCTTGGTCTAGTGATGCTAGACATGGTGCCTTGAAAAGATGGTTGTGCATAGTCCATCATGGACCTTGTAATTGGCACTTCATCATTGTGTTGTTCACCATTCCCTCGATTATTCTCAGCCATCTCTCTAGTTTCTTTCCTAAGTCAAGTGGCTCTAATATAGGTCTGTCACTTCGTAGCATGCACTACAAAGACAACTCCCTGCAAAATTCAACACAACGAAGGAACAACAGTGGTGAAATCATATAAACCGTAATAAAAGTAAAAATAAAAAATTATGGCTAAATTATAGTCAACTAATCTCCTATGATATTACTTAGATAGTCCCCGGCAACGGCGCCAAAAACTTGATCGCTTTTATTTTAAACAGTTATTCCTCAGTGTAGCAATTCTCTACCGCAAGTGCACGGTGTCAAGTTTTAGTATAAGGGTTTAAAAGTAAGGAGTGTCGTACCCACAAGGATTAGTAGTAATTACCACGTTCGATTAGAATTTCTATATTTAACCTACGATTATGAAATGATTATCAAACTAAATTGACTTAAGCACAAAAATTAACCTAACCAGCAGTGATGGATAATTGAAGAAAATTTATAAACGAATTATCAAGACGTCGGTTCACCCATGTAATCCCCCAAAAGTTGTCTATTAATTAAGATTCAATGTTCTATGTTCTAGGGTGACGAGTTTTCCTATTTCATTCGTTATACCTTGGTCCGGTTATAACAAGTCTAGCATTAATCTACAATAAATCACTCTCGTGTCTTTATTGAATGATTACTACCAAAAAACACTTTGTGAAAACTACTAGCCTTCGATTTTGGTAAATCTATTGCTATCACACGTGTGCTAGATTTTACTTGGTCCGTCTCAACCTAAAACCCACGGCCTAATTTACTACGTCGTATCGTAATCTCCTATGGTCAATTCAATTACGATTACCAATATCATGCAAAAGGTAGCTAATCTTTTACAAGCATTAAAAACATAAATTATGCGCAAAGATCATAGAAATTAAATCAAAACCGTTAATTAACTCAAGGGTTCAAACATGTGATCCCCTATGTCTTGACAAATATCTTAGCCAACAACTATAATCAAATTATAATGCAAAAACATGTCTTTAAACAAATTTAACATCACAATCTGAAATAAAAAATAATCAAGTTCAGAAATACTAAGATAACGAGGATGTCGCTCCGTGTGTCGCTCCGTTCTTTTGTTCCTTGCGTTGCTCTTGCTCTTCAATGATTTGTGGTCTTGCTTCGGATGGAGGAATGGCTGCTAGGTCTCAGCAGAAATTGGCAAAAGTCCTTCAAAATTCATCCCTAGGTCTGATATATAGGGCAACAATAATTGGGAAGGAGTCCCCCTTGAACCAAACATGGAAAGTCTTTATTTTTCCAAAAAACTCTTCGCGGCGAGATCTTCGTTCCCCCGCGATCGATCTTCAATCTCTACTAGACGTGATAGCCAAAATAAACTTTTCCATGATCGATCTTCATTCCCTCGTGATCGATCGCGAGTCTTCACTGTATATTGGCGATCGATCACGAGTTTTAGCCGATCGATCGCCAATGTATTCTGTTCAGCATCCATTTTTATAGCTCGGCGATCGATTGCGATGTTGCTGCCGATCGATCGCGAGCTGTATAAAATTAATACTTCGAGATTTCATTCCATTTTCTCACGTCTTCGCTCGGTTTGGTCATTTTTCAACATTATTAGCTTATTTCCTCCACTTTTATCCCCTTGGACCTAGATTCCTGAAATACACAAAATACACCAAAAAGCGTAAAATCATCCCGGAATCAATACGAAAATCAATACAAAAACATAGCAAAATAAGTGTAAAATTCACACTTATCAACTCCCCCAAACTTAGACTTGATCGTCCTCGAGCAAGCAATGAAATCAAAATGTAGAGTTTATCATCAATACTTTAACAGAATTAACTTAACAACTCAAATGTAATAGCTCAAAAATCTCACTAACACTTCAACAAGAGTCAATCCAAAAATCAACAAGAAGTGTTTTCTCCTATGCCAAGCAATACCTCGCAAAATTGGAACGTGTGTGTGTGCTATTATCAATCTTGAGTTTCATATATATTTTTAAGATCAAATTCTGCTAGTAAACTCAAAGTCAAGATTACTATCAAGCACTCCATAAGTCTACTTTTCAAACACTTCTCCACTAATGTAATTATTCCCTAGACTTGGGTCAGAAGGTCTTCTTAAGCTTATAATGTCAGGCCTTTGGTGTTTGGCTTCAAAGAAAAGATAGGATAGCGCAAAGAAGAGAGTATAAGCATTTTACAGTTCACATTTGTAGCACAAAATTGAGCTTCTCTTCTTTTTTTCTTTTTAGCCTAGGCCACTTTGGGTCTTATTTATTCATTTTTTTTCAAGGATTTTTATCTATCTTTTTCTTCTCTCATTCATCATTTTTTTCAATAATAAGCTCATCTAAATGTAGCAATTAAAGTGCATCTAATGAGAATCATTATACTCCCTTTAGGTAAGGATGATTTTTTTATTTTTCATTTAGGCTCATAAAGGTGGGTATAATGAGTTTGCCAAAAAAAATTGTTGAATGGAGGCTAATTTCCATTCTTATTCATTTAAGCTCAAAGAGGGACACTAGTGGTATATATAGACAAGGTATGCTCGAAAGGCTCAAACGTTCCAAGGATCGCCTAAATCATATCCAAGTCAAGTTCATAATTATAAAATTTTGCCTCAAAGTGCCCTCAAATTGATTTTAGAGTGCTCTAAGATGCTCAAGACAAATCATAGTCAACCGCATTTTTCACTTTCCTATATAAATTCCACTCAATCATGACTCAGACGTGCATCAAAATGTTCCTCAATTTTGACATATTAACTCAACCCAAGATATTCACCAACAAGTCAAAATTTTCTAAACTCTAATTGAGATGGAGATTATTTTCATCATGTATTACAGTTGCAAGTTTCATTCATGTATTTCTTAATGAATAACTCAATTTTCACCAACAAATAACTTTAATATGCTCAAGAACGACTTCGTACCACTCGCTAAAATATCATGCAATAAAAGTAGTAGCAAGAGAACAACAGTACTCAGTAAAGACCCCCCCCAAACTTAGTATGTGCATTGCCCTCAATGTACAGAAAACAATAAGTGCAGATCCCGCTATGGTGGTGGGTCTGGGTAATATGGTTCCTGTGGCTGGTGTGGCTGGTATGGCTGGTATGGCTGGACTGTAGGCTGTGGTGGGAATGGAATGTACGGGAAACCCTGTGCCAAAGCAGAGTTCCATGCAGCTTGATACTGCAAGAACTCCATATTTTGCTGATATAATTGCTGGTGGCCCCATCGGAGTTCATGTCGTATCTCCTGCAACTCATGATGGAGGGATTCCATCGTAATTGAAGTATGCACTGTAGCAGCAGATGATGATGGTCCAGGAAGGTGGCTGCTGCTAGATCGTGGTTGTGCCATCCGTCTGACTGTGGCTGGTGCAGGATGATCGACCACGAGCAATGCCTTCGGTGGAATTGCCTCTTCTGCGGAGTCCCAGGCAACTGCCGCATACTTGCACAACGAGGTGATAGTGGAGGGGCATGGCATACCAAAAGTGGGAGGCCGTGAGTGTAGTTCCGGATGGCTGCCTCGACAAGACATCCGAGATCGATCGTGAGTCCGGTAACTATGGCATATACAAGTATAGCTCTGTCCTTTGTGACTTCCGATGTATGAGTCGATGGCATGACTCAAGCTACTATAAATGAAAACCAAGCCTTGGGCTCCTCCTTCAGATCCGATATCAGTACCAGTTCCGTCGGCGTTCAGTCGCCATCGAGTTCCCTCTACACATATGGTTGACAAAATAGCATCCAAGTCAATGTGATTCCGGCAATATATGGTATAGTCATCCTCCAGAATGTTTGGCATGTTATATAGTGCATTGACAGCCTGTGAATCAAAGAGCACTGGTTGTTGCCGTACAGAGACAACGTTGGCTTCAATTTGGTGCTGTGCCCGGAGGTTGGAGTAAAACTTCCTGACTAAAGAAACCACCGCATCTCGTGGTTGGCTAACAAAAGTATACCACTCTCGCCGGAGTGCCTCTTGGATCACAGCACAACCGAGCTTGCTCGTGTCCATTCCCCGTTCCCGTATCAGATTAAATTTTGCAGCTTCCTTATTTATGAACATGTAGGAGTCAAACTCCTCACGAGCGGGAACTGGCTGCTTTTGCTTGCGCTTTGTGCCATCCCTAGAATCAAAATTACCAAAACCACTACTGTGATGTCCGGATTAATTAATAATCTTTTATTGAGTTTAATTATGGTGTTTATAGGATATGTCGGGATTTAATTCTTGGGCATTGGACCTTGGATCGGAGTTGGGATAAATGATTTCGGGATTGAATTTATAATGTTAATTAAATTGAAGGAGATTCTTAAATTCTTGGGAATGTCATTTTTGGTCCGAGATTTGAATAAATAATTTCGGGTTGAACTTGTGATATAAATTAAATTAAGAGGGATTTTCTTGCAACAATATATTAGTTGATTTAAACTAAAATAGTAATTGAAGAATTGTGAATGAGTGATGTTTACATTAAACTAGGGATTAAAATAAAACACACAATACTCCATTTTCACACACAAAAATCGGCACTTTCCTTTCCCCCACCATTCTTGCGCCGTTCTTTTTACGCCATGAGAGAATAACCGATTTCAGCAACTTCAAGCACGGTTCTGTTCGATTTCTTGATAGGAAATCGTGCCTAGTACCTCAATCGTCTCTTTCCCTTGTGTTTTTGTATTGTTGGGACAATATTTTTTTAGTTTTAGGGACAAATGGGTGGTCGAAAAATCTGTTCTTGCTGGGTTCGAATCTTGCTTTTATTTTGTGGGGCGAATTTTTATGCATTTTGGGGGCAAGAAAGTATGTTTTGTTGGTCCAATTTTTATGTTGTAATTGGTTCGAAAATACTGCTGATTAGGGTTCAAAATTTCAAGCAATGGTTCGAAAATTTCAGCTTGTTTTGGTTCCATAAGTTGCTAATTAAGACTCAAAGTCCTGCTACTATTTTGGTGCTAATATCTTGATTGTTGGGTTATATGTTGAATATTTGTTACTAAGTGTTAGTGGGTGTGTGAGGCGTGAGTTAGTGTGTGCATACGTGCGTGTGTAGTGGTGCTGAGTGCGTGCGTTTGTTGCGGTGTGTGTGTGTGTAAATCACTGATGTTACGTGGTTCAAATTCCTGCTGCATTAATGGTTCGAAAATCATATGGTGTTGGGTTTAAAAGTTATTGCTGTTTTGTTCAAAATTATGATGTTCTTGGTTCAATTTTCATGCTCATGAGGTGTTTGATAATATGTCTAAATGGTGTCCAAGTGTTGACCTAAAGCCTTGATCATTTGGTGGTGAAAATCCTACACTTTCCAACTAATAAAAGCATCATAGTGTCTTGGTGAGTGATTGGGCAATGGTATGAGATGTTTGTGAGTTGTGTGTGATTATATGAGATAAAATTTGGGAATCTTGTTCTAACCTTATAATGGATGTTAAAATTAAATTAAATGAATATTTGTGACTTGCACGCTCATTTTATATGATGATTATGTTTTGAAGAATTCTTGAACAATGAGTTAAGGTTATATATTTTGAACCTTAGTAATGTAAATATTACATACTTGAGTTAGTGATAACTCGAATAAATGGAAGGTAATGGCTTGTTTGTGTGGTATATGGGGTATGCTAATTGAGATTGAGTATATTATATTGAATTGAAGTGGAAATGCATATAAATGATATCAATTGTATTATTAATGAACTAGTTGATGAATTGACATTCAATATAGATACTCAACGGTCTCAGAGCGTCAAAGGTGGCTTGTTCATGTCGTCGACTATAAGGTACTAATAGGCTTAGATTTTGAGTGTTTTTAGCTGTAATTTCTTCCCATTTTTCGTACTTTTTCCTGGATGATATTATGCTTTTTGGTGTTTATTTGTCTATTTAGGGAAAATTAGTTGGAAATGGAAGAAATGAGATAAACTGAAGAAAAATGGCGAAATCGAGGCGAGAAAGAGTTGAAATTGAGGAAGTTGGATTTTCGGAGTCTCGATCGATCGAGAATATTTCTCGATCGATCAAGCCAGGCAGTGTGCTGAGAAGAAAATAATTAGAAGTCTAGGTCGATCGAGATTATTTCTCGATCGATCGACCAAGGCAGAAACTTCAGAGCCAATTTTATCGAAGGCTCGATCGATCGGAAGGAAATCTCAATCAATCGAGCGAGGCAGTGAGTTTCAAAGGCTGACGTGAACAGTGCACCGATCGATCGGATGCAATTCTCGATCGATTGATACGCAAATCCGGGAAAATCTTATCTTCCATTTTTGAATGGATTTTCGGGGGATAAAAGAAAAGATCATTTCCATACAAGAGATACACCATATCAGACGCCAATCCTCTCAAAAATAAGGAACCCTAGCCTTCGCCTAGCACCGCCGAAGGAGATTCAGTCTCCGTTCTTCGTCCAAAGTCGAGCCAATCCATTCCGGAGTGCAAGGAAGGAGCAAGAGAAGAGATTTCGGTGCTACGCACGGATTTATTCCGCCGTTTATCGTATTTCTAGACTCTAATCTATTTCATTTTGATTTCCAATTGATGTTTTTGAGGTCGAGAGACGATTAAACTCTTTTGTATTTGATTTGAAATATTTTTAGTTTATTCTATCGAGTTTTAGTTTCGTTGTGTTTGATTATTGATTCAATTGTGTTTGAGTGCATTGATTACTATTGTTCATAAATTAATTGCTTGTGTAGATCAAAGCCTAGCTAACTTTGATTGAATCTGAGAGTTATAGCCGAGATCGAGAGATAACGTTGTAACACGCTCTATTAATTTATGATGTATGTTACGATTGAGATCGAGAGATGATATCGCATACGTGAGAACTTTGAATCGAGAGATTTAGAGTAACAAGGTTTTGATGATTTATGCAATATTGAATTAGTAAATAGGTGCACGAGAGTGACTTATTCTAATTTAATGTTAGTTTCTTTACAGCTCGAGAGAGTGTATCGAATAATAGCGAAAACATTTCACCTTTAGAATCAATTGGTTGCTAATTTGAGAATTCAGTTGAATCATTAAAGATAACATAGTTGAACGACGAGCTTGATAAATTTCTCGAGTGACTTACCTTTGCATATCCGGAATCATTCATTTTATTGTTTCTTGTTTTCATTTTTCGGTCTTTAGTTTAATTTGGCTTTAGTTAATCAACTTCTTAAATCGTAGGCTAAATATAATTTCTCTAATCTTATTTGGTACTTATACATTAGTCCCTGTGGATTCGACAACCCCTACTTAAATTTCACTTTACTAAAACTTGACAACCGTGCACTTGCGGTAGTATCGCGTCACATTCTAAGAAAATCTTTTGTTTAAAAATAAAGCGATCAGGTACGTAGTGACGTACGGGCAGGTATACTTATTATGAAGTACTTACACATTCATATATATTCATGAATTATTAAATGTCATGATGGAACGTAAGAAATGTATATGTGTGTTATATGTGGCATGGTGGATACGTATTTGTACGTGATCCGAAAATATGAATATGTATATATGTATGTGTGGTATGGGGGATGCGTAGTTATACGTGATCCGAGTATACGAGCTGAGTATTGATGCCTGGGTCATGATCAATATGAGAAAATGTCAAGAATGAGATAGATTGATAGGCAGGATCATATGCGATATGAAATTGTTTATGATTAAGCATAAATAATAGATATTGTGACTTTATTGAATTTATTGCATTGGTGAGTATCATGTTTTGAATAACGATACTGAACTTGATGTTTATGAAAGTGTATAAGATTGAAACAGGAACAGTTCGTGAAAGCTATACTGGTCGGGATTGTACAGGGAGTATATTTTATGGGTTTGAATAATTTAAACTGTTGTATTACAGTTTCGTATATTCATGTGTGAATGATTATTGAATTGGATTATGCTCACCCTGTGTGGGGGCTGTTTCTATTGAAACAGGTATAATAGGTACAACGTTGTCTCGGGAAGAAAGCTTGAACCCATGGGAAATAGTGCTCGCAGGATTATAGTAATGGTACATGTCAACTATGCATTGAGAATTGATTCATTGATTTGTTGCTCGTATGTGAGCAACTGGAATTGTGTATATGGACTGTATAATAGTGTTGAAGTCCTCTTTTATATAGTTGATTGATGTGCATGTTATTTTGAGGAGCATGTGCTATACGATTTTAGTGATGACGATAAATTCATATCTTGCTAGTGTTGTGACTTCCCTGGCTGGGAAATGTTGTCTTTAGATTATGGTGTTTTATATTGAGGGTTGTTATAATTGTGTATTTTCTGGGATAGTCCAATTTGTGGGGAGACTCTGCCCAAATTTTTATAAAAGTCTTGGGGATTATGGAATGCATGTATTGATTCTTTTAATGAAAAGAAATTTTTACATACTCAAATGACGTCATAATTGCATTATTGACGTGTTGGGACGTTGGGGTCTTACATTAGTGGTATCAGAGCAGTGGTTAGTCTTTGGGATGTTTAAGGGCCTAGGGATGTGTTGATATATAGCACATGATTTAAGCATGATTGCGGTTTTGTGTTAGTGTGGCAAGATGTTTATATGCTTATGTGCATAGTATGATATGAGATTATGGAAATTGTTATTATTGCTAACCAATGTGGTTGCAGGGACGTATGGCATACGATGAATGTGATAGTAAGAATAACCGGTGATGCCAATGAACGCACGCACTTGATGTAGTATTTTTGTGGAGTACAAGAGGCCGGTAACATAAGTGATACCATATTACTGATTGAGTTGATGATTGTGATATTGTGTCATTGGATGAGCGACAAAATGATATACTATGTTGTTAATAATTTGATGCTGTATATGTGTAGATTGAAGTGTATGCACGCCATATCTGTATACAGTACTGAGTAAACATAAATTGCAGGAGAAGTCAGAAAGTGAGATATGATATCTGAGGATAGGAAATGATAGACAGTACTGTGCTGTTGGAATATGACAACAGATGATGTGACAATCGGGTATGTGTATGTCATTTACATGATGACATAGCTACGTGACAATGTATTAGAGCTGATTCAATCGTTCCTGTTTATTGTATAATGTATTGATGATTGGTGATCCTTGTGGATGGTGATTTATGATTAAGTGATGTGACAGGGTCACTGCCGACGAGCGAGTGATGTGTTTATTTATAGGTCGCCACTAGAGTGTGCGATGTGATTATGTTGTGTGAATGTAGAGTGGGGTCACCGCTGAGGCGAGTGATGTGTATATATGATTTGTGGGTCGCCGCAAGTGCGTGCGATGTGTTAATATGATATATGGGCCGCCACTGATGAGTGAGCGATGTGATATTGGGTCACCACTGACGAGTGAGTGATGTGGTCTCCGCTGATGAGTGAGCGATGTGATTTGGGTCGCCACTGAGGAGTGAGCAATGTGATTTGGGTCACCACTGACGAGTGAGTGATGTGGTCGCCGCTGATGAGCGAGCGATGTGATTTCGGTCGCCACTGAGGAGTGAGCGATGTGATTCGTGTCACCACTGACAAGTGAGTGATGTGGTCGCCGCTGGCAAGCGAGCGACGTGTATATTTCAGGGTCAATGCTAAGATAGAGCATGTGACGTGTATATTGATATTGAGTCGGTGCTAGGGAGAGCATGCGATGTGATTATTGTCGGGATCAACACTATTGAGAGTGTGCAATGTATTTTATGTGCCTCCACTATAGAGGGATGGTGATGAATATACGTTGATTTAAACTGACCTTGTTGAATTGACGTATTGTGATAATCAAATGTACAGGTGAAAGCGATCATGGAGAGAGTGGATGAAGAGACATTATTGTTTTCTTTCATTTTTATTGCAATGGATGCAATAGCGGGGCGTGATTGATACCGATATATTGATGACATTTATTGGCGAGATGATCGTATGATTATATTGTGATATTTGAGATTTATATTATTTACCGCTATCGTATCGAAGCGATGGAAATATTGTGAATGTCGAGGCAATGAATATTTTTGGACAGTCATGTTATTGATGATGAGTATATCAATTGTGTATTGATATGAAATTATATTTTGTGGAATATTTATGGAACAGTGGCAGTTTAAAGGATCGAGTGTGGATCCACTATGTACAGTAAGTGTTTACATCTTATTGTTTTAAGAATGTTATTTTATTCATTGTGATTATGGATATTATATGGGTGCCAGTAGTGGCGATGATATTGTGCATGCCCGTAGTGGCGATGAGGTTATGCATGCCAGTGTTGGCGATGGGTATTGATATTTTGCTATTGGGTTAGCAATGAATATTAGGGTGCCGTCATTGGGCGATGAATATTGATGTGCTGCTATTATGTTAGCATGAGTATCAGTGTACAGTTATTGTTCTAGGATGTATATTGATGACGTGTTCATTTCAGATAGCTCTGGACATTCTGCTATTGTTGTTCCTTGGGTACATGAGATGTAGGCCCAAGAGGATATTGGAATCTTCCAGAGGTACAAGAAGTCGAGGTAAACTATTACGTTTGATTTGGCGTGTTAATATATGTTGATAGATGCTGATTGCATTATCTCAGTTGAGTTCTATTGATTTTGAGAATCGATTGTACAGATGGAATAACGGAGAATGATTATTGCTTGAGATGCTATTTATTACTGTGAAAGCATGCTAGATTAGTATGTGGTAGGATTAATAATTTATTAATCATATGTGGTATTGAGATGAATGTAATCATGTAGACATAAGATTAATCAGTATGTCATGGTATGATATGGAATGTCACGGGTTGACTTGAAATCGCTACGAATGTCCTGTGTGGACGTGTGATCATCGTGAACGCTGCGGGTCGACGTAGTAAGTACGGAATAATGACAACACTGATAAATAATCATGTGGTGATTAATGATGAGTTAGACATGATGTGATAAACAATATAATGATGTCATAATGAGAATACATGGGATATATGAGCATTCACTTTAGATGATTTATCATTTTAATATTGTGTTAAAAAAACTGGAAGGCATATAAATGATGATATATGCGATGAGACTGATGTATGAGGAATCATGAATACATACCACACTATGATATGTTATTCATTCATGAAATAGTGCTTTGTTGAATAAAGGAATTACATCATTGAGGCATGAAAGTGATTCTTATGTTGAATTTCAATCACAAAGATATGTGATAGTATGCTGTAGCATGTTGTGTATAGGATTGCGTGAAACTTGTGATGCATGGAATTAATGTTCGATGATGGAAACATTATGAATATCCAAATGCGTAACTGACAAGGTATGTGGTTATGTTATGAGTATTTGAGGAATGCTAATGAGTTATTTTGTACTTGTCCCATGACAGCTGATAGTTGGGTGATGAAATGCGGAAGTTGATGCTTAAGAGCATGTGAGTACTGTGATGAGCATGATACTATGATGCTATTGTGTATTGTAGATGATTCCATCTACAAAGGTATGATACGAATTATTCGATATTGATGTTGACGCCTTGTTTTAGATGGAGTATAATCGTGACATATGAATATTGATGTTAGGCCATTCATCATGAATTGATATTGATGATCTGTGGTTGTTGGTGCGTATAATGTGGATATATGTATGTGAGAATTACTAATGGGTTTCTAGTAATTACTTTACACCAGATAATAACCAGGAGATGATATATGAGAGGTTGATGTGTACCGCTACTTCATACGGACAATGGTGGTGATGTGGTGATGTTGGTATAAGTTGCATACAATTGCAACCACACAGGTATGAGGTTATTTATATGATAAAAAGTTGGTGTATTGTCATACATTCTGATATAGGCATGATATGCCTGGATTGATGATTTAGTGATTATATGATGTGTACTATAATGAAAGTAAACTGTGACGGATTTAGATCTTGTGCAAGGAAACTGTAACGATGCGAGTACTCAGGTACTGAAGTATGACAAGAAGTGCTTGATTGCTAAGCACTGTAAGTGTTGGCTTTTATGAACTGCTAGCAATTCTCTTGATA
The DNA here is from genome assembly GCA_907163345.1 of Haberlea rhodopensis. NCBI lineage: Eukaryota > Viridiplantae > Streptophyta > Magnoliopsida > Lamiales > Gesneriaceae > Haberlea > Haberlea rhodopensis. The sequence goes on from CAJQUN010000077.1 coordinate 589,323, forward strand.
AGTTAATTATAGGAATGAGCTTTTGAAATGCAAACAAAATTGAACAGGTCAAGTATGATGTTAACCTTGTATTGATTTACATGAATAGAGGAATTCATATGTTAGCTTATTAAATGCTAATGTTGGGATAGAGTAAAGTGATGTGATTTACAGTCTTACCATTGTCGGGATTTAATTCTTGGGCATTGGACCTTGGATCGGAGTTGGGATAAATGATTTCGGGATTGAATTTATAATGTAATTAAATTCAAGGAGATTAATAAATTCTTGGGAATGTCATTTTTGGTCCAAGATTTGAATAAATAATTTCGGGTTGAACTTGTGATATAAATTAAATTAAGAGGGATTTTCTTGCAACAATATATTAGTTGATTTAAACTAAAATAGTAATTGAAGAATTGTGAATGAGTGGTGTTTACATTAAACTAGGGATTAAAATAAAACACACACTACTCCATTTTCACACACAAAAATCGGCACTTTCCTTTCCCCCACCATTATTGCGCCGTTCTTTTTACGCCATGAGAGAAGAACCTATTTCAGCAACTTCAAGCACGGTTCTGTTCGATTTCTTGGTAAGAAATCGTGCCTAGTACCTCAATCGTCTCTTTCCCTTGTGTTTTTGTATTGTTGGGACGATATTTTTTGAGTTTTAGGGACAAATGGGTGGTCGAAAAATCTGTTCTTGCTGGGTTCGAATCTTGCTTTATTTTTGGGGCGAATTTTTATGCATTTTGGGGGCAAGAAAGTATGTTTTGTTGGTCTAATTTTTATGTTGTAATTGGTTCGAAAATACTGCTGATTAGGGTTCAAAATTTCAAGCAATGGTTCGAAACTTCAGCTTGTTTTGGTTCCATAAGTGGCTAATTAAGACTCGAATTTCTGCTACTATTTTGGTGCTAATATCTTGATTGTTGGGTTATATGTTGAAGATTTGTTACTAAGTGTTAGTGGGTGTGTGAGGCGTGAGTTAGTTTTGCATACGTGCGTGTGTAGTGGTGCTGAGAGTGTAAGGACCCCCGTGTCCTTAACCCGTTATTAGTGTATTAATCCATACCATTAGTGCATATAATCATAATATCATGGGGAAAAGCCATATGCAAGTACAACACCATATGCTATCCAGAAAATTTCTTGCATTCAATCCACATAGTATTCAAATCCCCCAACCGAGATTACATATATGACATGCACCCTCATAATACACTAACATGCTCTCAGTTCATTTAACAATCCCATATTTAATTGCATGCAACCATAAATGAATAGAGAAAAGTCGTAGCTCATTTATACATTCCATATACACGTAACACGTACTCACATGAGAGCACCCAATGAATAAGCGTGTATCTAATGTATAAAATACCCTACCAGATACCGTTACTGGTACTTCAATCCTGGAAGCACGTCCCAAGCACAACTCGATCTCAACTCTGGATCTGTGTACTTATTCACCCAGCTCTGGTACCTCGATCCTGGAAGTACCTCCAATCAATAGTCCGAGCTCAACTCCAAGGCTGCTGCTACACCTGTATCAGCTACCCCAACAGAGACAGCCCCCACACGGGGTGAGCATACCAATACCACAAATCCACTAATCCAAATATTGCAGTTCATTATTTATAGAATGTAAATGCCATGAGTATAACTGATACTCCCTGGATGGTATCAGCATCATCCGGGATCCCCTGTGTTGTCCCAGTTCTCAAAATAACCAAACGCATCAAATTCCCAAACCCAGTTAATCACCACATAGATTAACCAATATCATTTCTATTATGCCAATTCCCTAATCAATATGGTAAAATTATTGCGTAAAAGACCATAGATATAGCATATATCTACCCAATGGTTCCATGTTCCTATTTCATTGCTCGCTCCACAATATCGGCGTTTCAAACCCCACGCACGCTCAACAATAGCGGCGTCATAACCAATGGTCGCTCAACGGCGACAACAACTCAATCATTGCTCGCTCAAGGCGGCACCATATAATTCCCAATGTATTTCCATTTATCGCATTTACCATACACTATACACTTCTCTATCCATTTATAGTAAGTACCATATATCATGCATTTCAATATCCATTTATTGCAACTTCCACATACCATACATTTCCTTGTCCATTTATTGCAATTATCACATACCATACATTTTACAGTTGCAACATTATAATAGGCCATGCTCGTACGTCATACGTACCTTATAGATCCGTAGTTCGAGTCCAACCTCGCCTGAGTCCCACGACCCGATGAATCATGTGCTAACACATAAATAGTTCACAATTAAACATAAGCATGAAACCACGTGCCCAAGCACATTCATAACCCCCAAACATATCGTCAATCAATGACGATTACCAAAACAAAAGTCCCACGGCTAAGCATGCATAATACCCAAAATATTCCATTTTACCAGCTTAAAAGATAGCCAAAAACCCAACCGAGAATTTCGTTTTATAAAACTTTGGCTCCAACCAATCCATTTTAAAAGTATAGCATTCCCATTGGAATGTAGACATTGCCCCGGAAACGGCCCCTTTAAACCTCGGTTCCAAAATCCCGACATTTTCCAAAAATTTCAAAAAAACAAAATCCTGCAAGCCGCGATCGATCGCCTCAAACATCGCGATCGATCGCCTCCAACCAGTGGCCAAAATCGCCTACTCGCGATCGATCGCTTTTCCTCGTGATCGTTCGCCAACCTGCTCGTGATCGATCGCCTAAACCATGCGATCGATCGCCTGCACTATTCATCGCCTTCAAAAACACAGCTGCACGTCGCGGTCGATCGCCTCACCTTGGCGATCTATCGCCACCTGCGATTTTCTGAAAATTCGAGCTTCCATTGTGTTTTTCACACCCAAACTCAAAACCAACACCCTAAACACCTTTAACACCTCAAATACTCCATTTAAAACCAATAATAACTCTACAAAAACAACTTTTAATTTTTCAACCAAAAATCCCTAAATTCAAAACCCACCAAAACCTCAACCAAAATCTACAATACTACTACATAATCGAAGACAAAGACGAGGGGAAGACAAATACCTGATCATCTTCGAGAAAACCGGCCTCGAGCCAAGCTACCATCGATTTTCCCATCATGGGAGAAGAGGGAAATGGGGGGGAAAGGAAGGGTTAGGCGTAGAGAGAGAGAGAAGAGAGGGAAGGGTTCCATGCCAAATGACGGAATATCGAGTCCACTTGGTATATATAGTACCAAAACTCAAAAATACCAATCCCTTCACAAATACATCATGATTCATTAAATATCATCTATTTTCAAAAATCCTCTATCTAACCTCAATTCCCATTATCAGCCCCAGTACAAAGTACTCCGGACTCCAAATCCCACCAAAGACCAAATTCCAAGGTTATCACCACGACGAGAATACAATCTCATCCCTTGGATCCAACGACTCCAAAAACAGGATTTAAAATCCACGGGAGTCCCAAAACCGCAATTAATACACAATTGCTACAATTAAAATCCATTAAGGATTATCTCTACATCGGGATTAATACCAATAATTCCCGGGTATCACAATTATCCCCCACTAACAAAATTTCGCCCTCGAAATTTACACCGGTGTACTCCACGTAACACCAGGACTACACAACAAAAAAAAACCACAACCCCGATTCTGGACCACATCAGAATCGAATTAACAACCGCGAGGACACCAACCTCGCACCAAGCTTTAAAATAAAGCAAACGCCAAAACCAACACAAAATCCAAAGGATAATAACATACCTCGATGCGAATCATCCCAGAAGTCAGTCTACCACGACTGCAAATCAACCAAATCTTCCTTGGTCCTGACATAGATATCTCCCCATGATATCTCCATCACTTGCCCACGATGCTTAACACGCATCGTTATGATGAGGACTACTAGCATACGACAGTATACTCACAGTAAACCCGGTTCCTGCTTTCACCCCCATCTTCTCCAAATGAGTAGTTGCACCACTTGAACACGGATCGGGCAACCCACGGTCACCGATCCACACAAAGCACATCTCAGAAGATGTTTACACCATTGTGTTCCAAGAAATCATATCTTGGTCCCGACACACCATCAAGACTCCACAAAGTCTCAAGTTCCACAGAGGTCATGCAAGAAAATCAATTGCATTCCCGCCACACGTGTCAACCACGACACTAAACAAACCCGAATCCTGGCCCCACATAGGAGACTGTACTGAATATGATGTTTCAGAAAGCGGAAATAATCTTCGATGCGTTTTGTTACTTAATTAAGATTTCATGGGTGATTTAATGGAAACATGATCTAGTTTATGGGCATCGTGGGGGAAACGATGAGAGAAATGTGAGACAAGTATTTTTTTAAAAAAATTGTACCAGTTATGGGTTGGAAACAGTTCTACCAGTGGCCCGGTTGTAACTATCCAGATTTTGGATCGATAAAGTTCTATGGGTGTATCCATGGAACAAGAACCAATCTGATTAGGAACCCGACAAGTCAGGTTCTTTACAGGGATTCACTGGCGTTCCTACCTTGAAGTAGCAATGACTCTCCGTTGCTACATTGAAGTCTAGGGATTCATTGACATCTCTACCTTGAAGTAGCAATGGCTCTCATCAAATGAATATATCTCTAGGAATGGAGCAATGGTCTCCGTATAAAAAAATATAGCGCTGGGAATGATAAATGTTTTAGATGTAATAAGACAATATTTTGCAATCCTCTAAAGGTATCAGGTCCGAGTAGATTAATTTAAAAAGTCAAGTTCAACTAGAGTACCAAAAAACCATGACAATAATTTATAGTATTCATTTACACATGTGAGTTAAGATTCTGCTCAATACATTTGACCTTAAAGTGGATATGTGATATCCCCGAAATAATTATATGCAATTTGGGCATTAATTATGTTTATGTAGTTAATTATGGTGATAATTAATATATGTGTTAGAATTAATTATCTTGGTGAAATGCTTAGTCACATGGTAGGCGTGACCCGGTAGAGCGTTTCATGGTGCATGTTATGCATGTGGGAAATTGGGTGTTTTCATGGGTTAAATATGATGGTTAATGATTATTTGGTGAAGCATGGTTTTAATTGGAGTTTGGTGCATTTTAGTAAAATGCTTTTAAAATATCATGTTGGGATGTTTTATACATCATGGTAATTGTTGGGGTTCAATTTTTAATTTAACTCCCACCACAACCCCTTATTACCCCACTTTACCAATCACTTTATCAAAATCCCCAACTCACTCTCCAAACCCTACTTTCCCTTCCATTTTCGAATTTTGGCTTCAAGGAGAGGAGAAATCCTTGCAAAAAAACTTGATTTGTGGGATTTATTGTGAGATTTGGAGTCCCAAAGAGGTTGGATACCTCCTTGGTATTTTTATGGTGTTTGGTCTAGTTTTGATATGGTTTAGGTTGATTTGGAAATGGGTTTGTTATTGGTTGGTATTATTTTTGGTTGGGTGTTGAATTTTTGGTAGTATTGAAGTGTGTTTTGAAGTTTATGGTGTTTTGGTATTGTTGGTTTATGGGTTTTTGAATTGGTTTAGTTTGGGGAGGAAGAAGTGTGAACAGTGCCCGAAAATCCCGAGTTCAGACTTCCGCGATCAATCGGGACATTCTCCCGATCGATTGCGAGCACCAGGGGAGGCACCAGTAAGCTTCCGCGATCGATCGGGAGTTTGGCGAGATCGATCGGCGAAGCCGTGATCGATCGGCACAAACTCAGCAATCGATCGTGGATTGGAATTTTTCGTTGGCTTTGGCAGTGTAGTCTCGCGATCGATCGGGGCTTGATGGCGATCGATCGCGAGACACCAAAATTTGTGTTTTTGGTTATTTTTGTGGAATTTTGGTAGACTATAAACCATCCCAAGTACCAACAACTTCAAGGAGATAAAGTTCTTCAACTATTCCACTTTTGAGACTAAGGTACGTAGTGAGACGTACGGGCATCGGACGGTAAAATGTGTTCTACGCTTTTGGCTATATATATATCGTGGACAAGTGTGGATTACGAAATGTGTTGATATATATTGAGATAATGGTGATGCATTATGATTGTGGACTCAAGTGTTGTGTTTATTTAAATGTGGTTGGAAATGCTTGATTGTTCCGGTAGTTGTTATATACGAGCGAGGGAGGTACTTGCCGCTGTCATATGAAGCGATGGTAATATGATATTTGCCGCTGTCATGTCGAAGTGATGTACATGCCGCTGTCATTGTCGAAGCGAGAGATATCATATGATGCCGCTATATGTCGAAGCGAGGGGTCCTAAAATTCCGTTGTTGTAACAGGACCGGAACAGTCACATTTCTAGTGATTAATGTGGAATATTGTGGTTATAACTGGAACGTGGTATCGATCATTATATTATGAACTAATGATTTTGTGTATGAGTTTATGAAACAGGAACAACAATGAAAAATGTGCTAATGTTGTAAATCAGGGAGCATACATACATATATCTCATGCAATTATTTATGTTATTGTGCTTGGATTTTGTTGAATAGTGATGTATATGCTCATGGTGAGTTGTTCCTGTAGGTACACCTTTTGGACTTGGAGGGCTATGGGCTGGGTTGAGGCAGTGAGCTACGAGGAGCATTAAGAAATTATGATACAGGATTTTTGGATAGTCTCTACCCTAGGAGTAGTGTACATCTATAGTATTAACATTCATTATTGGGAATGTAATTAATTAGCTTTTGGAATTTTATTTTTGGCTTGTAATTCTGTTAGCTCAAGGCTACAACCGGAACCATAAGCTGTCTTTAATGCATGTTAGCCCTATTTATTTATTTTTACACTATTAAGGTAGAGAGACCTTACATTAGTGGTATCAGAGCAGTGGTTAGAGAACCCGGGAATGAGTGAAGGGTAGCCTTAGCAATAGGTTGGCTAGGTGCTCTTTTTTTAAACATGTTTAGTGCATATAGAGTATATAAATGTTATACTAACATGTTTTGGTTATTGTTGCTCATGTTATCTAACGGCGTATTATATGAACTGTTTTTGGTGCTATTTTAACCCTTGTGTTACAGCATGGCAGCAAATATCGATATAGGAGATGCAGTGAGTGTTAATGCAAGTGCTGGGCGTACAAATCCTCTACCACCGCCAGCTTTGGGCGAAGAACCGTCTGAACAACAGTTGTTGCCCGGGGAACTGAACTTGACTCAATTTCTTGCATACCGACCCCCGATGTTTGAAGGAACTGAGACAGGGGAACATGCCGAAGAGTGGTTAAAAAGGATGGAGCAAATCTTCGTGGCGGCTCCTTGTGCGAAGTCGGCCTGGATAAGGTTAGCAGAATTCCAACTGGCCAAGAAGGCACTAATGTGGTGGAAGACCACGGTGATAGAACAGGAGGCTCAAGGTCATGAAATAAACTGGAAGCTGTCCAGAACTAGATTTCTGACCCGGTACTTTTCGGCTGCTGCACAGGAAGCTAAGGAGGATGAATTTACTAACCTAAAGCAAGGTACTATGCCGGTGTCAGACTATGCTCTTCACTACTGTTCTTTGCTCAGATATGTACCTCATGTCGCCACAAATACTCAAGCAAAGATGACGCACTTCATGAAAGGCTTGAGGCCTGAATTGTATGATAGGGTGATCACTTATGGCCCTACTTGTTTTGATGACGCCCTTGCACGGGCCGAGCTGGCAGAATTGGGAGTGGGTGCATATCCGACTGTAGCGCCACCTCCAGTACCACCACAGAGATCGACCCCGGAAAACTTGAAACCAAGGGGCGACCATTTTAAGCCAAGGGGGAACTCATCAGCTTCCCGATTCAGTGGTAGACGGCCTGATGTGCGTGGAAGGGGAAATCGTGGGAATAATGGCCCGTCAAATAAGGGACATTCACAAGCAAGTAATTATGGGAGAGTTAGATGTTTCCTTTGCGGAGGACCCCACTCGGTTAAAGAGTGTTCTGCTTGTTTTGAATGTGGTAAGCATGGCCACTTTGCTTGAGAATGTCCTAATCGGGGAGGACAACAGAACACTATGGGGAGACCTTTAGATAGGGTAGTGCAACAAAGACCACCATTTGCACCGAGACCATTGGGAGGTCAGCCGTTGGGGCCACCTCAAGGGCAAGTGTACGCTCTGACTAGGGAGCAGGCTACAGCGGCTCTAGAGGAAGTGATAGCGGGTACGTGTCATTTATTTACGCACCCTGCTTTTATTTTGATAGACACAGGTGCGTCACACTCCTTCGTGTCGACGAGTTTTGTGGAGAGGCACCGCATATGCACGTCTCCGTCGCTCACGCCTCTTCTGGTCTCGACATCCACTGGAAATAGTATGATTGCTAATCGGTTTGTTGTTGACGGCCTCATTTATTTTGAGGCCAACTGATAGGGTTGAATATTACGCGTTTTTATGCTATGATATGTATATGTTTTCGTGTTGATTCTTGGATTATTTTATGGTTTATGGTATATATTTCTCTATTTCAGGAATCAATGTTGAAATGTAGGGAAAGGTGAATGAAATCAAGCTAAAATGATGAAATAATGAATAAAGTTGAAGAAAAGAGGAAAAAACCAGAATCCAAGACACATGTTGCTCCTTTCTCCTCAAATTACTATATGTTCGAGCCATGTTTTGGAAATGTGGTCCATATAAAAGTTGTAGAACTTTCTCTTATCTTTGCGTGGACAGCTGATTCATCAAATTTGGAGTTTGTATGAGAAGGTTACGGCCAAAATACGAAACTCACCAGAAGCTGAAAAAGGCGAAGAAAACTTTCTATGAAGCTCGATCGATCGAGCTAACATTTCCGATAGATCGAGAAGGGCTGAAAAGCCACGAATTCTTACTGGAAGGCTGGATCGATCGGCCACTTTTCCGGATCGATCGGGACGAGGAGTTTTCATTAAAATACCTTCCTTGTAGAGTTTGTATGCAAAAGGGAAGTCCATAATTCTTTCCCCTATATATTATACACAAGATTTTCAACCCAAAATAAGACTTTTAACCCTAGAAAAACACCTCATACAGCCTCCATCTCAGCCCCCTTTCCTTCACCATCTCACCTCACGTCCATCCCTTCTCCAACCCAACCACACGTCCACTTCATCCTTTCCCTCCACCAAGCAATCACACGCCTCCACCTTCTTCTCCCCTCACCAATCCTCACGCAGGCCTCCATCATTCTTCCACTCACCATACACACGTCCAACCCTTCTTCACCTTTCTATCATCTAACCTTCAACCTTTCACCCTACGATTTTGGAACATCTCCAACAAGGCGATTGAAGAACAAGATTGAGAAGGAAGCGAGAGAGGAAGCAAGGATCTACGAACGAAGTCGACATCGGGAGTTTATTCTTGTCTTTTAATATTAGTTTTTATTTGCTTTGATTTACTATGTTGAACTAATTTATTTATCGAGGCTAGGCGAACCTTTGTTATGAACCTTCGATTTGATGATTTAATGATTGAATTCTTATAGTTCTTTGCGTATGTTTTATGTTCTTCATGATTTTCGAGGATTGATCACCTTTGAATGATGTTAGTATCGTAATTGAGATCGAGAGATGATTTTATGATACTGAATTAATAACTCATACCATGGATTTCCGACCGAGATCGAGAGATGACGTCAAATACATGCGTGATAGCCATAGATATCTAGTAATTGAAAGCTAGGAGTTTTCATGGATCTTATGCAACATTGAATTGTTAAATAAGTGAACGAGAGTTACTTACTACAATTCGGTGTTAGGTTTAATATAGCTCGAGAGAGTGTATTAGATAAATTGGGAGAACTCGTCACCTTAGAAAGATTTGAATATTCAATCGAGAATTGTAGGGAATTGCATTGGTGAGCCAAAGTCTCGATAATCTTTTCTTGTGGATTTTTCTCGTTTACTTTGATTGACTTGGTTGGATTAGTAGTTAATTTTAATTAATTAGTCGTTAATTATAAATTAATTTTCGTAGGTTAAATATAGTTAAAAGACATCTTATTTGGTACTTGCTTGTTAGTCCCTGTGGGTTCGACAATCCGTATCTTCCTATCTATACTAAAACTTGACACCTTGCACTTGCGGTCTAAAATCGCTAGATTGGAATTTTCTGTTTAAAATAAAAGCGATCAGCAACGAGTTGAAGTCAGATTTGATTGTTCTGGTAATGTCAGACTTTGACTGCATTGTGGGTATTGATGTACTGAACAGGTATCAGGCAGTGGTGGACTGCAGACAGAGAACAGTTCGGTTTAGATCTGATTTGAAGGTTCAGTGGACTTTTTATGGGGATGGTTCCGGCTCAAAAATCCCATTGATATCGGCTATCAAGATGGCTCAATTATTGGAACGTGGGCATATGGGTTATCTTATTTATGCCATTGATGTTGCTGAAAAGAAGGAAGAGTTAAGGGTCGAGGACATACCCGTAGTCGGGGAGTTTGCCGATGTATTCCCGGAGGAGATTCCCGGATTTCCACCGGATAGGGAAGTCGAGTTTGGGATTGAATTACTACCTGGAACACCCGCTATTTCTCGTGCCCCTTACAGGATGGCACCGGCAGAGTTAAGGGAGTTGAAAGAGCAACTACAGGAACTCCTTGACAAGGGTTACATACGCCCCAGCGTATCACCTTGAGGTGCGCCTGGTGGCGAGTTGAAGAGTTTAGAATATCAGAGTGGAAGTGGGAACACATATCTATGGACTTCGTGACCCACTTGCCAAGGACTACCACGGGATATGAGGCGATCTGGGTGATCGTGAATAGATTGACGAAGGTGGCCCACTTCATCCCTTATTGTATGTCGTACACATCTTAAAGATGGCCCGATTGTATGTACGGGACGTGGTAAGGTTGCATGGGATTTCAGTCTCGATTGTGTCTGACAGAGACCCACGGTTCACATCACATTTTTGGGAAGGTCTCCAGTCAGCTTTGGGTACGGAGGTGAGACTGAGTACAGCTTATCACCCTCGGACAGATGGTCAGACATAGCGTATCATACAGACGCTCGAAGATATGTTGAGGGCATGTGTATTGGAGTTTGATACTCCGTGGCAAGATTCAATGTCACTAGTAGAGTTCTCTTATAATAACAGCTACCAGGCGAACATTCAGATGGCTCCATTCGAAACTCTTTACGGTCGACGTTGTAGGTCACCGTTGTACTGGGAGGACTTGACTAGTAAGACGGTCGGAGGACCGGATTTGATTCGAGAAATGGAAGAGAAAATCAAAGTATTCCGTCAGAAAATGAAAGCGGCTCAGGATAGGCAAGCAGCCTACGCTAATAAACGGCGGCGACCGTTGGAATTCCAAGTGGGAGATAAGGTCTTTTTGAAGATCTCACCTTTCAGAGGTAAGGTTCGTTTTGGTATGCGCGGGAAGTTGTCTCCGAGGTATGTTGGGCCATATGAGATATTGCAGCGTGACCGCTTTATTTTTAAACAGAAAATATTTCAAAGTGTAGTGTGAAGCAATTCTACCGCAAGTGCACGGTTGTCAAGTTTTAGTATAGTGAAATGGAAGTAAATGTTGTCGAATCCACATGGACTAATGTATAAGTACCAAATAAGACTAGCAAAATTATATTTAGCCTACGATTGAAATGGGGGTAGATTAATTAAAACAGGACTAGACTAAAGCACAATAATGAAATAAAATCAAAGGGTTCCGGATATGCAAAGGAAATTCGCTCGAGAAATTTATCTCGCTCTTCGTTCAACTATGTTCTCTTCAAAGATTCGTTTGAATAGGAAATTACTAAACAATTGATTCTTAAGGTGAAAGGTTTTCAATAATATTCAATACACTCTCTCGAGCTGTAAAGAAACTAATATGAAATTAGAACAAGTCACTCTCGTGCACCTATTTACTAATCCAATATTGCATAAATCTTCAAAACCTCGTTCCTCTAAATCTCTCGATTTAAAGTTCTCACGTATGCGATTTCATCTCTCGATCTCAATCTTAACATACACCATGAATTAATTTAGCGTATTATAACGTTATCTCTCGATCTCGGTTATAACTCACAGATTTCAACCAAAGTTAGCTAGGCTTTGATCTTAATAAGCGTTTAATTCATGAACATAAGAACTCAATCCACTCAAACATGAACGAATCAATAAATGAAACACGATTTCACTAAAACTCAATAAAATAAACTAGATTCAATTCAAGTCAATTACATAAGAAGTTTAATCGTCTCTCGACCTCAAAAACATCAAATGAGGATGAAAATAAAATAAATCAAAGTTTAGAAATACGATAAACGGCTGGAATGAATCCGTGCGTTGCACCGTGATTTCTTCTCTTGCTCCTTCCTTGCACTCCGGAAATTATTGGCTCAAGCTTGGACAAAGAACGGAGAAGATGGCTTCCTCTCGGCTCTTCCAGGCGGCGGCTAGGGTTTTGGTGTGTGTTTTTCGGTGGTTTTTTTGCCTCTTAGATCTGATATCTCATGATATGGAAATGATCCATATTTGTAGCCACCGAGAATCAATTCAAAAATGGAAGATAAGATTTTCCAGAATTTGCATATCGATCGATCGAGAATTTCATCCGATCGATCGGTGCACTGTTCACTTCAGTCTTTGGAAATCACTGCCTCGCTCGATCGATCGAGATTATCCTTCCGATCGATCGATCCTTCGATAAAATTGGTGCTGATGTCTCTGCCTCGATCGATCGATCGAGACAAAATCTCGATCGATCGGTGCTTTGAAAACTTTGCTTCTCAACACTCTGCCTGGCTCAATCGATCGAGAAATAATCTCAATCGATCGAAGCTCCGAAAAATCCAACTTCTTCATTTGCTCTCTTTTTCACCTCGATTTCACCCGTTTTCTTCATTTTAGCTCATTTCTTCTATTTCCGACTATTTTCCTGAAACAAACAAATAAACACCAAAAAACATAATATCATCCAGGAAAAAGTACGAAAAACGGGAAGAAATTACAGCTAAAAAGACGTAAAAACTAAGCCTATCACAGCGCATCGGTACTTTGGCTTACCGTTTGGCTCTACCGCCGTCATTGTCTGGTACATGACGTCTTCCATGTCTCTGTGTTGCGGAAGTATGAGCCAGATCCGTCTCATGTTTTACAGCCCTCAGAGGTTCAGTTGGGTTCAGATGTGTCCTACGTGGAACGACCGGTTAGAATTCAGGGTTGAGAGGATCGCAAACTTCGGAGCAAGGTGATACCGATGGTCAAGGTTCAGTGGGATCGCAGGGGTGTCGAGGAGGCCACGTGGGAGACGGAGCAGCACATGGTGTAGCACTACCCGGAACTATTTTCTGGTATGTGGTTTATGTTTAGTTTCGTTTGGGTAAGTGCATGCTATTTTGGGGTCGAAATCTTATAAGTAGGGGAGTATTGTGATATCCCCGAAATAATTATATGCAATTTGGGCATTAATTATGTTTATGTAGTTAATTATGGTGATAATTAATATATGTGTTGGAATTAGTTATCTTGGTGAAATGCTTAGTCACATGGTAGGCGTGACCCGGTAGAGCGTTTCAGGGTGCATGTTATGCATGTGGGAACTTGGGTGTTTTCATGGGTTAAATATGATGGTTAATGATATTTGGTGAAGCATGGTTTTAATTGGAGTTTTGGTGCATTTTAGTAAAATGCTTTTAAAGTATCATATTGAGATGTTTTATACATCATGGTAATTGTTGGGGTTCAATTTTTAATTTAACTTCCCCACAACCCCTTATTACCCCACTTTACCAATCACTTTATCAAAATCCCCAACTCACTCTCCAAAACCCTACTTTCCTTCTATTTTTGAATTTTGGCTTCAAGGAGAGGAGAAATCCTTGCAAAAAAACTTGATTTGTGGGATTTATTGTGAGATTTGGAGTCTCCAAGAGGTATGGATACCTCCTTGGTATTTTTATGGTGTTTGGTTTAGTTTTGATATGGTTTAGGTTGATTTGGAAATGGGTTTGTTATTGGTTGGTATTATTTTTGGTTGGGTGTTGAATTTTTGGTAGTATTGAAGTGTGTTTGAAGTTTTATGGTGTTTTGGTATTGTTGGTTTATGGGTTTTTGAATTGGTTTAGTTTGGGGAGGAAGAAGTGTGAACAGTGCCCGAAAATCGCGAGTTCAGACTTCCGCGATCGATCGGGACATTCTCCCGATCGATCGCGAGCACCAGGGGAGGCACCAGTAAGCTTCCGCGATCGATCGCGAGTTTGGCGCGATCGATCGGCACAAACTCAGTGATCGATCGCGGATTGGAATTTTTCGTTGGCTTTGGCAGTGTAGTCTCGCGATCGATCGGGGCTTGATGGCGATCGATCGCGAGACACCAAAATTTGTGTTTTTGGTTATTTTTGTGGAATTTTGGTAGACTATAATTGGCTTCTAATATTGATTTGTATGGTTGTATAGAACCATCCCAAGTACCAACAACTTCAAGGAGATAAAGTTCTTCAACTTCTCCACTTTTGAGACTAAGGTACGTAGTGAGACGTACGGGCATCGGACGGTAAAATGTGTTCTTACGCTTTTGGCTATATATATATCGTGGACAAGTGTGGATTACGAAATGTGTTGATATATATTGAGATAATGGTGATGCATTATGATTGTGGACTCAAGAGTTGTGTTTATTTATATGTGGTTGGAAATGCTTGATTGTTCCGGTAGTTGTTATATACGAGCAAGGGAGGTACTTTCCGCTGTCATATGAAGCGATGGTAATATGATATTTGCCGCTGTCATGTCGAAGCGATGTACATGCCGTTGTCATTGTCGAAGCAAGGGATATCATATGATGCCGCTATATGTCAAAGCGAGGGTCCTAAAATTCCGCTGTTGTAACAGGACCAGAACAGTCACATTTCTAGTGATTAATGTGGAATATTGTGGTTATAACTGGAACGTGGTATCGATCATTATATTATGAACTAATGATTTTGTGCATGAGTTTATGAAACAGGAACAACAATAAAAAATGTGTTAATGTGCTAAATCAGGGAGCATACATACATATATATCTCATGCAATTATTTATGTTATTGTGCTTGGATTTTGTTGAATAGTGATGTATATGCTCATGGTGAGTTGTTCCTGTAGGTACACCTTTTGGACTTGGAGGGCTATGGGCCAGGTTGAGGCAGTGAGCTACGAGAAGCATTAAGGAATTATGATACAGGATTTTGGATAGTCTCTACTCTATGAGTAGTGTAAATCTATAGTATTAACATTCATTATTGGGAATGTAATTAATTAGCTTTTGAAATTTTATTTTTGGGCTGTAATCCTGTTAGCTCAAGGCTACAACCGAAACCATAAGCTGTCTTTAATACATGTTAGCCCTATTTATTTATTTTTACACTGTTAAGGTAGAGAGGCCTTACAGGATATTAGGCAACAATAAGGTGTATAAATGGTGGAGAATGTTGGTTGTGGCCGTCATGGATGCAAACTTTTCCATTCATTTGTTGGCTTCTATAGTAGCTTTTTGGTGCAAATGATCAAAAACTACGAGTTCAACATAGAAGTTTCAGTTGTCAAATGGCAATGGCATTTTCGGTTTGCCAATTAAATTTTCATGTGGTATTTCACGTTTCATTAATTAAAATAAATAAATTTTCAAATGGTATTTCACATTTTCATTTATTAAAAAAAACAAAACCAATGATTTATCATTCATTAAATGTGTGTAACTTTTGAGCTACTCAGACTTATTTCATGATTAATTACAATTAATTAGTAATTAATTTTTTTGATTTTACACTTTTGAGTCATGATAAGTCTCACTATATATATATATATATATTTATTTATTTATTTATATATATATATAAATATATATTCCCAAATAAATATTTTGTTTTATGTAAAGATCGATCTGGGGGTGGGCTGCCAATCCACAATCGAGTTCAACCAACTTGAGCTTCAACAACTCGTGTTCTTGAACTAATTCACTGAGATATGATATTGAGTTTGGTTTCAAAATTGCGTGGAAGATACTCGACATAACCCTCTGTATAAACCGATTAACCATTTGAAAATTATTTTAAAGATATGTAAGTAAATATGTAAAAATAGTTCGGTTGAAGCATTAAATTAAACACTTAGTAAGCTACACTTTGGTGTTTTATCAAGGATATAAAATGCTTCAACAATGCGAACCAAAACAATAAGTTAAACAAATGCCATAAAGTATATACACAAGTATTTATTTATGGAAGTTTGAAGGTGGTGTAATCATTATACATATCTGCTTCTTCCACCGAAAGGAATGATTCCATTAGAAGACTTTTATTTACACAACCATTTGTACAAACCCGATCCAGTTGGGCATTCACCATCCAACTAGAACTCCTAGCAACTCAACAATGTATATTTTTTAATTTCTCACATACAAAGACCTCTACGGTTGAGATGAATCATCAACCGTTACAATGATATTCACTCGTCTATTTAATCTCTCAAATATAAAGGATAGAGTGAATGCAAATGCACATATGATTAGATAATGAATCTGATATACAATGTAATTGGTGCCTAAGAATCTGGGCCAGTTCTACCCGGAACTGACCCGGTTGTAACTATCTGGGTTTTGGATCGAGAAAGTTCTATGGGCGAATCCATGGAACCGGAACCAATCTGGTTAGGAACCGGACGTCAGGTTCTTTATAGGGATTCACTGGCATCCCTACCTTGAAGTAGCGTGGCTCTCCATCAAGTTCAAGAAGAGTAACTAAAAACCATGATATTAATTTACAGTATTCATTTACACATGTGAGTTAAGATTCTGCTCAATACATTTTACCTTAAAGAGGTTATTAGGCAACAATAAGGTGCATAAATGGTGGAGAAGGTTGGTTGTGGCGGTCATTGGGCAAACTTTTCCATTCATTTGTTGGCATCTATAGTAGCTTTTTGGTGCAAATGATAAAAAACTATGAGTTCAACATACAGGTTTTAGTTTGTCAAAATCAATGGCATTTTTGGTTTGCCAATTAAATTTTCAAATGGTATTCCACATTTCAGTAATTAAAATAAATAAATTTTCAAATGGCATTTCATGTTTCATTTATTAAAAAAATATAAAACTAATGAATTATCATTCATTAATTGTGTGTAATTTGAGCTACTCAGACTTATTCCATGATTAATTATAATTAATTAGCAATTAATTTTTTTTTTATTTTACACTTTTGAGTCTTGAATAAGTATCAATAGGATGTTAATGCATACATATATTCTCAATTAAATTTCGATCCGGGGTGGGCTACCAATCCACACTCGAGTTCAACCAACTTGAGCTTCAATAGCTCGTGTTCTTGAAATAATTTCACTAAGATATTATATTGAGTTCGGTTTCAAAAACCAGCGAAAGACACTCGATACAACATACTCTATAACCGATTAACCATTTGAGAATCATTTCAAAGATATGTAAGTAAAATATGTAAAAACAGTCTGGTTGAAGTATTTTATCAAACACTTAGTAATCTACACTTTGGGTTTTATCAAACATATAAAATGATTCAACAATGCTAACCAAACAGTAAGTTAAATAAATACAATAAAGTAAAATACACAAGTATTTGTTTATGAAAGTTCAAAGGTGGTGTAATCCTTCTATGTCTCCGCTTCTTCCACCGAATGGAAAGATTCCACTAGAAGACTATGATTTATATAACCATTTGTACAAACCTGATCCAGTTGGGCATTCCCCATCCAACTAGAACTCCTAGCAACTCAACAATATGTCTCACATAAAAGATCTCTAAATCGGATGTGATGAATCATCAACCGTCATAATTTTATTTACTAATCTATTTAAGATCTCAAATACAAAGGATAGAGTGAACGTAAAGGAACATATGATTCCATAATGAATCTAATATAGCAATGTAAATGGTGCTTAAGAATCTGAGCTTGCTCTCATCTAACCTATTCTTCTTTCTAGGCTGCCCATTTGAATCCCAAGTGGGTTTGCTTTAAAATCTCTCTTGTATTGATTTTTTTGAGCTTCCAAGTCTTGTATATATAGCCCTAAATAATGATATTTACGTTAGATACAAGAATATAGTCATTGTGAGAGTTTTAATTAGTTTCCCGAGCTTGCAAAGATCATATTCTGGTTTCTGGGCTATTTATGGAAGTCTGTTGATTTTTCTCCGGTAGGATAGGTCTACTTGCTACAACTCTGGTAGGGTAGGTTACTTGTCAAAAGCTTCAGCATTGTAATCTACTTGCCAAGGTTCCAGTATGGTAGTCTACTTGCCAAGGTTCCAGTAGGGTAGTCTACTTGCTACATCTCCAGTAGGGTAGTCTACTTGCCATGGTTCCGGTAGACTCTAGTAGGGGTTCTTTACTAGTTCAAATCTGCTGGTCGACGTCTAATGGTTGTGGTTCAAAGTCCGCTGCCCGACGTCTACTGGTTGAGTCTACTGTTTAAGGTCTACTGCACTAAGTAAGTCTGCCAATATGTTCTCTTGGTTATGACTCTTGATTAATTTATTTCTGGGCAAAGTGATCAATATAAAAGACGTAGCCCTTTCTCTTAGCTTTCCAAGGAATCAAGAATCGCTCAATTTCAAGTCCGTATGAGAGAGTTATGCTCTAAATACAAGGCGATACTCATCCTGCAAGTCTGCTGATTGTAGCAGCAAAACTCGAAACATGCAGATGATTTTTTCTCCATCTTAGGATCCGATTCAGGCTTTGACTTTTGAAGATAGCTAGTATATTATTTTCTTATCTTTCCAACCATACTGAATCTATCCATTCCGATAAGCGAGCGGGGCGATATGTCCAACATACCATAGCTACTGCAATTTATATTTTTCTCTCAAATCATATACTGACTTTAGCATCGGAGTGGCTTTGCCTACGGGCTGAGTCATCTTACCATTTTTCTTTGATACACATATATATTTTGGGAGCAATTTGATTCGATTTATGGGTGAAAAACATGTGCTTTTTATCATCACATTTTTAGTGATATCAATTGATGCCATCTGTGGGAAACTTGATATAAGATGTGAGTCACTGCCACCGCAGTACCACTCCCTCACCTCTTCATCTTGTATCCGCCTCAAATTCTTCTCGGTTTCTCTTATCAAATAGCAAATATAAGAAATTGGATTCAAAAGAAGGATAAAAGGGAGAAGAAAACCTGGTTATTGTTCTATTCATCCAATGAGATCCCTTCAAAACCATCCAATAAAAACAGGGTGATATGCGATTAAAAGTCACCCTCCATGGTGGAACAAATCTTACTTACAAAATTAAACAAAGTTCCTTTTCCCTCGACAACCTCTCACCTATACTAGTCGCCGTTGCTGCCACTATGTTCATTATGGTCACTGCCTCGGGTTCACTTCAGTGAGAAACTCTGTACGTCGGTCGATCACATACATGAATCGTATGTGAGTTACACTTCTTGTCATTCGCTGCTATATCGAACACCATATGCATTCCTTGCGTAACCATCTATACATTGTAGACACAGAACTTGTGGTTTCAAGACGAGTATCATTGCAACCCTTGTTTCGCTCCCTTGGGATCTGCTTCATATATTGAGTTGTTCTATAAAATTGCTGAAATAGAATTAAACTACTAATTCATTTCAAGGCATATGTGTGATTCTTGAAGACAACACCAAAGTACTTACCTATTTGGATTGGAAAGATAAGTCTTTTTGGCTACCTTTTTTTTGGCATGAAATAATTAAAATTTCAGATGCTAATGTGATTATGGTTTCTTTACTTCTCAAACACAGAAATATATCAACTATTTTGAAGTTTATATTATTGATTATTGAGGTGTTATTTATGATCTATGCTTGGCTTGCTCTTGCTCTATATGATTCTTGTAGATGCTTCCATCAAGAAACTTTATGTGCCATAGATGAATTCTTATCTATATTCCAGATTCAAGGACTGTGAATGCCTAGCACACGAAGCTTTCTGGAGGTTGCGAATGAAGCTGTTCATCAAACTATTAGTTTCATTTATGAGGATCCTGATGTTCAAGGGCTATTTTTTCGAAGAAAATAAGAAACAGATTTGCGCTATGGAGATTGATGGAAAAGTTTTATTTTGTCTCCATGAAGAGTAGTTCCACGTGGGACTAGATTCATAAACTAGTTGCAACAACCCAAAATAAATAAGTGTCATTAGTCTTTTCTCTTTGGACAAATTTTTATCTATTTTATGATGATTCAAGTATTTTTCATACATGAAATTAAAATCATAAAAGTTTGAAAAAAAATAAAAATAAAAAATCTTTTAAATATGGGATTTTGTTATTCCAATCATGGGCAACGGCTTAATTACTTTTAACCATCAAATTGATTCATATTCGATAATTTGCCCTTTGTGAATCAGCAGGGATAAGTTTAATATGGATTGTAGACATATGGTGCACTATCCGTTATTTTTCTTTGTATAATTTCTTGAATAAGACCATACTTTAATTAATTGGGTTGTCTAATGTTTAAACTCTGTTGATTTTTAGGCCAACTATTTTAATCATAAAATGATTTTTCTCCAGACCCATGAGGCACACGCTCCTTGTCATTTTTTATGACCTTGCATATATGTTAGTACAGTAAAATGGGGGATTGTGGTTCAAAAAAACTGACACCTCGTGCCACATCTTTAATTTATGTACATGGAGTTACTAGTACAAGTTGATCAAATTTCATTTTACTCTCCTTTTTTACATATATCTTGTTTCGGTTTTAAATATCAGATCTTCACATGCCAGATTAACTAGCTTTTCAGAGAAAAGTATGCCACATCCTTAATAGCACAAGCTCAACATGCTAAATATCTTGAGATATTTTACTTGCAATATCTCACACTTAGTATGATGAGTTTCGTGCGATCCAAATTCTGCTATTGATCGAATTTAGTAATGAATTTCTGGATGCGATGTCACTCATTCAAATTACCAAATAGTATTATTTCAGATATTTTATGCATTAGTTTTCTTGACTTGAATATTTTTCAAGTCTAAGCATGCTTGGTATGCACTAACTATACTTGGCACGTCAAACAGACCCCATCTTCAGTGCCACACTTTTAAGCCAATTCGAGCTTCAATTCGACAGTGCAATAGTCAACCTCAACTTCGACCTAACAGCCAGCTCTTGTAAGTTAGCCTCAACTTCTGTGCTCGGTCTCCATCACATTTCTACGTAATCGATTGGGATATCAAGCCAAAGCTCAGGGGTGAATGCCCGGGCATGTACTCTTGCAGTAAGACATATTCAGTAGCTCGGGCATGCAAGCTCGCAGTAAGGCCCTATCCGATTGTTCGGGCATGCAATCTAGCAGTAAGACCCCGATTGATACCATGCATAGACTTGACTCATGTTGTTTTTATTTTCGGGCATGCAATATCGTAATAAGACCATATTTAGTAGCTCGGGCATGTAATCATGCAATAAGACCCTTCTCGGCCACTCGTGAAACAAAGATAAGTCTTCTTATTACTTCTCTTTTGGCACGAAATGACTAAAAGTTAATGTTTAAATTTTTTTGTTTCTTTTCAAATGATGCTTGCATGCTTCCAATTTTGGTAGAAAACATTACTATCATCTTTTGAATCATTTTAAAATCAGTTACTTGGGTTCTCGAACGGACTCATAATTTTTCTTTGATCAAAATTAAACTTTTTTATAATCGACCATTTTCAACTACAAGATCGAGAAAAATATAGAATTTTTTACCTTGGGCATCGCATCACTGAAGTTTGCTATGTGGCACATTCCGTAAGCTCGTTGTGTGGCCTCTTGAGCATCGTGTTCCTACGCGGCATCTCTGTTCATCAACCCATCACTCGGCATCTCTGTTCATAAGCCCACCAAGCGGCTCGTGTAAGGACCCCAAGCCCTTAACCCTTAATTAGTGTATTAACCATTATGTGTGGCACATGCTTTCAATAAAAGTCAATCGGAAAGCTCAAATGATGCTTACAAAATTCCTTTAATATTCAACGTTATAAGATCATCTCTACTAACATATAGACTCATAGAGTTGCCCATTACCATCCCCATTTTGCCACTTTTCACATTGTGGACTTTTATAAAAATTTGGGCAGAGTCTCCCCGTAAATTGAGCTATCCCAAAACAAAAGCACATCATATAATATAATTCCCGGCCAGGGAATACACAATACCCAACAGAATACTGAACACAAAGTAAATTCCCAGCCAGGGAAGACACCACACATAAGACAACAAAAGTGGGTTTCAACATCCACATAATACACTAACGACTCTCATATCATTAGCAATTCTACCACAATTGCATGCAACATATAATGAAAGAGAGAAAGGCTCATGCCTTTATATACAACCCATATACATGAATATCCATGCTCACAAGCGAGCATCATAAATGTGTATATAAACCTCGGGTGTATATAAGTACTCTATACGATACCGGGCTCCATCAAGCCCTGGTACCACGATCCTGTGAGTGCATCCAATCAACAGCTCGAGCCCAGCTCCATAGCCATCGATGCACCTGTTCACCTGCCCCAACAGAGACAGTCCCCAACGGGGTGAGCATACCAATACACGAAATCTCATAATCACAATAATGAAATTCATAATTTACAACACAAGTAAATATTAATGAATTTTAAATGATACTCCCTGGATGGCAACATCCTCATTCGGGATTCCGTGTACTGTCCCTGTTCTCACAATCATCAAACTCATCAAATCTCATAAATCAGTACATCAACACATTGATTTAACTCATAGCATGCCTGATTCTCAAGTATCAATAATCAATGATTCCAAGTTCATTATACACACAAATATAGATATCTCAATATCTAGTACTGATTTCTCAATTTCGCTATCAATCATAGATAGCTCAAATGCCTAGCATTTATTTTACCAATTTCCCATTATACCTAGACATCTCACATGTCTTATAATGAGTACATGATCCCACGATCATTCTCAGGCATCTCAAATGCCGTACAATAGTCATATAGGCCCAGTACCCCATATATATCAACACATAAATATAGCCATGCGCACGACCATCGATGAAGTCAATATACATTATGCATTTCACAAATGCTCTCATATAAAGTAATGCTCGTACGTCGCACGTACCTTAAATTTCCGAAGTCCGAGCCAAACCTTGCTCGAGTTCCATGCCCCGAGGAACGATGTGCTAACACGATAAATTAATTCACAATTAATTACGAACATGCAACCCATGCTCAAGCACGCCCATAACTCTCAAAAATATTGTCAACACAAGACAATGAACCATTATCGAAAATTGCTCAAGAACACCCCACAAATTCTCGAAACTTCACAACACAAATCAAACCCAATTAAACACCATAATTCATCTAAAATATGAATTGATCAATCAACAACATGAATAATCGCCCCACATACCAAACCCCCAAAATTCGAAATCCAAGCCCTAAATTCGAATCCAATTCCTCAATTTCGAACACAATCAAGCATCATAATGCATCTACAACATGAATTAATCGATTACAACAAGAATCATCACTCCTTGTCAAAAGCCCCAATTTCGAGCCCTAACCTCACGCAAGAAATGAAGAAATTCGAACCATAAAGCAACAATTTTTCGAACCACAAAAGTCTGAAATAATCGACTCAAAACCAGCTTAAAAACGCCCCAAAAACATCAGAAAAATCGTACCAAAAACATACCAAAATCGCGTCCCAAAAATCGGATGAACTCCAGTTTTCGAACCCTACGCTTTTCTGGCAAATCCGAACGCGATTCTCGACGAAACTTCAAATTGTTGGTATAGAAATGAGCGCCTCGGAGAGACGATTCCAACGGCGGGTGGCACGCGCCGAACGGCGGCGGGCGAACGACTTTTCTGCACGGTGGTCGAAAGGGGATCGGGAATGCGCGGGAGGGAGAGAGAGATAATGTGCTGAAATGGATCCGATAATTAAAATCTCGGGTTCAACTGGTATTTATAGCAAAAATACCCCGAAATACTAATATCCCCACAAATACATCATGATTCATTAAAAATCATCTGTTTTCAAAAACTCTCTCTCTAACTCAAAAACCCCCTACCTGTGCCCACACCAAGCACCCGAGATTCCGAGTCACACTAAAAACCCAACTCATAGGTTTTCACCGAAATGAGAATACGATCTCAACCTCGGGATCCAACGATCCCAACTACTCAAATAGACGAGCCCAGAAGGTCCAACACCTCGATTAACTTCCAATTGCCACGTAAAACAACTTTACGGGTTATTAACACTCCGGGATTAACATCCATAATTTCTGGTCATCACAATATCCCCCACTAAAAGAATTTCGTCCTCGAAATTAGCACCGGTGTATCACGTAACACCCGGGCTACACAACAACATGAAGCCATAACCTCGATTCCTGACCATATCAGAATCGTCTTAAAAAAAAACGCGAGGATACTTACCTCACAACAAACTCTGAAACAGAGCGACATACCAAAACCAACATATCACCCAAGAGGCAAAACGTACCTCGATGCGGTTCATCCCAAAAGTCAGTCCCGCATGACTGCAAAACAACCAATACTTACGACCGTAAATCAGACAGTCATCCTCAGTTCTAATACCACTTAGTAAGAACGCATCCTGGATGACACCTCAACCGTGAGAACGTTGACCTCGTGTCAATCTCTGGAGTGGAATAGACTTCCAAATCCCTCATAACGTCAAAGAGCGTCAGCACCACTCAACGCTAACAACCCAAAAGCAGTTAGTTAACTGAAACTGCAAGGATTCGAATCGCTCCCGATTCTATCGTAGATATCATCCAATGACATCTCTATCATGACTCACGATGTCTAACATACATCGTTACGAGGGAAAACACTAGTATACCACGATGTACACATACCAAACCTGGTCTCCTCTTTCATACTTCCTCCATCGAATGAGCAGTCGCATCATTGCAACTCAATTTGGGCAACTCACGGCCACAGATTCACACAAAAGACATCTCACAAGATGTCATCCTTCGGATATTCCAAGGATCACATCATGATCATAAATAAACCATCGAGACTCCACAGAGTTCAAATCCTGGAAGGACATGCAATAAACACATTGCATCCTCAACGCTTGTGTCGACAGCGACACCCAATAAATCCGAATTCCTGCCATCCCTTGATAATCCTAGGATTTAACAATCCAAACTTGGGAAGGCTATCGCATAACTCGGAGGAAACACCAACAATGAAACACCTCAACCCACACAAGATAATCCCTCCTCAAAGGGTGTCAACTAACTCCACGATTGTTTCTCATAATTTATCGTGCCATGGAGATTCCCAATCTCAAGGTGTTCAATATCTCTCATCAGAGATTTAGCCATCCAGAATAGCATACTCTATGCTTGGCAAAAAAGGAAGTCAAAAACTAGCATCACATGCATACTCAATGCACTTGGCTCGGGTATCTACAACATACCCCTAAGCCCCCAAACACTACTGTCAATTCTGAGTCATTCCCTATCCAGTGTAGGACGATAATCGACGATTAACAACACGGTGTGATTCCCAAAATCAACACCACACGTACCAACTCACCGAATCTTTCAAAGATTCCCAAATAGGTCTAATACTACCTCCTTCCCTACAAGGGAAGTGCCATCGAACTCGAGATCCACAAGTCTCGAACCACTGTTCGGAAAACTGGATACAATAACACCCATTGCATCCCAAGTGCACGGGTTCCCTCAGATCGAGTCAATAACGACCTGATGACTCTCTTGTTGGTACTCCAACATTATGAGCTGCCCCAGACAAATCCCTCAAAACAATAGACGTATAAACGTTCTCATGGGGTGTCACATGCCTCAACATCATGCTACAAAGGAACAATCAAAAGCCTGCCAAAGCCTTCATCGTATCATCATACGATTCACCAACTCTGTTCCATCGTGCCGTATCATGGCTCCAACAATCACACTATATCATTCCCCCAATATCTGGCTAGCAAAATGTTGTCTCCATAGGCTCATATCCAGCCCACCAATAAACCATATGTTACATCTCGGTACGCCACACCGTACAAACCGTTAGAGTAATGGGTCATCGCCCAACTTATCTCTAAAATACCAAGCACAACGGACAACCCAGTGTCCTTGCTCATTTATGATGCAATCATAATCCGATAAGACTTATCCCACACCCTCAGGGTGGGTGCAACCATGTCTACCCTACATCACAACACAAGCGAGTAGTTTCCTCAATGACTACTCTTACCACCAATCACTTGGCCCTAGCCAAACCAACGAGCATACCCAAGGGTATCATTGCTCGACAAAAGGTCTCGTCAACTAGTGACCCAGACTCTACCATGTGCTCATCATCGGCACTCAAACCATACAACTAAATATAACATAAATGTATTAATCATCATCGACATAGAACATCAACTATGTCATCGTCATCCCGTGACGGCATATGTCAACACATGACAACCAATTAACATCGTCAAACATATGACGTTACCTGTCAATACACGACATCTATAAACTCATCGTCAAACACATGGCATATATATAGCAACACATAGTATCCACAATAATGCTAACACAAGTAATATGCCATACCTCATCGCTATCAATATAGCGGCATACCTGTCTCCGTCGCTCGATAATAGTACGTAGTCAGCACCCATCGCTCGGAGGCGGCAAAATCCTGTGCTGAGTACATAGCGGCACAATCCATCGCTATAGAATCGACGGCATGATACCTCGTCATATAATAAGTGGCATGAAACCTCGCTATACACCTGAGCATGAATCATCGTCCACATAATAGCGGAAAGAGGCATCGCTAGCAATATATCCGGCGGCAAGAACCATCGCCAATCAATATAGCGGAATGAACCATCGCTATCCATATACATGGCGGCAAGAACCATCGCCAGTCAATATAGCGGAATAAACCATCGCTATCAATATCCATGGCGGCAAGAACCATCGCCAGTCAATATAGCGGCATGAACCATCGCTATCAATATCCATGGCGGCATGAACCATCGCCAATCAATATAGCGGAATGAACCATCGCTATCAATATCCATGGCGGCAAGAACCATCGCCAGTCAATATAGCGGCATGAACCATCGCTATCAATATACATGGCGGCAAGAACCATCGCCAGTCAATATAGCGGCATGAACCATCGCTATCAATATACATGGCGGCAAGAACCATCGCCAGTCAATATAGCGGCATGAACCATCGCTATCAATATACATGGCGGCAAGAACCATCGCCAGTCAATATAGCGGCATGAACCATCGCTATCAATATACATGGCGGCAAGAACCATCGCCAGTCAATATAGCGGCATGAACCATCGCTATCAATATACATGGCGGCAAGAACCATCGCCAGTCAATATAGCGGCATGAACCATCGCTATCAATATACATGGCGGCAAGAACCATCGCCAGTCAATATAGCGGCATGAACCATCGCTATCAATATACATGGCGGCAAGAACCATCGCCAGTCAATATAGCCGATCCCTAGTCATTGTCACGGTAGTGTATTTTAATGCCCCTCGCTCAAGTAAAAACACGCGGTACTCCCACCCCTCGCTTCACATATAGGCGGCATAGAATAACCTCGCTTAAATGGACATGCGGTACTCCCACCCTCGCCTCACATTTTAGCGGCAAATATTCTTTCCTCGCCTCATATGCTAACCACGCTTCAATGTGACATGCGGCGCTCCCACCCCTCGCTTCACATTTTAGCGGCACAAAATAATAAATAGCGGCAAGCATTTAAAATCATCACTCATCCATAACAATGACTCATGGGATATTCACCAAGTATTTCATCCATACCTGCATCACAAAGCATAATCCATATACCAACATACATCATCATGAGTGTATTTTAATGCACCTCGCTCAAATGCGACATGCGGTACTCCCACCCCTCGCTTCAACATTTGGCGGCAAAGCATTAAAATCATCACTACATGTATACATGCAACCACAATGCATAATTCCAGGATGTATATAAAATGCAGGTTACCGTTTCGTGTCTTTTCAACCATGGCCTTAGCCTTTCCACGTCATAGTGTCCCTACAGGAACAATTCCAAACCATGAGCATACGATAATCCATATTCCACACAATATGATTATAATGAGTAAATGCATAAACTATGAGTACAAAGTACTTCCTGTATCCCAATGCATTTCAAAATGCTCCACTTGGTGGTCCCTGTGTCACAACTCACAATCATAATTAACAAGTTATATTATGATTCTATAGATGTTATGACATATAATCGTTTCACTATGATCACATATCACAAATGCACATAAGCAAAATAGTTGTGTCACACCACACTAACTACTATCATGCATAAATATGTGCTACTCATCCCTATCAGCATGTTCCAGGCCCTCAACAGCCCCAAAGAGCTAACCACTGCTCTGATACCACTAATGTAAGGACCCCAAGCCCTTAACCCTTAATTAGTGTATTAACCATTATGTGTGGCACATGCTTTCAATAAAAGTCAATCGGAAAGCTCAAATGATGCTTACAAAATTCCTTTAATATTCAACGTTATAAGATCATCTCTACTAACATATAGACTCATAGAGTTGCCCATTACCATCCCCATTTTGCCACTTTTCACATTGTGGACTTTTATAAAAATTTGGGCAGAGTCTCCCCGTAAATTGAGCTATCCCAAAACAAAAGCACATCATATAATATAATTCCCGGCCAGGGAATACACAATACCCAACAGAATACTGAACACAAAGTAAATTCCCAGCCAGGGAAGACACCACACATAAGACAACAAAAGTGGGTTTCAACATCCACATAATACATTAACGACTCTCATATCATTAGCAATTCTACCACAATTGCATGCAACATATAATGAAAGAGAGAAAGGCTCATGCCTTTATATACAACCCATATACATGAATATCCATGCTCACAAGCGAGCATCATAAATGTGTATATAAACCTCGGGTGTATATAAGTACTCTATACGATACCGTGCTCCATCAAGCCCTGGTACCACGATCCTGTGAGTGCATCCAATCAACAGCTCGAGCCCAGCTCCATAGCCATCGATGCACCTGTTCACCTACCCCAACAGAGACAGCCCCCAACGGGGTGAGCATACCAATACACGAAATCTCATAATCACAATAATGAAATTCATAATTTACAACACAAGTAAATATTAATGAATTTTAAATGATACTCCCTGGATGGCAACATCCTCATTCGGGATTCCGTGTACTGTCCCTGTTCTCACAATCATCAAACTCATCAAATCTCATAAATCAGTACATCAACACATTGATTTAACTCATAGCATGCCTGATTCTCAAGTATCAATAATCAATGATTCCAAGTTCATTATACACACAAATATAGATATCTCAATATCTAGTACTGATTTCTCAATTTCGCTATCAATCATAGATAGCTCAAATGCCTAGCATTTATTTTACCAATTTTCCATTATACCTAGACATCTCACATGTCTTATAATGAGTACATGATCCCACGATCATTCTCAGGCATCTCAAATGCCGTACAATAGTCATATAGGCCCAGTACCCCATATATATCAACACATAAATATAGCCATGCGCACGACCATCGATGAAGTCAATATACATTATGCATTTCACAAATGCTCTCATATAAAGTAATGCTCGTACGTCGCACGTACCTTAAATTTCCGAAGTCCGAGCCAAACCTTGCTCGAGTTCCATGCCCCGAGGAACGATGTGCTAACACGATAAATTAATTCACAATTAATTACGAAAATGCAACCCATGCTCAAGCACACCCATAACTCTCAAAAATATTGTCAACACAAGACAATGAACCATTATCAAAAATTGCTCAAGAACACCCCACAAATTCTCGAAACTTCACAACACAAATCAAACCCAATTAAACACCATAATTCATCTAAAATATGAATTAATCAATCAACAACATGAATAATCGCCCCACATACCAAACCCCCAAAATTCGAAATCCAAGCCCTAAATTCGAATCCAATTCCTCAATTTCGAACACAATCAAGCATCATAATGCATCTACAACATGAATTAATCGATTACAACAAGAATCATCACTCCTTGTCAAAAGCCCCAATTTCGAGCCCTAACCTCACGCAAGAAATGAAGAAATTCGAACCATAAAGCAACAATTTTTCGAACCACAAAAGTCTGAAATAATCGACTCAAAACCAGCTTAAAAACGCCCCAAAAACATCAGAAAAATCGTACCAAAAACATACCAAAATCGCGTCCCAAAAATCGGATGAACTCCAGTTTTCGAACCCTACGCTTTTCTGGCAAATCCGAACGCGATTCTCGACGAAACTTCAAATTGTTGGTATAGAAATGAGCGCCTCGGAGAGACGATTCCAACGGCGGGTGGCACGCGCCGAACGGCGGCCGGACGGCGGCGGGCGAACGACTTTTCTGCACGGTGGTCGAAAGGGGATCGGGAATGCACGGGAGGGAGAGAGAGATAATGTGCTGAAATGGATCCGATAATTAAAATCTCGGGTTCAACTGGTATTTATAGCAAAAATACCCCGAAATACTAATATCCCCACAAATACATCATGATTCATTAAAAAATCATCTGTTTTCAAAAACTCTCTCTCTAACTCAAAAACCCCCTACCGGTGCCCACACCAAGCACCCGAGATTCCGAGTCACACTAAAAACCCAACTCACAGGTTTTCACCGAAATGAGAATACGATCTCAACCTCGGGATCCAACGATCCCAACTACTCAAATAGACGAGCCCAGAAGGTCCAACACCTCGATTAAATTCCAATTGCCACGTAAAACAACTTTACGGGTTATTAACACTCCGGGATTAACATCCATAATTTCTGGTCATCACAGCTCGTATGTCCGCTACAATTTGGCACTTCAGGCATCACATCCCTAAGGCCTACCATGCAGCATGTCCCATAAGCCTACTATACAGCACACCAGGCATCACGCCCCTAGGATGTCACATGGAACCTCTCATAGGCGCACACCTCGAATATTGGATTTCTCCAAAAAAATTCAATCCACTCATCTAGACATTTCTTCATCATTTCATTCACCGTCACTTCTCTTGGGCGGAGAGTAGTGATGATATGGTAAATATCTTTATTTAATTTTGAAGATATCTCCCAGTATTCGGGATAAACATGGATCTAGTTGTCATATACAATACAATTCAATATTGACTGGAACACTACATGTGATGCCCCGAAATTAATTATATGCGATCTGGGCATTAATTATGTTTATATGATGAATTATGTTGATGACTGATTTATGTGTTGAAATTAATTATCATGTGAAAATGCTTAGTCACTTGATAAGCGTGGCTCGGGGTTGCATTTCGGGGTACATGTTATGCATGTTAGAAAATGGGGTGTTAACATGATTTAATTGTATTGGGTGTTAATTATGAGGAAGATGTGAATGTAGTAGATGTTCGGTGCATTTTTGTAAAAAAATGCTTTTAAAATACCATGTTGGAATATTTTATACATCATGTTAACTTTGGGGTACAATTTTAATATTAACCTTTATAACCCCCTTTTCCCCCTATAACCACTTACTTTACCAATCACACTTTAAATCCCCAACTCACTCTCAAACCCTACCCTTCACCCCATTTTCGAAATTCTTCAAAGGGGGAAGGAGGAAGCTCCACAAAACCTTTGTTTTTGAGATCCTTGTTAAGATTTGGAGTCCTCAAGAGGTATGGAACCCTTCCTAAAGTTTTTATGATGTTTGGTTTTGAAATGTGATGATTTTGAAGTGATTTATGTGGGTTTGTTTTGAGTATGTGTTATATGTTGTTGGGGTATGATTTATGAAGTGGTTTATGTGGGTTTTAGTGAGTTTTGATGATGTTGATGTTGTAGGAAAGTTTGGATTTGTAGGGTATGAGGATGGAGCTTGAAAAATGCTCAAAAATGGTGAAAAATCGTGCACCAGCAGGTGGCGATCGATCGACATATATGAGGCGATCGATCGCCGATGGCCAGTGGCGATTTACACAGCAGGCGATCGATCGCCTCAAATGAAGCGATCGATCGCCGCGAAGCGAACAGTCAGGCGATCGATCGCCATGTTTTAAGCGATCGATCGCCACTGTTTAAAAATTGGAAAATGATGAATTTTGAATTTTTGGTATTTGGCTATTATTTAGCTTCTAATATTGGTTTGTATGGTTGTGTAGAGCCATCCAAGGTACCAACGACATCAAGGAGATAAAGTTCTCCAATTTCTCCACTTTTGGGAATTAAGGTACGTAAGAAACGTACGGGCATCGGACGGTAACATATTCTTATACTATGACTACGCAATAATTGTATAAGTAATTACGATGTTTATGACGATGATAATGATAAGTAAGTTGATAATGATGTCTATGAAATGATGATGTTTATATGATGTTTATACAATGATACGATGTTTGTGATATGGTAAGATGCCATACGATAGGGTAAGATGCCCACGTGGTAAGATGCCACACGATGTTTATGATATGGTAAGATGCCATACGATAGGGTAAGATGCCCACGTGGTAAGATGTCACACGATGCTTATGATATGGTAAGATGCCTTACGATAGGGTAAGATGCCCACGTGGTAAGATGCCACACGATGTTTATGATTGGTAAGATGACATACGATAGGGTAAGATGCCCACGTGGTAAGATGCCACACGATGATTATGATATGATAAGATGCCATACGATAGGGTAAGATGCCCATATGCATGACTATGAAACATGGACAACTAAGTGTATTAATACGATTAACCAGGAAGTATATGTTACGATTATTTTCATGCATTTATTTATATGCCATCACCTTATGATGTTAAGTAATGATGTACATGCTCATGATGGGTTGTTCCTGTAGGTACACTTTTGGACCGAAGGGCCTAGGGTCGGGTTGAGGCAGTGAGCTAAAATGAGCAAGATGAATAGATGATTCAGGATTTTGATAGTCTCTACTCTAGGAGTAGTGTAAATCTATAGCTTTAACATTCATTATTGAGAATGTAATTAATTAGCTTTTGAAATTTTATTTTGGCCTGTAATCTCATTAGCTCAAAGCTACAACCGGAACCCTAAGATGTTATGAATGCATGTTTAGTCCATAATACGTGTATAAGATGATGTTAAGGTAGGAAGACCCTACATTAGTGGTATCAGAGCAGTGGTTAGATAACCCGGGAATGAGTGAAGGGTAGCCTTAGCAATAAGTTGGATAGGTGCTTCTTTTTAAACATGTTTTGTGCATGTATTGCATATGAAGTATATGATGTTATACTAACATGTTCTGTTTCTCTAACGATGTATTATATGAACTGCTTTTGGGTATTGTTGTTAACCCTTGTCTTGCAGTATGGCAGCAAATATTGACATAGGAGATGCGGTGAGTGTGAATGCAAGTGCTGGGCGTACCAATCCCCTACCACCGCCAGCCTTGGGCGAGGAACCTTCTCAGCAACAGTTACTACCCAGGGAGCTAAGTTTGGCTCAGTTCCTAACATACCGACCCCCAATGTTCAAGGGAACTGAGACTGGGGAGATGGCTGAGGAATGGTTGGAGAGAATAGAACAGATATTTGTGGCAGCTCCTTGTGCTAAGATAGCCTGGATAAGGCTAGCAGAGTTCCAATTGGCCAAGAAGGCACTGATGTGGTGGAAGACCACAGTGATAGAGCAAGAGGCTCAGGGGCAGGAGATCAATTGGAAGTTGTTCAGGACTCGGTTTCTGACCCTCTACTTCTCAGCTGCTGCACGACAGGCCAAGGAAGATGAATTTACTAACCTCAAGCAAGGTAACATGCCTGTGTCAGATTATGCTCTTCAATACTGTTCCTTGCTCAGATATGTACCTCACATTGCTGCAAGCACTCAAGCGAAGATGAGGAACTTCATGAAGGGCTTGAGGCCTGAACTGTATGATAGGGTGATCACTTATGGCCCTGCCTATTTTGATGATGCACTTTCACGGGCTGAGCTAGCCGAACTGGGAGTTGGTGCATATCCTGATGCCGTACCACCTCCAGCACCCCCTCAGAAATATACTTCTGACAATTTGAAGCCGAGGGGTGATCAGTTCAAGCCAAGGGGGAACACATCGGCTTCGAGGTTCAGCGGTAAGAAGCCCGAGAATCGATGGAAAGGAAGCCGTAGGAACGATGCCCCATCTGGAAGAGGGCAGTCTCAGGGAGACAGAGTTGGGAAGGCCTAGTGCACTCTTTGTGGGCAACCACAGTTGGCAAAAGACTGTGTAGGATGTTATGTTTGTGGCGACAAAGGCCACTTTGCTCGATAGTGTCCCAACAGGGGAAGACAACAGAACTCTGCGGGGAGGCCTGCGGACAGAGCAGCACAACACAGACCACCTTTTGCACCGAGGCAGTATGGAGGTCAGCCCATGGGACCACCTCAGGGGCAGGTTTATGCTTTGACGAGGGAGCAGGCTACAGCGGCTCCGGAGGAGGTTATAGCAGGTACGTGTCTTTTATTTACGCACCCTGCTTTTATATTGATCGACACAGGTGCGTCACACTCTTTTGTGTCGGCAAGTTTTGTGGAAAGGCACCACATATGCACTTCTCCGTTGCCCACACCTCTTATAGTCTCGACCCCCGCTGGAAGAAGTTTGATTACTGATCAGATTGTCTATGATGGCCTCATTTATTTTGAGGTAACGAGCTAAGGTCAGATTTGATTATTCTGGGGATGTCAGACTTTGACTGCATTGTAGGCATTGATGTTCTGAACAGGTATCAGGTAGTTGTGAACTGCAGGGAGAAGACTGTCCGATTCAGATCTGATATGGGAGTCTAGTGGACATTCTTTAGGGATGGTTCTCGTTCTAAGATCCCGTTGATATCTGCTGTCAAGATGACGCAGTTGTTGGAACGAGGCCATACAGGATATCTCATCTATGCCGTTGATGTTACTGAAAAGATGGAAGAATTAAAGGTTGAGGATGTGCCCGTAGTGGCGGAGTTTCCTGATGTCTTTCCGGAAGAGATTCCCGGATTCCCACCGACGAGAGAGGTCGAGTTTGGGATTGAGTTACTACCGGGGACGTCTGTCATTTCTCGTGCCCCATATAGGATGGCACCAGTGGAGCTAAGGGAGTTAAAGATTCAGTTGCAAGAGCTCCTTGATAAGGGCTATATACGCCCTAGCGTATCGCCCTGGGGTACACCAGTTTTATTTGTTAAGAAGAAAGATGGTTCGATGCGTCTGTGCATCGATTACAGACAACTGAACAAAGCCACAGTGAAGAATAAGTATCCACTTCCGATGATCGATGATTTGTTTGACCAGTTGCAGGGTACGAGGCTCTACAGTAAGATCGATCTAAGGTCGGGGTATCATCAGATCCGGGTAAGGGAAGATGATGTTCAGAAGACAGCATTCAGGACTAGGTATGGGCACTATGAATTCCTGGTCATGCCTTTTGGGGTGACAAATGCCCCAGCTGTCTTCATGAGTTTGATGAACAGGGTATTCCAACCATATTTGGATCGGTTCGTCATAGTTTTCATTGGCGATATACTCATCTACTCCCGGACTGAGGAAGAGCACGTGGAACACTTGCGGACAGTACTCCAGATCCTCAGGGATCATCAGTTATATGCAAAGCTTAGCAAGTGCGAGTTCTGGTTGAGCAGTGTAGTGTTCTTGGGTCATGTTATATCTAGCAGCGGGATAACTGTGGATCCCAGGAAGATTGAAGCTATGATGGAGTGGGCTGCACCCACTTCGGTACCCGAGATACAGAGCTTCCTTGGCTTAGCAGGTTATTACCGACGTTTTGTCGAGGGATTCTCTAAGATCGCTAAGCCATTGACACAGCTGACTCAGAAGGGAGTCTCGTTCTATTGGTCTGAAGCTTGTGAGGAAAGCTTCCAAGAACTGAAACGTCGTTTGACTACGGCACCTGTATTGGTAATTCCTTCTGAGAATAAGAGGTTTGCTTTGTACACGGACGCATCATTGCAGGGTTTGGGCTGTGTATTGATGCAGGAGAAGCACGTGGTGGCTTATGCATCGAGGCAGTTGAAGCCTCATGAGACCAGATACCCAGTTCATGATCTGGAACTGGCGGCCATCATTTTCACCTTGAAGATTTGGCGGCATTATCTCTATGGTACTTCGTTTACCATCTATACGGACTATAAGAGTTTGAAGTTCTTATTCACCCAAGCGGAACTGAATATGAGGCAAAGAAGATGGATGGATTTTGTTGGGAAACGATTCCTAAGTTTTGGTGATTACCGACACCTACCGGATAAAGACATCCACCGGATAAAGACATCCACTGGATAAAGACATCCACCGGATGAAGATATACCGGATAAAGACATCCACCGGATAAAGACATCCACCGGATAAAGACATCCACTGAATGAAGACATCCACCGGGTGAAGACATCCACCGGGTGAAGACATCCACCGGGTAAAGACATCCACCGGATGAAGACATCTACCGGATGAAGACACCTACCGGATGAAGACATCTACCGGACTGAGTGTAGGGTCCTCCTACCTTAACATCATCTTTAACACATATAATGGACTAAACATTGCATATAATAACGTCTCAAGGTTAAGGTTGTAGTTTGAGCTATAAGATTACAGGCCAAAAATATGAAACTTCAAACTTAATTGTTTACATTCTCAAAATGAACGTTGAAGCGATAGAATTATACTATTCCTAGAGTAAAGACTATCCCAAAAATCCTGCATCCTAATTTCTTTCACGCTCCTCATAGCTCACTGTCTCAACCCGACCCTGAGCCTTTTGTCCAAAAGTGTACCTACAGAGACAACACATCGTGAGCATGCACATCTTTACTTAATCATCATAAAAGAAACATAACAGTAAATGTATGAAATCTTAGTTAAGTAAACTTGCTAGTTATTCGTTAACTTCTTCTTGTTGACCCTGATTTACATTCATACATATGGACGTTACCCTGTTATATGGCGTCTTACCATATCATAAATATCGTATGACATCTTGCCATGTGGGCGTCTTACCCAATCATAACATCGTATGGCATCTTACCATATCATGACATCGTATCATGATATAAACATCATCATTACTTGTCATAATCATCTTCATGGATATCGTATCCTCTTCACTTATCATAAACATCAACATCATAATTTACTTATCATACTCATCGCTCATCATAAACATCATTATCATAATTTACTTATCATACTCATCGTCGTAAACATCATCATAAACATCATCATCATCATAAAGATTATCATTACAAACATCATATGTAGGAGTATAGTTTACCGTCCGATGCCCGTACGTTTCTTACGTACCTTAATCCCAAAAGTGGAGAAATCGGAGAGCTTTATCTCCTTGAGGTTGTGGGTACTTGGGATGGTTCTACATAACCATACAAATTGATATTAGAAGCTAATTATGGTCCAATATCCAAAAATCCCACAAAATATCAAAAATGCACATTTTTACACCTCGCGATCGATCGCCGCCCAGGCCCGATCGATCGCGAGATCATACTGGACGGGGCTCAAAACTTTACATCTTGGCGATCGATCGCCACTTTTGGCGCGATCGATCGCCAGCCTCGCCGATCGATCGCCCAAAGGTGGCGATCGATCGCCAAATGCTACTGGCGCCCACTGTTTGCTCGCGATCGATCGCCAAAAACGGGCGATCGATCGCCAGCCCCTGTACATCGAAAAATCGCCATTAATGAGCATTTTTCAAACCTTTCTTCATGCCTTACAAATCCAAACTTCCCTACAACATCAATAACATCATAACCCACTAAAACCCACATAAAACACTTCAAAAATCATACCCAAATCATAAACAACATATACCCAAAACAAACCCACATAAAGCATAAAAAACTAACCCATTTCAACACCAAACATCATAAAACTTTTAGGAATGGTTCCATACCTCTTGTAGGCTCCAAATCCTAACAACGATCACACAAACAAAGTTTTTGTGAAGCTTTCCTTCTCCTTCTTTGGTGGATCTCGAAAATGGGAAGGGTTTGGGGTTGGGAAGTGGTTTTGGGGATTTTTAAAAAGTGAATGGTAAAGTGGGGTTAAAGTGATGGGTAAAGGATTAAAAAGGGGTTGTTTAATTTAATTAAAAATTGTACCCCAAACTTAACATGATGTATAAAACACTCCACTTGGTATTTTAAAAGCATTTTACAACATGCTACAAACTTCCCTTAAATTCATGCTTTCCTCATAATTGGTAATCAATATAATTAAATCATGCTAACACTTCATTACCCATCATATAAATTAATTACCAACTTAAATAATCACATGACCATCATTAATGCTCAAATTGCATATAATTGATTTCGGGGCATCACATTACTCCCCTACTTATAAGATTTCGTCCTCGAAATCGCATGCACTTACCCAAAATGAAACTAAACATAAATCATACCAGAAAATAGTTTCGGGTAGCGCTGTATCATATGCCGCTCCGTCTCCCACGTAGCCTCCTCGACACCCCGACGATCCCACTGAACTTTGACCATCGGTATAACTTTACTTCGTAATCTGCGATCCTCAAGATCCAGAATTCTGACCGGCCGTTCAACGTAGGATACATCTGAGTCCAACTGCACTTCAGTAGGCTGTAACACATGAGACGGGTCTGGCTCATACTTCCGTAGCATAGAAACGTGGAAAACATCATGAATCCCGGATAAAGACGGCGGTAGAGCCAAACGGTAAGCTAATGTACCAATACGCTGTAACACCTCTTATGGTCCGATATATCTTGGAGATAACTTACCCCGCATACCAAAACGGACCACACCCCTGAAGGGTGAGATTTTCAAGAAAACCTTGTCTCCTACTTGGAATTCTAGCGGCCGACGCCGCTTATTGGCATAGGCTGCTTGCCTATCTTGGGCCACTTTCATCTTTAAACGTATCATCTTAATCTTTTCTTCCATGTCCTTAATCATATCCGGTCCTCCGACCGCTTTACTTGTCAAGTCCTCCCAATACAGCGGTGACCTACAGCGTCGACCATAAAGAGCTTCAAAAGGGGCCATTTGAATGCTCGCCTGATAGCTGTTATTATAGGAGAACTCTACTTGTGGTATAGAATCTTGCCACGGAGTATCAAACTCCAAAACACATGCCCTCAGTATAT
Source organism: Haberlea rhodopensis (assembly GCA_907163345.1). NCBI lineage: Eukaryota > Viridiplantae > Streptophyta > Magnoliopsida > Lamiales > Gesneriaceae > Haberlea > Haberlea rhodopensis. The sequence goes on from CAJQUN010000077.1 coordinate 628,593, forward strand.
CTCCGAGCGTCTGTATGGTACGCTCGTTTGGCCGTCTGTCTGAGGGTGATAAGCTGTACTCAGTCTCACTTCGGTGCCCAGAGCAGTCTGGAGACCCTCCCAGAAATGTGAAGTAAACCTTGGGTCTCTGTCAGACACAATCGATACTGGAATACCATGCAACCTTACCACATCCCGTACATACAATTGGGCCATCTTTAGGTATGTGAAAGTCATACAGTAGGGGATGAAATGAGCTACCTTCGTCAGCCTATCCACGATTACCCAGATAGCATCAAATCCTGAGGCCGTTCTTGGTAGGTGGGTCACAAAGTCCATAGATATGTGCTCCCACTTCCACTTAGGTACTTCCAAGCTCTTCAGCTCGCCACCAGGCCTCTGCCTTTCTGCCTTCACTTGTTGGCAGATCAAACATCTTTTGACAAAAGTCATAACATCACGCTTCATGCGTCTCCACCAGAATTGATCACATAGGTCCTTGTACATCTTTCTTCCTCCTGGGTGGATACTGAACCGACTACTGTGGGCTCGCTCCAATATTCCTCTACGCAACTCTGGTGTATCTGGGACTACCCATCGGTTGCCCAGCCTTAAGGAATCATCTTCTGCCATTCTGAACTTTGATGGTTGCCCTCGAAGTACTATCGATGACCATCTCTGAACTTCCTCATCTAACCTCTGGGCTTTCCTGATAGCCTCAAATACGTCTGGCTCGGCCAATAAGGTCGACACTCGCACCGGCGACGTGTCCACATCAAAATCATAGCCCAGATGGCAATAAGAAGTCATCATCGCTGATAAACACATAGCGTCTTCAGCAGTACTCTTCACCTTCCGACTTAAGGCGTCTGCTATCAAATTTGCTTTACCAGGATGGTACTCAATCTCACAGTCATAATCCTTGAGCAAATCTATCCATCTTCTTTGACGCATATTTAGTTCAGCCTGAGTGAATAGAAATTTCAGGCTCTTATGGTCCGTATAGATGGTAAACGTCGTACCATAAAGATAATGACGCCAAATCTTCAAGGCGAAAATGATGGCCGCCAGTTCCAGATCATGGACTGGGTATCTGGTCTCATGAGGCTTCAACTGCCTCGAAGCATAAGCCACCACGTGCTTCTCCTGCATCAATACACAGCCCAAACCCTGCAATGATGCATCCGTGTACAAGGCAAACTTCTTATTCTCAGAAGGAATCACCAACACTGGCGCTGTCGTCAAACGACGCTTCAATTCTTGGAAGTTTTCCTCACAGGCTTCGGACCAAAAGAATGGGACTCCTTTCTGAGTCAGCTGTGTCAATGGCTTAGCGATCTTAGAAAATCCCTCGACAAAACGTCGGTAATAACCTGCTAGGCCAAGGAAGCTCCGTATCTCGGGCACAGAAGTGGGTGCAGCCCACTCCATAACAGCTTCAATCTTCCTGGGATCCACAGATATCCCACTGCTAGATATAACATGGCCCAAGAATACCACACTGTTCAACCAGAACTTGCACTTGCTGAGCTTTGCATATAACTGATGATCCCTAAGGATCTGGAGTACTGTCCTCAAGTGCTTCACGTGTTCCTCTTCAGTCCGGGAGTAGATGAGTATGTCGTCAATGAAAACTATGACGAACTGATCCAAATATGACTGGAACACCCTGTTCATCAAACTCATGAAAACAGCTGGGGCATTCGTCACCCCAAAAGGCATGACTAGGAATTCATAGTGCCCATATCTAGTCCTGAAAGCTGTCTTCTGAACATCATCTTCCCTTACTCGAATCTGATAGTATCCCGACCTCAGATCGATCTTACTGTAGAGCCTCGTACCCTGCAACTGGTCAAACAAATCATCGATCCTAGGGAGTGGATATTTATTCTTTACTGTGGCTTTGTTCAGTTGTCTGTAATCGATGCACAAACGCATCGAACCATCTTTCTTCTTCACAAATAAGACTGGTGCACCCCAAGGCGATACACGAGGGCGTATATAGCCCTTGCCAAGGAGCTCTTGCAATTGAATCTTTAACTCCCTTAGTTCCGCTGGTGCCATCCTATATGGGGCACGAGAAATGGCAGACGTCCCAGGTAATAATTCAATCCCAAACTCAACCTCTCTTGTCGGTGGGAATCCGGGAATCTCCTCCGGAAAGACATCAGGGAACTCCGCCACTACGGGCACATCCTCACTTTTTACTTCTTCTTTCTTTTCAGAAACATCGACAGCATAAATGAGATATCCGGTATGGCCTCGTTCCAACAACTGTGCCATCTTGACAGCAGATATTAATGGAATCTTAGAACGAGAACCATCCCCAAAGAATGTCCACTGGGCTCCCATATCAGATCTGAATCGGACAGTCCTCTGCCTGTAGTTCACCACTGCCTGATACCTGTTCAGAACATCAATACCTACTATACAGTCAAAGTCTGACATTCCCAGAACAATCAAATCTGACCTTAGCTCGTTATCCTCAAAATAAATGAGGCCATCATAGACAATCTGATTAGTAATCATACTTCTTCCAGCGGGGGTCGAGACTATAAGAGGCGTGGGCGACGGAGAAGTGCATATGTGGTGTCTTTCCACAAAACTTGTCGACACGAAAGAGTGTGACGCACCTGTGTCGATCAATATAAAAGCAGGGTGCGTAAATAAAAGACACGTACCCGCTATAACCTCCTCCGGAGCCGCTGTAGCCTGCTCCCTTATCAAGGCATAAACCTGTCCCTGAGGTGGCCCCATGGGCTGACCTCCATACTGCCTAGGTACAAACGGCGGTCTGTGCTGTACTGCTCTTTCTGCAGGCCTCCCTGTAGAGTTCGGTTGTCCCTCCCGGTTGGGACATTGCCGAGCAAAGTGGCCCTTGCTGCCACAAACATAGCATCCCATGCAGAATTTTGTCAGATGTGGTTGCCCACAATTAGAACACAGGACCTTCCCAAGTATGCCTCCCTGAGGCCGTCCTCTTCCTGACTGGGCGTCATCTCTACGGTTTCCTTTCCAACGGTTGTCGGGCCTCTTACCACTGAACCTTGACGCCGATGTGTTTCCTCTTGATTTGAACTGCTCACCCCTTGGCTTCAAATTATCAGGAGTGGATTTCTGAGGGGGTGCTGGAGGTGGTACGACATCAGGGTATGCACCAACTTCTAGCTCGGCTAACTCAGCCCATGACAGTGCATCATCAAAGCAAGTAGGGCCATAAGTGATCACCCTATCATACAGTTCCAGCCTCAAGCCCTTCATGAAGTTCCTCATCTTTGCTTGCATACTTGTGGCGATATGAGGCACATATCTGAGTAAGGAACAGTATTGAAGAGCATAATCTGATACTGACATGCTACCTTGCTTGAGGTGAGTAAATTCGTCTTCTTTGGCTTGTCGTGCAGCAGCCAAAAAATAGCGGTTTAGAAATCGAGTTCGAAACATCTTCCAATTCACTTCATAACCTTGAGCCTCTTGCTCCACCACGGTGGTCTTCCACCACATCAGCGCCTTCTTGGCCAACTGGAACTCCGCTAGTCTTATCCAGGCCGTCTTAGCACAAGGAGCTGCCACGAATTCTTTCTAACCACTCTTCAGCTTGTTCCCCTATTTCCGTTCCTTCAAAGGTCGGGGGTCGGTATGCAAGAAATTGAGTCAAGCTCAGTTCCCCATGCAGTAATTGTTGTTCAGACGGTCTTCGCCAAAGGCTGGCGGGGTAGAGGATTCGTGCGTCCGGCACTTGCATTGACGCTCACAGCGTCACCAACTTCCGCGTTTGTTGCCATACTGCAAGACAAGGGTTAACAACAATACCCAACAGCAGTTCATATAATACCTCGTTAGATAAACAAAACATGTTCATCATATACTTCATATGCCACTTATGCACAAAACATGTTTAAAAGTAAGCACCTAGCTAACTTATTGCTAAGGCTACCCTTCACTCATTCCCGGGTTATCTAACCTGGCTCTGATACCACTAATGTAGGGTCCTCCTACCTTAACATCATCTTTAACACATATAATGGACTAAACATTGCATATAATAACGTCTCAAGGTTAAGGTTGTAGTTTGAGCTATAAGATTACAGGCCAAAAATATGAAACTTCAAACTTAATTGTTTACATTCTCAAAATGAATGTTGAAGCGATAGAACTATACTACTCCTAGAGTAGAGACTATCCCAAAAATCCTGCATCCTAATTTCTTTCACGCTCCTCATAGCTCACCGTCTCAACCCGACCCTGAGCCTTTTGTCCAAAAGTGTACCTACAGGGACAACACATCGTGAGCATGCACATCTTTACTTAATCATCATAAAAGAAACATAACAGTAAATGTATGAAATCTTAGTTAAGTAAACTTGCTAGTTATTCGTTAACTTCTTCTTGTTGACCCTGATTTACATTCATACATATGGACGTCTTACCCTGTTATATGGCGTCTTACCATATCATAAACATCGTATGGCATCTTGCCACGTGGGCGTCTTACCCAATCATAACATCGTATGGCATCTTACCGTATCATGACATCGTATCATGATATAAACATCATATCAACATCATCATTACTTGTCATAATCATCTTCATGGATATCGTATCCTCTTCACTTATCATAAACATCAACATCATAATTTACTTATCATACTCATCGCTCATCATAAACATCATTATCATAATTTACTTATCATACTCATCGTCGTAAACATCATCATAAACATCATCATCATCATAAACATTATCTTTACAAACATCTTATGTAGGAGTATAGTTTACCCTCCGATGCCCGTACGTTTCTTACGTACCTTAATCCCAAAAGTGGAGAAATCGGAGAGCTTTATCTCCTTGAGGTTGTGGGTACTTGGGATGGTTCTACATAACCATACAAATTGATATTAGAAGCTAATTATGGTCCAATATCCAAAAATCCCACAAAATATCAAAAATGCACATTTTTACACCTCGCGATCGATCGCCGCCCAGGCCCGATCGATCGCGAGATCATACTGGACGAGGCTCAAAATTTTACATCTTGGCGATCGATCGCCACTTTTGGCGCGATCGATTGCCAGCCTCGCCGATCGATCGCCCAAAGGTGGCGATCGATCGCCAAACGCTACTGGCGCCCACTGCTGGATCGCGATCGATCGCCAGCCCCTGTACATCGAAAAATCGCCATTAATGAGCATTTTTCAAACCTTTCTTCATGCCTTACAAATCCAAACTTCCCTACAACATCAATAACATCATAACCCACATAAAACACTTCAAAAATCATACCCCAACCATAAACAACATATACCCAAAACAATCCCACATAAAGCATCAAAAACTAACCCATTTCAACACCAAACATCATAAAACTTTTAGGAATGGTTCCATACCTCTTGTAGGCTCCAAATCCTAACAAAGATCACACAAACAAAGTTTTTGTGAAGCTTTCCTTCTCCTTCTTTGGTGGATCTCGAAAATGGGAAGGGTTTGGGGTTGGGAAGTGGTTTTGGGGATTTTTAAAAAGTGAATGGTAAAGTGGGGTTAAAGTGATGGGTAAAGGATTAAAAAGGGGTTGTTTAATTTAATTAAAAATTGTACCCCAAACTTAACATGGTGTATAAAACACTCCACTTGGTATTTTAAAAGCATTTTACAACATGCTACAAACTTCCCTTAAATTCATGCTTTCCTCATAATTGGTAATCAATATAATTAAATCATGCTAACACTTCATTACCCATCATATAAATTAATTACCAACATAAATAATCACATGACCATCATTAATGCTCAAATTGCATATAATTGATTTCGGGGCATCACACTGAGATACTCACTGGATAAAAACATCTACTGCATGAAGTCTTTCATCAAGTCTAACCAACATCTACTAAGCTAAAAAGTACGACTGGATACTGAAGTTACAAAACCAGTAGAAGTAAATCCAGCAGCGAGAGTACAATTCCATTTTACAAAGGTACAACAGAGCTACAAGCACTACAAAATCATCGCCATCAATTCCGTCAGATTGAAAGAGCCGTTGCTGAATAAAAATGGAAGGAAAATAGAATAGAGAAGAAAACAGATTCTACGCTGAACCTTCCATACCAAGAAAGTTTACCGTTGGAAATGAAGTCTATAAATACAGATGCTGAATGAATGAAGAAATAGTTGAATCGACTGCCAATCGAATATTCTATACATTCAAACAGAGAAATTTATCAAGTGATAATTATCTGTAGATTCAGCCAGAGCAAGGAACACCTACTGATATATAAAAGATCAAGTTAAACTGGTGTACTGCTCAAAGATCATTCAAAAACGCTCAAAGCTTACAAGTGTAAAAGTCATTCAAAGGAGTGTTAGATAATTTACTTTGTAAACAAATCATATACATTGTGTTGCTAGGAGTTTAGGCATAGCTGTGTGAAAGCCTAAGCAGATTGTATACTGTAAAGTGTAAACCAAAGTCTTCTAGTGTATCCTTCCTGCAAAGGAAGAAGGGGAGACGTAGAAGCGTTGTGCTTCGAACTTCCAGAAACAATCCTTGTGTTCTTTACTTGTCTTTTATTGTTTGCTTTAGTTAACTCACAAGTACAACAGACATTTTCCGCACTTCACTTAGTGTCTACTGACTTGCTTAATTGATTGAGAAGCTGCTGCATCACTTAACAGTTTGCAGTAATTAGTCGAAGATAAGAATTTGAGGGCAGTGTTTATTCAACCCCCCTTCTAAACACGCCTCCGATCCTAACAAGTGGTATCAGAGCTGGTTCTTCTCAATCTTGAGATATATTAAAGTTCAAATGGCATCTTTTAGCAAGATCCCTATGTTCAAGAAGGATGAGTATGATGACTGGAGATTCCGTATGCAAGCACATCTAAGCGCTCAAGATGATGATATGTGGTATGTAATTACTGAAGGACCCATGAAGATTATGAAAATCAATACAGCTGCCTCTATCACAATTGGTGAACCACAGATGGTAGAGAATGAAAGATCTCAGTGGTCAAATGAAGAAAGAAAGAAGGCCAATCTGGACAATGTTGCAAAGGACATTTTGTTCAAAACTTTGGACAAAAATATGTTCAATAAGATCAAAATGTGTCCCACAGCAAAAGACAGCTGGGAGAAGATTGTTCAACTTTGCGAAGGAAATGATCAAACAAAAGAAAACAAGCTCACTATGGCGTTACAGAAATTTGAGCACATCAAAATGACAAATGGAGAGACTCTCAACGAATATGATGAGAGAGTGACTGGTATAATTAATGAACTTAGCAGTCTGTGTAAGGAGTTACCCAACAGAGAAGTTATTCTCAAGGTGATGTGTAAGGACCCCCGTTCCCTTAACCCGTTATTAGTGTATTAAGCCATATCATTAATGCATGTAATCATACTGAACAGAGAGAAGCCGCAGCCCATTGATACATTCCATATACACGTAAAATGTACTCACATAAGAGTACCCAATGGATAAGCGTGTATCTGATGTATAAAACACTCTACCGCATACCGTTACTGGTACTTCAATCCTGGAAGCACCTCCCAAGCACAGCTCGATCTCAACACTGGATCTATGTACTTATTCAACCAGCTCTGGTACCTCGATCCTGGAAGTACCTCAAATCAACAGCCCGAGCTCAACTCCAAAGCTGCTGCTACACCTGTAACACCTGCCCCAACAGAGACAGCCCCCACACGGGGTGAGCATACCAATACCACCAATCCAATAAGCATAACATTGCAATTCAAATACAGAATGTAAATGCTATAATTTAAATGATACTCCCTGGATGGTAACACCCTCATCCGGGATCCCCTGTATTGTCCCTGTTCTCAAAATAACCAAACTCATCAAATTCCCAAAGACAGTTAATCGCCACATAGATTAACTAATACCGTCCTATTATGCCAATTCCATGATCAATATGGTAAAAACATAATGTAAAAGACCATAGATATCACATATATCTAACCAATAATTCCATGTTCATATTTCATTGCTCGCTCCACAATAGCGACATACTAACCTCGCGCACGCTCAACAATAGCGGCGTCATAACCGATGGTCGCTCAACGGCGATCGCATCCCAAATCATTGCTCGCTCAACAATAGCGGCACTGTATGGTTCCCAATGTATAACCATTTGACGCAATTACAATTTACCATGCATATTGTTATCCATTTATAGCAAATATCATGCATCATGCATTTCAATACCTATCCGATGTAATTACCACATGCCACATATTTCAGTGTCCACATAACGCAATTATCACACACCATGTGTTCCAATACCCATTTGGTACAATTATCACACACCATGCATTTTACAGTTGCAACACTACAATAGGCCATGCTCGTACGTCATACGTACCTTAGAATTCCGTAGTCCATGTCAAGCCTGGCTTGAGTTCCATGCTCCGTGAAACATGTGCTAAAACACATAAACAACCCACAATCAAGCATAAGTATGCAACCATGTGCCCAAGCACGTTCAAAACTCCCAAACATATCGTCTATCCATGACGATTACCAAATTATAAAAGTTCCCGGCTAAGCATGTATAATACCCCAAAAATATTGTTTATCCATGACAGTTAACCTTTTAAAAAATAACCCGGGGCGAAGCATGCAAGACACCCAAAAAGAGCCAAGAAACCATAAAAAGGGGCACCAACACACTGGCCATCTCGATCGATCGACATTTCATCTCGATCGATCGAGGACCGCCTTCCGATCGATCGGTCAAAATACCGATCGATCGGTGAACTGTTCCAACGCCACAAAACACATACTGCCATGCTCGATCGATCGAAAATATTTTCAGATCGATCGAGCAGCCCTGTATACGCGAGAAACCTCCAAGAATGAGCTTCCAACAACACCGTAACTCACATACCACCAAGATCAACCATCCAACACATCATTAAACCACAAAACAACATGAAAATGCATCCCCAAGCATAAACAACACAATGGACCAAGATCCACCCTTCTAACCCCAAAAACAAGCTACAACCCAACCAAAACTCAACAAAACTCTACCATAGTGGAAGCTTACCACTTGAGCTCCAAGTTTCAAGCAAGAAAACACAAAAAGACTCCCTTTTCCAAGTTTTCTCCTCTCCTCTTCATTCAGAAACGAAAATGGGAGTTCTTAGGTGAAAGGATGAGGTTTTGGGGACAAAAGCTGATAGGGAGGGGGTGATGGGATGTAAAGATGCAAGTGGCTCCTTTGCCAACTCACATGAGATTTTAATGTGTAGCCAAAACATAAGCATGGTATATAGAATATCCCATCATGATATTTTTAAAGCATTTTACTACAATGTACCAAAATCACCATTAAAATCATGCTTTACCAAAATTACAAATTATAACACCCAAACACCCAACATGTATAACATGCACCCCAGGTCACCCATACCACGTGACTAAGCATTTTTACCAAGATAAGTAATTATCACCGCAAGAATTATATAATCACAATTAATTCCTAATTGCCACAATAAAAGAAAATCTATTAAAGATTAATAATCCTCCGGGATTCATACCAATAATCCCAGGACATCACAATTATCCCCCACTAATAAAATTTCGTCCTCGAAATTTGCACCGGTGTACTCCACGTAACACCAAGGCTACACCACCCCAAAATAAAACCACGAGCCCGATTCTGGATCACATTAGAATCGAATTAACAACTGCGAGAACACCAATCTTGCACCAAGTTCTAAAATAGAGCAAACGTCAAAATCCACACAAACCCATAAGATAACAATATACCTCGATGTGAATCGTCCCAGAAGTCATTCCACCACAATTTCAAATCAACCAAATCTCCCTTGGTTCTGACATAGATATCTTTCCATGATATTCACCACTTGCCCACGATGCTTGACACGCATCGTTATGATGGGAACCACTAGTATAAACAGTATACTCACAGAAAAATTCAGTTTCTGCTTCCCAGTCCCTCTCCTCCAAAGGAGTAGTTGCACCAATTGCAAACCGGACCGGGTTACCCACGGTCACTGATCCACACAAAACATATCACCAAGGATGTTTACACCGGTGTTTTCCAAGAAATCATATCTTGGTCCCGACACACCATCAAGACTCCACAAAGTCGCAAGTTCCACAGAGGTCACGCAAAACAATCAATTTGCATCCCCGCCATGCGTGTCAACCACGACACCAAACAAATCCGAGTCCTGACCACCCCTTGTCTATCCTGGGATTTAACAATCCTAAAACAGGGAGGCTATTGAATTAACCAGCAAGAACTACCATGGTCTCAAAACACGACAATCCCTCCTCAGGGGGAAATCAAACAACCCTCACGATCATTCATCAGAATGCATCGTGCCATCGAGATTACCGATCTCGAGGTTCCACAATCTCGCACCGGAGATTCACCAAACCAAGCATACAACCCGACGTTCGACAATGAACAAAATAACGTTGGCATTCGTATACACTCACGGCATACATGCCCAAACACCAATCACAACATGCATACACAATGCAATAGACTCGGGTATCTCCAAACATACCCAAATCCCAAAACCAACTGTCAAACCTCAATTATTCCCACCCCACGGAGAATGATGGTTGACAAACCAAAACCAAAGGGTGTGATTTCAACATCACCACCACACGGACCCAAAATAACGAATCCCCCCCAAAAGATTCAACCGGTAGGTATCATAATATCGCCTTCCTCTCAAGGAAAAAGTCATGAATCCATGATCCTCCAATCCTCGAACCACCGTTCGGAAAACTTGGGTATAATTATACCGAAACATATCCCGGAACCCAGAAATACACAACTGGTTAGAGTAGTGCATCAATGCCACCAATACCCGATCCAAAATCCGTATACGCCATGTATACACATCCAAACAATGCTCTGTACTAATGCCATAGTACTCCACAATCGAGCATCTCCCCGAAGACGTCTCCTCAAACGTCTCACCGAGGTAAGAAATCCATTACTCGGCCCAACACCAGTAATGCTTACCATGGCTGATTCACAATCAATCCACAACCGATGCAAGCTGTCTCCAAGACAGTACAATCCAAAACTCTCCAAAAGACAAAATCAATATAGTAGTGTCACCCCACTAACTATATCTCACAAACCATTGTGACTCCCGTTGCATTCCATATGCAAGGATGCTCAACCAGAGCTAACCACGACTTGACGATACTCACGTTGGCATTCCCAACAGAATTGAGCTGCCCCAAAGCAAGTCTCTCAAAACATTTGACGTATAAACGTCCCCGTGAGGTATTCCCTACCTCAAATACCATGCCACATAGAGACTACAAGAGTCTACCATGACCCTCATCGTATCACTATACGATTCACCAAACTCGAATCCAACGAGCATTATAATGGCTAACACAAGCACGCTAAAGTACTGCAACAATACCTGGCTAGCGATTCGCTGGCCCCATAGGCTCATACCAACCTATCAACGTGACACACGTTCCATCCCGGTATACCATACCGTAACCATTAGAGTTGTGGGTCATCGCCCAACATATGTCTAAAACACCAAAGCACAATGGACAATCCGGTGTCCATGCTTAATTACCATGCAATCCTAATCCATTAGGATTTATTCCACACCCTCACGGTGGGTGTGCCCATGCCTATCACATATCACAACAACAAGCGAGTAGTTTCCTCAATGACTACTCTTACCACCAATCACTTGGCTCTATCCAATCCAACGAGCATACCCAAGGGTATCATTGCTCGGCAAATATTTACCTCCACCACATGATGCAGTATACACACCGGTACAATGCATCCGATGCTCCCTCGAGCAAACCTGCTCGGCAAAAAGGTCTTGTCAACTAGTGACCCAGACTCTACCATGTGCTCAACATCGGCACTCAACCATACAACCAAATACATAAACACGAATGTATTATTCACTAAAACGACGCCACGCGTCCACATAGACATCCCAAATAACATCGTCAAACACATGACGGTACCCGTCGATACACGACACTCATAATCTCATCGTCAAACACATGACGATATAGAACAACACATAATATCCACAATAATGATAACAAAAGTAATATGCCATACCTCATCGCTATCAAGATAGCGGAATACCTTTATCCATCGTTCACCAGCGGTACACAAGCAGCATCCATCGCCCGTAGGCGGCATAATCCAGTGCTACGCACATAGCGGTATAACCCATCGCTATAGAATCAGCGGCATAAAACATCTCCAAAGAATATCCGGCGGTATGAAGCATCGCCATAGATGTAACAGAATGTACCATCGCTATATGATACCTGGCGGCATGAACCATTGCCAATAAAATACCCGGAATAATCGCGGACTCAAGAGGTACTCACACCCATGTAGTACTTTGTTCCCGATCGCATCGCTACGTCATGACAGCGGCATCATCGCTTCGACGTGACAGCGGCATGTAACATCGCTTCGACACGACAGCGGCATCATCGCTTCGACATGATTGTGGTACCATCGCTTCGACGTGACAGCGGCATTCACCATCGCTTCGACACGACAGCGGCATTTACCATCGTTCCGGCATGACAGCGGAAATACCCCTCGCTTTACATGACAGCGGAAATACCCCTCGCTTTACATGACAGCGGAAATACCCCTCGCTTTACATGACAGCGGAAATAATATCCCTCGCTATTAATATGACAGCAGCCGTGTTCTTCGCTTCATATTAGCGGCAAATATTCTCTCATCGCTACGGTATGACAGCGGCAAGTATTCACATCGCTACGCCACGCATGCAACCGTAATGCATATCCCGTGTTCCAATAATTGTTTCAGCACGACAGCGGCATCATCGCTTCGACGTGACAGCGGCATTTACCATCGCTTCGACACGACAGCGGCATCATCGCTTCGACGTGCATGCAACCGTAATGCATAACCCGTATTCCCATAAACATCGCCATGAGTGTATTTTCATGCACCTCGCTCCAACATTTAGCGGCAAAGCATTAAAATCATCACTCCGATGTATATCTATGCAACCGTAATGCATAGTCCATGTCTCATAAGACCCTGCAACCACCATGGTTAGCAATAGCATATTCCAATTATGAACACATATCGTAAATGCAAATAAGCAATCATGCATAAGTATGTGCTCCTCATTCCCATTAACATGTTCCTAGGCTCTCAACAGCCCCAAAGAGCTAACCACTGCTCTGATACCACTAATGTAAGGACCCCCGTGCCCTTAACCCGTTATTAGTGTATTAAGCCATATCATTAATGCATGTAATCATACTGAACAGAGAGAAGCCGCAGCCCATTGATACATTCCATATACACATAAAATGTACTCACATAAGAGTACCCAATGGATAAGCGTGTATCTGATGTATAAAACACTCTACCGGATACCGTTACTGGTACTTCAATCCTGGAAGCACCTCCCAAGCACAGCTCGATCTCAACACTGGATCTATGTACTTATTCAACCAGCTCTGGTACCTCGATCCTGGAAGTACCTCAAATCAAAAGCCCGAGCTCAACTCCAAAGCTGCTGCTACACCTGTAACACCTGCCCCAACAGAGACAGCCCCCACACGGGGTGAGCATACCAATACCACCAATCCAATAAGCATAACATTGCAATTCAAATACAGAATGTAAATGCTATAATTTAAATGATACTCCCTGGATGGTAACACCCTCATCCGGGATCCCCTGTATTGTCCCTGTTCTCAAAATAACCAAACTCATCAAATTCCCAAAGACAGTTAATCGCCACATAGATTAACTAATACCGTCCTATTATGCCAATTCCATGATCAATATGGTAAAAACATAATGTAAAAGACCATAGATATCACATAATCTAACCAATAATTCCATGTTCATATTTCATTGCTCGCTCCACAATAGCGACATACTAACCTCGCGCACGCTCAACAATAGCGGCGTCATAACCGATGGTCGCTCAACGGCGATCGCATCCCAAATCATTGCTCGCTCAACAATAGCGGCACTGTATGGTTCCCAATGTATAACCATTTGACGCAATTACAATTTACCATGCATATTGTTATCCATTTATAGCAAATATCATGCATCATGCATTTCAATACCTATCCGATGTAATTACCACATGCCACATATTTCAGTGTCCATATAACGCAATTATCACACACCATGTGTTCCAATACCCATTTGGTACAATTATCACACACCATGCATTTTACAGTTGCAACACTACAATAGGCCATGCTCGTACGTCATACGTACCTTAGAATTCCGTAGTCCATGTCAAGCCTGGCTTGAGTTCCATGCTCCGTGAAACATGTGCTAAAACACATAAACAACCCACAATCAAGCATAAGTATGCAACCATGTGCCCAAGCACGTTCAAAACTCCCAAACATATCGTCTATCCATGACGATTACCAAATTATAAAAGTTCCCGGCTAAGCATGTATAATACCCCAAAAATATTGTTTATCCATGACAATTAACTTTTAAAAAATAACCCGGGGCGAAGCATGCAAGACACCCAAAAAGAGCCAAGAAACCATAAAAAGGGGCACCAACACACTGGCCATCTCGATCGATCGACATTTCATCTCGATCGATCGAGGACCGCCTTCCGATCGATCGGTCAAAATACCGATCGATCGGTGAACTGTTCCAACGCCACAAAACACATACTGCCATGCTCGATCGATCGAAAATATTTTCAGATCGATCGAGCAGCCCTGTATACGCGAGAAACCTCCAAGAATGAGCTTCCAACAACACCCTAACTCACATACCATCAAGATCAACCATCCAACACATCATTAAACCACAAAACAACATGAAAATGCATCCCCCAAGCATAAACAACATAATGGACCAAGATCCACCCTTCTAACCCCAAAAACAAGCTACAACCCAACCAAAACTCAACAAAACTCTACCATAGTGGAAGCTTACCACTTGAGCTCCAAGTTTCAAGCAAGAAAACACAAAAAGACTCCTTTTTCCAAGTTTTCTCCTCTCCTCTTCATTCAGAAACGAAAATGGGAGTTCTGAGGTGAAAGGATGAGGTTTTGGGGACAAAAGCTGATAGGGAGGGGGTGATGGGATGTAAAGATGCAAGTGGCTCCTTTGCCAACTCACATGAGATTTTAATGTGTAGCCAAAACATAAGCATGGTATATAGAATATCCCATCATGATATTTTAAAGCATTTTACTACAATGTACCAAAATCACCATTAAAATCATGCTTTACCAAAATTACAAATTATAACACCCAAACACCCAACATGTATAACATGCACCCCAGGTCACCCATACCACGTGACTAAGCATTTTTACCAAGATAAGTAATTATCACCGCAAGAATTATATAATCACAATTAATTCCTAATTGCCACAATAAAAGAAAATCTATTAAAGATTAATAATCCTCCGGGATTCATACCAATAATCCCAGGACATCACATGATGAGAGGTCTCCCAAGAGAATGGGATGTCAAGACAATTGCTATGAGAGAATCGAAGGACATAAACAAGATAGATCTACATGATCTATTCGCTGACTTAAAAGCCTATGAATTTGAACTAGGTATACGGGTGGAAGATGAACCCAGTACCAGTCAACTAACCAAAGCTCTCACTGCATCGGAGTCCTTGCCTACTTCCATAGAGATGACTCCAGAAAAAATGTGTAATGACGCTATGGCAATGTTCGTGAAGAAGTTTGGGAAATTCATGAAGAAGAGCCAAAAATCCTATCAATCATATCCTCAAAGGCAGAGTTCCAAGGGAAAGTCAGAAGAAGAAGAGCGAGTGTGCTTCAACTGCCTCAAACCAGGGCACTTCATTGCTGACTGTCCTAAACCCAAGAAGGATGATCACAAAAGAGGAGTCAAAGATTATAGAAAATCAAAGGAAACAAGAAGATCATCCAGAAGGGACAGAGATCAAAAAGTGTTGATGGCTGAAGAAAGCAAGAGCAAATGGGCTGATTCTGAGTCAGAATCAGAAGAATCAATGAGCTCATCAAGCGAGAGTGAAGATGAAGAAGTCCACTGCTTGATGGCAAATGATAAGATTGAGGTACAAGAGTCTAACCTATCTGAATTTACACATAGTGAACTTACCAATGCATTGCAGGACATGATCAATGAGTATCGGACATTATATGAATCCTTTGAAAACTATAAGACTGAGCACTCAATCCCAACTGAAACGCATAAAAACAAACTTGATTTTGAACAATCAAGGGAGTTGAATTGCTTAAGGGAAACAGTCTGTCTCCTAGTAAAAGAAAGAGATGAAGCCAAGTGTGCCTACCAGAAACTTAGCAAACTGGTTAGCGCTTGGAATGCGTCTACTACCAGAAAGGATGAAATGCTTGAGTCTATAAGGCTTGCTGGTGATTTAACAGGCATAGGCTATAATAGTAATGACGGCAGTTCATCTGGTAATGAACCTCAACTGTGTCTAACAAAAAGCAAAGCTCAAACAATGAACTTTGTAAGATCTAGCACAGTATATGACCCTTATGAACTGGTTAAAGAACCTGTTAAAGCAACACTCATCAAGGAACAGGCACAGCACAGGGGTATCGATTATGTAGAATCACTCAAAGAGGCTAAACCGAGGCAAAAGTTCAGAAATGAACTTAAACCCACTGGTCGAGCAGCTAGAGAGGTTAAACCCAACTGGTACTACAACTGTAAGCCTGTCCAGAAGAGATATATGCTCTATAACAGGAACTACAAACCAAAAGCACATGCATACACATATTATCACACTACAAGTTCTAGACCATCACCATCACTGTTTAATACACGCACATTTCAGAACACACACCGACCTAAGCTACCCAGGGTCATACAAGTGTGGGTTCCAAAAGAACTAATTCCTCCTGGACCCAAGTAGGATTGGGTACCAATCATGTATTTTCGCTTTAATTGCAGATATCTAGAGTCCAGCAAGTTCGAAGCTCAGAGTGGTTTCTGGACAGTGGATGCTCTAGACATATGACAGGGAATGCTACCCTGCTATCTGAACTGGTTGAAATCTCAGGACCAAAAATAACATTTGGGGACAACACGAAAGGTAGAACTGTGGGTAAGGGTAAGATTATCCATGGTAACGTTATCATCAAAGACATTTTGCTGGTAGAAAACTTGTGTTACAATTTGATTAGTATCAGTCAATTATGTGACAATGGATATTCTGTAGAATTCAACCAACACACCTGCACAATTAAAACTGACAATGGTAATACTCTAATTGTAGGAAAAAGGCATGAGAACACCTATTTGATTGATTGGAAATTTAATCAACCTGCCTCCCCTACTGCTTTGAATTATTCCAAAAATTGGCTTTGGCACAAGCGATTGAGTCACTTAAATTTTAAAACTATTGCCAGTCTTCGTAAACTTGATCTAGTTGTTGGACTGCCCCAAATCGAGTTCTCAAAAGATAAGATCTGTTCAGCCTGCCAATTGGGTAAGCAAATCCGATCCACCTTTAAGAACAAAGGGAGTAGATCTTCTTCTCGGTGCCTAGAGTTGCTGCACATGGATCATTTTGGTCCTATACCAGTAACAAGTCTAGGGGGAATGAAGTACACTCTAGTATTGATAGATGATTACTCTCATTTTACGTGGGTCCTATTTCTGAGTGGTAAAGATCAGGCTACTCCAAAGCTGATCAAGCTACTCAAGAGACTACAAAATGAGAAATCAAATGGGATTGATAGAATTCGCAGTGACAAGGGTACAGAATTTACCAATCAATTACTCGAATCTTATCTAGATGACCTAGGTATCAAACACGAATACTCTGCTGCAAGAACACCACAGCAAAACGGAGTTGCTGAGCGTAGGAACCGCACTTTGAAAGAAGCTTCACGAACTATGGTAGCAGAATCCAATATATCGCAGAGGTTTTGGGCGGAAGCAGTCAACACAGCTTGTTATACGCAAAAAGATCAATGATAAATAAACGAGCAGACAAAACTCCATATGAGATCTGGAATGGCAGTAAGCCAAATATTTCTTATTTCCATATGTTTGGTTGCAAATGTTTTATTCACAACAATGGAAAAACTCATCTCACCGCTTTTGATGCTAAATCTGATGCTGGAATATTTCTTGGCTATTCTACTGTAAGTAAAGCTTTCAGAGTTTTCAACAACAGGACTCTTACTGTAGAAGAATCCATTCATGTTAAATTTGATGAGTCTGCAGACAGCACTGAAAACGACTTATGGATCAACAATTTGAGCAATCGACTGGAAAACACAGTCATTGATGATCCAAGTGATGAAGAAGAAGAGCCAAATAGAAGGATTGACTGCAGCTTAGAGCCAGAAGTTCCAGAAGCACAGGTAGAAGAATCTGCTGGTCAACAGGAACTGGAACCTACTGACACTGGAATCAGGTTGACTCCTACTGCAGTGGATGGAGACAATGCACACAAAGAACAAGTCGATTCTCCTGAGCAACTATCCAAATCACTACAACTGAAGAAGTCAATCCCCTTGGACCTCCGCTCCGGTGGAAGAAAGATCATCCACCCGGGCAGGTCATCGGTAACCCTCTTGCTCCTCTACGTACCAGAGGACAGATGATTAATGAATTCCTTCATACAGCTTTCATTTCTCACATAGAACCTAAGAAGATTGGTGAAGCTATCCTAGATCCTAGCTGGGTAGAAGCAATGCAAGAAGAACTGAATCAATTTCAAAGGAATAATGTTTGGCATTTAGTTCCACGTCCATCGCATCACACAGTAATTGGCACTAAATGGGTTTTCAGAAACAAGTTAGATGAGAATGGTGCTGTAATCAGGAATAAAGCAAGATTAGTTGCACAGGGATACAAGCAGGAAGAAGGCATTGATTTCGATGAAACCTTTGCCCCTGTAGCCCGATTAGAAGCCATTCGCATATTTTTTGCCTTTGCTGCATTTAAAGACTTCAAAGTCTATCAGATGGATGTTAAGAGTGCCTTTCTTAACGGTAATCTCCAGGAAGAAGTCTATGTTGAACAACCCCCTGGATTTGAAAGCCATCTGCAACCCTCCTATGTTTATCATCTGAACAAAGCTCTGTATGGTCTGAAGCAAGCCCCCCGTGCATGGTATGAAACGTTGTCAAAATACTTGATTGAACACAACTTCACCATAGGAACTGTGGATAAAACTTTATTCAAATTTACAAAGGGTGACCATACTCTGCTAGTTCAGATATATGTTGATGACATCATTTTTGGCAGTACTAACTCAAAATTGTGCGAAAGATTTTCTAAAATTATGCAGGATCAATTTGAGATGAGCATGATGGGAGAATTATCATTTTTCCTAGGATTGCAAGTCAAACAATCCAGTGAGGGAATTCTGATAAATCAATCCAAGTATACCAAAGAGCTTCTGAAGAAGTATGGGATGAATACCAGCTCAGCTGCTGCTACCCCTATGAGCTCATCTGCAAAGCTTGATTTGGATGAATCTGGAATACCAGTAGATGAGAAAATGTATCGCGGTATCATTGGCTCATTACTCTACTTAACAGCCAGTAGATCTGACATCATGTTTGCAGTTTGCATCTGTGCCAGATTTCAAGCCAATCCCAAACAATCTCATTTCACAGCAACTAAACGCATTCTGAAGTACTTAAAAGGGACTGAGAATGTCGGTCCATGGTATCCAAAGGACTCCACTTTCAATCTTATCGGATACTCAGACGCAGACTATGCAGGATGCAAAATTGACAGGAAGAGTACCAGTGGGTACTGTCAGTTTTTAGGAGATAGACTTATTTCATGGGGATGCAAGAAGCAAACTTCCATTGCTACCTCTACAGCTGAAGTAGAATACCTTGCTGCTGGAAGTTGCTGTGCTTAGCTACTCTGGATTCAACAACAATTAAGAGACTATGGCATTGAGTCAACTGAAGCTCCAATCTTCTGTGACAATACATCTGCCATAGCCATCACTTACAATCCAGTACTTCACTCTCGAACAAAGCATATCGACATACGTCATCACTTCATCAGAGACCATGTAATGAAGAAGGATATTCGACTGGAGTACATATCTACTGAGCAGCAAGCAGCAGATATTTTTACCAAGCCCCTACCAGATGCAAAATTCTCTTACTTCCGGAATATCCTTGGATTAATTGATATTTCTTCTTAATTTGTTTTTATTTACTAATATTAAATTCAGGGGGAATTGTTTGTATGCTTTTGCATATTTTGAGGGGGAATTTTGGTATAAAAATTTCCTTTTCTAATGCCTGGCTGGTAACACAATGGTCCACTGCAGTGGATGCTACTATATCAGTAGATGTCTACATACCAGTGGATGTTATTTTTTAAGCCTTGCTGACTTATAGCTTCCCACTTTAGCAACCAACTGGGACGTCGGAATTCAAATTATTTATTTTCTTACTTTTAACTTATTCAAATCCCGCCCTTTTCAGACCCACTGCTTCTGAATATTTATTTTTTTTAAATGGTTTAGATGAACGCCACGTACACATGTGTCCGTTCATCTACAGTACGACGTTACATCTACCCATTATCTTTTAACCGCCTTATCCTCCGTAGAATCAGTTTACTTCCTTAAACACTTCTGAAAATCTCAAAACCCTAATAGAATTTTTTTTCACAGGATTTTCAAATCTTCAGCATGTCAAAGACAACGCAGCCAAGTTTTCTCACCAACGCTATTCATGTAGATTTTCACTCTATTTATTCGTCAGACGATGAAGCCATGAAAGCAGTGTTCCAAAAGTTGGACACCTCTGGATTACTTGTGATTTTAAGCCAAACACCTACTTACTATCCGGCGGCTATTCAGGAGTTCTTCGCCAATGCCAGAATAGTTGGCGAAGCCGTTGTGTCCTCTATCAGTGGACAACATATCACTATTACTCTGGAAGACTTTGCCACTCAGATGTGTCTTCCAATGTCTGGGATAACAAATGCCCTCTCCGTAACTGTGCCAGTCCTAGAGGTGATGAGAAAGGGTTTTTCTGACTCACATGAACGTCTCCCCAAACCACCGTTCAAAAAGATATTGATTAAGAGCCACTTTCGCCAACTGGCAGATGTCATATCCAAAGGGCTGCTATGCAAAGATGGATCTTTCGACGTCATCACACCTGAGAAATTTGCACTGATGAGTGCAATCGTAAATAACGTTGAAGTTAACTGGTCCGTAATGCTGTTTCAAGTGCTATCAAACTTGGTGCTCTCCGGAAAAGGTCAATCGGGATTTGCTCTCCCTCTTAGTCGTACTTTGAGAGCAAAAATATTCAGAACGGCGACTCTTCTTCTCTCCACCCAGGGCGACTCATAACTGCCAGATATCTAGAGATCAATAAGAAACGAGTCGGTGGAGAGGCTAAGACCCGCAAACCAGCAGCAGTCAAGAGGAGACAACCTCTGGTAGTCAGTGACTCTGAGCATACAGTCTCAGAATCTGATGAAACTTCACCTCTTCCACCAGCGAAAAGGCCAAGAACCAAAAGAGGAGGACCAGCTGCAGCCAAGCTTATAGTATCAGCAGCCATGGTTGAGGTTGTGATCCCGACGTTGGAAGTAGAGCCAGTGAGCTCCGTTGCCCCGCTGGCCATGTTCCCATTTAACCCAACCTCTTCTGCAGCCAACATATCTACCAACCCCAGTACCCTTCAACAACCAGACTCAATTTCTTTCAGAACACCCAAATCCCTTTGCCCATATTGCCATCCCAAGACCACCACCACTGAAAGAGGAAAAGCATCCATGATTCCTTCATCCACTCCAGTGGCATATGAGATTGACTTAGTCATGAGCACAGTCGAGGCAAACATGCAGCCTCAACTTGAAGTATTTGATAGATGGGAGCAAGCACGTTTGAAAACTCGCCTTGATGATTTTCTTCCATTTCTGGAACAGGCTAGGTTCGATGAGAATCAAGTGATGGCCTTCCTCCAAGCTCAAGACGTAAAGAAAGCTCTCCAGCTTCGGGATGTGTTCCGCCTAATGATTTATGTGGGTGAACTCCAGACCCTGATCATATCCCGGCAGAATGAATTCAATGCTACAGCTGGGACTGCCAATCATGACCGAGCTGTGCTAAATGCTCTTGTTCCCAAGCTTGAACTGGCAGAGACTGCTCTACATGACTTAAGAATCAGTACTGGTCTGCACTCATGCTCAACTGTACCAGGTGATGATGACTCCGCTCCTACTGACTTAAGCTTAGCCTCAAGCATCCCTGATGTTCCTAGTGCTGCAGTACTGGTTCCACAAGTTGAACCAATCGTGGCTGATGACTTTAATCTGACTGTCTCAAGCTCAGCTCCACCAATCCCACCTATTCCAAGTATAGTGGAAACGGTTCCCACAGGTGACACCACGTTGGATGATGCTTCACCTCAACCAGATATGGACATTGATTCTATAGACGTTGACAGCGTCATTCATAAGGTCATTACCCAGGTTACCCCATCCATATCTATCCCTTCATCAACTCATACAGAAACACCTATCCATTCCCCTGATACCTCTGCCCATGCTGCACTCACTGATGATTGCCAAATCACCCATCAAGTTGAACCCCTGGTACCCCCGACTCACCCTGACACCCAACTCTCCCCTCAAATTGAACCTCCTGCTCACCCAACAACTTCTGAACTTCACCCTTCAATCTCACAAATTCCTCCAGCTGCTACCTCCCATGGACGCTGTGTGTCCTCAACTGCAGCTGATGCTCATACCAGCCCTCAACGTGTTCTTACTGGCTCGCATCCTGCCCCTGCTGCCACTCCACCTGAGGCATTGGAACAATCAGTAGGAAATGAACCTTCTGCTGATTTTTTTGATTTTGCTGATCCTCTGTCCATTGAAGGCCCCTCCGCTCTAATAGTACAACTTGGCCATATGACAACATTGATCTCCGGGCTGGCCAGTGAGATTAATAAACTCAAGTCTGAAGAATGCAATGCCAGCAATGCTATTGATAGTCATCAGCTTCATACAGATCATCAGTTTGGGCGTATAAATCGAGACCTCGACAGACTTCAAACTGCTGTTGACAGAAATCATCAATTCGTTCTTGATGCCTTTGCCGATGTATTCTCGAGGATAGCCCAAACTAATCTCCGGTTGAAGCAGCAGAATGACTCTCTCCATGCTGCCTCTACACTTGCCTTGGAGGAGAAAATTGAAGACACCAAGAAGCTTTTATCTGAGCAGCTGGCTACTATGCAGGAGGCCTTTGCCTCACAGCTTCAGGATTTAAGTGCTAGCTTTCCAAAGCCTATTCACTACCAGTCCAAGTCCACTGCATCTACTCCCCCACCAAGAAGAGAATCAGGTCCAGCTCAGCTCGCACCTGCTGCCCCTGAAGGTGGACATCACTCCAGATCCGCCTCCCAGCCAAGGTCTCGAAGTCCGCGCCAACCGACTACCGAAAAGCGCGACTATTCCAAACATTGGTTCGGGCGCAAATAGTATCATTTTCTGTTCCCCTATTAATTACTCTTATCTTTTTACTGTTTTCATTAAATTTTCTCCATGTTTATCGTAACGTTTTTTTGTGTTCACACTTATTGAAATTCTTCTATAAATAGAGTCTCTTTTTTTTTTACACAACACACATTCACTCATCATGTTTCTTTTCACCTTCTATGCTTTGAAAATTCCTTGGTTTCATCTACGAAATTACGTATGATCATGGGTTTATTACTTATCTAAATCAACCCCTCATGGGTTGATTACTTATCTAACCCAGCTCCGTTAAGCTTCAGCGTTTGGATCCTACTCTGATGCTCATCATCAGTCAGGAACTGCAGTCAGGAGTTATCTGGGTGCTGATGACAAAAAGGGGAAGAAAGAGATAGAGTACTCTCAACAGAGATAGAGTATTTTCATTAGGTGAATCCATAAACCATGGAGGCCAGATGAATATGCATTTGACTCTTCCCGACTTCCTCTCTGAAACAAGGTGGATCGAGCTCTTCCTCTCTGAAATTAGGTGGATCGAAGCTCTCCGGTCTACATTGCTTGTTTAAAAATTTGTCATGTATCAGCTATAATCTGTAAAAAATAGATTTGTCTTAAGTTTTATCCAGTTATCAGAATTCATTTTAAATAAAGATGAATCTCTCTCAATTGTCCAGTTTGATTACAACTTGTAATCTGCTTATATTTATAACAAATGAAAATTTCCTTTTCACTATGTCTTCAAGTCTTTTCAGGATTCACCGATTATTGCTTAGTTTTGTCATCACCAAAAAGGGGGAAATTGTTGGGAAGCGATTCCTAAGTTTTGGTGATTACAGACACCTACCGGATAAAGACATCCACCGGATAAAGACATCTAAAGACATCCACTGGATAAAGACATCCACCGGATGAAGATATCTACGTGATGAAGACACCTACCGGATAAAGACATCCACCGGATAAAGACATCCACCGGATAAAGACATCCACTGAATGAAGACATCCACCGGGTGAAGACATCCACCGGATGAAGACATCCACCGGGTGAAGACATCCACCGGGTAAAGACATCCACCGGATGAAGACATCTACCGGATGAAGACACTTACCGGATGAAGACATCTACCGAACTGAGATACTCACTGGATAAAAACATCTACTGCGTGAAGTCTTTCATCAAGTCTAACCAACATCTACTAAGCTAAAAAGTACGACTGGATACTGAAGTTACAAAACTAGTAGAAGTAAATCCAGCAGCAAGAGTACAATTCCATTTTACAAAGGTACAACAGAGCTACAAGCACTACAAAATCATCGCCATCAATTCCGTCAGATTGAAATAGCCGTTGCTGAATAAAAATGGAAGGAAAATAAAATAGAGAAGAAAACAGATTCTACGCTGAACCTTCCATACCAAGAAAGTTTACCGTTGGAAATGAAGTCTATAAATACAGATGCTGAATGAATGAAGAAATAGTTGAATCGACTGCCAATCGAATATTCTATACATTCAAACAGAGAAATTTATCAAGTGATAATTATCTGTAGATTCAGCCAGAGCAAGGAACACCTACTGATATATAAAAGATCAAGTTAAACTTGTGTACTGCTCAAAGATCATTCAAAAACGCTCAAAGCTTACAAGTGTAAAAGTCATTCAAAGGAGTGTTAGATAATTTACTTTGTAAACAAATCATATACATTGTGTTGCTAGGAGTTTAGGCATAGCTGTGTGAAAGCCTAAGGAGATTGTATACTGTAAAGTGTAAACCAAAGTCTTCTAGTGTATCCTTCCTGCAAAGGAATAAGGGGAGACGTAGAAGCGTTGTGCTTCGAACTTCCAGAAACAATCCTTGTGTTCTTTACTTGTCTTTTATTGTTTGCTTTAGTTAACTCACAAGTACATCAGACGTTTTCCGCACTTCACTTAGTGTCTACTGACTTGCTTAATTGATTGAGAAGCTACTGCATCACTTAACAGTTTGCAGTAATTAGTCGAAGATCAGAATTAGAGGGCAGTGTTTATTCAACCCCCCCTTCTAAACACGCCTCCGATCCTAACAGATTTACTCAAGGATTATGACTGTGAGATTGAGTACCATCCTGGTAAAGCAAATTTGATAGCAGACGCCTTAAGTCGGAAGGTGAAGAGTACTGCTGAGGATGTTATGAGTTTGTCAACTATGATGACTTCTTATTGCCATCTGGGCTATGATTTCGATGTAGACACGTCGCCGATGCGAGTGTCGATCTTACTGGCTGAGCCAGACATTTTTGAGGCTATCAAAAAAGCCTAGAGGTCAGATGATGAGGTTTAGAGATGGTCATCGATAGTACTTCAAGGTCAGTTATCAAAGTTCAGAGTGGCAGAAGATGGTTCATTGAGACTTGATATCCGTTGGGTAGTGCCGAGGGCACCAGAGTTACATCAAGGGATCTTGCACCGTGCACATAGCAGCAAGTTGAGCATCCACCCAGGAGGAAGAATGATGTATAAGGACCTATGTGGTCAGTTCTGGTGGAGACGGATGAAGCATGACGTGATCATTTTTGTCAAAAGGTGTTTGATCTGCCAGCAGGTAAAGGCAGAAAGACAGAGGCCTGGTGGCGAGCTGAAGATCTTAGAAGTACCTGAATGGAAGTGGGAGCACATATCTATGGACTTCGTGACCCACTTGTCAAGAACGGCCTCTGGTTTTGATGCGATCTGGGTGATCGTGGATAGGCTGACGAAGGTGGCTCATTTCATCCCTTACTGCATGACTTTCACATACCTAAAGATGGCCCAATTATATGTACGGATGTGGTGAGGTTACATGGGGTTCCAGTCTCAATTGTGTCTGACAGAGACCCAAGGTTTACTTCACATTTCTGGGAGGGTCTCCAGACAGCTTTGGGCACAGAGGTGAGACTGAGTACAACTTATCACCCTCAGACAGATGGCTAGACAGAGCGTACCATTCAGACGCTCGAAGACATGTTGAGGGCATGTGTTTTGGAGTTTGATACTCCATGGCAGGATGCAGTGCCATTGGTGGAGTTCTCCTATAATAACAACTATCAGGTGAGCATTCAAATGGCCCCTTTTGAAGCTCTTTACGGACGACGATGTAGATCACCGCTGTATTGGGAGGACTTGACTAGTAAAGCGATCGGAGGACCGGATATGATTAAGGATATGGAAGAAAAGATTAAGATGATACGCCAAAAGATGAAAGGGCCCAGGATAGGCAAGCAGCCTATGACAATAAGCGACGACGACCGCTAGAATTCCAAGTAGGAGACAAGGTCTTCTTGAAAATCTCACCCTTCAGAGGTGTAGTTCGTTTTGGTATGCGGGGAAAGTTATCTCCGAGGTATGTTGGGCCGTATGAAGTATTGCAGCGTATCGGTACATTGGCTTACCGTTTGGCTCTACCGCAGTCTTTATCTGGTATTCATGACGTTTTCCACATCTCTATGTTACGGAAGTATGAGCCACATCCGTCTCATGTATTATAGCCTACTGAAGTGCAGTTGGACTCAGATGTATCCTACGTAGAACGACCGGTCAAAGTTCTGGTTTGTGAGGATCGCAGACTACGAAGCAAGATTATACCGATGGTCAAAGTTCAGTGGGATCTTCGGGGTGTCGAGGAGGCTACGTGGGAGACGGAGCGACATATGCCCGGAACTATTTTCTGGTATGA
Source organism: Haberlea rhodopensis (assembly GCA_907163345.1). NCBI lineage: Eukaryota > Viridiplantae > Streptophyta > Magnoliopsida > Lamiales > Gesneriaceae > Haberlea > Haberlea rhodopensis. The sequence continues at coordinate 655,777 of CAJQUN010000077.1, forward strand.
TTTATGTTTAGTTCATTTTGGGTAAGTGCATGCGATTTCGGGATGAAATCCTATAAGTAGGGGAGTATTGTGATGCCCCGAAATTAATTATATGCGATCTGGGCATTAATTATGTTTATATGATAAATTATGTTGATGACTGATTTATGTGTTGAAATTAATTATCATGTGGAAATGCTTAGTCACTTGATAAGCGTGGCCCGGGGTTGCATTTCGGGGTACATGTTATGCATGTTAGAAAATGGGGTATTAACACGATTTAATTGTATTGGGTGTTAATTATGAGGAAGATGTGAATGTAGTAGATGTTCGGTGCATTTTTGTAAAAAAATGCTTTTAAACCATGTTGGAATATTTTATACATCGTGTTAACTTTGGGGTACAATTTTAATATTAACCTTTATAACCCCTTTTCCCCCTATAACCACTTACTTTACCAATCACACTTTAAATCCCCAACTCACTCTCAAACCCTACCCTTCACCCCATTTTCGAAATTCTTCAAAGGAGGAAGGAGGAAGCTCCACAAAACCTTTGTTTTTGAGATCCTTGTTAAGATTTGGAGTCCTCAAGAGGTATGGAACCCTTCCTAAAGTTTTTATGATGTTTGGTTTTGAAATGGGATGATTTTGAAGTGATTTATGTGGGTTTGTTTTGAGTATGTGTTATATGTTGTTGGGGTATGATTTATGAAGTGGTTTATGTGGGTTTTAGTGAGTTTTGATGATGTTGATGTTGTAGGAAAGTTTAGATTTGTCGGGTATGAGGATAGAGCTTGAAAAATGCTCAAAAATGGTGAAAAATCGCGCACCAGCAGGTGGCGATCGATATATGAGGCGATCGATCGCCGATGGCCAGTGGCGATTTACACAGCAGGCGATCGATCGCCTCAAATGAAGCGATCGATCGCCGCGAAGCGAACAGTCAGGCGATCGATCGCCATGTTTTAAGCGATCGATCGCCACTGTTTAAAAATTGGAAAATGATGATTTTTGATGAATTTTTGGTATTTGGCTATTATTTAGCTTATAATATTGATTTGTATGGTTGTGTAGAGCCATCCCAGGTACCAACGACATCAAGGAGATAAAGTTCTCCAATTTCTCCACTTTTGGGAATTAAGGTACGTAAGAAACGTACTTGCATTGGACGGTAACATTTTCTTATACTATGACTACGCAATAATTGTATAAGTAATTACGATGTTTATGATGATGATAATGATAAGTAAGTTGATAATGATGTCTATGAAATGATGATGTTTATATGACGTTTATACAATGATACGATGTTTGTGATATGGTAAGATGCCATACGATAGGGTAAGATGCCCACGTGGTAAGATGCCACACGATGTTTATGATACGATAGGGTAAGATGCCCAAGTGGTAAGATGCCACACGATGTTTATGATATGGTAAGATGCCATACGATAGGGTAAGATGCCCACGTGGTAAGATGCCACACGATGATTATTATATGGTCAGATGCCATACGATAGGGTAAGATGCCCATATGCATGACTATGAAACAGGGACAACTAAGTGTATTAATACGATTAACCAGGAAGTATATGTTATGATTATTTTCATGCATTTATTTATATGCCATCACCTTATGATGTTAAGTAATGATGTACATGCTCATGATGGGTTGTTCCTGTAGGTACACTTTTGGACCGAAGGGCCTAGGGCCGGGTTGAGGCAGTGAGCTAAAAGGAGCAAGATGAATAGAGGATTCAGGATTTTGATAGTCTCTACTCTAGGAGTAGTGTAAATCTATAGCTTTAACATTCTTTATTGAGAATGTAATTAATTAGCTTTTGAAATTTTATCTTGGCCTGTAATCTCATTAGCTCAAAGCTACAACCGGAACCCTAAGATGTTATGAATGCATGTTTAGTCCATAATACGTGTATAAGATGATGTTAAGGTAGGAAGACCCTACACTACATCTATAAGTAATGGCTCACGGCTCTCATTGAGGTACGTCTTTCATATTACACTAACTACTTCAATTTGTTATATTTTTCTCTCGAATTATATACTGAGCTGAACATCGGAGTAGCTTCGCCTACGGGCGGAGTCGTCTTACCATTTTTCTTTGATACGCGGATATATTTTGGGAGCAATTTGATTCGATTTATGGGTGAAAAACATGTTCTTTGTATCATCACATTTTTGGTGAATCAGTAGCCATGAATATCTCATTACATTTTAACTGAAGAATTCAGTACTCCAACTTAATTCTAAGGCTATCTTTTTTATTTTTGCTCCGTTCAAAGAAGCGTGCCAATGCAAAACAAAGGCCGATAGAATTTGAAGTCGTTGTGAAAGTCTCACCAATGAAAGGTGTCATGCGATTTGACAAGGTACATAAGATGAGTCCGTCATACTTGGACAATTCGAGATATTGGATAGAGTTGACACCGACGTTGTAAAGGATCATAATGTTTTCCAGGTGACTCAATTGCGAAGATACCTACTTGATCCAATTGGTGACTCAAGGAAATTTGAATGAAACTATGAAGTACAAAAATATCGATTCAAATTATGGATTCAAATGACCAAGTATTAAGAGCCGGTTAACAAGGATGACTATCCCAAATGTTAAATTCCACTGGTCCAATGATACAACTAGGGAGTGGCTATGTTGGAACTAGAGGAAGAGATCTGCAAGGGTTACTCTTACCTCTACAACACTATTATCTTATTATTATTTAATTTATTAAAATTTATTTTATATTTTCAATATTACTTTTTATATAACATTTTTTAAACATATTATATAAATGTTGGCTCATAAATTGAGCTTAGCTAAAGCTGTCAGAACGGGCTACTCTGACCCAAACGGGCTGGCCCGCCCAACCCGCGGCCTGAGCGGGCCCAACCCATTTGGGCCCGCCTCCAGGCGGGTTGGGAAAACCCCAACCCAACCCGACGCGAAGCGGGCCGCAGGTTGGCGCGAGCTGGCCCGCCGAAATATATTTTTTTTAATGTTACATTTTTTAAAAAAAAAAAAATTTTAACTTTTTTTTTTACAAAAAAAAACTTAAAAAAAAATTTCCATCTAAATTATCCGAACCTGGAACTGATGCTAGAAGAATGCTGAAACTTGTTTTAGATTTTATCTAGATATTAACACTGCTACTAAAAAACTTGATTAATGGATTAGTATTTTACTCAATTTTGAAATACTTGTTGCAACTTTCAAGCAAGACCAAGTGAAAAATATATAGTAGATCGAATGCTTCAATGTGATATTGAGTTTTTATCTATAAATTGAGCCTAAAAAAAGAAATAACAAATTTTGTTTTTTAAAAAAATGGGGCCAACCCGCGGGCCAGCCCGCCAACCCGTGGGTTGGCCCGTCAAAACCCACGGCCCGTTTGGGCCAGCCCATATAGGCCCGCCTGTTGGCTGGCCTTAATGCTGTCCCAACCCGCCTATTTGGCGGGTTGGATACCCATTTTGACAGTTCTAAGCTTAGCATAACTCAATAACAGTTGCCAAATTTTGGTTGGAACAAGTGTCTACAAGTTGAATTGACGAAAATTGGAGGCAAATTAAAATAGTTTGACTAAGTCTTGAGATTACAAACAAAGCCACTAACCCATGTTCTCCAATATGCTTGCAATAGTGGGATGAGGAAACCTTCGGGAAAAAGATAAAAGAGGAAAATGAACATCAATGGAAGCTCTCTCAAAAACCATCCAGAAAAGATGCACAAATGTTCTACTAGAATTCCTTAACACAATTTCAGCATTTTAGCTTCAGTCCGTTTCTAATTTCGATTTTAGTTTAGATTTGCTTTCAAAATGTATTCAAGTTTTTAGCATCAATCTCGTATTGATTTCTTTTGCAGTAATTTCGATTTATAAAAAAATTTGTTTTGTTCCTCAATATTGATCGCTTTTTATTTAGACAATAAATTCTCAGTGTAGCAACATTATACCGCAAGTGTAGGGTGTCAAGTTTTAGTATATTAAATGAAGAACAGGTTGTCGAATCCACAGAGACTAACTGTAAGTACCAAATAAGACATTTTTAACTACATTTAACCTACGATAACGAATTAAATAAAATACTAACCAACTAAATTAACTACTAATCCAACCAAGTCAATAAAACTAATCGAGAAAATTCCAATAGAGAAGATTATCAAGACATCGGCTCACCAATGCAATCCCCTACAATTCTCGATTGAATATCCAAATATTTCTAAGGTGGCGAGTTCTCATAAGTTATCTAATATAATCTCTTGAGCTATATTAAACATAATATCAAATTGCAGTAAGTCACTCTCGTGTACTTATTTAACAGTTCAATATTGCATAAAACTTTGTGAAACTACTAGCTTTCGATTACTAGATATATATGGCTATCACACATGTATTTGACTTCATCTCTCGATCTCAGTCTCAAAATCCGTGGTATGAGTTATTAATTATGTATCATAAAATCATCTATTGATCTCAATTACGATACTAACATCATTCAAAGGTGAAAAATCCGTCAAAAGTATTAATGTAAGGACCCCCATGCCCTTAATCCATTATTAGTGTATTAACCCAAGCATTTAGTGCATGTGATTATATATGTAGGGGAAAATTCCACTTGACATCATAACAAACCATGCCAATTATAAAATTCCTTTACATTATTCCATACAATGTTTAGTTTCCCCAACCAAGTTAACATACGTATGATGTACCATTATAATACACTAATATGTTCTCAGTTCATTTAGCAATTCGATAAATAATTGCATGCATCACATAAATGAAAAGAGAAAGGTCCTTGCCTTCTTTATACAACCCATATACACATCATAGTGCACACATGCGAGCATCGAATAAGTATGCGTGTATCTAATGTATAAAGTATCATGCTCAATACCGTCACTGATACCTCGATCCTGGAAGCACCTCTAATCTACAGCTCGAGCTCAACTCCAAGCCATCGATGTACCTAATAACCTGCCCCAACAGAGACAGCCCCCACACGGGGTGAGCATACCAATATCTCAAATCCAATAATCAAAATAATACAATTCATAATTTACAACAATGTAAATGCTATGAAATACAAAATATACTCCCTGGATGGTCTCATCCTCATCCGGGGTTTCCTGTACTGTCCCTGTTCTCAAAACACAGAAACCATCAAATTCCCAAATATCGGTTAATCATTACATTGATTAACATATCCATTAGTCATATACCGATATCATAATCAATAATACCAATCATTAAACAATGATTACAGATATTCCAAATACCTCACTTATGGTTCCATAGTTCTATTCCATTGCTCGCTCTACAATAGCGACATTTCATACTCACGCATGCTCAACAGCAGTGGCGTCATAACCGATGTTCGCTCAAAGGCGACAATCCCAATCATTGCTCACTCAAAAGCGGCACCATATAAGTCCAATGCATACATATCCATTTATAGCAATCATCGTAAATCATGTATTTCAATATACATTTATTGCTAATACCGTAAACCATACATTCCCATATACATTTATTGCAATACAATGTACCATGCACTCAACAATTGCAATCATAATAAAGGCTATGCTCGTACGTCATACGTACCTTATACTTCCGTAGTTCGAGTCCAACCTCGCCTGAGTTCCACGACCCGATGAAGTATGTGCTAACACATAAATAACTCACAATTAAACACAAGCATGCAACCGCGTGCCCAAGCACGTTCACAACTTCCAAACCTATCGTCCATCCATGACGATTACCAAAAATAAAAGCCCCCAGGCTAAGCATGCGTAATACCCAAAATATTCTATTTTATATGTTCAAAAGATAGTCAAAAACCCAACCGAGAATTCCGTTTAATTAACTTTGGCTCCAACCAATCAATTTTAAAAGTATAAGATTCCCATTGGAATGTAGACATTGCCCCGAAAACGGGCCACTTAAACCTAGATTTCAAAATCCCGACAATTTTCCAAAATTTCAAAAAAAAAATAAAACCTTGCGGGTGGCGATCGATCGCCTCATTTAGCGCGATCGATCGCCCCTTTCCAGTGGGCAAAAACGCCTACACACGATCGATCGCCACCCCTCGCGATTGATCGCCAACATGCTCGCGATCGATCGCCTAGGCCACGCGATCGATCGCCTGCACTGTTCATCGCCATCAAAAATTGAACTGCTCGTCGCAATCGATCGCCCCTCTTTGGCGATCGATCGCCACCTTCGATTTCCCGAAAAACTCGATCTTCCATGGTGTTTTTCACACCCAAACTCAAAACCAACACCCCCCAACTTCCTCAACACCTCCAATACACCCTTTAAACTCAATAAAAACATTAAAATCAACATTTTAGATTTTTAACCAAAACCCCCCAAAACTCAATCAAACCCATAACTCAACCATTTAGCACAAAACTATAATCAAATCAAAGCTAAAGGAGAGGAGAAGAAGATTACCAGCCTTTCTTCAAGAAATCGGGCTCCCTAGACGAGCCCCCATCGATTTTGCTTCCAAGAGCAAAAGATGGGAAATTGGGGGGGGGGGGGGGGGGGGGGGGGGGGGGGGGAGGGTTTGAGCGTGGAGAGAGGGGGAGAGAGAAGGGTTCCGTGCCAAATGACGGAATACCGAGTCCACTTGGTATATATAGTACCAAAACTCAAAAATACCAATCCCTTCACAAATACATCATGATTCATTGAAAATCATCTGTTTTCAAAAATCCTCTCTATAACCTCAATTCCCATTACCAGCCCCAGTACACAGTACTCCGGACCCCAAATCCTACCAAAGACCAAATTCCAAGGTTATCACCACGATGAGGATTTAAAATCCCTTGGATCCAACGACTTCAAATGTCGGATTTAAAATCCCCGAGAGTCTCGAAACCACAATTAATTCATAATTGCACAAATAAAATCCATTAAGGATTATTACCACATCAGGATGAACACCATTAATCCCCGGGTATCACAATTAAAATCATAAAACATACACAAAGAATTATAAGGATTCATAAACATAAACAAATAATTATAAGGATTCATAATTCATCAACCCCGCTTGGCGATCGACCGCCAAAGATGGGCGATCGATCGCGAGATCATAATTTTGTTGTCCAATTCTCGTAAATCTGCGATCGATCGGTGGCTTAATGGAGATCGATCGCCAATTGAAAATCTTCCTAAGTGTTGTTTTTGTCCTTCCTTCGATGTCTTTGCTTGTTTTGGTCTTTTTTCGTCATTTTTAGCTCATTTCCCTCACTTATGCATATCAACCTTGATTCCTGAAACATATAAATATATACCAAAAATCGTAAAATCGTCTAGGAATCAATACGAAAATCATTAGAAATTTATAGCTAGATAAGTGTAAACTGACACTTATCAATAGCGTAAAAATGTATTTATGTTTATTTATGAATGTATTTTCTCATTTTTAGTTCATTCTTGGCATTAATTCCTTTGTTATTGACATATAATCGGCGAGACTATAACATACGGTCAATCGAGGCTCACGTCAATTTTTTATTCTAGGAGTTAGATTTCAGGTTGTCACGGGCCGGATCGAACCGGTTTTGGACCGGATTCCACCGGTCCCGGATTCGAAAGGGGTGGAACCAGACTAATCCGATTCCGAAACGATTGGTCCGGTTCCGGTTCCATGGCCCAAAACCATGGAACCAGTCCGATTCGGCAACCCGGATCCAATAGTTCGGATTGGGTCCGGATTACCGATTCCAATCAGAACCGATTTGGCGATCGCTCGCCATTCTCAGCGATCAATCGCCAATGCACCTTTTTTTAAAATAAAAAAAAAGTTTACAACCTTTTGGCGATCGATCACCAAGTCTATTTTTTTATTTTACTTTTTTTTTCTTCAGATTTTGGGTTCAACACAAATCGTAAATGAAAAATACATAGTTTATTGAATATGGAAACAATATAAAAGCTACAACATTTGAAATTTATACAAAAATACATTATTCATCATAATTGATTAGTATAGTCTTGGCCAATTCTTCTTCTTCTTCTTCGGAACTTTCATTGCCGAACTCGTCGACTCCTCCTTGTCTCTTATTTCTTCTCTCAGCATCGAACCAATCTTTTATCAGCGTAATCATGCACAATGATTCTGATTTTAGAGAAACTCTAAAGTCTCCAATGAGTCGACCACGAGTTGAGAATGCCGACTCCGACGCAAAACTGAATGTTTGGACTGCAAATACATCTCTAGCAATTTTGGCTAAGACTGTATATTCTCTTGCGTTTACTTTACACCACTCTAGTACGTCAAAATTTTCACCTGTAATGAACATTTGACTCAGGAAGAACTGTAACTCATTTGAAGAGGTAGATGTCACTTTGCTTCCTCTCTGTTTATTTCTTCCAAGGCTCTTCAACAGATTAATCTCCTCCGCTTTGTGACTGAGTAGCGTCTTCTTCTTATCCTCCTCCTACATGTGACGATGAGCTTTGTCCATGTTCACTATTGTACAATCCAAACATATTTTGAAGAAAATGCATGATTGACATCTTTTGATCGTCAACATCCTTATCCAAAAATTTAGTTTAATATTCAAAGAAAGTATCGAAAGATCCTAGACCCTGACTTGGGTCTAACAGTGTAGATATAAAGTGCACCTGTTGAATATGTTCCAAATATTTTTTAAAATTCTCCTCCATACATAAACAAACGACGGCAATTCAGTATCATCTCTAAATTCACTAAATTTACAAAACATGTTAAATACAAGTGGGAGAATATAATGAGAAGTTGGATAATAAACACCGGAGAAACAATATGTTACTTCTTTAAAAGTTGATAACAAAGTAGTTAACTTATTAACAAAATACCAATCCTTATCAGACAATAAATAACTTTCATCACTTTCAGGAATTTGATAAGAGTTATAAAAAGAAGCTAAAGCATCTTGATAATGTAACATCGATTCTAACATTTTATGCAAAGAATTCCATCGAGTAGTAATGGGCGGTGAAAAGAGTAAACCGAATATTCTGACTTGCACACGTATTTCCAATCACGCTTAATTCGTGATTGTCGTATCCATTAACAACAGTTTTTAAGTTTATCTATGCTACTACATTCAACATCTTCATAACCAACTTTTACAGCTAAATTAATTATATGACATGAACATCTAACATGAAAAAACACCATTAAGCATTGGTCGTAAATGTATTTTAAGTTCACGCATTGCCGCCGTATTATTTGATGCATTATCTGCAATTCCATAAAATTTACAAACATTAACAATAAATTTAGCAATTTGGGAACCAGTATGTGCAGATTTTAATACATAAAGTGAAAAAATTCTTTTTTGCAAACACCAATTATCATCAATCCAATGACAAGTAATAGCAATAAAAGAAAGTAGTGTGGCGTCCAAAATCAGTAGTTAAACTAAATGTAAGACCCCAACGCCCCAACACGTCAATAATGCAATTATGACATCATTTGAGTATGTAAAAAATTTCATTCTCATTAAAGAATCATGACATGCTTCACATATTCCTCATAATATCAGTCTTTAAAACGCTCACTACATTCTTCAAAGTTAATGTGTGGGCTTTTATAAATATTTGGGCAGAGCCTCCCTATAAATTGGAGTATCCCAGAAAATACACAACTATAAATACCCTCAATATAAAAAACACCATAATCTAAAGATAAAAGTTCACAGCCAGGGAAGTCATAATACTAGCAATATATGAATTCCCGTCATCACTAAAATCGTATAGCACATGCTACTCAAAATAACATGCACATCAATCAACTATATAAAAGATGACTTCAACACTATTATACAGTCCATATACATGCATCCAGGTACTCACAAACGAGCAACAAATCAACGAATCAATTCTCAATGCGTAATTGATATGTACCATCAACCGCTACTTATGACATAATCCTACGAGCACTATTTTCCATGGGTTCAATCTTTCTTCCCGAGACAACTTTGTACCTGTTATACCTGTTTCAACAGAAATAGCCCCCACACAGGGTGAGCATACTCCAACTCAATAATCATTCACACATGAATATACGAAACTGTAGTACAACAATTTAAATTATTCAAAACCCATAAAATATACTCCATGTACAATTCCGAACTAGTATAGCTTTCACGAACTGTTCATGCTTCAATCTTATACACTTTCATAAACATCAAGTTCAGTATCGTTATTCAAAACATGATACTCATCAATGCAATAAATTCAATAAAATCATAATTCATCATTTATGCTCAATCATAGCGAATCTCATATCGATCATGCCAAAGCCATCCATACCCAACTTATATCCGGACCACGTACATTTACGTGTCCTCCATACCACATATATATCAAACCCAATTCACATATTCATTTCCTTATATTTAGTCATCACAATTCAACAATACATGAATACTGGAATATGAAATAATTCATATTATACATGTTTGTACGTCACTACATACCTTATAATCTATGTTTACCGTCAAGTCACCATCCTTGTTGTCCGAGAGCTCAAGAAGACTCTATACGAACTCAAAAGTTTAAGGGTCAATTCTTAACCAATACTTGATGGACATAATCTCACATTCAATCACAAAGCCATGCCCATATACATAATTCAACTTCCCAACACAAACCTCCATTTAACACCCAACATGCTTCAAACACCCAAACCAACACCGAAATGATTCAAGCAACAAGCCATGCAAGGAAGAATCCATGTATACAAGAGGTTCTACCATAAACAACCTATTTTTCTTAATCCAAACATAAAGTCTTTATTTGTTTAAATTCAACTTTAAACAAAGTAAGGATGCATTGAGTTCCAAAAATATGATTCATGATTTAGAACTCACTACTAGGATTATCAACTCAATAAAGTGACATAAGTTAACAATATGTGCTATGATACGCAATCACGCATATATCTCACCATAAACTTTATTCCATGTTATAACACATACCATACATGCCTCTAACGGTAATATATTCCACACCATAGCCCAACACTCACCAAAGTATTACAATGGCTACAAGCCATAGAAGTTAATTCTTTTCACCACATACTAACAAGGCTTAGACCCTCACTTGAATCACATTTAAGCATATTAACAAACACCTTCCATTTATGGTTTTAAAACTTCATATTTTAACCAACAATGATACTAGTCAATGCACAAATCAACAATTCCCTTCTAACAATTAATAGCATTCCTCATGCTCTCCAATTCCCAATTACAACACTTCAATACATGTAGGAATACATAATTACTTGCATAAACACCATCTACACACATAATCACATGCTGGACACACACACATGCAGAAAACACACTCACGAACACACTGCTGCACACACACGCACACACAGCTGCTGGAACACGCACTGACAGAGCAAATTTGACCCCCATCACACTCATACACTTATTTCAGTAATTCCATTAGCTAGAGATCGAATTTAGACAGTAAAATGCAAAGTGAAGAAAAGAGAGTTCGTCCAAGGCAGCCATCACGTATCATACAACAGGGGAAAGGATTGAAAATCGAAGAAACGTTGATATCATTCCCCAGTCAACAATTTAATCAAGGCTAGAATGTATCTTCAACATAGAATCATTAGATGATGATTAAAATAAACCCTTGACAACAATAACACCAATCGAGATTTCCCTTTTCCAAAACAAAACAAAAAAAAAAATCGAACAAGCTTTCAAAATCCCTCAAAGAAAATCAATTAAGTTGGAAGAAAAGGTTATAATCACACAACCTTGAAGAAAATCTGTGAAACCATGCTCGATTCAGTTGTCCTTCACGTCACTAGAGGCAGGAAAAAGTTGGAAGGGAAAGGTTGGGTGAAGTCGATGGTTATGTAAGTGAAATGGGAGAGAAAAAGTGGGTTTAAGTAACCCCAAATTTTTTAAGTTAAATCCAATATATTAAATCATCCCAAAATATAATCCTTCACCCCTAAATTAAAATATTACAATTTAAATTAATTTATCATAAATTTCCCTTAAAAAATTAAAACAGACTAATATGAGTTCCCCCAAGCATTTAAATTATGCTAAAGTTCCATGTGTGCCCAAATAATACAACCCGACCTGTACGAAGTCCAAAATTTAAGTACATAAATTATCCCATAATTTACCATTTAAACAATTAAATATATACAGAATAAACTGGGCATCACAGTTCTCCCCTACTAATAAAAATTTTGACCCCGAAATTTGAATTCACGCTTACCAGAAAAGTCAAAGTAAATATTTACATACCAGCAAATAGCTCATGATAGTGTTGTAACAAATCTGTAGAATAACACCATCATTCGAATCATCATGGCTCGTAAACATGGCGTACCACACCAACATTCTCAAGACTGGAAGTCACATCACTTTAGGTGTTTAATCATCAAGCACATCTTAGTCATACTTCACTACCTATGTATTCACATTGCTACAGTTCCTTGTACAAAATCTTAATCCGTCATCGTTCACTTTCATCTAGTACATATCATATAATCGCTAAATCATGCATTCCATGCATATCATGTGTATATCAGAATATATTATGATACACCAACCTTTTATAGTATAAATAACATCATACCCGTGTGGTTGCAAAAGTATGCACTTTATACCAACGTCGGCATATCGTACACCACCCTTGTCCGCATGAAATAGCGGTACTCTTGAGCACTTACACATCAACCTTTCATAACATCTTTTATATAGAGCAAAGTAATTTACTAGAATACCCATTAGTAATTCTCATATAAGTATATCAACATTATACGCACCAACAACATCATCAATATCAAATTATAAAGAATGGTCTAACACGAATATTCTTACGTCATGATCATACGCACATTAGCATCATAATACTGTTCAATCCCTCGAATTTATCTCATAACCCATCATTTATTCTTATCCACTTGAATGAGTTATCTTGTACTGTCCATCGCTCCTTACAAATCACTGGCATAAGCCATTTAAAACAAGGCATCAACATCAATATCGAATAATTCGTTTCATGCCTTTGTAGATGAAATCATCTATAATATATAATAACATCATAATATCTTGTTCATCACAGTACTCTTAAGCATCAAACTTCCGCATTTCATCACCCAACTATCATCTGTCATGGAACAAGTACTAAAAATAAACTCATTAGTATTTCTCAAATACTCATAGCATAAACACGTACCTTGTCATTTACACATTATTGATATTCATAATGATTCCGTCATCAAACATTAATATCCCTGCATCAAAGTTTCACGCAATCCTTTACACATCAAGCTACAACATACTATCACACATCCGTGTGATTGAAATTCAACATAAGAATCAATTACATGCCTCAATGACGTAATTCCTTTCGATCCTTTATTCAACAAAGCACTTTCATGAATGAATAACATATCATAGTGTGGTATGTATTCATAATTCCTCATACATCAGTCTCATCGCATATATCATCATTTATATGTCTTCCAGTTTATAACACAATATCAAAATGATAAATCATCTAAAATGAATGCTCATATATCCCATGTATTCTCATTATGACATCATTATATTGTCTATCACATCATGTCTAACTCATACATGATTATTTATCAGTGTTGTCATTATATACCAGAGAATAACATCATAATTTCGTACTTACTACGTCGACCCGCAACGTTCACGATGATCACATGTCCACACAGGACATTCGTAGCGATCTCACGTCATCCCGTGACGTTCCATTAAATCTCATAACATGTTCATTAATCTCATAGTATACAAAACAATCATGTTTTCAATCTGATCATCATTACCCCACTGTTATCTCGTCTCTGCACAATTAATCAATAATATACGTCATTTCAATTTCTTTCTCAAATTTTCCTCATCTTTAAATTGGTTCTCATAAACCATACCAATCAATCGCGATAGTTCACAATCCACATAAATCAAACATGTTAAACCAAACGAAATGATTACCTCAATTCCTTGTTCCCGTGGAACATTCCAATATTCTCTTGAGCCTACAACTCATGTGTCCAAGAAACAATAATATGGTTTGTATAACACAACGTTCACTGCTATCTGCAATCAACATATCATTAATTTTCATTGCGAACACAATAGCAATATATCAATACTCATCGCCAACACGGGCATGCATAATCTCATCGTCACTACGGGCATCCATATAATATCCATAATCACATGAATAAAATTACATTCTTAAAACAATAAGATGTAATAACACTTACTGTACACAGTGGATCCACATTTGATCCTTAAAACTGTCCATGTTCTCAACATAAATATTTCACAAAATATAATTTCATATCAATACACAATTGATATACTCATCATCAGTAACATGACCGTCCAAAAAAAATATTCATCGCCTCGACATATCAGCGGCATTCATAATATTTCCATCTCTTCGATATGATAGCGGTAAATATTGTAAATCTCAAATATCATAATATAATCATACAGTCATCTCGCCTATAGATGTCATCGGTATATCGGTGTCAATCACACCCCGCCGTTGCATCACACTGCAATAAATATGAAAGAAAACAATAATATCTCTTTATCCATTCTCTCCATGATCGCTTTCACCTGTACATTTGATCATCACAATATGTTGAATCAACAATGATAATTAAAATAAACATATTCATCACCCTCCCTCTGTAGTGGAGGCACATAAAATATATTACACACTCTCAATGGTGTCGATCCTGACAAGAATCAAGACTCGTGCTCTTCCTAGCATCGACCCAATAATAATATACACGTCGCATGCTCTCTCTAGCATCGACCGAATAACACATCGCTCGCTCATCAACGGTGAGCCTGTCACATCGCACACTCTTCAGTGGCGACCCAATCACATTCCACACTCTTCAGTGGCGACCCAAATCACATCGCACACTCTTCAGTGGCGACCCAAATCACATTACTCACTCGTCAGTGGTGACCCAATCACATCGCTCGCTCATCGGCGGTGACCCTATCACATCGCTCACTCATCAGTGGTGACCCAATCACATCGCTCACTCATCAGTGGCGACCCTATCGGTGGCGACCCTATCACATCGCACACCCGTCAGTGGCGACCCTGTCACATCACACACTCGTCAGTGGCCACCCAATATCACATCGCTCGCTCATCGTAGGCGACCACATCGCTCACTCATCAGTGGCGAACCAATCACATCAACTCAACATCAATTCACCATCCACTAGAACCATCAATACCATCATCAGTAAAAGATTCCCCACCATACCGTCAAAGAAAATCTCAAATAATATTTTCCACACTGAAAACTCGTTATTATCCCTATCGTCCAACACTCGTGAGGGCATATCTGCATTACCAATACATAATACAATACATAGAGATAACTTGAATTTGCATTAGTACCTCGTCACATACATGTGTCATCACATTTATGACATACACATACTCAATCCTCACATATCCACAGTCTAGTGCTGCCAAACCATTCATGTCATCTGACATCATATCCCATCGTCACATAGTCCATTTATTCTGTCCCCGGATATTGTATCTCAGTTCCCATTTCCTGACTCCCCTACAAAACCAGATTCCTCAGAACTGTACATACATATACATAAACATGTACACAATACTCAACTCAATAAAACACATTTATCCCTTTATTAGCAATAACGTCCAATTACCATTGACGTTAAATACCATCAGCGTGGCATGCCATTCATCACGCATCTTAAAAGACATCATCACTTTCACAATATTCAAGTCAGTGGTGTAATTAACACTAATTACCATACTCATGAGCTTTCAACAATATCGACATCAATAGGTGTATCTACTGGAATCAACAGTGATTCCTAATTGCCATTTCTCATGATCCCTAATCAACTCTGCAACCGCAACGGTTAGCAATAACACAATTTATATTGTTTCATATCATACATATCATACTGGGCATATAGGTGTAAATGTCACATCACACTGTCGCAAAACTACAACCATGCGTAATTCATGTGCTATTCAATTCTCTCGACGCACCCTTAGGCCTTAGACATCCCAAAGAGCTAACCAATGCTCTGATACCACTAATGTAAGACCCCAACGCCCCAACACGTCAATAATGCAATTATGACGTCATTTGAGTATGTAAAAATTTTCATTCTCATTAAAGAATCATTACATGCTTCACATATTCCTCATAATATCAGTCTTTAAAACTCTCACTATATGCTTCATAATTAATGTGTGGGCTTTTATAAAAATTTGGGCAGAGTCCCCCCATAAATTGGACTATCCCAGAAAATACACAACTATAAATACCCTCAATATAAAAACACCATAATCTAAAGATAAAAGTTTCCCAGCCAGGGAAGTCGTAATAATAGCAATATATGAATTCCAGTCATCACTAAAGTCGTATAGCCCATGATCCTCAAAATAACATGCACATCAATCAACTATATAAAAGATGACTTCAACACTGTTATACAGTCCATATATACATGCATCCAGGTGCTCACATACGAGCAACAAATCAACGAATCAATTCTCAATGCGTAATTGATATGTACCATCAACCGCTACTTATGACATAATCCTGCGAGCACTATTTTCCAAGGGTTCAAGCTTTCTTCCCAAGACAACGTTGTACCTGTTATACCTGTTTCAACTGAAACAGCCCCCACACAGGGTGAGCATACTCCAACTCAATAATCATTCACAGATGAATATACGAAACTGTAGTACAACAATTTAAATTATTCAAAACCCATGAAATATACTCCCTGTACAATTCCGAACCAGTATAGCCTTCACGAACTGTTCCTGCTTCAATCTTATACACTTTCATAAACATCAAGTTCAGTATCGTTATTCAAAACATCATACTCATCAATGCAATAAATCCAATAAAATCGTAATTCATCATTTATGCTCAGTCATAACGAATCTCATATCGATCATGCCAAAGCCATCCATACCCAACTCCATATCCGGACCACGTACATTTACGTGTCCACCATACCACATATATATCAAACTCAATTCACATATTCATTTCCTTATATTTACTCATCACAATTCAACAATACATAAATACTGGAATATGAAATAATTCATATTATACATGCTCGTATGTCACAACGTACCTTATAATCAGTGTTTAGCGTCAAGTCACCCTCCTTGTTGTCCGAGAGCTCAAGAAGACTCTATACGAACTCAAAAGTTTAAGGGTCAATTCTTAACCAATACTTGATGGACATAATCTCACATTCAATCACAAAGCCATGCCCATATACATAATTCAACTTCCCAACACAAACCTCCATTTAACACCCAACATGCTTCAAACACCCAAACCAACACCGAAATGATTCAAGCAACAAGCCATGCAAGGAAGAATCCATGATACAAGACGTTCTACCATAAATAACCGATTTTTCTTCCAAATATAAAGTCTTTATTTGTTTAAATTCAACTTTAAACAAAGTAAGGAGGCATTGAGTTCCAAAAATATGATTCATGATTTAGAACTCACTACTAAGATTATCAACTCAATAAAGTGACATAAGTTAACAATATGTGCTATGATACGCAATCACGCATATATCTCACCATAAACTTTATTCCATATTATAGCACATACCATACACGCCTCTAAAGGTAATATATTCCACACTATAGCCCAACACCCACCAAAGTATTACAATGGCTACAAGCCATAGAAATTAATTATTTTAACCACCTACTAGCAACTAACAAGGCTTAGTCCCTCACTTGAATCACATTTAAGCATATTAACAAACACTTTCCATGCATGGTTTTTAAATCTTCATATTTTAACCAACAATGATACTAGTCAATGCACAAATCAACAATTCCCTTCTAACAATTAATAGCATTCCTCATGCTCTCCAATTCCCAATTTCAACACTTCAATATATGTAGGAATACATAATTACTTGCATAAACACCATCTACACACACAATCACATGCTGGACACACACACACACACATGCAGAAACACACTCACGCACACACTGCTGCACACACAGATGCTGGAACACCCACTGACAGAGCAAATTTGACCCCATCACATTCATACACTTATTACAGTAATTCGATTAGCTAGAGATCGAATTTAGACAGTAAAATGCAAAGTGAAGAAAAGAGAGTTCGTCCAAGGCAGCCATCACGTATCATACAACAGGGGAAAGGATTGAAAATCGAAGAAACGTTGATATCATTCCCAAATCAACGATTTAATCAAGGCTAGAATGTAATCTTCAACATAGAATCATTAGATGATGATTAAAATAAACTCTTGACAGCAATAACACCAACCGAGATTTCCCTTTTCCAAAACAAAACAAAAAAAAATCGAACAAGCTTTCAAAATCCTTCAAAGAAAATTGATTAAGTTGGAAGAAAAGGTTATAATCACAAAACCTTGAAGAAAATCTGTGAAGCCGTGCTCGATTCAGCTGTCCTTCACGTCACTAGAGGCAGGCAAAAGTTGGAAGTGAATGGTTGGGTGAAGTCGATGGTTATGGAAGTGAAATGGGAGAGAAAAGTGGGTTTAAGTAACCACAAATTTTTTAGTTAAAGCCAATACATTAAATCATCCCAAAATATAATTCGTCACCCCTAAATTAAAATATTACAATTTAAATTAATTTATCATAAATTTCCCTTAAAAAATTGTTGGGGTTCAACAATTGCCTCTGCTTACCGGTCGAACACGTGGCGCTTGTGCCAGTGTATGGTTGAAAAGATTGATGTTGCGCCATTACCCTTAACTATAGTTATTGGTAAAGCGGTAAGCGCTCGATCCTACAATTGGTATCAGAGCCAAGGTCGCGTGTTCGATTCCCATGAGTTGCAAAGAGTGCAATTATTGGGGGAGGGATTGTTGGGGTTCAACAATTGCCTCTGCTTTGTGATCGGTCGAACACGTGGCGCTTGTGCCAGTGTATGGTTGAAAAGATTGATGTTGCGCCATTACCCTTAACTATAGTTATTGGTAAAGCGGTAAACGCTCAATCCTACAAAATTAAAATAGACTAATATGAGTTTCCCAAGCATTTAAATTATGCTAAAGTTCCATGTGTGCCCAAATAATACAACCCGACCCAATGTACAAAGTCCAAAATTTAATTACATAAATTATCCCATAATTTACCATTTAAACAATTAAATATAAACATAATAAACTGGGCATCACACTAAATCTGCAGTTTAGAGAAGAAAGATGATCAACTAAGTTTTACGGTAATCAAGAAACACATCCACAATATTTCTTTTTAAAGTGTGCCTAGAAAGATGTCTAAAACATGGATGGATATCAGAAGAAAATTCAATAAATCCATCTTTTTTAGAAAATAAAAAGGGAAGTTCACATCTAAAAATAAAACGAACGAATAATCTTCTGTTTTTTTCCGGTGTTAAGATAAAATCATTGCCAGATTGAGGATTAATTTGAAGTTGGGTTTGTTCTTTACCTACTGGTTGTAAAGTAACATCATCAAAAATTATGTATCTTAACTAGATGCTTTTTAAAAGTTTCGGTATCTCCTGCAGAACCACCTGTTTTATAATTATAAGTGGTTTTACATATTTTACAAATAACAGCAGATTCGTTCGTACCTGGTTTTGTCTCGACATCAAAATGATCCCAAACCTTGCTTCGTTTTGGACGGTTACTTGGGCGACTCGAATCAGTAGTAGTTGCAGATGACCCGCCCAATGTCGAATTTTGGGTGCGGCAGGTTCTACAATGTGTTCCGCTTCTTCAACATCGTAAGGATTATCGAACCCGGCAAAAATATCATAATTTTCTTGGAATATAATGGATTTGAGGGACCACAATGACCATTGATCGTGATTTATTTAAATAATAAATTTCAGTGTGACGGGATTGTAACACAAGTGAACGGTTGTCAAGTTTTAGTATAGTAAATGGAAAGTACGAGTGTCGAACCCACTAGGACCACTAAGAAAGTACCAAACTTAATTAGCTTAACTATATTTAACCTTCAAATATTTAGTGATTATTAAACTAACTTGACCAAAACACAATAATTAACCAAAACATCGATGGATAATGAAGAAATATGATAAAAATAATTATCAAGACGTCGGTTCACCAATGTAATCCCCGTAATTTTCTTATTAATTAAGATTCAAAATTGTATGTTCTTAGGTGACGAGTTTTCCTATTGCATTTGTTATACTATGGTTAAGCTATAACAAGTCTAGCATTAATGTTACAATAAACCACTCATGTGTCCTTACTGAACGAGTAATACCGAAAAACAATTGTGAAAACTACTAGCATTCGATTTTGGTAAATCTATTGCTATCACACGTGTGCTAGATTTTACTTGGTCCATCTCAACCTAAAACCCACAACCTAATTTACTATGTCGTATCGTAATATCGTATGGTCAAGTCAATTACGATTACCAAATTCATGCAAAAGATAGCTAATCTTTTGAAAGCATTAAAATCATAAATTATGAGCAAAGATTGTAAAAATTGAATCAAAAATTAATATTCAAATAATGGGTTCAAACACGGGATCCCTAGCCTTGATAAACAAGCCTATCAAACAATCATCATCAAATAATAATGCATAAATATGTTTTGCAACAATTTAACATCAAAATCTGAGAATAAAAAGTAAATAAGATTAGAAATACGAATAAACGAGGTCGTCACTCCGTGCGTTGCTCCGTCGTTCCGTCTCTTGCGTTGCTTTTGCTCTTCAATGGCTTGAGAAGTTTTTGGACGGATGAGGGATGGAGGAGGCTGCTTCTAGGTCTGAATTTAGGTGTGCAAAAGTTCTGATTTTCATGTGCAAAGTACCTTATATAGTGGAGGAGTTGGATGGAAGTGTCCTTGTTGGACCAAACTCAAAAAGGAATTTTTTTCCTGAAAAATTCGTTGGGCGATCGATCGGCGATCGAGCAAAGTGGCCGATCGATCTCGAGCTCTTCAATCTCTTCTCTCAATTATTCTATATTTGCCGATCGATCGAGCTAGTCCTGGCGATCGATCGAGCAATGTTAAATTTTGTTGGTCAAGAAGCCCGCCACACCCGATCGATCGAACAATGCCTCTCGATCGATCGGTGCTCTGAATTTCATCTTTTTCGCTTTGTTGACTCGATTTGGTATTTTTTCATCATTTTAGCTCATTTCCTCCACTTTTATGCACTTTCACATAGATTCCTGAAATCAACTAATATATATAAAAAAAAAGCGTAAAATCCTCCACGAATTAACACGAAATCAATACAAAATCATAGCAAAATAAGTGTAAAAACGACACTTGACTTGATCATCCTCGAGCAAGCAGTAAGATCAAAATATAGAGTTCATACTTAATACTTTAAAGGAATTAATTTAGCAACTTACATGTAAAGCTCAAAAATCCCACTAACACATCAACAAGAGTAAATCCAAAAATTAACAAGAAGTGTTTCTCATAAGCCAAGTAATACATCGCAAAATTGGAACATGTGTGTGCGCTATTGTCAATCTTGAGTTTCATACATATCTTCAAGATCAAATAATGCTAATAAACTCAAAGTCAAGATTACTATCAAGCACTTCAGTCAGCCTACTTTTCAAGCATTTTTCCACTAATGTAATTACTCCCTAGACTCGGATCAAAAGTCTTTGTAAGCTTATAATTTTAGGCCTTTGATGTCGGTTTCAAAGAAAATGTAGGAAAATCAAAGAAGAGAGTATAATTTGTCAATTTCATTTTAGAACATCTTCAATTCTTTCTTTCTTTCTTTCCTTTCTTTAAATCTTGATGACCATGGGCTTTGTTAGATTTTACCAAATGTGGTCAATGTAGGACTTCCATATGGTTCATCATCACATAACTATGCTATTATTTCACTATGCCTTTCTTTTTCCTTTTTCATTAGGCATTGATTTGTTTTTCTTCTTGTAATAGCTCAGAACATAGTACGTATATGAAATTCATTATACTCCCATAGTACGTATATGAAATTCATTATACTCCCTTAAGGTAAGGATTAAAATCATTTTTGTAAGCTCATATAAGGGTAGTTATAATGAGTTTATAAAAAAAATCGAATGTTGGTTAATTTTCATTATTTTTCAATTGAGCTCATATAAAGGTAGGAGATTCAAGAGGCGATTGAGAAGGAAGCGAGAGAGGAAGCAATGATCTACGAATGAAGTCGACATCGGGAGTTTTTCTTTGTCTTTAATTCTTACTTTTGTTTTGTTTTGATTTATTATGAGGAACTAAGTTTATTTATCGAGGCTAGGCAATCCTTTGTCACGAACCTATAATTTGATGATTTATTTGATTGAATTCCTTTAATTCTTTGCGTATAATTTATTGATCTTCATGCTTGTGAGGGATTGATCACCCTTGAATGATTATTTTATTGCGATTGACTCGACCATACGATATTGCAATACGGTATAGTAAATTGTGCTGTGGGTTTTAGGTTGAGACGGACCAAGTAAAATCTAGCACACGTGTGATTGTAATAAATTTACCAAAATCGAAGGCTAGTAGTTTTCATAAATCTTCATTCAATATTAATTGTTCAATAAGGACACGCGAGTGGTTTATTGCAACATTAATATTAGACTTGTTATAGCTTGACCAGAGTATAACGAATGCATTAGGAAAACTTGTCACCTTAGAAATATTTGGATATTCAATCTAGAATTGTAGGGGATTGCATTGGTGAGCCAAAGTCTCGATAATCTTATCTAGTGGATTTTTCTCATTTACTTTTACTGACTTGGTTGGATTAGTAGTTAATTTATAATTAATATTTTATTTAATTCATTATCGGGTTGGTTAAATATAGTTAAAAGCGTCTTATTTAGGACTTGCTTGTTAGTCACTGACAATCCGTATTATTCTTATCTATACTAAAACTTGACACCGTGCACTTGCGGTATATTCGCTACAGTGGAATTTTCTGTTTAAAATAATAACGATCAATCAGCTCGCAAAATTAGAGACGGTAACAACATGCAACAGTTATAACCTACTCCCCCAAACTTAAATATTGCATTGTATTCAATGTAATAAGCATGGAAAATAAGACGAGAAAAAACCTGTGACAACGACCGTCGGTGGTCGTCGTCCACCTCATCGTCAGCTAATGGGGAAGATGGTTAGAAAGCATTAAACGCTCACATGTGGTCACTCACCAGAAAATTATTAAAATGAACAAAAAAAACGGAATTCAAAAACGAAGATAATGGATAAGAAATAGTTCTTGATTTTTAGTCCCAAGTTGGAGTTCTTACCCAATCGCTCTAGTGGCTCAAAGTATGTGGATTAGTGTCATCGAAGTTGTAGTGCCTCAACCGCTCATCATTGACCACATAAGTGCCTAAAACAGGACCACTTACCTTAATTGCTCCATGAGCATAGATAGTAGTCAGTGTGAATGGTCCAACCCATGAAACCTTCCGCTGCTTTGAAAAATGCGCTGTGGTGGCGCTTTATTTAATTGAATTGTTTCTCCCTTCATGAACGTCTTTTTTTTCTTTTTGCTTCTTCACCTTCCTTGGTTTCACCATGTCATAGCTCTTGCCTTCTTCAGTCTTTAGCTCGGTCTTCACCTCCTCCTCATCAGTACCTTGCACCACACCAACGGGTAAAGTGTCAATCATGTTAACTTTTAAATAATCCTGCTCGTTGTGTGCGTTGTTGAAGATTTAAACATATTAAATGTAACCCGGTCCTCTCCTACACGGAGGATCAACTTCCCTTCTTCGACATCAATGATGGCTCTTCCAGTAGCTAGGAATGGTTACCCCAGAATCAAAGGCATGCTCACATCCTCTTCCATGTCCTACACTAGGAAATCCATGGGGAAAATGAATTGATCTATCTTGACAGGTACGTCATTGGCGATTTCTAGTGGGTAAGTGATTGACTTGTCCGCCATTTGTAACACCACCCTTGTGGGTTTCGGCTCTCCCAATCCAAGTCGCCTAAAAAATATTAAGGCATTAAGTTAACACTTGCACCCAAATCACATAATGAATTAATAGAAGAAATAGACCCAATAGCAAAAGGAATAGAAAAACTCCCTGGATCTTTCAACTTAGTAACCAACTTCTTTTGCACAAAAGCACTACATTCCCCAGTCAATAAGACAGTCTCATGCTCTCCCAATTTCCGCTTCTTAGATAACATCTCCTTTAAGAATTTAGCATAATTTGGCATTTCTCGTAAAATATCAATAAATGGTATATCTATAAGCAAATTCTTAAGCATGTCTAGAAATTTGGCAAGGTTTGAATCAACTTTCGCCCTATTAACTGCTACAGGAAACGGGAGAAGAATGTGTACATTTTCTTGTTGTGTGATAGGTGTAGTGGTATTAGTAGACTTACCCTTGTTGCGTGTTTGTTCCTTCTCCTCTTGCTTAATTACAATATTCTCAGTCTCCTTTTTGTCACCAAGTTCCTTTCCACTCCTTAGTGTTATGGCATGTACTTGCTCTCTAGGATTCTTTTCAGTGTCGCTAGGTAGAGTTCCTTGTGCTCGTCCAGCCAATATGGTTTCTAATTGCCCCACTTGAGTTTCCAAGTTCTTTATCGAAGCGTCTTGTTTTTTCATTCTAGTATCCGTCGAAGTAATGAACTTGGTTAGCAACTCCTCCATGCTTGGGTTGGGTGCATATCCCGGCAGTGGTTGTGGGTTCATCACAGTTTGTTGATTAGCCCATGGAAAGTTTGGATGGTTCCTTGACCCAGGATTGAATGCATTGGAGTAGAGGTTGTTGGGTGGTGGCCAGTTTCCTACATAATTAACAACTTCATTAATTTGCACAAATGGGTTACCTGCTTGGCATTCAACTCTTGGGTGATTGCCTCCGCATAAGTCACAAGTAATCACTTGGGCTTGCATCATTGTCATGCTCACGCTGTCTAGTCTTTTGTTTAACACCTCAATTTGAGTGGCCAAGGCAGTGACATCGCTCACTTGATGAATTCCAGCCTGCTTCTTCGGCACGTTCCTCTCGGACTGCCATTGATAGTTATTAGCATCCATCTCCTCCAACAGAGTATAAGCCTCCTCAGGCATCTTTCTCATAACAATACCTCCTGATGCTGCATCAATCATAGAACGGTTATCAGAAAATAAATCGTTATAAAATGTTTGTACATGCAGCCAGATGGGAAGGCCATGTTGTGGGCATCTCCTCAATATGTCCTTGAAGCGCTCCCATGCTTCATACAGTGTTTCAGGATCATGTTGAGCAAATGTAGTGATATCATTTCGCATCTTAGCAGTCTTTGATGGTGAGAAGTATTTTGACAAGAAAGCTTGCACCATCCCATCCCAAGTAGTAATTGATCTTGTAGGCAATGAATGCAACCAATATTTAGCTTTAGTATTTAAAGAGAAAGGAAATAACTGTAACCTGATGGCGTCGTCAGTAACGCCATTATGTTTGAACGTGGCGCAAATTTCCAAGAAGTTTTATATGTGAGTGTTGGGATCATCAGTAGCCGCTCCCCCAAACTGCACCGAGTGTCGGAACATTTGTATGATTGCAGGCTTGATTTCAAAGTTGTTCGCCTATACGATTGGTCTAGAAAAACTAGACAATGATCCATGGAATGAAGGATGATCATAATCTGTGATATCCCCGAAATGATTATGTGATTTTAATCATTTATTTAAATTATTATGATTTTGGGTGTTAATTCATGGGATTGAATTAATATTATTGAGGAGATACATTTCAGGGTGCATGTGATTTATGTTGGGATTTTGGGGTTGCGGCATGTTTATTTGGGGTGTGTGTGTTATTTGTTTTGGTGAAGCATGTTTAAATGGGAATTGAAGTATTTTATTGAGAAAATACTATAAATATCATGTGAGGATATTTATATACATCGTGCTAAATACCGGGACCAAAACATAACACATCATACCACCCAACACCCAACCCCCCCCCCCCCCCCCAAACCCATACCAATCAACTCTGCAAGGCTGATTATCCACCCCACTTGGCACAATCATTTCACCCTTCTCCTCCATTCCAAATCTCGACCTTTCTCTCCCAAATAACTTCCAGCATCTGCTAAGAAAAAACGTGTGGAGCCCTTCCATTTTCATTTCTTGGAAGCCTCTCAAAAATCGGAGCAAAGTAGGGTGAGAAACCATGCTCTGTTTTTTAT
This sequence comes from Haberlea rhodopensis, assembly GCA_907163345.1. Lineage (NCBI taxonomy): Eukaryota > Viridiplantae > Streptophyta > Magnoliopsida > Lamiales > Gesneriaceae > Haberlea > Haberlea rhodopensis. The sequence continues at coordinate 682,040 of CAJQUN010000077.1, forward strand.
TTAAGCTTGTTTAAGTTCTTGCTTTTAAGTGGTGTGAAATGGCATGTTAGCTTAGGTTTCTTAAAACCTTCGATTTAAATGCTTACATGGTGTTATTATGAAGCTCTCAGTATTTTTCCTTAAGCATGTTACATGTTTTATGTGAAGGATATAAGCATGTAAATTATGGTATTCGAAAATCTGGGTAGATGTATGCCCTGTTTTTTCTGGAAAATATGGGATGGGAGTGATATTGTGAAGGTGTTATCATGCATGTTAGACGGGTTTTTGGTAAACCTTCGATTTTAGAACATACATGGTAGTTTTGTGAAACCCTTGGCATTTTTTTTCGAGCATGTTTTATGTTATATGTTGTAGTTTTAATAGCATGAAATGAGGTGCTCAAGAAATCTGGAAATAAAATATGTTGCCCTGTTTCCGGAAAGGTTGGTTGAGTACTGATGTAAATGGGTAATTGTAACGCATGTGGGTTGGAGTTTAGGGTATAAATCTGATATGAATACACTCAGGGTAGTGTATTGTAGCTGCTAGCATAATTGTTTAAGCATGTGTTGTATTTTATATGCTAGATGTAAGGGCATGAAAATAAGTGTTCGAGAATTCTGGAATGGTGTTTCTCGAACAGAGCATCTCGATCGATCGAAATTTCATCTCGATCGATCGAGCGAGGCAGAACCTTGGCTTTGAAAGAAGGCGTCTTCTCGATCGATCGAAAAGATGGGCCGATCGATCGAGAGACCCAGAATGTTGAAAAATTTAAATTGTTATATTTTGTTTAAATTTTGATATTGGATTGTAATGAGACATCTAATATTGTGTTGTACACTGCTGTAGAGCCTTCACAGACAGCTACACAGCGCAGGGGATAGAGTCCCACAACACACTACATTTTGGAAAGGTACGTAAGCGACGTACGGGCATCCCAACGGTAACATGTACTTTATGTTTGTCTATTTGACACATGATGAATGCAATGTGATGCATTAAGAGTATGATACATGTTATTATGCATTGTGATTGCATATTGTGATGTGGAATAAAAGAGGTGTATTCCACGAGTCAGGGGTGATCACAGTGAAGATTTTAATGCTTACGCTTGACCGCTAAAAATGTGGAGCGGGAGGGGGAGGCTCGCTTGCACATGGAGGCGGGGTATACCGTACTAAGCGAGGATGAGATACCGCTTGTACGAAGAAGCGAGGATGAGATACCGCTTGTTTTTGAGATTATGAAGCGATGAAGCATTAAAATAACTGATGATGACTGACTCAAGAAAAAGAGATGATATGTCATGACATTTATTTATGAAGCCATATGTTCATATAGTGTTTTGATTATGAATTATGGTACAGGGACAACCAATAGGCGTTGTAAATGCGATGGAATTACAGGAAGTGTTTTGTATTTATGATTATGCATTTACGTCTTACATTCATATTATGTTGAATATGAATTATGAAATGCTCATGTGTTGGGGGTTGTCTTTGTAGGTGCTTTTGATGATGAGAACCAGGGTCGGGGTTGAAATGCTGAGCTGTAGGGAGTGCTACAGGATTAGCATATTAGAGAATTCTTTTGTATAGCTTCTACGAGAAGTAGAGTAAGACTATGATGTAGTACCTTTTGTAGGAATGTGTGAAATTCCTTTTTGAACTTTTGGTACTGTAATCTCTTAAGCTCAGGTTAATCAACGCGACTTATTACTCTGATATATACACATGTATGATTAGTTCTCTCAATTGCACCTCAGTATCTTGTTTTGATAATGGGGTCTCACATGTAGTGGCATCAGAGCCAGGTTAGATAACCAGGGAAGAGTGAATGGTAGCCTTTAGAGACAAGTTGGCTGGGTATTCATTGTTGGGCATGTATGCATGTGATGCATATTGTTGTATATGTGTTATACTAACATGCTTTTGAATATGATACTTATCTAACGGCTTATATTATGAACTGCTTTTGGTAGTCTTGTTAACTCTTGTATTGCAGCATGTCGGCTATTAACCCGGAGAACCTCAATGAGGAGGTAGGGGATATGGCAGTATGAACGCTAGTATTGCTCAAACGAATCCGTTACCGCCACCTGTTGTAGGCTTAGAGCCTATTGCACAGATACTGCTACCACGGGAGATAAGTCTGACCCAGTTCTTGAGCTATCATCCACCGCTATTTGAAGGGACTGAGACTGGGGAAGCAGCCGAGGAATGGCTTGAGAGACTGGAACAGATATTCGTATCGGCACCCTGTGCACGGACTGCGTGGCTGAGGTTGGCAGAGTTCCAGTTAGCGAAGAAGTCTTCCATGTGGTGGAAGACAACAGTCATGGAGCTGAGAGCTCAGGGTATGACGGTTGATTGGACTGTGTTCAGGACCCGGTTCCTTAACCGGTACTTTTCTGCAGCTGCCAGACAGTTAAAGGAAGATGAGTTCAGTAATCTGAAGCAGGGCAGCCTGTCAGTGTCAGACTCTGCTATACAATATTCTTCACTACTGAGGTATGTACCTCATATTGCTGTCAGCAGTCATGCTAAGATGAGAAACTTTCTGAAGGGACTGAGGCCAGAACTGTTTGATCGGGTTGTCTCCAACAACCCCAGCTCTTTTGATGACGCCCTCACACGGGCAGAGTTGGCAGAGATTGCAGTGGGCACGTACAAGGATGTTGTACCCCCTTTCGTACCACCACAGAGGTCTGTTGCTGATAGTCTGAGGCCACGAGGGGATCAGTTCAAGGCTCGTGGGGCCTCATCACCTTCCAGATTTGGTGGGAAGAAGTCTCAGGGTCAGAAGCAAAACAATCGGGGACCCACACAGGGGAGTAAGGCAGGAGGGGACAGGTGTGACCGCTGTGGAGGATTTCACTTGTCACGTGACTGCCGAGGTTGTTATGTTTGTGGCAGGGTGGGCCACCTAGCTCAGAATTGCCCCAATCGGGCAGGTCAGGCAGACTCAGGGCCGAATAGGCCAAGATTTGACGCTAGGACGGCACCACAGAGACAGCAGTTTGCACCTCGACCACAGGGAGGTCAGGCGGCAGGACCGCCGCAGGGTCAGGTGTATGCACTGACTAGGGAGCAGGCTGAGGTAGCCCCGGAGGAGGTCATTGTTGGTACGTGTCATTTATTTACGTACCCTGCATTTTTGTTGATAGATACAGGTGCTTCCCATTCTTTTGTATCTGCTGCTTTTGTGGAGAGACACCGCTTGTGCTCGTCTCTGTTACCCACGCCTCTCATGGTCTCGACACCCACGGGGAAGCATGTGATTGATGACCGACTGTTATCTGATTGCCTCATTTATTTTGAGGGCAATGATCTGAGGGCCGATCTGATTCAGTTAGAGATGGCAGATTTTGACTGCATTATCGGCATTGATGTGTTGAGCAGATACCGAGCTGTGGTAGATTGCCAACAGAGGATTGTTCGTTTTCTATCTGATCAGGGGTTCCAGAGGACTTTTTATGGGGACGGCTCTCGTCCAAAGATTCCAATGATCTCAGCGGTTAAGATGTCGCGGTTATTGGAACGCGGCCACACGGGCTATCTTATTTATGCTGTGAATGCATCAGAAGAGAAGGAAGTGAGAGCCGAGGACATTCCGGTCGTGGCGGAGTTCATTGATGTATTCCCGGATGAGATTCCAGGGTTTCCGCCTGTCAGGGATGTTGAGTTTGACATTGAGCTGCTGCCAGGGACTTCTGCTATTTCCCGTGCTCCTTATAGGATGGCACCGGCAGAGCTGAGAGAGCTGAAGGTACAGTTACAGGAGCTCCTCGACAAGGGATACATTCGTCCTAGTGTATCGCCTTGGGGTGCACCAGTCTTGTTCGTGAAAAAGAAGGATGGTTCAATGCGTCTGTGCATTGACTACAGGCAACTGAACAAGGCCACAGTGAAGAACAGGTACCCACTTCCGAGGATTGATGACCTTTTTGATCAGCTTCAGGGTACAGAGGTGTACTCAAAGATAGACTTGAGGTCAGGCTATCACCAGGTGCGGGTTAGAGCTGGCGATGTCCAAAAGACGGCTTTTAGAACTCGGTATGGACACTATGAGTTCTTGGTGATGCCTTTCGGTGTGACAAATGCACCTGCAGTTTTTATGAGCTTGATGAACCGAGTATTTCAGGAGTACCTCGATCAGTTTGTGATCGTATTCATTGATGACATCCTTGTCTACTCAAGGAGTGAGGAGGATCATGCCGATCATCTGAGGATAGTACTCCAGATCCTCAGAGATCATCAGTTGTACGCCAAACTCAGCAAGAGCGAGTTCTGGCTGAGCAGTGTGGCATTCTTGGGCCATATCATATCACGAGAGGGGATATCAGTAGACCCGAGGAAGATAGAGGCAGTTATGGATTGGTCTGCCCCTACTTCAGTCAGTGAGATTCGAGTTTTCTTGGCCTTGCTGGCTATTATCGACGTTTCGTCGAGGGTTTCTCAAAGATCGCCAAGCCACTTACACAGCTGACTCAGAAGGGAGTCCCATTTTGTTGGTCAGAGGCTTGCGAGCAGAGTTTCCGGGAATTAAAGCATAGACTGACTACTGCACCAGTTCTAGTGATTCCCAGGGAGAACAAAGGATTTGCTCTTTATACTGACGCATCGCTACAGGGCCTAGGATGCGTACTGATGCAGGACAGACATGTAGTGGCTTATGCTTCTAGACAGTTGAAGCCACATGAGACGAGGTATCCAGTCCACGATTTGGAGTTAGCGGCTATAGTGTTTGCCTTGAAGATATGGCGACACTACTTATATGGTACCTCTTTTACCATCTTCACTGATCACAAGAGCCTGAAGTTTTTGTTTACACAGGCTGAGCTGAATATGAGGCAGAGGAGATGGATGGATCTGCTAAAGAATTATGATTGTGAAATCGAATACCACCCGGGGAAAGCAAACTTGACAGGTGACGCTTTGAGTCGGAAGGTGAGGAGCACAGCAGAGGATGCCATGTGTCTATCAGCTATGTTGGGCTCCTACTGCCATTTGGGATTTGATTATGATGTGTCTGCTTCACCGGTACAGGTTTTGACCTTGTTAGCTGAGCCTGTTATTTATGATCACATCAGGAAGGCTCAGGGGACCGACGCAGAGGTTCAGAGATGGATGTCAGTGGTTCATTCAGGTCAGCCATCGAGATTCAGAGTGGCTGAGGACGGTTCTCTGATACTTGGCGACAGATGGGTGGTTCCAGATACACCCGAGTTGCGTCGGGGTATATTACAGCGAGCTCATTGCAGCAGGATGAGTGTCCACCCGGGCGGGAAGAAGATGTATAAGGATCTATGCAGCCAGTCCTGGTGGAGGCGTATGAAACAAGATGTCACCTCATTCGTCAAGCGTTGTTTGATTTGTCAGCAGATGAAGGCTGAGAGGCAGAGGCCCGGTGGTGAGCTAAGGAGTTTGGAGATACCCGAGTGGAAGGGGCAGCACGTGTCTATGGATTTCGTGACCCACTTACCAAGGACTGTTTCAGGTTTTGATGCTATATGGGTAGTCGTCGACAGATTGACTAAGAGTGCTCATTTCATTCCCTACTGTATGACCTTCACGTACCTAAGGATGGCTCAGTTATATATCAGAGATGTGGTGAGACTGCACGGGATCCCGGTTTCGATTGTGTCTGATCGAGATCCGCGGTTTACATCTCACTTCTGGGAGGGTCTTCAGTCAGCTCTAGGCACAGAGTTAAGGTTGAGCACAACATATCATCCCCAGACGGACGGACAGACCGAGCGTACGATACAGACGCTCGAAGATATGTTGAGGGCTTGTGTGCTGGAGTTCGACACTTCTTGGCAGGACTCAGTAGCCTTGGTGGAATTTTCATATAATAACAGTTACCAGGCTAGCATACATATGGCTCCATTTGAAGCCCTATATGGCAGGCGTTGCTGGTCGCCTTTGTGTTGGGATGATGTGGACCGTAAATCGGTCGGAGGACCAGAGTTGGTCCAGGATATGGAAGGAAAGGTAAAGGTTATCAGGAGAAAGATGAAGGCAGCTCAGGACAGACAGGCAACGTATGCCAATCAGCGGCGAAGGCCGTTGGAGTTTCAGTTAGGCGACAGAGTCTTTCTGAAAATCTCACCTTTCAGAGGTGTAGTACGGTTTGGTATGCGGGGGAAGTTGTCCCCGAGATATATGGGGCCGTATGAGATCTTACAGCGTGTTGGTACTCTGGCGTACCGTTTGGCTTTACCGCCCTCTCTGCCTGGTATACACGACGTATTCCATGTGTCTATGCTGAGGAAGTATGAGCCGATCCTTCACATGTGTTGCAGCCTTCAGAGGTGCAGTTAGAGTCCGATGTTTCCTATGTAGAGCGGCCTATCAGGATTTTGGATAGAGCAGACCGCGGGCTTCGGAACAAAGTTATTCCTATGATCAAGGTTCAGTGGGATAGTAGGGGTGTCGAGGAGGCCACGTGGGAGACAGAGCGACACATGGTGCAGTACTATCCAGAACTATTTTCTGGTATGTGATTTATGTTTTGTTTTACATTTGCGTAAGTGCATACTGATTTCGAGGGCGAAATCTTATAAGTAGGGGAGTATTGTGATATCCCAGAAATGATTATGTGATTTTAATCATTTATTTAAATTATTATGATTTTCGGTGTTAATTCATGGGATTGAATTAATATTATTGAGGAGATACATTTCAGGGTGCATGTGATTTATGTTGGGATTTTGGGGTTGCGGCATGTTTATTTGGGGTGTGTGTTATTTGTTTTGGTGAAGCATGTTTAAATGGGAATTGAAGTATTTTATTGAGAAAATACTATAAATATCATGTGAGGATATTTATATACATCGTGCTAAATACCGGGACCAAAACATAACACATCATACCACCCAACACCCAACCCCCCCCCCCCCACCCATAGCAATCAACTCTGCAAGGCTGATTATCCACCCCACTTGGCACAATCATTTAACCCTTCTCCTCCATTCCAAATCTTGACCTTTCTCTCCCAAATAACATCCAGCATCTGCTAAGAAAAAACGTGTGGAGCCCTTCCATTTTCATTTCTTGGAAGCCTCTCAAAAATCGGAGCAAAGTAGGGTGAGAAACCATGCTCTGTTTTTTATTTAAGCTTGTTTAAGTTCTTGCTTTTAAGTGGTGTGAAATGGCATGTTAGCTTAGGTTTCTTAAAACCTTCGATTTAAATGCTTACATGGTGTTATTATGAAGCTCTCAGTATTTTTCCTTAAGCATGTTACATGTTTTATGTGAAGGATATAAGCATGTAAATTATGGTATTCGAAAATCTGGGTAGATGTATGCCCTGTTTTTCTGGAAAATATGGGATGGGAGTGATATTGTGAAGGTGTTATCATGCATGTTAGATGGGTTTTTGGTAAACCTTCGATTTTAGAACATACATGGTAGTTTTGTGAAACCCTCGGCATTTTTGTTCGAGCATGTTTTATGTTATATGTGGTAGTTTTAATAGCATGAAATGAGGTGCTCAAGAAATCTGGAAATAAAATATGTTGCCCTGTTTCCGGAAAGGTTGGTTGAGTACTGATGTAAATGGGTAATTGTAACGCATGTGGGTTGGAGTTTAGGGTATAAATCTGATATGAATACACTCAGGGTAGTGTATTGTAGCTGCTAGCATAATTGTTTAAGCATGTGTTGTATTTTATATGCTAGATGTAAGGGCATGAAATTAAGTGTTCGAGAATTCTGGAATGGTGTTTCTCGAACAGAGCATCTCGATCAATCGAAATTTCATCTCGATCGATCGAGCGAGGCAAAACCTTGGCTTTGAAAGAAGGCGTCTTCTCGATCGATCGAAAAGATGGGCCGATCGATCGAGAGACCCAGAATGTTGAAAAATTTAAATTGTTATATTTTGTTTAAATTTGGATATTAGATTGCAATGAGACATCTAATTTTGTGTTGTACACTGGTGTAGAGCCTTCACAGACAGCTACACAGCGCAGGGGATAGAGTCCCACAACACACTACATTTTGGAAAGGTACGTAAGCGACGTACGGGCATCCCAACGGTAAAATGTACTTTATGTTTGTCTATTTGACACATGATGAATGCAATGTGATGCATTAAGAGTATGATACATGTTATTATGCATTGTGATTGCATATTGTGATGTGGAATAAAAGAGGTGTATTTCACAAGTCAGGGGTGATCACAGTGAAGATTTTAATGCTTACGCTTGACCGCTAAAAATGTGGAGCGGGAGGGGGAGGCTCGCTTGCACATGGAGGCGGGGTATACCGTACTAAGCGAGGATGAGATACCGCTTGTACGAAGAAGCGAGGATGAGATACCGCTTGTTTTTGAGATTATGAAGCGATGAAGCATTAAAATAACTGATGATGACTGACTCAAGAAAAAGAGATGATATGTCATGACATTTATTTATGAAGCCATATGTTCATATAGTGTTTTGATTATGAATTATGGTACAGGGACAACCAATAGGTGTTGTAAATGCGATGGAAATACAGGAAGTGTTTTGTATTTATGATTATGCATTTACGTCTTACATTCATATTATGTTGAATGTGAAATATGAAATGCTCATGTGTTGGGGTTGTCTTTGTAGGTGCTTTTGATAATGAGAACCAGGGTCGGGGTTGAAATGCTGAGCTGTAAGGAGTGCTACAGGATTAGCATATTAGAGAATTCTTTTGTATAGCTTCTACGAGAAGTAGAGTAAGACTATGATGTAGTACCTTTTGTAGGAATGTGTGAAATTCCTTTTTGAACTTTTGGTACTGTAATCTCTTAAGCTCAGGTTAATCAACGCGACTTATTACTCTGATATATACACATGTATGATTAGTTCTCTCAATTGCACCTCAGTATCTTCTTTTGATAACGGGGTCTCACATAATCCATGAGTGACTGTCTATCAGGTATCTCCTTGTTCAGTCTTTCATCTCTTCCACCATCTCCTTCATTGTTTCCAGCCATTGCTCGAACTTCTCGAAATCTCCTATGACAAGTCCTTTCAATTTTGGGGTCAAAAGGTTCGAGTGTCGATAGTCCACTCCTTAGAATACACTAGGGAGTAATAACATGCAAAGATCCAACCAAAGAATTTGCAATAGTAGAGAAGTAGGAAAAAATCAAAAATAATAATAAAAAATGGATAAACTACAGTCAGCTAATCTCGACTGATATTACTTTAAACTAGTCCGTGACAATGGAGCCAAAAACTTGATCGCGATTTATTTAACAATAAATTTCAGTGTGACACGATTATACCACGAGTGCGCGGTTGTCAAGTTTTAGTATAGTAGATGAAAAGTACGAGTGTCGAACCCACGAGGACCAGTAAGCAAGTACCAAACTTAATTAGCTTAACTATATTTAACCTTCGAATATTTAATGATTATTAAACTAAATTGACTAAAACACAATAATTAACCAAAACATCGATGTATAATGAAGAAATATGATAAAAACAATTATCAAGACGTCGGTTTACCAATGTAATCCCCCACAATTTCCTATTAATTAAGATTCAAAATTGTGAGGGCCCAATCCTAAGTAAGTGATTAATGATCCACAATAATAATTATAGCATAAACAGCGGAAGATTTGTTTAACGTTGATTAACATGAGGCCCTAAAAAATTCGGCATGACCTCATCATACGAGGAACATGTCAATAATACTAATAGACATATACTGAAAATATATATAGATACCATCAGTTCATATCCATCATACACAAATCAAACTAATAAACATATATCAACATTGACTGAAATAAACCAAAAATACATAAACTCCTCACACACCTTAGAGATAAACCCCTGTAGATATATACATACAATACTGGGATAAACAGTAGAATAAACCTCTTAAGTGTGGCTCCCACCGGACGTGCCATCTCTAGAGTCCTGGCCCATGTACTATCTGCCATTGTCAACACACAAAGACAGCAACCGCCCCCCATGGGGGTGAGCAAAAGCCTAATATGGAACGATCATAGAATATACAACATGTATCTATAAAATGATATATGAAATGAAATGCACTGCAGTGCATGTCATGTCATGTCGGTATCATACACCCATCCACTAGGTATCTCGGAGCCAATAAATGAAAGTCCAAATACTACATAGCTAAATCGCTCGAGCCTGTTAAGCAAAAAGGGATATCAATACGGAGATCAATGAAGCTCACCACATCCCATATCCTGACATCATATCATATAGATGATATCACAAGGCGCCACCTTATAATAGTCTCAAAAAATAGGGATAATCTAAAGGATGATGTCGGCGATACGCCACCAAATCCCGATATCAACAAATCATAGCAATCATAAGGGTCACGAATCCCTATGCCTTTTAGGCCACTTAATGACAGTCATAGAACGTATACAACCCTTATGATTGATCGAGTCCAAAATAATAAGGTATCAAAGAATTGTAGCTCAACGTGTATCTCATACATCGATGTATGTATACAAAAATGATGTGTGTTAACAAAATATTTATTTTCATACATCGACATGCCAATCATGAATGTTATGAATGCCACATAATATAAATAAATCATGTAGTCACGTAATTTCAAGTAATTCACATAAGTCATCAAATCATATACCAACTGATACAGATACATGTCGTATGTTTCCCGATCGCAATATACATTTACTTCTCGCTATATAAGGGTTGACTTGAGCTTGTAAAGTCGATGTATTCACTGTATATCAATATAAATTCACAATTCACTAATTAATCATTAAAATTTGGTTATCAATTTTAGTCACAGCTTAACCAAATTAGGATAATTAAATTGATGCGATTACATCATAATTTAATTTGCTAAATTATTTTTCACCAATTCATAATATTTTTCATCAATTATAGTCTCAATTAACTGGAAATTATCGAAGAAAAGTCGGAAAAATCGAATATCGAATTTTACCCAACTCGTGCACGGTAGCACGCACACTTTTCCTTTGATTCCGGCGAGCTCCGGCGATGTTACGGGAGGCAACCAATTCAGAAAGCTTTGTCCAAGTAAGGGGAAGAGATTTGGTGGATGGCTTCGTCCAATTGTTGTAGAATCGAAGAAATCAAACCAAAAGTGCTCAAACCCTAGTCTGCGCGATTTCGTTCGTTCCAGGTCAAAATCGAACCACTTTCAGACTCCAAAATTCAATTATCGGGTATGGAAAGTTGCGACTCTGATTTAGGAACACGGTTGTTGGTCAGGCTCGACGAGAAACGGTCGGACGGCGGCAAACAAAGTGGATATACAAGAAGTGGTCGGTGGTCGCGCGAAGTGTGTGTTTGACATGTTTTACTGTGTGTTTTACGTCCTACACCGATATATATTAGTTCCCGATCAATTATGAACATCTGGGTGTCACCGGTGTACTGGTGCATGTACATTACATGCACAGTCCACACCTGACTTTGTCTCCCTATTTCAACCACAAAAATTAACTTTATCATTTTAATACAAATTTTATATTTACTAAATTGATTTAACAAAATTTTGGTGTTAATTCGAATAGTTCAAAAATATATTTGTCAAGTCACCATATTCTGACCCGACTGTCAACTGACATTTATATTGTCCATGTCACTTCTAATTAATTAAATTTTAATTAATTTACCCAATTAATGTACAAAAACGTTAATCAAATATCGGGGTATCACATTTCTCCCCCACTAGAAAAGATTTAAGCCCAAAATCTCCAATTTACACACATATCACATTACAAGCATATATCATATCACCAGTCATAATACATATCCAAACTAAAATCAGGATACAGATCAGAACATAAAACAGGATACATGGAATACAATGAAGCATAATCACACAAATGTGAAAAAGATTCTCGCATCTTGCTTTCCAATTCCCACGTTGATTCTTCAACACCATGTCTTGTCCATTGTCCTCATACTAGTGGAATAGATTCGTTACGCAATACTTTATCCTTCTGATCCAAAATGCAAACGGGATGTTCAACATAGCATAACGAAGGATCAAGTTCAACCTTCATCAGGTTGGAGTACATGTGATGTATAAGGTTCATATTTCCGTAACATAGAAACATGCAATACATCGTGAATGGCAGATAAAGCTGGAGGCAATGCCAATCTATAAGAAAGATCTCCAACTTGATCAAGGATCTCATACGGGCTAACATATCGAGGTGATAGTTTGCCTCACATGCCAAAACGAACAGTGCCTCGAAATGGAGATATTTTCAGAAACACACGGTCACCTTTCTGAAATTCCAAGGGTCATCTCCGCTTGTTAGCATACTTGCATGACGATCTTGAGCGGCCTACGCTGTCTAATTAACTTAACCTTAACATTCATGTCTTGTATCATATAAGGTCCTGTTTTTCACCAATTTCATCCCAGAATAAGGTGATCTACATCGTTTTCCATATAATGCTTCAAACGATGCCAGACCAATGCTCGTCTGGTAACTATTCTTACAAGAAAATTCCACCAATGGCAAAGCTTCTTGCCAACCAATATTAAAATCCATCACCACAGCACCGTAGCATATCTTCAGTTTGAATAGTACGTTCAATTTGGCCATCGATCTGAGGATGATAAGCAGTACACATTACCAAACGCGTACCCATAGCATCTTGAAAACTACTCCAAAATTTAGAAGTAAATCTGGAATCATGACTAGAAACGGTTGAACAGGCACACCGTGCAGTCTCACAATATTCTCGATATACAACATGCCATCTTCTTATACTGACAAGTCCACTCATACGGAATGAAATGTGCAGATTTAGAAAGTCGGTAAATAATAACCCAAATAGCATCACAGCCTCTGGGTGATCGAGGAAGATGGGTGACAAGGATGAATATTCATGTATTTTTGCAATGATATGTATATATTTTGGTGTTGATTCCTGGATGATGTTACGCTTTTTGGTATTTATTTGTTTGTTTCAGGAACCTAGGTGGGAAGTGGAAGAATTAAGCTAGAAAGACGAAAACGGATCAAATCGAGGCAGGAAATGAAGAATTTGGAATCTGGCATAACCGATCGCTCGGAAGCGGAGCTCCATCGATCGAATGAGGCAGAGATTTGGCCAATAAGAAAAATCGGAGCTCGATCTTGGTAGTTGAGCTCGATCGATCGAGCATGGCAGAGAAATATTAAGCGAGACTGAAGAGTGCTCGATCGATCGGAAGTTTATGCTCGACTGATCGAGCATGGCAGAAGAATTCAGGGACGAGAAATCAGAGTGCTCGATCGATTGAGACATTTTCTCGATCGATCGAGCAACAGAATTTTCAGAAAAAAAAAAAGACTTGATTGCGTTTGATCTATTGGGAACACTTCCATCTTCTCCTCTTCTATAAATATGAGACCTAGGGCATGAATTTAAGAGACCAATATCAGATCACACACCATAAATCAGCCTCCTATCATCCTCCAACATCTACACAATTTAAGAAGAAAAGATCCTTTGAAGTGCAAGGAAGGAAGCAAGGGAAGAAGTAACGTTTCAACGCACGGATTCAACTCCTCCGTTATCGTACTTCTAAACTTTATTTATTTTGATTTTCGAATTTATTGATGTTTATGAGGTTGAGAAACAATTATTCATCATGTTAGTTTGATTTTAATATAAAATAAGTTTATTTTATCAAGGTTAGGGAAGCTTGTGATTGAGTTAATGATTTGAATGTTTATAGAGTGGATTAATTCTTTTGTGCATGATTTATACTTTTAATGCTATCAAAGCCTTGCTACCTTTGATTGATTTGTGAATTATAATTGAGATCGAGAGATAAAATTATAAAACGCTATAATAAATCATGTTGTATGATAATGATTTAGACCGAGAGATTAAATCACATACGTGATCACTTTGAATTGAAAGATTTAAAGTTAACAGTTTCATCGAGATTTATGCAATATTAAATTGGTTTAAGTGAACAAGAGTTACTTGTTTCAATTTAATATTAGTTTCAATATAGCTTAAGAAAGCGTATTGATTATTTTACGGGAATCCGTCACCTTAAGAATTAATTGGTTAGTAATTGTTTTTACAAACAAATCATTGACGATAACACAAGTGAACCGACATCTTGATAAATTTCTCGAGTGGAATTCCTTCGCATCTTCAAAGGAGTTGATTTAATTTTAAGTTTTATTTTGATTGGTTAATTATTCATATATTTAGTAGACTAAATATAATTTTTCTAATTTTATTTGGTACTTATACGTTAGTCTCTGTGGGTACGACATCCCTATTTCTAAATCACTATACTAAAACTTGACACCGTGCACTTGCGGTATAAATTCGCTATACTGGAATTAATTGTCTAAAATAAAAGCGATCAATGGGTTACAAAATCCATATCAATTTTTTCCCAATTCAATTGGGGAATTTCAAGACTATGAAGTAACCCTCCAGGTTTCATTCGTTCGGCTTTTACATGTTGGCAAACCAAACATTTGGAAATGAATTCAGCTATATTCTTCTTCATACGTCTCCATCAAATTGGGTTCTCAGAGTCATATACATCTTTCGGCCTCCAGGGTGGATACTGTATTTGCTACAATGTGCTTCACGAAGAAGGGCTGATTTCAAATCAAAATTATCAGGAACAACCAACCGATCATTAAGTCGTAAGGAACCATAAGAAGATATCTGAAAATGTCCTGCAGATACAAGTTCTTTAGATTTCTAAATCTGAGAATAATTTTGTTGGGCTTTCTTGATTTTAGAAATCAATTTCGGCTCAACCTGTAATACAGAAACAGTGACAGAATTCCCATGTGAGTGAAAAGTCCAGCCAGAAGTACAGATATCATAATGTACTTTAGCGATACGAACCGAAGCTAGAACGGAATCATGAACTTTACGGCTAAGGCCATCTGCAATAACGTTCACTTGTCCATGGTGATATTGAATTTCACAATCAAAATCTTTCAACAGATCCATCCATCTGCGTTGCCTCATATTAAGATCAGATTGAGAGAATAGATATTTCAAGCTCTTCTGGTCAGAATAAATAATAAAAATTTTCCCCGTATAAATAATGGCGCCAAATTTTTAAAGCAAAAACAATTGCTGCCAATTCCAAATCATGTACGGGGTTTTTATTTTCTTGAGATTTCAGTTGACGAGACGCATAAGAAACCACTCGACCATGTTTCATCAATACACAACCCAAACCTCTTAAAGACGCATCTGTGCATACCACATATCCTCCGGTACCTGAAGGAATAGTAAGTACAGGACTTTGAAGAATTCTTAACGTTTGACCAATTTTCCTTTCGAATTTGATGATGGTGTTCAAATGAAAATTGTAGATCTTTTAATTTTATATAGTTTAAAAAATCAAAGGACTTAAATTGGAGTTGAAATGAATGAGGTATGATGTTTCTACCACAAGGTGCACAATCTGGAACATGCATGTAGGCGGGTTACACATGCAATGTGTTCATGGTAAATCTGGGCAAAATGTGCTACTATTTTGACCTTGGTGTCTGAATTAAAGTTGTAAATCTTTGAGTTATCTTGCATTATAAACTAGCCTTGCATGATTTGGATTTTACTTGTGTAAGATATGCACTTTTTCCTAGAACTGCTCACTATGTCAAAATAGAGCATGTCTAAACTGTGGGAAGTGGTCAATATATGCCTCTAAATTGATGAATTACCTAACATTCATGAAAGATGAACTGTAGTACTTTGCGTTTTCGTGATTTTCCCACTGGCCTCAAGTCATTTGGATGTCATATGAATTTATTAAAAATTTTATACAAAAATGGGTCAGGATGAAATTTGAAGGAAAGTGCTAAGAGTCAAATCTTAAAACTTGAATTAGATATTATGCACTAGTTGAACACTTAGTGACATATTTGAAGTATACATCACCAGGTTTAATACTCCCGAGCTCGACTTGAGGAGAACTCGGTAGTTTTTACGTAGAAAACCGGTTCTATCACGATGTCTGGCAAAGACAAGTGATGTCCCGGGGCATGATCTACTTGTCATTGCTTGCTACTTATGTGACTATATGACATGTTGAACTGCAGTATGTGAATTACATGATACATTGAGCTGCGTGATATATGATGACATGATATATGGAGATGCATCCATGAGATTATGATACTGCATGATGCATTGACACACATGGACATTGAGCACGTCATGTTGATCCTATCGATTCTTTCGTTGATACCTACATCATTTCATTGGTATCTGTGATGCGTGTCTGGGGATGATGGGCACGCCGATGGCTCGGCGGAGAATGAGCTGAGAGATGTCGTAGCGACGAGTGTGCCGACGTCGCCCAGACACTAGGGATGATGGACCACCGATAGCTCGACTGAGAGAGATGTCGTAGCGATGAGTGGTAGCGCTTATCGTGTATGCCCAAACTAGCCCACTCGATCTTCAAGATTGATAACAATAATGTAGTAGTGTGAGTAGATATCGATCGCACGAGGAGGTGTGAATTCTTGTGTTAATGAAAATCAAAATCAAAACAATTAAAATAAAAGATGGGGTTGTGAGTGAATTACATTAATAAAATTAAAACTAAAGATTAAACTAATGAAAGCGATTCTTGGTATCGGTCGACTCTACCTTGGAACTATCATCTATTTCATCCATTCACAAAATACTTAATCACCTTATTCATAGTCAATTAGTCCAGCGTTCTAATTTAACTTTCATCAATCAATCAATCTTTATATGCATATTCAAGAGTAAAATAATGACACCATTCAAAACTAGTGAGTGATGAATCTAAATAACATAAACACAAGCGGTTTATATAAATTTAGTCGATGGTTTTCCCTAAGCATTTAATAACACCAACAGTAGGCAATTATCAATCTTAGTCGCTTCTTCAATTAGATTACTCAAACAATCTCTTATTTGATGTCCAATTAGCAATAGATTATATGCAAGTTATTAGGTTGTCAATCCAATAAACAAACACAAATCATATCAGTAAAATCAGAAAAACAATGATATTCAGTAAAATCGAATAAATCCAAGGTATTAGTCTTCCTCAACCAAGAATTAAAACTAGCTAAACATAATTACTAAGAGAAAAATAAGAAACTAATCTGATCTCAGCTCGTCGAGGTCGTCAATCCTGCATTCGCTTCTGTAAGACCCCGACTTCCCGTCACGTCAATAATGCAATTATGACGTCATCTGTGTATGTAAAAATTTCTTTTATTTAAAAGAATCATTACATGATTCACATCTACGATAAGACTTTTATAAAAATTTGGGCAGAGTCTCCCCGTAATTAGGACTACCCAGAAAAATACAGATCACATATGCACCATATACAACCTCTCAGGCTATAATATAATAAATTCCCCTCAAAACTCAACTCGTAAAGCACATGCTCCTCAAAATAACATGCACACCAATCAACTATATAAAAAGAGGACTTCAACACTATGATAAAAACCATATATACGCATCCAGGTGCTCACATACGAGCAACAAATCAATGAATCAATTTTCAATGCATAAATGATATGTACCATCAACCGATACTTGTACCATAATCCTGCGAGCACTATTTTCCATGGGTTCAAGTTTTCTTCCCGAGACAGCGTCTTACATGTTATACCTGTTTCAACAGAAACAGCCCGCACACAGGGTGAGCATACTCCAACTCAATAATCATTCACACATAAATATACAAAATGGTAATGCAACACTTTAAATTATTCAAAACCCATAAAATAGACTCCATGTACAATTCCGAACCAGCATAGCTATCACGAACTGTTCATGTTTCAATCTTATATACTTTCATAAACATCAAGTTCAATATCATTATTCAAACCATGATACTCATCAATGCAATAAATTCGCATAACCACAATTTATCATTTATACTCAATCATAACGAATCATAAAATACCTGCTCGTACGTCGATACGTACCTTATAATCTGTGTTTATCGTCAAGTCACCATCCTCGTTGTCCGAGAGCTCAGAAGGCTCTATATGAACTCAAAGGTTTAAATGTTAACTCATAATCAATATTTGATGCACAAAATATCATATTAAATCATAAAGTCATGCCCATAATATCACATGATACAACTCCCCAACGCAAGAATTCAATTAAACAACTAGCATGCTTCAAACACCCAAACCAACACCGAAGTGATTCAAACCAAGCTACAAAAGGAAGAATCCATGTTTATAAGAGATTCCACAATTTATATCAAATTCCCTTAATCACAACATAAGATCCTTTATTGCTTTAAATTCAACTCTAAACAAATTAAAGATGCATTGGTTCCATATTTCTTGATTTAGAACTCACTACTAAGAGTAGTAATTCAATAAAGTGACATAAGTCAACAATACATGCCATGATACACATTCAAGCATATACATCACCATAAACTCTATTCCACGTTAACACATACTAGCATGTTTCTAACCCAATTATATACACACTACACATGCTTCCAAAGATAACACATCTCATACCATAGCCCAACACCCACCAAAACATTACAATGGCTACAAGCATAGAAGTTAGTTCTTTTCACCCCCACTAACAAGGCTTAGACCCACACTTGAATCATATTTAAGCATATTAACAAGCACCTTCCATGCATGATTTAGTCTTCATATTTTAACCAACAATGATACTAGCCAATGCACGAATCAACAATTCCCTTCTAACAATTAATCATTCAACAAAGTGAGTCATAATTAACTTCCAACAATCAATAGCATTTCTCATGCTCCCCAATCCCCAATTACAATATTCGTACTCGAATTATAGTCACTTAACCGCCTTAACCCGCTATACCAATTCAAGTTATCATTCTTCATTCACAATACTTCATCTAACCACATACATGTATATACTTAACACATTTACACTTCAATACATGTAGGAATACATAATTACTTGCATAAACACTATCTACACACACTAATACATGCTGGACACACACACATAAACGCAGTAATACACACTCACGCACACACATTAACACACACACGCACCAATCTGCACACACTGCTACACACACACACCTAACACCAATTCTTGGGACAAAAGTCGATTGACCTCATCCCCAAGCCAAAAATCAAACCCAAGCAAAAACCCTTCCAAGATTGTGAAAAACCCATCGATTAAACTCAACAAAAACACCAAGGAAATGTTGATTATTGAATGGGAAATATTATTCTACCCATACCTGCGCCAAAACCGAGCTTAATGGTGGAAAAATCGCCTCTTTGGGTGAGGGTTGGGGGACGGCTCGATGATGGGGAGAAAGGGGAAGGAATCCGATTTGAGTGTGTGTGGGAGGTGAAATGTGTGTGTTTCTTGGGTTTAATCCCCAACTTAAAGTCATCAACACCATTACATTTATTTTACCCCACAAATTATTATCCCTTAATTTTTAAATCTCATTGCTATCATATTACAAGAACCCCTTAATTTAATTTACGGTACAAATTCAATCCCGGGATCATTTATCCCAACTCCGCTCCAATATCCGATATTTAAGAATTAAATCCTGACACATCCTATAAATATCATAAGTAAATCCATTTAACAATTTAATTATTCCGAACATCACAGCTTCGATCTTCGTAGCCGGTCTTCAACAAAACTGAAAAGAAAATATAAAACTAGTCTAAAACTATTCTACCTACTCTACCTAGATATTCTAAAGGCCTGATTTTCGTGCATAATGTGTAAGGACCCCCAAGCCCTTAACCCTTTCATAAAGTTCCTCATCTTAGCGTGTCCACTGGTGGCAATGTGGGGAACATGACAGTGGCAGATTATGCCACACGGTACTCTTCGTTGTTGAGATAGGCGATCGATCGCGCCCAGGCAGTTAGTTTTGCCAGCGCTTGGCGATCGATCGCCACTCTTGGGCGATCGATCGGCGGGTCTGGAGATCTATCGCGCCAGGGGTGGCGATCGATCGCCGAAGGGTGCAATTTTAAAATTCTCGGACAGTGGGTATTGGCGATCGATCGCCGTGAGGGGCGATCGATCGCGAAAGCCAAAATATGGTTTTTTTGGTTATTTTTGTAGGATTTTTGGTATTGGACTATTATTGGGTTCTAATATTGGTTTGTGTGAACGTGTAGAACCATCCCAGGTGGCAACACAGCCAAGGCATTGAAGTCCTACCATACCCTTCATTTTGGAAAGGTACGTATTGGACGTACGGGCACCCAACGGTAACATGTATTTTATATACTCATTGATTATGCATTGTGGATGCGGGTATATATGTGGTATTGCATTGTGGATGCATATACATGGTAATTTATGCATATTGATGATAGATGCATATGATGATTATTGGATGCACATCCCATGAGTCGTGGTCATCCTTTGATGATTTTAATGCTTGCCGCTTTTTGTATTGGTTCCGCTAAATGTGAAGCGAGGGGTGGGAGCGCCGCATGTCACATTTGAGCGTGGCTGTCATATGGGGCGAGGAAAGGGTATTTGCCGCTCTCTGTGAAGCGAGGGGTGGGAGCGCCGCATGTCATTGTAGCGAGGTTATCCTATGCCGCCCATATGAAAATAAGCGAGGGGCATTAAAATACACTATGATGGACAGACTAGGGAATGGTGACCAATATTTGGTACTGTTGAGATGGTATATGATGTCATGACATGTTTTGGCCATTAAAAATAATCTGTTGATTATACTCATGAGTTATGGTACAGGGACAACCAAACGGAAAGCGTTGAAATGTATGGAAAACAGGAAGTGTTTTATATTGATTATGCATTTACGCTTTATCTTCATATTGTGTTGAATATGAATGATTATTATTGCTCATGTTTGGGGGTTGTCCTTGTAGGTACCTTTTTGGCATGATAGCAAGCTTTGAACGGGTTGAGGTGGTGAGCTTGTGAAGCATTCTTTTGAGGATTAAAGGACGGGATTATTTTGTCTAGTGTCTACTCTAGGAGTAGTGTAAAACTAGTTGATAGCATTCATTAATGAGGAATGTAATTAATCCATTCTTTTTGGAAATCCTTATTATTATGGCATGTAATGCTTAAGCTCATAGACTCAACATGTTCTTTTCTCACTCTGATCATTATATTAGCTCTATTATGCCTTATTTCCGCACTTAAGGATTAGGGTCCTTACATAATGTATAGGGAGAAGAGGAGATGGCAAGAATCCTTGTAGGATGAAAAGAAATAAAATTCCCAAACTTTCCAAAACTCTTCCGCAGATCGATCGGCCACTCCCAGCGATCGATCGCTACTTATTATTTTTCAAAATTTTCCTACGGGCGAACGATCGAGCAAACACGAAGATCTATCGATGACTGCATCTTTTTGGTGCGTAATTTATTTGTCGTGCTCGATCAATCGGTGGCTTCTCCTCGATCAATCGCGTGCCTTGGTCCACTTTTATGCATTTTTCTTGGTCTACTTTGATCCCTTGTCAACTCCAATGCATGCTTACCGCAAAACCAACTAAAAATTTATGTACCGTTATACAGCTCAATATAATGACTTGATCATCTGTAAGATGACGGTCATTCGAATCATCATGGCTCGTAACGTGGCGTACCACACCAACGCTCTCAAGACTGGAAGTCGCATTACTTTAAGTGTTTAATCATCAAATACATCTTTGTCATACTTTACTACCTGTGTGCTCGCATTGGTACAGTTCCTTGAACAAAATCTCAATCCATCATCGTTTACTTTCATCATAGTACACATCATATAAAATCGCAAAATCAGGCATTCCATGCATATCATGTGTACATCAGAATGTATGACAATACACCAATCTTTTATCGTATAAATAACATCATACATGTGTTGTTGCAAAAGTATGCAATTTTATACCAACATCGTCATATCGTACATCACCCTTGTCCGTATGAATAGCGGTACTCTTGAGCCTTACACATCAGCCTTTCATATATCATCTTCTGACTATTATCTGGCCCAAAGTAATTACTAGAAAACCCATTAGTAATTCTTATATACGTAAATTTAGATAACCATAATTTCAGAGGGGTTGAGAGGTCCTTGTTGCCTGCAACTCTTCCTATTCTTGCTCGCCTCCTCCGCTCAGTCACGCGCCTCTTTCCGCTCGGCCGCGCCTCCTTCCGCTCGGCCGCCTGAGCCCTAATCCTAATTTTCTGCCGGCCAGCTTCCCAAACCTTAGAATCTCCACCGTGTAGGGATGTATAGGGAGAGAGACCATGGAAAGACGTCCCACTTCCAAACCCCTTACCCTCACTGTCCCCAAAGCTTTCCGGCTCGACTCCCTCCGCGCTAGTGCCCCTCTCTTCAGACAATCCCTGAATTCGGTGGTCGGAGCAGCAACATTTCATTAACCGTAAACCGTACCCTAACCCAAACCCTATCCCTCACCTTCCTGCGAGTTCGAGGTCCCTCCAGCCTCAACGTAGATTTCTTGATAAAATGGTTAAGATCAACGCGATTTGGGCAGCTCATATGGCAACCATAGTGATTTTCGGGTCAAACAGCAGCGGCTGAATTCACAGTTTCTGAACATTGATCGACACAACTCGATCACATTCTTCTTTGCCTTCACGAGGATTGGAAGGTGGAGGAGATGCATCAAATTTTTGGCAACTGGGCTCGGTGAGCGAGGTATTTGTGGCGCAGAAAAAAGATATAAGAGGGAGGAATTTTGGATTTGTCAGATTCCAAGGGGAGATCGAGATGGCCAGGATGGAGAAAAAAATGAATCAGATTTGGATAGGTTCACACAAACTTAGAGTGAATATTTCGCGGTTCAGTCGAGATAATTCCTCAGTGGCTGTGAGGAGAAAGCCAATTTGGTCAGACAAAAATGCCTCAGGCATTCGAAAGGGTTTATCCTACTTGGGAGCGGCAAAGGCGAAATAGGTTACTGAAGTTGATATCCTATTGGAGTCCGAGAATAAGGAGTGGAAAGGAATGGTTTACAAGTCAACCTTGGAGGAACGGTCTTGGGTCGAGGGATGCCTAGTAGGTCATCTACTCAACTATGATAGCAGAGCTGAAAGACCTTAACTACAGTGGGTTAACTGGTACCAGACTAATACATATGGGAGGCAACAAAATTCTGATATACAATGACAACAAGAAATTGCTGGCTGAGCTCTTTCGAGAGGAGCAAGAGTGGTTAAGCATGTGGTTTACGGACGTGAATATCTGGGATATTACACAAAATCATGAAGTTCGTGAGACATGGGTTAAATGCTTGGGATTGCCACCTCAAGCTTGGAGCATACTGATAGGGTTGAATATTACGCGTTTTTATGCTTTGATATGTATATGTTTTCGTGTTGATTCTTGAGTTATTTTACGTTTTATGGTATATATTTCTATATTTCAGGAATCAATGTTGAAATTCATAAAAGGGTAAGAAATCAAGCTAAAATGATGAAAAAATGAATAAAGTTGAAGAAAAGAGGAAGAAACCAGAATCCAAGACACATGTTGCTCCTTTATTCTCATATTACTATATGTTCGAGCCATGTTTTGGAAATGTGGTCCATATACAAGTTGTAGAACTTTCTCTTATCTTCGCGTGGACAGCTGATTCATCAAATTTGGAGTTCGTATGAGAAAGTTACGGCCAAAATACAAAACTCGCCAGAAGCTGAAAAAGGCGAAGAAACTCTGTGATTTCCGATCGATCGAGCAGAATTTCCGATCGATCGAGACGGGCAGAAAAAGCCACGAAAATCTTACTGGAAGGCTCGATCAATCGGCTCTTCTTTCGGATCGATCGGGATGAGCAATTTTCATTAAAATACCTTCCTTGTAGAGTTTGGATGCAAGAGGGAAGTCCATAATTCTTTCCCATATATATTATACACCATAATTTCAACCCAAATCATACTTTTAACCTAGGAAATAGCCTCCATCTCAGCCCCCTTTTCCTTCACCATCTCATCTCACATCTCCTTCCTTCAATTCCACAATCACCACAGCCTCCACCTTCTTCTCCCCTCACGTCCATCTTTCTTCACACCTCATCCACCACAACCTCTACCCTTCTACCATTCAACCTTCAACCCTTCACCCTATGTCTTGGAACAAGCCAACAAGATAATCGAAGAGCACGATCGAGAAAGAAGCGAGGAAGGATCGAGAATCAACGAACGAAGTCGACTTGGGAGTTTGCGTTTACTTTTCTATTATTTGTTTAGAATTATTATTGGATTTATTGTGTTTTGAATGATTGAGAAATATTCTAAACATTGTTTTCCTTTAATATTCTTGATTGATTGAATTCATATATCATGTATGAGCATGTGTTATTGTTTTTAATGCTTTTGAAAGATTGATCACCTTTGAATGATATTTTATTATAATTGAGATCGAGAGATGAAATTATAATATGATATAATAATTCATGCCGTGTGTTAAAGATTGAGATCGAGAGATAAAATCACACACGAGTGATAGCTTTGGGTTGTTTAATCTAAAGTTAGTGGTTTTCATAAAGCGCATTCAACATTAAATTGTTAATTACGTGAACGAGAGTTACTAGATGCAATTTGATGTTAGACTTAATATAGCTCGAGAGAGTATATTGAATAAATTCGGAAAACCCGTCACCGTAGAGATGTATGGAGAAAAGAACTGTAAGAGTTGGGTTAGGTGAATAATTGTCAAGATACTTTCTTGTGGATTTTTCTCGTGATCGTTGACTATTTTGGTTGGATTAGAGTAGTTTAAATTAGTTTAGTTTAATTATCAATTTATTATCGTAGGTTAAATATAGTTAAAAGACATCTTATGTGGTACTTACTTGTTAGTCCTTGTGGGTTCGACAATCCGTATCTTCCTATCTATACTAAAACTTGACACCGTGCACTTGCGGTCTAAAATCGCTAGATTGGAATAATTGTTTAAAATAAAAGCGATCAAGTTTTTGGCGCCGTTGCCGGGGACTAACTTTAGTAATATCATACTAGGTTCTTTGACTGTAATTTAACCATTTTTCCCTTTGTATATATTTATTTCGAAAAATAAAAAAAATTAATAAATTTTTTTTTTGTTTGTCTTGTGAGGTACTTGGAGATGCTACATCAACAAGCCTTCACAAGCTTTGCCCAACAACGTTCCGAGCCGTTCTACGCTGTTTGGGAGAGATTCAATGAATTGGCCAACACATTCCGGTATCACAACTTTTCGAACTATACTCTCTTGCAATATTTCTTCAAAGGGTTGGATGCACAGACACGAGAATGGGTATTGAGCGGAGCACTGGCAACTGGAAGTCCTTTGGTTGAAAGAGATGAAGACAGCGTATTGCACCTGTTCAATGATATCGCGGACTTCGATCATCACTGGCATTGTGATCCTTCACTACAAGGATGGAGTCACCAATACCCACCGGAGCTTCACTACCCTATTGATACGCCACAACCATTTGAACATCACGAAGAGAGGAGAGATAGTTCTGCAGATGTCACAACTCAGTTAGAAGATACCTTAATAAGATTCATAGCATCAACTGAGAGCAGTTTAGAGTGCCAAACCAACTCTAGGCGTCACCTGGAGCAGCAAATGGCGGTCCTCATGGAAACAATTTCAACTAGCTGCCAAGAGGAAGAGATGAGGGCTACAAATCAAGAGACGACGAATCGAGTTTGGTTATATGATGACGATCACTCAACCAACCAAGTTTGGGGGAGTGATCCTCCTAGTGTGGAAGATTTAAAGGAACTTGTGCCTCTTCAAGATATTGAGCTTACGTCAGAGATGTTATCCGAGGAGTTCCTATATGAAGATGAGTCGAGTGTGATGTTGGAGAAGGAAGAAACTTTCAAAGATTCCGATTTGAGCCCATCGATGGAGACATGTTCTATGCCATATGTGGATCCATATTTTCCGTCGATGCCAACTTCACCGCACTACATCCTCCATATGAAGCCAAGTCGAGAATCATTCCCCCATGCCTACCAATTCAAGAATGTTGTTGGAGCGACGAGCTTACACTGCTACAATCTTGCCAATCTTGAGGGCATACTGAATGAAGACCCATTAGTGGTATCATACGATACTTACTATGGGCGGCAGCCGCTCTTTGATGGTTGCTTATGATGGTCAAGCCGAAGACCAAAAATCAGCGCTTCTTGGGAGGCAACCCAAGCGTATCCTTTTGTTATTTAGTTTTGTTTTATTTTTCAGTTTTTGCATTTAGTTTGTTTATCTCTCGTGTCGTCTAATTTTATTGGCATTCTTCTCTTGATAGGTACTCAGTTGGAGCGATGAACCCTACAACAGTGGAGCTTTCAAAAGCAAATCTTCCTCAACCCTCATGCAAGCGTCTTGATCAGGGGAGTTCACTGTTTTCCTTTTGATTCTTTTAAACATTGAGGGCAATGTTTGATTTAAGTTTGGGGAGTAGTAGCTTGCATGTTTTACTTGTTTTAACCACATGTTGTGTGCTTAAATGACACTTGAATCGTCCGATTATTATGAGCTAAAAAATTTTTTTATGAGTTCAAACTTGAGAATAGAATGAATTATAGTAGTGACTATTCAATGAGGATTTTGATCTCACTATGCATATGAACTTGATTTGTAATTGGACTTGTACATGAATATCCTTATTTGAGTTAGCATGTCAAGATTGAGGAATATATTGAGCACAATGAGTCATGATCTTGTGGATTGCATGTTGAATAGTGATAATTGTTGTGAACTTAATGATTTGTCTTGAGCATCTTAGAGCTATCCTAGAACTTATTTGATGATGACACTTTGAGGCGAAATTTTATAGTTACAAACTTGACTTGGAAATGATCTAGGCGATCTTTGACACGTTTGAGCCTTTCAAGCTTACCTATTCTATATCAATCCCTAGTGTCCCATTTGAGCTTTATTGAAAAAGAATGGTATATGCATTGCATATAATTAGACCCCATTCGACATTCTTGGCAAACTCATTATACTTACCCTTATTTGAGCCTAAATGAAAAAAAGTTATCCTTACCCTAAGGGAGTATAATGAATATCATTCGATGCACTTGAATTGTTATATCTTGATGAGCTTATTGAAAAAAAAAATTGATGAATGAGAAAAGAAAAAGATAGACAAAAAGCCTTGAGAAAAAGATTGACTAAATAAGACCCAAAGTGGCCAAGGCTATAAAAGAAAAAGAAGAGAAGCTCGATGTGTGCGAAACATTTGAATTGTAAATGATTATACTCTCTTCTTTGCGCTTATCCTACCAACACCAAAGGCCTTACATTACAAGCTTAAAAAGTCCTTTTGATCCAAGTCTAGGGAGTAACTATCATTAGTGGAGAAGTTGTTTGAAAATAGGCCTATGGAATGCTTGATGATAATCTCGACTTTGAGTTGATTAACATGATTTGATCTTGAATATGTGCATGAAACTTGAGATTGACTATAACACACACACGTTCCAATTTTGAGATATGTTGCTTGAATTAGGAGAAAAAATGTCTTGTCAACTTTTGTATATGTGCATGAGATTTCTGAGAATAAGCAAGTCATGAAATAATTGTTTCAAGTATCAAGAATGAACTCTACCGTATGATTTTAGTGCTTAATCGAGGACGATTAAGTGATAAGTTTGGGGGAGTTGATAGGGTTGAATATTACGCGTTTTTATGCTTTGATATGTATATGTTTTCGTGTTGATTCTTGAGTTATTTTACGTTTTATGGTATATATTTCTATATTTCAGGAATCAATGTTGAAATTCATAAAAGGGGAAGAAATCAAGCTAAAATGATGAAAAAATGAATAAAGTTGAAGAAAAGAGGAAGAAACCAGAATCCAAGACACATGTTGCTCCTTTCTCCTCAAATTACTATATGTTCGAGCCATGTTTTGGAAATGTGGTCCATATACAAGTTGTAGAACGTTCTCTTATCTTCGCGTGGACAGCTGATTCATCAAATTTGGAGTTCGTATGAGAAAGTTACGGCCAAAATACGAAACTCGCCAGAAGCTGAAAAAGGCGAAGAAACTTACTGTGATTTCCGATCGATCGAGCAGAATTTCCGATCGATCGAGACGGGCAGAAAAAGCCACAAAAATCTTACTGGAAGGCTCGATCGATCGGCTCTTCTTTCGGATCGATCGGGATGAGCAATTTTCATTAAAATACCTTCCTTGTAGAGTTTGGATGCAAGAGGGAAGTCCATAATTCTTTCCCCTATATATTATACACCATAATTTCAACCCAAATCATACTTTTAACCTAGGAAATAGCCTCCATCTCAGCCCCCTTTTCCTTCACCATCTCATCTCACATCTCCTTCCTTCAATTCCACAATCACCACAGCCTCCACCTTCTTCTCCCCTCACGTCCATCTTTCTTCACACCTCATCCACCACAACCTCCACCCTTCTACCATTCAACCTTCAACCCTTCACCCTATGTCTTGGAACAAGCCAACAATATAATCGAAGAGCACGATCGAGAAAGAAGCGAGGAAGGATCGAGAATCAACGAACGAAGTCGACTTGGGAGTTTGCGTTTACTTTTCTATTATTTGTTTAGAATTATTATTGGATTTATTGTGTTTTGAATGATTGAGAAATATTCTAAACATTGTTTTCCTTTAATATTCTTGATTGATTGAATTCATATATCATCTATGAGCATGTGTTATTGTTTTTAATGCTTTTGAAGGATTGATCACTTTTGAATGATATTTTATTATAATTGAGATCGAGAGAGGAAATTATAATACGAGTGATAGCTTTGGGTTGTTTAATCTAAAGTTAGTGGTTTTCATAAAGCGCATTCAACATTAAATTGTTAATTACGTGAACAAGAGTTACTAGATGCAATTTGATGTTAGACTTAATATAGCTCGAGAGAGTATATTGAATAAATTCGGAAAACCCGTCACCTTAGAGATGTATGGAGAAAAGAACTGTAAGAGTTGGGTTAGGTGAATA
Source organism: Haberlea rhodopensis (assembly GCA_907163345.1). Taxonomy (NCBI): domain Eukaryota; kingdom Viridiplantae; phylum Streptophyta; class Magnoliopsida; order Lamiales; family Gesneriaceae; genus Haberlea; species Haberlea rhodopensis. Next base: position 710,977 of record CAJQUN010000077.1, read on the forward strand.
ATTGTCAAGATACTTTCTTGTGGATTTTTCTCGTGATCGTTGACTATTTTGGTTGGATTAGAGTAGTTTAAATTAGTTTAGTTTAATTATCAATTTATTATCGTAGGTTAAATATAGTTAAAAGACATCTTATGTGGTACTTACTTGTTAGTCCTTGTGGGTTCGACAATCCGTATCTTCCTATCTATACTAAAACTTGACACCGTGCACTTGCGGTCTAAAATCGCTAGATTGGAATAATTGTTTAAAATAAAAGCGATCACATACGATGTTTTCAATTAGTTTTCCTGCTCGGTGGGTAAGCTGATAGAGGTGAGTAAGAAAATATTGCGAAGGGACAACCTCGATTGTGGAAGATTTCTTTTATTCACGTCTCATTCGGAACTCATTAACAAAATTGTTAAGGTGCAAATCGACGGCGTTGTGTTCTCCATCCGACATTTGGAAGATACATCTAACTTTCAACCTGGAGTGCCGCAATACTTCAGTACAAATGGGGGGGGAGGGGGTAACGCCAAACCTGCTTCTAAAGAGTCACATTCTTCAGATGCGGGCTTCTCCGAGGACGTAATCCCGAAAACAATATTGGAAGAGCCCAAATCTAAACAATATGACCTCTTCAAGGCCGAGAAGGGCGCACTTGAGGTAGTTGAAGAGGGAAGTCATACAGGTTTTGAAGAGGCAGTTGTCCCGGAAAAAAATTTGGAAGATCCTCAATCAGAACAATTTGATCTGTTTAAGGTTGAGGAAGTTGCAACAAAGGAAGCTGAACAGGATACTGAGGTAGCTTCTAAGGAGAATGGGAAGGGTGAGATTCATAAACTCGCGGTAGAAGAAGCGCATATGGAAGTGGAAGTCAATCGAGCGGAGGAAAATCAATTGCTAAGTTCAAATCAGGCGGTTGATATTGGGGGAGACGAGGATCTGGCTGGTAAAGAAAAGAAGATTTTGGAGATCGATGGGCAATCTTCTAAGACTCAAACAAGGGGTAAATTCTTCAAGTCAGCAGGGGAGGAGGACTCAGACAGTGAAAGCATAATTAACCAGCCATCATTCAAGATATACAAACGTAGGAAGACTTTGACTAAGAACCAGAAGAAACAATTAAGCAAAAAGAGCAAGCGAGCGATACAGATGATGGAAAGAGGTAAATGGAAGTACTTCGCGGAGGATATGTTCTCAGAGAACGAGATTGAACATCATAAGCAAGAGCGTGTCTCTCAGAAGTTGAGGGACTCCAACAAGAGAAGCAGCAGAAATTTTGTGAATGAAGCAACGGAACTGTGGAAACTTGGGAAACACATTGGTCTTGTGGGAAAAGGGAATGACAGAGAAATAACCTCCTGCTTGGCCGACATGGAAAAAAGAGATGCTGAGAGAGTGGAAAAGCAAACGATCGCAAGCGGATGGGGAGGGGATGTCCGAGGGTCTTTATGAAGATTGTAAGCTTCAATACCAGAGGTTTGGGGGGTAGGCCGAAAAAAGGGGATTAAGGGAGTTCGTCAGAGAGGAAAGAACTGAATTCTTGTGTGTTCAAGAAACCAAACTGGAACTTGTGACAAGGGAGATTTGTAAATCGATTTGGGGAGAAGACGACTTTGATTGGGCTTACAAAGGTGCGGACGGCTCAGTATGAGGGTTATTATGTGTGTGGAAAGCAACATCGTTTTCGATGGTCAGCTGTTGGGGTGAAGATGGCTTATTGGGCGTTGAGGGATTTTGGGGTAAAGATAGGATAAAATGCACAATTGTTAATGTGTATTCTCCAAGGGAGTTTTTACTCAAAAAGAATTGTGGGAGACTATAATTCTCAAGATGCAAGGTCAGGACAATGAGAATTGGTGAATTTGCGGAGATTTCAATGCTATAAGACGTAGCAAAGAGAGAAGAGGCAGAAACAACGTCGTAAATGAACAGGAATTGAGAGGTTTCGAGGATTTTATCAACAGCTCAGGGCTCATAGACCTACCTCTCATAGGAAGAAAATATACTTGGTATCGCCCGGATGACTCTTGTGTGAGTCGAATAGATCGTTTCCTAATTTCGTCAAAGTGGTTACAACAATGGCCAGTGGTGACACAGTGGGGCTTGAGGCGTTCTTTCTCGGATCATTGTCCTATCATGCTGAAAACTCATATAGTTGACTGGGGCCCTAAACCTTTTCGAGTATTCAACTCGTGGCTGCGTCACCCGGAGTTTAAGGCATTTGTGGCTAACGAATGGAAAAACATGTCTTTTCAGGGCTGGGGGAGCTTCGTTCTTAAAGAAAACTTAAGTTGATGAAAACCAAACTTAGGCCATGGAATGGTGATAAGTGTGATTTTTACACTTAATTTGATATATAATTAGGGGCGTTTTTATAGTGATTTCTAAAAAATATTACGTGTTTTGGTATATATTTGTTTATTTCAGGAATCCAGGTCAAATGTATAAAAGTGGAGAAAATAAGCTTTAATTAATGAACAAAGACCAAACCGAGCACAACCGGATATTATCGAACATAGATGCAATATTATATTATAATATATGATATTATAATATATAATTATAAAGGAAGAGTCATCCAGGAAGCAAAGAGACGGGAGCAAAACAAGAGCAAGAGACGTGACCATTCACGTAATAGAGATTGGAGAGGAGATTCAGATTATTGAAAGGGGGAAGAGGAGTTACGTGAGCAACAATAGAGATTGAGGGGAACAGGAGACATACCAGATATATTAGAGCAAGAGTTACGTGAGTGGAAAAGATAGACTGAAAAGGAGCAGCAACGAGAGGATCAGACAGAAGAGAGGTGACGTGAGGATTGAGGGCAGTAGATAAAATCTGGTGAAAGGAGTTTAAGGGAGAGACGTAAGGAAAGGAACGTGGGAACATTAGGAAGGAAGCAACTTACGTAAGGGGAGGATTCACTTCAGATAAATACGGAACAGCAACGTAGAAGAAAAGAGAGGGGAGTCGAGAGAATAAGGAGAAGAAAAGAGACAGAGAGGAGATAAGAACGAGAGCAGCAAAGTTTACGGAAGAAAAGGGAGGAGATTGAGAAGAGCAGAAACATACAGAGAGAATCAGAAGGAGGAAGAAAAGAGAGGAGGAGATATCAGATAAAAGATCGAGAAGGAGATAAGAGAAACGTGAGTCGTAGCAGAAAAGTGAGGAGAGGTTTGGACGAGAAAACAGTTACAGAGAGGAGCAACGCACGTACAGAGGATATTGGCTGGAAGAAGAACAAAAGGAGAGTTAACGTGGAGAGGAGATTTCACGTAAAGAAATTTACGTGAAGATATCGAGTGAAGAAGACGCACGACGGCAACAAAAATTTGTGAAGAGTCACGTACAGTGATACAAAGCGAGAGACGGAGCTACGGATCGACGACGCGATTCAACATCGCTTGTTTATACGTATTTCTAAACTTTGTTTGATTCTATTTAATTTCTTTATGCTTTTGATGTTGAAAAACATGATTTTGCATTTGATATTAAATATGTTGCTAGGCTAAGTTTGTTGTCAAGACTTAGGGGATCCTTTGTATGAACCCATGATTTAATTTTAATGTTTTTATTGATTCTTATTTATCTAAGTGCATAGATCATTGTTCTTCATGCTTTTAATGGTTTGGCCATCCTTGAATGATACTAAATTACAATTGAGATCGAGAGATAAAATTGGAATTCGATATAGTGATTTACGTCGTGGATTTCAGACTGAGATCGAGAGATAAAGTCAAATACATGTGTGATAGCAATAGATTTACCAAAATTGAAGGCTAGAAGTTTTCATAGATCGATTTACAATATTAATTGTTCAATAAGGGTACGAGAGTGGCTTATTGTTACGTTAGTATTAGATTTGTTATAGCCGGACCAAGGTATAGCAAGTGAATTAGGAAAACTCGTCACCTTAGATTGTTTGAATTAATTCTTAACTAATAGGAGAGTTGTGGGGGATTACATGGGTGAACCGAAAGTCTTGATAATTGTCTCTATTGATTTTATTCTCATTCTCTATCGTTTGTTTGGATTTATTATTGAGTTAATTAGTTAATTAGTTATAACCAATTTTCATAGGCTAAATATAGTTAAACTAGTGGAGTTTGGTACTTATTTCCTAGTCCTCGTGGGTTCGACACTCATACTTATATTATCATTATACTAAAATTTGACACCTTGCACTTGCGGTATAAATCGCTAGACTAGAATTAATTGTTTAAAATAATAGCGATCAAGTTTTTGGCGCCGTTGCCGGGGACTAATTTTAATAATATCAAACGAGATTAGTTGACTGTAGTTTAGTCATTTGTTTTTTTTTTGTTTTTTTTTGTCTTGTGAGGTACTTGGAGATGCTACATCAACAAGCATTCACAAGATTTGGCCAACAACCATTCGAGCCATTCTATGCAGAGTGGGAGAGATTCAACGATTTGGCAAGCACGTACCGGTATAATGACCTTCCAAACTACACTCGTCTGCAATATTTTTTCAGTGGTTTGGATGCGGACACACAATGATGGATATTCAACGGAGCTTTGGCAACTGATAGTCCTTTGGTTGATAGAGATGAAGACAATGTATTGCACTTATTTAATGACATGGCGAACTTCGACTACCGGTGGCATTGTAATCCTTCACTGCAGGGTTGGAGCCACCAATACCCACCAAAGCCTCACGACCCTCATTTTACAGACCCACCACTTGAACATCAAGGAGAGACGAGTGACAGTTCTGCGGAAGTCAGTGCTCATTTAGAGGATACGTTACTCAGGTTTATGGCATCATGTGAGACAAAGATTGAAAGTCAGACCAACTCAATGCGTCATCTGGAGCAGCAAATGGTGAGCCTCATGGAAACCTTATCAGCAAGCTGCCAAGAGAATGAGACGATACCTACTAGAGAAGATGAGATGAATCAAGTTGGGTTTCATGACGATGATCACTCAAACAACCAAGTTTGGGGGAGTGATCCTACTACTGTGGAAGATTAAGGGAACTTGAGCCTCTTCAAGAGATTGAGCCTACTTTAGAGACATTATCTGAGGAGTTCCCATGTGAAGATGAGTCGAGAGTGATGTTGGAAAAGGAAGAGACCTTCGAAGATTCTGACTTTAGCCCATCGATGGAGACATGTTCTATGCCATATGTGGATCCGTATTTCCCATGGATGCCAACATCACCACAATATATCCTCCAAGATACGAAGCCAAGTGAAGAATCATTCTCACATGCCTACCACTTCAAGACCAATGTTGTTGGAGCGACGAGCCTACACTGTTATATTCATGCCAATCTTGAGGGCATACTGAGTGAATACCCATTCGTGGTGTCATACGATACTTGCTATGGGCGGCAGCCGCTCTTTGATGGTTGCTTCTGATGGTCAAGCTGACGACTAGAAATCAGCGCTTCTTGGGCGGCAACCCAAGCGTATCCTTTTGCTATTCAGTTTTGTTATTTGATTTTCAATTTTAGCATTTAGTTTGTTTATCTCTCGAGTCAAATATTTTACCATTTGCATTCTTCTCTTGCTAGGTACTTAGTTGGAGAGATGAACCCCTACAACAGTGGAGTTTTCAAAAGCGAATCTTCCTCAACCCTCATGCAAGCGTCTTGATTAGGGGAGTTTACTTTTTCCCTTTTGATCCTTTTAAACATTGAGGACAATGGTTCATTTAAGTTTGGGGGAGTGGCTTGCATGTTTTCTTGTTTATCCACATGTTGTGTGATAAATTGACACTTGAATCGTCCGATTATTATGAGCTTAATTTTTTATTTATTTTATGAGTTCAATTAGTAAGATAAAAATAAATCATAGTAGTGGTTCTATTACATGATGATATTAATCCCACTTTGCATGTCAACATAAGTTTTGATGATAGTAAGACTTGTTTGTGAATATCTTGTTTTGAGTAGCATGTCTAAGATGAGGAATACATTGAGCACATTTGAGTCACAAGCTTGTGAATTGCATTTAAAACTTTTGTGAACTTGATGAATTGTGTTTGAGCATCTTAGAGTACCTTAGAAACTATTTGATGATGACATTTTGAGGCAAAATTTTATAGTTGTGAACTTGACTTGGAAATGATCTAGGCGATTTTTGGATCGTTTGAGCCTTTCAAGCTTACCATGTATTTATCAATCTATAGTATCCCATTTTGAGCCTAATTGAAAAATAATGGTGTATGTTTAACATACTGTTAGCCCCCATTCAACATTTTTTGGCAACTCATTATACCTACCTATTTGAGCTTAAATTAAAAATTTGTATCCTTACCCTAAGGGAGTATAATGATTCTCATTAGATGCACATAATTTGCTATATTTGGATGAGCTCATTGTTGAAAAAAATTGATGAATGAGAAAAGAAAAAGATAGATAAAGTCTTGAAAAAAAAAATCTAATTAAGACCCAAACTGGCAAAGGCTAAAAGAGAAAAAGAAGAGAAGCTCAAGTTGTGCTAAAAAATTGAATTTTACATGATTATACTCTCTTTTTGTGTTACCCTATCTTTTCTTTGAAGCCAAACACCTAGGCCTAACATTACAAGCTTTAAAAGACCTATTGATCCAAGTCTAGGGTGTGACTATATTAGTGAAGAAGTTGTTTGAAAATAGGACTATAGGGTGCTCAAAGATAATCTTATTTTTCATTGCCTAGCATGATTTGATCTATGAAATTGCATGAAACTTGGAAGTGACAATAGCACACACGCACGTTCTGATTTGGCGAAATGTTGCTTGATCTAGGAGAAAACACAACTTGTTAAACTTTCTGAGTTATTCTTGTTCGTCTGTAAGTGAGATGTCTGAGATACATGATTGACTGCGAAGTGGTTTATTTGAGTCTTCAATATTGAACTCTACTTTGTGATATTATTTCTTGCTCGAGACGATCAAGCTTAAGTTTGGGGGAGTTGATAAGTGTGATTTTTACAATTAATTTGATATATAATTAGGGGCGTTTTTATAGTGATTTCTGGAAAATATTACGTGTTTTTGTATATATTTGTTTATTTCAGGAATCCAGGTCCAAATGTATAAAAGTGGAGAAAATAAGCTTTAATTAATGAAAAAGGACCAAACCGAGCACAACCGGATATTATCGAACATAGATGCAATATTATATTATAATATATGATATTATAATATATAATTATAAAGGAAGAGTCATCCAGGAAGCAGAGAGACGGGAGCAAAACAAGAGCATGAGACGTGACCATTCACGTAATAGAGATTGGAGAGGAGATTCAGATTATTGAAAGGGGGAAGAGGAGTTACTTGAGCAACAATAGAGATTGAGGGGAACAGGAGACATACCAGATATATTAGAGCAAGAGTTACGTGAGTGGAAAAGATAGACTGAAAAGGAGCAGCAACGAGAGGATCAGACAGAAGAGAGGTGACGTGAGGATTGAGGGCAGTAGATAAAATCTGGTGAAAGGAGTTTAAGGGAGAGACGTAAGGAAAGGAACGTGGGAACATTAGGAAGGAAGCAACTTACGTAAGGGGAGGATTCACTTCAGATAAATACGGAACAGCAACGTAGAAGAAAAGAGAGGGGAGTCGAGAGAATAAGGAGAAGAAAAGAGACAGAGAGGAGATAAGAACGAGAGCAGCAAAGTTTACGGAAGAAAAGGGAGGAGATTGAGAAGAGCAGAAACATACAGAGAGAATCAGAAGGAGGAAGAAAAGAGAGGAGGAGATATCAGATAAAAGAGCGAGAAGGAGATAAGAGAAACGTGAGTCGTAGCAGAAAAGTGAGGAGAGGTTTGGACGAGAAAACAGATACAGAGAGGAGCAACGCACGTACAGAAGATATTGGCTGGAAGAAGAACAGAAGGAGAGTTAAAGTGGAGAGGAGATTTCACGTAAAGAAATTTACGTGAAGATATCGAGTGAAGAAAACGCACGGCGGCAACAAAAATTTGCGAAGAGTCACGTACAGTGATACAAAGCGAGAGACGGAGCTACGGATCGACGACGCGATTCAACATCGCTTGTTTATACGTATTTCTAAACTTTGTTTGATTCTATTTAATTTCTTTATGCTTTTGATATTGAAAAACATGAGTTTGCATTTGATATTAAATATGTTGCTAGGCTAAGTTTGTTGTCAAGACTTAGGGGATCCTTTGTATGAACCCATGATTTAATTTTAATGTTTTGATTGATTCTTATTTATCTAAGTGCATAGATCATTGTTCTTCATGCTTTTAAGGGTTTGGCCATCCTTGAATGATATTAAATTACAATTGAGATCGAGAGATAAAATTGGAATTCGATATAGTGATTTATGTCGTGGATTTCAGACTGAGATCGAGAGATAAAGTCAAATACATGTGTGATAGCAATAGATTTACCAAAATCGAAGGCTAGAAGTTTACATAGATCGATTTACAATATTAATTGTTCAATAAGGGTACGAGAGTGGCTTATTGTTACGTTAGTATTAGATTTGGTTATAGCCGGATCAAGGTATAGCAAGTGAATTAGGAAAAACCGTCACCTTAGATTGTTTGAATTAATTCTTAACTAATAGGAGAATTGTGGGGGATTACATAAGTGAACCGAACGTCTTGATAATTGTTTCTATTGATTTTATTCTCATTCTCTATCGTTGTTTGGATTTATTATTGAGTTAATTAGTTAAATTAGTTAATTAGTTATAACCAATTTTCGTAGGCTAAATATAGTTAAACTAGTGGAGTTAGTTACTTATTTCCTAGTACTCGTGGGTTCGACACTCATACTTATATTATCATTATACTAAAACTTGACATCGTGCACTTGCGGATAAATAACTAGACTAGAATTAATTGTTTAAAATAATAGCGATCAAATGGTGAGGTTTTTTGGAGAATGGAGAAGAACATTGAGAATTGCAAGGTGAAAATTCAGGTTTGGGGGTGAACGTGTAGATACAAGGGAATTAACGACAAACGAGGCCAATCTAAGAAGGATTGCGATGGCGAACTCAAAGATCAGTTGGGTATGAAGGACACCCTACTATACTAGAAGGCGAGAATTAAATGGATTCAGGAAGGAGATGTCAATTCCAGTTTCTTCCACAAACATGTTAATCGGAGGAGGAAGACAAATGAAATTCTGTGGTTGGAAATAGATGGCGTCTGGGTGGACTCTGTGGATGGTTTGAAGATGGGCGTCCGTAGTCACTTTATGAAGCAATTCGGTAAGGACAATTGGATCAGACCTCAACTACAAGGGGTATCTTTCGATCAACTAGACATGAGGGATAACAATTTGCTGACAGGCAAGTTTTTTTCCGAAGAATAGGTCAGAAATGCTGTGTGGAATTGTGATGGTTCTAGAAGTCCGGGACCAGACGGGTTCAATTTCAATTTCATTAAGAGTTTTTGGGAGGTGCTGAAGGAGGATATCATGAGATTCCTGAACGAATTCCATAAGAATGGTAAATTGATCAAAGGGGGGAATCCGTCATTCTTGTGCTAATACCTAAGAAGGAGAACCCATCTAAGATCGGGGAGTACAAGCCAATTTCACTAATAGGATGTGCCTACAAGATCTTGGCAAAGATCCTTGCTTCTCAGTTGAGACGCGTTCTGGATAAACTGATCTCTAAGAATCAATGCGCTTTTGTGGGGAAAAGGCAGATATTGGATGAGGTGCTGATCATAAATGAACTGATTGATGAGTTGAAGAAAAAGAACCGAAAGGGGATGATCTTCAAGGTAGATTTTGAAAAGGAATATGATTCGGTAGATTGGGGATTCCTAGATCACGTAATGGAGATGATGAACTTCGATCCGAAGTGGCGGGGATGGATTATGGAATGCATCACAGCTGCAAGAGCTTCAGTGCTTATTAATGATAGCCCTTCGGAGGAATTTGCTATGCAAAGAGGACTTCGGCAAGGGGATCCGCTGTCTCCTTTCCTTTTCTTGTTAGTGGCAGAGGCGTTGAGCAGAATGATAACCAATGCAGAGGATAGTAACTTGTGGGTGGCAACCAAAGTGGGTAGTGCAGAAATTCCGATCTCGCATCTTCAATTTGCAGATGACACACTCCTAGTTGGAGAAGCTACTATGGCGAATGTCAAGACTTTCAAAGGGGTCTTGCAAATTTTTGAGCTCGTGTTTGGATTGAAGATTAATTTCAACAAAAGCAGTCTTATTGGTTTAAGTGTCCGAAGGACCGCACTGGAGGCAATAGCAATCACTCTCAATTGTTGTATCATTGCTTTACCATTCAAATACATTGGGATCCAGTGGGGGTGAATGCTAGGATCTGTAGTGTTGGAATCCGGTGCTCGAGAAATACAGGAGAAGGCTGGCTTGCTGGGAGGACAAGAGTTTATCGCTAGGGGGACGTATGGTTCTGCTGAATGCTGTGCTGTCATCTCTACCAGTTTATTTCTTTTCCCTTTATCGTGCTCCTAAAAGTTCTAGCCAAATTAAAAGCTCTTAAGATAGCCTTTCTTTGGGGGGGGGGGGGTGGTGGTCCAGCCAAAAAGTAGCCTGGGTCAAATGGTCTGAGATTTGCAAATCGAAGACTAATGGGGGGCTGGGGGTTAGGGACTTGGATTTATTCAATAAGGCTCTTTTGGGTAAATGGGGTTGGGGGCTGTTAGTAGGGGAGGATCAATTGTGGGTAAAAATTGTTAGGTCAAAGTATGGGGAATTCAACTGGGAGTCGTTGTTAGGAGGTGGGGGAGGGGGTAACAAGAACGACTCCTTCTGGTGGAAAGATTTGTGGAGGTATATTTTTTTCAGATATTTCAGGGTGGTTTAGAGAAGGGGTGGTAAGAAGAGTAGAAAATGGTAGAGATACAAAATTTTGGAATCTGGATCGGGAATTTGGATTTTAGGTTCCCTAGATTGGCGTCTTTTGCTACATATAGAGATATGTCGGTGGGGAATATGGGGGCTATTTCTTCTTATTGACAGGTTAGCTTTGGATCAGGATAAGCAAGATACTTGGGTTTGGCGACATGATCAGTCCAACCAGTACTCAGTATCTTCGGCGTACTTTCTAATTTTCGACGACATGGTTCCTGCATCAGATTTGCAGCTATCCTTTGAATCGATTTGGAGGAAATCTCATGTTCCTAATAAGGTGGCTGTGTTAGCTTGGAGAATATTCAGAGATCGAGTACCCACAAAGCAAAATCTGAGAATGCGACACATTATAGTGGGGCCAATATCGGATAATTGTGTTTTTTTGTGACTTAGATGAAGAATCGACTAACCACTTGTTCTTCTCTTGCCCTGAGGCATATAGGCTATGGATGGATTGCTATGCGTGGCTTGGAATGAAGCTGGCTAATCACTACCATTCGGTTAGCAATTTCCTACATCACTATCACTTATGAGATCTTGATAAACGGCGGAAGGGTTGGGTCACAATCTGGCTTGCTATAGCATGGACTTTGTGGCTGGAAAGAAATGGAAGAGTTTTCCGAGGGCAGGATGATCGAAATAATAATTTGCTAGACCTAGTTAAATATAGATCGTGGATCTGGATCAAAAGCTCAAAACAAAGAAGCTTCAGCTATTCATTCTCGGATTGGTGTCGTAATCCAAATGTTTGTATGCTTTTGTGTTGACCAATGTGTTGTTTGCTATAGGGTATTTTCAGTATTTGGGGGCTTTCTAAGATGGTGGAAACATGTTGTTATGGTATTAGAGAATGCATGAAACTTGTTTACATGTTGAATTTCGAGTTGTAGGAGAAGAGCTAGGAAGATAAGCTCAAAATCGCCATGTTCTGAACTTTCTGGACATCGGCGATCGATCGCGAGCTTTGTGGCGATCGATCGCCGTGACCAGAGTAAAAATAAGGCGGTTCAATCATGTGGCGATCGATCGGTGAAAATGTGGCGATCGATCGCGAGCAACAGAACATTTTGGCGATCTATCGCTAGGGAGTGGCGATCGATCGCGAGGGGGCAGAACAGTATGGCGATCGATCGGTGAAAAATAGCGATCGATCGCCAGTGCCAGAATGTTGAAAAATGTTATATTTTTGTAGAATTTGATTTTAATGCCTATGATAACATTATATATTGTTGGCATTGTTGCAGCATCATCTCAGGGGACGGGACAACGAGGCGCTTAGCCAGTGACGCCTAATTTAACTCGTTTGTGTCGCAGTACAGGTACGTGTTGACGTACGGAGTATAGATAGTATGTGATGATGATGTTATGGTTTTGATATCATATGATTTATGTTAGCTTGTGTCATATGATTGGTAGTATCATACGCATGTACATACATGGATTTCATATGATTGGGGTGGATGCCTTGATAGATATGTGTATATACTTTGGTGAGATCATTGCCTTGATAGTTATGCCCGGTTTGGTATATGCTTTGGCTGGGATCATTGCCTTGATAGATATACTACATATGCTTTGGCTTGAGAGATATACGCCTGGTTTGGGTATATGCTCTGGCTATTATCACATGTGAGTACGGTACTATGATATGTACTGCTAATATGAAGATGTGATGTGGTTCCACTAACATATTGAGCTGAATAGGCATATCATATGGGGCTCGTGATAATAGGGTGATTGTTGAGACATGTCATGACATAGTGCATTTGTTGATGCATGATACAGAACATTCACTATTGATGATTTTATGGTGCTTTATCATTAATGTATTTGTTTTGATCTTGCACTGAGCTAGTTGTTATCCATACTCATGTTGTGTGAATGTTTCTGTAGGGACTCACAGACGTGGGGAGACGGGATGTGAGTCATTTTCCGCTGCGAGCTGAACCACTGCCTAGGAATTATCTTGTAGTAGGTTGTTGTTTGTACATATGATGTGTAGTTGGTAGGTTTTTAGAAACCCTGTAACAACTTAACTAGTAAGATACTCTTAATCAGTGTATGTTATTACTTAATTCAGACTCACAGATGTATGTTAATCGAATACATAATGGATTAAGTAACGAGGACCCCACATTAGTGGTATCAGAGCAGTGGTTCGAGAACGAGATGAACATGGGTAGAGGAAGTGTCTTAGGAAGTTACCTAAACACTTGAAAACATGTTGAGAATGGTAATATCATGTTAGGATTTGGAATATGATGTTATTCTAACATGTTATATAATTGTGAATGTTATTGTTAACCCTTGATCTACAGCTATGACAGACAGAGGGTATCATGAGGATGTTGGGGATGCCATGAGTGGCAATGCTAGTGTAAGAATGGCCCCTGTGCCACCACCACCGATTGAGGAAGGGCCAGTGGAACAGGTACTGTTGCCTGGAGAATTGACTTTGACGCAATTTCTGAGTTATCAGCCACCCAGGTTTGAGGGGACTGAATCAGGGGAACTGGCAGAGGAGTGGCTGGAACGCGTGGAACAGATATTTGTGTCAGCACCGTGTGCCAAGACTGCTTGGTTACGCTTAGCTGAATTTCAGTTAGCGAAGAAAGCTATGATGTGGTGGAAATCCACAGTGCTTGAGCTGAGGGCTCAAGGACAGACAGTGAACTGGGATGTGTTTAGAACGAAATTTCTTGAGCATTATTTCTCTGTTGCTGCAAGACAGAGGAAAGAGGATGAATTTACAAACTTGAGACAGGGAGCAATGACAGTATCGGACTATGCTGTACATTATTCTTCCTTACTCCGGTATGTGCCACATATTGCTGTAAACACAAAGGCAAAGATCAGACAATTTGTGAAAGGTTTGAGGCCTGAATTGTTTGATAGGGTCATGTCCAATAACCCTACATCATATGAAGAAGCATTGACTAGGGCTGAGATGGCTGAGATTGCCGTAGGAGTATACAAAGATGTTGGACAAGCCCAACCACCTACATCTGACAGTATGAGACCTAGAGGAGAACCATTTAAATCACCACGAGGTGGTGCATCTTCATCTAGGTTTAGTGGGAAACGTTTTGGACCACGGAAAGGGGATGACCGAAAAGCTAAGGGACAGTCTCAAGGGAGTAGTAGTAGTAGTGGACGAGGACTACAATGTTTTAAATGTGGAGGGCCACATTTTCAAAGAAATTGTCCACAGTTTGATACAATGGTTTGTTTCAGTTGTGGGAAGCCAGGATATGTGATCCGTGATTGTCCTCAAGTGGGTGGACAACAAAGGAGAGGAACCATGTCAGAGAATACAGTACAACAGAGACCACAGGGTGCACCACAGTCTTGTGGAGGACAGAGGACAGGACCACCTCAGGCTCAAGTGTATGCACTGAATAGGGAGGAAGCAGAGGCAGCTCCTGATGATGTGATAGCGGGTAAGTGTACTTTGTGTACTTATCCTGCTTTTCTTTTGATTGATACTGGTGCATCACATTCTTTTATTGCACAAGCCTTTATTGATCAGTATCATATATGCTCGTCTCCACTGTTGATGCCTCTTTATGTCTCGACACCCATGGGAACTACTGTGATGACTTGTCAGAGTGTGTCTGATTGTGATATTCAGTTTTAGACTGAGTATGGACTACAAGCTGATTTGATTGTGTTAGATATGTCAGATTTTGATTGCATCCTTGGAATTGATGTGTTGAGTAAATATCAATCTGTTGTGGATTGTTGTCAGAAGATAGTGAGATTTCAGTCTGATACTGGAAATCAATGGTTCTTCTATGGCCAAGGATCGAGGGCGAGGTTTCCTTTGATATTAGCAATCCGAATGTCGCGTTTGTTAGAGCGTGGACATGCAGGTTATTTGATTTATGCCCTTGATGTAACTGAACAGAAAAGAGAAAGGAAAGTGGAGGAGATACTAGTGGTTGCAGAATATGCGGATGTGTTTCCAGATGAGATACCTGGATTCCCACCGAGTCGAGAAGTGGAATTTGGTATTGATTTGATACCTGGTACTTCTGCAATTTTACGAGCTCCTTATCGGATGGCACCAACTGAATTGAAAGAATTGAAAACTCAATTGCAAGACTTATTGGACAAGGGGTACATACGTCCTAGTGTATCGCCTTGGGGTGCTCCGGTATTATTTGTTAAGAAGAAGGATGGGACAATGCGACTGTGTATTGACTATCGACAATTGAACAAGGTAACAATAAAGAATAAATATCCTCTTCCTCGTATTGATGATTTGTTTGATCAGTTGCAGGGATCAAGGATTTATTCTAAGATTGATTTGAGGTCAAGATATCATCAAATACGTGTGAGAGAGGGTGATGTACAGAAGACAGCATTCAGAACTCGTTATGGACATTATGAGTTTTTAGTGATGCCATTTGGAGTGACAAATGCTCCAGCTGTCTTTATGAGTTTAATGAATCAGGTTTTCCAGGAATACCTTGATCGATTTGTCATTGTCTTTATCGATGATATACTAATCTATTCGCAGAGTAATGCAGAACATGTTCAACATTTGCATATGGTATTGCAATTGTTGAGGACACATCAGTTGTATGCCAAACTCAGTAAATGTGAGTTTTGGTTGACTAGTGTCAGCTTTTTGGGACATGTAATTTCAGAAGAAGGTATATCAGTCGATACGAAGAAAATAGAAGCAGTGTTGAATTGGTCAGCACCTACTTCTGTGCCAGAGATTCATAGTTTCTTAGGTTTGGCTGGATATTATAGACGGTTTGTTGAAGGATTTTCAGCGATCGCCAAACCATTGATACATTTGACACAGAAGGGAGTATCATTTCAATGGTCAGAGGCATGTGAGCGTAGTTTTCAGGAATTGAAACATCGATTAACTACAGCTCCAGTTTTGATTATTCCATCGGAACATGACAGGTTTGCATTATATACTGATGCATCATTACTTGGATTGGGTTGTGTATTGATGCAGGACAAACATGTAGTGGCTTATGCATCACGACAGTTGAAGCCACATGAATGAGATATCCAGTGCATGATCTGGAATTAGCTGCCATTGTCTTTGCATTGAAGATATGGCGACATTATTTATATGGTACGTCTTTTACCATATACACAGATCATAAAAGTTTAAAGTTTTTATTCACTCAAGCAGAGTTGAATATGAGACAAAGAAGATGGATAGATATGTTGAAAGATTATGATTGTGAGATTGAATATCATCCAGGAAAAGCTAATCTTACAGCAGATGCCTTGAGTCGGAAAGTACATCATACGGCTGATGAGATGATTCATTTATCAGCGTTGGTGACTTCTTGTTGTACTTTGGGTTATGATTTTGATGTGGAAACAGTACCAGTACAGGTATCAACATTATTGGTTGAACCTGATATTTTTGACAAAATCAGAAAGGCACAAATGACTGATGATGAAGTACAACGTTGGAAAGAAATGATAAGTCAAGGACAAACATCACAGTTTGTACTTGCAAATGATGAAATTTTGAAATACAGGACTTGTTGGGTAGTACCTGCTGCGTTGGGACTACGCCAAGAACTACTACAACGTGCTCATTGTAGTAGATACAGTATACATCCTGGAGGAAAGAAAATGTATCATGATTTACGTACCCAATTTTGGTGGAAACGTATGAAACAGGATGTGTTGAGCTTTGTGAAACGATGTTTGATCTGTCAACAAGTGAAAGCGGAAAGACAGAAACCAGGAGGTGAATTACATAGTTTGGAAATTCCTCAGTGGAAATGGGAACATATCACGATGGACTTTGTGACTCATTTGCCACGGACGTCTTCTGGTTGCGATGCTATTTGGGTGATCGTTGACCGACTCACCAAAGTATCTCATTTCGTGCCATATTGTATGACATTTACATATCTGAGAATGGCACAGTTATACATTCAACATGTAGTGAGACTACATGGTATACCAGTTTCCATTGTATCGGATAGGGATCCGAGATTTACTTCTCATTTTTGGGAAGGGTTACAGACAGCGTTGGGAACTGAAGTGCGATTGAGTACAGCATATCATCCTCAGACAGATGGACAAACAGAGCGTACGATACAGACACTTGAGGATATGTTGCGTACCTGTGTATTAGAGTTTGATATCTCTTGGCAAGAGTCATTGCCATTAGTGGAATTTTCATATAACAACAGTTATCAGTCTAGTATACAGATGGCACCATTTGAGGCTTTGTATGGGCGACGATGTAGATCGCCATTGTATTGGGAGGATGTGGATCAGTCTTCCTTACATGGACCGGATATGATTCATGACATGGAAGAGAAAGTAAAATTAATTCGATTGAAACTTAAAGCTGCTCAAGACAGACAGGCTGCTTATGCCAATAAGCTACGTAGACCACTTGAGTTTCAAGTTGGTGACCGTGTGTTCTTGAAAATCTCACCTTTTAAAGGTGTAGTATGGTTTGGTAAGCGTGGAAAATTGTCTCCATGGTATGTTGGTCCGTATGAGGTGTTGCAACGTATTGGTACGTTGGCATATCGATTGGCACTACCACCGACCTTGAGTAGTATTCATGATGTCTTTCATGTTTCACTGTTGAGGAAGTATGAACCAGATCCGAGTCATGTATTACAGTTACCTGATGTACAGTTGGATACCGATGTGTCGTATGAGGAACGACTGGTTATGATCTTGGATCGAGCTGAACGCAGGTTGCGTAATAAAGTGATTCCTATGGTTAAGGTACAGTGGGACAGACGGGGTGTCGACGAGGCAACGTGGAAGACGGAGCAGCATATGATGCAACGGTATCCGGATTTGTTTTCTGGTATGTTGATATGTTATTTATACATGTTTCTTATGTTACATATATCATATATGTTCTTATGTGAAGCATGTATTATGATATTTGTATATGCAATTTCGAGGACGAAATTCAATAAGTGGGGGAGAATTGTAATGCCTCGATTTGTTTTATACACGTGTGATATGATTATGGTTTAATTATATCCATTGGCGGTATAATAATGGGGGTTTGGGTGGAACCAAGAAAGAATGAATACATGTATGGAATGATATATGGTAAAGAATGAAACATGGTGGTGTATAATAATTTGAATAGGAACATATCAAGCAACATGAACTAGTAGGCCTTTGATTAAGCATGTGAATTTCATTGAAATTGGAGTTGCATTTGAATTTGGATTTCATTGTCATGTACATGTTCCTTAACATGTCATTACCTCCAAATGACATGATAGCAAGTGATTTAGGGAACTAATGATCTATATCAAGTGACTTAAGGGTGAACTCACATACTACACCACTTTTCACCTAAAATTCTCTACAAAGCTCCTCTCCAACCCTTGAAGATTTTCTTAGTTGAAGCTTGGTTTTTCACTTGTGACTTGAGCTAGGAAGTTGTATGAAGTGAAATTGTGCAATCTTGGTAAGGAATTTATGCTTTTAGATTGATTTGTGTAGTGGTGTATGAAGTATGTGAAATCAAATCCAAACTATGCAAGCTTAGGATCATAACATGTTTATATGCCAAGAATTTGATTCTAAGATGGTGGAAACATGTTGTATGGTATTAGAGAATGCATAAACTTGTTTACATGTTGAATTTCGAGTTGTAGGAGAAGAGCTAGGAAGATAAGCTCAAATCGCCATGTTCTGAACTTTCTGGACATCGGCGATCGATCGCGAGCTTTGTGGCGATCGATCGCCGTGACCAGAGTAAAAATAAGGCGGTTCAATCATGTGGTGATCGATCGGTGAAAATGTGGCGATCGATCGCGAGCAACAGAACATTTTGGCGATCGATCGCTAGGGAGTGGCGATCGATCGCGAGGGGGCAGAACAGTATGGCGATCGATCGGTGAAAAATAGCGATCGATCGCCAGTGCCAGAATGTTGAAAAATGTTATATTTTTGTAGAATTTGATTTTAATGCCTATGATAACATGATATATTGTTGGCATTGTTGCAGCATCATCTCACGGGACGGGACAACAAGGCGCTTAGCCAGTGACGCCTAATTTAACTCGTTTGTGTCGCAGTACAGGTACGTGTTGACGTACGGAGTATAGATAGTATGTGATGATGATGTTATGGTTTTGATATCATATGATTTATGTTAGCTTGTGTCATATGATTGGTAGTATCATATGCATGTACATACATGGATTTCATATGATTGGGGTGGATGCCTTGATAGATATGTGTATATACTTTGGTGAGATCATTGCCTTGATAGATATGCCCGGTTTGGTATATGCTTTGGCTGGGATCATTGCCTTGATAGATATACTACATATGCTTTGGCTTGAGAGATATACGCCTGGTTTGGGTATATGCTCTGGCTATTATCACATGTGAGTACGGTACTATGATATGTGCTGCTAATATGAAGATGTGATGTGGTTCCACTGACATATTGAGCTGAATAGGCATATCATATGGGGCTCGTGATAATAGGGTGATTGTTGAGACATGTCATGACATAGTGCATTTGTTGATGCATGATACATTCACTATTGATGATTTTATGGTGCTTTATCATTAATGTATTTGTTTTGATCTTGCACTGAGCTAGTTGTTATCTATACTCATGTTGTGTG
Organism: Haberlea rhodopensis; assembly: GCA_907163345.1. NCBI lineage: Eukaryota > Viridiplantae > Streptophyta > Magnoliopsida > Lamiales > Gesneriaceae > Haberlea > Haberlea rhodopensis. The sequence goes on from CAJQUN010000077.1 coordinate 730,405, forward strand.
AATGTTTCTGTAGGGACTCATAGACGTGGGGAGACGGGATGTGAGTCATTTTCCGCTGCGAGCTGAACCACTGCCTAGGAATTATCTTGTAGTAGGTTGTTGTTTGTACATATGATGTGTAGTTGGTAGGTTTTTAGAAACCCTGTAACAACTTAACTAGTAAGATACTCTTAATCAGTGTATGTTATTACTTAATTCAGACTCACAGATGTATGTTAATCGAATACATATTGGATTAAGTAACGAGGACCCCACACATGCCTCAATGACGTAAGTCCTTTCGTTCCTTTATTCAACAAAGCACTATTTCATGAATGAATAACATATCATAGTGTAGTATGTATTCATGATTTCTCATACATCAGTCTCATCGAATATATCATCATTTATGCCTTGTGGTTTCTAAATGATCGATAATTTAAAGTGAATGCTCATATATCCCATGTATTCTCATTATGACATCATTATATTGTCTATCACATCATGTCTAACTCATCATTAATCACTACATGATTATTTATCAGTGTTGTCATTATATACCAGAGAATAACATCATAATTTCGTACTTATCCTTGATACTCATGATAATTCTACATCGACCCGCAACGTTCACGATGATCACACGTCTAAACAGGACATTCGTAGTGATCTCATGTCATCCCGTGACGCTTCATGTTATCTCATGACCTGTTAAGTAATCTCATTCCAACATGATTACATTAACTCAACATAACATGATTAATAGATCATCAATCTGACCATCATTACCCCACTGTTATCTCGTCTTTGCAACAATAATCAATGAACATATCAATACTATATGTCATTTCAATTTCATTATCATTTTTTCCGCATATTAAATTGATTCTCATAAACCATATAAATCAATCGAGATAATTCACAATCCGCATATATCAAACAGGTTAAATCAAAATAAATGGTTTACCTCAATTCCTCGTTTCCCCTGGAACATTCCAACATTCTCTTGAGCCTACAGCTCATGTGTCCAAGCAACAATAATATGGTTGGTATAACACAACGTTCATTGCTATCTACAATCAACACATCATCAATATACATTGCTAACACAATAGCAGTATAATAATATTCATTTCACTACGGCGGTACATAATACTCATCGCCCCACGCGGTACACAGTACTCATCGCTCAATGGCGGTACACAATCAATACCCTTGCTCCGATATGACAACGGCATAAGCATCGCTTCGCCATATGAGCGGTAAGTATTCTATTCTCATATATCATAATCACAAGACAAATATCAATGCATGTTTATACATTACATGCATCATAATCATACCATCATCTCGCCTATAGATGTCATCAGTATATCGGTGTCAATCACACCCTGCTGTTGCATCACCACTGCAATAAAAATGAAAGAAAACAATAATGTCTTCATCCATTCTCTCCATGGCGGCTTTCACCTGCACATTTGATCATCACTATATGTTAAATCAACAAGGACAATTTAAATCAACATATATTCACCACTCTCCCTCTATAGTGGAGGCACATATAATACATTTCACGCTCTCATTAGCGTCGATCCTGACAATAATCACGTCGCATGCTCTCCCTAGTATCGACCCAATATCAATATACACATCACATGCTCTCTCTAGCATTGACCCAATAACAATATACACGTCGCATGCTCTCTCTAGCACCGACCCAATAATAATATACACGTCGCATGCTCTCTCTAGCATCGACCCAATAACAATATACACGTTGCATGCTCTCTCAGAGTTTGAGGCAGTTTGCGAATCCTAACTTGGATCAACAACCTCTCTGCATCACTTTCCCAGCTCTTGCAAATAACGTAAATTTTGAACTCAAATCTGGTTTGATTCATTTATTGCCATCTTTTCATGGTCTTGCAGGTGAGAACCCGCACAAGCACTTGATGGAGTTCCACGTGGTATGCACTACTATGAAACCAGCTGGCATAACGGATGAGCAAATCAAACTACGAGCCTTTCCATTTTCTCTAAAGGATGCTGCTAAGGATTGACTATTGTACTTACCCTCCAGATCAATCACCACGTGGATTGATTTACAAAGAATCTTCCTTGAGAAGTACTTTCCAGCGTCAAGGGCGACTAACTTAAGGAAAGAAATCTACGGTGTGAAGCAATACCAAGAGGAGTCATTGCATGAGTACTGGGAACGATTTAAGAAGTTGTGTGCAAGCTGCCCACAACATCAGATAAGTGAACACTTGTTAGTTAATGTTTCTATGAAGGTTTGCTTTCTGGTGACAGGAATTTAGTGGATGCGGCGAGCGGAGGAGCTTTCATTGGCAAGACAGCGGAGGAGGCAAGGAACTTAATAGCTAACATGGCGGCCAACTCCCAACAATTTGGACATGTTCGTCATGGACAACCGCCAAGAAAAGAGGTAAATGTATCCAATTTGGAACAACAAACGATTGATCTAACTTTTCTTGTGCGTAATCTGGCAGGTGGCAATGTGGGGAAGATGAAGCCGTGTGGAATCTGTCTAGCTGTGAACCATCCCATTGATGCATGTCCCTCACTACAAGAGACAGCCACTGAGCACGTGAATGTAACGGGAGGATTCTTAGGGCCACCACAAAGGGGCTATGACAATCCCTCGAGCAATTACAATCAAGGGTGGAGGGCCCATCCAAACCAAGGCTATGGGAACCCACAGATGCACCAACCTCCACCCTATAGACCGCCATATCAGAGACCTCCACCACCTCCAATGCACCATCCTTCTGACAGGTTAGAAAATATTATTAAAGTTATTGCTGAAAATAGCTTACAATTTCAACAGGAGACGAGGGCGAGCATCCAAAGCTTGACTACGCAAATGGTACAACTGGCAACTTCGCTCAACAAGATTGAAGCAATAATCTCAAATGGACTACATTCACAACCGGAGGTGAACCCCGGGGTGAATGTGAGCGCTATCACTTTGAAGATGAGCGAAGATACAGCTGAGGAGAAGGTGGTACTGACGCCACCCAAGAAAGAAGAGATGAAGGAGACGGAAAAGGACGTTGAAGAGCCCATACAAGAGGAGGAACCGTGGGGTAAGTTCCCTAAATTTTCTGAATATAAAATTGAACCCCATTCCCCCTTGCTTTTAAGGAAAATAGGAAAGATGGAGATATCAAGGAACTCTACGAAACTTTCCGACGATGTGAGGAAAACGTTCAACTACATGATGCCATGATGAAGATACCTCGATGTGCGAGATTTTGAAGGAAGTTTAGAAAGCTGATAAGAACAAGGAACGCAAAGGGTGCCCCAAGATCGAACTAGGTGAGAATGTTTCGGCGGTCATCCAAAGAAGCATTCCCACAAATGCAAGGACCCTGGTATGTTTTCTATCCCATGTGTGATTAGGACCATTAGGATTGAGAAGGCAATGCTCGATTTTGGATCTTCCATTAATGTCATGCCTTACTCAACCTACACTCAACTGAAACCTGGACCTTTGAAAAGAAATAACATTGTGATTCAATTAGCTGATAAGTCCACGGTTATACCTAGGGGGATAGTAGAGGACGTACTTTTGCATGTAGAGAATTTGGTTTTCCCCGCCGATTTCTATGTCTTAGACATGGAAAATGGTGATCCATCTAGCCCCATTCTTTTAGGGAGACCATTCTTGAAAACATCAAAATCTATGATAGATGTGCATAGCGACATGTTAACAATGGAGTTTAATGGCGAGGTTATTTATGAACCCTTTAAAACTCATGAGCATTCTAGTTACGCTATTGATATAAATGATGAATATGATTCTGATTTTGATAATGATGAATTGTGGGAGATGGGAAAGGCTACTGATGGCCTTGATGACAACGGAGGTATGGATTCTCATTTTGTGCATAATGTTCATACTATTGCCGCTTTATATACTCATGATACTGCTTACCCTCTCTTTTCTAACTTGCAGGATCGTACCATTGAAAGAAGCACCCTCCGGATCGACCAAAGCAAGCAACAAATGCTGGAGGAGTAACAAAGACTGGGGACGCCCACTCAAAGGCAAACAAACCAAAGTTCAAGGGACTTAAGAAGATATTGAGGTGGAAGAAGAAGGATAGAGCGACATCGCATCACCCACCTTGATAGAGGACTGGCGTCAGGCCACCGACGTTAAACAGAGGCGCTGCTTGGGAGGCAACCCAATGGGAGTTAGTTTCCTTTCTCCCTTTTATTTATTTTTTTTGCTTTAGTAGTTAGACTTTTCTCTTTTCTTGTATTTTTGCCTTACATTGGGGACAATGTAAGATTTAAGTATGGGAGAGGGATTATTGGCGTGTTATTGTTTTTCTTATTATAAAAATACAAAAAAAAATGAAAATTTTTGAGATCATAGTCAATAATGAATGCATGCTTAGAATCACTAGCCCGTGATGAAACCTAATTGATGGCATGCATGCTGTTGAACATAGGTGAATTGTTAATCTTGGAACACTTTGAACTCTAACGCAAAATTTGCTTTAACATAGTAGTTGAATATTTTGAGCACATTATTGTCGTGACTTGTGAAGTGTGCATAGCTTAGTGAATATTGTGTAAATTTTGTGATAGTCTTAAAAAGTCTCTAATACATGCTAGAACTCAACTACATGCTCTTTGAGGCGTATGTCTAGACTACTTGCAAACATGAAAGTGATATAGGTAATCTTTGATGCGTTTGAGCCTTTCAAGCCTACCATGTAAAGAAAATTAATCAATAGTACCCTTTTTGAGCTTTAATGCAAAAGAATGGTTGTATGCTAAGCATACAAAAGACCCACATTCGACATTCTTTGACTAGCTTATCATCCTTCCCTAATGAGCCTAAATATGAATTATATCCATACCTTTGAAGGGAGTATGATGTGTTTCATTCACATGCACTTAAGTATTCAATGATTAAAATGTTTGTGAGCTTCATTATGAAAATAATGAAATGCATGAAAGAAAAATGATGCCTTGAGAAAATAGATAAAAATATGACTCCAATGGGATCCAAGGCACAAAAGAAGAAAAATGTTGAAATAAAAGTTGAAAAATTCAAGCAAGAAGAGAAGCTTTTAGTGTGCATATTATCATACTCTCTTGTTTGATATGTCTTTTTCCTTTCTTTCTTAAGCCAATACATAGGCCAAGCTACAAGCTAATAAAGACCTACTTGATTTATGTTTGCAAAGTGGCTAAGATAGTGGAGAAGAGTGTGCAAGTAAGCTTATACTTGTGTTAGTGTATGACTTGAACTATTGTGGATTTGCATCTTTTGGATCTATAATTTGTACACAACACTTCTTTATGACCACACACACGTTCACTACTTTGTTAAGTATGAGATGTCTAAGGATTGAACTTGTTCCATTGTTATTTTTTTCACCACCTTTCATTACTATGCATGTTTAAAATTGTTGAGGCGTTAAAGTGGAGATAAATTAGTTTGTTATGATGCTATGAGCCAACAAACATATGTTAGTTTTGTCTGATTTACTCGAGGTCGAGTAAAGAGTAAGTATGAGGGAGTTTGATGTTACTAGAAATAGACACATAAATTGTGTTTAATTGTTTACGATTTGGTATGTTTTGATGGATAATTCGATACATATGTTACTAATCGTATATTTGTGTAATTGTAGGTGGAATCGAAGAAATCGAGCTAACTAAGGCGAATAAAGGTCAAGAAAAGCTTTTGAGCTAATAAGGACTCAATGATGGATCGTGAGAAAAGAAGCGATCGACCGCATGGATAAAGAGATCGATCGCCTTTGGACAGAAAGTTGAGCAACAAAATTTACGCTGCAGCGATCGATCGCGAGAAAAGAGGCGATCGATCGCCAAAACCCACTGGAGCCAAGCGATCGATCGGTGAAAAAGAGGCGATTGATCGCCTAAAGAGTTTTGCAAATAAGCTAGCGATCGATCGCTACCTTATGGCAATCGATCGCCAGCTGAGTTTTGGAAATTGTGGAGACTTGATTTCTTTCTTTTCCACATGGATTCTACCCTACTTCATCAGTCTCCCTAGCTTTATAACTAGAAAATCAGTCTCTAAAAGAGGAGATTCAGACCTTAGAACATATTTTTAATTTTTAGAATAATTTTTCCTTCAATTTTTGTAAAGACGCTCGAAGGACGAAGACGGAAGCGACACTCCGGAATCGTGCTTCACTTTAGTAACTTTATCTATTGATTGTTTGATGTTTTTAATATAATTTTTGTTAGTTTTAGATTTAGTTATGCAAGGCTAAACACTTTGATTCTTGGTTGAGGGATATTTGTCTTTGGAATAGAAATACTTGTGAAAATTTTTGTTTGATTGTTGAATTTTTAATTCAATTTCAATTTGTTTTTTCAGATTATGATTCTTATGATTGTTGTATTTGATTGATAGATTGATCACCTAAGATTGATAATTATCTGCTGTTGGTGTTATTAAATTCTTAGGAAAAACGATTGGATAATTAATTCTAACGGTTGTAGTTCTTATTGATTAGATTCATCAAACTTACTAGCTTTGAAACTATCATTGATTTAATCTTAACGGCTGTAGTTTTGTTAAAGATTTGATAAGAGTCAAATTGAATGTTGTTTTCTTTTTTACCACGATTTAGGTAAGTAAGGAATTAAGTTTTTAATTGATGAATAATTGAATGAATTCATAAGTTTAGTAATTTGATGATCAAGTGAATAATTTCCAAAGGTAAAGTTGACCAAAAACCAAAAATTGCTTTTTAATCTTGATAAACTAGTGATTTGCTTGCTTTTGTTTAAATTAATTATAGTTAACGAAACTCGAAAACCCCCTATTTTGATACTTGTTAGCATAAAAATATTCACTTCCCTGTGGGATCGATCCCTACTCACGCTACTACATTCATTACTGTTATTAACTTGAGAGGGTTAATTTGGGCGTACGCGATAAACGCTACCAGTGTTGCCAAGAGTTAAGGGAACAGAAGACCGTGTTCACTTTCTAAAAGAAAGAGGATGTTTTTTTTGTGGAGCTCGTAAGCAGATGTACTTGTGTGGATTTCGACCTCCTCGAAGAACTGGGACCTGCAAATCTGGAATAGTTACAAATAAATCCGAATTTGATAACCTTAAAAGGGGAGAAGTCAGAGAAACACACCTTGAGAAGATGAATCAGTTACCATTATAGTTGTATACTTTTTTGCCCACCATGTATCAAAGTCAATAGTAGTTGTTGGGTTTTGGAAAGCCGATTAATCTTAGTTTTGATGTTAACAAAACTTGTTATTGTGTTGCTAACATATTTCATCAAGTGTGCAGTTCATAAATGATATTTTACAGCTTGATGATCTGCTAAGAAATGGCCTTGAGTTTGGTTGCTGAAATGAGAATTCAGCATCCAGTAGACCCCGAGCGCTGTTGACTAAATTGATCATATCTCATAGCTCGGATATCAAAACTACCTGATTCCAAAGGGGTTGGATAGCCAACTCAATTATCTACAAGTCGTAGCTCATGCCAGCAGACTAGATTCGAAGGTTTACATGACGAAAACATGTATGCAAGAGATTGCTGGTACAAAGCTGAAACAACAGCGTACAGATTGTAGCAGCTATGGTATATCGGCCATAACTCTTAGCTCGCTTATCAAAACAAGATGATTAAGTATGGGTTGGAAAGATAAGACAAAGATCTACAAGTCATCTTTGGAAGTGAAAGACTGAACCGGACGTTACGATGGCCAAAAGGCTTCTGCAAGTCACGCCATGTGCTGTTGCATCCAGCAAACATACAGCAAGACCATCGCCTCGTATTTCGAGCATAACTCTCTCATACAAACTCGAAATCGAGCGATTTTTGATTCCGTGGAAATCTAAGAGAAAGGGCTACAACTTTCATGAAGATCACTTTGCCCAGAAATCAACGAATCAAGAGATATAACCAATAGAACAGAACAACAGATGTTGGGCAGCAGGGTACCAGCAGACCTTGGCCAGCTGATGCTGTACCAGCAGACCTCTCAGCTGGTACCAGCAGACCTCTCAGCTAGTACCAGCAGACCTCAGGCCAGCTGATGTTGTACTAGCAACCTCAGGCCAGTGGATGCTGTACCAGCAGACCTCAGGCCAGCTGAGCAGACCAGCTGACCAGACCAGCGGACTAGACCAGCTGACCAGACCAGCAGACTTCCAAAAATAGCCCAGAAGCAGAATATGACCGTTGCAATGTTTGAAAGCTTACCAAAATTGTCCCAACGGTTATATTCTTGTATCTAACGTATATATCATTACTCTGGGCTATATATACATGATTTGGAAGCTCAATAACAGCTGACTGAAGATCAACCAAAGCCTTCCAAAGCAAACACAATTGGGATTCAATTGGGGAACTTCAAAGACAAAAGCTGATAAATGAAGAGCACTCCCCAAACCTTTGGCACCTCTTACCTTGTTGTATCAGATTCATTATGGAATCATTTGTGCCTTTGTATTTACTCTATTCATTGTATTTCAGAGCTAAAATAGAAGAGTGAATATCATTGTAACAGTTGGTGATTCATCACAACTGAGTGAGGTCTTTACATGTGAGACGTTAAAGAACATGAACTTGTGTGCGCTAGGAGTTTAGGCTATCTGTGTGGTATTAGCCTAAGTAGGTTGTATGTTGTAAAGTGTAACCAAAGTTTTCTAATGTATCCTTCCATGAGATGGAAGAAGGGAAGACGTAGAAGCGTTGTGCTTCGAACTTCCAGAAACAAATGCTTGTGTTATTTACTTTACTGCATTTATTTACCTTACTGTTTTTACATACTTTCTTGCATATCTTTAAAATGACTTTCAAATGAGTAATTGGTTTTAGAGCGGGTTATGTCGAGTGTCTTCCACTCAGTTTTGTAACCGAACTCGATATAATCTCTCGGTGCAATTATTTCAAGAACACGAGCTATTGAAGCTCAAGTTTGTTGAACTCGGGTGTGGAATGGCAACCCACCCCTGAAATCGATCCTAACAAGTGGCATCAGAGCCTGGTTGTTCTTGGAAAAAATTTTAACCGATTTTAGACGGAAATCTTTTAAAGAAAATTTCTCATGAGCATGAAATTATTTTCATAGCATAATTTCTAAAACTTGGTGTATGAAAATTTTTAGCATAAAAATCAATTTCATTGCATTCATTTTGCACGAAAATAATTTTAAAATCTATTTTAAATGTTCAAATTCTCGTTCAATATGTTCTAAACTCATTTTAAGTTTAAAATTGTTATTTTGAAATTTTTTTCTAACAATTTTCAAAGCATTCAGTTTTTCTGGCAACTTGCAGCGACTTTGGGAAAATTGGCATAACTTCTTGGTCGGATGTCCAAATGACGAACCGTTTTTTGTGTTGCAAACTAGACTCATAGAGGATCACAACGGTATAGGTCTTGCAGCCTAATTCTTCACGAGGAGATACAATTTATTCTGTAAAGTTGGACTAAGTGCGCTGCCACCACAGAAAGATGAAATGGACATTGTTGAGTTTTGTCAAGAAATTCAAACTTGTTGCCAAGTATGATTCATCCATCATCAAAAGAGATTATTTTTGTTCAAAATTTAATAGTGCATTGCATTTTTTTAATTTATTTTAGCCTACCCCATTTGCCCCTCACTTGCTCAAATTTTCAAACATTTTAAAATTAAGGGGGAGAGTTTAATCTCAATCCTTGAGGGGGAGTAAATTTATTTGTCTTCCTTTTTGATTCACACAAAAAGGGGGAGAAATATGTTGTTTAAAAAAAATATATTTTTTCTTGTTATGCAACATTGTGCTTTAATGTTTCATATTTTTTCAAGTTTTGTAATCATCAAAAAAGGGGAGATTGTTGGGTTTTGGAAAACCGAATAATCTTAGTTTTGATGTTAACAAAACTTGTTATTACGTTGCTAACATATTTCATCAAGTGTACAGTTCATAAATGATATTTTACAGCTTGATGATCTACTAAGAAATGGCCTTGAGTTTGGTTGCTGAAATGAGAATTCAGCATCCAGTAGACCCCGAGCGTTGCTGAGTAAATTGATCATATCTCAAAGCTCGGATATCAAAAAAACTTGATTCCAAAGGGGTTGGATAGCCAACTCAATTATCTACAAGTCATATTTCAGGGCAGAAGACTAGATTCGAAGGTTACACGCCAAAAACATGTATGCAAGTGCTTGCTGGTACAAAGCTGAAACAGCAGTGGACAGCTTGTAGCAGCTGTGGTATATCGGCCATAACTCTTAGCTCGCTTACCGAAACGAGATGATTCAGTATGGGTTGGAAATATAAGACAAATATCTACAAGTCATCTTTGGAAGTGAAAGACTGAACCGGACGTTAAGATGGCCAAAAAGCTTCTGCAAGTCACGCCCTGTGCTGCTGCATCTGGCAAACATATAGCAGGACCATCGCCTCGTATTTCGAGCATAACTCTCTCATACGAACTCGAAATCAAGCGATTCTTGATTCTGTGGAAATATAAGAGAAAGGGCTACAACTTTCATGAAGATCACTTTGCCTAGAAATCAACGAATCAAGAGATATAACCAATAGAACAGAACAGCAGATGTTGGGCAGCAGGGTACCAGCAGACCTTGGCCAGCTGATGTTGTACCAGCAGACCTCTCAGCTGGTACCAGCAGACCTCATGCCAGCTGATGCTGTACCAGCAACCTCAGGCCAGCTGATGCTGAACCAGCAGACCTCAGGCCAGCGGATGCTGTACCAGCAGACCTCAGGCCAGCTGAGCATACCAGCTGAGCAGACCAGCTGACCAGACCAGCTGAGCAGACCAGACCAGACCAGCTGAGCAGACCAGCTGACCTGACCAGCGGACTAGACCAGCTGACCAGACCAGCAAACTTCCAAAAATAGCCCAGAAGCAGAATATGATTGTTGCAATGTTTGAAAGCTTACCAAAATTGTCCCAACGGTTATATTCTTGTATCTAACGTATATATCATTACTTGGGGCTATATATACATGATTTGGAAGCTCAATAACAGCTGATTGAAGATCAATCAGAGCCTTCCAAAGCAAACACATTTGGGATTCAATTGGGGAACTTCAAAGACAAAAGCTGCTAAATGAATAGCACTCCCCAAACCTTTGGCACATCTTACCTTGCTGTATCAGATTCATTATGGAATCATTTGTGCCTTTGTATTCACTCTAGTCATTGGATTTGAGAGCTAAAATAGAAGAGTGGATATCATTGTAACAATTGGTGATTCATCACAACTAAGTGAGGTCTTTACATGTGAGACGTTAAAGAACATGAACTTGTGTGTGCTAGGAGTTTAGGCTAAGTATTAGCCTAAGTAGGTTGTATGCTGTAAAGTGTAAACCAAAGTCTTCTAGTGTATCCTTTCATGAGATGGAAGAAGGGGAGACGTAGAAGCGTTGTGTTTCGAACTTCCAGAAACAAATGCTTGTGTTATTTACTTTACTGCATTTATTTACCTTACTGTTTTTACATACTTTCTTGCATATCTTTAAAATGACTTTCAAATGAGTAATTGGTTTTAGAGCGGGTTATGTCGAGTGTCTTCCGCTCGGTTTTGTAACCGAACTCGATATAATCTCTCGGTGCAATTATTTCAAGAACACGAGCTATTGAAGCTCAAGTTTGTTGAACTCGGTGTGGTAAGGCAACCCACCCCTGAAATCGATCCTAACAGTAGTGTCATTAGGAATTTGAAGGATGGGTTTAGTAAATTGAGGAAGTAAATCTGACAGCAATTTTAAGGTAGTTCGAGAAAACTGAAGATCATCTAATTCTTGAATAACAAAATCAGGAAGACCCTCAAGTAGGCATAATTCCATTGGAGGTATGTGAGGTGGAGCATTGATTGTCTAGGATAGAGGAATGGATTGTAGAACTCAGCTGGTAAATACTTATTATCTAAAAAACCACTGTGAATAGGAAAGCTGGGATGCATACAGTTGGTCCTCACATTATCAATGGCTGAACGAAAATCTTCATGTATGGAAATTCGCAAATGACGAATCCAGGAGATTTTATTCGGATTAAAGTTGGAGAAGGTAAAATGAATTTGCTCGTTCAAAGGACAATGTAGAGAGGAATGATGTGATCTCAGATTGGGATAAAGGATTGGTACAAGAAATAAGAGACAACTCATCGGAAGTATCAATATCAAATTGGGATGGATCGCGAAGTTCAGGAAAGTAAGAAAATAGCCACACTGAACAAATCAACATATTCCATTGAGTTTAGAAAATGGGACATCCGCCACGCCTTTGTTGATCCAATGGTACAAAAACATGACTACCAAATAACAAATGTTGCCCGAATGTAAAGACATGGCTTAAGGCAAATATTCCTTGGTGGGGCGACTCGATGCGGGAGAAATCATGAACTTACAAAGAAGGATCGAGATGAAATAAATATGTTCCTCAGCACTGGAATCCCTAGATGAATCACACCACTGTAAGATAGCAGCATGATAGGATGATGGAATAGGGAGAGACTTAGGAAGTTCAAAGGAATAAATGCCAGGAATAAAGCAAGGAAATTCTGGTCCCTGAGCACGTAGGCCCCTGGAGGCGAATGACATCGAAAAGAGTAAATGACATAGCGCCATAAGGGATAACGAAAAAAGACCAACAGGAAGACCAAAAACGAAGAGTGCTCTCAAGAAGATTAGATGAAAGGTTATATCTTTTTGGGATAAAGTGACAAGTGTTTTAATCCTTAGTCTTTTCCACGTCGAATCAAATTGGGGTTCAAGCCTAGCAATCCATTTATCAGGGATTAACCTATGCCATCATTTATATCTAGCAATCGTTGGGGAGGGCTCAGTGTTAACACGCAACAAAAGGGAATCATGTGAAATCGCAATGAAAAGGAATAGTTTATCGGCGATGTTAGGGGTCAAAGGAACTGGCAAGTAAGCTAAAGGCCAACCAAGGACATCAAAATCTTCCTCAAAAGAACCTGAATTGGAATAGGATAAGGCACTTTAATAATTTGTTAAAACAAATGCGAGAATGGGGTGTTCCTTACCTAGCATCCACAGAAGTTTGTTTGATTCTTAGCCCGGTGGCGGAGAAGTGCCAGCCATGAATAGTGTGCAATCCAGAAAAGCTAAAAACCCCATAGCACTGTGAGCAAAGAACAAATCAAAAAGTGAAAACCTCAAGAATAAACTATAGCCGATAAATACTTAAAAGGATGAAAGAACAAGTGAGGGAAGCAGAAAACCCGTGGTTAAAACCAAATAGCATAAATCAATATCATTCATCGATGAACAAACACATGGTAGGGCGAGAACTGGAAATCGAAACAATAATCATGTATAAAAAGAAGGGGTTTACAAGTGCACCACACGCAAAGACGACGAAACTTCCGAAGTAGAGGCGAGAGCTAAATGGCACGACCAAGAAAAAGACAGGAAGGTGTGTACTATGATGGAAGATGAGATAGTTGAGCAGAGTCAAGGAAGAGTTTGAGTATTGAGGCAACATATTTCTTTTCAAATTTTAAAATCTTGTAAATGTTGGGCTGAGAAAAGAGAATGTGCCGAATGAATGGTTTATGCAAATGATAATATGTTAAGTCCAAATAAATTATGTAATTTACATTGGCCAATGTGAGACCCCGTTATCACATCAAGTTACTAAGGTGCAATTTAGAGAACTAAACATTTATGTAAATATATCAGAGTAAAGTATCGTGTTGATTAACCTGAGCTTTAGAGATTACAGTACCAAAATATTTCAAAAGGAAGACACAATTCCTACGAAGGTACTACGTTATAGTCTTACTCTACTCAGTAGAAGCTATACAAAAATTTCTCTAACATGCTAATCCTGTAGCACTCCTTACAGCTCAGCAAATCAACCCCGACCCTGGTTCTCGTCAACAAAAGCACCTACAAAGACAACCCCCATCACGTGAGCATAAAACAATTCATATTCAACATAATATGAAAGTAAAGCATAAATGCACAATCCTAAATACAAGCACTTCCTGTATTTCCAAGCATTTACAACGCTCATTGGTTGTCCCTGTACCATAACTCATAATAAAACACATTATATGAAATTATGGATCCTTTATGTATGTCATGACATATCACCTCTTTCTTTACATAGCCTTTGAGTCATATATCAACAGTTATTTTAATGCTTCATGCTTCAAAAACTCATAATGAGCGGTACAATCCTCCCCGCTTCATTACTACAGGAACTCATAATGAGCGGTACAATCCTCCCCGCTTCATTACTACAGGAACTCATAATGAGCGGTACAATCCTCCCCGCTTCATTACTACAGAAACAAGCAAGAGCATTAAACATACATTGTGATCTCTCTTGACTCGTGGAATACACCTCTTTATTCCACAACACTTATGCAACAACTATGCATAATATGCAACGACAATGCATAATAACATGTATCAAACTCCTAATGCATCACATTGCATTCATCATGTGTCAAAAGACAAACATAAGTACATGTTACCGTTGGGATGCCCGTACGTCGCTTACGTACCTTTCCAAAATGTGGTGTGTTGCAGGACTCTATCCCCTGCGCTGTGTAGCTACCTGTGAAGGTTCTACACCAGTGTACAACACAATATTAGATGTCTCATTACAATCCAATATCAAAACTTTAACAAAATATAACAAATTATATTTTTCAACATTCTGGGTCTCTCGATCGATCGGCCCCTCTTCCCGATCGATCGAGAAGACGCATAAAATCAAAACCAAGATTCTGCCCCGCTCGATCGATCGAGAAGAAATGCCGATCGATCGAGATGCTCTGTTCGAGAAATGCCAACCCAGAATTCTCGAACACCTGAAATCACACCCTTAAATCCAACATGTAAGACATACAACATGCCCAAAACAACATGCTATTAGTTACAACACACTCCTGAGTGTATTCATACCAAAATTACACCCCAAACATAAGCCCACATGCATAAACGTCGATCATTTAAACAAGTACTCAACCAACGTTTCCGGAAACAGAACAACATATTTCATTACCAGATTTTTGAGTACTTCACTTCATGCTATTATATCTACCACATATAACATAAAGCATGCTCGAACAAACATGCCAAGGGCTTCACAAAACTACCATGCATATTTTCACATCAAAGGTTTACCAAAAACCTAAGCTAAAGTGCATGACACCACCTCCTCAAAATCACTCCCGGACCATAATTTTCCAGAAAAACAGGGCATATTCCTTACCCAGATTTTCGACACCCTTCTTTACATGCTTATTTCCTCAACATAAAACATGCAACATGCTCAAGGAAAAATACAGAGAGCCTCACAATAACACCATAAAAGCATTTAAATCAAAGGTTTCAAGAAACCTAATCTAACATGCCGTTTTCTCGCCACCTAAAAACATGTACTCCAAGTTTAAAACAAAAACAGAGCATGGTTTCTCACCCTACTTTGCTCCGATTTTTGAAGGGTTTCCCGGCGATGAAAAGGGGTAAGCTCCTCAGATTATTGCTTAGCAAGTGCTGGTGAGGAATTGGGAGAGAAGGGTCGAGATTTGGGATGGCTGAGAGTGGTCAAATGATTGAGCCAAGTGGGGTGGGAAGTCAGCCTGGGCACAGTGTGATTGGCATGGGTTGGGGGGGGGGGGGGGGTGGTTGGGTGTTGGGTGGTATGATGTGTTATGTTTTGGTCCCGGTATTTAGCACGATGCATAAAAATATCCTCACATGATAATTATAGTATTTTCTCAAAAAATACTTCAATTCCCGTTAACATGCTTTACCCAAAACAAATAACACATACCCCAAATAAACATGCCACGACCCCAAAAACCCAACATATATCACATGCGCCCTGAAATGAAACTCCCCAATAATACTAATCCAAACCCATGAATTAATACCCAAATCATCATAATTTAACTCAAATGATTAACATCACAATAATCATTTCGGGGATATCACAATACTCCCCTACTTATAGGATTTCGTCCCCGAAATCAAACATGCTTACCAACATGAATTAAAACAATAAAAGCATACCAGAAAACAACTCTGGATAGTGCTGCACCATGTGTCGCTCTGTCTCCCTCGTGGCCTCCTCGACACCCCTACGATCCCACTGAACCTTGATCATAGGAATAACCTTGTTCCGAAGTCTGCGGTCTGCCCTATCCAAAATCCTGATAGGCCGCTCAACATAAGAAACATCGGACTCAATCTGCACCTCTGAAGGCTGCAACACATGTGAAGGATCTGGCTCATACTTCCTCAGCATAGACACATGAAATACGTCGTGTATACCAGACAGAGAAGGCGGTAAAGCCAAACGGTACGCCAGAGTACCAACACGCTGTAAGATCTCATACGGCCCCACGTATCTAGGAGACAACTTCCCCCGCATACCAAACCGTACAACGCCTCTGAAAGGTGAGATCTTCAGAAAAACTCTGTCGCCTAACTGAAACTCCAACGGCCTACGCCGCTGATTGGCATATGCTGCCTGTCTGTCCTGAGCTGCCTTCATCTTTCTCTTGATAACCTTAACTTTCTCTTCCATTACCTGAACCAACTCTGGTCCTCCAACCGACTTACGGTCCAAGTCATCCCAACACAAGGGTGACCTACAACGCCTACCATAGAGGGCCTCGAAAGGAGCCATCTGTATACTCGCCTGGTAGCTGTTGTTGTAAGAGAACTCCATCAAGGCTATCGAGTCCTGCCATGATATGTCGAACTCTAGCACACAAGCTCTCAACATATCCTCGAGCGTCTGTATCGTACGCTCGGTCTGTCCGTCCGTCTGAGGGTGATAGGCTGTGCTCAGCCTCAACTCTGTACCTAGAGCTTTCTGCAGACCCTCCCAAAAGTGAGATGTGAACCGCGGATCTCGATCGGACACTATCGAAACAGGGATCCCGTGTAGTCTCACCACATCTCTGACATATAACTGTGCCATCCTCAAGTGCGTATATGTCATACAGTAGGGAATGAAGTGAGCCACTTTAGTCAGTCTATCCACGACTACCCAGATGGCATCAAAACCCGAAACAGTCCTTGGTAAGTGGGTCACGAAATCCATAGACACGTGCTGCCACTTCCACTCGGGTATCTCCAAACTCCTTAGTTCACCTCCAGGCCTCTGCCTCTCAGCCTTCACCTGCTGACAAATCAAACAGCGCTTGACAAATGAGGTGACATCTTGTTTCATATGCCTCCACCACTGGCTGCGTAAATCCTTATACATCTTCTTCCCTCCTGGGTGGACACTCATCCTACTGCAATGAGCTCGCTGTAATAAACCCTGACGCAACTCAGGTGCATCCGGAACCACCCATCTGTCGCCAAGTCTCAGAGAACCGTCCTCAGCCACTCTGAATCTCGACGGCTGACCTGAATGAACCACTAATATCCATCTCTGAACCTCTGCATCGGTCCCCTGAGCCTTCCTGATGTGATCATAGATAACAGGCTCAGCTAGCAAGGTCAAAACCTGTACTGGTGAAGAGGATACATCATAATCAAAACCTAAATGGCAGTAGGAGCCAAACATAGCTGATAGAGACATAGCATCCTCTGCTGTGCTCCTCACCTTCCGACTCAAAGCGTCGGCTGTCAAATTTGCCTTCCCCGGGTGATATTCGATTTCACAGTCGTAGTCCTTCAGCAGGTCCATCCATCTTCTCTGCCTCATGTTTAACTCAGCCTGTGTGAACAAGAATTTCAGGCTCTTGTGATCAGTGAAGATGGTGAATGAGGTACCATATAAGTAGTGTCGCCATATCTTCAAGGCGAACACTATAGCTGCCAACTCCAGATCATGGACTGGATACCTCGTCTCGTGTGGCTTCAACTGTCTCAAAGCGTAAGCCACTACATGTCTGTCCTGCATCAGTACGCACCCTAATCCCTGTAGAGATGCATCGGTATAAAGAACAAATCCTTTGTTCTCCTTGGGTATCACTAGAACGGGTGCAGTAGTCAGTTTGTGTTTCAATTCCCTGAAACTCTGCTCACAAGCATCTGACCAACAAAAAGAGACTCCCTTCTGAGTCAGCTGAGTAAGTGGCTTGGCGATCTTTGAGAAACCCTCGACGAAACGTCGATAATAACCAGCCAGACCAAGAAAACTTCAAATCTCACTGACTGAAGTAGGGGTAGACCAATCCATAACTGCCTCTATCTTCCTCGGGTCTACTGATATCCCCTCTCGTGATATGATATGGCCCAAGAATGCTACACTGTTTAGCCAAAACTCACATTTGCTGAGTTTGGCGTACAACTGATGATCCCTGAGAATCTGGAGCACTATCCTCAGATGATCGGCATGATCCTCCTCATTCCTTGAATAGACCAGGATGTCATCAATGAACACGATCACAAACTGATCGAGGTACTCCTGAAATACCCTGTTCATTAAGCTCATAAAAGTAGCAGGGGCATTCGTCACCCCGAATGGCATCACCAAGAACTCATAGTGCCCATACCGAGTTCTAAAAGCCGTCTTTTGGACATCACCAGCTCTAACCCGCACTTGATGATAGCCTGACCTCAAGTCTATCTTGGAGTACACCTCTGTACCCTGAAGCTGGTCGAACAGGTCATCAATCCTCGGAAGTGGATATCTGTTCTTCACTGTGACCTTGTTCAATTGCCTATAGTCAATGCACAGACGCATTGATCCATCCTTCTTTTTCACGAACAAGACTGGTGCACCCCAAGGCGATACACTAGGACGAATGTATCCCTTGTCGAGGAGCTCCTGCAACTGTACCTTCAGTTCCCTCAGCTCTGCCGGTGCCATCCTGTAAGGAGCACGGGATATAGCAGAAGTCCCTGGCAGCAGCTCAATAGCAAATTCCACATCCCTGACAGGCGGAAATCCCGGAATCTCATCTGGGAACACATCAATGAACTCCGCCACAATCGGAATATCCTCAGCTCTTACTTCCTTTTCCTCAGATACATCCACAGCATAAATGATGTAACCTGTGTGGCCGCGCTCCAATAATCGCGCCATCTTAACTGCTGATATAACCGGAATCTTTGGACGAGAGTCGTCCCCATAAAAGATCCACTGAAACCCCTGATCAGACAGAAAACGTACAATCCTCTGCCGGCAGTCTACCACAGCTCGGTATCTGCTCAACACATCTATGCCGATAATACAGTCAAAGTCTGTCATTTCTAACTGAATCAGATCGGCCCTCAGATCATTGCCCTCAAAATAAATGAGGCAATCAGACAATAGCCGATCCGCAATCACATGCTTCCCCGTGGGTGTCGAGACCATAAGAGGCGTGGGTAACAGAGACGAGCACAAATGGTGTCCCTCCACAAAAGCAGTAGATACAAAAGAATGGGAAGCACCTGTATCTATTAATATAAGTGCAGGGTACGTAAATAAATGGCACGTACCAGCAATGACCTCCTCTGGGGCTGCCTCAGCCTGCTCCCTGGTCAGCGCATACACCTGTCCCTGCGGCGGTCCTGCCGTCTGACCTCCCTGGGGTCGTGGTGCAAACTGCTGCCTCTGTGGTGCCCTCCCAGCATCAAACCTTGGCCTAATCGGCCCAGAGTCTGCCTGTCTCTGTGGTGCTCTCCGATCTGGGCAACCTCGAGCCAAGTGGCCCAGCTTGCCACAGATATAGCAACCCTGACAGTCCCGTGACAAGTGCCATCCTCCACAGTTGCTACACTTGTTTCCCACTGTCTTGCTCCCCTGTGTGGGTCCCTTATTGTTCTGCTTCTGACCCTGAGACTTCTTCCCACTAAATTTGGAAGATGATGAGGCTCCACGAGCCTTGAACTGATCCCCTCATGGCCTCAGACTATCAGTAGCAGGCCTCTGTGGTGGTACAGAAGGGGGTACCACATCCTTGTACGCGTCCACCGCAATCTCCGCTAACTCTGCCCGTGTCAGGGCGTCATCAAATGAACTGGGGTTGTTGGAGATAACCCTATCAAATAGTTCTGGCCTTAATCCCTTCATAAAGTTCCTCATCTTTGCATGGCTGCTGACAGCAATATGAGGCACATACCTCAGCAGTGAGGAATACTGCATAGCATAGTCCGACACTGACATGCTACCCTGCTTCAAACTGTTAAACTCATCCTCTTTTAATTGTCTGGCAGCTGCAGAGAAATACCGGTTAAGGAACCGGGTCCGGAATACAGTCCAGTCAACTGCCATACCTAGAGCTCTCAGCTCCATCACGGTGGTCTTCCACCACATAGCAGGCTTCTTAGCCATCTGAAACTCGGCTAACCTTAGCCAGGCCGTGCGTGCACAGGGTGCAGTCACAAGTATCTGCTCTATAGTGTATTAACCATTATGTGTGGCACATGCTTTCAATAAAAAGTCAATCGGGAAGCTCAAATGATGCTTACAAAATTCCTTTAATATTCAACGTTATAAGATCATCTCTACTAACATATAGACTCATAGAGTTGCCCATTACCAACCCCATTTTGCCACTTTTTACATTGTGGACTTTTATAAAAAATTTGGGCAGAGTCTCCCAGTAAATTGAGCTATCCCGAAATAAAAGCACAACACATAACATAATTCCCGGCCAGGGAAAAACATAATACTCATCAGAATGCAGCAATACCAAGTAAATTCCCAGCCAGGGAAGACGCCACACATAAGACGACAAAAGTGGGTTTCAACCCCCACATAATACACTAACTACTCTCATATCATTAGCAATTCTACCACAATTGCATGCAACATATAATGAAAGAGAGAAAGGCTCATGCCTTTATATACAACCCATATACAAACATAACCGTGCTCACATGCAAGCATCATAAATATGTATAAAACCCTCGGGTGTATATATGTACTCTATACGATACCGTGCTCCATCAAGCCTTGGTACCACGATCCTGGGAGTACATCCAATCAACAGCTCGAGCTCAGCTCCACAGCCATCGATGCACCTGTTCACCTGCCCCAACAGAGACAGCCCCCAACGGGGTGAGCATACCAATACACAAAATCTCATAATCACAATAATGAAATTCATAATTTACAACACAAGTAAATATTAATGAATTTTAAATGATACTCCCTGGATGGCAACATCCTCATCCGGGATTCCGTGTACTGTCCATGTTCTCACAATCATCAAACTCATCAAATCTCATACACATTGATTTAACTCATAGCATGCCTGATTCTCAAGTATCAAAAATCAATGATTCCAAGTTCAATATACATACAAATATAGATATCTCAATATCTAGTACTGATTTCTCAATTTCGCTATCAATCATAGATAGTTCAAATGCCTAGCATTTATTTTACCAATTTTCCATTATACCTAGACATCTCACATGTCTTATAATGAGTACATGATCCCACGATCATTCTCAGGCATCTCAAATGCCGTACAATAGTCATATAGACTCAGTACCCCATATATATCAACACATATATGCATATAGCCATACCCACAACCATCTAATGCAATTACAACACATTATGCATTTCACAATTGCTATCACGTAAAGTAATGCTCGTACGTCGCACGTACCTTAAATCTCCGAAGTCCGAGCCAAACCTTGCTCGAGTTCCATGCTCCGAGGAACGATGTGCTAACACGATAAATTAATTCACAATTAATTACGATCATGCAACCCATGCTCAAGCACACCCTTAACCCTCAAAAATATTGTCAACACAAGACAATAAACCAATATCGAAAATTGCTCAAGAATTCCCCACAAATTTTCGAACTTTCACAACACGAATCGAACTCAATTAAACACCATAATTCATCTAAAATATGAATTAATCAATCAACAACATGATTAATCGCTCCACATGCCAAAACCCCCAAATTCGAATTCAAGCCCTAAATTCGAATCCAATTCCTCTATTTCGAACACAATCAAGCATCATAATGCATCTAAAACATGAATTAATCAATTACTAACAAGAATCATCACTCCTTGTCAAAAGCCCCAATTTTTCGAACCCTAACTCACAAAAATCGAGCTGAAATTTGAACCAAATGCAACAAATATTTCGAACCACAAAAGTCTGAAATCATCGACTCAAAAACATCACAAAAACGTCCCAAAACACAGGAAGAAAAGCCCCAAAACTCGTACCAAAATCGGGCCACAAAATCGGACAGAAACCAGAGACGAACCCTAGCGCTTTCTGCAGAAATCCGAGCTCGATTCTCGACGAAACTTCGAATTGTTGGTATGGATAGGAGCGCCTGGAAGAGACGATTCCAACGATGGGTGGCACGCGCCGAACGGCGGCCGGACGGCGGCGGGCGGTGGCCTTTTGTGCGCGGGGGTCAAAACAGATCGGAAACTCGCGCGGACGGGGAGAGAGAAAAGAAGGTGGGAAATGGTTCCGGTAATTAAAATCTCGGGTTCAACTGGTATTTATAGCAAAAATACCCCGAAATACTAATATCCCCACAAATACATCATGATTCATTAAAAATCATCTGTTTCCAAAAATTCTCTCTCTAACTCAAAAATCCCCTGCCGGTGCCCACACGAAGCACCCGAGATTCCGAGTCACACTAAAAACCCAACTCACAGGTTTTCACCGAAATGAGAATACGATCTCAACCTCGGGATCCAACAACCCCAACTACTCAATTAAACGAGCCCAGAAGGCCCAACACCGCGATTAAACTCCAAATCGCCACGTAAAACAACTTTACGGGTTATTAACACTCCGGGATTAACACCTATAATCCCTAGTCATCACAATATCCCCCACTAAAAGAATTTCGTCCTCGAAATTAGCACCGGTGTATCACATAACACCCAGGCTACACAACAACATGAAGCCATAAACTCGATTCCTGACCATATCAGAATCGTCTTAAAACCTCGAGAATACTTAACTCACATCAAACTCTGAAACAGAGTGTGACATCCCCGAAATGGTTAATTGCTATTTGGCTTTAATTGTGTTTACATGATTAATTATGTGGTAATTGATTATGTGTTGGAATTTATTTACCTTATGGAAAATGCATGGTCATATGGATAGGGTGACCCGGGGTTGCATTTCAGGGTGCATGTGGTGCATGTTGGGTAAATATTATTGGAAGCATGATTTATTTGCATTGGTTAGCAATTTATGAGGAATCATGTGTTAATTGATATTTGGTGCATTTTGAGTAAATGCTTTGAAAATATCATGTTGGGGTGTTTTATACACCATGGAATTGCCTTGGATTGCATTTTAATTTAAAAACCCACCTTTATACCCAACCCCACCCCATCCACTCATATTTTACTTTACCAAATTATCTCCAACACCCAAACCCTTCCCCTCTTCCCATATTTTCGAGTTCCACCTTTGAGGTGAAGAGGAGACCTTGCAAACTTTGATTTGTGGAAGATTGTTGGGTGATTTGAGATCCCCAAGAGGTATGGGTACCTCATGTATTAATTTTGTAAGGTTTTGGTTGAGTTTAGTTTGGTTTTAAAGGGTTTAAAATGGGTTGTGTTGGGTGTTGTGATTTTGGTAGTGTTTTGGTTGGATGTTGTTTATTTGAGTTTATGTTGATGTTTATGGGTGGTTTTGAGTTATTGGGTTTGATTTATGTTGGGGTATGTGGGTGTGTATGAGAAGGGGTTGAAGATGGGTGAATAGTGCCCAAATCCCGCTTGACCACAGCTCGGCGATCGATCGGCGACTTTCTCGCGATCGATCGCGGGCATCAGGGCTGAGGCAGTGAGCCTCAGCGATCGATCGCGAGCTTGGCGCGATCGATCGGCGAGGCCGCGATCGATCGGCGCTAGCTCCGCGATCGATCGCGGATTGTGCAATTTTGTTGCCCGAGACAGTGTGTTCTCGCGATCGATCGGGGCTTGATGGCGATCGATCGCGAGACACCAAAAATGGTGTTTTTGGGTGTTTTTGTGGGATTTTTGGTATTGGACTATTATTGGGTTCTAATATTGGTATTTGTGAATATGTAGAACCAACCCAGGTGGCAACGCAGCCAAGGAATTGAGGTCCAACCACATTCCACATTTTGGAAAGGTACGTAGTGGACGTACGGGCACCCAACGGTAACATGTATTTTATATGCTCATTGTTTATGCATTGTGGATGCGAGTATATATGTGGTATTGCATAGTGGATGCATATACATGTTTATTTATGCCATATGAGGTATTGCATAGTGGATGCATATACATGGTAATTTATGCATATTGATGTTAGATGCCTATTATGATTATTGGATGCACATCCCATGAGTCGTGGTCATCCTTTGATGATTTTAATGCTTGCCGCTTTTTGTATTGGTTCCGCTAAATGTGAAGCGAGGGGTGGGAGCGCCGCATGTCACATTTGAGCGTGGTTGTCATATGGGGCGAGGAAAGGGTATTTGCCGCTCTCTGTGAAGCGAGGGGTGGGAGCGCCGCATGTCCATTGTAGCGAGGTTATCCTATGCCGCCCATATGAATATAAGCGAGGGGCATTAAAATACACTGTGATGGACAGACTAGGGAATGGTGACCAATATTTGGTACTGTTGAGATGGTATATGATGTCATGACATGTTTTGGCCATTAAAAATAATCTGTTGATTATACTCATGAGTTATGGTACAGGGACAACCAAACGGGAAGCGTTTGAAATGCACGGGAAACAGGAAGTGTTTCATATTGATTATGCATTTACGCTTTATCTTCATATTGTGTTGCATACGAATGATTTATTGCTCATGTTTGGGGGTTGTCCTTGTAGGTACCTTTTTGGCATGATAGATGGGCTTGAACGGGTTGAGACAGTGAGCTTCACGAGCATCTTTGGTAGATGAAAGGACAGGATTCTTTTGTATAGTGCCTACTCTAGGAGTAGCGTAAAACTATAGTGGACACATTCATTTGTTGGAATGTAATTAATCCTTTTGGTAGTCCTTTATTTTGGCATGTAAATGCTTAAAGCTCATAGACTCAACTTGTTTACTCTACTCTGATCATTTATTTAGCTCTATTATGCCTTTATTCCGCACTTAAGGATTAGGGTCCTTACATTAGTGGTATCAGAGCAGTGGTTAGAGAACCCGGGAACGAGTGAAGGGTAGCCTTAGCATGGTTGGCTAGGTGCTTACATTTGGAGCATGTTTATGCATGTGGTGCATATTATTGTATATCCTGTTATACTAACATGCTTATATCACTCCTGTTATCTAACGACATGTTATATATTGCTTTGGATTGTTGTTAACATTTGTGTTACAGCATGGCTGCTAATGAGGAAGTCGGAGATGTTGGGAGTGTAAATGCGAGTATTGGACAGGCTAATCCTCTACCTCCACCGGCTGTAGGAGTGGAACCAGTGGTCCAGTTACTGCTACCGGGTGAGATTAGCTTGACGCAGTTTCTGTCTTATCATCCGCCCCGGTTTGAGGGGACAGAGTCCGGAGAAGAAGCTGAAGAGTGGCTGGAGAGGCTTGAGCAGATCTTTGTATCGGCTCCGTGTGCTATTACTGCTTGGCTGAGGCTGGCGGAGTTCCAGTTGGCTAAGAAACCATTGATGTGGTGGAGGAGCACAGTGATGGAGATGAGAGCACTGGGTGCTGTGATTGACTGGACGCTCTTCAGGACCAGATTCTTGAACCGATACTTCTCCGCGGCAGCAAGACAGACAAAAGAGGATGAATTTGCAAGCCTGAGGCAGGGGAACATGACGGTGGCAGACTATGCCACACAGTACTCATCACTACTTAGGTATGTCCCCCATATTGCCTCTGATGGACGTGCCAAGATGAGAAATTTCATGAAAGGACTGCGACCGGAGCTCTATGACCGGGTTATCATCAATAACCCAACTTCTTTTGATGATGCTCTCACAAGAGCGGAGCTTGCTGAGCTAGGAGTGGGAGCTTATGCCATGCCACCACCGGTACCGCAACAGAGGCAGACTAGTGACAGTTTGAGGCCTCGGGGTGAGCCATTTAAGCCCCGTGGTGCCTCTTCATCTTCGCGGTATGGTGGGAAGAAACACTTCGGACAGAAGCAGGATAACAAGAAGGGTAATTGGTCGGCCAATCGAGGATCTTCACAAGGGGAGAGGCCGGGAGAGCCTAGGTGCAACAATTGTGGAGGACCGCATTCTTCAAATAAGTGTCCTGCATGTTATGTCTGTGGCAAGATGGGCCACATTGCTCGGTATTGTCCCACCAGGGGAGGCCAGTCAGAGTATCAGGGTAACATGCCAAGGTTTGAGGACAGGACAGTGCAGCAGAGGCAGCAATTTGGGCCTCGTCCATCGGGAGGTCAGACAGTGGGACCACCCTAGGGACAAGTATATGCACTGACCAGGGAGCAGGCTCAGGCAGCCCCGGAGGAGGTGATTGCCGGTACGTGCCATTTATTTACGTACCCTGCTTTTGTTTTGATAGATACAGGTGCCTCCCATTCCTTTGTGTCTGTGGGATTTGTGGAAAGACACCATATGCGCACGTCTTCTTTACCCACGCCTCTCCTTGTCTCGACACCCACTGGAAGAAATGTCGTTGCGGATCAGTTTATGGCAGACTGCCTCATTTATTTTGAGGGCAACGAGTTGAGATCAGACTTGATTGTGCTGGGTATGTCAGACTTCGACTGCATCTTGGGAATTGATGTTCTGACAGATATCAGGCAGTGGTAGATTGCCGACAGAGGACAGTGAAGTTCAGACCTGAGTTGGGCAGTCAGTGGACTTTCTTTGGCAACGGATCTCGTGCGAAGATTCCGTTGATTTCAGCGATCAAGATGTCTCAGCTGTTGGAACGTGGACACACGGGCTATCTTATTTATGCCGTGGACACGTCTGGAAAGAGTAAAGAACTGAGGGTTGAGGATGTACCAGTTGTGGCAGAATTTGCTGATGTATTTCCAGAAGAGATCCCAGGATTACCACCGGCCAGGGAAGTTGAATTTGGGATCGAGTTACTGCCAGGGACATCCGCTATCTCTCGTGCACCTTATAGGATGGCACCGGCTGAGTTGAGAGAGTTGAAAGAGCAGTTGCAGGATCTCTTGGACAAGGGGTATATACGCCCGAGCGTGTCGCCATGGGGCGCACCAGTTCTCTTTGTGAAGAAGAAGGACGGTTCGATGCGGCTGTGCATCGATTACCGGCAACTGAACAAGGCGACAGTGAAGAACAAGTATCCTCTTCCAAGGATAGACGATTTGTTTGATCAGTTGCAAGGTACCAGGGTGTATAGCAAGATTGATTTGAGGTCCGGGTATCATCAGATTCGGGTCAGAGAGGAAGATGTGCAGAAGACAGCGTTCCGGACTCGATACGGGCATTATGAGTTCCTAGTAATGCCGTTCGGTGTGACGAACGCCCCGGCCGTCTTTATGAGTCTGATGAACAGAGTGTTTCAGCAGTATCTTGATCAGTTCGTCATCGTGTTTATTGACGACATTCTTATCTACTCCCGGAGTGAGGAAGATCATGTGAAACACTTGAGGACAGTGCTTCAGATTCTCAGAGAGCATCAGTTGTATGCTAAGCTCAGTAAGTGTGAATTTTGGCTGAGCAGTGTAGTGTTTCTGGGGCATGTCATTTCGAGCAGTGGGATATCAGTGGACCCGAAGAAGATTGAGGCTGTGATGGAGTGGGCTGCCCCCACTTCTGTGCCTGAGATCCGGAGTTTTCTTGGTTTGGCCGGGTATTATCGGCGCTTTGTAGAGGGCTTTTCGAAGATTGCCAAGCCGCTGACTCAGTTGACTCAGAAAGGAGTGCCTTTCTTTTGGTCAGAAGCTTGTGAGGAGAGCTTCCAGGAGTTGAAGCACCGGTTGACGACGGCGCCAGTGTTAGTGATCCCGACGGAGAACTCCAGATTTGTTTTATATACTGATGCATCACTGCAGGGCCTTGGATGTGTTCTGATGCAAGATAAGCATGTGGTAGCTTATGCATCGAGGCAGTTGAAGCCGCATGAGACCAGATATCCAGTTCATGACTTGGAATTGGCGGCTATCATCTTCGCCTTGAAGATCTGGAGGCATTACTTATATGGCACTTCATTCACCATATACACGGATCACAAGAGCCTCAAGTTTCTATTTACTCAGGCGGAGCTGAACATGAGACAGAGGAGATGGATGGACCTACTCAAGGACTATGATTGCGAGATTGAGTACCATCCGGGGAAGGCCAATTTGACAGCAGACGCTTTGAGCCGGAAAGTGAGGAGTTCTGCTGAGGACGTCATCCATTTGTCGGCTATGATGACCTCCTATTGCCATCTCGGCTATGATTTTGATATAGATGCATCACCAGTGTATGTCTCTACCTTATTAGCTGAGCCAGATATTTATGAGAACATCAGGAGAGCTCAGAGATCAGATGCTGAGGTTCAGAGATGGTTATCTATAGTGCATCTTGGTCAGCCGACGAAGTTCAGAGTGGCCGACGACGGATCTTTGAGATTAGGTAACCGCTGGGTAGTTCCGAGTACGCCGGAGTTGCGTAAGGGAATCTTGGGGCGAGCTCACAGTAGCAGACTTAGCATCCACCCAGGCGGGAAGAAGATGTACAGAGATCTGCGTGGTCAGTTTTGGTGGAAGAGAATGAAGTCCGATGTCGTCGCTTTTGTGAAGAGGTGTCTGATCTGCCAGCAGGTTAAGGCAGAGAGGCAGAGACCTGGCGGCGAATTGAGAAGCTTGGAGATACCGAAGTGGAAGTGGGAGCACATTTCCATGGACTTCGTGACTCATTTGCCGAGGAGTGCTTCAAGCTTCGATGCTATTTGGGTGATTGTGGACAGATTGACCAAGGTAGCCCACTTTATCCCCTATAGCATGACATTTACATTTTTGAGGATGGCAGCAGTTGTATATTAGAGATGTGGTGAGATTGCATGGGATCCCCGTTTCTATTGTGTCAGATCGAGATCCGCGATTCACATCTCATTTTTGGGAAGGCCTTCAGTCAGCTTTGGGAACTGAGGTCAGATTGAGCACTGCTTATCATCCTCAGACAGATGGCCAGACCGAGCGCACTATTCAGACGCTCGAGGACATGTTAAGAGCTTGTGTTTTGGAGTTCGATGCTTCTTGGCAGGATTCAGTGCCTTTGGTAGAGTTTTCTTATAACAATAGCTACCAGGCAAGTATTCAGATGGCTCCGTTTGAAGCTCTTTATGGCAGACGATGTAGATCACCCTTATGTTGGGACGATTTGGACAATAGATCAGTCGGAGGGCCTGAGTTGATCCGGGAAATGGAAGAGAAGATAAAGACTATAAGGCAGAAAATGAAAGCAGCCCAAGACAGACAGGCAGCTTATGCAAATAAACGGCGGAAACCGTTAGAGTTTCAGTTGGGAGATAAGGTCTTTTTGAAGATCTCGCCTTTCAGAGGCGTTGTGCAGTTTGGGATGCGCGGGAAACTGTCTCCGAGGTATGTTGGACCGTACGAGATTTTGCAGCGCATTGGCACATTGGCTTACCGACTGGCTTTGCCGCCTTCTTTATCTGGTATACATGATGTGTTTCATGTATCGATGCTGCGGAAGTATGAGCCGGATCCGTCTCACGTGTTACAGCCTTCCGAAGTTCAGTTAGAGTCAGATGTATCTTATGTGGAACGGCCTGTTAGAATTCTGGATCGAGCAGACCGTAGACTTCGGAACAAAGTGATACCGATGATCAAGGTTCAGTGGGATCGCAGGGGTGTCGAGGAGGCTACGTGGGAGACGGAGCAGCATATGGTGCAGCACTACCCGGAACTATTCTCTGGTATGAGTTTATGTTTAATTTCTGTTGGGGTAAGTGCATGTGATTTCGAGGACGAAATCTTATAAGTAGGGGAGTATTGTGACATCCCCGAAATGGTTAATTGCTATTTGGCTTTAATTGTGTTTACATGATTAATTATGTGGTAATTGATTATGTGTTGGAATTTATTTACCTTATGGAAAATGCATGGTCATATGGATAGGGTGACCCGGGGTTGCATTTCAGGGTGCATGTGGTGCATGTTGGGTAAATATTATTGGAAGCATGATTTATTTGCATTGGTTAGCAATTTATGAGGAATCATGTGTTAATTGATATTTGGTGCATTTTGAGTAAATGCTTTGAAAATATCATGTTGGGGTGTTTTATACACCATGGAATTGCCTTGGATTGCATTTTAATTTAAAAACCCACCTTTATACCCAACCCCACCCCATCCACTCATATTTTACTTTACCAAATTATCTCCAACACCCAAACCCTTCCCCTCTTCCCATATTTTCGAGTTCCACCTTTGAGGTGAAGAGGAGACCTTGCAAACTTTGATTTGTGGAAGATTGTTGGGTGATTTGAGATCCCCAAGAGGTATGGGTACCTCATGTATTAATTTTGTAAGGTTTTGGTTGAGTTTAGTTTGGTTTTAAAGGGTTTAAAATGGGTTGTGTTGGGTGTTGTGATTTTGGTAGTGTTTTGGTTGGATGTTGTTTATTTGAGTTTATGTTGATGTTTATGGGTGGTTTTGAGTTATTGGGTTTGATTTATGTTGGGGTATGTGGGTGTGTATGAGAAGGGGTTGAAGATGGGTGAATAGTGCCCAAATCCCGCTTGACCACAGCTCGGCGATCGATCGGCGACTTTCTCGCGATCGATCGCGAGCATCAGGGCTGAGGCAGTGAGCCTCAGCGATCGATCGCGAGCTTGGCGCGATCGATCGGCGAGGCCGCGATCGATCGGCGCTAGCTCCGCGATCGATCGCGGATTGTGCAATTTTGTTGCCCGAGACAGTGTGTTCTCGCGATCGATCGGGGCTTGATGGCGATCGATCGCGAGACACCAAAAATGGTGTTTTTGGGTGTTTTTGTGGGATTTTTGGTATTGGACTATTATTGGGTTCTAATATTGGTATTTGTGAATATGTAGAACCAACCCAGGTGGCAACGCAGCCAAGGAATTGAGGTCCAACCACATTCCACATTTTGGAAAGGTACGTAGTGGACGTACGGGCACCCAACGGTAACATGTATTTTATATGCTCATTGTTTATGCATTGTGGATGCGAGTATATATGTGGTATTGCATAGTGGATGCATATACATGTTTATTTATGCCATATGAGGTATTGCATAGTGGATGCATATACATGGTAATTTATGCATATTGATGTTAGATGCCTATTATGATTATTGGATGCACATCCCATGAGTCGTGGTCATCCTTTGATGATTTTAATGCTTGCCGCTTTTTGTATTGGTTCCGCTAAATGTGAGGCGAGGGGTGGGAGCGCCGCATGTCACATTTGAGCGTGGTTGTCATATGGGGCGAGGAAAGGGTATTTGCCGCTCTCTGTGAAGCGAGGGGTGGGAGCGCCGCATGTCCATTGTAGCGAGGTTATCCTATGCCGCCCATATGAATATAAGCGAGGGGCATTAAAATACACTGTGATGGACAGACTAGGGAATGGTGACCAATATTTGGTACTGTTGAGATGGTATATGATGTCATGACATGTTTTGGCCATTAAAAATAATCTGTTGATTATACTCATGAGTTATGGTACAGGGACAACCAAACGGGAAGCGTTTGAAATGCACGGGAAACAGGAAGTGTTTCATATTGATTATGCATTTACGCTTTATCTTCATATTGTGTTGCATACGAATGATTATTATTGCTCATGTTTGGGGGTTGTCCTTGTAGGTACCTTTTTGGCATGATAGATGGGCTTGAACGGGTTGAGACAGTGAGCTTCACGAGCATCTTTGGTAGATGAAAGGACAGGATTCTTTTGTATAGTGCCTACTCTAGGAGTAGCGTAAAACTATAGTGGACACATTCATTTGTTGGAATGTAATTAATCCTTTTGGTAGTCCTTTATTTTGGCATGTAAATGCTTAAAGCTCATAGACTCAACTTGTTTACTCTACTCTGATCATTTATTTAGCTCTATTATGCCTTTATTCCGCACTTAAGGATTAGGGTCCTTACACAGAGCGACATACCAAAATCCACACCAACTCATCACCCAAGAGACAAAACGTACCTCGATGCGGTTCATCCCAAAAGTCAGTCCCTCATGACTGCAAAACAACCAATACTTACGACCGTAGATCGGACAGTCATCCTTCGTTCTAATACCACTAGTAAGAACGCATCATGAATGACACCTCAACCGTGAGAGCGTTGACCTCGTGTCAATCTCTGGTGTGGAATAGACTTCCAAATCCATCATAACGTCAAAGAGCGTCAGCACCGCTCAACGCTAATAATCCAAAAGCAGTTAGGCAACTGAAACTGCAAGGATTCGAATCGCTCCCGATTCCATCGTAGATATCGTCCAATGATATCTTTATCATGACTCACGATGTCTAACATACATCGTTACGAGGGGAACATTAGTATACCACGGTGCACACATACCAAACCTGGTTTCCACTTTCAAACCTTTTCCATCGAAGGAGCAGTCGCATCATTGCAACTCAATTGGGCAACTCACGGCCACAGATTCACACAAAAGACATCTCACAAGATGTCCACCTCCGGATATTCCAAGGATCACATCCTGATCATAAATAAACCATCGAGACTCCACAGAGTTCAAATTCTGAAAGGACATGCAATAAACCCATTGCATCCTCAAAGCTTGTGTCGACAGCGACACTCAACCAATCTGAATTCCTGCCATCCCTTGGCAATCCTAGGATTTAACAATCCAAACTTGGGAAGGCTATCGCATGACTCGAAGGAAAACACCAACAATGAAACACCTCAACACACACAAGATAATCCCTCCTCAAAGGGTGTCAACTAACTTCACGATTGTTTCTCATAATTATAGTGCCATGGAGATTCCCAATCTCAAGGTGTTCAATATCTCTCATCAGAGATTTAGCCATCCAAAATAGCATACTCTATGCTTGACAAAAAGGGGATCAATAACTGGCATCCGTACACTCACCGGTATACTTGCCCAAGCACTGACATCACATGCATAATCAATGCACTTGGCTCGGGTATCTACAACATACCCCTAAGCCCCAAACACAACTGTTAATTCTGAGTCATTCCCTATCCAGTGAAGAACGATAATCGACGATCAACAACACGGTGTGATTCCCAAGATCAACACCACACGTACCAACTCACCGAATCTTTCAAAGATTTCCAAATAGGTATAATACTACATCCTTCCCCACAAGGGAAATGCCATCGAACTCGAGATTCACAAGTCTCGAACCACTGTTCGGAAAAACTGGATACAATAACACCCATTTCATCCTAAATACACGGGTTCCCTCAGATCGAGTCAATAACGACCTGATGACTCTCTCGTTGGTACTCCAACATCATGAGCTGTCCCAGACAAGTCTCACCAAACTTAAACATAAACGTATACACGTTTCAGTGAGGCATGCACAACCTCAACCTCAAATGACATGGTGACTACTAGAGTCCACCACAATCCACATCGTATCACCTTAAGATTTGCCAAACTTGATTCCAACGAGCAGTATCATGGCTCCAACAATCACACTATATCATTACCACGATATCTGGCTAGCAAAGCGCTGTCTCCATAGGCTCATACAAGCCCACCAACAAACCATATGTTCCATCTCGGTATGCCATACCGTACAAACCGTTAGAGTAATGGGTCATCGCCCGACATATCTCTAAAATACCAAGCACAATGGACAACCCGGTGTCCTTGCTCACTTATGATGCAGTTGTAATCCGTTAAGACTTATCCCACACCCTCAGGGTGGGTGCAACCATGTCTACCCTACATCACAACACAAGCGAGTAGTTTCCTCAATGACTACTCTTACCACCAATCACTTGGCCCTAGCCAAACCAACGAGCATACCCAAGGGTATCATTGCTCGACAATTATACTTCGAATATGTGCTGCGGTATAATTCCTATACGGCGCACCCAATAGTTCCTCGAGCAACTGGCTCGGCATAATGGTCTCGTCAACTAGTGACTCAGACACTACCATGTGCCCACCAAGGCACTCAAACCATATAACCAAATACATAACATAAATGTATTAATCATCAAAACGACGCCACACGTCTACATAGAACATCAACTATGTCATCGTCATCCCGTGACGGCATATGTCAACATATGACATCCGACTAACATCGTCAAACATACGACGGTACATGGCAATACACGACATCCATAATCTCATCGTCAAACACATGGCATATATATAGCAACACATAGTATCCACAATAATGCTAACACAAGTAATATGCCATACCTCATCGCTATCAATATAGCGGCATACCTGTCTCCGTCGCTCGATAATAGTACGTAGTCAGCACCCATCGCTCGAAGGCGGCAAAATCCTGTGCTGAACACATAGCGGCACAATCCATCGCTATAGAATCGACGGCATGACACCTCGTCATATAATAAGTGGCATGAAACCTCGCTATACACCTGAGCATGAATCATCGTCCACATAATAGCGGAAAGAGGCATCGCTAGCAATATATCCGGCGGCAAGAACCATCGCCAATCAATATAGCGGAATGAACCATCGCTATCCATATACATGGCGGCAAGAACCATCGCCAGTCAATATAGCGGAATAAACCATCGCTATCAATATCCATGGCGGCAAGAACCATCGCCAGTCAATATAGCGGCATGAACCATCGCTATCAATATACATGGCGGCAAGAACCATCGCCAGTCAATATAGCGGCATGAACCATCGCTATCAATATACATGGCGGCAAGAACCATCGCCAGTCAATATAGCGGCATGAACCATCGCTATCAATATACATGGCGGCAAGAACCATTGCCAGTCAATATAGCGGCATGAACCATCGCTATCAATATACATGGTGGCAAGAACCATCGCCAGTCAATATAGCGGCATGAACCATCGCTATCAATATACATGGCGGCAAGAACCATCGCCAGTCAATATAGCCGATCCCTAGTCATTGTCACGGTAGTGTATTTTAATGCCCCTCGCTCAAATAAAACATGCGGTACTCCCACCCCTCGCTTCACATATAGGCGGCATAGAATAACCTCGCTTAAATGGACATGCGGTACTCCCACCCCTCGCCTCACATTTTAGCGGCAAATATTCTTTCCTCGCCTCATATGCTAACCACGCTTCAATGTGACATGCGGCGCTCCCACCCCTCGCTTCACATTTTAGCGGCACAAACTAATAAATAGCGGCAAGCATTTAAAATCATCACTCATCCATAACAATGACTCATGGGATATTCACCAAGTATTTCATCCATACCTGCATCACAAAGCATAATCCATATACCAACATACATCATCATGAGTGTATTTTAATGCACCTCGCTCAAATGCGACATGCGGCGCTCCCACCCCTCGCTTCGACATTTGGCGGCAAAGCATTAAAATCATCACTACATGTACACATACATCCACAATGTATAAATCAATGATGCATATAAAATGCAGGTTACCGTTTCGTGTCTTTCAACCATGGCCTTAGCCTTTCGCATCATAGTGTTCCTACAGGAACAATCACAACCCATGAGCATACAATAATCCATATTCCCACAATATGATTATAATGAGTAAATGCATAAACTATGAGTACAAAGTACTTCCTGTATCCCAATGCATTTCGATATGCTCCACCTGGTTGTCCCTGTGTCACAACTCACAATCATAATCAACAGGTTATATTATGATTCTATAGATGTCATGACATACAATCGTTTCACTATGATCACATATCACAAATGCACATAAGCAAAATAGTTGTGTCACACAACACTAGCTACTATCATGCATAAATATGTGCTACCCATCCCTATCAGCATGTTTTAGGCCCTCAACAGCCCCAAAGAGCTAACCACTGCTCTGATACCACTAATGTAAGGACCCCAAGCCCTTAACCCTTAATTAGTGTATTAACCATTATGTGTGGCACATGCTTTCAATAAAAAGTCAATCGGGAAGCTCAAATGATGCTTACAAAATTCCTTTAATATTCAACGTTATAAGATCATCTCTACTAACATATAGACTCATAGAGTTGCCCATTACCAACCCCATTTTGCCACTTTTTACATTGTGGACTTTTATAAAAAATTTGGGCAGAGTCTCCCAGTAAATTGAGCTATCCCGAAATAAAAGCACAACACATAACATAATTCCCGGCCAGGGAAAAACATAATACTCATCAGAATGCAGCAATACCAAGTAAATTCCCAGCCAGGGAAGACGCCACACATAAGACGACAAAAGTGGGTTTCAACCCCCACATAATACACTAACTACTCTCATATCATTAGCAATTCTACCACAATTGCATGCAACATATAATGAAAGAGAGAAAGGCTCATGCCTTTATATACAACCCATATACAAACATAACCGTGCTCACATGCGAGCATCATAAATATGTATAAAACCCTCGGGTGTATATATGTACTCTATACGATACCGTGCTCCATCAAGCCCTGGTACCACGATCCTGGGAGTACATCCAATCAACAGCTCGAGCTCAGCTCCACAGCCATCGATGCACCTGTTCACCTGCCCCAACAGAGACAGCCCCCAACGGGGTGAGCATACCAATACACAAAATCTCATAATCACAATAATGAAATTCATAATTTACAACACAAGTAAATATTAATGAATTTTAAATGATACTCCCTGGATGGCAACATCCTCATCCGGGATTCCGTGTACTGTCCCTGTTCTCACAATCATCAAACTCATCAAATCTCATACACATTGATTTAACTCATAGCATGCCTGATTCTCAAGTATCAAAAATCAATGATTCCAAGTTCAATATACATACAAATATAGATATCTCAATATCTAGTACTGATTTCTCAATTTCGCTATCAATCATAGATAGTTCAAATGCCTAGCATTTATTTTACCAATTTTCCATTATACCTAGACATCTCACATGTCTTATAATGAGTACATGATCCCACGATCATTCTCAGGCATCTCAAATGCCGTACAATAGTCATATAGACTCAGTACCCCATATATATCAACACATATATGCATATAGCCATACCCACAACCATCTAATGCAATTACAACACATTATGCATTTCACAATTGCTATCACGTAAAGTAATGCTCGTACGTCGCACGTACCTTAAATCTCCGAAGTCCGAGCCAAACCTTGCTCGAGTTCCATGCTCCGAGGAACGATGTGCTAACACGATAAATTAATTCACAATTAATTACGATCATGCAACCCATGCTCAAGCACACCCTTAACCCTCAAAAATATTGTCAACACAAGACAATAAACCAATATCGAAAATTGCTCAAGAATTCCCCACAAATTTTCGAACTTTCACAACACGAATCGAACTCAATTAAACACCATAATTCATCTAAAATATGAATTAATCAATCAACAACATGATTAATCGCTCCACATGCCAAAACCCCCAAATTCGAATTCAAGCCCTAAATTCGAATCCAATTCCTCAATTTCGAACACAATCAAGCATCATAATGCATCTAAAACATGAATTAATCAATTACTAACAAGAATCATCACTCCTTGTCAAAAGCCCCAATTTTTCGAACCCTAACTCACAAAAATCGAGCTGAAATTCGAACCAAATGCAACAAATATTTCGAACCACAAAAGTCTGAAATCATCGACTCAAAAACATCACAAAAACGCCCCAAAACACAGGAAGAAAAGCCCCAAAAATCGTACCAAAATCGGGCCACAAAATCGGACAGAAACTAGAGACGAACCCTAGCGCTTTCTGCAGAAATCCGAGCTCGATTCTCGACGAAACTTCGAATTGTTGGTATGGATAGGAGCGCCTGGAAGAGACGATTCCAACGGCGGGTGGCACGCGCCGAACGGCGGCCGGACGGCGGCGGGCGGTGGCCTTTTGTGCGCGGGGGTCAAAAGAGATCGGAAACTCGCGCGGACGGGGAGAGAGAAAAGAAGGTGGGAAAATGGTTCCGGTAATTAAAATCTCGGGTTCAACTGGTATTTATAGCAAAAATACCCCGAAATACTAATATCCCCACAAATACATCATGATTCATTAAAAATCATCTGTTTCCAAAAATTCTCTCTCTAACTCAAAAACCCCCTGCCGGTGCCCACACGAAGCACCCGAGATTCCGAGTCACACTAAAAACCCAACTCACAGGTTTTCACCGAAATGAGAATACGATCTCAACCTCGGGATCTAACAACCCCAACTACTCAATTAAACGAGCCCAGAAGGCCCAACACCGCGATTAAACTCCAAATCGCCACGTAAAACAACTTTACGGGTTATTAACACTCCGGGATTAACACCTATAATCCCTGGTCATCACATACTGTCCATATCCCCTATCTCCTCATTGGGGTTCTCCGGATTAATCTCAGCCATGCTGTAACACAAGAGTTAACAACAATACAAAAAGTAGTTCATAATATAAGCCGTTAGATTACAAGAGTATCATATTCAAAGCATATTAGTATAACACTTATACAACCATATGCATCACATGCATAAGCATGCCCAAATGAATACCTAGCCAACTTGTCTCTAAAGGCTACCATTCACTCTTCCCTGGTTATCTAACCACTGCTCTGATACCACTAAATGTGAGACCCCGTTATCACATCAAGTTACTAAGGTGCAATTTAGAGAACTAAACATTTATGTAAATATATCAGAGTAAAGTATCGTGTTGATTAACCTGAGCTTTAGAGATTACAGTACCAAAATATTTCAAAAGGAAGACACAATTCCTACGAAGGTACTACGTTATAGTCTTACTCTACTCAGTAGAAGCTATACAAAAATTTCTCTAACATGCTAATCCTGTAGCACTCCTTACAGCTCAGCAAATCAACCCCGACCCTGGTTCTCGTCAACAAAAGCACCTACAAAGACAACCCCCATCACGTGAGCATAAAACAATTCATATTCAACATAATATGAAAGTAAAGCATAAATGCACAATCCTAAATACAAGCACTTCCTGTATTTCCAAGCATTTACAATGCTCATTGGTTGTCCCTGTACCATAACTCATAATAAAACACATTATATGAAATTATGGATCCTTTATGTATGTCATGACATATCACCTCTTTCTTTACATAGCCTTTGAGTCATATATCAACAGTTATTTTAACGCTTCATGCTTCAAAAACTCATAATGAGCGGTACAATCCTCCCCGCTTCATTACTACAGGAACTCATAATGAGCGGTACAATCCTCCCCGCTTCATTACTACAGAAATGAGCATTAAACATACACTGTGATCTCTCTTGACTCGTGGAATACACCTCTTTATTCCACAACACTTATGCAACAACTATGCATAATATGCAACGACAATGCATAATAACATGTATCAAACTCCTAATGCATCACATTGCATTCATCATGTGTCAAAAGACAAACATAAGTACATGTTACCGTTGGGATGCCCGTACGTCGCTTACGTACCTTTCCAAAATGTGGTGTGTTGCAGGACTCTATCCCCTGCGCTGTGTAGCTACCTGTGAAGGTTCTACACCAGTGTACAATACAATATTAGATGTCTCATTACAATCCAATATCAAAACTTTTAACAAAATATAACAAATTATATTTTTCAACATTCTGGGTCTCTCGATCGATCGGCCCCTCTTCCCGATCGATCGAGAAGACGCATAAAATCAAAACCAAGATTCTGCCCCGCTCGATCGATCGAGAAGAAATGCCGATCGATCGAGATGCTCTGTTCGAGAAATGCCAACCCAGAATTCTCGAACACCTGAAATCACACCCTTAAATCCAACATGTAAGACATACAACATACCCAAAACAACATGCTATTAGTTACAACACACTGCCCTGAGTGTATTCATACCAAAATTACACCCCAAACATAAGCCCACATGCATAAACGTCGATCATTTAAACAAGTACTCAACCAACGTTTCCGGAAACAGAACAACATATTTCATTACCAGATTTTTGAGTACTTCACTTCATGCTATTATATCTACCACATATAACATAAAGCATGCTCGAACAAACATGCCAAGGGCTTCACAAAA
This sequence comes from Haberlea rhodopensis, assembly GCA_907163345.1. Taxonomy (NCBI): domain Eukaryota; kingdom Viridiplantae; phylum Streptophyta; class Magnoliopsida; order Lamiales; family Gesneriaceae; genus Haberlea; species Haberlea rhodopensis. The sequence continues at coordinate 770,439 of CAJQUN010000077.1, forward strand.
CTACCATGCATATTTTCACATCAAAGGTTTACCAAAAACCTAAGCTAAAGTGCATGACACCACCTCCTCAAAATCACTCCCGGACCATAATTTTCCAGAAAAACAGGGCATATTCCTTACCCAGATTTTCGAACACCCTTCTTTACATGCTTATTTCCTCAACATAAAACATGCAACATGCTCAAGGAAAAATACAAAGAGCCTCACAATAACACCATAAAAGCATTTAAATCAAAGGTTTCAAGAAACCTAATCTAACATGCCGTTTTCTCGCCACCTAAAAACATGTACTCCAACAAGTTTAAAACAAAAACAGAGCATGGTTTCTCACCCTACTTTGCTCCGATTTTTGAAGGGTTTCCCGGCGATGAAAAGGGGTAAGCTCCTCAGATTATTGCTTAGCAAGTGCTGGTGAGGAATTGGGAGAGAAGGGTCGAGATTTGGGATGGCTGAGAGTGGTCAAATGATTGAGCCAAGTGGGGTGGGAAGTCAGCCTGGGCACAGTGTGATTGGCATGGGTTGGGGGGGGGGGGGGGTGGTTGGGTGTTGGGTGGTATGATGTGTTATGTTTTAGTCCCGGTATTTAGCACGATGCATAAAAATATCCTCACATGATAATTATAGTATTTTCTCAAAAATACTTCAATTCCCGTTAACATGCTTTACCCAAAACAAATAACACATACCCCAAATAAACATGCCACGACCCCAAAAACCCAACATATATCACATGCGCCCTGAAATGAAACTCCCCAATAATACTAATCCAAACCCATGAATTAATACCCAAATCATCATAATTTAACTCAAATGATTAACATCACAATAATCATTTCGGGGATATCACAGCCAATTTCCTACAGGGGCATTTGCTGGCCCGTAAATTGAGCTTAGCATAACTCAATAACATATGGCAAATTTTGGTTGGAACAAGTGGCTACAAGTTGAATTGAAGAAAATTGGAGGCAAATGAAAATAGTTTGACTAAGTCTTGAGGTTAGAAACAAAGTCACTATCCCATGTTCTACAATATGCTTGCAATAGTGGATGAGGAAACCGCCGGGAAAAAGATAAAAGAGGAAAAAGAAGAGCAACGGAAGCTCTCTCAAAAACCATCCAGAAAAGATGCACAAAAATAATCTACACTATAATTCCTCAACAAAATTTCAGCATTTGTTTTAGTATGTGTCCAATTTCGATTTTTAGTTTAGATTTGCTTTCAAAAAGTATCCAAGTTTTTAGCATCAATCTCAAATTCTGTTGCAGTAACTTCGGTTTATAAAAATGTTTGTTTTGTTCTTCAATAACGTAAAAATATATTTGTGTAAATGTTTATTAATACATGTAATTTCCCATTTTAGTTCATTCTTGGTGTTAATTCCTTTGTTAACGACATGTAATCGAGCAGATTATAACTTACGGTCAAATCAAGGCTCACTTCGTTTTTTTATTCTAGAGTTAGATTACACACTTTTGGTACAAATCATATCTGGCACGCCCGCACAAATTTCCACGCCAATCAATGACATTTTCATTTCCCCCAAAACTAGCATATTACTATAACAAAATGAACAACAAAGTTTACATTGGCATTATAAGTGCAGAAAGATACCGAAGTATATATAGGAGAACTACCTTCAGAATTCTATACCGCTATGCACATTTTCAACCTTTAAGTTTCACATAAATGAACAACAAAGTTTACAGAATTCCCAGAGTCAGAAGAAGCTTTGTGGGGAGGGGAAGGACAACTTGTGAGTCAATTCTGATGCATTGGTAACAGGTCCGCCGAATCATCAAGCTTCACCTGAAGTGGATGTGGATTCTGTAGATTCGACACCATGACTCCAAAGTTGTTTTAGCTCCTTTCTCACCAAACCCAACAAAACGCAAGTTCCTGAAGTTCACATACATAAATTGGAATGGTAAAAGATAGTAAGCTAAAAAAATAAAAATTCCTGATCTTATATTGTAATAGTCCGTCGTTTCCTATTCATGTGTAAAGAAGAATAGCATGTGTTTTTAAGAGTAAGTTTTAAAAAATGACGAGTCTCATTCATTCATATGTATGAAATAGAGACAATTATGGAACTGAAGATTGCAAATAATAAAGAGGGGGAAAATAGTTTCTTTAACTGCACAAATTGATGGCAAGAGATTCGTACCGAGTGTACAGGGAACTAGGTAAAGGAGAGCAGGCTGACCGTGCCCCTCCATCAAATATAAGCCTAAATAGGTAAAGCATAGGCCTGCAGTAAAGCATGTTCAATATTACAGGATTATTTAGTTCAAGCTCATTTTTTAACAAATAAATGCAGCTTGAGCCTGAGAGAAACGTGATTGGAAAATTGCATAGTTCTTCCACAAAGATAACTCATAGCTTTCATGGAGCAATGAAACATGGCAAAAAAGTCAAATGCGTGTACTTCTCCTGAATGTTGAAAGATGACAAAATAACTAGCAAGAATCCTGGGATTATGGAGTATTTTCTACCACATTTGAATAGCAAGGAAAAGTAAGATTGTTGATAACGAAAATCTCTTGATTAAGTACTTGTTAGTAAAACTAAAATTCATGCTTTCAAGTGCATGTTTTAATTGTATGCCCCATTCTAACCACGAAGGCTGATCCTTAAGCCGCTTGTTTTTAGTATAGTTTTTAATCAATGAATTTAATTTACCGATGAGAAACTGAATGTGAAGAGGTGATGAAACCAGAAGGCTATTGTTTTGAATCCAAGGAGCACAAGCCCAAATATTCCATCCATTAGAATATAACAATAAACAAAATCCGGCAAATGCACTCACCAGCTCCATAGCCAATTGTCAACCACAAGAAGTATCCATTCAATGAACTCTTCTTATAGGCTTTGTCAAATCTGCAGCACAAAATAATTATTTTCAGTCAAGTAAAACAGTGGATTAACTAAAAACTCTGGTTATCCAATCCAAACATTCACTCGTCAAGTTTCTTAACATGTACTAATACATATCAGACTGGTATACATAACTAAATGTTTTTGACGAAGTATGCACACATTTTCATCTAACAATAGGTGAGATACTGCATCTTTATTGACGACTTTGAATTTCAAAACATTGAACACAAGAAAATGCAATATAAATAATGATTACTGTTCGAAGTTATTCACAAAAAGATGAAGAGTGATTATATTTATCAACATCAACCACAATTTGGTAAGGCTACCTAAAAGCAAAGGAAACTAGTAAACCCGGGAAGAGAATGTCCCCAAACCCAATCATGTTGTAACCACCCCAAGGATCATCAAGGCGAGGAATTCTCAAAAGCATGGGAATTGATTCTCCACCGGCTTTGTCACCTCGAGCAACCTAAATCATTTAAGAAAAAATTCAGGTAAAATAATCCACAAGGATTGCAATCAAATGCAAATGTTTTATTCTAAATTGTCATTAACCATAGATATTATCAGCCAATTCAATATCAACGAGCAAAAATTCAGATTGTTGGCAGACAATAAATTTTGCAGAAAGAATCCATAGGAGCAAGAATCCATAGGAGCAAGAATCTCTTCTCACTTTCCTGATATAATGCATGCATTAACCATATAAACCTTCAATGTAGAAGAATATATAAGTCCTAATGCAAGACAAGAAATCTACAAAGAGTGGCATAATGAAAACAGATGATTTAGCAAAGATAAAATTCCAACATCCATTTCCATGATTTAGTTAGCTTTTATCCAGTTAATATTGGATATTCTGAAGCTTATTTCACTATATTGTAACTGAGATGCATATCCTTAACTTAATCAAACTCGCACTTATAGTAGCATCAATTAAACTCATAAATCCTGTGATATGGGGAAAACTTTTCAGCGGACGTCCAACATTTTGAACAAGAGTTGAAAGTTGAGTTGCCATGTCCATACATTACAGTAATTAGACCTATCTCTTTTCTTTTCAAAAAAAAAAAAAAAGAAGTATTTAGACCTATCTTACCACATAACTGTGAAATCTTTCAAAAACAAAATGATCATAATCTTCGTCGAGATTACTGCCTTTGCCCTGTCCTATCATCTGTATAATGGAGTGCGGATCTTATATAATCATAGGATTCTTAATAAGGTAGAATACTCTACAACAACATTCAACATAATGTTGTTTGTTGGAGTACTATACGGCCTTTTGTATATCCTTGGAAGCCCACTCCAATTTTCAGGTATGGGCACACCCATACATATTATGGGGACCCTTCCCCTAGTGAGTGGCACAAAAACCTCTCAACCTATATTTGTACATGACAAAGGTCCCGTCCTTGCACAGTTAAAGTGAACAGATGAAATGGACTGAAGCACTCCAGAGTTTCAAACACCCTAGAATGAAGAGTAAAACATGGAGGCTATTAGTAGGGGAGTGCCAAGGGGTTGTCTAATGCATACATTCTACATGGCCACATTTGCTTGTAACATTCGAGGTCAAATTCTAGTCCGCAAAACAACTATATACAAGATAAATGGAGAAAAGTTGAGCACATTATATATATATATATACATATACAACGACACCTACATAAGGATGTCGTTTAAGAATTGACCCCAAGCATCCAACAACTGAGTTTACCCATGGAAGGTAGCACACCATATAGGAATGTCCCACGTTCACAATTGATTAACTTATTCAATAAAATGTAAGAGAGAATGAAAAATAAATACAAACTTACTGCAATCATAACGCTGTCATGGAATATAAGTGGAGATAAGAAAACCCAAAAGATATCATATACGAAGGCACAGCACAAAAGTACTGTAGCAACCTAAAAGACAACAAAATATTATCAGTTGATGATAATTATGGAGCCAACGGTGTAATTACGAAGCACGGATTTTCTACATGCCTTTATATTTGGTAATTGAGCCAACTGCAAGACAGTTATCATCATACAAATACCCTGAAAACAAGAAAGTATTAAATATTAGGAAATACAATTTCATGCACAACAATCAACAGCTTTTCAAGGATTGCTTCAGCAATACTGAGAGAAATTGTCAAATGGCCACAACAACAACAAAGCTTTTAAGCCCAATGGATTGGGGTAGACTAAGTGAAACATAGAAAGAATCAAGTCGGGTTGCGCAAGTATATTACTGCTGTTAATCCAGACATCCTTCATAAACATCATAAGCCATAAAGGAGAGACATCTATAGTTAAGTAGAGAAATAGATGCAGTGCATATATGTGAAATGAAACATGGGGAACCTGATTTCCAATGCAAAGATAAATAGAAAACATATTGCTTCCACCACTGACATTTTGCATTAATCAATAACGACATGAAGTGTTAATGCTAGATATCATCTAAACTTAGCAGTTCAAATTTTTTTAAGATAAATTTCAATTTTTTTTTGAAAACTAGGGATCTAAGTCAACGATGATTTCACAAATCGTCAATACTTCCTCCATGCTAAATTAAACTCTTGCCTATATTTTGTCAAATTAACTCATTTTCAGATCAACATTTCCAATTCGTATCTCTACTAAAAACAAATCCGTACTTCATAGACAACTTGTTGAGATTTATAAAATCTTTTGAGTTACAATGGTGAACTATCCACGGAAATATTGCAAGTGGCCAGTGGGTTTGTGATGAAAGCAAGGGTCGAATGTGAAATTTACAAAAACATACTTTTAGATTCACCTTAGAGAGCATAGGAGAATCCAGCAAACCCAGTTCAATATTAAGCTAACATTTATAAGACACTTGATAATATATTCAGTTGGCACAAGGGTTAAGCCAGAATATACACATTTGTTTTACAAAATGCAGGACTCAATCAGGACAGAAAAGCCAGCATGCCAAGTCAGCACGGGAGGTAGGAATAATTTAACTGAACAAATACATTCAAGAACAGAATGAACAAGAAAGAAAGAGGTGACAGCTTACAAGAACATCTTGGCCAAACCAAGAGTATGATGCTTTCCTATTTGCAGCCCACACAATGGCAAATAGCAGACAGAATATCAACACAGCTAAAGAGAAAATGGAAACCTCCCCTACAAGGGGCAGATTCAATGTCTTTTGTCCAAGACTTTTGCGTTTGCTGATCAAATAACAAGAACACAGAAGAAACATATATACATTAACATAAGGGACTGAGCCATATTTTAAGTTTACCAAACAAAATAAACCATACCTCATCGTCAATGATACAATACAATTATGCATTCCCTGATTACAGAAAGTATTCAGTAAGCATGATGAAGCATAAGTAACCTTAACAACTTAATGATGCTCAGAAGTTTAATGAGAGGAGTTATATAACATCTTCCTAAGGATGTAAAAGTTGAAGAAGTCGAGTTCATCACATTATAATGCAAATGCACTGAAACAGTCCCATAAGTTAGCCCACAAAATTTAGACCTAATCCGCAGCAAAAAGAAAGACCCACACATATAAAGTGGTAATATAACGTTCAGAGGCATTTAATTATTTACTTCTCTGACATGATCCCTTGGATGAAGCTTTTCAGTTATTTTTATCTCCAAGAAAAAAAAAAGCATGGAAATTATTGAAATTATTGAGATATTGAATGTATGTCTCACTTAACAAGAACATTCACTCATCATAACAGATATGTCTCACTTGACAAGAACATTCACTCATCATAAGAGGTCAAAATCAAGCTTTAATTAACATATTTAAAACTAGGCACAATTTCCGGTCCTCTATCCTCGTTAATGAAAACTACAAATCAGGAACTTTTTGGAGCTGATTCTCAATTATGACGCAGGAACTCAGATTTATAAAATCAAGATTTGTTCTAAGGGAATGGGAAATATTTTCCAATATAGAAAAACAAAATGACAATAAGATTAAAGCAGAACTAAAGAAGCCACAGAATTGAACAGCATGTACGACCAGGACCCAAAGGTCAATAAAGGACATAAGGTCCTACATGCCTACTGCAGAAATCAACCAGCCTTGTTTTATTATTCTTACAATTACAAGTTGATTCAGGGGGTATATTCACTCGTTCACCCATGACCTATGTTTTTCCTTCACAAAACCTTTTGGCCTTCCATTATTCTTAGCATTTCTAATGACAGTACCTCTTGTCTTGGGTAGACGACAAATTGCATTAGTCACCAAAGGTTCCTTGTTCACAAATTCCTAAATATCACATGGCTAGTTCATATAACTTAGCACAATTCCTATCAAAATATAACACGAAGAAAACGTTTATGTTTTTATAATAAACTGCAGACCAGATAAGTTGTTTTTAAGCAGTAACCTTAAAAATATTTTTTCGAAAGAAAATAGACGAGCCACAGACAAAAAATTACTGTATCCTTTAATTTTATTTTCAAAAAACTATTTTCAAATGCAGACTGCAAAATTAATCAATGTTTTGGATTACTCTATCTTTTTAAAATTATATTTAAGAAACGTGAACTGGGTGAGATTACAACTTAAAAACCGCAAATCTGGTCCTCGGTCATAAACGTTTTGTTTATGTTACATTGTGATAAATCTATTTATTTTTATATTAATTAAAAAACACCGCATTCATGTATAATTAAGGGCCCAAAATAACAAGCTATAAGGGAAGCTATGAAACCCTACATATTAAGACTAGTTCCACTCCAAAACAGAAAATAACATAATAGGTTCATGTGGAAAGTTTACTAAAGTTATATCTTGTTTCCGATGCAGATGAATTTCATCAAATATTGTCATACTCAGACCCTTACAGCACCTTCCCCAATCATACAAATCCCAATCTCTGTATAAAACAGTGTCCCCGAAGAAATATAAAAAGTACACAGGTAAGATCTCTCTTAATTCTTCCATCAAAACCTGTAAAGAATGCAATATCTGCAAGGTTGTTCGACATAGGTGGTATGAAGATACAAGCCCAAGCATGACCCACTTGCTAGATAGCTGCAGTCTTTATTCAGTACTAGTGAAAATAAGGTTTTAAAACCTTATTTTCACTAGTTTTATTCTCTAATTTATCACAGCAAAAGAATGATGCTTCACATCGAAAAATGTAGCTTTCGTTGCAAAAACTACAACCTGTTATGTAGCAAATTATAAAGACTCTTTACAGTCATTCTGCACTAAAGAATAAACATACATATAACAATCTGAATGGAACGAGAATAATGCTACATGTCTCTCTAAGTTAATATGCTACAGCCTAATACAATATTTTGTCCATCTCACAATAGCCGTATAACAAAATGAATAGTGGGAAACATTGTAAACAGTTCTCGCTGTTTTCTTCAATACTCTAATCAGTATATTGTGATAGATTGAATTTCCACTTATTCCATTCATTGTAGTTTATTGAACTATATGTTGTTCATGTTAGTTCATGGCATGCACAAGATGGTTAACAATTTGTCTGCCTCACCAGGATCACTTAGTTCCATGTTCATAATTTGCATAACCATAGATTGCCATTATCTATAATCTATATCATCTATATCAAGAAGTAAATAGCAAACAGTAACAGTAACAGAAGTGAGTATTTACCTCGACACCTCCAATGCAGAAGAGTACAATTAGCATCCAGACAAACCAGGATGACATAAACAGGTAAAGTAGGACCAGAAAAGTCGATGCCGTTATAACAAAAATTACAGCACTTTTTGTAGTAAGTTGGAGGATTTCCTTGTCTTCCTCATCTTTGGATGCTGCAGCATTAGACTCCTAACATGAAAAGAGAGACTTTATGCAGCCCATTTCACCACAGGAAAAGAGATAAAGCTTCGACTTTCAGAGGAACAAATTCAAATTGAAGTAAGGAAGAACGGTTGTACTTAATGCTCAACATGAGTAACTAGCAGCCAACAACTTTATCATAAAATAACTCAGGAAAAAACTTTATAACAATTAACACCACATACCCTGATAGGAAACTCTATTCGCACGTTCTTTATAAGTCTTATTCTGTTTTATTCTTGTTACAAGTTCAGGAACCAAGAAAGCAATACAAAAATCACAAACTGATTGAAACTAAATCGATCAAATAACCTAAATCCACATACGGACACATATTTAGCTTGCAAAGGCTGTGATGACTGTTAATTGGTTTAGAAATGGAAGAAGAGTAATATCAGTGCCAAGAATTACTACTACGGATGTACTTATGATACAATATACATATACCTGCAATCTAACACACCTCTCAGCAGCCAATCATTTTCATGTAAATGATTTATCACAGATAAAGATGTGATATATAACAATCAGAGACAACTGTGATACATCTCTATTCTATAGAACATAACTTGATATACTATCAGTGAGATTACCCATCTCGATGCCAAATAACGAGTTTCATGACAGTGTCTATTCACGATACAGCATATATTTTTAAGTAAAGTACATTCCTATCCCGAGAGTAGAGATCTGTACTGTACAAGAACATAAAGAAACTTGTCTAGTTCATGTAACCTTGGGCGATAATTCATTGTAGCGCTCGTCACTTTGCTCTGTCCCAGTGAATTCTGACCAAAGTGATGCAGAAACTATTGTCCCAACAGCCATCAGCCATAAGAATATCACTGAATAATCTAAAATTGGACGATTTGGAGAATATAACAAAAGTTCCACTGCATTCAAAAAAATAAAATTTAGCAATCCAGATTCCTCATAAAATAAACATCTTGGAATGGGATTCACAGATACCATGATATTTCAAGAGCACCATGGAATATTAACAAATCTGAAAAAACTTGGACATCGGACAAAGGTAAACATGATTGAAAGCTTAGCTTCGTGTCATTCGCCTGACAGAGATGTCGCTACTGAATATTAATATTTTTTTTTTCTCTGCATTAACAGGTGACTTTCCCTCTTCCAATATAATTTTAAATTTAGCTAACAGCATAAACATATGCATTTAACACAAAATAAATGTGGTCAACGCATAAGTAGACGCTAACATTCAGATATTCTTAATGAATCATCACATTCTTCAAGAATCAAGATTACTGTTTCTATAGGTAACAATATTTTCTTGACTAAATAAATAAAATAAAGCAAGCTAAAGTAAGCACCAAACCATAGGCAGTTTGTGACCACCATGTGAGTTACAAAAAGCAAATTGATAACTTTCTTTCCTCAAGAAAGGAAATTTCTGTTTTCTAAGCACGCTTTACGGCCAGATCTGTAGCTAATGGTACCACAGCTCAAAACGTTCTTTTCCCACAATCCATAGGTACTTATCTTAAAGATCCACAAATTATCTTTAATTTTTTAACTTGTTGCGGGTGGCCAGATGCATGCCTTGCTTTGTACCTGTAATTGGTAGAAGGATTGGATGGGTATATTTTAACAAAAATGCAGGCAAGTGCTTTTTTTCCACTTAATATGCATACAAGATCGTAATTTGTTGGTCTCTCGACTTGCATTGCAGATGATTGCATTATCTTCTGCAATGGAGGTTATAATGGTGTTAAAAAAACTTTTTTTTTTAACCAAGCCACCAGCGTCATGGAATACCAATCCTATCCATTTTGCGGACCCTAACCATTTATTTAATGCAAAAATAAAACCAATACAAGAGAGGGAGACTATGCCAATATCTCTTAAAAAGGTTTACAAGAGTTAATTACTAGTTCTAAGCTCTTATAATCTAGAATCTAACATATGATCATAAAAGATATGAGCATGACGATCCACCAAAGCTAGATTAGCAAAAGCATCAGCAACTGAATTACTTTGACGATAGATATGGGATGGAAAGAGTGTGATATCCGGAAAATTAACCGTAGTGATCCCGGATTTAATAATAATCATTAGTTGATTTTATTACCGACTTGAGTTTTTAGGGATTATTATCCGATGTTGGTATTGTTAGATTCAAGGTTCGAGATTTATTCTCATTGACGTGTTGAACCTTGGAATTATGCTGGTAGTGGGATTTGGAATCTGGGGAGCCTTGGATTGAGGTTTGAGATGTATTTACGGGAGTGTGAGATTTTATTCAACACTATTGTTGTTAATGAATTTTGGTTCAAATATTGGATACTCGGGTTTTTGGAACCTTGATGCAATATATAACAAATGGACTCGGTGTTCAACCATTCTCCACTTCACTCTCTCTCTCCTCCACCGCCTCTCTCTTCTCTTCCCCCTCTTCCTTTCTCCCATCGGAGGTTCTCAAAACCGAGCCTCATCTCCCTATTAACACTATAGGTCGCCAAGGCCGCAAATCAAATAAGATTAACACGTCCGAGTTGAAGGATTTTTCGATTCAAGGACCCATACCGAGATCCAAGGCGAATGCACTTAACAAATTGGCATCAGAGACAGGCGTTATGGGAGCAACACGTCCTTACAGAAGCAATTCGAGACCTGCATGAACATGTATTTGGAGGATAAGAATTCTTAGGAGCAAATTCAGCGCGCAATCACAGATGGCAGAATTGTCCGTGGGACTGGCAGCGGTTCATTCTGGGAGTGGAATGATCGATCAATGACCGGGGCAACGGCAGCAATTCTTCCCACCACAATCGACTACGCGATCCACGGACAGAGGATAATAATTCTTTTGTGCCTAAATATTCCAAAATGGATTTTCCCAAATATGACGGACTTTCAGATCCGCTAGGTTGGCTCAACCGTTGTGAGCATTTTTTCCGCCATCAAAATACACTAGATCAGGAGAAGGTGGGTTTTGCATCCTTCCACCTCGAAGGGGACGCACAAATTTGGTTTCTCATATTAGAACGTGACTTTCCAGTATTGAATTGGGACGACTTCTTGGAGCACTGCAATTTCCGTTTTGGCCCGACACTCCGCTGCATGAAAATGGGGGAATTATCAAACCTTAAACAGACGGGAGGCGTGGAGGATTACCAACGTAAGTTTGAACAATTATCAGCCGGAGTTACTTCCTTGTCCACAGAGCATGAGGTAGAAATCTTTATCAGTGGGCTTAAAGAGTACATTGCAGTCGAAGTTCTCATACATAATCCGAAAAATTTGACTACCGCTATGCACTTGGCACGACTCTATGAAAGACGAAGCGACGTGAACTGCGATGATCCACACAACAACAAACGTCGCACCACGATTCACCCATCATCTAACCCTTATGTTCGGCGATTATCACGTGCCGAAATGGACGAACGTCGGGCTAAAGGATTATGTTTCAATTGTGATCAAGTTTACACCCCAGGGCACTTTTTGTCTTGAAGGAATTAATGAACTCACTAACTCGGCTGACAATGACTCCGACACCGATGAACCACAAAATGTGGAGGTCTCTATCCATGCCATCACAGGTACTAGCCCTACCCAGATCATGCAACTAATGGGACACCTAGATCGCTCGCAACTACTCGTCCTCATTGATTCAGGTAGCACTCATTGCTTTCTAGATGAATCTCTAGTAAAAATTTTACATCAACCATTGGACAATAGGTCCACCTTATGGGTCGTCGTCGCAAACGGCTGTCAGATTCAATGCACCGGTATTTGCCCAAATGTTCGTTTACGGTTGGGAGACCAAACATTCTCATTGGATTTCTATATTATCCCTTTGGGCATTTTGGTGCGGTTTTGGGGGTTAATTGGTTGAGAACACTTGGACCAATCCGTTGGGATTTTAATGACATTTCCATGGAGTTTTTCAAGGATAAACAGCGTATCAGTTTCCGTGGCACGAATGATCAGCAACAAGGTCCAGTACCCCTTGCAGCTGCGCTTCAACTCCATACAAATGAGGATTCTTTACAGAACCTTCTGCAGGGGTTCCAGATATTTTTTCGGAGCCCACAGGTCTGCCCCCGAGCCGTAACTTCAGCCACAAGATTGTCTTGGAACAGGGCACGAACCCCATCGTGGTCCGACACCCACATGTTCAAAAAGATGAGATTGAAAGACAATGTATGGACATGCTTAATAAGGGAATTATTCGCCCCAGCCATTCTCCTTTTTCGGTTCCAGTACTGTTAGTTGACGACTCGTGGCGTTTTTGTGTCGACTACAGGGCACTCAACTCCAAAACAATCAAAGATAAGTTCCCCATTCCAGTGATCGACGAACTTTTAGAAGAACTAAATGGGGCCCAATACTTCTCCAAGTTGGATCTACGTGCTGGTTATCACCAAATTCTGATGGACAAAGTCAGCATACCGGTGACAGCCTTCCGAACACACCACGGACATTTTGAGTTTCTAGTCATGCCGTTCGGACTCACCAGCGCCCCCTCCACATTTCAGGCTTCAATGAATGCTATATTTGCCCCGTATTTACGCAGATTTATCCTTGTATTCTTTGATGAAATACTCATATACAGTTCAAGTAGGGCAGAACACTTGGAGCACATCCAACTCGCCATCTTAAGCAATCTAAATGCTCCTTCGGGTTACAGTAGATAGTTTACTTGGGCCACATAGTTTCAAACACCGGTGTAAAGATGGACAAAGATAAGGTTCGGGCAATTGCACTATGGCCGGAACCTACAACAGTTCGTGGGTTACGAGGCTTCATTGGCCTCGCGGGGTACTATCGCAAGTTTGTAAGAAATGTTGGCATTCTCAATGCGCCACTCACTAAGCTTCTGCGTCACAACTCTTTCTTATGGTCTACCGACGCCACTGATGCCTTTGACACACTCAAATCAGCACTATCTACCACACCAGTTCTTGCTCTTCCGGATTTCTCTAAACCTTTTGTGGTCGAATGCGATGCTTCCGACACGGGACTAGGGGCAGTACTACAACAGGGTGGGCGACCGATTACTTTCTATAGCCAGCCTTTTGACATCCGTCATCATAAACTTCCAGCCTACGAGAAAGAACTAATTGGACTGGCCAAAGCAAGCAATACAACATTGGAGAGCTTATTTTTGGGGAAATGGATGCCACGAAGGATATCAAGAAAAAGTACATCGGATCACTCGATATTTTTATTGGCCAGGGTTGCGAAAATCAGTACAAGAATTTGTTGCAAATGTGCCACGTGCCAACAAAACAAGTCAGAGCATTTAAAGCCAGCGGATTTGCTTCAACCATTACCCATTCCAAAAGGTATTTGGGCCTATATTTCCATGGATTTTGTTGAAGGTCTCCCTTCATCTCATGGCAAGTCAATTGTTTTTGTGGTCGTCGACCTTTTCTCCAAATATGCTCATTTTATTCCATTATCTCATCCATACACCACTGCAACGGTCGCAAAAACTTTCTTTGACAACATCGTCAAACTACATGGAGGGCCAGAATCTATAGTCAGCTATCGTGACGCCACTTTTACAAGCAATTTTTGGAAAGATTTATTTCGGTTAAGTGGCTCCCGACACTGTTTCAGCTCGGCTTATCACCCGCAAACGGATGGCCAAATGGAAGCAGTTAATCGCATTATAGAAATGTACCTTCGTTGTTTCACTTGCGAATATCCCAAGAAGTGTGTGGATTGGCTTGCATGGGCTGAGTATTGTTATAACACAAGCTTTCACTCTTCGCTTCGTGCTACGCCTTTCGAGGTTGTATATGGTCGCCCTCCACCACGGCTTCTATCATACTGTCCCGGTCTTTCACGTCTTGATTCAGTGGACAAAGAACTCTGCACACGGGATCAAGTCTTGCAGAAACTACGAGAACGCTTACTACATGCACAAAATCGCATGAAAACCCAGTATGATTCCAGCCATCGGGAGCTTCACTTCGAGGTAGGGGATTGGGTCTTACTTAAACTTCAACCCTATCGACAAAAGAGCATGCACAACGTACCAACCAAAAGCTGTCTCCACGTTTTTACGGACCACTACAGGCTCTAGCTCGTATTGGCAGCGTTGCTTATAAACTCTAGCTGCCAGAAGAATCCAAACTTCACCCGGTATTCCATGTCTCTGTCCTAAATAAATTCAAAGGAGATCCCACTATTGCTCCAACGCTGCCACCATCGACACCTACAGTTCCAGGTCCTCAACCACAAGCTATATTGGACTCCCGTATTCATGAAGGCAACAAGGAATTTCTGGTGCACTGGGAGGGTACTTCACCTGCTGAATCCTCTTGGGAACTTGCTACGGTTTTAACCAACCAATTTCCAGACTACGTGTTTGCGAACAAACCCGATCTTCACGGCGGGAGTAATGTTAGGGATAAAATATCACCAATAGAATCTCAATCTCCAGAGGTGGAGTCCACGCCATCCATGCCAGCAGATATAGCATATCAAAGATTTAAACATGGGAGATTTAAGAATCAAGGATAGGCATGATCCCAAAAGATATTGAGATTTAGTGTTATCTCTTCGTAGATTATGATTAGAGTGATTTTCTTATTTTGAAATTATTCTTTAGGATTTGGTTTTTATTCTGTTGCTATCTTTTTACGATTTGGTTTGTTTGTTATTTAAAGGACACGAAGAGATGAATAAAGGAGAAAAGTTTTCCTCAATTAAATTGTTATATTAGATCGGAGGTTGTCAAACCGAGCCTCATCTCCCTATTAACACTATAGATCGCCAACGCTGCAAATCAAATAAGATTAATACGTCCGAGTTGAAGGATTTTTCGATTCAATGACCCATAACGAGATCCAAGGCGAAGATACTTAACATAACGATGTACTATATCGTCGTTGGACAATGAGTATTGATGGTATACCGCCGTTGGGCGATGACTGTTGATTGTACCGCCGTTGGGCGATGAGAATTGTGTACTGCCGTTGGGCGATGAGTATTGATGTACCGTTATTAAGTTAGCGATGGATATTATACTGCTATTGTGTTAGCAATGTATATTGATGGCGTGTTGATTTCAGATGGTGTTGGCCATTGTGTTAATTGTACCGTCACGAGTTGACGAAGATGTTATGAATGTCACGTGTTGACATGTGCCGTCACGAGTTGACGAGGATGTTATGAATGTCACGGGTTGACATGTACAGTCACAGGTTGACGAGGTATTTTGCGATGATACGGTATGGCATGCGATGGGTAACTTTGTGCCACCGTTGCGATGAATTATACATATATAGATGTATGTATTGAGTTATATGGTTGAGTGCCACTGGTTGGCGTAAGATGGTGTGTGTGTGTCACAGGTTGACACAAGACCATTATGCCGAGCAGGTCTGCTCGATGGATAAATGGTTGTGACGTACAGATAAGTGTATGCATAGTGTATTGAGGTAAATGTGTTAAGAAAAGTGGTACCTTAGGGTACACTCGTCGAGTTGGCTATTGCCAAGTGACTTTTAGTGTGTGTAGTTGTCGAGAGTCCTACATACGTATATCGATGTGGTGTATGATGGATATGATCGCATATACACGTGAGAATATGTAGATCAATCCTAATGAGTTATTGTCATCTCTATTGAGTATTCCTGCATTGAGGATGCAATGGTGAACCATAACCGGAAATGTGGGATATAGTTAGTGTGGTAACACTAATATATCGATTGTATCTCTTCGGGAGATAGTGTTGGACATTGATTTTTGGTTTGGAGCAATGCTATTGTGGAGACAGTTGGTATCGATTGCGGGTTGAATTGTGAATCAACCGTAGTAAGCATTACTGGTTATGGACCTAGTATTTGCTTGGAGTTAATTGTGAGACGTACGAGGAGACGTCCTAGAGAGATGCTTGAGAGTATCTGAGTACCATTACGTTAGTACGGAGCATTGTTGGAGCTGTATACGTCGCGTATGCGAATTTGAGAGTGATCTGTGATAGTGGCATTAATGCACTATCATGAGTTATGTATTTATTGGTTCAGGGATGCATTTCGATATAAATGTGTTTAGATTGTTCGAACGATGGTTCGAGTTTGGAGAGTCATGGATGCATGATACTTTCCTTGTAAGGAAAGAGGTATTGATCTACCTGTTTGGAATTTTTGAAAAATTCGATGAGTCGGTGCGCGTGGCATCGATGTTGAATTCACATCATTAGTCGTTAGCTCGTCAATCAATATTCTCCACGGTGTGAGAATAACTGAGTGATTGACAGTTGCGTCTAAGGCTTGTGAGTATGATTGGAGATACCCAAGTCGAGTGCATTGAGTATGCCTATGGTATATTTGGCGTTCAGGCATATATATCGGTATGTATATAGGTGTGCCAACATTTTATGCTTGATGAGTACATGATTAATGTGTCTCGATTAGTGAATTTCTTGTACGAGATTGTAGTGTCATTGAGATTGGTAATCCCGATGGGACGATTAATTCTGAGGAATAAAATCGTGAGGTTTTTGTTGACTCTCTTTTGAGAAGAGGTTGTCATATCTTCAGTAAGGTAGTCCGTTGTCATTTTAATTCGATAGTTATCCTTGTACTAGAATTGTTGATTCTAAGGGTAAACAAGGGATAACCAGGATCCGAATTCGTGCGGTGTCAATGTCGACACATGTTGTGAGAATGCAATGGAGTTGAACCTTGGAATTGTGTTGGTAGTGGGATTTGAAGTCTGGGTGCTATATATACCAAGTGAACTCGGTGTTCAACCATTCTCCACTTCACTCCCTCTCTCTCTCCTCCACCGCTTCTCTCTCCTCTTCCCCCTCTTCCCCTCTTTCTCCCATGGAGAAAATCGAGCAAGCCTCGATTTTGGAGCGAAATCTCTCGAAGATAGTTGGGCAATATTCTTCCCCTATCTTTTATCTTCGTTTTGATAGTAATTTTGTAGAGTTTGGTCATGTGTAGAGATGGGTTTGAAATTTTGGGTTCTTGGGAGATTTTGTTGTGTTGTATTGGGTGTTTTTATCAGTTATAATGGAGTTTTTGAAGTAGTGTGCGTGTTGGGGGTGTTGGATCTGCATATGGATTCGAAAAACATTGAAGCAAAAATATTTCGGAAAATCACAGGTCGCGATCGATCGCGGAGCGCCGCGATCGATCGGGGAGCGCCGCGATCGATCGCGACGTATTGCTGGATTTTGGTTGACGATGAACAGTGTTCGCGATCGATCGCGAGCAAATGGGCGATCGATCGCAAGGGAGCAGTGAGGGCCAGCGATCGATCGGCGCTGGGTGGCGATCGATTGCCGTGAATCGAAAAAAATTGGTACCGATATTGGAAGGCTGGCGATTGCGCGATCGATCGCCAGGCCAAAATTTTTGAAAAAATTATTTTGGGTTGTGATTCCAACGTATGCTTTGCCTGAGTCTTTTATGTGTTTAATCATCATGATTGGATGATATATATGGAGGTTGAGTACGTGTTTAAGTATGTAATTTTGTGCACACGATTGATTGTGAATTATGGAATTTTTGTTGCGCATAATTCACCAGGTCTCGGGGCAAAGGCAAGGTTTGGCTCTTACTATTGGATTATAAGGTACGTGTGACGTACGAACATAGTTGATATATTATTGTCATGTTTATGAATAATATATTATTGTTGCAATAAATTGGTAATGCGTTAAGAGTTGTGGTGATGCCGCTGTTGAACGAGCAATGAGTATAATGCTGCCGCTGTCGAGCGAGCATTGGTTATGATGCCGTCGTTGTTGAGCGTGCGAGATGTTAGAATGCCGCCGCTGTGGAGCGAGCGATGTGATATGACGAATTATAATGATGAAATTGTTGGTTGAGAAGTATTTGATTATTGTAAATCATTATCAAAATGATATAGCTATAATTGATTATGGAACTAGCGGTTTGAACATTAGTATAATGAATCATGTAATGATTGACTGATTTTGGAGTTGTTGATCTTGGTTATGAGAACAGGAACAGGGTGGGAGATCCCATATGGCAATGGTACATACAGAAAGTATTTTCTGAATTTGCAGTTTTAATATTTTGTAAATTATGAATTGTGAGATTGATGATATTGAAATTGTGCTATTGGTATGCTCGCCCCATGTGGGGGCTGTTCTGTTGAAATAGGTAGAACGGGAACAACATTGGCTCTGGAGATGAGTTCGAGTTGTTGATTGGAAATGCTCACAGGACTGAGGTACCAGTGTTGGTATTGATAATGAGATTGATACATGTAGATACATATTCATTTATTAAGGGCTCGTGTGAGTATTTTGAACAGGTGTATGGCATGTTAAACTTCTCTTTCAACTACGTATTGCCTGCAATTATGGAACTAGCGGTTTGAACATGAGCATGCTATTGTTATTGAAGCATGTAATGAGAATTCCATAAAGCTATGAATGTATGCACTAATATAGATAATAAATGCATTAATCATGGGTTAGGACGTGTGGTCCTTAACAGAGGGTTCAAGCAAAAGTATCTTGAACCCGCTAATAATATGGCATAAACTCCAGTGTCCAAACCCAGCTCGAATGATGGAGATAGAAACCAATGAATCGGCCTCTAACCAGAAGGGGAAGAAATTTTGCTCGCGACAGATTTCCAATCATGAAGAATAGCATGCAGTTCCGCTCTTATATTCGTTCCTATGTGAATATAATCAGAGTAACCCAAAATAAAATTGCCATTGTGATCTCTTATAACTCCACCGATGGAAGAAGCTCATGGATTCCCTCGAGAACAACAATGTGTATTGAGTTTGTAGTAGCCAATATGCTGCTTGTGTCATTTGATGATAGAAATACAAGAAAGCTTAGAGCATGGAACATAAATATTACAAGATTTAACCACATTGGAATGGCCTCTCCCGTGGTGGAACTTCAAGAAAAGAGCACAAAGGAAAATGTGCTTTCTAATAACCCATATAATTCGAGCAAGAAAGCCGATTTGTCTAAATTTGGAATTGTTTCTTACCATCCATAAAAACCACAAAATAATATAAGTAGTCGTCTCCTTAACATGACCCTTATATTTCCACGGCACATTTAATTTCCAAGAGCCAATATTGCGCGGATTCGACACACACAGACCCAAAATGCTACCAAACCTGAGTAACAGTAGGACCGAGAAAAAACAAGTGCTTCCATGTTTCTGATGTTGCGCAACATTGATATTTAGAAGCCTTAGCCTGCAGGACATCATCAATCGGAAGCTTCCTTTGGAGGAATCTCCAAGAAAAAATAGACACAGAAGGCCTAAGTCCTCTTGTCCAGCATGGAATAAAGATAGCATTCGGAGGTTGTCGTTGGCGAACAAGCTCCCAAGCAGATTTAGTATAGAATTGGCCATTGTTACTACATTTCCAAACCAACTATCCATAGCCTGATCATAACAGGGATTTCCATAATTGCATCAACAGCGGAATGGGGAATGACTTGAAAAGGTTATCAATATCCCAATTGCCGTCAGTCCAGATTTGGTTTACACGTACCATACGATCCCCTATGATTGGATAAATATGAGAGAAAGGACCGGATTGCATCCAAGAGTCATCCCAAAATGCAATATCACCCTTCCCCACAATCCATCCAATATTAGCCTTCACAGTGGCTCGAATCTGAAGAAGCCTACGCCAAGTTGGGGAGATGACCCCTCGAGGCACAACACAAGCAGGGGAAAATCGTTGGACGTAAGTGTCCATCCCATAGGAAGACTAAAGAGAGTTCCCTACGGATACCCAAACCACCTTCAAGGACGGGGAGACATACTTCCTTCCAAGAGATCCAATGTGGCCGATAATTACAATTTTTAGTTCCTCAAAGGACTCGAGCACACAACATTTCAAGATGATGCAACCAGGAGGATTGACCACATGAAATAGATAAATAGGCATAGAACATAAGACACTTTTGATAAGCATCAGTCTGCTACCATAAGACAAATTCGCCAATTCCCATCCAGTTAATTTACCTCTTGCTTTTTGGATGAGCTTCTGGAAGTAAACCGTTTTTTAACGACCCAGAAACGGGGCAACTCCTAGATAAATCAGGGGGAACTGACCAACTGAAAACCCTGTGACACTACTGATGATTGGCACTCGAGCATGGCAGTCTGGGTAGAAGGGATGAACATGCTTTTAGCATTGTTGATGTGTTGGCCAGAGCATGTTTCATTGTGATCCGGGAATTGCTTAATCTTCTTGACAGCATAGAAGATCTATTACAAAATATGATGATATCATCAGCATAGGCAAGATGCGAGATGTTCACCAATTGTCCCGAAGATTGTTGATAATGCGTGAGAAAAGAGGTCAACTTACTTAGGAAGCCATATCGCCTTTATTTAAAAGTGTTCTCTTATCAATTCCTATTTTTCCTTTTCAGGTCATATCTACTCCGGAGGCTATTATGAATAAATTAGAGACGATATTCAATGGTTTTCTGTGGGGTTCTACACAAGCTTCGCATAAATGGCACTGTTTTATTGGAAGAAAGCTTGATTTCTAATGAGTGGGGGAGGTCTGGAGTTCCGTAGGTTTAAAGACTTGGTGAAGGCGTTCTCTATGCACTTATGGATTTGTTTTCGGCTTTCAAACTCCCTTTTGGGCAAATTTCATGTTTTTTTAAATACTGCAAACCTTTACACACTTCTCTTGTTGAGCTAAAGTAAGTGTCTCTCCTATTTGGAAGTGTTTGATGAATATCAAAGCTAGGGTTGAGCTAGGGTTGAGAATGGAATTAGATGGAAGATTGGTCTGGTAATACATCTTTTTGGCATGACGTTTGATTTCATGATTTGCCTTTGGCATCATGTTTCATTTGTAGGCGGAGAGAATGCTTTGGTCAAAGATTTCCTGAATGATCTTTCCTGGAATTTTGATGCACTTAGTGTTGTTCTTTCAGTTCAAACTGCAATTGATATTAGACAAATCCATATTGTTCATGGTTCCCCTGATATTCTCATGTGGCCGCATAGCAAAGATGGGTGTTTCTCTTCCAAGTTTGCGTGTAACCTGGTAAGGCAGTCGGAGACTGTTAGTCCGATTTTTCTCATGCTTGGGCCCCTTTTTTGTTCGGCGATTCTGGAGAAGATGGTTTCCAACAGATGATATGCTGATTCGTAAAGGTTTCTCTCTAGCTTCTCTTTGTCAATGCTGCTCGAGTGTTGAAACCTTTCTTTTTTGGGATGGTTGCACGCAGAATCTGGTATTTCTTTGGAAATAACTTTGGGTGAATATCACGGTTACAAATTACATGTATACATTTTTTAGCACTTGGAATCATTCCCTGTTATCATTATGTGGTTCTTATGGAAGGCTAGGAATGAATCTAAGCATAATCAGATTAAGTATACATTTAATCGAGTACTCCATCAGATTTAAGCATTTGTTCGACTAGCTTATGCTAGTTAACTTATTAAACCATGTTATTGGCGTGGAATCCCAGGTGCTGCTTGGTGCTATGGATTTGCGGGCTGCTCCTCAACTTCCCTTAAAACTCATGTTTCCCGTTGGCTCAAACCACATCTTCAGTGTTTTAAATGTGGACGGTATTGCAATAGGAAATACAGGCGAACTAACAATTGGAGGGGTGATCCGAATTGTAATGGAAAGCTCTTCACTTCAGTGACTACATTGGCTCGGGATCGAACGTGAAGGCATAACTGATGACATATGGCGGAGTATCTTGATATCTCAGGACTTCAATTTTTTCTCGCTTTGGGTTGAAACGGATTCTCAGGTTGCAATCAATATTATTAAATCCTTGAAGACATATTGGGACCTTGTACACATCACTTTGGTATTCAAACTTTCCTCGATTCTCGACCATGCTTTATAACTCATATCTATAGGGAAGGTAATCAAGTTGCAGATGGCCAGGCTCGTGAGGCTCACATGCATCGGTCATCTAAACTTTTTGATGTAAATAATATTCATAGGCGTATTTTGAGTTGTCTCACATTAGATAGAATTGGTTTACCTTATTTACGTTGAAAATTTGCCTAGCTATTTTTACGAACGTATTGAGCTAGTCCCCCTTCTCTTTTTTGTTTATACTAATGAACATGTAGACATCTTCCAAACCCCCTACCTGCGACCCTAGTGCTGTTTTTCGTATATATAAATCTTCTTTAAAATTAGTTAAACAGTCAATCTTGTACACCAGAATTTATTGTCTTTGAAGGCAACAATGACAGTCTAATAAATGTCTCATTTCTCCTTTCCCATCCAAATTATTTTTCAGTAGGTCAAAAGAACAAAATAAGCAAGTGAAGGTCAACTACATACATAAGAACACTTCAAATATTGTTCAGGCATTTGATTCTGTCAAAAATAATGTGGATACAGTAGTAATTATGGCTTTGGTTCTGTTGATGTTGGTACTGTTTTTATTGGACCATATGGGTGTGTCTTGCAACTAAGGCACTACGTCTATCCTGGTCTTTCATTCCTCTTATTGCGGAAACTTGGGCAATTAAAAAATGGAATTTTGTTTCTTCTTATGTGGTTATACCAAATGGATTGTTGAATCAAATTTAGCTAGTGCAGTTAGCAATATAAATGATCCTCCATCTCATGCGCCAGAGGCCAATATTATTGAAGATATCCATCAAGGAATGGCTTCTGCTGCAGTCCACGTTAATCAAGTATAGTTGGTCATGTTACAGTAATTAGTATTTGTTGAATGACAGGGTTTTACTTATCAAGAACTCTAGATAAATATTTTTATATTCATAGGAGTGTTGATAAGTTTGCTAGGAGTTTTAGTTTATCTAAAATAGTATATTAGTTTATCTTTTTATTTAATTAGATTATCTTCCTAGATTTTAGGATTAGGAGTCTTCTATAAATAGAAGACATATGGTTGTATTTATTTAAAAGATTAAACAATCAATAAAGAGTTTACAAGATCGAGTCTCTCAAATAATTCATTTCTTCAAACTTACATGGTATCAGAGCTTTAGGTTTGAAAAAAGCTAAGGTTAAAAGTTTATCAAACCCTAGCCGCCGGCAAGTTGTTGCTATCTCAACTCAACCGCTGGCGGCTAGGCCATCAAATAGTAGCCGTAAAGCAAATCCAGCAGCCAATAGCACGCGCCTTCCGCTACAGTACTTCGCTACAGTAATTTCGCGCCTTTGCTACAGTAACTTCGCGGTTTTTTTCTTGTTTTCGCAGTATCGTCGGTTGTTTTTTCATCATCTGTTTTAGGGCAGTTGTGAGGATTCTCATGTGCCTACATCTCATCAGCAAGCTTGGTCTCATAAACATCTATAGCCAAGCTTGAGGGGGAGTAGATAATATCAAATCTATTGTTGAAGATTCAGTCTCACAAAAGAGGAGCAGACGCAGTCTCACAAAAAAAGAGAAGACGTAGACTAGCAGACGTAGACTCACAAAAGAGGAGGAGACGTAGACTAGCAAACGCAGACTCATAAAAGAGGAGCATACGTAGAATAGCAGACGCAGACTCCCAAAAGAGGAGGTGACATAGACTAGCAGACGCAGACTCACAAAAAAGGAGCAGACGCAGACTCACAAAAAAGGAGCAGACGCACACTCACAAACTAGGAACAGACGCAGACTCCAAGAAAAGGAGCATGACTCTGAGAAATAGAAGGAAGTCTCAAACAAAAGTTGATAACATCTTGACAAAGGCTCTTCACTATCCTAAATTTGAAGACCTGAGTTCCAAGCTGAGCATGATAAACATATATGACTCAGCTTGAGGGGGAGTGTTGAATGACAAAGTTTTACTTATCAAGAACTCTAGATAAATATTTTTATATTCATAGGAGTGTTGATAAGTTTGCTAGGAGTTTTAGTTTATCTAAAATAGTATACTAGTTTATCTTTTTATTAAATTAGATTTATCTTCTAGATATTAGGATTATGAGTCATCTATAAATAGAAGACATATGGTTGTATTTATTTAAAAGATTTGAACAATCAATAAAGAGTTTACAAGATCGAGTCTCTCAAATAATTCCTTTCTTCAAACTTACAGTATTCTCACATTTTAGTTTTGTATTAATGAATTTTCTATTCCTAGATTATTTTTGTGGCTGGTAAGATGGATTGTCAAAAAGTTCCCCTATTCAGCAATTATAATTGTTTATTTTTCAAAAAAATAACAAGAAACGATGCATAAGAGCAACTTAAATACGTGATATCTAAATTCCAAATTAAATCAAAAGTCTTTCAGAGAATTGATAATATATGAACATCTAAATCGTACAATTCCAAATAACTCCAAATACCGTATAGATGGAAAATCATTTTGCATCAACAGACAACCGAACTCAAAAACAATGAATAAATGGATTGATAACTGCTGTAATAACATTTTTTGTTGGTGAAAATGGGATTACCTCTCATTCCTTCGGCCAGGGACTTGTTTAATTCCTCTCCCTCTGATTTAGAAATTGCAACTACTGGAATTGTAATGCTTGAAGTAGTCTCGTTTGCAGCACAACTCATCTCCAAAAGATCTGTGGAAGTTCAGGAATAAGGCATCATTAAGGGAAAAAAGGAATGAACTAAGCCAAGATTGGCAGAAGCAAACGACAAGCTCTATAAATTTATATAAGAAACAATAAAATCTACCTTCACTATCATTAATCACCAACAATCCAGCAGCTCCACGCACTTGTGCTACATTAGCCTTAGTTGTAAAGCCGCAATCACCACGTAGTGCCAATATGATAGATCCTGATAACTACAAGGGAATATAAGACACTCTTTGTGTTATGATTGAAAAGAATTGTAATATTAGAGACAATGGCTTGGTGGCTTCCAAATGTGAGGCTGAACTTCTGACCTCACATTCACCAATATTTGATGACTGGTTTGGCAAAGAATTCACATTTCAAGTAGATATAAATGCAAAGACTCAAGAATGCAGATTGACTATGCCTAATTGATTTTCACAATCACCACAACATAGTAAAGACAAGACTGCAAGGAAAAATCCTTCAAAAATCTTGACCCCCAGCTACCGAGACTAGGTATATGTTTATAACCATAGGAATGATGAGCAGAAATTAAGGTTAAGGAGCGAGAATTACATTCATTAACCGAAAAACAGATATAAATGCAATTAGTGCACAGTTATGGCATGCGTGCTGTGGCCTGTGGGCAAATACCATCTATGAGCAAGGGTTGAGGTCTAGATTCAGCCCCATTATAGGATCAAGCTAAGGATGCAATCTTGGGTATTAAAGTAACAGATGCCCAAGGTGGTCGGTGAATGGGGTAGATTATTTGATGCTCCAAAATTAAAGGAAACTCCACATATTCACTGAATTGTAATAAATTAAGTAAAAAAACAAAACCGCATAGAAAGAAAACCTTTGAAGATGAGGATGAACAGCTATTCAAGGGCAGTGAAAATGTAGCTGGCAGTCGGTGACCTTGTTCAGTATCAGTGGGCAATATAGAGCCAAATGCTGCACTTATCCCACTTATGGGATCCTTTTCAATGCCATTTACCCACCTCTTGACCTTAACCTGGAAACAAAAGGAACAATAAGTAAAACTTAATATCAACCAAAAAACTTCCATTTTAACTTTTGGAATGCTTTCCCAAAAGCAACCCTAAATATGAAAAATAAAATTTCTCACAAGCCGATAGCCAGCAAGAAAAAAATTAAATTCCATGAAGTAACACTTCGCTCTCTAGACAATAACACAGGACTTCAGTTTTTACTTGATCAAACTAGATATCAGAACCAATTTCATCAACATAGCATCCATCAATAAACTCAAATTCATATAATCTAGTACCCAAATAGCCTCGTCCTTCTCTGCAGATAGCATGAGTACTAAAAGTCCTAGTAAAACCTATTATTTGTCGCAAGTTGCAGTCATAGAAATCAAGTCCAAAGTACATGACTTCATCACACAAATCAAATACAACTGACAACCAAACACTATCATGCAAAACAAAAGAAAGCAAGTACAAATTTTGACTGCAAAATGCTAAATCATAAAATTGATACTTACACAAAAAAAATCTCGATGAAGATAAAATAAAGGAGAAACCTAGTAAGGGAAATTGATGTTTTCCATGAGCACTTATTTTGAAATGCAAATTTTGTCCCCATTTTTTACTTCGATTAAAATAATTGGGTTTGTCCCACATGTGCATCATATCTCCTTAAATTGTAAAATCAAAAAGTCTACGCCCCATGAAAACAAGTTGACAGAGATTACCCAGTTTGTTATAAAGATGCATTTAAAAACTAAAATGATTGCCAGATTATAGGAATTGCTCATTAATATATCATTAATCCTGAACGCTTTAGTAGTACAGTACTACTTAGTTTCAATAAGATGTCGACATTGTTATTCGAAAGAAGGCATGCCATTCTTAAACTTTAAGCTACCACTGGCTCGTAAATGCATATGTTTGTACAGATATAGCGGTAAAATTTGGGACTTACCTCTTTACATATTCACCCAATGCAAGATACATCATATAATAATCCAAGTAACTGAAATACAATAGAAAAAAAAAACGACATATTACCCAGAGTTAGAAAATCGTACCAATCGGAAGTCGTTTGAACATGATGCAGGAGCACCGCTTGGGGAGGCGCGTGAGACGTCATTTCCAGCAGCATTTGACGACAGAAAGAGCAAGAAAATGCCTAGATGGAATAGAATCAATAGATCCAGAGACAATTTATGAGATGAAGCACCCATACCTAAAAGATTTCAATTTTTAAAAAAAATTATTGGAAATTAATCGAGCAAATTTCAAATGTTTATCTTCAATTTTCACATCATTCCCGTGCCGGGCATTGATTAATCCAAGTGTAGGATGCCAAACACACCGATCGAAGCATCGACAATTGGGAAAAGAAAGGAAGGGGAATTTGGGGAAGAGGGAAGACAGGAAGAAGAGCAAAAGATGCGTCGGCACGTCAAAAAAAAGTTCCAGCGATATGTCAAAGAGACACGTTGTTCTCGTTAATATTATTATTATTATTTATTTTTTAATTTAATTTTGGAATGTATAATCTGTTCGACACAATAATGCAAAAGACCTGATGATGTCATATGTTATTTTTTTTCATGAAATTTTTTTCAAAATCCCAAAAATGTTATCTTCCAAACTTTTATTGAAACTTTTTTTATTATTATACATGTTTATTGGTAGTCACAATTGTTTTTGAATATTGATTGTATTTTTTAATTATTCAACTCCATTTTTCCATATTAACTACTTCTGCTTTTGCAGAAAATCACCAACTAAAAATTTTTAACATCACCATCATGTTTGTTTCATCTCCACTATATTTTACGTTTGCTTCATTTCCACTATTTTAAATTTTAAATCTGGAACAAGATTTCTTTTGCGTTTGATTAACCGAATGAGATTACAGACATAGCGTGTGTGCGTCGACGCTAGTAATAGATAAAACCTGCATGAATTATTTATCATTCTTCTCACTCACTATCATGTCAATTTCGAACATCTTATTCATTTTTTTTTATCGACAAATTACGGATCTTGCGCATTGCCTTATTTTGGTTTTTATTTTGTGTGTAGGGGTAGGCATCGGGTCAGGTACCCAAAATTTTGGGTAGCATTTTCTATTACCCGAACCAGAAAAAAATAAAATACTACCCGACTAATCGGGTACCCAAACTTGTCGGGTAGTTTACTTTGGGCACCCAAAATTCTGCTGCAAAAATCAGCAACGGGAACAAGAGTGCCAAAGCTGTGAGAGTGATTAATCTCTCAAGAACAGAATCTCCAGAATTTCCATTCAAGAGTTTGTGATTTATCTCTTCCTTAGTCTTCCTTGCTCAACGGGAGCAAGAGCGCCACAGCTTCAGAACGATCCAGAAGTTCTGCAGAAACAAAAGTTAAGGCTCGAGATTTAGCATGGGGAAGAATAAGAGGAATACAATAAAAAATGTCCAACCTAGGTCAAAATATCGGGTACCGAACCCAATCGGGTAACATATTGAGAACCTGACACCAACCCGACAAACAAAATTCGGGTTTTCGGATAAACCTGAACCCGATTTTTTTTAAAATACCCGATCAGGTTGGGTAACCGAAACCCGATAACCGATGTCCACCTCTACTTGTATGTACAACATGTAAAAATAAATAAATATATATTTCGTGTTTACACTTTGCTAAAACCTCCAAACCCATAATCCCTATATTTTTATTTTTTATAATTCATTACCCATTAGGAAATATGGTTATTCCTTTTCTCCTATTTTGATGTAGTGTTCACAAATGTTTATTCAAAGCATTTTTATGAAGTTCAAAAAAAACTGTTGTCTTTGATATTAAAATAGAAAACAAATTAAAGTGCCAAAAAATTATCACCGGACAACTTAAAGCAGTCAGAAGCACGACATAACTTATTTCTTTTCTTCTGACGGTTACCTACTTTTTATTGTAGAGAAACAATAACAGAATCAAGAAAATTATACATCCAATGTGTTTTTTTTGTTCTGAAACAACATATAATCAATTTTCAAAAGCATTTGCAAACATTGTAAAAGACATACATGACGAACTCACGCATATAGAATAATTGTATTATGAATTCACTCATGTACATTATTATGCATGAGGAAAAATGCAATTATATCCCATATGATTTGCATAAAAGAATATAACAGATGAAGTCTACATTATTTTTCAAACTAGATGGAGGAAGATGGGTGATCTATATGCATTTCGCCCTTTATTTAAATGATAGTATTTAGTTTCTCACCAAGTAAAGGAGTTCAAGTCGTTGACACAAGGAATGGCAATTGAACCGGATGCAATTGGATGAAGTTGGAACTGTTACTTGCTTGGCAGTTGTACCAGTAACCTGCAGAGGATGTAGCTTCTTGAAGGCTTTATAAGGAGATCAATGCTCTGACTCGAAGACAATTGAGAGTATTCATTCATTCTGAAAAGCATGTTTCTTCATCCAAGCAAGGCAGAGAGTTGAGATAGTATGCAACAGATTGTTCATTGAAAATCATAGTTGTAAGAAATCTTTGTGAATTCTTTAGAAAACCAGATTGTTGGTATCTCAAATGAGGACCAATAATATTGTCTCCGTGGATGTAGATCGTTAGTGATCGAACCACGTAAGGCTCTTGTGTTCTTGCATTCTTTTTCGATTTTATTCCTTTATTATTTACGCTCAATCCAACTATGTATATTTTGAAAAATTTTATGCATGTACTAGTTCTAATAAAAATAGAGCTTAGTGCATGTGCTATAAGAACAAATATACGGAGCAGTAAGATCTTGAGTTGAAATACAAGTTGTTGATCTTATCTCATCTAGTGAGTCGAATTGGATGTGATAATTCACAACACCTTCTTAAAGATGCAATCATCAAGATACAATCAAGGGTTCAAATTTGTGTTGGTTCCAGATGATTTATGGAGTGAAAAACATAATATTTGAGATATATTTTCTCTGTCTTTAAGATTCGACTCTCAAGGAAGCAAAGTTATCAATGACTGCAAGAAGTGCGTAAGTTTCATCAGTCATGAAATCCTCTAAAACGTTTTATTTCAAGCTTTATCAAATGTTGATTGCTTGAGATGGATGGAGCAAAAATGTTCTTTCAACTGGAGGAACAAAAGAATTCGCAATATATGATGGACAAAGATTACAAAGAAATGGAAAGGTTTGCCTTTGGAAACCAAGATACTTGGAAGTTGCTAGGGAAATTCATAGACCAGGGCAAAAGTTATTACGAAATTAGTACCCGACTAAGGTTAATCCAACGACACAAACTGTTTGGGGGCTTAAGACGTGAATCTTATGGCCCCAAATGTTTTGGGGCAGTTGATATGGCCTCAAGGCAATACCCTTGTGATACCCAAAAATTAATTGTATTAATCCCAGAGTGATTATGATCCTTAATTGATTTTTAATTGTGATAATTATGAGATAATTACGGTGTTGAGACTCCCGAGGATTTTAATTCGATATCGGGGTTTTTGGATCCAAGGGTGGAGATTTATTCTCATTGAGGTGTTAAACCTTGGAATTGTGTTATTAGTGGGATCTAGAGTATGTGGAGCTTTGGATTGAGGTTGTGATGTAATTGAGTGAGTGAGAGATAGTTATTGAACACATATGATTTTAATGAGTCGGGCTTGGTAGTATATATAACAAGTGGACTCGGTGTTCAGTTATTGTTTTTGTTCTCTCCCTCTCGTCTCTGTGATGACCAGGGATTATAGGTGTTAATCCCGTAGTATTAATAATCCCTAAAGTGGTTTTACGTGGCGATTTGGGATTTAATCGAGGTGTTGGGCCTTCTGGGCTCGTTTATTTGGGTAGTTGGGATCGTTGGATCCAGAGGTTGAGATTGTATTCACATTACGGTGTAAAACCTAAGAGTTGGGTTTTTGATGTGTCTCGGAATCTCGGGTGCTGTGTGAGCACCGGTAGGGGATTTTGGAGTTAGAGAGAGAGTTTTTGAAAACAGATGATTTTTAAGGAATCATGATGTATTTGTGGGGCTATTAATTTTTCGGGGTATTTTTGCTATAAATACCATTTGAACCCAAGATTTTAAGAGAATTTCATTTAAGCCCCAAAGTTTTCCTCCCTCTCTCTCCCGCGCGATTCCCGTCTGCTACAGGACCCCCGCCGTTTCAGGCGCTCCGCCAGCCGCCGTCCGGCCGCCGATCGGCGCGTGCGACCTACCCACGGCTTCGTCTCGACGAGGCGCTTCTTTCCCCTCCATCAATTCGAGGTTCCGTCGCGTGTGGAAGTCGGATTTTGCTGGTAAGCGTCGATCCCCAATTTCTAGGGTTCTTCGATTTTAGTTTGATTTTGCTTCCGATTTCGTATGGATAGCCTCCCTTACCCCTTTTGCATCCCTCTCATGTTATTCCCTACTAAATTCGGTGGTTTTGGTTCGAAATTATTTTCGAAAATTGTAGGGTTTGATTTCGATTTTTTGGGGGTTTTTGGCAGGGGTATTATTTCGTGCAATTGATCGATTATTGCATGTTTTAAGAGTATTATGATGCTTGATTGAGATTGAATTGAGAAGCTTTGGTTCGAATTTGAAGGATTTTAAGGGTTTGAATTTAAGGGCTTGTTTGGATTCGAAATTATGGGGGTTGAGTTCGAAAATGGGGAGTTTTTGTCAAGGGATGTTGATTCTTGCTTGGATAGCTTAATTGACATTTTAGATGAATTATGGTATTTTATTGGGTTCGATATTGTGAGATTAAGGTTCGATTTTTGTAGGGCATTCTTGAACAAATTTCGATTGTCTCATTTATTCCTTCCCTGCATGTACCCTGCCCCGGGTCTTTTAAGAGGATAATTGTCGTGTATTGACAATGTTGTGAGGGATATGGGTGTGCTTGAGCATAGGTTACATGTTCGTAAATAATGGTGAATTGTTTATCGTGTTAGCACATCATTCCTCGGGGCATGGAACTCGAGCAAGGCTTGGCTCGGACTTCGGAGATTTAAGGTACGTGCGACGTACGAGCATTACTATATATATGTGAAATGCATAAGGTGTTTTTGATTGCATTGAATGTTTTGCGTATGGTTATACATACATGTTGATATAGCCAAGGAATGACCCAAATCTTGATATCGCCGCTTGTAGCGTGCGTGACACTAGAGTAGGATGACTCTTGTATGATATATGGGGTACTGGGTTTATATGACTATATTATGAGACATTTGAGATGTCTAGGTTTGTAAAATCATGTATTCTTCGTAAGACATTTGAGATGTCTAAGTTCGTAGAATCGTGTATTCATTATAAGACATTTGAGATGTCTAGGTTTGTAGACTCATGTATTCATTATAAGACACTTGAGATGTCTAAGTATAATGAAGGATTGGTAAAATAAATGCTAAGGCATTTGAGCTATCTGTGATTGATAGCAAGGTTGTGAAATCAGTATTAGATATTGTGATATCTGTAATTGCATGTTTAATGAATTTGTAATCACTATATGTTGATATTCGAGGATCAGGCATGCGATGTGTAAATCAATGTGTTGATTTACTGATTTATGAGATTTGATGAGTTTGATGTTGTGAGAACAGGGACAGTACACGGAATCCCGGATGAGGATGTTGCCATCCAGGGAGTATCATTTAAATTCATTAGCATTTACCTTTGTTGTAAATTATGAATTTCATTATTATGATTATGGGATTTTGTGTATTGGTATGCTCACCCCGTTGGGGGCTGTCTCTGTTGGGACAGGTGGACAGGTACATCGATGGCTATGGAGCTGAGCTCGAGCTGTTGATTTGAGGTACTCCCAGGATCGTGGTACCAGGGCTTGATGGAGCACGGTATCGTATAGAGTACCTATATATACGCCTGAGGATTTATACATATTCATATTCATGATGCTCGCATGTGAGCACGATTATACTTGTATATGGATTGTATATAAAGGCATGAGCCTTTCTCTCTTTCATTTAAGGTTGCATGCAATTAGGTTGAATTGCTAGAATGATATGAGAGTCATTGGTGTATTATGTGGTGTTGGAACCCACTTTTGTTGACATATGTGTGGTGTCTTCCCTGGCTGGGAATCTACTTGTATTACTGCTTTCTGTTGAGTATTATGTGTTCCCTGGCCGGGAATTTTGTTATGTGTTGTACTCTGTTTTGGGATAGCTCTATTTATGGGGAGACTCTGCCCAAATTTTTGTAAAAGTTTACAATGTGAAAAGTGGCACCAAGGGGTTGGTAAAGGGCAAACATATGAGTCTTTTATTGACAGGCAATGATTAAGTATCATCAGAGCTTCCCGATTGACATTTTATAGAAAGCATGTACCACACATAGTGGTTAATACACTAATCAAGGTTTTAAGGGCTTGGGGTCCTTACATTAGTGGTATCAGAGCAGTGGTTGCTCATTGGGGCTGTTAAGGGCCTAGGAAGTTATTGATAGCACATATTTATGCATGATGGCATTAATGTTGTATGACATAACACATTGTTTATGTGCTCTTATGATATGAAAAGTGGTATTGCTAACCATTGTGGTTGCAGGAATCGTGTGGAACACGATAGGATGACATTTATGGGGATGTCTGGCACTCCGTGTGTTATGTGCCAAGGAAGCTGGTTTTAAGAAAATCAGATAAAGGGATATTTCCGAGGTAACATGTATTTTACGTTGTCTTGTTGACACATGATGAATGCAAAGTGGTGCATTGAGGTTATGATATATGTTATTGTGCATTGTTTTTGCATATGCATGTCTTGAGTCAAAGTTATCTTAGTAAGGATTTTAATGGCTTATGCTAAAGTCCATATGAAGCGATGAAGAGTCCCGCTTATATGGAGTAGCAACGCTAAAGTCCATTGGAAGCGATGAAGAGTTCCGCTTACATGGAGTAGCAACGCTAAAGTCCAGTGGAAGCGAGGAAGAATTCCGCTTTCCTGGAGTAGCAAGAAGCATTAAAATGTACTAATGATAAGGGCTCAGGATGAAATAAGGATTTAAAGAAGGATATCATGACATTTATTTGTGAAACCATACATTCTCATAATGTGTTTTTATTATGAATTGAATGTGGATGCATAGCGTATATGGCTATTGTTGTTAACCCTGATGGTTGCAGGTTACAGGAAATATGGAGTATAAAAAGGAATGATGATTATACATTCCAGGAGTCCTGCTTATGACAGTGAGAATTTTTATACTTACGCTTGACCGCTAAAAATGTGGAGCGGGCGGGGATGCTCGCTTGCACATGGAGGCGGGGTATTTCCATACGAAGCGAGGATGATATACCGCTTGTATGAAGAAGCTTATGCTTGTACCGCTAAAAATGTGGAGCGGGCGGGGATGCTCGCTTGCACATGGAGGCGGGGTATGCCATACGAAGCGAGGATGAGATACCGCTTGTATGAAGAAGCGAGGATGAGATGCCGCTTGTTAGGATGATGATTCATTCCTATGTGATGACACGGATGATAGCGGTGAT
This sequence comes from Haberlea rhodopensis, assembly GCA_907163345.1. Classification (NCBI taxonomy): domain Eukaryota; kingdom Viridiplantae; phylum Streptophyta; class Magnoliopsida; order Lamiales; family Gesneriaceae; genus Haberlea; species Haberlea rhodopensis. The sequence goes on from CAJQUN010000077.1 coordinate 805,130, forward strand.
GTGTCCCGCTGTGTCGATTTATATTCATTTCTCTATGAGGACACGGTTTATAGCGATGGTTCATTCCGCTATATTTATTGGCGATGGTTCATTCCGCCAGGTGTATTTATAGCGACGGTTCATTCCGCTATATCTATTGGCGATGGTTCATTCCGCCAGGTGTATTGATAGCGATGGTTCATCCCGCTATATTTATTGGCGATGGTTCATTCCGCCAGGTGTATTGATAGCGATGCCTCTTTCCGCTACTATGTGGACGATGATTCATACTCAGGTATATAGCGAGGTTTCATGCCACTTATTATATGACGAGGTGTCATGCCGTCGATTCTATAGCGAGGGATTTTGCCGCTATGTACTCAGCACAGGATTTTGCCGCCTTCGAGCGATGGGTGCTGATTACGCACTATTATTGAGCGACGGAGACAGGTATGACGCTATATCACTAGCGATGAGGTATGAGATATTGCTATTTTATTAGCTTTATTGTAGCTGGCATGCATTGATATACATGTTTTATTATGCCTATTTTACTAGCATGATAGTGGATGACATACGCTGATGTACATGTATCGTCACTAGTTGACAATGTTTTAGATGCCATGAGTTGGCATGTGTCGTCACGGGATGACGATGACGATGGTGTAGGAGATGTCTTATTAGACATGCATCATCGTTACGATGATCGATGCGTTGAGTATACGTATTCAGTGGTATGCCTTGGGTGCCAGTACCGAGCACAAGGTGGTGTGTGCGACACCGATGGACGTGACCCTTATACCGAGCGGGTTGCTCGAGGAATGGATGGATGCGCTGTACATGGGATTGTACCGCAGCTTACGATTGGGGCGATCATATTACGAGTGGTGATACCCTAGAGGTATGCTCGTTGGAATGGCTTTTGGCCATGTTTTTGACGATAGGAGTAATCGTGGAGGAAATTACTCGCTTTCTGTCGATGTGACATGTGGTAGACATGATCACACCACCCTTGAGGGTGTAGGATGGGTCCTAAGGGAGTAGGATCAGGTTATGTTAAGTACATAGGGACATTGGGTTGTCCAGGGTGTATCGGCATTGAGGAATGTTGGATAAAGACCCATTACTCTATTGAGTTTTTCTCCCATAGTATGTTATACCATGTGGAAACGTCCGTCTAATTGGTAGGTTTGAGGTAAACCTAGAGAGGCAGCGACTGGTTTGTCTGCCGTGTATGTGCAGCACCATGATGGGCTTGCTAGAGCCGTTACACTGCTCGTTGGAACCAAGTTTGGCAAATCGTAAGGTGATGCGATGTGGATCGTGGTGGACTCTAGTAGTCACCACATCATTTGAGGTTGTGCGTGCCTCGCTGAAACGTGTATACGTTTATGTTTAATCTTGGAGACTTGTCTGGGACAGCTCAGGATGTTGGAGTACCAACAAGAGAGTCATCAGGTTGTTATTGACTCAATCTAAAGGAACCCGTGTATTGGGATACAATGGGTGTTATTGTATCCAGTTTTTCCGAACGATGGTTCGAGACTTGTGGATCTCGAGTTCGATGGCACTTCCCTTGCGAGGAAGGAGGTAGTATTATACCTATTTGGGAATCTTGAAAGATTCGTTAAGTTGGTGCAAGTGGTGTTGATTTTGGGAATCACACCGTGTATTATTAATCGTCGATTATCATCCTCCACTGAGTAAGGAATGACTCAGAATTGACGGTTGTGTTTGGGGCTTAGGGATATGTGGTAGATACCCGAGCCGAGTGCATTGAGTATGCATGTGATATCAGTGCTTAGGCAGGTATACCGGTGAGTATACGGATGTCAGTTATAGATTTCCTCTCTGTTAAGCGTAGAGTTATGCTATTTTTGGATGGTTAAATCTCTGATGAGAGATATGGAACACCTTGAGATTGGGAATCTCCATGGCACGATGTTTATGAGGGATAATCGTAAAGTTAGTTGACTCCCTTGAAGAGGGATTTTCTTGTGAGGATTAAGGTACTTCCCTTGTTGGTGTTTTCCTTCGAGTTATGCGACAGCCTTCCCAAGTTTGGATTGTTAAATCCGAGGATTTTCAAGGGATGGCAGGATTTCGGATTGGTTGAGTGTCGCTGACGACACAAGCGTTGAGGATGCAATGGGTTTATTGCATGCCCCTTAAGAATTTTAAACTCTGCGGAGTCTCGGTTGTTATTTATGATCAGAACGTGATTCTTGGAACATCCGGAGGTGGACATCTTGTGAGATGTCTTTTGTTTGAATTTGTGGCCGTGAGTTGCCCAAATTAAGTTGCAATGAGGCGACTACTCCTTCGATGGAGGAAGTTTGAAAGTGGAAACCAGGTTTGGTATGTGTACACCGTGGTTGTACTAGTGTTTCCCTCGTAACGATGTATGTTAGACATCGTGAGTCTTGATAGAGATGTCATGGAATGATATCTACGATAGAATCAGGAGCGATTCGAATCCTTACAGTTTCAGTTGACTAACTGCTTTTGGACTGTTAGCGTTGAGTTGTGCTGACGCTCTTTGACGTTATGATGGATTTGGAAGTCTATTCCACTCCAGAGTTTGACACGAGGTCAACGTTCTTACGGTTGAGGTGTCATTCAGGACGTGTTCGTACTGTTATATTAGATCGAAGGAGGACTGACCGATCTACGGTCGTAAGTATCAGTTGTTTCGCAGTCATGAGGCTGACTTTTGGGATGACCCGCATCGAGGTACGTTTTACCTCTTGGGTGATATGTTGGTTTTGGTATGTCGCTCTGTTTCAGAGTTAGATGAGAGGTAAGTATCCTCGCGTTTATTAATACGATTCTGATATGGTCAGGAATCGAGGTTATGGCTTCATGTTGTTGTGTAGCCTGGGTGTTACGTGATACACCAGTGCTAATTTCGAGGACGAAATTCTTTTAGTGGGGGATATTGTGATGACCAGGGATTATAGGTGTTAATCCCGTAGTATTAATAATCCCTAAAGTGGTTTTACGTGGCGATTTGGGATTTAATCGAGGTGTTGGGCCTTCTGGGCTCGTTTATTTGGGTAGTTGGGATCGTTGGATCCAGAGGTTGAGATTGTATTCACATTACGGTGTAAAACCTAAGAGTTGGGTTTTTGATGTGTCTCGGAATCTCGGGTGCTGTGTGAGCACCGGTAGGGGATTTTGGAGTTAGAGAGAGAGTTTTTGAAAACAGATGATTTTTAAGGAATCATGATGTATTTGTGGGGCTATTAATTTTTCGGGGTATTTTTGCTATAAATACCATTTGAACCCAAGATTTTAAGAGAATTTCATTTAAGCCCCAAAGTTTTCCTCCCTCTCTCTCCCGCGCGATTCCCGTCTGCTACAGGACCCCCGCCGTTTCAGGCGCTCCGCCAGCCGCCGTCCGGCCGCCGATCGGCGCGTGCGACCTACCCACGGCTTCGTCTCGACGAGGCGCTTCTTTCCCCTCCATCAATTCGAGGTTTCGTCGCGTGTGGAAGTCGGATTTTGCTGGTAAGCGTCGATCCCCAATTTCTAGGGTTCTTCGATTTTAGTTTGATTTTGCTTCCGATTTCGTATGGATAGCCTCCCTTACCCCTTTTGCATCCCTCTCATGTTATTCCCTACTAAATTCGGTGGTTTTGGTTCGAAATTATTTTCGAAAATTGTAGGGTTTGATTTCGATTTTTTGGGGGTTTTTGGCAGGGGTATTATTTCGTGCAATTGATCGATTATTGCATGTTTTAAGAGTATTATGATGCTTGATTGAGATTGAATTGAGAAGCTTTGGTTCGAATTTGAAGGATTTTAAGGGTTTGAATTTAAGGGCTTGTTTGGATTCGAAATTATGGGGGTTGAGTTCGAAAATGGGGAGTTTTTGTCAAGGGATGTTGATTCTTGCTTGGATAGCTTAATTGACATTTTAGATGAATTATGGTATTTTATTGGGTTCGATATTGTGAGATTAAGGTTCGATTTTTGTAGGGCATTCTTGAACAAATTTCGATTGTCTCATTTATTCCTTCCCTGCATGTACCCTGCCCCGGGTCTTTTAAGAGGATAATTGTCGTGTATTGACAATGTTGTGAGGGATATGGGTGTGCTTGAGCATAGGTTACATGTTCGTAAATAATGGTGAATTGTTTATCGTGTTAGCACATCATTCCTCGGGGCATGGAACTCGAGCAAGGCTTGGCTCGGACTTCGGAGATTTAAGGTACGTGCGACGTACGAGCATTACTATATATATGTGAAATGCATAAGGTGTTTTTGATTGCATTGAATGTTTTGCGTATGGTTATACATACATGTTGATATAGCCAAGGAATGACCCAAATCTTGATATCGCCGCTTGTAGCGTGCGTGACACTAGAGTAGGATGACTCTTGTATGATATATGGGGTACTGGATTTATATGACTATATTATGAGACATTTGAGATGTCTAGGTTTGTAAAATCATGTATTCTTCGTAAGACATTTGAGATGTCTAAGTTCGTAGAATCGTGTATTCATTATAAGACATTTGAGATGTCTAGGTTTGTAGACTCATGTATTCATTATAAGACACTTGAGATGTCTAAGTATAATGAAGGATTGGTAAAATAAATGCTAAGGCATTTGAGCTATCTGTGATTGATAGCAAGGTTGTGAAATCAGTATTAGATATTGTGATATCTGTAATTGCATGTTTAATGAATTTGTAATCACTATATGTTGATATTCGAGGATCAGGCATGCGATGTGTAAATCAATGTGTTGATTTACTGATTTATGAGATTTGATGAGTTTGATGTTGTGAGAACAGGGACAGTACACGGAATCCCGGATGAGGATGTTGCCATCCAGGGAGTATCATTTAAATTCATTAGCATTTACCTTTGTTGTAAATTATGAATTTCATTATTATGATTATGGGATTTTGTGTATTGGTATGCTCACCCCGTTGGGGGCTGTCTCTGTTGGGACAGGTGGACAGGTACATCGATGGCTATGGAGCTGAGCTCGAGCTGTTGATTTGAGGTACTCCCAGGATCGTGGTACCAGGGCTTGATGGAGCACGGTATCGTATAGAGTACCTATATATACGCCTGAGGATTTATACATATTCATATTCATGATGCTCGCATGTGAGCACGATTATACTTGTATATGGATTGTATATAAAGGCATGAGCCTTTCTCTCTTTCATTTAAGGTTGCATGCAATTAGGTTGAATTGCTAGAATGATATGAGAGTCATTGGTGTATTATGTGGGTGTTGGAACCCACTTTTGTTGACATATGTGTGGTGTCTTCCCTGGCTGGGAATCTACTTGTATTACTGCTTTCTGTTGAGTATTATGTGTTCCCTGGCCGGGAATTTTGTTATGTGTTGTACTCTGTTTTGGGATAGCTCTATTTATGGGGAGACTCTGCCCAAATTTTTGTAAAAGTTTACAATGTGAAAAGTGGCACCAAGGGGTTGGTAAAGGGCAAACATATGAGTCTTTTATTGACAGGCAATGATTAAGTATCATCAGAGCTTCCCGATTGACATTTTATAGAAAGCATGTACCACACATAGTGGTTAATACACTAATCAAGGTTTTAAGGGCTTGGGGTCCTTACAGTCTCTCTCTCTCCTCTCCCGCGATAATCTCCTTCCCTTTTCCCCCTTTCTCCTCCCATGGAAGAATCGAGCTAGGCTCAATCGCGGAGTGAGGTTTCTCGAAGATAATTGGGTAATGTTCTTCCCCTAACTTTTATCTTCGGGTTGGTAGTAATTTTGTTGAGTTTGGTTTTAGTTTTGAGTTTGGGGAAATTTTATAGATTTTGGAAAAATCTTGGTTCTTGTTTTAAAATGTATTTTAACCCTTGTTGAATGGTAGGTTGTTTATTTGTGGTTATAATTGAGTTGGAGGGAGTTGTGGTTGGTTGGTTGAGGTTTTGAAGCATTTTAAAAATGGCAATTTTTGAGTCTGTGCATCGATCGATCGATCGGTAGAGTTGTACCAATCGATCGGTGCAAATGCGTAGCGATGGAAGAATTTTCGATGTTTTACCGATCGGTCGGTAGAACCGACCGACCGATTGGTAGAGGCAAGCGATCGCTCGGTAGAGGCTACAGATCGATATGTGCAAAGCCGTAGCCAAATGTGATTTTTGGGGTTTTTACTGATTGATCGATAGGTCGACCGATCGATCGGTAGAAGGTGAATTTTGGAAAATTATTTTTGTGTTGTGTTTTCGACGTATGCTTTGCCAGAGTCTTTTAAACGATTAATCATCCTGATTTGATGGTGTAATGGGTATGTGATTGTGTGCACGTAATTAATTGTGAGCTATTAACTGTGTTTAGCAAGTAACTCACTGGATCTCGGGGCAAAGGCAAAGATTGGTTATGGCTATCGGAATATAAGGTATGTATGACGTACGAGCATAGTTAGATATATTATTGTCATGATTAATAAATGGTATATTATTGTTGTGCTAAAGAATATGTGTTATGAATTGTGGAAATATCGTTGTTGAACGAGTAATGAGTAATATGTTGTCGCTGTTGAGCTAGCATTGGTTATGATGCCGCCGCTGTTGAGCGTGCGAGAGGTTAGAGTACTGCCACTGTTGAGTGAACGATGTGATACGATAGGATGAAATTGTGATATACTTGATTTCTGTAAAGCATGATTGTAACGATTCAGCTATAACTGATTATGGAATGTGTGGTTTGAGCATGAATATAGTTAATCAATGTAATGATTAACTGATTTTGGATTTGATGATTTTGGTTTTGCGAGAACATGAACAGCATGTGAAATTCCTCACGGTAACGGTATATACATGAAGTATTTTCTGAATTCACAACTTTATATTCTGTAAATTATGAATTGTGTAATTTATGATATTGAGGTTGTGCTATTGGTATGCTCACCATGTGTGGGGGCTGTTTCTGTTGAAACATGTAGAACAGGTACATCATTGGCTTTAGGGATGAGTTCGAGCTACTGAATGAGGATACTCCTAGGAGCTGGGTATCGGTGTTGGTATGAACAAAACTTCTTATACAGTTGATACACAATTATAGGTTCAATGCTCGTCTGTGAGCATTTAGATATGTGTGTATGGTTTGTATACGAGTCATGTGATATCTCTTTTTATTTATGGTTTGCAATGCAATTTAATTTAGGAAATTGCATAATGAATTGAGAACATATTAGTGTGTTATGAGGTGTATGATTATGCTAGTTGGGCTATATTGAGAATTGAACATTAAGTGGATTAATGTCAAAAATTTTATAGATGGCATGTTAAGGTCACTGAAGCATGTACGAGAATTCCCTAATCTGGAAAAGTATGCACCATTATTTGTGATAATGCACTAATAGCTGGTTAAGGGTGTGTGGTCCTTACAACCCTAAAGCGAGGATCAACTTTCCCAAGTTATTATCGATTCATAATCTGGGAAAGACAAGTGGCTTTGCATATTGAAGATTAGCACACATGATATTAAAGAAAAATTTCCTCACATTGCTCCCAATCTCCTAATTCTCTAAGGGTGTGTTTGGCATGGGTACTAGCCGCCCTCTCGGGCTACACTTATACAGCCAGGCCAAACATACTCTCATTCGCCATGTATGATTGTTGACATTTATCATGTTGTATCCATTGTTTGGTTCGTTTTTAATAAACCATCCTAATCATGTCAATACATGATAGAGTGGTATTAAGGCTTGATTAATAAACCCATCAACTCCCTTGGGTTTAACAATCCTTAGTTGTACAGTAAGCATGATAATGTGTGCAAATACCAATAATGCTCTTTACTTCATTTGTATTGTTTTTATTTTATATTTTAAAATAAATTTGTAATATCTATTTTTTTATACAATTTATTTAATTCATTGTAATATTTTATTAATAATTAAAGTAATTAAATAAATTTAATTTTTTTAAATTTAATTCATAAATTGAATTAACTAAATAATTAATTAAAATACATATAAAATAAATATATAAATAAATTGTAGAATAAATATTTAAATAAATTACATTAATTATATTTAATATTTAATATCTAAATATATTATGGTCGTTTAATCGGCTATTTTCAATTCACCAATATTTTCAATTTAATATTATTGTCATTTTATGAATTAAATATTTAAATAACTTTGATTGGTTAGAAAATTATTTAATATATAAATATATAAAATTCTAAATAAATATCTGATAGAATATAAGAACTATTGTAAATAAAATTATTTGAATATTATAATGAATAATTGAAAATTCATTCAATGGTATTTCAGTCATTTTAGTACATATTTTTTACATATATACCATGTTTACTCAACTACATCAAACTCATTATTTTGTAATGTCTTACTAATCATATATACCAAACACGATATTATTAATCCATTACTTCAATAATCATATCTTTATCCAACAAATTATCTATCCATCATTTATCATATCACACCTACCAAACGCAGTCTAAACTCTTTATATCAATTTGAAAGCAAGAAGAAAGAAAATCGTCTAAATACTTGGCAATACAAGGCACAATGCTAGAAGCTATCAGAAGCAAAAATTGTATTGGTATAATTTTCCATAGCTCTGTTTTTATATAATGGCAGGTTCATCTTATAATTTGAATTATGATTATGAAATTGATCAATATCCAAATGAGGAAGAAATTACACCAAATATTTCATCATCAACTAGAAAAACTTCTAAAAAAGAACTAGTAATGTGTGTCAATTATTTGATGTCGAAAATATTGAGCGAAATGGTATAAGAAGAAAAGGTTATGTGTGGACAATATCAAGAAGAAAATAAGATTCTACTTCGACTTCTTTTACTCCATCTCTTTTACTGAGCTTCAAATATATTTAAACCAAGTAATTAATTTTAGTGAACAAGAATTAGAAACATTTGATGTTTTGACATGGTGGAAAGATAATGTTAAACTTTGGCCGGTGCTTTCAATAATAGCACGCGATCTACTAATGCACCGGATATCCACAGTTCTATCGGAGTCTTGTTTTAATGCTGGTGGAAGAGTTCTTGATGAAAAAGAGATAGAATGAAACCAAATACCGCAGAGATGTGTATTTTATCAAAAGATTGGTTGGATGCCGATAACCGATTATAAGATGTAGGAGGACGTGATGTATCTTCTGATGAAAATGAAGAAAGTTGACTGTTTTATGTTAATATTCGATGATTTGTTGATTTCTTATATATATATATATAGTGCATTGTGCAATACACCATACATACACAAGTATGGTGCAATACACCACACACATATAAAAATACACACACACACACTAACAACATAGAAACCATCGATGTTTCTCTCATATTCTTCTTCTTTCATTTCATCAACCCTCTTTGTTTTTCCTACTAATTTTTCTTCAAAGACCCATCAAAACACTTCAAAAATCACATGCAACAAGAGATTTGAGAAGCAACTAGCCATAACATTAGGAAGTTGGAAGTTTGTAGCAAAAAATTAAGGCAATTTCGAGTGACAGCAGTTTGTGGAAGGAATTTTGAGTTGGTGTTGATTTTGATTGGTGAATTGTGCATAATTCTTCAAGCTACAAGAAGTTATAACATCATTCTCGAGTTTTAACAACTTGAAGTTTAGTTTAAGGGTCGAATTATTGTGCAAGTAGATGGAAATCTTGTTGTAATAGACGATATGATGTAATATATGAATGTACAGCCTGTTGTTTTTAATTTTCGGGACTTTTGGACTTCAATAATAAAATAAAAGTGCTAGTATGTTAAGTTAGCTATGATTTGACAGTAAATTCACTCAGTTTTGAGTTGTTATGCATGCGTTATGCCAATTTTTTCATAAGGTGTACATCTATAACATGCATGTATGCGGGTGGAATATGCAGTGGGTTCTTCGATTTTCTGGGCATTTGTGGCTACAAATTTGGACTTAAGATCTGGATGAAAGTTTTAGTGCTATGGGTTTTCTTTAATTGAGCACTAAAATTGAACCTATTTCGAGTTCATATGAAAGGGTTATTCGATTTTTACTAAAAGGTGTACATTTTGTAAATGCATGTGAGGCGAATTCAGAAATCTGAAAGTGTTTGCTAATTATACGCCTTAAGATGAGTGAGTTAGCTTAAACACATATAAGATGAACTAGACACATGTCATTTGGTTAAGTTTTGGAAGAGTTATGTGTTTTTCGATGCATGATGGCTGAAATATAGAGTAGGCTTCAAACATTATCTTTGCAATGATTTTATTAATAGTTTTGGAATATTTGGATGATATTTGACCAAGTTCTTATTCCGAGGTCTATTTGAGGAAATACAAGTTATTGTACATTTAGCTTGGTTTGAGGTACATAGAAATCGATTCTATCACGATGCCTGACAAAGACATGTGATGATCCATGTGTATGATTTATTTGTCATTACTTGACTTATATGCGATTATTGGTGATATTGAGATGCATTTAACAGTTGGGTATCGATGTGCAAAATAAAGTAAAATGATCTTTTGTTAACACACAAAGATTTAGTTAGTCACATCAATCCCACTAGATATCATGTTGATCCTAGCGATTTTTTGATACATATATCATTCTTATTGATATATATATATGTATGTGGTTCGGGGATGATGGGCACATCGTTGGTGCAGTTCAGATAGTAACTATAGCGTTGAGTATGTCGCCATCGCCAAGACACGAGAAGATGTTGGGCACACCGCTGGCTTGACGGAGGGAGTCGTCGTAGCGCCGAGTATGTCACCATCCAATCTCGAGCTTTATATTGTCGATGATCATTCCCCGGACTCCTAAGATTTTGATATGAGATTATTGTACCAGTACATGCATAGCATTCATGTACGACAATCATCACATGGTATTTTGTTTAACTATCTTGATTATATCGGTTTTACGCACTAGGGTTACTGACCCATGTTGTGGGGGCTGCTATGTCTTTGTGTGTTGGCATGACATGTAATACAGGTGGACATATTTTCAGATGTTCGTGAGGAAGCATCTAGGCGTACCATAACTCAGTGAGAGCGAGCTACGGTTTGGATATTGTGGAGTTTGAGTCTAAGTACTTTTTTAGAGAGTTTTTAAAATTATGTCTATTTCACCGGAGTATGTCTGGGTAGATGTATTTTGAGTATTTAGTATCAGAGAGATTTTATACTGATTGTGTGGGAAATATATTTCTAGGTTTTGATGATAACAAACATCTAAGCGTCTACTGCATCCAAGAAGTATACTGGCGAGAAGTCTACGATTGACTCACAAAGATCTACCGGCAGAAATAGTCTACTGCTTCAACCATAGTCTACCGAATGCAAAGAGTAGAAGTAATCAAAGCCCAATGGTGAGTCCACTAGCAATACCTCTGGAAAAAACCAGCAGACGTTTGAGAAGACATCAGTCGACTTTAGTCTAGCAAACTAAGTCACTAAGGAAAAAGCAGCAGACGTAAGAGTGCAACAGGACAAAGAGCTTATCATTTTTGTTCTGACATCTAGTACAACATAGCGCCGCACTACCATATCAGCGTCACCAATCTCGTCAGAATAAACTAGCCGCTGGAAACGGGATTTGGAAAGAATACAAAAGGAATTTGGATGTAAATCAGCGTAAATCAGGAAGCTGATTTTACTCGGTTCTTTCAGACTTTTTAGTCTATAAATACGTCAACGAGCAGATTGAAGAAATCTATCTAAATCTTTGAATCTTCTGCACTCGTGTACAAGCAAAACACAAATCTTCAAAACAGTCAATGAAATATTCTGAAATTTTGCAGAGAAGTATCTGAGCCTTCAAAGAGATCTTGAAGATCTAAGTATTCAAGTCTACTGCTTAAGAACACTCACATATAAACATAGTTTTATATATTTTGAGAGAGTGTTGAGAAACTCATTGTAATACTCAGACGTTGTTCTGAAGTAATTTTGTAAGTTGTGATTCTGTGTTGCTAGGATGTGTGCCATTATCAAAGGGTTGGAGGTCAACTGGTCGGTACTTCTCTTCCAAGTATTGATAGAAATGATAGAATTGGTGACGGATCACTCCGGATTTGCGCTCCCATTAAGTTGCATTTTGGAGAAATTTGGTGTACCAGTAGGAACTTTCACTACCCTACATCCTCAAGGCTAATCAATGCCAAGTATATTATGATGCGCATACAACCATTGAGCGGGGAAGGAGCCCCATCTAAGAAGATTACTTGAGGATAATCAATGCCAAGTATATTATGATGCGCATACAACCATTGAGCGGGGAAGGAGCCCCATCTAAGAAGATTACTTGAGGATAATCAATGCCAAGTATATTATGATGCGCATACAACCAGTGAGCAGGCCCCATCTAAGAAGTTAACCACTAAAAAGAAAAAGACTCAAGTGGTGAGTGACTCTGAGCCATCAATTTTTGAATCTACTGAGTCTGCTCCTCCCCCCTACACAGAAAAAGACCAGAACAATCATGAGAAGGCCACTGACTTAATCAAAAACACCTCCAGTCACTGAGGTAAATGTTGCAGCCACAGTCGTCTCTGATGTTCCGATTTCATCTTTACCACCAATTACTGTTACTGAAGTCCTTGCATCAGAGATGGCTGAATCCATCTTGGATGAACCAGAGGCTTCAGAGGTTGAGCCTGCCGGATCTCTGAGAGCAATTTTCTCTATTTCAGATGTTCCTCCTACCGTGTGTGTAACGACATCCACTACCTCGGCTACTGTGTCCACTGATTTACTGGACATTTCTTCTGTGAATGTACTTGCCTTGCCGTAGTCTACCGGTGTAGAGAGTAGCATTGTTGAAACAGTACCAGAGTCTGCTGAAAGCTGTCCAGCTGTTGCCCTTACCGTTGTTGTCTCCACCATTGCACATGCCGCAGTGGTTCCTCTAAGTGCAATTATTCCCAGAGGACAGCTAGGGCCTTTTGTATTGAGTTTGAGGATGCCCAAGACTAGCTATACCTACTGCTTTCCTCTTTACACTCCCGCTGGGAAAGGGAATGATCAAATGGAAACATCAACTTCCGCGGTGGCCACAGAGATCAATCTGGTACTTGAAGAAGTTGAGACGCTTGTCCAAGAGCAAATGGAGATATTTGATAATTGGGTAAAGACTTGGATCAAGAATCGTCTCAACAACTTCAACAAATTTTTGAAGCAGGCCAGGAATGATGAAATTGACATCCTTGAGTTCCTTCAGACCACTGATGTTGAAGAGGGTCTACACCAACGAAAAGTCTACATCATCATGCATTATTTCAGCTGACTAGACAAATTGGTGACAAGGCATGAAGAGTTTGATCCAAATTCGGGCACAACTGGCCATGATGTAGCAGTTCTACACATTTTGGAAGCCCGTCTCAATCTTGCCAAAAAGGCTCTTCATGAACATCCACTAGTCGAGCTCCCTCAAGACCAAAAGCTTGCAGTAGTCCCAGCAGATCAAACCAAGTCTGCTGGTGAACTATCCCTTAAATCTTCTTACACACATTTTTCTCCTAGTTAGCATCCAACCCTACCAGATGTTGATTCCTTATACCTGGACACAGCCATTCAGTCGGTAGTGAATGAAGTCACTCCCGCTTAGAGGATGATGACTCTACTGATACAATGACTGTTTCCACTAATGCCTTAGCCATAATACCATCAACCATTTCTAACACTGAACCAACCCAATACTTGGTTGAACCCACTATAGCCCTATTCCTTTCCTCCCACTGATAGGACCCAACCAAATCACCACTGACCTAGCCATATTGCCACAACAATCCTCTCCTCACTCCCCACCTAATAATAGCCCCCTGCTGAGGTTCTGCCTACTTATAAATTCTTTTTTGAGGCTGCTGACCCAGAACCTGGTGTATCTGCTGCTGTCGTGCAATTCTCCGTACCTGCTGAGTCTGATATTGATGTTTTGTCTGTTGCTGTTATGACATAGCTGATGATCAACTGATCAATTTCTTGACTTTCCTAACCTGGAAGTTGAAGATATTTCACTATCTTTTACTGATCAGTTGTCTAATATGACAAAATATCATATACCACCTTGATAAAGAAGTCCAACAGCTTAAGCATGAAGAAATAGATGTGTTTTCCATCATCGGTAAGTACATCAAGCATGCCGACTTTCAATTCATGCAAATCAATTAGGATATCCAACATCTTTTATATATTCAAATTGGTGCGTATTTAATATGTAAAAAATGGTGAGTATTTTATAATTTTTAGTTCTAATATATGCACTTTCCTTCTCGAAAGTTGCCTTTCTCAGGTTAAAAAATGTTGGTTTTTTTTAATTGCAATAATTAACTGAAAACGGTTCTCAACCATTACACATTATATCTTATATGAGTTTTTGTTTCATAATTTGTTTATGTTTTTATTTATGTTCATTTAATTTATCTTACATTTGTTCTGTTACAGATATATTTATACGAGATTTAAGATCAACTTTAATCTTGATCCATTTTATAATCTCAATCAGCTTTGTTCACACTTTAGACAAAATGTAGACATATATATATATATATATATAAATATATATAAATATATATATATATATATATATATATATATATTTGCTACGTCTTTTGGGTAATTGACTTCAAGTTTGATTGAGTTCTTACTTCTTGTTTCATTTTTAATTAATGTTTACATATTGAGTAGACAACAATAACTAAACATTTAATTTCAATGGATTGTGATAGGCTATAAGGACCAAAGATGGAATCAAGTCGGAAAGTGTACACGCGTCAATCTTTTCCAATAGCTTCTCTTCGGGATATAGATGTTAGATTACACTTCGTTCGGTATATTATAGAGATGGGAGCTGTTTGAGTTGAAAAGATCAGCACAGAAGATAACATAGCGGACATGTGTACAAAGGTGCTTACATCTCGGAAGTTTGATCAATGCTCCAGGCTGATTAAAGTAACAAGTGATCAAGAGCCTTAGTACAAGGCAGGTTGAGACAATACTTGCTTGGCAGTTGTTACCAGTAACCTGCAGAGGTTGTAGCTTCTTGAAGGCCTTATAAGGAGATCAATGCTCTGACTTGAAGACAATCGAGAGTATTCATTCATTCTAAAAAGCAAGTTTCTTCATCCAAGCAAGGTAGAGAGTTGAGATAGTGTGCAAAAGATTGTTCATTGAAAATCATAGTAGTAAGAAATCTTTGTGAATTCTTTGGAAAACCAGATTGTTGGTATCTCAAATGGTGATCAATAATATTATCTCCGTGGATGTAGATCGTTAGTGATTGAACCACGTAAGGCTCTTGTGTTCTTGCATTCTTTTTCGATTTTATTCCTTTATTATTTATGCTCAATCCAACTTTGTATATTTTGAAAATCTTTATGCATGTACTGGTTCTAATAAAAATAAAGCTTAGTACATGTGCTATAATAACAAATATACGGAGTAGTAAGATCTTGAGTTGAAATACAAGTTGTTGATATTATATCACCTAGTGAATCGAATTGGATGTGATAATTCACAACACCTTCTTCAAGATGCAATCATCAAGATACAATCGAGGGTTCAAATTTGTGTTGATTCTAGATGATTAATGGAGTGAAAAGCATAATATTTGAGATATAGTTTCTCTGCCTTTAAGATTCGGCTCTCAAGTTAGCAGAGTTATCAATGACTACAAGAAGTGCGTAAGTTTCACCAGTCATGAAATCCTCTAAAACGTATTATTTCAAGCTTTATCAAATGCTGATTGCTTGAGATGGATGGAGCAAAAATATTCTTTCAAGTGGAGGAACAAAAGAATTCGCAATATATGATGGACAAAGAGATTGCAAAGAAATGGAAAGATTTGTCTTTGGAAGCCAAGATACTTGGAAGTTGTTAGGGAAATTCATAGACCAGGGCAAAAGTTATTATGGCAATTAGTACCCGACTAAGGTTAATCCAACGATACAAATTGTTTTGGGACTTAAGACGTGAATCCTATGGCCCCAATTGTTTTGGGGCAATTGATATGGCCTCAGGGCAATACCATAAAGCGAGGATCAACTTTCCCAAGTTATTATCGAATTCATAATCTAAGAAAGACAAGTGGTCTTGCATATTGAAGATTAGCACACATGATATTAAAGATAAAATTTCCTCACAATGCTATCAATCTCTAAGCTCTCTATTCTCTAAGCTCTTTATATCAATTTGAAAGCAAGAAGAAAGAAAATCATCTAAATACTTGGCAATATAAGGCACAATGCCAGAAGCTATCAGAAGAAAAAATTTGGTAACATTTATTTTTGTTGTATTGGTATAATTTTACATATCTCTATTTTTATATAATGGCTGGTGGTGTGCGCTTATCGTGTACGCCCAAATTAAACCACTCAATCCTCAAGATTGATAACAACAATGTAGTAGTGTGAGTAGGGATCGATCCCACGAGGAGGTGTGAATTCTTGTGTTAATAAAAAGCAAAACAAAACAATAAATTACAGATGGGGTTGTGAGTGAATTATACTAATTAAAATTAAAAACTAACGATTAAACTAATGAAAGCGATTCTTGGTATCAGTCGACTCTTCCTTGGAATTACCATCTATTTCATCGATTCACAAAAGACTCAATTTTTCATATGAATATTCATCGTTGGACGTTTAATCCAATAATCAAAGTCCAATCTCACCTTACGTTTAGTTAAGTAGTCTAAGCGCTCTAGTTTAACCCTTATCAAACAATCAATCAAAATACAAGCGATTAAGATTTAAATCGATGATAGCATATGAACTAGTGAGATCGATGAAGCTAAACAACACAATCCAAGCGTCTATGTTTAATATAGTCAATTGTTTTTCCTAATAATTTAACAAACTCACAACCGGAATTTTATCAATCTTAGTTGCTTCATAAATTAGAGGGATCAAACGATTCCGTATTTGATATCTAATTTAGCATTAGATTCATGCAAGTTATTAGGTTGTCAATCCAATAAACAAACACAACAATCATGGCAATAAAAATCAGAAAAACTCTTGATACTCAATAAAATTGATAATAAAACATAAGAATCTCCCCAAGATAAATAAAATCCAAGGATTCGTCTTCCTCAACCAAGAATTAAAAACTAGCTAGACATAATCTAAGATAAAGCAATAAATAAAAACAAAGGAAAGAAAACTAATCAAATCTCCGCTCGTCGAGATCGTCAATCCCGCCTTCGTTTCGATATTCGTAGCGTTCTTCAACAAAATTGAAAGGAAAATTATAAAAGTAGTCTAAACTATTCTACCTACTCTACCTAGATGGTTAAAAGGTCTCAATTTCGAGGGATATATGTAGGGGGGCTAATATGTAGGTTAGAACCCTTCTAGGATGGAAAGAAATCAAATTTCCATAATTTTCTGGACTCTGCTGGCGATCGATCGCGGCTGGTGAGGCTGGCTGGCGATCAATCGCCAGCCTCCACTGTTTTTATTTTCCAGCAGCCTCTCTCGGCGATCGATCGCGGACATTTGGCGATCGATCGCCGAGCCTTAAATTTTATGGCGAGTTTCGTATTTTGGCCATAACTTTCTCATACAAACTCCAAATTTGACGAATCAGCTCTCCACTCGAAGATAACTAAAAGTTCTACAACTTTTCTATGGACCACATTTCCAAAACTTGGCTTGAACATATATAAATTGGAGGAAAAATGAGCGACATGTGTCTTAGATTCAGGTTTTTTCCTTTTTTCTTCAACTTTATTCATTCTTTCATCATTTTAGCTTGATTTCTTCACATTTTCCTACATTTACACAAATATACGATTATGTAGCATATGTATCAATTTATCCATCAAAATATACCAAATCGTAGACAATTAAGCGCAATTGATGTGTCTATTTCTAGTCACATCAGCTGGTTCATCTTATAATTTGAATTATGATGATGAAATTGATCAATATCCAAATGAGGAAGAAATTACACCAAATATTTCATAATCAAATAGAAAAACTTCTAAAAAAGAACTAATAATGTGTGTCAATTATTTGATGTCGAAAATATTGAGTGAAATGGTACAAGAAGAAAAGGTTATGTGTGGACAATATCAAGTAGAAAACAAAATTCTACTTCGATTTCTTTTACTGCATCTTCATTTACTGTGCTTTATATTTAAACCAAGTAATTAATTTTAGTGAACAAGAATTAGAACATTTGATGTTTTGGCATGGTGGAAATATAATGCTAAACTTTGGCCAGTGCTTTCAATAATAGCACGTGATCTACTAATGCATCCGATATCTCCATCAAGTCTTGTTTTAGTGCTGGTGGAAGAGTTTTTGATGAAAAAAGAAGTAGAATGAAACCAAATACCATAGAGATGTGTATTTTATCAGAAGATTAGTTGGATGTCGATAGCCGATTACAAGGTGTAGGAGGACGTGATGTATCTTCTGATGAAAATGAAGAAAGTCGATAGAGATATGTATTTCATCATAAGGTTAGTTGGATGCCGATAGCTGATTACAAGGTGTAGGAAGACGTGACGTATCTTCTGATAAAAATGAAGAAAGTTGATATATATATATATATATATATATATATATATATATATATATATATATATATATATATATATATATATATATATAGCATGGTGCAATACACCACACACACACACACACATAAGGCTCTTGTGTTCTTGCATTCTTTTTCGATTTTATTCCTTTATTATTTATGCTAAATCCAACTTTGTATATTTTCAAATTAGAGCTTAGTGCATGTGCGATAAGAACAAATACGGAGCAGTAAGATCTTGAGTTGAAATACAAGTTGTTGATCTTATGTCATCTAGTGAATCGAATTGGATGTGATAATTCACAACACCTTCTTCAAGATGCAATCATCAAGATACAATCGAGGGTTCAAATTTGTATTGATTCAAGATGATTAATGGAGTGAAAAGCATAATTTTTGAGATATAGTTTCTCTGCCTTTAAGATTCGGCTTTCAAGGAAGCAAAGTTATCAATGACTGCAAGAAGTGCGTAAGTTTCATCAGCCATGAAATCCTCTAAAACTTATTATTTCAAGCTTTATCAAATGCTGATTGCTTGAGATCGATGGAGCAAAAATATTCTTTCAAGTGGAGGAACAAAAGAATTCGCACTATATGATGGACATAGAGATTGAAAAGAAATGGAAAGGTTTGCCTTTGGCAGACAAGATACTTGGAAGTTGTTAGGGAAATTCACAAACTAGGGCAAAAGTTATTGTGGCAATTAGTACCCGACTAAGGTTAATCCAACGATACAAACTGTTTCAGGACTTAAGACTAAATCCTATGGCCCCAATTGTTTTCGGGCAGTTGATATGGCCTCAGGGCAATACCGTTATCGAATTCATAATCTTTGAAAGACAACTGGCCTTGCATATTGAAGATTAGCACACTTGATATTAAAGATAAAATTTCCTCACATTACTATCAATCTCTAAGCTCTTTATATCAATTTGAAAGCAACAAGAAAGGAAATCGTCTAAATACTTGGCAATACAAGACACAATGCTAGAAGCTATCAGAAGAAAAAATTTGGTAACTTTATTTTTATTGTATTGGTATAATTTTATATAACTCTGTTTTTATATAATGGCAAGTTCATCTTATAATTCGAATTATGATGATGAAATTGATCAATATCCAAATGAGGAAGAAATTACACAAAATATTTCATCATCAACTAGAAAAACTTCTAAAAATGAAATTGTAATGTGTGTCAATTATTTGATGTCGAAAATATTGAGGGAAATGGTATAAGAAGAAAAGGTTCTGTGTGGACAATATCAAGAAGAAAATAAGATTCTACTTCGACTTCTTCTACTCCATCTTCATTACTGAGCTTCAAATATATTTAAACCAATTAATTAATTTTAGTGAACAAGAATTAGAAACATTTGATATTTTGACATGGTGGAAATATAATGCTAAACTTTAGCCAATGCTTTCAATAATAGCACGTGATCTACTAATGCATCCGATATCCACAGTTCCATCGGAGTCTTGTTTTAGTGCTGGTGGAAGAGTTCTTGATGAAAAAAGAAGTAGAATGAAACTAAATACCATAGAGATGTGTATTTTATCAGAAGATTAGTTGGACGTCGATAGCCGATTACAAGGTGTAGGAGGACGTGATGTATCTTCTCATGAAAATGAAGAAAGTTGATAGAGATGTATATTTTATCAGAAGATTAGTTGGATGCCGATAGTCGATTACAAGGTATAGGAAGACGTGATGTATCTTCTGATAAAAATGAAAAAAAGTTGACATATATATATGTATATATATATATATATATATATATATATATATATATATATATATATATAGTCCATGGTGCAATACACCGTACACAGACAAGCATGGTGCAATACACCACACACGTATAAAAACACACAAACACACACTAACAACATAGAAACCATCAATGCTTCTCCCATCTTCTTCTTCTTTCATTTCATTAACCCTCTTTGTTTTTCCTACTAATTTTCTTTAAAGACCAATCAAAACACTTCAAATGTCACATGCAAGAAGAGATTTAAGAAGCAACTAATCATAACATTAGGAAGTTGGAAGTTTGTATAAAAAACTTGAGGCAATTTAGAGTGGCAACAGTTTGTGGAAGGAGTTTCGAGTTGGCGTCGATTTTAATTGATGAATTGTGCATCAATCTACAAGAAGTTATAACATCATTCTTGAGTTTTAACAACTTGGAATTTTGTTTAAGGATCGAATTATTGTGCAATTAGATGGAAATCTTGTTGTAATAGATGATATGATGTAATATGTGAATGTACAGCCTGTTGTGTATAATTTTTGGGACTTTTAGACTTCAAATTTTATAATAATGTCTAAATAAAAGTTGTAGATGCTAAGTTAGCTTCGATTTGGCAATAAATTCACTCAGTTTCGAGTTGCTATGCTTGCGTTATACCTATTTTTTCATAAGGTGTACAATCTATAACATACATGTATGCGGGTGGAACATACAATTGGTTCTTCGATTTTCTGGGCATTGGTGGCTACAAATTTGGACTTAAGATCTGGATGAAAGTTTTATAGCTATGAGTTTCTTTAATTGGGCACCAGAATGAACCCATTTGGAGTTCATATGAAAGGGTTATTCAATTTTTACTAAAAGATGTACATTTTGGAAATGCATGTGGGGCGAATTCAGAAATCTGAAAGTATTTGCTAATTATACGCCTTAATATTGGTGAGTTAGCTTAAACACATATAAGATGAACTAGACCTATGTCATTTGGTTAAGTTTTGCAAGAGTTATGGGTCTATTTTGGATGCATGATGGCTAAAATCTAGAGTAGGCTTTAAACATGATCTTTGGAATAATTTTAAATAGTTTTGTAATACTTGATGATATTTGACCAACGAGGTCGATTTGAGGAAATACAAGTTATTGTACATTTAGCTTGGTTTGAGGTACATATAAATGGGTTCTATCACGATGTCTGATAAAGACATATGATGATCCCAGTGTATGATTTATTTTCATTACTTGACTAATGTGTGAGAATTGGTGATATTGAGATGCATTTACCAGTTGGGTATCGATGTGCAAAATAAAATGATATCATTATTTTTTGTTAACACACAAAGATTTAGTTAGTCACATCAATCCCACTAGATATCATGTTGATCATATCGATTTTTTGATACATATATCATTCTTATTGATATATATATGTATGTTGTTCTGGGAGATGATGGGCACATCGCTGGTGCAATTTAGATAGTAACTGTAGCGTCGAGTATGTCGCCATCGCGAAGACACGAGAAGATGTTGGGCACACCGTTGGCTCGACGGAGGGAGTCGTCGTAGCGCCGAGTATGTCACCATCCTACCTCGAGCTTTATATTGTCGATGATCATTCCTCGGACTCCTGAGATTTTGATATGAGATTATTGTACCAGTACACACAAAGCATTCATGCACGACAATCATTACATGGTATTTTGTTTAACTATCTTGATTTTATCAATTTTACGCACTATGTTTACTGACCCATGTTGTTGGGGCTGTTATGTCTTTGTGTGTGGGCATGACAAGTAATACATGTGGACATATTTCAGATGTTCATGAGGAAGCATCTGGAAGTACCAGAACTCAGTGAGAGCGAGCTAAGGTTTGGATATTGTGGAGTTTGAGTCTAAGTACTTTTTTAGAGAGTTTTTAAAATTATGTCTATTTCACCGGGGTATGCCCGTGTAGATGTATTTTGTGTATTTAGTATCTGAGAGATTTTATATTGTTTGTGTTGGAAACATATTTCTAGGTTTTAGTGATAACAAACATCTACCGCTTGAAGCGTCTACTGCATCAAAGAAGTCTACTGACTAGAAGTCTACCGACTGACTCGACAAAAATCTACCGGAAGAAATAGTCTACTGCTTCAACCATAGTCTACCAGATGCAAGGAGTAGAAGTCTACCGGATGTAAAGAGTAGAAGTATTCGAAGCCCGCTGGTGGGTCCACTAGCAATACCTCTGGAAGAAACCAACAGACTTTTGAGAAGACGTCAATTGACTTTAGTTCAACAGACTAAGTCACTAAGGAAAAAGCAGCAGACGTAAGCGTGCAACAGAACAAAGAGCTTAACAGTTTTGTGCTGACATATAGTACAATAGTGCGACCGCACTACCATATCCGCGCCACCAATCTCATCAGAATAAACTAGCCGTTGTGAACGGGATTTGGAAAGAAGACAAAAGGAATTTGGACGTAAATCAGGATGCTGATTTTACTCGGTTCTTTCCAATTGAAAAATAGTTGTCGTTATACTTTTTAGTCTATAAATACGTCAACGAGCAGATTGAAGAAATCTCTCTAAATCTTTGAATCTTCTGCACTCGCGTACAAGCAAAACAAAAACCTTCAAAACATTCTCTGAAATATTCTGAAGTTTTGCAGAGCACTATCTGAGCCTACAAAGAGATCCTGAAGATCTAAGTATTCAAGTCTACTACTTAAGAACACTCACATATAAACAGAGTTTTATATATTTTGATAGAGTGTTGAGAAACTCGTTGTAATACACAGACGTTGTTCCGAAGTAATTTTTTAATAGTTGTGATTCTGTGTGGCTAGGATGTGTTCCATTATCAAAGGGTTGGAGGTCAACTGGTCAGTACTTATCTTCCGAGTATTGATAGAAATGATCAAATTAGTGAAGGATCACTCCGGATTTGCGCTCCCATTAAGTCGCAATTTGGAGAAATTGGGCGTACCAATAGGGACTGTCACTACCCTACATCCTCAAGGCTAATTAATGGCAAGTATATTATGATGCACATACAACCAGTGAGTGGGGAAAGGAGCCCCATCTAAGAAGATCACCGCTAAAAGGAAAGAGACTCAAGTGGTGAGTGACTCTAAGCCATCAATTTCTGAATCTGCTGAGTCTGCTCCTCCTCCCCTCCCCCCCGAAAAGACCAGAACAATCAGGAGAAGGCTAGTCACTTCATCAGAAACACCTTCAGTCACTGAGGTAACTATTGCAGCCACAACAGTCTCTGCTGTTCCGATTTCATCTTTACCACCAATGATTGTTACTGAAGTCCTTGCATCAGAGATGGCTGAATCCATCTTGGATGAACTAGAGGCTTCAGAGGTTGAGCCTACCAGATCTCTGAGAGCCATTTTCTCTATTTCAGATGTTCCTCCTACCGTGTGTGTAACAGTGTAAGGACCCTAATCCTTAAGTGCGGATCAAAGGCATAATTAGAGCTAATATAAATGATCAGAGTAAATTAATCGTGTTGAGGCTATGAGCCTAAAAGTTACATGCCAAAATGAGGACTATCAATGGATTAATTACATTCCCCATCAAAAGAATGTTATCAATTATAGTTTTACACTACTCCTAGAGTAGACACTATACAAAACAATCCTGTCCTTCATCTACCAAAAGTGCTCTTCAAGCTCACGGTCTCAACCCGTCTTAGCCCCCTTCATATCATGCCAAAAGTACCTACAAGGACAACCCCCAAACATGAGCAGTGATATCATTCATATACAACACAATATGAATATAAAGCGTAAATGCATAATCATAATAAAACACTTCCTGTTTTTCCCATGCATTTCAAACGCTTCCCGTTTGGTTGTCCCTGTACCATAACTCATGAGTATAATCAATAGATTATTTTTAATGGTCTACACATGTCATGACACAATACCATCTCATCAAAACCAAATACCGGTCACCAATCCCTAGTCTGTCCATCACAATGTATTTTAATGCCCCTCGCTTATTTACATATAGGCGGCATAGAATAACCTCGCTTCAATGGACATGCGGTACTCCCACCCCTCGCCTCACATTGAGCGGCAAATATCCTTTCCTCGCCCTATATGATAACCACGCTCAAATGTGACATGCGGCGCTCCCACCCCTCGCTTCACATTTAGCGGAACCAAAACAAATAGCGGCAAGCATTAAAATCATCAAGGGATGACCACGACTCATGGGATGTGCACCAATAATCATATGCATCTACAATCATCATGCATAATTCAACATGTATTTGCATCCACAATGCATAATCACATATATACTCGCATCCACAATGCATAAACAATGAGTATATTAGATACATGTACCGTTGGGTGCCCGTACGTCCTCTACGTACCTTTCCAAAAGTGGAATTGATATGGCTTCAGTTCCTTGGTTGCGTTGCTACCTGGGATGGTTCTACACAATCAAACAACCCCATATTAGAAGCCAAATAATAGTCAAATACCAAAAATTCGACAAAAGAAAGCATTTCTCAAAATTCCACAGTTGGCGATCGATCGCTTGGCTGAGGCGATCGATCGCCTCAATTTTTTCTTCGCGGCGATCGATCGCGCCAAACATGGCGATCGATCGCCTAACCCTTGGATTGGCTACTGCCTCTCGGCGATCGGTCGCCTCATATCAGGCGATCGATCGCCTGTCCCGCAAATTTGGTACTGCCCATCGGCGATCGATCGCCCCATTTCAGGCGGTCGATCGCCTCGCACAGACTCGTGATTTTTCACCATTTTTGCATACCAAAACCTTCCAATCCATACCAACACTTAAACCATCAAACCAACAACATAAATAACCACATAAACCTTCAAAATACACCTCAAAACAAGCAATCCAACCCTCAACCAAAACCACAACAACCCAACACAAACCCATTTTAAAACCCTTCAAAACCAAACCAAACTTAAATAAAACCTTACAAAATCAACAATGAGGTATCATACCTCTTGGGACCTCAAATCTCCCAATAAACTCCACAAAACAAGATTTTTGGAAGGGCTTCTCTCCACCTTTATGCTCCAACTCGAAAATAAGGGGAAAGGGTTTGTGGGAAGTGATTTGGGGAAAGTGAGGGTAAAGGTAGGTTGGGGTTGGGGTATAAAAGGGGTTAATTAAAAGCATTTCACAAACCCATGGTGTATAAAACACCTCAACATGATATTTTCAAAAGCATTAATCTAAAATGCACCAAAATATCAATTAACTCATGCTTTCCAAATAATTGCTAATCATGGCAAATAAATCATGCTAAAAGAAATTTTCCCCAACATGCACCCTGAAATGCACTCCCGGGTCATCCTTTCCATGTGACCATGCATTTCCACACATTAAATAAATCCAGCACAAAATCAATTAATTACCACCATGATTAACCATATAAACACAATTAATGCTCAAATTGCAATTAATCATTTCGGGGATATCACAAACAGCGTCCACTGCCCCTGCTGATGTGTCCACTGATTTACTCGACATTTGTTCTTCGAATGTACTTGCCTTGCCATAGTCTACCAGTGTAGAGAGTAGCATTGTGGAAACAGTACCAGAGTCTGCTGAAAGATGTCCAACTATTTACCTTACCGTTGCTGTCTGCACCATTACACATGTTGTCGTAGTTCCTCTAAGTGCAATGATTCCTAGAGGACAGCTAGGGCCTTTTGTATTGAGTTTGAGCATGCCCAAGACCAGCTGTACCTACTGCTTTTGTGATGCCCGGAATATTTGATAATTATTCATTTGATCTAATTGTTGTATTTAAATAACATCTTAGGATTTAAATTATTGGGCATCAATTTTGGACCCGCGTTGGATAAATAATTCTTGGTTGAATTTATAATGTTAAATAAATTCAAGAAGATTCTTAAATTCTTGGAATGTCATATTTGGTCTGGGAATAGAATAAATAATTCCGGGTTGAACTTGTGATGCAAATTAAATTCCCAGGGTTTTCCTTGCAACAATATATGAGATTATTTAAACTAAAATAATAATTGAAGAGATGGGATTGAGTGGTGTTTACTTTAATCTAGGGTTTGAATAAACCACACAATCCTCCCTTTGCACACAATAAAAATAATCGACCTTGATTTTCATTCCCCCTCCTATCCGACTTCTCTTTCCTCATTCCCCTGCACACCGTTCGCTCCTCCTCGAGCTGGAGACGTCTTCGACGTGGTTTGAAGCCCGATTTTGCAGGTTGGTTTGGGTATGATGCTAAATGATTCCTTAGTTGCTTACTCTCTTGTCTTCCAAATTTTGTTCAATGTGTGGATCGATTTGGCTCGAGATTTGGGGAAATAAGGGGTGTCGATGATTATCTGCTGTCATCCATAAATCTTGCCACTTGTTGGCCGAATTTATGTTGCTGGAAGCTTGGGTGCGTGGCTGTGTGTGTTGAGCGATGTGCTGTGCGTGTGTTTTAGCATTGTGTGTGCGTGGTTGGTTCATTGTGTGTGTGCTGGAGTTTGAGCCGATGTGTGTGTGTGTGTGTATTGAGGTGTATATGTAATGTATATTCTTGTAGGTATGTATTCCAACGTGCATGGAGTGTGTAGGTGATGAATATATGAATTTATGAGTTACTGATGTTGATCAAAGTAGCTGCTGTTTGGGAGAGATATATATGTTGATGTATTGTGATTTTGTCCAGAAAATTAATCTTTAATTGGGTTGGTTTTATGTGAATTAGAAGTATTTTAGCTAGATTAAGCATTGGTAGATTATTATAAGATTTCCTCACTGTGATGTTGGTTCTCCACTGCTGGATTGATTGATCTAACAACTATTTGTGTTGAGGTCTTGGTAGAAAATAAAGTTGTTATGGTTCTGTTTGGTTGACATTTAAATTGACTATACTTTGTTCTTCAATTTTCATATTTCACCTCAATTCTGGCTAGTTCGATAATTAGGTTGTTGTGTGAAGTGTATATATGTGTTTATTGCTAATGACTTATATTTTTTCTTTTATTGCTCTGTATGTAAGTTTTATTGCTAATTATGTGAGTCAAGGAGTTCAAGTTCGAGTGGAAATTAGTTTCTAAATGGATAGGAAAGTTGAGTAAATCATATGAACAAGATGTGTTATGACATGAGACAGTTGAACATACCTTATTGAGCTAAATGATAGAATCTCCTCATAAAAGTGGAGTATTTAAATGTCAAATGTATGAATTAACTGTCTAAATGCTCGGAGTAGCATTGATTTCCTTGTTTATGTAATAAGGTTCATTTTATTGAGTTATAAATTGGGGATGTTGAATTGAAGTTGAGAAATATATATAAATGATATTAATTGTGTTGCAAATGAAATAATATTGAGTGATGACTTTGTTCAGATATTACAAGAGCATACAGACGTCGAGTGTGGCTTAATCATGTTGTCGACTATAATGTACGTAATAACGTATGAGCTGTTATGATGTCAAGTACTTATATTCATTATAATGTTTAAAAGTCATTGATAGAAGATATGAGTTGAGTTGATGATTGTAATTGTGAAAATGAAGTGAGGGGATATTTGAGTAAATATGAATGCCTTGGGCATGATGAGTACGAGAAGTGAATGATAATCATATTGAATAATGGACATGTTGGCATTGTAATAGTATTAGTTATGGATGTGTATATAATGAAGTATTGTTGAGTTATCGATTAATTCGGAAATGAATATTGTGTTATAAATGTTGCTAATGAGCTTGATAACTTGTGAAATTAGGAAGCATGTGAAGTGTGAGGAATCTTTTACTATGTCAAGAAACAAACAGGAAGTGTCTCTTTAAGATACCGTATCATTCCTTTACGATTATGAATTATGTTTTTGATAATATTTATGTTTATCCTGTTGGCACATGCTCATCCTGTGTGGGATTGTTTCTGTTGAAACCGGTAAAACAGGTACTACGTTGTTCATGAGGAGTAAGCGAGTCTCATTGGATAGCATAGTGCGTGGGGACATTGTACCAATATTGGTAAATGAGGGTATGCGATATACGCGAGTAGATTTATACTCATATTATTTGTTGCTCGTTTGTGAGCATTGTAATGCGTGTATATGCCTGTATAAATGTTGCAAAGCTTCCTTTTTTACTTAGTTGCTACATGTGCATACATTCGGAGGAGATCATGCTTAATCATTTGAATATAATGTGTATGGGGACGAGTATTAGCTAGTTACTGTATTTTGGTGGATTTTATTACTGGATTAGTGATGGATATTTGTGATGTTGTTGAGAATATTTATTATGGTGTTTTCGTATTTTTGGATAGTTCAATTTACGGGGAGACTCTGCCCAAATTTTTTATACAATCCATATTACAATTTTGGGATATGTTGGTGAAAATTTTAGAGTAAATCCATGTGGAGATGATTATACCATGCATTGCATATTTGATTTTTGCATTTTTATATATGCGTAACTCAATAGGACATTGTTGAGGAAATTCATCGAATAATATTTACTGAAGGTGACGTCATTAATGTCTGATTGTCATACTAATGGGTTGGGGTCTTACAGCTTTCCTCTTTACACCCTCGCTGGGAAAGGGAAAGATCAAATGGAAGCTTCAACTTCCGCGGTGGCCACAGAGATCAACTTGGTACTTGAAGAAGTTGAGACGCTTGTCCAAGAGCAAATGGAGATATTTGGTAATTGGGTAAAGACACGGATCAAGACTCATCTCAACAACTTCAGCAAAATTTTGAAGCAGACTAGGAATGATGAAAGTGTCATCCTTGAGTTCTTTTAGACCACTGGTGTTGAAGAGGGTCTACTCCAACGAGAAGTCTACATCACCATGCATTATATCAGCGGACTAGACAAATTGGTGAGAACAAGGCATGAAGAGTTTGATCCGAATTCGGGCACATCTGCCCATTATGTGGCAGTTCTACACTTTTTGGAAGCCCGTCCCAATCTTTCCCAAAAGACTCTTCATGACAGCAAAGTTGGGTTGGGAGTTGACTTCACTTCTTATCAAATCAACGAAAATATAGTGGACATAGTTGTAAGTCAACTGGTTGAACATCCTCCGGTCGAGCTCCCTCAAGACCAACATCATGCTGTAGTCCCAGCAGATTAAACCAAGTCTTCTGGTGAACTATCCCTTATATCTTCTTCCACACCTTTTTCTCCTAGTCAGCATCCAACCCTACTGGATGTTGATTCCTTAAACCTGGACACAGTCATTCAGTCAGTAGTGAATGAAGTCACTCTCGATTCAGAGGATGATGACTCTACTGATACAATGATTGTTTCCACTAATGCCTTAGCCATAATACCCTCAACCATTTCTAACACTGAAACAACACAATACTTGGTTGAACCCACTATAACCACATTCCTTTCCTCCCCACTGATAGAATCCAACCAAATCACCATTGACCTAGCCATATTACCACAACCATCCTCTCCTAACTTCCCACCTAATAATAGCCTGATGATCCTTGCTGAGATTCTGCCTACTGAAAATTCTTTTTTGAGGCTGCTGACCCAGAACCTGGTGTATCTGCTGCTGTCGTGCAATTCTCTACACCTGCTGAGTCTGCTATTGACATTTTTCGTACTACTGCTCAAACCATAGCTGGTGATCAACCTGTTCAATTTCTTAACTTTCCTAGCCTGGAAGTTGAAGATATTTCACTATCTGCTGCTGGTCAATTGTCTAATATGAAGAAAATCATATCCCACCTTGCTGAAGAAGTTCAACAACTTACCATGAAGAAAGAGATGTGTTTTCCATCTTGGGTAACTAAAGGAAGCACGCCGACTTTCAATTCACGCAAATCAATCAGGATATCCAACATCTTTCTGAAAAGGTCACCAAGTTTCCGAAATTTGTTGTGGATACTTCCGCAGATTACTTCTCCAGAGTTGGCCAAACTAAAATAGAACTAAGTCATCAGACTGAAACACTGCATGTTGCTACCAAGTTGAAACTGGGCCAAAAGATTGAACATATGCATGTTGCTTTCTCAGACCAGCTGACCAACATGCAAACAGTTTTTGCCTCTCAAATCTCTGATTTACACCAAATTATTTAGAATGCTTGACCCAGTAGACCTACTCAAGGACAGACCAGCAGAGAACCAACAACTACTCGAAGAGAACCAACTTCAACCAACATAGCTCAACCGTCTCAACTTAGTTCCTCAACTAGTCGAGGTCAATCTAGTCAACAGAGACCTCACACCCAGTAGAGGGCACAAACTCCAAGGCAGTCGACAAACTCTGAAGAGCCAGAACCTTTTTACCGTAATAGGCAGTGGTTTGGACGACCTCAGTAATGTATTTTCACTTAATTTTGTCGTCTTTTATATTTCTTTAATAAAATAAATTTTTCAAATCTTATGTTATGGTTTTAGTTCAAGAATGAATGACACCAGTTGATGTGTCATATCAATCCACAGTAGATAACTATGCCACGACTTGGCTATAAATTCTAATTGCACTGATTTAATTTCTTCACACTTTCTACACTTAGTAAATTGATCACTCTCTTATGTCTAAATTTCGCTTTAAGCTCAATTTACTTCAACATTATGCAATTCCTTACATGGGTTCATTACTTATCTAATTCAACCTAATATGAGTTGATTACTTATCTAACACTCTCCTGTATAGTTTTTGCTCTTTATTCCAGGACTTCTTCTTAGTTTAGTACCAAACCAGAATCTGAAAAGGCTGAGAAGTGAGTGTGATGACAAAAAGGGGGAAGACAAGCAATAATGACTGAAGATTACTTAGAAGATAACTTAGCATTTTCTTCTTAGATTTTTGCATTGTAAATTTCCTCTCCCCCTGTAATTACTTTTGAAACAAGTCATCTTGACATTCTTATGTCGGGAATCTGCTCTACTGGCTATGTTTGTCAAGTTGTTTTATTTTTTTAAGGATTGTTGTAAGGATTGTAAGCAGAGATCATTTTATATAAAAATGATTTTCTTTTTAATGTCCAGCTTGATTACTTCACGTAATCTGCTTATTTACCTAACAGACAAATTACTACTCTCTACTGATGTCTTTCAATTCTTATCAGGTATATCTGCTGATCAATGTTCAAGCTAAAGACTCTACTGCCAAGTTTTGTCATCACAAAAAATGGGGAAATTGTTGGAAATATATTTCTAAGTTTTGGTGATAACAAACATTTACCGCTTGAAGCGTCTACTGCATCAAATAAGTCTACTGACGAGAAGTCTACCGACTGACTCTACAAAGATCTGCCGGAAGAAAGAGTCTACTGCTTCAATCATAATCTACAGGATGCAAAGAGTAGAAGTCTACCAGTGCAAAGAGTAGAAGTGATTGAAGCCCACTGGCGAGTCAACTAGCAATACCTCTGGAAGAAACCAATAGACGTTTGAGAAGACATCAGTTGACTTTAGTCCAGCAGACTAATTCACTAAGGAAAAAGCAGCAGACGTAAGAGTGCAACAGGACAAAGAGCTTAACAATTTTGTTCTGACATAGTACACCAGAGCACCGCAATACCATATAAGCACCACCAATCTCGTCAGAATAAACTAGCCGTTGTGAACGAGATTTGGAATGAGGACAAAATGAATTTGGAGGTAAATCAGGAAGATGATATTACTCGGTTCTTTCTAATTGAAGAATAGTTGTCGTTAGGCTTTTTAGTCTATATATATGTCAACGAGCATATTGAAGAAATCTCTCTGAATTTTTGTAAGGCCCCAATACTAATTAATTTGGATTAACGATGATTAAGCAAACCCGGATAATTAAAGTACATACTTTAAGTTAATGTGTTCCAGACTACGATGAGTCAAGCAACTAGTGGAACATGTGTTTAGTGCATGTGCATGTGCATGATCACATGGCACTTGAAGAACACATGCCACTAATTAATTAACTCATGTTTAATACATGATTTTGGACCATTAATCTTGCAAGATAGTGATGTATTGACACATGGATTCCACTATACATCAAAGAATTAGAATTAATGCACCAAGCCTTGAAACCCATCGGCCATCACTCATAAATCAAAGCAACTTCTCTCTCTTTCCACTCAAACGCAAATCCTCCTCCTTCTCTCTATCCAATTCGAGAATTCCAACCTTTGTAGCTCCCAAATTCTTGTGAATTTGTGAATGCATGTTCATGAAAATATAGATTTGCATAGGTATTGAGGAGAAGAGCAAGATTGGAGAGGTTAAGCTTGGTGTGAGCTAGGATGTTGGATTGGTGCTAAGATCTTCAAGCACTTCAAATGTATATCATGATTTCTAAAGTTTATCTACCTTATATATTGTTAAGGGTCAAATTTTTGAGGTCTTGGTATGAGAATTTTAGTTAAAAGTTGATGTCTCTATGAACCTGCAGAATTAGTGTTGCATGCAGTAACTTGTAGCGACATTTTGATTTAGTTAAGTTCGAGTTTGACTTTGAGGTCTGAATGAAAGTTGTAGATATTGAATTTTATGCATTTTAAAAAAAATAAGCATGCGATTTAGAGCTCAGATGAAAAAGTTATGTTTATTTTACTAGAGGGTACATATTCTTGACTCTGCATGCTCATGCATGTTACATGCAGATTGCTCTTTGAGTTTCTGGGAAAATTATGTTTCGAATTTGGTAGACTTTTAAATTCTATTCGATTTAAAAAAAAAAAAGAGAACTCATTTTGGACTTCTTTTGAAGAAGTTATGAATTTTATACCAAAAGTGTACAGTCTGAGTTCTGTATGTGGGCTGAAATACATATGCAGTGTGTTCTTTGGATTCCTGAGCATTTTTGGCTAGGAATTCCGGAACATATCTAGATATAAAAGTTGTAGTGCTTTGAGTTGGCTATCGTTTGCCAATGGAATCAATCAATTTGAGTTTGAAATGAAAGAGTTATGACATGTTTACTAAAACTGCTCAAGGTGGAAAACAGATTTTTAAATGTTATGTTGTTGGTGTTCAAAATCCTTTTAGATGGATGAACCAGCTTGACATGATAAATGTAGTCCTTTGAGTTTTTGAACTTTTAGCACTAAAAATCGAGTCATTTTGACATCATGAATTTTTATTGATTTTTCTACGAAAATAGGTCAGTTGAAAAATGGTGATTTCCCATGTTTTTCTAACAGATTGTTCTTGGCCATTTTTCATAAGCTATATGAACGCATTTGGGGAAGTGTCAAACGTATGAAATGTTATATTTTGAGTTAGCTTTCAAGATGAATTGGATCCATGTCATTTGATTAAGTGCTTAAAGAGTTATGGGGTTTATTCTTGGTTGCATGTTGCTGAAATCTAAAGTAGGTTTGAAACATGACCTTTACAATAATGATATTGAGAGGCTTGGCATATTTGTTTGATATTTGGCCAGGTTGTTATATCCCGAGTTCGTATTGAGGAGCATGGAAGTCCTTAGTATTTATTTGCTCGGCTGAGGTACGTAGAAAATCGGTTCTATCATGATGTCTGACAAAGACGTGATGTACCCGGGGTATGATTTACTTGTCATTATTTGATTCTCATGTGATTATATGACATGTTGAATTGCAGTATATGTGATTATATGATACTTTGAGCTGCATGATATGAGCTGTATTGATATGAGATGATATATTGAGCTGCATCATATGAGATTACATGAGATATTGATATATGATATATTGAGTTGCATAATATGAGATGACATGATACATTGATGCATGGACATTGTACATATCATATTGATCCTACTGTTCCTTTGATTCCATTTGATATTGATGAGATCTATAGTGTCCTGGGATGCTGGGCAAGGCGATGACATGCAGTTTAGGTAGCAACTGTAGTCACGCGTGTTGTCGCCGGACCTAGACATGAGGGATGCTGGGCACAACACATGATGATTCTCCTAGCGCAATGCGTGTGTGTCAGCACCCTATACTCGAGCTTGATATTGTTGATGATACCTTCTTTGGACTCGTATCTTGAGATTTGATTCATTGTACCCATTTTGCATAACATTCTTTTATGCATTGCATTCATGCACGGCAAGCATGTCATGATACTTTGTCAAACTATTGTGATTTTACCTATTTCTCTGACCCCCATTGTGGGAGCTGTCATGTCTTTGTTGTATGGACATGATAGGTATTACAGGTGGACGTCCCGCAGATACCCGAGAGGATGCATCTAGGAGTACCGGAGTTCCTTGAGAGCGAGCTGAAGTTGATATTTTTATGTTCTGCGTCCCAG
Organism: Haberlea rhodopensis; assembly: GCA_907163345.1. Classification (NCBI taxonomy): domain Eukaryota; kingdom Viridiplantae; phylum Streptophyta; class Magnoliopsida; order Lamiales; family Gesneriaceae; genus Haberlea; species Haberlea rhodopensis. Next base: position 839,633 of record CAJQUN010000077.1, read on the forward strand.
CTATCTGTTAAACTTTTTTAAATAAGTAATTTACTTACCGGGATATACCTCGAGTAGATGTATTTTAAGTATGAGGTGTCTGGGAATTTGATTGTTGCATTATTTATGAATTGTATGAACTGATGTTGAATGAGAAAATGATATTAATTATATTTTCAGTATTGACTGAAAAAGTAATTTGATATATGTAATATTATCGAAAAATTTTTGGGGCCAAGTCTGGATAAGAAATTTTAAACTAATCTTCCGCTTGATCGCTATTATTTTAAATAGTATTTTCTAGTGTAGCGATTATATAACGCAAGTGCATTGTGTCAAGTTTTAGTATAATGATATGAAAAGTAGGAGTGTCGAACCCATGAGAACTAGGAAATAAGTACCAAACTCAATCAATTTAACTATATTTAGCCTACGATAATTGTTTGTGAATCAATTAACTAAATTGACAAATTAACTCAATAATCAACCCAAACAAACAGTAGTGAATAAGAATAAGATCAATAGAGACAATTATCAAGACTATGGGTCACCCATGTAATCCCCCATAATTCGCCTATTAGTTAGGAATTGAATTCAAACGTTCTAAGGTGACGAGTTTTCCTAATGCACTTGTTATACCTTGGTCAGGTTACAACAAATCTAATACTAACGTTGCAATAAGCTACTCTTGTATCCTTATTGAACAATCAATATTGTATGTCGATCTATGAAAACTACTAGCCTTCGATTACTAGATATCTTTAACTATCACACGTGTATTTGACTTTATCTCTCGATATCAGTCTGAAATTCATGACATAAATTACTATATCGTATTGCAATTTTATCTCTCGATCTCAATTACAACAAATTATCATTCAAGGATGGCCAAACCCTCGAAAGCATAAAGAACAATACTCTATGCACTTAGATATATAAGAATCAATCAAAAACCTTAAATTTGAATTATTGGTTCATACAATGGATCCCTTAAGTCTTGACAACAAACATAGCCAACAATCATCATCAAATAATAATGCATCAAATTGTTTTGCAACATTCTAAACATCAAAATCTAATGAAAATATAGAACAAAAGTTAGAAATACGGAAATAACGAGAGGCGTTGACTCCTTGCATTGCTCCGTCGTCCCGTCTCTTCCAATGCGTCTTCTCTTCAATGATTTTGTTGTGTATGGATGGTTGGAGAGGATGAAGATGATGGAGAGTGTTGTTGTAGGGTTTATTATCAGTCTAAAAAGTCCCTAAAAAAGTCCAATACCATCCTTTTATCATGTTGGAAGAGTTTCACCAAACTAGGGCACAAAATAACCAAGATGGAAATAAAATCCCGAAAATTTCGATGCCTGGCGATTGATCGCTACAAGTTGCCGATCGATCGCCAGACTATTCTGTCTTTTATTTTTCAAACTCTTCACATGGGCGATCGATCGCCACCAATTACCGATCGATCGTGAAATGTTACTGACCCGAGGCGATTGATCACCCAAAAATACCGATCGATCGCGAGTCCTGAATTTTACGATTTCATCCCTTCTTTTCCGTGTTTGCTCGGTTTGGTTTTTTTTCCCCATCATTTATAGCTTATTTCCTCCACTTCTATGCATTTGGACCTAGATTCCTGAAATACACAAATATATACCAAAACACGTAATATTTTCCAGGAATCACTACAAAAACGCCCCTAATCTTATAGCAAATTAAGTGTAAAAATCACACTTATCAACTCCCCCAAACTTAAACTTGATCGTCTCAAGCAAGAAATAAGATCAAAAAGTAGAGTTCAATATTAAATATTTAAATAAACAAATTCATAGTCAATCATGTAGCTCAGACATCTCACTTACAGACAAACAAGAGTCAATCAGAAAGTTCAACAAATCGTGTTTTCTCATAGATCAAGCAACATGTCTCCAAATCAGAACGTGCGTGTGTGCTTTTGTCACTTTCAAGTTTCATGCACTTTTCATAGATCAAATCATGCTAGGCAATGAAAGTTAAGATTATCCTTGAACACCCCATAGTCCTATTTTCAAACACTTCTCCACTATTGTAGTCACTCCCTTAACTTGGATCAATATGACTTTTTAAGCTTGTAAGGTTAGGCCTAGGTGTCTGGCTTCAACGAAAAGATAGCATAGCACAAAGAAGAGAGGATAATCATGTAATGTTCATATTTTTAGCACAAATTGAGCTTCTCTTCTTTTTTGTTCTAGCCTTGGTCATTTGGGTCTTATTTAGTCGCCAAAAAAAATGTTGAATGTGGGCTAATAGTATGTTAAACATACACCATTCTTTTTCAGTTAGGCTCAAAATGGAACACTATAGATTGATATATACATGGTAATCTTGAAAGGTTCAACAGTCCAAAGATCGCATAGATCATCTCCTAATCAAGTTCACGACTATAAAATTTTGCCTTGAAGCGTCATCATCAAATAAGTTCTAAGGTACTCTAAGATGCTAAAAAATAATTCATCAAGTTCACAAAGATTTTCACGACTATAAGTGCAATTCACAAGATTATGACTCAAATGTGCTCAATATATTCCCCATCTTTGACATGCTACTCACAACAAGATATTCACAAACAAGTTTTACTATCATAAAAACTCGAAACATGCATAATGAGATTAATATCATCATTGAATAGAGACCACATATGATTCATTCTTTTCCCACTAATTGAACTCATTTTCTTTAAATTTTTTTTTTTGTTGGTGCTCAAAGAACGATACCATTCCAAAGAAAAAGCATGACATAATGCACTTCCCCAAACTTAATTCATGCATTGTCCTCAATGTACTGGGCATGGAAAATAAGACAAAGTAGTTACAGTTGACCGTCAGTGATTGTCGTCCGATTCCTCATCAGCTCGTGGGGCATATTGTTGGAACATATCACAGCACGCATGGAGTCTCACCAAAATAAAAAACAAACCCAAACAAACAAACAAAAAAAAAAAAAACAAAGCTAAGGGATAAGAAAAAGTTCTTGATTTATAGTCTCAAGCTGAACTTTTTACCATGTATGCTCAAGTTCCGCAATGGCCAGTGGGGGACGATTTTCCGTCAGCCATGTGGTAATGTTGTAACTACTTCTCTTTTACCATGAATAGTGCCCCATGGTCATCTCTCAGATTGATAGTGTTGCATGGTAGGACATCAACCACTTTGAAAGATCCATCCCATGGTGCATCCGTCTTCCATGGAAATAGTCGCATCTTTGCTTTATTCATTACGACCATGTCTCACTTACAGAATTTGCCTCCTCTTTGATGGCCACTTGATGTGACCTCCACCTTCGTCTTACTCTTAACCTGCATCGCATCAACAGATAGTGTATCAATTATATTGATATTAAAACATCGGTGCTCAGTGTGTAGTGTTCAAAGCTTTGAACGTATAAAAAATAACTTGATCCCCCCTACTCGGAGGATCAACTTCCCTTCTTGGACATCTATTAATGTTCTTCCAGTTGCTAGCAACGGTCTTCCTAGAATCAATGGCATGTCCACATCTTCCTTTATGTCCAACATAATGAAATCCACTAGAATGGTGAATTTATCAACTTTGACTTGTACATACTCAACTATCCCATGAAGGTAATTGATGGACTTGTCCGCCATCTGGAGTGACACATTGATCGGTTTGAGCTCTCCTAAACCCATCTTCCTGTACACTGACAAAGGCATTAGATTAACACTTGAACCCAAATCACATAAAGATTTTTTAAAAGAAATAGAGTTGATCTTGCAAGGTATAGTGAAACTCCGTGGATCCTTTAACTTTGGAGGTGAATCATTTTGAATGATAGTAGAACACTACTCAGTTAAGTTTATCATCTCATGCTCTCCCAATTTCTGCTTTTTTGACAGAATCTCTTTCAAAAACATAGCATAATTCGGCCTGTGTTGTATAGCATCACTGAAAGGCATCTCAATGTAGAGATTCTTAATCAAATCTAAAAACTTAGCAAATTTAGCATCTACTTTTGCTCTGTTATATGCAACGGGGAACGGGATTGTGATTACCTTAGCAGGTGTGATGGGTGTAGTGGTCTTAGTAGACTTACCTTTGTTGCGTGTTTGATCCTCTTCTTGCTTGATGTCCGCCTCGCCTTTTAACTCAACGCATGAGTCATTCTTCTCATGACCTCATTTCCGCTCCTCAATGTGATGGCATGGACTTGCTCCCTAGGGTTCGTCTCAGTGTCACTAGGTAGTGCTCTTTGTGCTCGTCTGGCTAGGATTTTTGCTAATTGTCCCACTTGGACTACCAAGTTCTTTATCAACGCCTCGTGATTGTTCATCCTTGTTTCAGCTAATGATATGAACTTGGTTAGTAGCTCCTCCATGCTAGGCTTTGGTGCATACCCCAGTGGTGGTTGGGGATAGTTCATCGACCTACGTATTTGGATAGGGGTAGGTCGGTGGTGGTCTGTTCCCTACAAAGTTAGCAGCTTCATTAGTTGTAATGAAAGGGTTACCTACTTGGCATTCAGTGCTCGGATGTCCTCATTGGTAAAGCTCGCATGTAACAGCTCGAACTTGCATTGCATGCATGCTCAAACTGTCCATCTTCTTGTTCAGTGCTTCCAACTGGGCAGCTAGAGCAGTGACTTCACTCACTTGATGCAAACCGGCTTGCTTCTTCGTCACATTCCATTCGGACTGCCATTGACAGCTATTAGCAGCCATCTCCTCCAAGAACGTATAAGCCTCCTCGGGTGTCTTTCTCATCATAGTACCTCATGATGTTCCATCAATCATAGAACGGTTATCAGTAAATAAACCGTTATAAAAAGTTTGTACCTGCAGCAAGATAGGAAGGCCATGATGTGGGCATCTCCGCAGTAGATCCTTGAAGCGCTCCCACGCTTCATACAGTATCTCTGGGTCATGTTGGGAAAAATTTGCGATATCATTGCGCATCTTGGCTTTCTTGGATGGTGTTTTGACAAGAACAATTATGCCATCACATCCTACTTAGTAATAGAACCTGCAGGCAACGATTGTAACCAAGATTTAGCTTTATTATGTAAAGAGAATGGAAATAAATGTACCTGATTGTGTCATCAGTAACGCCATTATGATTGAATGTATCACAAATATCCAAGAAGTTGGAGATGTGGGCATTTGGATCACCAGTAGCTGCTCCCCCAAACTGGACCGAATGTTGGATCATCTGTATGATAGTAGACTGGATCTCAAAATTGTTAGCGTGGATGGTTGGTCTCGTGATACTAGACAGTGATCTATGGAATGAAGGATGGACATAGTCCATGAGTGACCTTGCAACTGGTGCCGCATCAATTTCCTCGTTATTAGCCATGAGCGTTGTTGCTTGCCTAAGCCTCTTTTGACAAGTGCGTTCTATCTCGGGGTCGAAAGGATCAAGGTAGGCTTACTCTGATGTGACTAGAAATAGACACATCTATTGCGCTTAATTGTCTACGATTTGGTATATTTTGATGGATAAATTGATACATATGCTACCTAATCGTATATTTGTGTAAATGTAGGAAAAGGTGAAGAAATCAAGCTAAAATGATGAAAGAAGGAGTAAAGTTGAAGAAAAGAGGAAAAAACTAGAATCTAAGACACATGTTGCTCCTTTCTCCTCAAATTTATATATGTTCGAGCCAGGTTTTAGAAATGTGGTTCATAGAAAAGTTGTAAAACTTTGAGTTATCTTCGCGTGGACAGCTGACTCGTCAAATTCTAAGTTTGTATGAGAAAGTTATGGTCAAAATACGAAACTCACCAGAAATATTGAAGACAGGCGTAATTACACCATTATTAGGCGTAATTATGCCAATGCTACGGCATGTGTAGGCGTAGCTACGCCATTCTACGCGTAATTACGCCAAAAATGCGGGAAGCCATAATTTTGACATGTCATCAGGCGTATTTACGCCATTTTGAGGCGCAACTACGCCATCAGAGTTTTGGAAAGTTTGGATTCTTGATTTCTTTCCTCCCCACATGGATTCTAACCTACTCCATCAGCCTCCCTACATATATCCCTCGAAATTCAGACCTTTGAACCATCTAGATAGTTAGGGTAGAGTAGTTTAGGATATTTTTACAATTTTTCTCTCAATTTTGTTGAAGACGGCTACGAAGATCGAAGCGAAGGCGGGATTGACACCTCGACGAGCGGAGATTGGATTAGTCTTCTTTCCCTTGTTTTTATTCATCGGCTTTCTTAGATTATGTCTAGCTAGTTTTTAATTCTTGGTTGAGGAAGACAAATCCTTGGATTTTATTTATCTTGGGGAGATTCTTACGCTTTAATTATCAATTTTATTGAGTATCAAGAGTTTTTCTGATTTTATTGATATGATTGTTGTGTTTGTTTATTGGATTGACAACCTAATAACTTGCATGTAATCTAATGCTAAATTAGATATCAAATATGGAATCGTTTGATCCCTCTAATTTACGAAGCAACTAAGATTGATGAATTTTCGCTTGTGAGTTCGTTAAATTCTTAGGGAAAACACTTGACTAGATTAAACATAGACGCTTGGATTATGTTGTTTAGCTTCATTGATCTCACTAGTTCATATGCTATCATCGATTTAAATCTTAATCGCTTGTATTTTGATTGATTGTTTGATAATGGTTAAACTAGAACGCTTGGGCTACTTAACTAAACGTAAGGTGAGAGAGGACTTTGATTATTGGATTAAACGTCCAACGATGAATATTCATATGAAAAATTGAGTCTTTTGTGAATCGATGAAATAGATGATAATTCCAAGGAAGAGTCGACTGATAACAAGAATAGCTTCCATTAGTTTAATCTTTAGTTTTAATTTTAATTACTAATTCATTCACAACCCCATATTTTATTGTTTTGATTTTGATTTTCATTAACACAAAGATTCACACCTCCTCGTGGGATCGATCCCTACTCACACTACTACATTATTGTTATCAATCTTGAGTATTGAGTGTGGTTAATTTGGGCGTACACGATAAAGGTACACCATACTCCTTAGCATGCACCAATAGATGACAACCTGCAAAGATCCACCCAAAGAGAAAACAGTTTGAAGAGTAGAGAAAAACAAAACAAAAAAATCAAAAATAACAATAATAAAAAAAACAAATGAATAAACTATAGTCAACTAATATCGTCTGATGTTATTTAAACTAGTCCACGGTAACGGCATCAAAAACTTGATCGCTATTATTTTAAACAGTATTTTCCAGTGTAGCGATTACGTACCAAAAGTGCACGGTGTCAAGTTTTAGTATAATGATATGAAAAGTACGAGTGTCGAACCCACGGGACTAGGAAATAAGTACCAAATGCAATCAATTAAACTATATTTAGCTATGATAATTGGTTGTGATCAATTAACTAAATTGACTAATTAACTCAATAATCAACACAAACAAACAGTAGTGAATAAGAATAAGATCAATAGAGACAATTATCAAGACTTTAGGTCACACATGTAATCCCCCATAGTTCGCCTATTAGTCAAGAATTGAATTCAAACGTTCTAAGGTGACGAGTTTTGCTAATGCACTTGTTATACCTTGGTCCGGTTATAACAAATCTATTACAACGTTGCAATAAGCCACTCTCGTATCCTTATTGAACAATCAATATTGTATGTCGATCTATGAAAACTAATAGCCTTCGATTACTAGATCTCTATAACTATCACACGTCTATTTGACTTTATCTCTTGATCTCAGTCTGAAATCCACGTCATAAATTACTATATCGTAATGCAATTTTATCTCTCGATCTCAATTACAACAAATTATCATTCAAGGATGGCCAAACCCTCAAAAGAATGAGAACAATAATATATGCACTTAGATATATAAGAATCAATCAAAAACCTTAAATTTGAATTATGGGTTCATACAAAGGATCCCCTAAGTATTGACAACAAACTTAGCCAACAATCGTCGTCAAATTATAATGCATCAAATTGTTTTGCAACATTTCAAACATCAAAATCTAATTAAAATATAGAACAAAAGTTAGATATATGGAAATAACGAGAGGAGTTGACTCCTTGTGTTGCTCCGTCGTCCCATCTCTTCCGATGCATCTTCTCTTCAATGGATTTGTTGTGTATGGATGGTTGGAGAGGATGAAGATGATGGAGAGTGTTGTTGTAGGGTTTATTATCAGTCTAAAATGTCCCTAAAAACGTCAAATACCATCCTTTTATCATGTTGGAAGTGTTTCACCAAACTAGGATACAAGATGGAAACAAAATCCCAAAAATTTAGATGTCTGGCGATCGATCGCTACAAGTTGCCGGTCGATCACCAGACTATTCTACCTTTTATTTTTCAAATTCTTCACACGGGCGATCGATCGCCACCAATTATTGATCGATCGTGAAATGTTACTGGCCAGAGGTGATCGATCGCCCAAAAATACGGAACGATCATGAGTCCTGAATTTCAACAATTTGCGATTTCGTCCCTTCTTTTCCGTGTTTGCTCGTTTTGGTCCTTTTTCATATTTATAGCTTATTTCCTCCACTTTTATGCATTTGGACCTAGATTCTTGAAATATACAAATATATACCAAAACGCGTAATATTTTCCAGGAATCACTACAAACTTAAACTTGATCGTTTCGAGCAAGAAATAAGATCAAAAAGTAGAGTTCAATATTGAATATTTAAATAAACAAACCAGTCAATCATGTAGCTCAGACATCTCACTTACAGACAAACAAGAGTCAATTAGAAAGTTCAACAATCATGTTTTCTCATAGATCAAGCAACATGTCTCCAAATCAGAACGTGCGTGTGTGCTTTTGTCACTTTCAAGGGTAAGAGCCAGTGTATGAGATGACAGTCTACCTCAACGTCCGAACCAAATCGTCCCATAAAGAGATTCTTGAGAATACTCCATCGCTGATCTCCAATTCTAATGATATTTTTCTCTTGTTGGCAACGGTGGCCTGCCTATTTCAGGCTTCCTTAATATATTTTCTAAATCTTACAGGCTTGCCTGTATTTCATTATGATAATTTGAGAGTCTTTCTTCATCTTCAGAAGAATCACCCTTAGCCTATACTTTCAAGTACTTTATTCAAAGCTTCATCTGTTAATTCAGATCATCTGAATATGATAGATAGTGCTCATCATCAATTTTTGTATCCATAGGTTGCTTGGAAACTCCAAATCTCGATATAAATTTCGGATCTCTGTCCGCAATATCGAAAACTGATAATCGGTATACACGAATCACATTATCAATCGTGCTATTTTCTCAACTGGATGTTGGAGTCTAATTCTCGAGCCTTCAAACCGTTGAGATTAACTATAGTTCAAAAATACAACAATCGGTACAACAAAATGCCCTCTTCGTGACTAAAATGCCCTTAAAGATGCGTATAATTTGTCGTAATTCAATCATACATGCATATATGCTACCTTGGCATCTAGAGTTTTACGACTCAAAGAATCCATTTCTTGATCCATCTTTCATGGATGCTACCATAATTCACAGTATAAGTCTTTCAGTAGTTTTAATCATCACCTCTGATCTGTATTCAATTATGACTGAGTGCATATATATACTAACCTCTTGTAGTCATGGTGAATAATGAACTACTTTTCATATAAATAGTGGTGCCATAATTTCAGCACAATAGTAATGGCGGCTAACTCGAGATTATAGACAGATTGTCAATTCTCGTGAGTTTTCAATTGCCTTGAAACATCGGCAATACTTTCCATACCACATGAGGATACTTTTTCAATCCTCTAGTTGACGTGTTTGCATAATCACATAGTCTCTTGATCCAGATGGCAAATCTAATACTGGAGCTATAGTCAAATGCTGTGGGTGCTGTTTTCATATTCATCTGAACAACTGAAACCCTGATTCTTCTTGTTCAGTTAGTAGTAATAAACTTGGCTATCTGCGAGAATTACTCATGCAATGCCTGTAATGGCCTGCCTAGACCCAAGAAACTCAAAATTCTTGCACACTAGTTGATCTTGGCCAAAATTATCACGCCCATCCTTTACTTGGATTAACTGATATCTTTCAAGCAGATATCTCAAGACCCAAAAAAGTAACTCAATCCAACCAGAAGTTACACTTGATTGTTTAGTATACAAACAGACTTCTCGAATGTCTAAAGATCTATTCACAAGTGTTCCTTGTGATCTTTCTTGGTTCTTAAATACACCAATATGTCATCAATGGATACGATGATAAATTTGTCCAAGCAGTTCCTTGAACACTCTAATCATAAATTCCATGAACACTACTGATACTATCTTCAGATCAAAAAGCATTATTCAAAATTTAAACTGCCCAAATATCTGGTCCTAAACTGTCTTAGGAATATATTCCCTACTGATTCTAAACGGAGTGAAGATTTATCTTTTTATAAACTAATACTCCTTGAAGTTGATCAAATAGATCATCAATTGTAGAAAACATATATTTATTCGTGACAGTAACTCGATTCTGCTAGCAGTACTTGATGCATATCGTTATCGTATCATCTTTCTTCTACACAAAAAAACAAGTGCTCCACATGGTGACATACTCGAATGTATGTAACCTTTACTCATAATATTTTGCAACTAATTTATAAATTCCTTGAATTCTGATGATTCCATCTTATACAGTGTTTTAGCAACTGGCACCGTACCTGGCATCATTTTAGTGTCGAAAATGATTTCCCTCTCTGGTGGGAATCCCGAAAGCTCATTTAGCTCCCAAATTCTTGTGAATTTGTGGATGCATGTTGCATGCAAATATATATTTGCATAGGTATTGAGGAGAGGAACAAGATTGGAGAGGTTAAGCTTAGTGTGAGCTAGGATGTTGGATTGGTGCTAAGATCTCCAAGCACTTCAAAGGTATATCATGATTTCTTAAGTTTATCAACCTTATATATTGTTAAGGGTCAAATTTTGAGGTCTGCTACGAGAAGTTTAGTTAAAATTGATGTCTTTATGAACCTACAGAATTAGTGTTGCATGCAGTAACTTGTAGCGACCTTTTGATTTAGTTAAAGTCCGATTTTGACTTTGAGGTCTGAATGAAAGTTGTAGATATTCAATTTAATGTTTTTTTTTTTTAAAAAACATGCAATTTAGAGTTCAGATGAAAAAGTTAAGTTGATTTTACTAGAGGGTTCCATTCTTGACTCCTTATGCTCATGCAAGTTACATGCAGATTGTTCTTCGAGTTTCTGGGAAAATTATGTTTCGAATTTGGTATGAGTCTCTTCATTGAAAGTTGTAGATTTTTGAATTCTCTTCGATTTAAAAAAAAAAAGAGAACTCATTTTGGACTTATTTTGAAGAAGTTATGAATTTTATACCAAAAGTGTACAATCTGAGTTCTGCATGTGGGCGGAAATACACATGCAGTGTGTTCTTAGGATTCTTGAGCATTTTTGGCTAGGAATTCTGGAAAATGTTGATCGCTATTATTTTAAACAGAATTTTTGAGTGTAGCGATTTATTTACCGCAAGTGCACGATGTCAAGTTTTAGTATAGATTAAGAAAAGTACGAGTGTCGAACCCACTAGGACTAGGAAATAAGTACCAAATTCAACTAGTTTAACTATATTTAGCCTACGAATATTCGTGATCATGATTAACTAAATTGACTAATGACACGAAATTCAACCCAACAAGTAGTAAAGAAAATATAATCAGTAGAGATAATTATCAAGACTTTTGGTTCACCCATGCAATCCCCCACAATTCGCCTATACTTAAGAATTGAATTCAAACATTCTAAGGTAACGTGTTTTCCTAATGCACTTGTTATACCTTGGTCCGGCTATAACAAATCTAATACTAAGATGCAACAAGGCAATGATCATGCACTTATTTAACACTCAATATTGTATGACGATTTATAAAAACTTCTAGCCTTCGATTTTAGTAAATCTTTTGCTATCACACATGTATTTGACTTTATCTTTCGATCTTAGTCTGAAATCCACGGTTTAATTTACTATATCGTATCGCAATCTCCTATGGTCAATTCAATCGCAATAAATAATCAATCAAGGATGATTAATCAATTGAAAGCATGAACAACAATAAATTAAACTCAAAGAATTGTAAGAATTGATCAAAACGTAATTAAAATTGTGGGTTCAAAACATGGGAACCCCTAAGTCTTGATAACAAAACTTAGCCAACTATAGTAATCAAATAATAATGAAAAGTCATATTTTTTAACAATCTAAACATTAATAATTTGATAAAAACAAAGAGCAAAATTTAGGAATACTAAAGTAACGCTAGACGTTGACTCCTTGCATTGCTCCGTCGTCCCATCTCTTCCGATGTCTTCTTCTTCAATGGTTTGATGGTATGGATGATGATAGAGGATGGAGAGGGTGTGGAGGCTTTGTTGTAGGGTGAATTATGAGCCAAAAGATCCTTATTTTCGTCCCCAACAAGCCTGATATAGTGGTGGATGAGTTTTCATAATTTTGGACACAAAATATCCAACAAGGAAACAAAATCTCGAATTTTTCGGGCTTGGCGATCGATCGCCGTCAGTTGCCGATCGATCGGCAAACTATTCTGATTTTATTTTTCAAATTTCTCGAAGCGGTGATCGATCGGTAAGAACTGGCGATTGATCCCCAGAATCTTCTGGTCAGCAGCGATCGATAGGTAAAATTTTTTGATCGATCGCGAATTCTAAAATTTAACAATTTGCGATTTCGTCCCTCCTTTTTCGTGTTTGCTCGGTTTGGTCATTTTTCATCATTTATAGCTTATTTCCTCCACTTTTATGCATTTGAACATGGATTCCTGAAATATATAAATATATACCAAAAAGCGTAATAAATCACTACAAAACACCCATAATCTTATATCAAATTAAGTGTAAAAATCACACTTATCAACTCTCCGAAACTTAAACTTGATCGTCTCGAGCAAGAAATAAGATCAAAATGTAGAGTTCAACATTGATAATTTAAATAAACCAATCCGCAGTCAATCAAGTAACTCAGGCATCTCACTTACACACAAACAAGAGTCAATCAAAAATGTTCAACAAGTTGTGTTTTCTCCTAGATCGAGCAACATGTCTCCAAATCCGAACGTGTTTGTGTGCTATTGTCATTTTCAAGTTCCATGCAAATTCATAGATCAAATCATGCTAGTCAATGAAAAGTAAGATTATCGTTGAGCATCACATAGGCTTGTTTTCAAACAACTTCTCCACTAATGTAGTTACTCCCTAGACTTGGATCAAAATGACTTTTTAAGCTTGTAATGTTAGACCTAGGTGTTGGCTTCAAAGAAAAGGTAGGATAAGCACAAAGAAGAGAGTATAATCATGTAAAGTTCAAATTTTTAGCACAATTTGAGCTTCTCTTCGTTTTCTTTTATAGCCTTGGCCACTTTGGGTCTTAATAGATTTTTTTATTAATTTTTTTTTCAAGGCTCTTTCTTTTATTTTCTTTTCTCATTCATCAATTTTTCAACAATAGCTCATCAAAATATAGCAATTCATGTGCATCTAATGAGAGTCATTATACTCCCTTTAGGTAAGGATAATTTTTTTTTTCAATTTAGGCTCATATAGGCGGAAATGATGAGTTGCCAAAGAAATTTGTTGAATGGGGGCTAATAGTATGTTAAACATACTCCATTCTTTTTCAATTAGGCTCAAATTAGAGATTGATATATATCTTGGTAAGCTTGAAAGGCTCAAACGGTCCAAAGATCGTCAAAACTCAAATTGACATGCATATTGGATCATCATGGAATAGAGACCACTGCTATGATTCATTCTTGTCTTACTAATTGAACTCATTTTCAAGAAAAAAATTTGTTGGTGCTCTAGAAACGATACAATTCCAACGAAAAAACATGACACAATAATGCATTCCCCCAAACTTAATTCATGCATTGTCCTCAATGTACTAAGCATGGAAAATAAGACAAATCATTTACCTTTGACAACGCCCATTAGTGATCGTCGTTTAATTCCTCATCAGCTTGTGGGGCAAAGTAGTGGAACATATCACAACACACATGGAGTCTCACCAAAATCAAAAACAAAAGCAACAACAAAACTACCAAAAACACAGCTAAGAGATAAGAAAAGTTCTTGATTTATAGTCTCAAGCTGAAATTTTTACCATGCAAGGGGCAGTGGGTGGGTGATGATTTTCCGTCATCCTTGTGGTAATGTCGTAACCACTTCTCTTTCACCGTGAACAGCGCCCCTTGGTCATCTCTCAAATTGATAATGTTGCATGGTAGAACATCGACAACTTTGAAAGGGCCAGCCCAGGGTGAGTCCGACTTCCATGGGAGTAGTCGCATCTTGGCTCGATTCATTTACACCAAGTCCCCCGCACAGAATTTGCCTCCTTTTTTATGGGCATTCGATGTGACTTCCATCTCGTCTTGATCTTAACCTGCGTCGCATCAACAGATAATTTATCAATAATATTGATATTAAAACATCGGTGCTCAGTGCGTGTAGTGTTCAAAGTTTTGAACATCAAAGACGATTTGATCCTCCCCTACTCGGAGGATAAACTTCTCTTCTTGGACGTCAATCAGTGCTCTTCCAGTTGCAAGGAATGGTCTTCCTAGGATCAAGGGCATATCAGCATCTTCCTTCATGTCCAACACAATGAAATCCACCGGAAGGGTGAATTTGTCGACTATTAGTGGTAAATCCTCAACTATCCACTGAGGGTACTTGATGGTCTTGTCCGCCATCTGCAGTGACACATTGATTGGTTTTAGTTCTCCTAAGCCCAGCTCATGTGGACAAACAAAGGCATTAAATTCACACTTGCACCCAAATCACATAAGGGTTTCTTAAAAGATATAGAGTTTATTTTGCAAGGTATAGTGAAACTCCCTGGATCCTTTAACTTTGGAGGTGAATAATTTTGAATGATAGCGGAACACTCCTCCATTAAGTTTATCATCTCATGCTCTCCCAATTTTCGCTTTTTTGACAGAATCTCCTTCAAAAACTTAGCATAATTCGGCATGTGTCGTATAGCATCAATGAAAGGCATCTCAATGTGAAGATTCTTTATCAAATCTAAAAACTTAGCAAATTTAGCATCTATATTTGCTCTCTTATATGCATCGGGGAGTGGGAGTGAGATATCTACCTTAGCAAGTGGTGTGATGGGTGTAGAGGTCTTAGTAGACTTACCTTTGTCGCGTAGTTGATCCTCTTCTTGCTTGATGTCAGCCTCGCCTTTTAAATCAGCGTCTGCATCCTTCTTCTCAGCGACATCCTTTCCGCTCCTCAATGTGATGGCATGGACTTGCTCCCTAGGGTTTGTCTCAGTGTCACTAGCTAGTGATCCTTGTGCTCGTCGGGCTACGATTTTTGCTAGCTGTCCCACTTGGACTTCCAAGTTCTTTATCGATGCCTCATGATTGTTCATCCTTATTTCAGCCGATGATATGAACTTGGTTAGCAGTTCCTCCATGCTTGGCTTTGGTGCATGCTCCGGTGGTGGTTGGGGATAGTTACTCGGCCCTGGATTGTACGTATTCGAGTAGGGGTAGGTTTGTGGTGGTCGGTTCCCTGCAAACTTAATAGCTTCATTAGTTGTAACGAAAGGGTTACCTACTTAGCATTCTGTGCTCGGATGTCCTCCTTGACAAAGCTCGCATGTAACAGTTTGAACTTGCATTGCATGCATGCTCAAACTATCAATCTTCTTGTTCAGTGCTTCCAACTGGGCAGCTAGGGCAGTGACTTCACTCACTTGATGAAATCCGGCTTGCTTCTTTGGCATGTTCCTTTTAGATTGCCATTGATAGCTATTCGCATATCCTCAAACAGTGTATAAGCCTCCTCGGGTGTCTTCCTCATCACAGTACCTCCAGATGCTGCATCAATCATAACACGGTTATCAACAAATAAACCGTTATAAAACGTTTCTACCTGCAGCCAGATAGAGAGTCCATGATGTGGGCATCTCCGCAATAGAAGCGCTCCCATGCCTCATACAATGTCTCTGGATCGTATTATACAATTGCGTATTGTGATATTCGAAATAATTATGTGCATTTGGGCATTAATTATGTTTATGTGATAATTATGGTGTTAATTAATTAGTGTTGAATTAATTAATATGGTGAAATGCTTAGTCATGCGGTGGGCGTGACCCGGTAATGCATTTCAGGGTGCATGTAATGCATGTTGGGAACTTGAGTTATGGCATGGTTTAATTGGAGTGGGTGTTAATTATTTTGGGTAAAGCATGTTTAATTGAATTTTATTGCATTTTTGGAAAATGCTTTTAAAATATCATGTTGGAGATATTTTATACATCATGCTATTTATTGGGGTACATGTTATTATCAAACCCCAACACCTATACTCCCCTTTACCCCTCATAACCCCACTATCAAACAAAATCACCCAACCCTTTCCCCCCAAAAACCACCATCTCGTTTCTTGCCTTGGAGAAAAGGAGAAATCCTTGCAAAACCTTCATTGGTTGGATTCTTGGAAGGAATTGAAGCTTTAAAAGGGGTATGATGTCTTCCTTGTGTTGTTCTTTTGATTTGTGTTGAAATGGGTTTGGTTTTGGGATTTTTAAAAAATGGTTGGTTTTGGGTTTGTGTTGTATTTGGTTGGGTATTAGTTTTTTGGTGGTATTAAGGTGTATATTGAAGGTTTATGGTGTTTTGATGTTGTGGGTTTGTGGGTAATTGAGTTGGTATGGATAGCGGAAAGAGAATGGTATGAAAATGGTTATTTTTTGGGTTACAGGTAGCGGCTATCGACCGCCCATTTTTGGCGATCGATCGCGCACAAGCAGTACCGGACAGAAGCTCTTGGCGATCGATCGCCAAGTTTGGCCTATCGATCGGTGGGTCTCGTGATCGATCGCGCCAAATGTAGCGCTCGATCGCCGAAGACAGGAAATTGTTGGCTTGGGCAGTGTGATCTCGCGATCGATCGGGGCTATGTGGCGATCGATCGCGAGTCACCAAAAATGTGTATTTTGGTTATTTTTGTGGGATTTTTGGTATCGGACTATTATTAGCTTCTAATAATGGTTTGTGTGAATGTGTAGAACCATCCCAGGTGGCAACACAGCTAAGGAGATAAAGTCTTGCGACATCTCCATTTTTGGGAACAAAGGTACGTAGTGAGACGTATGGGCATCGGACGGTAAAACGTATTATTATTACCTATTGGACTTGGCTATGCATTAGGGTTGCATACATACATTGGTTATGCATTATGGTTGCATACATGAGTCTGGTTATGCATTATGGTTGCATACATGAATAGGATGCATTGTTGCATGTAATTGTAAGTCGAGATTATATTCCAGTGATGAAGAATACTTGTCGCCAGTGGCGTAGCGATGTGAATACTTGCCACTGTCATACCGTAGTGATGAGAGAATATTTGTCGCTAATATGTAGAAGCGAAGAACACGCCGCTGTCATATTATAACGAGGGATATTATTTGCCGCTGGTATTGTCTAAGCGAGGGGTATTTCCGCTGTCATGTTAAAAAAAAAGGGTATTATGCCATTGATATAATAAGACTTGGAAACTGGAGATGGTATTCATGGAATGGATGCATGTCATGACATACATTATTGGTGTTATAATCTATTGATTATGATTGTGGTACAGGGACAACCAAAGGGAGCATTAAATGTATTAAATATAGGAAGTGATTCGCATTTACGGTTTATGCATATCTATATTGCAATCATATTATTGTGGTTTGTTACATGCTCATG
This sequence comes from Haberlea rhodopensis, assembly GCA_907163345.1. Taxonomy (NCBI): domain Eukaryota; kingdom Viridiplantae; phylum Streptophyta; class Magnoliopsida; order Lamiales; family Gesneriaceae; genus Haberlea; species Haberlea rhodopensis. Next base: position 857,384 of record CAJQUN010000077.1, read on the forward strand.
GGTTTGGGGTTGTTCATGTAGGTACATTTTGGCCGAAAGGGCTAAGGACGGGTTGATGCGTGAGCTACTGAGGAGTGCTTTTGGTATAGCAGGACATGATTCTTTTGTATAGTCTCTACTCTAGGAGTGGTGTAAAGCTATATGATTAACATTCATTTGTTTGGGAATGTAATTAATCATTTTGGAATTTTATTTTGGCACTGTAATCTTAATAGCTCGGGGCATCAACACGAAATTTTATACTCTGATTATGCATGCTTAGTTCTTATTGTACCTAAATCCACACTTAAGGAACTAGGGTCCTTACATTAGTGGTATCAGAGCTAGGTGTTTATTATGAGCATGTTTATGCATGTGGTGCATATTGGGGTATATACTTGTTATACTAACATGCTTATTGTTGCTTATGTTATCTAACGATGTAATACATGAATTATTTTGGTAATTGTTATTAACCCTTGTGTTACAGCATGGCGGCCATAAATTTGGGGAACCTCAATGAGGAGGTATGCGATGTAGGAAGTGTCAATGCCAGTATTGCTCAGACGAATCCTTTACCACCACCGGCCGTGGGAGTGGAACCAATAGCACAGTTGTTATTACCTGGGAGCAATTTCTGACCTTCCATCCACCTAGATTTGAGGGGACAGAGACAGGAGAGGAGGCAGAGGAATGGCTTGAAAGGATTGAGCAGATCTTTGTGTCTGCGCCTTGTGCTAGGATGGCTTGGTTAAGGCTAGCAGAATTCCAATTGGCTAAGAAGTCTTCCATGTGGTGGAAGACGACAGTGATGGAGCTGAGGGCTCAGGGCATGTTGATAGACATGACTTTATTCAGAACCTAATTTTTGAACCGGTACTTTTCTGCTGCTGCTAGACAGATGAAAGAAGATGAATTCACCAATCTGAAGCCGGGGAGCATGACTGTCTCGGACTATGCCATGCATTATTCATCATTGTTGAGGTATGTCCCTCATATCGCTACTAATGGGCATGCCAAGATGAGGCATTTCTTGAAGGGATTGAGGTCAGAACTATTTGATCGGGTTATCTCCAACAACCCCACCTCTTTTGATGATGCTCTTACTAGAGCGGAACTGGCGGAGATAGGAGTAAGTGCTTACACGGACGTTGTACCCGCACAAGTCCTACCACCGAGGCCGGTATCTAATAATCTGAGGCCGCGAGGAGAATCATTTAAACCTCGTGGGGATCCTTCTTCTTCTTGGTTTGGTGGAAGGCGAGTTGATAACCGGAGGGGTAGTGTATCTACCAATAGAGGGCAAACTCAAGTGAGTAGGAGCGGAGTAGTGAAATGTCACTTCTGTGGAGGACCGCATCACATGCGTGACTGTGCGGCTTGTTACAAATGTGGCAAAATGGGCCACATTGCCCGGTTTTGTCGGAACAGTGATGGTCAGATAGATCTCAGGGAAGGCAGAGGAAGGTTTACTAGTGGGACAGTGCAGCAGAGGCAACCAATGGTGCCTCGACAGTTGGGAGGTCAGGCGATGGGGCCACCTCAAGGACAGGTTTATGCACTGAATAGAGAGCAGGCCGAGGCAGCTCCAGAGGAGGTGATAGCTGGTACGTGCCTTTTATTTACATATTCCGCCTTTATTTTGATAGACACAGGTGCTTCACACTCCTTTGTGTCTGCGGACTTTATGGAGAGACATCATATGTGCACGTCTCCGTTACCCACGCCTCTTTTGGTCTCGACACCCACCGGAAGGAATGTTATTGCTGATCGGTTTCTTGCTGACTGCCTCATTTATTTTGAGAGCAATGAATTGAAGACGGACTTGATCGTTTTGGGGATGTCAGATTTCGATTGCATTGTGGGCATCGATGTACTGAACAGATATCAGGCAGTGGTAGATTGCCGGCAGAGGACGGTACGATTCCGATCTAATATGGGGATTCAGTGGACTTTCTATGGGGACGGTTCTCGTGCGAAGATTCCGTTGATATCGGCGGTCAAAATATCCCGATTATTGGAACATGGACACACGGGCTATCTAATCTATGCCGTGGACATGGCGGGAAAGAATAAAGAGTTGAGGGTTGAGGATGTACCGGTGGTAGCAGAAATCGAGTTTGGGATTGAATTACTACCGGGAACGTCCGCTATTTCTCGTGCCCCTTATAGGATGGCACCGGCGGAGTTAAGAGAATTGAAAGAGCAGTTACAGGAGCTCCTTGACAAAGATTATATACGCCCTAGCGTATCGCCTTGGGGCGCGCCGGTTCTATTTGTTAAAAAGAAGGATGGTTCGATGCGTTTGTGCATCGACTACCGGCAACTGAATAAGGCAACGGTGAATAACAAGTATCCTCTCCCAAGGATAGACAACTTATTTGATCAGTTGTAGGGTACTAAGCTGTATAGCAAGATTGATTTGAGGTCAGGTAACCATCAGATACGGGTCAGGGAGGAGGATGTTCAGAAGACAGCATTCCGGACTCGGTATGGGCACTACAAATTCTTGGTTATGCCGTTCGGTGTGACGAACGCCCCGGCTGTCTTTATGAGTTTGATGAACCGGGTGTTCCAACCATATCTTGACCAGTTCGTCATAGTGTTTATTGACGACATACTTATCTACTCTCGGAGTGAGGAGGAGCACGTGAGATGCTTGCGAACAGTGCTCCAGATCCTCAGAGATAATCAGTTGTTTGCCAAGCTCAGCAAGTGCGAATTCTGGTTGAGCAGTGTGGTGTTTTTAGGACATGTTATCTCTAGCAATGGGATATCGGTAGATCCCAGGAAGATAGAGGTTGTGATGGAGTGGTCTGCACCCACTTCTGTGCCCGAGATACGGAGCTTTCTTGGTTTGGCCGGATATTATCGACGCTTCGTCGAAGGATTTTCTAAGATTGCTAAGCCATTGACTCAGTTGACTCAAAAGGGAGTACCATTCTATTGGTCTGAGGCTTGTGAGCAGAGCTTCCAAGAATTGAAGCATCGGTAGACGACAGCGCCTGTGTTAGTGATTCCCACGGAGAACAAGAGGTTTGTTCTATACACTGATGCATCACTACAGAGCTTGGGATGTGTACTGATGCAGGATAAGCATGTGGTAGCTTATGCATCGAGGCAGTTGATGTGATGTCCCCGAAATGATTAATTGTGTTTAAGGCATTAATTGTGTTCATATGATTAAATATGATTAATTATGGTGGTAATTGCCTTATGTGTTAGAATTAATTGCCATGAGGAAATGCTTGGTCATGTGGGCTGGTAGAGCATTTCAGGGTGCATGTTATGCATGTTGGGTAATTGGGTGTTTCAATGGCTTACATGTGTTGGTAGTCATTTATTTTGTGAAACATGCATTTAATTGGAATTTGGTGCATTGTGGTGAAATGTGTTTAAAATACCATGTTGGGGTATAATTTACATCATGTTAATTGTTGGGGTACAAATTTAAATAAAAGTTTAACCCTTTACCTCACCCCCTTTTATTCCACTTTATCCCTTCACTCAAAATCCCCAATCTCTCCCAAACCCTTACTTTCCCCTCAAAACTCGATTTTGGCTTCTAAGTGGGAATGAAGTGCTTGCAAAAGTTTCATTTTGGTGATTCTTGGTAAGATTTATGCCTAGGATGTTTATATATCACTTCTTGTTGTTCTTGAAGTGTTTGGTTTGAGTTTTGGTAGGATTTAAAAAGGGTTTGAAATGGGTTTGTTTGGGTTAGTGTGATTTTTGGTGGGATGTTGGATTTTTAGTGGTTTTATGATGTGTGTTGAAGGTTTTAAGTGTTTTAATGTTTATGAGTTGTTGGTATAAATGGTGTTGAGGTTGGTGAAGGTTTCAAAGTGCAAAAATGGTGATTTTTCGTGGTACAGGGGCTGGCGATCGATCGCCCGTTTTTGGCGATCGATCGCGAGCAGGCAGTAGGCTCTAGAAGCCTTTGGCGATCGATCGCCACTTTTGGGCGATCGATCGGTGAGCTTGGCGAATGATCGCCGAAAGCAAAAATTTGTTGGTTCGGGCAGTGTGATCTCGCGATCGATCGGGACGTCTTGGCGATCGATCGCGAGACACACAAATGTGTGTTTTTGGCTTTTTTGTGGAATTTTTGGATATTGGTCTATAATTGGCATCTGATATTGATTTGTATGGTTGTGTAGAACCATCCCAGGTACCAACAACATCGAGGAGATAAAGTTATACAACTTCTCCACTTTTGAGACTAAGGTACGTAGTGAGACGTACGAGCATCGGACGGTAAAACGTGTTACAACTTTGATGATGTATATTGTGAATATTGTGTCCTTATATGTGATGAAATATGTGAAATGATAGTGTTATATCATGATATTGGAATCAATTGTGTTTGATTATTGTGGTAGAATTGATGAATGTTCCGGTAGCCTTTATCTCCGAGCGAGGGAGGTACTTGCCGCTGTCATATGAAGCGATGGTAGTATGATATTTGCCGCTGTCATGTCTAAGCGAGGTAACATGCCGCTGTCATTGTCGAAGCGAGGGATATCATATGATGCCGCTATATGTCAAAGCGAGGGGTCCTAAAATTCCGCTGTTGTATTGGGACCGGAACATTCACAATTCTAGTGATTAATGTGGAGTATTGTGGATAAAATTGGAAACGCGTTATCGATCATTATATTGTGAACTAATGATTTTGTGCATAAGTTTGTGAAACAGGAACAACAATGAAATGTGCTAATGTGGTGATCAAGGAGCATATCTATTATTTGTCTCATGCGCTTAATTATTTTATTAAGTTGAATTGTGTTAAGTGGTGATATATATATGCTCATGGTGAGTTGTTCCTGTAGGTACGCTTTTGGACCAAAGGGGCTAAGGGTTGGGTTGAACCGTGAGCTGAAGGAGACGTGAAAGAAGATAGAATACAGGATTTTTGTTAGTCTTAACATTCATTTTGGGAATGTAACTAACTAACTATCGAAGTTTTATTTTTGGCCTGTAATTAAATTGAGCTCACATAACAACCAGAACTCTAAGATGTCTCTAATACATATTTAGCCCTGTTTATATCTTGATTTCACTGTTAAGGTAGAGAGGCCTTACAGTTGAAGACGCATGAGGCCAAGTATCCAGTTCATTTTGGAGCTGGCGGCTATTATTTTTGCCTTGAAGATTTGGCGGCATTATTTGTATGGTACGTCGTTTACCATTTTTACGGATCACAAGAGCCTGAAGTTCCTGTTTACTCAGGCGGAGCTAAATATGAGACAGAGGAGATGGATGGATTTAGTCAAGGATTATGATTGTGAAATAGAGTACCATAATGGGAAAGCAAACTTGACAGCAGACGCCTTGAGTCGGAAGGTGAAGATTACTGCTGAGGACGCCATGCATTTATCGGCTATGATGACTTCCTACTGTCATTTGGGCTTTTGCTGTGGATTCATCACCGGTACGAGTATCAACTTTATTGGCAGAACCGGATATTTATGAGAATATCAGGAGAGCCCAGAAGGCAGATGAAGAGATTCAGGGATGGTCATCATTGGTACTTCATGGGCAGCCATCAAAATTCAGAGTGGTTGAAGACGGTTCTTTGAGGCTTGATAACCATTGGGTAGTCCCGAGTACGCCGGAGTTGCATAGAGGGATATTACAACGGGCTCATAGCAGTAGACTTAGTGTCCACCCAGGCGGGAGGAAAATGTATAAGGATCTATGTGATCAATTTTGGGGGAAACGGATGAAGCGTGATGTTATCGCTTTTGTTAAGAGGTGTTTAATTTGTCAGCAGGTTAAGGCAGAGAGGCAGAGACTTGGTGGCGAGCTAAGGAGCTTAGAAATACCGAAATGGAAGTGGGAACACATATCTATGGACTTTGTGACCCACTTACCGAGGACAGCTTCAGGGTTTGATGAGATTTGGGTGATCGTAGACAGGCTGACAAAGGTGGCTCATTTTATTCCGTACAGTATGACATTCACATACTTGAGGATGGCTCAGTTGTATGTCTGGGATATAGTGAGAATGCAAGGAATTCCAGTTTCCATTGTATCTGACCGAGATCCGCGGTTTACATCTCACTTTTGGGGAGGTCTTCAGTCAGCTTTGGGTACTGAAGTAAGATTGAGCACGACATATCATCCCCAAACGGACGGTCAGTCCGAGCGTACTATTCAAACACTCAAGGACATGCTACGAGCATGTGTGTTGGAGTTTGATACTTCTTGGCAAGGTTCATTGGCTTTGATAGAGTTCTCATACAACAATAGCTATCAGGCGAGTATTCAGATGGCTCCATTCGAGGCTCTATATGGTCGGCTTTGTAGGTTGCCATTATACTGGGATGATTTGACCAGTAAATCAGTTGGAGGACCCGAATTGATTCGGGAGATGGAGGATAAGATAAGGTTATCCGACAGAAAATGAAGGCAGCCCAGGACAGGCAGGAAGCCTATGCAAATAAACGCCGGCGACCGTTGGAATTCCAATAGGGTAATAAGGTCTTTTTGAAGATCTCACCCTTTAGAGGTGTGGTACGGTTTGGTATGCGAGGGAAATTATCTCCGAGGTATGTTGGGCCATTTGAGATCTTACAGCGCATTGGTACCTTGGCTTACCGTTTGGCTTTGCCACCGTCATTGTCTGGTATTCATGACGTGTTCCATGTATCTATGTTGCGGAAGTATGAGCCGGATCCGTCACATGTATTGCAGCCTTCTGAGGTGCAGTTAGATTCTGATGTGTCCTACGTGGAACGGCAAGTCAGGATTCTGGATAGAGCTGATCGCAGACTTCGGAACAAAGTAATACCGATGGTCAAGGTTCAGTGAGATCGCAGGGGTGTCGAGGAGGCCACGTGGGAGACGGAGCGGCATATGGTGCAGCACTACCCGGAACTATTTTTTGGTATGTGATTTATGTTTAGTTTCGGATTGGTAAGTGCATGCTATTTCGAGGACGAAATCTTACAAGTAGGGGAGTATTGTGATATCCCCGAAATAATTATGTGCATTTGGGCATTAATTATGTTTATGTGATAATTATGGTGTTAATTAATTAGTGTTGAATTAATTAATATGGTGAAATGCTTAGTCATGCGGTGGGCGTGACCCGGTAATGCATTTCAGGGTGCATGTAATGCATGTTGGGAACTTGAGTTATGGCATGGTTTAATTGAAGTGGGTGTTAATTATTTTGGGTAAAGCATGTTTAATTGAATTTTATTGATTTTTTTGGAAAATGCTTTTAAAATATCATGTTGGGGATATTTTATACATCATGCTAATTATTGGGGTACATGTTATTATCAAACCCCAACACCTATATTCCCCTTTACCCCTCATAACCCCACTATCAAACAAAATCACCCAACCCTTTCCCCCCAAAAACCCCCATCTCGTTGCTTGCCTTGGCGAAAAGGAGAAATCCTTGCAAAACCTTCATTGGTTGGATTCTTGGAAGGAGTTGAAGCTTTAAAAGGGGTATGATGCCTTCCTTGTGTTATTCTTTTGATTTGTGTTGAAATGGGTTTGGTTTTGGGATTTTTAAAAAATGGTTTGTGTTGTATTTGGTTGGGTATTAGATTTTTGGTGGTATTAAGGTGTATATTGAAGGTTTATGGTGTTTTGATGTTGTGGGTTTGTGGGTAATTTAGTTGGTGTGGATAGGGGAAGGAGAATGGTATGAAAATGGTGATTTTTCGGGTTACAGGTAGCGGCGATCGATCGCCCGTTTTTGGCGATCGATTGCGCACAAGCAGTACCGGACAGAAGCTCTTGGCGATCGATCGGTGGGTCTTGCGATCGATCGCGCCAAATGTGGCGATCGATCGCCGAAGATAGGAAATTGTCGGCTTGGGCAGTGTGATCTCGCGATCGATCGGGGCTATGTGGCGATCGATCGCGAGAAACCAAAAATGTGTATTTTGGTTATTTTGTGGGATTTTTGTTATCGGACTATTATTGGCTTATAATATTGGTTTGTGTGAATGTGTAGAACCATCCCAGGTGGCAACACAGCTAAGGAGATAAAGTCTTGTGACATCTCCATTTTTGGGAACAAAGGTACGTAGTGAGACGTACTGACATCGGACGGTAAAACGTGTTATTATTACGTATTGGACTTGGCTATGCATTAGGGTTGCATACATACATTGGTTATGCATTATGGTTGCATACATGAGTCTGGTTATGCATTATGGTTGCATACATGAATAGGATGCATTGTTGCATGTAATTGTAAGTCGAGATTATATTCCAGTGATGAAGAATACTTGCCGCCAGTGGCGTAGCGATGTGAATACTTGCCGCTGTCATACCGTAGCGATGAGAAAATATTTGCCGCTAATATGTAGAAGCGAAGAACACGCCACTATCATATTATAGCGAGGCATATTATTTGCCGCTGGTATTGTCTAAGCGAGGGGTATTTTCGCTGTCATGTTAACGCGAGGGGTATTTCCGCTGTCATGTTAACGCGAGGGGTATTATGCCACTGATATAATAAGACTTGGAAACTGGAGATGGTATTCATGGAATGGATGCATGTCATGACATACATTATTGGTGTTATAATCTATTGAATATGATTGTGGTACAGGGACAACCAAAGGGAGCATTAAATGTATTAAATACAGGAAGTGATTCGCATTTACGGTTTATGCATATCTATATTACAATCATATTATTGTGAATATGGTTTGTTACATGCTCATGGGTTTGGGGTTGTTCCTGTAGGTACATTTTGGCAGGAAGGTTGATGCGTGAGCAAGTGAGGAGTGCTTTTGGTATAGCAGGACATGATTCTTTTGTATAGTCTCTACTCTAGGAGTAGTGTAAAGCTGTATGATTAACATTCAGTTGTTTGGGAATGTAATTAATCATTTTGGAATTTTATTTTGGCACTGTAATCTTTATAGCTCGGGGCATCAACACGAAATTTTATACTCTGATTATGCATGCTTAGTTCTTATTGTACCTAAATCCACACTTAAGGAACTAGGGTCCCTACACGTATCTTGGCCGTCTTGGATGGTGGAAAGAACTTTGACAAGAACAATTGCTCTATCCCATCCCACATAGTAATAGAACCTGCAGGCAACGATTGTAACCAAGATTTAGCTATTGCGTAAAGAGAAAGGAAACAAACATAACATGATGGCATCGTCAGTAACGCGATTATGTTTAGGTATCACAAATCTCCAAGAAGTTGGAGATGTGGGCATTGGGATCATCAGTAGCTACTACCCCTAAACTGGACCGAATGTTGGATCATCTGTATGATAGCAGGCTTGATCTCGCAATTGTTAGCCTGGATAGTCGGTCTCGTAGTACTAGACAATGATCCATGAAATGAAGGGTGTGCGTTGTCCATGAGTGATCTTGCAACTGGTGGTACTGGAATCACCTCGTTATTCGCCATTAGTGCTCTTGCTTGCCTTAGCCTCCTTTGACAAGTGCGTTCGATCTCGGTCAAAAGGCTCAAGTGTAGGCTTGCTACTCCTTAGCATCCACCAAGAGATAACAACCTGTGATAATCAACCAAAAGAATACAGACAGAAAAAAAAAATAATAAAAAAAACAAATGACTAAACTACAGTCAACTAATCTCGTTTGATATTATTAAAATTAGTCCCTGACAACGGCGCCAAAAACTTGATCGCTATTATTTTAAATAGTATTTTTGAGTGTAGCGATTTATGTACCGTAAGTGCACGGTGTCAAGTTTTAGTATAGATTAAGAAAAGTACGAGTATCAAACCCACGAGGACTAGGAAATAAGTACCAAATTCAAGTAGTTTAACTATATTTAGCCTACGAATATTAGTGATTATGATTAACTAAATTGACTAATGACACAAAATTCAACCCAACAAGTAGTAAAGAAAATATAATCAGTAGAGATAATTATCAAGACTTTCGGTTCACCCATGCAATCCCCCACAATTCACCTATGGTTAAGAATTGAATTCAAACATTCTAAGGTGAAGATTTTTCCAAATGCACTTGTTATACTTTGGTCCGGCTATAACAAATCTAATGCTAAGATGCAAAAGGCAATGATTATGCACTTATTTAACACTCAATATTGTATGTCGATTTATGAAAACTTCTAGCCTTAGATTTTGGTAAATCTATTACTATCACACATGTATTTGAGTTTATCTTTCATCTTTGTCTGAAATCCACGGTTTAATTTACTATATCGTATCACAATCTCCTATGGCCAATTCAATCGCAATAAATAATCAATCAATGATGATTAATACATTGAAAGCATGAAAAACAATAAATTAAACTCAAAGAATTGTAAGAATTGATCAAAACTTAATTAAAATTGTGGGTTCAAAACATGGGATCCCCTAAGTCTTGATAACAAAACTTAGCCAACTATAGTCATCAAGTAATAATGAAAAATCATGTTTCTAAACAATCTAAACATTAATAATTTGATAAAAACAAATTGCAAAGTTTAGGAATACTAAAGTAACGATAGGCATTGACTCCTTGCTCCGTCGTCCCGTCTCTTCTTATGTCTTCTTCTTCAATGGTTTGATGGTATGGATGATGGTAGAGGATGGAGAGGATGTGGAGGCTTTATTGTAGGGTGAATTATGAGCCAAAAGATCCTTATTTTCGTCCCCAACAAACCTGATATAGTGGTGGAGGAGTTTTCATAATTTTGGACATAAAATATCCAATAAGGAAACAAAATCTCGAATATTTTGGGCTTGGTGATCGATCGCCGTCAGTTGCCGATCGATCGGCAAACTATTCTGATTTTATTTTTCAAATTTCTCAAAGCGGCGATCGATCGGTAAGAACTGGCGATCGATCGCGAGAATCTTCTGGTCAGCGGTGATCGAACGGTAAAAACTTCCGATCGATTGTGAATTCTAAAATTTCACAATTTGCGATTTCGTCCCTCCTTTTCCGTGTTTGCTCGGTTTGGTCATTTTTCATCATTTAAAGCTTATTTCCTCCACTTTTATGCATTTGAACCTGGATTCGTGAAATATACAAATACATACCAAAAAACGTAATATTTTCCAGGAATCACTACAAAAACACCCCTAGTCTTATATCAAATTAAGTGTAAAAATAACACTTATCAAATGTCTAGAAATAAGACTTGTAGTGCTTTGAGTTGGCTATCTTTTGCCACTAAAATCACTCAATTTGAGTTTGCCAATTGCCAATTTTTCACTTTCGGCGATCGATCGCTGCAATCCTAGCGATCAATCGCTGAGTATTTTTTTAACGGGCGATAAATTGCGGCATATCTAGCGATCGATCTCTGAAACTATTCGTCACCATCAATTTTGATTTTTTCTTCCAACGATCGATCGCTATTATTCCAACGATCGATTGCTAGCCCTGTTTTTTTGCCAAAACTCGGGATTTTCATGCATAAACTCAATCCAACACAAACCACACCCCATTTCGTTCCAAAACCCAACCAAGACACACTAAAACAACATAGTTCTTCATTTCTTGTGAGGACCCGTTCCTAACCAAGTTTTTAATTATCACACAATGATTATTTATTTGTAAACAACGGAAGATTATTTAATATTTCTGCCAAAGCTCTAAAAATTTCGGCATGACCTCCTCTCACGAGGGACATACCAAAAAAAATGAAAACACAATAATAATATCCTAGTGCAGCAAGTAAATACATAATACAATAGCATGCATCATAGGTATCCAGGACATAATCTGTACAAAAAATATTTACATCATACGATAGCATAAATAAGTCTGCAGCACACATTTCATACTTAAAACATAATACCATCAGCAGTAAGTAAACACCGAATATTAACAAATATTCAAGACTGGGCTGAAGTAAACTCCATTTACATAATTATATATTCCAGGACACATCCTGGTAAAATTTAACTATCCTACGACTGTGAAAAAGACAAAAGAAACAACCTCATGTAAGACTTCAACGAATATTTCCTCTTTGGGATCCTGGTTACCTGTAATACATGTCATTGTCCATACGCAAAGACAACAACAGCCCCTAGGGGGTGAGCCAAAGCCCAATATGAAACTATCAAGTAATTAGAACATGCATCTATAAAATCTGATAGATGATGCAACGCAATGCAAATGCAATGTAATGCAATGCATGTCAGGTACAAGGAATCAAATCTCAAGATACCAAACTACCGGAGTCTAAGGAAAGGTATCATCAATCAATATCAAGCTCGAACAGGGCATCGACTCGCTCGTCGCTACGACATCTCTCTCAGTCGAGCCATCAGCGGTCCATCATCCCTCGTGTCTGGGCGACGTCGGCACACTCGTCGCTACGGCATCTCTCAGCTCACTCTCCCCCCCGAGCCATCGACGTGCCCATCATCTCCAGACATGCATCACAGATACCAACGAAAAGATATGGGTATCAACGAAAGAATCGGTAGGATCAACATGATGTGCTCAATGTCCATGCGTGTCAATGCATCATGCAATATCATAAGCTCATGTGATGCAACTCAATATGTCCAATGTGTATGTCATATATCGATGTACGTTATCGATGTACGTTTATCGAAAATGATGTGTGTTAACAAAACATTTATTTTTGTACATCGGTATGCAAATTATGAATGCTACGAATGCTCATAAATCAATTAAAATCACATAGCCAAGTAATTTCAAGTAAGTTCAGCAAATCATGTTTCAAATAATACAGATATATGTCTTATGTTACGGATCGCAACATACCTTATCTTTCGTCTGATTCTCGATATCTCTTGTACGACTCAGTAGGAATTCAACACCACAATACAATCTACAAAAACACTAATACACTATTCAACTAATTAATTTACTATGGAATTATTCATTAGAATATTAAACTTTATGAAAGTAAAGCATCCCTCAGCATGAATCTTGGCAAAATAATGTGTCAAAGGCAATAACCTAAACTTGAGGATATACTTCGATTACAAGTCATCCTACGGGTATGTTAAAGCAGAAAACTTCAATTAATCGATAATTAATTCCAATTCATATTCAGATTCTTTACATTTCTTGTTAATCCCATGAATTAATATTGATTCAAGAAATAACCCAGACATACGAAGGACTACTATTAGCTAAAATTTGGAGAAATGTAAATTACAAATTCTATTTTATTTTAGTTTCATTCCTCCAACACATTTTGTCACGCCCCGAGACCGGGGTCAATAACTCCGGCATTGATTTCCAATAACAATTAAAAATCAATAAGCCTCGTAATATCTTAATAACCAAAAGCCAGTCTATTTTTCCATAAACAAATAACCATTGTCTTTACATTGAATTAAAAACGCGAACTAAACTTAAAATAACTTAAATTGTAAAATCGTACTTAAATAAAGTCTTGGAAACTAAATCTTAAGATAACGCAGCGGACAAATCACCAACCCCAGAATTGGTGTTCTTCTTCAGCTTCAACTTCTTCCTCAGCTTTATCTGGGGATGTAGAGTAAGGGGTGAGTGTTTTGGTAAACACTCAGCAAGCGGGGGCCAATCGATATGACAATAACATATTTTTCATAATTTTCCAAAACATATATCTTAATCAAACATATATTGATATGAATGCATCTTATCATAATTGCTCCATCGAGCCATAAACATAACATATCAATCGTTCATAATTTTCATATACTTAAGCACATTAAATTTCTAATTTTCTCTTGGTACTGATATCAGTCTCTAGAATTATCCCTCCTAGAGAAGATGTCATGCATCGGCTTACCCACGAATAAAGGGTCTGGACATTCCAGAAACAACGGTTAACCACCGTATAAGGTCATGTAAACGGTTATATCCCACCGCATCAGGGTCATAAAGGAATCCACTTCCAATCAGATTTCAAAGTTTAAAGTGCTTAAAAATTACTACTTGCATAATTTCAAAATAAATTCATATCGATTGAGATTTAAAAGCATACATACAATCATTTTTAGAAAACGAAACGAATACTAGCAAAAACCCACTTACAGCGATTTAGACGTTCGAACGATTAGGGGTTGCGAAACGACACGAAATCCTTCCTTCCTGAGCCTTGAAGTGTTCGAATATTAGGTAGGATTGAGGCTATAATTTCGGCTCTATGATGCTGAGTGGAAGGAAATTTTCGAATTAATGGTGATGGAGGGGAGAGGTTGGTGCAAGATATATATTAATGGTATAATCTTATATATAGCTTGGTTCAAACTTAGCAAAATAAAGGTGGGAACCTTCAAATTTATGGAATAATATATATGCAGATTTTAATTACAAAAAGGATGCATATTTTCGAAAATATGGAGTATGCGATTCTTGAATTTATGGTATAAAATATGAGTAGATTTTTGGTGAGCATATGGTATAAAAATTGTTGCAAATTGATGTTATAATTTTCGAAATAATGATGCAAAATTTTCAAAAAAGAAAGGTTGAGATTCTTGATTTTTATGGTATAAAAATCTTTCCCCAAAACTCTTGATTAAATAATGAAACTTTCGATTTTTAGATGCTAGTAAAATATGATGGAAATCTTTGAATTATTTGGCTTAAATCATGATATTTATGGATTGAGTAACTTGAGTTGGTAGGTAAAGATCCTAGGAATATTAAATCCTACAAGGAAACTAATTAAATAAAGTTTAAGTCATGCTAAATCATTTATTGATAGTAAAATAAATAAGGTTTTAACTTGAGCCCAAAATATTTTAATTAAATGAATACCTCGAATTTTCGGGTCTTTACATCCCTCCCTCCTTATTGGTTTCGTCCTCGAAACTTGAGTCCACTTGATCATGGAAAAGGTAGGGGTATTTCTCCCGCATCAATTCTTCTACTTCCCATGTAGCTTCTTTTTCCGTATGGTTTGACCATTGGACTTTGACATAAGAAATTGTCCTTCGTCGCAATACATGGTCCTTTGAATCCACGATCCAAATCGGAACTTCTTCGTATTTTAGAGTTTCGTTCAAGTTCCCTTGAGCTACTAGGGGTTCTGCTTCAAGTACATGACATGGGTCAGCAATGTATTTCCTTAGTTGTGATACGTGGAAGACATAGTGAATTCTTGACAGGTTTGGTGGTAGTGCTACTCTATATGCTAGCGTTCCCACCTTCTCTAGAACTTCAAATGGTCCCACATGTCTCGGATTCAACTTTCCCCTTTTGTCAAATCGAATCACTCCTTTCATTGGTGAAATCTTTACATATACTTTTTCACCAATCTCAATATCCACTGGTCTCCTTTTCAAATCAGCCCAACTTTTCTGTCGGTCCTGGGCTGTCTTAAGTCTATCCCTGATGATAGCTATCTTGTCAGTAGTGGCTTGCACTAACTCAGGTCCGGTGATAGCTCTTTCTCCTACTTCATCCCAGTATAACGGTGATCGACATTTGCGCCCATAGAGTGCTTCGTATGGCGCCATCCCAATGCTACTATGGTAGCTGTTGTTATAAGCGAACTCGACTAGAGGCAAGAGCTCGCTCCAATTTGCAGTAAAATCCAATGTACAAGCTCTTAGCATATCCTCGAGGGTTTGGATAGTCCTCTCTGTCTGGCCATCGGTCTGTGGGTGATAGACCGTACTAAGAGTTACTTTACTTCCCATGGCTTGTTGAAAACTTTTCCAGAAACGCGACACGAATCTAGGATCTCTGTCAGATAGGATGCTCACTGGGACTCCATGCAGTCTCACTATATTGTCCATATATAGAGTTTCCAACTTGTCCAGGTTATAGTTCATACGGAAAGGTAGAAAATGTGCCGATTTGGTTAGTCTATCAACAATTACCCATATTCCGTCATGGCTTTGTCTTGACTTTGGTAGTCCTACGACGAAATCCATGGAGATGTGTTCCCATTTCCATTCAGGGATTTTCAGAGGTTGAAGAAGTCCTCCGGGTCTTTGATGCTCAGCTTTAACTTGCTGACATACTAAGCATCGGGTTACGAATTCTGCTACGTCTTTCTTCATGGCATTCCACCAGAAACTTTCCTTCAAATCCTTGTACATCTTTGTACTCCCAGGGTGGACTGAAAATTTGGACTTATGCGCTTCAGACATTACCTCTTGTCTTATGTTGTCCACATTTGGTACGCCCAATCGTCCTTTCATCCACAGAATTCCATTACTATCAGTCTCGAAGTCAGTGATTTTTCCATCTTTGACTTGTTATTTTAACTTTGTCAGACTAGGATCCTGATCTTGACTCAATTTGATGGTCTCTCGAAGACAAGGTTGAGCTGAGACCGAAGCTAAGATCATTTTCCCTTTGCCTTTCCGGCTCAAAGCATCTGCTACTTTGTTTGCCTTGCCGGGATGGTAATTAATGGTGAGATCGTAGTCCTTCAAGAGTTCAATCCATCTTCTCTGCCTCATGTTCAGTTCTTTCTGAGTAAACAAGTATTTAAGGCTTTGATGGTCCGTGAAAACTTCACACTTGGCGCCATAAAGGTAGTGCCTCCAAATTTTTAAGGCGAAAACCACTACGGCTAATTCGAGGTCATGCGTAGGGTAGTTTTGCTCGTGCGGCTTGAGCTGCCTTGAGGCGTACGCAATTACTCTTCCCTCTTGCATGAGTACACATCCCAGTCCTTCTTTCGATGCGTCACTATAAATAGTGAAACACATGCCTTCAGTCGGTAGTACCAGTACCGGTGCAGATGAAAGCTTTTCCTTCAAGATCTCAAAACTTTTCTCACACTCTTCACTCCAGATGAATTTTGAGTTCTTCTGTGTGAGCTTTGTAAGAGGTACTGCTATTGAGGAAAATCCTTCAACAAACTTCCGGTAATAACCAGCTAGTCCCAAGAAGCTTCGAATTTCTGTTACGGTAGTTGGCCTTTGCCAGTCCAAAACTGCTTCTACCTTCTTAGGATCTACGGACACGCCTGCTTTTGATATGATGTGTCCTAAGAAAGATACGCTCTCTAGCCAAAATTCATATTTATTAAATTTGGCATAAAGCTCTTTCTCTCTCGGTGTCTGGAGAGTGAGGCGAAGATGTTGTTCGTGTTCCTCTTTGCTCGACGAATAAATGAGAATGTCGTCGATGAACACAACCACAAAGTTATCCAAGAATGACTTGAATATTCGATTCATCAAGTCCATGAACACTGCTGGGGCGTTTGTCAAGCCAAAAGGCATCACCATGAACTCGTAATGCCCATACCTCGTTCTGAATGCGGTTTTCGGTACATCCTCTGTTTTTATCTTGAGTTGATGATAGCCTGACCTTAGATCGAGCTTAGAAAAGACTTTAGCTCCTTTGAGTTGATCGAACAGGTCATCAATTCTTGGAAGAGGGTACTTGTTCTTGATTGTGATCTTATTCAGTTCTCGATAGTCGATGCACAATCTCATGCTCCCTTCTTTCTTCTTCACAAACAATACTGGAGCTCCCCATGGGGATACACTTGGTCTAATTTGTCTCTTGTCTAAGAGCTCCTGCAGTTGCTCCTTGAGTTCTTTCAATTCGGCTGGCGCCATACGGTATGGTGCCTTTGAAATTGGTGCAGACCCTGGTACCAAATTGATTTCAAACTCCAATTCACGGTTTGGAACAGAACCTGGCAGCTCTTCAGGGAAGACATCTGGAAATTCTTGTACTATCGCTATGTCCTCTACCCTGAGTTCGCCTTCTTCTTTTACCTCGCTTATTGTTGCTAGGTATACTTCTTCACCGTTCTTCACGGCTTTCCAAGTTTGTGCTGCCGATAGAAGGAATTTTTGTTCCTTGCTTTTACCGTGATACACGATCTCTCCCTCGTCTGGGGTTCGTAGTTTAACATTCTTGTTACGACAGTCAACTAGCCCATGGTGTTTGGATAACCAATCCATTCCGAGTATAATATCGAAATCTACCATGTTGAGTTGAATTAACTCAGCACTAAACACCGTTTTGTTAATACTGAGATTACAATCTCGGTGTATACTGTGTGCTAATAAGGTTTTATTGGCAGGTGTTGCTACATTGTATGGCTTACTAAGCAATTCCGGTTTAAGAGCTAGTTTCTTAGCAAATCTCTTAGATATAAACGAATGCGTGGCACCACAGTCAAACAATGCATAAGCAGATAATTCGTTTAATAAAATGGTACCTGCCACGACGTCGTTTGCGTCCTCTGCCTCCTCATTTGATATGGCAAAGACACGGGCATTCGGTTTGTTCTCCCTGGGTTTGATCGGAGGACCACCATTTCTTGCAGTTGTCCCCTTTACATCAGGTTCAGGGCATTCAGCTATCCTGTGTCCTAACTTTCCACATCGGAAACATGCTCCCTTTCCCTTAAGGCATTCTCCGGGATGATGATAGCCACAGTTTGAACATTTTGGAAATCTCTGTTGGTTTGGGCCAAGTATTGGTCCTTTTCGCTGGTTGTTGGACTGATTAGGCCGCTTGGAATTGTGACCAATAGTATAGGGGAAGGTCGCTTGCGCTTGAATTCCTCTTCGCGACGCTTTATATCAGCTTCAGCCCTGATGGCTGCTCCCATTAAATCTCCAAAATTTGCGGTTTCAAAAATCGCAAGGGCGGATTGGATACGACTGTTCAGTCCAATCCTAAAGCGATGGAGCTTCAAGATCTCATCTGCCATGATACTAGGTGCATACGTTCCCAGTGCGTTGAACTTTGCGGTATATTCAACCACTGACATGTCAGGAGTTTGAGTCAAGTTCTCAAATTCTCTCAGCTTCTGATTTTGCAATGCTGTTGGGAAGTACTGCTTTAGAAATGTACTTCGGAACCTTTGCCATGTGATTGGTCCCGCGTCTAACATCAGTGGTGACACATTCTCCCACCATATACCTGCCTGATCAACAAGAAAAGATGTTGTGACTTCCACCTTGATGTGTTCCGGCACTTCCAGTAGCCTGTGGTGATTTTCCACCTGCTTAAGCCAGTTTTGGGCCATCTCTGGGTCTGAGTTGCCGTCAAACGTGGGCACTCTGTTCTTTCGCAGTGATTCATAATGGTACTTCACTCCTTGCGGATGTGGCGCTGGCTGCTGCTGTTGCTGATTAATAGCGGGGTTAGCCAGACCTTGTAGCGTCGTGGCCACAATGGTGGCTATAGCTGTCAAGTCCTCACGACTTAGTCCCATCCTCGGGGGTTCTGGAGGATTTTGGTTTCCATTCGATCTTCCCTCATTAGTGTTAGGAGGGGCAGCGTAGTTGGGGTTACGGTTGTTACGCACAGGACGTCCGGCCATCTCCTACAATAGATAATGGTCTAAGATCCAATTAAATACTTGACAAAAATCATTTTTAAAAACAAGAATTAATAGCATGAAGCAGAAATTTCGAATTTTGGCATTCTGGAAATTTTTTTTTTTTTTTTAAATCAAAAATTAGGGTTCATAACCCGAAATTAGGGTTCCAAAATTCGCCCGAAATCGACGTCAAAATTTAAAATTGGCAGAGGGCTAAGGATCGACATAGAATAAGGATCGAAATTTCAAATTTAATTCGAACAAAAATGTTTCGGAACTTAAGAAATCGAGGAAAGAAATTTCGTGGCTAATAGGGTTCTTGGACTCGAATTCGATCTGAAATTCCGGAAATCTTCCAGTGGTCGGATTCTGAAATTGATAGAGGGCTTTTGATCGACGTGTTCAGACGATCAGAATACAATTTTTATTTTTCAAAACGATTAAGATATGATCAGAAAATCGGAAAACGAGATAATTTGGGGGTTAGGGTTCTTAGATTTAAAATGCGAAATTGATCGGGCAAACGATGTCCGATCGATCTGAAATTTGGACAGTGAGATCGACTGGAGGAGACGATTCCAATGATATACTCGTTGACAGTTATCGTGGCGGCAATCGGCGGCGGCGGCGAGGAGCTAGGGTTTCGGCTTTTCCAAAATTCGATTTCCGAGATAAAATTTTTAAAATTTTCGAAATAATTAAAAAAAATCAGAACTAAATTTTTTTTTTTTAAAAGTTAACAAATTTCGTATTCACGTGATCAATCAGATTGAACTTCCGATTATCGTAATTATCGTGAATCGATCTTTTCCCAGCGGGATTATGGAACCTGGCTAGCTCTGATACCACTAAAATGTCACGCCCCGAGACCGGGGTCAATAACACCGGCATTGATTTCCAATAACAATTAAAAATCAATAAGCCTCGTAATATCTTACTAACCAAAAGCCAGTCTATTTTTCCATAAACAAATAACCATTGTCTTTACATTGAATTAAAAACGCGAACTAAACTTAAAATAACTTAAATTGTAAAATCGTACTTAAATAAAGTCTTGGAAACTAAATCTTAAGATAACGCAGCGGACAAATCACCAACCCCAGAATTGGTGTTCTTCTTCAGCTTCAACTTCTTCCTCAGCTTTATCTGGGGATGTAGAGTAAGGGGTGAGTGTTTTGGTAAACACTCAGCAAGCGGGGGCCAATCGATATGACAGTAATATATTTTTCATAATTTTCCAAAACATATATCTTAATCAAACATATATTGATATGAATGCATCTTATCATAATTGCTCCATCGAGCCATAAACATAACATATCAATCGTTCATAATTTTCATATACTTAAGCACATTAAATTTCTAATTTCCTCTTGGTACTGATATCAGTCTCTAGAATTATCCCTCCTAGAGAAGAGGTCATGCATCGGCTTACCCACGAATAAAGGTCTGGACATTCCAGAAACAACGGTTAACCACCGTATAAGGTCATGTAAACGGTTATATCCCACCGCATCAGGGTCATAAAGGAATCCACAATCAGATTTCAAAGTTTAAAGTGCTTAAAAATTACTACTTGCATAATTTCAAAATAAATTCATATCGATTGAGATTTAAAAGCATACATACAATTATTTTTAGAAAACGAAACGAATACTAGCAAAAACCCACTTACAGCGATTTAGACGTTTGAACGATTAGGGGTTGCGAAAACGACACGAAATCCTTCCTTCCTAAGCCTTGAAGTGTTCGAATATTAGGTAGGATTGAGGCTATAGTTTCGGCTCTATGATGCTGAGTGGAAGGAAATTTTCGAAATAATGGTGATGGAGGGGAGAGGTTGGTGCAAGATATATATTAATGGTATAATCCTATATATAACTTGGTTCAAACTTAGCAAAATAAAGGTGGGAACCTTCAAATTTATGGAATAATATATATGCAGATTTTAATTACAAAAAGGATGCATATTTTCGAAAATAAGGAGTATGAGATTCTTGAATTTATGGTATAAAATATGAGTAGATTTTTGGTGAGCATATGGTATAAAAATTGTTGCAAATTGATGTTATAATTTTCGAAATAATGATGCAAAATTTTCGAAAAAGAAAGGTTGAGATTCTTGATTTTTATGGTATAAAAATCTTTCCCCAAAACTCTTGATTAAATAATGAAACTTTCGATTTTTAGATGCTAGTAAAATATAATGGAAATCTTTGAATTATTTGGCTTAAATCATGATATTTATGGATTGAGTAACTTGAGTTGGTAGGTAAAGATCCTAGGAATATTAAATCCTACAAGGAAACTAATTAAATAAAGTTTAAGTCATGCTAAATCATTTAATGATAGTAAAATAAATAAGGTTTTAACTTGAGCCCAAAATATTTAATTAAATGAATACCTCGAATTTTTGGGTCTTTACACATTTTCCAATAGTATCCTTTATCATTACCTTATATAAAACATTCAAGTTAAACCATTTCAATTCAAATTTGCACATATAGCCCAAGTCATTGTTTCACCAGTCTATAGCTTCGACATATATTCAGATTTCTCACCATTTAAATCAATTTAATCAAAATAACCAAATCCATAAACTCATACATGCACACATAGCAGAAGATGATATACCAATCCTTTCTTATACTAGTGTTTCGACAATTTTCAGCAGCAAGGATTTCGCTCCAAACATGCAAGATCTTTACACCAACTAGTTAGCATATTTTTGCACAGAAAGATGCTCCAACATCAAACCAAACTCAAATCATATTTTATCCAACAATTAGATCTCAAAAGAAGGCTAAAATTCGAACTAAAAGCTGGGAAAATCGAAATCAGGGTTACCCCAATTTCTGTGAAAAGTAGCCGCACGCTTCAGGGGTGGTTTCCGGTGGCTCAAAGCGGCGATAAAGGTGAAGACCGGAGGGGAAACGTCGGTCATGGTGAGGGGAAGAGCTTCAAGGCATGGATTTCAACCAATCCATGGTTGAATCGACTGAATTGAGAGAAAACGCAAAGAACCCTAGCCGCGTGAACTCGCTGTTCTTGTGCCAAATCTGAACGATTCCGAAATGTAATGTGTAAATTGCAGGTATGGAAATGACCGCCGACGACAGCAGGCGCAAGGCATTTCCAAGCGGTGGTCGACGTGAGAACCGGGAGAGGAAAATGGGATCGAAAGCTATGTGTGTGTTTTTACATGTTTAGTGTGTGCAGCGTAAATGAGCATATAAACACGTTAATAGATGCATTTCGGTCTAGTTATGTACATCGGAGTGTTGCCGGTGTACTGATAAATTAAATTTACAATCGAGAATTGTGATTTATATCCACTACTAAAACACACAATTAAATTCTTCATTTTAAAATATTATCGGAGTTTATTTTACCATTTCAAAATTATATCTTGTTCCGATTAAATTGTCAATTGACATTCATATTGTCATTTTCACTTCAAATTAATTAATTCCAAATTAATTATTGATAAATTCCCAAAATATATTTAATTAACAGTATTCAGGTCTCGGGGCCTTACATTTCTCCCTCACTTAAACAGATTTCGTCCTCGAAATCTCAAACATAGATTGAAATCAACATTGAAAATAGTATATGGATCAGAATACACGACAGGATATATTGAATACATTGGAACATGTATATAGCCTTAAGATCCAAAATGCAAACAAGATTTTTGACAAGAATGAGCAATTCCAATCTCATCAGACTGAAAGACGTGATAGATTCAATAATATATTCGCAACGAGCAACATGAACAAAGATACATCACGAGTGACCAATTCAACTGGTAACAATGTCAATCTGTAGGCAAGATTTCCAATTCAATCGCAGATCTTGTACAGTCAACACAACAAGGTGATAATTTTCTTCGCATGCCAAAACGATTGGTGTCTCTAATGGAGAATTTTCCAGAAGTACACGATCTCCTACATGCAATTCTATTGGTCGTATTTGTTTAAAAGCATAACTTGCTTGACGATCCTAGGAAGCCATCATCTGCTAACTGAAAAACTGAATCTTATTATTCGTTTCTCGTATAATATCAGGTCCAGTCAACTGGTTTTTCACCGATTTTCTTTCCAGGCTAGAGGAGATATTCAACGTCTCTCCTAAAAGATTTCAAAAGATGTCGAACCTAAGCTCGTTTGGTAGTTATTAATATAGGACCTTTGATTATCGGCAAGGCTGCATGTCCTCCAAAGTTAAAATCATTCGCCACATTACGTAACATATCATCGATAAACAACGGTCATATTCGTATAAGGATAAGTCCGCTCGTAAGAAAAGAAAAGTGCAGACTTAGGAAGTAGATCAATAATATACAAACAACATCACAGTCTCCGTGATCGATCGCCCTATTCTCGCGATCGATCGCCAAGGTCACCGCGATCGATCGCTCTATTCTCGCGATCGATCGCCGCTACTGCTCATCGCCTTCTCAAATCAGCAACATGTCGCGATCGATCGGCACCTAGCCACGATCGATCGCGGCCTGCGGGTTTCTGAAAAATTCGAGCTTCCATGGTGTTTTTCACACCCAAACTCAAAACCAACACCCCATACTCCTTCAACACCTCAAATACACCATTTAAAACCAATAAAAACTCCAAAAACTCAACATTGGATTTTAACCAAAAATCCACAAACTCCATAACCAACCAAAACCTCAACCAAAACCTACCATACCACTACCAAATCGAAGACAATGGTGAGGGGAAGATGAATACCTGATTATCTTCGAGAAATCCGGCTCCCGAGCCAAGCTACCATCGATTTTCCCATCATGGGAGAAGAGGGGAAATGGGGGGAAAGGTTAGGCGTAGAGAGAGAGAGGAGAGAGGGAAGGATTCCGTGCCAAATGATGGAATACCGAGTTCACTTGGTATATATAGCACCAAAACTCAAAAATACCAATCTCTTCACAAATACATCATGATTCATTAAATATCATCTGTTTTCAAAAATCATATCTGTTAGTTCCGAACCTTATCGATGAGATTTTAAAGATGACAAAACATATCAGACCGGATCGAGAGAAATCAGACTGACCAGATCGATCGCCCAAAACAGATCAAGCTGATAAGATGACAAAGCATATCAGACCGGATCGAGGGTAATCAGACTGACCAGATCGATAGCTCAAAACAGAACAAGCTGATAAGACATATCACATATCAGACCGGATCGATGGATATCAGACTGACTAGATCGAAGCTTCAGATCGATCTCAATCTTTATCAGATCAGAGCAGTCAAGGATGCATAAAGATTGGCTCTTCAGTCCGAATCATTAACGGCTATTTATTGTAGCATTTAATGTCGTAATTAATTCAACAAAGGACCAAAGACTGAAGATTGCCATAAAAGGTAAGAAGACAACGAAGAGCTTACCTGACAGTCGCCGAAAGCATGAACCAGAACGGCAAGTATCCTGAAGAAGAAGAAGACTGTAGCTTACTCAGGGAATAAGCAGAGTCAAGAGTTGCACATTAAGGGAAATAATGTCGTTGGTACATGCAACTATAAAAGGATGCAACAACAATACAGAATATACGACACACAGACATACAAGGACACGAGAGACTGATCAATCGAAAAACGCACAAGAAAGCAAATCAGCAAAAGCTTACAAGCTCAGAAGCTCTCGAGCTGAAATTATTCTTAAGCACGATTACTTTGTAATATTTGATCATTTAGGATCACTGTGCGCATCTTGTGTAGTCTGTATTGAAAAACAGAAGTGAGAAACAAATTGTAACTGTCAGACAGAGAGTGTCTGAACAGATCGAGGGACTAGGAGTTTCAGACTGGTAGTGGGGTAAATCCATCCTGAATATGGTTTGTACAACAGGATTTTATAAATCAAGTCTTCTAGTATAAACCTTCCTTAATTGGAAGAAGGGGAGACGTAGAAGGATTACACCACCTTCGAACTTCCAGAAACATTTTCTGTGTTCTTGTCTTTCTGCACTTGTTCTTTCATTCAAGCCATCGAGCTGCTCTTACAAATATAAGATCAGACCGTTCCGCACTTATACATTAAGTGGTCTGTTCTATAAAAGAGTTGATTAAGAAACAGATTTCTTTCACTAATCCGAAAGAAATCACAAGGGATTAAATTTTAGAAGGAGTGTTCATTCACCCCCCCTCTAAACACTCCGGACCGATCCTAACAAGTGGTATCAGAGCCAGGTCATCTTAATCAGCACAAAGACACTTGAGCTGATGGCATCATTCAACAAAATTCCTATGTTCTCAAAGGAAGACTATGATGACTGGAGAATCAGAATGCAAGCTCATCTGGCAACTCAGGATGACGATATGTGGTTCGTCATCACTGATGGACCAATGAAGATTCTGAAGTCAAAACAGCAGTCGCCATTACTGGTGGTGAACCACAAATGGTAGAGAAGGACAGATCCCTCTAGACGAATGAGGAAAGAAAGAAAGCAAATCTCGACAACGTTGCCAAAGACATCTTGTTCAAGACATTGGACAAGAACATGTTCAGCAAAATCAAAATGTGCTCTACTGCCAAAGAAATTTGGGAGAAGATAGCACAGCTATGTGAAGGCAACGACCAGACCAAAGAAAACAAGCTGACTGTAGCTCTTCAAAGATTTGAGGGCATAAAGATGAAGAGTGGAGAAACTCTAAACGAGTTTGATGAAAGAGTCACTGGCATCATTAATGAACTGAATGGTCTGGGCAAAGAATACTCAAACAGAGAGATCGCTCTAAAAGTTATGAGAGCCCTGCCTAAAGAATGAGATGTTAAGACCATTGCAATGAGGGAGTCCAAAGATCTGAACAAGGTTGAACTTCATGATCTGTTCGCAGATCTTAAAGCATATGAGTTCGAACTGATAAGAAGAGGTGAAGCAGAGCCATTCATCTCTCAACCAAACAAAGCACTAGCAGCTACTCCAGACCAGATCGCTTCCACATCAGATCGATCTATTGAACAGATAAGTAATGATGCTATGTCATTATTTATTAAGAAATTTGGTAAATTCATGTCTAAAAATAAGAGGAACTTTAAACCCTCTCATCATTATAAGCCAATAAAGGACGATGCTGTTAATGATCAGGCTTGCTACAACTGTGGTAAGACCGGACATTTCATTGCAGATTGCACCAGACCGAAGAAAGAAGAACGGAAGGAGAAGCATCGCAATGACAGGAAAAAGAAGCACTACAAAAACCGCAAAAATCATGGAAAGTCCCAAAAGGTCCTAGTAGCTGAAGAAGGAAACAACAAGTGGGCTCAGACTGACTCCGATTCAGACAGCTCCGAATATTCTTCCAGCGAAAGCGAAGAAGATATTCAATGTCTAATGGCAGATGAAGAGATGAGTCAGACAGACGAGGTATTTGACTTTGACTCAAATGAATTTACACGTGAAGAGCTCATGTCCGCACTGCAAGACATGGCTAATGATTATAGGATCTTAGCTGAATCATTTGAGAAGAATAAAGCTAAAGTCAGTGATCAAATGGATGAGCACAACAAACCAAGCTGCTCTGAGCAGGGTGAGTGCAACAATCTCCAGATCGAGCTGAATAAGCTGAAAATCTCCTATGATCAGCTCCATGAAGAAAATAAGAGAATTAGCACACAAAATGCTAAGCTTTCTCATATATTCAAGACATGGACAAAATCCAGAACATCTTTGGAAGAATTACAAGAGGTACAAAGAAACGTTGGTGATTTCACCGGCATAGGCTTTGACACCAAAGAATCCACCAAAGATAAATCTGAACTGTTGCTGGTAAAGAACAAAATCAAACAAATGACATTTGTTAAATCCAGCACAGTATATGAAACTGAAGCACCTACGATTCAAACGAGAGTCTCTTTCGTGAATCAAGGTTTGAGAAAAGGAATTGGATATGTCAACCAAGCCAAAGAAAAGGCACCAGCAAGCTTTGCGTCTTTCAGACCAAATCTAAGGGTGCAAGATCGAAGGCAAGGAAGACAATACAATTATTATAATTCAAAACCAGTTCAACGAAGATATAGACCACCTCATGAGAATCAAAGGGTTCCATATCGCACACATTATCACACACAACATCGAAACAGACCAGCTTCAGCACACCACACACACACAAGCCACTAAAGCTGATACAGGTGTGGGTTCCCAAGGGGCTAATCCGTTCTGGACCCAAATAGGATTGGGTACCAACAATAAATATGTTTGATGATAGGTACCGAAGAAACTTGCATCAGACTGGTACTTGGACAGCGGGTGTTCTCGTCACATGACTGGAAACATCGAGCTGCTGTCTGAAGTCACAGAATGTACTGAAGATCATTTTCGGAGATAATTCGAAGGGTAAGACCGTGGGCAAGGGTAAGATTGTCCATGGTAACATTATTATCAATGATGTGCTGTTAGTTGAAAATCTGTGCTATAATCTGATTAGTATAAGTCAACTTTGTGATAATGGCTATGCTGTAGAATTTCACAAACACACTTGCACTGTTAAATCATCAGACGGTATAACCATGCTTGTAGGAATCAGGAATGGAAATACATATAAGATTAATTGGAATCATGCTCAACCTGATAATCCTACTTGCTTCATCGCTAACAATGATAATAAACACTGGCTATGGCATAAACGCTTGAATCATATCAATTTTAAGACTATTTCTAGCCTGTGTAAACATGATTTAGTTATCGGTCTGCCCAAGATCGACTTTGCTAAGGATAAGATCTGTGAAGCTTGCCAAATGGGCAAACAGATCAGATCATCCTTCAAAAACAAGAATGCCAAATCCTCCTCCCGTTGTTTAGAACTATTGCATATGGACTTGTTTGGTCCTATACCAATAACAAGTTTAGGGGGAATGCGGTATACTCTTGTTGTTATTGATGATTACTCACGCTTTACATGGACTATATTTTTGAGCAGTAAAGATCAGACCGGTCCGAAGTTGATCAAGCTGCTGAAACGCACTCAGAACGAGAAATCATCCAGCATAGACAGGATTCGAAGTGACAAAGGCACTGAGTTTTCAAATCAGAATCTTGAATCCTTTCTAGAAGATCATGGAATTAAGCATGAGTTCTCAGCCGCTCGAACTCCTCAACAGAATGGAGTTGCAGAACGAAGAAACAGAACGCTCAAAGAAACAGCAAGAACAATGCTTGCTGATTCTGGAATTTCACAAAAGTTCTGGGCAGAAGCTGTGAATACTGCTTGCTACACTCAAAATTGGTCTATGATTAACAAGAAGCTGAATCTCACTCCATATGAAATATGGACTGGTAACAGACCGTCTATTTCTCACCTTCATGTATTTGGTTGTAAATGCTTCGTTCACAACAATGGTAAGAATCATCTTACAGCATTTGAAGCTAAGTCAGATAATGGAATATTCTTAGGATATTCATCAACTAGCAAAGCTTATCAAGTTTTTAATAATCGAACCTTAACTGTAGAAGAATCAGTTCATGTAGTTTTTGATGAATCTTTGTGTGTTGAGGGTAACAAAGAATCAATTCAAAATCAGATGGAAAACATCCATCTCGAAGCTAACAGTGATGATGAGATTGTAGCTAACAGGTCAAGAGACAACCCACCAGAACCTGAAGTACCAGCCAGATCGGATCAAGGCAATGAAGCTTCTTCAGATCGAGCCGATCCGGATGATCCAAACTCTCATATCAAAGCAGATGCTGATCATACCGCTACTACTACTCATCCGGCTGGACCAGACAATCCAGAGTCAAGCTATCGATGGACTAAGAGGCATCCACCTAATCTAGTGATTGGAAGTCCCTCTGCACCGATTAGAACCAGAGGACAGTTAACCAGAGGACAGATGATGGATGAGTTCACTCATGCTGCCTTCATCTCAAAAAGGGGGAATTTGTTAGTTCCGAACCTTATCGATGAGATTTTAAAGATGACAAAACATATCAGACCGGATCGAGAGAAATCAGACTGACCAGATCGATCGCCCAAAACAGATCAAGCTGATAAGATGACAAAGCATATCAGACCGGATCGAGGGTAATCAGACTGACCAGATCGATAGCTCAAAACAGAACAAGCTGATAAGACATATCACATATCAGACCGGATCGATGGATATCAGACTGACTAGATCGAAGCTTCAGATCGATCTCAATCTTTATCAGATCAGAGCAGTCAAGGATGCATAAAGATTGGCTCTTCAGTCCGAATCATTAACGGCTATTTATTGTAGCATTTAATGTCGTAATTAATTCAACAAAGGACCAAAGACTGAAGATTGCCATAAAAGGTAAGAAGACAACGAAGAGCTTACCTGACAGTCGCCGAAAGCATGAACCAGAACGGCAAGTATCCTGAAGAAGAAGAAGACTGTAGCTTACTCAGGGAATAAGCAGAGTCAAGAGTTGCACATTAAGGGAAATAATGTCGTTGGTACATGCAACTGTAAAAGGATGCAACAAAAATACAGAATATACGACACACAGACATACAAGGACACGAGAGACTGATCAATCGAAAAACGCACAAGAAAGCAAATCAGCACAAGCTTACAAGCTCAGAAGCTCTCGAGCTGAAATTATTCTTAAGCACGATTACTTTGTAATATTTGATCATTTAGGATCACTGTGTGCATCTTGTGTAGTCTGTATTGAAAAACAGAAGTGAGAAACAAATTGTAACTGTCAGACAGAGAGTGTCTGAACAGATCGAGTGACTAGGAGTTTCAGACTGGTAGTGGGGTAACCTTAATTGGAAGAAGGGGAGACGTAGAAGGATTACACCACCTTCGAACTTCCAGAAACATTTTCTGTGTTCTTGTCTTTCTGCACTTGTTCTTTCATTCAAGCCATCGAGCTGCTCTTACAAATATAAGATCAGACCGTTCCGCACTTATACATTAAGTGGTCTGTTCTATAAAAGAGTTGATTAAGAAACAGATTTCTTTCACTAATCCGAAAGAAATCACAAGGGATTAAATTTTAGAACGAGTGTTCATTCACCCCCCCTCTAAACACTCCGGACCGATCCTAACAATCTCTCTAACCTCAATTCCAATTACCAGCCCCAGTACAAAGTACTCCGGACCCCAAACCCCACCAAAGTCCAAATTCCAAGGTTATCACCACGATGAGAATACGATCTCATCCCTTGGATCCAACGACTCCAAATATCGGATTTAAAATCCCCGAGAGTCTAGAAATCGCAATTAATTCATAATTGCCACAAATAAAATCCAGTTAGGATTATTGCCACGCCGGGATTAACACCATTAATCCCCGGGTATCACAATTATCCGCCACTAATAAAATTCCATCCTCGAAATTTGCACGGCGTACTCCACGTAACGTCGAGAACACGCAATCCAAACGGATCCACGATGTCGAATCATGAACATAACATGAATGGCACACCAACCGCGAGGATACCGACCTCGCACCAAACCTGGAATGGAGTAACCTCTCCAACCGACACAAATCCACGGAAGACATCAGCATTCCCCGATGCTAATCATCTCAAAGGCAGTCAACCAAACGTAACTGCAGATCAAACGAATCATACGCGATTCCAAAATAGATATCGTCTCGATGATATCCTTATGATCTAGCCTACGATGTTAATCATACATCGTTACTAAGGAAACCCCCAGTACACTACAATGTACTTATACCATGCCCGGTTTCTGCTCTCCAGTCGTCTCCATCAAGGAGTAGTTGCACCACATTGCAACACCGATTGGGCCACAACACGGTCCCGATCAGCACGAACACATCTACAAAGACGTCTACAATTGCGTGTTCCAAGAAATCACATCTTGGTCCGAACACACTATTGAGACTCCACAAGGTCTCAAGCTCTCGAAAGGACATGCAAGAACAATCGATTGCATTCCCGCCACACGTGTCAATCACGACACTATGCAAATCCGAATCCTGGCCATCCGTCGTTTATTCTGGGATACAACAATCCTAAAACAGGGAGGCTATCGAATTATCTAACAAGAATTACCGTGGTCCCAAAACACAACAATCCCTCCTCAGGGGAAGTCAACTGGACCTCACTATTATTCCTCAGAATACATCGTGCCATCGAGATTTACTAATCTAAAGATATCACAATCTCTCACCAGAGATTGCTAAACCAAGGGTACTAGTCCGATGCTCGACGAGCATTAACAAAAGTTGGCAGTCGTATACCCACACCGGCATACACGCCCAAGTACCGACACCACATGCATACTCGATGCAACAGACTCGGGTATCTCCAATCATACCCAAAATCCCGAAACCAACTGTCAATCCCCAGCTATTCTCACCTCGAGGGCGAATAATGATTGACAGACCAACGACCAATGGTGTGATTCCAACATCAACACCACACAAACCGACTCATTGAATCTCCCAAAGATTCCCAATCGGTAGGTATATCAATACCGCCTTCTTCACAAGGAAAGTGTCATGAACTCACGACCCTCCAACCTCGAACCACTGTTCGAAAAACCTGGATATATTTATACCAAATTATATTCCGGAACTCAGAAATATACAACCGGTTAGGATGTACCAACGCCACTACTACCCCAAACAAAACCCGTATACGCCCTGTATACTCAAACTAATGATGCTCTGTACTATTGCCATAGTACTCCACAATCTCGAGCATTATCCCGGAGACGTCTCCTCGAACGTCTCACTTGAAGTACGAAGCCATCACCTAGTCCAACACTAGTAGGGCTTACCCCGGTTGATTCACAATCAACCCTCAACCAATACCAGTTGTCTCCATGACAGTACAATCCAAATCTCTCCAAGAGATAAAATCAATATAGTAGTGTTACCCCACTAGCTATATCTCACAATTCCAATTGTGACTCCTGTTGCATTCCATATGCAAGGATGCTCAACCAGAGTTAACAACGACTTGTCGACACTCACGTTGGTATTCCCAACAAAATTGAGCTGTCCCAGTTCAAGTCCCTCAAAACATTTGACGTATAAACGTCCCCGTGATGCATTCCCTGCCACAATCAACATACCACATAGAGACTACAAGAGTCTACCATAGGTCCTCATCGTATCATCATACAATCCACCGAACCTGGTTCCAACGTGCAGTATAATGGCTCCAACAAGCACACTATACACTGCTACAATACCTGGCTAGCAAAACGCTGCCTCCATAGGCTTATACCAAGCCTACCAACGTATCATACGTCCCATCCTGGTACACCATACTGTAACATCCATTAGAGTAGTG
Organism: Haberlea rhodopensis; assembly: GCA_907163345.1. Classification (NCBI taxonomy): domain Eukaryota; kingdom Viridiplantae; phylum Streptophyta; class Magnoliopsida; order Lamiales; family Gesneriaceae; genus Haberlea; species Haberlea rhodopensis. Next base: position 889,832 of record CAJQUN010000077.1, read on the forward strand.
GGTCATCACCCAATATTTCTCTAATAATACCAAAGTACAAAGGACATCCCGGCGTCCTTGCTCAACCACAAAGTAATCCTAATTCCGTAGGGTTTATTCCACACCCTCAGGGGTGGGTGTGATCATGTCTACCACATGTCACCTCGGCATAAGCAAGTAGTTTCCTCAACAACTACTCCTGTTACCAGTCACTTGGCCATAGCCATTCCAACGAGTATTCCCAAAGGTACCACTACTCGTAAAATATTTACCTCACATATGTGCTGCTGTACACTTCCTGTACGGCGCACCCAATAATTCATCGAGCGACCTGCTCGGCATAATTGTCTCTGTAAGGACCCTAATCCTTAAGTGCGGAAACAAGGCATAATAGAGCTAATATAATGATCAGAGTGAGAAAAGAACATGTTGAGTCTATGAGCTTTAAGCATTACATGCCATAATAATAAGGACTTCCAAAAAGAATGGATTAATTACATTCCTCATCAATGAATGCTATCAACTAGTTTTACACTACTCCTAGAGTAGACACTAGACAAAATAATCCTGTCCTTTAATCCTCAAAAGAATGCTTCACAAGCTCACCACCTCAACCCGTTCAAAGCTTGCTATCATGCCAAAAAGGTACCTACAAGGACAACCCCCAAACATGAGCAATAATAATCATTCATATTCAACACAATATGAAGATAAAGCGTAAATGCATAATCAATATAAAACACTTCCTGTTTTCCATGCATTTCAAACGCTTCCCGTTTGGTTGTCCCTGTACCATAACTCATGAGTATAATCAACAGATTATTTTTAATGGCCAAAACATGTCATGACATCATACCATCTCAGCAATACCAAATATTGGTCACCATTCCCTAGTCTGTCCATCACAGTGTATTTTAATGCCCCTCGCTTATTTTCATATGGGCGGCATAGGATAACCTCGCTACAATGGACATGCGGCGCTCCCACCCCTCGCTTCACAGAGAGCGGCAAATACCCTTTCCTCGCCCCATATGACAACCACGCTCAAATGTGACATTGCGGCGCTCCCACCCCTCGCTTCACATTTAGCGGAACCAATACAAAAAGCGGCAAGCATTAAAATCATCAAAGGATGACCACGACTCATGGGATGTGCATCCAATAATCATCATATGCATCTATCATCAATATGCATAAATTACCATGTATATGCATCCACAATGCAATACCACATATGGCATAAATCAACATGTATATGCATCCACAATGCAATACCACATATATACTCGCATCCACAATGCATAAACAATGAGCATATAAAATACATGTTACCGTTGGGTGCCCGTACGTCCACTACGTACCTTTCCAAAAAGTGGAATGTGGTTGGACCTCAATTCCTTGGCTGCGTTGCCACCTGGGTTGGTTCTACATATTCACAAATACCAATATTAGAACCCAATAATAGTCCAATACCAAAAATCCCACAAAAACACCCAAAAACACCATTTTTGGTGTCTCGCGATCGATCGCCAACAAGCCCCGATCGATCGCGAGACCACACTGTCTCAGCCAACAAATTTCAACAATCCGCGATCGATCGCGGAGCTCGCGCCGATCGATCGCGGACTCGCCGATCGATCGCGCTCATCTCGCGATCGATCGCTGAAGTGCACTGCCTCAGCGCTGTTGCTCGCGATCGATCGCGAGCGGACGCCGATCGATCGCCGAGCTGCGGGCAAGCGAGATTCGGGCACTATTCACCCATCTCCTTCCCAAACACAAACAAACCCACCAATACCAACATTAATCAACCCAACAACTCAAAACCACCCATAAACATCATAACAAACTCATATAAACAACATCCAACCAAAACACTACCAAAATCACAACACCCAACACAAACCCATTTTAAACCCTTCAAAACCAACCCAAACTTAAACAAAACCTTACAAAAATAAACCATGAGGTACCCATACCTCTTGGGGATCTCAAATCACCCAACAATCTTCCACAAATCAAAGTTTGCAAGGTCTCCTCTTCACCCCAAAGGTGGAACTCGAAATTAAGGGGAAGGGAAGGGTTTGGGTGTGATATTTGGTAAAGTAAGAGTGAGGTTGAAAGAGTGGGGTTGAGTATTAAAATGTGAGTTTATTAAAATGATGCCAAAAGAATTCCATGGTGTATAAAACACCCCCCAACATGATATTTTTCAAAGCATTTACTCAAAATGCACCATAATATCAATTAACACATGATTTCTCATAAATTGCTAACCAAGGCAAATAAATCATGCTTCCATTAATATTTACCCAACATGCACCACATGCACCCTAAAATGCAATCCCGGGTCACCCTACCCACATGACCATGCATTTCTACATAAGGTAAATAAATCCCAACACATAATCAATTACCACATAATTAATCATGTAAACACAATTAGAGCCAAATAGCAATTAACCATTTCGGGGATGTCACAATACTCCCCTACTTATAAGATTTCGTCCTCGAAATCACATGCACTTACCCCAAAAGAAACTAAACATAAACTCATACCAGAGAATAGTTCCGGGTAGTGCTGCACCATATGCTGCTCCGTCTCCCACGTAGCCTCCTCGACACCCCTGCGATCCCACTGAACCTTGATCATCGGTATCACTTTGTTCCGAAGTCTACGGTCTGCTCGATCCAGAATTCTGACAGGCCGTTCCACATAAGACACATCGGACTCTAACTGAACTTCGGAAGGCTGTAAAACATGCGACGGATCCGGCTCATATTTCCGCAGCATCGATACATGAAACACATCATGTATCCCAGATAAAGAAGGCGGCAAAGCCAGTCGGTAAGCTAAGGTGCCGATGCGCTGCAAGATCTCGTACGGTCCAACATACCTCGGAGACAGTTTCCCGCGCATCCCAAATCGCACAACGCCTCGGAAAGGCGAGATCTTCAAAAATACCTTATCTCCCAACTGAAATTCCAACGGTCTCCGCCGTTTATTCGCATAAGCTGCCTGTCTGTCTTGGGCCGCTTTCATTTTCTGCCTTATAATCTTTATCTTCTCTTCCATTTCCCGGATCAACTCAGGCCCTCCGACTGGTCTACTGTCCAAATCATCCCAACATAAGGGTGATCTACATCGTCTGCCATAAAGAGCTTCAAACGGAGCCATCTGAATACTTGCCTGGTAGCTATTGTTATAAGAAAACTCTACCAGAGGCACTGAATCTTGCCAAGAGGCGTCGAACTCCAATACGCAAGCTCTCAACATGTCCTCGAGCGTCTGAATCGTGCGCTCGGTCTGGCCATCCGTCTGAGGATGATAAGCAGTGCTCAATCTGACCTCAGTTCCCAAAGCTGACTGAAGACCTTCCCAAAAATGAGATGTGAATCGCGGATCTCGATCTGACACAATAGAAACGGGGATCCCATGCAATCTCACCACATCTCTAATATATAACTGCGCCATCCTCAAGAATGTAAAAGTCATGCTATAGGGGATAAAGTGGGCTACCTTGGTCAATCTGTCCACAATCACCCAAATAGCATCGAAGCCTGAAGCACTCCTCGGCAAATGAGTCACGAAGTCCATGGAAATGTGCTCCCACTTCCACTTCGGTATCTCCAAGCTCCTCAACTCGCCGCCAGGTCTCTGCCTCTCTGCCTTAACCTGCTGGCAGATCAGACACCTCTTCACAAAAGCGACGACATCAGACTTCATTCTCTTCCACCAAAACTGACCACGCAGATCTCTGTACATCTTCTTCCCGCCTGGGTGGATGCTAAGTCTGCTACTGTGAGCTCGCTCCAAGATTCCCTTACGCAACTCCGGCGTACTCGGAACTACCCAGCGGTTACCCAATCTCAAAGATCCGTCGTCGGCCACTCTGAACTTCGTCGGCTGACCAAGATGCACTATAGACAACCATCTCTGAACCTCAGCATCTGATCTAGAGCTCTCCTGATGTTCTCATAAATATCTGGCTCAGCTAATAAGGTAGAGACATACACTAGTGATGCATCTATATCAAAATCATAGCCGAGATGGCAATAGGAGGTCATCATAGCCGACAGATGGATGACGTCCTCAGCAGAACTCCTCACTTTCCGGCTCAAGGCGTCCGCTGTCAAATTGGCTTTCCCGGGATGGTACTCTATCTCGCAATCATAGTCCTTGAGTAGGTCCATCCACCTCCTCTGTCTCATGTTCAGCTCCGCCTGAGTGAATAGAAACTTGAGGCTCTTGTGGTCCGTGTATATGGTGAATGAAGTCCCATATAAGTAATGTCTCCAGATCTTCAGGGCGAAGATGATAGCCTCCAATTCCAAGTCATGAACTGGATATCTGGTCTCATGCGGCTTCAACTGTCTCGATGCATAAGCTACCACATGCTTATCTTGCATCAGAACACATCCAAGGCCCTGCAGCGATGCATCAGTATACAGAACAAATCTGGAGTTCTCCGTAGGGATCACTAACACTGGCGCCGTCGTCAACCGGTGCTTTAACTCCTGGAAGCTTTCCTCACAAGCTTCTGACCAAAAGAAGGGCCACACCCTTCTGAGTCAACTGAGTCAGCGGCTTGGCAATCTTCGAAAAGCCCTCGACGAAACGCCGATAACACCCGGCCAAACCAAGAAAACTCCGGATCTCAGGCACAGAAGTGGGGGCAGCCCACTCCATCACAGCCTCAATCTTCTTGGGATCTACAGATATTCCGCTGCTCGAAATGACATGCCCCAGAAACACTACACTGCTCAGCCAAAACTCGCACTTACTGAGCTTAGCATACAACTGATGCTCTCTGAGAATCTGAAGCATTGTCCTCAAGTGTTTCACATGCTCTTCCTCGCTCCGGGAGTAGATAAGAATGTCGTCAATAAACACGATGACGAACTGATCAAGATACTGCTGAAACACTCTGTTCATCAGACTCATAAAGACTGCTGGAGCATTCGTCACGCCGAACGGCATCACTAAGAACTCATAATGCCCATATCGTGTCCGGAATGCTGTCTTCTGCACATCATCCTCTCTGACCCGAATCTGATGATACCCGGACCTCAAATCAATCTTGCTATACACCCTGGTACCTTGCAACTGATCAAACAAGTCGTCAATCCTTGGGAGAGGATACTTGTTCTTCACTGTAGCCTTATTCAGCTGCCGGTAGTCGATACACAACCGCATTGAACCGTCCTTCTTTTTCACAAAGAGAACTAGGTGCGCCCCATGGCGACACGCTCGGGCGTATATATCCCTTGTCCAAGAGATCCTGCAACTGCTCTTTCAACTCTCTCAACTCCGCCGGTGCCATCCTATAAGGTGCACGAGAGATAGCGGATGTCCATGGCAACAACTCGATCCCAAATTCAACTTCCCTGGCCGGTGGAAATCCTGGGATCTCTTCTGGAAATACATCGGCAAATTCTGCCACTACTGGTACATCCTCAACTCTGAGTTCTTTACTCTTCCCAGACGTGTCCACGGCATAAATGAGATAGCCCGTGTGCCCACGTTCCAACAACTGAGTCATCTTGATCGCTGAAATCAACGGAATCTTCGCACGAGAACCGTTGCCATAGAAAGTCCACTGACTGCCCAACTCAGGTCTGAACTTCACTGTTCTCTGTCGGCAATCTACCACTGCCTGATATCTGTTCAGAACATCAATTCCCAAGATGCAGTCAAAGTATGACATACCCAGCACAATCAAGTCTGATCTCAATTCATTGCCCTCAAAATAAATGAGGCAGTCTGCCATAAACTGATCAGCAACAACATTTCTTCCAGTGGGTGTCGAGACAAGGAGAGGCGTGGGTAAAGAAGACGTGCGCATATGGTGTCTTTCCACAAAACCCACCGATACAAAAGAATGGGAGGCACCTGTATCGATCAAAATAAAAGCAGGGTACGTAAATAAATGACACGTACCGGCGATCACCTCCTCTGGGGCTGCCTGGGCCTGCTCCCTGGTCAGTGCATATACTTGCCCCTGGGGTGGTCCTACTGTCTGACCTCCCGATGGTCGAGGCCCAAACTGTTGCCTCTGCTGCACTGTCCGATCATCAAATCTCGGCCTGTTGCCCTGATACTCTGACTGTCCTCCCCGTGTGGGGCAATACCGAGCAATGTGGCCCATCTTGCCACAGACATAACATGCAGGACACTTGTTTGAAGAATGTGGCCCTCCACAATTATTGCACCTCGGCTCTCCCGGCCTATCCCCTTGTGAAGATCCTCTATTGGCCGACCAATTACCCTTCTTGTTATCCTGCTTCTGTCCAAAGTGTTTCTTTCCACCATACCTTGAAGATGAAGAGGCACCACGGGGTTTAAATGGCTCACCCCGAGGCCTCAAGTTGTCGCTAGTCTGCCTCTGTTGCGGTACTGGTGGTGGCATAGCGTAAGCTCCCACTCCTAGCTCAGCAAGCTCCGCTCTTGTGAGAGCGTCATCAAAAGAAGTTGGGTTATTAGTGATAACCCGGTCATAGAGCTCCGGTCGCAATCCCTTCATAAAGTTTCTCATCTTAGCGTGTCCACTGGTGGCAATGTGGGGGACGTACCTCAGCAATGAAGAGTACCGTGTGGCATAGTCTGCCACTGTCATGTTCCCCTGCCTCAGACTTGTGAACTCGTCCTCCTTCGTCTGTCTTGCTGCCGCGGAGAAGTACCGATTCAGAACCTAGTCCTGAAGAGTGTCCAATCAATCACAGCACCCTGTGCTCTCATCTCCATCACTGTGCTCCTCCACCACATCAGAGGTTTCTTGGCTAACTGAAACTCCGCCAGCCTCATCCAAGCAGTAACAGCGCAAGGAGCCGATACAAAGATCTGCTCAAGTCTTTCCAGCCACTCTTCCGCTTCTTCTCCGGACTCTGTCCCCTCAAACCGGGGCGGATGATAAGACAGAAACTGCGTCAAGCTAATCTCACCCGGTAGCAATAACTGAACTACTGGTTCCATCCCTACAGCCGGTGGAGGTAGAGGATTAGCCTGTCCAATACTCACATTCACACTCCCAACATCTCCGACTTCCTCATTAGCAGCCATGCTGTAACACAAATGTTAACAACAATCCAAAGCAATATATATCATGTCGTTAGATAACAGGAGTGATATAAGCATGTTAGTATAACAGGATATACATCAATATGCACCACATGCATAAACATGCTTCAAATGTAAGCACCTAGCCAACCATGCTAAGGCTACCCTTCACTCGTTCCCGGGTTCTCTAACCTGGCTCTGATACCACTAATGTAAGGACCCTAATCCTTAAGTGCGGAAACAAGGCATAATAGAGCTAATATAATGATCAGAGTGAGAAAAGAACATGTTGAGTCTATGAGCTTTAAGCATTACATGCCATAATAATAAGGACTTCCAAAAAGAATGGATTAATTACATTCCTCATCAATGAATGCTATCAACTAGTTTTACACTACTCCTAGAGTAGACCCTAGACAAAATAATCCTGTCCTTTAATCCTCAAAAGAATGCTTCACAAGCTCACCACCTCAACCCGTTCAAAGCTTGCTATCATGCCAAAAAGGTACCTACAAGGACAACCCCCAAACATGAGCAATAATAATCATTCATATTCAACACAATATGAAGATAAAGCGTAAATGCATAATCAATATAAAACACTTCCTGTTTTCCATGCATTTCAAACGCTTCCCGTTTGGTTGTCCCTGTACCATAACTCATGAGTATAATCAACAGATTATTTTTAATGGCCAAAACATGTCATGACATCATACCATCTCAACAATACCAAATATTGGTCACCATTCCCTAGTCTGTCCATCACAGTGTATTTTAATGCCCCTCGCTTATTTCCATATGGGCGGCATAGGATAACCTCGCTACAATGGACATGCGGCGCTCCCACCCCTCGCTTCACAGAGAGCGGCAAATACCCTTTCCTCGCCCCATATGACAACCACGCTCAAATGTGACATGCGGCGCTCCCACCCCTCGCTTCACATTTAGCGGAACCAATACAAAAAGCGGCAAGCATTAAAATCATCAAAGGATGACCACGACTCATGGGATGTGCATCCAATAATCATCATATGCATTTATCATCAATATGCATAAATTACCATGTATATGCATCCACAATGCAATACCACATATGGCATAAATCAACATGTATATGCATCCACAATGCAATACCACATATATACTCGCATCCACAATGCATAAACAATGAGCATATAAAATACATGTTACCGTTGGGTGCCCGTACGTCCACTACGTACCTTTCCAAAAAGTGGAATGTGGTTGGACCTCAATTCCTTGGCTGCGTTGCCACCTGGGTTGGTTCTACATATTCACAAATACCAATATTAGAACCCAATAATAGTCCAATACCAAAAATCCCACAAAAACACCCAAAAACACCATTTTTGGTGTCTCGCGATCGATCGCCAACAAGCCCCGATCGATCGCGAGACCACACTGTCTCAGCCAACAAATTTCAACAATCCGCGATCGATCACGGAGCTCGCGCCGATCGATCGCGGACTCGCCGATCGATCGCGCTCATCTCGCGATCGATCGCTGAAGTGCACTGCCTCAGCGCTGTTGCTCGCGATCGATCGCGAGCGGACGCCGATCGATCGCCGAGCTGCGGGCAAGCGAGATTCGGGTACTATTCACCCATCTCCTTCCCAAACACAAACAAACCCACCAATACCAACATTAATCAACCCAACAACTCAAAACCACCCATAAACATCATAACAAACTCATATAAACAACATCCAACCAAAACACTACCAAAATCACAACACCCAACACAAACCCATTTTAAACCCTTCAAAACCAACCCAAACTTAAACAAAACCTTACAAAAATAAACCATGAGGTACCCATACCTCTTGGGGATCTCAAATCACCCAACAATCTTCCACAAATCAAAGTTTGCAAGGTCTCCTCTTCACCCCAAAGGTGGAACTCGAAATTAAGGGGAAGGGAAGGGTTTGGGTGTGATATTTGGTAAAGTAAGAGTGAGGTTGAAAGAGTGGGGTTGAGTATTAAAATGTGAGTTTATTAAAATGATGCCAAAAGAATTCCATGGTGTATAAAACACCCCCCAACATGATATTTTTCAAAGCATTTACTCAAAATGCACCATAATATCAATTAACACATGATTTCTCATAAATTGCTAACCAAGGCAAATAAATCATGCTTCCATTAATATTTACCCAACATGCACCACATGCACCCTAAAATGCAATCCCGGGTCACCCTACCCACATGACCATGCATTTCTACATAAGGTAAATAAATCCCAACACATAATCAATTACCACATAATTAATCATGTAAACACAATTAGAGCTAAATAGCAATTAACCATTTCGGGGATGTCACAGTCTCGGCATCTAGTGACCCAGACACTACCATGTGCTCACCATTGGCACTCAACCCATACAACTAAATACATATACATAAATGTATTATTCATCAAAACGACGCCACGCGTCTACATAGACATCTACTATGCCATCGTCATCCCGTGACGGTACCTGTCAACATATGACATTCAAAATAACATCGTCAACTCGTGACGGTACATGTCAAAACACGACATCCATAGCCTCATCATCAAACACATGACGGTATATGTATATCCATGCATATCATCCACAATAATGCTAATAAAACAGTAATAAATCATACATCATCGCTAATGAGATAGCGGTATACCTGTCTCCGTCGTCCAACAGTGGCATGCAATCAGCACCCATCGCTCGTAGGCGGCATAATCATGTGCTACGTACATAGCGGTATAACCCATCGCTATAGAATCCGCGGTACGATCTCTCGCCATAGAGTCAGCGGCATAAAACATCGCTATAGGTATCAGGTGGTATGAACCATCGCCATAGATGTAGCGGAATGCACCGTCGCTATGTAATACCCGGCGACATGAACCACCGCCAATAGAATAGCGGAATGAACCATCGCTATATAATACCCGGCGGCATGAACCATCGCCAATAGAATAGCGGAATGAACCATCGCTATGAATACCCGGTGGCATAAACCATCGCCAATAGAATAGTGGAATGAACCATCGCTATGAATACCCGGCGGCATAAACCATCGCCAATAGAATAGCGGAATGAACACCATCGCCAATAGAATAGCGGAATGAACCATCGCTTTGAATACCCGGCGGCATAAACCATCGCCAATAGAATAGCGGAATGAACCATCGCTATGAATACCCGGCGGCATAAACCATCGCCAATAGAATAGCGGATCCCTAGTCTTGTTACGGTAGTATATTTTAATGCACCTCGCTTGTCATGACTGCGGCACCAATACCTCTCGCTTCGACATATCAGCGGGATAGAATAACCTCGCTCAAATGCGACATGCGCGCTTCAACATTTGGCGGCAAATATTCTTTCATCGCTACGATATGACAGCGGCAAGTATTCTATCATCGCATCAAGTGACAGCGGCAAAGCATTTAAAATCATCACTCATCCATAACAACGACTCATGGGATATTCACCAAGCATTCCATCCATACCTGCAATACAATGCATATTCCATGTCCCAACATACATCATCATGAGTGTATTTTAATACACCTCGCTTGTCATGACTGCGGCACCAATACCCCTCGCTTCGACATATCAGCGGCATAGAATAACCTCGCTCAAATGTGACATGCGGCAATACCCTCGCTTCAACATTTGGCGGCAAATATTTTTTCCTCGCTACGATATGACAGCGGCAAGTATTCTATCATCGCATCAAGTGACAGCGGCAAAGCATTAAAATCATCACTCCAATATACGGCAACCACAATGCATAATCCACGATGTATATAAAATGCAGTTTACCAGTTTCGTGTCTTTCAATCCTGGCCTTAGCCCTTCGTGTCATAGCGTCCCTACAGGAACAATCCCAAACCATGAGCATATGATAATCCATATTCACCACAATATGATCATAATGAGTAAATGCATAAACTATGAGTACAAAGTACTTCCCGTATCCCGATGCATTTCAAAATGCTCTCTTTGGTTGTCCCTGTGCCACAACTCACAATCATAATCAACAGGTTATATTATGATTCCATAGAAGTCATGACATTTAATTGTTCTACTATGATCACATATCATAAAAGCACATAAGCAAAATAGTTGTGTCACGCAACACTAACTACAATCATGCATAAATATGTGCTACCCATTCCTATCAGCATGTTCCAGGCCCTCAACAGCCCCAAAGAGCTAACTACTGCTATGATACCTAATGTAAGGACTCTCATGCCCTTAACCCAATATTAGTGTATTAATCCATGCCATTAGTGCATACAATCATACATGTATGGGGAAACCACTTATCATCATAGCCAATCATGCATATAATAAAATTTCTTTACATTATTCAACATAATGTCCAATTTCCCCAACCATGACCACATAAAACTCATGCACCAATATAATACACTAACATATTCTCAATTCATTTAGCAATTCAATAATTAATTGCATGCTAATCATAAATGAAGAGATAAAGGCCCCCACCTTTTTATACATACCATATACACATAATAGTGCTCACATGCGAGCATCGAATAAGTCTATGTGTATCAAATGTATAAAACATCGTGCTCAATACCGTCGCTGGTACCTCGATCCTGGAATCACCTCAAATCCACAGCTCGAGCTCAACTCCCAGCCATCGGTGTACCTAATAACCTGCCCCAACAGAGACAGCCCTCACAAGGGGTGAGCATACCAATATCCCAAATCTAACAATCATAATAATACAATTCATAATTTACAACAATGTAAATGCTATGAAATACAAAATATACTCCCTGGATGGTATCATCCTCATCCGGGATTCTCTGTACTGTCACTGTTCTCAAAACAACTGAGATCATCAAATTCCCAAATGCCAGTTAATCATTACATTGATTAACGAATCCATATGCTATGTACCGATATCATAACCATAATATCAATCATTAAACAATGATTACAATTATCACATTTACCTCTTTTATGGTTCCATAGTTCTATCTCATTGCTCGCTCTACAATAGCGGCATTTCATTCTTACGCATGCTCAACAGCAATGGCGTCATAACTGATGTCCGTTCAAAGGCAACAACATCCCAATCATTGCTCGCTCAAAAGCGGCACCATATAATTCTCAATGTATATATGTCCATTCATAGTGATTACCATAAACCATGCAATTCAATATACATTTATTGCGATATAGCGTACCATGCACTCACAATTGCAATTATAATGAAGGGCTATGCTCGTACGTCATACGTACCTTATGATTCCGTAGTTCGAGTCCAACCTTGCCTGAGTCCCACGACCCGATGAGTTTAAGTGCTAACATGCAATAACTCCCAATTAAACATAGGCATGCAATCACGTGCACAAGCACGTTCACAACTTCCAAACCTATCGTCTATCTAAGACGATACCAAAATAAAAGCCCCCTGGCTAAGCATGCATAATACCCAAAATATTCCATTTTTCATGTTTAAAAGATAGCCAAAAACCCAACCGAGAATTCGTTTTATTAAAATTTGGCTCCAATCAATCCATTTTAAAAATATAGCATTCCCATTGGAATGTAGACATTGCCCCGGAAACGGCCCCTTTAAACCTCGATTCCAAAATCCCGACATTTTTCAAAATTTCGAAAAAAACAAAGGGAACAGGGCCGCGATCGATCGGCGCCAAGCCGCGATCGATCGCCATACCCTACTGCCCGAAAATAAACACTCCGCGATCGATCGCCCGAAATCGCGATCGATCGCCAAGGTCTCCGCGATCGATCGCCCTATTCTCGCGATCGATCGCCGCTACTGCTCATCGCCTTCTCAAATCAGCAACATGTCGCGATCGATCGGCACCTAGCCGCGATCGATCGCGACCTGCGGGTTTCTGAAAAATTTGAGCTTCCATGGTGTTTTTCACACCCAACCTCAAAACCAACACCACATACTCCTTCAACACCTCAAATACACCATTTAAAACCAATAAAAACTCCAAAAACTCAACATTGGATTTTAACCAAAAATCCACAAACTCCATAACCAACCAAAACCTCAACCAAAAACTACCATACCACTACCAAATCGAAGACAATGGTGAGGGGAAGATGAATACCTGATTATCTTCGAGAAATCCGACTCCTGAGCCAAGCTACCATCGATTTTCCCATCATGGGAGAAGAGGGGAAATGGGGGGAAAGGTTAGGCGTAGAGAGAGAGAGGAGAGAGGGAAGGATTTCGTGCCAAATGACGGGATACCGAGTTCACTTGGTATATATAGCACCAAAACTCAAAAATACCAATCCCTTCACAAATACATCATGATTCATTAAATATCATCTGTTTTCAAAAATCATCTGTCTAACCTCAATTCTCATTACCAGCCCTAGTACAAAGTACTACGGACCCCAAACCTCATCAAAGTCCAAATTCCAAGGTTATCACCACGATGAGAATACGATCTCATCCCTTGGATCCAACGACTCCAAATATCGGATTTAAAATCCCCGAGAGTCTAGAAACCGCAATTAATTCATAATTGCCACAAATAAAATCCATTTAGGATTATTACCACAGCGGGATTAACACCATTAATCCCCGGGTATCACAAAGTAACCCTCCGAGTTTCATTCATTTGGTTTAAACTTGTTGACAACCCCAACATTTGACAATGCATCAATAACGTCTTATCATATATAGCGACATCAGAACTAAGGTCTCAGAGGCCTAAGCATCTTTCGTCTTCAGGGTAGATATTGTCTTCACAGTTATGAACTTCTCGAATAATTTCAGAGGTCAAATCAGAATTATCAGGAAAAACTTATGAATCATTCAGTCGTAGAAACTATCAGTAGGTAAGATTTCTGAGTTTGAACATCAATTCGTTAGGCTTATATGAGGTTTAGAATAAATTCCGACTCAATTTAATTCTGAGACAATGATAGAATTTCTGGTATGAGTGAAAAGCTCAGAAATGTATAAATATCAGCATGCACTTGGTGCTACGAATATAAGCTAGAACAGACTCGTGGACTTTACGACTAAGGACAACCGTAGCGACAAGTGAGTTTCACCATCATAATCCTTGAAAAGATTCATAACATGCGTTGCCTCGTATTCAGATCGGATTAAAAGAATAGATATGAAGTCAAATTTTTAAAACAAAACATTTGTTACCAGTTCAAAACTATATACAGGGTCTCAAGAAACAAATTCCATACTAATCTGAGTAAATACATTTTCAACTTTTTTGTGTTAGTTGAGTAATAGGTTTAGCCATTTTTAAAAGCAAAACCTTTCGATAAATCGACATTTGGAATCCTTCTAAACCATAAAACATTGGACCTCATGAACATTGGTAGGTCTTATCCAGTTTAACACTATTCGACCTTGGTTGAATCAACATAATTGCTACGTCGAGAAATGACATGGTCCAAGAGTATCACTCCGATCATCCAAAATTTCTAGTTGGATAGCTTGACATGTAGAATCATTTCCTGATATGAAACTGAGATATCGATTACATATACATCATATTTTCTTTGATGTCAGAAGGAATGACAAAAACAAATTCGGTGGTAAATCAAGGAACCAAAGGTACGCTCGTCTGATCTAAGCAATATCTGACTCGTTTGAGTTAATCACATAAGAGACGTGAAAAATTCATATTCTTCGCTATCAATGGGAAAGGTCGATAGGACTATCCCGCTAAATTTACACGATAGAAGGATTGCCATCCTGTGCAATCCACATCCAGGTTGGATGGATTGATCAAAATTCTTTCACATGCGGATCTAAGATATCTGTTTCAGATATTCAACACATCCTAGTTCATCTCGAAATAATTACAATTCGATTAGAATTTGTCAAAATATTCGACTCATCGAGTTCAAGAAAAAATATCAGGAATTAGAATATTCGTATGACATAGTCATATGACGAGTACACGCGATGAATTTAGGCAGATCTTGGTTTGGATTGACATCGGGTACGATTCAGAATGCAGATCTTTTAGTAGACGTACAATCGTCCGAAAATATTGAATCAGGTAAATGATTAACATAAGACGATTGTCAAAATTCAATAGTGGTCTCTATATCAGTAAGCTTACAAATCGCATTGAAAATATCGTCGACATTTCTACCAGTTTTAAAATTTCTCTCAAAACTTTATCACAAATGCACGGAGTCTATTCCGAGTTAAAATTTGAGTCCATGCAACTTCTATTCTTTAATATACCCAAACTTATCACTTCAGTTATCCTAAGATCCATGATAGCTCCGAGCACAAGTTCGTGTTCAACACTACTGTCATGCGATCTCCAGGTCTGGGTCAGTACCAATTCTAAATTTTCAGAAAATTCAACTTTGCTTGAAACAGATTTTATGGTACATTCACACAAAGTTCGCATACAATCATTTCATTAATGGTTTTCAAATATATCGAACAATTTTAGATTTATTGAATTATTTTTGCGCATCGTTCAATTCATGTTCCGGATGTACATCTGTACATTCTCTTCTTATGTATGCTGATGAGTCACAACATTTGTGCTTCATCTACGTTATTAACAACTTAGAGGCTTAATCCTTATCTTAGAATTAAGATTTTGAATTACAAGTTTAATCATTACTCCTACTTTATTACTTCATCTAAGGCAAATTATGAAGTACCGTAACATTGAAGGAGTTTCGGCTTAGACATCTTGCCATAAAATTCCACATACTCATATTAATCAATTAACATCGAACTACTTAATGACAATAATCTTCTGTAGGTTCGATCATACACCAAAATACCCATATCATCATTAAATTTCATCTCAAAATTTTGAGACACAAGAGAATTCATCCTAAGGATAAAACTTCTCAAAAGCTCTCGATCTATCTCTTACATAGTAGTATTTTCCCAACATCTCATGGTGCTTTTATACAACTCATTCTTGATGACAATATCGCACCTATATTCCATGTTATCAAAACTAGTATCTAACTATGTTTTCATTCAACATATTCATCAGTTCGTTCTTTTTACTTTTTGTAAAAATAAAGCATACTCAAATCTCATTTCGATATAACCATATCTCATTCTGTTCCAGCATCTCAATGTCGAAATTTACATGGCTCTATGTCCTGGAGATATCTCAATCACATCCAAGGACTCTCATTTTCATTATCTCATAATTCATTCAACCATGTTATTCTCAACAGGTGCCAGAGCAACTTCATTGCTCAAAGATATCTTACTCATTAAAATTGCATAAAACAGTTTGAATGTCTCATATGATATGCACACTCTTCATTTAGTCAATCTAATGCAGTATTCATTCAATAATGACAGGTTTCCTAGGTGTTCGAGTGTAAACTCTTTCCCTACTAAGTTTTATCAAACATATGTGTCAATATCGTGGTCAATATCAATACGACCCGACTCAGCATACTCAAATATAAATCACATGTCGACATCAACTATTTCACTCCAATTCATGTAAGAGCAAATATGTCAAATAAGTTTCAAACACATATGCACATTGTTCATTCGTGCCTATTCAAAGTGCACACAAGACTCAAGACTAGAGCATTCCCAGTTTATGCTCTGATACCAATTGAGATGACACATTCCTAATCAAGTGTTTAATTATCACACAATGAAAATTTATTTGTAAACAACAGAAGATTACTTAAAAATTCTGCCAACAAGTGGCTCTAAAAATTTCGGCATGACCTCCCCGCATGTGGGGCATACCAAAAAAAAATGAAAACACGAGAATAATATCCCAGTGCAGCAAGTAAATACATAATCATAGCATGCATCATAGGCATCCAGCACATAATCCGTACTAAAAATATTTACATCATACCATAGCATGCACAATAAGTCTCCACGCACATTTCATACTTAAAATATTTACATAATACCATCAGCAGTAAGTAAACACCGAATATTAACAAATATTCAAGACTGAATTGAAGTAAAGTCCATTTACATAATTATATATTCCATGACACACCCTGGTAAAATTTAACTATCCTAAGACTGGGAAAAGACAAAAGAAACAACCTCATGTAAGACTTCAACGAGTATTCCCTCTTTGGGATCCTGGTTACCTGTAATACCTGCCATTTTCCACACAAAAAGACAACAACAGCCCCCTAGGTGTTGAGCCAAAGCCCAATATGAAACTATCAAGTAATTACAACATGTATATATAAAATCTAATAGATGATGCAATGTAATGCAATGCGTGTCAGGTACCATGATCGAATCTCAAGATACCAAACTATCGGAGTCCAAGGAAAGGTAGCACCAATCAATATCAAGCTCGAACAGGGCGTCGACTCGCTCGTCGCTACGACATCTCTCTCAGTCGAGCCATCAGTGGTCCATCATCCCTCGTGTCTGGGCGACATCGGCACACTCATCGCTACGGCATCTCTCAGCTCACTCTCTCCCCTGAACCATCGACGTGCCCATCATCCCCAGACACGCATCACAGATACCAACGAAAATATATGGGTATCAACGAAAGAATCGGTAGGATCAACATGACGTGCTCAATGTCCATCTGTGTCAATGCATCATGCAATATCATAAGCTCATGTGATGCGACTCAATATGTCCAACGTGTATGTCATATATCGATGTACATTTATCGAAAATGACGTGTGTTAACAAGACATTTATTTTTGTACATCGATATGCGAATTATGAATGCTACGAATGCTCATAAATAAATTAAAATCACATAGCCAAGTAATTTCACGTAAGTTCAGCAAATCATGTATCAAATAATACAGATACCAGTTGTATGTTACGGATCGCAACATGCCTTATATTTTGCCAAGCATGAATCTTGGCAAAATAATGTGTCAAAGGCAATATCCTAAACTTGAGGATATACTTCGATTACAAGTCCACCTACGGATATGTTCAAGCAGAAAACTTCCATTAATCGATAATTAATTCCAATTCATATTCAGATTCTTTACATTTCTTGTGTTAATCCCATTAATTAATATTGATTCAAGAAATAACCCAGACATACGACGGACTACTATTAACTAAAATTTGGAGAAATGTAAATAACAAATTCTATTTTATTTTAGTTTCATTCCTCCAACATATTTTCCAATAGTATATCATCCTTTATCATTATCTTACATAAAACATTCAAGTTAAACCATTTCAATTCAAATTTCCACATATAGCCTAAGTCATTGTTTCACCAGTCTATATCTTCGATATATATTCAGATTTCTCACCATCTAAATCAATTTAATCAAAATAACCGAATCTATAAACTCATACATGCAAACATGGCAGGAGACGATATACCAATCCTTTCTTATACTAGTGTTTCGACAATTTTCAGCAGCAAGGGATTTCACTCCAATGCAAGTTCTTTACACCAGTTCACATATTTTTGCACAGAAAGATGCTCCAACATCAAACCAACTCAAATCATATTTTATCAACAATTAGAGCTCAAAAGAAGGCTAAAATTCGAACTAAAAGCTGGGAAAATCAAAATCAAGGTTACCCCAATTTCTGTTAAGAGTAGCCGCACGCTTCAGGTGGTTTTCGATGGCTCACGACGGCAATAAAGGCGGAGACCGGAGGGGAAACGTCGATCATGGTGAGTGGAAGAGCTTCAATGCATGGATTTCAACCATTCCATGGTTGAATCGACTGAATCGAGAGAAAATGCGAAGAACCCTAGCCGCGCGAACTCGCTGTTCTTGTGCCCAATCTGAACGATTCCGCGATGTAATCTGTAAATTGCAGGTATGGAAATGACCGCTGGTGAGTGGGGAAGGTGAGGGTGGTTCGAGCTCGTCGTGAAATGGCCGGACGACGGCAGGCCCAAGGCATTTCCCAGCGGTACTCGACGTGAGAACCGGGAGAGGAGAAATGGATCGAAAGATGTGTGTTTTTTACATGTTTAGTGTGTGCAACGTAAATGAGCATACAAACACATTAATATATGCATTTTGGTCCAGTTATGTACATCGGAGTGTCGCCGATGTACTGATAAATTAAATTTACAATCGACAATTATGATTTATATCCACTACTAAAACACACAATTAAATTCTTCATTTTAATAATTTATTTTTAAAATATTATCGGAGTTTATTTTACCATTTCAAAATCATCTTTTGTTCCGATTAAATTGTCAATTGACATTCATATTGTCAATTTCACTTCAAATTATTTATTAATAAATTCCTAAAATATATTTAATTAACAGTGATCAGGTCTCGGGGCCTTACATTTCTCAACTACAATCACAAACCCAATTCAATTACATAATTTCTAATTTCCCCAAAATAAATTATAACCTCCAAATCTTTATTAATACAATAATCAACACACAAATAATAGCTTCAAATGCTTACCTCAACACAATCAAAACAAGCCACTCTAAATCAAGACCTAAGTCACACAAGTTCGATGCGTGGGCGGGTGCAGATGCGGATGCGGATGTGCGAGTGCGTCAATTTTCCAAAAAATTGAGTGCGGGTGCGCCTATTAAAATAAATAAATAATAAATATATATTTATATATATATATATATATATTTATACACACACGCACACTGATGAAATGAAGTTAAGCATACATAATATACATCATATTTAACAAATTTACATCGTTATTGTATTAAATATACAATATGAACACACACACACACACACACACACATATATTGATGATATAAAGTTAAGCATACCTAATACACATCATATTTGACAAACTTACATCATTAATTATTTGTAATGCAATTCAAATATTTTATTGATCGCTCTTCTAATAGGTAAAATTATTGTTCGCAGAAAAATATATTTTAGAGAGTGAAAAATAAAAATGAATTATTAATATTTGGTCAAGATAATGAATTCGAAAAATAAAACCAAATATTACATATGTATTTCAACATGTTTTGTAATATTATGAACTTATTAAAAATGACTTATATTATTTTCGGAGAATTATGAATGTCTAACATTTAAGTTCACGATATAGTAAAACTTAATATATGACTTAAAACTTAGTCCTAAAGCGCCATATGTGTACTCAATGAGCCATATCACGACCAGTGTGTCAGTGTGCGACTTAGTAAAACTTAGTACTCCTTACCGGAGCGCCAGTGCGCGAAGGGTGGTAGGAGGATTATGTGACTTAGATCAAGACCACTCATTGATCCAAGCTCCACAAGAGATTAAGAAGAGAAAGGGAAGATGGGGTTGAGAGAAAGTGTAGGGGTTTAGTGTGTTTTTATGGTGTAAAATGTGAAGATAAGTTGGTTTTATTTAATTCAATTTTGCAATTTAGTCCCCAACTTTCATTCACCTCACAAATTATACCCAATAATTATTTAACCCCCAATTCCATAATTATTTCTCAACATCAATAATTACATTACTAATTCAAACTCACAATTTCTTTAACAAGTCATATAATTCATTTCAGCAATCCTCAATCTAATTCTTGCAATATAAAACTCAATCTCATATTAATTTACATAATCCAACTACATTCAGTTTACTCCGAAACCGAGCCCCATCAAATCCCGTAATTATTTCCTAATTCCTATGATTAATTCAATAATGAACACAATTCATTTTCGGTTATTACATTTCTCCCCAACTTATAAAATTTCGTCATCGAAATTAAACGTATACACTTATCAAAAGTGTCAAAAATAATTCACATACAACATAAGTACCAGAGATAGCGTCGACATTCCGTCGACAAATTTCACTGGACCACACATGGTATGTCTAAACCAGAGTCCAAACAGAACCTTCCAAATAGGAACCATTCTAATTCCTCCTTTTAACATTAACACATAAACTCCATTTAATTAAGGTAGTTAGTTTCCAGGCATCACAATTCTCTCATACTAAACAAATTTTGTTCTCGAAATTAAAACAAACACGCCATAAACTTCGCACACAACACTGCAATCCCTACGTAGCCTTGATTCAAGAACTCATCCAGAATACTCTGCTAGAAGACTGGAATTGGATATCTCCTCAAAACAAAGTTTCATAATGAAACTGCTGATCGCTTTTATTTTAAACAGTTATTTTCAATATAGCGATTCTATACCGCAAGTGCACGGTGTCAAGTTTTAGTATAATGATATGAAAGTACGGATTGTCGATCCCACGAGGACTAGGAAATAAGTACCAAACTCCACTAGTTTAACTATATTTAGCCTACGAAAAATGGTTATGACTAATTAACTAAAGTGACTAATTAACTCAATAATAAATCCAAACAATCAATAGAGAGTAAGAATAAAATCAATAGAGACAATTATCAAGACTTTCGGTTCACCTATGTAATCCCCCACAATTTGCCTATTAGTTAAGAATTTATTCAAACAATCTAAGGTGACGAGTTATCCTAATTCACTTGTTATACCTTGGTCCGGCTATAACAAATCTAATACTAACGTAACAATAAGCCACTCTCGTACCCTTATTGAACAATTAATAATGTAAGTTTATCTATGAAAACTTCTAGCCTTCGATTTTGGTAAATCTATTGCTATCACACGTGTGCTAGATTTTACTTGGTCCTTCTCAACCTAAAACCCACGGCAAAGATCACTTTATCGAATCACAATATCCTATGGTCAATTCAATTGCAATTTAATATCATTCAAGGATGGCCAAACCCTTAAAAGCATGAAGAACAATGATCTAAACACTTAGATATATAAGAATCAATCAAAACATTCAAATTAAATCATGGGTTCATAACATGGGATCCCCTAAGTCTTGATAACAAACTTAGCCTAGCAACATATTCAATATCAAATGCAAATTTGTGTTTTTCAACATCAAAAGCATAGGAAAACTAAATAGAAACAAACAAAGTTTAGAAATACGTATAAACTAGCGATGTTGAATCGCGTCGTCGATCCGTAGCTCCGTCTCTCGGTGCTTTGTTGTAATGTATGTGACTTGTTCTTCGCCTTTCTGTACGTGCTCACGTCTTGATCGTTGCTTCTCCTCTCGTTCCTTGCTCACTCTCTTCCTCCTGATCTCTCGTTGCTGTTCTATCTGCTCGTCTATCTTTTTCCTTCAAATTACTTTGTGCTTCGTCCCTCACTTTCAATCTTCTTTCTCTCGTTACTTCTATCTGCTCCCGAATGTTTCTTCTTTTACGTCACTCTTCCTCTCCTTCCCTTAAGTCGTACTCTCTTCGCTTCTATCTCTTCAATCTCACGTAACTCTCCTTCCGGTTCCAACTCTGCTCTCCTGTTGCTCTCCAACTCTTCGTGCGTGAAGTCCCCTGGAAACTCCCATTTCTCTTGTTACCCTTTTCTTTGTTCTCACATCTCCTCACGTAAATCTCTCTTCGTGCGTATATATCTTATATAATATATTATATTATAATATAATATTTCATCCACGTTTGTCTCTTAAAGCAATGAATTTCTATCAATTTAGTGTGTTGCTCGGTTTGGTCATTTTTCATCATTTTAAGTGTAATTCCTCCACTTTTATGCAATTGGACCTGGATTCCTGAAATATACAAATATATACCAAAACGCGTAATATTTTCCAGGAATCACTACAAAAACGCCTCTAATCTTATATTAAATTAAGTGTAAAAATCAGACTTATCAACTCCCCCAAACTTAAACTTGATCGTCTCGAGCAAGAATTAAAATCACAAAGTAGAGTTCAATATTAAAGACTCAAATAAACCAATTCGCAGTCAATCATGTAGCTCAGACATCTCACTTGCAGACGAACAATAATTAATCAGAAAGTTTAACAAGTTGTGTTTTCTCCTAGATCAAGCAACATGTCTCCAACTCAGAACGTGCGTGTGTGCTATTGTCACTTTCAAGTTCCATGCAATTTTCATAGATCAAATCATGCCTGGTAATGAAAGTTTAGATTATCATTGAGCACCCTATAGTCCTATTTTCAAACAACTTCTCCACTAATGTAGTCACTCCCTAAACTTGGATCAATAGGTCTTTTAAAGCTTGTAATGTTAGGCCTAGGTGTTGGCAAAAGATATGATAGCACAAAGAAGAGAGTATAACATGAAATGTTCATATTTTTAGCACAAAATCGAGCTTCTCTTCTTTTTCTCTTTTAGCCTTGGCCACTTTGGGTCTTATTTAGATACATTTTTTTCCAGGGCTTTATCTATCTTTTTTCTTTTCTCATGCATCAATTTTTCAATAATAAGCTCATCAAAATATAGCAATTTATGTGCATCTAGTGAGAATCATTATACTCCCTTAAGGTAAGGATAATTTTTTTTTCAATTTAGGCTCATATAGGTGGGTATAACGAGTAGCCAAAGAAATTTGTTGAATGGGGGCTAATAGTATGTTCAACATACTCCATTTTTTTGCAATTAGGCTCAAAATGGGACACTAGAGATGAATATATATCATGGTAAGCTTGAAAGGTCCAAACGGTCCAAAGATCGCCTATATCATCTCCTAATCAAGTTCATGACTATAAAATTTCGCCTTGAAGTGTCATCATCAAATAGTTTCTAAGGTACTCTAAGATGCTCAAAAACAATTCATCAAGTTCACAAAAAGTTTCACTACAACAAGTGCAATTCACAAGATTATGACTCAAATGTGTTCAATATATTCCTCATCTTTGACATACTACTGAAAATAAGATATTCACAAACAAGTTTTACAATCATCAAAACTCAAGTTGACATGCAAAGTGAGACTAATATCATCATGTAGTAGAGACAACTACTATGATTTATTCTTATCTTACTAATTGAACTCATTTTCAAGAAAAATTTTGTTGGTGCTCAAGAAACGATCAATTTCCAAATAAGAAGCATGACACAATAATGCACTCCCCCAAACTTAATTCATGCATTGTCCTCAATGTAATAGGCATGGAAAATGAGACAAAACATTTACCGTTGACAACGACCGTCAGTGATCGTTGTCCAATTCCTCATCAGCTCACGGGGTATAATGTTGGAACACGTCACAGCACACATGGAGTCTCGCCAAAATCAAAAAAACAAAAACAAAAACAAAAACAAACCAAAATAAACTAAAAAAAAGCAAAGGGTTAAGAATGAGTTCTTGATTTATAGTCCCAAGCTGGACTTTTTACCTTTTAAGCTCATGTGCCGCAAGGGCCAGTAGGGGGTGATTTCACATCATCATTGTGGTAGTGTCGTAACCACTTTTCTTTGACCGTGAATAGTGCCCCATGGTCATCTCTCAGTTTGAAGGTGTCGAATGGTAGAACATCGACAACTTTGAATGGTCCAGCCCATGGTGCGTCAGACTCCCATGGAAAAAATCTCATTTTTTTCCTATTCATTAATACCGAGTCTCCTACACCAAATTTACCTCTTCTTTGTTGGCCATTCGATGTGACCTCCACCTTCTTCTCACTCTTAACCTGCATCGCATCAACAGATAATGTATCAATTATATTGACACTAAAACATCGGTGCTCAGTGCGTGTAGTGTTCACAACTTTGAACATATCATAAGTAGCTTGATCCCCCTACACGGAGGATCAACTTCCCTTCTTGGACATCAATCAGTACCCTTCCAGTAGCTAGGAATGGTCTTCCTAATATCAATGGCATGTCCGCCTCCTCCTTTATGTCTAGCACCATGAATCCACCGGAATGGTGAATTTGTCAACTTTGACTGGTACATCCTCCACTATCCCATGAGGGTACTTGATGGACTTGCCCGCCATCTGCAATGAGACATTGATCGCTTTTAGCTCTCCTAAGCCCAACTTCCTGTACGCAGACAAAGGCATTAAATTGACACTTGACCCCAAATCACATAAAGATTTATTAAAAGATTTAGAATTTATTTTGCAAGGTATAGTGAAACTCCCTGGATCCTTTAACTTTGGAGGTGAATCATTTTGAATGACAGCAGAACACTCCTCAGTTAAATTTATCATATCATGCTCTCCCAGTTTCCGCTTTTTTGACAGAATCTCCTTTAAAAACTTAGCATAATTCGGCATGTGGCGAATAGCATCAATGAAAGGCATCTCAATATGAAGATTCTTAATCAATTCTAAAAATTTAGCAAATTTAGCATCAATCTTTGCTCTCTTATACGCAGCGGGGAATGGGAGTGGGATCTCTACCTTAGTAGGTGTGATGGGTGCATGGGTCTTAGTAGACTTACCTTTGTCGCGTGTTTGCACCTCTTATTGCTTGATGTCCGCCTCGCCTCTTAACTCTACGTGCACACCCTTCTTCTCAGCGACCTCCTTTACGCTCCTCAAAGTGATAGCGTGGACTTGCTCCCTAGGTTTCGTCTCAGTGGCACCAGATGGTGATCCTTGTGCTCGTTCGGCTACGATCTTTGCTAACTGTCCCACTTGGACTTCCAAGTTCTTTATCGGCGCCTCATGATTTTGGAATCTAGTCTCCGTCGCTGTGATGAACTTGGTCAACAGCTCCTCCATGCTTGGCTTTGGTGCATACCCCGGTGGTGGTTGGGGATAGTTCCTCGGCCCAGTATTGTACGTATTTGGGTAGGGGTAGGTCTTTGGTGGTCGGTTCCCTACAAAATTAACAGCTTCATTAGTAGTAATGAAAAGGTTACCTACCTAGCATTCAGTGCTCGGATGTCCTCCTTGGCAAAGCTCGCATGTAATAGTTTGAACTTGCATTGCATGCATGCTCAAACTATCCATCTTCTTGTTCAGCGCTTCCAACTGGGCAGCTATGACAGTGACTTCACTCACTTGATGCAATCCGACTTGCTTCTTTGGCATGTTCCTTTCACACTGCCATTGACAGCTATTAGCAGCCATCTCCTCCAACAGCGTATAGGCCTCCTCGGGCGTCTTCCTCATCACAGTTCCTCCTGATGCTGCATCAATCATAGAACGGTTATCAGAAAATAAACCGTTATAAAATGTTTGTACCTGCAGCCAGATAGGGAGTCCGTGATGTGGGCATCTCCGCGGTAGATCTTTGAAGCGCACCCAAGCCTCATACAGTGTCTCTGGATCATATTGGGCAAAGGTTGTGATATCATTCCTCATCTTAGCCATTTTGGATGGTGGAAAGAACTTTGACAAGAATAATTGTGCCATCCCATCCCAAGTACGGGTTGTCGAATCCACAGGGACTAACGTATAAGTACCAAATAAGATTAATAAAATTATATTTAGCCTACGATTAACAAAGGTGATTAACTAATGCTAAATTTAAACTGAAGACCGAAAAATAAACAAGCAACAAGTAGATGAATGGTTCCGGATATGCGAAGGCAAGTCACTCGAGAAAATTACCAAGCTCGTCGTTCAACTATGTTATCTTTACTGATTCAAATGAATTCTCAAATTATCAACCAATTGATTTTAAAGGTGAAAGGTTTTCGCTATTATTCAATACACTCTCTCGAGCTGTAAAGAAACTAACATTAATTAGAATAAGTCACTCTCGTGCACCTATTTACTAATATAATATTGCATAAAACGTCAAAACCTTATAACTCTAAATCTTTCGATTCCAAGTTCTCACGTATGCGATATCATCTCTCGATCTCAATCGTAACATACATCATAAATTAATGGAGCGTGTTACAACGTTATCTCTCGATCTCGGTTATAACTCTCAAATTCAATCAAAGCTAGCTAGACTTTGATCTACACAAATAATTAATTTATGAACAATAACAATCAATGCGCTCAAACACAATTGAATCAATAATCAAACACAACGAAACTAAAACTCGAATAAAATAAACTAGATTTAATTCAAATCAAATACATAAGAGTTTAATTGTCTCTCGACCTCAAAAACAACAAATGAAATGAAAATCAAAGAAATCAAAGTTTAGAAATACGCTAAACGGTGGATGAATCCGTGCGTTACACCGTGATTCTTCTCTTGCTCCTTCCTTGCACTCCGGAATGGATTGGCTCGACTTTGGACGAAGAACGGAGATTGAATCTCCTTCGGCGGCGTTGGGCTGCTGATTTTCGACCTAATCACGTCTGGTATGGTATATCTTTGATTTGGAAGTGATTTACCCTTTTATACCTCAAAAAATCATTTCAAAAATGGAAGATAAGATTTTCCCGGATTTGCGTCTCGATCGATCGAGATTTGCGTCCGATCGATCGGTGCACTGTTCATGTCAGCCTTTGAAACTCACTGCCTCGCTCGATCGATCGAGATTTTCTACCGATCGATCGAGACTTAAAAAAATCAGCTCTGAAGTTACTGCCTCGCTCGATCGATCGAGATTTTCCACCGATCGATCGAGACTTGAAATTCTTTTCTTCTCAGCGCACTGTCTGGCTCGATCGATCGAGATAAAATCTCGATCGATCGAGATTCCGAAAATCTCACTTCCTTCATTTCAACTCTTTCTCGCCTCGATTTCGCCCGTTATCTTCATATTAGCTCATTTCTTCCACTTCCGATCTAATTTCCTGAAACAAACGAATAAACACCAAAAAGCATAATATCATCTAGGAAAAAGTACGGAAAATGGGAAGAAAGTACAGTTAAAAACACTTAAAATCTAAGCCTATCAACTCCCCCAAACTTAGACTTGGTCGTCCTCGAGCAAGCAATAAGCTCAAAAAGAAAAGTTAAACTCGATACTAAGCATGAATCATCTTTACAACATACGTAAAAATTCAGAAATCCTACTTACACATCAATAGAAGTCATTCAACACTTAACAAGAAGCAGTTTCTCCTAAGTTAAACAATACATCGCAACATCGGAACGTGCGTGTGTGCTATTGTCAAACATGAGTTACATACATATCTTTAAGATCAACATGTGCCATATCAACTCCTAGTCAAGATTACTTTGAATTACTCTACAAATTTACTATCCAGCACTTCTCCACTAATGTAATTATTCCCTAGACTTGGATCAAAAGGTCTTAAAAGCTTATAACGTTAGGCCTTTTGGTGTCGGCTTCAAAGAAAAGGTAGGATGAATTCAAAGAAGAGAGTATAATAAAATCAGTTCAACTATTTTAAGTTTCTCTTCAACTTTTTCTAGCCTTGGCCACTTTGGGTCTTATTTGAATTTTTCTTTTCAAGGCTTTTCTCTACAACATTTCTTTTTCTTTGCTCATTCTTTCGTCCTTTTTGAACTCATTTGCATATAACAATTCCGTGCAATGAATGAGATTCATTATACTCTCCTAGGGATGGATAAAATTGTTCTTTTAGGCTCAAACCAAGGTGGGTATAATGAGTTTGCCAAGAATGCCGAATGGGGGTCTAATCATATGCAATGCATATACCATTCTTTTTCAATAAGGCTCAAAAGGGGACACTAAGGAATAATGTATACCAGGTAGGCTTGAAAGGCTCAAACGGTCCAAAGATCGCCTAAATCATCTCCAAGTCTAGTTCCTAATTATAAATTTCGCCTCAAAGTGCTTTCAACTAAACTGTAGAGTTATCTAAGATACTCAAGACTCATCATAGTTAACACAAATTTTCAATTTAATCAATACATACTTCACTCAATCATGACTCAATAAGTGCTCAAATAATTCCTCAGTTTTGACATATGGTTAACAACGGATATATGCAAACAAGTTAAACATTTCCACGACTCCTATCTAGATGAGGATTAATTTCATCATGTATTACCGTTGCAATTCCAACTCATCAATTCTCAAGAATAACTCAATCAATAAAAAAAATTTTGTTGGTAATGCTCAAGGATGAATCAGTCTCAAAATCATGCAGTCATGCTAGGAAAAGAAACAAGACAAGTAGCAATATGTGCAAAAGCAAGATATATACAAATACTCAAACCACCCCCCCCCCCCCCCCCAAACTTAGCATGTGAATTGCCCTCAATGAACAAGAAAAATGAATGCACAGGCAAAGAAACATACCATGACGACGATCGTGATCGTCGTCCTCATCATGCTCCGGAGGGGGGACTGGGTAGTGGTGCTCCTCGCCCTGATATGGCGGAAATGGTGGGTACTCAGAAGGTGGAGGTGCATGCGGATGATAAGGTGCAAAGTGTGGCTCCGGCGGGAACTGAAAATTTGGAAAGCCCTGGGCCATGGCAGTGTTCCATGCACTCTGATAGTGCATGAACTCCATCTGTCGCTGAGCGACCTGCTCATGGTCCATCTGCAATGCTCTCTGCATGCTATGAATGTCCCGCTGCATGCTGTGAATGCTCTGCTGCTCCAGGCGAATATCTTGGAGATCCCTATGAAGAGAGTCCAAAGTAACACGTGTATGTTCTGCAGCAGAGGATGATGCTCCAGCTTGTGTAGTGTCCGAAGGTCTTGGCTCGGCCCTTCGTCGGCCCGTAGGAGGTGGTGGACCGTCCACAATGATCGTTGTCTTCGGCGGAAGTAGTTCCTCGTATTCCCCCCATGTCACTCCGTACCGCTGACATAAAGCAGTGATCGTGGATGGAAACGGTAGTGCGGAGGTCGGTGGGCTGCTCCCAATCTCTTGAATGTGATCACTGATGATCTCGCCGAAGTCCACTTCCTTCCCTGAGAGGATGGCATATACCGCTCTGTCTTTTGTCACCTCAGAAGTGTGGGTCGATGGCATGACCCACGAGGCGACAAATGAAAACCATGCTTGGGCCTCTGGCTTCAAATGCTTCTTTAGAACCAACTGTGGCTCTGCTTTATCATTCCTTTGCCAATCCACTCCCGGCTTGCCAATAACTGTCAATACCTCATCGTAGTCAATCTTGCTATTCTTGAAAGATTGGTATGCACAGTTGTGAATGACAGGCATCCGGTGAATATTATTGATTGCGGCTTGATCCACCAACACATCCTTCCCTCGAACATAAACACTTACTTGGTGCCCTGGTTTAACAGCTCGAAGATTTGTGTAAAACTCCCTTACCAGTGGCACCACAGCATCAATCGGTGTCTGAACAAATTGAAACCACCCTTTTCGGCGTACTGTCCTAATGACAGGACACTCCAATTTATCCATGCTCATTCCCCTTTCACGGCTCAGGGGTTTCTTATGATAGGTGGGATATAACTCAGCAATTGTGGCATTGATAAACTTCTGTTCGTCATACCCTGGCTCAGAAACAGTGGCCTCCGCCTGTTTTTCTTTTGGGAAGCCTCTGCCTGCTTTGACCTCTTTCTAGACTACATTTTCTTGCTAAATTATTCCCAACTAACTCAATTAACTTCAACTAACACCACACAACACTGTAAATCCAATACCCTTCAACACCACAAAACTTCCTCCAAATTTAAATCCTTCCTAACCCAATTCTACTACAATTCAAGAAATTTCACCAAAAGATAAAATCTTTGAGAATTGGAAACCAATTACCGCTTAAAAATCCGATCTTGGAAAAGTTTGGCACTTGGCTTGGAATTCCCTTTTTGATGCACTTCTACCCAATTTGCCTTGCAATTCTTCAAATCTGCAATGAAAATCTCATTAGAATAAATATTACTTCCAAGAGTTGAAGTAAATTGGAAATTTGATGGAAATATGATGAGATTTGGTGCAAAATTTGGAAGAGGCGACTAGGGTTCTGCTGTGGAGTAGGAGAGAATGTGTTTTGTAAAGTGCAGCTTTGTCTTCGGTGCCCTATATTTTTTCAAAATTTTCTCTCGCTCGATCGATCGAAAATTTTTTTCGATCGATCGAGCGACGCAGTAGCTTAAAACGTCTTTTAAAAACTTTGGGCGATCGATCGAGATTTTGTCTCGATCAATCGCCAACACCAGAAGCCAGAAATTTAAATTTCTCTCAACACTTTCTCTCGGATTGCCTCGCCTACAACCAAATTGCTCTTGCTTTCACACCTGCAATAGAAAACACACGAATTCATTCCCAGACAAACTAGAAACACAACTAACAACAAAACAAACTAAAACAAAGAATTGAAACAAAACTCGAGGAAGGAAGAGAAAGTTCTTAATTTATGGTCCCAAGCTGGACTGTCACCTCCTTGTCTTGTCAATTCGATGGCTCCTTTGGATTCTTTACAGAATCACTCGGGAGCGTACCTTGCGTCCTCCCAGATATCAACGTGGCCAACTGCCCTATCTGCATTTCCAAATTCTTGATCGATGCATCTTGATTTTGCATCCTTACCTCTGTCGATGAAATCAGCTTTGCCATAAGTTCCTCCATACTCGGCTTTTGTGTGAACCCTGCCTGCGGTTGTGGGTTCAACACATTCTCTTGATTCGACCATCTCAAATTCGGGTGGTTCCTCCATGGTTGATTGTAATTTGAGTATGAATTGTTGGGTGGCCTGTTACCTACAAAATTCACAGCCTCAACAGATTGGTTAAACTGGTTACCTGCCTAACACTCGATGCTAGGATGACCGCCTCCACACAGCTCACAGAAGATAGCTTGGGCTTGCATTGCTGCCGCTCCCATGCTGTCTATCTTCCGGTTCATGGCTTCTAATTGAGCCGAAAGAGCAGTGATCTCGTCCACTTGATGGACTCCCATTGGCTTCTGTGGCGTGCTCCTCTCTGACTGCCACTGGTAACTGTTGCACGCCATTTCCTCCAACAAGCTATATGCCTCTTCCGGCGTCTTCCTCATTATTGATCCCCCAGATGCTGCATCAATCATTGAACGGTTAGAAGAAAATAAACCGTTATAGAAAGTTTGTACCTGCAACCAAATGGGTAGACCATGGTGTGGGCATCTCCTCAACAATTCCTTAAAAAGATCCCACGCTTCATATAATGTCTCGGGGTCAAACTGCCCAAAAGTTGTGATATCGTTCCGCATCTTCGCCGTCTTGGAAGGGGGAAAGTACTTTGATAAAAACGCCTTCGTCATCCCCTCCCATGTTGTTATAGAACCTGCAGGTAGTGAATTCAACCATGCCTTAGCTTTGTCTCGTAATGAAAAAGGAAAGAGCCTTAACCTGATGGCGTCGTCGGAGACGCCATTATGTTTGAATGTGTCACAAATCTCCAAAAAGTTGGAGATGTGATTATTCGGGTCGTCCGTGGCCGCTCCCCCAAACATAACCGAGTGCTGTATCATTTGTATGATCGCCGGCTTGATCTCAAAATTGTTTGCTTGAATCGTCGGCCTCGTAATACTGGACAACGATCCATGAAATGCTGGTTGCGCAAAGTCCATCATTGACCTTGGGTTCTGTGCTTCATTATTATCTGCCATCGCTCGAGCTTCTCGTAATCGCCTAAGTAGGGTTCTTTCTATCTTCGGATCGAAAGGCTCGAGAATGGGCTCCTCTCTTCTGAGCATGCACTAGAGAAACGATTCCTGTACAAAATAGACAAAAGGAGACAACAAAATACACAAAGTTATTAACAAAGATCAAAAACAGAAAAGAAAAACAAAAACGCAATAATAAAAGAATTGGCTAATTACAATTAACTAATCTCCTATGATATTATACAGATCAGTCCCCGGCAACGGCGCCAAAAACTTGACCGCTTTATTTTTAAACAAAAGATATTTCAAAGACTAGTGTGAAGCGATTCTACCGCAAGTGCACGGTTGTCAAGTTTTAGTATAGTGAAAATTAAGTACGGGTTGTCGAATCCACAGGGACTAACGTATAAGTACCAAATAAGATTAATAAAATTATATTTAGCCTACGATTAACAAAGGTGATTAACTAATGCTAAATTTAAACTGAAGACCGAAAAATAAACAAGCAACAAATAGATGAATGGTTCCGGATATGCGAAGGCAAGTCACTCGAGAAAATTACCAAGCTCGTCGTTCAACTATGTTATCTTTACTGATTCAAATGAATTCTCAAATTATCAACCAATTGATTTTAAAGGTGAAAGGTTTTCGCTATTATTCAATACACTCTCTCGAGCTGTAAAGAAACTAACATTAATTAGAATAAGTCACTCTCGTGCACCTATTTACTAATATAATATTGCATAAAACGTCAAAACCTTATAACTCTAAATCTTTCGATTCCAAGTTCTCACGTATGCGATATCATCTCTCGATCTCAATCGTAACATACATCATAAATTAATGGAGCGTGTTACAACGTTATCTCTCGATCTCGGTTATAACTCTCAAATTCAATCAAAGCTAGCTAGACTTTGATCTACACAAACAATTAATTTATGAACAATAACAATCAATGCGCTCAAACACAATTGAATCAATAATCAAACACAACGAAACTAAAACTCGAATAAAATAAACTAGATTAATTTCAAATCAAATACATAAGAGTTTAATTGTCTCTCGACCTCAAAAACAACAAATGAAATGAAAATCAAAGAAATCAAAGTTTAGAAATACGCTAAACGGTGGATGAATCCGTGCGTTACACCGTGATTTCTTCTCTTGCTCCTTCCTTGCACTCCGGAATGGATTGGCTCGACTTTGGACGAAGAACGGAGATTGAATCTCCTTCGGCGGCGTTGGGCTGCTGATTTTCGACCTAATCACGTCTGGTATGGTATATCTTTGATTTGGAAGTGATTTACCCTTTTATACCTCAAAAAATCATTTCAAAAATGGAAGATAAGATTTTCCCGGATTTGCGTCTCGATCGATCGAGATTTGCGTCCGATCGATCGGTGCACTGTTCATGTCAGCCTTTGAAACTCACTGCCTCGCTCGATCGATCGAGATTTTCTACCGATCGATCGAGACTTAAAAAAATCAGCTCTGAAGTTACTGCCTCGCTCGATCGATCGAGATTTTCCACCGATCGATCGAGACTTGAAATTCTTTTCTTCTCAGCGCACTGTCTGGCTCGATCGATCGAGATAAAATCTCGATCGATCGAGATTCCGAAAATCTCACTTCCTTCATTTCAACTCTTTCTCGCCTCGATTTCGCCCGTTATCTTCATATTAGCTCATTTCTTCCACTTCCGATCTAATTTCCTGAAACAAACGAATAAACACCAAAAAGCATAATATCATCCAGGAAAAAGTACGGAAAATGGGAAGAAAGTACAGTTAAAAACACTTAAAATCTAAGCCTATCAACTCCCCCAAATTTAGACTTGATCGTCCTCGACCAAGCAATAAGCTCAAAAAGAAAAGTTAAACTCGATACTAAGCATGAATCATCTTTACAACATACATAAAAATTCAGAAATCCTACTTACACATCAATAGAAGTCATTCAACACTTAACAAGAAGCAGTTTCTCCTAAGTTAAACAATACATCGCAACATCGGAACGTGTGTGTGTGCTATTGTCAAACATGGGTTACATACATATCTTTAAGATCAACATGTGCCATATCAACTCCTAGTCAAGATTACTTTGAATTACTCTACAAATTTACTATCTAGCACTTCTCCACTAATGTAATTATTCCCTAGACTTGGATCAAAAGGTCTTAAAAGCTTATAACGTTAGGCCTTTTGGTGTCGGCTTCAAAGAAAAGGTAGGATGAATTCAAAGAAGAGAGTATAATAAAATCAGTTCAACTATTTTAAGTTTCTCTTCAACTTTTTCTAGCCTTGGCCACTTTGGGTCTTATTTGAATTTTTCTTTTCAAGGCTTTTCTCTACAACATTTCTTTTTCTTTGCTCATTCTTTCGTCCTTTTTGAACTCATTTGCATATAACAATTCCGTGCAATGAATGAGATTCATTATACTCTCCTAGGGATGGATAAAATTGTTCTTTTAGGCTCAAACCAAGGTGGGTATAATGAGTTTGCCAAGAATGCCGAATGGGGGTCTAATCATATGCAATGCATATACCATTCTTTTTCAATAAGGCTCAAAAGGGGACACTAAGGAATAATGTATACCAGGTAGGCTTGAAAGGCTCAAACGGTCCAAAGATCGCCTAAATCATCTCCAAGTCTAGTTCCTAATTATAAATTTCGCCTCAAAGTGCTTTCAACTAAACTGTAGAGTTATCTAAGATACTCAAGACTCATCATAGTTAACACAAATTTTCAATTTAATCAATACATACTTCACTCAATCATGACTCAATAAGTGCTCAAATAATTCCTCAGTTTTGACATATGGTTAACAACGGATATATGCAAACAAGTTAAACATTTCCACGACTCCTATCTAGATGAGGATTAATTTTATCATGTATTACCGTTGCAATTCCAACTCATCAATTCTCAAGAATAACTCAATCAATAAAAATTTTTTTGTTGGTAATGCTTAAGGATGAATCAGTCTCAAAATCATGCAGTCATGCTAGGAAAAGAAACAAGACAAGTAGCAATATGTGCAAAAGCAAGATATATACAAATACTCAAAAACCCCCCCAAACTTAGCATGTGAATTGCCCTCAATGAACAAGAAAAATGAATGCACAGGCAAAGAAACATACCATGACGACGATCGTCACTGATCGTCGTCCTCATCAGGCTCCGGAGGGGGGACTGGGTAGTGGTGCTCCTCGCCCTGATATGGCGGAAATGGTGGTACTCAGAAGGTGGAGGTGCATGCGGATGATAAGGTGCAAAGTGTGGCTCCGGCGGGAACTGAAAATTTGGAAAGCCCTGGGCCATGGCAGTGTTCCATGCACTCTGATAGTGCATGAACTCCATCTGTCGCTGAGCTACCTGCTCATGGTCCATCTGCAATGCTCTCTGCATGCTATGAATGTCCCGCTGCATGCTGTGAATGCTCTGCTGCTCCAGGCGAATATCTTGGAGATCCCTATGAAGAGAGTCCAAAGTAACACGTGTATGTTCTGCAGCAGAGGATGATGCTCCAGCTTGTGTAGTGTCCGAAGGTCTTGGCTCGGCCCTTCGTCGGCCCGTAGGAGGTGGTGGACCGTCCACAATGATCGGTGTCTTCGGCGGAAGTAGCTCCTCGTATTCCCCCCATGTCACTCCGTACCGCTGACATAAAGCAGTGATCGTGGATGGAAACGGTAGTGCGGAGGTCGGTGGGCTGCTCCCAATCTCTTGAATGTGATCACTGATGATCTCGCCGAAGTCCACTTCCTTCCCTGAGAGGATGGCATATACCGCTCTGTCTTTTGTCACCTCAGAAGTGTGGGTCGATGGCATGACCCACGAGGCGACAAATGAAAACCATGCTTGGGCCTCTGGCTTCAAATGCTTCTTTAGAACCAACTGTGGCTCTGCTTTATCATTCCTTTGCCAATCCACTCCCGGCTTGCCAATAACTGTCAATACCTCATCGTAGTCAATCTTGCTATTCTTGAAAGATTGGTATGCACAGTTGTGAATGACAGGCATCCGGTGAATATTATTGATTGCGGCTTGATCCACCAACACATCCTTCCCTCGAACATAAACACTTACTTGGTGCCCTGGTTTAACAGCTCGAAGATTTGTGTAAAACTCCCTTACCAGTGGCACCACAGCATCAATCGGTGTCTGAACAAATTGAAACCACCCTTCTCGGCGTACTGTCCTAATGACAGGACACTCCAATTTATCCATGCTCATTCCCCTTTCACGGCTCAGGGGTTTCTTATGATAGGTGGGATATAACTCAGCAATTGTGGCATTGATAAACTTCTGTTCGTCATACCCTGGCTCAGAAACAGTGGCCTCCGCCTGCTTTTTCTTTTGGGAAGCCTCTGCCTGCTTTGACCTCTTTCTAGACGACATTTTCTTGCTAAATTATTCCCAACTAACTCAATTAACTTCAACTAACACCACACAACACTGTAAATCCAATACCCTTCAACACCACAAAACTTCCTCCAAATTTAAATCCTTCCTAACCCAATTCTACTACAATTCAAGAAATTTCACCAAAAGATAAAATCTTTGAGAATTGGAAACCAATTACCGCTTAAAAATCCGATCTTGGAAAAGTTTGGCACTTGGCTTGGAATTCCCTTTTTGATGCACTTCTACCCAATTTGCCTTGCAATTCTTCAAATCTGCAATGAAAATCTCATTAGAATAAATATTACTTCCAAGAGTTGAAGTAAATTGGAAATTTGATGGAAATATGATGAGATTTGGTGCAAAATTTGGAAGAGGCGACTAGGGTTCTGCTGTGGAGTAGGAGAGAAGGTGTTTTGTAAAGTGCAGCTTTGTCTTCGGTGCCCTATATTTTTTCAAAATTTTCTCTCGCTCGATTGATCGAAAAAAATTTTCGATCGATCGAGCGACGCAGTAGCTTAAAACGTCTTTTAAAAACTTTGGGCGATCGATCGAGATTTTGTCTCGATCAATCGCCAACACCAGAAGCCAGAAATTTAAATTTCTCTCAACACTTTCTCTCGGATTGCCTCGCCTACAACCAAATTGCTCTTGCTTTCACACCTGCAATAGAAAACACACGAATTCATTCCCAGACAAACTAGAAACACAACTAACAACAAAACAAACTAAAACAAAGAATTGAAACAAAACTCGAGGAAGGAAGAGAAAGTTCTTAATTTATAGTCCCAAGCTGGACTGTCACCTCCTTGTCTTGTCAATTCGATGGCTCCTTTGGATTCTTTACAGAATCACTCGGGAGCGTACCTTGCGTCCTCCCAGATATCAACGTGGCCAACTGCCCTATCTGCATTTCCAAATTCTTGATCGATGCATCTTGATTTTGCATCCTTACCTCTGTCGATGAAATCAGCTTTGCCATAAGTTCCTCCATACTCGGCTTTTGTGTGAACCCTGCCTGCGGTTGTGGGTTCAACACATTCTCTTGATTCGACCATCTCAAATTCGGGTGGTTCCTCCATGGTTGATTGTAATTTGAGTATGAATTGTTGGGTGGCCTGTTACCTACAAAATTCACAGCCTCAACAGATTGGTTAAACTGGTTACCTGCCTAACACTCGATGCTAGGATGACCGCCTCCACACAGCTCACAGAAGATAGCTTGGGCTTGCATTGCTGCCGCTCCCATGCTGTCTATCTTCCGGTTCATGGCTTCTAATTGAGCCGAAAGAGCAGTGATCTCGTCCACTTGATGGACTCCCATTGGCTTCTGTGGCGTGCTCCTCTCTGACTGCCACTGGTAACTGTTGCACGCCATTTCCTCCAACAAGCTATATGCCTCTTCCGGCGTCTTCCTCATTATTGATCCCCCAGATGCTGCATCAATCATTGAACGGTTAGAAGAAAATAAACCGTTATAGAAAGTTTGTACCTGCAACCAAATGGGTAGACCATGGTGTGGGCATCTCCTCAACAATTCCTTAAAACGATCCCACGCTTCATATAATGTCTCGGGGTCAAACTGCCCAAAAGTTGTGATATCGTTCCGCATCTTCGCCGTCTTGGAAGGGGGAAAGTACTTTGATAAAAACGCCTTCGTCATCCCCTCCCATGTTGTTATAGAACCTGCAGGTAGTGAATTCAACCATGCCTTAGCTTTGTCTCGTAATGAAAAAGGAAAGAGCCTTAACCTGATGGCGTCGTCGGAGACGCCATTATGTTTGAATGTGTCACAAATCTCCAAAAAGTTGGAGATGTGATTATTCGGGTCGTCCGTGGCCGCTCCCCCAAACATAACCGAGTGCTGTATCATTTGTATGATCGCCGGCTTGATCTCAAAATTGTTTGCTTGAATCGTCGGCCTCGTAATACTGGACAACGATCCATGAAATGCTGGTTGCGCAAAGTCCATCATTGACCTTGGGTTCTGTGCTTCATTATTATCTGCCATCGCTCGAGCTTCTCGTAATCGCCTAAGTAGGGTTCTTTCTATCTCCGGATCGAAAGGCTCGAGAATGGGCTCCTCTCTTCTGAGCATGCACTAGAGAAACGATTCCTGTACAAAATAGACAAAAGGAGACAACAAAATACACAAAGTTACTAACAAAGATCAACAAAAGAAAACAGAAAAGAAAAACAAAAACGCAATAATAAAAGAATTGGCTAAATTACAATTAACTAATCTCGTATGATATTATACAGATCAGTCCCCGGCAACGGCGCCAAAAACTTGACCGATTTATTTTTAAACAAAAGATATTTCAAAGACTAGTGTGAAGCGATTCTACCGCAAGTGCACGGTTGTCAAGTTTTAGTATAGTGAAAATTAAGTACGGGTTGTCGAATCCACAGGGACTAACGTATAAGTACCAAATAAGATCAATAAAATTATATTTAGCCTACGATTAACAAAGGTGATTAACTAATGCTAAATTTAAACTGAAGACCGAAAAATAAACAAGCAACAAATAGATGAATGGTTCCGGATATGCGAAGGCAAGTCACTCGAGAAAATTACCAAGCTCGTCGTTCAACTATGTTATCTTTACTGATTCAAATGAATTCTCAAATTATCAACCAATTGATTTTAAAGGTGAAAGGTTTTCGCTATTATTCAATACACTCTCTCGAGCTGTAAAGAAACTAACATTAATTAGAATAAGTCACTCTCGTGCACCTATTTACTAATATAATATTGCATAAAACGTCAAAACCTTATAACTCTAAATCTTTCGATTCCAAGTTCTCACGTATGCGATATCATCTCTCGATCTCAATCGTAACATACATCATAAATTAATGGAGCGTGTTACAACGTTATCTCTCGATCTCGGTTATAACTCTCAAATTCAATCAAAGCTAGCTAGACTTTGATCTACACAAACAATTAATTTATGAACAATAACAATCAATGCGCTCAAAACACAATTGAATCAATAATCAAACACAACGAAACTAAAACTCGAATAAAATAAACTAGATTTAATTCAAATCAAATACATAAGAGTATAATTGTCTCTCGACCTCAAAAACATCAAATGAATTGAAAATCAAAGAAATCAAAGTTTAGAAATACGATAAACGGTGGATGAATCCGTGCGTTACACCGTGATTTCTTCTCTTGCTCCTTCCTTGCACTCCGGAATGGATTGGCTCGACTTTGGACGAAGAACGGAGATTGAATCTCCTTCGGCGGCATTGGGCTGCTGATTTTCGACCTAATCACGTCTGGTATGGTATATCTTTGATTTGGAAGTGATTTACCCTTTTATACCTCAAAAAATCATTTCAAAAATAGAAGATAAGATTTTCCCGGATTTGCGTCTCGATCGATCGAGATTTGCGTCCGATCGATCGGTGCACTGTTCATGTCAGCCTTTGAAACTCACTGCCTCGCTCGATCGATTGAGATTTTCTACCGATCGATCGAGACTTAAAAAAATCAGCTCTGAAGTTACTGCCTCGCTCGATCGATCGAGATTTTCCACCGATCGATCGAGACTTGAAATTCTTTTCTTCTCAGCGCACTGTCTGGCTCGATCGATCGAGATAAAATCTCGATCGATCGAGATTCCGAAAATCTCACTTCCTTCATTTCAACTCTTTCTCGCCTCGAATTCGCCCGTTATCTTCATATTAGCTCATTTCTTCCACTTCCGATCTAATTTCCTGAAACAAACAAATAAACACCAAAAAGCATAATATCATCCAGGAAAAAGTACGGAAAATGGGAAGAAAGTACAGTTAAAAACACTTAAAATCTAAGCCTATCAGTCAACTAATCTCGTTTGATATTATTAAAACTAGTCCCCTGCAACGGCGCAAAAAACTTGATCGCTTTTATTTTAAACAGTTATTTCCAATGTAGCGATTCTATACCGTAAGTGCACGGTGTCAAGTTTTAGTATAATGATATGAAAAGTACTCATTGTCGATCCCACGAGGACTAGGAAATAAGTACCAAACTCCACTAGTTTAACTATATTTAGCCTACGAAAAATGGTTATGACTAATTAACTAAAGTGACTAATTAACTCAATAATAAATCCAAACAATCAATAGTGAGTAAGAATAAAATCAATAGAGAAAATTATCAAGACTTTCGGTTCACCTATGTAATCCCCCATAATTTGCCTATTAGTTAAGAATTTATTCAAACAATCTAAGGTGACGAGTTATCCTAATTCACTTGTTATACCTTGGTCCGGCTATAACAAATCTAATACTAACGTAACAATAAGCCACTCTCGTACCCTTATTGAACAATTAATAATGTAAGTTGATCTATGAAAACTTCTAGCCTTCGATTTTGGTAAATCTATTGCTATCACACGTGTGCTAGATTTTACTTGGTCCATCTCAACCTAAAACCCACGGCAAATATCACTTTATCGAATCACAATATCCTATGGTCAATTCAATTGCAATTTAATATCATTCAAGGATGGTCAAACCCTTAAAAGCATGAAGAACAATTATCTAAACACTTAGATATATAAGAATCAATCAAAACATTTAAATTAAATCATGGGTTCATAACATGGGATCCTCTAAGTCTTGATAACAAACTTAGCCTATCAACATATTCAAAATCAAATGCAAATTTGTGTTTTTCAACATCAAAAGCATAAGAAAATTAAATAGAAACAAACAAAGTTTAGAAATACGTATAAACTAGCGATGTTGAATCGCGTCGTCGATCCGTAGCTCCGTCTCTCGATGCTTTGTTGTAATGTACGTGACTTGTTCTTCGCCTTTCTGTACATGCTCACGTCTTGATCGTTGCTTCTCCTCTCGTTCAGTGCTCACTCTCTTCCTCCTGATCTCTCGTTGCTGTTCTATCTGCTCGTCTCTCTTTTTCCTTTGAATTACTTTTGTGCTTCGTCCCTCACTTTCAATCTTCTTTCTCTCGTTACCTGCTCCCGAATGTTTCTTCTTTTACATCACTCTTCCTCTCCTTCCCTTAAGTCGTACTCTCTTCGCTTCTATCTCTTCAATCTCACGTAACTCTCCTTCCGGTTCCAACTCTCCTCTCCTGTTGCTCTCCAACTCTTCGTGCGTGAAGTCCCCTGGAAACTCCTGTTTCTCTTGTTACCCTCTTCTTTGTTCTCACATCTCCTCACGCAAATCTCTCTTCGTGCGTATATATCTTATATAATATATTATATTATAATATCATATATTATAATATAATATTTCATCCATGTTTGTCTCTTAAAGCAATGAATTTCTATCCAATTTAATGTGTGCTTGAAAATTCCACCACGTCATGTCACGTGTGTTGCTCGGTTTGGTCAT
This sequence comes from Haberlea rhodopensis, assembly GCA_907163345.1. Taxonomy (NCBI): domain Eukaryota; kingdom Viridiplantae; phylum Streptophyta; class Magnoliopsida; order Lamiales; family Gesneriaceae; genus Haberlea; species Haberlea rhodopensis. The sequence goes on from CAJQUN010000077.1 coordinate 931,799, forward strand.
TTTTCATCATTTTAAGTGTAATTCCTCCACTTCTATGAAAATTCACCTGGATTCCTGAAATATACAATATATGCCAAAACGCATAATATTTTCCAGAAATCACTACAAAAAACGCCTCTAATCTTATATTAAATTAAGTGTAGAAATCACACTTATCAACTGTTAACATCCATCGATGTTAAAATAGCAAAACAGTTCAGCCACCTCAAACGGTTTCCAAAACCTGAATCATTTCTGATTTACTACCAAAGACTAAAACTTGAGTCTTACAACCTCGACGCACAAGGCTTCCAATGAAGTTAACAGTATACTTATTCAACAGCAAACATAAATTCCTATAACAACGTGAATCAAACCAAGTAGATTCACACTCGGACACACATGTCCTCAACAACTCTATACAATATTCCCAAATCTGGATGGTACACCCACGTTCTTGAATCTCTAATACTATTAGAGTTCTATAATCTGAATACAAATTTGAGTTATAAACTACTCAAATTGGGAGACTCAACTCTTCAAAATAGACACATATCTAAACAAATATCAGAATTAGTGCAATTCAAGGATTTTTTTATCTTGATTCAATGCTCCGACGACTAATCTTGTGATATCATGATATTACACACTTGATGTATTCTCACAACATGTATCAAACTCTCAATACATGACTTTCTAATTCATCACTTGCTTTCTTTGCACAATATATGAATTCAAAGCAACAATCACTATCACATTACTCTCGTCATCAGATAAACTGATTCACATGAGCTGAAAATTATTACATGTAATAGTCCAGATAATTCATACAACAATGTCAAACATTTGTTAACACCAGGGCCAACTTAAAAGTTGGACTATTATCCAATTCTCAACCCATGTCCCCCCTGGATAAGCTAATCCTCCAGTAGAGCAAATAATTACTCCTCTACTTATGTTGGATTATTGTTATTTAGGATAACTCAATCTCTGCACAAGAGATCTACCAATGAAGTCGAACTTCGTTGTTCGTATACATCCATCGATATATACAAATCTATACTCAATTATCCTTCAAGTATAATAAATGGTATTCATGTTCCATTTGTCTCGAACATGAATTGATACTAAAATGATTCCATTAGCTCATTAATCTCACACTTAGAGATTAATGATCAACCAAAACATTAACCATCCCCACAGTCCAATTGCATTAAAACTGTTATGCAATCCGGGACCAACATTTGCATACACCAATGCATGATAATTCATCAATGTCATTTTCAAGTAACCCTCAAATATGTGTACGCATTGTACACGGACTTTATAATCTCGAGTACGACCGATACTCCGTACTGACATAGCACTACTCAATTAACCTTTAACGTTATTTTCCAATAACTCCTATCGGTCGTTAATTTGACAATAAGTAATATTACACTACTATCAACAATATAAGTATCACTCCGACTTGATGCTCTATCGCAAAGTGTCATCTTACTAAAATATATATCGATATAGTGGTGTTAACGACACTCGCTATATCCTACAGTTACCGGTTATATCTCATCTTATAACCTCGGCCTACTATAATATCACATCGTACCATCATATGTTCCCTCATTAGTGGTACTATCTAGCCCACTATAATTCAATCTCACATCGTCGTGTGACAAAACTCACAACATATGTCTCAATTACTCTCTATGGGTTCCTCCCATGGATTACTTAAATAAGTCAATAAATAATGATAACTAGACAATAGATCATCAATCATATTTCTCTAATGTATACAAAAGGACATAATGTCCCCTACTGATTCTGTCTCAATCCCAAATCAATAGGATCTACAAACAATAAAAATTGTGTCATGCACCACATCAACCCTACTTTCTTCGGGGTAACGAAGCACACAAGCTATCCGTGGTATGTCCACCACAACACATACGTAGCACGCAGCTACTCGTGGTATATCCACCACAACATATACGTAGCACGCAACTACTCATGGTATATCCACCACAACACATACGTAGTACACAGCTACTCGTTGTATATCCACAACAACACATACGTAGCACACAACTACATATGGTATATCCACCACAACACATATGTAGCACACCGCTAGTCGTGCACGCATACGTAGCACACAACTACATGTGGAATATCCACCACAACACTCATCGGACACACCACATGCCGGCCCTAAATTTTTTTAAAAAAAGAAAATCGGACACCCCTGTCGCACAAGACAGATGTGCGCGTCCGACACAAAAAAGAAACTTTTGGGCATTAATTGTACAACTAAATTTTTTTGGCTAAAATGTAATTTGGATGGGTTAGCTAAATTTTATGTTAATTGAAGTAATATACATTTGGTTTTAGTATGAGTAATACTATGATGATTTCAGTGACATGCATTTATTTATATGTGTTTTGAATTTGGTAAGAATATTTTTTGTGTTATCTTTAATTTGGACGTGTTTGTTAAATTTATGTTAATTGAAGTAATATGTATTTGGTGGAGTATGAGTTCTACATGATTTCAATTACATTCATTTATTTATATATTTTTTGAATTTGGTAAGAATATTTTTATTGCTTTTACATGATTTTAAAATTTTAAAAATTTGAATTTTAGTATTTTGTAAATATATATATATATATATATATATATATATATATATATATATATATATAGGCGTGTACCAGCCATATCATATCCTGAAAATTTTGAAAATCCGTGTCAGTGTCGCTGGACAATCGTGCTATGTTGGGCCACCCGGTTACTCATCGTGCCTGTTGGGCCACACTACCGTTCTAATTTTGAAGAAACCAGAAACCCTAAAGTTTTCACTCGGAATCGAATTGGGCCACCCGGTTACAAATCGGGACCGATCGGTCTTAGCGACTGGTCGAGGCGGTTCCTATGGACTGGAACAGGTAGCCCACCAATTCTGGTTAGGCACTAGAATCGGTGTTGATATAAAAATATTAAAAACAAAAATAAAAATAAAAATCGCAATGTCTAATAGTTATTGTGAAATAGGCTGAAAGCCCAACGGCTAATAACCACTGAGATTCAGCCAAAAAGTATTTTGTTTTTAATTTTTAAAATTAACACTATAAATATAGTTGAATTTTTCCTAAATATCCACTCTTCATTCTACAATACTCTGTCAATTCTCATTTGTTGTCTAAATTATCATCTAAATCTCTCAAATTTCATCAAATATATAAATTATATCAAATTTCCTATCATGCTAAACACAATATTATTACTAAATTGTTAATAACTTTATAGTTTCGATACGTTATAATTATTACGACATCTTCATCTAAAAGCGATGGTCGCCGAACACTTGGTTCCCCAACAATGAATTTGCCTCTACCAATTTCCGAATTAAATGAAGAATTTGATTTTTTGATGGCTTTGATGCTGCAAGTGCATCTTTAAACATCGAATCTCAGGAAAAAAATAATTAGCAGAATCTTCTGGTTACCATGAGAGACAGCAAGTTTAGTCATCCGTAGCCACTACCGTAGCGAATAGAGCCAGAGACAGACACGGGATTTCTGGGAAGGGGGAAAAATTATAACATAAAAATGGAGGCCAAAATTTTTTAATGGTCAGAATATAATTTAAGTGGGCAAAAATTAATTTTTGAGAGGTAAAATACAATTTTTAGATGGTAAAACTGCAAAATAAATTTAGGTAATTATTATTTTTTTGGGCAACGGGGCAACGACTCATTCCAATTTTTTGCAGTTTTACCATCTAAATGTTTTAGCTAAGTGTGGGCAACGGGGGCAACTACTCATTCCAATGTTTTAAGTAATGATCTCATCTCTTGCCCCTGTTGCCCACACATAGCCCCGCCCAGGAATAGAGCAACGACTCATTCCAAAAGAAGCAAGATATGAGATCATTTGATATCGAGCAAAAACAAGGTACAAATGAATCTTTTGCAATTTATAAATTATGTAGAACAAACTAAACATGTAAATTTGGTGGATCTTCTGGAGGTACCTGAACATCTAAAAATATTTAGTTAAAACCATAATTTTGATGAACAAACCCTACAACCAATATGTATAGAAGCAACACAATCGAAAATAAATCCCCAAACCAGCACTAATTTTCTTTACAACCCTAATTAACCGTATGTCACTAGTTCGATATGTCACTACATGTGAACTTCCTTTTCTACAATTTGAACAAGACATATTTATTGAATTTTTTATGCCATATAATAGGGATGGTTACCGGAACCGGCCGGTTCCGAATCCGAAAATCCATGAATAAACCAAAATAGCAGTGTGGAATAGTAGAAAAAAATTTAACACAAAAATAAACAATGCTTTTCCCGGCAACGGTGCCAAAATTTGGTAGCTCTTATGGTGTACGCCCAAATTAACCCTTCTCAGTTAATAACAAATTAATGTACTGGCGTGGTAGGGATCGATCCCACAGGGAAGTGAATATTTTTATGCTAACAAGTATCGAAATAGGGGGGATTTGTGATTGTTAATTATGTAATTTATCTATTCAAATAAAAGAGGAATTAATCAATTAAAGAGAGATCTCTTGGTTTCAGTCGACTCTACCATTGAAATTCACTTATTCATTCATCGATTTTCTCACAGATGTAATTTTTATATATGAATATTCAACGTTGAAGATTTAACTCCTATCTCACCTTAAGATTAGTTAAATCGAAAACAGCATTCAAATTTAACCCTTATCGATAATCAACCTTAACAACATCATTTAAGATTTAAACTAATGATAGCATACGACCATGTGAGATTGATGAAACTAAATAACATAAACAACAACAATTTATATTTAATCTAGTCAAATGTTTTCCCTAGGAATTTAATAACCTCAACAACAGAGAATTATCAATCCTAGTTGCTTCACAAATTCGATTAATCAAACAATTAAGGATTTGATGTCAAACTTAGCATTAGATTGTATGAAAAATTATTAGGTAGCTAGTCTAACAACCAAACAACACAATCATAGCAAGAATAATAGAAAAACGTATGATACTCAATAAAATCACAAATTCAAAACAATAATCTCATTAATAAATTAAACTTCAAGGTTTTGTCTCCCTCAACCAAGAATAGGAGCTTAGCTACTCATAACTAATGAAAAATAAACAAAATAATGTATAGAAAGCATGAACAAAAGTAAGACAAACTATGTGAATCACCACGCGTCGAGGTTATCAATCCCGTCTTTGTGTTGAATCTTCAATTCGCCTTCAAAACTTGAGAGAACAATATATTCTATTTCTAAAACTATGATGAATAACTCTAACCATCTAATTTAAGGCTCACAATTTCGAGATTTATGGTTGGAGAATGATAGGATAGGTAAAAATCTATCCAAAGATGAAAAAATCGAGTTTCTATATTTTTCAGGATTCTTGGCCGCGATCGATCGGTGAATATGGGCGATCGATCGCCTGTTATTTTATTCAATTTTTCGACCCGCCGATCAATCGCTGACTTCGGGCGATCTATCGCTTGCTCGATCAATCGGCGCTTACTGGGCGATCAATCGCGAGTCTTGGTCCACTTTTATGTATTTTTCTTGGTCTACTTTGATCCAATGTATTTCTTGATCTTTATTCGTCATTGTTAGCTCGATTTTCTCAATTCCACCTACATTAACACAAGTATATGATATGTAGCATGTGTATCAATTTATATATCAAAACATACCAAATCGTAGGCAATTAAACGTAATAGATGTGTCTACTTCTAATCACATCAGAATTGATACTGAGCGAGGCAGAGTAACTAGCCTAGACTTGTAATCCATGAGATAGTTTAAGATTGCGTAGATGAGTTTAGTAGTTTTAGCCTAGACTTGTATCCATGAGATAGTTTTAGATTGCGTAGATGAGTTAGTAGTTTTTCACTTGTAAAAAACAAAACTGACGTGCAACAAAACTGACGTCCAACGAGTCTTCGTTTTGTTTTGTTTTTTTTTTTTTATAAATACGGGGAGAAGATTTTGTAAATATTTTTTTAACTACTACCTTGACTTGAACCTGAGTCGTCCTAAAGAGAACATAAACATTTACCATCCGATTAAAGGCAAATGCTATGCAACAAGTCTTTTTGGCATGTTGGGATCATGGTTTTAGTTCTGGAGATTTTGATGTCAGATTTGGACGAAAAAATATAATTTTTTGGGTGGAAATGCACCAATGAAGAAAATCCTTTGCTACGCCACGATCTACAACTTTTTTCGGGGTATATTCCATCGTCTTTATGCATCCGAATTAGTGTTTTCTCCCTTTTTATTAATTTTTGTTTGCTAATAAATCAATATAGGAAATTCAAATGTCGATTTTGATATCATTTTTCCAGATATAGTATCTTTTTTCTTTTGTTAATTTTGACTTTTCATTTTTGAAAATATTTTTCGGATTCCATCTTCTGCATTTTCGGATAAATGTGAACCTAAATTGGTTAATTAAACAATTAAGTTAAATAAAAATCATATCGTGAGTGTTTTGTCTTTCTTTCGATATTTGTTAATTAATATATTCCAATCTCCATACGAATTATATTCTTTATGTTTTAATTTTACCGTCTTGTTTATTTGTACTCTTATATTATCAGTTATAACTCTCAATTACGAAGTAATCTCATTTTATAGTACTATCATAATTTGTTTGTTAGGGTTGTGTATGTCCAACATGTCCTTTTGTGCACTCGTAGATGAAAGTATGGTCATTGTCTATTGACTTAACAATCTGACTCAATGGCAACTATAGGGTGCAGCTTATCATGTCCACCTCTCATTTAGTATGAAAGTTTGTGCTGTCACTATAAGAAAATAAAGTTATGCATCTACTACCAGCTATAACTTTTAGCTTAATAGTAAACACTTGATCCTAACAATTGGTTTCAAAGAAAGGTCATGAGCTCGAGTCACCTAGGACATAAGCATATATATTTCGTTTGCGATACATCCCACGGTGTTTGAACCGTAATTTTCGGTTTTGTCCCCTCTCAAAACCTTCTTAAATTATTTTTTGCCCCTATCTTTTATGTCAATAATTTTTGCACTTCTCAATTAAAATACTAGATTCGTCCCTAATGAGAACCGCTTGTTAAAATAACAATTGATGCAAAGGAAAATAACAAATAAACGACTCAACATCCATCAAAATTCAATAAAGAAAGAGAGTATCAACTGCGTGATTTACATTTCCAGAACATGAAATATAATTTAAACCTTTCCCTATAATGACAGAATTTCCCAATGCATAGATAGTAACAAATTGCTCTCAATGTTGGACCATGGACATGTATTTCATCTTTATAAAATCCAACTATAAACAATACATAAAACAACGAATAAGGTAAAGAAACCAAGCTTAAGAATGCAAACGGCTTGTATAAATTTGCGAAAATAAACAGATACTCGTTCACTGGGAACAACAGGAATAAGATCCTCCGGCCGGCTTTGATCCATCATTGCCATTATTGACCAAGGAAACCCTGTTAACCGATAACTCTGCTTTGTAAGAGTCAGAATTCAAGACTTTCCTGCTGACATTGTTATAAATCTCACGAATAACAATCTCAAAAGCCTTGTTGACATTTGTCGAGTCCAACGCCGATGTTTCCATGAAAAACAATCCTTCTGATTCTGCAAGACTTTTGCCTTCCTCCACACTGATATCTCTGATATTTTCTAAATCACATTTGTTTCCCACGAGCATCTTTGCAACTGCCATATCTGAATGAGCTGCATGAAGAGGATCGTGAGATTTAGCTATAGAGAGGAACAAAAAGAATGTGGCAATTTGAAATGAATATAAAAATGAAGTCGTAATGAATCATATGAAACGAGGAAAACTAAGAGCAGAATATATAACGTCAATGAACAGTGTACCAAAGGTTTTTTTGATGTAAAAAGTCTTTCTAGTTGTCTTTTAGGTTTTAGCTTCTAGATTACTCATGAAGCAACTAAGAATCACATTAAAACCTCCAGTCATAAACAACAACTCGAGAAACTTCCTCTGAGTTAACATCAAAAGCTTACTGCAAGATTAATGAAAGTTATTCACCGAGAAAGTTGAAAGTATATATGCAACACATTTGACAAAGATATGCTATAGACTTAAATCTCAATCACCAAATCCTCTTGCGGAGGAAGTTCATGATAAATTTTCCAGAACTAAGTCTGACTGAACCTCGAAACTTGAGAATAAGCTATAATACTGATAAATCTGACTGAACCTCGAAACTTGAGAATAAGCTATAATACTGATAACCAAATATAATAACATATCATGACATAACTCCACAGACAACATAGATCCCGGCCTTGACTATTCTACCTGTTGGCTAGTATTAGGTATCTTTCAAATGTAAAGAGTGCTCAAGGGACATGTTCATCAAACAAGGCCGATCTCATAGCAATTGGAAAAGCTAGAATTAAAAGGAGAAGAGGTGGGTTCATTGGATTTGGGGATAAGATTAACTAGAAAGCTCTCCCATTTATTCAACTCCAATGTTAGTTCCAAGAATGAAAAGAAACTACATTTGGATTAAATTTTCCCTTAACCTTGTGTGATAACATGCAGAAAGGCAAATAGTGCGAGAAAGATATTTCATTTAATAGAAATAATCTCTCTCTCTCTCTCTCTCTCTCTCTCTCTCTCTCACACACACACACACACACACTCTCACCACACACACACTCTCTCTCTCATGATTAAGAAATTTGAAGGGTTGGTGTGTAGACATGAAATAGGTATTTGAATGGGAGTAATCAACTGGGACCGCATGGGCACTCTTTTGGCTGGAAATAATCTACTTAAAATCCCATAAAATGTAGAGTTAGCAGACACTGCAGCAAAAGGTCCGATATAATTGTACAACAAAAGAGAAGCCACAAATTTTATAGGAACAATGTGATGCAACTGATAACTAGTAACTGAACACTTTTGTTATGTGTGTATCACATTACATTTATAAAATATATTATATGCTCTATTAATCTTAATGAATTTAATATGGTATAATCTTAAACGAGTTATGGCGGCCATTTCCGTTCTAGATACTGATTTTGATATTTTGACTAGACATTTCAATTTTTAACACCTTTATTATATGCCATTCAATCTAGGAGATCAACAAGATACAGAAGATTACATATATATCACATAAACATGTGCATGTGTAAAATGCAGTATAATAGCTTCCAAACCAATAGAATATATGCCAAGAATGTGCTTCAAAGTAATTCCATTCAATAGCAGATTACATTTATAAAGTATATTATATGCTCTATTAACCTTAAATTTTAGAATTTAATATGGTATATTATTTATTAGGCAAAGAGGTAATTTAGAAAATTGGAACAAACAAGCCAACCAAGGGACTAACTAGTTATTCCACATAACTCTTCCTTAATATTATCAGTAGAGATAAAAAAGAATTGCCTCGGTCAAATTCTTCTATTACAACCATAGTTTGTGACTGAATATTGGCTAAAAGTTGCAAATCAAATGACTGAATGCAAGATCTAGGAGATGAAAACAAGGAAGCTCACTCTTTCTCTACAATAGCAAATCAAATGATTATATGCTCATGTTGTTTAATTAAATTTGTTGTTATCCTTTTCTTACACGTGTAAAATGCAGTCTAATAGCTTCCAAACCAATAGAATGTATGCCAAGAATGTGCTTAAAAGTAATTCCATTCCATTTATAACAAACGAATGATGCAAATAAGTAAATTATTATGAAAATCGAGACATAATTACACAATTTTTTGTTTCAAAAACATAGAAATGGCATACTTAGTAAAAGACATATTTCGATTTACATACGAGGCCAAGCAATAAAAATTAAATCTCGATCAACTTAACCTTTGTTCCCTTGACAAAATAATACAAAAAATAAATAAATAAACCCATCAAGATGCAATTAGCAAAGCACAAGGCACAAAAAACCGACAACATCCGTAGCTCATATCCTTCCTTATACAATGTTTAATCAATCTGAAGGGTGATTGGATCTGGATCTTGCTGTCTGAGAGAAAGGGAATTGATGTTCACTTTCATGTTTCCAATGAATTCCCTCAAATCCTACATTTTGGGATTTTTTAGTCACTAAAACCTTTTCACTCTAACAAATCCAATCGAATCCCATCATCAATCGTCTTCCAATGATTAAAATCGAGTGAAATCTAATATCAATGCTGTAAAATGATCACCTACTTTAGAAACCGACTTCCACAAAATCCACCAACTTAGTATATCGACAAGAGGCAAAAATTATACTTGTGATATTTGCAGTTTTTTATTTATTTATTACATTTTCTGGACAAAGTTTGGGTCTAACTCTAAATTCACCAACTTTAATGAACTTTTGTCGGAACCAAAGCTTTATAGTCCAAAACAAGTCAAATTCCGAATCTTATTTCAATTTCAAATTCCCAAATTTCGACGACTTTCACTTCCGATGGCAAATCGATTCAAATCCTTCGAAGCCAAACATGAACTTAATCATTCAAGATTTTCTAAAAAACAATAAAAAAACTGAAGAAAAACATACTCTTGAGCTCATCCAGCCACCGAGTAATACTATCAAAAGTCGACCTCCTGCTGATGTCATACACCACAAGTGCCCCAAATGCGCCCCGGTAGTACGCCGAAGTGACGGCCCGGAACCTCTCCTGCCCGGCGGTGTCCCAAATCTGAGCTTTCACTTCTTTTCCATCGATTTCAAGGGTCTGGGTCTGAAACTCAACACCGATCGTAGCTTTTGAATGCATATTAAACTCATTCCTCGCATAGCGCGACAGTAAGTTCGATTTCCCGACGGCTGAGTCCCCGATTATCACGATCTTGAACAAGTACTCCTCGCCCTCGTCATCTGAAGAAGAACCCATTTCAAAGGAGGGTCTTTCTTTGAATTTTTTGGGAATTATGATTGTACATATAATGGAAAGCGAGTGGGATTGAATGAAGGGAGAGAGAGCTGGAAGGAGATGACAGAGAGACAGGAGTGCGTGAGTGGTGGCTGTGGGTTTTAATTGTGGTGGATAAATTTATGGACTATGATGGTTGATTGCTCTTTTTAACGGTTCTGATATCTTTTATTTCCCGATAAAAATGTATAACATATATTATCTAACCTATATTATTGTAACGTGGGATTACCATAGAATAACATTTTTTGGTGTGATCATTGTGTAATTACAAAAATAACCCTAACTTTTTTTAGTAGTTACGACTTACGAGTCGAAGAAGGCAAAATATGTAAACCATCCACTTTTCTTCTCAATCATATCAATAACTGTAGCCGTTTTCACAAATTTCTCTTTCTTTTGAATCTTGGATCTATCCCTTGCCTTTTCTTACTTCTTTGCTTCGATTTATATTCTCATTCTCCCAAACTAAGAGTCACTACCGTCGCACCGACAGAAAAATGGTAAGCTTTATATTTTTATATTTTATTGTTGTCATATATTATGTTGATTTTATACTATTGGTTTGCAGTCATCCAATTTGTTGCCGGTGTTGGGATAGATAATAGGACGATGCTCAAGGAATGTAGGGAGTATTTGTTGCTTACTTGAAATTCAGAGCAATTTGGTGGTCGTGATACAAAAGATCTAAATATTGTTCACATCTTGATTGACTTTCATCCTATTGAATGTATTATTTCTCTCTTCATTCTTTGCTTTTCCCTTTGTTTTCCGGTGGGAAATAATTGAAGGGGGGGAAATAAGTTCTTGGAATTGTTTTGCCATTAAACTCCCAGAAAATAGAGGGAATAAGAAATATTTGTGTAAAAATTGAAGCTTTTGTTATTTTTTTTTTTTTTATGTTTTTTGGTGGGAAAGACAGAAAGATTAATGGAAAATGATGGTTGTGAACTATTTGGGAATTTTGAAGTTTAATGAATTAAAATTAAGTAAGATAAAAAATATGCTTCATGAATTGAAATTAAGTAAATAAAATCGAACGAATGAAACGAGAGCAAAACCTGGCGCCGGGGCACCGATTTGGTATCACCCATGTAGGACCACATCTTCTAATCTCATTGTTAGTGCATTTATATCGTCATTTGTGTACACATTATTAAACATGTAGGGAATTCTCATTACATGCTTCATAATTACAGCACGACTTTCATAAAATTTTCAACAGAATTCCCCCGCAACCCAACTCCCGATACATATACAACTCTCCAATGTATATACTTCATAATGCACTAATCATATTATCAATTCATTATGCAATTATACTCTTAATTAAATTGCATACAATGTCCAAATGATGAGAGAAGTGTCAAAGACATTTATACAACCCATATATAAAAATCTATATGCTCACAGACGAGCATTGAATAATAAATGTATATCTGCTTGTACTTATTACCAATACCATTATTAGTACATCGCTCCTAAGAGCATCCTCATTCAATGGCTCGAACTCATTCCAGTATAATATCGTACTTGTATTACCCGTTTCAACAGAAACAGTCCCCACACGAGTTGAGCATAATAATAACATAATCATAATATCAAACACATACACAAATAATAATTTATAGAATGTACTGCAAATTAAAGAAATACTCCCTGAATACACCCTAATCATATGAGCTTTTCAAGCTGTTCATGTTCTCATAATATCCATAATCATCAAATAATCAATTAAATCATCACACCAGTAAATTTACTATAATCACATACTTTTTAATAACAATTCACTAATTAAATTTCATCATATCACACAATAACAAATCATATCGCTTAGCTCGCTCAATAGCGGCGACACTATATCACATCGCGCGCTTAACAACATCGGACACCATAATCATCACACGCTCAATAGCGGCATAAAAATAATCCATATCACTATTCATTGGTGATCTCAAACACCTGTCATCACTTTGCTCAACAAATATGTCAACACATATAAATTTCAATGTTTGTACATCCTCAAGTACTAATTTAGACACAACAAGAATATATTATTCGTTTAAGCGAACAATAATATATTTACTTATACTTGTACGTCACACGTACCTTATGGTCGACGACATGATTTAGACATCCTCGACAACTGGAGGCTTGAAGAGTACCATATTGAATATCAATTCAATATCAATATCTCATAAGTCATTTATAACATAGATTTGTCATGCATCCTATTATAATCAGTCACGATTTAACATACTCCAAATACGACTCGAACCATCTCATTCATCCATTATTCATTTGAGTTATCAAATACCTATCAAGTAGTACATTCATTTCTAGGGTTCTATATGAATTTATCAATCCCACAGAAATTCATAAATAAAGCCGATAATTCAAAGAACCCCATTTCTTGGCATAATGAAAATCTCATATCCAATAATTAATCGGCAATGGACCCATAAAAGCTCCTAAAAATCAAAGGAGCAACTAATTTTCATTTTAATAAAATCAACCTTACCGATCGATTGGTGAACACCTACCGATCGATCGGGAAAACAAAGATTTTTGAGCTTTTTCTACGGCCTTCGACCGATCGATCGGTTCGATCTACTGATTGATCGCTCGCCACTGATCGAGCAATCGATAATCGCTAGAAATTTCATCTTTTGCTACGATTTGCTACCGATCGATCGCTACATTGCTAACAATCAATCAGCCGCTGCATAAATCCTAAAATCACAATTTCATCTCTTCAAAACCTCATCCATCCATACCACAACCTCATATCGAATCCAACAACAAATAAACATCCTTGGACACTCAACAAGGATTAAAACACATTTTATTTCAAGAAAACTAACAAGAATTCAAGATTCTTCAAAACCACAAAAACTCAACCCAACTCAAAACTATAACCAAATCCTTCAAAATCACATTCAAAACAACCACACACAAGAGATGAAGGAGTTTACCTAACGATTAGCTCGAAAATCCATAAAAAATCGAGCCCTCCTCGAACTTTTTTCAAGGAAGAAGAAGAGAGGGGGAGAGAAAAATGGGAAAAAGGAGGCGGTGGAGTGAGGAGAGATAGGAAAAGCCGGTGAAATGATTGAACACCGAGTTCATTTGATATTTTATATAGTATCAAGGCTCCAAAACCCGAGTCTCAAATACTCGTACCAAAACTTTATGAAAAAAATAAGTGTTCGATAATTTATCTCCAACTCGCTCAATTACTTCCCATACCACAATTCAAAATCCCCCAACCACAAAATCACATTCCAATACGATTCCAAGGTTCAAAACACCACGATCATAAAATCTCGAACCTTGAATCCAACAAATTCGACACCGGGTAATAATCCCCTAGAATCTCAGTTCTCGTAATTATTCTATAGTTATTGCTCAACTCCAATAATTACCACTCCATTAACGCATTAAAGTCCATTTAATTAAGATAATTAATTCCGGGCATCACAACCCCAACGCCATTGCCTAGGAAAGTATTTTCCCAGGAAGTAAGAGGCATCGCCATTCTGGCAGTTTTTCTGAATGGTTGCACCTCCTGGCGTGCAAATTCGATTTTTCGTGGATGCCACAAAATGGTGTCTTTTGGTAACATCTTATGGCCTAGTATAAATAACAACATCCTATGATGAATTTACATCAGATTTCCTCTCAATTCACTCTCCAATTCCATTCAATTGCGCGTTGCGGAGCAGAGCACTTGCGGCAAAGCTGTAGATTAGGTAACTACAGTTCTGAATTTGTCCTTTCTTTTACATTCAAGAAATTTTGCTTCTTTTTTATTTTTTCTGGATTTTAGAATCCGGTGGTGGTTTCGCCGATTTGTTGTTTGATGTAGCTGTTGGATGTGTAAGGGCTAATTAATCCGGATTAACAATGATTAAGCAAACCAGGATAATTAAAAGTATAGACTTTGAATTAAGGTGTCCCGGACTACGATGAGTCAAGCAACTAGTGGAACATGTTTGTAGTGCTTGTGCATGTGCATAATCACATGACACTTGGAGAACATATGCCACTAATTAATTTAACTCATGTTTAATACATGATTTTGGACCATTAATCTTGCAAGATAGTGATGTATTTGACACATGGATTCCACAATACATCAAATAGTTAAAAAATCATGAAAATTGCATAGCAACTCACACCACTACCCCCATTTTTTAGATTGGGAATTCCTAAGCATGCAAAAATCTTCTCTCTCTTAAACAAAAACACTCATCCTTCTCTCTTCTAGAATTTTCGAAAATTTCAGCTCTTTTCCTATCAAAATCCTCTTGAAATTGTGAGTGCATGTCACATGCAAAGATGGATTTGAATGCTACTAAGCTTGAGGAACAAGATGTACCAAGAAAATTCAAGTTTGGAGCAACATTGAAGCAAGATCTTGTAAGGACCCCCGTGCCCTTAACCAGCTATTAGTGTTGTGGGGTCTTCCCACCTTAATAGTGTTATAGTGACATAAGAAGGACTAATCATGCATTAGATAACATCTTAAGGTTCCGGTTGTTACATGAGCTAACAGGATTACAGGCCAAAATACAAAACTTCAAAAATAATTCATTACATTCCCAAAAGAATGACAAAATTTAGATTTATACTACTCCTAGAGTAGATACTAGTCATGACTTGAATCCTATACATTCCTGTGTTCCTCGTAGCTCACTGCCTCAACCCGACCCTTATTCCTTTAGTCCAAAAGTGTACCTACAGGGACAACACATCATGAGCATATACAATCTTACTTAACATCATAAAAACATCATAGTAAATGCATGAAATCTTGGTTAAGTAAATATGCTGGTTATTCATTAACTTCTTTTTGTTGTCCCTGATTCATATTCATGCATATGAGCATCTTACCCTGTGGCATCTTACCACATCATAAACATCGTATGGCCTCTTACCATATGGGCATCTTACCCCGTGGCATCTTACCACATAATAACATTGTATGGCCTCTTACTATATGGGCATCTTACCCCGTGGCATCTTACCACATAATAACATCGTATGGCCTCTTACCATATGGACATCTTACCCCGTGGCATCTTACCACATAATAACATCGTATGGCCTCTTACCATATGTGCATCTTACCCCGTGGCATCTTACCACATAATAACATCGTATGGCATCATTATATAAACATCATCCTTTCATCGTAAATATTCATGCGATAAATGCATAGTCATAGTGTAGAGGTGTGTTTTACCGTCCGATGCCCGTACGTCTCTTACGTACATTTTCAAAAGGAGGAGGAGTCAACCGACTTTATCTCCTTGACTGTGCTGGTACCTGGGATGGTTCTACAAGACCACATAATACCATATTAGATGCCTCAATATCATCTCATACCATAAACTTAACAAAATAAATCATCATTTTATTTTTCAATATTCTGCCTCTCTCGATCGATCGGCCCCAAGGTCTCGATCGATCGAGAAAACATGCTTAAACAGTGCTCAACACTCTGCCTCGATCGATCGATCGAAATATTTTACCGATCGATCGAGGAGCTTCACCGACCGATCGGAAAATCCTTCGATCGATCGACGCCTGAATTTCAAACCATGCTTAAAAGCTTCTGCCTCGCTCGATCGATCGGTACAAGAATCTCGATCGATCGAGCACTCTGAAAATCGGGATTTTTCCAGATTTTCGAGGACCTCATTTCATCTCATCAAATTTACTTCATAACACATCATACTTGCTCAAACAAACATGTTAGGAACTTCATAAAACTTCCATGTAGGTACTTAAATCAAAGGTTTAACAAAACCAAAGCTAACATGCATCATAACATCATCAAAATCTTCAACCTCATCCAACTTATACAGAAAACAGAGCATGCTCATCTTTGCCAGATTTTCGAGCACATAGTTTCATAACCAGAAATCTATCACATAAAACATGTAACATGCTCGAACTAACATGCTAGTAGCTACATAATATTACCATGCAAGCACCCATACCAAGGTTTCACCCAAACCCATACTTAGCATGCATAAATCATCACAGCAAAACCAAACTTAACCCAAAAATTTACCCAAGCAAGATATGGTTCCTCACCCTCTTTTGCTCCAATATTCGGCAAGGTTCCAAGCCTTGAAATGGCTGATCTCCTCCTCCTTCTTGGCTACTGAATGATGGACAAAATTTTGGGAAGAAAGGCTGGGAAGAAGGAGTGATGGGTTGAATGATTGGGAGGGCAAGTGGAGGTATGGGCAGCAGCAGCTTGCTGGAATGGGTATGGGTTGAGGGGGGTGGTGTGGGTAGGGTGATCATGTGGTGTTTAATTGTGTCCCGGTATTTAGTACGATGTATTAAAATATCCTCACTCGATATTTTATAACTTCATTTAATTAATACATCCTTTAAAACACCCAACATGCCCCCTAAATCATATCATCACATCATAAATATAATCCCCCAATTGAAATACACCACAACCCTTAAACATATCGTAAATCATCATCATACCACATAATCATATAACATTTCGGGGTATTACAAGTGTATTAACCCATGTATTTTGTGCATGCAATCATGTAGTCAGGGGAAAGAAACCACATGCTACCTTAGTATAATATACCAACATTAAAATTTCTTACATTATTCCATATAATGTCCAATTTCCCAACCTAGTCCACGTACATACCATGCACCCTTAAAATACACTAACATGATCTCAATTCATTTAGCAATTCCGTAATTAATTGCATGCAACACCAGGATGAAAAGAGAAAGGCCATGCCCTTTATACAACCCATGTACACATATAAACGTGCTCACATGCGAGCACCCAATGAATGAATCTATATTTAATGTATAAGGTACTCTACTCAATACCGGCACTTGTAGTTCGATCCTGGAAGCATGTGATGCCCGGGAATTATTGGTGCTAATCCCGGTGTGATAATAATCATTAATGGATTTTAATTGTGGCAATTGTGTATTAGTTGCGATTTTGGGACTCCCGAGGATTTTTAAATCAGATATTTGGAGTCGGTGGGTCCAGGGGATGAGATTGTATTCTCGTCGTGATGATAACCATGGAATTTGGTTTTTGTGGAATTTGGGTCCGGAGTACTTTGTACTGGGGCTGGTAATTGAAATAGAGTTTGGGAGGTAATTTTTGAAAACAGATGATTTTTAATGAATCATGATGTATTTGTGGAGGTAATGGTATTTTCGAGTTTTGGTACTATATATATCAAGAGAGAGAGGTGTTCCGTCATTTGACTCGGTATTCCGTCATTTGGTAGGAACACCTCTCTCTCTCTCCCCTCTCTCTACACCTCACATCTTCCCCTTTCCCCTTTTCTTTCCTCTTGGAGGAAAAATGGTTGGTAGCTTGGCTCGGGAGCCGGATTTCTCGGAGATAATAAGGTATTGATCTTCCCCTCGTTCTTATCTTCGATTTGATAGTAGTATGGTGGTTTTTTGGGTGTATTTTGTTTGGTTAGGAAATTGGGGGTTTTTGATAAAAATTCAAAGTTGAGTTTTTAGTGTTTTTATTGGCTTTAAATGGAGTATTGGTGGTGATATAAGTGTATGGGATGTTGGTTTTGAGTTTGGGTGTGAAAAACCCCATTAAAGCTCGAGTTTTTCGAAATATTGCAGGTCCCGATCGATCGCGGATGGGCCCCGATCGATCGCGACATAGATCTGGAAATTTGGGTGTTGATGAATAGTACTCGCGATCGATCGCGGGATGTTACCGATCGATCGCGAGTAACAGAGAAGGTTGGCGATCGATCGGCAATTGTGGGCGATCGATCGCGGCTTTATTTTTTCGGACAGTAGGTTATGGCGATCGATCGCGGCTTGGCGCCGATCGATCGCGACACTTTTCACCTTTGATTTTTCGAAAAGTTTGGAAAATATTGGGATTTTGGAATCGAGGTTTAAGCGGCCCGTTTTCGGGGCAATGTCTACATTCCAATGGGAATGCCATACTTTTAAAATTGATTGGTTGGAGCTAAAGTTTATTGAAACGGAATTCTCGATTGAGTTTTGGCTATCATTTTAACTCATCAAATGGTTTATTTTGGGTTTTATGCATGCTTAGCCGGTGGGCTTTTATTTTGGTAATCGTCATGAATGGACGATAGGTTTGGAAGTTGTGAACGTGCTTGTGCACGTGATTGCTTGCCTATGTTTAATTGGGAGTTATTTGCATGTTAGCACTTAACTCATCGGGTCGTGGGACTCAGGCAAGGTTGGACTCGAACTACGGAATCATAAGGTATGTATGACGTACGAGCATAGCCCTTTAATATAATTGTAATTGTTGAGTGCTTGGTACACTGTATTGTAATGAATGTGTATTGAAATGCATGGTTTATGGTTGGGGTGCCCTTGCGCCTGCTAACCTGAATGCCTTTCTATTATACCCTTTATTCCCTCGGGTCACTCACTCGCTCGCCGGCAGCTCGGGCTCCGCGTTTCAAGTTCGTTATCCTAACCGTCTTCTCTCCTCCACCGGGAGCCTGGCCCCTTCTTCCTACAATTATATATATATATATATATATATATATATATATATATATATATATATATATATATATATATATATATATATATATATATATATATATATATATGCATTGAGATTTATATGGTGCCGCTTTTGAGCGAGCATTGATTTGGGATGTTGTCGCCTTGAGCGAACATCGGTTATGACGCCACTGCTGTTGAGCATGCGTGAGAACGAAATGCCGTTATTGTAGAGCGAGCAATGGAATAGAACTATGGAACCATAAGTGAAATATATGGAATACTTGTAATCATTGTTTAATGATTTGACATTATTGATTATGATATCGGTAAGTGGCAAATGAATTGTTAATCAATGTAATGATTAACTGGCACTTGAGAATTTGATGGTTTCAGTTATTTTGAGAACAGGGACAGTGCAAGGAATCCCGGATGAGGATGATACCATCCAGGAAGCATCCTTTATAATTCATAGAATTTACATTTTTGTAAATTATGAATTGTGTTATTGGATTTGGGATATTGGTATGCTCACCCCATGTGGGAGCTGTATCTGTTGGGGCAGGTTATTAGGTACATCGATGGCTTGGAGTTGAGCTTGAGCTATGGATTTGAGGTGCCTCCAGGATCGAGGTACCAGCGACGGTATTGAGCATGATACTTTATACATTAGATACACGTATACTTATTCGATGCTCGCATGTGAGCAGTAGTATGTGTATATGGATTGTATAAAGAAGGCAAGGGCCTTTCTCTTTTCATTTATGTGTTGCATGCAATTAATTACGAATTGCAAAATGAATTGAGAGCATGTTAGTGGATGTATAAGGGTGCATGCTATGTAAGTGATCTTGGTTGGGGGAAATTGAATATTATGTGAATCAAAAGCAAGAAATTTTCTGGATAGTATATGATGTTATACTTGCATATGGCTTTTTCCCCATGCTTATATGATTGTATGCACTAATTGCATGGATTAATACACTAATAATGGATTAAGGACACGGGGATCCTTACAAAGCACCTCTAATCCATAGCTCGATCTCAACTCCGGAGCTACTGTTGTACCTGTTTGACCTGCCCCAATAGAGACAGCCCCCACACGTGATGAGCATACTAATACCACCGATCCAATAATCACAATACATAATTTATAGAATATAAACTGTAATGTAAAATATACTCCATGTATAGTATCGTTACCACATGGGATCCTGTGTTGTTCCTGTTCCGCAATAAATCGCATGGAGTCTCAAAGGTCAAGCATCCTACCATCACAGCCAGTAGTGAATCCGAGGGAGAATACAAGTGCGATTAAACTAAGGAGTGGGAAAGAACTTGAGACACAAGAGGAGGAGAAACCGATGGAGGCTACACATGAAGAGGAGAAAAAGATCGAACCTACGGGAAACGACTCCATACAAAAAGAGGATCAAAAAGGTAAATCCCCTCTAATTTCTGAGTATAAGATTGAACCACCTTTCCCTCTTGCATTTCAGGAAGATAGGAGGAATGAAAGCATCAAGGACCTCTACGAAACCTTTCGTAGATGTGAGGTGAACATTCCGTTGTTGGATGCTATCAAGCAGGTGCCCCGCTATGCAAAATTCTTAAAGGAGTTGTGCACCGCAAAGAGGAAACAAAAGCTTAAAGGATGCCGTAAAGTTGAGTTGGGGGAGAACATCTCAGCGGTAATTCAACAGAAAATCCCTACCAAGTGCAAGGACCCAAGTATGTTCACTATCCCATGCACAATTGGTACAACACGTCTTGAAAAAGCTATGCTAGATTTATGAGCATCGATAAATGTCATGCCATACGCTCTATATGTCTAAATCTAGGACTTATAAGTGAAACAAGGGTGGTTGTCCAATTAGCGGATAGATCAAATGCATACCCTAAGGGAATTTTAGAAGATGTCTTAGAGCAAGTAAATGAGTTGGTATTTCCCGTTGATTTTTATGTGCTCGATATGGCAAAGGGTGACAATAGTAGCCCTATATTGTTAGGGAGACCCTTCTTGAAAACGTTCAAGACTAAGATAGATGTTCACAGCGGCACACTCACGATGAAATTTGATGGTGAAATCATTAAATTCAATATACATGATGTCATGAAATATCCTTGTGACAACGATGATACTGTTTATACTATCGATATTATTGATTACTTGTCCCAAGGCATTTTTGAGATTGCAGGTAAAGAAGAGTTGGAGATAGCCCTCACCACCCCTCTAGACCATTGTGAGGAAGAGTTGCCACTTGGAGATGAGGTGAAACACATCACCGCTTTGGATACCACGCCCGAGATACAAGGTAATGTTTCATTTGTGTCATTGCCTATTCCTAACACTAGGCCTCTTCCTTCCGTATCGCAGGCACCCACTATTGAACTGAAGCCATTACCAAGCCACCTAAAGTATGTGTTCCTTGGAGAAGGAAACACACTACCGGTAATAATCTCTAGCAAGTTGGGAGATGGCCAAGAGAAGGAACTCATTCACGTGCTAGAGGAGCACAAGACCGCCATAGGATGGACAATTGCTGACATAAAAGGAATAAGCCCCTCCACATGCATGCATAGGATTCTACTTGAAGAAGGAGCCAAATCTATATGCCAACCGCAAAGAAAACTCAATCCCCCGATGATGGAAGTCGTGAAAGAGGAGATCTTAAAACTTCTTGCAGTTGTAATGATATACCCCATTTCGGATAGCCAGTGGGTCAGTCATGCCCAAGTAGTTCCAAAGAAGACTGGTATCACAGCAGTGAGGAACAAAAATGATGAACTAGTAACCACCCGCATTCGAAATGGATGGAGAGTTTGCGTTGACTACCGCAAGTTGAACACACCAATTTCCAGTACCCTTCATTGATCAAATGCTTGAAAGGTTAGCATGTCATTCTTATTACTGTTTTCTTGATGGGTATTCCGGCTATTTTCAGATTGCGATTGCTCCGGAAGATCAAGAAAAGACTACATTCACGTGCCCCTTTGGAACTTTCGCTTATAGGTGCATGCCCTATGGACTTTGCAACACACCTGCCACTTTCCAACGGTGTATGGTTAGTATATTTTCTGAGTACACGAAGCATATATTAGAGGTATTCATGGATGATTTTACCGTTTATGGTGACTCTTTCAATGCTTAACTAACCTTACCCTTGTCCTAAAGCGTTGCATAGAAACAATCCTTGTGCTAAATTCTGAAAAATGCCACTTTATGGTAGAACAATGTATTGTTTTGGGTCATGTGGTCTCATCAAAAAGGTATGGAAGTAGATAAGGCGAAAATTGACATTATTCAATCTCTTATCCTATTTGTGTGCGGGATGTGCGTTCCTTTCTTGGCCATGCCGGTTTCTATAGGAGATATATCAACGACTTTGCCAAGATTGCATCACCATTGTGCAAATTGTTGCAAAAGGAAGTGGTGTTCGAGTTTGATGAGGCTTGCGAGACTGCATTTGACACATTGTGATGTCCGGAGATTAATGGTGTTAATCCCGGTGTGGTAATAATCCTTGATGGATTTTTAATTGTGGCAATTAGGAATTAATTACGGTTTTGCGTCTCCCGAGGTTGTTAAATCGGGCATTTGGGATCGTTGGATCCAAAGGTTGAGATTGTATTCTCATTTTGGTGGAAAAACCTATGAGTTGGGTTTTTAGTGGGACTTGGTGTCCGGGGCGCTTTATGTTGGGGCCAGTATGGGTATTTGATGTTGGAGAGAGAGTTTTTGAAAACAGATGATTTTTAATGAATCATGATGTATTTCTGGAGGTATCGGTATCTCGGAGCATTTGTGCTATTTATACCAGTTGAACTCGAGAATCCCTCTGCTCTCTTCCCTCTCTCATCGCTCAAACCCTCCTCCCCCTTTTCCCTCTTTGGCTCTTGGGAAGGAAATCGTTGGTAGCTTGGCTCGGGAGCCGGATTTCTCGACGATAATCAGGTATTAACATTCCCCTCACCATTGTCTTCGATTTGATAGTGGTATGGTGTGTTATGGTTGAGCTTTTGGGTTGGATTTGTGTTTGGGGGTTTTAGGTTAAAATCTAAAATGTTGATTTCAGTGTTTTTATGGAGTTTAATTGTTGTATTTGAGGTGTTGAGGTTGTATGGGGTGTTGGTTTGGAGTTTGGGTGTGAAAAACACCATTGAAGCTCGAAATTTTCGGAATCCCGCAGGCCGCGATCGATCGCGGCTTGGCGCCGATCGATCGCGACATGTTTCTGTTTTGGGAAGGCGATGAGTAGTAGCGGCGATCGACTGCGAAAAGTGGGCGATCGATCGCGAGGGTCTCGGCGATCGATCGCGAGATGTGGAGATCGATCGCGGCATGTTTAATTTCGGGCAGTAGGGTATGGCGATCGATCGCGGCCCTGTTCCCTTTGTTTTTTTAAAAATTTTGGAAAATGTCGGGATTTTGGAATCGAGGTTTTAAGGGGCCGTTTTCGGGGCAATGTCTACATTCCAATGGGAATGCTATACTTTTAAAATGGATTGGTTGGGGCCAAAATTAATTAAACGGAATTTTTGGTTGGGTTTTTGGCTATCTATTAACCATATAAAATGGAATATTTTGGGTATTATGCATGCTTAGCCGGGGGGGGGGGGGGGGGGGGGGGCTTTTATTTTGGTAATCGTCATGGATTGACGATATGATTGGGAGTCTTGAACGTGCTTGGACACGTGGTTGCATGCTTATACTTGATTGTGAGTTGTTTATGTGTTTTAGCACATATTTCTCGAGGTATGGAACTCAAGCAAGGTTTGGCTTGGACTACGGAGACTTAAGGTACGTATAACGTACGAGCATAACCTGTTATAATATTACAACTGTGAATTGCATAGTATATGGTTATTGCAATGAATGAATGTTGAGATGCATGGCATATGGTGTTCGTAATGAATGGACAGTGAAATGTATAGTGTTTAGTAATTATGATAAATGTTGGGAATTATATGGTGCCGCTATGAGCGAGCAACGATTGAGATGTTATCGCCATTGAGCGACCATCGGTTATAACGCCGCTATTGTTGAGCGTGCGTGGGATTTAAAATGCCGCTATTGTGGAGCAAGCAATGAATAGGACCATGAATTCATTGGTTAGATATGTGTGTTATCTACAGTCTTTTATATAATGATTTTACCATATTGATTATGGAACTGGCATATTAGAAATGGTATTAGTTAATCTATGTGGCGATTAACTGGCTTTGAGAATTTGATGAGTTTGGTTATTTTGAGAACAGGGACGATACAGAGGATCCCAGATGAGGATGATACCATCCAGGGAGTATCATTTAAATTCATGGCATTTACATTCTGCAAATTGTAAATTGTAATATTATGATTATTTGGATTGGTGGTACTGGTATGCTCACCCCGTGTGGGGGCTGTCTCTGTTGGGATAGGTGATATAGGTGTAGCAGCAGCTTTGGAGTTGAGCTCAGACGGTTGATTTGAGGTACTTCCAGGATCGAGGTACCAGAGCTGATTGAACAAGTGCATAGATCCAGAATTGGGATCGAGCTGTGCTTGTGAGGTACTTCCAGGATGAAGTGCCAGTAACGGTATCCGGTAGAGTCTTTTATACATTAGATACACGCGTATTCATTGGGTGCTCTTACGTGAGTACATTTTACGTGTATATGGAATGTATAAATGGGCTACGGCTCTTCTCTAATCATTTATGGTTTGCATGCAATTAAAAATGGAACTGCTAAATGAACTAAGAGCATGTTAGTGTATTATGAGAGTGCATGTTATATAAATAATCTTGGTTGGGGAGTTCGAGTATTATGTGGATTAAATGCAAGAAATTTCCTGGATAGCATATGGTGTCGCACTTGCATATGGTTTTCCCCATGATTTATGATTATATGCACTAATGGTATGGCTTAATACACTAATAACGGGTTAAGGGCACGGGGGTCCTTACATTAGTGGTATCAGAGTAGTGGTTAGCTCTTTGGTCTTGTTGAAAGCCTGGAACATGCTGATAGGGATAGGTAGCACATATTTATGCATGATAGTAGCTAGTGTTGTGTGACACAACTATTTTTCTTATGTGCATTTGTGATATGTGATCATAGTGAAACGATTATATGTCATGACATCTATAGAATCATAATATAACCTGTTGATTATAATTGTGAGTTGTGACACAGGGACAACCAAATGGAGCATTTTGAAATGCATTGGGATACAGGAAGTATTTTGTACTCATAGTTTATGCATTTGCTCATTATAATCATATTGTGGTGAATATGGATTATCGTATGCTCATGGTTTGGGATTGTTCCTGTAGGGACACTATGACGCAAAAGGCTAAGACCAGGATTGAAAGACACGAACGGTAACCTGCGTTTTATATACATCATGGATTATGCATTGTGGTTGCATGTGTACAATGGAGTGATGATTTTAATGCTCTGCCGCCAAATGTTGAAGCGAGGGGTGGGAGTGCCGCATGTCGCATTTGAGCGAGGTGCATTAAAATACACTCATGATGATGTATGTTGGGATATGGAATATGCTTTGTGTTGCAGGTATAGATGGAATACTTGGTGAATATCCCATGAGTCATTGTTATGGATGAGTGATGATTTTAAATGCTTGCCGCTATTTGTTTGTTTTGTGCCGCTAAAATGTGAAGCGAGGGGTGGGAGCGCCGCATGTCACATTGAAGCGTGGTTATCATATGAGGCGAGGAAAGAATATTTGCCGCTAAAATGTGAAGCGAGGGGTGGGAGCGCCGCATGTCCATTTAAACGAGGTTATTCTATGCCGCCTATATGTAAAGCGAGGGGTGGGAGTGCCGCATGTCGCATTTGAGTGAGAGGCATTAAAATACACTACCGTAACAATGACTAGGGATCGGCTATTCTATTGGCGATGGTTTATGCCACCGGGTATTCATAGCGATGGTTCATTCCGCTATTCTATTGGCGATGGTTTATGCCGCCGGGTATTCATAGCGATGGTTCATTCCGCAATTCTATTGACGATGGTTTATGCCGCCGGGTATTCATAGCGATGGTTCATTCCGCTATTCTATTGGCGATGGTTCATGCCGCCAGATATCTATAGCGATGTTTCATGCTGCTGACTCTATGACGAGGGATTATGCCGTTGATTCTATAGCGACGGGTTATACCGCTATGTACATGACACTGGATTACGCCACCTACAAGCGATGGGTGCTGATTGCATACCACTGTTGGATGACGGAGACAGGTATACTGCTATATTGTTAGCAATGAGGTATGGCGTATTACTGTTTATTTAGCATTATTGTGGATATCGTGCGTTGATTTACTTATGCTGCCATGTGTTTGAAAATGAGACTATGGACGTCGTGTACCGACATATACCGTCACGAGTCGACGATGTTATTTCAAAGTCATATGTTGACAGGTACCGTCACGGGATGACGATGACATAATGGATGTTCTATGTAGACGTGTAGCGTCGTTTTGATGATTAATACATTCATGTTTATGTACGTGGTTGTATGGTTTGAGTGCCTTTGGTGAGCACATGGTAGCGTCTGGGTCACTAGTTGACGAGACCATTATGCCGAGCAGGTTGCTCGAAGAATTATTGGGTGCGTCGTACAAGAATTGTACCGCAGCACACATTCAAAGTATATATTGTTCGAGTAATGATATCCTTTGGGTATACTCGCTGGTTTGGCTAAGGCCAAGTGATTGGGTGGTAAGAGTAGTCATTGAGGAAAACCATTCGCTTGTTGCTGTGATGTGTGTTAGGCGTGGACACACCCACCCTGAGGGTGTGGGATAAGTCCTAATGGATTAGGATTGCATCGTAGTTGAGCAAGGACACCGGATTGTCCATTGTGCTTTGGTGTTTAGAGATATGTTGGGTGACGACCCACAACTCCAATGGTTTGTACGGTATGGTATGCCGGAATGGGACGTGTGCCACGTTGATAAGTTGGTACGAACCTATGGGGTCAGCGGATCGCTAGCCAGGTATTGTTGCAGTGCTCTAGTGTGCTTGTGATAGCCGTTATACTGCTCGTTGCATCCGAGTTCGGTGAATCGTATGATGATACGATGCGGACTTATGATAGACTCTTGTAGTCTCTGTGTAGTTTGATGTTTGAGGTGGGGAATACCTCATGGGGACGTTTATACGTCTTATATTTCGAGGGAATTGTATTGGGACAACTCAATTTTGTTGGTAATACCAACGTGAGTATCAACAAGTCGTGGTTAGCTCTAGTTGAGCATCCTTGCATATGGAATGCAACGGGAGTCACGATTGGATTTGTGGGATATAGCTAGTGGGGTAACACTACTATATTGATTTTATCTCTTGGAGAGATTTGGATTATACTGTCGTGGAGACAACTAGTATTGGTTGAGGGTTGATTGTGAATCAACCGGGGTAAGCCCTACTAGTGTTGGACTAGGCGATGGCTTCGTACTTCTGGAGAGACGTTCGAGGGGACGTCTCCGGAGAAATGCTCGAGTTTGTGTAGTACTATGGTATTAGTACAGAGCATCTCTAGGATGAGTATACATGGCGTATACGGGTTTCGATTTGGTAATGGTTGCTTTGATGCACTATCTCGAACCAATTGCGTACTTTTGGTTCCGTGATATGTTTTGATTAAATATATCCAGTTTTCCGAACGGTGGTTCGAGGTTGGAGGGTCATGGATTCATGACACTTTCCTTGTGAGAAAGGCGGTATTAATATACCTACCGGTTGAATCCTTTGGGAGATTCGTTACTTTGATTGTGTGGTGTTGATGTTGAAATCACACCCTTTGGTTTTGGTTTGTCAACCATTATTCTCCGTGGGGCGAGAATGATTGAGGATTGACAGTTGATTTTGAGATTTTGGGTATGATTGGAGATACCCGAGTCTATTGCTTTGAGTGTGCTTGTTGTGTTGGTGCGTAGACATGTATGCCGGTGTGGGTATGCAAAGGTCAGTAGTTTCTTGGTACTCGTCGAGCATCGGATCTATATGCTATGATGAATGAATCTCCGGTGAGAGATAGTAGCACTTTGAGATTGGTGATCTCGATGGCTCGATGTATTCCGATGAATAATCGGGGAGTCCGGTTGACTTCCCCTAAGGAGGAATTATCGTGTTTTGGAACCATGGTAGTTCTTGTTGAATATTTCGATAGCCTTCCTGTTTTAGGATTGTTGAATCCCAAAATAAACGAGGGATGGCCAGGATTCAGATTTGTTAGTGTCATGTTGACACGTTTATCGGGAATGCAATTGATTGTTCTTACATGTCCTTTCGAGAACTTGAGACCTTGCGGAGTCTCGATTGTGTGTTAGGACCAAGATGTGATCTTCTTGGAACGCCCGGATGTGTACATCATTAGATGTGTGTTTGGTGTTGATCCAATGGGTTGCCCGATCCGTGTTACAAAGTGCTAGTAGTCCTCTTCATAACGATGCGTGTTAAGCGTCGTGGGCAAATGATGGAGATATCATGAGAAGATATCTGTGTCAGGACCAAGGAAGATTTGGTTGATTTACAGTCGTGGTGGACTGACTTCTGGGACGATTCACATCGAGGTATGTTGTTATCTTTCGAGTTTGGCGTTTGCTCTATTTTAGAGCTTGGTGCGAGATTGGTGTTCTCGCAGTTGATAATTCGATTCTAATGCGGTCCAGAACCGGGGTTGTGACCTTGTTTTGCTTGTGTAGTCCTGGTGTTACGTAGAGTACACCGGTGCAAATTTCGAGGACGAAATTTTACTAGTGGGGGATAATTGTGATGTCCGGAGATTAATGGTGTTAATCCCGGTGTGGTAATAATCCTTGATGCATTTTTAATTGTGGCAATTAGGAATTAATTGCGGTTTTGCGTCTCCCGAGGTTGTTAAATCGGGCATTTGGGATCGTTGGATCCAAAGGTTGAGATTGTATTCTCATTTTGGTGGAAAAACCCATGAGTTGGGTTTTTAGTGGGACTTGGTGTCCGGGGCGCTTTATATTGGAGCCAGTATGTGTATTTGATGTTGGAGAGAGAGTTTTTGAAAACATATGATTTTTAATGAATGATGATGTATTTGTGGAGGTATCGGTATCTCGGAGCATTTGTGCTATATATACCAGTTGGACTCGAGATTTCCGTCATTTGGCACGGAATCCCTCTCTCTCTTCCCTCTCTCATCGCTCAAACCCTCCTCCCCCTTTTCCCTCTTTGGCTCTTGGGAAGGAAATCGTTGGTAGCTTGGCTCGGGAGCCGGATTTCTCGAAGATTGTAAGGACCCTAGTTCCTTAAGTGCGGATTAAAGGCATAATTAGAGCTAATATAAATGATCTGAGTAAAATAATCGTGTTGAGTCTATGAGCTTTAAGAATTACATGCCAAAATAAGGACTAACAATGGATTAGTTACATTCACAATCTAAATGAATGTTATCAATTATAGCTTTACACTACTCCTAGAGTAGATACTATACAAAATTAATCCTGTCCTTCCTTCCTCAAAAGAATTCTTCACAAGCTCACCACTCAACCCGTTCTAGCCCCTTTTTCATCATGCCAAAAAGTACCTACAAGGACAACCCCCAAACATGAGCAATGATATCATTCATATTCAACACAATATGAATATAAAGCGTAAATGCATAAATCACAATAAAACACTTCCTGTTTTCCCATGCATTTCAAACGCTTCCAGTTTGGTTGTCCCTGTACCATAACTCATGAGTATAATCAATAGATTATTTTTAATGGTCTACACATGTCATGACATAATACCATCTCATCAAAACCAAATACCAATCACCAATCCCTAGTCTGTCCATCACAATGTATTTTAATGCCCCTCGCTTATTTACATATAGGCGGCATAGAATAACCTCGCTTCAATGGACATGCGGTACTCCCACCCCTCGCCTCACATTGAGCGGCAAATATTCTTTCCTTGCCCTATATGATAACCACGCTCAAATGTGACATGCGGCGCTCCCACCCCTCGCTTCACATTTAGCGGCAACAAATCAAATAGCGGCAAGCATTAAAATCATCAAGGGATGACCACGACTCATGGGATGTGCACCAATAACCATATGCATCTACAATCATCATGCATAATTCAACATGTATTTGCATCCACAATGCATAATTCCACATATACTCGCATCCACAATGCATAAACAAAGAGTATATTAGATACATGTACTGTTGGGTGCCCGTACGTCCTCTACGTACCTTTCCAAAAAGTAGGATGTGGTAGGACTTCAATTCCTTGGCTGTGTCGCCACCTGGGATGGTTCTACACATTCACACAAATCAATATTAGAACCCAATAATAGTCCAATACCAAAAATCCCACAAAAATATCCAAAAATACCAATTTTGGTGTCTCGCAATCGATCGCCATATAGCCCCGATCGATCGCGAGACTACACTGCCTCGCCCAACGAAATTTTCCAATTCGCAATCGATCGCCGAGTTTGCGCCGATCGATCGCGACCTCGCCGATCGATCGCGCCAAACTCGCGATCGATCGCTGAAGGCTAGCCTTCAGCCCTGCAGCTCGCGATCGATCGCTGGAGGCGCCGATCGATCGCCGAGCCCTGCACACCCGATTTTCGGGCACTATTCACCCTCCTCCTTCCCAAACTCAAACAAACTCAAATATTCAAACATCAACCAAATCAAAACTATAATGATCCACAATAAACATCCTCATAAACTCATAAACTCAATACTCAACCAAAATAATACCAACCCCAACAAACCCATTTCAAAACCCTTCAAAAACCATTTCAAACTCAAATAAAACACTACAAAAACAACAATGAGGTATCCATACCTCTTGGGGACTTCAAATCTCCCAACAAACTCCACAAATCAAGGTTTTTGGAAGGATTCTCTTTACCCTTAAGCTCAATTTCGAAAATGGGGAAAAGGAGGGTTTGGGTGGTGTAATTTTGGGAAAGTTAAAAAGTAAGAGTGAATGTGTGGTGGGGTTGGGGTATAAAAGTGGGTTATTTAAAATAGAGTGCATTCCACAATACCATGGTGTATAAAACACCCCAACATGATATTTAAAAGCATAACACCACAATGTTCCACAATCTCAAATATATGCATGTTTCCCCAATAAACGACTACCAATACATGTAAGTCATTAAAACACCCAAATATCCACATGCAACACATGTACCCCGAAATGCATTCCCGGGTCACCCTTTCCATGTGACCATGCATTTCCATAAGATAAATAAATCCAACACATAATTAATTACCACCAAAATTAATCATATAAATACAATTAATGCCCAAATTGCAATTAATTATTTCGGGGATATCACAAAGATAATCAGGTATTAACATTCCTCTCACCATTGTCTTCGATTTGATAGTGGTATGGTGTGTTATGGTTGAGCTTTTGGGTTGGCTTTGTGTTTGGGGGTTTTGGGTTAAAATCTAAAATGTTGATTTCAGTGTTTTTATGGGGTTTAATTGTTGTATTTGAGGTGTTGAGGTTGTATGGGGTGTTGGTTTGGAGTTTGGGTGTGAAAAACACCATTGAAGCTCGAAATTTTCTGAATCCCGCAGGTCGCGATCGATCGCGGCTTGGCGCCGATCGATCGCGACATGTTTCTGTTTTGGGAAGGCGATGAGTAGTAGCGGCGATCGATCGCAAAAAGTGGGCGATCTATCGCGAGGGTCTCGGCGATCGATCGCGAGATGTGGCGATCGATCGTGGCTTGTTTAATTTCGGGCAGTAGGGTATGGCGATCGATCGCGGCTTAGCGCCGATCGATCGCGGCCCTGTTCCCTTTGTTTTTTAAAACTTTTTGGAAAATGTCGGGATTTTGGAATCGAGGTTTTAAGGGGCCGTTTCCGGGGCAATGTCTACATTCCAATGGGAATGCTATACTTTTAAAATGGATTGGTTGGAGCCAAAATTAATTAAACGGAATTTTTGGTTGGGTTTTTGGCTATCTATTAACCATATAAAATGGAATATTTTGGGTATTATGCATGCTTAGCCGGGGGGGGGGGGGGGGGGGGGGGGGGCTTTTATTTTGGTAATCGTCATGGATTGACGATATGATTGGGAGTCTTGAACGTGCTTGGACACGTGGTTGCATGCTTATACTTGATTGTGAGTTGTTTATGTGTTTTAGCACATATTTCTCGAGGTATGGAACTCAAGCAAGGTTTGGCTTGGACTACGGAGACTTAAGGTACGTATAACGTACGAGCATAACTGTTATAATATTACAACTGTGAATTGCATAGTATATGGTTATTGCAATGAATGCATGTTGAGATGCATGGCATATGGTGCTCGTAATGAATGGACAGTGAAATGTATAGTGTTTAGTAATTATGATAAATGGAAATACGTTGGGAATTATATGGTGCCACTATGAGCGAGCAACGATTGAGATGTTATCGTCGTTGAGCGACCATCGGTTATAACGCCGCTATTGTTGAGCGTGCGTGGGATTTAAAATGCCGCTATTGTGGAGCGAGCAATGAATAGGACCATGAATTCGTTGGTTAGATATGTGTGTTATCTGCGGTCTTTTATATAATGATTTTACCATATTGATTATGGAATTGGCATATTAGAAATGGTATTAGTTAATCTATGTGGCGATTAACTGGCTTTGAGAATTTGATGAGTTTGGTTATTTTGAGAACAGGGACGATACAGAGGATCCCAGATGAGGATGATACCATCCAGGGAGTATCATTCAGGTGTAGCAGCAGCTTTGGAGTTGAGCTCGGACGGTTGATTTGAGGTACTTCCAGGATCAAGGTACCAGAGCTGGTTGAACAAGTGCATAGATCCAGAATTGGGATCGAGCTGTGCTTGGGAGGTACTTCCAGGATTGAAGTGCCAGTAACGGTATCCGGTAGAGTCTTTTATACATTAGATACACGCGTATTCATTGGGTGCTCTTATGTGAGTACATTTACGTGTATATGGAATGTATAAATGGGCTACGGCTCTTCTCTAATCATTTATGGTTTGCATGCAATTAAATATGGAACTGCTAAATGAACTAAGAGCATGTTAGTGTATTATGAGGGTGCATGTTATATAAATAATCTTGGTTGGGGAGTTCGAATATTATGTGGATTAAATGCAAGAAATTTCCTGGATAGCATATGGTGTCGCACTTGCATATGGTTTTCCCCATGATTTATGATTATATGCACTAATGGTATGGCTTAATACACTAATAACGGGTTAAGGGCACGGGGGGTCCTTACACACATTGAAGGCATCCTTGACATCCACACCAATTATCCAACCACTTGACTGGAGTAAGCCATTCGAGATCATGTGTGATGCAAGCGACAATGCATTAGGGCCGTTTTGGGCCAAAAGACTGGAAAACTTTCTCGTGCCATCTACTATGCATCCATGACTTTGAACGATGCCCAACAAAATTAATCTACTGCGGAGAAGGAGCAATTAGCTGTTGTTTTTGCTTTAGAAAAATTTCGCTCTTATTTACTTGGTGCTAAAGTTATTGTTTATTCTGACCATGCAGCTCTTCACTACTTGATGATGAAAAAGGAGGCAAAGCCAAGGCTAATTAGATGGATCTTGCTCTTGAGTGAATTCGATGTTGAAATTAAAGACAAACGAGGAACGGAGAATAAAGTGGTGGATCACTTAAGTCGCCTAATTCATGTGAATGACACACAGTGTTTCAAAGAGGAATTCCCGGAAGAGACTCTTTGCCATGCACAACATTTTATCATGGTATGCCGACATTGCTAATTTTTTGGCCACTAATACTTTTCTTAATGGATTACATAGGACTCAAAAAGAAAAATTCGAAGCGACGCGAAGTACTATATTTGGGATGATCCATACTTGTGGAAATATTGTGCGGATCAAGTCATTCGGCGTTGCATTCCGAGCAATGAGGTATCCTCCCTACTCCACTTTTGTCATTCACATGAGGTCGGTGGGCACTTTGGAGCCAAACGAACTGCACACAAGGTATTAGGATGTGGATTCTTTTGGCCAACTTTATTTCATGATGCTTATAATTTCTGCAAATCATGCCATGAGTGCCAAAAGACTGTTAACATATCTCAACGAAAAGAGATGCCCCAACAACCCATACTTTATTGTTAAATTTTTGATGTATGGGGTATCGACTTCATGGGATCATTTCCACAATCTTTCGGCCACATTTATATTTTACTTGTTGTGGATTATGTGTCGAAATGGGTGGAAGCTATAGCCACCCGCACTGATGATTCCAAAGTGGTTGCAGGTTTTATAAAGCATAACATTTTCTCTAGGTTTGGGACTCCAAGGGCAATCATAAGTGATCGCGGTACCCATTTCTGTAATAGGACGGTGGAGAGTTTACTAAAGAAGTACCATGTAACACATAAGGTGTCCACCGCCTACCACCCGCAAACAAATGGACAAGACGAAGTTTCGAATCGAGAAATCAAATCCATCTTGGAAAAGACTATAAATCCCACTAGGAAAGATTGGAGCTTGAAACTGGACGATGCACTGTGGGCTTATCGGACTGCGTACAAAACGCCAATAGGTATGTCTCCTTATAGACTAATCTTTGGTAAACCTTGTCATCTGCCTGTAGAGTTGGAACATCGATCATATTGGGCCATTAAGCACTTCAACATGGCTATGGACAAGAGCGGAGATCATAGAAAGCTGCAATTGCAAGAGTTGGAAGACCGTAATTATGCGTATGAAAGTTCTAAGATCTACAAAGAAAAAATGAAGACCTTTCAGACAAGATGATCTTGAGGAAGGAGTTTGTCGTTGGTCAAAAAGTCCTCCTCTACCTTTCCCGCCTCCACCTATTTCCACGTAAGTTACGCTCTCGATGGGTTGGACCTTTTATAGTAACTGATGTTTTTCCTCATGGTGCAGTGGAGGTTCAAAGCGTAGCAAAAGCAAAGACGTTCAAGGTGAACGGACATCGACTGAAACCTTACTATGAAGGTTTCCATGCTGTTAAAG
The DNA here is from genome assembly GCA_907163345.1 of Haberlea rhodopensis. NCBI lineage: Eukaryota > Viridiplantae > Streptophyta > Magnoliopsida > Lamiales > Gesneriaceae > Haberlea > Haberlea rhodopensis. Next base: position 967,293 of record CAJQUN010000077.1, read on the forward strand.
AAGGAGAAGTGGATCTTGAAGATCCACCAAGCATCACGTGATCCATGGACAGACATCGGGCCACCGACGTTAAACAGAGGCACTGCTTGGGAGGCAACCCAAGGGGAGTTAGTTTACTTTTTCCTTTTTAATTTTATTATTGATTTAGTAGTTAAACTTTTCTCTTTTCTTGTATTTTTGCCTTACATTGAGGACAATGTAAGATTTAAGTATGGGGGAGGGATTAGTGGTCTATTATTGCTTTATTATTATAAAAATACAAAAAAATCGAAAATTTGAAAATTTTGAACTCATAGTTAGTAACGAATGCATGCTTAGAATCACTAGCCCATGGTGAAACCTAATTGATATCATGCATGCTTTTGAACATAGGTGAATTGTTAACCTTGGAACACTTTGAACTCTAATGCAAATTTTGCTTTGACATTGTGATATCCCCGAAATAATTATATGCAAATTGGGCATTAATTATGTTTATGTGATTATTTATAGTGATAATTAAATTATGTGTTGGAATTAATTATCTTGATGAAATGCTTAGTTACATGGTAGGCGTGACCGGTGGTGCGTTTCAGGGTGCATGTTGGGAAATTGGGTATTATCATGGTTTTATTGTGATTGTTGATAATTATATGGTAAAGCATGGATTTAATTGGGGTTTTGGTGCATTTTGGTAAAATGCTTTTAAAATATCATGTTGGAGTATCTGTTACATCATGCTAATTATTGGGGTACATGTTTTAATTTCAACCCCTTTATACCGCCACTACCCCCACTTTACCCATCACTTTACCAATCCCCAAATCACTCTTCCAAACCCTATTCCCTCACCATTTTCGAAATTGGCTAAAGGAGGAAGGAGGAATCTTCACAAAAGCCTTGTTTGTGAGATTATTGGTAGGATTTGGAGTCCATAAGAGAACCATCCCAGGTGGCCACACAGCCTAGGAGATAAAGTCCACAACACAACACATTTTGGTACAAAAGTACGTAGCGAGACGTACGGGCATCGGACGGTAATACGTATTATTACGCATTGAATTGGTTATGCACTATGGTTGCACATATGGAATTAATTATGCATTGTGGTGGCATACATGGTCTTGGTTATGCATCATGGATTGCATACATGGTTTGGTCATGCATTATGGTTGCATGTGCATATTGGATGCATTGGTGCATGTGATTGTGAGTCGAGATTATATTCCAGTGATGGAGAATACTTGCCACTAGTGGCGTAGCGATGTGAATACTTGCCGCTGTCATACCATAGCGATGAGAGAATATTTGCTGCTAATATGAAGCAAAGAACACGACCGCTGTCATATTTATAGTGAGGGATATTAGTGCCGCTGGTATTGTCTAAGCGAGGGGTATTTCCGCTGTCATGTTAATGCGAGTGATATTATGCCACTGATATAATAAGACTTGGAAATCAAACACGGTATACATGGAATGGATGCATGTCATGACATACATTATTGGTATTATAATCCATTGATTATGATTGTGGTACAGGGACAACCAAATGGAGCCTTTAAATGTATTAAATACAGGAAGTGATTCGTATTTACGGTCTATGCATTTAAATTAAAATCATATTATTGCGAATATGGTTTATATACATGCTCATGGTTTTGGGGTTGTTCCTCTAGGTACTTTTGGGCGGAAGGGCTAAGGCGGGTTGATGCAGTGAGCTTGTGAGGAGTGATCTTGGTAGCAGACATATTCTTTTGTATAGTCTCTGCTCTAGGAGTAGTGTAAAGCTATAGGATTAGCATTCATCAGTTGGGAATGTAATTAATCCCTTTTGAAACTTTATTTTGGCACTATAATCTTAGCAGCTCAAGGCATCAACACGATCTTTATACTCTTTAGATGTATGTTAGCTCTATTTTCGCCTTTAATCCGCACTTAAAGAACTAGGGTCCTTACATTAGTGGTATCAGAGCAGTGGTTAGAGAACCCGGGAATGAGTGAAGGGTAGCCTTAGCAAATGGTTGGCTAGGCGTTTATATTTGGGCATGTTTATGCATGTGGTGCATATTGATGTATATATTGGTATACTAACATGCTTATTGTTGCTCATGTTATCTAACGGTATAACATATGTATTGTTTTGGAATTGTTGTTAACCCAAGTGTTACAGCATGGCGGCCATAAACTTGGGGAACCTCAATGAAGAGGTAGGTGATGTAGGAAGTGTAAATGCTAGCATTGGTCAGACAAATCCTTTACCTCCACCTGCTGTGGGTGTGGAGCCGGTCGCTCAGTTGTTATTACCGGGGGAGCTTAGTCTGACTCAATTTCTGACTTTCCACCCTCCCATGTTTGAGAGGACAGAAACAGGGGAAGAAGCCGAAGAGTGGCTAGAAAGACTGGAATAGATATTTGTGTCCGCGCCTTGTGCTAGGATGGCGTGGTTAAGGCTAGCAGAATTCCAATTAGCTAAGAAGTCTTCCATGTGGTGGAAGACAACAATGATGGAGTTGAGGGCTCAGGGTATGGTGATTGACTGGACTTTATTCAGAACCCGGTTTTTGAACCGGTACTTCTCTGCTGCGGCTAGGCAAACAAAGGATGATGAATTCACAAACCTGAAGTAAGGAAGCATGACAGTCTCGGACTATGCCATGCATTACTCATCACTATTGAGGTATGTTCCTCATATCGCTACGAATGGACATGCCAAGATGAGGCATTTCTTGAAAGGACTAAGGCCAGAACTATTTGATCGGGTTATCTCCAACAACCCTACTTCTTTTGATGATGCTCTCACTAGAGCGGAACTGGCAGAGATAGGAGTCAGTGCTTACACGGACGATGCACCCCCACCAGTTCCACCATCGAGGTCGGTGTCTAATAATCTGAGGCCACGAGGAGAATCATTTAAACCTTGTGGGGCATCTTCTTCTTCTTCTCGGTTTGGTGGAAGGCGAATGGATAACCGGAGGAGTAGTGCACCTAGCAATAGAGGGCAGACTCAAGTAAGCAGGAGCGGAGTAGTGAAGTGTCACTTTTGTGGAGGACCCCATCACATGCGAGATTGTACGGCTTGTTATAAATGTGGCAAGATGGGCAACATATCTCGGTTCTATCAGAATGGTGATGGTCAGGTGGATCTCAGAGGAGGAAGAGGGAGGTTTTCTAGCGGGACAGTGCAACAGAGGCAGCCGATAGTACCCCGATAGTTTGGAGGTCAGACGATGGGGCCACCTCAGGGACAGTTTTATGCACTGACCAGGGAGCAGGCCGATGCAGCTCCAGAGGAGGTGATAGCTGGTACGTGCCTTTTATTTACATATTCCGCCTTTATTTTGATAGACACAGGTGCTTCGCACTCCTTTGTGTCTGCGGACTTTGTGGAGAGACATCATATGCGCACATCTCCGTTACCCACATCTCTATTGGTCTAGACACCCACCGGAAGGAAAGTTGTTGCTGATCAGTTTCTGATGGATTGCCTCATTTATTTTGAGGGCAATGAGATAAAGGCAGATTTGATTGTATTGGGTATGTCAGACTTCGATTGCATTGTGGGCATCGACATACTGAACAGATATCAGGCAGTAGTGGATTGCCGACAGAGGACAATTCGGTTCAAATCAGATATGGGGATTCAGTGGACTTTCTATGGCAAAGGTTCTCGTGCGAAGATTCCGTTCATTTTGGCGATCAAAATGTCCCAATTATTGGAACGTGGACACACGTGCTATCTTATTTATGCCGTGGACATGACGGGAAAGAGTAAAGAGTTGAGGGTTGAGGATGTACCAGTGGTAGCAGAATTTGCTGACGTGTTCCCGAGGAGATTCCAGGATTCCCACCGGCTAGAGAAGTCGAGTTTGGGATTGAGTTATTACCGGGGACATCCGCTATTTCTCGTGCCCCTTACAGGATGGCACCGGCAGAGTTAAGGGAGTTGAAGGAGCAGCTACAACAACTCCTTGACAAAGGATATATACGCCCTAGCGTGTCGCCTTGGGGCACACCGGTTCTTTTTGTGAAGAAGAATGATGGTTCGATGCATTTGTGCATCGATTACCGGCTACTGAATAAGGCCACGGTAAAGAACAAGTATCCTCTCCCAAGGATTGATGATTTATTTGATCAGTTGCAGGGTACTAAGCTTTATAGCAAGATTGACTTGAGGTCAGGTTACCACCAGATTCGGGTCAGAGAGGAGGATGTTCAGAAGACAGCGTTCCGGACTCGGTATGGGCACTACAAGTTCCTAGTTATGCCGTTCGGTGTGACGAACGCCCCAGCTGTCTTTATTAGCTTGATGAACCGGGTGTTCCAACCCTATCTGGACCAGTTCGTCATTGCATTTATTGACGACATACTCATCTACTCTCGGAGTGAGGAAGAGCACGTGAAACACTTGAGGACAGTGCTCCAGATCCTCAGAGATCATCAGTTATTTGCCAAGCTCAGCAAGTGTGAGTTTTGGTTGAGCAGTGTGGTATTTCTGGGGCATGTTATATCTAGAAGTGGGATATCGTTGGATCCCAGGAAGATTGAGGCTGTGATGGAGTGGGCTGCACCCACTTCTGTACCCGAGATACGCAGTTTTCTTGGCTTGGCAGGTTATTATCGACGCTTTGTCAAGGGATTTTCTAAGATTGCTAAGCCTTTGACTCAGTTGGCTCAAAAGGGAGTACCGTTTTATTGGTCTGAGGCTTGTGAGCAGAACTTCCAAGAGTTGAAGCATCGATTGACGACGGCGCCTGTGTTGGTGATTCCCACGGAAAACAAGAGGTTTGTCCTTTACACTGACGCATCACTGTAGGGCTTGGGTTGTGTATTGATGCAAGATAAGCATGTGGTAGCTTATGCATCAAGGCAGTTGAAGTCACATGAGGCTAGATACCCAGTCCATGACTTGGAGTTTGCGGCTATTATCTTTGCCCTGAAGATTTGGAGGCATTATTTGTATGGTACATCTTTTACCATATATACAGATCATAAGAGCCTGAAATTCTTATTTACTCAGGCGGAGTTAAATATGCGACAGAGGAGATGGATGGATTTACTCAAGGACTATGACTATGAAATAGAGTACTATCCGGGAAAAGCAAACTTGACAGCAGACGCCTTGAGTAGGAAGGTGAAGAGTACTGCTGAGGATGCCATGTATTTGTCGGCTATGATGACTTCTTGTTGCCATCTTGGCTATGACTTCGATGTGGACGCATCGCCGGTTAGGGTATCGACCTTATTGGCTGAGCCAAATAATATGAGAATATCAGGGGAGCTCAGAGGACAGATGATGAGGTTCAGAGATGGTCATCATTGGCACTTCAGGGACAGCCATAAAAGTTCAGAGTGGCTGAAGATGGTTCTTTGAGACTCGGTAACCGATGGGTAGTTCCATGTACGCCGGAGTTGCGTAGAGGAATCTTGGAGCGAGCTCATAGTAGCCGATTCAGTATCCACCCAGGGGGGAGGAAGATGTATAAGGACTTGTGTGATCAGTTCTGGTGGAAACGGATGAAGCGCGATGTGATCGCTTTTGTCAAGAGGTGTTTGGTCTGTCAGCAAGTTAAGGCAGAGAGGCAGAGACCCGGAGGCGAAATGAGGAGCTTAGAGATACCGGAGTGGAAGTGGGAGCACATATCTATGGACTTTGTGACCCACTTGCCGAGGACTACTTCGGGTTGTGATGCTATTTGGGTGATCATCGACAGACTGACGAAAGTAGCTCACTTCATTCCCTACAGTATGACGTACACGTACTTGAGGATGGCTCAGCTGTATGTCCGGGACATAGTGAGACTACATGGGATTCCAGTATCTATTGTGTCGGACAGAGACCCGCGGTTTACGTCTCATTTCTGGGGAGGTCTCCAGTCAGCATTGGGTACTGAGGTGAGATTGAGTACGGCATATCATCCCCAGACGGACGGTCAAACTGAGCGTACTATACAGACACTCGAGGACATGCTACGAGCTTGTGTGTTGGAGTTTGATGCCTCATGGCAAGATTCTTTGGCCTTGGTAGAGTTTTCTTACAACAACAGCTATCAGGCGAGTATTCAGATGGCACCGTTTGAGGCTTTGTATGGTAGGCATTGTAGGTCGCCATTATACTGGGATGACTTGACCAGTAAAGCAGTGGGAGGACCCGAACTGATTCGGGAGATGGAGGATAAGGTAAAAGTTATCCGTCAGAAAATAAAGGCAGCCCAGGACAGGCAAGCAGCATATGCGAATAAACGGCGGAGACCGTTGGAGTTTCAGTTGGGAGACAGAGTCTTTTTGAAGATCTCACCTTTCAGGGGTGTGGTTCGGTTTGGTATGCGTGGTAAAGTGTCTCCGAGGTATGTGGGACCGTATGAGATTTTACAGCGTATCGGTACCTTGCTTACCGTTTGGCACTGCCACCGTCGTTGTCCAGTATTCACGACGTGTTCCATGTATCTATGCTGCGGAATCCGTCACATGTATTGCAGCCTTCTGAGATTCAGCTGGATTCTGATGTATCTTATGAGGAACGGCCAGTCAGGATTCTGGATAGGGCTGATCGCAGACTTCGGAACAAGGTGATGCCGATGGTCAAGGTTCAGTGGGATCGCAGGGGTGTCGAGGAGGCCACGTTGGAGACGGAGCGGCATATGGTGCAGCATTACCCGGAACTATTTTCTGGTATGTGATTTATGTTTAATTTCGTTTTGGGTAAGTGCATGCGATTTTGAGGTCGAAATCTTGTAAGTAGGGGAGTATTGTGATATCCCCAAAATAATTATATGCAAATTGGGCATTAATTATCTTTATGCAATTATTTATAGTGATAATTAAATTATGTGTTAGAATTAATTATCTTGGTGAAATGCTTAGTCACATGGTAGGCGTGACCCGGTGGTGCGTTTCAGGGTGCATGTTATGCATGTTGGGAAATTGGGTATTATCATGGTTTTATTGTGATTGTTGATAATTATATGGTAAAGTATGGATTTAATTGGGGTTTTGGTGCATTTTGGTAAAATTCTTTTAAAATATAATGTTGGAGTATCTGTTACATCATGCTAATTATTGGGGTACATGTTCTAATTTCAACCCCTTTATACCCCCACTTTACCCATCACTTTACCAATCCCCAAATCAATCTTCCAAACCCTATTCCCTCACCATTTTCGAAATTGGCTAAAGGAGGAAGGAGGAATCTTCACAAAAGCCTTGTTTGTGAGATTATTGGTAGGATTTGGAGTCAATAAGAGAACCATCCCAGGTGGCCACACAACCTAGGAGATAAAGTCCACAACACAACACATTTTGGTACAAATGTACGTAGTACGGGCATCGGACGGTAAAACGTATTATTACGCATTGAATTGGTTATGCACTATGGTTGCCCACATGGAATAAATTTTGCATTGTGGTTGCATACATGGTCTTGGTTATGCATCATGGATTGCATATATGGTTTGGTCATGCATTATGGTTGCATGTGAATATTGGATGCATTGGTGCATGTGATTGTGAGTCGAGATTATATTCCAGTGATGGAAAATACTTGTCGCCAGTGGCGTAGCGATGTGAATACTTGCCGCTGTCATACCGTAGCAATGAGAGAATATTTGCCGCTAATATGAAGCGAAGAACACGACCGCTGTCATATTTATAGCGATGGATATTAGTGCCGCTGGTATTGTCTAAGCGAGGGGTATTTCCGCTGTCATGTTAACGCGAGGGGTATTATGCCACTGATATAATAAGACTTGGAAATCGAACACGGTATACATGGAATGGATGCATGTCATGACATACATTATTGGTATTATAATCCATTGATTATGATTGTGGTACAGGGACAACCAAAGGGAGCCTTTAAATGTATTAAATACAGGAAGTGATTCGTATTTACGGTCTATGCATTTAAATTAAAATCATATTATTGCAAATATGGTTTATATACATGTTCATGGTTTTGGGGTTGTTCCTGTAGGTACTTTGGGCGGAAGGGCTAAGGCGGGTTGATGCAGTGAGCTTGTGAGGAGTGCTCTTGGTAGCAGGCATATTCTTTTGTATAGTCTCTACTCTAGGAGTAGTATAAAGCTATAGGATTAGCATTCATCAGTTGGTAATGCAATTAATCCCTTTTGAAACTTTATTTTGGCACTGTAATCTTAACAGCTCAAGGCATCAACATGATCTTTATACTCTTTAGATGTATGTTAGCTCTATTTTTTCCTTTAATCCGCGCGTAAGGAACTAGGGTCCTTACAGACATAGTAGTTGAATATTTTGAGCACATTATTGTCATGACTTGTGAAGTGTGCATAGCTTAGTGAAGATTGTGTAAATTTTGTGATAGTCTTAAGAAGTCTCTAATACATGCTAGAACTTAACTACATGCTCTTTGAGACGTATGTCTAGACTACTTGCAAACGTGAAACTGATATAGGCAACTTTTGATGCGTTTGAGCCTTTCAAACCTACCATGTAAAGAAAATCAATCACTAGTAACCTTTCCGAGCTTTAATGCAAAAGAATGGTTGTATGCTAAGCACACAAACGACCCACATTTGACATTCTTTGGCTAGCCTATCATCCTTCCCTAATAAGCCTAAATATGAATTCTATCCATACCTTTGAAGGGAGTATGATGTGTTTCATTCACATGCACTTATGTTTTAAATGATTCAAATGTTTTGTGAGCTTTATTGTCAAAAGAATGAAATGCATGAAAAAAGGAATGCCTTGAGAAATTTGATAAAAAATGAATCCAAGGGAAGCCAAGGCACAAAAGAAGAAAACTGTTGAAATAAACATTGCAAAATATACAAGGTGTGAAAAAGAACAAAGTTGAAAAATTCATGCAAGAAGAGAAACTTTTAGTATGCATATCATCATACTCTCTTGTTTGATATATCTTTTTCCTTTCTTTCATAAGACAATATCTAGGCCAAGCTACAAGCTAATAAAGACATACTTGATTTGTGTTTGAGAAGTGGCTAAGATAGTGGAGAAGAATGTGCAAGTGAGCTTATACTTGTGTTGGTGTATGACTTGAGCTAGTGTGAGTTTACATTAATTGGATCTATAACTTGTACATGAGACTTGTTTATGACCACACACGCATGTTCACTGCTTTGTTGAGTATGAAATGTTTAGGGATTGAACTTGTTCCACTGTTAACTTTTCACCGCCTTTCATTACTATACATGTTTAAGATTGTTGAGGCATTAAAGTGAGGACAAGTTAGTTTGTTATGATGCTATGAGCCAAAGCAAAAAGATTGTAATTTTGTCTGATTTACTCGAGGTCGTAAGGTTTAAGTATGGGGGTATTTGATGTGACTAGAAATAGACACATCTATTATTGTTAATTGTATACGATTTGGTATATTTTGATAGATAATTTGACACATATACTACCTAATCGTATAATGGTTTATATGTAGGTGGAAACGAAAAAATCAAGCTAACAAGGGCGAATAAGGATCAAGAAATCATTGGAGTTAACAAGGGATCAAAGTAGACCAAGGAAAATGCATAAAAGAGGACAAAAGACCGAGATTGATCGCCAATGAGAAGTCCCGATCGATCGTCAAATGAAGAAATAAAGTCAACAAAATTTGTGTCTTCGCGATCGATCGGCGTTTTGTACCGATCGATCGCCAAATGTTACTGGACGAAAGAATAGAAGTCAGCGATCGATCGGTGTTTTGTCCCAATCGATCGCGAGAAGTTTCTGGCTGAAAAATAAAAGCTGGCGATCGATCGCCAGCTTGTACCGATCGATCGCCAACAGTGTTTTGGAAAGTGTAGGGCCTTCCTACCTTAACATCATAAGCAAGAGATAATTAGGGCTAAACATGCATCACTGGCGCTGTCGTCAAATGACGTTTCAATTCTTGGAAGCTTTCCTCATAAGCTTCGGACCAATAGAACGACACTCCTTTCTGAGTCCGCTGTGTCAGGGGTCTAGCAATCCCCAAGGATCTGGAGTACTGTTCTCAAGTGCTTTACGTGTTCCTCTTCAGTTCGAGAGTAAATAAGCACATCGTCCATGAAAACTATGACGAACTGATCCAAACATGGTTGGAGCACCCTGTTCATCAGGTTCATAAAACAGCTGGGGCATTCGTCACCCTAAAATGCATGACTAAGAATCTGTAGTGCCCATATCTAGTCCTGGAAGCTGTCTTTTGTACATCATCCTCTCGAACTCGAATCTGATGATACCCCGATCTCAGATCGATCTTACTGTAGAGCCTCGTACTCTGCAGCTGATTAAACAAATCATCAATCCTCGGAAGTGGATACTTATTCTTCATCATGGCTTTGTTCAGTTGTCTAAAATCGATGCACAGCCGCATTGAACCATCTTTCTTCTTAACAAATAAAACTGGTGCACCCCAGGGTGATACGCTAGGGCGTATATAGCCCTTGTCAAGGAGCTCCTACAACTGAACATTTAACTCCCTTAGCTCCGCTGATGCCATCCTATACGGGGCACGAGAAATGGTAGTAACTTAATCCCAAACTCGACCTCTCTCGTCGGTGGGAATCCGGGAATTTCTTCCGGAAATACATCAGGAAATACCGCCACTACGGGCACATTCTCAACTTTTACTTCTTCTTTCTTTTCCGTAACATCAATGGCATATATGAGATATCCCGAATGGCCGCGTTCCAACAACTGCGCCATCTTGACAGCAGATATCAACGGGATCTTAGAGCGAGAACCATCCCCATAGAACGTCCATGGAACTCCCATATCAGATTTGAACCGTACAGTCCTCTGCCTGCAGTTCACAACTGCCTTAGTTCTTTATCCTCAAAATAAATGAGGCCATCGTAGACGATCCGATCAGTAATCATACTGCTTCCAGCGGGGGTCGAGACTACAAGAGGCATGGGCGACGGAGAAGTGTATATGTGGTGCATTTCCACAAAACTTGTTGACATTTGTTGCCATACTGCATGACACGGGTTAACAACAATAGCCAAAAGCGGTTCATATAATACATCGTTAGATAAACAAAACATGTTAGTACAACATCATATACTTCATATGCAACATATGCATAAAACATGTTTAAAAGTAAGCACCTAGCCAACTTATTGCTAAGGCTACCCTTCACTCATTCCCGGGTTATCTAACCACTGCTCTGATACCACTAATGTAGGGCCTTCCTACCTTAACATCATAAGCAAGAGATAATTAGGGCTAAACATGCATCACATACAGCTTAGGGCTCCGGTTATTACGTGAGTTATTAGGATTACAGGCCAAAAATAAAACTTCAAGTAAATTAATTACATTCTCGAATGGATGGCGCTATAGGATTATACTACTCCCGGAGTAGAGACTATACCAAATCCTGAATCTCAATTCATAAGGCATCTCGAAGCTCACTTCTTCAACCCTGCCCATAGCCCTCCAAATCCAAATGTGTACCTACAGAGACAACCCATCGTGAGCATATTCATCATTACTCAACATCATAGGGTAATGGCATATAAATAAATGCATGAAGTAAATGGGTAACGTATACTTCCTGGTTAATCGCATTAACCCTCTTTGGTTGTCCCTGTTTCATGGTCATGCATATAATCGTTAGTTCACGACATAAATGATTAAAATCATACTTCACATATATGCTCATAACAAACTATGTTAATTAGAAATGGGATTGTCCGGGTTCCATTATGACAGCGGTATAATTGGCCCCCCTCGCTCGACATAACACATCATATGATACCCATCGCTACGCCTTGATAGCGGATGTATCTCTTTGTTCAGCGGATGATACCCCTCGCTACGCCTTGATAGCGGATGTACCCCCTCGCTTAGCGGATGATACCCATCACTACACCTTGATAGCGGATGTACCCCATCGCTCAGCGGATGATACCCATCGCTACTCCTTGATAGCGGATGTACCCCATTGCTCATTTATGTGAGCGGCAAGACCTTCCTCGCTTGCCCATAATAACCACCGGACATTCAACCATTCTTAATAACATAGTTTCTTATTCATCATAAACATCATAGCATCTCATAGACATCATCATCTTATAAACATCATTATCACATAAGCATTATTATCTTATAGTCATCAACGTCTCATCATAATCGTTATAGTAACGTCATATCATCTTCTTTTATCATAACATCATCGTAAGCATCTTGTCATCTTTATTCATCATATAATCATCTTTATTCATCATAACATCATCGTAAGTGTCTTATCATCTTTATTCGTCATAAAATCATCTTCGTTTATCATAACATCATCTTAAACTTCTTATCATCTTTATTCATTATAAAATCATCTTCATCGTGAACTTACTTATCATAACATCATCTTAAACATCTTATCCTCTTTATTCATTATACACATCATCATGGCATCGTAAATTCTTATGCAATCATAGTATGATCCTAATATAGGAGTATGGCCTCTTACCATATGGGCATCTTACCCTGTGGCATCTTACCACATAATTAAACATCGTATCACATCATCATAACTTACTTGTCATAAACATCATCATCATAACTTCATCATCATAAATTTACTTATCATAAACATCTTTATCATAACATCACCATTATAGACTTACTTATCAAAATCATCATCGTAAACATCATCATCATAAATACTTATGCAATCAATACATAGTCATAGTTAGGAGTGTGTTACCGTCCGATGCCCGTACGCTTCTTACGTACCTTAATTCCAAAAGTGGAGAAATTGAAGAACTCTATCTTCTCGATATTGTTGGCACCTGGGATGGTTCCACACAACCATACAAATCGATATTAGAAGCTAAACAATAGCCAAATACCAAAAATTCAACAAAAATCATCATTTTCCATGTTTTACACAGTGGCGATCGATCGCTTGGCTGAGGCGATCGATCGCCTCAAATTTTTCTTCGCGGCGATCGATCGCGCCAAACATGGCGATCGATCGCCTAACCCTTGGATTGGCTACTGCCTCTCGGCGATCGGTCGCCTCGTTTTAGGCGATCGATCGCCTGCCCTGCGATTTGCCTACTGCTCTTAGGCGATCGATCACCTCTTTTCAGGCCGTCGATCGCCTCGCACAGACACGCGATTTTCACCATTTTTGCACCAAAAACTCCTTCCAATCCATACCAACACTTAAACCAAACTTCCTTACAACATCAACAACATCATAACTCACTAAAACCCACATAAAACACTCCAAAAATCATACCCCAACAACATACAACACATACCCAACCAAACCCACATAAATCACTTCAAAATCATCCCATTTCAAATCCAAACTTCATAAAAACTTTAGGATTGGTTCCATACCTCTTGAGGATCCAAAATCTTACTAAGATTTCAACAAATGGAGAGTGTGCAAGGATTTCTCCTCCTCCTCCTTGGCTTGGACGAAAATGGGATGAAAATGATAGGGTTGGGATGAATTTGGGATTTAAGAGTAAAAAGGTAAAGTGAGGGGAAGGAGGGTATAGTGGGGTATATGGGTTAATTAAATTGTACCCAAAATTAACATGATGTATAAAATACCCCAACATGGTATTTTAAAAGCATTTTACAAAAATGCAACCAACTTCATTAAATCCATACTTTCCTCATAATTAACAATCAACACAATTAAATCATGTTAACACCCCATTTTCTATCATGCATAACATGCATCTTGAAACGTAACCCCCCCCCCCCCCCCCCCCCCCACGCTCATGCCTATCATGTGACTAAGCATTTCATCGTGATAATTAATTTCAACACGTAAATCAATTATCCACATAATTAATCACATAAACACAATTAGTGCCTTAATTGAAATTAATTATTTCGGGGACATCACAGAAAGTTTGGAGACTTGATTTCTTTCCTTCCTACATGGGCTATAACCTACCCCATCAGCCTCCACACCTCTATATACTCGAAAATCAGCCTCCCTAGAAAAGGATTCAGACTTTAGAACATAGTTAGACATTAGAATAATTTTTCTCTCAATCTTGTTGAAGAACGACTTGAAGAACGAAGAACGGAAGGAATCGACGCTCCGGAATCGTGATTCCTTTTAGTAACTTTTATTTTACTATTAGTTTAATGTTTTCTAGAATAGATTTGCTTGTTTTTAATTCAATTATGAGTAGCTAAAAACCTTTTTGATTCTCGGTTGAGGAAGACGATACATTGGAGTTTACGATTCTTGTGAGATTAAGTTTTGATTGTTGATTTTCATTGAGTATCAATTGTTTTTTCTGATTTGATTTCCATGATTGTTATGCATTATTGTTAGATTGATCACCGAGCTATTGTTCATACAATTTAACGCTAAATTAGATACCAAATACGGAATCGTTTGATCCCTCTAACTTACGAAGCAACTAAGATTAAGTAAATTACGCTTGTGAGTTTGTTAAATTCTTAGGAAAAATAATTGACTAGATTAAATATAGACGCTTGGATTTTGTTGTTTAGCTTCATCAATCTCACTAGTTCATATGCTATCATCGATTTAAATCTTAATCGCTTGTATTTTGATTGATTGTTGATAAGGGTTAAACTAGAACGCTTGGGCTACTTAACTAAACTTAAGGTGAGATAGGACTTTGATTATTGGATTAAATGTCCAACGATGAATATTCATATGAAAATTGAATCGTATGTGAAGATCGATGACCGAGATAGTAAACACCAATTGTAAAGTTAACCGAAAATCGAGAATCACTCTTTTTCTCATAAGTTAATTCATCTAGTTTAATTTTTCATCATAGCAGTAGTTAATTCAATTGATTTCAAAATCCCCTTTTTATTTTTTGTTTGCATAAGTTAACACAAAGATATAACCTTCCTCGTGGGATCGATCCCTAGTCACGCTACTACATTCATTACTGTTATTAGCTTGAGAGGGTTAATTTGAGCTTACAGGATAAGCGCTACCAATGTCGGTTCACCTTTGTAATCCCCCGCAATTTTCCTATTAATTAAGAATTCAAAATCCTACACTCTAAGGTGACGAGTTTTCCTATTGCATTTTTATACTATGGTCAAGATATAACAAGTCTAGTATCAATGTTAAAATAAACCACTCCCGTGTCCTTATTGAACGATTAATATCAAAAAATGATTTGTGAAAACTACTAGCCTTTTGATTTTGGTAAATCTATAGCTATCACATGTATGCTAGATTTTACTTGGTTCGTCTCAACCTAAAACCCTCCGCCTAATTTACTATGTCGTATCGTAATTTCGTATGGTCTACGATTACAAATTCATGCAAAAGGTAGCTACTCTTTTGAAAGCATTAAAAACGTAAATCATGCACAAAGATTGTAAAAACTGAATCGAAAACTAATATTCAAATCATAGGTTCAAACACGGGATCCCCTAGTAGTGATAAACAAGACTAGCCAACAATCTTCATCAAGTAACAATGCATAAATATGGTTTTCAACAATCTAAACATCAAAATCTGAAAATAAAAAGTAAACAAGATTAGAAATACGAATAAACGAGGTCGTCGCTCCGTGTGTTGCTTCCTCGTTCCGTCTCTTGCGTTGCTCTTGCTTCTTCAATGGCTTGGGGTGTTTTTGGATGGATGTGGGATGAATGAGGTTGCTCCTACATCTGATATATATTGTGCAAAAGTCCCCAAAAAACATGTAATAGGTCCCTTATATAGTGGAGTGGTTGGATGGAAGTGTCCTTGTTGGACCAAACTCAAAAAGGAATTTTTTTTTCAGAAAACTTCGTTGGGCGATCGATCGAGCTTGACCTCTTGATCGATCGAGCGCTCTTTCTTCGCGTTACTCAAACTTTCTACCTTTGACGATCGATCAAGCCACGCACGTCGATCGATCGAGCAACTTTTGTTGGTCAAAGCACCTGCTACGCTCGATCGATCGACCAATGCTTCTCGACCGATCGAGGCTTTAAATTTCCAAATTCGTGCTTCGTTGACTCTACTTGGTCCTTTTTCATCATTTTAGCTCATTTCCTCCACTTTTATGCACTTTTACCTATATTCTTGAAATCAACAAATACATACCAAAAATCGTAAAATCGTCAACGGATCAACACGAAAATCAATACAAAATCATTGCACACTAAGTGTAAAAACGACTCATATCAAGGTACAAACATTTTATAATGGTTTGTTTTCTGATCGTGTTATGGTAGATACAGCTGCAGGAGGCACTATAATGAGAAAGACCGCTGAAGAAGCTTATGAATTATTGGAAGAGATGGCTTAGAATAGCTATCAATGGCAGTCAGATAGGTATGCGCCAAAGAAATAAGCAGTGTCTATCAAGTTGAAAATTTCAATGTCGGCTGTCCAATTGGAAGATAGACAGCTTGGTCATGCTTGCGATGCAAGTTCAAGCCATCACTTGCGAGCTATGTCGAGGAGGACATTCTAGCAAAGGATGTCAAGCAGGTAACACTTTTGTTAAAAATAATGAGAGTGCTAATTTTGTAGGAAATCGACCACCACAAAACAATCCATACTCGAATACCTACAATCGAGGTGAGGAATCATCCAAACTTTTCTTGGCCCAACCAACAAAATATTATGCAACCACCACCAGGATATGCATTGAAGGACCCCCGTGCCCTTAATCCGTTATTAGTGTATTAATCCATGCCATTAGTGCATACAATCATACATGTGGGAGAGAAATTACTTATCATCATCGCCATTCATGCCTCTTATAAAAATTCTTTACATTATTCCATATAATGTCTAGTTTTCCCAACCAAGTTCACATGCATATCATGCACCAATATAATACACTAACATGTTCTCAGTTCATTTAGCAATTCAATAGAAAATTGCATACCACTGACAAATGAAGAGAGAAAGGCTCTTGCCTTTTTATACATACCATGTCCACATAATAGTGCTCACATGCGAGCATCGAAAAAGTATATGTGTATCAAATGTATAAAACGACGTGCTCAATACCGTCACTGGTACTTCGATCCCTGGAATCACCTCCATTCCATAGCTCGAGCTCAACTCCAAAGCCATCGATCTACCTAATTACATGCCCCAACGGAGACAGCCCCCACACGGGGTGAGCATACCAATATCCCAAATCCAATAATCACAATAATACAATTCATAATTTACAACAATGTAAATGCTGTGAAATACAAAATATACTCCCTGGATGGTATCATCCTCATCCAGGGTTTCCTGTACTCTCCCTGTTCTCAAAACACTGAAACCATCAAATTCCCAAATGCCAGTTAATCATTACATTGATTAACATATCCATTAGCTATATATCGATATCATAGTCAATATCATCAAATCATTAAACAATGATTACAGATATTCCATATATCTCACTTTTGGTTCTATAGTTCTATTCCATTGCTCGCTCTACAATAGCGGCATTTCATTCCCACGCATGCTCAACAGCAGTGGAGTCATAACCGATGTTCGCTCAAAGGCGACAGCATCCTAATTATTGCTCGCTCAAAAGCAGCACCATATGATTCTCAATGCATATATAACCATTGTACCATTTACAATAAACCATACATTTCATATACATTTATTGCTAATACTATACATCATGCATTCCCATACACATTCATTGCAATACAGTGTACCAAGCACTCAATAATTGTAATTATATAAAAGGGTTATGCTCGTACGTCATACGTACCTTATCATTCTGTAGTTCGAGTCCAACCTTGCCTGAGTCCCACGATCCGATGAGTTAAGTGCTAACACACAAATAACTCCCAATTAAACATAGGCAAGCAATTACGTGCACACGCACGTTCACAACTTCCAAACCTATCTTCCATCCATGACGATTACCAAAATAAAAGCCCCCCCGGCTAAGCATGCATAATACCCAAAATATTCCATTTTATATGTTCAAAAGATAGCCAAAAACCCAAACGAGAATTCCGTTTAATTAACTTTGACTCCAACCAATCCATTTTTAAAAGTATAACATTCTCATTGGAATGTAGACATTGCCCCGGAAACGGGCCACTTAAATCTCGATTTCAAAATCTTGACAATTTTCCAAATTTCAAAAAAAATAAACCTTGCGGGCGGCGATCGATCGCTCATTTAGCGCGATCGATCGCCCCTGACCAGTGGGCAAAATCGCCTACACGCGATCGATCGCCACCCCTCGCGATCGATCGCCTAGACCACGCGATCGATCGCCTGCACTGTTCATCGTCACCAAAATTAGCAGCTGCACGTCGCGATCGATCGCCCCTCCTCGGCGATCGATCGCCACCTGCGATTATCCAAAAAACTCGAGCTTCCATGGGGTTTTTCACACCAAAACTCAAAAACAACACCCCATACACCTTCAACACCTCAAATACACCATTTATAACCAATAAAAACTCCAAAAACTCAACATAGGATTCTAACCAAAAATCCTCAAAACCCATAACTAACCAAAACCTCAACCAAAAACTACCATACCCCTACCAAAACGACGATAATGGTGAGGGGAAGATGAATACCTGATTATCTTCCGAGCCAAGCTACCATCGATTTTGCTTCCAAGAGCAAAAGAGGGGAAATGGTGGGGGAAGGGTTTGAGCGTGGAGAGAGAGGGGGAGAGAGAAGGGTTCCGTGCCAAATGACGGAATACCGAGTCCACTTGGTATATATAGTACCAAAACTCGAAAATACCAATCCCTTCACAAATACATCATGATTCATTAAAAATCATCTGTTTTCAAAATTCATCTCTCTAACCTCAATGCCCATTACCAGCCCCAGTACAAAGTACTCCGGACCCCAAATCCCACCAAAGACCAAATTCCAAGGTTATCACCATGATGAGAATACAATCTCATCCCTTGGATCCAACGACTCCAAACATCGGATTTAAAATCCCCGAGATTCTCGAAACCACAATTAATTCATAACTGCCACAATAAAAATCCATTAAGGATTATTACCACACCGGGATTAACAGCATTAATCCCCGGGTATCACAATTATCCCCCCTAATAAAATTTCGTCCTCGAAATTTGCACGGCGTACCCCACGTAACGTCGAGAACACGCAATCCAGCGGATCCACGATGTCGAATCATGAACATATCACAAACGACACACCAACCGCGAGGATACCGACCTCGCACCAAACCTAGAATGGAGTAACCTCTCCACCTGACACAAAACCACGAAATACATCAGCATTCCCCGATGCTAACCATCTCAAAGGCAGTCAACCAAACATAACTGCAACCAAACAAATCATTCATGATTCTAAAATAGATATCGCCACAATGATCCCTCCAAGACCTAGTCACCGATGTTAAACATATATCGTTACCAAAGTGACCATTAGTACACCATAGTGTACCTACATCCGGTTCCCAATTTCCAATCCATCTCCAGTAGAGGAGTAGTTGCACCACTTGCAACGGGGATCGGACAACTCACGGTCACCAGTAGACACAAAACACATCTCCAAAGATGTCTACATCCGTGTGTTCTAAGAAATCATATCTCGGTCCCAAACACACCATCGAGACTCCACGAGGTCTCAAGTTCTCGAAAGGACATGCAAGGACAATCAATTGTATTCCCGCCATACGTGTCAACCATGACACTGAACAAATCCGAATCCTGGCCATCCCTCGTTTATCATGGGATACAACAATACGGAAAAAGGGGAGGCTATCGAATCAACCAGAAATGAATACCAAGACCCTAAGGCACTACAATTCTTCCTCGGAGGAAGTCAATCAAACCTCACGATCATTCTTCAGAATAAGTCGTGTCATCGAGATTACCAATCTCAAGGTGGTACAATCTCTCATCGGAGATTCAACATCCAAGCACACTAACCCGATACACAACAGGTACCGAAACATGGGCATTCGTACACACATACATGCCCAAGTACCTACACAACATGCATACCCAATGCAATAGGCTTGGGTATCTCCAATCGTACCCGAAGTCCCAAATCAACTGTCAATCCCTAGCTATTCTCACCTCGCAGAGAATAATGATTGACAGATAAACGGTCAATGGCGTGATTCCAACATCACGCAAACCGACTCATTGAATCTCCCAAATATTCCCAATCGGTAGGTAAATACTACCTTCTTCACAAGGAAATGTCATAAACTCATGACCCTCCAACCTCGAACCACCGTTCGGAAACCTGGATATATTTATCAAAACAAATCACGGAATCAAAAATACGCAACTGGTTCAGAATAGTGCATCAAAGCCACTATTACCAACTCAAAACCCGTATACGTCATATATACTCATCCTACAGATGCTCCGTACTAATACCATAGTACTACACAATCTCGAGCATTACTCCGGAGACGTCTCCTCGAACGTCTCACCGGAAATACAAAGCCATCACCTAGTCCAACACTAGTAGGGCTTACCCCGGTTGATTCACAATCAACTCTCAACCAAAACCAGCTGTCTCTATGACAGTACAATCCAAATCTCCCTAAGAGCTAACATCAATAGTAGTGTTACCCCACTAGCTATATCCCACAAATCCAATTGTGACTCCCGTTGCATTCCATATGCAAGATGCTCAATCCGAGCCAAAAATGACTTGTCAACAGTCACGTTGGTACCCCCAACAGAATTGAGCTATCCAAGCACAAGCCCCTCAAAACGATAAACGTAAAAACGTTCCCGTGAGGTATTCCCTACCTCAAACATCATGCCACATAGACCGTGAGGTATTCCCTACCTCAAACATCATGCCACATAAAGACTACAAGAGTCTACTATAAGTCCTCATCGTATCATCATACGATTCACTGAACTCGGTCTCAACGTGCAGTATAATTGCCATAACAAGCACACTATAACACTGCTACAATACCTGGCTAGCAAAACACTGCCTCCATAGGCTTATACCAAGCCCACCAACGTATCGTTCGTTCCATCCCGGTACGCCATACCGTAACATCCATTTAGAGTAGTGGGTCATCACCCAATATTTCTCTAATACCAATGTACAAAGGACATCTCGGTGTCCTTGTTCAACCACTTGGCAATCCTAATTCCGTAGGATTTATTCCACACCCTCAGGGGTGGTGTGATCATGTCCACCACATGTCACAACGGCGTGAGCAAGTAGTTTCCTCAACAACTACTCTTGTTACCAGTCACTTGGCCATATCCATACCAACGAGTATGCCCAAAGGTACCACTACTCGTAAAATAGTTACCTCAATTATGTGCTGCGGTACACTTCCCGTACGGCGCACCCAATGATTCATCGAGCGACCTGCTCGGCATAATGGTCTCGTCAACCAGTGGCCCAGACACTACCATGTGCTCGCCATCGGCACTCAAATCATACGACTAAATACATATACATAAACGTATTAATCATCGAAATGACGCTACACGTCTACATAGACATCCACTATGTCGTCGTCATCCCGTGACGGTACCTGTCAACATATGACATTCTGTTAGGATCGATTTCGGGGGTGAGTTGCCATTCCACACCCGAGTTCAACCAACTTGAGCTTCAATAGCTCGTGTTCTTGAAATAATTGCACCGAGAGATTATATCGAGTTCGGTTACAAAACCGAGCGGAAGACACTCGACATAACCCGCTCTAAAACCGATTAAACATTTGAAAGGAATTTTAAAGATATGCAAGAAAGTATGTAAAAACAGTAAAGTAAATAAATGCAGTAAAGTAAAAACACAAGCATTTGTTTCTGGAAGTTCGAAGCACAACGCTTCTACATCTCCCCTTCTTCCATCTCATGGAAGGATACACCAGAAGACTTTGATTTATACAACTCTTTGTACAAACCCGATCCAGTTGGGCATTCCCCATCCAACTAGAACTCCTAGCAACTCAACTATGTATGTTCTTTAATGTCTCACATACAAAGACCTCTCAATCGGTTGTGATGAATCATCAACCGTTACAATGGTATTCACTCTTCTATTTTAGCTCACAAATACAATGAATAGAGTGAATACAAAGGCACAAATGATTCCATAATGAATCTGATACAGCAAGGTAAGAGGTGCCAAAGGTTTGAGGAGTGCTCTTCATTTAGCAGCTTTTGTCTTTGAAGTTCCCCAATTGAATCCCAAGTGGGTTTGCTTTGGAAGGCTTGGATTGATCTTCAATCAGCTGTTATTAGGCTTCCAAATCATGTATATATAGCCCCAAGTAATGATATATACGTTAGATACAAGAATATAACCGTTGGGACAGTTTTGGTAAGCTTTCAAACATTGCAACGGTCATATTCTGCTTCTGGGCTATTTTTGGAAGTCTGCTGGTCTGTTCAGCCAGTTGGTCTGGTCAGCTGGACTGGTCATCCAGTTGGTCTGGTCAGCTGGACTGGTCATCCAGTTTGTCTGGTCAGCTGGACTGGTCATCCAGTTGGTCTGGTCAGCTGGACTGGTCATCCAGTTGGTCTGGTCAGCTGGACTGGTCATCCAGTTGGTCTGGTCAGCTGGACTGGTCATCCAGTTTGTCTGGTCAGCTGGATCTGGTCATCCAGTTGGTCTGGTCAGCTGGTCTTGTCATCCAGTTGGTCTGGTCAGCTGGTCTTGTCATCCAGTTGGTCTGGTCAGCTGGACTGGTCCTTCAGCTGGTACTCCAACTGGTCCTTCAGCTGGTACTCCAGCTGGTCTAGTCAACTGATACTCCAACTGGTCCTTCAGCTGGTACTCCAGCTGGTCCCTTCAGCTGGTACTCCAACTGGTATGAGGTCTGCTGGTACCAGTTGGTCTGAGGTCTGCTGGTACCCTGCTGCCCAACATCTGCTGTTCTGTTCTCTTGGTTATATCTCTTGATTCGTTGATTTCTGGGCAAAGTGATCTTCATGAAAGTTGTAGCCCTTTCTCTTAGCTTTCCACGGAATCAAGAATCGCTCGATTTCGAGTTCGTATGAGAGAGTTATACTCGAAATACGAGGCGATGGTCCTGCTGTATGTTTGCTGGATGCAGCAGCACATGGTATGACTTGCAGAAGCTTTTTGGCCATCTTAACGTCCGGTTCAGTCTTTCACTTCCAAAGATGACTTGTAGATCTTTGTCTTAGCTTTCCAACCCATACTGAATCGTTCCGTTCCGATAAGAGAGCTATGAGATATGATCAATTTAGTCAGCAGCGCTCGGGCTCTACTGGATGCTGAATTCTCATTTCAGCAAGCAAACTCAAGGTCATTTCTTAGAAGATCATCAAGCTGTAAAATATCATCTATGAACTGCACACTTGATGAAATATGTTAGCAACACAATAACAAGTTTTGTTAACATCAAAACTAAGATTATTCGGTTTTCCAAAACCCAACAATCTCCCCCTTTTTGATGATCACAAAACTTGAATAAAAATATGAACATTAAAGCACAATGTTGCATAACAAGAAAAAGTCATATTTTTTAAACAACATATTTCTCCCCCTTTTTGTGTGAATCAAAAAGGAAGACAAATAAAATTTACTCCCCCTCAAGGATTGAGATTAAACTCTCCCCCTTAATTTTAAAATGTTTGAAAATTTGAGCAAGTGAGGGGCAAATGGGGTAGGCTAAAACAAATTTAAAAAAATGCAATGCACATTAATTTTTGAACACAAATAACCTCTTTTGATGATGCATGTAGCATACTTGGCAACAAATTTGAATTTCTTGACAAAACTCAACAATGTCCATTTCATCTTTCAGCGGTGGCAGCACATGAGTCAACTTTGCAGAATAAACTGCTGTTCCTCATGAATAATTAGGCAGCAAGACCTATACCGTTGTGATCCTCTACGAGTCTAGTTTGCAACGCAAAAAACGGTTTGTCATTTGGACATCCGAGCAAGAAGTTATGCCAAATTTCCCAAAGTCGCTGCAAGCTGCCAGAAAACTAAAATGCTTCGAAAATTGTTAGATAAAATCTCAAAATAAAAATTTTGAACTAAAAAAAACGAGTTAAGAACAGATTGAACGAAAATTAAACCTTTAAAATAGATTTTAAAATTATTTTCGTGCAAAATGAATGCAATGAAATTGATTTTTATGCTAAAAATTTTCATACACCAAATTTTGAAAAAAATGCCATGAAAATAATTTCATGCTCATGAGAAATTTTTCTTAAAAGATTTCCGTCTAAAATCGGTTAAAATGCTTTCCAAGAACAACCAGGCTCTGATGCCACTTGTTAGGATCGATTTCGGGGGTGAGTTGCCATTCCACACCCGAGTTCAACCAACTTGAGCTTCAATAGCTCGTGTTCTTGAAATAATTGCACCGAGAGATTATATCGAGTTCGGTTACAAAACCGAGCGGAAGACACTCGACATAACCCGCTCTAAAACCGATTAAACATTTGAAAGGAATTTTAAAGATATGCAAGAAAGTATGTAAAAACAGTAAAGTAAATAAATGCAGTAAAGTAAAAACACAAGCATTTGTTTCTGGAAGTTCGAAGCACAACGCTTCTACATCTCCCCTTCTTCCATCTCATGGAAGGATACACCAGAAGACTTTGATTTATACAACTCTTTGTACAAACCCGATCCAGTTGGGCATTCCCCATCCAACTAGAACTCCTAGCAACTCAACCATGTATGTTCTTTAATGTCTCACATACAAAGACCTCTCAATCGGTTGTGATGAATCATCAACCGTTACAATGGTATTCACTCTTCTATTTTAGCTCACAAATACAATGAATAGAGTGAATACAAAGGCACAAATGATTCCATAATGAATCTGATACAGCAAGGTAAGAGGTGCCAAAGGTTTGAGGAGTGCTCTTCATTTAGCAGCTTTTGTCTTTGAAGTTCCCCAATTGAATCCCAAGTGGGTTTGCTTTGGAAGGCTTGGATTGATCTTCAATCAGCTGTTATTAGGCTTCCAAATCATGTATATATAGCCCCAAGTAATGATATATACGTTAGATACAAGAATATAACCGTTGGGACAGTTTTGGTAAGCTTTCAAACATTGCAACGGTCATATTCTGCTTCTGGGCTATTTTTGGAAGTCTGCTGGTCTGTTCAGCCAGTTGGTCTGGTCAGCTGGTCTGGTCATCCAGTTGGTCTGGTCAGCTGGACTGGTCATCCAGTTGGTCTGGTCAGCTGGACTGGTCATCCAGTTTGTCTGGTCAGCTGGACTGGTCATCAAGTTGGTCTGGTCAGCTGGACTGGTCATCCAGTTGGTCTGGTCAGCTGGACTGGTCATCCAGTTTGTCTGGTCAGCTGGTCTTGTCATCCAGTTGGTCTGGTCAGCTGGTCTTGTCATCCAGTTGGTCTGGTCAGCTGGACTGGTCCTTCAGCTGGTACTCCAACTGGTCCTTCAGCTGGTACTCCAGCTGGTCTGGTCAACTGGTACTCCAACTGGTCCTTCAGCTGGTACTCCAGCTGGTCCCTTCAGCTGGTACTCCAACTGGTATGAGGTCTGCTGGTACCAGTTGGTCTGAGGTCTGCTGGTACCCTGCTGCCCAACATCTGCTGTTCTGTTCTCTTGGTTATATCTCTTGATTCGTTGATTTCTGGGCAAAGTGATCTTCATGAAAGTTGTATCCCTTTCTCTTATCTTTCCACGGAATCAAGAATCGCTCGATTTCGAGTTCGTATGAGAGAGTTATACTCGAAATACAGGGCGATGGTCCTGCTGTATGTTTGCTGGATGCAGCAGCACATGGTATGACTTGCAGAAGCTTTTTGGCCATCTTAACGTCCGGTTCAGTCTTTCACTTCCAAAGATGATTTGTAGATCTTTGTCTTAGCTTTCCAACCCATACTGAATCGTTCCGTTCCGATAAGAGAGCTATGAGATATGATCAATTTAGTCAGCAGCGCTCGGGCTCTACTGGATGCTGAATTCTCATTTCAGCAAGCAAACTCAAGGTCATTTCTTAGAAGATCATCAAGCTGTAAAATATCATCTATGAACTGCACACTTGATGAAATATGTTAGCAACACAATAACAAGTTTTGTTAACATCAAAACTAAGATTATTCGGTTTTCCAAAACCCAACACATTCAAAATAACATCGTCAACTCGTGACGGTATATGTCAAAACACGACATCCATAGCCTCATCGTCAAAGACATGACGGTATATGTACATCAAAGCATATCATCACAACAATGCTAATAAAACAGTAATATGCCATACCTCATCGCTAATAATAGCGGCATACATGTCTCCGTCGTCCAACAGTGGCACGCAATCAGCATCCATCGCTCGTAGGTGGAGTAATCCAGTGATACGCACATAGCGGTATAACCCATCGCTATAGAATCCACGGCATGATCTCTCGCCATAGAGTCAGCGGCATAAAACATCGCTATAAATATCCGGCGGTATGAACCATCGTCAAAGAGGTAGCGGAATGACCCATCGCTATATGATACCCGACGGTATGAACCATCGCCAATGGATGTAGCGGAATGTACAATCGCTATATAATACCCGGTGGCATGAACCATCGCCAATAGAATAGCGGAATGAACCATCGCTATATAATACCCGACAGCATGAACCATCGCCAATAGAATAGCGGAATGAACCATCGCTATATAATACCCGGCGGCATGAACCATCGCCAATAGAATAGCGGATCCTTAGTCTTGTTACGGTAGTGTATTTTAATGCACCTCACTTGTCATGACTGCGGCACTAATACCCCTCGCTTTGACATATCAGCGGCATCGAATAACCTCGCCCAAATGCGACATGCGGCAATACCCTCGCTTCAACATTTGGCGGCAAATATTCTTTCCTCGCTACGATATGACAGCGGCAAGTATTCTATCATCGCATCAAGTGACAGCAGCAAAGCATTTAAAATCATCATCCATAACGACGACTCATGGGATATTCACCAAGTATTCCCTCTATACCTGCAATACAATGCATATACCATATTCCAATATACATCACCATGAGTGTATTTTAATGCACCTCGCTTGTCATGACAGCGGCAAGTGTTCTATCATCGCTTCAAGTGACAGGCGCAAAGCATTAAAAAACTCCAATATATACAACTACAATGAGTGTATTTTAATGCACCTCGCTTGTCATGACAGCGGCAAGTGTTCTATCATCGCTTCAAGTGACAGCGGCAAAGCATTAAAATCACCACTCTGATATATACATGCAACCACAATGCATAATCCTTGATGTATATAAAATGCAGGTTACCATTTCATGTCTTTCAACCCTGGCCATAGCCTTTCGTGTCATAGCGTCCCTACAGGAACAATCCCAAACCATGAGCATATGATAATCCATATTCACCACAATATGATTATAATGAGTAAATGCATAAACTATCAGTACAAGGTACTTCATGTATCCCAATGCATTTCAAAATGCTCCCTTTGGTTGTCCCTGTGCCACAACTCACAATCATAATCAACTGGTTATATTATGATTCCATAGATGTCATGACATATAATTTTTCCACTATGATTACATATCATAAATGCACATAAGCAAAATAGTTGTGTCACACAACACTAACTACTATCATGCATAAATATGTGCTACCCATTCCTATCAACATGTTCCAGGCCCTCAACAACCCCGAAGAGCAAACCACTGCTCTGATACCACTAATATAAGGACCTCCGTGCCCTTAATTCGTTATTAATGTATTAATCCATGCCATTAGTGCATACAATCATACATGTGGGGGAGAAATCACTTATCATCATAGCCATTCATGCCTCATATAAAAATTCTTTACATTATTCCATATAATGTCTAGTTTTCCCAACCAAGTTCACATGCATGTCATGCACCAATATAATACACTAACATGTTCTCAGTTCATTTAGCAATTCAATAGATAATTGCATACCACTCACAAATGAAGAGAGAAAGGCCCTTGCATTTTTATACATACCATGTACACATAATAGTGCTCACTTGCGAGCATCGAATAAGTATATGTGTATCAAATGTATAAACGTCGTGCTCAATACCGTCACTGGTACTTCGATCCCTGGAATCACCTCCATTCCATAGCTCGAGCTCAACTTCAAAGCCATCGATGTACCTAATTACCTGCCCCAACAGAGACAGCCCCCACACGGGGTGAGCATACCAATATCCCAAATCCAATAATCACAATAATACAATTCATAATTTATAACAATGTAAATGCTATGAAATACAAAATATACCCCCTGGATGGTATCATCCTCATCCGTGGTTTCCTGTACTGTCCCTGTTCTCAAAACTCTAAAACCATCAAATTCCCAAATGCCAGTTAATCATTACATTGATTAACATATCCATTAGCTATATACCGATATCATAGTCAATAGCATCAAATCATTAAACAATGGTTACAGATATTCCATATATCTCACTTTTGGTTCCATAGTTCTATTCCATTGCTCGCTCTACAATAGCGGCATTTCATTCCCATGCATGCTCAACAGCAGTGGCGTCATAACCGATGTTCGCTCAATGGCGACGACATCCTAATTATTGCTCGCTCAAAAGCGGCACCATATGATTCTCAATGCATATATAGCCATTGTACCATTTACCATAAACCATGCATTTTCATATACATTTATTGCTAATACCATACATCATGCATTCCCATACACATTCATTGCAATACAGTGTACCAAGCACTCAATAATTGCAATTATATAAAAGGGCTATGCTCGTACGTCATACGTACCTTATCATTCAGTAGTTCGAGTCCAACCTTGCCTGAGTCCCACGACCCGATGAGTTAAGTTTTAACACACGAATAACTCCAAATTAAACATAGGCATGCAATCACGTGCACAAGGACGTTCACAACTTCCAAACCTATCTTCCATCCATGACGATTACCAAAATAAAAGCCCCCCCCCCCCCCCCCCCGGCTAAGCATGCATAATACCCAAAATATTCCATTTTATATGTTCTAAAGATAGCCAAAAACCCAACCGAGAATTCCGTTTAATTAACTTTGGCTCCAACCAATCCATTTTTAAAAGTATAACATTCTCATTGGAATGTAGACATTGCCCCGGAAATGGGCCACTTAAATCTCGATTTCAAAATCCTGACAATTTTCAAAATTTCAAAAAAATAAACCTTGCGGGCGGCGATCGATCGCCTCATTTAGCGCGATCGATCGCCCCTGACAAGTGGGAAAAATCGCCTACACGCGATCGATCGCCACCCCTCGCGATAGATAGCCAACATGCTCGCGATCGATCGCCTAGACCACGCGATCGATCGTCTGCACTGTTCATCGTCACCAAAATTAACAGCTGCACGTCGCGTTCGATCGCCCCTCCTCGACGATCGATCGCCACCAGCGATTATCCGAAAAACTCGAGCTTCCATGGGGTTTTTCACACCCAAACTCAAAACCCAACCAAAACCTCAAGCAAAAACTACCATACCACTACCAAAACGAAGATAATGGTGAGGGGAAGATGAATACCTGATTATCTTCAAGAAATCGGCCTCCGAGCCAAGCTACCATCGATTTTGCTTCCAAAAGCAAAAGCGGGTAAATGGTGGGGGAAGGGTTTGAGCGTGGAGAGAGAGGGGGGGAGAGAGAAGGGTTCAGTGCCAAATGACGGAATACCGAGTCCACTTGGTATATATAGTACCAAACCTCGAAAATACCAATCCTTCACAAATACATCATGATTCATTAAAAATCATCTGTTTTCAAATTTCATCTATCTAACCTCAATGCCCATTATCAGCCCTAGTACAAAGTACTCCGGACCCCAAATCCCATCAAAGACCAAATTTCAAGGTTATCACCATGATGAGAATACAATCTCATCCATTGGATCCAACGACTCCAAACATCGGATTTAAAATCCCCGAGAGTCTCGAAACCGCAATTAATTCATAATTGCCACAATAAAAATCCATTAAGGATTATTACCACACCGGGATTAACGCCATTAATCCCCGGGTATCACATGCACCAAGACCGAGCATGGAGGAGCTGTTGACCAAGTTCATATCGTCGACTGAGACTAGGATGCAAAATCAAAATGCATCGATCAAGAACTTGGAAGTACAAATGTGGCACTAGCGAGCATACTTCACAGACGGACTCATGGGACACTGCCTAGCAATACTAAAAAGATTCCGAGGGAGCAAGCTAATGCAATAACCCTTAGGAATGGAAAAGAGCTTGGTATTTAGGAAGCAAGTGAGAAGGTTGAAGTCAAGCAAGAGATGAAGGATCAAACACGCGACAAAGGTAAGTCTACTGATATCATTACTCCCATCACACCAAGTGAAAACGTGC
Source organism: Haberlea rhodopensis (assembly GCA_907163345.1). Classification (NCBI taxonomy): domain Eukaryota; kingdom Viridiplantae; phylum Streptophyta; class Magnoliopsida; order Lamiales; family Gesneriaceae; genus Haberlea; species Haberlea rhodopensis. The sequence goes on from CAJQUN010000077.1 coordinate 997,510, forward strand.
ACATTCCTCTCCCGTTTCCCACCGCAGTAAATAGAGCAAAAGTTGATGGAAACTTTGTTAAATTTATTGATATAATTAAAATTTTGCATATAGACATATCACTTATTGACGCTTTACGGCAAATGCCAAATTATGTTAAATTCTTAAAGGAAATATTACCCATGAAGCAGAAATTGGGAGAGCATGATATGGTTTGTCTAACTGAGGAATGTTCAGCTATAGTTCAAAGGAAATCGACCCTAAGTTAAAAGATCAAGGGAGTTTTTCTATACCTTGCATTATTGAGTCTATTTTTTTTACTAAATTTAATGTGATTTGAGTGCAACTGTTAATTTAATGCCTGTCTGTTTTTAGGCGACTTGGACTAGAAGAGCCAACGCATATGAATGTTGTGTTGCAACTGGCGGATAAGTCTATCACATTCCCGGTGGACTTCCTAGTGTTGGACATGGAGGAGGATGTGAGCATGCATTTGATTCTAGGATAACCATTCCTAGCCACTGTAAGGGCACTTATAGATGTTGAAGAAGGGAAGTTGATCTTCTGTATAGGAGATGATCAAATCACTTTTAATATGTTTCAATCTTCAACACACCCACACAACGAACACAATTGTTTTAAAGTTAATGTTGTTGATGCTTTGCATATTGATATGGTGCAATGACGTTGCAAGGGTGACTTGAAAACCGAGCTTGGGAATGAAGACCATGGCAAGGTGACGCCAAAGGAAAGCCAAAAGTGAAAGGATGCACAAGGGAGAAAATTCAATGAGGGAGAAACAGTTCTACTTCATAAGCCCATACCACGATTTTTTTCTGGCAAGTGGAAAGTAAGTTGGTGTGGAACATACATAATCTCCAAGGTATACCCTTTTGGCGCCATTAAGGTACGTGATTCTGTTGGAAATACATTAACTATTAATGGACAGAGGTTGAAGCACCTCCACGTGGATGATGTCAATCCATGCAACTCGGTCAATTAAGGTGATTGGGTAAGAAGTCTAGCTTGAGACTCTAATCCAAGAACTATTTCCTCCTCTTTATCTTCGTTTTGTTTGAATTCTCATAGTTAATTTTAAATTTTAATTAGTATAGTCTTGACTCCAATCTTGAAAAAAAATTCATAGGTAAGTGTGTGCAACATGGATGGAATATATATAAAAACAAAGGAAAATAAAGGATATTTTCAGCTTCCCGGTCGATCGTTAGACATTTACCGATCATTCAATATTTCCCAAGAATTTCGTGTTTAACCTACGGCATTTACAGATCTATCGGTTGCTCACAGATTTTGTTTTTAAAAACATGAACACACGCATATCAATGGGAAATAACCCCAAAATCACCCCTTTTGCCAAAATCCATCAAAATCCACTACAATCTTCTTATATTCACTACTATATCTTGCTAATCAAGTTATTAACTCCATTTTTTTTCAAGATTTGCAGATTAAGGGTTGGAAATGGACACTCCACCGCAAGGTTGAAGAAGTTCAAGCCAATGACTCCATATGTATCACCCCGCTTACGTTAAACAAATTATACTCCAATAGTACGAGGATTTAATTTTTTTTTACAATTATCTCAATGTGGTTTGGACCAAGTTACACAACAAATAATTAAATCCTAAAACAAAAAGACTCACGACTAACTTTAATCATAAAGCATATATTCGTTGTCGTTGAGCATTGATATTTAGGGATTGTGATATGTTGATCAATCTAGAACTGATGATGTGAGAATCGATGCCATAGAAAAGCGTACATGAGATTATGGTAGATTAGTAAGGTATGTTGTTGTAAACAGGTGTAAAACAAAGTAGGTCTTCGGTAATAAAAGATATCATTGCGCTTTGTGAATCATCCAAGGAGTGTTTCTTTATCATTATGACTTTAAATTATGCAAGTTATATATCATGTTTGGTTATTGCCAGTTTAGTGGTATGCTCACCCCGTGTGGAGGCTGTTTCTATGGAAACGAGTGCCAGGGTAGTTGTCAGAGAGCTCAAGGTGTTAGACTTGCTGAGTCTAGACTGATCAACATATCACATTCCCTAAATATCAATGCTCAACGACAACGACAACAACATTAATATCCATCTACTCGACTCATATATATATATATATATATATATATATATATATATACCAAACTCATAGCCATAAACACCCCTATCAACGAGCCCCACGGTTCAATATATATCAATTCAACATAATAAACGGAACATATAATATTTCCATCGCTTCGATATGACAGCGACATGTATCATCTATTCGATATAACGACATATATTATATTCCATGATTCGTCATAACAATGGCACATTATTGCACAATTCCATATATTACTTTAGCAGTTGTACTATAGCGATTCAATCTCATAATCTCATCGCTTCGACGTGACAACGACATGTATCATCGCTTTGACACGACAACAACATTATCATCACTTCGACATGTCGGTGGAATTATCATCGCTTCGACAGGACATCGGCATTATCATCACTTCGATAGGATAGCGGCATTAACATAAACTCAAGTAGTGGCTCTCGTGTATGTAGCACTTTGCTCCACAGCCTCAAGAGGTGACTCTCATGTACGTTGTACTTTGCCCCTTAGGCTCAAGAGGTGACCCTTGTACACGTAGCACATTGTCCATTGGACTCAAGAGGTGACTCACATCACACTTAGCACTTAGCTCCGCATAACACTTATTCTTCAGTTATCAAAACTCATGACTTCGATATGACGACAACATTAATCAATACCATCACACACACACACACACATACACACACACACACACATATATATATATATATATATATATGTGCGTGTGATATCCCCGAAATAATTATATGCAATTTGGGCATTAATTATGTTTTTGTGATTATTATGGTGTTAATTAATTTAGTGTTGGAATTAATTATCTTGGTGAAATGCTTAGTCACATGGTATGCGTGACCCGGTGGTGCATTTTAGGGTGCATGTTATGCATGTTGGGACTTGGGGGTTATCATGTTTTATTGTGATTATTGATAATTATATGGTCAAGCATGGATTTAATTGGAATTTTGGTGCATTTTGGTAAAATGCTTATAAAATATCATGTTGGGGTATTTTATACATCATGCTAATTTTGGGGTACATATTTTAATCTCAACCCCTTTATACCCCACTAAACCCCCCACTTTACCCATCACTTTACAAATCCCCAATTACTCTCCCAACCCTAACCCTGATCCCCATTTTCGAGTTTGGCAAGGCAAGGAAGGAGAAATCTTTGCAAAAGTTCCATTTGTGTGATTCTTGGTAAGATTTGAGGTCTAGGAAGGGTATAGATCCTTCCTTGTTGTTTTTGTAAGGATTGGTTGTGAATTGAGTTGATATTTGAGTTTTGAAAATGGGTTTGTTTTGGGTTGGTATGATTTTTGGTTTGGTGTAAGATTTTTGGTTGTTTTAAAGTGTATTTTGAAGGTTTATGGTGTTTTTATGTTGTTGGTTGATGGTATGAATGTTGGTATGCTTTGGGAAGAGTTTGAGGTGCATTAATGGTGATTTTTTGAGGCACAGACAGCGGCGATCGATCGCCCAAGAAATGGAGATCGATCGCACGCGGGCAGTACGCGATGGCTGTAACTGGCGATCGATCGCCATGATGAGGCAATCGATCGGTGAGACGAGCGATCGATCGCTTCAAAAATGGCGTCGATCGCCTAACGCCAGAATTTGGCATTCAAGGCTGCTGGGCCTCGCGATCGATCGGGACTCCACAGCGATCGATCGCGAGAAGCCAGAATGGTGAATTTTGATTATTTTTGTTGGATTTTTGGTATTGGACTATTATTGGCTCCTAATATTGGTTTGTGTGAATCTGTAGAACCATCCCAGGTGGCCACACAGCTTAGGAGATAAAGTCCACGACACAAAACATTTTGTGACTAAGGTACGTAGTGAGACGTACGGGCATCGGACGGTAAAACCTATTTATTACGCTTTGAATTGGTTATGCATTATGGTTGCATACATGGTCTTAGTTATGCATTATGGTTCCATACATGGTTTGGATATGCATTATGGTTGCATGTGTATATTGGATGCATTGGTGCATGTGATTGTGAGTCGAGATTATATTCCAATGATGAAGAATACTTGCCGCCTTCATGTCGAAGCGATGATAGAATACTTGCCGCTGTCATATTATAGCGATGAAGAATATTTGCCACAAATATGCCGAAGCGAAGGATCATGCCGCTGTCATATTACTATTGCGAGAGATATTATGCCGCTAATCTGTCGAAGCGAGGGGTATTAATGCCGCTGTCATGTAAACGCGAGGGGTATTATGCCACTGATATAATAAGACTGAAAATGGACATTGGTATACATGGAATGGATGCATGTCATGACATACATTATTGGTATTATAATCCATTGATTATGATTGTGGTACAGGGACAACCAAAGGGAGCTTATAAATGTGTTAAATACAGGAAGTGAATTGTATTTACGGTTTATGCATTTGAATTACAATCATATTATTGTGAATATGGTTTATATACATGCTCATGGTTTTGGGGTTGTTCTTGTAGGTACTTTTGGGTGGACGGGCTAAGGCGGGTTGATGCGGTGAGCTAGTGAGGAGTGCTTTTGGCATAGCAGGCTTAATTCTTTTGTATAGTCTCTACTCTAGGAGTAGTGTAAAGCTATAGGATTAACATTCATTTGGTTGGGAATGTAATTAATCCCTTTTGGAAATTTTATTTTGGCCTGTAATCTTAACAGCTCAAGGCATCAACACGAACTTTATACTGTTTAGATGCATGTTAGCCCTATTTACGCCTTTAATCCGCACTTAAGGAACTAGGGTCCTTACATTAGTGGTATGAGAGCAGTGGTTAGAGAACCCGGGAACGAGTGAAGGGTAGCCTTAGCATGGTTGGCTAAGTGTTTATTTTTGGGCATGTTTATGAATGTGGCGCATATTTGTGTATACAATTGTTATACTAACATGCTTATTGTCATTCATATTACCTAAAGGTGTAGCATATATGTTGTTTGGAATTGTTGTTAACCCTTGTGTTACAGCATGGCGGCTATGAACTTGGGGAACCTCAATGAAGAGGTAGGGGATGTTAGAAGCGTGAATGCTAGCATTGGTCAGACGAATCCTTTACCTCCACCTGCTGTGGGCATGGAGCCGGTTGCTCAGTTGTTTTTGCCAAGGGAGCTTAGTCTGACTCAGTTTCTGACTTTCCACCCGCCCATGTTTGAGGGGACAGAGACAGGGGAAGAGGCCGAAGAGTGGCTAGAGAGACTGGAACAGATATTTGTGTCCGTGCCTTGTGCTAGGACGGCTTGGTTAAGCCTAGCGGAGTTTCAACTAGCGAAAAAGTCTTCCATGTGGTGGAAGACGACTGTGATGGAGTTGAGGGCCCAAGGTATCATGAATGACTGGACCTTATTTAGAACCCGGTTTCTAAACCGGTACTTCTCTTCTGCGGCTAGGCAAACTAAGGAGGATGAATTCACGAACCTGAAACAAGGGAGCATGACAGTCTCAGACTATGCCATGCACTACTCATCACTATTGAGGTATGTTCCTCACATCGCTACGAACGGACATGCCAAGATGAGGCACTTTCTGATGGGCTGCGGCCAGAACTATTTGATCGGGTTATATCCAATAACCCCACATCTTTTGATGATGCGCTTGTTAGAGCGGAGTTAGCAGAGATAGGGGTGAGTGCTTATCCTGAAGCCGTACCCCCACCAGTTCCATCACAAAGATCTACATCTGAGAATCTGAGGCCCCGAGGAGGATCTTTTAAGTCACGGGGGACTCCTTCTTTTTCCCGGTTTAGCGGAAAGCGGCCGGATAACAGGAAGCAAGGAGACCGGAGGGGTGGTGCATCTACTTTTGGGGGACCAACTCAAGCTAGTAGAGTTGAAGAAGTTAAGTGCCACTTTTGCGGAGGGCCGCATTTGATTCGTGATTGTTCTGCGTGCTATATATGTGGCAAGCCGGGCCACATTGCTCGACGTTGTCACAATCTGGAAGGGCAGACGGATCTTAGGGAAGGTCGAGGGAGGTTTTCTAGTGGGACAGTGCAGCAGCGGCAACCGATGGTGCCTCGACATATGGGAGGACAGGCGATGGGCCACCTCAGGGACAGGTCTATGCACTGACTAGGGAGCAGGCCGATGCAGCTCCAGAGGAGGTGATAGCTGGTACGTGCCTTTTATTTACATATTCCGCCTTTATTTTGATAGACACAGGCGCTTCGCACTCCTTTGTGTCTGCGGACTTTGTGGAGAGACATCATATGTGCACGTCTCCGTTACCCACGTCTCTATTGGTCTCGACACCCACTGGAAGGAATGTTGTTGCTGATCAATTTTTTATGGACTGCCTCATTTTTTTTGAGGGCAACGAGATAAAAGCAGATTTGATCGTATTGGGTATGTCAGACTTTGATTGCATTGTGGGCATCAACATATTGAACCGGTATCAGGCAGTGGTGGATTGTCGGCAGAGGACAGTTCGGTTCAGATCCGATATGGGGATTCAGTGGACTTTCTATGGGAACGATTCTCGTGCGAAGATTCCGTTGATTTCAGCTATCAAAATGTCCCAATTATTGAAACGTGGACACACGGGCTATCTTATTAATGTCGTGGACACTACGGGAAAGAGTAAAGAGTTACGAGTTAAGAGTTGAGGATGTACCAGTGGTAGCAGAGTTTGCTGATGTGTTCCGGAGGAGATTCCAGGATTCCCACCGGCTAGAGAAGTCGAATTTGGGATTGAGTTATTACCGGGGACATCCGCTATCTCTCGTGCCCCTTACAGGATGGCACCGGCAGAATTAAGGGAGTTGAAGGAGCAACTATAGGAGCTCCTTGACAAAGGATATATACGCCATAGTGTATCGCCTTGGGGCGCATCGGTTCTTTTTGTGAAGAAGAAGGATGGTTCGATGCGTTTGTGCATCGATTACCGGCAACTGAATAAGGCCACGGTAAAGAACAAGTATCCTCTCCCGAGGATCGATGATTTATTTGATCAGTTGCAGGGTACTAAGCTTTATAGCAAGATTGACTTGAGGTCAGGTTACCACCAGATTCGGGTCAGAGAGGAGGATGTTCAGAAGACAGCGTTCCGGACTCGGTATGGGCACTACGAGTTCCTAGTTATGCCGTTCGGTGTGACGAACGCCCCGACTGTCTTTATGAGCTTGATGAATCAGTTCGTCATTGTGTTTATTGACGACATACTCATCTACTCTCGGAGCGAGGAAGAGCACGTGAAACACTTGAGGACAGTGCTCCAGATCCTCAAAGATCACCAGTTGTATGCCAAGCTCAGCAAGTGTGAGTTTTGGTTTAGCAGTGTAGTGTTTCTGGGGCATGTTATATCTAGTAGTGGGATATCAGTGGATCCCAGGAAGTTTGAGGTTGTGATGGAGTGGGCTGCACCCACTTCTGTGCCCGAGATACGGAGTTTTCTTTGTTTGGCTGGTTATTATCGACGCTTCGTCGAGGGATTTTCTAAGATTGCTAAGCCGTTGACGCAGTTGACCCAAAAGGGGGTACCATTCCTTTGGTTAGAGGCTTGCGAGGAAAGCTTCCAAGAGTTGAAGCACCGGTTGACCACGACACCCGTGCTAGTGATTCCTACGGAGAACAAGAGGTTTTTTCCTTTACACTGATGCATCACTGCAGGGCTTGGGTTGTGTATTGATGCAAGATAAGCATGTGGTAGCTTATGCATCAAGGCCGTTGAAGCCGCATGAGGCTAGATACCCAGTCCATGATTTGGAGTTGGCGACTATTATCTTTGCCCTGAAGATTTGGAAGCATTATTTGTATGGTAAATCTTTTACCATATATACGGATCATAAGAGCCTGAAGTTCTTATTTACTCAGGAGAAGTTGAATATGCGTCAGAGGAGATGGATGGATTTACTCAAGGACTATGACTGTGAAATAGAGTACCATCCGGGAAAAGCAAACTTGACAGCAGACGCCTTGAGTCGGAAGGTGAAGAGTACTGCAGAGGACACCATGTATTTGTCAGCTATGATGACTTCTTACATCCATCTGGGCTATGATTTCGATGTGGATGCATCGACGGTATGGGTATCAACTTTATTGGCAGAGCCGGACATTTATGAGAATATCAGGAGAGCCCAGAAGACGGATGATGAGGTTTAGAGATGGTCATTATTGGCACTTCAAGGACAGCCATCAAAGTTCAGAGTGGCTGTGGATGGTTCTTTGAGATTGGGTAGCCGATGGGTGGTTCCGAGTACGCCGGAATTGCGTAGAAGGATCTTGGAGTTAGCTCATAGTAGCCGATTTAGTATCCACCCAGGAGGAAGAAAAATGTATAAGGATCTATGTGATCAATTCTGGTGGAAACGGATGAAGCGTGCTACGATCGCTTTTGTCAAGAGGTGTTTGATCTGTCAGTAGGTTAAGGCAGAGAGGCAGAGGCCTGGTGGCGAGCTAAGGAGCTTAGAGATACCGGAATGGAAGTGGGAGCACATATCTATGGACTTTGTGACCCACTTGCCGAGGACCACTTCGGGTTGTGATGCCATTTGGGTGATCATTGATAGCCGGGTGATCATTGATAGCTTGACGAAGGTAGCTCATTTCATTCCCTACAGTATGATGTACACATACTTGAGGATGGCTCAGCTGTATGTTCGGGATGTAGTGAGACTACACGGGATTTCAGTGTCTATTGTGTTGAGCCTTAAACACATGGTTGCGTTTAATACGTTAAATTATCCCCAGTCAATCTTTGAGTTTTGATGATCAACAAAACTTGTGTTTGTTATACTAATGCATCTACTTAGTGTGCAGATTAAGTGATGAAAAGTGGTTTGGATTGAAGAAAATCAAGTGTGCATATTCTGGCCTGGATCGCCCCAGGCGATGGTGATCATCGCCCCAGGCGATGGGTGCCAGGAGGGGCATCGCCACGCACATCGACAGAGGCGATGGCTAGGCGAGCATGCGAGGAAGATTGCCCCAGGCGATGGTGACCAACGCCTGAGGCGATGGCAGCCACAGGGACTTCGCCCCCGCACATCGACTGAAGCGACGCCGAGGCATGGCGCGGGCATGCGCGTAGGGAGATCGTCCGAGGCGATGGGCTGAACGCCCGAGGCGATGGCACGAACGCCTGAGGCGATCTGGAGTTCGTTTGAGGCGATGCAAAATTTGAAGGAGCTGAGGCTACGGCCTTGATTTTTGCTCTGGATCGCCTGAGGCGATCCAGCGATCGCCTGAGGCGATGCGTGATTTTTGGTGACCGTTGGGGCGCGGCGATGGTGATCGCCTGAGGGGATGTCCAAGGCGATCGAGGAGTGATTTCAGCCTTATGAGTAGCAACGGCTAGTAGGAGCCTTGGAGGCCTTCTACACTATAAATATGGATGCTTTGGAGCATTTTGAAGTTAAGGAACAAGCCTACAACTTATACAAAGTCTTGATCAATTATTGTTTAAAATTATATTACAATCTCCATACATTGTTGTTGTATTGGAGTTTGTGATTCTCTTTTTGTTAGAGCTTGTGTTTCTTCGTGTGAGTACACCGTGAAGGTGTTTGTTGGTTTAATTCATTGTAAAGGTCCTCCAACACCAAAGCAAGTTGGAAAATTGTAAAGTCATCAACTAGTCTAGTTGGTGCAAGTGTGTGGCTATCCTTGGAGCCCTTAAGGCCAAGAAGACTCGTGAAGAGTGTTGGTAGCTCGGGAAGAGCTTTGTATACTCGGGAAGAGTATTGTGCTCGGGAAGAGCTTGTGTACTCGGGAAGAGTAGTGTGCTCGGGAAGAGCGTTGTAACTCGGGAAGAGTTGTTGTGTGGCTAACTTGGAGCCCTCAAGGCCAAGACCAATTGTTCTAGTGGAACCTTGGTTGGAGGTTATCTAACCGGGAAGAGGAGACGTAGGCGATTCATCGCCGAACTTCTATAACAAATATCCTTGTCATTTACCGCATTATTCCTTTACGCATTTATTTACTTATTCGTTTTATTTATCGATTGACTAAAGGCTTCCGCAAAGCGCAAAACTCTTTTATTTTTCAAACTCATTTTAAAAAGCTAAAGTAGCCAAGGAATCTCATTCACCCCCCCTCTTCGATTCCAACAAGTGGTATCAGAGCCATTTGATTTTTGTTTTTAAATCAAATCTTTTTTATGGTTAATCTAGCAAATGAGTTTGCTCAAGGTCAATCGACGAATCGCCCTCCGCTTTTCACGGGTGATAACTACGGTTATTGGAAGAATAGAATTTCTCTATACATCCAATCCGTAGATTATGATCTTTGGAAGATCATAGTGAAAGGTCCACATATTCCTTTAAAGGAAGTTGGGGGAATAAGTACTCCCAAAGAGATGGACGATTTCACTAGAGCGGATATGATTTTAATATCTCAAAATGCTAAAGCTATTAATATTTTGCATTGTGCTTTAGATATAAAGGAGTACAACCGGATCTCGATGTGTTCAACCGCTAAGGAGATATGGGACAAATTACAAATTTGTCATGAAGGAACCAACCAAGTAAAGGAGACAAAGATAGACCTCCTTCAACTCAAATATGAGACATTTGAGATGGATTCCGGAGAAGATGTGGATTCCATGTTTAGGAGGCTCACCCAAATCATCAACGAGCTTGCTCAACTTGGAGAGAAGTATCCTCCAAAGCAAATATGGAGGAGAGCACTAAGGGCCTTACCTAAAGAATGGGATGCAAAGAGGACGGCCATTATCGAGTCCAACAAAGGAGAAAGTGCTTCCTATGATCTTGATGAGCTCCATGGCACATTGGTGACTCATGAGCTTGAAGTTGCCACAAGGAGAGAAGTAAAGGAGGAGGATAGATCCAAGAGAAATGGGATTGCCTTGGTTGGAAGGAAAGACCACTCCGATGATGAAGAAGATGATGATGATGAGGAGATGATCCTATTCACAAAGAAGTTCAAGAAGCTCTTCACTAAACATAGCAAGTCAAAGACCTCAAGTGCAACCAAACAAGAATCCAAAAATGAGGTAACTTGTTATAATTGTAATGATAAAGGTCATTATGCTAACAAATGCCCTAGGAAGAAGAATGAGGACAAAGGGAAGAAGAAGGCGTTTATAGCCACATGGAGTGATAGCGACTCCGATGAAGAAAAAGCCACCAATCTATGTCTAATGGCTCTTGGAGATGAAGGAGATGAAAGTGACAATGAGGTACCTTCATTTGATGAACTTTTAGAGTCTTATAATGATCTTATTGATGCTCTTGGCAAAACCAAGATGAGTAACAAATTACTCAAACTTGAGATTGCTAAGAAAGATGAAGAAAATAATTCATTGAAAAATGAATTAAATTCTTTAAAGATATCATTTTGCAAATTTAGTGAAAGTAGTAAAAAGATGAATGAATTGCTTGGCTTGCAACGTTGTAGTTTTGACAAAGCCGGGTTAGGTTTTTCAAGCAAATCAAAAACTTTTTCTAGCTTGTTGGCCAATGCAAAGCATGATTCTCCTACTTGTAATTATTGTTGCAAAAATGGCCACACTAAAATTAAGTGTAGGTTTGCTAGAATCCAATACCAACCTAATAAGAGGTGGAAATGGATTCCAAAAGTGCCATTGAAAGTTAACCCCCTAGGACCCAAAAATCAAATGGGTACCAAAGTTCCTCCAATTGTAAATTTGTCTTGTAGGGACAAGAATGGAATGAAGGATGAAGGGCCAAGCAACTCAAAGGAGGAGTTTGTATTATTCACAACTATAGAAGAGGCTCGAGGCGTTGGACCTATGACAAGAACGAACTCTTGTCATTGAGGGTAAAATTTATTTTTTACATGTTAAAAGAGCAATTTCAAAATTCATTGGCACAAATTAATTGTGATCAATAAATATTGAAGCTCAATATTCATTGGAGTAAAATGCATAACCCCTTAGCATAATTGTTGAAATGCATGATGTATGCTTATCTTTTTATAGTAAGTAGCTTGATATGCTTTGCATTCAAATTTGAATATGCTATGTGAAATGTGCAAGTATATGATTTGTTATAATACCTTGATATTTTTATTATTTTGTTTTTGGCATGAATGCATGAACATATGCACACATTGCAACTTTTAGAATTAATTGTTGAGTACCTTAAACACATGGTTGTGATTCACCTCTATATAATTTAATCTTGTTTGATGAGGAACATGTGTAATTTGAAGCTATATGTCAACATTTAAATTATGCCATGTTTATTTGAATTTTATGCTTTTTGATTATCACAAAAAGGGGGAGAATTTTGTGATAAACTTGAACCTTAATACATGCATAGTTTAAGGGGGAGAGCTTATGTATGCATGGTTTGAGGGGGAGAGTTATTTGTTTAATGATTTACTTGATAACTTGTATGTGTTATGCAATTGTTAAGGGGGAGTTATTTTTACTCACATTTCATGCATATTACTTATTCAAGTTTATCAAGTTTTGTGATCATCAAAAAGGGGGAGATTGTTGAGCCTTAAACACATGGTTGCGTTTAATGCGTTAAATTATCCCCAGTCAATCTTTGAGTTTTGATGATCAACAAAACTTGTGTTTGTTATACTAATGCATCTACTTAGTGTGCAGATTAAGTGATGAAAAGTGGTTTGGATTGAAGAAAATCAAGTGTGCATATTCTGGCCTGGATCGCCCCAGGCGATGGTGATCATCGCCCCAGGCGATGGGTGCCAGGAGGGGCATCGCCACGCACATCGACAGAGGCGATGGCTAGGAGAGCATGTGAGGAAGATCGCCCCAGGCGATGGTGACCAACGCCTGAGGCGATGGCAGCCACAGGGACTTCGCCCCCGCACATCGACTGAAGCGACGCCGAGGCATGGCGCGGGCATGCGCGCAGGGAGATCGTCCGAGGCGATGGCACGAACGCCCGAGGCGATGGCACGAACGCCTGAGGCGATCTGGAGTTCGTTTGAGGCGATGCAAGATTTGAAGGAGCTGAGGCTACGGCCTTGATTTTTACTCTGGATCGCTTGAGGCGATCCAGCGATCGCCTGAGGCGATGCGTGATTTTTGGTGACCGTTGGAGCGCGGCGATGGTGATCGCCTGAGGCGATGTCCAAGGCGATCGAGGAGTGATTTCAGCCTTATGAGTAGCAACGGCTAGTAGGAGCCTTGGAGGCCTTCTACACTATAAATATGGATGCTTTGGAGCATTTTGAAGTTAAGGAACAAGCCTACAACTTATACAAAGTCTTAATCAATTATTGTTTAAAATTATATTACAATCTCCATACATTGTTGTTGTATTGGAGTTTGTGATTCTCTTTTTGTTAGAGCTTGTGTTTCTTCGTGTGAGTACACCGTGAAGGTGTTTGTTCGTTTAATTCATTGTAAAGGTCCTCCAACACCAAAGCAAGTTGGAAAATTGTAAAGTCATCAACTAGTCTAGTTGGTGCAAGTGTGTGGCTATCCTTGGAGCCCTTAAGGCCAAGAAGACTCGTGAAGAGTGTTGGTAGCTCGGGAAGAGCTTTGTATACTCGGGAAGAGTATTGTGCTCGGGAAGAGCTTGTGTACTCGGGAAGAGTAGTGTGCTCGGGAAGAGCGTTGTAACTCGGGAAGAGTTGTTGTGTGGCTAACTTGGAGCCCTCAAGGCCAAGACCAATTGTTCTAGTGGAACCTCGGTTGGAGGTTATCTAACCGGGAAGAGGAGACGTAGGCGATTCATCGCCGAACTTCTATAACAAATATCCTTGTCATTTACCGCATTATTCCTTTACGCATTTATTTACTTATTCGTTTTATTTATCGATTGACTAAAGGCTTCCGCAAAGCGCAAAACTCTTTTATTTTTCAAACTCATTTTAAAAAGCTAAAGTAGCCAAGGAATCTCATTCACCCCCCCCTCTTCGATTCCAACATATTGTATCTGACAGAGATCCACGGTTCACATCTCATTTCTGAGGAGGTCTTCAGTCAGCTTTGGGTACTGATGTGAGGTTGAGCACGTCATATCATCCCCAGACGGACGGTCAAATTGAGCGTACAATACAGACGCTCGAGGACATGCTACGGGCTTGTGTATTGGAGTTTGATGCCTCATGGCAAGATTCATTGGCCTTGGTAGAGTTCTCTTACAACAATAGCTATCAGGCGAGTATTCAGATGGCTCCGTTTGAGGCTCTGTATGGTAGGCGTTGTAGGTCGTCATTGTACTGGGATGACTTGACCAGTAAAGCAGTGGGAGGACCCGAACTGATTCGGGAAATGGAGGATAAGATAAAAGTTATCCGCCAGAAAATGAAGGCAGCTCAGGACAGGCACGCAGCCTATGCGAATAAACGGCGGAGACCGTTGGAGTTTCAGATGGGAGACAGGGTCTTTTTGAAGATCTCACCTTTCAGATGTGTGGTTCGGTTTGGTATGCGTGGGAAATTGTCTCTGAGGTATGTGGGACCGTATGAGATTTTACAGCGCATCGGTACCTTGGCTTACCTTTTAGCACTGCCACCGTCGTTGTCTGGTATTCACGATGTGTTCTGTAGGGTCTTCCTACCTTAACATCATACTAATAACGTATTATGGACTAAACATGCATTAATAACATCTTAGGGTACCGGTTGTAGTTTTGAGCTAATAAGATTACATGCCAAAAATAAAATTTCAAAACTTAATAATTACATTCTCGATAATGAATGTTAAAGCTATAGATTTACACTACTCCTAGAGTAGAGACTATCCAAAATCCTGTATCCTATATTCTTTCATGCTCCTTTTAGCTCACTGCCTCAACCCGACCCTTAGCCCTTCAGTCCAAAAGTGTACCTACAGGAACAACCCATCATGAGCATGTACATCATTACTTATCATCATAAGGTAATGGCATATAAATAAATGCATGAAAATAATCGTAACATATACTTCCTGGTTAATCGCATTAACCCACTTTGGTTGTCCCTGTTTCATAGTCATGCATATAATCATTAGTTCTTGACATCAATGATTAAAATCATACTTCACATATATGCTCATAATCAACAATGTTATTTAGAAATGGGGATGTTTCTGGCCTTGTTATGTCCGCGGAACAATTGGCCCCCTCGGTTCGAAATATAGCGGTACTGTGATACCCCTCGCTACACCTTGATAGCGGATGTATCTCCTCGCTAGCTATGTCAGCGGTAAGTACCTTCCTCGCTTTCCCATAACAACTACCAGAACACTCTACTATTCTCAATAACATAGTCAAACATACATCATCATCATCATATCATAAACATCATCATCTTATAAACATCATCATCTTATCATAAACGTCATCATCTTATCATAAACGACCTCATAAACATCATATCATCTTTACTCATCATAAACATCATCATCATAAACTTACTTATCATAATCATCATCATAAACATCGTAAATACTTATGCAATCATTGCGTAATCATAGTATAGGAATGTGTTTTACCGTCCGATGCCCGTACGTTTCTTACGTACCTTAATTCCCAAAAGTGGAGAAGTTGGAAAACTTTATCTCCTTGATGTTGTTGGTACCTGGGATGATTCTCTTGAGAACTCCAAATCTAACAAAAATCTCACAAACAAAAGTTTTGTGAAGATTCCTTCCTTGCCAAGTTTCGAAAATGGGAAATGGGTAGGGTTTGAGAGTGAAATTGGGGATTTAAAAGTGAGGGTAAAGTGAGTTGGGTATAGCGGGGAAAATGGGTTATAAAGTTAATTAAAATTGAACCCCAAAGTTAACATGATGTATAAAATACCACAACATGGTATTTTAAAAACATTTTTACAAAAATGCAACAAACTTCCATTAAATCCATATTTTACTCATAATTATCAATCGATATAATTAAATCATGTTAACACCTCATTTCCTAACATGCATAACATGCACCCTGAAATGCAACCCTCGGGTCACACCTATCATGTGACTAAGCATTTCAACAAGATAATTAATTTCAACACATAAATCAATTATCACCATAATTAATCATATAAACATCATTAATGCCCAAATTGCATATAATTAATTTCGGGGCATCACATGTTCCATGTATCTATGCTGCGGAAATATGAGCCGGATCCGTCACATGTGTTACAGCCTTCTGAGATACAGTTAGATTCTGATGTGTCCTACGAGGAACGGCCAGTCAGGATTCTGGATAGGGCTGATCGCAGACTTCGGAACAAAGTGATACCGATGGTCAAGGTTCAGTGGGATCGCAGGGGTGTCGAGGAGGCCACGTGGGAGACGGAGCGGCATATGGTGCAGCACTACCCGGAACTATTCTCTGGTATGTGATTTATGTTTAGTTTTCGTTTGGGTAAGTGAATGCGATTTCGAAGGCGAAATCTTATAAGTAGGGGAGTATTGTGATATCCCCGAAATAATTATATGCAATTTGGGCATTAATTATGTTTTTGTGATTATTATGGTGTTAATTAATTTAGTGTTGGAATTAATTATCTTGGTGAAATGCTTAGTCACATGGTATGCGTGACCCGGTGGTGCATTTCATGGTGCATGTTATGCATGTTGGGGAATTGGGGGTTATCATGGTTTTATTGTGATTATTGATAATTATATGGTCAAGCATGGATTTAATTGGAATTTTGGTGCATTTTGGTAAAATGCTTATAAAATATCATGTTGGGGTATTTTATACATCATGCTAATTTTGGAGTACATATTTTAATCTCAACCCCTTTATACCCCCACTAAAGCCCCCACTTTACCCATCACTTTACAAATCCCCAATTACTCTCCAAACCCTAACCCTGATCCCCATTTTCGAGTTTGGCAAGGCAAGGAAGGAGAAATCTTTGCAAAAGTTCCATTTGTGTGGTTCTTGGTAAGATTTGAGGTCTAGGAAGGGTATAGATCCTTCCTTGTTGTTTTTGTAAGGATTGGTTGTGATTTGAGTTGATATTTGAGTTTTGAAAATGGGTTTGTTTTGGGTTGGTATGATTTTTGGTTGGGTGTAAGATTTTTGGTTGTTTTAAAGTGTATTTTGAAGGTTTATGGTGTTTTTATGTTGTTGGTTGATGGTATGAATGTTGGTATGCTTTGGGAAGAGTTTGAGGTGCATTAATGGTGATTTTTCGAGGCACAGACAACGGCGATCGATCGCCCAAGAAATGGCGATCGATCGCACGCGAGCAGTACATGATGGTTGTAGCTGGCGATCGATCGCCATGATGAGGCGATCGATCGGTGAGGTGAGCGATCGATCGCCTCAAAAATGGCGATCGATCGCCTAACGCCAGAATTTGGCATTCAAGGCTGCTGGGCCTCGCGATCGAATCGGGACTCCACAGCGATCGATCGCGAGAAGCCAGAATGGTGAATTTTGATTATTTTTGTAGGATTTTTGGTATTGGACTATTATTGGCTCCTAATATGGTTTGTGTGAATGTGTAGAACCATCCCAGGTGGCCACATAGCTTAGAAGATAAAGTCCACGACACAAAATATTTTGGGACTAAGGTACGTAGTGAGACGTACGGGCATAGGATGGTAAAACGTATTTATTACGCTTTGAATTGGTTATGCATTATGGTTGCATACATGGTCTTAGTTATGCATTATGGTTGCATACATGGTTTGGATATGCATTATGGTTGCATGTGTATATTGGATGCATTGGTGCATGTGATTGTGAGTCGAGATTATATTCCAGTGATGAAGAATACTTGCCGCCTTCATGTCGAAGCGATGATAGAATACTTGCCACTGTCATATTATAGCGATGAAGAATATTTGCCACAAATATGTCGAAGCGAAGGATCATGCCGCTGTTATATTACTATTGCGAGGGATATTATGCCGCTAATATGTCGAAGCGAGGGGTATTAATGCCGCTGTCATGTAAACGCGAGGGGTATTATGCCACTGATATAAAAAGACTGGAAATGGTTATTGGTATACATGGAATGGATGCATGTCATGACATATATTATTGGTATTATAATCCATTGATTATGATTGTGGTACAGGGACAACCAAAGGGAGCTTATAAATGTATTAAATACAGGAAGTGAATTGTATTTACGGTTTATGCATTTGAATTACAATCATATTATTGTGAATATGGTTTATATACATGCTCATGGTTTTGGGGTTGTTCCTGTAGGTACTTTTGGGCGAACGGGCTAAGGCGGGTTGTAAGGACCCCAAGCCCTTAACCCTTGATTAGTGTACTAACCACTATGTGTGGCACATGCTTTCAATAAAAATCAATCGGAAACTCAAATGATGATTTACCATAGAATGGCAATCACAAAATTTTCTTTAATATGCCATGTTATAAGATCATCATCCTAACAACAAATAGACTCATAGAGTTCGCCCATTACCATCCCCTTTACACCACTTTTACATTGTGGACTTTTATAAAAATTTGGGCAGAGTCTCCCCATAAATAGAGCTATCCCGAAATGAAAGCACAATACATAATATAATTCCCGGCCAGGGAATACACAATACTCAACAGAATACAGAACACAAAGTAAGACGACAAAAGTGGGTTTCAACACCCACATAATACACTAACGACTCTCATATCATTAGCAATTCTACCCTAAATTGCATGCAACATATAATGAAAGAGAGAAAGGCTCATGCCTTTATATACAACCCGTATACAAGAATATCCGTGCTCACATGCGAGCATCATAAATGTGTATATAAACCTCGGGTGTATATAAGTACTCTATACGATACCGTGCTCCATCAAGCCCTGGTACCACGATCCTGTGAGTACATCCAATCAACAGCTCGAGCTCAGCTCCACAGCCATCGATGCACCTGTTCACCTGCCCCAACAGAGACAGCCCCCAACGGGGTGAGATTGCATGGCATCCCAGTCTCGATTGTGTCTGATAGAGACCCGCGGTTCACATCGCACTTTTGGGAGGGTCTTCAATCGGCTTTGGGTACAGAAGTGAGGCTGAGTACGGCTTATCACCCTCAGACAGATAGTCAGACAGAGCGTACCATACAGACGCTTGAGGACATATTGAGGGCGTGTGTTTTGGAGTTTGATACTCCGTGGCAAGATTCAGTGCCACTAGTGGAATTCTCTTATAACAACAGTTATCAGGCGAGCATTCAGATGGCTCCATTCGAGGCCCTTTACGGTCGACGATGTAGGTCACCGTTGTACTGGGAAGATTTGACTAGTAAGGCGGTCGGAGGACCGGCATTGCTTCGTGAAATGGAAGAGAAAATCAAGGTGATCCGTCAGAAAATGAAAGCGGCTCAAGATAGGCAAGCGGCCTATGCTAATAAACAACGTCGACCATTGGAATTCCAAGTGGGAGACAGAGTCTTTCTGAAAATCTCACCTTTCAGAGGTGTAGTTCGTTTCGGTATGCGCGGGAAATTGTCTCCGAGGTATGTTGGGCAGTACGAGGTATTGCAGCGCATCGGCACTTTGGCTTACCGTTTGGCCCTACCGCCGTCCTTGTCTGGTATACATGATGTCTTCCATGTATCTATGTTGAGGAAGTATGAACCAGACCCGTCTCATGTGTTGCAGCCTTCAGAGGTGCAGTTGAGTTCAGATGTATCCTATGTTGAACGACCAGTCAGAATTCTGGATCGAGAGGATCGCAGACTTCGAAGCAAGGTTATACCGATGGTCAAGGTTCAGTGGGATCGTCGGGGTGTCGAAGAGGCCACGTGGGAGACGGAACGGCATATGGTGCAGCACTACCCGGAACTATTCTCTGGTATGTGTTTATGTTTAGTTTCTTTTGGGGTAAGTGCATGCGATTTCGAGGACGAAATCTTCTAAGTAGGGGAGTATAGATGTAAGGACCCTAGTTCCTTAACGGTGAAATCAAGATATAAATAGGGCTAAACATGTATTAGAGACATCTTAGAGTTCTGGTTGTTATGTGAGCTCAATATAATTACAGGCCAAAAATAAAACTTCACATAGTTAGTTAATTACATTCCCAAAATGAATGTTAAGCCTAACAAAACTCCTGTAATCTATCTTCTTTCAAGTCTCTTTCAGCTCACAGTTCAACCCAACCCTGAGCCCCTTTTTGTCCAAAAGC
Source organism: Haberlea rhodopensis (assembly GCA_907163345.1). Lineage (NCBI taxonomy): Eukaryota > Viridiplantae > Streptophyta > Magnoliopsida > Lamiales > Gesneriaceae > Haberlea > Haberlea rhodopensis. Next base: position 1,017,619 of record CAJQUN010000077.1, read on the forward strand.
GTACCTACAGGAACAACTCACCATGAGCATATATATATCACCACTTAACACAATTTAACTTAATAAAATAATTAAGCGCATGCGACAAATAATAGATATGCTCCTTGATTACCACATTAGCACATTTCATTGTTGTTCCTGTTTCACAAACTTATGCACAAAATCATTAGTTCACGATATAACGATCGATAACGCGTTTCCAATTATATCCACAATATTCCACATTAATCACTAGAATTGTGATTGTTCCGGTCCCAATACAACAGCGGAATTTTAGGACCCCTCGCTTCGACATACAGCGGCATCATATGATATCCCTCGCTTCGACAATGACAGCGGCATGTTACTTCGCTTAGACATGACAGCGGCAAATATCATACTACCATCGCTTCATATGACAGCGGCAAGTACCTCCCTCGCTCGGAGATAAAGGCTACCGGAACATTCATCAATTCTACCACAATAATCAAACACATTTGATTCCAATATCATGATATAACACTATCATTTCACATATTCCATCACATATATGGACACACTATTCACAATATGCATCATTAAAGTTGTAATACGATTTACCGTCCGATGCTCGTACGTCTCACTACGTACCTTAGTCCCAAAAGTGGAGAAGTTGTATAACTTTATCTCCTCGACGTTGTCGGTACCTGGGATGGTTCTACACAACCACACAAATCAATATTAGAAGCTAAACAATAGCCAAATACCAAAAATTCAACAAAATTCAACATTTTTCAAAATTCCACAGCTGGCGATCGATCGCTCCACTGAGGCGATCGATCGCCTCAAATTTTTCTTTGCGGCGATCGATCGCTTCAAACATGGCGATCGATCGCCTAACCCTTGGATTGGCTACTGCCTCTCGGCGATCGGTCGCCTCATTTTAGGCGATCGATCGCCTGCCCTGCGATTTGCCCACTGCCCTTAGGCGATCGGTCGCCTCCTTTCAGGCGGTCGATCGCCTCGCACAGACACGCGATTTTCACCATTTTTGCACCAAAAATTCCTTCCCAACTTCCACAACACTTATACCAACAAACTCAAAACACAAAAACACTTTAAACCTTCAATACACATCATAAAACAAACCCAACCACAAAACATACCAACCCAAATAAACCCATTTTCAAACTCCAAACAACAACCCAAATTCACAATAAACCTCACAAAACAACAAGGGATGATATGTATATACTTCATAGGCCCCAAATCTTACCAAGAAATCACAAGAATAAAGTTTTGCAAAAACTTCTCTTCCACCTTGGAGCTCAACTCGAAAATGAGAGGAGGAGGGTAGGGTTTGAAAAGTGTTGGGGGTTGAATAATGTGAGGGGGGGGGGGGGGGGGGGGGGGGGGTAAAGAGGATATGAGGTTATTGTGGGTTATGAAAGTTAATTAAATTTTACACCCCACTTCCTAACATGATGCAAATTATGCCCAACATTGTATTTTAGACACATTTCACCATAATGCGCCAAATATCAATTAAATGCATGTTTCACAAAATATATGACTACTAACACATGTAAGCCATTAAAACACCCGATTACCCAACATGCATAACGTGTACCCTGAAATGCTCTACCAGTCCACATGACCAAGCATTTCCACATGGCGATTAATTCTAACACATAAGGCAATTACCACCCTAATTAATCATAATTACTCATACGAACACAGTTTATGCCTTAAACACAATTAATCATTTCGGGGACATCACACGGGTTGATGTGGTGAGCTAGTGAGGAGTGCTTTTGGCATAACAGGCTTAATTCTTTTGTATAGTCTCTACTCTAGGAGTAGTGTAAAGCTATAGGATTAACATTCAATTGGTTGGGAATTTAATTAATCCCTTTTGGAAATTTATTTTGGCCTGTAATCTTAACAGCTCAAGGCATCAACACGAACTTCATACTCTTTAGATGCATGTTAGCTCTATTTACGCCTTTAATCTGCACTTAAGGAACTAGGGTCCTTACAATATATATAAAATAGCACGTCGTCATCTCAATTCCATATAATATTCATCAATTGATCCAACAATATCCAATCATATATTCCACAATATCTCATACGATATATTAATTGATTCCATCAATACATAAATCATTATGTCTAATGTAATGCTTGTACGCCAATTCGTACCTTATAGTCCAATTGCAAGTGCCACTCCTTGTCTTCCCCCCGAGATTTGGTGAATTATTCGCTACATACAATCAATAATTCATGATCAATTACGTGCATACAATCACATACTCAATCATGTATTTAACCCCGTATAATATATCTCAACAACAAAATATTCGGACAATTCTTCGACCTTCGACGATCGATCACCAATGTCATTGCGATCAATCACGAGACCTCCTGATCGATCGGTCACACTGTTCATCGTCTACAAAAATTTACAGCTTGTCGTGATCGATCTACCCAAGTGCCGCGATTGATCGCGACATGCAATTTTTTTCCGAAAAACTTTCCTTCAGTGGTGTTTTTCGAACCCAAAGCAAAATCCAAAACAACCAACACTCACGCTACTTCAAAAATTCAACTAAAACACATATAAACACTTAGTATATCACAATAACAAAATCCCTCAGAACCCAAAACTCAAACCCTTCTCAGTCCATAACCAATCTTTACAAAAATACTATCAAAACGAGGATAATTGAGTGGAAGAAGATTACCCAACGATTAGCTCAAAAATACAGCAAGAATTGAGCCCTCCAACTATTTTTCCATGAAGGAAAAGAAAAGAGAAGGGAGGGGAAGAAAGGAAGAGAGAAGGATGAGAGAGGAAGATGAGGGAGGAAATGATTGAAAAGGATTTTGCAAGATGGCATGTCCCATTGCCAAGTGATTGCCAAGTGTAGGAACTCAACTTTTAGTGTTCTACTCCACAACTTAATGTATGTCTTGCATGATATGTATGTGGCCGTGTATATGTATATATATACATATGTATTTTGATGTATTTATCTCAATCGAATATAAGACGTCGTGATCCGGAACACCTTAAATCATAGTCTGAACTTTTAATTATTCGGGTTTGCTTAATCGTGATTATTCCTGATTAATTAGCAACAGAGCCTTACATTTTGATTGATTCCATATGATCATTGTGCATAATTTATTATCTTAATGCTTTCATGGATTTATCACCTATTGAATTGATATTTTGTTATTGTAATTGATATCGAGAGATGATATTATAATATAAAGTACTAAATTATGCCGTGTATTTCAGATTGAGATCGAGAGATGAGATCAAATACATACGTGATAACCATATATATCTATAATCGAAAGCTAGAAGTTTTACAAATTTTAATGCAATATTGTTAAATAAGTATGCGTAGGGACTTATTGTAATTTGATATTAGGTTTAATATAGCTCGAGAGAATTTTATCTAATCGGAGAACTCGCCACCTTAGAGTCATATGGATAATCAATCGATACTAATGAAAGAATTTTAGGAGATAACATAGGTGAACCAAAGTCTTGATAAATCTTCTATATTGATTTCTTCGTTTTTTCTCGCTTGTTGATTGTGAGTTGAATTCGTTGTTACTTTTATTATTATATAGTTTTCACCAAATATTCGTAGGCTAAATATAATTAAACCAATTGAGTTTGATACATACTACTAGTCCTTGGCATCGACAACGTTTACTTCATATTTTTATACTAAAACTTGACAACCGTGCACTTGCGAATTAATTATTCACAACTAAGATTTTATTGTTTAAAAGTTTGATGATCATTGAGTCAGACTAGCAGAATGATCAGCAACACTGATCCAATATTTTAGGTCAGTTGCTCTGAGTACAGCTAAGTGATTAACTGGATTAATCTCACGGGATACGAAGACAAACTGAGTATCCACAGAGCAAAAGTAACAAATACAAACTTGTGATCGTCATCAAAGTATCAGCTGAATTATCACCAACATACTCGAATATCAGAAGGTTTACCAACAAAGTCAAAGAATATACAAGTTTTAGATAGCCTACAAAGTTAATAAGATTGTTGGAAAGTTAGAAAATTACAATAAGGCCATAATCCATACAAGAGTGTTATTGTAACTATTTGATTGTTATAAAAAAAATTGATCATAAGCTCAGGGGTATATCCTGGAGAAAGATTATCATTGATGTTGAATTGATGTGAATATTTCACATATAATATGATACATAAAGATGATATTGTCCATAAGGTTAGTACATCAAACATACCCATTTTGTGACACCTGTTATCACCTAATTTCTATTTATAGATATTGAAATCCAAAAATAATAAGGATTAGTTAAACAAATGACTTTTATTTGATCATGATTTTAAAATATAATTTTTTTAATTTGATTTTTGTTAGATCTTTGTTATTGTATGTGTTTGAATGTTTTTTATAAAACGAATCTTTAAAAATATACACAATTTAAAAAAAAATTGACCAAATTATTTGTTAAACTATGATTTTTAAAGGAAAAAAACACTATTTTGGTCCATAAACTTCCATCATAAAATATTTTTGATCCTTTAACACTTTAAGGTAACAATTTTGGTCCTTAATCTATCAGAACATCAAAAAAAATAATCCTTTTTATTAAATACGTTAGTTTTAACGGCAAATAAATATTAGGGATTTATATTACACTCTTTTCTTTCTAATTAATCTGCCCTTTCATATACCAAGCACATTCTTTCTTGCCCCATCTTGCCGCCAACATCACTAACGCTGTTACGTGCAATTGTTGTCGCCGCTGCTACGTTCCGTCGCCATCGCCGCTGCTATATGGTATCACCTCCTTCTCTTCACTATCATCATCTACGTACGTGAATGCAGAATTTTTAATATTTGTTCTTAAAATTATTGTGTTGTAGCGAAATCTTTAAGTTTTACTTTTGTAAATATGCTAAGCATTACTTTTGTGATGTGTACAGTTTCTGGCATCGTCTTGAATGGCATGAATGAAACATTTGTATTGATTCTCTAAATACTTTGCTTATGGTTTGAATTTTTTATACGCATCATTTTGACCAGTGTGAAATATGTGAAATGGACTTGGTCTATTTCTGTATAACATGCAAGTAAATGGTAATTCCTTGAATTCCTATTTGCAGTACAAGTGGAATTTGAAGGTTTGTCGATAGATGAAGTTGTGATTTAGAAAATAATTTAGAAATGGAGAAATGGAGAAATTGGATGGTGAAGATGGATAGTGGGGATGAAGAAATTCTTTTAAATAGTGATTATGATATGGAAGAAGATGATAATCTATTTGATTCCTATGTTGATCCTGAAGTGTAATTTGTTGGTGTGGAGAATGAAAAATTTGTTGCAATGAATGAATTCAATAGTGCAGGTTTGTATGCTAGATTGCAAGCCGAAGATGGTGATTATGATAATGTAGGCAGTGAAGATGAACTCGCCAGTAAATATGGATCTGATGATGAGGATGCGATAAATATCCAATGACTGATAGTAAAAATCCAGAGCTGAAAGTGGGATTGAGTTTTAGTAATAAAGATGAGGCAAAATTTGCAATTGAGAGTCATTGTTTGAGGAGAGGAATGATGGTGAAATTTTAAAAAAATGACAAAATTAGATTAAGGGTTGTGTGTAAGAATGAAGGGTGTGACATAAGTCACATAATCCTCCTACCCCCTCCACGCACTGGCGCTCCGGCCGCGAACTGGCGAACTCGGTGCGCGTGCGGCGCATTAAGGCGACTTAAGAATTTCTAGTTCTCGCTTTAAGAATTTCTAGTTCGCGCACTAAGATTTTATAATTCGCGGATTAAGATTTCCTAATTCGCGCACTAAGATTTCCTAATTCGCGCATTAAGATTTACTAAATCGCGCACTAAGTTACTAAGTCTTGTTAATCCTCCTTAATTCTCCGAATTTTTTTTTTTTGTAATTATAAAAAAAAAATCGATTTTAGGTTTAGATGAATTTTTATGGTTTCTAGGTATTTCGGGTTGGTAAGAAAATTATATTATATGGTAAATAGATAGATAATGAATCATGAAAAGACATAATAACATATATGCATTAAAATATGTGATAAAAGAAAGTATGATAAATCTGTGATTTTGTAACATTTTTGCGGAGTAAATAATAATAAATTTGATATCTTAGTTTTTTGCATGAAAATTAATAGAATGAACTTTATAAATAAAACTTTTATTTTTATTGAGTTAATTTAAATGTTTATATTAGTCATTTCATAAAGTAATAATATAAGTCTCCGAAAATAATATGAGTCGTTTTTAATAAATTCATACTATTACCAAACATGTTGAAATAAATATGAACAATTTGGTTTCATTTTTCAAATTCGTTATTTTATATCTTAAAATAAAACAAAACTTTAATACTTCATTTCTATTTCTACAATATATTTTTCGGAGAATTCTTACTAGACGAACGATCAAATAAAAGATTCAAATTACGTTGTATCACTGGCTATAACATTTTTGCAAAGCTGCAAATGTTCGATTCTTCAATAAATCTAATTTTAATGTTTTTTAAGAATGGTAAAGCTGCAAACACCAAAGTTGTTAAGAAATTCATATTGTAAATTTGTAAATAATATAATAATGATGTGAGTTTGTTAAATATGATGTATATTATGTATGTTTAACTTCATTTCATCAGTGTGTATGTATATTTATTTATTTATTTTTAATCGGCGCATTAAGACGCACCCGCACTCAATATTTTTGCAAATTGACGCACTCACGCATCCGCATCCGCTCCCGCATCAGACTTATGTGACTTAGGGTGTGACTGGTTTGTATATGTATCGAAGATGCAGAAAAGATAATTCGTGGCAAATCAAAAGTGGTTGCTTATTACATAACAGATGTTCTTGGAATTACAATAACTCTAGTCTAAAATCAGGTTGGATCGCTAAGACTTCTGTGAAAAAAACTCAAAGAAAACCCTAAATTGGGTACTTTACAATTTAGATGAGAAGTGTGCACCACTATGAAGGCTGGGGGCAAAGAAAAAGGCAATGCAATTTAGAGGGCAGAATGGAGGAACAATTTACCAAAAAATGGGATTATTGTCTGGAAATTGAAAGAACGAATCCACGTTCAACAGTAATAATGAAACTTTTGAATGAAGAAGGTTCACCGTGTGAGAGATTTCAAAGAGTTTACATGTGTTTGAATGCATGCAAGTTAGGTTTCAAGAATGCTTGCAGGCCAATCATTGGTGTTGATGGGTGTTTTTTGAAAGGAAGATATAAGGGTCAGCTACTGACCGCAGTTGGGGTTGATCCAAATAATAATATTTTTCCAATTGCGTATGCGATAGTTGAGAGTGATACTAAGGGTAGTTGGTTATGGTTTCTTAAACTTTTGGATGGTGAAATCTGCAATAGTTGAGAGTGAGAGTGAGACTATTAATAGTCCAGACATGTGGCCTTCAACTATAATATGCCTCCTTTGCCACCAGAATATGTAGAAAAGATCGGTAGGCCGAAGAAGTTGAGGAGAAGAGAGCCAAATGAGCCACCTGCCTCAAGTTACAATCCACACAGACTAAGATGTGTAAAAAGAACAAACAAATGTAAAACTTGTGGGCATATAGGGCATAATTCAAAAACCTGTAGCAAGAGATATCAAGTTGCTGTAAAAACTGCATTGGATAATCAATCCCAACCCATTATAACAACAGTAGAATCAGATGGTTTGCCAGAAACACAAGTTTCATTGTCCACTAATCATGTTCAGGGGAAGAAACCTCGATTAGAGACAAAGTACATGTGTTGTAACTAGAAACATACTAATTTATATATGTGATTAATATATAACAAATGTTTATTTTAATTTCTCAGGTGAGAAGACCAAAGAAAAATGTGGAAATAAGAGGAAAGTCAAATAGAATTGCATCATTGAAGGTTGGTTTTTACATATATTTTAGAACTTCTTTTTCATCTAAATTTGTTTTGCTAACGATTTTTGTTGTTTATGTTGTAGATCAACCGATCATCCCCAATCATTCGTACTCCTGTTATTACTAAATGGGGAATGAACTTTATCACCTTGTCAAATTTAAAGACATCTACCTAGTAAGGATAACTTATTATCAAGCCAAGTCCAGTATGGCCAAAGCCCAAATATATCAAAGCCCACGGGTGCAAGCATTGGTGCATAACAGAGCAATACAAACTCTAGTTTGTTACGTCTGTTACTAACAATAATTTGGTTATATTTTTTGTTAGAATATTATGCCAGAATTAGTGACATGTGTATTGTCTTTCCATTGATTATAAATAGGCAGCCAAGCTGATTGTAATAGAAAAGAGGTTTTATACATAATGAATTGCATTAAGCAAATATCATAAACTCTCCTTCATACAGTTTACTATCTTGGTATCAGAGCTCAATGGCGGAAGCCAATTCGAGCGTCGATTCTGGGTCTCTTCCGCAGCCCATTGGTGGTGCAAATTTTATTGTCAATCCCTCCAACCAAATGAATGCTATAAAGTTAACTGATGATAATTATCTGCTATGGCATCTACAGATTTTAGCAGGACTCCGTGGACTTGGACTGGATATCTTTGTGCTTGAAGAACCTCCAGTCCCAATAAAATTCACTAATGGTGCCAATGGAGCAGAACTGGTCAATCCCAGTTTCCTATCTTGGTGCAGACAAGATCAACTCCTTTTCTCTTTTCTTCTTGGCTCCATGATTGAAGCTCTACAAGGCCAAATGGTTGGTTGCCTTACATCCACTCAAATCTGGACTAGAGTAGCTCGAATGTTCGCTACAAGGTCCAAAGCCAGGGTAATGCAGTACAAACTGCAGTTACAAACAATGAAGAAAAACAACTTGAGCATGAAGGATTACCTAAGCAAAATAAAACATACTGTGGACACACTAGCAGCGTGTGGTCATGTTTTATCAGAGGAAGATCAAATCATCCATGTTCTTGGTGGAGTTGAATTGGAATACGATTCTGTTGTTGTTCATGTCACTTCCCGAGTTGATACTATCTCACTCTCTGAAGTAGGAGCTCTTCTAATGGCTCATGAGGGGCGAATAGAATCTTACACCACTATCATTGACAACTCGTCCTCTTCTGTGAATGTCACCACATTTACGCAACCAAAACAATCTGAACAGAACATTCGTATCCAAGGTTCAACATACAGAGGTCGAGGAAGAGGAAGGAACAATAGAGGTGGACGTCGTAGCTGTCAAAGTGGATCAAATCGTCCTGTGTGTCAAATCTGTGGCATAACAGGGCATGCTGCAGAAAAATTCTACCATAGGTTTGATAGAGATTTTGTTCCAAACCAAAATCAAAGGAGAAACACCAATTCTTACCAAAATCAACAGCCTCATTTCTCTAATGAAGGACCAACAATAGCAATTGCTCACTCAAAATCTGACTCTCCTATTGATGAATGGTGGTATCCAGATTCCGGTGCATCATATCATGTCACAAATGACTTGGCCAATCTCTCTGTTTCATCAGACTACAATGGTTCGAACAAAGTGCATATGGGTAATGGTGCAGGTTTGTCTATACACCATATAGGACATTCAAACTTTTCTTTATCTTCATCGCCTCAATCCTTCATCTTAGACAAACTTTTGCATGTGCCACATATTTCCAAAAACCTTGTTAGCGTAAGTAAATTTGCTACAGATAACCATGTGTTTTTTGAATGTCACCCTTCATTTTATCTTGTAAAGGATGCAGTGACCAAGGCTGTTCTTCTCAACGGAATTGTGCATAAAGGTTTATATCAGTTCTCTCTTGGCAAGCCTACACCAATCTCCTCCTCCGTTGTCTAACTTCACACTACATCTGCCAATTCATCCACTGGTTCAACCACATCTTCCTGCTCAGTCGCATTTTCTTTACTAAACAAGTCGCATTTTAGGTCACCCTAGCTTATCTACTGTAAAGCAAGTTTTATTGCATTGTAAGGGTTCCATTCCTCGAAATGAAAAGATGAATTTCTATTCCTCATGCGAGTTAGGCAAGAGTCACAACTTACCATTACTTTATCCCAAACAAAATATACATCTCCTTTTGAATTAATACTATCAGATGTATGGGGACCATCCCATTGTGCATCACGTGATGGTTTTCAATACTATGTTAGCTTTGTTGATGCTTATTCTAGATCTATTTTCTTAAACTAAAATCTGAGGTCATTCTAGCATTCACTCTCTTCTTGAAGCTAGTTGATACCCAATTTAATACAAAAATAAAAACCCTTCAAACTGATTGGGGTGGTGAGTTTAGAGCTTTAACCTCAATAGTTCAAAAGCATGGCATTCATCATCGTTGTTCCTGTCCACACACATCCCAACAAAAATGGTATTGTGGAAAGAAAACACAGACATATCGTCGACACTGGTCTCACCTTGCTCGCACACGCATCTATGCCTTTAAATTTTCTGGACTGATGCGTTTGCCTCTGCCGTCTATCTCATTAACAGACTTCCCACCCCGGTCTTGTCTGGTGACACTCATCTTCATAAATTACACAATCAACAACCTAACTATTCCTTATTAAAGGTTTTTGGTTGCTTGAGCTTTCCGTGTCTCCGTGCCTATAATCATCCTAAGCTTGAATTTCGGTCTATACCATGTACCTTCATTGGTTATAGTCCCAAACATGAACGCTATAAATGCATCACAAAGGATGGCCGTGTATACATTTCTCGCCATGTCAAGTTCAATGAAAATGTTTTTCCTTTTGCATCTTCTGTTACTTCAAAATCCAATACATCAGAAAGCTCCATCTTACCACCTCTTCATTTACCAATCAGTCCTCCCATCCTAACTTCTACTCAGGTAAATTCATCAACTCAACTTTCTACTACAAGTTCTCATTCTTCTGCTACTGATAGTAGTCCTCCATCTTCTCTTCCAGGCTCTCCTTTACCTCTTGTTCCTTCTCCTCCTTCAACTACTACGTTAAGTTCGAATGATCCTAATGACATAGATAATTCTAATCCCTCCCCTGTGAATACGCATATGACGATTACCAGATCAAAGTCTAGAATTTATAAGCCAAAGGCTTTTACTATTGATTTTGTTGTTCATGAACCCGTGACAGTATTAGAAGCTATGCAACATCCAGAATGGGTGAAAGCTATGGATGCTGAGTATAAGTGTAAGGACCCCCAGCCCTTAACCCTTGATTAGTGTATTAACCACTATGCGTGGCACATGCTTCTATACAAATCAATCAGGAAACTCAGATGATGCTTACAAAATTCCTTTAATATTCAACGTTATAAGATCATCTCTACTAACAAATAGACTCATAGAGTTCGCCCATTACCATCCCATTTTTGCCACTTTTTACATTGTGGACTTTTATAAAAATTTGGGCAGAGTCTCCCCATAAATAGAGCTATCCCGAAATAAAAGCACAACACATAACATAATTCCCGGCCAGGGAAAACATAATACTCATCAGAATACAGCAATACCAAGTAAATTCCCAGCCAGGGAAGACACCACACATATGACGACAAAAGTGGGTTTCAACACCCACATAATACACCAATGACTCTCATATCATTTAGCAATTCTACCTCTAATTGCATGCAACATAGAATGAAAGAGAGAAAGACTCATGCCTTTATATACAATCCATATACAAGTATAATCGTGCTCACATGCGAGCATCATGAATATGTATATAATCCTCAGGTGTATATAAGTACTCTATACGATACCGTGCTCCATCAAGCCCTGGTACCACGATCCTGGGAGTACATCCAATCAACAGCTCGAGCTCAGCTCCACAGCCATCGATGTACCTGTTCACCTGCCCCAACAGAGACAGCCCCCAACGGGGTGAGCATACCAATACACAAAATCCCATAATCACAGTAATGAAATTCATAATTTACAACAAAAGTAAATACTAATGAATTTAAATGATGCTCCCTGGATGGCAACATCCTCATCCGGGATTCCGTGTACTGTCCCTGTTCTCACAATCATCAAACTCATCAAATCTCAAAATCAGTAAATCAACACATTGATTTAACTCATCGCATGCCTAATTCTCGAGTATCAATAGATAGTGATTCCAAATTCATTATACATGCAAATATAGATATCTCAATATCTAATACTGATTTCACAACCTCGCTATCAATCACAGATAGCTCAAATGCCTAGCATATATTTTACCAATTTTCCATTATACTTAGACATCTCAAATGTCTTATAATGAATACATGATCCCACGATCATTCTCAGACATCTCAATGCCCTACAATGGTCATATACAGCCGGTACCCCATATACATTATGAGAGTTATGCTACTCTAGTGTCACGCACGCTCGTGGCGGCGATATCAAGATTAGGTCGCTTCATAGCTTCTCAACACATATATATAACCTCATGCACAATTATTCAATGAAATCAAAATACATTATGCATTTCACAAATGCTCTAATATATAGTAATGCTCGTACGTCGCACGTACCTTAAATCTCCGAGGTCCGAGCCAAACCTTGCTCGAGTTCCATGCCCCGAGGAACGATGTGCTAACGCGATAAATAATTCACAATTATTTACGAACATGCAACCCATGCTCAAGCACACCCATAATCCTCATACAGAAAATTATTGTCAACACACAACAATTTACCATTTAAAAGACCCGGGGCAGGGCATATACAGAGAGGGAAATCGAATGAGACATTATCGAAAATTGTTCAAGAACCACCTCTAAAATTTCGAACCCTAACATCTCAATTCGAACCCAATTAAGCATCATAAATCATCTAAAACATGAATTAATCAATCAACAACATGAATAATCGTCCCACATGCCAAAACCCCAATTTTCGAACCCAATTTCACGCAACTAGCGTTGAAATTCGAACCATTAAGCAACAATTATTTTGAACTTTAAAGTCTGAAATTTTCGACCCAACAACAGCACAAAAACGCCCCAAAAACACCGGAAGAAAAGCCCCAAAAACGTACCAAAAATCGAGCCCCAAATCGGACAGATTTCAGTTTCGAACCCTAGCGCTTTTCTGGCAAATCCGAACGCGATTCTCGACGAAACTTCAAATTGATGGTATGGGAAGGTGCGCCTGGACGAGACGAAGCCACCGGTGGGTCGGACGCGCCGAACGGCGGCCGGACGGCGGCGGGCGCACGCCTTGAAGCGACGAGGGTCGAAGGGGATCGGGAAACAGCGCGCGAGGAGAGAGAGAGGGAAGGTGGGGAAAATGGTTCCAATAATTAAAATCTCGGGTTCAACTGGTATTTATAGCAAAAATACCCCGAAATACTAATAGCCCCACAAATACATCATGATTCATTAAAAATCATATGTTTTCAAAAATTCTCTCTCTAACTCCAAAACCCCCTACCGGTGCCCACACAAAGCACCCCAGATCCCGAGTCACACTAAAAAACCCAACTCTTAGGTTTTTCACCCAAATGAGAATACAATCTCAACCTCGGGATCCAACGATCCCAACTACTCAAATAGACGAGCCCGAAAGGCCCAACACCACGATTAAATTCTAAATCGCCACGTAAAACAACTTTAGGGGTTATTAACACTCTGGGATTAACATCTATAATCCCCGGGTCATCACAATAAGGCACTCCTCCAAAACAATACTTGGAGCTTAGTTTAGCTCCTCCTAATACCTCAATCATCGGTTGCAAGTGGGTCTTCAAGCTCAAATCCAATCGGATGGTTCCATATCACGGTACAAAGCTCGTCTCGTCGCCAAAGGATACTCTCAAACTCCAGGTTTGGATTATTCTGAGAAATTTAGTCATGTTGTTAAGCCTACAACAATCAGGCTAGTACTAACCATTGCAGTCTCTCAAAGATGGATCATTAAACAATTGGATGTCAACAATGCTTTTCTCAATGGTTCACTCAATGAATTGGTCTTTATGAAACAACCTCCGGGTTTTGAAATTAAATCTAATGATACTCCAATGGTATGCAAGCTTCATAAAGCCATTTATGGCTTAAAACAAGCTCCAAGAGTTTGGTTTGACCGTCTTCGACATACTCTACAAAATATGGGATTCTGTCCTTCTTGAGCTGATGCATCTCTCTTTGTTCCTTGTACTAAAATCTCAATCACTTATGTTTTAGTTTATGTTGATGACATTGTAGTTACAGGGAGTCATCCAAGTGATATTCAGGACATTATCTCTCAATTACACAATCAATTCTCCTTGAAAGATCTCGGACTATTATCTTATTTTTGGGGATTGAAGTTCGAAAAGCAGATTCTGGATCACTATATCTCACTCAATCCAAGTATGCCCGAGATCTGCTTGTAAAGACTAAAATGCATTTAAGCTCACTCATTACCTACTCTGTAACACTTTACAGAAGTGTGGTGGGTGCACTTCAATACCTTACCATTACAAGACCTGATATCTCGTATAGTATTAACAAGGTTTGTCAATTTATGCAACCCCACTCCATACCCACTGGAAGGCCGTCAAACGTATTCTACGGTATCTTACTGGCACAATAACTCTTGGCATCAAAATTAGTCCCTCTTCCCGCCTTCAACTTTTAGGCGATTGTGATGCGGATTGGGGAAGCGATCCTGATGACCGACGTTCAATCTCTGGTTTCTGTTGTTTTTTTGGAAACTCACTAATCTCATGGAGTTCCAAGAAGCATTCTATGGTGTCAAGATCGAGCACAAAAGCAGAGTACAAAAGTTCTATCTTACCTCAAATCCAACACATGTTATTTCTTCTCAAGTTGGTTCTACCTCTCGCTGCACTGATCCCAAGTCTAACTTCTAATGAGACATATTGACTATGATTTTCTTCTACTGATGTACGGAGGATGTGTGGCTCTTTTATCATGAATGCTTATTGACATGTGTAGCCTTATAACTTTGACGTTGAAAATATATTTTGGTTACTAATTGAGTTGGTGTTTGAAATTCATATATTTTTTTAATTTTTAAAATAATATAGTACACTTTAATATATTTTTAAGTGTATTAATAATAATCCACATAATTTTTAATTTTTAAAATAATATATCAACACTTTGGTCCCCAAACTTTCAAAATTATAGCATAATTAGTCATTGTTGTTAACTTTAATATTAAAGTTAACGGCAAGGATAAAGTTAACGGCAATGACTAATTATGTTATATTTTTGAAATTTTAGAGATAAAAATGTTTAGTTGAAATATTTAAGGACCAAAAATATTTAAGTTGTAAAGAATAGATACTAAAAGCATATTTGTCCCATTTTTAAACAAAGAAAACTTTAGTTTAATGACATAATCAGTAGCGAAGACAAGAAAGTTCAAACACATCAACCCAACCCAACCCCTCTCTCTCTCTCACACATACACACTCAAACACTACTTGCTCAACTTCCGACCGAAACGACGCCGTTGCATCCGCCATGTTCGAATCCGAAGAATACGAGAATAAGCCTGTCGAGGTGCGGGCAGCGGAGGCTTTAGGCCAGGGATTCGACCTCGCAAGCGACTTCAGGCTCAAGTTCGTGAAAAAGTGTTCCAATGGTGGTAGATTGGTCGTTTTAGATGAAGAGACGAAGCGTGACGTCGTCGTTCCGGGGCTCGGCGGAGGAGTCACGATTTCCGGTGTGCCGGAGTGTATCCGTGTGGATAAAGGAGATCACATAAGGTTTAAATCTGATGTACTCCAGTTTAATCAGGTTGCTTGTTTTTCTAAATTTTATTTGTTTATTTGACTTCGTGTGATTGCTTTTTTTATTTTTATTTTGTTAATCAGCTTCTGCGTTTAGTTTGATACTTTGATGTATGCTTATTATTGCTGCCTGAAAGCATCAAGCGGTTAATCTGTTTATACTTTTTCTAGATTTTCTATGTTTAAACGAGCTCGTGTTTTTTAATAATCTTTCTAGTGTATTTTGGTCTAAAGTATATTATTGCTCCTTATAAGCATCAATCGATTAATCTGTCAGTTAATTATTGGTGTTGGATATGCGTTTTGATCCCACATTGGCCGTAGCTGAGTGTCTAATAAGCGGGAACATTAAGCAGCGAGACATTGACGACTACTATCTGGTAAATATTAATAATATGATACATCTTTACAATACAGGCTATATCAAAGTACATGCATGGAATACTAATGAGTTGGTGAACATTACAGCATACTTCGAATTTATGTTTTGGAAGTGCATTTTGGTCGAGAATAGTAATTATAGAGCTAGATGAAATCAGGTCGTGTGTGTACTTCGTAGTGCAAGAAAGTATTAGATACTTCAATGCATAGAGATATATATAACTGTGATGCTATGAAGAATAGAGTGAACTATTGGGTGTATAAGTGAGCCAGCCACATAATAGTCATGTGGTCATATTTAGCTCGAGCTGTTGAAGAAGGATTGTTTTTTAAATGACGAAATGAAATTCATTAAATAAATTTAAGATGTGCAGACGTCCTTCTAATCCAACCTATGGTAAACACAAATTAACACCCGATTGGATATGTGATCTCCACATGAATAGATTCTACAGTCATTGATCTAAGCTAATATAGGTTGCCAACAGATTAATAGAGAGAGAATGAATTGCTTTAAGCATGATCCTGAATTCATTGATTTGAAGATCAGTTTGCATGTAGTACCCTGGGGAACGAAGGGAAAAAGACTTGGCCATTGAAATGATCGTTTGTCATATTATTTCAGTTGTCTGTTTGAAAAGATTTTGAAGTCCTTTTAGCTAAGAAAATTGTTTCTATTGTAGATGTCGGAGCTACTTAATCAGAAATCGTCAGTCCAGGGTAAAGTTCCTTCAGGATATCTTAATGCTATTTTTGATTTAACCGGAGCCTGGTTGAATGATGCTGAGGACGCTAAATATCTAGCTTTTGATGGTTATTTCATTTCACTTTTCTGTTTACACCTGAATGCATCACAGTTGGTTCTTCACGACCATGTGAAGAAGTCTGTTCCATCTCACTGGAATCCAGCTTCATTGTCCAGGTAATTCATGACATTCTTCTCTCTTTATGAAATTGTAAGGAATTTTAGGGTGGAATTTCCAATCTGATTCATATGAGTAACTAAAGTAAGAAAATCAGGATAAAATATTCGGTATTATTTTAGCGTAGCGGGACATTGAATTGACTATAAAACTTATGCCTATAGTTTCTCCGTAAAACAAATTGTGTTTATAAGTAAAGCCTTATAATCACTGATATGATGCAAAAGTAGTGCTTTTGTCAAATTAAGGACCTTTCCTTTACAAAAATATGATGGATGATAGTTGCTACAGGATTAATTGTCTTTTCTGTTCTTGAACTTTTTACGTGACAAAGTTACTTAAGGAAACTTTCTCCGGTGTTATATCATATTAGCCCCATAAATAGTTTCTGAATTGATTTTATCCTTTTGACCTGCTGTATCTCATGTACAGTTCAAGTGGCATGGTAAAGTGAGTCTCCAGTGAGAAATTGTTGCATGCTTTTTTTTTTTGGTCGGAAAAAGAAATAATATATAAAAGAGTACCAGAGGTACTACGAAAGTTTACAAAAGGACTTCTAAAATGCAAAATAAAATCAGGATGCTAATAAACAAACCCTATGATCAATCACCCAGTCCGAAAGTACATAAGAAAAGCTAGGGCTGCTGCTATGTCTAATCCAAAACCAAGATCTAAATTGTACTAGGTTGAAAAGGTGTTCCTCTGGCTCGTTGTTTCCTCTGAAAATTATTTTGTTTCTGCCTAACCATATTGTCCATATTATCGCGAACCATATAGTTAACCAACCCTTGCTTCTTCTTTTTTGCTCCCAAAGCCCTTTGTGCTGCACCAAGTGAAAAGCCGGATTGCCAGGAAGTACAAGAGTGACTCCCAACCACTTGTAACATTTCATCCATAACGCGTAGGAATCCGAGCACCTAAACAAAAGATGAGCTGAAGTCTCCTCCACTTGTTGACATAGAACGCACAAATCTGGGACTGGGCCTCGGAGAACATTACGTTTCCGTAAGTTATCCTTGGTCGGAATTCTGTCTTAAAGTACCCGCCAAGCGAATGCTCCAACCTTTTTTGGAGCCAAAGTCTTCCAGATGTCATCGTAAATCATCAGAGATTCGTCATCAAGAACTTCATCCTCTACAAAAGTTCCATATGCCGATCGAACAGAGTAGCAATTGTTATCTTCAAGGCGCCACTCCCATGTGTCTTCCTTATCCTGGTCCAAAGCTGACCTGTCAATAAAATTTTGTAACAAAACAAAAACATCCAATTCCCAGTCGAATAAATCCCAGCTCCAATCCCAGCTCCAAATCCATATACCATCCACCCCCCCCCCCCCCCCCATATTCCCTACTAAGATGTCCCTATCCCGCACAATCGATGCTAATCTTGGAAACTTTTCTTCCAAACTTACCTCCCCCACCCAGATATCCGTCCAGAATTTAGTCCCTAACCCATTCCCTACTCTTCGAAACAGCCCCCCCAAAAACCACCCTGAAAGGTCCAAGAAAGTATGCTTTAAAAGATCTCTCCACCACATCGACTGCGCACTCCTCACCCCCCTCTCCCTGACACAATCTCTCGGCAGTTAAGATTTCCATATTTAGAAGACAAAACCTGCAACCACAAAGAATTCCCCCCCTTTACAATATCCCACCCCCATTTTCCTAATAAAGCTTTATTAAAAAAATCCAGGTTTCGAACCCCCAAACCCCCCATTTGCTTAGACTTGCAAACCACCTCCCATTTGACCCATGCCACTTTCCGACAAGTTTCCCCACCCCCCCATAAGAAAGCTGATTGAATTGATCGAAATTTGGATAGGATAGCTTTTGGGGCGCGGAACAGGGTGAAGAAATAGACCGGTATCGAAGACAGCACGGCATTCAGTAGAACCATCCGCCCCCCAAAGGACAGGCTTTTATCATCCCAGGCCGCCAGTCGTTTCCGAATTTTCTCCAAGATCGGTTCCCAAGTAGCACATTTTCTCGGATTTAATCCCATCAGGATACCCAGATACTTAAAAAGCACGATCCCCGCTTTACAATTCAGCACACTCACCATAGCATCCAGTTGTACCGAATCTACATTAATGCCAATTATGCTGCTCTTAATGAAGTTGATCTTCAAACCCGATATCGATTCAAATAGTCGGAGCACACCTTTGAAGGTTCTTACATTTTCCATCGTGGCCTCTCCAGACAGAACCGTGTCATCAGCGTACTGAAGATGGGAAATCGGTGTGTGATTCCTGCCCACTTTGCACTCGTCCCAGGCATTAGTCTCCACTGCCCTGTCTACCAATTTGGACAGCGTCTCGGCCACTAAGATAAACAGAAAAGGGGATAAAGGATCCCCTTGCCTCAGTCCCCGCCTCAGTTCAAATTACGATGAAGGGCTCCCATTAATAAGAACAGAAGCTTTCGCACTGGTAACACATTCCATAATCCAAGTCCTCCATTTGACGGAGAAATTCATTAACTGCATAACCTCGTCAAAGAAACCCCATCAAACTGAATCGTAGGCCTTCTCAAAATCCACCTTGAATAGTATGCCTGTCCCTTTGGTCCGCTTCCACTCGTCTAGCATCTCGTTTATAATAATAACACCATCCAATATATGTCTCTTCCCCACAAAGGCTGTTTGGGTGCCAGATATCACCCTATCCAGTACCTTGCTTAGCCTATTCGCTAGGAGCTTTGCCAACACTTTATAAACACAACCAATTAGGGATATCGGTCGATACTCCCCAATCTTGACAGGGTTTTCCGATTTAGGAACCAAGACGATAAAAGAAGGGTTGCCCCTGATCGCTTTTATTTTAAACAGTTATTTCAATGTAGCGATTCTCTACCGCAAGTGCACGGTGTCAAGTTTTAATATAATGGTTTAAAAGTAAGAAGTGTCGTACCCACAGGGACTAGTAGCAATTACCACGATCGATTAGAATTACTATATTTAACCTACGATTAAGGAATGATTATTAAGCTAAATTGACTTGAGCACAAAAATTAACCTAAACAGCAGTGATGGATAATTGAAGAGAATTTATAAACGAATTATCAAGACGTCGGTTCACCCATGTAATCCCCCACAATTCGCCTATTAGTTAAGAATTAATTCAAACAATCTAAGGTGACGAGTTTTCCTATTTCATTCGTTATACCTTGGTCCGGTTATAACAAGACTAGCATTAATCTATAATAAATCACTCCCGTGTTTTTATTGAATGATTAATACCGAAAAACGCTTTGTGAAAACTACTAGCCTTCGATTTTGGTAAATTGCTATCACACGTGTGCTAGATTTTACTTGGTCCGTCTCAACCTAAAACCCACGGCCTAATTTACTACGTCGTATCGTAATCTCCTATGGTCAATTCAATTACGATTACCAATATCATGCAAAAGGTAGCTAATCTTTTACAAGCATTAAAAACATAAATTATGCGCAAAGATCATAGAAATTAAATCAAAACCGTTAATTAACTCAAGAGTTCAAACATGGGATCCCCTATGTCTTGACAAATATCTTAGCCAACAACCATAATCAAATGATAATGTAAAAACATGTCTTTAAACAAATTTAACATCACAATATGATATAAAAATAATCAAGTTCAGAAATACTAAGATAACGAGGATGTCGCTCCATGCGTCGCTCCGTTCTTCCGTTCCTTGCGTTGCTCTTGCTCTTGCTCCTTAAAAGATTTGTGGTATTTCTTTGGATGGAGGAGTGGCTGCTAGGTTTCAGAAAATGTGTGCAAAAAGCCCCCCAAAACGCCAGAAAATCTTATATAATGTGGAGGAGTTTTGCAAAGTTTGGACACAAAATCACCAAGTAGGTGACAAAATCTCAATTTTTCAGGGTTTGGCGATCGATCTTCGTCAGTTGCCGATCGATCGCGGAAACATTCTGAACAAAATAACCAAATTTTTCATATCCGCGATCGATCTTCATCATTTGCCGATCGATCGCGGAAATCTGGCGATCGATCTTTTTAAGTTGCCAATCGATCGCGGATAACTTCTGGATGGTGGCGATCGATCTTCGTAAGTTGCCGATCGATTGATCGCTTTTATTTTAAACAATTATTTCCAATCTAGCGATTTTAGACCGCAAGTGCACGGTGTCAAGTTTTAGTATAGATAGGAAGATACGGATTGTCGAACCCACATGGACTAACAAGTAAGTACCAAATAAGACACTTTTAACTATATTTAACCTACAAAATTAATTTATAATTAACAACTAATTAATTAAAATAAAATACTAATCCAACCAAGTCAATAAAAGTAAACGAGAAAAATCCACTAGAGAAGATTATCGAGACTTTGGCTCACCAATGTAATTCCCTACAATTCTCGATTGAATATTCAAATATTTCTAAGGTGACGAGTTCTCCCAATTTATCTAATACACTCTCTCGAGCTATATTAAACCTAACACCAAATTGCAGTAAGTAACTCTCGTTCACTTATTTAACAATTCAATGTTGCATAAGTCCATGAAAACTCCTAGCTTTCAATTATAAAAATCTATGGCTATCACGCATGTATTTGACGTCATCTCTCGATCTCGGTCTTAAATCCATGGTATGAATTATTAATTCCGTATCATAAAATCATCTCTCGATCTCAATTATGATACTAACATCATTCAAAGGTGATCAATCCTCTAAAAGCATGAAGAACATAAAACATACGCAAAGAACTATAAGAATTCAATCATTAAATCATCAAATCGAAGGTTCATAACAAAGGTTCGCCTAGCCTCGATAAATAAAATTAGTTCCTCATAATAAATCAAAACACAACAAAACTAAGAATTTAAAGACAAAGAAAAACTCCCAGCGTCGACTCCGGTTGTAGATCTTCGCTCCTTCTCTTGCTTCCTTCTCGATCGTCTCTTTTTATCGCCTTGTTGGGTTGTTTCAATTCCTAGGATGAATAGGTGAAGATGGATGAAAGTTGAATGGTAGAAGGATGGAGAGGTGAAGAAAGGATGGACGTGTGAGAGGAGTGAAGGAAAGAGAGGTTTGGATGGTGAATGGGTGTATGATATATGGAAGAAAGGTGGAGGTTATGGTGGACGTGAGATGGATTGGAGGAAGAAGATGGTGTGTGGTTTGGATGGTGAATGGGTATGGAGGTGTGGAGGCTTTTCCTAGGGTTCAAAAATCTCATATGGGTTGTGATTTTGTGTATAATATATAGGGGAAAGAATTATGGACTTCCCTATTGCATCCAAACTCTACAATGAAGGTATTTTAATGAAAACTGCTCGTCCCGATCGATCCGAACAGAAGAGCCGATCGATCGAGCCTTCCAGTAAGAATTTCGCTCAATTTTCAGCCTTTCTCGATCGATCGGAAAAGCTTGCTCGATCGATCGGAAATCACAGTAAGTTTCTTCGCCTTTTTCAGCTCTGACGAGTTTCGTATTTTGGCCGTAACTTTCTCATAAGAACTCCGAATTTGATGAATCAGCTGTCCACGCGAAGATAAGAGAAAGTTCTACAACTTTTATATGGACCACATTTCCAAAACATGGCTCGAACATATAGTAATTTGAGGAGAAAGGAGCAACATGTGTCTTGGATTCTGGTTTCTTCCTCTTTTCTTCAACTTTATTCATTTTTTCATCATTTTAGCTTGATTTCTTCCCCTTTTATGAATTTCAACATTGATTCCTGAAATAGAGAAATATATACCATAAACCATAAAATTATCCAAGAATCAACACGAAAATATATATATATCATAGCATAAAAACGCGTAATATTCAACCCTATCAACTCCCCCAAACTTATCACTTAATCGTCCTCGATTAAGCATTAAAATCATAAGGTAGAGTTCATTCTTGATATTTGAAACAATTATTTCATGACTTGCTTATTCTCAGAAATCTCATGCACATATACAAAAGTTGACAAGACATGTTTTCTCCTAAATCAAGTACCACATCTCAAAATCGGAACGTGTGTGTGTGCTCTAGTCAATCTCAAGTTCCATGCACATATTCAAGATCAAATCATGCTAATCAACTCAAAGTCGAGATTATCATCAAGCATTACATAGACCTATTTTCAAACAACTTCTCCACTAATGATAGTTACTCCCTAGACTTGGATCAAAAGGACTTTTCAAGCTTGTAATGTAAGGCCTTTGGTGTTGGCTTCAAAGAAATGATAGGATAAGCGCAAAGAAGAGAGTATAATCATTTACAGTTCAAATTTTTCGCACACATCGAGCTCCTCTTCTTTTTCTTTTATAGCCTTGGCCACTTTGGGTCTTATATGTTTATTTTTCTTTTCAAGGCTCTTTGTCTATCTTTTTCTTTTCTCATTCATCAATATTTTTCAATAAGCTCATCAGGATATAACAATTTACGTGCATCGAATGGAATTCATTATACTCTCTTAGGGTAAGGATAACTTTTTTTCATTTAGGCTCAAATAAAGGTAAGTATAATGAGTTTGCCAAGAATGTCGAATGGGGTCTAATTATATGCAATGCATATACCATTCTTTTTTCAATAAAGCTCAAATGGGATACTAGGGATTGATATGAATCATGGTAAGCTTGAAAGGCTCAAACGTTTCAAAGATCGCCTAGATCATTTCCAAGTCGAGTTTGTAACTATAAAATTTCGCCTCAAAGTGTTATCATCAAATAAGTTCTAGGATAACTCTAAGATGCTAAAGACAAATCATCAAGTTCACAATGATTATCACTATTCAACATGCAATCCACAAGATCATGACTCATTGTGCTCAAAGTATTCCTCATTCTTGACATGCTAACTCAAATTAGGATATTCATGTACAAGTCCAATCACAAATCAAGTTCATATGCATAGTGAGATCAAAATCCTCATTGAATAGTCACTACTATAATTCATTCTTTTCTCAAGTTTGAACTCATAAAAAAAAATTTTTAGCTCATAATAATCGGACGATTCAAGTGTCATTTAAGCACACAACATGTGGTTAAAACAAGTAAAACATGCAAGCTACTACTCCCCCAAACTTAAATCAAACATTGCCCTAAATGTTTAAAAGAATCTAAAGGGAAAAAGTAAACTCCCTTGATCAAGACGCTTGCATGAGGGTTGAGGAAGATTTGCTTTTGAAAGCTCCACTGTTGTAGGGGTTCATCGCTCCAACCAAGTACCTAGCAAGAGAAGAATGCATATGGTAAAATATTCGACTTGAGAGATAAACAAAACTAAAATGAAAACTGAAAAATAAAACAAAACTAAATAACAAAAGGATACGCTTGGGTTGCCTCCCAAGAAGCGCTGATTTTTAGTCATCGGCTTGACCATCAGTAGCAACCATCAAAGAGCGGCTGCCGCCCATAGTAAGTATCGTATGATACCACTAATGGGTCTTCATTCAGTATGCCCTCAAGATTGGCAAGATTGTAGCAGTATAAGCTCGTCGCTCCAACAACATTCTTGAATTGGTAGGCATGAGAGAATGATTCTTGACTTGGCTTCATATGGAGGATGTAGTGCGGTGAAGTTGGCATCGACGGAAAATATGGATCCACATATGGCATAGAACATGTCTCCATCGATGGGCTCAAATCGGAATCTTCGAAAGTTTCTTCCTTCTCCAACATCACATTCGACTCATCTTCATATGGGAACTCCTCGGATAACATCTCTGAAGTAAGCTCAATCTCTTGAAGAGGCTCAAGTTCCTTTGAATCTTCCACACTAGGAGGATCACTCCCCCAAACTTGGTTGGTTGAGTGATCGTCATCATATAACCAAACTCGATTTGTCGCCTCTTGATTTGTAGCCCTCATCTCTTCCTCTTGGCAGCTAGTTGAAATTGTTTCAATGAGGACCGCCATTTGCTGCTCCAGGTGACGCATAGAGTTGGTTTGGCACTCCAAACTGTTCTCAGTTGATGCCATGAATCTTGCTAAGGTATCCTCTAACTGAGTCGTGACATCTGCAGAACTATCTCTCCTCTCTTCGCGATGTTCAAATGGTTGTGGCGTATCAATAGGGTAGTGAGGCTCCGGTGGGTATTGGTGACTCCAACCTTGTAGTGAAGGGTCACAATGCCAATGAAGATCGAAGTCCGTCATATCATTGAACATGTGCACCACACTGTTCTCATCTCTATCAACCAGGGGACTCCCAGTCATTCTCGTGTCTGTGCATCCAACCCATTGAAGAAATATTGCAGGAGAGTGTAGTTCGAAAAGTTGTGATACCGGAATGTGTTGGCCAATTCATTGAATCTCTCCCAAACAGCGTAGAACGGCTCGGAACGTTGTTGGGCAAAGCTTGTGAAGGCTTGTTGATGTAGCATCTCCAAGTACCTCACAAGACAAACAAAACAAAAACAAAATAAATATATATAATTTTTTTTTTCAAAATAAATAAACAAAAAATGGTTAATTACAGTCAAAGAACCTAGTATGATATTACTAAAGTTAGTCCCCGGCAACGGCGCCAAAAACTTGATCGCTTTTATTTTAAACAATTATTTCCAATCTAGCGATTTTAGACCGCAAGTGCACGGTGTCAAGTTTTAGTATAGATAGGAAGATACGGATTGTCGAACCCACAGGGACTAACAAATAAGTACCAAATAAGACACTTTTAACTATATTTAACCTACAAAATTAATTTATAATTAACAACTAATTAATTAAAATAAAATACTAATCCAACCAAGTCAATAAAAGTAAACGAGAAAAATCCACTAGAGAAGATTATCGAGACTTTGGCTCACCAATGTAATTCCCTACAATTCTCGATTGAATATTCAAATATTTCTAAGGTGACGAGTTCTCCCAATTTATCTAATACACTCTCTCGAGCTATATTAAACCTAACACCAAATTGCAGTAAGTAACTCTCGTTCACTTATTTAACAATTCAATGTTGCATAAGTCCATGAAAACTCCTAGCTTTCAATTATAAAAATCTATGGCTATCACGCATGTATTTGACGTCATCTCTCGATCTCGGTCTTAAATCCATGGTATGAATTATTAATTCCGTATCATAAAATCATCTCTCGATCTCAATTATGATACTAACATCATTCAAAGGTGATCAATCCTCTAAAAGCATGAAGAACATAAAACATACGCAAAGAACTATAAGAATTCAATCATTAAATCATCAAATCGAAGGTTCATAACAAAGGTTCGCCTAGCCTCGATAAATAAAATTAGTTCCTCATAATAAATCAAAACACAACAAAACTAAGAATTTAAAGACAAAGAAAAACTCGCAGCGTCGACTCCGGTTGTAGATCTTCGCTCCTTCTCTTGCTTCCTTCTCGATCGTCTCTTTTTATCGCCTTGTTGGGTTGTTCCAATTCCTAGGATGAATAGGTGAAGATGGATGAAAGTTGAATGGTAGAAGGATGGAGAGGTGAAGAAAGGATGGACGTGTGAGAGGAGTGAAGGAAAGAGAGGTTTGGATGGTGGATGGGTGTATGATATATGGAAGAAAGGTGGAGGTTATGGTGGACGTGAGATGGATTGGAGGAAGAAGATGGTGTGTGGTTTGGATGGTGAATGGGTATGGAGGTGTGGAGGCTTTTCCTAGGGTTCAAAAATCTCATATGGGTTGTGATTTTGTGTATAATATATAGGGGAAAGAATTATGGACTTCCCTATTGCATCCAAACTCTACAATGAAGGTATTTTAATGAAAACTGCTCGTCCCGATCGATCCGAACAGAAGAGCCGATCGATCGAGCCTTCCAGTAAGAATTTCGCTCAATTTTCAGCCTTTCTCGATCGATCGGAAAAGCTTGCTCGATCGATCGGAAATCACAGTAAGTTTCTTCGCCTTTTTCAGCTCTGGCGAGTTTCGTATTTTGGCCGTAACTTTCTCATAAGAACTCCGAATTTGATGAATCAGCTGTCCACGCGAAGATAAGAGAAAGTTCTACAACTTTTATATGGACCACATTTCCAAAACATGGCTCGAACATATAGTAATTTGAGGAGAAAGGAGCAACATGTGTCTTGGATTCTGGTTTCTTCCTCTTTTCTTCAACTTTATTCATTTTTTCATCATTTTAGCTTGATTTCTTCCCCTTTTATGAATTTCAACATTGATTCCTGAAATAGAGAAATATATACCATAAACCATAAAATTATCCAAGAATCAACACGAAAATATATATATATCATAGCATAAAAACGCGTAATATTCACCCCTATCATCGATCGCGGGTCAAAATCTCCAATCTTGCGATTTAGTCCCTCCTTTTCCATATTTAGCTCGGTTTGGTCCTTTTTCATCAATTTAAGCCTATTTTACTCCACTCTTTTGCATTTGAACCCGGATTCCTGAAATATACAAATATATACCAAAACGTGTAATATTTTCTAGGAATCACTACAAAAACACCTCTAATCATATATCAAATTAAGTGTAAAAATCACACTTATCAACTCCCCAAAACTTAAACTTGATCGTCTCGAGCAAGAAATAAGATCAAAAAGTAGAGTTCAATATTTGAAGATTCAAATAAACCAATTTGTAGTCAATCATGTAGCTCAGACATCTCACTTACAGACGAACCAGAATAAATCAGAAAGTTTAACAAGTTGTGTTTTCTCCTAGATCAAGCAACACGTCGCCAAATCAGAACGTGCGTGTGTGCTATTGTCACTTTCAAGTTCCATGCAATTTTCATAGATCAAATCATGTTAGTCAACGAAAAGTAAGATTATTATTGAGCACCCCTTAGTCCTATTTTCAAACAACTTCTCCACTAATGTAGTCATTCTCTAGACTTGGATCACTAGGTCTTTTTAAGCTTGTAACGTTAGGCCTAGGTATTTGGCTTCAAAGAAAAGATAGGATAGCACAAAGAAGAGAGTATAATCATGTAATGTTCATATTTTTAGCACAAAATTGAGCTTCTCTTCTTTTTCTTTTAGCCTTGGACACTTTGGGTCTTATTTAATCACTTTTTTCACAAGGCTTTATCTATCTTTTCTTTTCTCATTCATCAATTTTTTCAATAAGCTCTTCAAAGTATAGCAATTCATGTGCATATAATGAGAATCATTATACTCCCTTTTGGTAAGGATAATTCTTCAATTTAAGCTCAAATAGGTAGGTATAATGAGTTGCAAAAAAAAATGTTGAATGGGGCTAATAGTATGTTAAACATACACCATTCTTTTTCAATTATGCTCAAAATGGGATACTATAGATTGATAAATACATGGTAAGCTTGAAAGGCTCAAACGGTCCAAAGATCGCCTAATTAAGTTCATGACTATAAAATTTCGCCTTGAAGTGTCATCATCAAATAGTTTCTAAGGTACTCTAAGATGCTCAAAAACAATTCATCAAGTTCACAACGATTAGATTATGACTCAAATGTGCTCAAAATATTCCTCATCTTTGACATACTACTTAAAACAAGATATTCACAAACAAGTTTTACAATCATCAAAACTCAAGTTGACATGCAAAGTGAGACTAATATCATCATGGAATAGAGACCACTACTATGATTTATTCTTATCTTACTAATAATTGAACTCATAAAATAAAAAAAAATTAGCTCATAATAATCGGACGATTCAAGTGTCAATTAAGCACACAACATGTGGATAAAACAAGCAAGCCACTCCCCCAAACTTAAATCAAATATTGTCCTCAATGTTTAAAAGAATCAAAAGGGAAAAAGTAAACTCCCCTGATCAAGACGCTTGCATGAGGGTTGAGGAAGATTGACTCTTGAATGTTCCACTGTTGTAGGGGTTCATCTCTTCAACTGAGTACCTAGCAAGAGAAGAATGCAAATAAAATAGTCAACACGAGAGATAAACAAACTAAATGCAAAAACTAAAAATAAACAAAACTAAATAGCAAAAGGATACGCTTGGGTTGCCTCCCAAGAAGCGCTGATTTTTAGTCGTCGGCTTGACCATCAGAAGCAACCATCAAAGAGCGGCTGCCGCCCATAGTAAGTATCGTATGATACCACGAATGGGTCTTCATTCAGTATGCCCTCAAGTTTGGCATGAATATAACAGTGTAGGCTAGTCGCTCCAACAACATTGGTCTTGAAGTGGTAGGCATGGGAGAATGATTCTTCACTTGGCTTCATATCTTGGAGGATATATTGTGGTGATGTTGGCATCCATGGGAAATACGGATCCACATATGGCATAAAACATGTCTCCATCGATGAGTTTAAGTCAGAATCTTCGAAGGTCTCTTCCTTTTCCAACATCACTCTCGACTCATCTTCACATGGGAACTCCTCAGATAATGTCTCTAAAGTAGGCTCAATCTCTTGAAGAGGCTCAAGTTCCTTTAAATCTTCCACAGTAGTAGGATCACTCCCCCAAACTTGGTTGTTTGAGTGATCATCGTCATGAAACCCAACTTGATTCGTCTCCTCTTCTCTAGTAGGTATCGTCTCATTCTTTTGGCAGCTTGCTGATAAGGTTTCCATGAGGCTCACCATTTGCTGCTCCAGATGACGCATTGAGTTGGTCTGACTTTCAATCTTTGTCTCACATGATGCCATAAACCTGAGTAACGTATCCTCTAAATGAGCACTGACTTCCGTAGAACTGTCACTCGTCTCTCCCTGATGTTCAAGTGGTGGGTCTGTAAAATGAGGGTCGTGAGGCTTTGGTGTGTATTGGTGGCTCCAACCCTGCAGTGAAGGATTCCAATGCCACCGGTAGTCGAAGTTCGCCATGTCATTAAACAAGTTCAATACATTGTCTTCATCTCTATCCACCAAAGGACTACCAGTTGCCAAATCGTTGAATCTCTCCCACGCTGCATAGAACGGCTCGAATGGTTGTTGGCCAAATCTTGTGAATGCTTGTTGATGTAGCATCTCCAAGTACCTCACAAGACAAACAAAACAAAAACCAAAAATAAAAAAAAACGACTAAACTACAATCAACTAATCTTGTTTGATATTATTAAAACTAGTCCCCGGCAACGGCGCCAAAAACTTGATCGCTTTTATTTTAAACAATTATTTCAATGTAGCGATTCTCTACCGCAAGTGCACGGTGTCAAGTTTTAATATAATGGTTTAAAAGTAAGGAGTGTCGTACCCACAGGGACTAGTAGCAATTACCACGATCGATTAGAATTACTATATTTAACCTACGATTAAGGAATGATTATTAAACTAAATTGACTTAAGCACAAAAATTAACCTAAACAGCAGTGATGGATAATTGAAGAGAATTTATAAACGAATTATCAAGACGTCGGTTCACCCATGTAATCCCCCACAATTCGCCTATTAGTTAAGAATTAATTCAAACAATCTAAGGTGACGAGTTTTCCTATTTCATTCGTTATACCTTGGTCCGGTTATAACAAGACTAGCATTAATCTACAATAAATCACTCCCGTGTCTTTATTGAATGATTAATATCGAAAAACGCTTTGTGAAAACTATTAGCCTTCGATTTTGGTAAATCTATTGCTATCACACGTGTGCTAGATTTTACTTGGTCCGTCTCAACCTAAAACCCACGGCCTAATTTACTACGTCGTATCGTAATCTCCTATGGTCAATTCAATTACGATTACCAATATCATGCAAAAGGTAGCTAATCTTT
This sequence comes from Haberlea rhodopensis, assembly GCA_907163345.1. Classification (NCBI taxonomy): domain Eukaryota; kingdom Viridiplantae; phylum Streptophyta; class Magnoliopsida; order Lamiales; family Gesneriaceae; genus Haberlea; species Haberlea rhodopensis. The sequence goes on from CAJQUN010000077.1 coordinate 1,048,240, forward strand.
TACAAGCATTAAAAACATAAATTATGCGCAAAGATCATAGAAATTAAATCAAAACCGTTAATTAACTCAAGAGTTCAAACATGGGATCCCCTATGTCTTGACAAATATCTTAGCCAACAACCATAATCAAATGATAATGTAAAAACATGTCTTTAAACAAATTTAACATCACAATATGATATAAAAATAATCAAGTTCAGAAATACTAAGATAACGAGGATGTCGCTCCGTGCGTCGCTCCGTTCTTCCGTTCCTTGTGTTGCTCTTGCTCTTGCTCCTTAAAATATTTGTGGTATTTCTTTGGATGGAGGAGTGGCTGCTAGGTTTCAGAAAATGTGTGCAAAAAGCCCCCCAAAACGTCAGAAAATCTTCTATATATAATGTGGAGGAGTTTTGCAAAGTTTGGACACAAAATCACCAAGTAGGAAACAAAATCTCGATTTTTCAGGGTTTGGCGATCGATCTTCGTCAGTTGCCGATCGATCGCGGAAACATTCTGGACAAAATAACCAAATTTTTCATATCCACGATCGATCTTCGTCATTTGCCGATCGATCGCGGAAATCTGGCGATCGATCTTTGTAATTTGTCGATCAATCGCGGATATCTTCTGGATGGTGGCGATCGATCTTCGTAAGTTGCCGATCAATCGCGGGTCAAAATCTCCAATCTTGCGATTTAGTCCCTCCTTTTTCATATTTAGCTCAGTTTGGTCCTTTTTCATCAATTTAAGCCTATTTTACTCCACTCTTTTGCATTTGAACCTGGATTCCTGAAATATACAAATATATACCAAAACGTGTAATATTTTCTAGGAATCACTACAAAAACACCTCTAATCATATATCAAATTAAGTGTAAAAATCACACTTATCAGCCCACCTTAACAATCTTGCCGTTCCTATGGAATTCGGATAAGAACCTCATGAAATCGTCCTTGCCGATATGCCATAACTGTTTGATAAACCTGAAGTTGAATCCATCAGGACCTGGACTTTTGGAGCTCTCACAACACCACACCGCCTGTTTTACCTCATTCTCTCCGAATTCCGATGTAAGAATCCCATTTTCCAAATCAGTTAACTGAGAGAAGCTAATGTCTGTAAGACGCGGTCTGATCCATTCCTCCTGCCGGAACCGCTGAGCGAAATAGCCCTGGACCCCGCTCTTTACCCCTGAAACATTATCAACCCACTGCCCGTCAATCTCGATTCCCACTAATTCGTTCTTCTTCCTTCTCCTATTTACGAATTTATGAAAGAATCTTGAGTTTACATCTCCGTTTTGAAGCCACCTGATTCTAGACTTCTGAAATAGTAGTGAGTCCTTGCTCCGGATTTGTCCTAGTAGAGTCCCCATAGCATTTCGTCTTAATTCCACGTCATCAGATTGCAGAGCTCTTCGATCTGCGATTGAATCCCATTCCAGAATCTTCGCTCGAGTCTCTTCAATCCGGACATCCACAAAACCAAACACCTCCTTATTCCAACCTCTCAGCTTATCCTTCAGCATTTTAAATTTTTCTTTCAGAACAACTGTCTTCCGTAGAACTGTCACTCGTCTCTCCCTGATGTTCAAGTGGTGGGTCTGTAAAATGAGGGTCGTGAGGCTTTGGTGTGTATTGGTGGCTCCAACCCTGCAGTGAAGGATTCCAATGCCACCGGTAGTCGAAGTTCGCCATGTCATTAAACAAGTTCAATACATTGTCTTCATCTCTATCCACCAAAGGACTACCAGTTGCCAAATCGTTGAATCTCTCCCACGCTGCATAGAACGGCTCGAATGGTTGTTGGCCAAATCTTGTGAATGCTTGTTGATGTAGCATCTCCAAGTACCTCACAAGACAAACAAAACAAAAACCAAAAATAAAAAAAAACGACTAAACTACAATCAACTAATCTTGTTTGATATTATTAAAACTAGTCCCCGGCAACGGCGCCAAAAACTTGATCGCTTTTATTTTAAACAATTATTTCAATGTAGCGATTCTCTACCGCAAGTGCACGGTGTCAAGTTTTAATATAATGGTTTAAAAGTAAGGAGTGTCGTACCCACAGGGACTAGTAGCAATTACCACGATCGATTAGAATTACTATATTTAACCTACGATTAAGGAATGATTATTAAACTAAATTGACTTAAGCACAAAAATTAACCTAAACAGCAGTGATGGATAATTGAAGAGAATTTATAAACGAATTATCAAGACGTCGGTTCACCCATGTAATCCCCCACAATTCGCCTATTAGTTAAGAATTAATTCAAACAATCTAAGGTGACGAGTTTTCCTATTTCATTCGTTATACCTTGGTCCGGTTATAACAAGACTAGCATTAATCTACAATAAATCACTCCCGTGTCTTTATTGAATGATTAATATCGAAAAACGCTTTGTGAAAACTATTAGCCTTCGATTTTGGTAAATCTATTGCTATCACACGTGTGCTAGATTTTACTTGGTCCGTCTCAACCTAAAACCCACGGCCTAATTTACTACGTCGTATCGTAATCTCCTATGGTCAATTCAATTACGATTACCAATATCATGCAAAAGGTAGCTAATCTTTTACAAGCATTAAAAACATAAATTATGCGCAAAGATCATAGAAATTAAATCAAAACCGTTAATTAACTCAAGAGTTCAAACATGGGATCCCCTATGTCTTGACAAATATCTTAGCCAACAACCATAATCAAATGATAATGTAAAAACATGTCTTTAAACAAATTTAACATCACAATATGATATAAAAATAATCAAGTTCAGAAATACTAAGATAACGAGGATGTCGCTCCGTGCGTCGCTCCGTTCTTCCGTTCCTTGTGTTGCTCTTGCTCTTGCTCCTTAAAATATTTGTGGTATTTCTTTGGATGGAGGAGTGGCTGCTAGGTTTCAGAAAATGTGTGCAAAAAGCCCCCCAAAACGTCAGAAAATCTTCTATATATAATGTGGAGGAGTTTTGCAAAGTTTGGACACAAAATCACCAAGTAGGAAACAAAATCTCGATTTTTCAGGGTTTGGCGATCGATCTTCGTCAGTTGCCGATCGATCGCGGAAACATTCTGGACAAAATAACCAAATTTTTCATATCCACGATCGATCTTCGTCATTTGCCGATCGATCGCGGAAATCTGGCGATCGATCTTTGTAATTTGTCGATCAATCGCGGATATCTTCTGGATGGTGGCGATCGATCTTCGTAAGTTGCCGATCAATCGCGGGTCAAAATCTCCAATCTTGCGATTTAGTCCCTCCTTTTTCATATTTAGCTCAGTTTGGTCCTTTTTCATCAATTTAAGCCTATTTTACTCCACTCTTTTGCATTTGAACCTGGATTCCTGAAATATACAAATATATACCAAAACGTGTAATATTTTCTAGGAATCACTACAAAAACACCTCTAATCATATATCAAATTAAGTGTAAAAATCACACTTATCAGCCCACCTTAACAATCTTGCCGTTCCTATGGAATTCGGATAAGAACCTCATGAAATCGTCCTTGCCGATATGCCATAACTGTTTGATAAACCTGAAGTTGAATCCATCAGGACCTGGACTTTTGGAGCTCTCACAACACCACACCGCCTGTTTTACCTCATTCTCTCCGAATTCCGATGTAAGAATCCCATTTTCCAAATCAGTTAACTGAGAGAAGCTAATGTCTGTAAGACGCGGTCTGATCCATTCCTCCTGCCGGAACCGCTGAGCGAAATAGCCCTGGACCCCGCTCTTTACCCCTGAAACATTATCAACCCACTGCCCGTCAATCTCGATTCCCACTAATTCGTTCTTCTTCCTTCTCCTATTTACGAATTTATGAAAGAATCTTGAGTTTACATCTCCGTTTTGAAGCCACCTGATTCTAGACTTCTGAAATAGTAGTGAGTCCTTGCTCCGGATTTGTCCTAGTAGAGTCCCCATAGCATTTCGTCTTAATTCCACGTCATCAGATTGCAGAGCTCTTCGATCTGCGATTGAATCCCATTCCAGAATCTTCGCTCGAGTCTCTTCAATCCGGACATCCACAAAACCAAACACCTCCTTATTCCAACCTCTCAGCTTATCCTTCAGCATTTTAAATTTTTCTTTCAGAACAACTGTCTTCCGTAGAACTGTCACTCGTCTCTCCCTGATGTTCAAGTGGTGGGTCTGTAAAATGAGGGTCGTGAGGCTTTGGTGTGTATTGGTGGCTCCAACCCTGCAGTGAAGGATTCCAATGCCACCGGTAGTCGAAGTTCGCCATGTCATTAAACAAGTTCAATACATTGTCTTCATCTCTATCCACCAAAGGACTACCAGTTGCCAAATCGTTGAATCTCTCCCACGCTGCATAGAACGGCTCGAATGGTTGTTGGCCAAATCTTGTGAATGCTTGTTGATGTAGCATCTCCAAGTACCTCACAAGACAAACAAAACAAAAACCAAAAATAAAAAAAAACGACTAAACTACAATCAACTAATCTTGTTTGATATTATTAAAACTAGTCCCCGGCAACGGCGCCAAAAACTTGATCGCTTTTATTTTAAACAATTATTTCAATGTAGCGATTCTCTACCGCAAGTGCACGGTGTCAAGTTTTAATATAATGGTTTAAAAGTAAGGAGTGTCGTACCCACAGGGACTAGTAGCAATTACCACGATCGATTAGAATTACTATATTTAACCTACGATTAAGGAATGATTATTAAACTAAATTGACTTAAGCACAAAAATTAACCTAAACAGCAGTGATGGATAATTGAAGAGAATTTATAAACGAATTATCAAGACGTCGGTTCACCCATGTAATCCCCCACAATTCGCCTATTAGTTAAGAATTAATTCAAACAATCTAAGGTGACGAGTTTTCCTATTTCATTCGTTATACCTTGGTCCGGTTATAACAAGACTAGCATTAATCTACAATAAATCACTCCCGTGTCTTTATTGAATGATTAATATCGAAAAACGCTTTGTGAAAACTATTAGCCTTCGATTTTGGTAAATCTATTGCTATCACACGTGTGCTAGATTTTACTTGGTCCGTCTCAACCTAAAACCCACGGCCTAATTTACTACGTCGTATCGTAATCTCCTATGGTCAATTCAATTACGATTACCAATATCATGCAAAAGGTAGCTAATCTTTTACAAGCATTAAAAACATAAATTATGCGCAAAGATCATAGAAATTAAATCAAAACCGTTAATTAACTCAAGAGTTCAAACATGGGATCCCCTATGTCTTGACAAATATCTTAGCCAACAACCATAATCAAATGATAATGTAAAAACATGTCTTTAAACAAATTTAACATCACAATATGATATAAAAATAATCAAGTTCAGAAATACTAAGATAACGAGGATGTCGCTCCGTGCGTCGCTCCGTTCTTCCGTTCCTTGTGTTGCTCTTGCTCTTGCTCCTTAAAATATTTGTGGTATTTCTTTGGATGGAGGAGTGGCTGCTAGGTTTCAGAAAATGTGTGCAAAAAGCCCCCCAAAACGTCAGAAAATCTTCTATATATAATGTGGAGGAGTTTTGCAAAGTTTGGACACAAAATCACCAAGTAGGAAACAAAATCTCGATTTTTCAGGGTTTGGCGATCGATCTTCGTCAGTTGCCGATCGATCGCGGAAACATTCTGGACAAAATAACCAAATTTTTCATATCCACGATCGATCTTCGTCATTTGCCGATCGATCGCGGAAATCTGGCGATCGATCTTTGTAATTTGTCGATCAATCGCGGATATCTTCTGGATGGTGGCGATCGATCTTCGTAAGTTGCCGATCAATCGCGGGTCAAAATCTCCAATCTTGCGATTTAGTCCCTCCTTTTTCATATTTAGCTCAGTTTGGTCCTTTTTCATCAATTTAAGCCTATTTTACTCCACTCTTTTGCATTTGAACCTGGATTCCTGAAATATACAAATATATACCAAAACGTGTAATATTTTCTAGGAATCACTACAAAAACACCTCTAATCATATATCAAATTAAGTGTAAAAATCACACTTATCAGCCCACCTTAACAATCTTGCCGTTCCTATGGAATTCGGATAAGAACCTCATGAAATCGTCCTTGCCGATATGCCATAACTGTTTGATAAACCTGAAGTTGAATCCATCAGGACCTGGACTTTTGGAGCTCTCACAACACCACACCGCCTGTTTTACCTCATTCTCTCCGAATTCCGATGTAAGAATCCCATTTTCCAAATCAGTTAACTGAGAGAAGCTAATGTCTGTAAGACGCGGTCTGATCCATTCCTCCTGCCGGAACCGCTGAGCGAAATAGCCCTGGACCCCGCTCTTTACCCCTGAAACATTATCAACCCACTGCCCGTCAATCTCGATTCCCACTAATTCGTTCTTCTTCCTTCTCCTATTTACGAATTTATGAAAGAATCTTGAGTTTACATCTCCGTTTTGAAGCCACCTGATTCTAGACTTCTGAAATAGTAGTGAGTCCTTGCTCCGGATTTGTCCTAGTAGAGTCCCCATAGCATTTCGTCTTAATTCCACGTCATCAGATTGCAGAGCTCTTCGATCTGCGATTGAATCCCATTCCAGAATCTTCGCTCGAGTCTCTTCAATCCGGACATCCACAAAAGCAAACACCTCCTTATTCCAACCTCTCAGCTTATCCTTCAGCATTTTAAATTTTTCTTTCAGAACAACCCCCCCCCCCCCCCCACCAACCTTGAATTCTGAATTCGCTCCAACTTCTTTCGACAAATACCTTAATTCTGGGTGTTATAGTTACTTTCTTCTTTACAACCCTCCCCTGGCTACTCCCCTGGCATTCATGTTCTAGATTCAGTTAGGTGTGTGTTTCCGACCTTTCCAAGTGGCCTTGAACCATTATTATCGGTTGTCATTTTCTATTTGTCATGATACAACAACAATGAAGCTGTTAATCCCAATGGTTTCTATTTTGTCATGATGCTGATCGATATTACTGGCCAGATTTATTGAGACCTACGGAACACATATAATTCTGGGATTGGCAGTCGGGGGCCAGGATTTACTTTGTGTTAAACAGAGGCCATCTTCTCCAATTCCTTCGGCTGAACTCAAGGGATATTTGGAGGAACTTGGAGATTGTCTGTTCTCTGATGCTAATAGTCCTATTCTAGAGAGGAAGGCAAAGGACAACCCAAAGAAGGTTGTTATCTGTTTGCATGTCTACTCTTGTGTACATGCCTGTTTATATTCTTTGTCGATTCCTCTTAGACAACAATCCCACTATTGAGTTCTTGAAAATGTTTTGCTTTATGTAGGTTCCCGAAGTATTTACTCGTATGCTACAGGCACATACCATGCAATTTAGCAGCATTACAGAATCATCTAGCAAAGATGTAAGTTACACTTATTTTACATATATCATTTTTTACCATTATGATAGTTGATTTGTGCTATAATTTGAATCAGGGACTTACACTTGTATGGTCAAAAAGAGGTGGTGACATGTTTGCTCAAAGTCATTCCCGGTGGCTCCAGACAATGGCAGCTAATCCAGAAGCTATTCTTTTCAAGTTTGTTCCCATTACCTCTTTATTGAATGGAATTCCAGGGAGTGGCTACCTTAGTCATGCCATTAACCTGTACTTACGATGTACGCTTTTCTGATTCTCTTGTTTGACCAGTACATTTCTTTCTTTCACTGTTGAGCCTTGTGTGTCAACACTTAGTTATTCATTTTTCCTCCCATTTTAGTTTCTCATGGAAAATTATCTTTAATATTCTCGTTGTAGACAAGCCTGCTATAGAAGATTTGCAGTACTTTTTGGAGTTTCAAGTTCCGAAACAGTGGGCACCTCTGTTCTGTGAGTTGCCTCTGAGGCATCAAGGAAGGAAAACATCTGTCCCTTCATTGCAGTTCAGTTTCTTAGGTCCAAAGATTTATGCCAGCTCCACACAGGTGCTCACGAATTATGATTCATTTATCGAAGTATATTCTACTTCATTTTATATGGTTGCACCATTTTTATCTTGATACTTCACCCCGGCATGTTGGCTCACCTAGGTCCTTTGTGTCCATTTATCATGAACAGTCACATATAAATTTAAATGATGTGAAATTGAATCGGTAGGATAAATATATGGATTTTATTCAAATTATCTATACCATACTATCTGATGCCATAAATTGAATTTTGCTTCAATGAATGGTATTTTATATGAGAATCATGACTCGTAATCTTCAGTCATGTTTCATTAATAGGAACCGCTGTAACAGTATCGAAATACATTATATATTACTTTAGCGTCTGTACGAAGTTGCAGAAGCTAAATTTTTTACATGGGTTTTGTTATTTAAATGTTATTTTGATATATTGGTGATCCCCAAGGATGGGCATTGGCGAGCAGGGGCAGTTCTCAAAGAAATTTTCTAATTTCATATGTACTTTTTGTGAATATACGAGTTCTCTAAGAATAACTATTGCTGCACCTCTTCATAAAAAATTCTCATTTGAGCTCATTGTAGGTTGCAAGTGATGAAAAACCAGTGGTTGGTCTCCGCCTATACTTGGAAGGAAAGAAAAGCAATCGTTTAGCTGTTCATGTACAGCATCTTTCAAATCTTCCAGGTATGATGACATCTGCCTCATCTACTTCGACGGCACGGAAGCCACAGTGGCGAGGCTCAGATGACTATGAATTCGCCGACCAGTTCTTAGAACCAGTCCGATGGAAGAAATTCTCAAATATATGCTCATCCATTGTTAAACACGATTCCACCTGGGTTCAGGGAGAATCCAATGGTGTTTTCATTGTGACCGGAGCACAGCTTGTAATAAAAGGAAACTGGCCCCGGAAAGTACTCCACCTCCGTCTACTTTACACCCACTTACCAAACTGCACAATACGTAAAACAGAGTGGGCATCAACACCCGAAGCATCTCGAAAGTCCAATTTTTTCACGAACCTGAGCACAACTTTCACGTTCACTCAAAGGGCCGTGTCCGATAATCCGAAGCAGCAAGCGGCAGCCCTTAACTCGGGTGTCTACCCTGATGGTCCACCTGTGCCCGTTCGATCCACGAAACTGCTTAAATATGTCGATACCGCCGAGGTTGCACGTGGCCCGTATGATGTCCCGGGACACTGGTTAGTAACTGCGGCTAAGTTGGTTGTCGAAGGTGGCAAAATTTGTTTGCAAGTGAAGTTTGCGTTGTTAGATTACTCACAAGAAGTGTAGTTTCCTTTTGTATATGGGAATAGGGTTTTTAATTTCTTTTTAGGTTTGTGGTTCATATTTTTCTTTTTGTATACCTGATTTGTAGAATCTCTTCAAAACTTTAACCCGAATTCAGTTGAAGACTAATAACACGATAAATATAGATAAATGTATTAGAATTGATGAATTGTGCCTATATATATATATATATATATTGTGGCCAATCTAGTTGAGCGGTTAAGTGATATTAGACGTAAAATTAATGATTCGTGTAAATGCTTGTGCGTTGTATCAACTGCTAATTTTTTAGTGGTGATAATTAAGCTGTGACATGTAAATCTTGTGTATATGCTGCGGAAGAAGGGAATATCAGAATTATATGTTCAACATACTGCATTTTGAAAAGTGTTGCAAAATACCCTAAACTACTTCCAGCTGAAACGAAAGCATGATTTTTTTCAGATCCCTCTACAGCTAACAACGAGATCTGCCAGCTGCCGACCTCTGCTGCAGCTGGCAGCAAAGGCCACGACTAGTTTTTCTCATAAAATTAAAATGAAAGCTTTTATTTTTTTAATAAAATGAGAGGCCTCCGCTGCGGACGTCTCTCAATTAATTTTTTTACAGAACAGCTAGCATCTAGGAACCTTCATTCGTGACTGCTGTGCCTATTTTTAACATTAATGGTTTATTTGGTTTTATTTTATTTCCCAAATTTATACATTACTACTGATTTAAGAAAAAAATCTCTTTTACTATATTATATTCTAAATTAATAATTATGTTTTTAAATTATAAAAATATTTCACTTCTAATTAACAACCACCAAGAAAAATATCAATTCTAAATAAAATTTTGTCATTGAACAGACATTATAAAACCAATACTTTAAATTACATAATGGCTAAAAAAAATCAAAATATTTCCTCAAATTTTTTTTCCGTAACATAAAAAATGTGACAATACATCGTGTTATAATTTTTGCAACATTTTTCCAAATGCGGTTTGGGTATTTTTGCAATAGTTTTCCAAATGCGGTAAGTAAAAAAAAATTAAATTAAATTTTAAAAAAAAACCCAATATGTGCCCTCGACTTTTGAATCCTAACATTTTTAAAATATTTTATTTTATCAAAATGATCTTCCATTAATTTGATCAAAAAGAAAACTTGAGTAATTTTGCTCCAAGAAATTTGATTTTCATATGTTAGTTATTTTATGGTGACATTTTAGTTCAGACTTCTACCCCTTTATACCATGTCAATCGAAATCGAATAAACTGTGAAAATATTTTACTTTATCTCTTAAGTGCACCTCTTGTCTGTAGCGGTGCATGTAATAGACTCATGTAATGCATGTGATTCATACGGTGCATATAAAATTGATTCATGCTGTGCATGTAAAAATTACTCATGTGGTGCATGTAAAATTGACTCATGCGATGCATGTAAAAATCAATCATGCCTCATGCAATCATGATGTGCATGTAAAATTAATCATGCGGTGCATGTAAAAATTGACTCATGTGGTGCATGTAAAATTGACTCACACGGTGCATGTAAAATTGACTCTCGCGATGCATGTAAAAATTGATTCATGCGGTGCATGTAAAATTGACTCATGCTGTCATGCCTCGATCTGACGTATACATGGTAATATGATTATGGTGTAATTATGATTATGCTGCTCCAGGTGACGCATAGAGTTGGTTTGACACTCCAAACTGTTCTCAGTTGATGCCATGAATCTTGCTAAGGTATCCTCTAACTGAGTCGTGACATCTGCAGAACTATCTCTCCTCTCTTCGCGATGTTCAAATGGTTGTGGCGTATCAATAGGGTAGTGAGGCTCCGGTGGGTATTGTTGACTCCAACCTTGTAGTGAAGGGTCACAATGCCAATGAAGATCGAAGTCCGCCATATCATTGAACATGTGCACCACACTGTTCTCATCTCTATCAACCAGGGGACTCCCAGTCATTCTCGTGTCTGTGCATCCAACCCATTGAAGAAATATTGCAGGAGAGTGTAGTTCGAAAAGTTGTGATACCGGAATGTGTTGGCCAATTCATTGAATCTCTCCCAAACAGCGTAGAACGGCTCGGAACGTTGTTGGGCAAAGCTTGTGAAGGCTTGTTGATGTAGCATCTCCAAGTACCTCACAAGACAAACAAAACAAAAACAAAATAAATATATATAATTTTTTTTTTTCAAAATAAATAAACAAAAAATGGTTAAATTACAGTCAAAGAACCTAGTATGATATTACTAAAGTTAGTCCCCGGCAACGGCGCCAAAAACTTGATCGCTTTTATTTTAAACAATTATTTCCAATCTAGCGATTTTAGACCGCAAGTGCACGCTGTCAAGTTTTAGTATAGATAGGAAGATACGGATTGTCGAACCCACAGGGACTAACAAATAAGTACCAAATAAGACACTTTTAACTATATTTAACCTACAAAATTAATTTATAATTAACAACTAATTAATTAAAATAAAATACTAATCCAACCAAGTCAATAAAAGTAAACGAGAAAAATCCACTAGAGAAGATTATCGAGACTTTGGCTCACCAATGTAATTCCCTACAATTCTCGATTGAATATTCAAATATTTCTAAGGTGACGAGTTCTCCCAATTTATCTAATACACTCTCTCGAGCTATATTAAACCTAACACCAAATTGCAGTAAGTAACTCTCGTTCACTTATTTAACAATTCAATGTTGCATAAGTCCATGAAAACTCCTAGCTTTCAATTATAAAAATCTATGGCTATCACGCATGTATTTGACGTCATCTCTCGATCTCGGTCTTAAATCCATGGTATGAATTATTAATTCCGTATCATAAAATCATCTCTCGATCTCAATTATGATACTAACATCATTCAAAGGTGATCAATCCTCTAAAAGCATGAAGAACATAAAACATACGCAAAGAACTATAAGAATTCAATCATTAAATCATCAAATCGAAGGTTCATAACAAAGGTTCGCCTAGCCTCGATAAATAAAATTAGTTCCTCATAATAAATCAAAACACAACAAAACTAAGAATTTAAAGACAAAGAAAAACTCTCAGCGTCGACTCCGGTTGTAGATCTTCGCTCCTTCTCTTGCTTCCTTCTCGATCGTCTCTTTTTATCGCCTTGTTGGGTTGTTCCAATTCCTAGGATGAATAGGTGAAGATGGATGAAAGTTGAATGGTAGAAGGATGGAGAGGTGAAGAAAGGATGGACGTGTGAGAGGAGTGAAGGAAAGAGAGGTTTGGATGGTGGATGGGTGTATGATATATGGAAGAAAGGTGGAGGTTATGGTGGACGTGAGATGGATTGGAGGAAGAAGATGGTGTGTGGTTTGGATGGTGAATGGGTATGGAGGTGTGGAGGCTTTTCCTAGGGTTCAAAAATCTCATATGGGTTGTGATTTTGTGTATAATATATAGGGGAAAGAATTATGGACTTCCCTATTGCATCCAAACTCTACAATGAAGGTATTTTAATGAAAACTGCTCGTCCCGATCGATCCGAACAGAAGAGCCGATCGATCGAGCCTTCCAGTAAGAATTTCGCTCAATTTTCAGCCTTTCTCGATCGATCGGAAAAGCTTGCTCGATCGATCGGAAATCACAGTAAGTTTCTTCGCCTTTTTCAGCTTCTGGCGAGTTTCGTATTTTGGCCGTAACTTTCTCATAAGAACTCCGAATTTGATGAATCAGCTGTCCACGCGAAGATAAGAGAAAGTTCTACAACTTTTATATGGACCACATTTCCAAAACATGGCTCGAACATATAGTAATTTGAGGAGAAAGGAGCAACATGTGTCTTGGATTCTGGTTTCTTCCTCTTTTCTTCAACTTTATTCATTTTTTCATCATTTTAGCTTGATTTCTTCCCCTTTTATGAATTTCAACATTGATTCCTGAAATAGAGAAATATATACCATAAACCATAAAATTATCCAAGAATCAACACGAAAATATATATATATCATAGCATAAAAACGCGTAATATTCAACCCTATCATCGATCGCGGGTCAAAATCTCCAATCTTGCGATTTAGTCCCTCCTTTTCCATATTTAGCTCGGTTTGGTCCTTTTTCATCAATTTAAGCCTATTTTACTCCACTCTTTTGCATTTGAACCCGGATTCCTGAAATATACAAATATATACCAAAACGTGTAATATTTTCTAGGAATCACTACAAAAACACCTCTAATCATATATCAAATTAAGTGTAAAAATCACACTTATCAACTCCCCAAAACTTAAACTTGATCGTCTCGAGCAAGAAATAAGATCAAAAAGTAGAGTTCAATATTTGAAGATTCAAATAAACCAATTTGTAGTCAATCATGTAGCTCAGACATCTCACTTACAGACGAACCAGAATAAATCAGAAAGTTTAACAAGTTGTGTTTTCTCCTAGATCAAGCAACACGTCGCCAAATCAGAACGTGCGTGTGTGCTATTGTCACTTTCAAGTTCCATGCAATTTTCATAGATCAAATCATGTTAGTCAACGAAAAGTAAGATTATTATTGAGCACCCCTTAGTCCTATTTTCAAACAACTTCTCCACTAATGTAGTCATTCTCTAGACTTGGATCACTAGGTCTTTTTAAGCTTGTAACGTTAGGCCTAGGTATTTGGCTTCAAAGAAAAGATAGGATAGCACAAAGAAGAGAGTATAATCATGTAATGTTCATATTTTTAGCACAAAATTGAGCTTCTCTTCTTTTTCTTTTAGCCTTGGACACTTTGGGTCTTATTTAATCACTTTTTTCACAAGGCTTTATCTATCTTTTCTTTTCTCATTCATCAATTTTTTCAATAAGCTCTTCAAAGTATAGCAATTCATGTGCATATAATGAGAATCATTATACTCCCTTTGGGTAAGGATAATTCTTCAATTTAAGCTCAAATAGGTAGGTATAATGAGTTGCAAAAAAAAATGTTGAATGGGGCTAATAGTATGTTAAACATACACCATTCTTTTTCAATTATGCTCAAAATGGGATACTATAGATTGATAAATACATGGTAAGCTTGAAAGGCTCAAACGGTCCAAAGATCGCCTAATTAAGTTCATGACTATAAAATTTCGCCTTGAAGTGTCATCATCAAATAGTTTCTAAGGTACTCTAAGATGCTCAAAAACAATTCATCAAGTTCACAACGATTATTACTACTCCAAATGCACTTCACAAGATTATGACTCAAATGTGCTCAAAATATTTCTCATCTTTGACATACTACTTAAAACAAGATATTCACAAACAAGTTTTACAATCATCAAAACTCAAGTTGACATGCAAAGTGAGACTAATATCATCATGGAATAGAGACCACTACTATGATTTATTCTTATCTTACTAATAATTGAACTCATAAAATAAAAAAAAATTAGCTCATAATAATCGGACGATTCAAGTGTCAATTAAGCACACAACATGTGGATAAAACAAGCAAGCCACTCCCCCAAACTTAAATCAAATATTGTCCTCAATGTTTAAAAGAATCAAAAGGGAAAAAGTAAACTCCCCTGATCAAGACGCTTGCATGAGGGTTGAGGAAGATTGACTCTTGAATGTTCCACTGTTGTAGGGGTTCATCTCTTCAACTGAGTACCTAGCAAGAGAAGAATGCAAATAAAATAGTCAACACGAGAGATAAACAAACTAAATGCAAAAACTAAAAATAAACAAAACTAAATAGCAAAAGGATACGCTTGGGTTGCCTCCCAAGAAGCGCTGATTTTTAGTCGTCGGCTTGACCATCAGAAGCAACCATCAAAGAGCGGCTGCCGCCCATAGTAAGTATCGTATGATACCACGAATGGGTCTTCATTCAGTATGCCCTCAAGTTTGGCATGAATATAACAGTGTAGGCTAGTCGCTCCAACAACATTGGTCTTGAAGTGGTAGGCATGGGAGAATGATTCTTCACTTGGCTTCATATCTTGGAGGATATATTGTGGTGATGTTGGAATCCATGGGAAATACGGATCCACATATGGCATAAAACATGTCTCCATCGATGAGTTTAAGTCAGAATCTTCGAAGGTCTCTTCATTTTCCAACATCACTCTCGACTCATCTTCACATGGGAACTCCTCAGATAATGTCTCTAAAGTAGGCTCAATCTCTTGAAGAGGCTCAAGTTCCTTTAAATCTTCCACAGTAGTAGGATCACTCCCCCAAACTTGGTTGTTTGAGTGATCATCGTCATGAAACCCAACTTGATTCGTCTCCTCTTCTCTAGTAGGTATCGTCTCATTCTTTTGGCAGCTTGCTGATAAGGTTTCCATGAGGCTCACCATTTGCTGCTCCAGATGACGCATTGAGTTGGTCTGACTTTCAATCTTTGTCTCACATGATGCCATAAACCTGAGTAACGTATCCTCTAAATGAGCACTGACTTCCGTAGAACTGTCACTCGTCTCTCCCTGATGTTCAAGTGGTGGGTCTGTAAAATGAGGGTCGTGAGGCTTTGGTGTGTATTGGTGGCTCCAACCCTGCAGTGAAGGATTCCAATGCCACCGGTAGTCGAAGTTCGCCATGTCATTAAACAAGTTCAATACATTGTCTTCATCTCTATCCACCAAAGGACTACCAGTTGCCAAATCGTTGAATCTCTCCCACGCTGCATAGAACGGCTCGAATGGTTGTTGGCCAAATCTTGTGAATGCTTGTTGATGTAGCATCTCCAAGTACCTCACAAGACAAACAAAACAAAACCAAAAATAAAAAAAAACGACTAAACTACAATCAACTAATCTTGTTTGATATTATTAAAACTAGTCCCCGGCAACGGCGCCAAAAACTTGATCGCTTTTATTTTAAACAATTATTTCAATGTAGCGATTCTCTACCGCAAGTGCACGGTGTCAAGTTTTAATATAATGGTTTAAAAGTAAGGAGTGTCGTACCCACAGGGACTAGTAGCAATTACCACGATCGATTAGAATTACTATATTTAACCTACGATTAAGGAATGATTATTAAACTAAATTGACTTAAGCACAAAAATTAACCTAAACAGCAGTGATGGATAATTGAAGAGAATTTATAAACGAATTATCAAGACGTCGGTTCACCCATGTAATCCCCCACAATTCGCCTATTAGTTAAGAATTAATTCAAACAATCTAAGGTGACGAGTTTTCCCATTTCATTCGTTATACCTTGGTCCGGTTATAACAAGACTAGCATTAATCTACAATAAATCACTCCCGTGTCTTTATTGAATGATTAATATCGAAAAACGCTTTGTGAAAACTATTAGCCTTCGATTTTGGTAAATCTATTGCTATCACACGTGTGCTAGATTTTACTTGGTCCGTCTCAACCTAAAACCCACGGCCTAATTTACTACGTCGTATCGTAATCTCCTATGGTCAATTCAATTAAGATTACCAATATCATGCAAAAGGTAGCTAATCTTTTACAAGCATTAAAAACATAAATTATGCGCAAAGATCATAGAAATTAAATCAAAACCGTTAATTAACTCAAGAGTTCAAACATGGGATCCCCTATGTCTTGACAAATATCTTAGCCAACAACCATAATCAAATGATAATGTAAAAACATGTCTTTAAACAAATTTAACATCACAATATGATATAAAAATAATCAAGTTCAGAAATACTAAGATAACGAGGATGTCGCTCCGTGCGTCGCTCCGTTCTTCCGTTCCTTGTGTTGCTCTTGCTCTTGCTCCTTAAAATATTTGTGGTATTTCTTTGGATGGAGGAGTGGCTGCTAGGTTTCAGAAAATGTGTGCAAAAAGCCCCCCAAAACGTCAGAAAATCTTCTATATATAATGTGGAGGAGTTTTGCAAAGTTTGGACACAAAATCACCAAGTAGGAAACAAAATCTCGATTTTTCAGGGTTTGGCGATCGATCTTCGTCAGTTGCCGATCGATCGCGGAAACATTCTGGACAAAATAACCAAATTTTTCATATCCACGATCGATCTTCGTCATTTGCCGATCGATCGCGGAAATCTGGCGATCGATCTTTGTAATTTGTCGATCAATCGCGGATATCTTCTGGATGGTGGCGATCGATCTTCGTAAGTTGCCGATCAATCGCGGGTCAAAATCTCCAATCTTGCGATTTAGTCCCTCCTTTTTCATATTTAGCTCAGTTTGGTCCTTTTTCATCAATTTAAGCCTATTTTACTCCACTCTTTTGCATTTGAACCTGAATTCCTGAAATATACAAATATATACCAAAACGTGTAATATTTTCTAGGAATCACTACAAAAACACCTCTAATCATATATCAAATTAAGTGTAAAAATCACACTTATCAGCCCACCTTAACAATCTTGCCGTTCCTATGGAATTCGGATAAGAACCTCATGAAATCGTCCTTGACGATATGCCAGAACTGTTTGATAAACCTGAAGTTGAATCCATCAGGACCTGGACTTTTGGAGCTCTCACAACACCACACCGCCTGTTTTACCTCATTCTCTCCGAATTCCGATGTAAGAATCTCATTTTCCAAATCAGTTAACTGAGAGAAGCTAATGTCTGTAAGACGCGGTCTGATCCATTGCTCCTGCTGGAACCGCTGAGCGAAATAGCCCTGGACCCCGCTCTTTACCCCTGAAACATTATCAACCCACTGCCCGTCAATCTCGATTCCCACTAATTCGTTCTTCTTCCTTCTCCTATTTACGAATTTATGAAAGAATCTTGAGTTTACATCTCCGTTTTGAAGCCACCTGATTCTAGACTTCTGAAATAGTAGTGAGTCCTTGCTCCGGATTTGTCCTAGTAGAGTCCCCATAGCATTTCGTCTTAATTCCACGTCATCAGATTGCAGAGCTCTTCGATCTGCGATTGAATCCCATTCCAGAATCTTCGCTCGAGTCTCTTCAATCCGGACATCCACAAAACCAAACACCTCCTTATTCCAACCTCTCAGCTTATCCTTCAGCATTTTAAATTTTTCTTTCAGAACAACCCCCCCCCCCCCCCCAACCTTGAATTCTGAATTCGCTCCAACTTCTTTCGACAAATACCTTAATTCTGGGTGTTATAGTTACTTTCTTCTTTACAACCCTCCCCTGGCTACTCCCCTGGCATTCATGTTCTAGATTCAGTTAGGTGTGTGTTTCCGACCTTTCCAAGTGGCCTTGAACCATTATTATCGGTTGTCATTTTCTATTTGTCATGATACAACAACAATGAAGCTGTTAATCCCAATGGTTTCTATTTTGTCATGATGCTGATCGATATTACTGGCCAGATTTATTGAGACCTACGGAACACATATAATTCTGGGATTGGCAGTCGGGGGCCAGGATTTACTTTGTGTTAAACAGAGGCCATCTTCTCCAATTCCTTCGGCTGAACTCAAGGGATATTTGGAGGAACTTGGAGATTGTCTGTTCTCTGATGCTAATAGTCCTATTCTAGAGAGGAAGGCAAAGGACAACCCAAAGAAGGTTGTTATCTGTTTGCATGTCTACTCTTGTGTACATGCCTGTTTATATTCTTTGTCGATTCCTCTTAGACAACAATCCCACTATTGAGTTCTTGAAAATGTTTTGCTTTATGTAGGTTCCCGAAGTATTTACTCGTATGCTACAGGCACATACCATGCAATTTAGCAGCATTACAGAATCATCTAGCAAAGATGTAAGTTACACTTATTTTACATATATCATTTTTTACCATTATGATAGTTGATTTGTGCTATAATTTGAATCAGGGACTTACACTTGTATGGTCAAAAAGAGGTGGTGACATGTTTGCTCAAAGTCATTCCCGGTGGCTCCAGACAATGGCAGCTAATCCAGAAGCTATTCTTTTCAAGTTTGTTCCCATTACCTCTTTATTGAATGGAATTCCAGGGAGTGGCTACCTTAGTCATGCCATTAACCTGTACTTACGATGTACGCTTTTCTGATTCTCTTGTTTGACCAGTACATTTCTTTCTTTCACTGTTGAGCCTTGTGTGTCAACACTTAGTTATTCATTTTTCCTCCCATTTTAGTTTCTCATGGAAAATTATCTTTAATATTCTCGTTGTAGACAAGCCTGCTATAGAAGATTTGCAGTACTTTTTGGAGTTTCAAGTTCCGAAACAGTGGGCACCTCTGTTCTGTGAGTTGCCTCTGAGGCATCAAGGAAGGAAAACATCTGTCCCTTCATTGCAGTTCAGTTTCTTAGGTCCAAAGATTTATGCCAGCTCCACACAGGTGCTCACGAATTATGATTCATTTATCGAAGTATATTCTACTTCATTTTATATGGTTGCACCATTTTTATCTTGATACTTCACCCCGGCATGTTGGCTCACCTAGGTCCTTTGTGTCCATTTATCATGAACAGTCACATATAAATTTAAATGATGTGAAATTGAATCGGTAGGATAAATATATGGATTTTATTCAAATTATCTATACCATACTATCTGATGCCATAAATTGAATTTTGCTTCAATGAATGGTATTTTATATGAGAATCATGACTCGTAATCTTCAGTCATGTTTCATTAATAGGAACCGCTGTAACAGTATCGAAATACATTATATATTACTTTAGCGTCTGTACGAAGTTGCAGAAGCTAAATTTTTTACATGGGTTTTGTTATTTAAATGTTATTTTGATATATTGGTGATCCCCAAGGATGGGCATTGGCGAGCAGGGGCAGTTCTCAAAGAAATTTTCTAATTTCATATGTACTTTTTGTGAATATACGAGTTCTCTAAGAATAACTATTGCTGCACCTCTTCATAAAAAATTCTCATTTGAGCTCATTGTAGGTTGCAAGTGATGAAAAACCAGTGGTTGGTCTCCGCCTATACTTGGAAGGAAAGAAAAGCAATCGTTTAGCTGTTCATGTACAGCATCTTTCAAATCTTCCAGGTATGATGACATCTGCCTCATCTACTTCGACGGCACGGAAGCCACAGTGGCGAGGCTCAGATGACTATGAATTCGCCGACCAGTTCTTAGAACCAGTCCGATGGAAGAAATTCTCAAATATATGCTCATCCATTGTTAAACACGATTCCACCTGGGTTCAGGGAGAATCCAATGGTGTTTTCATTGTGACCGGAGCACAGCTTGTAATAAAAGGAAACTGGCCCCGGAAAGTACTCCACCTCCGTCTACTTTACACCCACTTACCAAACTGCACAATACGTAAAACAGAGTGGGCATCAACACCCGAAGCATCTCGAAAGTCCAATTTTTTCACGAACCTGAGCACAACTTTCACGTTCACTCAAAGGGCCGTGTCCGATAATCCGAAGCAGCAAGCGGCAGCCCTTAACTCGGGTGTCTACCCTGATGGTCCACCTGTGCCCGTTCGATCCACGAAACTGCTTAAATATGTCGATACCGCCGAGGTTGCACGTGGCCCGTATGATGTCCCGGGACACTGGTTAGTAACTGCGGCTAAGTTGGTTGTCGAAGGTGGCAAAATTTGTTTGCAAGTGAAGTTTGCGTTGTTAGATTACTCACAAGAAGTGTAGTTTCCTTTTGTATATGGGAATAGGGTTTTTAATTTCTTTTTAGGTTTGTGGTTCATATTTTTCTTTTTGTATACCTGATTTGTAGAATCTCTTCAAAACTTTAACCCGAATTCAGTTGAAGACTAATAACACGATAAATATAGATAAATGTATTAGAATGGATGAATTGTGCCTATATATATATATATATATATATATATATATTGTGGCCAATCTAGTTGAGCGGTTAAGTGATATTAGACGTAAAATTAATGATTCGTGTAAATGCTTGTGCGTTGTATCAACTGTTAATTTTTGAGTGGTGATAATTAAGCTGTGACATGTAAATCTTGTGTATATGCTGCGGAAGAAGGGAATATCAGAATTATATGTTCAACATACTGCATTTTGAAAAGTGTTGCAAAATACCCTAAACTACTTCCAGCTGAAACGAAAGCATGATTTTTTTCAGATCCCTCTACAGCTAACAACGAGATCTGCCAGCTGCCGACCTCTGCTGCAGCTGGCAGCAAAGGCCTCGGCTAGTTTTTCTCATAAAATTAAAATGAAAGCTTTTATTTTTTAATAAAATGAGAGGCCTCCGCTGCGGACGTCTCTCATTTAATTTTTTTACAGAACAGCTAGCATCTAGGAACCTTCATTTCGTGACTGCTGTGCCTATTTTTAAACATTAATGGTTTATTTGGTTTTATTTTATTTCCCAAATTTATTTTAAAATTTTGCCGAAACAAATGCCTCGTTTTAAATCTAAATCAGTACATTACTACTGATTTAAGAAAAAAAATCTCTTTTATTATATTATATTTTAAATTAATAATTATTTTTTTAAATTATAAAAATATTTCACTTCTAATTAACAACCACCAAGAAAAATATCAATTCTAAATAAAATTTTGTCATTGAACAGACATTATAAAACCAATACTTTAAATTACATAATGTCTAAAAAAAATCAAAATATTTCCTCAATTTTTTTTTTCCGCAACATAAAAAATGTGACAATACATCTTGTTATGGTTTTTGCAACATTTTTCCAAATGCGGTTTGAGGTATTTTTGCAACAGTTTTCCAAATGTTGTAAGTAAAAAAAAAATTAAATTAAATTTTTAAAAAAAAAACCAATATGTGCCCTCGACTTTTGAATCCTAACATTTTTAAAATATTTTATTTTATCAAAATGATCTTTCATTAATTTGATCAAAAAGAAGACTTGAGTAATTTTGCTCCAAGAAATTTGATTTTCATATGTTAGTTATTGTATGGTGACATTTTAGTTCAGACTTCTACCCCTTCATACCATGTCAATCGAAATCGAATAGACTGTGAAAATATTTTACTTTATCTCTTAAGTGCACCTCTTGTGTATAGCGGTGCAAGTAATAGACTCATGTAATGCATGTGACTCATACGGTGCATGTAAAATTGACTCATGCGGTGCATGTAAAAATTAATCATGTCTCATACAATCATGATGTGCATGTAAAATTAATCATGCGGTGCATGTAAAAATCGACTCATGTGGTGCATGTAAAATTAACTCACACGGTGCATTTAAAATTGACTCATGCGATGCATGTAAAAATTGATTCATGTGGTGCATGTAAAATTGACTCATGCGGTGCATAGTATTTTGATAAGTGGGGTTATTTTTGTCACTGTATTAAAAAATGGACTTAGTTAACTTTTTTTGTGCTTTTGCTCACTGCCAAGGAGGCTGTTGTTGTCTTTGTGTGTTCACAATGACAGATATTACATGTGGCCAGAACCCAGAGAGGGCATGTCTAGTGGGAAACACACTTGAGAGGTCGTTTTACGGTTTATCCCAGTAATTATATGTATATGTATACTACGTGCGTGCCACTAGGATGTGAGACAAGTCTATGTATATTTAGTTTTATTTCAGTTCAGTATGAACATGCGTTTGATGTTTTGATTTGTATGTGCTGGTTTATGTTGATGAATATGAACTGGTGGTATATATATTTTCAGTATGTGTATATTGATATATGTAAAAGATGTGATATGTTCTGATATGATCGGGGGAGAACCTGGATTTCGTGATAGGGTGCTACATTAGATACAAAGCATAACTAATTAATATGAAAAATATTATACGACAAATATTATTGCATCACGATAAATAATAGAGTTTTAAGCATAAATTATTACTTAAATCAGGAAAGTTACATAAGAATATTGCCTAATCATTTAATTGACTATCATATCTCGATATATTGTTTCTTCATTAGCATCATCTGGAATATAATAGACTCAAATTATGGTTCATCAAGTGATAGATTCGCAATACCAAGAATGCTAATATCATCTAAAGCCACATCCCACTTGAAGTCGCTCTTCATATATTGTGGAGATTTCCTTGAAAGAAGACATACTATGAATGAAATTCAAATATTCGGCACGTTGTGGTGTTATTTGATTTTTGTTGAATGAATAAATGCATAAGTACTCCAATTTCTCTCACAACAACAAGAAGAAGAAAATTGGCCAAGTACCTTCATGCAAACTGATTGAGGATTAGGAGTTCCTGAGCCATGAAGTATCCACCATTATTGTTGGTCTATCACCCATCTATCTCGTATAAAATATTCATCGGCAAAATTCTCATGGCGTATCCAATACATATCTTGACCGTATTCATATAAATATTTGAGATTAAAAAATAAATTTTAAATTTGAATACTCCACATGACGTATCCGATACGTCTGAATCAGAAGTATTTTGAAGTATCTAGAAAAGTATCCAAAATAAAAAATTAATTTTTAATTCAGATTTTCCATGTGGCGTATCGGATATGTATTGAGCAAGTATCCATGAGTATCGGTATCCGAAAAATATCGGATATATGATCGTAAAAATTTTAAAAGCATCCATGCATCATAGGTATTAGAGCAAGAACACCATAGAAACTAAATAATAGGAAAGTATTATTTATTAAAAAAGGTTGATAAAAAAGGTCGTTTTATGAATGTGATAAAATATTATGGTCCACGTACACGACTGCAGCAAAATAGGTGTCTACGAATTAAGGAGTAATGGATGGAGGCATTCCTTTGATCAGATTATCCAACCAATCATTTCGTTCCAAGGTTTAATCGTGAGAGTCTTGTCCTAATTATGAATTTAATTACCACATAATGACTACTTTAATATAAACAGTGAAAGATTAGTTTTAAAAGTTCCAAAACTTGACTCTAAAAATTTCGACTTGATTAGGACTTGTAACCACAAACATTTGTATAAAATTTAGTACCTAAGTTTGCGATAATTCCTGAATTAGTCCCTAATATTTAAGTGACTCGATTTAGTCCCTAATATTTAAAAATATCCTCAGATCAGTCCATCTCCTTTGTTCAGACGTCCTACTTAATGTCGGGGACTAAGTCGGGGAAATTTTTAAAATATTAGGGGCTGAATCGGGTCACCGAAAATATTAGGGACTAAACCGGATCATTTATCAAACTTTGTGGAATATTTTATATATTATCCTTAACTTTGATACTTATTTGTCTGTTTTTTATGCATGCCACCAACTTCTCTTAATCAAGCAAAAGCAGAGATGTTCATTTTCATATCACCCCTCTCACACCACCGGGAAATTCGGAACTATCCTTAGTATTTCAAGGATAGATCCAACCGTCTCAATGCATACACATAGCTCAAATATATTGGGGTAATTGCTGTTACTCGACTCCAGCATCGAATTTCTACACACCGCCATTCAGTCCGCTTAGTACTCTGCAAACTCTGTACTAACTCTTCATGATAGAATCAAATCCTAATTTCCCATTCTCACATAAAACAGTTTGAAATAAAAGGACCACACATTCTAATAGTAGGCATAGTTTGCTAACACGATTGCGGAGGGCGCCATTGAGACTGCTATTTTATTTTGCGGTTATTATCGTAGAGTTTTATTAAATTAAAAATAAAAGTAATTAGATAATTTTGACAAAATTTTAATGAAAAAATAGAAAGTAGAAAAAAATGTTTCGCAACGACCGCAATGATTGTGAAATATTGATCGCTTCTCGGATTGTCTTGGTTTGGGCTTTCAACAAGAAGATTCATAGAGTTAACCGATAATGTTGATTCTTTATTTCTTTCTTCTTATTTTTCTGCGGTTTTGGATTTGTAGAAGAATAAAATGATTGGTTGTAGAATAATTGTTTGAACTCTTCTTTTTGGAAAAAAGATTAAAGCCCTTTTCAGGTGATAATTGTTATACCTTCAATGAATTAAGTCATAATAATTGGGCTGAAATGCACTTGTAAGACATCGAGATATATATTAAAAAATACATAATATAAATAAAACACCACCTAGGAAGAGAAGAGACCTGGAGACACCAACCGGGAAGAGAAGAGCACCACCCGGGAAGAGAAGAGACACCAACCGTGAAGAGATGAGCACCACCCGGGAAGAGAAGAGACCCACCCTGGAAGAGTAGAGACACTGACTGGGAAGAGAAGAGACACCACCCGGAAAGAGAAGGCACACCCCCGGGAAGTGAAGAGACACCCCCGGGAAGAGAATGAACACCACCCGGGAAGAGAATGGACACCCCCGGGAAGAGAAGGCACACCCCCGGGAAGAGAAGAGACACCCCGGGAAGAGAAGGGACACCAACCGGGAAGAGAAGGGACTCCACAAGGGAGGAGAATAGGCAGGGCACAAAATTTGATATGGAATTGACACATGTACACGCATGCATGATGACACATCACATTTCAAGTTTCAATAAAATGTCATAATGGACAAAATCATGGTAAAGGCGTGTCAGATGAAATGATTACATTGATTTTCCTTCAATTATATAAAGAGAATGACCGATGATTTCAGGAAAGTGAAGAATGCTAGACCAAACACCATTTTACCCCATTTTCTCTCCACTTTATTTACTATTTTATTGTACAAAAAATATTGTAACTATTTGTTATTATAGTAGAATTTATACTGGACTAGGTCCCATGATTTTTTCCCCTATTTTATGATTTTTCACGTAAAAATAATGTGTCTTATTTAATTTTTGCTATATAGTAATTTTTTGAAATAATAATAATCATTCTTGGAAGAAATCACAAGCGAAACTAGTTTAATGATGCTATAGGTTTAATGGCTGATTGGCTGCAGTTTTATACTACGTGCGTGCAGAAAGAGGTGCAAAGATTATGGCTGATCAGAAATTTGCATATGTGTGTGTATATGTACTTCAGAAATAAATTTATTTATTTATGATTTTTAAACTTGACCCACCATGTTTCTCGTTGGTTTCCTTATCATAACTGAAATTAACTACTAACAGTTCAATTCGGAATTGTATATAAAATTGAAATTAGTAATATAAATTCGTTTTAAGTTTTAAACTAACGATTACACATAGATTATTTATATTATTTCAACTACTTTGTTTTTATATGCCATATTTAAGCATTATTTTTATATCTTTTTAGGACAAGAAATAAAATATTCATAATATTTTATAATATCCATTGTTGCTTGTAGAATGTGATGGAATGATGTGCTTTCTCTTCTAGGTA
The DNA here is from genome assembly GCA_907163345.1 of Haberlea rhodopensis. Lineage (NCBI taxonomy): Eukaryota > Viridiplantae > Streptophyta > Magnoliopsida > Lamiales > Gesneriaceae > Haberlea > Haberlea rhodopensis. The sequence goes on from CAJQUN010000077.1 coordinate 1,074,477, forward strand.
GGGATATCCCACTAAGAATTTTGCTTATGCTCCTACGCTCACGAAAGATTTTTTGACATAGTTCTTCCGAAGCTTAAATTAGAATAGAGCAAAAAATACAGCAACCAAATCAAATTGTTTGAATGCGGCAGCCTGAAGATGAACAGCACTTGCAGGATAAAAACACTAAGTGTGAATGAATCAAAGCGCAAGGTAAAACCTAGCACTTATAGCAACATTCTTGGACTTGGATAGTGACTTTGATACTGTTCATCCTCTGTATTTTACAAAGAATTCAATCACGTGTGAATCCTATCTTTTTACAAAATCCCCATACTGTCTCCTAACACTGGGTAATCATTAGCTGCCTCTAACTTGAGCCCACAACCTAGAGATCGAGAGTTTGTCCCAAGGTCCGAGCTCAACTTTTCACTCGAGATTGTGGGTCAGGGGTTGGGGAAGTCAAGAGGAAGGTTCATCATCTTGAACCTGCCCATCGTCTATCAGTCAGGAAATCGAACCCCGCCCCCAACCAGTTCAAAATTTTGTAGCCACTTAGATTGGCTAGTCTTCAAAGTAGGGATCCACCTGGAGAGATCAGTAGGTCAGGTTCCGCCTAACCAACCTCCGATCACGGCCCAATAAAGTTAGTTAGGTCTTGCCATGTATTACACTAGTTCCCCCCCTCGTCAAGTTAGTTCCACCTCTCGTCAAGTTAGAGTGTAACTCAGTGTCTCGATGCCTTGGTTATCGTGAAAGAACTAAATTTCGTGTGCCCACCATCCAAAATTTAAATCTTGAATTCATCTGTAATAATCATTAATGGTCTTACGTGGCACATTGCCATTCCATATGTGATGTCTCAAAATATTGTTGCTTAAATAATGGGGATTAGTAGGGAGTATGTGATGATTATTGTGAGATTTAAATTTAATTGAGTATGGTAGTATGAATTGATGGGTTAGAATTAGAAGTAAATAATTTTGGGGTAAAATTTAGTGTGAATGAATAGCCAAGGGACTAGCTTGCAAAAGATGGCAAAGTTTACATCTTCTAACCCATCACACACAACACATATTTCACATACTAAATCCCTATACATACTTCACACACCAAAAAGCGATTTTCTCCCCCATTTCCTCAACTCGTATGTTAGTTCTGAACCTTATCGATGAGATTTTAAAGATGACAAAACATATCAGACCGGATCGAGAGAAATCAGACTGACCAGATCGATCGTCCAAAACAGATCAAGCTGATAAGATGACAAAGCATATCAGACCGGATCGAGGGTAATCAGACTGACCAGATCGATAGCTCAAAACAGAACAAGCTGATAAGACATATCACATATCAGACCGGATCGATGGATATCAGACTGACTAGATCGAAGCTTCAGATCGATCTCAATCTTTATCAGATCAGAGCAGTCAAGGATGTATAAAGATTGGCTCTTCAGTCCGAATCATTAACGGCTATTTATTGTAGCATTTAATGTTGTAATTAATGCTACAAAGGACCAAAGACTGAAGATTGCCATAAAAGGTAAGAAGACAAAGAAGAGCTTACCTGACAGTCGCCGAAAGTATGAACCAGAACGGCAAGTATCCTGAAGAAGAAGACTGTAGCTTACTCAGAGAATAAGCAGAGTCAAGAGTTGCACATTAAGGAAAATAATGTCGTTGGTACATGCAACTATAAAAGGATGCAACAACAATACAGAAAGCACAACACACAGACATACAAGCACACGAGAGACTGATCAATCGAAAAACGCACAAGAAAGCAAATCAGCACACGCTTACAAGCTCAGAAGCTCTCGAGCTGAAATTATTCTTAAGCACGATTACTTTGTAATATTTGATCATTTAGGATCACTGTGCGCATCTTGTGTAGTCTGTATTGAAAAACAGAAGTGAGAAACAAATTGTAACTGTCAGACAGAGAGTGTCTGAACAGATCGAGTGACTAGGAGTTTCAGACTGGTAGTGGGGTAAATCCAGCCTGAATCGGGTTTGTACAACAGGATTGTATAAATCAAAGTCTTCTAGTATAAACCTTCCTTAATTGGAAGAAGGGGAGACGTAGAAGGATTACACCACCTTCGAACTTCCAGAAACATTTTCTGTGTTCTTGTCTTTCTGCACTTGTTCTTTCATTCAAGCCATCGAGCCGCTCTTACAAATATAAGATCAGACCGTTCCGCACTTATACATTCAGTGGTCTGTTCTATAAAAGAGTTGATTAAGAAACAAATTTCTTTCACTAATCCGAAAGAAATCACAAGGGATTAAATTTTAGAAGGAGTGTTCATTCACCCCCCCCCCCCCCTCTAAACACTCCGGACCGATCCTAACAAGTGGTATCAGAGCAGGTCATCTTAATCAGCACAAAGACACTTGAGCTGATGGCATCATTCAACAAAATTCCTATGTTCTCAAAGGAAGACTATGATGACTGGAGAATCAGAATGCAAGCTCATCTGGCAGCTCAGGATGACGATATGTGGTTCGTCATCACTGATGGACCAATGAAGATTCTGAAAGTCAATACAGCAGTCACCATTACTGGTGGTGAACCACAAATGGTAGAGAATGACAGATCCCTCTGGACGAATGAGGAAAGAAAGAAAGCAAATCTCGACAACGTTGCCAAAGACATCTTGTTCAAGACATTGGACAAGAACATGTTCAGCAAAATCAAAATGTGCTCTACTGCCAAAGAAATTTGGGAGAAGATAGCACAGCTATGTGAAGGCAACGACCAGACCAAAGAAAACAAGCTGACTGTTGCTCTTCAAAGATTTGAGGGCATAAAGATGAAGAGTGGAGAAACTCTAAACGAGTTTGATGAAAGAGTCACTGGCATCATTAATGAACTGAATGGTCTGGGCAAAGAATACTCAAACAGAGAGATCGCTCTAAAAGTTATGAGAGCCCTGCCTAAAGAATGGGATGTTAAGACCATTGCAATGAGGGAGTCCAAAGATCTGAACAAGGTTGAACTTCATGATCTGTTCGCAGATCTTAAAGCATATGAGTTCGAACTGATAAGCAGAGGTGAAGCAGAGCCATTCATCTCTCAACCAAACAAAGCACTGACCGCTATTCCAGACCAGATCGCCTCCACATCAGATCGATCTATTGAACAGATAAGTAATGATGCTATGTCATTATTTATTAAGAAATTTGGTAAATTCATGTCTAAAAATAAGAGGAACTTTAAACCCTCTCATCATTATAAGCCAAGAAAGGACGATGCTGTTAATGATCAAATGGATGAGCACAACAAACCAAGCTGCTCTGAGCAGGGTGAGTGCAACAATCTCCAGATCGAGCTGAATAAGCTGAAAATCTCCTATGATCAGCTCCATGAAGAAAATAAGAGAATTAGCACACAAAATGCTAAGCTTTCTCATATATTCAAGACATGGACAAAATCCAGAACATCTTTGGAAGAATTACAAGAGGTGCAAAGAAACGTTGGTGATTTCACCGGCATAGGCTTTGACACCAAAGAATCCACCAAAGATGAATCTGAACTGTTGCTGGTAAAGAACAAAATCAAACAAATTATATTTGTTAAATCCAGCACATTATATGAATCTGAAGCACCTACGATTCAAACGGGAGTCTCTTTCATGAATCAAAGTTTGAGAAAAGGAATTGGATATGTCAACCAAGCCAAAGAAAAGGCACCAGCAAGCTTTGCGTCTTTCAGACCAAATCTAAGGGTGCAAGATCGAAGGCAAGGAGGACAATACAATTACTATAATTCAAAACCAGTTCAACGAAGATATAGACTACCTCATGAGAATCAAAGGGTTCCATATCGCACACATTAGCACACACAACATCGAAACAGACCAGCTAACAGCACACCACACACACACAAGCCACTAAAGCTGATACAGGTGTGGGTTCCTAAGGGGCTAATCCGTTCTGGACCCAAATAGGATTGGGTACCAACAATAAATATGTTTGATGACAGGTACCGAAGAAACTTGCATCAGACTGGTACTTGGACAGCGGGTGTTCTCGTCACATGACTGGAAACATCGAGCTGCTGTCTGAAGTCACAGAATGTACTGGACCCAAGATCATTTTCGGAGATAATTCGAAGGGTAAGACCATGGGCAAGGGTAAGATTGTCCATGGTAACATTATTATCAATGATGTGCTGTTAGTTGAAAATCTGTGCTATAATCTGATTAGTATAAGTCAACTTTGTGATAATGGCTATGCTGTAGAATTTCACAAACACACTTGCACTGTTAAATCATCAGATGGTATAACCATGCTTGTAGGAATCAGGAATGGAAATACATATAAGATTAACTGAAATCATGCTCAACCTGATAATCCTACTTGCTTCATCGCTAACAATGATAATAAACACTGGCTATGGCATAAACGCTTGAATCATATCAATTTTAAGACTATTTCTAGCCTGTGTAAACATGATTTAGTTATCGGTCTGCCCAAGATCGACTTTGCTAAGGATAAGATCTGCGAAGCTTGCCAAATGGGCAAACAGATCAGATCATCCATCAAAAACAAGAATGCCAAATCCTCCTCCCGTTGTTTAGAACTATTGCATATGGACTTGTTTGGTCCTATACCAATAACAAGTTTAGGGGGAATGCGGTATACTCTTGTTGTTATTGATGATTACTCACGCTTTACATGGACTATATTTTTGAGCAGTAAAGATCAGACCGGTCCGAAGTTGATCAAGCTGCTGAAACGCACTCAGAACGAGAAATCATCCAGCATAGACAGGATTCGAAGTGACAAAGGCACTGAGTTTTCAAATCAGAATCTTGAATCCTTTCTAGAAGATCATGGAATTAAGCATGAGTTCTCAGCCGCTCGAACTCCTCAACAGAATGGAGTTGCAGAACGAAGAAACAGAACGCTCAAAGAAGCAGCAAGAACAATGCTTGCTGATTCTGGAATCTCACAAAAGTTCTGGGCAGAAGCTGTAAATACTGCATGGTACACTCAAAATCGGTCTATGATTAATAAGAAGCTGAATCTCACTCCATATGAAATATGGACTGGTAATAGACCGTCTATTTCTCACCTTCATGTATTTGGCTGTAAATGCTTCGTTCACAACAATGGTAAGAATCATCTTACAGCATTTGAAGCTAAGTCAGATAGTGGAATATTCTTAGGATATTCATCAACTAGCAAAGTTTATCGAATTTTTAATAATCGAACCTTAACTGTAGAAGAATCAGTTCATGTAGTTTTTGATGAATCTTTGTGTGTTGAGGGTAACAAAGAATCAATTCAAAATCAGATGGAAAACATCCATCTCGAAGCTAACAGTGATGATGAGATTGTAGCTAACAGGTCAAGAGACAACCCACCAGAACCTGAAGTACCAGCCAGATCGGATCAAGGGAATGAAGCTTCTTCAGATCGAGCCGATCCGGATGATCCAAACTCTCATATCAAAGCAGATGCTGATCATACCGCTACTACTACTCATCCGGCTGGACCAGACAATCCAGAGTCAAGCTATCGATGGACTAAGAGGCATCCACCTAATATAGTGATTGGAAGTCCCTCTGCACCGATTAGAACCAGAGGACAGATGATGGATGAGTTCACTCATGCTGCTTTCATCTCAACTCTGGAACCTAAGAAGATCGATGAAGCTCTGACTGATTTCAACTGGATTAAGGCAATGCAAGAAGAGCTTAATCAATTCGAACAAAATCAGGTTTGGAGTCTAACCCCCAGACCAAGCGATCTGCCTGTTATTGGAACCAGATGGGTTTTCAGAAACAAGCTGGACGCTGATGGAACTGTGGTTAGAAACAAGGCCAGACTGGTGGCACAAGGATTCCGACAAGAAGAAGGAATTGACTTCGATGAATCTTTTGCACCAGTCGCCAGACTTGAAGCAATCAGAATCTTTCTTGCATATGCTGCCTTTAAAGACTTTAAGGTATATCAGATGGACGTCAAGAGCGCCTTTCTTAATGGTAAGCTTGTGATATCCCCGAAATGATTAATTGCAACTTGGTGCATTAATTGTGTTTATATGATTAATTATGATGGTAATTAATTATGTGTTGGAATTATTATGTGGAAATGCTTAGTCATGTGTTAGAGTGACCCGGGATAGCATTTCAGGGTGCATGTTGGGCATGTTGGGAATTATGGTTGGAAGCATGATTTATTTGCCTTGGTTAGCAATTAATTAGAAATCATGCATTTAATTGATATTTTGGTGCATTCTAGTTTAATGCTTTGGAAAATATCATGTTGGGGTGTTTTATACACCATGAATTGTGGATTGCATTTTTAATTAACCAACCCTTATAACCCCACACCTTTACCAATTCATTCACTTTACCAAAATCAAATCCACAAACCCTTCTTCCTTCCATTTTCGAACTCAAGCTTTGGGGTGAAGAGGAACCTTTCAAAAATCTTGATTTGTGGAGATTGTTGGGTGATTTGAGGTCCCCAAGAGGTATGGATACCTCATGGTTATTTTTGTAAGGTTTTGTTTAAGTTTGGTATGTTTTTGAAGGATTTTGAAATGGGTTTGTTTTGGATTGTTGTGGTTTTGGTTATATGTTGGATTTATACTTGTTTTGAAGTATATTTTGGTGGTTTATGTTGTTTAGATGTTGTTGGTTTGTTTGGTTAAGTGTTGGTATGGATTGGAAGGAATTTTGGGTGCAAAAATGGTGAAAAACGCGACTCTGCGCGAGGCGATCGATCGCCTGAAAAGAGGCGACCGATCGCCAAGGGACAGTAACATTTTTGCGGGTTAGGCGATCGATCGCCTAAAATGAGGCGACCGATCGCCGAGAGGCAGTAGCCAAATCAAGGGCTAGGCGATCGATCGCCATGTTTGGCGCGATCGATCGCCGCGATGAAAATTTTGAGGCGACCGATCGCCTGAGGGAAGCGATCGATCGCCGCCTGTGGAATTTTGGAAAATGGTTTCTTTTGTCAAATTTTTGGTATTTGGCTATTATTTGGCTTCTAATATGGGGTTGTGTGATTGTGTAGAACCATCCCAGGTAGCAACGCAACCGAGGAACTGAAGCCAGATCAATTCCACTTTTGGAAAGGTACGTAGTGGACGTACGGGCACCCCAACGGTACATGTATCTTATATACTTATTGTTTATGCATTGTGGATGCAAGTATATATGTTGTATTGCATTGTGGATGCAAATACATGTTATGCATGATGTTTATAGATGCATATGATTATTGGTGCATATCCCATGAGTCGTGGTCATCCATTGATGATTTTAATGCTTGCCGCTATTTGTTTGGTTCCGCTAAATGTGAAGCGAGGGGTGGGAGCGCCGCATGTCACATTTGAGCGTGGTTATCATATAGGGCGAGGAAAGGGTATTTGCCGCTCAATGTGAGGCGAGGGGTGGGAGTCCCGCATGTCCATTGAAGCGAGGTTATCCTATGCCGCCTATATGTAAATAAGCGAGGGGCATTAAAATACATTGTGATGGACAGACTAGGGATTGGTGATCAGTATTTGGTATTGATGAGCTGGTATATGTCATGACATGTTTAGACCATTAAAAATAATCTATTGATTATACTCATGAGTTATGGTATAGGGACAACCAAACGGGAAGCGTTTGAAATGCATGGGGAAAACAGGAAGTGTTTTATTATGATTATGCATTTACGCTTTATCTTCATATTGTGTTGAATATGAATGATTATTATTGCTCATGTTTGGGGGTTGTCCTTGTAGGTACCTTTTTGGCATGATAGAAGGACTTGAACGGGTTGAGGTGGTGAGCCTTGTGGAGAATTCTTTTGAAGCAGAAATGACAGGATTATTTTGGATAGTATCTACTCTAGGAGTAGTATAAAACTATAGTTGAACACATTCATTGATTGGAATGTAATTAATCCATTTGGTAGTCCTTATTTTTTGGCATGTAATGCTTAAGCTCATAAACTCAACACGTTATTTTTCACTCTGATTATTATGATAGCTCTATTATGCCTTGTTTCCGCACTTAAGGATTAGGGTCCTTACAAAGCTTCAGGAGGAAGTTTACATTAAGCAACCTCCTGGATTTCAGAACCACTCATTCCCTAATCATGTATATCTACTGAATAAAGCAGTATATGGTCTGAAACAAGCACCAAGGGCCTGGTATGACACTCTATCTCAATTTCTGCTGAACCATGACTTTCAGATCGGCTCAGTAGATAAAACTTTCTTTAAATTTATTAAGGGGGAACATACCCTGTTGGTTCAGATTTATGTTGATGATATAATCTTTGGGTCAACTAACCCCAAATTATGCGAGAAATTTTCCAAGTTGATGCAGGGACAGTTTGAGATGAGCATGATGGGATAACTCACATTCTTTTTGGGTCTCCAAGTCAAACAGCTCAGCAATGGAATTTTCATCAACCAAACCAAGTATACCAAAGAGCTGCTTAAGAGATTCGGAATGGAAACATGCTCAACTGCATCCACTCCAATGAGTCCTACAATCAAGTTAGACAAAGACGAAGGGGGAACGGCAGTCAAAGTAACTATGTACAGAGGACTAATCGGATCGCTCTTATATCTTACAGCGAGCCGGCCTGATATTATGTTCTCAGTCTGTATGTGCGCCAGATTTCAGTCAGAACCAAAGCAATCACATTTTATTGCTGCTAAGCGTATTCTGAAATACTTGAAAGGATCTCAGAACGTTGGTCTTTGGTACTCCAAAGATTCTAACTTCAGTTTGATCGGATATTCAGACGCAGACTACGCTGGCTGTAAGATTGATCGTAAAAGCACCAGTGGAACATGTCAATTTTTAGGTGAAAGATTGATCTCCTGGTTCAGTAAGAAGCAAACATCAATTGCCACATCTACAGCTAAAGCAGAATATCTTGCCGCTGGAAGATGTTGCGCTCAAATGCTCTGGATTCAACACCAGCTCAAAGACTATGGCATCCAAGTTGTTGACTCTCCGATATTTTGCGACAACACAAGTGCAATCGCTATAACATATAATCCAGTTCTGCACTCTCGAATAAAGCATATTGATATAAGACATCATTTTATTCGAGATCATGTTGGCAAAAAGGAGATTCGGATCGAGCACATCTCAACAGAGCAGCAAGCAGCAGACATCTTCACCAAACCGCTCCCTGAGGCTAAGTTTAATTATTTCCGTCAAATTCTTGGATTAATTGACTTATCTTAATAGTTTAGATGTTCTCTTCTTCTCGCGCCTAAAGAATTTTGTTGAGACAGATCGATAATACATTGTTTAGAAAGACACAGACCGGTCCGAACTTTCAGACCGATCTATGTCAATCTGATGTTATCCTATGATCTGTCTGGACAATAAATCTTTTATTTTGTAAACAAAAAACAGCCCGGACTGATTGCATTTTAACCGCCTTATCTTTCTTTTATCCTGACCGTTTATTTTGAATTATTTATTTATCAGTCTTCGAGATAAAGACACGTGTCTTCTCTCTCTTATTTAGCGGGCTGAACATTTCATTTTCATTCACTTTTTACCATTTACCGCCTGTCTGCTCTCTAACTTTCTCATCTTCCCTCAAAACTTTTCGTATACTTTTTCCATTTTACTCCAATGGCTACCATCACTCACAACTCTCTCTCCGTTGAGTTCAATGATATTTACAGGGCTGAAGATTCAGAGATGGTTTCCATTTTCCGAGCTTTGGAATCGTCTGGATTGAGAAACTTTTTGGAGTGTGGCACAGTGGTTTACGAGTCGGAGATTCATGAACTGTTTGCCAATGCCATATCCCAGAAGTCATTCATCTCCACATCTGTCAAGGGCAAAACTTTTGAAATCTCACCGATGACGCTGGCCAAGACCTTTGGTCTACCCAACTCCGGACTGACTGAGTTTGGGCAGATTCCTCAAGCCTCTCTCACAGCTCTTCAGGGGAAGATTTCTATTTTTGGCCATCGCATGCAGCCCTCTTTCAAAAAGAAGGAAATGCTATTTCATTTCCAGGTGCTATGCGAAATTGTGGGCAAGCCATTATTGGGCAAAGCTGGGAGTTTTGACGCCGTCACTGCCGAGAAGTTCAGGGCCATGGCTGCTATTGTTTCCGGACAGAAGATGAACTGGTCCGTGATTCTTTTTGGAGTTCTGATGGAAACAGTGATCGCCTCCAAACAGGCCGTCTGCTTTGCTGTTCCTCTCAGCAAGCTCCTAGAAACTTTGGACATTGAGCTGGGGAAGCAGTCTGCTCTGAGTCCCTTTAAGATTCTCAACTCCAAAGGACTAGCACTGCTGAAGTCCAAGAGTGCTCCACCTACTCCCACCGATCTGGTGGCTGTCAAGATTGAGGAGGGAGAAGCCCAGGTTGCTGCTCGCAAACCACGAGTCAAGCGAAAGTTAACCATCCAGACTGACTCTGAAGAAACTCAGTCTGCTCCCTCGCCACCAGCCAAGCCTCTTCCCAAGAAGCCAATAACCCAGATTACAAAACCAAAAGCCTTACCCATATTGCCTCCAACAAAAGCCACCCCTGCACCCCAACCTACAACCCAAATCTCAACCACTTCAACCACTGCATCAAATGTAACCATCCGAGTCCCCTCTGCCATTCCCGTGGTGAAAGGGATTGTTATCACTGAGTTGGGAGACTATACCCAATCCGGGATCAAGTCCCCTCCCTCCACCGGCAAGGGCAAAACCATTATCTCCGAACCACTTTCCTCTAAGCCCAAATCTGCAGCACAGACAACAATTGATATTGCTATGGAGGACGTTGAAGAGAAAGTGAAGGAACTCATTGTGGTTTTTGATGAGTACGTCGAATACAGAACGATCAACCACATTGAGATGTTCTTCGGCAAACTCAAACGCCTTCAGAAAATGGAAGAAAACGTTCTGAAGGGGACAGAGACCAATGATGTTAGGCTTGCTGTGCAGCGCAAAGAGCTATTCAAGGCCACTCAAAGATTCAAACTGGCGACTCTGCTCTTAACTGCTAAGAAAGCGAACTTCGATCTGAATGTTCAAACTGCCAGAGATGATGGGGCTGTTATTGCTCAATTAGAGATGGATATTCATGCTCTCCAGTTAGCTGTCCGATTTCAACGACAGAAACTCAGCATATCCACTCCAGCAACCAGCCCGGATCATCCCTCTGCCAGCCAGACTCTGGCAGAACCTTTCTTTGAGGTTATTCCCTCTGGAGCAGCAGAACAGATTGCAGATCGAGCAGCAGAACAGACTGCAGGTCGCGAAGCAGATCAGACTGCAGACATAGTAGCAGATCAGACAGCGGAGCAGCCATTGCCTAATGCTCCGTCTGCTATAGAAGATGAACCACTGAATGTTTTGTTGGCCTCTCCAACAACATCTATTCCATTGGGATCGTCAGACTCCCACGTTCACATCAGTCCAACCGCAGCACTTGCAACAGTTGGCGCACCAGAGTTCGTCGATCCGGATATGGTGGTATCCACTGTTGTTGCAGCTCTACAACTTGAGGAGCCTTCCAGACCCAGCACTCCTCCAGTCCACTCATATGAAGATATGGCTTTCTTACAAGCATTTTCTTCGGATCTGGTCACCTTGATCCGGTCCGAAAGTCACCAAGCTGTTGTATCTTCACTTGTGCCGATTGCTGAAGAAGATGATCCTGCTTTGTCGTCATCAGATCACTCTCCAAGCCGACAATCTGATGCACCTCCATTTCTGGCAAGGACTCTTCAGCACCTATCTCACAACTGCATGTCACTCTCTCAACGTGTTCTAGAAGTTCATCAAGGTCAGAAGCTTACAGCTTTGGATTTTGATTCATTCAAAGAGAAGATGACAGTAAGTATCGGTAGCCTTCAGCGAGGACTGAACGATTTGTTCTCTCAGCAAGCCACTTATAAGAACAGCCTGAGAAAAGAGCAGATCGAGCTGGCCACTGAAGTCAGAGCATCCGTGGCCAACTCCCTTCGCGCTCAAGATACTCGTCTTAACGCTATCAGCGCTCAGCTAGTACAAGTTGTAGATTTTCTCCAAGAGATTGCTGCTGACAAAAAGGGGGAAAAGAAAAAAGACTTCAAGCCGCATCAGTCTCAGTCTTCAAGAAAATAGATTGTTTATATATTCAGACTGTCTGTATGCAAGACTGTTGATCAATAAATAAAATCTTTATTTGTTAAGTCCTTGTTCATTTATTTTGAACTAAACTAAAAGGCTTAATAATAAAAGACTTAATCGATCAAACTTAATTATGTTCATTTTTTTTGAACAAGAAGAAGTAATTGATCCGAAAGTATACGCTTCAGAGTTCTTATCAGACTGGTTAAAAAGACTTAGAAGCTAGGTTTTGTCATCATCAAAAAGGGAGAATTTGTTAGTTCCGAACCTTATCGATGAGATTTTAAAGATGACAAAACATATCAGACCGGATCGAGAGAAATCAGACTGACCAGATCGATCGCCCAAAACAGATCAAGCTGATAAGATGACAAAGCATATCAGACCGGATCGAGGGTAATCAGACTGACCAGATCGATAGCTCAAAACAGAACAAGCTGATAAGACATATCACATATCAGACCGGATCGATGGATATCAGACTGACTAGATCGAAGCTTCAGATCGATCTCAATCTTTATCAGATGAGAGCAGTCAAGGATGTATAAAGATTGGCTCTTCAGTCCGAATCATTAACGGCTATTTATTGTAGCATTTAATGTCGTAATTAATGCTACAAAGGACCAAAGACTGAAGATTGCCATAAAAGGTAAGAAGACAAAGAAGAGCTTACCTGACAGTCGCCGAAAGCATGAACCAGAACGGCAAGTATCCTGAAGAAGAAGACTGTAGCTTACTCAGAGAATAAGCAGAGTCAAGAGTTGCACATTAAGGGAAATAATGTCGTTGGTACATGCAAATATAAAAGGATGCAACAACAATACAGAAAGCACAACACACAGACATACAAGCACACGAGAGACTGATCAATCGAAAAACGCACAAGAAAGCAAATCAGCACACGCTTACAAGCTCAGAAGCTCTCGAGCTGAAATTATTCTTAAGCACGATTACTTTGTAATATTTGATCATTTAGGATCACTGTGCGCATCTTGTGTAGTCTGTATTGAAAAACAGAAGTGAGAAACAAATTGTAACTGTCAGACAGAGAGTGTCTGAACAGATCGAGTGACTAGGAGTTTCAGACTGGTAGTGGGGTAAATCCAGCCTGAATCGGGTTTGTACAACAGGATTGTATAAATCAAAGTCTTCTAGTATAAACCTTCCTTAATTGGAAGAAGGGGAGACGTAGAAGGATTACACCACCTTCGAACTTCCAGAAACATTTTCTGTGTTCTTGTCTTTCTGCACTTGTTCTTTCATTCAAGCCATCGAGCCGCTCTTACAAATATAAGATCAGACCGTTCCGCACTTATACATTCAGTGGTCTGTTCTATAAAAGAGTTGATTAAGAAACATATTTCTTTCACTAATCCGAAAGAAATCACAAGGGATTAAATTTTAGAAGGAGTGTTCATTCACCCCCCCTCTAAACACTCCGGACCGATCCTAACATTGTATCTTCCTCAAAATCCAAGGCCAGATCACTCACTTGTCTCAAATCATTAGGGGTTTGTGCAAGAAGTAAATCATTCATGTGTTAACAGAATTTTTATTGATTTTTTTATTAATGATTATGTTAAATGTCGAATTAATGTTTGGGGATTTTGAGCTTCATGATGATTGTCTTGATTTTATGAATATATGTTGAGTTTTGAATTATTATGAGTTGAAGAAGAGTTGTGAGTGTATGGAAAAGAAGATTTGATGTTAAATGTAAGGGGTGAGTATGTTGAGGTTGAAAAAAGGTTAAAAAATGGAGATTTTTCGAGTAACAGCATCGACCGATTGATCGGTTGGGTGAACCGATTGATCGGTCAAGGGGCGTAGCTAAGACTGAAAATTATGGTATCGATCGGTTGATCGGGAGGATCGTCTGGTCGATCGATGGAGGCAAGCGATGATCGGTCATTCCAACAGATAGCTTGATCGCCTTAAAATCTCAAAAATTGAATTTTTTCCTAATTTTGAATAATTTAGTGAATATTGATGTTATTCCATAAATTCTTATCATTGTATTGTACATGAGTACTTATATTGAGAATTGGAATAACTTATTGCGTGAAAATGATGTCATTGTATTAATATGGAAATGTTGGATTTATATAGAGCCTTCACGAGCATCGGGTCAAAGGGGAGGACAACTTAACCTCGATTTTGGACGCTAAGCTACGTGGTAATGTACGAGCCTACATTAACAATACAAATTGTATGCATTGCAAGATGCGAACATTGAACATCATAGGTTGACGTTGGTTTATTATTGAATGTCACGGGTTGACATTGATCGTCACACGTTGACGTTGATTATTATTGAATGTCACGGTTCACATTGAACGTCACAGGTTGAAGTAGCATTATTATTGAGTGTCAACGATTGACATTCACGGGTTGACATAGAATGTCATGGGCTGGCAGAAAATCATTAGAAATGTCACAGGTTGACATAAGGATGTTTAACAAAAATTATTACATCATATTATTGTATAATTGCATTGTATGACTTATGAAAACAGGGACAATCAAGAGGTCATTTAGTATACAAGAAATATGAGGAATATCTTTTTAATGTTTTTAATAATCTCTTGTGAATTATTTATAAACTCATTATTTTAAATTATCATTGGTATGCTCATCTTGTGTGGATTGTCTTGTAGGTACCGGTATTGGTGCTAGACTTTTGGAAGATGAAGGAAGTAGATTTGCTATGTTCCAATGAGGATTAGACAACATTTTGATATAGATGACTATGTCTAGAAGGAAAATAGACTCCACTACTAGATACATTTTGGAATTGTATATTTTATTGATAGTTGTTTAATAACTCCTTATTAAACATTATTATTGAATGTCAACGGTTGACATTCACGGGTTGACATAGAATGTCACGGGCTGGCAGAAAATCATTAGAAATGTCACAGGTTGACATAAGGATGTTTAACAAAAATTATTACATCATATTATTGTATAATTGCATTGTATGACTTATGAAAACAGGGACAATCAAGAGGTCTTTTAGTATCCAAGAAATATGAGGAATATGTGATGACCAGGGATTATAGATGTTAATCCCGGAGTGTTAATAACCCCTAAAGTTGTTTTACGTGACGATTTGGAGTTTAATCGCGGTGTTGGGCCTTCTGAGCTCGTTTATTTGGGTAGTTGGGATCGTTGGATCCCGAGGTTGAGATTGTATTCTCATTTGGGTGAAAAACCTAAGAGTTGGGTTTTTAGTGTGACTCGGGATCTGGGGTGCTTTGTGTGGGCACCGGTAGGGGGTTTTGGAGTTAGAGAGAGAGTTTTTGAAAACAGATGATTTTTAATGAATCATGATGTATTTGTGGGGCTATTAGTATTTCGGGGTATTTTTGCTATAAATACCAGTTGAACCCGAGATTTTAATAAAAGAAATCATTTCAGCTCCACCTTGCCCGTCTCTCTCTCCCTGCGTTCTGTTTCCCGTCGCCCCCAACCCCCGCGCGTAAAAGCGCTGCGCTCGCCGCCGTCCGGCCGCCATCCGGCGCGTCCGACCCGCCGTTGGCGCCGTCCGGCCGCCATCAGGCGCAGCTTTCCACATCGGCAATTCGAGGTTTCGTCGCGTTTTGCGTTCGGATTTTGCAGAACAGCGCAGATGCCAAAATTCTAGGGTTCTTCGTTTTTGAGCGATTTTCCTTCCGATCTTCGTTTGGGTAACCTTCCTTACCCCTTTTCCATGCTTCTCATGTAATTCCCTGCCTTTTTGTGTTGATTGGTTCGAATATTTCCCTAATTTTGTAGGGTTTGGGGTTCGAATTTGGGGGTTTTGGCAGGGGGTGGTGATTCTTGTAATGGGTCGTTTATTACATGTTTTAGATGTATTATGGTGCTTAGTTTGGGTTCGAATTGTGAGGTTAAGGGTTCGAAAATTTGAAGGGTGTTCTTGAACAATTTTCGATAATGTCTCATTCGTTTTCCCTCCCTGCATGTGCCCTGCCCCGGGTCTTTTAAATGGTTAATTGTCGTGTGTTGACAATATTTTTTGAGGGTTATGGATGTGCTTGAGCATGGGTTACATGTTCGTAAATAATTGTGAATTATTTATCGTGTTAGCACATCATTCCTCGGGGCATGGAACCCAAGCAAGGTTTGGCTTGGACTTCGAGGATTTAAGGTACGTTTAGCGTACGAGCATGTCTTTAATTTATATCTTTGCAAGTGTGATGCATGATATATATATATAGGTGACAACCTATAGAATAAGGGAAATGAAACTTGATTGTTATTTGTTTAACGTGAGGAAATACATGTTGCCGCTATGAAGCGAGCAAATGATGAAATGTGGCATTTGACTAGATATCCAAGATATCTATATTCCATTCCCTATTATTATGAATAGGAACAGAGACGTAAGTTAATCAAGGAGTTGATTAATTGGTAATGGAAGTTAAGGAAATCTCTACATGATATCTAGAATTACGATAATTCTTTGATAAAGAAAATGTAATGAGATATTGTTAATTTGAAACTGGCTAGGGTTAACCAATGTGATGATTAACTGCATATTCAGGATTTGATGATTATCTGTTTTGAGAACAGGGATATTACAGGGGTACGCTAGGATGAGGATGATACCATCCAGGAAGTGTCACATATGTTCCACAATATTTACATTTTTGTAAATTATGTATTATGTCATTATGATTATGAAATTGTGGAATTGGTATGCTCACCCCGTGTGGGGGCTGTCTCTGTTGGGACAGGTGAACAGGTACATCAATGGTTTTGGAGTTGAGCTCGAGCTGTTGATTGGAGGTACTCCCAGGATCGTGGTACCAGGGCTTGATGGAGCACGGTATCGTATAGTGTACTTATATACACCTGAGGATTATATAAACATTCATGATGCTCGCATGTGAGCACGATTACACTTGTATATGGGTTGTATATAAAGGCATGAGCCTTCCTCTCTTTCATTCTATATGCATGCAATTAAGAGTAGAATTGCTAATGATACGAGAGTCATTGGTGTATTATGTGGGTGTTGAAACCCACTTTAGTTGTCTTACTGTGTGGTGTCTTCCCTGGCTGGGAATTTACTTCGTGTTCTGTATTCTGTTGAGTAATGTGTATTCCCTGGCCGGGAATTATATTATGTGATGTGCTTTTGTTTCGGGATAGCTCAATTTATGGGGAGACTCTGCCCAAATTTTTATAAAAGTCCACAATGTAAGAAGTGGTGTAAAGGGGATGGTAATGGGCGAACTTTATGAGTCTATTTGTTGTTAGGATGATGATCTTATAACATTGAGTATTAAAGAAAATTTTGTATTTGCCATTCAATGATAAAGTATCATCTGAGTTTCCCGATCGTTTTTTATTGAAAGCATGTGCCACACATATTGATTAATACACTAATCAAGGGTTAAGGGCTTGGGGTCCTTACATTAGTGGTATCAGAGCAGTGGTTGCTCATTGGGGCTGTTGAGGGCCTAGGAAGTTATTGATAGCACATATTTATGCATGATGGCATTAATGTTGTATGACATAACTAATTGTTTATGTGCTTTTATGATATGAAAAATGGTATTGCTAACCATTGTGGTTGCAGGAATCGTGTGAAACGCGATAGGATGTCATTAATGGTAATGTCTGGCACTCCGTATGTTATGTGCCAAGGAATCTGATTTTAAGAAAATCAGAAAAAGGGGATATTACTGAGGTAGCATGTCTTGGTATACGTATTTACATGCAAGTGGTTGCGTATATATATTGCATGGTTGATGCATAGCGTATATGGCTATTGTTGCTAACCATAATGGTTGCAGGTTACAGGAAATATGGAGTACGAAAAGGAATGATGATTATACATATGTACGGGCATCCCAACGGTAACATGTATTATGTGTTTAGTTATTTAACACAAGGTAAATCAAGGTATGCATAAGATAGTGCATTATGATATGATACATGTTGATACGCATCGTTTTGCATATGTATGTTGTGAAATATAAGAGGTGTATTTCACGAGTCAAGGTTATCCTAATGAGGATTTTAATGCTTACGCTAAATTCCATAAGAAGCGAGGAAGAATTCCGCTTACGTGGACTCCATAAGAAGCGAGGAAGAATTCCGCTTACGTGGAGAAGTAAGAAGCATTGAAATACACTAATGATAAATGACTCAATTCCATAAGAAGCAAGAATTCCGCTTACGTGGATTCCATAAGAAGCGAGGAAGAATTCCGCTTACGTGGATTTCCATAAGAAGCAAGAATTCCGCTTACGTGGATTTCCATAAGAAGCAAGAATTCCGCTTACGTGGATTCCATAAGAAGCGAGGAAGAATTCCGCTTACGTGGAAAAGTAAGAAGGAACCGTAATTTCATATGTTGATTATTTATGAGTTGTGGTTGTATTTATGATTTATGCATTTATGTTTGCATTCATATTATGTTGTATACGATGTTATTATGTGGTAAGATGCCACGGGGTAAGATGCCCATATGGTAAGAGGCCATACGATGTTATTATGTGGTAAGATGCCACGGGGTAAGATGTCCATATGGTAAGAGGCCATACGATGTTATTATGTGGTAAGATGCCACGGGGTAAGATGCCCATATGGTAAGAGGCCATACGATATTATTATGTGGTAAGATGCCATAAGAAGTTATGATGCTATGATGTTAATCAATTACATTAAGATCTAATGATTTCGTGCATGAATATTTGAAACAGGGACAATAAAAGTGGGTTAATGTGTTTAACCAGGAAGATTCATGCATTTCTTTAATTATGTACATTTTCTATGATGATTGGCGATGGTTTATACCGCCGGACACGGATGATAGCGGTGATGTATTCCGCTGTGTCGAGGATGATGATTCATTTCTTTATGATGACACGGATGATAGCGATGGTTCATTCCGCTGTGTCAATGATGATGACTCATTCTTCTATGAGGATTGGCGATGATTCGTGCCGCCAGATATGTTGATAGCGATGCCTCGTTCCGCTATTATGTGGACGATGATTCATGCTCAGGTGTATAGCGAGGTTTCATGCCACTTATTATATGACGAGGTATCATGTCGTCGATTCTATAGCGATGGATTGTGCCATTATGTACTCAGCACAGGATTATGCCGCCTTCGAGCGATGAGTGCTGATTACGCACTATTATCGAGCGACGGAGACAGGTATGCCGCTATCTTGTTAGCGATGAGGTATGAGATATTGCTATTTCATTAGCATAATGGTGGATGGCATACGTTGATGTACATGGACCGTCACGAGTTGACTAGGTTGTTTAGATGTCATTGTTGACATGTATCGTCACTAGTTGACGATGACTTAGATGCCATGAGTGGGCATGTATCGTCACGGGATGACGATGACGATGGTGTAGGAGATGTCTTATTAGACATGCATCATCGTTACGATGAACAATGCGTTGAGTATACGTATTCAGTTGTATGCCTTGGGTGTGGTGTCTACGTCACCGGTCGACGTGACCCTTATACCGAGCGGGCTGCTCGAGAAATGGATGGACACGCTGTATATGTGATTGTACGGCAACAATTGTTTGAGGTGATCATATTACGAGTGGTGATACCCTTGAGGTATGCTCGTTGGGATGGCTTTTTGGCCATATAATTTGACGACAGGAGTAATCATGGAGGAAATTACTCGCTTTCTGTCGATATGACATGTGGTAGACATGGTCACACCACCCTTGAGGGTGTAGAATGGGTCCTAAAAGATTAGGATCAGGTTACGTTAAGTACATAGGGACACCGGAGTGTCCAGGGTGTATCGGCATTAGAGGAACGTTGGGTACAGACCCACTACTCTATTGATTTTTTCTTCCCACGGTATGTTGTGCCGTACGGAAACGTCCGTCTTGTTGGTAGGTTTGAGGTAAACCTAAAGAGGCAGAGACTAGTTTGTCTGCCGCGTGTGTGCAGCACCATGATGGGCTTTCTAGAGCCGTTATACTGCTCGTTGGAACCAAGTTTGGCAAATCGTAAGGTGATACGATGTGGATTGTGGTGGACTCTAGTAGTCACCACGTCATTTGAAGTTGAGGTTGTGTATGCCTCACTGAAACGTGTATACGTTTATGTTTAATCTTGGTGAGACTTGTCTGGGACAGCTCATGATGTTGAAGTACCAACAAGAGAGTCATCAAGTCATTGTTGACTCGATCTGGGGAATCCGTGTATTTGGGATGCAATGGGTGTTATTGTATCCTGTTTTTCCGAACAGTGGTTCGAGACTAGTGGATCTCGAGTTCGATGGCACTTCCCTTGTGAAGAAGGAGGTAGTATTATACCTATTTGGGAATCTTTGAAAGATTCGGTAAGTTGGTGCATGTGGTGTTGATTTTGAGAATCACGTCGTGTTGTCAATCGTCGATTATCATTCTCCACTGGGTAGGGAGTGACTCAGAATTGACAGTGTGTTTGGGGCTTAGGGGTATGTTGTAGATACCCGAGCCAAGTGCATTGAGTATGCATGTGATGTCTGTGCTTAGGCAGGTATACCGGTGAGTATACGGATGCCAATTATTGATTTCCTTCTTGTCAAGCATAGAGTTATGCTAATTTTTTTTTGGATGGTTAAATCTCTGATGAGAGATATGAAACACCTTGAGATTGGGAATCTCCATGGCACGATAATTATGAGGAATAATCGTGAAGTTAGTTGACTCCCTTTGAGGAGGGATTATCTTGTGTGGGTTAAGGTATTTCCTTGTTGGTGTTTTCCTCCGAGTTATGCGATAGCCTTCCCAAGTTTGGATTGTTAAATCCTAGGATTATCAAGGGATGGCAGGAATTCGGATTGGTTGGGTGTCGCTGTCGACACAAGCGTTGAGGATGCAATGGGTTTATTGCATGTCCTTTCAGAATTTTGAACTCTGTAGAGTCTCGATTGTTTATTTATGATCAGGATGTGATTCTTGGAACATCCGGAGGTGGACATCTTGTGAGATGTCTTTTGCGTGAATCTGTGGCCGTGAGTTGCCAAATTGAGTTGCAATGATGCGACTGCTCTGTGATGTCCGGGGATTTATGGTGTTAATCCCGGTGTGGTAATAATCCTTGTTGGATTATTAATTGTGGCAATTAGGAATTAATTGCGGTTTTGGTTCTCCCGAGGTTGTTAAATCGGGCATTTGGGATCGTTGGATACAAAGGTTGAGATTGTATTCTCATTTTGATGGAAAACCTATGAGTTGGGTTTTTAGTGGGACTTGGAGTCCGGGGTGCCTTATGTTGGGGCCAGTCTTGGGATTTGATGTCGGAAAGAGAGTTTTTGAAAACAGATGATTTTTAATGGATCATGATGTATTTGTGGAGGTATTGGTGTGTTGTGGTATTTTTGCTATATATACCCGTTGGACTCGAGATTTCCGTCATTTGGCACGGAATCACTTCTCTCCCTCTCCTCTCCCCCTCTTATCGTGTAACCCCTTTCCCCAACCCTCATCTTTTCTCTTTGGAGAAAATGGCCGGAGGCTCGATTTAGGAGCCGGATTCTTCGAAGATAAGTTGGTAATCTCCTTCCCCTCGCTTTTATCTTCGTTTGGATTGTGATTTTGTTAGTTTTGGTTGAGTTTTGGGTTTAGTTTGATTTGGGTGATTTTGGTAAAAATCATAAATCTTTTGGGTTTGTTTTATTTTGGGTTGAGCACCCTTATTGGGGGTCCTGGTGTGTGGATTTGTTGTGGTTTTGAGTTGGGAGGAGTTGGGGTATGATTTGTGGAGGTTTCAAGCTTTCAAAAATGGTGTTTTTCGAGTTGCAGGTCGTGGCGATCGATCGCCCGTTTTTGGCGATCGATCGCGCGCAAGCAGTGGGCTTTTCAGCAGGGTGACGATCGATCGCCTCGCGCCAGTAAGGTTGGCGATCGATCACTATATCGAGCGATCGATCGCCGAGGGGCTAGCGATCGATCGCCCGGCATAGCGATCGATCGCCAGCAAGGTTTTGTTGGTTTTCTTGACTTTTTCGTGGGATTTTGGATTCGCGACTTAAATGGTCGGCTTCCGGGGCGATGTTCACATTCCAATGGGAATGTTAGACTTTTAAATTGGTTTGGTTGGAGCCAAGTTAAATTAAACGGAACTCTCGGTTGAGTTTTTGACTATCTTCTAAACTTGGAAAATGGTTTACTTTGGGTGTTAAGCATGCTTAGCCGGGTGGCTTTCATTCTGGTAATCGTCATGGATTGACGATATGTTTGGGAGTTTGAACGTGCTTGGGCACGTGGTTGCATGCTTATGTTTAATTGTGAATTATTTGTGTTTTAGCACATACTTCTTGAGGAATGGGACTCAAGCAACGTTTGGCTTGGACTGCGAAGACTTGAGGTACGTATAATGTACGAGCATGGCCTTTTATAATGTTGCAACTGTGAAATGCATGGTATATGGTAATTGTAATGAATGGGCATTGAAATGCATGGTTTGTGGTATTTACAATAAATGGGCATTGAAATGCATGGTTTGTGGTATTTACAATAAATGGATATTGAAATACATGGTATATGGTATTGGAAATAGATAGGTATTGAAGTGCATGGTTTATGGTACTTGCAATAATTAGATAGTGAAATGCATGGTATATGGTAACTGTGATAAATAGACATACATTGGAAATCATATGGTGCCGCTTTCGAGCGAGCAACGATTGGGTGTTGTCGCCGTTGAGCGACCATCGGTTATGACGCCGCTATTGTTGAGCGTGCGCGGGGTTTAGAATGCCGCTATTGTGGAGCGAGCAATGTTATGGGAACATATATGTGAAATCTATGGCCTATATATAATGATTTTACCATATTGATTATGGAACTGGCATGATAGAACTGTATTAGTTAATCTATATGGCGATTAACTGACTTTGGGAATTTGATGAGTTTGGTTATTTTGAGAACAGGGACAATACATGGGATCCCGGATGACGGTGTTACCATCCAGGGAGTATCATTAAATTATGGCATTTACATTCTGTAAATTTATGAATTGCAATGTTATGATTATTTGGATTGGTGGTATTGGTATGCTCACCCCGTGTGGGGGCTGTCTCTGTTGGGGCAGGCGATACACGTGTAGCAGCGGCTTTGGAGTTGAGTTCGGGCTGTTGATTAGAGGTACTTCCAGGATCGAGGTACCAGAGCTGGCTGGATAGACGCTCAGATCCAGAGTTGAGATCGAGTTGCGCTTGGGAGGTGCTTCCAGGATTGAGGCACCGGTAACGGTATCTGGGAGTATGGTATTTTATACATTACGTACACATACGATTATTTGGTGCTCGTTTGTGAGCAATGTATATGTGTGCATGGGTTGTATAAAAGGCACATGTCTTTTCTTTTCATCTATATTGTGATATGCAATTAATTGGGAACTGCTAGATGAATTGAGAAGTAATTAGTGTATCTCGGGGGTACATGACATACTAAATGGTTGAGTTGGGAAACTGGAAATGGTATGTATTGGATTAAACGGAAAAATCTTATTATCGGTATATTATGCTAATCTAGCATATGGTTATTTTCCAACATAGATGGTTACATGTACACGATCATGGGATTTATGCACTAATTACGGGTTAAGGGCACGGGGGTCCTTACATGCTCCTTCGATGGAAAAGGTTTGAAAGTGGAAACCAGGTTTGGTATGTGTACACCGTGGTATACTAGTGTTTCCCTCGTAACGATGTATGTTAGACATCGTGAGTCATGATAGAGATGTCTTTGAATGATATCTACGATGGAATCGGGAGCGATTCGAATCCTTGCAGTTTCAGTTGACTAACTGCTTTTGGATTATTAGCGTTGAGCTGTGCTTACGCTCTTTGACGTTATGATGGATTTGGAAGTCTATTCCACTCCAGAGTTTGACACGAGGTCAACGTTCTCACGGTTGCGGTGTCATTCAGGATGCGTTCTTACTAGTTGTATTAGAACTAAGGATGACTGTCCGATCTACAGTCGTAAGTATTGGTTGTTTTGCAGTCATGAGAGACTGACTTTTGGGATGAACCGCATCGAGGTACGTTTTGCCTCTTGGGTGATATGTTGGTTTTGGTAAGTCGCTCTGTTTCAGAGTTTGATGTGGGGTAGGTGTCCTCGCTTTTTTTAAGACGATTCTGATATGGTCAAGAATCGAGGTTATGGCTTCATGTTGTTGTGTAGCCTGGGTGTTACGTGATACACCGGTGCTAATTTCGAGGACGAAATTCTTTTAGTGGGGGATATTGTGATGACCAGAGATTATAGATGTTAATCTCGGAGTGTTAATAACCTCTAAAGTTGTTTTACGTGGCGATTGGAGTTTAATCACGGTGTTGGGCCTTCTGGGCTCGTTTATTTGGGTAGTTGGGATCGTTGGATCCCGAGGTTGAGATTGTATTCTCATTTGGGTGAAAAACCTAAGAGTTGGGTTTTTAGTGTGACTCGGGATCTGGGGTGCTTTGTGTGGGCACCGGTAGGGGGTTTTGGAGTTAGAGAGAGAGTTTTTGAAAACAGATGATTTTTAATGAATCATGATGTATTTGTGGGGCTATTAGTATTTCGGGGTATTTTTGCTATAAATACCAGTTGAACCCAAGATTTAATAAAAGAAATCATTTCAGCTCCACCTTGCCCGTCTCTCTCTCCCCGCGTTCTGTTTCCCGTCGCCCCCAACCCCCGCGCGTAAAAGCGTTGCGCCAACCGCCGTCCGGCCGCCATCCGGCGCGTCCAACCCGCCGTTGGCTTCGTCTCGTCCAGGCGCAGCTTTCCACACCGGCAATTCGAGGTTTCATCGTGTTTTGCGTTCGGATTTTGCAGAACAGCGCAGATGCCCAAATTCTAGGGTTCTTTGTTTTTGAGCGATTTTCCTTCCGATCTTCGTTTGGGTAACCTTCCTTACCCCTTTTTCATGCTTCTCATGTAATTCCCTGCCTTTTTGTGTTGATTGGTTCGAATATTTCCCTAATTTTGTAGGGTTTGGGGTTCGAATTTGGGGGTTTTGGCAGGGGGGTGGTGATTCTTGTAATGGGTTGTTTATTACATGTTTTAGATGTATTATGGTGCTTAGTTTGGGTTCGAATTGTGAGGTTAAGGGTTCGAAAATTTGAAGGGTGTTCTTGAACAATTTTCGATAATGTCTCATTCGTTTTCCCTCCCTGCATGTGCCCTGCCCCGGGTCTTTTAAATGGTTAATTGTCGTGTGTTGACAATATTTTTTGAGGGTTATGGATGTGCTTGAGCATGGGTTACATGTTCGTAAATAATTGTGAATTATTTATCGTGTTAGCACATCATTCCTCGGGGCATGGAACCCAAGCAAGGTTTGGCTTGGACTACGAAGATTTAAGGTATGTTTAGCGTACGAGCATGTCTTTAATTTATATCTTTGCAAGTGTGATACATGATATATATATATATAGGTGACAACCTATAGGATAAGGGAAATGAAACTTGATTGTTATTTGTTTAACGTGAGGAAATACATGTTGCCGCTATGAAGCGAGCAAATGATGAAATGTGGCATTTGACTAGATATCCAAGATATCTATATTCCATTCCCTATTATTATGAATAGGAACAGAGACGTAAGTTAATCAAGGAGTTGATTAATTGGTAATGGAAGTTAAGGAAATCTCTACATGATATCTAGAATTATGATAATTCTTTGATAAAGAAAATGTAATGAGATATTGTTAATTTGAAACTGGCTAGGGTTAACCAATGTGATGATTAACTGCATATTCAGGATTTGATGATTTATCTGTTTTGTGGAATTGGTATGCTCACCCCGTGTGGGGGCTGTCTCTGTTGGGACAGGTGAACAGGTACATCAATGGTTTTGGAGTTGAGCTCGAGTTGTTGATTGGAGGTACTCCCAGGATCGTGGTACCAGGGCTTGATGGAGCACGATATCGTATAGTGTACTTATATACACCTGAGGATTATATACACATTCATGATGCTCGCATGTGAGCACGATTACACTTGTATATGGGTTGTATATAAAGGCATGAGCCTTCCTCTCTTTCATTCTATATGCATGCAATTAAGGGTAGAATTGCTAATGATACGAGAGTCATTGGTGTATTATGTGGGTGTTGAAACCCACTTTAGTTGTCTTACTGTGTGGTGTCTTCCCTGGCTGGGAATTTACTTCGTGTTCTGTATTCTGTTGAGTAATATGTATTCCCTGGCCGGGAATTATATTATGTGATGTGCTTTTGTTTCGGGATAGCTCAATTATGGGGAGACTCTGCCCAAATTTTTATAAAAGTCCACAATGTAAAAAGTGGTGTAAATGGGATGGTAATGGGCGAACTTTATGAGTCTATTTGTTGTTAGGATGATGATCTTATAACATTGAGTATTAAAGAAAATTTTGTATTTGCCATTCAATGATAAAGTATCATCTGAGTTTCCCGATCGTTTTTTATTGAAAGCATGTGCCACACATATTGATTAATACACTAATCAAGGGTTAAGGGCTTGGGGTCCTTACAGAATATCTTTTTAATGTTTTTAATAATCTCTTGTGAATTATTTATAAACTCATTATTTTAAATTATCATTGGTGTGCTCATCTTGTGTGGATTGTCTTGTAGGTACCGGTATTGGTGCTAGACTTTTGGAAGATGAAGGAAGTAGATTTGCTATGTTCCAATGAGGATTAGACAACATTTTGATATAGATGACTATGTCTAGAAGGAAAATAGACTCCACTACTAGATACATTTTGGAATTGTATATTTTATTGATAGTTGTTTAATAACTCCTTATACTTTTGAAATGTTGGTCATACGAAAGTTTTATCAACTATGATATTAAATTACATGTTAATAGTTGAGCTTTTGAAATTTCCTTACAATTGTTTTTTAAAAACATTGTCATTATAAAGACTAATTAAGAGTAGATGAGTTGTGGCCTTACATTAGTAGTATCAGAGTAGTGGTTAGATGAATAAGGACGAGTAAAGGGTATTGTTAATGAACGAACAGAATGAGTGTTCACTTATGTACATACTCATGCATTTTATTCATACTTGTGTACGATATGTGGTACTATGCTTGATACTATTGATTATACATGTTTTGGTGACTGGCATAAATCATGAAGATATGAGTTAATTGTTGTATCTTATTGCTACCTGCAAAAGTTCTGAATAGCAGTGTCATTTCTTGTCCGTTCGACCAATAGAGAATGGATATTGTGGGGCCTTTTCCCCCAACAACTGGACAAAGAAAGTTTCTTCTGGTAGCAGTTGAATACTTCACCAAATTAGTAGAGGCCGAACCCCTAGCAAAAATCAACGAGGATCAGGTTGTCAAGTTCTTATGAAAAAAATACGTAGTATGCCGGTTCGTTATACCGAGGAGACTAATTTCCAACAATGGAAGGTAATTCCAGAGAAAGAGAATACAAGAATGGTGCAAGGATATGAAAATCAAGAAAGGGTTCACATCAGTAGCTTATCCTCAATCTAATGGACAAGCAGAGGTGACTAATCGGATCTTACTGCACGGGATTAAAACAATATTGGAAGGAGCTCGAGGGGCATGGGTGGATGAATTACCTGGTGTTCTATGGGCATATCGAACAATACCTCAGGTATTGGTAGCGTTTATCGCATACGCCCAAATTAACCCTCTCAAGTTAATAACAGTTATGAATGTAGTAGTGTGAGTAGGGATCGATCCCACGAAGAAGGTTATATCTATGTGTTAACTTATGCAAACTAAAATAAAAATGGGTTTTGAAATCAATGAAATTAATACTATGATGCAAAATTAAACTAATATGCAAAATTAACTAAGTGAAACTTATGAGAAAAGCGTGATTCTCGGTTTTCGATTAACTTTGCAATTGGTGTTTACTATCTCGATCATCGATCTTCACAAACGGTTCAATTTCCATATGAATATTCATTGTGGGCGTTAATCCAATAATCAAAGTCCAATCTCACATTAAGTTTAGTTAAGTAGCCCAAGCGTTCTAGTATAACCCTTATCAAACAATCAATCAAAATACAAGCGATTAAGATTTAAATCGATGATAGCATATGAACTAGTGAGATCGATGAAGCTAAACAACACAATCCAAGCGTCTATGTTTAATCTAGTCAATTGTTTTTCCTAAGAATTTAACAAACTCACAAACGAAATTTTATCAATCTTAGTTGCTTCATAAATTAGAGGGATCAAACGATTCCGTATATCTAATTTAGCGTTAAATTGTATGAATAATAGCTAGGTGATCAATCTAACAATCAAACATAACAATCATGGCAATAAAATCAGAAACATAATTGATACTCAATGAAAATCAACAATCAAAACTTAATCTCACGAGAATCGTAAACTCCAATGTATCATTTTCCTCAACCGAGAATCACAAAGGTATTTAGCTACTCATAACTAAATTAAAAACAATCAAAACTAATCTAGAAAGCATTAAAATAATAGAAAAAGGAAGAATTACTAAAGGGAATCACAATTCCAGAGCGTCGCTTCCGTCTTCGTTCTTCGTTCTTCAAATCGTTCTTCACAAAAGTTGAGAGAAAAATTATTCTAATGTCTAAACTATGTTGTTAAGTTTGAATTATTGTCCTTAGAGGCTGATAAAATCGAGTTATATCAAGTAAATATGGTAGGATAGGTTAAAATCTTCCAAAAGATTGTAAAACTCTAAATTTCCTATTTTTCTCGGACACTCAAGCGATCGATCGCGCCAATCTGGCAATCGATTGCCAGCTTCTTTTTTCGGGAAGAAAAGTTTTGCGATCGATGGCGTCATTTTACCGATTGATCGCTAATCTTCATTCTTTCGTCCAGTAGCAACTGGCGATCGATCTCGCCATTTTACCGACTATCGCTAACTTGTAAAATTTGTTGCTCAACTTTCTGTCCAAAGGTGATCGATCCCCTCTTCCATGCAATCGATCTCTTCTCCAAAATTACATTTTTAGCCTTTTTCTTGATCAACATTGAGTCCTTATCATCTCCAAAGATGTCCTTGGTCATTATACGCCTTTTTAGCTTGATTTCTCCGATTTCACCTACAATTACACAATTATATGATTAGGTAGCATATGTAACGAATTATCCATCAAAATATACCGAATCATAGACAATTAAGCGCAATAGATGTGTCTATTTCTAGTCACATCAGGTATCCACGGGAGAAACCACGTATAGTCTAGTGTATGGTTCGAAAGCCCTTATCCCTGCTGAGATCGGGGTAGAATCGCTTCGGGTGCAATGTTATAATCCTGAGCATAATGAAGAAATATGGAAGTTGGAGTTAGACTGGGTAGGCGAATTAAGAGAAAGAGCTGTTGCGCGAGTTGAGATGTACAAGATAAAGATTACTAAAACTGAAGAGTTCGCCAGCGTTCCAGGTCGGAGATCTTTTGCTACGAAGAATTAATACAACTGGCGATGTGAAGAAACTAGCAAAAAATGGGAGGGCCCTTATAAAGGGAAAGTGGTGATCGGACAAGGATCGTACAAACTAATAGATCAGCAAAGCCGTGAATTGATGAGGCCTTGGAATGTTCATAATTTAAAGAAACATTTTGTATGATGTTTTAATTATTGTCTTTATTTATGAATTTGGTATCAATAAAATAAAGTTGTTTATATGATGCTTGTTCGGAATTTTGTTAGTTTACTCGTGGGATCGGGATGTTTGGTCCACGTTTAAACCTAAAAAAATGCCTAAGTTATTGTGCTCTGGATAATCGAGCTTGTTCGGAATTTTATTAGTTTACTCATAGGATCGGACTGTTTGATCCACGTTTAAACCTAAAAATTGCCTAAGTTATTGTGCTCTGGATGATCGAGCTTGTTGGGAGTTTTGTTAGTTTACTCGTGGGATTGTGATGTTTGTTCCACGTTTAAACCTAAAAAATTGCCTAAGTTATTGTGCTCGGGATGACTGAGCTTGTTCGGAATTTTGTTAGTTTACTCGTGGGATCGAGATGTTTGGTCAATGTTTAAACCTAAAAAAATGCCTAAGTTATTGTGCTCGGGATGATCGAACTTGTTCGGAATTTTATTAGTTTACTCGTGGGATCGGGATGTTTGGTCCATGTTTAAACAAAATTTTATTAGTTTACTCGTGTGATCGGGATGTTCGGTCAATGTTAAAACCTAAAAAATTTCCTAAGTTATTGTGCTCGGGATGATCGAGCTTGTTCGAAATTTTATTAGTTTACTCGTGGGATCAGGAAGTTTGGTCCGCGTTTAGACCTAAAAAATTGCCTAAGTTATTGTGCTCGGGATGATCGAGCTTGTTCGGAATTATGTTAGTTTACTCATGGGATCGAGGTGTTTGGTCAACGTTTAAACCTAAAAAATTGCCTAAGTTATTGTGCTCGGGATGATCGAGCTTGTTCAAAATTTTGTTAGTTTACTCGTGGGATCAGGATGTTTGGTCCACGTTTAAACCTAAAAAATTGCCTAAGTTATTGTGCTCGGGATGATCGAGCTTGTTTAAAATTTTGTTAGTTTACTAGTGGGATCGGGATGTTTTGTCCACGTTTAAACCTAAAAAATTCCCTAAGTTATTGTGCTCAGGATGATCGAGCTTGTTCGGAATTTTATTAGTTTACTCATGGGATCAGGATGTTTGGTCCACGTTTAAACCTAAAAAATTGCTTAAGTTATTGTGCTCGGTATGAAGAGCTTGTTCGGAATTTTATTAGTTTACTCGTGGATCGGGATGTTTGTTCCACATTTAACCCTAAAAATTGCTCAAATGTTGGTGCTCGGGATTTTGGACAACAAAATTGCATAAAAGTGTTCATTCAGCAAAGAAGATATTACATAAGCAAAGCATAAAAAAAATGAAACAATCCTACTCTACGGCTCAAAGAGATCTGGATGGAGGCTTTCCAGAGCAGCCCCTTGATCGAGGAAATTCTTCGGAGCTCCCTCAAAATCTTCCATCGCCTCAGGCGAAGCACACATCGCCTCAGGCGTTCAACACATCGCCTTAGGCAATCAAGCAGTCGCATCTGTCGATGTACGTGGCGATGCCTTCTGGCTGCCATCGCCTGGGGCAATGATCACCATCGCCTGGGGCGATCCAGCCCAGATTTTGCACACTTGATTTCTTCAATCAATCCACTTTTCAACCAATAAACATGTACACTAAGTAAACACATTAGTATAACAAACACAAGTTTGTTGATCATCAAAACTCAAAAATAATCCGGAGAAAAATTAAAGCATTAAACACAACCATTCGTTTAAGGCTCAACGGGTTGAATAAGTACGTAGATCCAGAGTTGAGATCGAGCTGTGCATGGGAGGTGCTTCCAGGATTGAAGTACCAGTAACGGTATTTGGTAGAGTATCTTATACATTAGATACATGCGTATTCATTGGGTGCTCCGTGAGCACGTTTTACGTTTATATGGAATGTATAAATGGGAATGGGTTTTCTCTCTTCATTTATTGTCTGCATGCAACAAATACGGAATTGCTAAATGAACTGAGAGCATGTTAGTGTATTAATTAGGGTGCATACTATGAAAGTGATTTTGGTTGGGGAAGTTGAATATATGGGGTTCTAATGCAAGAAATTTTTTAGATGGCATATGATGCTATGGTTGCTTGTGGGTTCCTTCCCATGATAATATGATTGTATGCACTAATGACATGGATTCATACACTAATAACAAGTTAAGGGAACGGGGGTCCTTACAAAACCCTATGGCCACTACTCTATATATAGACTTGTATGATGGTTCAGTCCTAGGGTTTGTGACGGCTGGTATCCCAACCAGTTCGAAACTCTATGCCTGTCATAAGATATATGTGTGTATATATATATATATATATATGTATATATATATATATATCTCGGTTTATATAAATTTTATTTCAATATTTATAAATTGGAAATCTAGTTTCTCCCTCACCTTATTCCTAGTCAATTAGCTCATGAATTCTAATTTAACTCTTATCGATCAGTCAATCTATATAGCGCAATTAAGATTGAAATCATGATAGTATTCAAAACTAGTGAGTGATGAATCTAAATAACATAAATACACGCAGTTTATATAAATTTAGTCAATTGTTTTCCCTAAGAACTTAATAAATTCACATGCACGAAATTATCAGTCTTAGTTGTTTCTTTAATTGGATTACTCAATCAATTTTTTATTCAATATCTAATTAGCAATAGATTGCCAGTAAATTACTAGGTTATCAATTCATTAATCAAACAAGCATCATATCAATAAACTTAGGAAATATTGATATTCAATAAAATTGATAGTTAAGAACAAGAATCTCCCCAAGATTAATAAATTCAAGGTATTGTCTTCTTCAACCAAGAATTAAAATTTAGATACGCATAGTCATAAAAATAATCACAATTTTTTTTCTAGAACAACATAAAATAAAAGCAACGAAAAAGAAAACTAATTGGATCTCCACTCGTCGAGGTCGTCATCCCGCCTTCGTGTTGATCTTCTTAGTTGTCTTTAAAATCTTGAGAGAAAATATAAAAAAACTAAGCTATCTAATATCTACCTAATCTAACTAATGATTGTGTGGTCTGAATCTCGAGTTATATAGAGGTGAGGCTGATAGGTTTGATAGAATCCTTGTAGAATTGAAAGAAATCAAGTTTCCTTAATTTTTAGGACTTTCTTTTTCTGCATTTTTCTTAGTCTATTTTGATTCATCTTGATCTCCAAAGCATTTCTTGACCTTTATTCATTATTATTAGTTATTTTTCTCCAATTCCACTTACATCAAGCATTTATACGATTATGTGACATATGTATCAAATTAGCTATCAAAATATATCAAATCGTAAACAATTAAACTCACCCGATGTGTCTATGTCTAAGAACATCATTGGCTATATTGATGGTCGGAAAAAAACACCACCGGTTTGTATTTTCATGGGAAATTCAAACTTGGAGTTCTAAAAAGTAATCTATCGTGACTTTTTCTACATATGAAGCGGAAAATGTGGCAGCAACTTCTTGTATTTGTCATGCTAACTGGTTAAGAAGTTTATTGGGAGAACTTCATGTACCACGAGAAAATTCGACGAAAATATATGTTGACAACAAATCCGCTATAGCATTTGCATAGAACCCAATATTTCATGAAAGGAGCAAGCACATTGATATGAAGTATCATTTCATTCGAGAATGCATATCAAAGAAAGAGGTGTAACATATTTGTGAAGTTTCAAGATCAATTTGCGGATATTTTCACAAAGCCCTTGAAGTTTGAAGTATTTCAAAAGTTGCGATTTTCACTTGGAGTAAAGAATCAAGTTTAAGAGAGGATGTTGAAATAATGAATAAACTAGATTCATTAATCTAGTAAGTGCATGATACATTCTAAATGTATTTTAGAATGTTCTATTGATAAATTAAGGAGAATTCATGTACATGTATTTATTTATGTATTTAGTGGATTAATAGTTATGGAATTTAATGTGATATATGTACTAGTGTAGATACATGTTAGTGACCTCCTATAAATAGTCCATGTATTTTAGTCATTTGAAACAAGTCAAGTTTGAGTGATATAAAATTCTTCAAGTTTCCTTAACTTCTATATTGTGAGTATATATGTTCATGTTCGTCACTTTCTAACAGTGTCAGTTTTTAAAAAAATGTATATACGAAACAATATCATAAAACTTTGAAGGAAATGCGGTTCAATCCGGTCAACCACACTTTTAACCTATTCAACCTGTTGGTTTTTTAGCACGTCGACTTTAGAGGATCAACCTGATCGGATATAACAGTCACCGGTCCGATCCGATTTTAGCAACACTGGTTGTAACGAACTTCTCGTCTTATGTTATTGAAATTTCAATAGAAATGAAGTGTTATACTGACCGGCCTACGTTAACATGACCAACATGCATATATAACGAAGTTGACTTTGAAAAATGTGTTATTTCCCTGGTACGCAACACGACTAGGTGATACAAATACAGAACGATAAAGATACAACGATCGCCCCCAGGGCATAGACGGATTGGTAAGGGCTGTTGTGATGTGTAGAGATATCCTTCGATGTTTCATGTTCGAATATCGCGTGAGACAAATTCTCCACTGAAATACTGTGGGGTTTGTCCTGGGTTCGGGTCCTGTTGGTCCGCTCGTTCAGATACCTGTCATCCGTGCACATACTTTGATCTACCTGGTGGCAGTCCTGAAAGGTCGGCGTCATCACCCAAGGATTAGTCTTTTATGTTTGATGAATCTCGTTTGTCTATATTTCTATTATATGGTTGTGTAAATAATGAAAATTAATAGTTAACTATAAATTATTTGGGTGTCATATTCGAGCTTTTTATTCGATCATGCTTGTTTTGTCTGATTTTTACAAGCATTTTAGTTGGTAGATATTTCAATAACTCCCATAATACAATATCATATTTCTCAATCTATTAATTTTTTCTCAGTAATAGATAATCTTTAAATGCTCGTGAGACTATCATAAAATTCTTGCAATCACCCTCTCATCATACCTCTGACTTATGCCCGTCTCACGGCGGTCCACTTCTGTACATCCGGTCTTATAAACACCAATATACATACAAATATATATATACATATACATGTATCTTGATCTTTATAAACAACCGATCCATATAAGTATTTTCCGTCTCACATTGACTCGTTTGAATTTTATCGGAAAAACGAACCATAATTGACGATTGCACCAAATGGTTATATTCAAATTAAATATCAAATGAAATCTTTCATTGTTTTTTTCAGAAAATCAATGGCGTCGGCTACGCATCTCATCCATGCAAAGATTTCTGTATATAAACCTGTTACATACAATATACGTATAAAAGGTCAAACAAACATTTCCTCATCAGGTTTTGGTTTACTTTAATAATAACTATTTCTTGTTTCCTCCACTTCCTCCCATCCATTTTCCGCCAGCTCTCGCTTCTGTGACCACAATTATCTCACTAATTCACCAAAAAGATCCAACGAGCAGCCACATTTTCTTCCCTTTTCCCCACTTTTTACTTCCCAAATTCGTCCTAAAAGTGGAAATTTCACATTTACTACAAATTTTTTTTTCCCGACACTGTAATGGAGAAAAACAAGACCCATTTCCTTAACGAGTTGAACTGCAGCTTCTTCAATCCGAGCTGGGGTGTTTCTTTGGATCAAAATGACCCCGTTGAATCTGCATTGAGTTCTATGGTTTCTTCTCCATCCGCATCTTCAGGAATTTGTAAAAATGGAGACAATATGGTGTTGACGGAGCTCATTGGAAAACTTGGGAGCATTTGCAATTCAGGGGAGATTTCTCCTCAAAAAAGTTTCAAGATTGATAAAAGTGCCAACACTTCTTGTTACAGTACCCCTCTGAGTTCCCCTCCGAAGCCGAACCTTTTGATGATGGAAAAACATCAAATTCGAGGGAGTTTACAGATCCCTGGAAGCCATTTTCCCACTCTTCCAAATTTAGTCCCGCTTTCATCTGATCCAGGTTTTTCCGACAGGGCTGCAAGAAGTTCTTGTTTTGGTAATATGAGGTTCAGTGAAATGGGTTCAAAGTTGGATTCCGTCAAGCTTTCTAGGGTTTCAAGCTGCCAATATCTCAAGATTCATGGATCCCATTTGATGGGAGCTCAAGAAAACAAGGATGCAGCACTGCGGGTTTCAGTTTGTGGGAAGAAACCCTGTAGGGTTTTGGGGAATGAGAATGGGGAAATTGGGGATTCCATGGAGAATTCTTCTGTTTCAGGACAGATCCCATGTGGCGAAACTGGTTTGATTGGTCAGCAT
The DNA here is from genome assembly GCA_907163345.1 of Haberlea rhodopensis. Classification (NCBI taxonomy): domain Eukaryota; kingdom Viridiplantae; phylum Streptophyta; class Magnoliopsida; order Lamiales; family Gesneriaceae; genus Haberlea; species Haberlea rhodopensis. The sequence goes on from CAJQUN010000077.1 coordinate 1,110,356, forward strand.
GATGCTAATTGGAGGAAGAGGAAATCAGTTCAAAGGGGGAAAGCTAAAGAAACAGCTTCATCCACTGTTACTAAAGATGTCACTGTGAGCTTATTTCTTTTCAAGATTCTTTCAATTTTTTAACCCCTTAGTCAGAAATCTGATTAGTGGCCTTCTTGAGGACTAAATTAGTATTATAATTAAAGAAACTTGAAAATTTGATTGAGTGGGATTGAATTTAGATTGTCTCTGTAGGTTGTTGCATCAGAACATAGTGAATCAAATACAAAAAGAAGCAAATCTGAAGGTGGGAATGCGAATCAAAAGCAGTCAAACGATAATAATCCAAAGCCTTTGGAGGCTCCAAAAGACTATATTCATGTCAGGGCTAGAAGCGGCCAGGCTACAGATGCTCACAGTCTTGCTGAAAGAGTATGGAATCAAGAAAATGTTTTTAGTTAATTCTTCCATTTCATTCTTGTACATGTATAGCAATGCTTACCGGTATTTATCTTGTGGTTTTTGCGATTAGGTTCGAAGAGAAAAGATCAGTGAAAGGATGAAATTCTTACAAGATCTTGTACCGGGTTGCAGTAAGGTATTCCATACAGTGAATTCATCAAGAGCCTTGTCTGAAAGTTGTATTTTTTCCGCTTTAATTGCATTTTTCGATGCAAATTTGTAGGTGAATTGAGAAAAAAGTAAGGATTTTCAATACTTCGTATTTCTTAGGTAACAGGAAAAGCTGTGATGCTAGATGAGATTATAAATTATGTGCAATCTTTACAGAGGCAAGTTGAGGTAAATCATGAATCTCCAAAAGTGTGTTTATATAGTAATCTTGACTTGTTTAGTAATGCTTTTTCACTTGTAATTTTGTAGTTTCTTTCGATGAAATTGTCTGTTGTCTATCCTAGAATGGGCGTTAACATGGAGGCTCTCATGTCCAAGGCTGTAAGAAACATTTCACCTCTGAAAAACAGTCAAAAATATTAAATTTTTCTATTTATTTTTACTCTAATCATCATTATCAAATTATCAATTATTGATGTTTCAATCTCGCGGATCTTTGCCCCAGGACATTTATCCATCGCATGTATATGCTTTTCAATCCGATGCACCCTTCCAAGCTAACAATTTCAGTACAGCTTTAGGCGAAAACCAAACCGTGCAATTGCCTTCTATCAAAAGTTTTAGCCAAGTTTCCTCTCAAGTAAAGGACCAATCCTTGAAAAAAATCTGTATCTATGTATATCTTTCTCTTTTTTGATGGTAAATTTCTTATTACCAATGATATTTGACGATGCGGATCGATTTTTTTAGGTTTCGACGTTCTGGGAGGACGACCTCCACAGCATTGTGCAGATGGGATTTTGCCAAAATCAAGCACCAACTCAAACTTTTCATGGTCAGTTGTCTTTTTAACGAGATAACATGTCGAATTGTTCCGTCTTTCTAATGTGAAATGAGAAATGTGATATCTTGTTCTTGATTCTTGATGTAGGGGGCCCTCCCCCCGACGACTCACATGAAAGTTGAGCGTGATCAACACATATCATCGACATTGTTAAATTATAATTCGAGCCCCCGAGTGAGAGTGGCTTCTGTATATAATGTGGAAATGTAGCTGAAGAAAATCCGCTGGGGAATTCTTGAGAAAGGATCCTTTTCTCATGGATCCTTAATGTTAATTTCTTGATCAATTTCTGGAAATGATTTGATTTTTTGGACTACAGTTTATTACGGATTCCATTGTTGTAAATTCCAGAACTAATTTATTAAATTGTAGAAATACATGGAAAGTCAAATGTATCATGCTCACAATCTTTTCAAGTTACATTGTTTTTTTTCCAACATATATTTCAATTATTAATAAAAATATTATAATCCTTCTTTCATTTATTTATATTCCACTCCTTTGCATGATCAAGGATCCAATTATTTGTTATTTTATTTCAATTTTGTATGGTTGGAAAAGGTTGGTTGATATGGAATGCAGGGAAATTATTATATGGACTGGGTGTACCGTACATCGATACACATACAATTGGTATATGGTAGTGGTAGGACCCGGTTCATATAAGAATTTCCTTGAGAATGCATAATATGAGGCAAGCAAGTGACCTAAAGAAACACGTCAATAAAAATTATCTATAAAATTTCTAGAAAACTACATTATTCTAATTGTAAAGTTAGTAATATTTAAATGTAAATTTCAGTAATTTTATCACATTTAATCGTTAAAATTTCATGGATCCCTCAAACCAAAGAACAGTCGTCCTCTAATTTGGTTCATAACAATTATTTGAATTTATTAATCACTGCATATTTTATTGTGGAACAAACGTGAGAAGTAATTTATCCTTCAAAAATTTTCCATACAATTTCCAATATTAATATATGAGTAAATTGTATTCACGAAGTTTTTTAAAAGTCAAAGTAGAATAAAACCCCGTATGAAAATACTAAATCCCCTATAAATATAATATAAATTATACAAATACGTTTATACTTTATAAACATAGATTAAAAAAAACTATTGATTTTTATTTAGATGAAATGCAATATGCCTATTAATATAATATACAAGAGTTTATTTAGATATGTGATGTGACCCAAACATAATTTTTTGAGTGAGAAAAGACTAAATCAATTTTTTTTGCGTCAAACGCCACTCGAACTATGCTCTACCTAAATGGGGGCATAAGCTCTTATCCATCCGGTTAGACCGAGAAGCTCACCCAAACATAATTTTCAAGAACATATAATGTACTTGTATTATTTTTTTTTTTTGCTGTGTAAATCCAAAAAAGATACATCAGAAATGCCATACTCAAGTAAGAATTTGATTATGGGACCCCATAATAATATGACCTTGTAGAGAATTAGATTCTTATAGTTGTAACCCAGCTGTTTGTAGGGACGTACTTTACTTTAATTAGTTGATAAATTGAATTATGCGACATATTGAGCTGTTAACCAAATTTGGATCAATTACTTTGAAACTGTTCTCAAACAGTAATCAAAGCTGTCGAGAAAGACTTTTTCGTCTCCCCTTGCTTGAATTAATTTTATAAGGACGTCGCTTAAGATCGGCTCTAAGTGGTCGAGTCTATGTCATAATTTGTGATAAAGAGACTTACTTTCCCACAGCCCCTGCCTCTAAAAAAAAAAACAGAAGTAAAAAAAAAAGATTATATATTTTTACACCAGCATTTGACTGGGGATAACAATGGAGCCAGGATTAAAGATCCTACCTATTAAGAATTTTATTTTTTTTGAACCATACCCTATTAAGATTTTGAATGCCTCATACCCGCCTGACCCATTTCAACCTAAGCTCATATTCATACCCAGAATTTAATTTGTTCGAGCTCTAACCGGAATAGATAAAAGTTCATGTCTACTTTTGGGTAAACTCGAGTTCGAGTCACGTTTGACAAAAAAAAAAAAAATTGATTTAACTCTTCCAATAAAAAAAGAAATTTAATTGGTTCCACGTATAAAACCCATCAAACACTGACACAATTATATAGCGAGCATATCTATACAAATGTAGGTAATTCTATGCAAAATCCACGAATCGAATCAAATCCTAAAGGCAAGGCAAGTTGCTATTTCACTCAAAAAATAGGGACCGTTCAACACCTAACACCTATTACATATCTATGTATAACACTGAGAAATTCTTGTGTGGATCGGATGCGGGCATCGATTAATGCACCAACACACACATAAATATTTATCATGATTGACAAAAATTTATGCATGTGTTGGTGCATGGATTGATGCTCAAACTTGGTTCATACAAAAAATTTCCAAAGGTAAAACTAAGTCATGCTTTATTAGTTTATCACTCGTATATTCACGTACTTTCCTTTATGTTCTAACTAAATATCTTATTTGAGCATGATAGCGACTATGCTGGAAAAGATCTTTAACGTCCATTCGTTTGTTTGTCTATGTTTTAATGTTTTTACTACCATAACAACTTTTGAGGCCAAAACCATTACGACATATTATCCATTTGTCTAGAAATTTACATATTTAAATTAATGCATCTGTGAGTAACATTGATGCTTAGTCAGTGGTGGAAACACCTTACTTATTTAGCTACAAGGACTGAACAATAATTTAAGTATGAGAGAGACCTCGAACCTTGACATTGACGAAAAGCTTGAAGTGCATGTGCTTTTTATTTCTTCTTTCTTTTGCTCCAATAGAAAAAAGTTAGGCTGAATTAATTAAATAATGTAAAACAAAAAATAAAAATAAAGTAACTTTTGTTAACAAATAATGTGTCTATATGTATTTCCGGAAAAATGCATACAATGTATGCGTTTCTATAACAATAAATACCCGACATGAGAAATGCATACGTTTGGAAACCGCATACAGAGTATGAGAGTTCTTTAACAATAACTAAAAAATATCCAAGATGAGTGCATGCGTTTCTCATGTCGGCAGCAGCTAGAGCTGTCAAAATGAGTTGGACATATCGGGTTGGCCTAACCCGACCCATCAAATAGGTGGGGTGGTGCCAAGAATTTTCCGTTTGGGTGGGATGGCGCGTGTGTTGGATCAATTAATTAATTTATAACAAAAGTAGGATTAATTAATTAAAATATCATTTATTAATAATTTATTTAAAAAATTTAAAAAATTAAAAGTACAACTTGTATAATCTCAATTCAGGTTGGTTTCTCCCTACTTAGCTAAAACACCTAGTATTCTCAACTTCACACAAAATCTGACAATTACAACAAGAATTTACTCTTCTTTTTAAGCTCATAAATAACGGATTGGGTGAATGAAATAGCACTAATTATTCTTAAGGATTGAAAAAGTTGTGTTGTATGATTATACAGGTCAACAGTTAAGCACTTTGAATGTTTGAGGATGCTCAAAATAATAGCTTGTTGCTTCATTGAGATGTATTCAATTCAAACGTCCTTCTTCATGACATGATCACAGATAACATGATGTTGAATATCAATGTGCTTTGTCCCATAATGCGACACTGGATTCTATGTGATTGTGATTACACTAGTATTGTCACAAAAGACAGGTGTCTCAGCTGATATAATATTTTAGTCTTTAAGTTGCTATTGAATTCAGAGAAGCTGAACACAACAACTACCAACAGCGAGATACTCGAATTCAGCATTTGAGGTAGCAATGCAAGTATGCTTCTTCTTGAACCATGAGATCAACCGATCTCCAAGAAATTTGCATGAGTCACTAATGATTTTCCTATCAATCTTATTAGCTTACATAAAACTAAAATAAAACCCGAGCCTTTCGGATATCAGAGACCAATATTTTAAGTTCCTTTAAATATGTAAGAATTCTTTTAGCAGCAACGTAATGTGACTATTTAGATTGGATTGAAAGTGAGCACAAGTACAAATGGCAAACATAATATGGGTTTGCTAGTTGTTAAGCAAAGCAATGAATTTATCAGACATTGATACATTGTTACATCCACTAGTGTTCTCGCTTCGTTATTATCCAGCTTGGTTGATGAGCACATAGGGTTTTTTGCGGCAGAGCACCTTTCCATCTCAAAGTTCTTCAGCAACTCTCCTCACTTGGTGATTAAGATTCCATTGTCCTTCTTGACTTGTTATCCTAGGAAGAAAGATAATTCCCATACATACTCATCTTCAACTTTTCTTATATCAACTTAGAAAATTTCTCGCACAACTTGATGTTAATGGATCTAAATATGATATCATCAACATAAATAGATCCGTATATTGTTTAAAAAAATTGAAAATGGTTTTATCAACACGGCTAATTTTGTAATCAGGGCAAATCAATCGAGCTGTTAAAACTAAGTTTCGAACAGCATCATGCCTAAATGGAAAATAAATTATTCATTACACACACACACACTGTCATGCCTCGATTTGACGTATACATGTGTAATATGATTGTGGTGTAATTATGATTAATGACAGTACGATGTGGACTCGGGTTCGGTTGAACCAAGTATACGTAATGTCATGCAGGAATAAAATGTGGAACACAAGTACTAAAATGACTATGGATATATCAAAGCAAGTGAAGTGAGGTTATAACATAGACATGTGTGAGGGATTGAACATTGGTGGGTTAAAGTGGAAAAGAGACTTGAAATGTAATACATAGTTGGAATTTATATTTGGCATGAATTTGAGAGGATTTGTATTTGCATTTGTATGCAAGTGGGAGAGGATAAAGAGCATGTTAACTCAGATTTCCAAACACATCTAAACACATACAACACCATTTCTCATTTACAAATCTCTACACAAGCACCTCTCCAAACCCTTGGTAGTTCTTGCCTCTTTTACTTGGATTTCACTTGGTAATCAAGCTAGAAAGTAGAGTGAAGTGATTGCATAACTTCTTGGTAAGGAATTTATGATTTCAAGCTTGGATATGTAGTTAGCCATGAATGATATGAATTTAAGTACCAAGTGTTCTTGGTTGGAATTCATACTTGTTATTATGCCAAGAATTGAGTTCTATGATCATAAAACATGTTAATATGATATTAGAGATTGCATGAAACATGTTTGAATGTGGATTTTCGAGTTGTAGGAGATACACCATGGAGATAAGCTCAAAATCGCCATGTTCTGAATTTTCTGGACATCGGTGATCGATCGCGAGCCATATGGCGATCGATCGCCGCGAACAGAGAAAATATAAGGCGGTTAAAACACATTGGCGATCGATCGGTGGAAATGTGGCGATCGATCGCAAGGAAACAAAACACTTTGGCGATTGATCGCGAGATAGTGTCGATCGATCGCGATGGAACATAACAGTATGGCGATCAATCGGTGAAATGTGGCGATCGATCGCCAGGGTCCAGATTTTGAAAAATGTTATATTTTTGTAGAATTTGATTTTGAAGCCTATTGTAACATGCTACATTGTTCATATTGTTGTAGCATCATCACAGGGGATGGGGCAAAGAGGCGGTTAGACATTGACGCCTAAATTATATCGTTTTTGTCGAAGAACAGGTACATTTTGACGTACAAGTATATGATATTGTTGTGATGATGATGTGAGCATGGTATCATATGATTATTGACATCATATGCATGTGCATTCATAATATTATATTGTTGAGAGGGATGCCACGATAGATGTGTAGCGTATGCTTTGGCTGAGATTGGTGCCACGATAGATATGCCAGTGTTGGGTATATGCTTTGGCTGGGATTGTTGCCACGATAGGTATGCTACATATGCTTTGGCATGAGAGATATATGCCGGTTGGGTATATGCTCTGGCTGTTATAACATGTTAGGACAATACTATGATATGTGTTGCTAATATGAAGATGTGTGAGGGTTCCACTGACATATTGAGCTGAGATAGACATATCATATTGGTCTGGTTATAACAGGACGAGGAATGAGACATGTCATGACATAATTGCATTTGCTGATGCATGATACAGGACAATCACATTGGATGTTTATAGTGCTTTATCGTTTATGTTTTTATTGATATCGCACTGAGATTATTGTTTATCTATACTCATGTTGTGTGATTGTTTCTGTAGGGATTAATAGACGTGGGAGGACGGGATTGTGAGTCGTTTTATGCTGTGAGCTGAACCACTGCTTAGGACTTTGATCTAGGTTGTTTTACTGTATATATGATGTATATTAAGACATGGTTTTTGTCAACTTGTAACAACCTGTGATATCCCCGAAATAATTGATTGCGATTTGGGCATTAATTGTGTTTATATGATTAATTATGGTGGTAATTAATTATGTGCTGGATTTATTTATCATGTTGAAATGCTTAGTCACATGGTAGGCGTGACCGGGAATGCATTTCGGGGTGCATGTGATGCATGTTGGATAATTGGGTGTTTTAATGACTTACATGTGTTGGTAGTCATTTATTGGTGAAACATGCATTTATTTGAGATTGTGGAGCATTGTGATGTAATGCTTTTAAAATATCATGTTGGGGTGTTTTATACACCATGGTATTGTGGAATGCATTTTTATTTTAAACAACCCACTTTATACCCCCAAACCCCACCCTATCTTCACTTTTTAACTTTCCCAACACCTCCCAAACCCTTCCTTCTCTTCATTTTCGTTTTTGTGCAAAAAGGTGGAGAGAAATCCTTCCAAAAATTGGATTTGTGAAGTTTATTGGGAGATTTGGAGTCCCCAAGAGGTATGGATACATCCTTATTGTTTTTGTTGTGTTTGGTTTGGATTTGTGGTGGTTTTGAAGGGTTTTGAAATGGGTTTGTTGGGGGTTGGTATTATTTTGGTTGGGTGTTGAATTTTTGAGTATATGAGAATGTTTATTGAAGGTTTTTAGTGATTTAGTATGGTTGATGTTTTAATATTTGAGTTTGTTTGAGTTGGGGAAGGAGAAGGATGAATAGTGCTCGAAAATCGGGTGTACAGGACTCGGCGATCGATCGGCACTTTCCACCGATCGATCGCGAGCTACAGGGGAGAAGGCAGTAGCCTTCAGCGATCGATCGGCGCAAACTCAGCTATCGATCGCGAATTGGAGTTTTTTGTTGAACGAGGCAGTGTAGTCTCGCGATCGATCGGGGCTATATGGAGATCGATCGCGAGACACCAAAATGGGTGTTTTTGATTATTTTTGTGGGATTTTTTGTATTGGACTATTATTGGGTTCTAATATTGATTTGTGTGAATATGTAGAACCATCCGAGGTTGCGACACAGCCAAGGAAGTGAAGTCCTACCACATCCTACTTTTGGAAAGGTACGTAGAAGACGTACGGGCACCCAACGGTACATGTATCTAATATACTCATTGTTTATGCATTGTGGATGCGAGTATATATGGAATTATGCATTGTGGATGCAAATACATGTTGAATTATGCATGATGATTGCATATGCATATGATGGTTATTGGTGCACATCCCATGAGTCGTGGTCATCCCTTGATGATTTTAATGCTTGCCGCTATTTGGTTTGTTGCCGCTAAATGTGAAGCGAGGGGTGGGAGCGCCGCATGTCACATTTAAGCGTGGTTATCATATGAGGCGAGGAAAGAATATTTGCCGCTCAATGTGAAGCGAGGGGTGGGAGCGCCGCATGTCCATTGAAGCGAGGTTATTCTATGCCGCCTATATGTAAATAAGCGAGGGGCATTAAAATACATTGTGATGAACAGACTAGGGATTGGTGATTGGTATTTGGTGATGATGAAATGGTATTATGTCATGACATGTGTGGACCATTAAATAATCTATTTGATTATACTCATGAGTTATGGTACAGGGACAACCAAATTTGAAGCGTTTAAAATGCATGGGAAAAACAGGAAGTGTTTTATTGTGATTTATGTATTTACGCCTTATATTCATATTTTGTTGAATATGAATGTTATCATTGCTCATGTTTGGGGGTTGTCCTTGTAGGTACACTTTTGGCATGATAAGAAGGGCTAAAGCGGGTTGAGGCGGTGAGCTTGTGAAGAGCACTTTTGGTAGATGAAGGAAATGATTACTTTTGTATAGTGTCTACTCTAGGAGTAGTGTAAAGCTATAGTAAATACACTCATTTGATTGGGAATGTAACTAATCCATTTGACAGTCCTTATTTTGGCATGTAACTCTTAAGGCTCATAGTCTCAACACGATTATTTTACTCTGATACTTTATATTAGCTCTAATTATGCCTTTAATCCGCACTTAAGGAACTATGGTCCTTACATTAGTGGTATCAGAGCAGTGGTTAGAGAACCCGGGAACGAGTGAAGGGTAGCCTTAGCATGATTGGCTAGGTGCTTACATTTGAAGCATGTTTATGCATGTGGTGCATATTGTTGTATATACTATTATACTAACATGCTTATTATCATTCCTATTATCTAACGGCATAACATATATATTTGTTTTGGAATTATTGTTAACCTTTGTGTTACAGCATGGCTGCTATGAACGCGGGGAACCTTAATGAAGAGGTTGGTGATGTTGGGAGCGTGAACGCTAGCATTGGTCAGGCAAACCCTCTACCACCACCAGCTGTAGGCATGGAACCAGTGGCTCAGTTATTACTACCTGGTGAGATCAGCTTGACTCAGTTTCTGTCTTACCACCCGCCCCGGTTTGAGGGGACAGAATCAGGAGAGGAGGCTGAGGAGTGGCTAGAAAGGCTTGAACAGATATTTGTATCGGCTCCTTGTGCTATTACAACATGGCTGAGGCTGGCGGAGTTCCAGTTGGCAAAGAAACCTTCCATGTGGTGGAGGAGCACGGTAATGGAACTGAGGACACAGAGTGCAGTGATCGATTGGACGCTCTTCAGAACCCGGTTTCTGAACCGGTACTTCTCTGCGGCGGCGAGACAGACGAAGGAAGACGAGTTTGCAAGCTTGAAACAAGGGAGCATGTCAGTGTCAGACTATGCCATGCATTATTCCTCGTTGCTGAGGTATGTTCCACACATTGCCACCAATGGACACGCAAAGATGAGAAACTTTATGAAGGGGTTACGACCGGAGCTTTTCGACCGGGTTATCACCAATAACCCCACTTCCTTTGGCGATGCTCTCACGAGAGCAGAGCTTGCGGAGATTGGAGTTGGGGCCTATCCTAGTGTTGTACCCCCACACATGCCACAACAGAGGCAAGCTACTGATAGCTTGAGGCCCCGAGGGGAGTCATTTAAGCCCCGTGGTGCTTCTTCATCCTCACGGTTCAGTGGAAAGAAATCTTATGGTCAGAAGCAAGAGAACAAGAAGAACAATTGGTCAGCCAACCGAGGGCCTACACAAGGAAATAGATTGGGGGAGCCAAGGTGCGACAATTGTGGAGGGCCGCATTCTTTGAGTAAGTGCCCTGCCTGTTATAGTTGTGGCAAGATGGGCCACATCTCTCGGTATTGCCCCACTCGGGGAGGACAGTCAGATTTTCAAGGGAATAGGCCGAGATTTGAGGACAGGGCAGTGCACCAGAGGCAGCAGTTTGTGCCTCGACCATCGGGAGGTCAGACAGTGGGACCGTCCCAGGGACAGGTGTATGCGCTGACTAGAGAGCAGGCCCAGGCAGCCCCGGAGGAGGTGATCGCCGGTACGTGCCATTTATTTACGTACCCTGCTTTTATTTTGATAGATACAGGTGCCTCCCACTCTTTTGTATCTGTGGGCTTTGTGGAGAGACACCATATGCGCACGTCTTCTTTACCCACGCCTCTCATGGTCTCGACACCCACAGGAAGAAATGTTGTTGCCGATCAGTTTATGGCAGATTGCCTCATTTATTTTGAGGGCAACGAGTTGAAGACAGACTTGATTGTGTTAGGCATGTCAGACTTCGACTGCATTGTGGGTATTGATATTCTGAACAGATATCAGGCAGTGGTAGATTGCCGGCAGAGAACAGTAAGGTTCAGATCTGATTCGGGAATACAGTGGACTTTTTATGGTAACGTTCCCGTGCAAAGATTCCGTTGATTTCAGCAATCAAGATGACTCAATTGTTGGAACGTGGCCACACGGGCTATCTCATCTATGCCGTGGACACGTCTGGGAAGAATAAAGAATTGAGAGTTGAGGATGTACCAGTGGTAGCAGAATTTGCTGATGTTTTCCCAGAGGATATTCCAGGATTTCCACCGGCTAGAGAAGTTGAGTTTGGGATCGAATTGTTACCAAGGATATCCGCTATCTCTCGTGCACCTTACAGGATGGCACCGGCAGAGTTGAGAGAGTTGAAGGAACAGTTGCAGGATCTCCTTGATAAGGGATATATACGCCCGAGCGTATCGCCATGGGGCGCACCGGTTCTTTTTGTAAAGAAGAAGGATGGTTCGATGCGGTTGTGCATCGATTACCGGCAACTGAATAAAGACACAGTAAAGAACAAATATCCTCTCCCAAGGATTGATGATCTGTTCGATCAGTTGCAAGGTACCAGACTTTATAGCAAGATTGATTTGAGGTCCGGTTATCACCAGATTCGAGTCAGGGAGGAGGATGTACAGAAGACAGCATTTCGGACTCGGTATGGGCACTACGAGTTCTTAGTGATGCCGTTCGGTGTGACGAACGCCCCGGCTGTCTTTATGAGCTTGATGAATCGGGTGTTCCAACCCTATCTTGATCAGTTCATCATTGTATTCATCGACGACATTCTCATCTGCTCATGGAGTGAGGAAGAGCACGTGAAACACTTGAGGACAGTGCTCCAGATTCTCAGAGACCACAAGTTGTATGCCAAGCTCAGCAAGTGTGAATTTTGGTTGAGCAGTGTAGTGTTTCTGGGGCATGTCATATCTAGCAGCGGGATATCTGTGGATCCCAGGAAGATTGAAGCTGTGATGGAGTGGGCTGCACCCACTTCTGTACCTGAAATACGGAGCTTCCTTGGCTTGGCCGGTTATTATCGACGCTTTGTCGAGGAATTTTTGAAGATTGCCAAGCCGTTGACACAGTTGACCCAGAAGGGAGTACCATTCTTTTGGTCAGAAGCTTGTGAGGAGAGCTTCCAGGAGTTGAAACACCGGTTGACGACGGCGCCAGTATTGGTGATTCCTACAGAAAACTCCAGATTTGTTTTGTATACCGATGCATCACTTCAGGGCCTTGGGTGTGTACTGATGCAAGATAAGCATGTGATAGCTTATGCGTCGAGGCAGTTGAAGCCGCATGAGACTAGATACCCAGTCCATGACTTGGAGTTGGCGGCTATCATCTTCGCCCTGAAAATTTGGAGACATTACTTGTATGGTACTTCGTTTACCATATACACGGATCACAAGAGCCTCAAGTTTTTATTCACTCAGGCGGAGCTGAACATGAGGCAGAGAAGGTGGATGGACTTACTCAAGGACTATGATTGTGAGATTGAGTACCATCCCGGAAAAGCTAATTTGACAGCAGACGCTTTGAGCCGGAAAGTGAGGAATTCTGCTGAGAATGTCATCCACTTGTCGGCTATGATGACCTCCTATTGCCATCTAGGCTATGATTTCGACATAGATGCATCACCTGTGCATGTATCGACCTTGTTAGCTGAGCCAGATAGCTATGAGAACATCAGGAGAGCTCAGAAGTTAGATGATGAGGTTCAGAGATGGTTATCTGTAGTACATCTTGGTCAGCCAATGAAATTCAGAGTGGCCGATGACGGATCCTTGAGATTGGGTAACCGTTGGGTGGTTCCGAGTACGCCGGAGTTGCATAGAGGGATCTTGGAGCGAGCTCATAGTAGCAGACTTAGCATCCACACAGGCGGGAAGAAGATGTATAAAGATCTACGTGGTCAGTTTTGGTGGAAGAGAATGAAGTATGACGTCGTCGCTTTTGTTAAGAGGTGCTTGATCTGCCAGCAGGTTAAGGCAGAGAGACAGAGACCTGGCGGCGAGTTGAAAAGCTTGGAGATACCGAAGTGGAAGTGGGAACACATTTCCATGGACTTCGTGACTCACCTGCCGAGGAGTACTTCAGGTTTTGATGCTATTTGGGTGGTTGTGGATCGATTGACTAAGGTAGCTCATATCATCCCCTATAGCATGACTTTCACCTTTTTGAGGATGGCGTAGTTGTATATTCGAGATGTGGTGAGATTGCATGGGATCCCCATTTCCATAGTATCGGATCGAGATCCACGATTCACATCTCATTTTTGGGAGGGTCTTCAGTCAGCCTTGGGAACTGAAGTTAGATTGAGCACTGCTTATCATCCTCAGACGGATGGTCAGACCGAGCGTACTATCCAAACGCTTGAGGACATGTTGAGGGCTTGTGTATTGGAGTTCGATGTTTATTGGCAGGATTCGGTGGCCTTGGTAGAGTTCTCTTATAATAACAGCTACCAGGCGAGCATTCAAATGGCTCCTTTTGAAGCTCTTTATGGCAGACGGTGTAGATCACCCTTGTGTTGGGATGACTTGGACCGCAAATCGGTCGGAGGACCGGAATTGATTCGGGAAATGGAAGAGAAAATAAAGATGATAAGGCAGAAAATGAAAGCAGCCCAGGACAGACAGGCAGCTTACGCGAATAAACGGCGGAGACCGTTGGAATTTCAGTTGGGAGATAAGGTCTTTTTGAAGATCTCGCCTTTCAGAGGCGTTGTGCGATTTGGGATGCGCGGAAAACTGTCTCCGAGGTATGTTGGACCGTACGAGATTTTGCAGCGCATTAGCACCTTAGCTTACCGACTGGCTTTGCCACCTTCTTTATCTGGTATACATGATGTGTTTCATGTATCGAAGCTGCGGAAGTATGAGCCGGATCCATCTCATGTGTTACAGCCTTCCGAGGTCCAGTTGGAATCCGATGTGTCTTATGTGGAACGGCCTGTTAGAATTCTGGATCGAGCAGACCGTAGACTTCGGAACAAAGTGATACCTATGATCAAGGTTCAGTGGGATCGCAGGGGTGTCGAGGAGGCTACGTGGGAGACGGAGCGGCATATGGTGCAGCACTACCCGGAACTATTCTCTGGGATGTGATTATGTTTAGTTTCATTTTGGGGTAAGTGCATGTGATTTCGAGGACGAAATCTTATAAGTAGGGGAGTATTGTGATATCCCCGAAATAATTGATTGCGATTTGGGCATTAATTGTGTTTATATGATTAATTATGGTGGTAATTAATTATGTGCTGGATTTATTTATCACGTTGAAATGCTTAGTCACATGGTAGGCGTGACCGGGAATGCATTTCGGGGTGCATGTGATGCATGTTGGATAATTGGGTGTTTTAATGACTTACATGTGTTGGTAGTCATTTATTGGTGAAACATGCATTTATTTGAGATTGTGGAGCATTGTGATGTAATGCTTTTAAAATATCATGTTGGGGTGTTTTATACACCATGGTATTGTGGAATGCATTTTTATTTTAAACAACCCACTTTATACCCCCAAACCCCACCCTACCTTCACTTTTTAACTTTCCCAAATTTCACCTCCCAAACCCTTCCTTCTCTTCATTTTCGTTTTTGTGCAAAACGGTGGAGAGAAATCCTTCCAAAAATTTGATTTGTGAAGTTTATTGGGAGATTTGGAGTCCCCAAGAGGTATAATACCTCCTTATTGTTTTTGTTGTGTTTGGTTTGGATTTGTGGTGGTTTTGAAGGGTTTTGAAATGGGTTTGTTGGGGGTTGGTATTATTGTGGTTGGGTGTTGAATTTATGAGTATATGAGAATGTTTATTGAAGGTTTTTAGTGATTTAGTATGGTTGATGTTTTAATATTTGAGTTGGGGAAGGAGAAGGATGAATAGTGCCCGAAAATTGGGTGTACAGGACTCGGCGATCGATCGGCACTTTCCACCGATCGATTGCGAGCTACAGGGGAGAAGGCAGTAGCCTTCAGCGATCGATCGTGAGTTTGGCGTGATCGATCGGTGAGGTCGCGATCGATCGGCGCAAACTCAGCGATCGATCGCGAATTAGATTTTTTTGTTGTACGAGGCAGTGTAGTCTCCCGATCGATCGGGGCTATATGGAGATCGATCGCGAGACACCAAAATGGGTTTGATTATTTTTGTGGGATTTTTGGTATTGGACTATTATTTGGTTCTAATATTGATTTGTGTGAATATGTAGAACCATCCGAGGTGGCGACATTGCCAAGGAAGTGAAGTCCTACCACATCCTACTTTTGGAAAGGTACGTAGAA
Organism: Haberlea rhodopensis; assembly: GCA_907163345.1. Taxonomy (NCBI): domain Eukaryota; kingdom Viridiplantae; phylum Streptophyta; class Magnoliopsida; order Lamiales; family Gesneriaceae; genus Haberlea; species Haberlea rhodopensis. The sequence goes on from CAJQUN010000077.1 coordinate 1,125,984, forward strand.
GACGTACGGGCACCCAACGGTACATGTATCTAATATACTCATTGTTTATGCATTGTGGATGCGGGTATATATGGAATTATGCATTGTGGATGCAAATACATGTTGAATTATGCATGATGATTGCATATGCATATGATGGTTATTGGTGCACATCCCATGAGTCGTGGTCATCCCTTGATGATTTTAATGCTTGCCGCTATTTGGTTTGTTGCCGCTAAATGTGAAGCGAGGGGTGGGAGCGCCGCATGTCACATTTAAGTGTGTTTATCATATGAGGCGAGGAAAGAATATTTGCCGCTCAATGTGAAGCGAGGGGTGGGAGCGCCGCATGTCCATTGAAGCAAGGTTATTCTATGCCGCCTATATGTAAATAAGCGAGGGGCATTAAAATACATTGTGATGAACAGACTAGGGATTGGTGATTGGTATTTGGTGATGATGAAATGGTATTATGTCATGACATGTGTGGACCATTAAATAATCTATTTGATTATACTCATGAGTTATGGTACAGGGACAACCAAACTGGAAGCGTTTAAAATGCATGGGAAAAACAGGAAGTGTTTTATTGTGATTTATGCATTTACGCCTTATATTCATATTGTGTTGAATGTGATTGTTATCATTGCTCATCGTTTGGGGGTTGTCCTTGTAGGTACACTTTTGGCATGATAAGAAGGGCTAAAGCGGGTTGAGGCGGTGAGCTTGTGAAGAACACTTTTGGTAGATGAAGGACATGATTACTTTTGTATAGTGTCTACTCTAGGAGTAGTGTAAAGCTATAGTAAATACACTCATTTGATTGGGAATGTAACTAATCCATTTGACAGTCCTTATTTTGGCATGTAACTCTTAGTCTCAACACGATTATTTTACTCTGATACTTTATATTAGCTCAAATTATGCCTTTAATCCGCACTTAAGAAACTAGGGTCCTTACATAACCTACATAACTAAACTCATAATCAGTGTATGGTTTACTTAATTCTTACTCACATATGTATTAATGAACTGATACGTAATAGATTAAGTAACGAGGACCCCACATTAGTGGTATCAGTGCAGTGGTTCGAGAATGGGGTGAACAAGTGTAAGGACCCTAATTTCTTAAGTGCGGAAAGGCGTAAATAGAGCTAACATGAATAAACAGAGTATAAAGTTCGTGTTGATGCCTTGAGCTATTACGATTACAGTGCCAAAATAAAGTTCCAAAATGGTTTAATTACATTCCCAACTAATAAATGTTAATCCTATAGCTTTACACTACTCCTAGAGTAGAGACTATACAAAAGAATTATGCTTGCTACCAAGAGCACTCCTCACAAGCTCACTGCATCAACCCGCCTTAGCCCTTCCGCCCAAAAGTACCTACAGGAAACAACCCTGGTAGCGTTTATCGTGTACGCCCAAATTAACCCTTCTTCAGTTAATAACAAAAATATGTAGTAGTGGAAGTAGGGATCGATCTCACAGGGAAGGTAAATTTATTTTGTGTCAATTATCAAAGAACTAGTAACAATGGGGGATTTGGACTGGATTACTACTACTTAGCAAATATCAAACTAATTAACGAGTCTAACTAAAATGATTAAAACTTATGGGATTAAAGCGATTCTTGGTTTTCAGGTAACCGTACTTTTGGAAAATTATCTTTTAGTCATCAAATCAAAACATTCGAATTCTTTCAATTATCTATCGATTGGAAATTCAATTCCTACTCATCTTATTCGTAGTCAAAGAGAAAACAGCATTCAATTCAACCCTTACCAAATCTCTAATCACCACTACAGCCGTTAATGATTAAATCAATGATAGTTTTCAAAACTAATGAGTTCGACAAATCTAATCAATAAAAACTACAGCCGTTAGAATTGATTACTCAATCGTTTCTCCTAAGAATTCAATAACACCTACAGCCGGTTAATTATTAATCTTAGTTGTTTCTTAGCAAACTATCGATTATGTTATTGAATATTAGGTGATCGGTCTAATACACAAGCACAACAATCATGGAATTCGAATTCTGAGAAACCAATTGAAATCGAAGATTAATTCAACAATCAAACCGAATTTTCATAAAAGATTTAAATCCAAGAGTAGGTATCCCTTCAACCAAGAATCGAAGGGTTTTAGCCTAGCATAATTAAATCTAAAAGCAATAAAAATTCAATTGAAAACATTAAATAAATAAAGGAAAAGAAATTACTAATATAAATCACGATTCCGGCTTGTCAATTCCGGTTCCGTTCTTCGTCGTTCTTGAAGAAAACTTTTAAAGAAAATTAATCTAAAATCCTAAAATATTCTAAGAGTATGAAAATATGCTTAAAATGAGGTAAAAATCGTGTATATGAGGTATGGAGGCTGAGGAGTAGGGTAAAATCCATGTGGAAAGGAAAGAAATCAAGAATTTTAATTTTCCAAAATTCTATAGGCGTAATTACGCCTGAAAGTGGCGTAAATACGCCTGGTGACGTGTCACAAAATGGCTTTCTGCGTTTCTGGCGTAATTACGCCTCAGAATGGCGTAGCTACGCCTGTAATGCCGTAGCGTTGGCGTAATTACGCCTGTGAATGGCGTAATTACGCCTGTCCTCCATTTTTCTGGCGAGTTTTGTATTTTGGCCATAACTTTCACATACGAACTCCGAATTCGACGAGTCAGCTGTCCACGCGAAGATAACTCAAAGTTCTACAACTTTTATATGGACCACATTCCCAAAACTTGGCTGGAATACATAGAAATTTGAGGAGAAAGGAGCAACATGTGTCTTTGATTCCGGTTTTTTCCTCTTTTCTTCAACTTTCTTGCTTCTTTCATCATTTTAGCTTGATTTCTTCACTTTCCCTACATTTACACAAATATACGATTAGGTAGCATATGTATCAATTTATCCATCAAAATATACCAAATCGTAGACAATTAAGCGTAATAGATGTGTCTATTTCTAGTCACATCAAACACCCCCATACTTACTCTTTACTCGACCTCGAGTAAACAATCAAACCTACAATATTTTTGGTTGGCTCATAGGTTCATAACAAAGCAACTTGTCCTCACTTTACTGCCTCAACAATTTTAACATGCATAATAATGAACGGCGGTGAAAAGTTAACAGTGGAACAAGTTCAATCCCTAAACATTTCGTACCCAACGAAGTAGTGAACGTGTGTGTGTGGTCATAAACAAGTGTTGTGTACAAATTATAGATTCAAAATATGCAAAGCCATAATAGTTCAAGTCATACACTAACACAAGTATAAGCTCACTTGCACACTCTTCTCCACTATCTTAGCTACTTTGCAAACACAAATCAAGTAGGTCTTTATTAGCTTGTAGCTTGGCCTAGGTATTGGCTTATGAAAGAAAGGGTAAGGATATTCAAACAAGAGAGTATGATGAAATGCACACTAAAAGCTTCTCTTCTTGTATGAATTTTTCAACTTTGTTCTTTTTCACAAGGTCTATTTCAACACTTTGCTTCTTTTGTGCCTTGGCTCCCCTTGGAGTCATATTTTTCATCTATTTTTCAAGGCATCCCTTTTTCTTTCATGCATTCCATTCTTTTGACAATTAAGCTCACAAATATACTTCAATGATTTCCAAGTGCATTTGAATGAAATACATCATACTCCCTTAAAAGGTATGGATTAAAATCACATTTAGGCTTAAAGGGTAGGATGATAAGCTAGTCAAGAAATGTTGAATGGGGGTCTTTAGTATGCTTAGCATACTACCATTCTTTTACATTTAAAGCTCAAAATAGGTACTAGAGAATGATTTTGTTTACATGGTAGGCTTGAAAGGCACAAACGCATCAAAGATCGCCTATATCACTTTCATGTTTGCAAGTAGTCTAGACATACGCCTCAAAGAGCATGTAGTTAAGTTCTAGCATGTATTAGAGACTTCTTAAGACTATTACAAAGTTCACACAATCTTCACTAAGCTATGCACACTTCACAAGCCATGACAATAATGTGCTCAAAATATTCAACTTACTAAGTTAAAGTACACTTTGCATTAGAGTTCAAAGTGTTCCAAAGTTAACAATTCACCTTTGTTCAAAAGCATGCATGATATCAATTAGGTTTCATCATGGGCTAGTGATTATAAGCATGCATTCATTACTAACTATGAGCTCAAAATTTTCAAATTTTCGATTTTTTTTTTTTTTTTTTTTTTGTATTTTGAAATAAGAAAAACAATAACACACCACTAATCCCTCCCCCATACTTAAATCTTACATTGTCCCCAATGTAAGGCAAAAATACAAGAGAAAAGAAAAGTCTAACTAATAAAGCAATAAAAAATAAAAGGGAGAAAAGAAACTAACTCCCCTTGGGTTGCCTCCCAAGCAGCGCCTCTGTTTAACGTCGGTGGCCCGACGCCAGTCCTCTATCAAGGTGGTTGATGCAGTGTTGCTCTATCCTTCCTTAACCACCTCAATATCTTCTTCACTCCTCGGTATTTCGGCCTGTTGCCCTTTGAGTGGTCGTCCTCAGTCCTTACTCCTTCGGCACGTAATTGACATGGTCGATCCGGAGGATGCTTCTTTCCAACGGTACGATCCTGCAATTGAGAAATAAGAGGATCAGCAGTATCATGAGTAGATAAAGCAGCAATAGTATGAACAGTATGCACAGGAGGAGGATCCATACCTCTCTTCTCGTCAAGGCCATCAGTAGCCTTTCCCATTTCCCACAACTCATCATTATCAAAATCAGAATCATAATCATCATGTACATCAATAGCGTAACTAGAATGCTCAAGAGGTTTAATGGGTTCATACATGTTGAATTTTTCAATTTCACCATTAGACTCCATGGTTATCAAACCGCTATTCATATTGATTACTGAATTTGATGATTTCAAGAATGGTCTTCCTAAAATAATTAGACTAGAAGGATCACCATTTCTCATGTCTAAGACATAGAAATCGGCTGTGAAGACCAAATTCTTTACATGCACAACTACATCCTCTATTATCCCCTTAGGTATGACCATGGATTTATCAGCTAAGTGAATAACTGCTCTATTTCTTTTTAAAGGTCCCATCTTCAGTTGAGAGTACATTGAGTAAGGCAAGACATTTATGGACGACCCTAAATCGAGCATAGCCTTCTCAATCTTAATACCTCTAATCTCACATGGGATAAAGAACATACCTGGGTCCTTGCATTTAATGGGGATGCTTCTTTGGTTATCCGCCGAAACATTGTCATTGAGCTCGACCTTGGGCTGCCCCTTGTGTTCCTTGTTTCGATCCTCATTCACGGTTTCATGCAATAGGGCTTGCTCTTTGTAGCGTGGACTCATCTCGTAGAGGCCTTTGAGTCCGGCACCTTTCCTATTGTCCTTCAATGCTTGGGGGAAAGGGGGTGGTTCTTTATATTCAGAAAGTTTGTGGTACTTACCTCGTGGTTCCTCCCCTTGCATTGGCTCTTCAACATCTGTCTCTGTCTCCGTCATCTCTTCTTTTTGGGGTGGTGTCAGTACCACCTTTTCTTCAGCTGCATCTTCATTCACATTCACTGTGATAGCACTCACATTTTCCCGGGGGTTCATCTCTGGTTGTGATGGCAGTCCATTTGAAATCCTTGCTTCGATCTTGCTGATTGAAGTTGCCAATTGTCCCATCTGCGTCGTCAAGCTCTGGATGCTTGCCCTCGTCTCCTGTTGAAATTGTAAGCTATTTTCAGCAATAATTTGGATGCTATGTTCTAACCTGTCAGAGGGAGGGTGCACTGGCGGTGGTGGAGGTCGCTGATATGGCGGTCTATAGGGTGGAGGTTGGTTCATCTGTTGGTTACCATAGCCTTGGTTTGAATGTTCTCTCCACCCTTGATTGTAGTTGTTTGGTGGATGGTCATAACTCCTTTGTGGTGGCCCTGGGAATCCTCCCGCAGCATTCACGTTCTCCGTGGTTGTCTCTTGTAGTGAGGGGCATGCGTCTGTGGAATGGTTCGCAGCCAGACAGATTCCACACGGCTTTGTCTTTCCTACATTTCCACCTGCCATACCACGCACAAGAAAAGTGAGGTCTATCAGTTGTTGTTCTAAGTTTGATACGTTTACCTCTTTTCTTTGCGGTTGCCCATGGCGCACAGATCCGAATTGTTGGGAGTTGGCCGCCATGTTAGCTATCAACCTTCTAGCTTCCTCCGCTGTTTTGTCTATAAATGCTCCTCCGCTTGCCGCATCCACTAAGTTCCTGTCAGAAGAAAGTAAACCTTCATAAAAGTATTGGATGAGAAGGTGTTCACTTATCTGGTGTTGTGGACAACTTGCGCACAACTTCTTGAATCTCTCCCAGTACTCGTGTAGTGATTCCTCGTAGAGCTGCTTCACACCATATATCTCTTTCCTCAAGTTCGTTGCCCGTGAAGCTGGGAAGTACTTTTCTAGGAATACTCTTTGTAAGTCATTCCACGTGGTGATCGATCCGGATGGTAAGTAGAAGAGCCAGTCTTTTGCAGCGTCCTTTAGAGAAAACGGGAACGCTCTTAGCTTTATTTGATCCTCAGTGATTCCGGTCGGCTTCATGGTAGTGCACACCACGTGGAATTCCATCAGATGCTTATGTGGGTTTTCACCTGCAAGACCATGAAAAGATGGCAATAAGTGAATTAAACCAGATTTGAGTTCAAAATTTACGTTATTGGCCAGAGCAGGGAAACTGATGCAGAGCGGTTGTTGATCCAAGTTAGGATTTGCGAGCTGCCTCAAGCTTTGATTTGCAGCCATGTTGTTCATTTCTTCCTCTTCAAGCAGCCTTGCTTCTCTCCTTCTCTGATGTAGCGTCCTCTCAATCTCAGGATCGTAGTGAAAGTTATCTTCGTGATTGAACGATCCACCTGTACTCATTAACAAACCAAAGTAGTAATGCGGGATAAAATAAAAAAATAAAAAAAATCGACACAAATAAATGTTGCCGTCCCCGGCAACGGCGCCAAAATTTGGTAGCGTTTATCGTGTACGCCCAAATTAACCCTTCTTCAGTTAATAACAAAAATATGTAGTAGCGGAAGTAGGGATCGATCTCACAGGGAAGGTAAATTTATTTTGTGTCAATTATCAAAGAACTAGTAACAATGGGGGATTTGGACTGGATTACTACTACTTAGCAAATATCAAACTAATTAACGAGTCTAACTAAAATGATTAAAACTTATGGGATTAAAGCGATTCTTGGTTTTCAGGTAACCGTACTTTTGGAAAATTATCTTTTAGTCATCAAATCAAAACATTCGAATTCTTTCAATTATCTATCGATTGGAAATTCAATTCCTACTCATCTTATTCGTAGTCAAAGAGAAAACAGCATTCAATTCAACCCTTACCAAATCTCTAATCACCACTACAGCCGTTAATGATTAAATCAATGATAGTTTTCAAAACTAATGAGTTCGACAAATCTAATCAATAAAAACTACAGCCGTTAGAATTGATTACTCAATCGTTTCTCCTAAGAATTCAATAACACCTACAGCCGGTTAATTATTAATCTTAGTTGTTTCTTAGCAAACTATCGATTATGTTATTGAATATTAGGTGATCGGTCTAATACACAAGCACAACAATCATGGAATTCGAATTCTGAGAAACCAATTGAAATCGAAGATTAATTCAACAATCAAACCGAATTTTCATAAAAGATTTAAATCCAAGAGTAGGTATCCCTTCAACCAAGAATCGAAGGGTTTTAGCCTAGCATAATTAAATCTAAAAGCAATAAAAATTCAATGGAAAACATTAAATAAATAAAGGAAAAGAAATTACTAATATAAATCACGATTCCGGCTTGTCAATTCCGGTTCCGTTCTTCGTCGTTCTTGAAGAAAACTTTTAAAGAAAATTAATCTGAAATCCTAAAATATTCTAAGAGTATGAAAATATGCTTAAAATGAGGTAAAAATCGCCCAAAACCACGAGCATGTAACAAACCACATTCACAATAATATGATTGTAATTTAGAAATGCATAAACTGTAAATACGAATCACTTCATGTATTTAATACATTTAATGCTCCCTTTGATTGTTCCTGTATCACAATTCAATCCAATAGATTATAACACCAATATGTATGTCATGACATGCATCCATTCCATGTATACCGTGTTCAATTTCCAAGTTATATCAGTGGCATAATACCCCTCACGTTAACATGACAGAGGATATACCCCTCGCGTTAACATGACCAGCGACACTAATATCCCTCGCTATAAATATGACAGCGGTCGTGTTCTTCGCTTCATATTAGCGGCAAATATTCTCTCATCGCTACGGTATGACAGCGGCAAGTATTCGCATCGCTACGCCACTGGCGGCAAGTATTCTCCATCACTGGAATATAATCTCGACTCACAATCACATGCACCAATGCATCCAATATACACATGCAACCATAATGCATGACCAAACCATGTATGCAATCCATGATGCATAACCAAAACCATGTATGCAACCATAATGCATAACCAATTCAATGTATAAATATACATTTTACCGTCCGATGCCCGTACGTCTCACTACGTACCTTTGTACCAAAATGTGTTGTGTTGTGGACTTTATCTCCTAGGCTGTGTGGCCACCTGGGATGGTTCTACACAATCACACAATCCAATATTAGAAGCCAAATAATAGTCCAATACCAAAAATCCAACATAAAAATCAATCCCCCAAAAGTTGACTGCTGGCAATCGATCACTGCGTTGAGGCGATCGATCTCCAGACTTCACTGGCTCGAGGCGATCGATCGCGCCATTTACGGCGATCGATTGCCACAGTCTGCACACGCGATTTCAACATTTTTGAGCACAAATCCAAAGCTCCACTACACACCCTTCAAACAAAATCATCAACTCAATACCATAACAACTCCATAAAACCAACATGGAACACTTCAAAAATTATGACCCACCCAACCACATACTACACATACCCAAAAACAAACCCATATAAACCCCAAAATACCAACCCATTTCAACACCAATCTTCAAGAAATTAACAAGGAGGAATTTAAACCTCTAATGGACTTCAAATCCTATCAAGATTCCAACAAATGAAGAGTTTGCAAGGATTTCTCCTCCTCCTCCTTGGCTTGGACGAAAATTGGGTTTGGGATAGGGTTTGGAAGAGTGATTTGGGGATTGGTAAAGTGAAGGGTAAGGTGGGGGGTAGTGGGGTATAAAAGGGGTTGTAATTAAAACATGTACCCAAATAATTAACATGATGTATAAAATACCCCAACATGATATTTTAAAAGCATTTTACCAAAATGCACCAAAACCCCAATTAACTCCATGCTTTACCAAATAATTAACAATCAACACAATTAAATCATGCTAGTACCCAAATTCCCAACATGCATTACATGCACCCCAAAATGCATTACCCGGTCACGCCTACCATGTGACTAAGCATTTCGCTATTTTAATTAATTCCAACACTAAATCAATTAACACCATAAATAACCACATAATCATAATTAATGCCCAAATTGTAATTAATTATTTCGGGGATATCACAATACTCCCATACTTATAAGATTTCGACCTCGAAATCGCATGCACTTACCCAAATGAAACTAAACATAACTCATATACCAGAAAACAATTCTGGGTAGTACTGCACCATATGCCGCTCTATCTCCCACGTGGCCTCCTCGACACCCCTGCTATCCCACTGAACTTTAATCATAGGTATCACTTTGTTCCAAAGTCTGCGGTCTGCTCGATCCAGAATTCTAACAGGCCGTTCCACATAAGATACATCGGATTCTAACTGAACCTCGGAAGGCTGCAACACATGCGACGGATCCGGCTCTATTTCTGCAACATAGACACATGGAACACATCATGTATACTAGACAAAGAAGGTGGCAAGGCCAGTCGGCAGGCTAAGGTGCCAATGCGCTGCAAGATCTCGTACGACCCAACATACCTTGGAGACAGTTTCCCGCGCATTCCACATCGCACAACACCTCTGAAGGGTGAGATCTTCAAAAAGACCTTATCCCCCGACTGAAATTCTAACGATCACCGCCGTTTATTAGCATAAGCTGCCTGTCTGTCCTGGGCTGCTTTCATTTTCTGCCTTATCACCTTTACCTTCCTTTCCATTTCCCAGACTAATTTTGATCCTCCGACCGATTTACGATCCAAGTCATCCCAACACAAGGGTGATCGACATCGTTTGCCATAAAGGGCCTCAAAAGGAGCCTCTGAATACTTGCCTGGTAGCTATTATTATAAGAGAACTCTACCAAGGCCACTGAATCCTGCCATGAAGTATCAAACTCCAACACACATGCCCTCAACATGTCCTCGAGCATTTGGATAGTACGCTCGATCTGGCCATCCGTTTGAGGATGATATGCAGTGCTCAACCTTACCTCAATTCACAAGGCTGACTGAAGACCCTCCCAAAAATGAGATGTGAATCGCGGATCTCGATCCGACACTATAGAAATAGGGATCCCGTGCAATCTTACCACATTTCGAACATATAACTGAGCCATCCTCAAATAGGTGAAGGTCATGCCATAGGGAATGAAGTGAGCCACTTTGGTCAATCTGTCCACAATCACCCAAATGGCATCAAAACCCGAAGCACTCCTAGGCAAGTGGGTCACAAAGTCCATGGATATGTGTTCCCACTTCCATTTTGGTATCTCTAAACTCTTCAACTCACCACCAGGCCTCTGCCTCTCAACCTTAACCTGCTGACAGATTAAACACCTTTTGACAAAAGTGATCACATCACGCTTCATCCGTTTCCACCAGAACTGATCACAAAGATCCTTATACATTTTTCTCCCGCCTGGGTGGATACTAAGCCTGCTACTATGAGCTCGCTCTAAGATCCCTCTACGCAACTCCGGCGTACTCGGAACCACCCAACGGCTAGGCAATCTCAAGGATCCGTCCTCAGCCACTCTGAACTTCGATGGATGTCCAAGATGTACTAGTGATGACCATCTCTGAATCTCATCATCTGCCTTTTGAGCTCTCCGGATATTCTCATCAATATCTGGCTCTGCTAATAAGGTCGATACACGTACCGGCGATGTATCCACATCAAAATCATAGCCCAGATGGCAATAAATAGCCGATAAACACATGACGTCCTCAGCAGTACTCTTCACCTTCCGACTCAAGGCGTCTGCCGTCAAGTTTGCTTTTCCCGGATGGTACTCTATCTCACAGTCATAGTCCTTGAGTAAATCCATCCATCTCCTCTGACGCATATTCAACTCCGCCTGAGTAATTAAGAATTTCAGGCTCTTATGATCCGTATATATGGTAAATGACATACCATACAAATAATGCCTCCAAATCTTCAGGGCGAAAATAATAGCCGCCAACTCCAAGTCATGGACCGGGTATCTAGCCTCATGCGGCTTCAACTGCCTCGATGCATAAGCTACCACATGCTTATCTTGCTTCAATACACAACCCAAGCCCTGTAGGGATGCATCAGTGTATAGAACAAACCTCTTGTTCTCCGTGGGAATTACCAACACAGGCGCCGTCGTCAATCGATGCTTCAGCTCTTGGAAACTTTGCTCACATGCCTCAGACCAATAGAAAGGTATCCCCTTTTGAGTCAACTGAGTCAATGGTTTAGCAATCTTAGAAAATCCTTCGACGAAGCGTCGATAATAACCAGCCAAACCAAGAAAACTCTGTATCTCGGGCACAGAAGTGGGTGCAGCCCACTCCATCACAGCCTCAATTTTCCTGGGATCCACCGATATCCCACTACTAGATATAACATGCCCCAGAAACACTACACCGCTCAACCAAAACTCACACTTGCTGAGCTTGGCAAATAACTGATGATCTCTGAGGATCTGGAGCACTGTCCTCAAGTGTCTCACGTGCTCTTCCTCATACCGGGAGTAGATGAGTATGTCGTCAATAAACACTATGACAAACTGATCAAGATATGGCTGGAATACCCTGTTCATCAAGCTCATAAAGACAGTCGGGGCGTTTGTCACACCGAACGGCATAACCATGAACTCGTAGTGCCCATACCGAGTCTGAAATGTTGTCTTCTGGACATCCTCCTCCCTGACCCATATTTGATGGTAACCTGATCTCAAGTCAATCTTGCTATACAGCTTAGTACCCTGCAACTGATCAAATAAATCATCAATCCTTGGGAGATGATACTTGTTCTTTACCGTGGCCTTATTCAGTTGCCGGTAATCGATGCACAAACGCATCGAACCATCCTTCTTCTTCACAAAAAGAACCGGTGCGCCCCAAGGCGATACGCTAGGGCGTATATATCCTTTGTCAAGGAGCTCCTGCAACTGCTCCTTCAATTCCATTAACTCTGATGGTGCCATCCTGTAAGGGGCACGAGAGATAGCTGATGTCCCCGGTAATAACTCAATCCCAAACTCGACTTCTCTAGCCGGTGGGAATCCTGGAATCTCCTCCGGAAATACGTCAGCAAATACTGCTACCACAGGCACATCCTGTACCTTCATCTTTCCCGACGTGTCCACGGCATAGATGAGATAGCTCGTGTGACAACGTTCCAATAATTGGGATATTTTGATTGCCGAAACCAACGGAATCTTCGCATGAGAACCGTTCCCATAGAAAATCCACTAAATCCCCACATCGGATCTGAACCGAACCATCCTCTGTCAGCAGTCCACAACTGCCTGATATATGTTCAGAATGTCGATGCCCACTATGCAATCGAAGTCTGACATGCCCAACACAATCAAATCCACCTTAAGTTGATTGCCCTCAAAATAAATGAGGCAGTCTGTAAGAAATTGATCCGCAACAACATTTCTCCCGGTGGGTGTCAAGACCTGTAAGGACCCCAAGCCCTTAAAACCTTGATTAGTGTATTAACCACTATGTGTGGTACATGCTTTCTATAAATGTCAATCGGGAAGCTCTGATGATACTTAATCATTGCTTGTCAGTGAAAGACTCATATGTTTGCCCTTTACCAACCCCTTGGTGCCACTTTTCACATTGTAAACTTTTTACAAAAATTTGGGCAGAGTCTCCCCATAAATAGAGCTATCCCAAAAAAAAGAGTACAACACATAACAAAATTCCCGGCCAGGGAACACATAATACTCAACAGAAAGCAGTAATACAAGTAGCTTCCCAGCCAGGGAAGACACCACACATATGTCAACAAAAGCGGGTTCCAACACCCACATAATACACCAATGACTCTCATATCATTCTAGCAATTCAACCTAATTGCATGCAACCTTAAATGAAAGAGAGAAAGGCTCATGCCTTTATATACAATCCATATACAAGTATAATCGTGCTCACATGCGAGCATCATGAATATGAATATGTATAAATCCTCAGGTGTATATATAGGTACTCTATACGATACCGTGCTCCATCAAGCCCTGGTACCACGATCCTGGGAGTACCTCAAATCAACAGCTCGAGCTCAGCTCCATAGCCATCGATGTACCTGTCCACCTGTCCCAACAGAGACAGCCCCCAACGGGGTGAGCATACCAATACACAAAATCCCATAATCATAATAATGAAATTCATAATTTACAACACAAGTAAATACTAATGAATTTAAATGATACTCCCTGGATGGCAACATCCTCATCCGGGATTCCGTGTACTGTCCCTGTTCTCACAACATCAAACTCATCAAATCTCATAAATCAGTAAATCAACACATTGATTTACATAACGCATGCCTGATTCTCAAATACCAAGAATGAATGATTCCAAGTTCATATATATGCAAATATAGATATATCAATATCTAATATTGATTTCATAACCTTGCTTTCCATTATACTTAGACATCTCATATGTCTTATAATGAAAACATGAGTCTATGAACCTAGACATCTCAAATGTCTCATAATGAATACATGATTCTACGAACCTAGACATCTCAAATGTCTTACGAAGAATGCATGATTCTACAAACCTAGACATCTCAAATGTCTCATAATATAGTCATATAAACCCAGTACCCCTTATATCATGTAAGAGTCATCCTACTCTAATGTCACGCACGCTACAAGTGGCGATATCAAGATTTGGGTCATTCCTTGGCTATATCAACATATATGTATAACCATACGCAAAACATTCAATGCAATCAAAAATACCTTATGCATTTCACATATATATAGTAATGCTCGTACGTCGCACGTACCTTAAATCTCCGAAGTCCGAGCCAAACCTTGCTCGAGTTCCATGCCCCGAGGAATGATGTGCTAACACGATAAATAATTCACAATTATTTACGAACATGTAACCTATGCTCAAGCACACCCATATCCCTCACAACATTGTCAAAACACGACAATTATCCTCTTAAAAGACCCGGGGCAGGGTACATGCAGGGAAGGAATAAATGAGACAATCGAAATTTGTTCAAGAATGCCCTACAAAAATCGAACCTTAATCTCACAATTTCGAACCCAATAAAATACCATAATTCATCTAAAATGTCAATTAAGCTATCCAAGCAAGAATCAACATCCCTTGACAAAAACTCCCCATTTTTCGAATTCAACCCCCTTAAAATCGAACCCAAACAAGCCTTTAAATCCCCACTCTTAAAATCCTTCAAATTCGAACCAAAGCTTCTCAATTCGATCTCAATCAAGCATCATAATACTCTTAAAACATGCAATAATCGATCAATTGCACGAAATAATACCCCTGCCAAAAACCCCCAAATTTTCGAAATCAAACCCTACAATTTTCGAAAATAATTTCGAACAAAAAGTCACCAAATAAGCAGGGAAATGCACGAAAAAGAAGAACAAGGGGTAAGGGAGATTACCCAACGAAAATCGGAAGCAAAAACGTTCAAAATCGATGAACCCTAACTTTTGGGGATCGACGCCTTTCTGCCAAATTCGACTCCAGGACGCGACGAAACCTCGAATTGATGGAGGGGAAAGAAGCGCCTCGTCGAGACGAAGACGGTGGTAGGTCGCACGCGGCGAGCGGCGGCCGGACGGCGGAGGGCGCACCGCTTTTGCGCGCGGAGGCAGGGGAGATCGGGAAAGGGGTCGCGCGCGGGAGAGAGGGAAAAATGAGGGCTGAAATGATATTTTCTCAATTTTTTTGGGTTCAATTGGTATTTATAGCAAAAATACCCCGAAAAATTAATAGCCCCACAAATACATCATGATTCCTTAAAAATCATCTGTTTTCAAAAACTCTCTCTCTAACTCCAAAATCCCCTACCGGTGCTCACCCAGCACCCGAGATTCCGAGACACATCAAAAACCCAACTCTTAGGTTTTTCACCGTAATGTGAATACAATCTCAACCTCTGGATCCAACGATCCCAACTGCCCAAATAAACGAGCCTAGAAGGCCCAATACCTCGATTAAACCCACCTTGCCACGTAAAACCACTTTAGGGATTATTAACACTACGGGATTAACACCTATAATCCCTGGTCATCACAATATCCCCCACTAAAAGAATTTCGTCCTCGAAATTAGCACTGGTGTATCACGTAACACCCAGGCTGCACAACAACATGAAGCCATAACCTCGATTCCTGACCATATCAGAATCGTATTAATAAACGCGAGGATACTTACCTCTCATCAAACTCTGAAACAGAGCGACATACCAAAACCAACATAACACCCAAGAGGTAAAACGTACCTCGATGCGGGTCATCCCAAAAGTCAGTCCCTCATGACTGCGAAACAACTGATACTTACGACTGTAGATCAGACAGTCATCCTTCGTTTTAATACAACAGTACGAACACATCCTGAATGACACCTCAACCGTAAGAACGTTGACCTCGTGTCAAACTCTGGAGTGGAATAGACTTCCAAATCCATCATAACGTCAAAGAGCGTCAGCACAACTCAACGCTAACAGTCCAAAAGCAGTTAGTCAACTGAAACTGTAAGGATTCGAATCGCTCCTGATTCTATCGTAGATATCATCCAATGGCATCTTTACCAAGACTCACGATGTCTAACATACATCGTTACGAGGGAAACACTAGTACAACCACGGTGTACACATACCAGACCTGGTTTCCACTTTCAAACTTCCTCCATCGAAGGAGTAGTCGCCTCATTGCAACTTAATTTGGGCAACTCACGGCCACAAATTCAAACAAAAGACATCTCACAAGATGTCCACCTACGGATGTTCCAAGAATCACGTCCTGATCATAAATTACAACCGAGACTCCGCAGAGTTTAAAATTCTTAAGGGGCATGCAATAAACCCATTGCATCCTCAACGCTTGTGTCGTCAGCGACACTCAACCAATCCGAAATCCTGCCATCCCTTGAAAATCCTCGGATTTAACAATCCAAACTTGGGAAGGCTGTCGCATAACTCGAAGGAAAACACCAACAAGGGAAGTACCTTAACCCTCGCAAGAAAATCCTTCTTCAAGGGAGTCAACTAACTTTACGATTGTTCCTCGTAAACATCGTGCCATGGAGATTCCCAATCTCAAGGTGTTCCATATCTCTCATCAGAGATTTAACCATCCAAAAATAGCATAACTCTATGCTTAACAGAGAGGAAATCAATAACTGGCATCCGTATACTCACCGGTATACCTGCCTAAGCACTGATATCGGATGCATACTCAATGCACTCGGCTCGGGTATCTACCACATATCCCTAAGCCCCAAACACAACCGTCAATTCTGAGTCATTCCTTACTCAGTGGAGGATGAAAATCGACGATTAACAATACACGGTGTGATTCCCAAAATCAACACCACTTGTACCAACTTACCGAATCTTTCAAAGATTCCCAAATAGGTAATATACTACCTCCTTCCTCGCAAGGGAAGTGCCATCGAACTCGAGATCCACAAGTCTCGAACCATCGTTCGGAAAAACTGGATACAATAACACCCATTGTATCCCAATACACGGGTTCCTTTAGATTGAGTCAATAACAACCTGATGACTCTCTTGTTGGTACTCCAACATCCTGAGCTGTCCCAGACAAGTCTCCAAGATTAAACATAAACGTATACACGTTTCAGTGAGGCATGAACAACCTTAACCTCAATGACATGGTGACTACTAGAGTCCACCACAATCCACATCGTATCACCTTACGATTTGCCAAACTTGGTTCCAACGAGCAGTGTAACGGCTCTAGCAAGCCCATCATGGTGCTACACACACGCGGCAGACAACCTAGTCTCTGCCTCTTTGGGTTTACCTCAAACCTACCGATAAGACGGACGTTCCACATGGTATATCATACTATGGGAAGAAAACTCAATAGAGTAGTGGGTCTTTATCCAACATTCCTCAATGCCGATACACCCTGGACACTCCAATGTCCCTATGTACTTAACATAACCTGATCCTACTCCCTTAGGACCCATCCTACACCCTCAAGGGTGGTGTGACCATGTCCACCACATGTCACATCGACAGAAAGCGAGTACTTTCCTCCATGATTACTCCTGTCGTCAAATCACATGGCCAAAAGCCATTCCAACGAGCATACCTCAAGGGTATCACCACTCGTAAAATGATTACCCCCAAACATAAGCTGCGGTACAATCACATGTACAGCGCATCCATCCATTCCTCGAGCAACCCGCTCGGTATAAGGGTCACGTCCATCGGTGTCGCACACACCACCTTGTGCTCGGTACTGGCACCCAAGGCATACCACTGAATACGTATACTCAACGCATCGATCATCGTAACGATGATGCATGTCTAATAAGACATCTCCTACACCATCGTCATCGTCATCCCGTGACGACACATGCCAACTCATGGCATCTAAAACATTGTCAACTAGTGACGATACATGTACATCAGCGTATGTCATCCACTATCATGCTAGTAAAATAGGCATAATAAAACATGTATATCAATGCATGCCAGCTACAATAAAGCTAATAAAATAGCAATATCTCATACCTCGTCGCTAGTGATATAGCGTCATACCTGTCTCCGTCGCTCAATAATAGTGCGTAATCAGCACCCATCGCTCGAAGGCGGCAAAATCCTGTGCTGAGTACATAGCGGCACAATCCCTCGCTATAGAATCGACGGTATGACACCTCGTCAGATAATAAGCGGCATGAAACCTCGCTATACCCTGAGCATGAATCATCGTCCACATAGTAGCGGAAAGAGGCATCGCTATCAATACACCTGGCGGAATGAACCATCGCCAATCAATATAGCGGAATGAACCGTCGCTATAAATACACCTGGCGGAATGAACCATCGCCAATAGATATAGCGGAATGAACCATCGCTATAAATACACCTGGCGGAATGAACCATCGCCAATAGATATAGCGGAATGAACCATCGCCATAAACCGTGTCCTCATAGAGAAATGAATATAAATCTACACAGCGGGACACATCACCGCTATCATCCGTGTCATCACAAAGGAATGAATCATCATCCTAACAAGCGGCATCTCATCCTCGCTTCTTCATACAAGCGGTATCTCATCCTCGCTTCGTATGGCATACCCCGCCTCCATGTGCAAGCGAGCATCCCCGCCCGCTCCACATTTTTAGCGGTACAAGCATAAGCTTCTTCATACAAGCGGTATCTCATCCTCGCTTCGTATGGAATACCCCGCCTCCATGTGCAAGCGAGCATCCCCGCCCGCTCCACATTTTTAGCGGTCAAGCGTAAGTATAAAAATTCTCACTGTCATAAGCAGGACTCCTGGAATGTATAATCATCATTCCTTTTTATACTCCATATTTCCTGTAACCTGCACCCATCAGGGTTAACAACAATAGCCATATACGCTATGCATCAACATTCAATACATAATAAAAACGCATTATATGAATGTATGGATATGCAATGTCATGACATTCTTTTTCCTTAAATCCTTATTTCATCCTGAGCCCTTATCATTAGTACATTTTAATGCTTCTTGCTACTCCAGGAAAGCGGAATTCTTCCTCGCTTCCACTGGACTTTAGCGTTGCTACTCCATGTAAGCGGAACTCTTCATCGCTTCCAATGGACTTTAGCATTGCTACTCCATATAAGCGGGACTCTTCATCGCTTCATATGGACTTTAGCATAAGCCATTAAATCCTTACTAAGATAACTTTGACTCAAGAAATACACCTCTTATATTTCATAACATGCATAGGCAAAAACAATGCACAATAACATATATCATAACCTCAATGCACCACTTTGCATTCATTATGTGTCAACAAGACAACGTAAGATACATGTTACCTCGGAAATATCCATTTATCTGATTTTCTTAAAACCAGCTTCCTTGGCACATAACACACGGAGTGCCAGACATCCCCATAAATGTCATCCTATCGTGTTCCACACGATTCCTGCAACCACAATGGTTAGCAATACCACTTTTCATATCATAAGAGCACATAAATAATTTGCTATGTCATACAACATTAATGCCATCATGCATAAATATGTGCTATCAATAACTTCCTAGGCCCTTAACAGCCCCAATGAGCAACCACTGCTCTGATACCACTAATGTAAGGACCCCAAGCCCTTAAAACCTTGATTAGTGTATTAACCACTATGTGTGGTACATGCTTTCTATAAATGTCAATCGGGAAGCTCTGATGATACTTAATCATTGCTTGTCAGTGAAAGACTCATATGTTTGCCCTTTACCAACCCCTTGGTGCCACTTTTCACATTGTAAACTTTTTACAAAAATTTGGGCAGAGTCTCCCCATAAATAGAGCTATCCCAAAAAAAAGAGTACAACACATAACAAAATTCCCGGCCAGGGAACACATAATACTCAACAGAAAGCAGTAATACAAGTAGCTTCCCAGCCAGGGAAGACACCACACATATGTCAACAAAAGCGGGTTCCAACACCCACATAATACACCAATGACTCTCATATCATTCTAGCAATTCAACCTAATTGCATGCAACCTTAAATGAAAGAGAGAAAGGCTCATGCCTTTATATACAATCCATATACAAGTATAATCGTGCTCACATGCGAGCATCATGAATATGAATATGTATAAATCCTCAGGTGTATATATAGGTACTCTATACGATACCGTGCTCCATCAAGCCCTGGTACCACGATCCTGGGAGTACCTCAAATCAACAGCTCGAGCTCAGCTCCATAGCCATCGATGTACCTGTCCACCTGTCCCAACAGAGACAGCCCCCAACGGGGTGAGCATACCAATACACAAAATCCCATAATCATAATAATGAAATTCATAATTTACAACACAAGTAAATACTAATGAATTTAAATGATACTCCCTGGATGGCAACATCCTCATCCGGGATTCCGTGTACTGTCCCTGTTCTCACAACATCAAACTCATCAAATCTCATAAATCAGTAAATCAACACATTGATTTACATAACGCATGCCTGATTCTCAAATACCAAGAATGAATGATTCCAAGTTCATATATATGCAAATATAGATATATCAATATCTAATATTGATTTCATAACCTTGCTTTCCATTATACTTAGACATCTCATATGTCTTATAATGAAAACATGAGTCTATGAACCTAGACATCTCAAATGTCTCATAATGAATACATGATTCTACGAACCTAGACATCTCAAATGTCTTACGAAGAATGCATGATTCTACAAACCTAGACATCTCAAATGTCTCATAATATAGTCATATAAACCCAGTACCCCTTATATCATGTAAGAGTCATCCTACTCTAATGTCACGCACGCTACAAGTGGCGATATCAAGATTTGGGTCATTCCTTGGCTATATCAACATATATGTATAACCATACGCAAAACATTCAATGCAATCAAAAATACCTTATGCATTTCACATATATATAGTAATGCTCGTACGTCGCACGTACCTTAAATCTCCGAAGTCCGAGCCAAACCTTGCTCGAGTTCCATGCCCCGAGGAATGATGTGCTAACACGATAAATAATTCACAATTATTTACGAACATGTAACCTATGCTCAAGCACACCCATATCCCTCACAACATTGTCAAAACACGACAATTATCCTCTTAAAAGACCCGGGGCAGGGTACATGCAGGGAAGGAATAAATGAGACAATCGAAATTTGTTCAAGAATGCCCTACAAAAATCGAACCTTAATCTCACAATTTCGAACCCAATAAAATACCATAATTCATCTAAAATGTCAATTAAGCTATCCAAGCAAGAATCAACATCCCTTGACAAAAACTCCCCATTTTTCGAATTCAACCCCCTTAAAATCGAACCCAAACAAGCCTTTAAATCCCCACTCTTAAAATCCTTCAAATTCGAACCAAAGCTTCTCAATTCGATCTCAATCAAGCATCATAATACTCTTAAAACATGCAATAATCCGATCAATTGCACGAAATAATACCCCTGCCAAAAACCCCCAAATTTTCGAAATCAAACCCTACAATTTTCGAAAATAATTTCGAACAAAAAGTCACCAAATAAGCAGGGAAATGCACGAAAAAGAAGAACAAGGGGTAAGGGAGATTACCCAACGAAAATCGGAAGCAAAAACGTTCAAAATCGATGAACCCTAACTTTTGGGGATCGACGCCTTTCTGCCAAATTCGACTCCAGGACGCGACGAAACCTCGAATTGATGGAGGGGAAAGAAGCGCCTCGTCGAGACGAAGACGGTGGTAGGTCGCACGCGGCGAGCGGCGGCCGGACGGCGGCGGGCGCACCGCTTTTGCGCGCGGAGGCAGGGGAGATCGGGAAAGGGGTCGCGCGCGGGAGAGAGGGAAAAATGAGGGCTGAAATGATATTTTCTCAATTTTTTTGGGTTCAATTGGTATTTATAGCAAAAATACCCCGAAAAATTAATAGCCCCACAAATACATCATGATTCCTTAAAAATCATCTGTTTTCAAAAACTCTCTCTCTAACTCCAAAATCCCCTACCGGTGCTCACCCAGCACCCGAGATTCCGAGACACATCAAAAACCCAACTCTTAGGTTTTTCACCGTAATGTGAATACAATCTCAACCTCTGGATCCAACGATCCCAACTGCCCAAATAAACGAGCCTAGAAGGCCCAATACCTCGATTAAACCCACCTTGCCACGTAAAACCACTTTAGGGATTATTAACACTACGGGATTAACACCTATAATCCCTGGTCATCACAAGACCAGAAGAGACGTGGGTAACGGAGACGTGCACATATGATGTCTCGCCACAAAATCCGCAGAAACAAAGAAGTGCGAAGCACCTGTGTCTATCAAAATAAAGGCGGAATATGTAAATAAAAGTCACGTACCAGCTATCACCTCCTCTGGAGATGCATCGGCCTGCTCCCTAGTCAGTGCATAGACCTGTCCCTGAGGCGGCCCCATCGCCTGACCTCCCATATGTCGAGGTACCATCTGTGACCTCTGTTGCACTGTCCCACTAGAAAACCTCCCTCTGCCTCCTTTGAGATCCACCTGACCATCACCATTCTGACAGAACCGAGATATGTGGCCCATCTTGCCACATTTATAACAAGCCGTACAGTCTCGCATGTGATGTGGTCCTCCACAGAAGTGACACTTCACCACTCCGTTCCTACTGACTTGAGTCTGCCCTCTATTGTTAGGTGCACCGCCCCTCCGGTTATCTATTCGCCTTCCACCAAACCGAGAAGAAGAAGAAGAAGCCCCACGAGGTTTAAATGATTCTCCTCGTGGCCTCAGATTATTAGACACTAACCTCGGTGGTGGAACTTGTGGGGGTGCATCGTCCGTGTAAGCACTGACTCCTATATCTGCCAGTTTCGCTCTAGTGAGAGCATCATCAAAAGAAGTGGGGTTGTTGGAGATAACCCGATCAAATAGTTCTGGCTTTAGTCCTTTCAAGAAATGCCTCATCTTGGCATGCCTGTTCGTAGCGATGTGAGGAACATACCTCAATAGTGATGAGTAATGCATGGCATAGTCCGAGACTGTCATGCTTCCTTGCTTCAGGTTTGTGAATTCATCCTCCTTTGTTTGCCTAGCCGCAGTAGAGAAGTACCAGTTCAAAAACTGTGTTCAAAATAAGGTCCAGTCAATCACCATACCCTGAGCCCTCAACTCCATCACCGTTGTCTTCCACCACATGGAAGACTTCTTAGCTAATTGGAATTCTGCTAGCCTTAACCAAGCCGTCCTAGCACAAGGCACGGACACAAATATCTGTTCCTGTCTTTCTAGCCACTCATCGGCTTCTTCCCCTGTTTCTGTCCCCTCAAACATGGGCGGGTGGAAGGTCAGAAATTGAGTCAGGCTAAGCTCCCCCGGCAATAACAAATGAGCAACCGGCTCCACGCCCACAATAGGTGGAGGTAAAGGATTTGTCTGACCAATGCTAGCATTTACACTTCCTACGTCACCTACCTCTTCATTGAGGTTTCCCAAGTTTATGGCCGTCATGCTGTAACACAAGGGTTAATAACAATTCCAAAACAATACATATGCTATACCGTTAGATACAATGAGTGTGACATCCCCGAAATGGTTAATTACATTTAGTGCATTAATTGTACTTATATGATTAATTATGTGGTAATTAATTATGCATTGGATTTATTTATTTACCTTATGAGGAAATGCATGGTCATGTGGATAGGGTGGCCCGGGGTTGCATTTCAGGGTGCATGTGGTGCATGTTGGGTAAATATTAATGGAAGCATGATTTATTTGCCTTGGTTAGCAATTTATGAGAAATCATGTGTTAATTGATATTATGGTGCATTTTGAGTAAATGCTTTGAAAAATATCATGTTGGGGGTGTTTTATACACCATGGAATTCTTTTGGTATCATTTTAATAAACTCACATTTTAATACCCAACCCCACTCTTTCAACCTCACTCTTACTTTACCAAATATCACACCCAAACCCTTCCCTTCCCCTTAATTTCGAGTTCCACCTTTGGGGTGAAGAGGAGACCTTGCAAACTTTGATTTGTGGAAGATTGTTGGGTGATTTGAGATCCCCAAGAGGTATGGGTACCTCATGGTTTATTTTTGTAAGGTTTTGTTTAAGTTTGGGTTGGTTTTGAAGGGTTTAAAATGGGTTTGTGTTGGGTGTTGTGATTTTGGTAGTGTTTTGGTTGGATGTGGTTTATATGAGTTTGTTATGATGTTTATGGGTGGTTTTGAGTTGTTGGGTTTGATTAATGTTGGTATTGGTGGGTTTGTTTGTGTTTGGGAAGGAGATGGGTGAATAGTGCCCGAATCTCGCTTGCCCGCAGCTCGGCGATCGATCGGCGTCCGCTCGCGATCGATCGCGAGCAACAGCGCTGAGGCAGTGCGCTTCAGCGATCGATCGCGAGATGCGCGCGATCGATCGGCGAGGCCGCGATCGATCGGCGCTAGCTCCGCGATCGATCGCGGATTGTTTATTTTTGTTGGCTGAGACAGTGTGGTCTCGCGATCGATCGGGGCTTGTTGGAGATCGATCGCGAGACACCAAAAATGGTGTTTTTGGGTGTTTTTGTGGGATTTTTGGTATTGGACTATTATTGGGTTCTAATATTAGTATTTGTGAATATGTAGAACCAACCCAGGTGGCAACGCAGCCAAGGAATTGAGGTCCAACCACATTCCACTTTTTGAAAAGGTACGTAGTGGACGTACGGGCACCCAACGGTAACATGTATTTTATATACTCATTGTTTATGCATTGTGGATGCGAGTATATATGTGGTATTGCATTGTGGATGCATATACATGTTGATTTATGCCATATGTGGTATTGCATTGTGGATGCATATACATGGTAATTTATGCATATTGATGATAGATGCATATGATGATTATTGGATGCACATCCCATGAGTCGTGGTCATCCTTTGATGATTTTAATGCTTGCCGCTTTTTGTATTGGTTCCGCTAAATGTGAAGCGAGGGGTGGGAGCGACGCATGTCACATTTGAGCGTGGTTATCATATAGGACGAGGAAAGGGTATTTGCCGCTCAATGAGAGGCGAGGGGTGGGAGTCCCGCAGTCCATTGAAGCGAGGTTATCCTATGCCGTCTATATGAAAATAAGCGAGGGGCATTAAAATACACTGTGATGGACAGACTAGGGAATGGTGACCAATATTTGGTACTGTTGAGATGGTATATGATGTCATGACATGTTTTGGCCATTAAAAATAATCTGTTGATTATACTTATGAGTTATGGTACAGGGACAACCAAACGGGAAGCGTTGAAATGCATGGAAAACAGGAAGTGTTTTATATTGATTATGCATTTACGCTTTATCTTCATATTGTGTTGAATATGAATGATTATTATTGCTCATGTTTGGGGGTTGTCCTTGTAGGTACCTTTTTGGGCATGATAGAAGGGCTTGAACGGGTTGAGGTGGTGAGCTTGAGGAGCATTCTTTTAAGGCAGAAAGGACAGGATTATTTTGGATAGTATCTACTCTAGGAGTAGTATAAAACTATAATTGAAAACATTCATTGATTGGAATGTAATTAATCCATTGGTAGTCCTTATTTTTGGCATGTAATGCTTAAGCTCATAGACTCAACATGTTCTTTTAGACTCTGATTGTTTATATTAGCTCTATTATGCCTTAATTCCGCACTTAAGGATTAGGGTCCTTACATTAGTGGTATCAGAGCAGTGGTTAGAGAACCCGGGAACGAGTGAAGGGTAGCCTTAGCATGATAGGCTAGGTGCTTACATTTGAAGCATGTTTATGCATGTGGTGCATATTTTGTATATCCTGTTATACTAACATGCTTATATCACTCCTGTTATCTAACGATATGATGTATATTGCTTTGGATTGTTGTTAACATTTGTGTTACAGCATGGCTGCTAATGAGGAAGTCGGAGATGTTGGGAGTGTGAATGCGAGTATTGGACAGGCTAATCCTCTACCTCCACCGGCTGTAGGGATGGAACCAGTAGTTCAGTTATTGCTACCGGGTGAGATTAGCTTGACGCAGTTTCTGTCTTATCATCCGCCCCGGTTTGAGGGGACAGAGTCCGGAGAAGAAGCGGAAGAGTGGCTGGAAAGACTTGAGCAGATCTTTGTATCGGCTCCTTGTGCTGTTACTGCTTGGATGAGGCTGGCGGAGTTTCAGTTAGCCAAGAAACCTCTGATGTGGTGGAGGAGCACAGTAATGGAAATGAGAGCACTGGGTGCTGTGATTGACTGGACTCTCTTCAGGACCAGATTTTTGAACCGGTATTTCTCCGCTGCAGCAAGACAGACAAAGGAGGATGAGTTTACAAGTCTGAGGCAGGGGAACATGACGGTGGCAGACTATGCCACACGGTACTCTTCGTTGTTGAGATACGTTCCCCACATTGCCACCAGTGGACACGCTAAGATGAGGAATTTCATGAAGGGGTTACGACCGGAACTCTATGACCGGGTTATCACTAATAACCCAACCTCTTTTGATGACGCTCTTACAAGAGCGGAGCTTGCTGAGCTAGGAGTGGGAGCTTACGCTATGCCACCACCGGTACCGCAACAGAGGCAGACTAGTGACAACTTGAGGCCTCGGGGTGAGCCATTTAAACCCCGTGGTGCCTCTTCATCTTCAAGGTATGGTGGAAAGAAACACTTTGGACAGAAGCAGGATAACAAGAAGGGTAATTGGTCGGCCAATAGAGGATCTTCACAAGGGGATAGGCCGGGAGAGCCGAGGTGCAACAATTGTGGAGGGCCACATTCTTCAAACAAGTGTCCTGCATGTTATGTCTGTGGCAAGATGGGCCACATTGCTTGGTATTGCCCCACACGGGGAGGACAGTCAGAGTATCAGGGTAGCAGGCCGAGGTTTGAGGATAGGACAGTGCAGCAGAGGCAGCAGTTTGGGCCTCGACCATCGGGAGGTCAGACAGTAGGACCACCCCAGGGGCAGGTGTATGCACTGACCAGGGAGCAGGCCCAGGCAGCCCCAGAGGAGGTGATTGCCGGTACGTGTCATTTATTTACGTACCCTGCTTTTATTTTGATCGATACAGGTGCCTCCCATTCTTTTGTATCGGTGGGTTTTGTGGAAAGACACCATATGCGCACGTCTTCTTTACCCACGCCTCTCCTTGTCTCGACACCCACTGGAAGAAATGTTGTTGCTGATCAGTTTATGGCAGACTGCCTCATTTATTTTGAGGGCAACGAGTTGAGATCAGATTTGATTGTACTGGGGATGTCAGACTTCGACTGCATCTTGGGTATTGATGTTCTGAACAGATATCAGGCAGTGGTAGATTGCCGGCAGAGAACAGTGAAATTCAGACCTGAGTTGGGCAGTCAGTGGACTTTCTTTGGCAACGGGTCTCGTGCGAAGATTCCGTTGATTTCAGCGATCAAGATGTCTCAGCTGTTGGAACGTGGACACACGGGCTATCTTATTTATGCCGTGGACACGTCTGGAAAGAGTAAAGAACTGAGAGTTGAGGATGTGCCAGTTGTGGCAGAATTTACTGATGTATTTCCAGAAGAGATCCCAGGATTCCCACCGGCCAGGGAAGTTGAGTTTGGGATCGAGTTGCTGCCAGGGACATCCGCTATCTCTCGTGCACCTTATAGGATGGCACCGGCAGAGTTGAGAGAGTTGAAAGAGCAGTTGCAGGATCTCCTTGACAAGGGTTATATATGCCCGAGCGTGTCGCCATGGGGCGCACCAGTTCTCTTTGTGAAAAAGAAGGACGGTTCGATGCGGCTGTGCATCGATTACCGGTAGCTGAATAAGGCTACAGTGAAGAACAAGTATCCTCTCCCAAGGATAGACGACTTGTTTGATCAGTTGCAAGGTACCAGGGTGTATAGCAAGATTGATTTGAGATCCGGGTATCACCAGATTCGGGTCAGAGAGGAAGATGTACAGAAGACAGCATTCCGGACACGATACGGGCATTATGAGTTCTTAGTGATGCCGTTCGGTGTGACGAATGCTCCAGCGGTCTTTATGAGTCTGATGAACAGAGTGTTTCAGCAGTATCTTGATCAGTTCGTCATCGTGTTTATTGACGACATTCTTATCTACTCCCGGAGCGAGGAAGAGCATGTGAAACACTTGAGGGCAGTGCTTCAGATTCTCAGAGAGCATCAGTTGTATGCTAAGCTCAGTAAGTGCGAGTTTTGGCTGAGCAGTGTAGTGTTTCTGGGGCATGTTATATCGAGCAGCGGAATATCTGTAGATCCCAAGAAGATTGAGGCCGTGATGGAGTGGGTTGCCCCCACTTCTGTGCCTGAGATCCGGAGTTTTCTGGGCTTGGCCGGATATTATCGGCGTTTCGTCGAGGGCTTTTCGAAGATTGCCAAACCGCTGACTCAGTTGACTCAGAAGGGTGTGCCTTTCTTTTGGTCAGAAGCTTGTGAGGAGAGCTTCCAGGAGTTAAAGCACCGGTTGATGACGGCGCCAGTGTTAGTGATCCCGACGGAGAACTCCAGATTTGTTCTGTATACTGATGCATCACTGCAGGGCCTTGGGTGTGTTCTGATGCAAGATAAGCATGTGGTAGCTTATGCATCGAGGCAGTTGAAGCCGCATGAGACCAGATATCCAGTTCATGACTTGGAATTGGCGGCTATCATCTTCGCCCTGAAGATCTGGAGACATTACTTATATGGCACTTCATTCACCATATACACGGATCACAAGAGCCTCAAGTTTCTATTCACTCAGGCGGAGCTGAACATGAGACAGAGGAGATGGATGGACCTACTCAAGGACTATGACTGTGAGATAGAGTACCATCCCGGGAAAGCCAATTTGACAGCAGACGCTTTGAGCCGGAAAGTGAGGAGTTCTGCTGAGGACGTCATTCATTTGTCTGCTATGATGACCTCCTATTGCCATCTGGGCTATGACTTTGACATTGATGCATCGCCTGTGTATGTATCGACTCTGTTAGCTGAGCCAGATATCTATGAGGACATCAGGAGAGCTCAGAGGTCAGATGACGAGGTTCAGAGGTGGTTATCTTTAGTGCATCTTGGTCAGCCAACGAAGTTCAGAGTGGCCGATGATGGGTCTTTGAGATTGGGTGACCGATGGGTGGTTCCAAGTACGCCGGAGTTGCGTAAGGGGATCTTGGAGCGAGCTCACAGTAGCAGACTTAGCATCCACCCAGGCGGGAAGAAGATGTACAGAGATCTGTGTGGTCAGTTTTGGTGGAAGAGAATGAAGAGTGATGTCGTCGCTTTTGTGAAGAGGTGTTTGATCTGCCAGCAGGTTAAGGCAGAGAGGCAGAGACCTGGCGGCGAGCTGAGAAGCTTGGAGATACCGAAGTGGAAATGGGAACACATTTCCATGGACTTCGTGACTCATTTGCCGAGGAGTGCTTCAGGCTTTGACGCTATTTGGGTGATTGTGGATCGATTGACAAAGGTAGCCCACTTTATCCCCTATAGCATGACGTTCACATTTTTGAGGATGGCGCAGTTGTATATTAGAGATGTGGTGAGATTGCATGGGATCCCCGTTTCCATAGTGTCAGATCGAGATCCGCGATTCACATCTCATTTCTGGGAAGGCCTTCAGTCAGCTTTGGGAACTGAGGTCAGATTGAGTACTGCTTATCATCCTCAGACGGATGGCCAGACCGAGCGCACTATTCAGACGCTCGAGGACATGTTAAGAGCTTGTGTTTTGGAGTTTGATGCCTCTTGGCAGGATTCAGTGCCTTTGGTAGAGTTTTCGTATAACAATAGCTACCAGGCGAGTATTCAGATGGCTCCGTTTGAAGCTCTTTATGGCAGACGGTGTAGATCACCCTTGTGTTGGGATGATTTGGACCGCAAATCGGTCGGAGGACCAGAGCTGATTCGGGAGATGGAAGAGAAGATAAAGACAATAAGGCAGAAAATGAAAGCGGCACAGGATAGACAGGCTGCTTATGCAAATAAACGGCGGAGACCGTTGGAGTTCAGTTGGGAGATAAGGTCTTTTTGAAGATCTCGCCTTTCAGAGGC
The DNA here is from genome assembly GCA_907163345.1 of Haberlea rhodopensis. NCBI lineage: Eukaryota > Viridiplantae > Streptophyta > Magnoliopsida > Lamiales > Gesneriaceae > Haberlea > Haberlea rhodopensis. The sequence continues at coordinate 1,155,910 of CAJQUN010000077.1, forward strand.
GTTGTACGATTTGGGATGCGCGGGAAATTGTCTCCGAGGTATGTTGGACCGTACGAGATTTTGCAGCGCATTGGCACCTTAGCTTACCGACTGGCTTTGCCGCCTTCTTTATCTGGGATACATGACGTGTTTCATGTGTCTATGTTGCGGAAGTATGAGCCGGATCCGTCGCATGTGTTACAGCCTTCCGAAGTTCAGTTAGAGTCCGATATATCTTATGTGGAACGGCCTGTCAGGATTCTGGATCGAGCAGACCGTAGACTTCGGAACAAAGTGATACCTATGATCAAGGTTCAGTGGGATCGCAGGGGTGTCGAGGAGGCTACGTGGGAGACGGAGCAGCATATGGTGCAGCACTACCCGGAACTATTCTCTGGTATGAGTTTATGTTTAGTTTCTTTTGGGGTAAGTGCATGTGATTTCGAGGACGAAATCTTATAAGTAGGGGAGTATTGTGACATCCCCGAAATGGTTAATTACATTTAGTGCATTAATTGTACTTATATGATTAATTATGTGGTAATTAATTATGCATTGGATTTATTTATTTACCTTATGAGGAAATGCATGGTCATGTGGATAGGGTGGCCCGGGGTTGCATTTCAGGGTGCATGTGGTGCATGTTGGGTAAATATTAATGGAAGCATGATTTATTTGCCTTGGTTAGCAATTTATGAGAAATCATGTGTTAATTGATATTATGGTGCATTTTGAGTAAATGCTTTGAAAAATATCATGTTGGGGGTGTTTTATACACCATGGAATTCTTTTGGTATCATTTTAATAAACTCACATTTTAATACCCAACCCCACTCTTTCAACCTCACTCTTACTTTACCAAATATCACACCCAAACCCTTCCCTTCCCCTTAATTTCGAGTTCCACCTTTGGGGTGAAGAGGAGACCTTGCAAACTTTGATTTGTGGAAGATTGTTGGGTGATTTGAGATCCCCAAGAGGTATGGGTACCTCATGGTTTATTTTTGTAAGGTTTTGTTTAAGTTTGGGTTGGTTTTGAAGGGTTTAAAATGGGTTTGTGTTGGGTGTTGTGATTTTGGTAGTGTTTTGGTTGGATGTGGTTTATATGAGTTTGTTATGATGTTTATGGGTGGTTTTGAGTTGTTGGGTTTGATTAATGTTGGTATTGGTGGGTTTGTTTGTGTTTGGGAATGAGATGGGTGAATAGTGCCCGAATCTCGCTTGCCCGCAGCTCGGCGATCGATCGGCATCCGCTCGCGATCGATCGCGAGCAACAGCGCTGAGGCAGTGCGCTTCAGCGATCGATCGCGAGATGCGCGCGATCGATCGGCGAGGCCGCGATCGATCGGCGCTAGCTCCGCGATCGATCGCGGGTTGTTTATTTTTGTTGGCTGAGACAGTGTGGTCTCGCGATCGATCGGGGCTTGTTGGAGATCGATCGCGAGACACCAAAAATGGTGTTTTTGGGTGTTTTTGTGGGATTTTTGGTATTGGACTATTATTGGGTTCTAATATTAGTATTTGTGAATATGTAGAACCAACCCAGGTGGCAACGCAGCCAAGGAATTGATGTCCAACCACATTCCACTTTTTGAAAAGGTACGTAGTGGACGTACGGGCACCCAACGGTAACATGTATTTTATATACTCATTGTTTATGCATTGTGGATGCGAGTATATATGTGGTATTGCATTGTGGATGCATATACATGTTGATTTATGCCATATGTGGTATTGCATTGTGGATGCATATACATGGTAATTTATGCATATTGATGATAGATGCATATGATGATTATTGGATGCACATCCCATGAGTCGTGGTCATCCTTTGATGATTTTAATGCTTGCCGCTTTTTGTATTGGTTCCGCTAAATGTGAAGCGAGGGGTGGGAGCGCCGCATGTCACATTTGAGCGTGGTTATCATATAGGACGAGGAAAGGGTATTTGCCGCTCAATGAGAGGCGAGGGGTGGGAGTCCCGCAGTCCATTGAAGCGAGGTTATCCTATGCCGTCTATATGAAAATAAGCGAGGGGCATTAAAATACACTGTGATGGACAGACTAGGGAATGGTGACCAATATTTGGTACTGTTGAGATGGTATATGATGTCATGACATGTTTTGGCCATTAAAAATAATCTGTTGATTATACTTATGAGTTATGGTACAGGGACAACCAAACGGGAAGCGTTGAAATGCATGGAAAACAGGAAGTGTTTTATATTGATTATGCATTTACGCTTTATCTTCATATTGTGTTGAATATGAATGATTATTATTGCTCATGTTTGGGGGTTGTCCTTGTAGGTACCTTTTTGGGCATGATAGAAGGGCTTGACCGGGTTGAGGTGGTGAGCTTGAGGAGCATTCTTTTAAGGCAGAAAGGACAGGATTATTTTGGATAGTATCTACTCTAGGAGTAGTATAAAACTATAATTGAAAACATTCATTGATTGGAATGTAATTAATCCATTGGTAGTCCTTATTTTTGGCATGTAATGCTTAAGCTCATAGACTCAACATGTTCTTTTAGACTCTGATTGTTTATATTAGCTCTATTATGCCTTAATTCCGCACTTAAGGATTAGGGTCCTTACAATGAGCAACAATAAGAATGTTAGTATAACAATATATACATCAATATGCACCACATGCATAAACATGCCCAAATATAAACGCCTAGCCAACCATTTGCTAAGGCTACCCTCACTCATTCCCGGGTTCTCTAACCACTGCTCTGATACCACTAATGTAAGGACCCTAATTCCTTAAGTGCGGATTAAAGGCGTAAATAGAGCAAACATGAATAAACAGAGTATAAAGTTCATGTTGATGCCTTGAGCTGTTACGATTACAATGCCAAAATAAATTTCCAAAAGGGATTAATTACATTCCCAACTAATGAATGTTAATCCTATAGCTTTACAATACTCCTAGAGTAGAGATTATACAAAAGAATTATGCCTGCTACCAAGAGCACTCCTCACAAGCTCACTGCATCAACCCGCCTTAGCCTTCCGCCCAAAACTACCTACCGGAAACAACCCCAAAACAACGAGCATGTAACAAACCATATTCACAATAATATGATTGTAATTTAGAAATGCATAAACCGTAAATACGAATCACTTCCTGTATTTAATACATTTAATGCTCCCTTTAGTTGTTCATGTATCACAATTCAATCCAATAGATTATAACACCAATATGTATGTCATGACATGCATCCATTCCATGTATACCATGTTCAATTTCCAAGTCTTATTATATCAGTGGCATAATACCCCTCGCGTTAACATGACAGCGGAAATACCCTCGCTTAGACAATACCAGCGACAATGATATCCCTCGCTATAAATATGACAGCGGTCGTGTTCTTCGCTTCATATTAGCAGCGAATATTCTCTCATCGCTACGATATGACAGCGGCAAGTATTCACATCGCTACGCCACTGGTGGCAAGTATTCTCCATCACTGGAATATATTCTCGACTCACAATCACATGCACCAATGCATCCAATATACACATGCAACCATAATGCATGACCAAACCATGTATGCAATCCATGATGCATAACCAAAACCATGTATGCAACCATAATGCATAATCAATTCAATGCATAAATATACATTTTACCGTCCGATGCCCGTACGTCTCACTACGTACCTTTGTACCAAAATGTGTTGTGTTGTGGACTTTATCTCCTAGGCTGTGTGGCCACCTGGGATGGTTCTACACAATCACACAATCCAATATTAGAAGCCAAATAATAGTCCAATACCAAAAATCCAACATAAAAATCAATCCCCCAAAAGTTGACTGCTGGCAATCGATCGCTGCGTTGAGGCGATCGATCGCCAGACTTCACTGGCTCGAGGTGATCGATCGTGCCATTTACGACGATCGATCGCCTGCACCAAATTTTTACACTGACCCTCGACGATCGATCGCGCCATTTACGGCGATCGATCGCCACAGTCTGCATACTCGATTTCACCATTTTTGAGCACAAATTATGTGATATCCCTGAAATGATTATGTGTGTAATCATGCAATTAAAGGTTATTAATTGTGAGCCTATGTGTTAAAGGCGTGGTTTATGTGGGGGCGTTATATTTATTTTGATGATGTGGTTTAGGGAGCATGTTAGGTGTTTTTTTTAATTGTTGTATTGATGTAGTAGAATTATAAAATATCAAGGGGAGATATTTTTATACATCGTATGAAATACCGGGACACAATTAAACACCACAAAACCACCCTACATGCAACCATCCTACCCCCACTTGCATGCAACCCACGCCCCTCCCCTGTTTTTCTGGAAGTTGATTGACCAAGTAGGCCTTTTTGCACTTAGATATTTTCACTTTTGTCTCTTCCAAAAACCTCCTTCTTCCTTCCTTCATTTCTTCTGCAATTTGGACTGCTACTAGGAAGAAAGTGATCGGATTTTACTAATCCCTTCTTGACGAAAATCGAAGAGCAAAAGTGGTGAGGAATCACGCTGGTTCACCAGCATTTCGTTTTTATGCATGTATGTTCTTCATAGCAGTTTTGGCATGCTAATGTTAGGATCGATGAAACCTTGTTATGAGTACTTGCAAGTAATGTTTAGGAAGCCCCTAGCATGTTTTGTTAAGTAACTTACATGCTTTATGTGTTAGATTTTCGTTTGTGAAAAGTATTCCTCGAAAATCTGAGCAGGGGAAGTGCCCTGTTTTTATGTTGAGTAGGAGTTTTATTATGAAGATTTGAAGCATGCTAGCTTAGGTTTTGAGTAAACCTTTGACATGAATACATACATAGTAGTTTGGTGAAATTACCAGAATATTTGTTTGAGCATGAACTACGGATTATGTGGTAGTTTCATTGCTATAAAGATGCATGTTCGAGAATTCTGGGCTGAGTAATTATGCCCTGTTTTTCAGAAGGTTGGTTGAGTACTGATGTAAATGGGTAATTGTAACGCATGTGGGTTGGAGTTTAGGGTATAAATTTGATATGAATACACTCAGGGTAGTGTATTGCAGCTGCTAGCATAATTGTTTAAGCATGTGGTGTATTTATATGCTAGATGTAAGGGTATGAAAATAGGTGTTCGAGAATTCTGGAATGGTGTTTCTCGAACAGAGCATCTCGATCGATCGAAATTTCATCTCGATCGATCGAGCGAGGCAGAACCTTGGCTTTGAAAGAAGGCGTCTTCTCGATCGATCGAGAAGAGGGGCCGATCGATCGAGAGACCCAGAATGTTGAAAAATTTAAATTGTTATATTTTATTTAAATTTTGATATTGGATTGTAATGAGACATCTAATATTGTGTTGTACACTGGTGTAGAGCCTTCACAGACAGCTACACAGCGCAGGGGATAGAGTCCTGCAACACACCACATTTTGGAAAGGTACGTAAGCGACGTACGGGCATCCCAACGGTAACATGTACTTTATGTTTGTCTATTTGACACATGATGAATGCAATGTGATGTATTAAGAGTATGATACATGTTATTATGCATTGTTGTTGCATATTATGCATTTTGTTGCATATTGTGGTGTGGAATAAAGAGGTGTATTCCACGAGTCAAAAGAGATCACAGTATAGATTTTAATGCTTATGCTTTTTATGTAGTAATGAAGCGGGGAGGATGGTACCGCTCATTATGAGATTATGTAGTAATGAAGCGGGGAGGATTGTACCGCTCATTATGAGATTATGTAGTAATGAAGCGGGGAGGATTGTACCGCTCATTATGAGATTATGTAGTAATGAAGCGGGGAGATTGTACCGCTCATTATGAGATTGTGTAGTAATGAAACGGGGAAGATGGTACCGCTCATTATGAGATGTTGAAGCAAGAAGCATTAAAATAACTGTTGATATATGACTCAAAAACTGTGTAAAGAAAGAGGTGATATGTCATGACATTATGTAGGGTCTTCCTACCTTAACATCATCGTAATAACATATTAGGGACTAAACATGCATTTATAACTTCTTAGGGCGCCGATTGTAGCTTTGAGCTAATAAGATTACAGGCCAAGTTAGAATTTCCAAAAGCTAATTAATTACATTCTCAATAATGAATGTTTAAGTTATAGATTTACACTACTCCTAGAGTAGAGACTATCAAAATCCTGTATCCTATGTCCATCTTGCTCCTCTTAGCTCACTGCCTCAACCCGACCCTAGGCCCTTCAGTCCAAAAGTGTACCTACAGGAACAACCCATCATGAGCATGTACATCGTTACTTAACATCATAAGGTAATGGCATATAAATAAATGCATGAAAGTATTTGGTAACATATACTTCCTGGTTAATCGCATTAACCCTCTTTGGTTGTCCCTGTTACATAGTCATGTATATAATCATTAGTTCTAGACATAATGATCAAAAGCGTACTTGATTCATAAGCTCATAATCAACAATGTTAATTAGAAATGGGGCTGTCCTGGTTCTATTATGACAGCGGCACAATTGGCCCCCTCGCTCGACATAAAACGGAATTGTGATACCCCTCGCTACACCTTGATAGCGGATGTATCTCCTCGCTTAGCGAATTATGATATCCCTCGCTACTCCTTGATAGCGGATGTATCCCCTCGCTAGTTATGTGAGCGGCAAGTACCTTCCTCGCTTGCCCATAACAACCACCGGACATTCAACCATTCTTAATAACAATGTTAAACATACATCATCATCATCATATCATAAACATCGTCATCTTATAAACATCATCATCTTGTAAACATTATCATCTTGTAAACATCATCAACTTGTAAACATCATCATCTTATAAGCATCATCATCTCATAAACATCATCATCTTTTAAGCATCATCATCTTATAAATATCATCATCTTATAAGCATCATCATCTTGTAAACATCATCATCTTATAAACATCATCATCTTTTATCATAACATCATCATCATAATTTACTTATCATAATCATCATCATAAACATCATAAATACTTATGCATCAATGCATAGTTATAGTTTAGGAATGTGTTACCGTCCGATGCCTGTACGTCTCTTACGTACCTTAATTCCAAAATGGAGAAGTTGTAGAACTTTATCTCCTTGAAGTTGTGGGTACCTGGGATGGTTCTACATAACCATACAAATCGATATTAGAAGCTAAATATAGTCCAATATCCAAAAATCCAACAAAAATAACAAAAACACATAATTGTGTGACTCGCGATCGATCGCTGAGATGCCCCGATCGATCGCGAGATCGCACTGCCCGTTGCTGACTTTTTGTGCCTTCGGTGATCGATCGCCACTTTTGGCGCGATCGATCGCCAACCTCGCCGATCGATCGCCCAAAAGTGGCGATAGATCGCCAAATGGTTCTGGAGCCTACTGCTGGCTCGCGATCGATCGCCAAAAACGAGCGATCGATCGCCAATCCCTGTACATCGAAAATTCGCCATTTTTTAGCATTTTTCAAGCTCCACTTCAAACCCAAACTTTTCTACAACATCAACATCATCATAACACACTAAAACCCACATAAAACACTTCAAAAATCATACCCCAAACATATAAAACATATACCCAAAACAAACCCACATAAAACACCAAATGCTAACCCATTTCAACACCAAACATCATAAAAACTTTAGGAAGGGTTCCATACCTCTTAAGGACTCCAAATCCTACAATAAATCTCACAAACAAAGGTTTTGTGAAGATTTCTCCTTCCGCTTTTGTTCAAAATCGAAAATAGTGAAATGGGTAGGGTTTGAGAGTGAATTGGGGATTTTTAAAAGAGTAAGGATAAAGTGGGGTTAAAGTGATGGGTAAAGGGTTAAAAAGGGGTTGTGGATTAATTTAAAATTGCACCCCAAACTTAACATGATTCATAAAATACTCCAACATGGTATTTTTACAAGCATTTACAAAAATGCAATCAACTTCCACTAAAATCATGCTTTCCTCATAATTAACAATCAACATTATTAAATCATGTTAACACCTCATTTTCTAACATGCATAACATGCACCCTGAAATGCAACCCCGGGTTACGCCTATCATGTGACTAAACATTCAACATGATAATTAATTTCAACACATAAATCAATTATCAACATAATTCATCATATAAACAAAATTAATGCCCAAATTGCATATAATTAATTTCGGGGCATCACATTACTCCCCTACTTATAAGATTTCGTCCTCGAAATCGCATGCACTTACCAAAATGAAACTAAACATAAATCATACCAGAAATAGTTCCGGGTAATGCTGTATCATATGCCGTTCCGTCTCCCACATAGCCTCCTCGACACCCCGACGATCCCACTGAACTTTAATCATCTGTATAACTTTACCTCGTAAATCTGTGATCATCATGATCCAGAATTCTGACCGGTCGTTCAACGCAGGATACATCTGAGTCCAACTGCACTTCAGTAGGCTGCAATATATGAGACGGATCTGGCTTGTATTTCTCAGGGATAACTTACCCCGCATACCAAAACGAACTACACCCTTGAAGGGTGAGATTTTCAAGAAGACCTCGTCTTCTACTTGGAATTCTAGCGGTCGCCGCCGCTTATTGGCATAGGCTGCTTGCCTATCCTGAGCCGCTTTCATCTTTTGGCATATCATCTTACTCTTTTCTTCCATTTTCTTAATCATATCCGGTCCTCCGACCGCTTTACTAGTCAAGCCCTCTCAATACAGCGGTGACCTACATCGTCGTCCGTAAAGAGCTTCAAAAGGGGCCATTTGAATGCTCGCTTGATTGTTGTTATTATAGGAGAACTCTACCAGTGGTATAGAATCTTGCCACGGAGTATCAACTCCAATACACATGTCCTCAACATACCTCGAGCGTCTGTAAAGCACGCTATGTCTGCGGGTGATAAGCTATACTCAGTCTCACCTCTGTACTCAAAGCTGTCTGAAGACCCTCCCAGAAATGTGGAGTAAACCTTGGGTCTCTGTCAGACACAATCAAGACTGGAATGCCATGTAACTTCACCACATCCCGCACATATAGTTGGGCCATCTTTAGCTACGCGAAAGTCATACAGTAGGGGATGAAATGAGCTACCTTCGTCAGCCTATCCACGATTACTCAGATCGCATCAAGTCCTGAGGCCGTTCTTGGTAGGTGGGTCACGAAGTCCATAGGTATGTGCTCCCACTTCCACTTAGGTACTTCCAAGCCCTTCAGCTCGCCACCAGGCCTCTGTCTTTCTACCTTCACTTGTTGGCAGATCAAACATCTTTTGACAAAAGTCATAACATCCCGCTTCATGCGTCTCCACCAGAATTGACCGCATAGGTCCTTGTACATCTTTCTTCCTCCGGGGTGGATACTGAACCGACTACTGTGGGCTCGCTCCAATATTCCTCTATGCAACTCTGGTGAATCTGGGACTACCCATCGGTTGCCCAGCCTTAAGGAATCATCTTCTGCTATTCTGAACTTTGATGGTTGCCCTCGAAGTACTATCAATGACCATCTATGAACCTCATCATCCGATCTCTGGGCTTTCCTGATAGTCTCAAATATGTCCGGCTCAGCCAACAAGGTTGACACTCGCACCGGCGACGTGTCCACATCTAAATCATTAGCCCAGATGGCAATAAGAAGTCATTATCGTTGATAAACACATAGCGTCCTCAATAGTACTCTTCACCTTCCGATTTAAGGCGTCTGCTATCAAATTTACTTTACCAGGATGGTATTCAATTTCACAATCGAAATCTTTGAGTGAATCCATCCATCTTCCTTGCCTCATATTCAGTTCAGCCCGAGTGAATAGAAACTTCAGGCTCTTATGGTCCGAAAAAATGGTAATGAAGTACCATATAGATAATGCCGCCAAATCTTCAAGGCGAAAATGATGGCCGCCAGTTCCAGATCATGAACTGGGTATCTCGTCTTATGAGGCTTCAACTGCCTCGAAGCATAAGTCACCACTTGCTTATCTTGCATCAACACACAGCTTCAGCCTTCTTGGGATCTACAGACATCCCTCAGCTAGACATAACATGACTCAAGAACACCATACTGCTCAACCAAAACTTGCACTTACTGAGCTTTGCATATAACTGATGATCCCTAAGGATCTGGAGTACTGCCCTCAAGCGCTTTACGTGTCCCTCTTCAGTTCGGGAGTAAATAAGTACATCGTCAATGAAAACAATGACGAACCGATCCAAATACGGCTGGAACCCCCTTGTTCATCAGACTCATAAACACAGTTGCGGCATTCGTCACCCCAAAGGTCATGACTAAGAATTCATAGTGCCCAAATCTAGTCTTGAAAGCTGTCTTCTGAACATCAACACTCACAAAGCAGTCAAAATTTGACATTCCCCGATCAATCAAATCTGACCTTAGCTTGCTATCCTCAAAATAAATGAGGCCATCATAGACAATCCGATCAGCAATCAAACTTCTTCCAGCGGGTGTCGAGACTACTAGAGGCGTGGGCGACAGAGAAGTGCATATGTGGTACCTTTCCACAAAACTTGTCGACACAAAAGAGTGTGGCGCACCTGTATCTATCAATATAAAAGCAGGGCGCATAAATAAAAGATACGTACCCGCTATCACTTCTTCCGGAGCCGCTGTAGCCTGCTCCCTTGTCAATGCATAAACCTGCCCTTGAGGTGGCCCCATAGGCTGACCTCCATGCTGCCTTGGTACAAACGGTGGCCTGTGCTGCACTGCTCTGTCCGCAGGCCTCCCCGCAGAGTTCTGTTGTCCCTCCCGATTGGGACACTGCCGAGCAAAGTGGCCCTTATTGCCACAAACATAGCAACCTACGCAGTCTTTGGTCATATGTGATTGCCCACAAAGAGAGCACTGAACCTCCCCAAACCTGCCTCCCTGAGACTGGCCTCTTCCTGATGGGGCGTTATTCTTACGGTTTCCTATCCAACGATTCTCGGGCCTCTTACCACTGAATCTCGAAGCCGAAGTATTCCCCTTTGGCTTGAATTGATCACCCCTTGGTTTCAAATTGTCAGAAGTGGACCTCTGAGGGGGTGCTGGAGGTGGCACGGCATCAGGATATGCACCAACTCCTAGTTCGGCTAACTCAGCCCTTGTAAGTGCATCATCAAAACAAGCAGGGCCATAAGTGACCACCCTGTCATACAGTTCAGGCCTCAAGCCTTTCATGAAGTTCCTCATATTTGCTTGAGTACTTGCGGCGATGTGAGGCACATATCTGAGCAAGGAACAGTATTGGAGAGCATAATCTGACACCGGCATGTTACCTTGCTTGAGGTTAGTGAATTCATCTTCCTTGGCCTGCCGTGCAGCAGCTAAGAAATAGCGGGTCAGAAACCGAGTTCTGAACAGCTTCCAATTAACTTCATGACCTTGAGCCTCTTGCTCTACTACTGTGGTCTTCCACCACATCAACGCCTTCTTGGCCAACTGGAACTCCGCTAGTCTGATCCAGGCTGTCTTAGCACAAGGAGCTGCCACAAATATTTGCTCTATTCTTTCCAACCACTCTTATGCCTGTTCCCCTGTCTCCGTTCCTTCAAATGTCGGAGGTCGGTATGCAAGAAATTGAGTCAAGCTCAGTTCCCCAGGTAGTAATTGCTGCTCAGACGGTTCTTGGCCAAAGGCTGGCGGGGGTAGGGGATTCGTACGTCCGGCACTTGCGTTGACACTCACAGCGTCACCCACTTCCACATTTGCTGCCATACTGCAACACAAGGGTTAACAACAATACCCAAAAGCAGTTCATATAATACATCGTTAGAGAAACAAAACATGTTAGTGTAACACCATATACTTCATATGCAACATATGCACAAAACATGTTTAAAAGTAAGCACCTAGCCAACTTATTGCTAAGGCTACCCTTCACTCATTCCCGGGTTATCTAACCACTACTCTGATACCACTAATGTAGGGTCTTCCTACCTTAACATCATCGTAATAACATATTAGGGACTAAACATGCATTTATAACTTCTTAGGGCGCCGATTGTAGCTTTGAGCTAATAAGATTACAGGCCAAGTTAGAATTTCCAAAAGCTAATTAATTACATTCTCAATAATGAATGTTTAAGTTATAGATTTACACTACTCCTAGAGTAGAGACTATCAAAATCCTGTATCCTATGTCCATCTTGCTCCTCTTAGCTCACTGCCTCAACCCGACCCTAGGCCTTTCAGTCCAAAAGTGTACCTACAGGAACAACCCATCATGAGCATGTACATCGTTACTTAACATCATAAGGTAATGGCATATAAATAAATGCATGAAAGTATTTGGTAACATATACTTTCTGGTTAATCGCATTAACCCTCTTTGGTTGTCCATGTTACATAGTCATGCATATAATCATTAGTTCTAGACATAATGATCAAAATCGTACTTCATTCATAAGCTCATAATCAACAATGTTAATTAGAAATGGGGCTGTCCTGGTTCTATTATGACAGCGGCACAATTGGCCCCCTCGCTCGACATAAAGCGGAATTGTGATACCCCTCGCTACACCTTGATAGCGGATGTATCTCCTCGCTTAGCGGAATTATGATACCCCTCGCTACGCCTTGATAGCGGATGTATCCCCTCGCTAGTTATGTGAGCGGCAAGTACCTTCCTCGCTTGCCCATAACAACCACCGGACATTCAACCATTCTTAATAACAATGTTAAACATACATCATCATCATCATATCATAAACATCGTCATCTTATAAACATCATCATCTTATAAACATCATTATCTTGTAAACATTATCATCTTGTAAACATCATCATCTTATAAGCATCATCATCTCATAAACATCATCATCTTATAAGCATCATCATCTTATAAACATCATCATCTTATAAGCATCATCATCTTGTAAACATCATCATCTTATAAACATCATCATCTTTTATCATAACATCATCATCATAATTTACTTATCATAATCATCATCATAAACATCATAAATACTTATGCATGAATGCATAGTCATAGTTTAGGAATGTGTTACCGTCCGCCCGTACGTCTCTTACGTACCCTAATTCCAAAATGGAGAAGTTGTAGAACTTTATCTCCTTGAAGTTGTGGGTACCTGGGATGGTTCCACATAACCATACAAATCGATATTAGAAGCTAAATATAGTCCAATATCCAAAAATCCCACAAAAATAACAAAAACACATAATTGTGTGACTCGCGATCGATCGCTGAGATGCCCCGATCGATCGCGAGATCGCACTGCCCGTTGCTGACTTTTTGTGCCTTCGGCGATCGATCGCCACTTTTGGCGCGATCGATCGCCAACCTCGCCGATCGATCGCCCAAAAGTGGCGATCGATCGCCAAATGGTTCTGGAGCCTACTGCTGGCTCGCGATCGATCGCCAAAAACGGGCGATCGATCGCCAATCTCTGTACATCGAAAATTCGCCATTTTTGAGCATTTTTCAAGCTCCACTTCAAACCCTTCAAACCCAAACATTTCTACAACATCAACATCATCATAACACACTAAAACCCACATAAAACACTTCAAAAATCATACCCCACATATAAAACATATACCCAAAACAAACCCACATAAAACACCAAATGCTAACCCATTTCAACACCAAACATCATAAAAACTTTAGGAAGGGTTCCATACCTCTTAAGGACTCCAAATCCTACAATAAATCTCACAAACAAAGGTTTTGTGAAGATTTCTCCTTCCGCTTTTGTTCAAAATCGAAAATAGTGAAATGGGTAGGGTTTGAGAGTGAATTGGGGATTTTTAAAATAGTAAGGATAAAGTGGGGTTAAAGTGATGGGTAAAGGGTTAAAAAGGGGTTGTGGATTAATTTAAAATTGCACCCCAAACTTAACATGATTCATAAAATACTCCAACATGGTATTTTTACAAGCATTTACAAAAATGCAATCAACTTCCACTAAAATCATGCTTTCCTCATAATTAACAATCAACATAATTAAATCATGTTAACACCTCATTTCTAACATGCATAACATGCACCCTGAAATGCAACCCCGGGTTACGCCTATCATGTGACTAAACATTTCAACATGATAATTAATTTCAACACATAAATCAATTATCAACATAATTCATCATATAAACAAAATTAATGCCCAAATTGCATATAATTAATTTCGGGGCATCACACATTATTAAAGGATCCATAATTTCATATAATGTGTTTATTATGAGTTATGGTACAGGGACGACCAATGGGCGTTGTAAATGCTTGGGAAATATAGGAATTGCTTTGTATTTATGATTTGTGCATTTACGCTTTATATTCATATTATGTTAAATATGAATCACGGTATGCTCATGTGTTGGGGGTTGTCTTTGTAGGTACATTTGATACAGAGAACAGGGGTCGGGGTTGACATGATGAGCTTAAAGGAGTGCTAAAGGGGATAGCAGGATAGAGAAACTCTTCTGTATAGTTTTTGCGAGGGTAATGTAAAACTATGGAGTTTAGTACCCTCTGGTTAGGAATATGTATGATTCCTTTTTGAAACTTTTGGTACTGTAATCTCTATAAGCTCAGGTTTTCAACACGATTCAATACTCTGATTTTTTATGATTAATTATCTTTAATTGCACCTAATAATATGTTTGAGATAACGGGGTCTCACATTTAGCGGTATCAGAGCAGTGGTTAGATAACCAGGGTAGAGTGAAGGGTAGCCTTTAGAGACAAGTTGGCTAGGTATTCAGTGTTGGGCATATTATGCATGTGATGCATATTGTTGTATAAGTGTTATACTAACATGCTTTTGAATATGATACTCTTGTTATCTAACGGCTTATATTATGAACTGCTTTTGGTATTGTTGTTAACTCTTGTGTTGCAGCATGGCGGCTATTAACCCAGAGAACCTCAATGAAGAGGTAGGGGATATGGGCAGTATGAACGCTAGTATTGCTCAGACGAATCCGTTACCGCCACCTGCTGTAGGCTTGGAGCCTATTGCACAGATACTGCTACCAGGGGAGATAAGTCTGACCCAGTTCTTGAGCTATTGATCGCTTTAATTTTAAACAAAAGATATTTCAAAGAATATTGTGAAGCGATTCTACCGCAAGTGCACGGTTGTCAAGTTTTAGTATAGTGAAAATTAAGTACGGGTTGTCGAATCCACAGGGACTAACGTATAAGTACCAAATAAGATTAATAAAATTATATTTAGCCTACGATTAACAAAGGTGATTCTCTGACACCAAACTGAACTAACATCCAACAGATAAACAAGAAATAACAAAATGAATGGTTCCGGATATGCGAAGGTAAGTTACTCGAGAAATTTACCAAGCTTGTCGTTCAACTATGTTATCTTTAATGATTCAACTGAATTCTCAAAATATCAACCAATTGATTCTAAAGGTGAAAGGTTTTCTCTATTATTCGTTACACTCTCTAGAGCTGTAAAGAAACTAACAATAAATTAGAATAAGTCACTCTCGTGCACCTATTTACTAATTCAAAGTTGCATAAATTATCAAAACCTTATAACTCTAAATCTCTCGATTCCAAGTTCTCACGTATGTGATATCATCTCTCGATCTCAATCGTAACATACATCATAAATTAATGGAGCGTGTTACAACGTTATCTCTCGATCTCGGTTATAACTCTCAGATTCAATCAAAGCTAGCTAGACTTTGATCTACACAAACAATTAATTTATGAACAAAAACAATCAATGCGCTCAAACACAATTGAATCAGTAATTAAACACAACGAAACTAAATCTCGAATAAAATAAACTAGATTTAATTCAAATCAAATACGTAAGAGTTTTATTGTCTCTCGACCTCAAAAACATCAAATGAAATTGAAAATCAAATAAATTAAAGTTTAGAAATACGATAAACGGTGGATGAATCCGTGCGTTGCACCGTGATTTCTTCTCTTGTTCCTTCCTTGCACTCCGGAATGGATTGGCTTGACTTTGGACGATGAACGGAGATTAAATCTCCTTTGGCGGCGTTAGGCGGCGGCTAGGGCTGCTCCTCTTGACCTAATTCACGTCTGGTATCGTCTATTTTTGATTTGGAAGAGATTTTCCCTTTTATACCTCAAAAATCATTTCAAAAATGGAAGATAAGATTTTCCCGGATTTGCGTCTCGATTGATCGAGATTTTCGTCCGATCGATCGGTGCACTGTTCATATCAGCCTTTGAAACTCACTGCCTCGCTCGATCGATCGGAAAATTGTTCCGATCGATCGAGACTTGAAAATCTTTTCTTCTCAGCGCACTGTCTGACTCGATCGATCGAGACATAATCTCGATCGATCGAGATTCCAAAAATCTCATTTCCTCAATTTTAGCTCTTTCACGCCTCGATTTCGCCCGTTATCTTCATATTAGCTCATTTCTTCCACTTCCGATCTATTTTCCTGAAACAAACGAATAAACACCAAAAAACATAATATCATCCAGGAAAAAATACGGAAAGTAGGAAGAAATTACAGTTAAAAACACTCAAAATCTAAGCCTATCAACTCCCCCAAACTTAGACTTGATCGTCCTCGAGCAAGCAATAAGCTCAAAAAGAAAAGTTAAACTCGATACTAAGCATGAATCATCTTTACAACATATGTAAAAACTCAAAAATCCTACTTACACATCAATAGAAGTCATTCAACATTTAACAAGAAGCAATTCCTCCTAAGTTAAACAATACATCGCAACATCGGAACGTGCGTGTGTGCTATTGTCAAACATGAGTTACATATATATCTTTAAGATCAACATGTGCCATATCAACTCCTAGTCAAGATTACTTTGAACTACTCTACAAATTTACTATCCAGCACTTCTCCACTAATGTAATTATTCCCTAGACTTGGATCAAAAGGTCTTAAAAGCTTATAACGTTAGGCCTTTTGGTGTCGGCTTCAAAGAAAAGGTAGGATGGATTCAAAGAAGAGAGTATAATAAAATCAGTTCAACTATTTTGAGCTTCTCTTCAACTTTTTCTAGCCTTGGCCACTTTGGGTCTTATTTGAATTTTTCTTTTCAAGGCTTTTCTCTACAACATTTCTTTTTTCTTTGCTCATTCTTTCGTCCTTTTTGAACTCATTTGCATATAACAATTCCGTGCAATGAATGAGATTCATCATACTCTCCTAGGGATGGATAAAATTGTTCTTTTAGGCTCAAACCAAGGTGGGTATAATGAGTTTGCCAAGAATGCCGAATGGGGGTCTAATCATATGCAATGCATATACCATTCTTTTTCAATAAGGCTCAAAAGGGGACACTAAGGAATAATGTATAACAGGTAGGCTTGAAAGGCTCAAACGGTCCAAAGATCGCCTAAATCATCTCCAAGTCTAGTTCCTAATTATAAATTTCGCTCAAAGTGCTTTCAACTAAACTGTAGAGTTATCTAAGATACTCAAGACTCATCATAGTTAACACAAATTTTCAATTTAATCAATACATACTTCACTCAATCATGACTCAATAAGTGCTCAAATAATTCCTCAGTTTTGACATATGGTTAACAACGGATATATGCAAACAAGTTAAACATTTCCACGACTCCTATCTAGATGGGGATTAATTTCATCATGTATTACCGTTGCAATTCCAACTCATCAATTCTCAAGAATAACTCAATCAAATAATTTTTTTTTTTTTTGTTGGTAATGCTCAAGGATGAATCAGTCTCAAAATCATGCAGTCATGCTGGGAAAAGAAACAAGACAAGTAGCAGAATGTGCAAAAGCAAGATATATACAAATACTCAAAACCGCCCCCAAACTTAGCATGTGAATTGCCCTCAATGAACAAGAAAAATGAATGCACAGGCAAAGACACATACCATGACGACGATCGTCACTGATCGTCGTCCTCATCATGCTCCGGAGGGGGGACTGGGTAGTGGTGCTCCTCGCTCTGACATGGCGGAAATGGTGGGTACTCAGAAGGTGGAGGTGCATGTGGATGATAAGGTGCAAAGTGTGGCTCCGACGGGAACTGGAAACCTGGAAAGCCCTGGGCCATGGCAGTGTTCCATGCACTCTGATAGTGCATGAACTCCATCTGACGCTGAGCTACCTGCTCATGGTCCATCTACAATGCTCTCTGCATGCTATGAATGTCCCGCTGCATGCTGTGAATGCTCTGCTGCTCCAGGCGAATATCTTGGAGATCCCTATGAAGAGAGTCCAAAGTAACACGTGTATTTTCTGCAGCAGAGGATGATGCTCCAGCTTGTGTAGTGTCCGAAGGTCTTCGTCGGCCCGTAGGAGGTGGTGGACCGTCCACAATGATCGGTGTCTTCGGCGGAAGTAGCTCCTCGTCTTCCCCCCATGTCACTCCGTACCGCTGACATAAAGCAGTGATCGTGGATGGAAACGGTAGTGCGGAGGTCGGTGGGCTGCTCCCAATCTCTGCAATGTGATCACTAATGATCTTGCCGAAGTCCACTTCCTTCCCTGAGAGGATGGCATATACCAGGACCGCTCTGTCTTTTGTCACCTCAGAAGTGTGGGTCGAAGGCATGACCCGTAAGGCGACAAATGAAAACCATGCTTGGGCCTCTGGCTTCAAATGTTTCTTTAGAACCAACTGTGGCTCTGCTTTATCATTCCTTTGCCAATCCACTCCCGGCTTGCCAATAACTGTCAATACCTCATCGTAGTCAATCCTGCTACTCTTGAACGATTGGTATGCACAGTTTTGAATTAAAGGCATCCGGTGAATATTGTTGATTGCGGCTCGATCCACCAACACATCCTTCCCTCGAACATAAACACTTACTTGGTGCCCTGGTTTAACAGCTCGAAGATTTGTGTAAAACTCCCTTACCAGCGGCACCACAGCATCAATCGGTGTCTGAACAAATTGAAACCACCCTTTTCGGCGTACTGTCCTAATGACAGGACACTCCAATTTATCCATGCTCATTCCCCTTTCACGGCTCAGGGGTTTCTTATGATACGTGGGATATAATTCAGCAATTGTGGCATTGATAAACTTCTGTTCGTCATACCCTGGCTCAGAAACAGTGGCCTCTGCCTGCTTTTGCTTTTGCTTTTGGGAAGCCTCCGCCTGCTTTGACCTCTTTCTGGACGACATTTTCTTGCTAAATGATTCCCAACTAACTCAATTAAATTCAACTAACACCACACAACACTGTAAATCCAACACCCTTCAACCCCACAAAACTTCCTCCAAATTTAAATCCTTCCTAACCCAATTCTACTACAATTCAAGGAATTTCACCAAAAGATAAAATCTTTGAGAATTGGAAACCAATTACCGCTTAAAAATCCGATCTTGGAAAAGTTTGGCACTTGGCTTGGAATTCCCTTTTTGATGCACTTCTACCCAATTTGCCTTGCAATTCTTCAAATCTGCAATGAAAATCTTATTAGTGTAAATATTACTTCCAAGAGTTGAAGTAAATTGGAAATTTGATGGAAATAAGATGAGATTTGGTGCAAAATTTGGAAGAGGCGCCTAGGGTTTTGCTATGGAGTAAGAGAGAAGGTGTTTTGTAAAGTGCAGCTTTGTCGTCGGTGCCCTATATTTTTTTTTCGAAATTTTCTCTCGCTCAATCGATCGGAAAAAATTCTCGATCGATCGAGCGAGGCAGTAGCTTAAAACGTCTTTTAAAAACTTTGGGCGATCGATCGAGATTTTGTCTCGATCGATCGCCAACACCAGAAGCCAGAAATTTAAAATTTCTCTCAACACTATCTCTCGGATTGCCTCGCCTACAACCAAATTGCTCTTTCTTTCACACCTGCAATAGAAAACACACGAATTCATTCCCAGACAAACTAGAAACAAAACTAACAACAAAACAAACTAAAACAAGGAATTGAAACGAAACTCGAGGAAGGAAGAGAAAGTTCTTAATTTATAGTCCCAAGCTGGACTGTCACCTCATTGTCTTGTCAATTCGATGGCTCCTTTGGATTATTTACAGAATCACTCGGGAGCGTACCTTGCGTCCTCCCAGATATCGATGTGGCCAACTGCCCTATCTGCACTTCCAAATTTTTGATCGATGCATCTTGATTTTGCATCCTTACCTCTATCGATGAAATCAGCTTTGCCATAAGTTCCTCCATACTCGGCTTTTGTGTGAACCCTGCCTGCGGTTGTGGGTTCAACACATTCTCTTGATTCGACCACATCAAATTCGGGTGGTTCCTCCATGGTTGGTTATAATTCGAATATGAATTGTTGGGTGGCCTGTTACCTACAAAATTCACAGCCTCAACAGATTGGTTGAACTGGTTACCTGCCTGACACTCGATGCTAGGATGACCGCCTCCACACAGCTCACAGAAGATAGCTTGGGCTTGCATTGCTGCCGCTCCCATGCTGTCTATCTTCCGGTTCATGGCTTCTAATTGAGCCGAAAGAGCAGTGATCTCGTCCACTTGATGGACTCCCATTGGCTTCTGTGGCGTGCTCCTCTCTGACTGCCACTGGTAACTATTGCACGCCATTTCCTCCAACAAGCTATATGCCTCTTCCGGTGTCTTCCTCATTATTGATCCCCCAGATGCTGCATCAATCATTGAACGGTTAGAAGAAAATAAACCGTTATAGAAAGTTTGTACCTGCAACCAAATGGGTAGACCATGGTGTGGGCATCTCCTCAACAATTCCTTAAAACGACCCCATGCTTCATATAATGTCTCGGGGTCAAGCTGCCCAAAAGTTGTGATATCGTTCCTCATCTTCGCCGTCTTGGAAGGGGGAAAGTACTTTGATAAAAACGCCTTCGTCATCCCCTCCCATGTTGTTATAGAACCTGCAGGTAGTGAATTCAACCATGCCTTAGCTTTGTCTCGTAATGAAAAGGGGGAAAGTCTTAACCTGATGGCGTCGTCAGAGACGCCATTATGTTTGAACGTGTCACAAATCTCCAAAAAGTTGGAGATGTGATTATTCGGGTCGTCCGTAGCCGCTCCCCCAAACATAACCAAGTGCTGTATCATTTGTATGATCGCCGGCTTGATCTCAAAATTGTTCGCTTGAATCGTCGGCCTCGTAATACTGGACAACGATCGATGAAATGCCGGTTGCGCAAAGTCCATCATTGACCTTGGGTTTTGTGCTTCATTGTTATCTGCCATCGCTCGAGCTTCTCGTAATCGCCTAAGTAAAGTTCTCTCTATCTCCGGATCGAAAGGCTCGAGAATGGGCTCCTCTCTTCAGAGCATGCACTAGAGAAACGGCTTCTGTACAAAATAGACAAAAGGAGACAACAAAATACACACAGTTATTAACAAAAATCAACAAAAGAAAACAGAAAAGAAAAACAAAAACGCAATAATAAAAGAATTGGCTAAATTACAATTAACTAATCTCGTATGATATTATACAGATTAGTCCCCGGCAACGGCGCCAAAAACTTGGTCGCTTTATTTTTAAACAAAAGATATTTCAAAGAATATTGTGAAGCGATTCTACCGCAAGTGCACGGTTGTCAAGTTTTAGTATAGTGAAAATTAAGTACGGGTTGTCGAATCCACAGGGACTAACGTATAAGTACCAAATAAGATTAATAAAATTATATTTAGCCTACGATTAACAAAGGTGATTCTCTGATACCAAACTGAACTAACATCCAACAGATAAACAAGAAATAACAAAATGAATGGTTCCGGATATGCGAAGGTAAGTTACTCGAGAAATTTACCAAGCTTGTCGTTCAACTATGTTATCTTTAATGATTCAACTGAATTCTCAAAATATCAACCAATTGATTCTAAAGGTGAAAGGTTTTCTCTATTATTCGTTACACTCTCTCGAGCTGTAAAGAAACTAACAATAAATTAGAATAAGTCACTCTCGTGCACCTATTTACTAATTCAAAGTTGCATAAATTATCAAAACCTTATAACTCTAAATCTCTCGATTCCAAGTTCTCACGTATGTGATATAATCTCTCGATCTCAATCGTAACATACATCATAAATTAATGGAGCGTGTTACAACGTTATCTCTCGATCTCGGTTATAACTCTCAGATTCAATCAAAGCTAGCTAGACTTTGATCTACACAAACAATTAATTTATGAACAAAAACAATCAATGCGCTCAAACACAATTGAATCAGTAATTAAACACAACGAAACTAAATCTCGAATAAAATAAACTAGATTTAATTCAAATCAAATACATAAGAGTTTTATTGTCTCTCGACCTCAAAAACATCAAATGAAATTGAAAATCAAATAAATTAAAGTTTATAAATACGATAAACGGTGGATGAATCCGTGCGTTGCACCGTGATTTCTTCTCTTGTTCCTTCCTTGCACTCCGGAATGGATTGGCTTGACTTTGGACGATGAACGGAGATTAAATCTCCTTTGGCGGCGTTAGGCGGCGGCTAGGGCTGCTCCTCTTGACCTAATTCACGTCTGGTATCGTCTATTTTTGATTTGGAAGAGATTTTCCCTTTTATACCTCAAAAATCATTTCAAAAATGGAAGATAAGATTTTCCCGGATTTGCGTCTCGATCGATCGAGATTTTCGTCCGATCGATCGGTGCACTGTTCATGCCAGCCTTTGAAACTCACTGCCTCGCTCGATCGATCGGAAAATTGTTCCGATCGATCGAGACTTGAAAATCTTTTCTTCTCAGCGCACTGTCTGACTCGATCGATCGAGACATAATCTCGATCGATCGAGATTCCGAAAATCTCATTTCCTCAATTTTAGCTCTTTCACGCCTCGATTTCGCCCGTTATCTTCATATTAGCTCATTTATTCCACTTCCGATCTATTTTCCTGAAACAAACGAATAAACACCAAAAAGTATAATATCATCCAGGAAAAAATACGGAAAGTAGGAAGAAATTACAGTTAAAAACACTCAAAATCTAAGCCTATCAGCTATCATCCACCGCTATTTGAAGGGACAGAGACTGGGGAAGCAGCCGAGGAATGGCTTGAGAGACTGGAACAGATATTCGTATCGGCACCCTGTGCACAGACTGCCTGGCTGAGGTTGGCTGAGTTCCAGTTAGCGAAGAAGTCTTCCATGTGGTGGAAGACAACAGTCATGTAGCTGAGAGCTCGGGGTATGACGGTTGATTAGACTGTATTCAGGACCCGGTTCCTTAACCGGTACTTTTCTGCAGCTGCCAGACAGTTAAAGGAAGATGAGTTCAATAATCTGAAGCAGGGCAGCCTGTCAGTGTCAGACTATGCTATGAAATATTCTTCACTGCTGAGGTATGTACCTCATATTGCTGTCAGCAGTCATGCTAAGATGAGAAACTTTCTGAAGGGACTGAGGCCAGAACTGTTTGATCGGGTTGTCTCCAACAACCCCAGCTCTTTTGATGACGCCCTGACACGGGCAAAGTTGGCAGAGATTGCAGTGGGCGCGTACAAGGATGTTGTACCCCCTTTCGTACCACCACAGAGGTCTGTTGCTGATAGTCTGAGGCCACAAGGGGATCAGTTCAAGGCTCGTGGGGCCTCATCATCTTCCAGATTTGGTGGGAAGAAATCTCAGGGTCAGAAGCAAAACAATCGGGGACCCACACAGGGGAGCAAGGCAGGAGGAAGCAGGTGTGACCATTGTGAAGGATGGCACTTGTCACGTGACTGTCAGGGTTGTTATATTTGTGGCAAGGTGGGCCACTTGGCTCGAGGTTGCCCCAATCGGAGAGCACCACAGATACAGGCAGACTCTGGGCCGAATAGGCCAAGGTTTGATGCTGGGAGGGCACCACAGAGACAGCAGTTTGCACCTCGACCACAGGGAGGTCAGGCGGCAGGACCGCCGTAGGGTCAGGTGTATGCACTGACTCGAGAGCAGGCTGAGGCAGCCCCGGAGGAGGTCATTGCTGGTACGTGTCATTTACTTACGTACCCTGCACTTATATTGATAGATACAGGTGCTTCCCATTCTTTTGTGTCTGCTGCTTTTGTGGAGGACACCGCTTGTGCTCGTCTCTGTTACCCACGCCTCTCATGGTCTCTACACCCACGGGGAAGCATGTGATTGCAGACCGACTGTTATCTGATTGCCTCATTTATTTTGAGGGCAATGATCTGAGGGCCGATCTGATTCAGTTAGAGATGGCAGATTTTGACTGCATTATCGGCATTGATGTGTTGAGCAGATACCGAGCTGTGGTAGATTGCCAACAGAGGATTGTTCGTTTTCTATCTGATCAGGGGTTCCAGTGGACTTTTTATGGGGACGGCTCTCGTCCAAAGATTCCAGTGATCTCAGCGGTTAAGATGTCACGGTTATTGGAACGCGGCCACACGGGCTACCTTATTTATGCCGTGGATGCTTCAGAAGAGAAGGAAGTGAGAGCCGAGGACATTCCGGTCGTGGCGGAGTTCATTGATGTGTTCCCAGATGAGATTCCAGGGTTTCCGCCTGTCAGGGATGTTGAGTTTGCCATTGAGCTGCTGCCAGGGACTTCTGCTATTTCCCGTGCTCCTTATAGGATGGCACCGGCAGAGCTGAGGGAACTGAAGGTACAGTTACAGGAGCTCCTTGACAAGGGATACATTCGTCCTAGTGTATCGTCTTGGGGTGCACCAGTCTTGTTCGTGAAAAAGAAGGATGGTTCAATGCGTCTGTGCATTGACTACAAGCAACTGAACAAGGCCACAGTGAAGAACAGGTACCCACTTCCGAGGATTGATGACCTTTTTGATCAGCTTCAGGGTACATAGGTGTACTCAAAGATAGACTTGAGGTCAGGCTATCACCATGTGCGGGTTAGAGATGGCGATGTCCAAAAGACGGCTTTTAGAACTCGGTATGGACACTATGAGTTCTTGGTGATGCCTTTCGGTGTGACAAATGCACCTGCAGTTTTTATGAGCTTGATGAACCGAGTATTTCAGGAGTACCTCGATCAGTTTGTGATTGTATTCATTGATGACATCCTTGTCTACTCAAGGAGTGAGGAGGATCATGCAGATCATCTGAGGATAGTACTACAGATCCTCAGAGATCATCAGTTATACGCCAAACTCAGCAAGTGTGAGTTCTGGATGAGCAGTGTGGCATTCTTGGGCCATATCATATCACGAGAGGGGATATCAGTAGACCCGAGGAAGATAGAGGCAGTTATGGATTGGTCTGCCCCTACTTCAGTCAGTGAGATTCGAAGTTTTCTTGGCCTGGCCGGCTATTATCAACGTTTCGTCGAGGGTTTCTCAAAAATCGCCAAGCCACTTACACAGCTGACTCAGAAGGGAGTCCCATTTTGTTGGTCAGAGGCTTGCGAGCAGAGTTTCCGGGAATTAAAGCACAGACTGACTACTGCACCAGTTCGAGTGATTCCCAGGGAGAACAAAGGATTTGTTCTTTATACTGATGCATCGCTACAGGGCCTAGGATGCGTACTGATGCAGGACAGACATGTAGTGGCTTATGCTTCTAGACAGTTGAAGCCACATGAGACGAGGTATCCAGTCCACGATTTGGAGTTAGCGGCTATAGTGTTTGCCTTGAAGATATGGCGACACTACTTATATGGTACCTCTTTTACCATCTTCACTGATCACAAGAGCCTGAAGTTCTTGTTTACACAGGCTGAGCTGAATATGAGGCAGAGGAGATGGATGGATCTGCTGAAGGATTATGATTGTGAAATCGAATACCACCCGGGAAAAGCAAACTTGACAGCTGACGTTTTGAGTCGGAAGGTGAGGAGCACAGCAGAGGATGCCATGTGTCTATCAGCTATGTTAGGCTCCTACTGCCATTTGGGATTTGATTATGATGTGTCTGCTGCACCGGTACAGGTTTTGACCTTGTTAGCTGAGCCTGTTATTTATGATCACATCAGGAAGGCTCAAGGGACCGACGAGGAGGTTCAGAGATGGATGTCAGTGGTTCATTCAGGTCAGCCATCGAGATTCAGAGTGGCTGAGGACGGTTCTCTGAGACTTGGCGACAGATGGGTGGTTCCAGATACACCCGAGTTGCGTCGGGGTCTATTACAGCGAGCTCATTGCAGTAGGATGAGTGTCCACCCGGGCGGGAAGAAAATGTATAAGGATCTACGCAGCCAGTTCTGGTGGAGGCGTATGTCACCTCATTTGTCAAAAGATGTTTGATTTGTCAGCAGGTGAAGGCTGAGAGGCAGAGGCCTGGAGGTGAGCTAAGGAGTTTGGAGATACCCGAGTGGAAGTGGCAGCACGTGTCTATGGATTTCGTGACCCACTTACCGAGGACTGTTTCGGGTTTTGATGTTATTTGGGTAGTCGTCTACAGATTAACTAAGAGTGCTCATTTCATTCCCTACTATATGACCTTCACATACCTAAGGATGGCTCAGTTATATATCAGAGATGTGGTGAGACTGCACGGGATCCCAGTTTCGAGTCAGATCGAGATCCGTGGTTCACATCTCACTTCTGGGAGGGTTTTCAGTCAGCTCTAGGTACAGAGTTGAGGTTGAGCACAGCCTATCATCCCCAGACGGACGGACAGACCGAGCGTACGATACAGACGCTCGAAGATATGTTGAGGGCTTGTGTGCTGGAGTTCGACACTTCTTGGCAGGACTCAGTAGCCTTGGTGGAATTTTCATATAATAACAGTTACCAGGCTAGCATACAGATGGCTCCATTTGAAGCCCTATATGGCAGGCGTTGCAGGTCGCCTTTGTGTTGGGATGATGTGGACCGTAAATTGGGGACCAGAGTTGGTCCAGGATATGGAAGAGAAGGTAAAGGTTATCAGGAGAAAGATGAAGGCAGCTCAGGACAGACAGGCAGCGTATGCCAATCAGCGGCGAAGGTCGTTGGAGTTTCAGTTAGGCGACAGAGTTTTCCTGAAGATCTCACCTTTCAGAGGTGTGGTACGGTTTGGTATGCGGGGGAAGTTGTCCCCGAGATGTGGGGCCGTATGAGATCTTATAGCGTGTTGGTACTCTGGCGTACCGTTTGGCTTTACCGCCCTCTCTGTCTGGTATACACGACGTATTCCATGTGTCTATGCTGAGGAAGTATGAGCCGGATCCTTCACATGTGTTGCAGCCTTCAGAGGTACAGTTAGAGTCCGATGTTTCCTATGTGGAGCGGCCTATCAGGATTCTAGATAGGGCAGACCGCAGACTTCGGAACAAGGTTATTCCTATGATCAAGGTTCAGTGGGATCGTAGGGGTGTCGAGGAGGCCACGTGGGAGACAGAGCGACACATGGTGCAGCACTACCCAGAGCTGTTTTCTGGTATGCGTTTATGTATTGTTTTATCTCATGTTGGTAAGCATGTTTGATTTCGGGGACGAAATCTTATAAGTAGGGGAGTATTGTGATATCCCCGAAATGATTATGTGTGTAATCATGCAATTAAAGGTTATTAATTGTGAGCCAATGTGTTAAAGGCGTGTTTTATGTGGGGGGCGTTATATTTATTTTGATGAGGTGGTTTAGGGAGCATGTTAGGTGTTTTTTTTAATTGTTGTATTGATGTGGTAGAATTATAAAATATCAAGGGGAGATATTTTTATACATCGTATGAAATACCGGGACACAATTAAACACCACAAAACCACCCTACATGCAACCACCCTACCCCCACTTGCATGCAACCCACTCCCCTCCCGTGTTTTTCTGGAAGCTGATTGACCAAGTAGGCCTTTTTGCACTTAGATATTTTCACTTTTGTCTCTTCCAAAAACCTCCTTCTTCCTTCCTTCATTTCGTCTGCAATTTGGACTGCTACTAGGAAGAAAGTGATCGGATTTTACTAATCCCTTCTTGACGAAAATCAAAGAGCAAAAGTGGTGAGGAATCACGCTGGTTCACCAGCTTTTTCGTTTTTATGCATGTATGTTCTTCATAGCAGTTTTGGCATGCTAATGTTAGGATCGATGAAACCTTGTTATGAGTACTTGCAAGTAATATTTACGAAGCCCCTAGCATGTTTTGTTAAGTAACTTACATGCTTTATGTGTTAGATTTTCGTTTGTGAAAAGTATTCCTCGAAAATCTGGGCAGGGGAAGTGCCCTGTTTTTATGTTGAGTAGGAGTTTTATTATGAAGATTTGAAGCATGCTAGCTTAGGTTTTGAGTAAACCTTTGACGTGAATACATACATGGTAGTTTGGTGAAATTACCAGAATATTTGTTTGAGCATGAACTACGGGTTATGTGGTAGTTTCATTGCTATAAAGATGCATGTTCGAGAATTCTGGGCTGAGTAATTATGCCCTGTTTTTCAAAAGGTTGGTTGAGTACTGATGTAAATGGGTAATTGTAACGCATGTGGGTTGGAGTTTAGGGTATAAATTTGATATGAATACACTCAGGGTAGTGTATTGCAGCTGCTAGCATAATTGTTTAAGCATGTGGTGTATTTATATGCTAGATGTAAGGGTATGAAAATAGGTGTTCGAGAATTCTGGAATGGTGTTTCACGAATAGAGCATCTCGATCGATCGAAATTTCATCTCGATCGATCGAGCGAGGTAGAACCTTGGCTTGGAAAGAAGGCGTCTTCTCGATCGATCGAGTGGCCGATCAATCGAGAGACCCAGAATGTTGAAAAATTTAAATTGTTATATTTTGTTTAAATTTTGATATTGGATTGTAATGAGACATCTAATATTTTGTTGTACACTGGTGTAGAGCCTTCACAGACAGCTACACAGCGCAGGGGATATAGTCCTGCAACACACCACATTTTGGAAAGGTACGTAAGCGACGTACGGGCATCCCAACGGTAATATGTACTTTATGTTTGTCTATTTGACACATGATGAATGCAATGTGATGCATTAAGAGTATGATACATGTTATTATGCATTGTTGTTGCATATTATGCATTTTGTTGCATATTGTGGTGTGGAATAAAGAGGTGTATTCCACGAGTCAAAAGAGTGTAGATTTTAATGCTTATGCTTGTTATGTAGTAATGAAGCGGGGAGGATGGTACCGCTCATTATGAGATTATGTAGTAATGAAGCGGGGAGGATTGTACCGCTCATTATGAGATTATGTAGTAATGAAGCGGGGAGGATTGTACCGCTCATTATGAGATTATGTAGTAATGAAGCGGGGAGGATTGTACCGCTCATTATGAGATTGTGTAGTAATGAAACGGGGAAGATGGTACCGCTCATTATGAGATGCTGAAGCAAGAAGCATTAAAATAACTGTTGATATATGACTCAAAAACTGTGTAAAGAAAGAGGTGATATGCCATGACATTATTAAAGGATCCATAATTTCATATAATGTGTTTATTATGAGTTATGGTACAGGGACGACCAATGGGCGTTGTAAATGCTTGGGAAATACAGGAATTGCTTTGTATTTATGATTTGTGCATTTACGCTTTATATTCATATTATGTTAAATATGAATCACGGTATGCTCATGTGTTGGGGGTTGTCTTTGTAGGTGCATTTGATACAGAGAACAGGGGTCGGGGTTGACATGATGAGCTTAAAGGAGTGCTAAAGGAGATAGCAGGATAGATAAACTCTTCTGTATAGTTTTTGCGAGGGTAGTGTAAAACTATGGAGTTTAGACCCTCTGGTTAGGAATATATATGATTTCTTTTTGAAACTTTTGGTACTGTAATCTCTATAAGCTCAGTGATTTTAGACCGCAAGTGCACGGTGTCAAGTTTTAGTATAGATAGGAAGATACGGATTGTCGAACCCACAGGGACTAACAAGTAAGTACCAAATAATATGTCTTTTAACTATATTTAACCTACGATAATTAATTTATAATTAACGACTAATTAATTAATATAAACTACTAATCCAACCAAGTCAATAAAAGTAAACGAGAAAAATCCACTAGAGAAGATTATCGAGACTTTGGCTCACCAATGCAATTCCCTACAATTCTCGATTGAATATTCAAATAGTTCTAAGGTGACGAGTTCTCCCAATTTATCTAATACAGTCTCTCGAGCTATAGTAAACCTAACACCGAATTGTAGTGTAACTCTCGTTCACTTATTTAACAATTCAATGTTGCATAAGATCCATGAAAACTCCTAGCTTTCAATTACTAGAATCTATGGCTATCACGCATGTATTTGACGTCATCTCTCGATCTCGGTCTTAAATCCATGGTATGAGTTATTAATTCAGTATCATAAAATCATCTCTCGATCTCAATTACGTTACTAACATCATTCAAAGGTGATCAATCCTCTAAAAGCATGAAGAACATAAAACATACGCAAAGAACTATAAGAATTCAATCATTAAATCATCAAATCGAAGGTTCATAACAACGGATTCGCCTAGCCTCGATAAATAAATTAGTTCAACATAGTAAATCAAAGCAAATCAAAACTAATATTAAAAGACAAGAATAAACTCCTGATGTCGACTTCGTTCGTAGGTCCTTGCTCCTTCTCTTGCTTCCTTCTCGATCGTCTCTTTTTATCGCCTTGTTGGGTTGTTCCAAATCCTAGGATGAATGGGTGAAGATGGATGAATGTTGAATGGTAGAAGGATGGAGGCTGGACATGAAGTGGAGGAAAGTGAGGGGAGAAGAAGGTGGAGACGTGTATGATTGTTGGAGGGAAAGGCTGATGGACGTGTGATTTGTGAGTGGAAGAATGATGGAGGCTGGACGTGTGAATTGTGGAATTGAAGGAAAGAGATGGGCTGAGATGGAGGCTGTGATGTGTTTCCTAGGTTAAAATCTGATATATGGGTTGTAATTTTCGTTTGTAATATATAGGGGAAGGAAATCAAGGACTTCCTTGTTGGAAACAAACTCTATAAGGAAGTTTTTTTTAATGAAAATTCATTCCACCGATCGATCCGGACGAAGTGGCCGATCGATCGAGCCTTCCAGTAAGAATTTTGTGGCTTTTTCTGCCCATCTCGATCGATCGGAAATCCTTGTTCGATCGATCGCCCTTCACAGTAAGTTTCTTCGCCTTTTTCAGCTTCTGGCGAGTTTCGTATTTTGGTCGTAACTTTCTCATACGAACTCCAAATTTGATGAATCAGCTGTCCACGCGAAGATAAGAGAAAGTTCTACAACATTTATATGGACCACATTTCCAAAATATGGCTCAAATATATAGTAATGTGAGGAGAAAAGAGCAACACGTGTCTTGGATTCTGGTTTTTTCCTCTTTTCTTCAACTTTACTCATTTTTTCATCATTTTAGCTTGATTTCTCACCTTTCCCTACATTTCAACATTGATTCTTGAAATAGAGATATATATACCATAAACCGTAAGATATTCCAAGAATCAACACGAAAACATGTACATATCATAGCCTAAAAATGCGTAATATTCAACCCTATCACATCCCAACAACTCAATACCATAACAACTCCATAAAACCAACATGGAACACTTCAAAAATCATGACCCAACCACATACAACACATACCCAAAAACAAACCCATATAAACCCCAAAATACCAACACATTTCAACACCAATCTTCAAGAAATTAACAAGGAGGAATTTATATATCTAATGGACTTCAAATCCTATCAAGATTCCAAAAAATGAAGAGTTTGGGTTTGGGATGGGGTTTGAAAGAGTGATTTGGGGATTGGTAAAGTGAAGGGGAAGGTGGGGGGGGGGGGGGAGGGGGGGGGGGGGGTAGTGGGGTATAAAAGGGGTTGTAATTAAAACATGTACCCCAATAATTAACATGATGTATAAAACACCCAAACATGATATTTTAAAAGCATTTTACCAAAAATGCACCAAAACCCCAATTAACTCCATGCTTTACCAAATAATTAACAACCAACACAATTAAATCATGCTAGTACCCAAATTCCCAACATGCATTACATGCACCCCGAAATGCATTACCCGGTCATGCCTACCATGTGTCTAAGCATTTCACCATTTTAATTAGTTCCAACACTAAATCAATTAACACCATAAATAATCACATAATCATAATTAATGCCCAAATTGCTATTAATTATTTTGGGGATATCACAACAAGGGTAGAGGAAGGTATTAGGGAGTTACCTAATACGTTGAAAGCATGTTATGAGTCATGATATACTGTTATATTGACATGCTTTATATATTTGTTGTTGTTGGTAACCTGTGTTTGCAGTAATGGTAGACAGAGTACCACATGATGAAGTTGGGGATGCCATGAGTGGCAACGCTAGTGTTGGATTGGCGCCTGTGCCACCACCACCATTTGGGCAAGGGCCAGTAGAACATGTACTGTTACCTGAGGAGTTGACTTTGACACAGTTTCTGAGTTATCAGCCACCTCGCTTTGAGGGTACTGAATCAGGGGAACAAGAAGAGGAATGGTTAGAGCCTATTGAACAGATTTTACTGTCAGCACCATGTGCTAAGTCCGCCTGGATACGGTTGGTAGAATTCCAGTTGGCAAAGAAAGCTATGATGTGGTGGAAAGCCACATTGATTGAGCTGAGAGCCCAAGGACAGATAGTGAATTGGGATGTGTTCCGAACTCGGTTTCTTGATCACTATTTCTCTGTGGCTGCAAGGCAGAGGAAAGAAGATGAGTTCACAAATTTGAGACAGGGACCAATGACAGTGTCTGATTACGCGGTATAGTATTCTTCATTGCTACGGTATGTACCACATATCACTGCAAACACAAAGGCAAAGATCAGACATTTGTGAAGGGCTTGAGGCCTGAGTTGTTTGATAGGGTAATTTCTAATAACCCTACCTCATATGAAGAAGCATTGAAGAGAGCCGAGATGGCTAAGAGTGCAGTAGCAGTGTACAAGGATGTAGGACAATCCCAACCACCAACATCAGAAAGTATGAGACCTAGAGGAGAACAATTTAAATCATCACGAGGAAGTGTATCTTCCTCTAGATTTAGTGGAAAGCGGTTTACTATGCGGAAGGGTGGTGAACGAAGTACCAAGGGACAGTCCCAAGGTAGTAGTAGTAGTAGTGGTCGAGGGTTACAATGTTTTAAGTGTGGAGGGCCACATTTTAAACGAGATTGTCCACAACTGGATACTCCGGTTTGTTGCCGATGTGGGAGGACAGGACACATGATCAGAGATTGTCCTCAAGCTGGGGGACAACAGATAAGAGGGAACATATCAGAGAGTACAGTGCAGCAGAGACCACAAGGTGTTCCACGGACTGGTGGAGGACAGAGAGCAGGACCACCTCAGGCTCAGGTGTATGCACTGAACAAGGATCAAGCAGAGGCAGCTCTTGATGATGTTATTGCGGGTAAGTGTAGTTTATTTACTTATCCGGCTTTACTTTTGATTGATACTAGTGCATCACATTCATTTGTTGCACAAGCGTTCATTGACCGGTATCATATATGCTCGTCTCCACTATTGATGCCTCTGTATGTATCGACACCCATGGGAACTACTGTGATGGCTTGTCAGAGTGTGTCTGATTGTGTTATTCAGTTTGATACTGAGTATGACATACAGGCCGATTTGATTGTGTTAGACATGATGTATTTTGATTGTATTTTGGGTATTGATGTGTTGAGCAGATATAAAACTATTGTAGATTGTTGTCAAAAGACAGTGAGATTTCAGTCTGATACTGGAAATCAATTGGATCTTCTATGGACAAGGATCACGTGCCAAGATTCCATTAATATCTGCTCTTAGAATGTCCCGCTTGTTAGAACGTGGACATACGGGATATGTAATTTATGTTGTGGATGTCAAAGAGAAGAAAGTAGAAATAAGAGTGGAAGATATACCAGTGGTTGCAGAGTATGCAGATGTATTTCCAGATGAGATTCCTGGATTTCCACCAAGTCGAGAAGTGGACTTTGGTATTGAGTTAGTGCCTGGTACTTCTGCAATTTCACGAGCACCATATCAAATGGCACCTTCAGAATTGAGAGAGTTGAAAACTCAATTACAAGATCTATTGGATAAGGGGTGCATACGTCCTAGTGTATCGCCTTGGGGTGCTCCGGTATTGTTTGTCAAGAAGAAGGATGGTTCAATGCGACTTTGCATTGACTATAGACAGTTGAACAAGGTAACTATAAAGAATAAATATCCTCTTCCTCGTATTGATGATTTGTCTGATCAGTTACAGGGATCTACAATCTATTCTAAGATTGATTTGAGATCTGGATATCATCAAATATGTGTGAGGGAAGGAGATGTACAGAAGACAACATTTAGAACTCGCTATGGACATTATGAGTTTCTAGTGATGCCATTTGGTGTGACGACTGCTCCAGCTGTCTTCATGAGCTTGATGAATCGAGTTTTCCAGGAATACCTTGATCAATTTGTCATTGTGTTCATTGATGATATATTGATTTATTCTCGGAGTGAAAATGAACATGTCCAGCATTTACACCTGGTATTACAATTATTGAGAACACATCAGTTATATGCCAAACTCAGTAAGTGTGAGTTTTGGTTGACCAGTGTAGAATTTTTGGGACATGTGATCTCTAAAGATGGTATATCAGTTGATCCGAGAAAGATAGAAGCGGTGTTGAATTGGTCATCACCTACTTCTGTGCCAGAGATTCGTAGTTTCTTGGGTTTGGCTGGATATTATAAACGGGTTGTTGAAGGATTTTCAGCAATTACCAAACCACTTACACAGCTGACACAGAAGGGAGTACCATTTAGATGGTCAGACGCATGTGAGCATAGTTTTCAGGAATTGAAACATCGGTTAACTACTGCTCCAGTATTGATTATTCCATCAGAGCATGACAGGTTTGCTCTTTATACTGATGCGTCATTACTTGGTTTAGGTTGTGTTTTGATGCAGGATAAACATGTGGTGGCTTATGCATCACGCCAATTGAAACCACATGAAATGAAATAGCCAGTGCATGATCTAGAGTTGGCTGCCATTATCTTTGCCTTGAAGATATGGCGACACTATTTATAAGGTACGTCATTTACCTTATATACTGATCATAAAAGTTTAAAGTTTTTATCATCCAGGAAAGGCTAATCTCACAGCAGATGCCTTAAGTCGAAAAGTTCATACTACTGCTGATGAGATGATGCATTTATCAGTCTTGATGACTTCTTGTTGTACCTTAGGTTATGAGTTTGATGTAGACACAGAGCCAGTAAGGGTGTCAATATTGTTGGTTGAACTCGATATCTATGAGAAAATTAGAATGGCACAAGTTATTGATAATGAGGTACATCACTGGAAGGAAATGATATGTCAAGGACAAACATCTCAGTTTGTACTTGCAAGTGATGGAACTTTGAAGTATAGAAACTGTTGGGTAGTACCTGCTGCATTAGGACTACGCCAAGATATACTACAACGTGCGCATTGTAGTCGCTACAGTATACATCCTGGAGGAAAGAAAATGTATAAAGATTTGCGTACCCAATTCTGGTGTATGAAACAGGATGTGCTGAACTTTGTGAAACGGTGTTTGATCTATCAACAAGTAAAATCAGAACGACAAAGACCAGGAGGTGAATTGAGGAGTTTGGAGATTCCTCAATGGAAATGGGAACATGTTACAATGGATTTTGTTACCCATTTGCCACGGACTTCCTCCGACTTTGATGCAATATGGGTAATTGTTGATAGACTAACAAAAGTAGCTCACTTCATACCTTACAGTATGACATTTACCTATTTGAAAATGGCTCAGTTATATATTCAAAATGTAGTGAGACTACAGGGTATACCAGTTTCAATTGTATCGGATAGAGATCCGAGATTTGCTTCTCATTTTTGGGAAGGATTACAATCAGCACTAGGGACGGAAGTACGATTTAGTACAGCGTATCATCCTCAGACAGATGGACAGACAGAGCGTACGATACAGACGGTTGGGGATATGTTGCGTGCCTGTGTATTGGAGTTTGATAACTCGTGGCAAGAGTCGTTGCCATTAGTGGAATTTTCATACAATAACAGTTATCAAACTAGTATCCAAATGGCACCATTTGAGGCACTATATGGGGCGACGCTGTAGATCGCCATTATATTGGGATGATGTTGATCAGACTGCACTTCATGGACCAGAAATGCTACGTGAAATGGTAGATAAAGTGAAACTGATCAGATTGAAATTACAAGCTGCTCAGGATAGACAGGCTGCTTATTCCAATAAGCGACGTAGACCACTTGAATTCCAAGTTGGTGATCGAGTATTCTTGAAAATTTCACCTTTTAAAGGTTGGTACGATTTGGTAAGCGTGGAAAGTTGTCTCCACGATACGTTGGTCCGTATGAGGTGTTGCAACGTATTGGTACGTTGGCTTATCGATTAGCACTACCGCCAGCATTGAGTAGTATCCACGATGTGTTTCATGTTTCACTGTTGAGGAAATATGAACCAGATCCGGGTCATGTATTACCACCATCTGAAGTACAGTTGGATACAGACGTGTCTTATGTGGAACGACCAATGAAGATTCTAGATCGAGCTGAGCGGACATTGCGTAACAAAGTGATACCAATGGTAAAAGTACAATGGGATCGACGGGGTGTCGAGGAGGCAAAGTGGGAGACGGAGCAGCATATGATACAACAATATCCTGAGTTATTTTCTGGTATGAATTTACATTGTTATGCTACCATTGGTGAGTAATGGTACTTATATCATGTTGTTTCTTTCCTTCTTATAATAAGATGGTAGAATTGAGTATATGCCTATGTGTTTCATATTATGTATATGTAATTTCGAGGACGAAATTCAATGAGTAGGGGAGGGAGAAATGTCATGCCTCGATTTGACGTATACATGTGTAATATGATTATGGTGTAATTATGATTAATGACAGTATGATGTGGACACGGGTTCGGTTGAACCAAGTATACGTGTGATGACCGGGGATTATAGATGTTAATCCCGGAGTGTTAATAACCTCTAAAGTTGTTTTACGTAGCGATTTGGAGTTTAATCGCGGTGTTGGGCCTTCTGGGCTCGTCTATTTGAGTAGTTGGCATCGTTGGATCTCGAGGTTGAGATTGTATTCTCATTTCGGTGAAAACCTGTGAGTTGGGTTTTTAGTATGACTCGGAATCTCGGGTGCTTGGTGTGGGCACCGGTAGGGGGTTTTTGAGTTAGAGAGAGAATTTTTGAAAACAGATGATTTTTAATGAATCATGATGTATTTGTGGGGCTATTAGTATTTCGGGGTATTTTGCTATAAATACAAGTTGAACCCGAGATTTTTATTAAAATCCCATTTTAAGCCCCAACCCGCGTCTCTCTCTCTCTCCCGCCGATTCCCGATTTTCCCCCCAGCCCCGCGCACGAAAACGCCGCGCCCGCCACCGTCCGGCCGCCGTTCGGCGCGTGCGACCTACCCACGGCTTCGTCTCGTCCAGGCGCTCCTTTCCCCTCCGGCAATTTGAAGTTTGGTCGCGTTTCTCGTTCGGATTTTGGCAGAAAGCGGCGATCCCCAAATTCTAGGGTTTATCGATTTTGGTCGATTTTCCTTCCGATTTTCGATTGGGTAACGTTCTTTACCTCTTTTTCGTCCCTCTCATGTAATTCCCTGCTATATTTGGTGGATTTATGTTCGAATTTATGGTTTGTGTTCGAAAAGTGTGGATTTTGGTTCGAATTTCATGTTGTTGAGGGGTTTGAGTTCGAAATTTGGGGGTTTTGGCTATGGGTTGATGATTCATGTTAGGAATCGTTTATTACATGTTTTAGATGATTAATGATGCTTGGTTGGATTCGAATTTAAAGCTATGGATTCGAATTCTTGGGGGTTTTTTGGCAATGAGGTGATGATTCTTGCCCTTAATGGCTTAATTCACTTTTTAGATGAATTATGGTGTTTAAATTGGGTTCGATTTGTGAGATAAGGGTTCGAAAATTTGTAGGGTATCCTTGAACAATTTTCGTTGTTGTCTCATTCGTTCCCCTCCCTACATGTACCCTGCCCCGGGTCTTTTTAAAGGTTAATTGTCGTGTGTTGACAATATGTTGAGGGTTATGGGTGTGCTTGAGCATGGGTTGCATGTTCGTAAATAATCGTGAATTATTTATCGTGTTAGCACATCATTCCTCGGGGCATGGAACTCGAGCAAGGTTTGGCTCGGACTTCGAGGATTTAAGGTACGTTTAGCGTACGAGCATAGCTTAAATGATGTTTTACAAGTATGATGCATGATTTAAAATACATGAAATGTTTTACTATGATGGCACCGTGACTTGGTTACGATATGTTGATTCACATGGTGAAATGCTTGGTGCCGCTATGAAGCGAGCAAATGATGGGTGTGGTCGCTACGGAGCGAACACCAGTAGTATGACGCTACTTTGAAGTAAGAAATGAAAATGTGGTATCACCAGTAGTATGACGCTACTTTGAAGTAAGAAATGAAAATGTGGTATTGATTAGATATCTAGGGTATCTGTATTTTATTCCCTATTGGTAATGAATAGGAACAGAGACATAGTTAATCAAAGAAGTGATTAACTAGTATCGGAAGTTAAGGAAATCTCAATATGATATCTAGAATTATGATAATTGCTAGATAAAGAAAGATGTTATGAAATGTTGTTAATTCGAAACTGGTTAGGGTTAACCAATATGATGATTAACTGCATATTCAGGATTTGATGATTTATCTGTTTTGAGAACAGGGTTATTACAGGGGTACGCTAGGATGAGGATGATACCATCCAGGCAGTGTCACATATGTTCCACAATATTTACATTTTTTGTAAATTATGTATTATGTCATTATGATTATGAAATTGTGAAATTGGTATGCTCACCCCGTTGGGGGCTGTCTCTGTTGGGACAGGTGAACAGGTACATCGATGGCTTTGGAGATGAGCTCGAGCTGTTGATTGGATGTACTCCCAGGATTGTGGTACCAGGGCTTGATGGAGCACGGTATCGTATAGAGTACCTATATATATATATATACCCATGATGGTTATACACATATTTATGATGCTCGCATGTGAGCACGATTATACTTGTACATGGGTTGTATATAAAGGCATGAGCCTTTCTCTCTTCCATTTGAGGTTGCATGCAATTAGAGGTAGAATTGCTAAAGGTTAAGAGAGTCATTAGTGTATGTGGGTGTTGAAACCCACTTTTGTTGCCATATGTGTGGTGTCTTCCCTGGCTGGGAATTTACTTGGTATTGTTGTATTCTGATGAGTATTATGTTTTCCCTGGCCGGGAATTATGTTATGTGTTGTACTTTTATTTCGGGATAGCTCTATTTATGGGGAGACTCTGCCCAAATTTTTATAAAAGTCCACAATGTAAAAAGTGGTGTAATGGGCGAACTCTATGAGTCTCTTGTTGTTAGGATGATGAACTTATAACATTGAATGTTAAAGAAAACTTTGTAATTGCCATTCAATGGTAAAGTATCATCGGAGTTCCCGAATGATTTTATGGAAAGCATGTGCCACACATAATGATTAATACACTAATCAAGGGTTAAGTATAAGGGGTCCTTACATTAGTGGTATCAGAGCAGTGGTTGCTCATTGGGGCTGTTGAGGGCCTAGGAAGTTATTGATAGCACATATTTATGCATGATGACATTAATGTTATACGACGTGACTAATTGTTTATGTGCTTAAATGATATGAAAAGTAGTATTGCTAACCATTGTGGTTGCAGGAATCGTGTGGAACACGATAGGATGGCATTAATAGCGATGTCTAACACTCTATATGCTACGTGCCAAGGAACCTGATTTTGGAAGAGAATCAGGGAAAAGAAAGATATGATGTATTGTCTGATGACAGACTGGGTAGACAACCGACAGTGGAATACTTCGGTATGGTCTCAATTATTATTGAATATACTAATGCGTTTGTTCATGTAATGTTCAAGCAAGGAAAGTGCGTAAGAAACGTACGGGCATCAAACGGTAACATATTCTTAAACTATGACTTTGCATTGATTGCATAAGTTATGATGATGATGTTTATGATAAGTAAAGATGATATGATGTTTATGATGATGATTATGATAAGTAAGTTAAGATGATGATGTTTATGATAAGTAAAGATGATATGATGTTTATGATGATGATTATGATAAGTAAGTTAAGATGATGATGTTTATGCTAAGTAAAGATGATATGATGTTTATGATGATGATTATGATAAGTAAGTTAAGATGATGATGTTTATGATAAGTAAAGATGATATGATGTTTATGATGATGATTATGATAAGTAAGTTATGATGATGATGTTTATGATAAGTAAAGATGATATGATGTTTATGATGATGATTATGATAAGTAAGTTAAGATGATGATGTTTATGATAAGTAAAGATGATATGATGTTTATGATGATGATTATGATAAGTAAGTTATGATGATGATGTTTATGATAAGTAAAGATGATATGATGTTTATGATGATGATTATGATAAGTAAGTTATGATGATGATGTTTATGATAAGTAAAGATGATATGATGTTTATGATGATGATTATGATAAGAAAGTTATGATGACGATGTTTATGATGAGTAAAGATGATATGATGTTTACGATGATGTTTACGATGATGATGATTATGACGATGTTTATGATGACGTATATGAGATTGGGTAAGGTGCCCATGTGGTAAGATGCCACACAATGTTTATGATATGGTAAGACGCCATATGATTGGGTGAGATGCCCATGTGGTAAGATGCCACACAATGTTTATGATATGGTAAGACGCCATATGATTGGGTGAGATGCCCATGTGGTAAGATGCCACACAATGTTTATGATATGGTAAGACGCCATATGATTGGGTGAGATACCCATGTGGTAAGATGCCACACAATGTTTATGATATGGTAAGACGCCATATGATTGGGTAAGATGCCCATGTGGTAAGATGCCACACGATGATTGTGTTATGGTAAGATGCCATATGACGGGGTAAGATGCCCATATGGTAAGAGGCCATACGATGTTATTATGTGGTAAGACGCCACGGGGTAAGATGCCCATATGGTAAGAGGCCATACGATGTTATTATGTGGTAAGACGCCACGGGGTAAGATGCCCATATGGTAAGAGGCCATACGATGTTATTATGTGGTAAGACGCCACGGGGTAAGATGCCCATATGGTAAGAGGCCATACGATGTTATTATGTGGTAAGACGCCACGGGGTAAGATGCCCATATGGTAAGAGGCCATACAATGTTATTATGTGTGGTAAGACGCCACGGGGTAAGATGCCCATATGGTAAGAGGCCATACGATGTTATTATGTGATAAGATGCCACAGGGTAGGATGCCCATGTGCATGAATATGAACCAGGGAAAATGAAAAGAAGTTAATGATAACCAGCAAGCTTACTCAACTATGATTTCGTACATTTACTGTTATAGCTATAAGATGATGATGCTATAAGATGATGATGTATAAGATGATGATGCTTATATGATGATGATGTATAAGATGATGGTGCTTATATGATGATGATGTATAAGATAATGATGCTTATATGATGATGAGGTATAAGATGATGATACTTATATGATGATGATGTATAAGATGATGATGCTTATATGATGATGATGTATAAGATGATGATGCTATAAGATGATGATGCTTATATGATGATGATGTATAAGATGATGACGCTATAAGATGATGATGTATAAGATGATGATGCTATAAGATGATGATGCTTATATGATGATGATGTATAAGATGATGATGCTTATATGATGATGATGTATAAGATGATGATGCTATAAGATGACGATGCTTATGTGATGATGATGTTATAAGATGATGATATTTATGAAATGATGATGCTCATATGATGAAGATGTTATAAGATGGTGATAATTATAAGATGATGATTTTAATCATTCATGTCAAGAATTAATGACTATATACATGGCTATGAAACAGGGACATTGGAGTGTCCAGGGTGTATAGGCATTAGAGGAATGTTGGGTAAAGACCCACTACTCTATTGATTTTCTTCCCACAGTATGGTATGCCGTGCGGGAACGTCCATCTTATTGGTAGGTTTGAGGTGAACCTAGAGAGGCAGCGACTAGTTTGTCTGCCGTGTGTGTACAGCACCAAGAGGGGCTTGTTATAGCCGTTATACTGCTCGTAGGAACCAAGTGTGGCAAATCGTAAGGTGATACGATGTGGATTGTGGTGGACTCTAGTAGTCACCATGTCATCGAGGTTGAGGTTGTGCATGCCTCACTGAAACGTGTATACGTTTATGTTTAAATCTTGGTGAGACTTGTCTGGGACAGCTCATGATGTTGAAGTACCAACAAGAGAGTCATCAAGTCGTCGTTGATTCGATCTGGGAATCCATGTATTTGGGATGCAATGGGTTTATTGCATGTCCTTTCAAATTTGAAACTCTAAGGAGTCTCGATTGTTTCTTTATGACCAGGATGTGGTTCTTGGGATATCCGGAGGTGGACATCTTATGAGATGTCTTTCGTGTGAATCTATGGCCGTGAATTGCCCAACTTGAGTTGCAATGATGCGACTGCTCCTTCGATAGAGGAGGTTTGGAAGTGGAAACCAGGTTTGGTATGTGTACACCGTGGTGTACTGATGTTTCCCTTGTAACGATGTATGTTAGACATCGTGAGTCATGATAAGAGATGTCAATGGATGATATCTACGATGGAATCGGGAGCGATTCGAATCTTTGCAGTTTCAGTTGACTAACTGCTTTTGGATTATTAGCGTTGAGTTGTGCCGACGCTCTTTGACGTTATGATGGATTTGGAAGTCTATTCCACTCCAGAGTTTGACACGAGGTCAACGTCCTCACGGTTGAGGTGTCATTTAGGATGCGTTCATACTAGTTGTATTAGAACTAAGGATGACTGTCCGACCTACAGCCGTAAGTATTGGTTGTTTTGCAGTCATGAAAGGCTGACTTTTAGGATGACCCGCATTGAGGTACGTTTTGCCTCTTGGGTGATATGTTGGTTTTGGTATGTCGCTCTGTTTCAGAGTTTGATGAGAGGTAAGTATCGTCGCGTTTATTAATACGATTCTGATATGGCCAAAAATCGAAGTTATGGCTTCATGTTGTTGTAGCCTGGGTGTTATGTGATACACCGGTGCTAATTTCGAGGACGAAATTCTTTTAGTGGGGGATATTGTGATGACCAGGGATTATAGATGTTAATCCCGGAGTGTTAATAACCTCTAAAGTTGTTTTACGTAGCGATTTGGAGTTTAATCGCGGTGTTGGGCCTTCTGGGCTCGTCTATTTGAGTAGTTGGGATCGTTGGATCTCGAGGTTGAGATTGTATTCTCATTTCGGTGAAAACCTGTGAGTTGGGTTTTTAGTATGACTCGGAATCTCGGGTGCTTGGTGTGGGCACCGGTAGGGGGTTTTTGAGTTAGAGAGAGAATTTTTGAAAACAGATGATTTTTAATGAATCATGATGTATTTGTGGGGCTATTAGTATTTCGGGGTATTTTGCTATAAATACAAGTTGAACCCGAGATTTTTATTAAAATCCCATTTTAAGCCCCAACCCGCGTCTCTCTCTCTCTCCCGCCGATTCCCGATTTTCCCCCCAGCCCCGCGCACGAAAACGCCGCGCCCGCCGCCGTCCGGCCGCCGTTCGGCGCGTGCGACCTACCCACGGCTTCGTCTCGTCCAGGCGCTCCTTTCCCCTCCGGCAATTTGAAGTTTGGTCGCGTTTCTCGTTCGGATTTTGGCAGAAAGCGGCGATCCCCAAATTCTAGGGTTTATCGATTTTGGTCGATTTTCCTTCCGATTTTCGATTGGGTAACGTTCTTTACCTCTTTTTCGTCCCTCTCATGTAATTCCCTGCTATATTTGGTGGATTTATGTTCGAATTTATGGTTTGTGTTCGAAAATTGTGGATTTTGGTTCGAATTTCATGTTGTTGAGGGGTTTGAGTTCGAAATTTGGGGGTTTTGGCTATGGGTTGATGATTCATGTTAGGAATCGTTTATTACATGTTTTAGATGATTAATGATGCTTGGTTGGATTCGAATTTAAAGCTATGGATTCGAATTCTTGGGGGTTTTTTGGGGGCAATGAGGTGATGATTCTTGCCCTTAATGGCTTAATTCACTTTTTAGATGAATTATGGTGTTTAAATTGGGTTCGATTTGTGAGATAAGGGTTCGAAAATTTGTAGGGTATCCTTGAACAATTTTCGTTGTTGTCTCATTCGTTCCCCTCCCTACATGTACCCTGCCCCGGGTCTTTTTAAAGGTTAATTGTCGTGTGTTGACAATATGTTGAGGGTTATGGGTGTGCTTGAGCATGGGTTGCATGTTCGTAAATAATCGTGAATTATTTATCGTGTTAGCACATCATTCCTCGGGGCATGGAACTCGAGCAAGGTTTGGCTCGGACTTCGAGGATTTAAGGTACGTTTAGCGTACGAGCATAGCTTAAATGATGTTTTACAAGTATGATGCATGATTTAAAATACATGAAATGTTTTACTATGATGGCACCGTGACTTGGTTACGATATGTTGATTCACATGGTGAAATGCTTGGTGCCGCTATGAAGCGAGCAAATGATGGGTGTGGTCGCTACGGAGCGAACACCAGTAGTATGACGCTACTTTGAAGTAAGAAATGAAAATGTGGTATCACCAGTAGTATGACGCTACTTTGAAGTAAGAAATGAAAATGTGGTATTGATTAGATATCTAGGATATCTGTATTTGATTCCCTATTGGTAATGAATAGGAACAGAGACGTAGTTAATCAAAGAAGTGATTAACTAGTATCGGAAGTTAAGGAAATCTCAATATGATATCTAGAATTATGATAATTGCTAGATAAAGAAAGATGTTATGAAATGTTGTTAATTCGAAACTGGTTAGGGTTAACCAATATGATGATTAACTGCATATTCAGGATTTGATGATTTATCTGTTTTGAGAACAGGGTTATTACAGGGGTACGCTAGGATGAGGATGATACCATCCAGGCAGTGTCACATATGTTCCACAATATTTACATTTTTTGTAAATTATGTA
This sequence comes from Haberlea rhodopensis, assembly GCA_907163345.1. Classification (NCBI taxonomy): domain Eukaryota; kingdom Viridiplantae; phylum Streptophyta; class Magnoliopsida; order Lamiales; family Gesneriaceae; genus Haberlea; species Haberlea rhodopensis. The sequence goes on from CAJQUN010000077.1 coordinate 1,200,774, forward strand.
TTATGTCATTATGATTATGAAATTGTGGAATTGGTATGCTCACCCCGTTGGGGGCTGTCTCTGTTGGGACAGGTGAACAGGTACATCGATGGCTTTGGAGATGAGCTCGAGCTGTTGATTGGATGTACTCCCAGGATTGTGGTACCAGGGCTTGATGGAGCACGGTATCGTATAGAGTACCTATATATATATATATACCCATGATGGTTATACACATATTTATGATGCTCGCATGTGAGCACGATTATACTTGTACATGGGTTGTATATAAAGGCATGAGCCTTTCTCTCTTCCATTTGAGGTTGCATGCAATTAGAGGTAGAATTGCTAAAGGTTAAGAGAGTCATTAGTGTATGTGGGTGTTGAAACCCACTTTTGTTGCCATATGTGTGGTGTCTTCCCTGGCTGGGAATTTACTTGGTATTGTTGTATTCTGATGAGTATTATGTTTTCCCTGGCCGGGAATTATGTTATGTGTTGTACTTTTATTTCGGGATAGCTCTATTTATGGGGAGACTCTGCCCAAATTTTTATAAAAGTCCACAATGTAAAAAGTGGTGTAATGGGCGAACTCTATGAGTCTCTTGTTGTTAGGATGATGAACTTATAACATTGAATGTTAAAGAAAACTTTGTAATTGCCATTCAATGGTAAAGTATCATCGGAGTTCCCGAATGATTTTATGGAAAGCATGTGCCACACATAATGATTAATACACTAATCAAGGGTTAAGTATAAGGGGTCCTTACAATACGTAATGTCATGCATGAATAAAATGTGGAACACAAGTACTAAAATGACTATGGATATATCAAAGCAAGTGAAGTGAGGTTATAACATAGACATGTGTGAGGGATTGAACATTGGTGGGTTAAAGTGGAGAAAGAGACTTGAAATGTAATACATAGTTGGAATTTATATTTGGCATGCATTTGAGAGGATTTGTATTTGCATTTGTATGCAAGTGGGAGAGGATAAAGAGCATGTTAACTCAGATTTCCAAACACATACAACACCATTTCTCACCTACAAATCTCTACATAAGCACCTCTCCAAACCCTTGGTAGTTCTTGCCTCTTTTGCTTGGATTTCACTTGGTAATCAAGCTAGAAAGTAGAGTGAAGTTATTGCATAACTTCTTGGTAAGGAATTTATGATTTCAAGCTTGGATATGTAGTTAGCTATGAATGATATGAATTTAAGTACCAAGTGTTCTTGGTTGGAATTCATACTTGTTATTATGCAAAGAATTGAGTTCTATGATCATAAAAACATGTTAATATGATATTAGAGATTGCATGAAACATGTTCGAATGTGGATTTTCGAGTTGTAGGAGATACACCATGGAGATAAGCTCAAAATCGCCATGTTCTGAATTTTCTGGACATCGGCGATCGATCGCGAGCCATATGGCGATCGATCACCGCAAACAGAGAAAATATAAGGTGGTTAAAACACATTGGCGATCGATCGGTGGAAATGTGGCGATCGTCGTGAGGAAACAGAACACTTTGGCGATCGATCACGAGATAGTGGCGATCGATCGCGATGGAACAGAACAGTATGGCGATCGATCGGTGAAATGTGGCGATCGATCGCCAGGGTCCAGATTTTGAAAAATGTTATATTTTTGTAGAATTTTATTTTGAAGCCTATTGTAACGTGTTATATTGTTCATATTGTTGTAGCATCATCACAGGGGATGGGGCAACGAGGTGGTTAGACATTGACGCCTAAATTATATCATTTTTGTCGAAGAACATGTACGTTTTGACGTACAAGTATATGATATTGTTGTGATGATGATGTGAGCATGGTATCATATGATTATTGACATCATATGCATGTGCATTCATAATATTATATTGTTGAGAGGGATGCCACGATAGATGTGTAGCGTATGCTTTGGCTGAGATCGATGCCACGATAGATATGCTAGTGTTGGGTATATGCTTTGGCTGGGATTGTTGCCACGATAGGTATGCTACATATGCTTTGGCATGAGAGATATACGCCGGTTGGGTATATGCTCTGGTTGTTATAACATGTTAGGACGGTACTATGATATTTGCTGCTAATATGAAGATGTGAGAGGGTTCCACTGACATATTGAGCTGAGATAGACATATCATATTGGTCTGGTTATAACAGGACGAGGAATGAGACATGTCATGCCATAATTGCATTTGATGATGCATGATACATGACAATCACATTGGATGTTTATAGTGCTTTATCATTTATGTTCTTATTGATATCGCACTGAGATGATTGTTTATCTATACTCATGTTGTGTGATTGTTTATGTAGGGATTCATAGACGTGGGAGGACGGGATTGTGAGTCGTTTTCCACTGCGAGCTGAACCACTGCTTAGGAGTTTTGATCTAGGTTGTTTTACTGTATATATGATGTATATTAAGACATGGTTTTTGTCAACTTGTAACAACCTTCATAACTAAACTCTTAATCAGTGCATGGTTTGCTTAATTCTTACTCACATATGTATAAAGTAACTGATACATAACAGAATAAGTAACGAGGCCCCCCCCCCCCCACACACATATATATATATATGTTGGAATCTAAGAGGGGGGTGAATTAGGTTCCTTGGCTACTTTAGTGATTTAAAGTGATCTGCAAATAGTCGAGTTTGCGCTGCGGAAGAATTCAAGCCAATCAATCAATGAACAATAAGAAGCAATAATGAAAAGCGTAAAGAAAATGAAAGCAATAAATGATATAAGATATGCTATAGAAGTTCGGCGATGAATCGCCTACGCCTCCTCTTCCCATTTATAAAATGTTTAACCGAGGTTTCACTAGAACACTTCGATCTTGGCCTTGAGGGCTCTAAGTTAGCAACAAACAAACTCTTCACAAGTCACACACTCTTCAAGAATCTTATTGGCCTTAAGGGCTCAGAGGATAGCCACACACACTCTTCCCGAGTCGTCTTGGCCTTAAGGGCTCCAAGGATATCCACAACCTTGCACCAACTTCACTTATCCGTGAATTATACAATTTTCCAACTTGCGTCGGTGTTGGGGGACCTTACAACAATTCACAACTCGTGAGCTAAATAGCACATTCACGGTGTTTACAAATGAAGAACAAAAGCTCTCACACAAGAAATGAATTACAAACTCTCAATACAACACGAATGTATGAAATTTGCAATGGTAGATTGAATTAGGTTCCTTGGCTACTTTAGCGATTTTAAAGTGATTTTGCAAATAGTCGAGTTTGAGCTTCGGAACACTTTGATTAATGAACAATAAGAAGCAATAATGAAAATCGTAAAGTAATGAAAGCAATAAATGACACAAGGATATGTTACAGAATTTCGACGATCAATCGCCTATGTCTCCTCTTCTTGGTTCCACTAGATCATTTCGAACATGGCCTTGAGGGCTTCAAGTTAGCCGTAAACAAACTCTTCACGAATCACACACTCTTCACGAGTCTTCTTGGCCTTAGGGCTCCAAGGATAGACACACACACTCTTCATGAGTCTTCTTGGCCTTAAGGGCTCCAAGGATATCCACAACCTTGCACCAACTTCACTAGTCGGTGACTTATACAATTTTCCAACTTTCGTCGGTGTTGGAGGACCTTACAACAATTCACAACTCACAACTCGTGTGCTACAACAAATAACACCTTCACGGTGTTTACAAATGAAGAACAAAAGCTCTCACACAAGAAATGAATTACAAACTCTCAGTACAACACAAATATAAGAAGTTTGCAGTGCTAGATTGAATTTGATTGAACAAAGTCTTGTATTGTACCCTCTTGTTTCTTGTCATAAATTTAAGATCAATTGTCCATATTTATAGATTAGGAGACTCCCAAGGAACATACTAGCCGTTTAGAGCCGTTAGAGCTATTTTTGACTAAACAATGTGAGCCATCGCCTGAAACTATCCATCCGTCGCCTCCGTTTAATGGTCAAAAATTTGAAACTTGTGTAGATCACCTCAAGCGATCTCCCCACCGCCTGGGGTGATCTACCTTCTAAAAAAATGTCGTAGGAATATTTCTTGATCGCCTGAGGCGATCTGTGATGACCAGAAATTATGGATGTTAATCCCGGAGTGTTAATAACCCGTAAAGTTGTTTTACGTGGCAATTGAAGTTTAATCGAGGTGTTGGGCCTTCTGGGCTCGTCTATTTGAGTAGTTGGGATCGTTGGATCCCGAGGTTGAGATCGTATTATCATTTCGGTGAAAACCCGTGAGTTGGGTTTTTAGTGTGACTCAGAATCTCGGGTGCTTTGTGTGGGCACCGGTAGGGGGTTTTTGAGTTAGAGAGAGAATTTTTGGAAACATATGATTTTTAATGAATCATGATGTATTTGTGGGGCTATTAGTATTTCGGGGTATTTTTGCTATAAATACCAGTTGAACCCGAGATTTTAATTATCGGAACCATTTTCCCCACCTTCCTTCTCTCTCCCCGCGCGCGAGCTTTCCCGATCCCCTTTGACCCCTGCCGCTTCCAGGCGTGCGCCCGCCGCCGTCCGGCCGCCGTTCGGCGCGTGCCACCCGCCGTTGGATTCGTCTCTTCCAGGCGCTCCTACCCATACCATCAATTTGAAGTTTGGTCGCGATTTGAGCTCGGATTTCTGCAGAAAGCGTAGGGTTCGAAAACTGGAGTTCATCCGATTTTTGGGGCTCGATTTTGGTATGTTTTTGGTACGATTATTATGGTGTTTTTGGGGCGTTTTTGAGCTGTTTTTGAGTCAATGATTTCAGACTTTTTGGTTCGAAAATATTTGTTGCATTTGGTTCGAATTTCAGCCCTATTTTCGTGAGTTAGGGTTCGAAAAATTGGGGCTTTTGACAAGGAGTGATGATTCTTGTTAGTAATTGATTAATTCATGTTTTAGATGCATTATGATGCTTGATTGTGTTCGAAATTGAGGAATTGGATTCGAATTTAGGGCTTTGAATTCGAATTTTGGGGGGTTTGGCATGTGGGGCGATTATTCATGTTGTTGATTGATTAATTCATATTTTAGATGAATTATGGTGTTTAATTGGGTTCGATTTGTGTTGTGAAGGTTCCAAAATTTGTGGGGAATTCTTGAGCAATTTTCGATATTGGTTTATTGTCGTGTGTTGACAATATTTTTGAGGGTTATGGGTGTGCTTGAGCATGGGTTGCATGTTCGTAATTAATTGTGAATTAATTTATCGTGTTAGCACATCGTTCCTCGGAGCATGGAACTCGAGCAAGGTTTGGCTCGGACTTCGGAGATTTAAGGTACGTGCGACGTACGAGCATTACTTTATATGAGAGCATTTGTGAAATGCATAATGTATATTGACTTCATCGATGGTTGTGCGCATGGCTATATTTATGTGTTGATATATATGGGGTACTGGGCCTATATGACTATTGTACGGCATTTGAGATTCCTGAGAATGATCGTGGGATCATGTACTCATTATAAGACATGTGAGATGTCTAGGTATAATGGAAAATTGGTAAAATAAATGCTAGGCATTTGAGCTATCTATGATTGATAGCGAAATTGAGAAATCAGTAATAGATATTGAGATATCTATATTTGTATGTATAATGAACTTGGAATCATTGATTATTGATACTTGAGAATCAGGCATGCTATGAGTTAAATCAATGTGTTGATTTACTGATTTATGAGATTTGATGAGTTTGATGATTGTGAGAACAGGGACAGTACACGGAATCCCGGATGAGGATGTTGCCATCCAGGGAGTATCATTTAAAATTCATTAATATTTACTTGTGTTGTAAATTATGAATTTCATTATTGTGATTATGAGATTTTGTGTATTGGTATGCTCACCCCGTTGGGGGCTGTCTCTGTTGGGGCAGGTGAACAGGTGCATCGATGGCTATGGAGCTGGGCTCGAGCTGTTGATTGGATGTACTCACAGGATCGTGGTACCAGGGCTTGATGGAGCACGGTATCGTATAGAGTACTTATATACACCCGAGATTTATATACACATTTATGATGCTCGCATGTGAGCACGGATATTCTTGTATATGGGTTGTATATAAAGGCATGAGCCTTTCTCTCTTTCATTATATGTTGCATGCAATTGTGGTAGAATTGCTAATGATATGAGAGTCGTTAGTGTGTTATGTGGGTGTTGAAACCCACTTTTGTCGTCTTATGTGTGGTGTCTTCCCTGGCTGGGAATTTACTTTGTGTTCAGTATTCTGTTGAGTTTTGTGTATTCCCTGGCCGGGAATTATATTATGTGATGTGCTTTTGTTTTGGGATAGCTCAATTTATGGGGAGACTCTGCCCAAATTTTTATAAAAACCCATAATGCAAAAGTGGTGTAATGGGGGTGGTAAAGGGCGAACATGGGAGTCTAATTGCGGGTAGAGATGATCTTAATGTTGAATATTAAAGAAATTTTGTAATTGCCATTCAATGGTAAAGTATCATCTGAGCTTCCCGATTGACTTTTTATTGAAAGCATGTGCCACACATAATGGTTAATACACTAATTAAGGGTTAAGGGCTTGGGGTCCTTACATTAGTGGTATCAGAGCAGTGGTTAGCTCTTTGGGGCTGTTGAGGGCCTGGAACATGCTGATAGGGATGAGTAGCACATATTTATGCATGATAGTAGTTAGTGTGGTGTGACACAACTATTTTGCTTATGTGCAGTTGTGATATGTGATCATAGTGAAACGATTATATGTCATGACATCTATAGAATCATAATATAACTTGTTGATTATGATTGTGAGTTGTGACACAGGGACAACCAAGTGGAGCATTTTGAAATGCATTGGGATACAGGAAGTACTTTGTACTCATAGTTTATGCATTTACTCATTATAATCATATTGTGTGGGATATGGATTATCGTATGCTCATGGTTTGGAATTGTTCCTGTAGGGACACTATGACGTGGAAAGGCTAAGGCCATGGTTGAAAAGACACGAAACGGTAACCTGCATTTTATATACATCCTGGAATTAAGCATTGTGGTTGCATGTATACATGTAGTGATGATTTTAATGCTTTGCCGCCAAATGTTGAAGCGAGGGGTGGGAGTACCGCATGTCGCATTTGAGCGAGGTGCATTAAAATACACTCATGATGATGTATGTTGGTATATGGATTATGCTTTGTGATGCAGGTATGGATGAAATACTTGGTGAATATCCCATGAGTCATTGTTATGGATGAGTGATGATTTTAAATGCTTGCCGCTATTTTTTATTTTGTGCCGCTAAAATGTGAAGCGAGGGGTGGGAGCGCCGCATGTCACATTGAAGCATGGTTAGCATATGAGGCGAGGAAAGAATATTTGCCGCTAAAATGTGAGGCGAGGGGTGGGAGTACCGCATGTCCATTTAAGCGAGGTTATTCTATGCCGCCTATATGTGAAGCGAGGGGTGGGAGTACCGCATGTTTTTACTTGAGCGAGGGGCATTAAAATACACTACCGTGACAATGACTAGGGATCGGCTATATTTACTGGCGATGGTTCTTGCCGCCATGTATATTGATAGCGATGGTTCATGCCGCTATATTGACTGGCGATGGTTCTTGCCGCCATGTATATTGATAGCGATGGTTCATGCCGCTATATTGACTGGCGATGGTTATTGCCGCCATGTATATTGATAGCGATGGTTCATGCCGCTATATTGACTGGCGATGGTTCTTGCCGCCATGTATATTGATAGCGATGGTTCATGCCGCTATATTGACTGGCGATGGTTCTTGCCGCCATGGATATTGATAGCGATGGTTTATTCCGCTATATTGACTGGCGATGGTTCTTGCCGCCATGGATATTGATAGCGATGGTTTATTCCGCTATATTGACTGGCGATGGTTCTTGCCGCCGGATATATTGCTAGCGATGCCTCTTTCCGCTATTATGTGGACGATGATTCATGCTCAGGTGTATAGCGAGGTTTCATGCCACTTATTATATGACGAGGTATCATGCCGTCGATTCTATAGCGATGGTTTGTGCCGCTATGTGCTCAGCACAGGATTTTGCCGCCTTCGAGCGATAGGTGCTGACTACGTACTATTATCGAGCGACGGAGACAGGTATGCCGCTATATTGATAGCGATGAGGTATGGCATATTACTTGTGTTAGCATTATTGTGGATACTATGTGTTGCTATATATATGCCATGTGTTTGACGATGAGATTATGGATGTCGTGTATTGCCATGTACCGTCGTATGTTTGACGATGTTAGTTGGATGTCATATGTTGACATATGCCGTCACGGGATGACGATGACATAGTTGATGTTCTATGTAGACGTGTGGCGTCGTTTTGATGATTAATACATTTATGTTATGTATTTGGTTATATGGTTTGAGTGCCTTGGTGGGCACATGGTAGTGTCTGAGTCACTAGTTGACGAGACCATTATGCCGAGCAAGTTGCTCGAGGAACTATTGGGTGCGCCGTATAGGAATTATACCGCAGCACATATTCGAAGTATATATTTGTCGAGCAATGATACCCTTGGGTATGCTCGTTGGTTTGGCTAGGGCCAAGTGATTGGTGGTAAGAGTAGTCATTGAGGAAAGTACTCGCTTGTGTTGTGATGTAGGGTAGACATGGTTGCACCCACCCTGAGGGTGTGGGATAAGTCTTAACGGATTATGATTGCATCATAAGTGAGCAAGGACACCGGGTTGTCCATTGTGCTTGGTATTTTAGAGATATGCTGGGCGATGACCCACAACTCTAATAATTTGTACGGTATGGTATACCGGATTGGGACGTGTGTCACGTCGATAAGCTGGTACGAGCCTATGGAGACAGTGCTTTGCTAGCCAGATATCGTGGTAATGATATAGTGTGATTGTTGGAGCCATGATACTGCACGATGGAACCGAGTTTGGCAAATCGTAAGATGAGACGATGTGGATTATGGTGGACTTTAGTAGTCACTACGTCATTTGAGGTTGAGGTTGTGCATGCCTCACTGAAACGTGTATACGCTTATGTTTAATCTTGGTGAGACTTGTCTGGGACAGTTCATGATGTTGGAGTACCAACAAGAGAGTCATCAAGTCGTTGACTCGATCTGGGGAATCCGTGTACTTGGGATGCAATGGGTGTTATTGTATCCAGTTTTTCCGAACGGTGGTTCGAGACTAGTGGATCTCGAGTTCGATAGCACTTCCCTTGTGGGGAAGGAGGTAGTATTATACCTATTTGGGAATCTTTGAAGGATTCGGTAAGTTGGTACGTGTGGTGTTGATTTTGGGAATCACGCCGTGTTGTTGATCGCCGATTATCATTCTCCACTGCAATGGAATGACTCAGAATTAACAGTTGTGTTTGGGGCTTAGGGGTATGTTGTAGATACCCGAGCCAAGTGCATTGAGTATGCATGTGATGTCAGTGCTTATGCAGGTATACCGGCGAGTATACGGATGCCAGTTATTGATTTCCTTCTTGTCAAGCATAGAGTTATGCTACTTTTGGATGGTTAAATCTCTGATGAGAGATATGGAACACCTTGAGATTGGGAATCTCCATGGCACGATGATTATGAGGGATAATCGTGAAGTTAGTTGACTTCCCTTGAGGAGGGATTATCTTGTGTGGGTTGAGATGTTCCCTGGTTAGTGTTCTCTTCGAGTTATACGATAGCCTTCCCAAGTTTGGATTGTCAAATCCTAGGATTATCAAGGGATGGCAGGAATTCGGATTTACTGGGTGTCGCTGTCGACACAAGCGTTGAGGATGCCATGTATTTATTGCATGTCCTTCCAAGATTTGAACTCTGTGGAGTCTCGATGGTTTGTTTATGATCAGGATGTGATCCTTGGAATATCCGGAGGTGGGTATCTTGTGAGATGTCTTCTGTGTGAATCTGTGGCCGTGAGTTGCCCAAATTGAGTTGCAATGATGCGACTGCTCATTCGATGGAGGAGGTTTGAAAGTGGAAACCAGGTTTGGTATGTGTGCACCGTGGTATGCTAATGTTTCCCTCGTAACGATGTATGTTAGACATCGTGAGTCATGATAAAGATATCATTGGACGATATCTACGATGGAATCGGGAGCGATTCGAATCCTTGCAGTTTCAGTTGCCTAACTGCTTTTGGATTATTAGCGTTGAGTGGTGCTGACGCTCTTTGACGTTATGATGGATTTGGAAGTCTATTCCACACCAGAGATTGGCACGAGGTCAACGCTCTCACGGTTGAGGTGTCATTCAGGGTGCGTTCTTACTAGTTGTATTAGAACTGAGGATGACTGTCTGATTTACAGTCGTAAGTATTGGTTGTTTTGCAGTCATGAGGGACTGACTTTTGGGATGAACCGCATCGAGGTATGTTTTGCCTCTTGGGTGATATGTTGGTTTTGGTATGTCGCTCTGTTTCAGAGTTCGATGTGAGATAAGTATTCTCGAGGTTTTAAGACGATTCTGATATGGTCAGGAATCGAGGTTATGACTTCTTGTAGTTGTGTAGCCCGGGTGTTACGTGATACACCGGTGCTAATTTCGAGGACGAAATTCTTTTAGTGGGGGATATTGTGATGACCAGAAATTATGGATGTTAATCCCGGAGTGTTAATAACCCGTAAAGTTGTTTTACGTGGCAATTGGAGTTTAATCGACGTGTTGGGCCTTCTGGGCTCGTCTATTTGAGTAGTTGGGATCGTTGGATCCCGAGGTTGAGATCGTATTCTCATTTCGGTGAAAACCCATGAGTTGGGTTTTTAGTGTGACTCAGAATCTCGGGTGCTTTGTGTGGGCACCGGTAGGGGGTTTTTGAGTTAGAGAGAGAATTTTTGGAAACAGATGATTTTTAATGAATCATGATGTATTTGTGGGGCTATTAGTATTTCGGGGTATTTTTGCTATAAATACCAGTTGAACCCGAGATTTTAATTATCGGAACCATTTTCCCCACCTTCCTTCTCTCTCCCCGCGCGCGAGCTTTCCCGATCCCCTTTGACCCCCGCCGCTTCCAGGCGTGCGCCCGCCGCCGTCCGGCCGCCGTTCGGCGCGTGCCACCCGCCGTTGGATTCGTCTCTTCCAGGCGCTCCTACCCATACCATCAATTTGAAGTTTGGTCGCGATTTGAGCTCGGATTTCTGCAGAAAGCGTAGGGTTCGAAAACTGGAGTTCATCCGATTTTTGGGGCTCGATTTTGGTATGTTTTTGGTACGATTATTCTGGTGTTTTTGGGGCGTTTTTGAGCTGTTTTTGAGTCGATGATTTCAGACTTTTTGGTTCGAAAATATTTGTTTCATTTGGTTCGAATTTCAGCCCTATTTTCGTGAGTTAGGGTTCGAAAAATTGGGGCTTTTGACAAGGAGTGATGATTCTTGTTAGTAATTGATTAATTCATGTTTTAGATGCATTATGATGCTTGATTGTGTTCGAAATTGAGGAATTGGATTCGAATTTAGGGCTTTGAATTCGAATTTTGGGGGTTTGGCATGTGGGGCGATTATTCATGTTGTTGATTGATTAATTCATATTTTAGATGAATTATGGTGTTTAATTGGGTTCGATTTGTGTTGTGAAGGTTCGAAAATTTGTGGGGAATTCTTGAGCAATTTTCGATATTGGTTTATTGTCGTGTGTTGACAATATTTTTGAGGGTTATGGGTGTGCTTGAGCATGGGTTGCATGTTCGTAATTAATTGTGAATTAATTTATCGTGTTAGCACATCGTTCCTCGGAGCATGGAACTCGAGCAAGGTTTGGCTCGGACTTCGGAGATTTAAGGTACGTGCGACGTACGAGCATTACTTTATATGAGAGCATTTGTGAAATGCATAATGTATATTGACTTCATCGATGGTTGTGCGCATGGCTATATTTATGTGTTGATATATATGGGGTACTGGGCCTATATGACTATTGTACGGCATTTGAGATGCCTGAGAATGATCGTGGGATCATGTACTCATTATAAGACATGTGAGATGTCTAGGTATAATGGAAAATTGGTAAAATAAATGCTAGGCATTTGAGCTATCTATGATTGATAGCGAAATTGAGAAATCAGTACTAGATATTGAGATATCTATATTTGTATGTATAATGAACTTGGAATCATTGATTATTGATACTTGAGAATCAGGCATGCTATGAGTTAAATCAATGTGTTGATTTACTGATTTATGAGATTTGATGAGTTTGATGATTGTGAGAACAGGGACAGTACACGGAATCCCGGATGAGGATGTTGCCATCCAGGGAGTATCATTTAAAATTCATTAGTATTTACTTGTGTTGTAAATTATGAATTTCATTATTGTGATTATGAGATTTTGTGTATTGGTATGCTCACCCCGTTGGGGGCTGTCTCTGTTGGGGCAGGTGAACAGGTGCATCGTTGGCTATGGAGCTGGGCTCGAGCTGGTGATTGGATGTACTCACAGGATCGTGGTACCAGGGCTAGATGGAGCACGGTATCGTATAGAGTACTTATATACACCCGAGATTTATATACACATTTATGATGCTCGCATGTGAGCACGGATATTCTTGTATATGGGTTGTATATAAAGGCATGAGCCTTTCTCTCTTTCATTATATGTTGCATGCAATTGTGGTAGAATTGCTAATGATATGAGAGTCGTTAGTGTGTTATGTGGGTGTTGAAACCCACTTTTGTCGTCTTATGTGTGGTGTCTTCCCTGGCTGGGAATTTACTTTGTGTTCAGTATTCTGTTGAGTATTGTGTATTCCCTGGCCGGGAATTATATTATGTGATGTGCTTTTGTTTTGGGATAGCTCAATTATGGGGAGACTCTGCCCAAATTTTTATAAAAACCCATAATACAAAAGTGGTGTAATGGGGGTGGTAAAGGGCGAACATGGGAGTCTAATTGCGGGTAGAGATGATCTTAATGTTGAATATTAAAGAAATTTTGTAATTGCCATTCAATGGTAAAGTATCATCTGAGCTTCCCGATTGACTTTTTATTGAAAGCATGTGCCACACATAATGGTTAATACACTAATTAAGGGTTAAGGGCTTGGGGTCCTTACACGATCTCCCATTGCGTGGGGCAAACTGTCTGGTGCATGCAGGATTCATCATGCTCAAACATTGCACTTTTCGACAACCTTAAGCTCATTTCTAAGAAAAGTTGTAAACATCCAAGTTTTAGCCCTTCTTATTGGCTACGTCTGGACACTAAAATCATCAAATTCCATTAAGGTATGAAATAGACATGCTCAAAATGCTTCAGCTGCTCCAACCATGCTTCAAGGTGAAGGCAATCTGCACTTGCTGTGACTTCATGCCATTTTGCTCCATTATGCAATCCGAATTGGACTGAGTTGTTTGAATATGAAATATGACATTTTGAGTTGGCTTTTCAACCTCTTTAGAATCACATCATTCAAATTACCAAGCCCTGGGATATGATCAAAACACTATACTGCGCTCAATTTTTCCACAAACGGAACATTGCTCTGTGGGTCTTCATCCCAACACAAAAATATGTTTCAATCACCATTGAACACTTCATTTGGTTGTGCCTTGATATAATCATTTCTTGTTCAAGCTCAATATCATTATTGATAAAATTCACCGCTTGTCCTAAGAATACACAAATGTCATTGTAACTTGGGTCCTCTTGCAATTGGTATTCTCAACTAAATTGTCAATCTAACCATGTACACTAAGTAGACATTAGTAGAGCAAATGCAAGTTTTGTTGATCATCAAAACCCATAAATAATTTACAGATTAAATAAGCATTAAACTAAACAATGCGTTTAAGGCTCAACAATCTCCCTTTTTGATGATCACAAAACTTGGTAAACTTGTAAATTAAATATGCAAAAAAAAAGAATAAACAATGCTCACCCTTAACAAATGCATAGCACATACAAACTTAACCAAATAAAGCATATTACAAAAACTCCACCCTCTAACATGCATGTATTAAGCTTCAAGTTTACCACAAAATTCTCCCCCTTTTTGTGATAAGCAAAAAGCACAATATTCAAATAAACAAATCAAGAGAGCATATTCCTTTAATTCCACAATGCATTGCAACAAGTATATGTTGACACAAGCCATAGTCTAAAAATAAGTACATGTTCATTATCAAGTATGTAATAACCATAACAATACTTCAAACACAATTGCTCGATAAATTGCCAATTGATCGCTATTATTTTAAACAGTATTTTGCAGTGTAGCGATTGTGTACCGCAAGTGCACGGTGTCAAGTTTTAGTATAATGATATGAAAAGTACGGATTGTCGAACCCACGAGGACTAGGAAATAATTACCAAACTCCACTAGTTTAACTATATTTAGTCTACGATAACTGGTTGTGATTAATTAACTAAATTGACTAATGAACTCAAGATTAACCCAAAAACACAAGAACGAATAAGAATAAAATCAGAAGAAACAATTATCAAGACTTTCGGTTCACCTAAGTAATCCCCCACAATTCATCTATTAGTTAAGAGTTGAATTCAAACAATCTAAGGTGACGAGTTTTCCAAATTTATCCAATATACTCTCTCGAGTTATATTAAACCTAATATCAAATTGCAGTAAGTCACTCTCGTGTACTTATTTAACAACACAATATTGTATTAAGATCCGTGAAAACTTCTAGCTTTCGATTACTAGATATCTATAGCTATCACACGTGTATTTGACTTCATCTCTCGATATCAGTCTGAAATCCACGGCGTAAATCACTATATCGAATCACAATTTTATCTCTCGATCTCGATTGTAATTTAAATATCATTCAAAGATGTCCAAACCCTTAAAAGCATGAAGAACAATGATCTAAGCACTTAGATAATAAGAATCAATCAAAAACATTCAATTAAAATCATGGGTTCATACAAAGGATCCCCTAAGTCTTGATAACAAACCTAGCCGACAATCTCCATCAAATAACAATGCATAAACATGTTTTGCAACATTCTAACATTAAAATCTAATGAAAATATAGAACTAAAGTTAGAAATACGGAAATAACGAGAGGCGTTGACTCCTTGCGTTGCTCCGTCGTCCCGTCTCTTCCGATGTGTCTCTTCTTCAATGGTTATGGTGTATGGATGGTTGGAGAGGATGATGGGTGATGGAGGCTATGATGTCTAGGTCTCCATTATAATGTCCCCTTGAGTAGGTCTCGTCCGTCCCTTGTAAAAAAATCCCCTGCATCAAATAAGGAAAGCAGTCCAAAATTTCCAAAATTCATCAGGCGTAATTACGCCTCCGAAGTGGCGTAGTTACGCCTGTCGACGTGTCAACAAATCTGGCTTCCCGCGTGATAGGCGTAATTACGCCTCCAAAGTGGCGTAATTACGCCACTTAAATTTTCAAAAGCCATGGGCTAGGCGTAGTTACGCCTCAAAGTAGGCGTAATTACGCCTGTTGAATTAATTCAATGATGTTTCTTCGCCTTTTTTCAGCTTCTGGCGAGTTTCGTATTTTGGCCATAACTTTTTCATATGAACTCTAAATTTGATGAATCAGCTGTCCACGCGAAGATAAGAGAATGTCCTACAACTTTTATATGGACCACATTTCCAAAACATTGCTCGAACATATAGTAATTTGAGGAGAAAGGAGCAACATGTGTCTTGGATTCTGGTTTTTTCCTCTTTTCTTCAACTTTATTCATTCTTTCATCATTTTTGGTTCATTTCTTCTACTTTTATGCATTTCAACATTGATTCCTGAAATATAGAAATATATACCATAAACCGTAAAATAATCCAAGAATCAACACCAAAACATATACATATCATAGCCTAAAAACGCGTAATATTCAACCCTATCAACTCCCCCAAACTTAAACTTGATCGTCTCGAGCAAGAAATAAGATCAAACAGTCAAGTTCAACATTGAAGATTCAAATAAACCAATTCATAGTCAATCATGTAGCTCAGACATCTCACTTACAGACAAACAAAAATAAATCAGAAAGTTTAACAAGTTGTGTTTTCTCCTAAATCAAACAACATGTCTTCGAATCAGAACGTGCGTGTGTGCTATTGTCACTCTCAAGTTTCATGCAATTTTCATAGATCAAATCATGCTAGGTAATGAAAGTTAAGATTATCCTTGAGTACCCCATATTTCTATTTTCAAACACTTCTCCACTAATGTAGTCACTCCCTAGACTTGGATCAATAGGTCTTTTTAAGCTTATAGCGTTAGGCCTAGGTGTTTGGCTTCAAAGAAAGGATGGGATAGCAAAAAGAAGAGAGTATAAGCATGTAATGTTCATATTGTTAGCACAACTTGAGCTTCTCTTCTTTTTCTCTTTTAGCCTTGGCCACTTTGGGTCTTAGTTCGATAATAATTTTTTTTTTTTTTCTCAAGGCTTTTTCTGTTCTTTTCTTTTCTCATTCATCATCTTTTTTACAATAAGCTCATCAAAATATAGCAATTCATGTGCATCTAATGAGAATCATTATACTCCCTTAGGTGGAGATAAAAAATTCAATTTAGGCTCAATTAGGTGGGTATAATGAGTTTGCCAAAGAATGTTGAATGGGGGCTAATAGTATGTTAAACATACTCCATTCTTTTTCAGTTAGGCTCAAATTAGGATACTAGAGATTGATGTAAACATTGTAAGCTTGAAAGGCTCAAACGGTCCAAAGATCGCCTAGATCATCTCCTAATCAAGTTCATGACTATAAAATTTCGCCTCAAAGTGTCATCATAAAATAGTCTGAGGTACTCTAAGATGCTCAAAACAATTCATCAAGTTCACAAAAAATTTCACTACTACAAATGCAATTCACAAGATTATGACTCAAATGTGCTCAAAATATTCCTCATCTTTGACATGCTACTCAAAACAAGATATTCACAAATAAGTCTTACAATCATCAAAACTCAAGTTGACATGCATAGTGAGACTAATATCATCATGGAATAGAGACCACTACTATGATTTATTCTTATCTTACTAATTGAACTCATTTTCAAGAAATTTTTTTGTTGGTGCTCCAGAAACGATCAATTTCCAAATAAGAAGCATGACACAGTAATGCACTCCCCCAAACTTAATTCATGCATTGTCCTCAATGTAATAAGCATGGAAAGTACGACAAAGCATGTACCGTTGACAACGACCGTCAGTGATCGTTGTCCAATTCCTCATCAGCTCGTGGGGCATATTGTTGGAACACGTCACAGCACGCATGGAGTCTCTCAAAATAAAAAAAAAACAAAAACAAAAACAAACCAAAATAAACTAAAACAAAGCGAAAGGGATAGGAAAGAGTTCTTGATTTATAGTCCCAAGCTGGACTTTTTACCATTTACGCTCAACTGCCGCAAGGGCCAGTGGGGACGATTTTCCATCCTCCATGTGGTAATGTCGTAACCACTTCTCTTTCACAGTGAATAGTCCCCCATGGTCATCTCTCAGTTTGAAGGTGTCGAATGGTAAAACATCGACAACTTTGAATGGTCCAGCCCATGGTGCGTCAGACTCCCATGGAAAAAATCTCATCTTTTTCCTATTCATTAATACCGAGTCTCCTACACCAAATTTACCTCTTCTTTGTTGGCCATTCGATGTGACCTCCACCTTCTTCTCACTCTTACCCTGCATCGCATCAACTGATAGTGTATCAATTATAGTGACACTAAAACATCGGTGCTCAGTGCGTGTAGTGTTCACAACTTTGAACATATCATAAGTAACTTGATCCCCCCTACTCGGAGGATCAACTTCCCTTCTTGGACATCTATCAATGCCCTTCCAGTAGCTAGGAACGGTCTTCCGAATATCAATGGCATGTCCGCCTCCTCCTTTATGTCTAGCACCATGAAATCCACCGGAATGGTGAATTTGTCAACCTTTACCGGTACATCCTCCACTATCCCATGAGGGTACTTGATGGACTTGTCTGCCATCTGCAATGAGACATTGATTGCTTTTAGCTCTCCTAAGCCCAGCTTCCTGTACACAGACAAAGGCATTAAATTAACACTTGACCCCAAATCACATAAAGATTTATTAAAAGATTTAGAATTTATTTTGCAAGGTATAGTGAAACTCCCTGGATCCTTTAACTTTGGAGGTGAATCATTTTGAATGACAGCTGAACACTCCTCGGTTAAGTTTATCATCTCATGCTCTCCCAGTTTCCGCTTTTTCGATAGAATCTCCTTTAAAAACTTAGCATAATTCGGCATGTGCCGAATAACATCTATGAAAGGCATCTCAATATGAAGATTCTTAATCAATTCTAAAAATTTAGCAAATTTAGCATCGATCTTTGCTCTCTTATACGCAGCGGGGAATGGGGGTGGGATATCTACCTTAGCAGGTGTGATGGGTGTAGAGGTCTTAGTAGACTTACCTTTGTCGCGTGTTTGTCCCTCTTCTTGCTTGATGTCTGCCTCGCCTCTTAACTCTACGTGCACATCCTTCTTCTTAGCGACCTCCTTTCCACTCCTCAACGTGATAGCATGGACTTGCTTCCTAGGTTTCGTCTCAGTGTCACTAGATAGTGATCCTGGTGCTCGTTCGGCTACGATCTTTGCTAATTGTCCCATTTGGACTTCAAATTCTTTATCGATGCCTCATGATTGTTCATCCTTGTTTCAGCCGATGATATGAACTTAGTTAGCAGCTCCTCCATGCTTGGCTTTGGTGCAACCCCGGTGGTGGTTGGGGATAGTTCCTCGGCCCAGTATTGTACGTATTTGGGTAGGGGTAGGTCTGTGGTGGTCGGTTCCCTACGAAATTAACAGCTTCATTAGTAGTAATGAATGGGTTACCAACCTGGCATTCAGTGCTCGGATGTCCTCCATGGCAAAGCTCGCATGTAACAGTTTGGACTTGCATTGCATGCATGCTCAAACTATCGATCTTCTTGTTCAACGCTTCCAACTGGGCAGCTAGGGCAGTGACTTCACTCACTTGATGCAATCCGACTTGCTTCTTTGGCACGTTCCTCTCAGACTGCCATTGACAGCTATTAGCAGCCATCTCCTCCAACAGTGTATAAGCTTCCTCGGGCGTCTTCCTCATCACTGTTCCTCCTGACGCTGCATCAATCATAGAACGATTATCAAAAAATAAACCGTTATAAAATGTTTGTACCTGCAGCCAGATAGGGAGGCCGTGATGTGGGCATCTCCTCAGTAGATCTTTGAAGCGCTCCCAAGCCTCATATAGTGTCTCTGGATCACATTGGGCAAAAGTAGTGATGTCATTGCCCATCTTGGCCGTCTTGGATGGTGGAAAGAATTTTGACAAGAACAACCGCGCCATTCCATCCCACGTGGTAATAGATCCTGCAGGCAACGATTGTAACCAAGATTTAGCTTTATCACGTAAAGAAAAGGGAAACAAACGTAACCTGATGGCGTCGTCAGTAACGCCATTATGCTTGAATGTATCACAAATCTCCAAAAAGTTGGAGATGTGATCATTTGGATCATCTGTAGCAGCTCCCCCAAACTGGACCGAATGTTGGATCATCTGTATGATAGCAGGCTTGATCTCAAAATTGTTAGCCTGTATGGTTGGTCTCGTAATACTCGACAGTGATCCATGGAATGCAGGGTGGGCATAGTCCATGAGCGATCTTGCAACTGGTGGTACCGGAATCTCCTCGGTATTAGCCATATGTGCTCTTGCTTGCCTTAGCCTCCTTTGACAAGTGCGTTCAATCTCGGGATCAAAGGGCTCAAGTGTAGGGTTGCTACTCCTTAGCATGCACCAAGAGATAGTACCCTGTAACAATCAACCAAAACAAAAAGAAACAGTAGAAGAGAAAAAAAATCGAAAATAATAAAAAAAAACAAATGACTAAACTACAGTCAACTAATCTCGTTTGAAATTATTAAAACTAGTCCCGGCAACGGCGCCAAAAACTTGATCGCTATTATTTTAAACAGTATTTTGCAGTGTAGCGATTGTGTACCGCAAGTGCACGGTGTCAAGTTTTAGTATAATGATATGAAAAGTACGGATTGTCGAACCCACGAGGACTAGGAAATAATTACCAAACTCCACTAGTTTAACTATATTTAGTCTACGATAACTGGTTGTGATTAATTAACTAAATTGACTAATGAACTCAAGATTAACCCAAAAACACAAGAACGAATAAGAATAAAATCAGAAGAAACAATTATCAAGACTTTCGGTTCACCTAAGTAATCCCCCACAATTCACCTATTAGTTAAGAATTGAATTCAAACAATCTAAGGTGACGAGTTTTCCAAATTTATCCAATATACTCTCTCGAGTTATATTAAACCTAATATCAAATTGCAGTAAGTCACTCTCGTGTACTTATTTAACAACACAATATTGTATTAAGATCCGTGAAAACTTCTAGCTTTCGATTACTAGATATCTATAGCTATCACACGTGTATTTGACTTCATCTCTCGATATCAGTCTGAAATCCACGGCGTAAATCACTATATCGAATCACAATTTTATCTCTCGATCTCGATTGTAATTTAAATATCATTCAAAGATGTCCAAACCCTTAAAAGCATGAAGAACAATGATCTAAGCACTTAGATAATAAGAATCAATCAAAAACATTCAATTAAAATCATGGGTTCATACAAAGGATCCCCTAAGTCTTGATAACAAACCTAGCCGACAATCTCCATCAAATAACAATGCATAAACATGTTTTGCAACATTCTAAACATTAAAATCTAATGAAAATATAGAACTAAAGTTAGAAATACGGAAATAACGAGAGGCGTTGACTCCTTGCGTTGCTCCGTCGTCCCGTCTCTTCCGATGTGTCTCTTCTTCAATGGTTATGGTGTATGGATGGTTGGATAGGATGATGGGTGATGGAGGCTATGATGTCTAGGTCTCCATTATAATGTCCCCTTGAGTAGGTCTCGTCCGTCCCTTGTAAAAAAATCCCCTGCATCAAATAAGGAAAGCAGTCCAAAATTTCCAAAATTCATCAGGCGTAATTACGCCTCCGAAGTGGCGTAGTTATGCCTGTCGACGTGTCAACAAATCTGGCTTCCCGCGTGATAGGCGTAATTACGCCTCCAAAGTGGCGTAATTACGCCACTTAAATTTTCAAAAGCCGTGGGCTAGGCGTAGTTACGCCTCAAAGTAGGCGTAATTACGCCTGTTGAATTAATTCAATGATGTTTCTTCGCCTTTTTTCAGCTTCTGGCGAGTTTCGTATTTTGGCCATAACTTTCTCATATGAACTCCAAATTTGATGAATCAGCTGTCCAAGCGAAGATAAGAGAAAGTTCTACAACGTTTATATGGACCACATTTCCAAAACATGGCTTGAACATATAGTAATTTGAGGAGAAAGGATCAACATGTGTCTTGGATTCTGGTTTTTTCCTCTTTTCTTCAACTTTATTCATTCTTTCATCATTTTTGGTTCATTTCTTCTACTTTTATGCATTTCAACATTGATTCCTGAAATATAGAAATATATACCATAAACCGTAAAATAATCCAAGAATCAACACCAAAACATATACATATCATAGCCTAAAAACGCGTAATATTCAACCCTATCACCAATGCAATCAAATTCATTTGATTAACTAAATGCAAGATATCATATACACATGAGAGACAAGATGAAAAACATTTAAGCATAAGATCAAATCATTGAGAGGAAGGCAAACATGCGTTTAAGGCAATGAAACAACATGCAAATGTATTCTTAAATGTGCAAAGTATGCATATGTTCATCAAAAAAATTCATGCC
The DNA here is from genome assembly GCA_907163345.1 of Haberlea rhodopensis. Lineage (NCBI taxonomy): Eukaryota > Viridiplantae > Streptophyta > Magnoliopsida > Lamiales > Gesneriaceae > Haberlea > Haberlea rhodopensis. Next base: position 1,222,487 of record CAJQUN010000077.1, read on the forward strand.
TTCATGCTAAATGTGCAAAGTGTGTAAGTAATCCAACAAGCATGGTACGCAGCGGAATAAAATTTTATGGATTACAAGACACCGGATCTATACATAAGTTATCATATCGGATTAGGGATTACAAAAGTCTCACCTTTGTAGCGTGTTTGAGCAGATTCCACGAAGCACCACATCCAACAAAATTACGAGTCACGAGCAACACCTCCAAGGTCTTGCCTCTACGGTATCCACACGATTAAATAGAAAAGGATGTCAAGAACAAGTTGCTAGACTTATTCTTGAACCAAAACTGAACTCCCGGTTCAAAACCGATCAACGACTACCAATTCCTACTCAATAGTTCGGCGGCGGCCGTGAGGTTAATGAGAGAAATAGGCGGCCGATAGTTAAAGGAGGAGGCTAGGTTAATTTTTTGATATCAAGGAATGAATTAACAATTAATCACCTTGTTATTATTATATATGATTTAATTAAAGGCTTTCACAAAGCCTCATGGGCCCTAACCCATGATTTAATTAAATCCCTATAATCATTTAATTAAGACTCTTCTTGATTAATTAATTCATCCAATGAATTTAATTCCCTTTAGCGATTTAATCTTTTGTGCGACCCGATAGGATCTTGTAATGTTGGCAGTGACATAAAATCTCATTTTACGTCACAAGCAAAGAGCGGTGTCTAGCAACATATCAAGGCTACCCAAATTACAAGAATGTCTTTGACTCGACATAACCTTAGAACTTGTGATAATATTAACCATGTAACTTAATCCCTTTGTCCTTTGTGTTTAGATTGAACATGAGTCATGGAATAGTCATACTCGTATATTCAATCTTTATTTCTTGATCCCCAAGTTTAACTAGAATAAACGAATAAGCTCGATATCACATATCGACTCATTCGAGCATGGCCATGCATTTTAGTCTCACTTGATCAAGGGCCAAACACTTCTCCTGTTATATAGGAGGGACAAATCCTATCTCGATCAATCAACATCCCTCTACATAATTCGTAGTGTATCCAATAGTTGTCTTTATAGTTTACCCTGTTACGGGTAACGTTTGACAATATCAAGATACATAACTCCTTATGTTGGGATCTATGATGATCACAAGTCGGAAGGATTACATACATTATTATCACTATGAGAATTGCATATGACAATCATATAACTATCCATGTTGCATTCTCATGGTGGGTCTGTCCAGTACATCGTTCTCTAACATGTACCCATGTGTTGATTTGATATCTCATATCAATGAACAATTCATCAATCAACACATACTAGTCTCTATGTATTATCATTATTCCAATTCATGATAATACTTGACTAGGGACAATGTTTAAGAATAATACAATATTATTCTAAGGACATTAACATATACATTAATTCACATTGCACAGTTAAACGAATAATATATAATAATGAATTGTCATTCATAAAATCATAAACATTGTATGTCAAAACAATCATCCAATGACATGTCTTAGGGCATATCCCAACAAATCTTCCACTTGCACTAAGACCACTCAGACATATACCTAATGCCTAGAGATCTAGTATGACGATCATGCTTCTGCTGTGACAGTGGCTTCGTCAATAGGTCAGATACGTTATCATCTGTTGGTACTTTGCATATTTTAACATCTCCCCTTTCAACGATTTCTCGAATGAAATGAAAGCGCCGAAGTATGTGCTTGGATCTTTGGTGAGATCTAGGTTCCTTAGCCAATGCGATCGCTCCATTGTTGTCACAATAGAGTTCTATCGGATCTTTAATACTAGGCACCACTCCAAGTTCAGAAATGAACTTCCTGATCCAAACAGCTTCCTTTGCTGCATCCGAGGCAGCAATATATTCAGCTTCCATTGTAGAATCGGCTACTGTCTCTTGCTTTGAACTCTTCCAGCTCACAGCACCTCCATTTAGGCAATACACATATCCAGATTGCGATCGATAATCATCTTTGTCGGTTTGGAAGCTTGCATCAGTGTAACCCATTACATTGAGCTCTTCCTCACCTCCATAAATCAAGAATGTATCCTTAGTTCTTCTCAAGTACTTCAGGATATTCTTGACAGCAATCCAGTGACCTTCACCTGGATCAACTTGATATCTGCTCGTCATGCTCAAAGCATACAATACATCGGGACGAGTACGTATCATGGCATATATGATAGATCCAATAGCTGATGCATATGGAATCTTACTCATGCGTTGTCTCTCATCTGGTGTTGAAGGACACCGTTCCTTCGAGAGATATATACCATGTGTCATAGGCACGAATCCTTTCTTTGATTCTTGCATGCTAAACCTTTTAAGCACTTTGTCTATGTATGTACTTTGACTTAGGCCAAGAAGCCTTCTTGATCTATCTCTATAGATCTTGATTCCTAATACATAGGTGGCTTCTCCCAAGTCTTTCATCGAAAAGCAATTCCCTAGCCAAATCTTTACAGATTTTAAGGCAGGGATATCATTCCCAATGAGAAGTATGTAATCTACATACAATATTAGGAAGATAATTATGCTCCCACTGACCTTCTTGTAGACGCAAGGTTCATCTACGTTTTTGATGAAACCAAACTCTTTGACTGCATCATCAAAATGAAGATTCCAACTCCGAGAAGCTTGCTTCAATCCATAAATGGATTGTTGTAGCTTGCATACCTTTCCAACATCCTTTGGATCGACAAAACCCTCGGGCTGTGTCATGTACACATCCTCGAGCAGATTTCCATTAAGGAAAGCTGTTTTGACATCCATCTGCCAGATTTCATAATCATGAAATGCAGCTATTGCAAGTAAGATCCTAATGGATTTAACCATGGCAACTAGTGAAAATGTTTCATCATAGTCAATACCATGAATTTGTTTGAAACCTTTTGTAACCAGTCGACCTTTATAGGTTTGTACATTACCATCCATGTCGGTCTTTCTTTTGAAAATCCATTTGCACCCTATGGGTCGTACCCCTTCAGGTGGGTCAACCAAAGTCCATACTTGGTTTGAATACATGGATTCCATCTCAAATTTCATGTCCTCTTGCCATTTCTCAGAATCAGTCCCCATTATAGCTTCTTGATAAGATGACGGCTCATCCTCATCAATAAGTAGTAAGTCACCTTGTTGAGTCACAAGAAATCCATATCTCTGTGGCTCCCGGCGTTCTCTTACAGACCTACGCTGGGTTTGTGTCTCTTGAGCAGGTACTTCTTCCACAACAGCTTGCGGTGCCTTGTGATGTCCTGGGATTATTGGTATTAATCCCGGAGGGTTATTAATCTTTAATGTTTCTTTTTATTGTGGCAATTAGGAATTAATTGTGTTTATATGATTCTTGCGGTGATAATTAATATATGTGTTGGAATTAATCATCTTGGTAAAAATGCTTAGTCACATGGTATGGGTGACCTGGGGTGCATTTCGGAGTGCATGTTATGCATGTTGGGAAATTAGGGGTGATTATGGCTTAATGGTGAAATTGATAATTATTTTTGGTAAAGCATGATTTTAATAAGGATTTTGATGCATTGTGGTAAAATGCTTTTAAAATATCTTGTTGGGGTATTCTATACACCATGCTTTTGTTTAGATGAACATTTAAATCCCATAACATGGCAAGGGAGCCACTTGCACACACCTTTACATCCCATCACTCCTCTCCATCAGTTTTTTGGTCCCTAAACCCCATCCACTCATCCATAAGCTGCTATTTTCGTTTTTGAAACAAGAGAGGAGGAGAAAGCTTTGAAAAATGGGGTCTTTTTGGGAGTTCTTGCTAAAAACTTAAAGCTCAAGTGGTAAGCTTTCATTATTGTAAAGTTTTGTTGAGTATTGGTTGGTTTGATGTTGTATCTTGGGGTTCAAGGGGTAGACCTTGTTCTATCATTGTTGTTTATGTTGGGAGTTAGGTTTTGTAGTGTTTGGATGGTTTTTGGTTGGTTTTATGTTGTAAATTGAAGTGGGTTTGAGTTGTAGGTGATTTGGTGTTGAAAGGAGCTTATTCTTGGAGGTTTCTCGCGTATACAGGGCTGTTCGATCGATCCAAAAATATTTTCGATCGATCGAGCATGGCAGAATGTTTTTGTGGCTTTGGAACAGTGGACCGATCGATCGGTATTTTGACCGATCGATCGGAGAGTGGTTCTCGATCGATCGAGATGAAATTTAGATCGATCGAGATGGCCAGTTTGTTGGTGCCTCTTTTGTTGTTTCTTGGCTCTTTTTGGGTGTCTTGCATGCTTCGCCCCGGGTTATTTTAAAAGGTAAATTGTCATGGATTGACAATATTTTTGGGGTATTATACATACTTAGCCGAGAACTTTTATAATTTGGTTATCGTCATGGATTGACGATACGATTTGGTGTTGTGATCGTACTAGGACACGTGATTGCATGCCTATGTTTAATTGTGAAATATTTATGTGTTTTAGCACATGTTTCTCGGGGCATGGAACTCAAGCCAGGCTTGACATGGACTACGGAATTCTAAGGTACGTATGACGTACGAGCATAGCCTATTATAATGTTGCAACTGTAAAATGCACGGTATGTGATAATGGCATTATATGGACATTGAAATACATGGTATGTGGTATTTGCATAAATGGATATGGAAATGCCTGGTAGGTGGTATTTGTCATAAATGGATATTGAAATGCATGGTATACGGTACTTGCTATAAATGGATAGTGAAATGTATGGCATATGGTAATTGCGATAAATGGACATGGTTGGGAATTATATGGTGCCGCTTTTGAGCGAGCAAAGATTGGGATGTTGTCGCCGTTGAGTGACCATCGGTTATGACGCCGCTATTGTTGAGCGTGCGTGGGGTCGAAATGCCGCCATTGTGGAGCGAGCTATGACATAGAAATATGGAGTCCATTGCTAAACATATGTGATATTTGTAGTACTTTTTGATGGTTTAATCGCATTTGGTTATGGAACTGGTATAGCAGGAATGGTTTTAGTTGTTCAATGAGATGATCAACTGGCTTTTGGGAATTTAATGGTTTGGTTATTTTGAGAACAGGGACAATACAGGGGATCCTGGATGAGGGTATTACCATCCAGGGAGTATCATTTAAATTATGGCATTTACATTCTGTAAATTATGAATTGCAATGTTATGATTATTGGATTGGTGGTATTGGTATGCTCACCCCGTGTGGGGGCTGTCTCTGTTGGGGCAGGTAACACAGGTGCAACAGTAGCTTTGGAGTTGAGCTTGGGCTGTTGATAGAGGTACTTCCAGGATCGAGGTACCAGAGCTGGTTGAATAAGTACATAGATCCAGTGTTGAGATCGAGCTGTGCTTGGGAGGTGCTTCCAGGATTGAAGTACCCGTAACGGTATCCGGTAGAGTGTTTTATACATCAGATACACACTCATTCATTGGGTGCTCTTATGTAAGTACATTTTACGTGTATATGGAATGTATAAATGGGCTACGGCTTCTCTCTGTTCATTTATGGTTTGCATGCAATTAAATGTGGAATTGCTAAATGAACTAAGAGCATGTTAGTGTATTATGAGGGTGCATGTCATATATGTAATCTTGGTTGGAGGATTTGCATATTATGTGGATTGAATGCAAGAAATTTTATGGATCACTAATATGGTGTAGCACTTGCACATGGCTTTTCCCCATGATTTTATGATTATATGCACTAATGGTATGGATTAATACACTAATAACGGGTTAAGGGCACAGGGGTCCTTACATGCCTGCTCTGTTTCCATCTCAATCTCAGGTTCAGTGTTTTCTTATGGTTGAACTTCACTAAGTTCTATTTTTCTCCCACTGGTTTTTCTAGAAATAATTCTCTTTCAAGAAATACACCAGTCCGAGCAACAACTACTTTGTTCTCGGTGGGATAATAGAAATAGTATCATTTCATTTCCTTATGATACCCCACAAATAAACACTTATCAGATTTGGGTCCAAGTTTGTTAGTGGCGTGACGTCTACCGAAAGCCTCACAACCCCAAATCTTCATAAAAGACATACTAGGACGCTTCCCAGTCCATATCTCATATGGTGTCTTTTCCACTGATTTAGATGGAACACGGTTCAGTAAGAATATTGTTGTTTCTAAAGCATGTCCCCAAAAGGATATCGGAAGATCTGCATGACTCATCATTGATCGAACCATGTCCAACAAAGTTCGATTTGTCCACTCGGATACACCATTCCATTGTGGAGTATACGGAGGAGTGAGTTGTGGGACTATCCCACACTCCTTTAGATAGTCATGAAACTCTTGGCTTAAGTATTCACCTCCTCGATCTGATCGAAGGATTTTGATACCTTTGCCAAGTTGGTTTTGTACTTCATTCTTGAAATCTTTGAACTTTTCAAAGGTTTCATGCTTATGCTTCATTAGGTACACATACCCATATCTACTGAAGTCATCAGTAAATGTAACGAAGTATTGAAAACCACCTCTAGCTTGTGTACTTATTGGTCCACATACATCACTATGTATTAGTCCCAATAACACATTTGCCCTTTCAACATGTCCCTTGAAAGGGGCTTTAGTCATCTTGCCCATTAAACAAGACTCCCATGTTTCATATGATTCAAAATCAAATGAATCTAATACACCATCCTTATGAAGTTTAGATATGCGGTTCTCGTTTATGTGGCCCAAGCGACAATGCCAGAGATAAGTCGGATTACAATCATTATTTTTAATCCTTTTAGTATTTATGTTATAGATAGGCATATCAAGATTTAATACATAAAGACCATTAATCATTTGTGCACTAGCATAAAACATATCATTTAAATAAATAGAACAACAGTTGTTCTTTATAATAAATGAAAATCCACACTTGTTTAAACAAGAAATAGAAATAATGTTTTTGGTAATAGAAGGCACAAAATAGCAGTCTTTTAAAATCAACGATAAACCAGAAGGTAAAGCTAACAATCTACTCTTTTTGAGGTCCTGCACATTTACACAAATGTGAGATCCACATCCAGTATCTAATACCCATGATGAAGAAGTAGATAAATTGACTTCTAAAACAAAAATACCTGAAGCGGAAGTCACACTTCCTTTCTTGAGATCCTCCAGATATACTTTGCAGTTCTTTTTCCAATGACCGGTCTCACCGCAATGGAAACAGTTCCCTTCCTTTGCTATCCCTCCCTTTGGTTTCAGTGTAGAAGACTTTGGCTTAGATTTAACAAAAACCTTCTTGTTCTTCTTGAAGCTCTTAGCTTTAGTCTTTCCTTTGCTCTTATTCACAATAAGAACATTTGTAGGTTTAGACTTCTTGCTATTTGCTTCAAAAGTTCTAAGCATGCCAAGTAACTGTGGTAGAGTCTTTTCAATTTCAATCATATTGTAATTTAAGACAAATTGACTGAAGCTTTCAGGCAACGATTGCAAGATCGCGTCAGTGGCCAACTCTTGGTCCAAAGGAAAACCCAGCTTCTCCAGATTCTCAATATACCCAATCATCTTGAGTACATGAGTTCCAACCAGACTTCCTTCTACCATTCTACACTGGAATAACGCCTTAGAGACGTCATACCTCTCTTGTCTTGCTTGTTGTTGGTACAGTTGCTTAAGGTGCTCGATCAAATCAAACGCCTCCATTTCCTCATGTTGCTTCTGAAGCTCAGAGTTCATGGTGGTAAGCATAAGGCACCCAACATCAAGTGCGTCACTTTGATGCTTCTTGTAAGCATCTTTATCGGCTCTAGTAGCCGTTAGGGGAGGTTCCTCAGCAGGTAAGGGTTCCTCTAGGACATATTGCTTCTTTTCTTGTTTGAGAACTATCCTCAAGTTCCTATGCCAGTCTAGGAAATTTGTCCCATTTAATTTGTCCTTCTCAAGGACTGATCGCAGTGATAATGTGCTTGTGACGTTGTTAGTTGCCATGGATATCTAAAATATAAATATGCAAAATAAGTTTATGATTTTAATCATTTAATATGGTCTTATATTAAATGACACTCCCACTATTTTGTTTAAAATTATCAACCCTCGAAACCTTTAGTGGGCCAAGATCCATATTTCGCCTAATCTTGAGTTAGCTTTGGCTAATCGCCCAAGACTCGGTTATTTAGGTAGACAACACTTTGTCAATTACATCACATGTAATTCTTGGATAGTTGGGCGAACAACGCTTTGTTCAATTCATCAAATGAATTATTATCCAACCCATGCCTCTAGGTTCCCAATCATATTGAGATAACCTAGTTAAGTCATACCCAATTTAAAGTATAACGGATATCACTATTATCCTTTAGCGCCTTACCAAGATTGCCACGGTGCTTTGCTTTGGCAAACCCACACATGTTCAATCGAAGTTTTTGACGAGTACTTTTAATTTTGGAAGGCATCTAAAACTTAATATTTTAGAGGGATTTATTGATCTCATGATTAGTTTGATAATTTAAAATATGTCCACTACATATAAGCATATACATATCTACATATATGTGTAATTCAATTATCAATCTAAAACATAAGATAAATCATGCATCAACATACATAATTAAACGTGACATGGTTATAGCCCCTACTAGCGACTTTCTCAAGCCAATGAGAAAATCCTAAGAGTCAACCTAAGGTAACTTCACAAGCACATTCTTTTGGCTCCAATTTGTGAATGGCCTCCTCATCACGGCACCATGCTCCATCTTCATTGATCACCATCAATAAATAAACTATACTATATAACATTTACAAATATAGAGAATTCCTCGATTCACATTCGAGGGGAACATAGGGGAGGGATAACATTTAGAATAAAATAGAGAAGGCACGACACGCAGGTCGTATTATAGATTACAAACATTCACAAATCCTATCTAATAGGTCAAAGGGCTATAACCATGCACCATGCTCAAACAACACATAAAACATGCTATATCATTTAATTAATTAAATTCTAAACAAATACAAACTTAACAAAATAAAGCATATTACAAAAACTCCACCCTCTAACATGCATGTATTAAGCTTCAAGTTTACCACAAAATTCTCCCTCTTTTTGTGATAAGTAAAAAGCAAAATATTCAAATAAACAAATCAAGAGAGCATATTCCTTTAATTCCACAAAGCATTGCAACAAGTATAAGTTGACACAAGCCATAGTCTAAAAATAAGTACATGTTCATTATCAAGTATGTAATAACCATAATAATACTTCAAACACAATTGCTCGATAAATTGCCAATGCAATCTAATTCATTTGATTAACTAAATGCAAGATATCATATACACATGAGAGACAAGATGAAAAACATTTAAGCATAAGATCAAATCATTGAGAGGAAGGTAAACATGCGTTTAAGGCAATGAAACAACATGCGAATGTATTCTTAAATGTGCAAAGTGTGCATATGTTCCATCAAAAAAATTCATGCCTTCATGCTAAATGTGCAAAGTGTACATATGTTCCATCAAAAAAATTCATGCATTCATGCTCAATAAACATTAAATTAATCAATGCATCATCATAAACAATCGATAAGTTAATAAGACACATGTGATCAGAGCAAAATCATTTAGGCCATAGGAACAATAAAGATATATGAAATTCTTAAGCCATAATCCCAAGATTGAACATCTAAACAATTGAAGCATGCTTATCTTGAATTAAATTGCACATTGCATATTTAAAGTGAACTCAAGGCAAATAATAGATTTATCCTCAAGCAAGATTTTTAAGTGGTTAAGGCGTACCATCATAAAGTATGCAAATTTTAAGCATATAACTTATGCAAATAATCCCATGCTCAATCAACTAGAAGTTAAGCTCAAGCATAAAGGCATGTAATCAAAATTGAAAGTGAATGAACTAAACTAAGCTCATCTAAGCAATCAAATCACATATAACATGCTTTACACAATAAATGATTGAAACATACAAAGTATCATATAATTCAGTTATATTACCTGAGTCATAGCTTTCTAGACAAAAGTAGCTTTGACACCAAATCAACATGCTTAAGATCAAATAGCTTCATGTATTTAATCATAAAACAATTATAGCATCATGAAGAAACTTATTAAAGCTTATGACGAAGTCTCAAACAATTTATAACGCCTCATCACAAAGACTAGGCCAACAAATTAGCATGCTCAAGAAGAATTTCTCAACTCATCAAAGTATAGAGATCTAAATTAAGGCACATATGATGAAATCAAGAACATTTATGTCATCGGAGGATAATGATAGGTAAAATTTTATCCAAACTCCTATAACCACAATTATTTTAGCATTTGTATATTTTCACCATAATGAGTTAAGCATATAAAACATGCATTTACAAAGTTAAATATGCAATCATGTAAACAAAATCCGTTATCCATGTAAGGCCCCGTTACTAATTAATTATGATTAATACGGATTAACGATGTTTAAGAACACTGGGTGATTAAAAGTTGAGATTTCGAATTAAGGTGTTCCGGGTCACAACACCTTATTTTTAATCAAGATAAAATACATCAAAATACACATGAATACATATATTTTTTAATATATAGTCTAGTGCCATGCAAGAGACAACTAATTATTGTAATGGGACACATGGACCACTTAATTAAAAAATGAAAAAGAAAGTGGTTTTGGGCATAGTGGGTATCACCCACTCTCATTATTTTAGACTCAAATCCTATCATCTTGATTTCCTCTTCACCTTCTCTCTTTCTCCCCTATTTTCGAAAATCCCCTCTCAAATTCCTAAGAGAATTTTAGCTAGAAATCCACATGCAATTGTGGAATAGAGAAGCCCAAAAGGAGAGGAAGAGAACTTGCCAATAATTTTAAATTTGGTGGAGTTATGAAGGAAGTCGGTCGAGTGGAGTTAGGATTTGTTTTGGCTACAAATCTTGAAGCTAATTGAAGGTATATGTAGGGTCTTCCTACCTTAACATCATATTAATAACATATTATGGACTAAACATGCATTCATAACATCTTAGGGTACCGGTTGTAACTTTGAGCTAATAGAGTTACAGGCCAAAAATAGAATTTCAAACCTAATAATTACATTCCCAAAAAGAATGTTAAAGCTATAGAGTTACACTACTCCTAGAGTAGGGACTATCAAAATCCTGTATCCTATATTCATTCCTGCTCCTTTTCGCTCACTGCCTCAACCCGACCCTTAGCCCTTCAGTCCAAAAGCGTAGCTACAGGAACAACCCATCATGAGCATGTACATCATTACTTAACATCATAGAGATAAAGGCATATAAATAAATGCATGAAAATAATCGTAACATATACTTCCTAGTTAATCGCATTAACACTTTGGTTGTCCATGTTTCATAGTCATGCATATAATCATTAGTTCTTGACATATATGATTAACATCATACTTCACATATATGCTCATAATCAACAATGTTATTTAGAAATGGGGATGTTTCTGGCCTTGTTATGCCAGCGGAACAATTGGCCCCCTCGCTTCGACATATAGCGGTACTGTGATTACCCCTCGCTACACCTTGATAGCGGATGTAATCTCCTCGCTAGCTATGTCAGTGGTAAGTACCTTCCTCGCTTTCCCATAACAACTACCAGAACACTCAATCATTCTCAATAACATAGTTAAACATGCATCATCATCATCATATCATAAACATCATCATCTTATAAACATCATCATCTTATAACATCATCATCTTGTAAACATCATCATCTTATAAACATCATCATCTTATCATAAACGTCCTCATAAACATCATATCATATATACTCATCATAGACATCATCATCATAAACTTACTTATCATAATCATCATCATAAACATCATAAATACTTATGCAATCATTGCATAGTCATAGCATAGGAATGTGTTTTACCGTCCGATGCCCGTACGTTTCTTACATACCTTAATTCCAAAAATGGAGAAGTTGAAGAACTTTATCTCCTTGAAGCTGTGGGTACCTGGGATGGTTCTACACAACCATACAAATCGATATTAGAAGCTAATTATAGTCCAATATCCAAAAATCCCACAAAATAATAAAAAACACAATTATGTGTCTCGCGATCGATCGCTGAGATGTCCCGATCGATCGCGAGATCACACTGCCCGTTGATAAATTTTGATTCTTCGGCGATCGATCGCCACTTTTGGCGCGATCGATCGCCAGCCTCACCGATCGATCGCCCAAAAGTGGCGATCGATCGCCAAATGGTTCTGGAGCCTACTGCTGGCTCGCGATCGATCGCCAGGAATGGGCGATCGATCGCCGATCCCTGTACATCGAAAAATCACCATTTTTGAGCATTTTTCAAGCTCTACCTCATACCCTTCAAACCCAAACTCTCCAACAACTCAAACATCATCAAAAACTCACTAAAACCCACATAAAACACTTCAAAAATCATACCCCAACAACATATAACACATACTCAAAACAAACCCACATAAAAACTCAAAATGCTAACCCATTTCAAAACCAAACATCATTAAAACTTTAGGAAGGGTTCCATACCTCTTTAAGGACTCCAAATCCTACAATAAATCTCACAAACAAAGGTTTTGTGAAGATTTCTCCTTCCACTTTATGCCAAAATCGAAAATAGCAAATGGGTTAGGGTTGGGGATGAATTTGGGGATTTAAAAGAGTGATGGGGAAAGTGAATAAAGTGAGGTAAAAAGGGGGGTATAGTGGGGTTAAAAGGGGTTATAAAGTTAATTAAAATTGTACCCCAACAATTAACATGATGTATAAAATACCCCAACATGGTATTTTAAAAGCATTTTCCAAAAATGCAACAAACTTCCTCTAAATTCATATCTTCCTCATAATTAACAATCAATACAATTAAATTATGTTAACTCCCCATTTCCCAACTTGCATAACATGCACACTGAAATGCAACCCCGAGTCACGCCTACCATGTGACTAAGCATTTCAACATGATAATTAATTTCAACACATAAATCCATTATCATCATATTTAATCATATAAACATCATTAATGCCCAAATTGCATATAATTAATTTCGGGGCATCACAATACTCCCCTACTTATAAGATTTCGTCCTCGAAATCGCATGCACTTACCCAAAATGAAACTAAACATAAGTCATACCAGAAAATAGTTCCGGGTAATGCTGCAACATATGTCGTTCCGTCTCCCACGTAGCCTCCTCGACACCCCGACGATCCCACTGAACTTTGACCATCGGTATAACCTTGCTTCGTAATATGCGATCCTCACGATCCAGAATTCTGACCGGTCGTTCTACGTAGGATACATCTGAGTCCAACTGCACTTCAGTAGGCTGTAATACATGAGACGGGTCTGGCTCATACTTCCGTAACATAGAGACGTGAAAAACATCATGAATCCCAGATAAAGATGGCGGTAGAGCCAAAAGGTAGGCCAAAGTACCGATACGCTGCAATACTTCATACGGCCCAACATACCTCGGAGATAACTTCCCCCGCATACCAAAACGAACCACACCCCTGAAGGGTGAGATTTTCAAGAAGGCCTTGTCTCCTACTTGAAATTCTAGCGGTCGTCGCCGCTTATTGGCATAGGCTGCTTGCCTATCCTGGGCCGCTTTCATCTTCTGGCGTATCAACTTAATCTTTTCTTCCATATCTCTAATCATATCCGGTCCTCCGACCGCTTTACTAGTCAATTCCTCCCAATACAGCGGTGACCTACAACATCGTCCGTAAAGAGCTTCAAAAGGGGCCATTTGAATGCTCGCCTTATAGCTGTTATTATACGAGAACTCTACTAGTGGTAATGAATCTTGCCACGGAGTATCAAACTCCAATACACATGCCCTCAGCATATCTTCGAGCGTCTGTATAGTACGCTCCGTCTGGCCGTCTGTCTGAGGGTGATAAGATGTACTCAGTCTCACCTCTCTGCCCAAAGCTGTCTGGAGACCCTCCCAGAAATGTGAAGTAAACCTTGGATCTCTGTCAGACACAATCAAGACTGGAACCCCATGCAATCTCACCACATCCCGTACATATAATTGGGCCATCTTTAGATATGTGAAAGTCATACAGTAAGGGATGAAATGAGCTACCTTTGTCAGCCTATCCACGATCACCCAGATCGCATCAAATCCAGAGGCCGTCCTTGGCAAGTGGGTCACGAAGTCCATAGATATGTGCTCCCACTTCCATTCAGGTACCTCTAAACTCTTCAGTTCGCCACCAGGCCTCTGCCTCTCCGCTTTTACTTGCTGTCAAATCAAGCACTTATTGACAAAGGTTAACACAATGTCCACAGCTATCTGAAATGAACACATCATCAATATACATCGCTTGCACAATAACAGTACACTAATACTCATGCTAACATAATACCAGCACATCAATATTCATCGCCAACACTGGCATGCACAATATCATCGCCACTACGGGCATGCACATAGTATCCATAATCACAATGAATAAAATTACATTCTTAAAACAATAAAATGTAATAACACTTACTGTACACAGTGGATCCACACTCGGTCCTTTAAACTGCCATTGTTCTCAACATAAATATTCCACAAAATATAATTTCATATCAATACACAATTGATATACTCATCATCAATAACAAGACCATCCAAAAATATTCATCGCCTCGACATATAAGCGGCATTCACAATATTTCCATCGCTTTGATATGATAGCGGTAAATATTATAAATCTCAAATATCACAATATAATCATACCATCATCTCGCCAATAAATGTCATCAATATATCGGTATCAATCACACCCCGCTATTGCATCCACTGCAATAAAAATGAAAGAAAACAATAATGTCTCTTCATCCACTCTCTCCATGATCGCTTTCACCTGTACATTTGATCATCACAATACGTCAAATCAACAAGGTCAATTTAAATCAACGTATATTCATCACCCTCCCTCTATAGTGGAGGCACATAAAATACATTGCACACTCTCAATAGTGTCGATCCCGACAATAATCACATCGCATGCTCTCCCTAGCACCGACTCAATATCAATATACACGTCACATGCTCTCTCTAGCATTGATCATGAAATATACACGTCGCTCGCTTGCTAGCGGCGACCACATCACTCACTTGTCAGTGGTGACCCGAATCACATCGCTCACTCCTCAGTGGCGACCCAATATCACATCGTTCACTCGTCAGCGGCGACCACATCACTCACTAGCCAGTGGTGACCCAATATCACATCGCACACTGATCAGTGGCGGCCCATATCGCATCGCTCGCTCGTAAGCGGCGACCAAATCACTCACTCTTCAGTGGTGACCCAATATCACATCGCTCACTCATCAGTGGCGACCCATATATCATATTAACACATCGCACGCACCAACGGCGACCCACAAATCATATATACACATCACTCGCCTCAGCGGTGACCCCACTCTACATTCACACAACATGATCACATTCCACACTCTAGTGGGAAACACATCACTCGGCGGTGACCCATTTTATCTTATATCACTTTGTTTGCTTCATGACCCACATCACTCGCTACATGCGGTGACCCACAATACTCGCTACTAGGCGGTGACCCTTAAATATATTAATACGTCGCTCATACCCACGACGATCCACATATAATAATAACACGTCGCTCAACACGAAGGCGAACCACACATAATAATAACACGTTGGTCAACCATAAAAGAGACCCTAAACCTAAGCGACACTTCGCTTTTCAATAATACAGTGGAAAATATATTCATCCATGCTTGTACATCATTACGTACTTGTGCCATCATGTAAATGACATACACATACCCGATTGTCACATCATCTGTTTTCATACTCCAAAAGCACAGTACTGCCTACCATTTCCTATCCTCAAATATCATATCTCATTTTCTGATTTCTCCTGCAAAATCAGATTTCTCAGCACTGCACATACATATACATAACATGTACACAAAACTCAACTCAATAAAACGCATTTATCCCTCTACTAGTAACAATGTCCACTTATCATCAACATTAATTACCGTCAGCGATGTCATTCATCACACACCTTAAAAGGCATTATCATTTTCACCATAGTCAAGCTAATGATATAAATAAGACGAGTTACCATACTCGAGGCTTTTCAACCATACCACCCTCATTGTGTATGTTCATTGGTATTGCTGGTCGTTTATCAATATCATGTTCTTCGTATCTCATACGATCCTGCAATCACGATGGTTAGCAATAACAACAATTTTCATTGCTTCATATCATAAAATGCACATAGCAGGCGTCATGTCACAATGACAGAAAACTACAATCATGCATAAAAGTGTGTGATATATATGTCTATCAACACATCCCTAGGTCATTAAACATCCCAAAGACCTAACCACTGCTCTGAAACCACTAATGTAAGGCCCCAACCCCTTAACTGGTCATTAGTGCATTTATGACGTCGTATGAGTAAAAAAAAAAATCATTCTTTAAAAGAATCATTGCATGCTTCACATATTCTTCATGACATAAATAATACTCAGCATGGTATGATCACTTCTACCAACAATAAGACTCAAGGTTCACCCATTATCATCACCATTGCACCACTTTTACATTGTGGATTTTTATAAAAATTAGGGCAGAGTCTCCCCATAAATTAAGCTATCCAAAAATAAAACACATCACAAAATAACTCCCAGCCAGGGAAAAACACAATACTTAAAAGAAACCAAAACCCTAAGTAAGTTCCCAGCCAAGGAAAACACCATACTAAGAAGACATCAAAAGTGGGCTTCAACACCCTTATACAGTCCATATACATGCATCCAGATGCTCACATACGAGCAATAAATAAATGAACACCAATTAAATGCATAAATAATGTATGCCTTCAACCTATACTCAAACTACACTCCGGGAAGCAGCATCATTCAACGAGTTCAAGCTTACCATCCCAAAACACCGTAGTACATGTCGTACCTGTTCTACCTGTTTCAACAGAAACAGCCCCACACAGGGTGAGCACACCAACATCACACTACCCATATCATAACAATGCATAAAGATCATGATATCACAATTTAAGAGTGTCAAAAATCTATAAGATGTACTCCCTGTGAAGTTCTGAATCTGTACAGCTTCCACGCAATGTTCCTGTTTCAAGCTTACACGCTTTCATAATATAAAGTTTAGTATCAACACTGAGAATATGATATTCAACCACACGATGAATTCAATGCAACAAGAATCTATTATTTATGCTCAATCATAAATAATTCTATATCAATGCAGTTCTGTCTATCAATCTATCACTCAACACTTTCTCATACTGGTCATGCTAAAGGTATCCATACCCAACTCCATGTCCGGACCACGTACATTTATGTGTCCACCATACCACATATAACAAACTCAATTCACATATTCGTTCCCTTATATTCAGTCATCACAATTATTCACATATTCCTTCCCTTATATTCAGTCATCACAATTATTCACATATTCGTTCCCTTATATTCAGTCATCACAGTTATTCACATATTCGTTCCCTTATATTCAGTCATCACAATTCAACAATTTATGAATACTGGAATATGAAATAATTCATATTATACCTGCTCGTACGTCACCACGTACCTTATAATCACAATCCAAGTCAACATACCCATGACGTCCGGAGTACGTGGAGCATCTATATCAAATATCAAATCAAAGTTAGCTCATTCACAATACAATTGATATCATTAAGTACTTCTCAATTCCAATTCAATAACTCCTTCATTAGCTAAGTATTCAGTTATTAGTCATTACTCCTCATTTAAAGATTTATACATGGTTTTTGTATAAAGAAGGTAAACATCTTTAGCTAACAATATTCAACAAAATCATAATCTACTAGGCTCAACGCCCCATTTACGTTAATTACTAAAGCTTATTGGACATAAACATCAATAATTTTGTGAATGGTAGCAAGATTCTAAACCAGAAACAACATAAACTCGAGCCTTAAAATAGCAAGAATTTGAACCAAAACAGCATGATTTTCTGGACCCAACAACAAGGTTTCGAACTCGACACAACAGCATCATTAAATCTAAACCAGCAGCTAAATTGGTCATGGCAGGGCCTAATTCGATTATGAGCAGGAAGAAATCCAAGTGCAAATGAGAATTTGTATAACCACTCAATCCATGATTTCACTAAGCTAAAACACCAACCCATGAATTAGAATCGATTATCACTGCATAAAAATCCCATGGCATCAACCGATCGCAACCCATTGCCCCAAAACTAGCAGCAAAGTATCAAACATAGCAGCAGATTTTTAAACCCATATTAGCATGATTTTTGACCATAAAAGCAGCAGATTTCACGTTAAAATGCAGTAGGAATTTCGAATCCAAACACCATCAATATTTTCAAGCATGAACCAAAACCTAACAGCAATGTTTCCTTAAATATCACGACCAAAATCGAGACAAACCAGAAACATTTAAGGGAATGAGCAATAACTAATAATGAGGTAGAATCTTACCCTCAAAACCCAATGAAATCGCAAGGAATCTCTTTGGAACAATCGTTCCTCTTGGTGTTCGGTTTTTTGTCGAGAAAAGTGGTGGAAATGAGTGAATAGTTAGATGGAGGAGAGGAATGAGAGGAAATGAGACCAACACTATATTAAGTCTCCACCATTTAAATATTATCTCCTCCCATTACTTTAATTAATATAGTAAACTCAAACCCGGAATCATTTATCCCAAACCCGATACCCAAGAATTAAATATCGACATATCATATAAACACCATAATAAAATATAATGAACAATTTTTAATTATTCCGGACATCACACCAGTCCATAACACGATGCCCACAAATTTAATCTCATGAATTATTATATAATTTACTACTCTAATCAATTGTATAAATAAATGAATAATTTTGGGGCATCACAAGAAGTATCTTTTAAATTACAGCGTTATACTCTGAAAATTTTGAATTGTTAGATTAATGTTAATGAGATTTGTGTGATTGGTTTGCTCACCCGTATGGGGCTGTTTCTATTGACAACATTGGCTTGGAGATGAGTTCGAGCTGTTGATTGGGAATGCTTCCGGGAATGAGGCACCCACACTGGTACTGGGTAACATGTTTATACAATAGATACACATTTGTTTATCAGTGCTCGTATGTGTGTGTATATGTATTGTATAAGAGTTGTGAGTTTTTTCTTTTCATCTATAAGTTGCATGCAATTGTTTGAGGAAATTGCATAATGAATTGAGAACATGTCAGTGTGTTATGAAGTGTATACTTATGTTAATTGAGCTGTATTGTGAATTGAACATTAAGAGGATTAATGTCAAAAATTTTGTAGTTGTCATGACATTGCTAGTGAAGCATGTATAAGAATTCCTTATTGACATGAATGTATGCACTGATATATGAGATAATGCACTAATGGTGAATTTAAGGGTGCGGGTTCCTTACATTAGTGGTATCAGAACAGTGGTCAACTCTTTGGGCTGTTTAAGGGCCAAGAGATGTGTTGAGACAACTGAATAACACGTTATTTTACATTATTGTAGTTTAGCAATTGTGTGCGATCATGATATGCTTCTATGCGTATTTTATGATAGTAATTGAGAATTGTGTTATTGCTAACCATTGTGGTCGCATGAGCGCATGGTATATGAGGAACGTGATGGTAAGAATAACTGGTAATGTCATTTAACATACGCACTCGATGTGGTATTGTTGTGGAGTGCAAGAGGCCCTGAGTAATAGTATATTCTAGATTTGAGTTGGTGATATCAATATGGTGTCGTATGATGACCGATAAAATGATATGCTATATTGATAGTAATTTAATGTTGTCTATAAGTGGATTGAAGTGTATGATAAGTGTGATTTTTTCACTTAATTTGATATAAGATTAGGGGTGTTTTTGTAGTGATTCCTAGAAAATATTACACGTTTTGGTATATATTTATATATTTCAGGAATCTAGGTCTAAATGCATAAAAGTGGAGGAAATAGGCTTAAATTGATGAAAAACGACCAAACCGAGCTAAATATGGAAAAGGAGGGACCATATCGCAAAATTGGAGATTTTGATATTCCGCGATCGATTGGTAACTTACGAAGATCGATCGCCACCATCCAGAAGATTTCTGCGATCGATCGGCAACTTACGAAGATCGATCGCGGATATATAAATTTTGGTTATTTTGTCCAGAATGTTTTGCCGATCGATCGGCAACTGACGAAGATCGGTCGCCAAACCCGGAAAAATCGAGATTTTGTTTCCTGCTTGGTAATTCTGTGTCCAAACTTTGCAAAACTCCTCCACACTATTTATAGAAGATTTTCAGACGTTTTGGGGGACTTTTGACACTTTTCTGAGACCTAAGGGCAGCCTCTTCTTCCTCCATCCACAACAAAACACACCACAATTCATTGAAGAGCAAGAGCAACGCACGGAACGGAAGAACGGAGCGATGCACGGAGTGACATCCTCGTTATCTTAGTATTTCTGAACTTAGTTATTTTGAATTTCAGATTTTGATGTTGAATTTGTTTAATGACATATTTTTGCATTATAATTTGAATATGGTTGTCGGCTAATTTTGTTTATCAAGACATAGGGGATCCGATGTTTGAACCCTTGAGTTAATTATCGGTTTTATTCGATTTCCATGATCTTTGTGCATAATTTATGTTATTAAAGTTTGAAAAGATTAGCTACCTTTTGCATGATTTTGGTAATCGTGAATGAATTGAGCATATTACGATACGACGTAGTAAATTAGGCCGTGGGTTTTAGGTTGAGACGGACCAAGTAAAATCTAGCACACGTGTGATAGCAATAGATTTATCAAATTCGAAGGCTAATAGTTTTCACAAAGCGTTTTTCGGTATTAATCGTTCAATAAGGACACGGGAGTGATTTATTGTAGATTAATGCTAGACTTGTTATAGCCTGACCAAGGTATAACGAATGAAATAGAAAAACTCGTCACCCTAGAACATAGAATTTTGAATCTTAATTAATAGACAACTTTTGGGGGATTACATGGGTGAACCGATGTCTTGATAATTATTTGATCATATTTCTTCAATAATCCATCGCTGCTGTTTAGGTTGATTTTTGTGTTTGAGTCAATTTAATTTGTTAATTATTCCATAATCGTAGGTTAAATATAGTTAATCTAATCGAACGTGGTACTTATTTACTAGTCCTCGTGGGTTCGACACTCGTGCTTCTAATTCATTATACTAAAACTTGACACCGTGCACTTGCGGTAGAGAATCGCTACACTGGAAAATATTGTTTAAAATAATAGCGATCAAGTTTTTGGCGACGTTGCCGGGGATTAGTTTAAGTAATATCATACTAGATTAGTTGACTGTAATTTAACCATTTTCTTTTTTTGTTTTTGATTTTTTTTTCTCTCTTTTCCTATCTACTATTCTACTATTGCCTTTTCTTTGGTTGGATTTTGTAGGTTATTGCTCCCTAGTGCATGCTAAGGAGTGAACAACTGGCACTTGAGCCTTTTGACCCTGAAATTGAAAGAACTCTTCTTAAAAGACTATTTAAGTTCAAATAATGGCTGAAAACAATGAAGGATGAGGTGGAAGAGATGAAAGACGGAACGAAGAGGTGCCTAATAGAAGATCCCTCATGGATTATGCTCATCCCTCGTTCCAAGGATCATTGTCTAGTATCACTAGACGAAGCATACATGCGAAAAACTTGAAAATCAAGCTTGCAATCATACAAATGATCCAGCACTCGGTGTAGTTTTGGGGAGCGACCATTGATGATGCCAACTCTCACATAGCGAATTTCTTGGAAATTTGCGACACCTTCAAGCATAATGGTGTCACTGACGACGCCATCAGGTTACGACTGTTCTCTTTCTCTCTAAATAATAAAGCTAAATCTTGGTTGCATTCTTTGCCTACAGGATCAATTACCACTTGGGATGGGATGGTGCAAGCTTTCTTGTCAAAATACTTCCCACCATCAAAGACTGGTAATATGCGAAATGATATCATTACATTTGCGTAACATGATCCTAAAACACTGTATAAAGCATGGGAGCGCTTCAAGTACTTACTGAGGAGATGCCCACGCCATGACATTCCCATCTGGCTGCAGGTACAAACTTTCTATAACGGTTTATTTTCTGATAACCGTTTCTATGATTGATGCAGCATCAGGAGGTACTGCGATGAGAAAGACGCCGGAGTAGGCCTATACACTGTTGGAGGAGATGGCTGCTAATACCTGTCAATGGCAGTTCGAGAGGAACGTGCCAAAGAAGCAAGCTGGAGTTCATCAAGTGAGCGAAGTTACTGCTTTGGCCGCTCAAATTGAGGCATTAAACCAGAGATTAGATATCATGAGCATGACAGGGATGAAAGCTCAAGGGATTACTTGTGACCTATGCGAAGGCTATCATCCGAGCGTTGAATGCCAAACATGTAACCCATTCGTTCAGAATAATAAAGCTATGAATTATGTAGGAAACCGGCCACAAAACAACCCCTACCCAAATACATACAATATGGGGTTGAGGTATTAACCACAACCACCTCCGGGTTATCCACCACAACCGAGCATGGAGGAGCTATTGACCAAGTTCATATCATCAACTGAAACAAGGATGAATAAGCAAGATTCATCTATGAAAAACTTGGAGATTCAAGTAGGGCAATTGTCAACTATCTTGGCTGGGAGAGCACAAGGAACTCTACCGAGTGACACAGAGAAGAATCCAAGGGAGCAAGCAAATGTCGTGACCCTAAGAAGTGGAAAGGAACTTGACAAAGAGAAGGAGGCTAAAAAGCTAAAAATCAAGCAAGAGGGGAATGAGCAATCACGTGCCAAGGATAAGTCTACTAAGTCCACTACACCTAGCACACCACTAGAAAAGGTATGTATTCCTCTCCCATTTCCCGCAGCAGTCAATAGGGCAAAGGTTGATTCAAACTTTGCCAAATTTTTAGACATGCTTAAGAATTTGCATATAGACATACCATTTATTGATGCATTACGAGAAATACCAAATTATGCTAAATTCTTAAAGAAGGTGTTGTCTAAGAAGCAGAAATTGGGAGAGCACGAAACTACTTATTGACCGAGGAATGTAGTGCCATTATGCAAAAGAAGTCGGCCACGAAGCTGAAGGATCCAGGGAGTTTTTCTAGTCCTTGCACAATTGGGAATATTTCTTCCATTAAATCATTATGTGATTTGGGTGCTAGTATGAACCTAATGCCGTTGTCTGTTTTTAGGCGACTTGGATTGGGAGAGCCGAAGACCACAAGGGTGGTGTTGCAAATGGCGGACAAGTCTATCACCTACCACTAGGAATTGTCGAGGATGTGCCTGTCAAGATAGATCAATTCACTTTCCCGGTGGATTTCCTTGTGTTGGATATGGAGGAGGATGCGAGCATGCCATTGATCTTGGGCGCCCATTCCTAGCTACCAGAAGAGCTATTATCGATGTTGAAGAAATGAAGTTGATCCTCCGTGTAGGAGAGGATCATGTCACCTTTACCATGTTTCAAACTTCACCAAAAGCACACAACATGCACACATGTTTTATTATTGATAAAATTAATATTTTGCTTGATGATGTGGTACAAGGTACTGATGAGGTGAAGGCGAGGCCCGAACTAGAGACTAAAGATGTGATGTCCCCGAAATGATTAATTGCAATTAAAGCATTAATTATGTTTATATGATGAAGTATTAAGATGATTAAGTTGTGCGTGGAAAATGAAGTGTTAGCATGATTTAATTGTGTTGATTTTAATTATGAGGAAGGTATGGATTTAATGAAGTTGGTTGCATTTTTGTAAAAATGCTTTTAAAATACCAAGTTGGGATGTTTTATACATCATGTTAGTTTGGGGTACAATTTTAATAACCCCACTATATTTCCCCTTTTATTCCATTTCCCTTCACTTCTTCCCCACCACTCTAAAATCCCCAAATCATCCCAAAAACCCTAACCTCACCCCATTTTCGAAATCCTTCAAAGGAGGAAGGAGGAAGCTCCACAAAACTTGAGTTTGTGTGATTTTTACCAAGATTTGGAGTCTTCAAGAGGTATGGAACTCTTCCTAAAGTTTTGATGATGTTTGGATTTGAAATGGGGTGATTTTTGAAGTGATTATGTGGGTTGTTTTGATGTATGTGTTGTATGGGTTTGGGGTATGGTTTTATGAGGTTTTTGTGGTGATAAGTTGTTGGGATGTATTTGGTTTAAGATGTATTGGTTTATTTGGAAGTTTTGTGCCAAAAAATGGAGTTTACCCGAAAATGTCGCGGCGACCGATCGATCGGTAGCAGGGCGACGATCGATCGGTGCAAGGGCGAAGCGAGGGGTGAAATTTCTCTGCTTACCGATCGATCGGTAAAAGCGACCGATCGATCGGTGGATGGCTAGCGATCGATCGGTATCTTGGACCGATCGATCGGTAAAAGCCGTAGCTTAAAATGGAAAATATGAACAGTTACCGATCGATCGGTAAGGATGACCGATCGATCGGTAGAGCGTTTTTGCTGAAAATTATTTCCTTGGCATGATTGATGGAATTTTTGGTATTAGGCTATATTATTTAGCTTCTAATATTGATTTGTATGGTTGTGTGGAACCATCCCAGGTGCCAACAACATCGAGAAGATAGAGTTCTTCAATTTCTCCACTTTTGGAATTAAGGTACGTAAGAAGCGTACGGGCATCGGACGGTAACGCACTCCTAACTCTGACTATGCATTGATTGCATAAGTATTTATGATGATGATGTTTATGATGATGATTGTGATAAATAAGTTTAAGATGATGATGTTTGTGAAGATGATATGATAAGTAAGTTTATAATGATGTTATACGATGTTTATAAAAGGGTAAGATGCACATATGGTAAGAAGCCATACGATGTTATTATGTGGTAAGATGCCACGGGGTAAGATGCCCATATGGTAAGATGCCATACAATGTTATTATGTGGTAAGATACCACGGGGTAAGATGTCCATATGGTAAGAGGCCATACGATGTTATTACGTGGTAAGATGCCACACGATATTATGATATGGTAAGATGCCATATGATAGGGTAAGATGCCCACGTGGTAAGATGCCACACGATGTTATGATATGGTAAGATGCCATACGATGGGGTAAGATGCCCATATGCACGAATGTGAATCAGGGTCAACAAAAAGAAACTGATGAATAAACCGCATGTTTACTTAACTATGATTTTGTACATTTACTGTTATATTTATAAGATGCCGATGCTCATATGATGATGATGCTATACGATGATGATGCTATATGATGATGATGTTATAAGATGATGATGTTATAAGATGATGATGCTATACGATGACGATGCTCATATGATGATGATGCTATACGATGATGATGCTATATTATGAAGATGTTATAAGATGATGATGCTATAAGATGACGATGCTTATATGATGATGATGATATACGATGATGATGCTATATGATGATGATGTTATAAGATGATGATGTTATAAGATGATGATGCTATAAGATGATGATGCTTATATGATGATGATGCTATACGATGATGATGTTATAAGATGATGATGTTATAAGATGATGATGCTATAAGATGACGATGCTTATATGATGATGATGCTATACGATGATGATGCTATATGATGATGATGTTATAAGATGATGATGTTATAAGATGATGATGCTATAAGATGATGATGCTTATAAGATGATGATGCTATAAGATGATGATGCTTACATGATGATGATGTTATAAGATGATGATATTTATAAAATGATGATGCTTATATGATGATGATATTATAAGATGATGATTTTAATCATTCATGTCAAGAATTAATGATTATATGCATGGCTATGAAACATGGACAACCAAAGAGGGTTAATGCGATTAACCAGGAAGTATACGTTACCAATTATTTTCATGCATTTATTTATATGCCATCGCCTTATGATGTTAAGTATCGATGTACATGCTCATGATGGGTTGTTCCTGTAGGTACACTTTTGGACCGAAGGGCTAAGGGTCGGGTCGAGGCAGTGAGCTAAAAGGAGCATGAAAGAAGATAGGATACATGACTTTTGGGTAGTTCTCTACTCTAGGAGTAGTATAATACTATCGCTTTAACATTCATTATTGAGAATGTAATGAGTTAAGTTTTGAAATTTCATTGTTGGCCTGAAATCTTTTTAGCTCAAAGCTACAATCGGAACCCTAAGACGTTATTAATGCTTGTTTAGTCCATAAATTGTGTGTTAAGATGATGTTAAGGTAGGAAGACCCTACAAAAGAAGGCAAGAGCCATGACAGGGTGAAGCCAAGGAAGGCAAAGAAGCAAAAAGATAAAAGGACGTTTATGTAGGGAGAGACAGTTCAATTGCATAAAGCGCCACCACCTCGCATTTTCCAAAGCAAACGAAAGGCTTCATGGGTTGGACCATTCACTGTTACCAAGATATACCTAATTTTACTATGTTTTTCTAGTGATTTTCATGTTGATTCTTGAACAATATGATACTTTTGGCTATTATTTTGCATGTTTCAGGAATTTACGTAAAAGTGCAAGGAAATGAAGAAAGGGAGCCAAATAGCGTTGAAAAGATAGGACATGAATTAAAAGAGCCAGCACATGACATTGAATGAACCAAGATATTATTAATCAGCTCACGTAAAGATACACACGGCACAAGATACAAAGCTGATTTTTAGAAGGAAATTCACATGCATAATAAGAAGCATTCACGTGGCAATATTCAGCAGCACAAGGAAACAAAATCATGGAAGCTTTGATATGTGGCATCTTATAATTCACGTAAGATATAGATGGGGCTGAGATCATCACAAGAGATTCATTAAGAGAGATTCCTGGACAGTAGAAGGAAGTTCACGTGTGGATTCTTGAGAAAAGGAAGGAAATTTTCATTGGATACCAACAAATCAGAATCTTCACAAGATATCAGATTTGCACAGCAGATTCACATTGGACAGCAATAGGGAAACGTAATGTCTTGGAACTTTTGACACAAGCTGAGAAAAATTCATCATGCAATATAGGGAAGAAATTTACATGACATTCCAAAGGAAAATAGCACCAGATTTCACGGGAGATTCACGTGGGACGTAGCTGATTTTCACGGACAGCAAAGGAAATTCAATTTCATGCAAAGACCAGATTCACGTGACTTGAGGTGTTGAGTAGATTTTTAGAGTTTAAAAATTCATGAAATCATGGGAGATATCATGGACAGCAAGGAAAGAAAGATGCGTACAGCAACATAATTAGAATATTCCACATTCATGTACATAAGGTGATTTAAATATTTGAGAACCACACCTCCATAATCGTCACATATTATTCTTCCACTCACCCAAACACAATCCCTTTCTCCCTCATCCTAACACACGCCCTTTTTTTCTTTTCTTTCCCACCAACCAATCACGATCCCCTTCCTTCACATCCCCTCACATACCTTACGCCTCATCCCATCAGAACCACACTCATCATCTTTCCTCCTCCATATACCTTTCCTTCACTCACGTCCAGAACCATTCATACCCCTCATCATCCTTCAACCTTTTACCCTATGACTTTGGAACAACTCCAACAAGGTGATTAAAGTGACGATCGAGAAGGAAGCAAGAGAAGGAGTGAAGATCTACAACCGGAGTCGACGCTGGGAGTTTTTCTTTGTCTTTTAATATTAGTTTTCATTTGTTTTGATTTACTATGTTGAACTAGTTTATTTATCGAGGCTAGGCGAATCCTTTGTCATGAACCTATGATTTGATGATTTATTTGATTGAATTCCTTAAATTCTTTGCGTATAATTTATTGATCTTCATGATTTTGAGGGATTGATCACCCTTGAATGATAGTTATATTGCGATTGAATTGATCATAGGATATTGCAATACGATAGAGTAAATTATACCGTGGGTTTTAGGTTGAGACGGACCAAGTAAAATCTAGCACACGTGTGATAGCAATAGATTTACCAAAATCGAAGGCTAGTAGTTTTCATAGATCTTTATTCGATATTAATTGTTCAATAAGGACACGGGAGTGCTTTACTGCAACATTAATATTAGACTTGTTATAACTGGACCAAAGTATAACGAATGCATTAGGAAAACTCGTCACCTTAGAAATATTTGGATATTCAATCGAGAATTGTAGGGGATTGCATTGGTGAGCCAAAGTCTCGATAATCTTCTCTAGTGGATTTTTCTCGTTTACTTTTATTGACTTGGTTGGGTTAGTAGTTAATTTAATTAATAGAATTTATTTATTAATTCAATTTCGTAGGTTAAATATAGTTAAAAGCATCTTATTTGGTACTTGCTTGTTAGTCCCTGTGGGTTCGACAATCCGTATTCTTCCTATCTATACTAAAACTTAACACCGTGCACTTGCGGTCTAAAATCGCTAGATTGGAATTAATTGTTTAAAATAAAAGCGATCAAGTTTTTACTCCCCCAAACTTATCACTTGATCGTCCTCGATCAAGCATTAAAATCACAAGGTAGAGTTCATTCTCAATACTTGAAACAAATTATTTCATGACTTGCATTATTCTCGGAAATCTCACATGCACATTCAAAAGTTGAACAAGACATGTTTTCTCCTAAATCAAGCAACACATCTAAAAAATGGAACGTGTGTGTGTGTTAGTCAATCTCAAGTTTCATGCACATATTCAAGATCAAATCATGTTAATCAAGTCAAAGTCTAGATTGTCATCAAGCATCCCATAGGCCTATTTTCAAACAACTTATCCACTAATGATAGTTACTCCCTAGACTTGGATCAAAAGGTCTTTATAAGCTTGTAGTGTTTGGCCTTTGGTGTCGGTTACAAAGAAAAGACAGGATACGCGCAAAGAAGAGAGTATAATAATATACAGTTCAAATTTTCGCACATTTCGAGCTCCTCTTCTTTTTCTTATCTAGCCTTGGCCACTTTGGGTCTTATATACATGTTCTTTTTTCAAGGCTTTTTCTTCTTCTTTTCTTTTTGCTCTTTTTCTCATTCATCAGTCTTTTTCAATAAGCTCATTAAGATATAACAATTCACATGTATCGAACGAGATTCATTATACTCCCTTCGGGTAAGGAATTTTTTTTTTTTTTTTAAAGCTCATATAAGGGTAGGTATAATGAGTTTGCCAAGAATGTCGAATGGGGTCTTAATTATATGCAATGCATAAACCATTCTTTTTCAATAAAGCTCAAATGGGACACTAGGGATTGATATGAATCATGGTAAGCTTGAAAGGCTCAAACGTTTCAAAGATCGCCTAGATCATTTCCAAGTCAAGTTTCTAACTATAAAATTTCGCCTCAAAGTGTCATCATCAAATAAGTTCTAGGATAACTCTAAGATGCTCAAGACAAATCATCAAGTTCACAACAATTATCACTATTCAAAACATGCAATCCACAAGATCACGACTCATTGTGCTCAATATATTCCTCATTCTTGACATGCTAACTCAAATTAGGATATTCATGTACAAGTCCAATAATCATCACAAATCAAGTTCATATGCATAGTGAGATCAAAATCCTCATTGAATAGTCACTACTATAATTCATTCTTTTCTCAAGTTTGAACTCATAAAAAAAAAAAAATTTAGCTCATAATAATCGGACGATCAAGTGTCATTTAAGCACACAACAAGTGGTTAAAACAAGTAAAACATGAAAGCTACTACTCCCCCAAACTTAAATCAAACATTGCCCTCAATGTTTAAAAGAATCAAAAGGGAAGTAAACTCCCCTGATCAAGACGCTTGCATGAGGGTTGAGGAAGATTGGCTTTTGAAAGCTCCACTGTTGTAGGGGTTCATCGCTCCAACTAAGTACCTATCAAGAGAAGAATGCAAATAAAATAGTCGACACGAGAGATAAACAAACTAAATGTAAAAACTAAAAATAAACAAAACTAAATAGCAAAAGGATACGCTTGGGTTGCCTCCCAAGAAGCGCTGATTTTTAGTCTTCGGCTTGACTATCAGAAGCAACGATCAAAGAGCGGCTGCCGCCCATAGTAAGTATCATATGATACAACAAATGGGTCTTCATTTAGTATGCCCTCAAGATTGGCATGATTGTAACAATGTAAGCTCGTTGCTCCAACAACATTCTTCTTGAAGTGGTAGGTATGGGAGAATGATTCTTGAGTTGGCTTCATATCTTGGAGGATGTAGTGCGGTGAAGTTGGCATCGATGGAAAATACGGATCTACATATGGCATAGAACATGTCTCCGTCGATGGGCTCAAATCAGAATCTTTGAAAGTCTCTTCCTTTTCCAACATCACACTCCACTCATCTTCACATGAGAACTCCTCAGATAACATCTTTGAAGTAGGCTCAATCTCTTTAAGAGGCTCAAGTTCCCTTGACTTTTCCACATGAGTAGGATCACTCCCCAAAACTTGGTTGGTTGAGTGGTCATCATCATATAACCAAACTCGATTCGTCGCCTCTTCATTGCTAGCTCTCGTCTCTTCCTTCGGGCAGCTAGTTGAAATTGTTTCCATAAGGACCGCCATTTGCTGCTCCAGGTGGCGGATAGAGTTGGTTTGGCACTCCAAACCGTTCTCAGTTGATGCCATGAATCTTATTAAGGTATCCTCTAACTGAGTCGTGACTTCTGCAGAACTATCTTTCTTCACTCTATGATGCTCAAATGGTTGGTGCATATCATTAGGGTAGTGAGGCTCCGGTGGGTATTGGTGACTCCAACCTTGTAGTGAAGGATCACAATGCCAGTGGTAATCGAAGTCCGCCATATCATTGAACAGGTGCAACACACTGTCCTCATCTCTATCAACCAGGGGACTCCCAGTTACCAGTGCTCCACTGAAAATCCATCCTCGTGTCTGTGCATCCAAACCTTTGAAGAAATATTGCAGAAGAGTATAGTTCAAAAAATTGTGATACAGGAATGTGTCTGCCAATTCATTTAATCTCCCCCACACTGCATAAAACGGCTCCGAATATTGTTGGGCAAATTTTGTGAAGACTTGTTGATGAAGCATCACAAGTACCTCGCAATAAAAACAAATAAAACAATTAAATATATACAAAAAAAAAATGGTTAAATTACAGTCAAAGCTTCTCGTATGATATTACTAAAGTTAGTCCACGGCAACGGCGCCAAAAACTTGATCGCTTTTATTTTAAACAATTAATTCCAATCTAGCGATTTTAGACCGCAAGTGCACGGTGTCAAGTTTTAGTATAGATAGGAAGAATACGGATTGTCGAACCCACAGGGACTAACAAGCAAGTACCAAATAAGATGCTTTTAACTATATTTAACTACGAAATTGAATTAATAAATAAATTCTATTAATTAAATTAACTACTAACCCAACCAAGTCAATAAAAGTAAACGAGAAAAATCCACTAGAGAAGATTATCGAGACTTTGGCTCACCAATGCAATCCCCTACAATTCTCGATTGAATATCCAAATATTTCTAAGGTGACGAGTTTTCCTAATGCATTCGTTATACTTTGGTCCAGTTATAACAAGTCTAATATTAATGTTGCAGTAAAGCACTCCCGTGTCCTTATTGAACAATTAATATCGAATAAAGATCTATGAAAACTACTAGCCTTCGATTTTGGTAAATCTATTGCTATCACACGTGTGCTAGATTTTACTTGGTCCGTCTCAACCTAAAACCCACGGTATAATTTACTCTATCGTATTGCAATATCCTATGGTCAATTCAATCGCAATATAACTATCATTCAAGGGTGATCAATCCCTCAAAAGCATGAAGATCAATAAATTATACGCAAAGAATTTAAGGAATTCAATCAAATAAATCATCAAATCATAGGTTCATGACAAAGGATTCGCCTATCCTCGATAAATAAACTAGTTCAACATAGTAAATCAAAACAAATGAAAACTAATATTAAAAGACAAAGAAAAACTCCCAGCGTCGACTCCGGTTGTAGATCTTCGCTCCTTCTCTTGCTTCCTTCTCGATCGTCACTTTAATCACCTTGTTGGAGTTGTTCCAAAGTCATAGGGTAAAAGGTTGAAGGATGATGAGGGGTATGAATGGTTCTGGACGTGAGTGAAGGAAAGGTATATGGAGGAGGAAAGATGATGAGTGTGGTTCTGATGGGATGAGGCGTAAGGTATGTGAGGGGATGTGAAGGAAGGGGATCGTGATTGGTTGGTGGGAAAGAAAAGAAAAAAAGGGCGTGTGTTAGGATGAGGGAGAAAGGGATTGTGTTTGGGTGAGTGGAAGAATAATATGTGACGATTATGGAGGTGTGGTTCTCAAATATTTAAATCACCTTATGTACATGAATGTGGAATATTCTAATTATGTTGCTGTACGCATCTTTCTTTCCTTGCTGTCCATGATATCTCCCATGATTTCATGAATTTTTAAACTCTAAAAATCTACTCAACACCTCAAGTCACGTGAATCTGGTCTTTGCATGAAATTGAATTTCCTTTGCTGTCCGTGAAAATCAGCTACGTCCCACGTGAATCTCCCGTGAAATCTGGTGCTATTTTCCTTTGGAATGTCATGTAAATTTCTTCCCTATATTGCATGATGAATTCCTCTCAGCTTGTGTCAAAAGTTCCAAGACATTACGTTTCCCTATTGCTGTCCAATGTGAATCTGCTGTGCAAATCTGATATCTTGTGAAGATTCTGATTTGTTGGTATCCAATGAAAATTTCCTTCCTTTTCTCAAGAATCCACACGTGAACTTCCTTCTACTGTCCAGGAATCTCTCTTAATGAATCTCTTGTGATGATCTCAGCCCCATCTATATCTTACGTGAATTATAAGATGCCACATATCAAAGCTTCCATGATTTTGTTTCCTTGTGCTGCTGAATATTGCCACGTGAATGCTTCTTATTATGCATGTGAATTTCCTTCTAAAAATCAGCTTTGTATCTTGTGTCGTGTGTATCTTTACGTGAGCTGATTAATAATATCTTGGTTCATTCAATGTCATGTGCTGGCTCTTTTAATTCATGTCCCATCTTTTCAACGCTATTTGGCTCCCTTTCTTCATTTCCTTGCACTTTTACGTAAATTCCTGAAACATGCAAAATAATAGCCAAAAGTATCATATTGTTCAAGAATCAACATGAAAATCACTTGAAAAACATAGTAAAATTAGTGTAAAAATGACACTTATCAGCTTCATGGGTTGGACCATTCACTGTTACCAAGATATACCCGCATGGAGCCATTAAGGTAAGTGATCTTATTCTAGGCACTTATGTCGTTAATGACGAGAGGTTGAGCATTACCCAATTGATTATGGAGATTCTTGCTCCACAAACGAATCCAACCTTTGAGGACATGTAGTAAAAAGTCCAGCTTGGGACTATAAATCAAGAACTTTTTCTTATCTTTTTGCTTTGTTTTGCTTTGATTTTGGGTTTGTTCTGTTTTTTATTTTTTGTGAGACTCCATGTGTGCTATGTTATGTTCCATTACTTTGCCCAATGAGCTGATGAGGAATTGGACAACGATCACTGACGGTCGTTGTCAGAGGTAAATGATTTGTCTTATTTTCCATGCCTATACATTAGGACAACGCATAAATTAAGTTTGGGGGAGTGCATTACATTACTGTGTCATGCTTCTTATTTGGAAATTGATTGTTTCTTGAGCACCAACAAAAATTTTCTTGAAAATGAGTTCATTTTAGTAAGATAAGAATGAATCATAGTAGTGGTCTCTATTCCAAGATGATATTAGTCTCACTATGCATGTCAAATTGAGTTTCGATGATTGTAAGACTGGGAATATCTTGTTTTGAGTAGCATGTCTAAGATGATGAATTTATTAAGCACATTTGAGTCATAATCTTGTGAATTGCATTTGGAGTAGTGAAAATTTTTGTGAACTTGATGAATTGTTTTTGAGAATCTAGAGTACCTTAGAAACTATTTGATGATGACACTTTGAGGTGAAATTTTATAGTTATGAACTTGATTTGGAAATGATTTAAGGGATCTTTGGACCGTTTGAGCCTTTCAAGCTTACCACGATATGTATCAATCTCTAGTATCCCATTTTGAGCTTTGTTGAAAAACAATGGTGTATGTTTAACATACTATTAGCCCCATTCAACATTTTTTTGGCAACTCATTATACCCACCATTATGAGCCTAAATTGAAAAAAAAATTATCCTCCCTCAGGAAGTATAATGATTCTCATTAGATGCACATGAATTGCTATATTTTGATGAGCTTATTGAAAAAAAAATTGCTGAATGAGAAAAAAAGAATAGAAAAGGCCTTGAAAAAAAATGACTAAATAAGAACCAAAGCGGCCAAGGCTAGAAGAAAAAGAAGAGAAGCTCAATTTTGTGCTAAAAAAATGAACATTACATGCTTATACTATCTTCTTTGTGCTATCCTATCCTTTCTTTGAAGCCAAACACCTAGGCCTAACGTTACAAGCTTAAAAAGACCTATTGATCCAAGTCTATGGAGTGGCTGCATTAGTGGAGAAGTTGTTTGAAAATAGGTCTGTGGAATGCTCAACGAAAATCTTACTTTTCATTGACTAGCATGATTTGATCTATGAAATTTGCATGAAACTCGAAAGTGACAATAGCACACACGTACGTTCTGATTTGGAGACATGTTGCTTGATTTAGGAGAAAATACAACTTGTTAAACTTTTTGAGTTGTTTTTGTTCGTCTGTAAGTGAGATATCTGAGCTACATGATTCACTGCGAATTGGTTTGTTTGAATCTTCAATATTGAACTCGACTTTTTGACATTATTTCTTGCTCGAGACGATTTTAAGTTTGGGGGAGTTGATAAGTGTGATTTTTACACTTAATTTGATATATGATTAGTGGTGTTTTTGTAGTGATTCCTAGAACATATTACACGTTTTGGTATATATTTATATATTTCAGGAATCTAGGTCTAAAATAGGCTTAAATTGATGAAAATGACCAAACCGAGCTAAATATGGAAAAGGAGGGACCATATCGCAAAATTGGAGATTTTGATATTCCGCGATCGATCGGCAACTTACGAAGATCGATCGCCACCATCCAGAAGATTTCCGCGATCGATCGGCAACTTACGAAGATCGAAACCGGATATATAAATTTTGGTTATTTTTTCCAGAATGTTTTGCCGATCGATCGGCAACTGACGAAGATCGATCGCCAAACCCGGAAAAATCGAGATTTTGTATCCTACTTGGTGATTCTGTGTCCAAACTTTGCAAAACTCCTCCACACTATTTATAGAAGATTTTCAGACTTTTTTGGGGGACTTTTGACACTTTTCTGAGACCTAAGGGCAGCCTCTTCTTCCTCCATCCACAACGAAACACACCACAAATCATTGAAGAGCAAGAACAACGCAAGGAACGGAAGAACGGAGCGATGTACGGAGTGACATCCTCGTTATCTTAGTATTTCTGAACTTAGTTATTTTGAATTTCAGATTTTGATGTTGAATTTGTTTAAAGACATCTTTTTGCATTATAATTTGAATATGGTTGTTGGCTAATTTTGTTTATCAAGATATAGGGGATCCCATGTTTGAACACTTGAGTTAATTATCGATTTTGATTCGATTTCCATGATCTTTGTGCATAATTTATGTTATTAAAGCTTGTAAAAGATTAGCTACCTTTTGCATGATTTTGGTAATCGTGAATGAATGGACCATAGGAGATTACGATACGACGTAGTAAATTAGGCCGTGGGGTTTATGTTGAGACGGACCAAGTAAAATTTAGCACACGTGTGATAGCAACAGATTTACCAAAATCGAAGGCTAGTAGTTTTCACAAAGCGTTTTCGGTAGGACACGGGAGTGATTTATTGTAGATTAATGCTAGACTTGTTATAGCCGGACCAAGGTATAACGAATGAAATAGGAAAACTCATCACCCTAGAACATAGAATTTTGAATCTTAATTAATAGACAACGTTTGGGGGATTACATGGGTGAACCGATGTCTTGATAATTATTTGATCATATTTCTTCAATAATCCATCGCTGTTGTTTAGGTTGATTTTTGTGTTGAGTCAATTTAATTTGTTAATCATTCCATAATCGTAGGTTAAATATAGTTAATCTAATCGAACGTGGTACTTATTTACTAGTTCTCGTGGGTTCGACACTCGTACTTCTAATTTCATTATACTAAAACTTGATACCGTGCACTTGCGGTAAAGAATTGCTACACTAGAAAATATTGTTTAAAATAATAGCGATCCGTGTATACGTGTTATATTTGTACACAGTGCTGAGTAAAATCTGATTTTGTAGGAGAAATCAGGAAATGAGATATGCTGTCTGAGGACAGGAAATGGTGGACAGTACTGTGCCATTAGTTTATGACAACGGATGATCTGAGGATCGATTATGAGTATGTTGAGATTAAAAGAATGCAGGTATACGTGAAGTTATACGCATGCATTATTGTTTGAATTGTCATGTGAGGCACTTCTTGAGTCCAATGGACAATGTGCTACATGTATGGGAGGTCACCTCTTGAGCCTAAGGGGCAAAGTGCCACGTACATGGGAGTCGCCTCTTGAGCCGGTGGAGCAAAGTGATACAGTCATGTTAATACCGCTACCATGTCGAAGCGATGATAATGTCGGTGTCGTGTCGAAGCGATGATACATGTTGTTCACGTTGAAGCGATGATAATGTCGTTGTCATGTCTAAGCGATGATAATGTCGCTGTCTTATCGAGCGATGAATTAGGATATTTGTTGTTGTCATATTGTAGTGTTGGTCGCTGGTATGTCGAAGCGAGGGATATCCATTGAGCCCCCGATAATTCAAAGCGATGGATATTATTGAACCACTGATATATAGAATACATGCCGCTATTACACGAAGCGAGAGGTGTTGATTGTGTACCGACGTAGTGCAATGAGTATGTTAGCAATGTATATTGATCATGTATTGATTGCGGATGGCAGTGAGCGTCGTGTTGTAAATATTCATATTGTTATTCCTTAGGTGCGTGAGATGTAGACCCAAGAGGATATTAGCATGTTCTAGGGAAAAGAAAAGTTGATGTAACCCTTTTCCTTCGGTTTATCATGTCGGGATAAGCCATTTGATTTAGTTTGGCATGTGAATATATGTTAATGTACATTGATAAATGTTGATTGCATTATATCAGTTGAGTTATATTGATTATGAGAATCGATTGCATAGATGGAATAATGGAGAATGAAATTGAAATGAGACATATATTATTATGTTCATTTGTTCTTGCATTGGAGTAACGAGAAAGGGCGAGGTGTAACCGCGGTTGTAACACCATCATATCTATGGTATGATTTGAGTAATGATACTGGTTTTGTGATGTTTATTGCTGTGAAGGCATGCTAGTTCTTGTATGTTTTTGGATTAATAATTGATTAATCACTAGTTGTATTGAACTGAACTTAGTCATGCAAGAACGAGATGAATGGGGATGTTACGATTGATATGGGATCACTGTGAATGTCGTGTGTGGACATGTGATCATTGTAAGTGCCACGAGTTGACGTATAACTATCGTGAATGTAAAGAATAAGTATGAGGTCATGTTGTTATTAACTGGTGTGTAATAACGGTAATGATAAGTGTTGAGCCTTAAACGCATGGTTGTGTTTAATGCGTTAATTTATCTCCGGTTTATTTTTGAGTTTTGTTGATCAACAAAACTTGTGTTTGTTATACTAATGTGTGTACATAGTGTGCAGATTAAGTGATTAAAAGTGGATTGAATTGAAGAAAATCGAGTGTGCACATTCTGTGAAGAGTGTTGGTAGCTCGTGAAGAGCTTTGTGTACTCGGGAAGAGTATTGTGCTCGGGAAGAGCTTTGTGTACTCGTGAAGAGTATTGTGCTCGGGAAGAGCTTTGTGTACTCGGGAAGAGTATTGTGTTGTGGCTAACTTGGAGCCCTCAAGGCCAAGATCATTTATTCTAGTGGAACCTCGGTTGGAGGTTATCTAACCGGGAAGAGGAGACGTAGGCGATTCATCGCCGAACTTCTATAACAAATCTTTGTGTCTTTTATTGCTTTATTACATTACGCATTTATTTATTTGTTTACTTCTTCTTTTCTTTTATTTATCGATTGACGTAAGCCTTCCGCAAGCGCAAACTCTTTTAGTTTTGCAAACTCATTTTAAAAAGTAGCCAAGGAATCTCATTCACCCCCCCTCTTCGATTCCAACAATAAGTAATCATTTGATGATTAATAATGAACTAGACTTGGCGTGACGAACTGTTAGGATCGGTCCGGAGTGTTTAGAGGGGGGGGGGGGTGAATGAACACTCCTTATAAAATTTATCCCTTGTGAATTCTTTCGGACTTAATCAACTCTTTGAACAGAACAGACCACTAAAAAGGTAAGTGCGGAAACGGTCTGCTCTTGTAAAAGTAAGAACGGCTCGATGGCTAAGTGCAGAAGGATAAAACACAGGATATGTTTCTGGAAGTTCGAAGGTGGTGTAATCCTTCTACGTCTCCCCTTCTTCCAATTAAGGAAGGTTTATACTAGAAGACTTTGATTTATACAATCCTGTTGTACAAACCCGATTCAGGCTGGATTTACCTCCCTACCAGTCTGAAACTCCTAGTCACTCAACCTGCTCAGACACACTCTGTCTGACAGTTACAATAAGTTGCTCACTTCTATTTTTCAATACACAATGCACACAGTGATCCTACAATGATCAAATGTTACAAAGTAATCGCGCTTAAATAAATAACTTCAGCTCGAGAGCTTCTGAACTTTGTAAGCGTGTGCAGTTGCTTTCTTGTGTGTTTTTCAATTGATCAGCGTGAGTTCGAATCGAGAGTCTATGTCTTCCTTTTGTTGCATCCTTTTATAGTTGAGGGTAGCAACGGCATTGTTTCCCTTAATGTGCAACTTTGACTCTTTTTAAACTCTGAGAAAGCTACAGTCTTCTTCTTCAGGACACTTGCCGTTCTGGTATATGCTTTCGGCGACTGTCAGGTAAGCTCTTCTTTGTCTTCTTACCTTTAATGGCAATCTTCAATTTTTGATCCTTTGTAGCATTAATTACAGCATTAAATGCTACAATAAATAACCGTTAATGGTTCGGACTGAGAAGCCATCCTTTATGTATCTTTGACTGCTCTGATCTGATAAAGGTTGAGATCGATCTGAAGTATCGATCTAGTCAGTCTGGAATCCATCGATCCGGTCTGATATGTGATATTCTTTATCAGCTTGCTCTGTTTTGCGCGATCGATCTGGTATGCCTGATTTCCATCGATCCGGTCTGAAATGTTTTGTCATCTTTAAAATGTCATCGATAAGGTCCGGAACTAACAAATTCCCCCTTTTTGATGATGACAAAACCTAGCTTCTAAGTCTTTTTAACCAATCTTGATAAGAGCTCTGAAGCGAATGCTTTTGGATCGATTACTTCTTTGTTCAAAATAAATGAACATCATTAAGTTGGATCGATTAAATCTTTATTATTAAGCCTTATGATGAGGTTCAAAATAAATGAACACAGACTTAATCAAACGAGGATTTTATTGATCACCAAGAAAATCCTAAAATACACAGTCTGAAAATATTATTTTCTAGAAGGCGGCCTGAAGTCTGTCTTCTTTTCCCCCTTTTTGTCAGCAGCAATCTCTTGAAGAAAGTCGACAACTTGTGCTAGCTGCGCGCTGATAGCGTCAAGACGAATGTCTTGAGCGCGGAGGGAATTGGCAACAGATGCTCTGACTTCAGTGGCTAGCTCGATCTGCTCTTTTCTCAGACTGTTCTTGTAAGAGGCCTGTTGAGAAAACAGATCGTTTATGCCGCGCTGAAGGCTTCCGATACTGGCAGTCATCTTCTCTTTGAAAGAAGCAAAGTCCAAGGCTGTGACCCTCTGACCTTGATGAACTTCTAGAATGCGTTGAGTCAAGGACAGACAGGTATCAGAGAAGTGCTGGATAGTCCGTGCCAGGGATGGAGGTGCATCAGATAGCTTGCTGGGAGAGTGATCTGATGATGACATGGCATGGTCATCTTCTTCAGCAATCGGCACGATGGAAGAAATGGCAGCTTGATGACTTTCGGATCGGATCAGAGTGACCAGATCCGAAGAAAAACCTTGAATAAAGGCCAAATCTTCATCTGATGGTCCCGGAGGAGAGTGGGGACTGGGAGGTTCCTCAACTTGGAGAGCTGCAACCACTGTAGATACCACGAAATCCGGATCGATGAGGTCTGGTACTTCAGTTGTTGCACATGCTTCAGCTGGACTGGGTTGTGCACGGGAGGCTGATGACTTCAATGGAATAGATGTTGTCGGAGAGTCCAACAGAACATTCATTGGTTCATCATCTGTTGCAGACGGAGCATTAGGCAATGGCTGCTCCGCTGTCTGGTCTGGTACGTGCTCTGCAGGCTGATCCTCTGTCTGTTTTGCTGCATCAGAGGGAATAACCTCGATAAATGGTTCTGCCAGAGTCTTGCTTGCAGAAGGATGATCCGGGCTTGTGGCTGGAGTGGAGGTACCTAGCTTCTGTCGTTGAAAACGGACAGCTAAGGATAGAGCATGAACATCCATCTCGAGTTGAGCAATCACAGCCCCATCATCTCTGGCAGTTGGAGCAAGCGGATCGAAGTTCTTCTTTTTGGCAACTAGAAGCAGATTGGCCAGTCTGAATCTGTGTTTTGCCGTAAATAAATCTCTGCGCTGCACAGCAAGTCGAACATCATCAGTCTCTGTTCCTTTCAGAGCTTCCTCTTCCATCTTCTTCAATCTGTGCAACTTACCGTAGAACAGCTCAATGTGGTTGATAGTCCGGTATTGGACATATTCATCAAAAACCACAATGAGTTCCTTTAGCCTCTCATCAACATCCTCCATATCGATGTCGATGGCAGTCTGTGCTGCAGATTTGAGTTTAGAAGAGAGGGGTTCGGTGAGAATGGCTTTTCCCTTGCCGGTGGAGGAAGGGGACTTAATCCCTGATTGGGTATAGTCTCCCAACTCAGTGATAACTATCCCTTTGACCACGGGATTGGCAGAGGGAATTCTAAGGGTGACTTTGGGTGCAGGGGTTGAAGCTTGTGAAAGCTGGGTGGAAGGTTGAGGGGCAGGGGTTGCTTTAGGGGGTGGCAGTATGGGTGGAGGTAGAGATTTGGTTGGTTTGGTAATCTGGGTTCGGGGCTTTTTGGGAAGTGGCTTGGTTGGTGATGAGTGAGCAGACTGGGTTTCTTCCGAGTCAGTCTGAATGGTCAGCTTCCGCTTGACCCGAGGTTTGCGCACAGCAACTTGTTCCTCGTCCTGCTCAAACTTGACTGCAGCCAGAGTAGCAGGAGTAGGCGGAACACTCTTGGACTTCAGCAGTGCAAGCCCTTTGGAGTTAAGGATCTTAAGGGGACGGAGAGCAGACGGCTTGCTCAGCTCGAGGCCTAAGGACTCCAAGAGCTTGCTGAGAGGAACAGCAAAGCATACGGCGTGCTTGGATGCAATCACCGTTTCCAGCAGTACTCCAAACAAAATCATGGACCAGTTTATCTTCTGGCCGGATACAATAGCCGCCATAGCCTTGAACTTTTCGGCGGTTACAACATCGAAACTTCCTGCTTTACCCAAAAGTGGCTTGCCTACCACTTCGCACAGCACCTGGAAATGGAAGAGCATTTCCTTCTTCTTAAAGGAGGGTTGTAGTCGGTGGCCAGAAATAGAAATCTTCCCCTGAAGATCTAAGAGTGACGCTTGAGGAGTCTGTCCGAACTCTGTCAGTCCGGAATTGGGGAGGCCAAAGGTCTTGGCCAACGTCATTGGCGAGATCTCGAAAGATTTGCCCTTGACAGTAGTAGAAATGGATGTCTTCCGGGAGACGGCGTTGGCGAACAGCTCGCGGATTTCTGATTCATAAACAACTGTTCCGCACTCCAAAAAGTTCCTTAAACCAGATGATTCCAGGGCTCTAAAAATGGACACCATCGCAGCATCTTCTGCCCTGTAAATGTCATTAAACTCAACGGAGAGTGAGTTATGAGTGATGGTAGCCATTTGAAAGGAGTTTAAAGAAAGTGCAAAGAGTAAGAGAGTGAGAGAGTAAGAAGGTAGAAAGCGGTAAATTGTAAAAAGTGAACAAGTATGAAATGTTCAGCCCGCTAAATAGGAGAGAGAAGACACGTGTCTTTATCTCCAAGACTGAGAATTAAATAATTCAAAATAAACGGTCAGGATAAAGAAAGATAAGGCGGTTAAAGTACAACTAGTTAAAATGGTCAATCAGTCCGAGCTGTTGTTATTGTCCAGACAGATCATAGGATAAAATCAGACTGACAAGGATCGGTCTGAAAGTTCGGACCGGTCTGTGTCTTTCTGAACATTGTATTATCGATCTGTGGTGACAAAAATCTTCAAGTGCGAAAAGAATAAAAACATCTAAACTAATTAAGATAAGTCAATTAAACCAAGAATTTGACGGAAATAATTAAACTTAGCCTCAGGAAGCGGTTTAGTGAAGATGTCTGCTGCTTGCTGCTCTGTTGAAATGTGCTCGATCCGAATTTCCTTTTTGCCAACATGATCTCGAATAAAATGATGTCGTATATCAATATGCTTTGTTCGAGAGTGCAGAACTGGATTATACGTTATAGCAATTGCACTTGTGTTGTCGCAAAATATCGGAGAGTCAACAGCTTGGATGCCATAGTCTTTGAGCTGGTGTTGAATCCAGAGCATTTGAGCACAACAGCTTCCAGCGGCTAGGTATTCTGCTTCAGCTGTGGATGTGGCAATCGATGTCTGCTTCTTACTGAACCAAGAGATCAATCTTTCACCTAGAAATTGACATGTTCCACTGGTGCTTTTACGATCGATCTTACACCCAGCGTAGTCTGCGTCTGAATACCCGATCAAGCTGAAGTTTGAATCTTTGGAGTACCAAAGACCAACGTTCTGATATCCTTTTAAATATTTCAGAATACGCTTGGCAGCAATAAAATGTGATTGCTTTGGTTCTGACTGAAATCTGGCGCACATACAGACTGAAAACATAATATCGGGCCGGCTCGCTGTAAGATACAATAGCGATCCGATTAGTCCTCTATACATGGTTACTTCAACTGCCGTTCCCCCTTCATCTTTGTCTAACTTGATTGTTGGACTCATTGGAGTTGATGCAGTTGAGCATGTTTCCATTCCAAATCTCTTGAGGAGCTCTTTGGTATACTTGGTCTGATTGATGAAAATGCCATTGTTGAGCTGTTTTACTTGTAGACCCAGAAAGAATGACAATTCTCCCATCATGCTCATCTCGAACTGTCCCTGCATTAACTTAGAAAATTTCTCGCACAATTTGGGGTTAGTTGACCCAAAGATTATGTCATCAACATAAATCTGAACTAATAGGGTATGTTCCCCCTTAATGAATTTAAATAGAGTTTTATCTACTGAGCCGATCTGGAAATCATGGTTCAGCAGAAATTGAGATAGAGTGTCATACCAGGCTCTTGGAGCTTGTTTCAGACCATACACTGCTTTATTCAGTAGATATACATGATTGGGATACAAATGGTTCTGAAATCCAGGTGGTTGCTCAATGTAGACTTCTTCCTGAAGCTTTCCATTAAGAAAGGCACTCTTGACGTCCATCTGATATACTTTGAAGTCTTTAAAGGCAGCATAAGCAAGAAAGA
Source organism: Haberlea rhodopensis (assembly GCA_907163345.1). Taxonomy (NCBI): domain Eukaryota; kingdom Viridiplantae; phylum Streptophyta; class Magnoliopsida; order Lamiales; family Gesneriaceae; genus Haberlea; species Haberlea rhodopensis. The sequence goes on from CAJQUN010000077.1 coordinate 1,266,195, forward strand.
TTCGGATAGCTTCAAGTCTGGCGACTGGTGCAAATGATTCATCGAAGTCGATTCCTTCTTCTTGTCTGAATCCCTGTGCCACCAGTCTGGCTTTGTTTCTAACTACAGTTCCATCTGCGTCTAGCTTATTTCTGAAGACCCATCTGGTTCCAATAACAGGCAGATCGCTTGGTCTGGGGGTTAGACTCCAAACTTGATTTTGTTCGAATTGATTAAGCTCTTCTTGCATTGCTTTAATCCAGTTGAAGTCAGTCAGAGCTTCATCGATCTTCTTGGGTTCCAGAGTTGAGATGAAGGCAGCATGAGTGAACTCATCCATCATCTGTCCTATGGTTCTGATCGGTGCAGAAGGACTACCAATCACTAGATTAGGTGGATGCTTCTTAGTCCATCGATAGCTTGACTCTGGATTGTCTGGTCCGGTCGGATGAACAGTAACAGCATGATCAGCATCTGCTTTAATATTTGAGTCAGGAGCATCCGGATCAGCTCGATCTGAAGTTTCTTCAAAGCCTTGATCCGGTCTGTCTGGTACTTCTGGTTCTGGTGGATTGTCTCTTGACCTGTTAGCTACAATCTCATCATCACTGTTAGCTTCGAGATGGATATTTTCCATCTGATTTTGAATTGATTCTTTGTTGCCCTCAACACATAAAGTTTCATCAAAGACTACATGAACAGATTCTTCTACAGTTAAAGTTCGATTATTAAAAACTCGATAAGCTTTGCTAATTGATGAATATCCTAAAAATATACCATTATCTGACTTAGCTTCAAATGCTGTAAGATGACTCTTACCATTGTTGTGAACGAAGCATTTACAGCCAAATACATGAAAGTGAGAAACAGATGGTCTGTTACCAGTCCATATTTCATATGGAGTGAGATTCAGCTTCTTGTTAATCATAGAACGGTTTTAAGTGTAGCAAGCAGTATTTACAGCTTCTGCCCAGAACCTTTGAGAGATTCCAGAATCAGCAAGCATTGTTCTTGCTGCTTCCTTGAGCGTTCTGTTTCTTCGTTCTGCAACTCCATTCTGTTGAGGAGTTCGAGCAGCTGAAAACTCATGCTTGATTCCATGATCTTCTAGAAAGGATTCAAGATTCTGATTTGAAAACTCAGTGCCTTTGTCACTTCGAATCCTGTCTGTGCTGGATGATTTCTCGTTCTGAGTGCGTTTCAGCAGCTTGATCAACTTCGGACCGGTCTGATCTTTACTGCTTAAGAATATAGTCCATGTAAAGCGTGAGTAATCATCAATAACAACAAGAGTATACCGCATTCCCCCTAAACTTGTTATTGGTCTATGACCAAACAAGTCCATATGCAGTAATTCTAAACAGCGGGAGGAGGATTTGGCATTCTTGTTTTTGAAGGATGATCTGATCTGTTTGCCCATTTGGCAAGCTTCGCAGATCTTATCCTTAACAAAATCGATCTTGGGCAGACCGATAACTAAATCATGTTTACACAGGCTAGCAATGGTCTTAAAGTTGATATGATTCAAGCGCTTATGCCACAGCCAATGTTTATTATCATTGTTAGCGATGAAGCAAGTAGGATTATCAGGTTGAGCATGATTCCAGTTAATCTTATAAGTGTTTCCATTCCTGATTCCTACGAGCATGGTTATACCGTCTGATGATTTAACAGTGCAAGTGTGTTTATGAAATTCTACAGCATAACCATTATCACAGAGTTGACTTATACTAATCAGATTATAGCACAGATTTTCAACTAACAGCACATCATTGATAATAATGTTACCATGGACAATCTTACCCTTGCCCACGGTCTTACCCTTTGAGTTATCCCCGAAAATGATTTTGGGTCCAATACATTCTGTCACTTCAGACAGCAGCTCGATGTTTCCAGTCATGTGACGGGAACACCCACTGTCCAAATACCAGTCTGATGCGAGTTTCTTCGGTACCTGTCATCAAATATAATTATTGTTGGTACCCAATCCTATTTGGGTCCAGAACGGATTAGCCCTTTGGGAACCCACACCTGTATCAGCTTCAATGGCTTGTGTGTGTAGGGTGTGCTGTGTACTGGTCTGTTTCGATGCTGTGTGTGATAATGTGTGCGCTGTGAAAACCTTTGATTCTCATAAGGTAGTCTATATCTTTGTTGAATCGGTTTTGAGTTATAGTAATTGTATTGTCTTCCTTGCCTTCGATCTTGCACCTTTGGATTTGGTCTGATAGACGCAAATCTTGCTGGTGCCTTTTCTTTGGCTTGGTCAACATAACCAATTCCTTTTCTCAGATTTTGATTCTCGTAAGAGACTCCTGTTTGAATCTTAGGGCTTCAGTTTCATATACTGTGCTGGATTTAACAAATGTCATTTGTTTGACTTGATTCTTTACCAGCAACAGCTCAGATTCATCTTTGGTGCATTCTTTGGTGTCAAAGCCTATGCCGGTGAAATCACCGACGTTTCTTTGAACCTCTTGTAATTCTTCCAAGGATGTTCTGGATTTTGTCCATGTTTTGAATATATGTGAGAGCTTAGCATTTTGTGTGCTAATTCTCTTATTTTCTTCATGGAGCTGATCATAAGAGATTTTCAGCTTATTCAGCTCGATCTGGAGATTTTTGCACTCACCCTGCTCAGAGCAGCTTGGTTTGTTGTGCTCATCCATTTGAGTACTGATTTTGGCTTTATTCTTCTCAAATGATTCAGCTAAGATCCTATAATCATTAGCCATGTCTTGCAGTGCGGACATGAGCTCTTCTCGTGTAAATTCATTTGAGTCAAGATCATATACCTCGTCTGTCTGACTCATTTCTTCGTCTGCCATAAGACATTGAATATCTTCTTCGCTTTCGCTGGAAGAATATTCAGAGCTTTCCGAGTCTGAGTCTGTCTGAGCCATTTGTTGTTTCCTTCTTCAGCTACTAGGACTTTTTGGGATTTTCCATGATTCTTGCGGTCTTTGTAGTGCTTCTTCTTTCTATCATCACGATGCTTCTCTTTCCGTTCTTCTTTCTTCGGTCTGGTGCAATCTGCAATGAAGTGTCCGGTCTTACCACAATTGTAGCAAGCCTGATCGTTAATAGTATCATCTTTTCTTGATTTATAATGATGAGAGGGTTTGAAGTTCCTCTTATTTTTAGACATAAATTTACCGAATTTCTTGATAAATAATGACATAGCATCGTTACTCATCTGTTCAGCAGATCGGTCTGATGTTGAAGCGATCTGGTCTGGAGTGGCTGCCAGGGCCTTGTTTGGTTGAGAGATGAATGGCCCTGCTTCACCTCTGCTTATCAGTTCAAACTCATAGGCCTTAAGATCTGCAAACAGATCATGAAGTTCAACCTTGTTAAGGTCTTTTGATTCCCTCATGGCAATGGTCTTTACATCCCATTCCTTTGGCAGAGCTCTCATTACTTTCAGAGCGATCTCTCTGTTAGAATATTCCTTCCCCAGACCATTCAGTTCATTTATGATGCCGGTGACTCTTTCATCAAACTCGTTTAGAGTTTCTCCACTTTTCATCTTTATGCTCTCAAATCTTTGAAGAGCAACAGTTAACTTGTTTTCTTTGGTCTGGTCGTTGCCTTCACATAGCTGTGCTATCTTCTCCCAAATTTCTTTGGCAGTAGAGCACATTTTGATTTTGCTGAACATGTTCTTGTCCAAAGTCTTGAACAAGATGTCTTTGGCCACATTATCGAGATTTGCTTTCTTTCTTTCCTCATTCGTCCAGAGGGATCTGTCTTTTTCCACCATTTGTGGTTCTCCACCAGAGATGGCTACTGCTGTATTGATTTTTAAAATCTTCATTGGTCCATCAGTGATGACGAACCACATATCGTCATCCTGAGCTGCCAGATGAGCTTGCATTCTGATTCTCCAGTCATCATAGTCTTCTTTTGAGAACATGGGGATTTTGTTGAATGATGCCATCAGCTTAGTAGTCTTTGTGCTGATTAAGATGACCTGCTCTGATACCACTTGTTAGGATCGGTCCGGAGTGTTTAGAGGGGGGGTGAATGAACACTCCTTATAAAATTTATCCCTTGTGAATTCTTTCGGATTAGTGAAAGAAATCTGTTACTTAATCAACTCTTTGAACAGAACAGACCACTAAAAAGGTAAGTGCGGAAACGGTCTGCTCTTGTAAAAGTAAGAACGGCTCGATGGCTAAGTGCAGAAGGATAAAACACAGGATATGTTTCTGGAAGTTCGAAGGTGGTGTAATCCTTCTACGTCTCCCCTTCTTCCAATTAAGGAAGGTTTATACTAGAAGACTTTGATTTATACAATCCTGTTGTACAAACCCGATTCAGGCTGGATTTACCTCACTACCAGTCTGAAACTCCTAGTCACTCAACCTGCTCAGACACACTCTGTCTGACAGTTACAATAAGTTGCCCACTTCTATTTTTCAATACACAATGCGCACAGTGATCCTACAATGATCAAATGTTACAAAGTAATCGCGCTTAAATAAATAACTTCAGCTCGAGAGCTTCTGAACTTTGTAAGCGTGTGCAGTTGCTTTCTTGTGTGTTTTTCAATTGATCAGCGTGAGTTCGAATCGAGAGTCTATGTCTTCCTTTTGTTGCATCCTTTTATAGTTGAGGGTAGCAACGGCATTGTTTCCCTTAATGTGCAACTTTGACTCTTTTTAAACTCTGAGAAAGCTACAGTCTTCTTCTTCAGGACACTTGCCGTTCTGGTGTATGCTTTCGGCGACTGTCAGGTAAGCTCTTCTTTGTCTTCTTACCTTTAATGGCAATCTTCAATTTTTGATCCTTTGTAGCATTAATTACAGCATTAAATGCTACAATAAATAACCGTTAATGGTTCGGACTGAGAAGCCATCCTTTATGTATCTTTGACTGCTCTGATCTGATAAAGGTTGAGATCGATCTGAAGTATCGATCTAGTCAGTCTGGAATCCATCGATCCGGTCTGATATGTGATATTCTTTATCAGCTTGCTCTGTTTTGCGCGATCGATCTGGTATGCCTGATTTCCATCGATCCGGTCTGAAATGTTTTGTCATCTTTAAAATCTCATCGATAAGGTCCGGAACTAACACGAACGATACACGATGATGTTGTGTGAGCGCATATATGATATAGAGATATTCACAAGTAATCATCTACCATGAAGAAAAATAACACAACTGAAGAGATATTGACTAATGAGCAGATAATTGAGAGCGTAATGAGAATTGAATAATTTTTTTAAGTTATGAGAAAACTATACCATAAGTTCTTATTATGTTATTAAAAGTCAGATATGAGATTCAAGCACACATCAATTTTAAAAAAAAATGACAATTGGGAAATTTTTTTAAGAAGTCTTTATAGATTAATGATAAATATACTATGTACAAATTAGTTATTAATTTATGTACTATATGGGGGTCTATATGAATTATCATATATGTATTATCTTATAAATTTAGGGAATTATTAAATTAGCACACAGTACCGAAGTCGAGGGGTCGGCCAGAATATTATTTAACCAATGTTATTAAATAATCGAGTATTAAATTATCGAAGTTTTACTGTAAGTTATCTTTTGGTAACCTAGTAGACTTTTCTAGCTCTAGTCAACATATTAGGGAGGTGAACTTAATTTACTAGTTTGAGTGAGGTGCTAGCATGCTAACTTTAAACTTAATATAAAGTTATTCGTGCTAATTTTTAGTTAAGGCAGCCACCTTTATCGATGAATCTATTTGGTCAAAAACTATCTTTTTTATTATCTGGCTTCTAAATCTATATTAAATTTTAGCACTTGAATAAAGTTCACCTGCACATGTCTGATATTGGTGGAGCACCATCCGTCTTAGTGATGACTCTTAAAGTAACTCTCATGATATGGAAAATATTAGTTTACAAATAAAACTTCAACTAAACTTATAAAGTAAACCTTGCGATCATAAATTAAACATCCTCCAACCCCGTTAAGACTATTAGTTTACTCACGTCTACAAAACATGGAGGTGACCATCTTCATTTTGAAAGGTTGCCTACTCCATTTATTGTTGTTATAAAGATTATCGACCATTAATTCCTCAATACAAAAGCTTCCACTTGTTACTTTATATGTTGATTCTTCAACCAATGGCTGCTATTTCATTCATGTCACTTTCTCTCCCACTGAACTTATCTACAATAACTTATTTTCTCGTCCCCCAAAAAAAAAAAAATTGAAAAAGAATTTTGTAGTGACCAAGGAATGGGTGGGGACAGAATCCATATCTTGTTTTTTAAGCCAAAAATATAGGTAAATAAAATGGTCCACACAAAGTTCAAATTATAGATATATGTTGGATAATGCCACAAGCTACCTGTAATGGTCTCCATGAAATGATGTAGATTTTGATATATGGCTGCCGAAATTTTGAAGTAGCTGTCTACTGTCTTTTGCCTCTTACAAGTTAGTGCTTGTGTAATTACCGTTCTTAGGGACGATGCCATTGAGTGCGTAAACATCATATATCTGATGTGTGGAGGTATATATACATTATATATCTGATGTATTTTATAAACAGACATCATATGTATGGTGTAGATGTCTTCAAAGTACTGTCCTTAAGGCCAGCATCAAAGAGACCCAAATTCTTGACATCCAAACCAAAGAAATAAATGATCTTGAGGTAGTTAACATCATTGTTTGTTCTTTCAGATCTATCAACGTGTCCCCATTTGTCCCACAACTGGCCCACCCTTATCTATTGCTAGACAATACTTGCTGCAAAATATATCCATAGATATGTATATACATGTTTATATGAACATTAAATAGAGACTATATACGTTAACTATCTTTATTTGCCAAATATAAATTATCTGAAGTGATATTCAACTTGACTGGAAACAAAATAATTGGAATCATGATGATTTACCATTGAATTACAACTTTCAAATCATAATCTCACTCTCTACAGCTACTATGATCACTTCCATTTCAGTTAGTGTTTTAAGTGCTTAAGCAAAGAGTATTATAGGTTCATTTCTTGACACACATTCTGATATTGCATTGGTTTTCAATAAGAGTTATTTGGTATCTAACATTTTATATTCTGATCTGCGGAAGTCGATTAATATACTAATTATATGTAATAACGAAGATCTAGCACTTGCCGTTTAACTCCTGTAATCGAAGCATGTAAAATGACAATGAGCCAAAGTTTTCTTCCGTTAGCTAAACTTTCGTGATTCAATGACAAGATGGCAAACCGAAAGCTTCAATGACAAGATAGTTCAGATTAGATACAGGCAAACACAGATTGATTACACAGCAGCACCCACAATTGGTGAGGTAGCTTATACAGTCAAAAATCACAAGAAACAACGTTTTGCTATATATGAGAAACTTGTGATACAACACAACAAATAGGACACATCATAAACGATTATCGTAAATTAGTTTTTTTAAATGTTACAACGGTCATATCCAGAGAACCATGAAGGAGGCTCTTCTTCGACATCATAAGATGGAGCAAATTCCTCTTGCCATTGCTTATCACTTTCGGTTTCTTGGCTCTTGGCAGCAAATTCCTCTTCAGACATGTGACGGGCTGCAAGCAACTTGTTCAACTTATCTATCTCTCTATAAGCCATTTCAGTCTCTTGTTCTGCCATCAACGCTCGCTTCTGCAGGAATGTTAATTTTGTCATAAATGTTGGAAACAAGGGCATTCTCTAGTGAAAACATGAAAACTTTTGGAAATTTCATTTCAAAAAACAATATAAGAAAGTGCTTCAATGAAAAATTTCTGTAAAAATCACTTCAAATGTATTCAACAGGTAATGAGAGAACATGAGATTGCAATAACCAATAAAGAGCTAACCCCTGATCATTCAACTTAGCAAATAACCTAACAAACCACAAGTTCTAAAACATGTTATGTGCATATAAAGTGATGACCTGCAAAATGCTAGATGTCATGGCAATTTGCGAAAGTTCCAAAATTCGTGTTCGCTGTTCATGTATGGAGTGACTTCATGTTGGTGTTTCAAGGACAAGGTATTCTCTGGTCATTTTTCCCGAACAAATGAATGGTGTTGCCCATCATTGATAGAAGACTGAGCCAGATGTTTGAGTTTTTGCATCAATAAAAAGGTAGTTTTTCCTAGATAAGAGGAACAGTTGCACTTCAACTAGCCATGGCCTTAGGTAATGATTTTATATTGGTTTTGGATGTGACATATTCTAAACAATAATAATAAGGGGAATGTCCAACTATACTTTCTAAATGATTATGAAGTGTACCTTGAATGGGCCAAAGTGAATAACCATTACGGTTTATCCTCCTTAGGGATGGAATGTTTGAATTTAAAACTAAGACATATGACATACCCAGTTGGCGGTTGCATTCTTTTGAATTTTAGAAGTAAGATTGGCAATACGGAGCATCAATTAAGAATGCAAACGCGACAAAAGTCGATAATAATGAATAAATATACCTCTGCAGCAGTCACAGATTCGTATGCCTCTTTAAGCCTCACAAGTAATTCCGCAGCCGCCTGAACAGCTTCAGCAGTATCCCTCAGTTGTGCTTGAAGCCCTCTGTTTTCATCCCTAAAATATCGCCTCTCCTTCTCCCTTTCCACTTTTAATGCCGAAATTTCTGCTGCAAGGGCATTGATAAATTTAGATTCAGCACCTCTCACCCCTGCCTTAGACGCTGCTTTCTTGACATCATCGATTCCATCTTGAATCTTCCTGTGCCTTGCTAGCAATTGCATGTGTTTCTCTTCAAGATCTGCGTATTGTTCAAGCATGCGTGCATGGCCCTCCATTGCCATCTGCATTGCTTCTTTAAGCTCTTCAGAGCATTGCTTTTCCATATTTAGTTCGTGGTTTTGCTTTTGAGCAAGAGATCGGTTTTCTTCAAGCTCTAACCTGAGTTCTTCTACTAGGGAAATCCACTTGCTCTCAGCTTCAGTCCACTGAGCTCTCTCCATCTGAAGTTTCTCCTCAGAATTTTCAGTCGACTCTGGAATGGTGCATAAAGCTGGAGCCACTTTTGATTCAAGTGAATGTGTTAGCTTCAGGAGAGGAGTTTGTCTTTTGGATGCCTTGGGCTGTGAGGAATCCAGATAAAATTGCAGTTGAGTTCTTAGGTCCTGGATTTCTTCCAACAAAACATCCCTTTCCCCCAAGTCAAAGAAATTTTGATATCTTTCTAATTCATCGTGAACTCTTTTTAACTCGATCTTTGTTCTCAAAACATCAGGATGGTTATCATATTGTTCCTGAAGAATCTGCAAATACAAAATAAATTGTTGATGAATATAAGCAGAATTATCTTCTCATTCTTCAGATTTTGAAAAAAAAAAAAAAAAAGTGCATGCCTTATGTTCGTGAGTTAGTGATAATAGCTCGTCCTCCATGAAATCTTCAGTAGATAGCACTCCATCCATCAGGCTCTCGAGGCGAGCAATTTTATCTTCACGAGTTCGACCAATTATGGCATTACATTCTCTTTCATGTTTGTATTGCTGGATCTGTATTCATGTTAAGAGAGGTCAATAACATCACAATAACTTGCAAGTCCAATGGCTGGTTCAATGAATGTTTGATAAACCTACCAAACGATTAAGTTGCATGAGCTCAGTAGTTTGTTTGGAACATATCTCCTCCAATGCCATCTCTCTACGAATTGCCCCTGCCAAGACCTTTTCTACTGCCTGAAGTTAAATGAAATAAGTGCATGCAAGAACCGAAAAATAGAAAGAAAAACAGAAATCCTGCTTATGGCCATTAAATATACTTTGGGAACTTGCTTCTTCAACTCCTGATGCGATGGTGATTCATTAGCTGGCACTAGCTGCATACTCTGGCCATTATCTTCATCAGTAAGCTCTTCTTGTAATTTTCTGGCCTCGCATGCACGGCACAGAGCTCCTCGCATATCATTTTCTAGGGACTCTTCTGTTAAAACCATAGTTTGAATACCCACATCAACTTTTACAATCGGCATCGCTTCAATGGGTATGCATGAGAATCTGAATGATGACCTTCTCAGGGCCGTACTGAGGCGCTGGCTCTCGATTATTTTAATACCATGCTGGAGAGTGGAAGCCAATTGATTATTTGAAACAAAACCATTTTTGGGATTAGAAAGAGACTTCAAACAAAAGCTGTTGGAGGGCATTGGTATGGATACTTGTGAAGCCTCATAGTTACTCTGACGAGTGACACTCTGAGAAGCTGATGAAGTGGATGACGTTCTAAGACTTTTCCTGCTGCAATTCAGTCTTGGAGAAACACTAGGAATTGGAGACTTCAGAATTGGGGAAACATCGGTCGGAGTCATACTGGGAATCGAAGCTGCACCATTTTCACAACAAGTTATTGACTTTTCAGGTGTGTTCTCAGCATCTGAAGAAGGTTGTATTGAGGGGCATGATAGCGGTGACTTCCTCAGCCGACAAGAACCATTAACAAGTGACATCTCTATGTTCTTTTCAGTCTGCCCATGAATGATGAGTTTAGTTTTATCCTCGTCAACTGTTTCAAAAGCTTCATCTTCCATATCAACATCTAAATCCTCATAACCTTGTTTATCAGAACATGTATTTTTTATCTCGGGCCAAGCTTCCTCTACACTTCCATCTTTAGAGACTCCGGGCTGTGAACATGGACATTCAATTTTATGAGCATCCACGCTTTTATTTTTTCCACCAATTTCTTCACCTTCCAGCACGATTTCCATTTCTGCATCTCCATCATCATCAAGATGAGACAACATCATTGGCCGGTTGAGACTAAATTTCAGGAGATTGAGACTTCTGCGTGCATTCCATCCAGTTGCATAGGCACCATTTTGGCCTGTTTGATTGCCATTGGTCTTCATTCGATGGAGTTCATCCTGTCAAATAATAAAGAGAACAAAATGTGAAATATCAAAGTCATTTGCATTCAGTGTTTTCTTTCCTGAGTTTGGCATCTTAATCTTTGTAATCTTACCAACCAGAGAAAAATACAAGAAATTACCCTCAGCTGTCGTATAACTTCTCTCAAGATATTTACATCATCCTGCATTTCTTCATTGACAATTGCTTTATTTTTTATCGCCTTCGCACGTTGTGCAAATCTTAATGTGCTAAAACTTTCACTCTTACAGCTGCAATATACAACAGAACTTCAATCGCAGTGGCAAGGATAGCTTGTCATGGAAATAAAAAATGATAGACATGGCTTCTATATGACCTTTGAGATGGGGAAATGGCACATATCATCGCCAGTTTGGCATTCCCACCCAGGGACTCCTGCAGTAAGAATGTCAACTTGGAGTCCCTGTAAGGTATGTGTCTATGCTTCCCTGTTTGAGACACTTCTGCAAGGATGTTAATCAAGTTCCTGAATATTTCATAGAGATAAGAAGTCAGCAATAGGTACATTCCAAATCCCAAATAAAATAAAGTAGAACAAGAGGGTAATATTACACGGTGAGGGCAATATTACACGGTTACACTGTTTTACAAGCTGATATACAAGTAAATTTAACTGAACAAAATGCCGAAAGATGAAAAATTGAGCAAGTATCAGAAGTCAAAATAGGCATGCAAGTTTTAGATGCCCCGATCACATTACTGTGATTATCCATTCCTTTATTGTCTACACGTTGGCAGGTGGCATAAAGTTTGTAATTTTTCATCTATTGTAATTTATCATCTATTATAGTTTTTACAACAACACAAGTCTTTCCCCTAGACAGAGGTCATGCCAAGTATCACTATAATTTCTAGAACAAGTGGTTCTTCATGAAAGTCAAGTGAAAAATAGGAAGTAAAATGTAGCCCGTAAATCCCAAGTAATCACAGAATTGGAGACAAAATGCCGATAAAATAGTCAATGGAGACTCATGTATTACTCTTGTTTATTGCCGCTTTATCTAAACTATAGCTAGCAGTAATGGTGCAACTCAAATCTTTTACACTATAAAATAATCTAAACATCATGGTCAATCACTCACGATTATTGTTCCCAAACAATCCTTCCAATATTGCCCCAAGAATCGAATATGTTACATTGTGTATGATACCAATTATATGATTGATAGTTTTCCGTTCGACCACAAATTATAGCTAGTGATAACTACGTCAACTCAAATTTTTTGTTTAGATTGCCAGGGTAAGCATTTCTAAACCCAACACATCCTTTATGAACAAGAATAAAATGACCGCCAAATTTATTTTTCTGTTGTAATGTATCTGTCTCTCTTCACTTTCATTAACATGTCAAATTTATAAGCCAAGCATGAAAGCTTGTTAAAATAGAAGCTATTGGATTCACAAATAGTCAATGAAAGTTTCAGATGAATTTAAACAATCGTTTGGATGCATAATCAAAAAAGTATATTAACTTCTTGTGTCTAAATGAAGATATAGAAATGACAAAAAAGTCTCACTCATGGTATCTAATTACGAACGTGTCAATTTTGTATCTTTTACCACTGTATCTTCAATTTCAAATGGCATCACATATATATGCAACAATTTTAGAGTTTTCAATTTTAGATTTTCCAAGAAAATGAGAAAGAATTCATGAAGTAAAACTTTCCATTTGTCTGATCCTTACCAATCTCTGTTACAATTTATGCTTATTGGTTAAAACACCAATCAGAAAATCATAAGCCCTCTACTTGTGACACATATAGATTGAGATGAATATTGGCAGCTAATGTATATAGGAAATAAGGATCATCAAGTGATCTATGACTGAACTGAAATGTATTGCTACTCTCAAGATCAATTATGTCTCTGTCTCCATTTCTCTACTAACAGTAACGTGCACAATAATACTGAAAACCATACCCTAGTTGTGAAAGAGAACGGTTAATATTCCCTGCTTCCTTCAAGCGTTCTCCAGATGCACCTGTTTGTTTTTGTCGCTCAGATCCAGCAAGGTCAACAAAATTAATTCTGCTAATCTTCACATAGCTTAAACCATCAGCAGGACTCTGTAATAGATTATATTTGGTAAGAAATAAAGATATGATTGAGTGGAAAGATTATGGGGTTGGAAAAAACAGGAGTCAACAAAATACATCAAACAAACAGCATGCAATCAATAATAGAGATTATGGAAAAAAAGAAGAATGATTAATCCAATAACTAGTTTACTCGAACTAAATACTTCAGTGCAGACGGGCGGCGTCCATACCACATGAATTAACAATTTCAAATGAGAAGGGCTGACAGCAATTAATTCCAACAGAGCAATTTATTACCTTGCTGCGTGATTCAACAACACAAGTAAAAACACTGTGGGAGCGAGAACTTTCAGCATTTACACTTGTTGAGCCAGTTCTCCGGTTTGACAATCCCTACACCAATTTGGAAACCAAAATGAGATAGTACCTTGATGGAATGTCAAGGTCCATGAGGAAACACAAAAAAATAACATTAAGACAAAGCTAACCAACAACCTTGACGGACACACCAACAATTTGAATTATATCTGTTATTACCAGCATATTTTACCTTTCTATACCATATTGCATGCCATATTACATAAAACATTCATGTAAACCTCAACTAATTTATACTCAAGAGAAGGTAACACGGTGATAAATGAATAATCATCACATGTCATCTTCATTTTTAACATATCAAACACCTTAGGACGTATCATGGAAATTCTGAAACTAGCAGCATGCAAACTGAGCCACAAAACTTTTTTCTTCTTTAAAACTTTGTATCTGCGTCTTCTTAAAAGATTTGAAAATTTAGGGAAAGAAGCTTTCTACAATGTTCACAGTCCAAAAAAAATCATGTTAATTAGATAAAAATATTTTGTCAGTGTTTCTAAATCTGAAGCAATTTGCTTCACACGTCTATTATTTTCCTTGAACAAAGAGGGTCTAGTAGACCAGAAAGTTACATCTCCAACAACAAGAAATGATCTCATTTGCCAGTCTTGGGTAGAAAGTAAGAAAAATCGACCCTTTCCTAAATAGAATGAATTGTGTCCCACAATCAAGAAGTAAATACCTCTTTGTGCATTATTAAAAGGGCAGAGTAATTGACAAACCTTTATCAAAAGTTGTGACACATCCTTCATAGAGGAGACACACTCCTCCGTTAAATTCTCCACATAAACACCACTGTTAACATCTTCTCTTATCTGTAAAGAGAAAAAAACAAAGCTAATTTATATATTTGATGAAGACATCCGTTGAAAACAACCATAAATGAAGCAATACTCTGTTCATTTACCTGGAGATTCCTTTGACTTGGATCCAATAAATCAGTTATTTGTTCATTATAAATCTGTTAGCATAATGCTCAACGCAATCAGTAGAGAGATAATGAAACATAAGTAACGCATGAAAAAATAAGCATAGCACAAAAGAGATACATGCCACCTACCTCGAGGAAAGAGCAGCGGCACATAAACACAAGTTTTCTGTCAGCTTGCTTGACTTGCTCCTACATGGAAAAGGTACAAAGCACAAATTTAAAATATCATGACATGAAAACAGATTTTCAAGAACACTAAGTGGTTTATTAGTCTAATAATGTTAAGTACCTCATCAACCCGTTCAAAGAGCCTGCTGAAAACACGTGGCGCTAAGCCTTGTTGATCTTCTTCCAACAAGGCATTTGATGCACCCCAAATGGTGTATGTCTTCCCACTCCCAGTCTGATATATCAAATTGTGGACACGTTATCTTCAGTACACAATAGAACTAACCATTGCTAGAAATTTTCCATATGCATGTAATTCTGTTAGTTGTACGTTTGCAAAGAAAATCACTCAAGTATTATGGCAAAATCCATTACTGAATAATATACCTGTCCATAGGCAAATACGGAGCTGTTAAATCCAGCAAGACAATTTTCAACAAGTGGTGCACCCACAAGCTGGAAAATATCCATCTGAAAAAGATATTCCCAAATATGAGTTTATATATTTCATTCGTTATCTATTTGCAATTGAAATGTTTACAATAAAGCTTAGTAAAAGAAATGTTTCTTGCCTGGTTTGAGTCAATATCAGCAATCGAGTCAAATGTAAAGGTTTGCCCCGCTATTGATAAAGAATCATCTGCAATTTTTTGAACCACATGCGGCCCTCCTTCTTCATCCTTGTTTGGTGGTCTCACTCGGACAATTACCTAAATAATATGATTACATAAAACTACAATGAACTTATGAATTGATAAGAATTTCGGTAGTTAGATGGAGATTCTGCAACAAACTAAACTAAAAACATATTGTCCAGGTTTAAATTCCATCAACTGACTCCCCATCATGTTGAACAGACAATTGGGATTCTTTGAGGGAAGGGAAAAATTTTGAGTGGTGTCAACTGAAATTTCAGATGGTTTTTGGAGCAAACACTATCTGGAGCATACAACTATAAGTCTTGTATTGTATTATGTACAGCAGCCTGAATGAAATCATGTGACTCCGTGAATCAGATCAAACCAGAATTCAGAACAAATCAATGTACAAGACTTAAGTTTTCTCAATAAAAATCAGAACTTATAGAAACCATATCAGAAAGTAAGCACATCGCCTACTAGTTTAAGTTTAGTTGCCTCAATTTAGCAACGCAAAAATGAAAAAATGTGAAAACCAAGTAGCAGAATATTCTTCACGGACTACCTCAAATCAGAAAATTTCCCATACTACAAATACCTTAATTAGTCAGAAAATATGTCTAAAGCGCCTCAACAACAATGATCTCGGTAAAATAAGAGTTTATTTCAGTCAAAGAAGAAAGAAAATAACAAAACCAAATCGATATAAAACATTTTAAATAACTAGCAAGGTATTGAGTGACAAAGAATACAGATCCTAAATTTACGCAGCTTGCTAAAGCTCATTTTAAATTCAGTACAAAAACAGTATAATCTAAAATTTAAAATACATGAATTCAGAAGACATCAAAAGGCTCAAATTGCAATTCCTTAGAAAAAATTCACGAAGTACACACACCGGATGCTACATTTCGGAGTTCCGTTCAAAGCATCTTAAAACATGAAATAGAAAAAGAAAGCAAATCACCTTAACCCCAGAATCCGAGGAATTCACAGGCACCACACCATTCTCCAAAGCTGCCGCCGCCGCGGCAGACTCCACACTGAGCTTGCGCTTGAGGGGTGGCCTCGGAGGAAGCGGACTCTTCAACTTCACAGACAAAGAGGAAGGGGACGAAATTATGTTAAGATCTGAGTTCGGAGGCTGCGCATTCTCTTTGGACGATGATTTGTGTTTCCGGCTGCTAGGGTTTGGTGTGCTGGGCTTCGTTTTAGGGTTTGGAGACGAAGATTGTGGAGCATTGACCGCGGTTTCATGGAGATTTTCTCTCAATATTTGGTTTCTCGGCATCATGAAGTGCTTCATTTCTTGATCGGTGAATGGAGAAAGGGGTTCGTGGGGAGAGAGAGTTGAGAGAGAGGCAGCAGAGAGAGAAAGGTAGCCGTTGGAGGAGAGTAGAGGAGAGGGACAAGTTTGATTTGAATTTTGGGAAAATATTGAATTTACATTTATTCTAAATTTGGACTGTCCAGCAAAATGGATCTGGACTGGAGATTGTCATTGGGCTATTTCTTGTTGGGCCTTTGATTTTCAATGAAGCTTATCTGGGCCATATTTGGACGTGTTAATACACAACAATCTTTTACTAGAACACAATTATTCGTATCATTTTTGTTTTATTTATTAGAAAATCGATTTCCTCTTGACCTTATCGACTCTCACTACAAAATCGGATAAACATGTTCTTTTAAAACAGAAGTAACCGAACCGTTTAAAAAATCAGTAACTAAATTAACCAGTTTTTAAAAAAATTATAAAATGTTCTTTTAAAAATAAACCAAAATCGAACTGATTTAATCGATATTTTTTAAACTAAAATCGAAGTTTTGAAATGCCAAACTGAATTTTTGAATTAATTTGTTCGGTCAGTTGGTTTGGTTAAACCGAACTTTTGCTCATTCCTATTCCTCAAATAATTTTTCTCCTATTAACTAGAGAAGAACCATTATTTTCCTCATTTTCTTCCATGTCCTATAGTTTTTTTCACGTTCAAGTGAATTTGGATTAATTAATTTGAATGAATTAGGATAAAATAATTTGAAATAATCATTGATTTAATTTTAACGTATTTTCAATTTTACCATGTATAATTCATACTATTGTAATGATAAATATAACTGATTTCAGATAGACTTAAATTAGTATAAGTTGTAATCAACAATTAAAATATCTTGAATCAAATCAGTAGGATCATGTGTTTGCCGATTTACCCAAAGTTATAGCTAATGGTAACGGTGCAAATCTAGTCATTTAAAAAGTATAGCAGCTCATGTGCCTCGCTTCGATCGCTCTCCAAGCAAGGAAAATTATTGCACTTCAAAATATCCCTCCCGATAATTGTATTACCTTGCAACTCATGATAATCGAACATGTGACATTGGCTATGATACCAGTTGTATGATCAAGTGCTTGCCGACAGCTGATTGTAACACTGCAACTCCAATATTTTAAACGGTATAACAACCCCAATGTCTAACTTTGATCACTCTCCAAATAGAAATAATTATTATACTCCAACAAAATTACCTCTCCAAATTATATATAATCTTAAGAAATCATATTGTAGGAGCAGGTATAACATGTTGTTTAGTACAATTCTAGTCCCATTATAAAAACTCTTTCAACATGTCTTTGTTTTATAATTTTACCACTAATAGAACCAAATAAAAATAAATAATAATTCATCAGTTAACTTTGGTAGGGAGGGTAGGGGTGAGCAAAAGTTTTGTTTAACCGAACTAATCAAACGAACTGAATTATTTATCAATTCAGAAGTTCGGTTGTTATTTTAAAACATATCATTGTACTTGGTTCAATTTCGGTTTTAATTTAAAATTTTGCTTAGCACATTAAATGTTAAAATCAAAAAGGGTTAATTGCAAGTAGGTATCACTTCCAAAACAAATTTTTCAAATATGTCTGGGGAAAAATTTGTCCTTAAAAATCTAATTTTGAAAATCCTAAATTCAAATAGGTCCATTTCAAATTTTAAATCAAATAGAGGTTGAAGTTGGACTCTTTTACCTCTCAATGGTTTAGTATGTTGCATTTTACTAGACTTTTGATTTGTTTGCCAGGAGTGCCAGGAGGCCCTTGTATAATATTATATAATCTTTTACATCCTTATGTTTATAAAAAGAGGCATTTTAATCCTTTTTACGAGTCCCTTGGCACAAAAATGGTATCATGGCTTATAAAGAACCCTGAGCCTCTACTGTGTGATCTGACATGAAGCACATCTCTCCGTAAGGGGCAACTTCTTGTTGACAATGGGCCTAAGTCAGTATCGTGGCTTTAACCTGACACGAGTTAGCAAGTTAATAGGTACCACTTCGTGTGTTACTTCGTTATCCTGTGGGGAAGGCCTAGTATGACGTTGAGGGCGGGACACTCCGGTGAGCCTGTAATGGGACCCTCATACGCTAGGCTTAAACCTATAGGCTCTAATGGGGCACGGAGTGAAACTTGTAAGTAATCCTAATAGCATACAACGCAGCGGAATAAAAATTTGGATTACTAAACCGCGGATCTATACTAAGGTTATCATATCGGATGAAGGATTTACGAAGGTCTTAGGATTACTTACAAGTTTCACTCTAAGGTTATCATATCGGATGAAGGATTTACGAAGGTCTCACCCTTGTAGCGTGTTTGAGCAGATTCCACGGAGCAGCACCACGTCCAACGCCTCCTCCGAGTCTCAAGCAAAACTTGTCAAGTTTTGCCTCAACGGTATCCACACGATCAAATCGAACAAAGGGATGTTCAAGAAAAGATTGCTAGACTTATTCTTGAACCAACAAAACCTCACGGTTACTATAACCGAGCAAGGACAGCCGTGAAGATCAAGGCGGCGGCGGCGATGATCTTCGAACAAGCGGCGGCCGAGAGCTTGAGGAGTGGAGTCTAGGTTTTGATATCAAGCAATGATATGAAAGTATGATTAACAATTAATCAAAACCTTGTATTTATATTATAAGGCTTTAATTAAGGTTCAAGACTTTCTTAAAGTCTTATGGGCCCAAACCCATGATTTAATTAAAACCTTTTAATCACTTAATTAAGACTCTTCTTAATTAATTAATTCATCCAATGAATTTAATTTTCCTTCTCGATTTAATCTTTTGTGCGACCCGATAGGTTCTTGTAATGTTGGCAGTGACATAAAATCTCATATTACGTTACAAGCAAAGAGCGGTGTCTAGCAACACATCAAGGCTACCCAAATTACAAGAATGTCAATGACTCGACATAACCTTTAGAACTTGTGATAATATTAACCATGTAACTTAATCCCTTTGTCCTTTGTGTTTAGATTGGACACGAGTCATGGAATAGTCATACTCGTATATCCAATCTTTATTTCTTGATCCCCAAGTAGAACTAGAATAAACGAATAAGCTCGATATCTCATATCGACTCATTCGAGCATGGCCATGCATTTTAGTTCTCACTTGATCAAGGGCCAAACACATCTCCTGTTATATAGGAGGGACAAATCCTATCTCGATCAGTCAACATCCCTCTACATAATTCGTAGTGTATCCAATAGTCGCCTTTATAGTATACCCTGTTACGGGTAACGTTTGACAATATCAAGATACATAACTCCTTATGTTGGGATCTCTGATGATCACAAGTCGTAAGGATTACATACATTATTATCACTATGAGAATTGCATATGACGATCATATAACTATCCATGTTGCATTCTCATGGTGGGTCTGTCCAGTACATCGTTCTCTAACCTGTACCCATATGTTGATTTGATATCTCATATCAATGAACAATTCATCGATCAACACATACTAGTCTCTACGTATTATCATTATCCCTATTCATGATAATACTTGACTAGGGACATCTTTAAGAATAATACAATATTATTCTAAGGACATTAACATATATATTAATTCACATTGCACAGTTAAAAGAATAATATATAATAATGAATTGCCATTCATAAAATCATAAACATTGTATGTCAAAACAATCATCTAATGATTTGTCTTAGGGCATATCCCAACAAAACTCCCCATTAGTTTTCGCAGCAAGCGTGATGATGAAGGAAAACTTTGACTCGAAAAAATGAAGGATCGATGGAAATTTGGTGAAGCGGTTATTGAATTCAGACAATGCAGACTCGTTCATACGGATAAGCATACTTTTGATGGGGAAATTGATATGTCTTTCAGAGAACAGGATTAAGAAGAAGTTGACCCAGAAACCCTGTTATTACTAAAGAATGCATTACAAAATGAGGTTCCACAACCTGATGCTACCCTCGAAAAGCATATTACTCTAAAGGAGTGAAAAGGAAGATTCATAGGAATTACAATGAGGATACTCTTGCATTGTGGGACAGAAACGAGCTTAAAGCATCTTTGAAGGTGAAAGCTGGGAAAGAAAACGAGTCCGTAAGGTACAAACTGATCCCCATGAACCACGAAGATCGGGATGATATGCAGATGATACTTAAGGAACATCTGGACTTAAGTTAATCTCACTAGGTGTTTCTCCATACAGTAGTCCGGATTTCTTGTTCAAAATCATGGAGAAGTAAAGAGAGGAAAACCAAGATTGGTGATCAATTACAAAGGGATCAATGAGATTTTGGAATTCGACGGGGACTATATCCCGAGTAGAGAACATTTGGTTAATTGTATCAAAAATACCATGGTGTTTTCTAAGTTTGATTGCAAGTCTGGATTCTACCAGATTAAAATTGACGAAGCTAGCAAAAAGTTTACATCATTCTCCACACCACAAAGACACTATATCTGGAATCTTATGCCAATGGGAATGACAAATGCTCCCGAGATATACCCGAGGAAAATGGATAATATTTTCAAAGATTATTTAAGCTTCATGTTCGCATATATTGACTACATCCTTATCGTGTCAATAAACATGAAAGAACATCTTAAACATTTGGAAATCTTTTTCAGATGTTTGCTAAAAGGAATGATTAGTACTGTATGAAAGGAAGGCATAATTGTTACAAGAGAGATCGAGTTTCTTGGGATTAAAATCGATGAATCTGGAATCATCCTTCAAAAACACATAGTCGAGAAGGTGCACGGATATCCAAATGATCTCAAGGATTCGAAGCAGCTTCAGAGTTTTCTTGGAGTTGTTAATTTTGCTGGAATGTTCATTAACATTCTAGCAAGCCACTGGAAGGTGTTTAATCCACTTCTCAAAAAAATGTTAAGTTTGAGTGGAATGAAGATCATCGACAAGCTGTCATACATCTTAAGAAAGTTTGCAGGCAACTACCAAATCTTGCAATTCCAAACCGCAAGGATGAACTTGTATTATACATAGATGTCAGTGATCATTGGTGGGCAGCAGTTCTCATGAAAGCCACACCAGATGGAGAAATGACATGCAAATATTTGCAGCGAACTATTTACAAACAATGAAGCAATTCAGTGGCATATCAATGAAAATGTGTTCTTTGCCGTCCGAAGGCCTTTAAAAAATGGTCGCTATTTTTACTTGCAAATAAATTTCTTGAAATAGATAATACAAGTGTTACGTATTTTCTGAAAAATAAAATTGAATCAAAACTAAAAAAGGCTAGACTTTTAAGTTGTCAAGTTGCATGCCAATAATATGATTATGATATTGTCATTGTGAAATCTAATAAAAATGTTCTTCCATATTTCTTGACACGAGATGGAAGACATGTTGCTAGCGATACCCACAAACAAGTTAGTCATCTCAGGGAAAACCTGGAGATCCTTGAACGAGATTTTGGGACTCTTGGTCTCAATGTTTAGATCGTAGGTAGACTACAACAGGCAGATCGGGACCTAGTTTTTTTGTCATATACGAGTATGCCTTCAAGCCCAAGAACACTTTTTCGAAGTCTTGAAGGGGCCAGACCGCATCTCCAATGGTGCAAAAAAGAGTGTTTAGATAAAGTGGTTCATCTAACCCGGAGCAATGGATTCACGTACCTCTGTAAGGACCCCCGTGCCTTAACCCATTATTAGTGTATTAATCCATGCCATTAGTGCATACCATCATACATGTAGGGGAAAAACCACTTATCATCATAGCAAGTCATGCATGTAATAAAAATTCTTCACATTATTCCGTATGGTGTCTAGTTTTCCCCAACCAAGTCCACATACATCTCATGCACCAATAGAATACACTAACATATTCTCAGTTCATTTAGCAATTCAATAAATAATTGTATGCTAGTCATAAATGATGAGAGAAAGGCCCTTGCCTTTTTATACATGCCATATACACGTAATAGTGCTCACATACGAGCATCAAATAGGTATGCGTGTATCAAATGTATAAAATACGGTGCTCAATACCGTCACTGGTACTTCGATCCCTGGAATCACCTCCATTCCATAGCTCGAGCTCAACTCCAAAGCCATCGATGTACCTAATTACCTGCCCCAACATAGACAGTCCCCACACGGGGTGAGCATACTAATATCCCAAATCCAATAATCACAATAATACAATTCATAATTTACAACAATGTAAATGCTATGAAATACAAAATATACTCCCTGGATGGTATCATCCTCATCCGGGCTTTCCTGTACTGTCCCTGTTCTCAAAACACTAAAACCATCAAATTCACAAATGCCAGTTAATCATTACATTGATTAACACATCCATTAGTCATATACCGATATCATAATCAATAGCATCAAATCATTAAACAATGATTACAGATATTTCATATATCTCACTTTTGGTTCCATAGTTATATTACATTGCTCGCTCTACAATAGCGGCATTTCATTCCCACGCATGCTCAACAGCAGTGACGTCATAGCCGATGTTCGCTCAAAGGCGACGACATCCTAATCATTGCTAGCTCAAAAGCGGCACCATATGATTTATTCTTAATGCATATATATCCATTGTAGCAATTACCATAAACCATGCATTTTCATATACATTTATTGCTAATACCATATATCATGCATTCCCATACACATTCCTTGCAATACAGTGTACCAAGCACTCAACAATTGCAATTATATAAAAGGGCTATGCTCGTACGTCATACGTACCTTATAATTCCGTAGTTCGAGTCCAACCTTGCCTGAGTCCCACGACCCGATGAGTTAAGTGCTAACATGCAAATAACTCCCAATTAAACATAGGCATGCAATCACGTGCACAAGCACGTTCACAACTTCCAAATCTATCGTCCATCCAGGACGATTATCAAAGCAAAAGCCCCCCGGCTAAGCATGCATAACACTCAAAATATTCCATTTTATATGTTTAAAAGATAGCCAAAAACTCAACCGATAATTCCGTTTTATTAAATTTTGCCTCCAACCAATCCATTTCAAAAGTATAGCATTCCCATTGGAATGTAGACAGTGCCCCGAAAACCGGCTATTTAAACCCCAAGTCTAAATTCCAAGTTTTAAAACAAATAGTAAAAAATCACTATTCAGCAAGCCGCGAGCGATCGCCAATCACGCGCGATCGATCGTTGTTATTCACTGCCGGGCAGAAACAGCTCGCGATCGATCGCCATGCCTTGGCGATCGATCGCCAAGCGCCTCGCGATCGATAGCCAAGAAGTCACGATCGATCGCCGCATTGTTTGTCTTCCACAAACTTCCAGTAGCTCGTCGCGATCGATCGACGCTCCTCGGCGATCGATCGTGACCTGCGATTTTCCGAAAAACTCGAGCTTCCATGGTGTTTTTGACACCCAAACTCAAAACCAACACCCCTAACTTCCTCAACACCTCCAATATACCAAATAAACTCAATAAAAACTCTAAAACAACATTTTAGATTTTTAACCAAAATTCCCAAAACTCAATTCCAACCCAATACTCAACCATTTAGCACAAAACTATAATCAAATCGAAGCTAAAGGTGAGGAGAAGAAGATTACCAGCTTTTCTTCAAGGAATCGGGCTCCCAAGACGAGCAACCATCGATTTCTTCCCAAGAGGAAAGGAGGGGGGAGGGTTTGGGGTGAGGGAGAGGAGAGAGGGAAATTATTCCGTATAATGACGGAATACCGAGTCCATTTGGTATATATAGCTCCAAAGCTCCAAAATACCGACTCCTCCACAAATACATCATGATTCATTAAATATCATCTGTTTTCAATAATCATCTCTCTAACCTCAATTCTCATTACTAGCCCCAGTACAAAGCACTCCAGACCCCAGGTTCCACCAAGAACCAAATTCCAAGGTTATCACCACGATGAAGATACAATCTCATCCCTTGGATCCAACGACTCCAAAAATCGGATTTAAAATCCCCGGGAGTCCCAAAACCACAATTAATTCATAATTGCCACAAATAAAATCCATTAAGGATTATTACCACACAGGGATTAACATAATTAATCCACGGGCATCACAATTATCCCCCACTAATAAAATTTCATCCTCGAATTTTGCACGGCGTACTCCACGTAACGCCGAGAACACGCAATCCAAACGGATCCACGATGTCGAATCATGAACATTGCATGAACGACACACCAACCGCGAGGGTACCGACCTCGCACCAAACCTGAAATGGAGTAACCTCTCCAACCGACACAAATCCACGGAAGACATCAGCATTCCCCGATGCTAACCATCTCAAAGGCAGTCAACCAAACGTAACTGCAACCAAACGAATCATTCGAGATTCTAAAATATATATCGTCACAATGATATCTTCAAGACCTAGTCACCGATGTTAAACATACATCGTTATCAAAGTGACCATTAGTACACCACAGTGTACCTGAACTACATCCGGTTCCCATTTTCCAAATCCATCTCCGACAGAGGAGTAGTTGCACCACATTGCAATACGGATCGGACAACTCACGGTCACCGATAGGCACCAAACACATCTCCAAAGATGTCTACATCTGTGTGTCCCAAGAAATCACATCTTGGTCCCAAACACACTATCGAGACTCCACAAGGTCTCAAGTTCTCGAAAGGACATGCAAGAATAATCAATTGCATTCCCGCCATACGTGTCAACTACGACACTAAACAAATCCGTATCCTGGCCATCACTCGTTTATCATGGGATTTAACAATCCTAAAACATGAAGGCTATCGAATTATCCAACAAGAACTACCATGGTTCCAAAACACGACAATCCCTCCTCAGGGAAGCCAAACAACCCCCAACGTGCAGTATAATGGCCATAACAAGCACACTATCACACTGCTACAATACCTGGCTAGCAAAATGCTGCCTCCATAGGCTTATACCAAGCCTACCAACGTATCATACGTTCCATCCCGGTACACCATACCGTAACATCCATTTAGAGTAGTGGGTCATCGCCCAATATTTCTCTAATACCAATGCACAAAGGACATCTCGGTGTCCTTGTTCAACCACTAGGCAATCATAATTCCGTAGGATTTATTCCACACCCTCAAGGGTGGGTGTGATCATGTCTACCACATATCACCTCGGCACAAGAAAGTAGTTTCCTCGACAATTACTCATGTTACTAGTCACTTGGCCATAGTCATTCCAACGAGTATACCCAAAGGTACCACTACTCGTAAAATATTTACCTCAAACATGTGATGCGGTACATTTCATGTACGACGCACCCAATAATTCATCGAGCAACCTGCTCGGCCTAATGGTCTCGTCAACTAGTGACCCAGACACTATCATGTGCTCGCCATCGGCACTCAAACCATACGACTAAATACATATACATAAATGTATTATTCATCGAAACGACGCTACACGTCTACATAGACATCCACTATGTCATCGTCATCTCGTGACGGTACCTGTCAACATATGACATTCAAAATAACATCGTCAACTCGTGACGGTATATGTCGATACACGGCATCCATAGTCTCATCGTCAAACACATGACGGCATAAGTAAAACAACGCATGATATCCACAATAATGCTAAATAAACAGTAATATGCCATACCTCATCGCTAACAAGATAGCGGCATACCTGTCTCCGTCGTCCAACAGTGGCACGCAATCAGCACCCATCGCTCGTAGGTGGCGTAATCCAGTGCTACGCACATAGCGGTATAACCCATCGCTATAGAATCCGCGGCATGATCTCTCGCCATAGAGTCAGCGGCATAAAACATCGCTATACGTATCCGGCGGTATGAACCATCACCATAGATGTAGCGGAATGCACCGTCGCTATTTAATACCCGGCGGCATAAATCATCACCAACAGAATAGTGGAATGAACCATCGCTATATAATACCCGGCGGCATGAACCATCGCCAATAGAATAGCGGAATGAACCATCGCTATATAATACCCGGCGGCATAAATCATCGCCAACAGAATAGCGGAATGAACCATCGCTATATAATACCCGGCGGCATAAATCATCGCCAATAGAATAACGGAATGAACCATTGCTATATAATACCCGGCGGCATGAACCATCTCCAATAGAATAGCGGAATGAACCATCGCTATATAATACTCGGCGGCATGAACCATAACCAATAGAATAGCGGAATGAACCATCGTTATATAATACCCGGCGGCATGAATCATCGCCAATAGAATAGTCGATCCCTAGTCTTGTTACTGTAAGGACCCTAATCCTTAAATGCGGAATCAAGGCATAATAGAGCTAATATAATGATCAGAGTGAGAAATAACGTGTTGAGTGTATGAGCTTAAGCCTTACATGCCAAAAATAAGGACTACAAAAGAATGGATTAATTACATTCCCATCTAATGAATGTTATCCACTAGTTTTACACTACTCCTAGAGTAGACACTAGGCAAAATAATCCTGTCCTTCAATTTCCAAAAGCATCCTCAAGCTCACTGTCTCAACCCGTCTAGCCCTCCTATCATGCCAAACGTGTACCTACAAGGACAACCCCCAAACATGAGCAATAATAATCATTCATATTCAACACAATATGAAGATAAAGCGTAAATGCATAATCATAATAAAACACTTCCTGTTTCCCCATGCATTTCAAACGCTTCCCGTTTGGTTGTCCCTGTATCATAACTCATGAGTATAATCAATAGATTATTTTTCAATGGTCTAAACATGTCATGACATCATACCATCTCAACAAAACCAAATATTGGTCACCATTCCCTAGTCTGTCCATCACAGTGTATTTTAATGCCCCTCGCTTATTTTCATACGGGCGGCATAGGATAACCTCGCTTCAATGGACATGGGGTACTCCCACCCCTCGCCTCACAGAGAGCGGCAAATACCCTTTCCTCGCCCCATATGACAACCACGCTCAAATGTGACATGTGGCGCTCCCACCCCTCGCTTCACATTTAGCGGAACCAAAACAAATAGCGGCAAGCATTAAAATCATCAAAGGATGACCACGACTCATGGGATGTGCATCCAATAATCATCATATGCATCTATCATCAATATGCATAAATCATCATGTATATGCATCCACAATGCAATACCACATATATACTCGCATCCACAATGCATAAACAATGAGTATATAAAATACATGTTACCGTTGGGTGCCCGTACGTCCACTACGTACCTTTCCAAAATGTAGGGTATGGTAGGACTTCAATGCCTTGGCTGTGTTGCCACCTGGGTTGGTTCTACACATTCACAAATATCAATATTAGAACCCAATAATAGTCCAATACCAAAAATCCTACAAAAATCCAAAAAAACCAAATTTTGGCTTTCGCGATCGATCGCCCATCACGGCGATCGATCGCCAATCCTTACTGTCCGAGAATCAAAAATTTGCACCCTTCGGCGATCGATCGCCACCCTTGGCGCGATCGATCGCCAGCCGCGCCGATCGATCGCCCAAGAGTGGCGATCGATCGCCAAACGCTTGCAAAACCCACTGCCTGGGCGCGATCGATCGCCTGGAAAGGGGCGATCGATCGCCAGCCTCTGTTACCCGAAAAACTCCATTTTTGCACCTCAAAACCATTCCAATCCATTCCAACACTTAATCCAACCAACCAACAACATAAATATTAACATAAACCACCAAGACATACTTCAAAACAAGTATAAATCTAACCATTAACCAAACCCACAACAACCCAACACAAACCCATTTCAAAACCATTCAAAACCAACCCAAACTTAAACAAAACACAACAAAATCAACCATGAGGTATCCATACCTCTTGGGGACCTCAAATCACCCAATATACTCCACAAAATAAGATTTTGCAAGGGCTTCTCTTCACCCCAAGGCTGGAACTCGAAAATGAGGGGAAGGGTTTGTGTGGGAAATGATTTGGTAAAGTGAAAGTGATTTGGATGAGGTGGGGTTGGGTATAAAAGTGTTGGGTTTAATAAAATGCATACCAAAATAATTCTATGGTGTATAAAACACCCCAACATGATATTTTTCAAAGCATTTACTCATAATGCACCAAATATCAATTAAACACATGATTTCCAATTAATTGCTACCAAAGGCAAATAAATCATGCTTCCAATAATATTTACCCAACATGCACCACATGCACCCTGAAACGCAACCCCGGGTCATCCTATCCACATGACCATGCATTTCCATAAGGTAAATAAATTCCAACACATAATTAATTACCACATAATTAATCATAATAATCGCAATTAATGCCCAAATGCAATTAACCATTTCGGGGATGTCACAATACTCCCCTACTTATAAGATTTCGTCCTCGAAATCACATGCACTTACCCCAAAAAGGAAACTAAACATAAACACATACCAGAGAATAGTTCCGGGTAGTGCTGCACCATATGCCGCTCCGTCTCCCACGTAGCCTCCTCTACACCCCTGCGATCCCACTGAACCTTGATCATCGGTATCACTTTGTTCCGAAGTCTACGGTCTGCTCGATCCAGAATTCTGACAGGCCGTTCCACATAAGACACATCTGATTCTAACTGAACTTCGGAAGGCTGTAACACATGCGACGGATCCGGCTCATACTTCCGCAGCATCGATACATGAAACACATCATGTATCCCAGATAAAGAAGGCGGCAAAGCCAGTCGGTAAGCTAAGGTGCCAATGCGCTGTAAGATCTCGTACGGTCCAACATACCTCGGAGACAATTTCCCGCGCATCCCAAATCGCACAACGCCCCTGAAAGGCGAGATCTTCAAAAAGACCTTATCTCCCAACTGAAATTCCAACGGTCTCCGCCGTTTATTTGCATAAGCTGCCTGTCTGTCCTGGGCCGCTTTCATTTTCTGCCTTATTGTCTTTATCTTTCCTTCCATCTCTCGAATCAACTCCGGTCCTCCGACCGATCTGCGGTCCAAATCATCCCAACACAAGGGTGATCTACACCGTCTGCCATAAAGAGCTTCAAACGGAGCCATCTGAATACTCGCCTGGTAGCTATTGTTATAAGAAAACTCTACCAAAGGCACTGAATCCTGCCAAGAGGCATCGAACTCCAAAACACAAGCTCTTAACATGTCCTCGAGCGTCTGAATAGTGCGCTCGGTCTGGCCATCCGTCTGAGGATGATAAGCAGTGCTCAATCTGACTTCAGTTCCCAAGGCTGACTGAAGACCTTCCCAGAAATGAGATGTGAATCGCGGATCTCGATCTGACACTATGGAAACGGGGATCCCGTGCAATCTCACCACATCTCTAATATACAACTGCGCCATCCTCAAAAATGTGAACGTCATGCTATAGGGAATAAAGTGGGCTACCTTAGTCAATCTGTCTACAATCACCCAAATAGCATCGAAGCCTGAAGCACTCCTCGGTAAATGAGTCACGAAGTCCATGGAAATGTGCTCCCACTTCCACTTCGGTATTTCCAAGCTTCTCAGCTCGCCGCCAGGTCTCTGCCTCTCTGCCTTAACCTGCTGGCAGATTAAACACCTCTTCACAAAAGCGACGACATCAGACTTCATTCTCTTCCACCAAAACTGACCACGCAGATCTCTCTACATCTTCTTCCCGCCTGGGTGGATGCTAAGTCTGCTACTGTGAGCTCGTTCCAAGATCCCTTTACGCAACTCCGGCGTACTCGGAACCACCCAACGGTCACCCAATCTCAAAGACCCGTCATCGGCCACTCTGAATTTCGTTGGCTGACCAAGATGTACTAAAGATAACCACCTCTGAACCTCATCATCTGACCTCTGAGCTCTCCTGATGTTCTCATAGATGTCTGGCTCGGCTAACAGAGTCGATACATACACAGGCGATGCATCTATGTCAAAATCATAGCCCAGATGGCAATAGGAGGTCATCATAGCAGACAAATGAATGACATCCTCAGCAGAACTCCTCACTTTCCGGCTCAAAGCGTCTGCTGTCAAATTGGCTTTCCCGGGATGGTACTCTATCTCGCAATCATAGTCCTTGAGTAGGTCCATCCACCTCCTCTGCCTCATGTTCAGCTCTGCCTGAGTGAATAAAAATTTGAGGCTCTTGTGATCCGTGTATATGGTGAATGAAGTACCATATAAATAATGCCTCCAAATCTTCATGGCGAAGATGATAGCCGCCAATTCCAAGTCATGAACTGGATATCTGGTCTCATGCGGCTTCAACTGCCTCGATGCATAAGCTACCACATGCTTATCTTGCATCAGAACACACCCAAGGCCCTGCAGTGATGCATCAGTATACAGAACAAATCTGGAGTTCTCCGTCGAAATCACTAACACTGGCGCCGTCGTCAACCGGTGCTTCAACTCCTGGAAGCTCTCCTCACAAGCTTCTGACCAAAAGAAAGGCACTCCCTTCTGGGTCAACTGAGTCAACGGCTTGGCAATCTTTGAAAAGCCCTCGACGAAGCGTCGATAATACCCAGCCAAACCCAGAAAGCTCCGAATCTCAGGCACAGAAGTGGGGGCAGCCCACTCCATCACAGCCTCAATCTTCTTGGGATCTACAGATATCCCGCTGCTCGATATGACATGCCCCAGAAACACTACACTGCTCAGCCAAAATTCACACTTACTGAGCTTAGCATATAACTGATGCTCTCTGAGAATCTGAAGCACTGTCCTCAAGTGTTTCACATGCTCCTCCTCGCTCCGGGAGTAGATGAGAATGTCGTCAATAAATACAATGACGAACTGATCAAGATACTGCTGAAACACTCTGTTCATCAGACTCATGAAGACTGCTGGAGCATTCGTCACGCCGAACGGCATCACTAGGAACTCATAATGTCCATATCGGGTCCGGAACACTGTCTTCTGCACATCTTCCTCTCTGACCCGAATCTGATGATACCCGGATCTCAAATCAATCTTGCTATACACCCTGGTACCTTGCAACTGATCAAACAAGTCATCTATCCTTGGGAGAGGATACTTGTTCTTCACTGTAGCCTTATTCAGTTGCCGGTAATCGATACACAACCGCATCGAACCATCCTTCTTCTTCACAAAGAGAACTGGTGCGCCCCATGGCGACACGCTCGGGCGTATATATCCTGCAACTGTTCTTTCAACTCTCTCAACTCTGCCGGTGCCATCCTATAAGGTGCACGAGAGATAGCGGATGTCCCTGGCAACAGCTCGATCCCAAACTCAACTTCCCTAGCCGGTGGGAATCCTGGGATCTCTTCTGGGAATACATCAGCAAACTCTGCTACCACTGGTACATCCTCAACTCTGAGTTCCTTACTCTTCCCAGACGTGTCCACGGCATAGATAAGATAGCCCGTGTGGCCACGTTCCAACAACTGAGTCATCTTGATCGCTGAAATCAACGGAATCTTCGCACGAGAACCGTTGCCATAGAAGGTCCACTGACTGCTCAACTCAGGTCTGAACTTCACTGTCCTCTGTCGGCAATCTACCACTGCCTGATATCTGTTCAGAACGTCAATACCCAAGATGCAGTCGAAGTCTGACATACCCAGCACAATCAAATCTGACCTCAACTCGTTGCCCTCAAAATAAATGAGGCAGTCTGCCATAAACTGATCAGCAACAACATTCCTTCCAGTGGGTGTCGAGACAAGGAGAGGCGTGGGTAAAGGAGACGTGCGCATATGGTGTCTTTCCACAAAACCCACCGATACAGAAGAATGGGAGGCATCTGTATCGATCAAAATAAAAGCAGGGTACGTAAATAAATGACACGTACCGGCGATCACCTCCTCTGGGGCTGCCTGGGCCTGCTCCCTGGTCAGTGCATACACCTGCCCCTGGGGTGGTCCTACTGTCTGACCTCCCGATGGTCGAGGCCCAAACTGCTGCCTCTGTTGCACTGTCCTATCCTCAAACCTCGGCCTGCTGCCCTGATACTCTGACTGTCCTCCCCGTGTGGGGCAATACCGAGCAATGTGGCCCATCTTGCCATAGACATAGCATGCAGGACACTTGTTTGAAGAATGTGGCCCTCCACAATTATTGCACCTCGGCTCTCCCGGCCTATCCCCTTGTGAAGATCCTCTATTGGCCGACCAATTGCCCTTCTTGCCATCCTGCTTCTGACCAAAGTGTTTCTTTCCACCATACCGTGAAGATGAAGAGGCACCACGGGGCTTAAATGGCTCACCCCGAGGCCTCAAACTGTCACTAGTCTGCCTCTGTTGTGGCACCGGTGGTGGCATAGCGTAAGCTCCCACTCCTAGCTCAGCAAGCTCCGCTCTTGTGAGAGCATCATCAAAAGAAGTTGGGTTATTAGTGATAACCCGGTCATAGAGCTCCGGTCGCAATCCCTTCATAAAGTTTCTCATCTTAGCGTGTCCACTGGTGGCAATGTGGGGGACGTACCTCAGCAATGAAGAGTACCGTGTGGCATAGTCTGCCACTGTCATGTTCCCCTGCCTCAGACTTGTAAACTCGTCCTCCTTTGTCTGTCTTGCTGCTGCGGAGAAGTACCGGTTCAAAAACCTAGTCCTGAAGAGTGTCCAGTCAATCACAGCACCCAGTGCTCTCATCTCCATTACTGTGCTCCTCCACCACAACAGAGGTTTCTTGGCTAATTGAAACTCCGCCAGCCTCAGCCAAGCTGTCACAGCACAAGGAGCCGACACAAAGATCTGCTCCAGTCTTTCCAACCACTCTTCAGCCTCCTCCCCAGACTCTGTCCCCTCAAACCGGGGCGGATGATAAGATAGAAATTGCGTCAAGCTAATCTCACCCGGTAGCAATAACTGAACCACTGGTTCCATGCCTACGGCCGGTGGAGGTAGAGGGTTCACTTGACCGACACTTGCATTCACACTGCCAACATCTCCAACCTCCTCATTAGCAGCCATGCTGTAATACAAATGTTAACAACAATTCCAAAGCAGTATATATAATGTGCCGTTAGATAACAGGAATGAGAATACGCATGTTAGTATAACAGAATATACATTATATGCACCACATGCATAAACATGCTTCAAATGTAAGCACCTAGCCAACCATGCTAAGGCTACCCTTCACTCGTTCCCGGGTTCTCTTACCACTGCTCTGATACCACTAATGTAAGGACCCTAATCCTTAAATGCGGAATCAAGGCATAATAGAGCTAATATAATGATCAGAGTGAGAAATAACGTGTTGAGTGTATGAGCTTAAGCCTTACATGCCAAAAATAAGGACTACAAAAGAATGGATTAATTACATTCCCATCTAATGAATGTTATCCACTAGTTGTACACTACTCCTAGAGTAGACACTAGGCAAAATAATCCTGTCCTTCAATTTCCAAAAGCATCCTCAAGCTCACTGTCTCAACCCGTCTAGCCCTCCTATCATGCCAAACGTGTACCTACAAGGACAACCCCCAAACATGAGCAATAATAATCATTCATATTCAACACAATATGAAGATAAAGCGTAAATGCATAATCATAATAAAACACTTCCTGTTTCCCCATGCATTTCAAACGCTTCCCGTTTGGTTGTCCCTGTATCATAACTCATGAGTATAATCAATAGATTATTTTTCAATGGTCTAAACATGTCATGACATCATACCATCTCAATAAAACCAAATAGTGGTCACCATTCCCTAGTCTGTCCATCACAGTGTATTTTAATGCCCCTCGCTTATTTTCATATGGGCGGCATAGGATAACCTCGCTTCAATGGACATGCGGTACTCCCACCCCTCGCCTCACAGAGAGCGGCAAATACCCTTTCCTCGCCCCATATGACAACCACGCTCAAATGTGACATGCGGCGCTCCCACCCCTCGCTTCACATTTAGCGGAACCAAAACAAATAGCGGCAAGCATTAAAATCATCAAAGGATGACCACGACTCATGGGATGTGCATCCAATAATCATCATATGCATCTATCATCAATATGCATAAATCAACATGTATATGCATCCACAATGCAATACCACATATATACTCGCATCCACAATGCATAAACAATGAGTATATAAAATACATGTTACCGTTGGGTGCCCGTACGTCCACTACGTACCTTTCCAAAATGTAGGGTTTGGTAGGACTTCAATGCCTTGGCTGTGTTGCCACCTGGGTTGGTTCTACACATTCACAAATATCAATATTAGAACCCAATAATAGTCCAATACCAAAAATCCTACAAAAATCCAAAAAAACCAAATTTTGGCTTTCGCGATCGATCACCCATCACGGCGATCGATCGCCAATCCTTACTGTCCGAGAATCAAAAATTTGCACCCTTCGGCGATCGATCGCCACCCTTGGCACGATCGATCGCCAGCCGCGCCGATCGATCGCCCAAGAGTGGCGATCGATCGCCAAACGCTTGCAAAACCCACTGCCTGGGCGCGATCGATCGCCAGCCTCTGTTACCCGAAAAAACTCCATTTTTGCACCTCAAAACCATTCCAATCCATTCCAACACTTAATCCAACCAACCAACAACATAAATATTAACATAAACCACCAAAACATACTTCAAAACAAGTATAAATCTAACCATTAACCAAACCCACAACAACCCAACACAAACCCATTTCAAAACCATTCAAAACCAACCCAAACTTAAACAAAACACAACAAAATCAACCATGAGGTATCCATACCTCTTGGGGACCTCAAATCACCCAATATACTCCACAAAATAAGATTTTGCAAGGGCTTCTCTTCACCCCAAGGCTGGAACTCGAAAATGAGGGGAAGGGTTTGTGTGGGAAATGATTTGGTAAAGTGAAAGTGATTTGGATGAGGTGGGGTTGGGTATAAAAGTGTTGGGTTTAATAAAATGCATACCAAAATAATTCTATGGTGTATAAAACACCCCAACATGATATTTTTCAAAGCATTTACTCATAATGCACCAAATATCAATTAAACACATGATTTCCAATTAATTGCTACCAAAGGCAAATAAATCATGCTTCCAATAATATTTACCCAACATGCACCACATGCACCCTGAAACGCAACCCCGGGTCATCCTATCCACATGACCATGCATTTCCATAAGGTAAATAAATTCCAACACATAATTAATTACCACATAATTAATCATAATAATCGCAATTAATGCCCAAATGCAATTAACCATTTCGGGGATGTCACAGTTACGGTAGTGTATTTTAATGCACATCGCTTGTCATGATCGCGGCATTAATACCCCTCGCTTCGACATATCAGCGGCATAGAATAACCTCGCTCAAATGCGACATGCGGCAAAATCCTCGCTTCAACATTTGGCGGCAAATATTCTTTCCTCGCTACTATATGACAGCGACAAGTATTCTATCATCGTGTCAAGTGACAGCGGCAAAGCATTCAAAATCATCACTCATCCATAACAACGACTCATGGGATATTCACCAAGCATTCCATCTATACCTGCAATACAATGCATATTCCATATCCCAACATACATCATCATGAGTGTATTTTAATGAACCTCGCTCAAATGCGACATGCGGCAACACCCTCGCTTCAACATTTGGTGGCAAAGCATTAAAATCATCACTCCAATATATATATAACCACAATGAGTGTATTTTAATGCACCTCGCTTGTCATGACAGCGGCAAGTGTTCTATCATCGCTTCAAGTGACAGCGGCAAAGCATTAAAATCATCACTCCGATATATACATGCAACCACAATGCATAATCCATGATGTATATAAAATGCAGGTTACCGTTTCGTGTCATTCAACCCTGGCCTTAGGCTTTCGTGTCATAGCGTCCGTACAGGAACAATCCCAAACCATGAACATATGATAATCCATATTCACCACATTATGATTATAATGAGTAAATGCATAAACTATGGTTACAAGGTACTTCATGTATCCCAATACATTTCAAAATGCTCCCTTTGGTTGTCCCTGTGCCACAACTCACAATCATAATCAACAGGTTATATCATGATTCCATAGATGTCATGACATATAAGTTCCACTATGATCACATATCATAAATGCACATAAGCAAAATATTTGTGTCACACAGTACTAACTACCATCATGCATATTTATGTGCTACTTATTTCCATCAATATGATTCTAGGCCCTCAACAGCCCCAAAAGAGCAAACCACTGCTATGATACCACTAATGTAAGGACCCCCGTGCCCTTAACCCATTATTAGTGTATTAATCCATGCCATTAGTGCATACCATCATACATGTAGGGGAAAAATCACTTATCATCATAGCCAGTCATGCATGCAATAAAAATTCTTCACATTATTCCGTATGAGCTAGTTTTCCCCAACCAAGTCCACATACATCTCATGCACCAATATAATACACTAACATATTCTCAGTTCATTTAGCAATTCAATAAATAATTGTATGCTAGTCATAAATGATGAGAGAAAGGCCCTTGCCTTTTATACATGCCATATACACGTAATAGTTCTCACAGAGCATCAAATAGGTATGCGTGTATCAAATGTATAAAATACGGTGCTCAATACCGTCACTGGTACTTCGATCCCTGGAATCACCTCCATTCCATAGCTCGAGCTCAACTCCAAAGCCATCGATGTACCTAATTACCTACCCCAGCAGAGACAGGCCCCACACGGGGTGAGCATACTAATATCCCAACCAATAATCACAATAATACAATTCATAATTTACAACAATGTAAATGCTATGAAATACAAAATATACTCCCTGGATGGTATCATCCTCATCCGGGCTTTCCTGTACTGTCCCTGTTCTCAAAACACTAAAACCATCAAATTCCCAAATGCTAGTTAATCATTACATTGATTAACACATCCATTAGTCATATACCGATATCATAATCAATAGCATCAAATCATTAAAAATGATTACAGATATTCCATATATCTCACTTTTGGTTCCAAAGTTATATTCCATTGCTCGGTCTACAATAGCGGCATTTCATTCCCACGCATGCTCAACAGCAGTGGCGTCATAACCGATGTTCGCTCAAAGGCAACGACATCATAATCATTGCTCGCTCAAAAGCGGCACCATATGATTTATTCTCAATGCATATATATCCATTGTAGCAATTACCATAAACCATGCATTTTCATATACATTTATTGCTAATACCATATATCATGCATTCCCATACACATTCGTTGCAATACAGTGTACCAAGCACTCAACAATTGCAATTATATAAAAGGGCTATGCTCGTACATCATACGTACCTTATAATTCCGTAGTTCGAGTCGAACCTTGCCTGAGTCCCACGACCCGATGAGTTAAGTGCTAACATGCAAATAACTCCCAATTAAACATAGGCATGAAATCACGTGCACAAGCACGTTCACAACTTCCAAATCTATCGTCCATCCAGGACGATTATCAAAGTAAAAGCCCCCCGGCTAAGCATGCATAACACTCAAAATATTCCATTTTATATGTTTAAAAGATAGCCAAAAACTCAACCGAGAATTCCGTTTTATTAAATTTTGCCTCCAACCAATCCATTTCAAAAGTATAGCATTCCCATTGGAATGTAGACAGTGCCCCGAAAACCGGCTATTTAAACCCCAAGTCCAAAATTCCAAGTTTTAAAACAAATAGTGAAAAATCACTATTCAGCAAGCCGCGATCGATCGCCAATCACGCGCGATCGATCGCCGTTCTTCACTGCCGGGCAGAAACAGCTCGCGATCGATCGCCATGCCTTGGCGATCGATCGCCAAGAAGTCGCGATCGATTATCGCACTGTTTGTCTTCCACAAACTTCCAGTAGCTCGTCGCGATCGATCGGCGCTCCTCGGCGATCGATCGCGACCTGCGATTTTCCGAAAAACTCGAGCTTCCATGGTGTTTTTGACACCCAAACTCAAAACCAACACCCCTAACTTCCTCAACACCTCCAATACACCAAATAAACTCAATAAAAACTCTAAAAACAACATTTTAGATTTTTAACCAAAATTCCCAAAACTCAATTCCAACCCAATACTCAACCATTTAGCACAAAACTATAATCAAATCGAAGCTAAAGGTGAGGAGAAGAAGATTACCAGCTTTTCTTTAAGGAATTGGGCTCCCAAGACGAGCAACCATCGATTTCTTCCCAAGAGGAAAGGAGGGGGAAGGGTTTGGGGTGAGGGAGAGAGACGTGAGGGAGAGGAGAGAGGGAAATTATTCCGTATAATGACGGAATACCGAGTCTATTTGGTATATATAGCTCCAAAGCTCCAAAATACTAACTCCTCCACAAATACATCATGATTCATTAAATATCATCTGTTTTCAATAATCATCTCTCTAACCTCGATTCCCATTACCAGCCCCAGTACAAAGTACTACGGACCCCAGGTTCCACCAAGAACCAAATTCCAAGGTTATCATCACGATGAGTACAATCTCATCCCTTGGATCCAACGACTCCAAAAATCGGATTTAAAATCCCCGGGAGTCCCAAAAACACAATTAATTCGTAATTGCCACAAATAAAATCCATTAAGGATTATTACCACACCGGGATTAACATAATTAATCCACGGGCATCACACATTGACTCCTTGTGTTGCTCCATCGTCATGTCTCTACCGATGCGTCTCTTCTTCAATGGTTTTGGGGTGTATGGGTGATTGGAGAGGATGATGAGTGATGGTGGCTGAGTTTGTTGGGTTTATTATGAGCCAAAAGTCTGAAAAACATCAAAGATAGTTCTATATATAGTTGTGGAGGAGTTTGGTAGTTATTGGACTCAAAATAGCCTGATAAGGAATAAAATATCGAGTTTATCGGGTCTGGCGATCGACCGGCAACTTGATAAGGAATAAAATCTCGAGTTTATCGGGTCTGGCGATCGATCGCCACAAGTTGCCAATCGATCGCTAGACTATTCTGATTTTATTTTTCAACTTTCTCAAAGTGGTGATCGATCGCCCTTATGTACCGATCGATTGCGAATTACTTCTGGTCCGAATATGCCGATCGATCGCGAATCCTGAATTTCAACAAATTGCGATCCCTTCTTTTCCGTGTTTGCTCGGTTTGGTCTTTTTCATCATTTTAAGCCTATTTCCTCCACTTTTATGCATTTTGACCTAGATTCCTGAAATATACAAATATATACCAAAACGCGTAATATTTTCCATGAATCACTACAAAAATGCCCCTAATCTCATATCAAATTAAGTGTAAAAATCACACTTATCAACTCCCCCAAACTTACACTTGATCACCACGAGCAAGAAATAAGATCAAAAGGTCGAATTCAATATTGAAGATTCAAATAAACCAATTCGAAGTCAATCATGTAGCTCAGACATCTAACTTACAGATAGGGGTGGTTAACGGGTTGATCCGGTCTGGACCGGTCGGAACCAGCCGCTTCTGGATCCGATAATCCTGGAACCGGTCCGATTCGTTAAGGAACTTGATCGGATCCGGTTTCGGTCCAACCGGTTCCGGGTTGGACCAGTTCCAACCCGGAACCGATTTTTTTGAATTTTTTTTTTTCAAAATTTTGAATATATATTAGAATTAAAAAAAAATTATAAAAATAATGGATCCGGTTCCGGTTCAGCCCAGAACCGGATCCGTTTGGTCGGAATCGGTAAGATACAGATCTGGATCGGTAGAACCTATCCGGCCCGATATCTTACCGGTTCCGGACCGGTTCGGAACCGGTTAGCCCGATTCCGATTCCGAACAGGGCTAACCTGTCTGGTTTTGGGCCGGGTCCGGATCGATCCGGCCCGTTAAGCAGCCCTACTTACAGACAAACGAAAGTTAATCAGAAAGTTCAACATGTTGTGTTTTCTCCTAGATCAAGCAACATGTCTCCAAATCAGAATGTGTGTGTGTGCTATTGTCACTTTCAAGTTTCATGCAATTTTCTTAAATCAAATCATGCTAGTCAATGAAAGTTAAGATTATCCTTGAGCATCCCTTAATCCTATTCTCAAACACTTCTCCACTAATGTAGTCACTCCCTCAACTTGGATCAATATGACTTTTTAAGCTTGTAAAGTTAGGCCTAGGTGTTGGCTTCAAAGAAAAGATAGGATAGCACAAAGAAGAGAGTATAATCATGTAATGTTCATATTTTTAGCACAAATTGAGCTTCTTTTCTTTTTCTTCTAGTCTTGGCCACTTTGGGTCTTATTTAGTTACTTTTTTCACAAGGCTTTATCTATCTTTTTCTTTTCTCATACATCATTTTTTTTCAATAAGCACATCCAAATATAGCAATTCATGTGCATCTAATGAGATTCATTACTCCCTTCAGATACGGATAAAAATATTCAATTTAGGCTCATAAAGGTAGGTATAATGAGTTTGCCAAAAAAATGTTGAATAGGCTAATAGTATGCTAAACATACACCATTCTTTTCCAATTAAGCTCGAAATGGGACACTAGGGATTTATGTATACATGGTAAGCTTGAAAGGCTCAAAAGGTCCAAAAATCGCCTAGATCATCTCCTAATCAAGTTCATGACTATTAAAATTCGCCTTGAAGTGTCATCATCAAATAAGTTCAAAGGTACTCTAAGATGCTCGAAAACAATTCATCAAGTTCACAAAGATTTTCACTATTACAAATGCAATTCACAAGATTATGACTCAAATGTGCTCAATATATTCCTCATCTTTGACATGCTACTCAAAACAAGATATTCATAAACAAGTCTTGCAATCATCAAAACTCAAGTTGACATGCATAGTGAGATTTATATCATCATGGAATAGAGACAACTACTATGATTTCGTGTCTCACTACACGATACATTTCAAAGAAGAAGCATGACACAGTAATGCACTCCCTCAAACTTAATTCATGCATTGTCCTCAATGTAATGCCCTTCCAGTTGCTAGGAACGGTCTTCCTAGAATCAATGGCATGTCCGCATCTTCCTTTATGTCCAACACAATGTAAACCACCGGAATGGTGAATTTATCAACCTTGACTGGTAATCATCAACTATTCCGTGAGGGTACTTGATGGACTTGTTCGCCATCTGCAGTGAAACATTGATCGGTTTGAGCTCTCCTAAGCCCAACTTCCTGTAAATAGACAAAGGCATTAGATTGAGACTTGACCCCAAATCACATAAAGATTTCTTAAAAGAAATAGATGATTTTGCAATATATAGTGAAACTCCCTGGATCCTTTAACTTTGGAGGTGAATCATTTTGAATGATAACAGAACACTCCTCAGTTAAGTTTATCATCTCATGCTCTCCCAATTTCTACTTTTGGACAGAATCTCCTTCAAAAACTTAGCATAATTCTGCATGTGCCGTACAACATCAATGAAGGGCATCTCAAGGTGGAGATTCTTTATCAAATCTAAAAACTTACAAATTTAGCATCTATTTTTGCTCTCTTATATGCAACGGGGAATGGGAGTGGGATATCTACCTTAGCAGGTGTGATGGGTGTAGGGGTCTTAGTAGACTTACCTTTGTCGCTTGTTTGATCATCTTCTTTCTTATTGTCAGCCTCGCCTTTTAACTCAACGTGTGGATCCTTTTTCTCAGTGACCTCCTTTCCACTCCTCAATGTGATGGCATGGACTTGCTCCCTAGGGTTCATCTCAGTGTCATTAGGTAGTGATCCTTCTGCTCGTCAGGCTAGGATTTTTGCTAACTATCTCACTTGGACTTCCAAGTTCTTTAGCGAAGCCTCGTGATTGTTCATCCTTGTTTCAGCCGATGATATGAACTTGGTTAGCAGCTCCTCCATGCTTGGATTTGGTGCATACCCCGATGGTGGTTGGGGATAGTTCCTCGGTCCCGTATTGTACGTATTTGGGTAGGGTAGGTCGGTTGAGGTCGGTTCCTTACAAAATTAGCAGCTTCATTAGTTGTAACGAAATGGTTACCTACTTGGCATTCAGTGCTCGGATGTCCTCCTTGGCAAAGCTCGTATGTAACAGATTGAACATGCATTGCATGCATACTCAAACTGTCAATCTTCTTGTTCAGTGCTTCCAACTGGGTAGCTAGGGCAGTGACTTCACCCACTTGATGCACTCCAGCTTGCTTCTTCGGCACTTTCCTTTCGGACTGCCATTGACAGCTATTAACAGCCATCTCATCCAACAGTGTATAAGCCTCCTCGGGCATCTCTCTCATCACCGTACCTTCAGATGTTGCATCTATCATAGAACGGTTATCAGAAAATAAACCGTTGTAAAACGTTTGTACCTGCAGCCAGATAGGGAGGCCATAATGTGGGCATCTCTGTAGTAGATCCTTGAATCGCTCACATGCTTCATACAGTGTCTCTGGCTCATGTTGGGAAAAAGTTGTGATATCATTGCGCATCTTGGCTGTCTTGGATGGTGGAAATAATTTTGACAAGAACAATTGTGTCATCCCATCCCACGTAGTAATAGAACCTGCAAGCAACAATTATAATCAAGATTTAGCTTAATCACGTAAAGAAAATGGAAATAAGCGTAACCTGATGGCGTCGTCAGTAACGTCATTATGCTTGAATGTATCACAAATCTCCAAGAAGTTGGACATGTGGGCATTCTTATCATTCGTAGCTGCTCCCCCAAACTGGACCGAATGTTGGATCATCTGTATGATAGCAGGCTTGATCTCGAAATTGTTAGCCTTGATGGTTGGTTTCGTGATACTAGACAGTGATCCATTGAATGAAGGATGAGCATAGTCCATGAGTGACCTTGCAACTGGTGGTACTAGAATCTCCTCGTTATTAGTCATTAGTGCTCTTGCTTGCCTTAGCCTCTTTTGACAAGTGCGTTCGATCTCGGGGTCAAAAGGCTCAAGTGTAGGCTTGCTACTCCTTATCATGCACCAAGAGATGACAACCTGCAAAGATCCACACAAGAAACAAACACCGTAGAAGTGTATAGAAAAGGAAGAAAAAAAACACACAAAAAAAAAAACAAATGACTAAACTACAGTTAACTAATCTCGTCTGATATTATTTAAACTAGTCCCCGGCAATGGCGCCAAAAAATTGTTTGCTATTTATTTGAACAATAAAATATCAGAGTGTAGCGCGATTTAACCGCAAGTGCACGGTGTCAAGTTTTAGTATAATGATATGAAAAGTATGAGTGTCGAACCCACGAGGACTAGGAAATAAGTATCAAACTCAATTAAATTAACTATATTTAGCCTACGATAATTGGTTATGATTAATTAACTAAATTGACTATGAACTCAATAATTAACCCAAACAAATAGTAGTGAATAAGAATAATACCAATAGAGACAACTATCAAGACTTTCAGTTCACCTATGTAATCCCCCATAATTCACCCGTTAGTTAATAATTGAATTCAAACATTCTAAGGTGACGAGTTTTCCTAATGCACTT
This sequence comes from Haberlea rhodopensis, assembly GCA_907163345.1. NCBI lineage: Eukaryota > Viridiplantae > Streptophyta > Magnoliopsida > Lamiales > Gesneriaceae > Haberlea > Haberlea rhodopensis. Next base: position 1,309,889 of record CAJQUN010000077.1, read on the forward strand.
GTTATACCTTGGTCCGGTTATAACAAATCTGTTGGAACCAAAGAGGGGGGTGAATGAGGTTCCTTGGCCGCTTTAGCGTTTTAAAATGAATTTGCAAAAATATCGAGTTTGCGCTGCGGAAGACTTCAGATCAATCGATAAATAAATAAAATGAAGAAATAAATAAATGCGTAAATTAAATAAAGCGATAAATGACAAGAGAATTTGTTATAGAAGTTCGGCAATGAATCGCCTACGTCTCCTCTTCCCGGTTAGAAAACTTTAACCAAGGTTCCACTAGAATGAAAATGTTCTTGGCCTTAAGGGCTCCAAGTTAGCCACAAACAAACTCTTCACGAGTAAACCTCACGAGTCTTCTTAGCCTTAATGGTTCCAAGGATAGCAACACAAAACTCTTCCCGAGTTACCCACACTCTTCACGAGTCTTCTTGGCCTTAAGGGCTCCAAGGATAGCCACACACTTGCACCAACTTCACTTGTTGATGACTTTTACAATTTCCAACTTGCGTCGATGTTGGAGGACCTTACAATAAAACAACAACACCTTCATGGTGTAACAACACGAAGAATACAAGACTCTCACACAAGAAATGGATCACAAACTTCAATACAACAAAAATGTATGAAGTTTGCAATACTAGATAAAATTTGAATAAACAAAGCTTTCTTGAAGTTTATAGACATGTTTCTTATTTTCAAAATGCTCCAAAGCATCCATATTTATAGTGTAGGAGGCCCCCAAGGCTCCTACTAGCCGTTGCTACACTTAAGGCTTGAATCACTACTCGATCGCCTCGGACATCGCCTCGGGCGATCCCCATCGCCGCGCCCCAACTGTCACAATCTAGCACACATCGCCTCAAGCGATGTCCCGATCGCCTCAGGCGATCAATACCACAAATCAATGCCGTAGACTCGGTTGCTCAAAAACTTTCATCGCCTCAGGCGAAGAGTCCATCGCTTCAGGCGTTCAGGCCATCGCCTCAGGCGATCAAGGCATCGCCTTGGGCGAACTCCCCCTGCGAGCGAGCCTCGGTGATAAGTGTGATTTTTACACTTAATTTGATATAAGATTAGGGGTGTTTTTGAAGTGATTCTTGGAAAATATTACTTTTCTTGGTTTATATTTGTATATTTCAGGAATCCAGGGCCAAATGCATAAAAGTTGAGGAAATAGGCTTAAAATGATGAAAAATGACCAAACTGAGCAAACCTGGAAAAGGAGGGGCAAAATCATAATTTGCTGAAAATAGAGGAGGCGACCGATCGCCTCAAATGAGGCCATCGATCGCCTCCAGGCAGTAGCAAGAGGCGATCCATCGCCTCATTTGAGTCAATCGATCGCCTCGACTCGAAAATTCGGGATTTTGTTTCCATCTTGGTTATTTGGTGTCCAAACTTGGTGAAACTCCTCCTACCATAAATATGGATTATCATGGACGTTTTTGGGACTTTTTGGCTCACTTTTGACCTACAATACACAGCCTCCATCACTCATCATCCTATCCAACCATCTATACACCATAACCATTGAAGAGAAGACGCATCGGAAGAGACGGGACGACGGAGCAACGCAAGGAGTCAAAGCCTATCGTTATTTCTGTATTTCTAACTCTAGTTCTATCTTTTCATTAGATTTTAATGTTTAGAATGTTGCAAAACATGTTTATGCATTATTATTTGATGGATATTGTTGGCTAGGTGTAAGGACCCCCGTGCCCTTAACCCGTTATTAGTGTATTAACATACCATTAGTGCATATAATCATAAAATCATGGGGAAAAGCCCTGTGCAAGTGCTACACCATATTGGTGATCCATAAAATTTCTTGCATTCATCCCATATAATATGCAAATCCCCCAACCAAGATTACATATATGGCATGCACCCTCATAATACACTAACATGCTCTTAGTTCATTTAGCAATTCAACATTTAATGGCATGTAACCCATAAATGAACAGAGAAAAGCCGTAGTCCATTTATACATTCCATATACACGTAAAATGTACTCACATAAGAGCACCCAATGAATGAGCGTGTATCTGATGTATAAAACACTCTACCGGATACCGTTACTGGTACTTCAATCCTGGAAGCACCTCCCAAGCACAGCTCGATCTCAACACTGGATCTATGTACTTATTCAACCAGCTCTGGTACCTCGATCCTGGAAGTACCTCTATCATCAGTCCGAGCTCAACTCCAAAGCTACTGCTGCTGCACCTGTGTTACCTGCACCAACAGAAACAACCCCCACACGGGGTGAGCATACCAATACCACCAATCCAATAAGCATAACATTGCAATTCAAATACAGAATGTAAATGCTATAATTTAAATGATACCCCTGGATGGTAACACCCTCATCCGGGATCCCCTGTATTGTCCCTGTTCTCAAAATAACCAAACTCATCAAATTCCCAAAGCCAGTTAATCGTCACATAGATTAACTAATACCGTTCTATCATGCCAGATCCATGATTAATATGGTAAAAACATAATGTAAAGGACCATAGATATCACATATATCTAACCAATAATTCAATATTCCTGTTTCATTGCTCGCTCCACAATGGCGGCATACTAAACCTCTTCCACGCTCAACAATAGCGGCGTCATAACCGATGGTCGCTCAACGGCGATCGCATCCCAAATCATTGCTCGCTCAATAGCGGCACCGTTTGGTTCCCAATGTATAACCATTTAACGCAAATACTATTTACCATGCCTATTATTATCCATTTATAGCAAATATCATGCACCATGCATTTCAATACCTATCCGATGCAATTACCACATGCCACATATTTCAATGTCCATATAACGCAATTATCACACACCGTGTGTTCCAATACCCATTTAGTACAATTATCACACACCATGCATTTTACAGTTGCAATGTTAAAATAGGCTATGCTCGTACGTCCTACGTACCTTAAGTCTCCGTAGTCCAAGCCAAACCTTGTTTGAGTTCCATGCCTCGAGAAATATGTGCTAAAACACATAAACAGCTCACATTCAAGACTCCCAATCATATCGTCAATCCACGATGATTACCAAAATAAAAGCCCCCCCTCGGCTAAGCATGCATAATACCCAAAATATACCATTAACAAGTTTAAAAGATAACCAAGAATTCAACCGGGAATTCCGTTTTATTAAACTTTTTCCTCAACCAATCCATTTTAAAAGTATAGCATTCCCATTGGAATGTAGACATTGCCCCGGAAACGGCCCCTTAAAACCCCGATTCCAAAATCCCGACATTTTCCAAAATTTTGAAAAAAAACAAAGGAAACAGGGCCGCGATCGATCGGCGCCAAGCCGCGATCGATCGCCATACCCTACTGCCCGAAAATAACCAAGCCGCGATCGATCGCCGCATCTCGCGATCGATCGCCAAGACCCTCGCGATCGATCGCCCACTTCTCGCGATCGATCGCCGCTACTGCTCATCGCCTTCCCAAATCCAGTTGCATGTCGCGATCGATCGGCGCCTCGCCAAGATCGATCGCGGACTGCGATTTTCCGAAAAACTCGAGTTTTAATGGTGTTTTTCACACCCAACTCCAAACCAACACCCCATACAACATCAACACCCCTAATACAACAATTAAACTCCATGAAAACACTGAAATCAACATTTTGGATTTTAACCCAAAACCCCCAAATGCCATAATCAAGACAATACCCAACCAAACTCTACAATACTACTACCAAATCGAAGACAATGACGAGGGGAAGATTAATACCTGATTATCTTCGAGAAAAACCGGCCCCTAAATCGAGTTCTATCGATTTTGCTTCAACCAAAGGGAAGGGGAAGGGTTTGGGGTGAAGGTGGCGTGAGAGGGGGGAGGAGAGGAGAGAAATGGATTCCAAATGACGGAATCCCGAGTCCAACTGGTATATATAGCAAAAATGCCCCCAAATACCAATACCTCCACAAATACATCATGATTCATTAAAAATCATCTGTTTTCAAAAACTCTCTCTCCAACAGCAAATCCCCAGACTGGCCCCAACATAAGGCACCCCGGACACTAACTCCCACTAAAAACCCAACTCATAGGTTTTTCACCAAAATGAGAACACAATCTCATCCTTTGGATCCAACGATCCCAAATGCCCGATTTAACAACCTCGGGAGATGCCAAATCGCAATTAATTCCTAATTGCCACAATTAAAAATCCATCAAGGATTAATACCACACCGAGATTAACATCGTAAATCCCCGGACATCACAATTATCCCCCACTAATAAAATTTCGTCCTCGAAATTTGCACTGGCATACCCTACGTAACACCAGGGTTACACAAACAAGGTAAGTTCACAACCCCGATTCTGGACCACAAAAGAATCGAATCATTAACTGCGAGAACACCAATCTCGCATCAAGCTCTACAATAGAGCAATGCCAAAACCAATATAAACCCGTAAGTTAACAACATACCTCGACGTGAAACGTCCCAGAAGTCGCACCACGACTGCAAACCAACCAAATCTCCATTGGTTCTGACATAGATATCATCCCGTGATACTCATCACTTGCCCACGATGCTTGACACGCATCGTCATGATGTGGACCACTATTATACAACAGTATACTCACAGAAAATACGGTTCTCGCTTCCCAGCCCATCTCCTCCAAAGGAGTAGTTGCACCACTTGCAACCCGGACCGGGTTACCCACGGTCACTGATCCACACAAAACACATCACCGAGGATGTTTACACCGGTGTGTTCCAAGAAATCATATCTTGGTCCCGACACACCATCATGACTCCACAAAGTCGCAAGTTCCACAGAGGTCACGCAAAACAATCAATTGCATCCCCGCTACGCGTGTCAACCACGACACCAAACAAATCCGAGTCCTGGCCACCCCTTGTCTATCCTGGGATTTAACAATCCAAAAAAAAACAGGGAGGCTATCGAATTAACCAGCAAGAACCACCATGGTCTCAAAACACGCCAATCCCTTCTCAGAGGGAGTCAATCGTACCTCACGATCATTCCTCAGAATACATCATGCCATCGAGATTACCGCTCTCGAGGTCCCGCAATCTCACACCGGAGATTTACCAAACCAAGCATACAAACTCGACGTTCAACAAGGAACAAAGATAAAGTTGGCATTCGTATACTCACACGGCATACATGCCCAACCGCCAATCACAACATGCATACACAATGCAATAGACTCGGGTATCTCCAATCATACCCAAATCCCAAAAACAACTGACAAACCTGGATTAATCTCACCCCACGGAGAATGATGGTTGACCAACCAAAACCAAAGGGTGTGATTTCAACATCAACACCACACAACCAAAGCAACGAATCTCCCAAAGGATTCAACCGGTAGGTATATCAGTACCGCCTTTCTCTCAAGGGAAAAAGTCATGAATCCATGATCCTCCAATCCTCGAACCACTGTTCGGAAGATCTGGATATATTTATACCAAAACATATCCTGGAACCCAGAAATACACAACTGGTTAGAGTAGTGCATCAATACCACCATTACCCGACTCAAAATCCGTATACGCCATGTATACACATCCCAACGATGCTCCGTACTAATGCCATAGTACTCCACAAACGAGCATCTCCCCGGAGACGTCTCCTCAAACGTCTCACCGAGGTAAGAAATTCATTACTCGGTCCAACACCAGTAATGCTTACCATGGCTGATTTACAATCAATCCACGACCAATGCAAGCTGTCTCCAAGACAGTACAACTCAAATCTCTCCAAGAGACAAAATCAATATAGTAGTGTCACCCCACTAACTATATCTCACAAACCATTGTGACTCCCATTGCATGCCATATGCAAGGATGCTCAACTAGAGCTAACAACGACTTATTGACACTCATGTTGGTAATACCAACTAAATTGGGTTGTCCCAGTACAAGTCCCTCAAAACAATGGCGTATGAACGTCCCCGTGAGGTATTCCCTACCTCAATCACCATGCCACATAGAGACTACAAGAGTCTACCATCACCCTCATCGTATCACCATACGATTCATCAAACTCGAATCCAACGAGCATTATAATGGTTAACGCAAGCATGCTAAAGTACTGCAACAATACTTGGCTAGCGATTCGCTGGCCCCATAGGCTCATACCAACCTGACTGCTTTATTTTTAAACAAAAGATATTTCAAAGTGTAGTGTGAAGCGATTCTACCGCAAGTGCACGGTTGTCAAGTTTTAGTATAGTGAAAATTAAGTACGGGTTGTCGAATCCACAGGGACTAACGTATAAGTACCAAATAAGATTAATAAAATTATATTTAGCCTACGATTAACAAATGTGATTATCTAAAGCAAACTTAAACTAAGAAAAGAAACTCAAACAAGAAACAATAAAATGAATGGTTCCGGATATGCGAAGGTAAGTTGCTCAAGAAATTTATCAAGCTCTTCATTCAACTGTGTTATCTTTAATGATTCATTTGAATAAGCAAATTATCAACCAATTGATTCTAAGGGTGAAAGGTTTTCGCTATTATTCAATACACTCTCTCGAGCTGTAAAGAAACTAACAATAAATTAGAATAAGTCACTCTCGTGCACCTATTTATTAATTCAAAGTTGCATATTATCAAAACCTTATAACTCTAAATCTCTCGATTCCAAGTTCTCACGTATGCGATATCATCTCTCGATCTCAATCATAACATACTTCATGAATTAAAAGAGCGTGTTACAACGTTATCTCTCGATCTCGGTTATAACTCTCAGAATCAATCAAAGTTAGCTAGGCTTTGATCTTAACAATCGATAAATCATGAACAATAGACATCAATACACTCAAACACAATTGAATCAATATATCAAACACAATGATACTAAATCTCAATAAAATAAACTAGAATTGTTTCAAATCAAATACAAAAGAAGTTTAATCGTCTCTCGACCTCAAAAACATCAATTGAAAATTAATATGAAATAGATTAAAGTCTAGAAATACGATAAACGGCGGAATGAATCCGTGCGTAGCACCGAAATCTCTTCTCTTGCTCCTTCCTTGCACTCCGGAATTGATTGGCTTTGGCTCGGACGAAGAACCGGAAGAACGGATCTCCTTGGCGGCGGCTAGGGTTCTTCTTTGTTCAGAAAAATCGTCTGGTATCGTCTTCCTTCATGGAATGAATCAACTCCCTCTTAAAACCCTCCAAAATCACGATAAAAAAAGGAAAATAAAATCTTCAGGATTTCGCGTCTCGATCGATCGAGATTTGCTACCGATCGATCGGTGCACTGTTCATGCCAGCTTTTGAAACTCACTGTCTCACTCGATCGATCGAGATTTTCCACCGATCGATCAAGACTTTAATAAAATTTGCTCTGGAGTCACTGCCTCGCTCGATCGATCGGAAATTTGTACCGATCGATCGAGACTTGAAATTCTTTGATGCTCAACTCTCTGCCTCGATCGAGATTCCGGAAATCTCATTTCCTCAATTTTAGTTCTTTCTCGCCTCGATTTCGCCCGTTATCTTCATATTGGCTCATTTCTTCCACTTCCGATCTATTTTCCTGAAACAAACGAATAAACACCAAAAAGCATAATATCATCCAGGAAAAAATACGGAAAGTAGGAAGAAATTACAGTTAAAAACACTCAAAATCTAAGCCTATCAACTCCCCCAAACTTAGACTTGATCGTCCTCGAGCAAGCAATAAACTCAAAAAGAAAAATTAAACTCGATACTAAGCATGAATCATCTTTACAACATACGTAAAATCTCAGAAATCCTACTTACACATCAATAGAAGTCATTCAACACTTAACAAGAAGCAATTTCTCCTAAGTTAAACAATACATCGCAACATCGGAACGTGCGTGTGTGCTATTGTCAAACATGGTTACATACATATCTTTAAGATCAACATGTGCCATATCAACTCCTAGTCAAGATTACTTTGAATTACTCTACAAATTTACTATCCAGCACTTCTCCACTAATGTAATTATTCCCTAGACTTGGATCAAAAGGTCTTAAAAGCTTATAACGTTAGGCCTTTTGGTGTCGGCTCCAAAGAAAAGGTAGGATGAATTCAAAGAAGAGAGTATAATAAAATCAGTTCAACTATTTTACGCTTCTCTTCACATTTTCTAGCCTTGGCCACTTTGGGTCTTATTTAAATTTTCTTTTCAAGGCTTTTTCTCTACATCTTTTCTTTTTCTTTGCTCATTCTTTTGTTCATTTCATTTTTTCACAATGAACTTATCAACATATAACAATTTAATGCAATGAATGAGATTCATTATACTCCCCTAGGGGTGGGTAAAAATTTTCTTTTAGGCTCAATCCAAGGTAGGTATAATGAGGTCGTCAAGAATGTTGAATGGGGGTCTAATCATATGCAATGCATATACCATTCTTTTTCAATCAGGCACAAGAGGGGACACTAAGGAATGATGTATAAAAGGTAGGCTTGAAAGGCACAAACGGTCCAAAGATCGCCTAAATCATCTCCAAGTCAAGTTCCTAATTATAAATTTCGCCTTAAAGTGCTTTTAAATAAATTGTAGAGTTATCTAAGATGCTCAAGACTCATCATAGTTAACACAAATTTTCACTTTAATCAATACATACTTCACTCAATCATGACTCAATAAGTGCTCAAATTATTCCTCAGTTTTGACATATGGTTAACAAAGGATATATACAAACAAGTTAAACATTTTCATGACTCCTATCTAGCTGAGGATTAATTTCATCATGTATTACCGTTGCAAATCTAATTCTTCATTTCTCAAGACTAACTCAAATTTTTTTTTTTTTTTTTTTGTAATGCTCAAGGACGATTCAAGTGACAATTAAACACACAACATGTGGATAAAACAAGTTAAACACGCAAACCACTCCCCCAAACTTAACTGAAACATTGTCCTCAATGTTTAAAAGAATCAAAAGGGAAAAAATAAACTCCCCTGATCAAGACGCTTGCATGAGGATTGAGGAAGTTTGGCTTTTGAAAGCTCCACTGCTGTAGGGGTTCATCGCTCCACTTGAGTACCTCGCAAAAGAAGGATGCTAAAAAAAAATCGACAAGAGAGAAAAACAAACTAAATGCAAAATTGAAAATAAAACAAAGCTAAATGCAAAAGGATACGCTTGGGTTGCCTCCCAAGAAGCGCTGATTTCTAGTCGTCGGCTTGACCATCAGAAGCAACCATCAAAGAGCGGTTGCCGCCCATAGTAAGTATCGTATGATACTACTAATGGGTCTTCATATAGTATTCCCTCAAGCTTGGCAAGAGTGTAACGGTGTAAGCTCGTTGCTCCAACAACTTTCTTCATGACATAGTGAGCATGGGAGAATGATTCTTAAATTGGCTTCATCTCATGGATGGCGTAGTGCGGTGAAGTTGGTGGCATCGATGAGGAATACGGATCCACATATGGCCCATAAGATGCCTTCATCGATGGGTGGATATCAAATTTCTCGAAAATCTCATCATCCAACTTCACTCTTGGCCCGTTGTCCCATAGGATCTCCTCAGATGCCTTTTCCACTGTAGGCTCAATCACTTCCATAGGCTCAACTTCCCTTGATTCTTCCCCATGAGTCAGATCACTCCCCCAAACTTGATTGGTTGAGTGATCATCATCATGTAACCAGGCCTGATTTGTAGATCTCGTCTCCTCCTCTTGGCAGCTCATTGAGATGGTTTCCACTAGAATTGCAAATTGCTGCTCTAGATGAGGGTATATAATTGGTCTGGTTCTCTAATCGTTGCTCAGTTGATGCCATGAGTCTAAATAACATATTTTCTGATTGAGCCGTTCCTTCTACAAAACTATCTTTCTTCTCGCCGTGATGCTCAAAGGTTTGGTGTGTATCATTAGGGTAGTGAGGCTCTCGCGGGTATTGGTGACTCCAACCTTGCAAGGAAGGATCACAATGCCAGTGGTAATCGAAGTCCGCCATATCAATGAACAGGTGTAATACACTGTCCTCATCTCTATCAACCAGGGGACTCCCATTCATCAGTGCTCCTTTGAATACCCATCCTCGTGTCTGTGCATCCAAACCTTTGAAGAAATGTTGCAGAAGAGTATAGTTCGAAAAGTTGTGATACCTGAATGTGTCTGCCAGTTCATTGAATCTCTCCCACGCCGAATAAAACGGCTCTGAAAATTGTTGGGCAAATCTTGTGAAGACTTGTTGATGAAGCATCACAAGTACCTCGCAAGAAAAACAAATAACATACTTAAATAAAATAATAAAGTTTTTTTTTTTTGAAAATAACAAAAAGAAAAAGAAAACAAAAACGCAATAATACAATTGGCTAAATTACAATTAACTAATCTCGTATGATATTATACAGATTAGTCCCCTGCAACGGCGCCAAAAACTTGACCGCTTATTTTTAAACAAAAGATATTTCAAAGTGTAGTGTGAAGCGATTCTACCGCAAGTGCACGGTTGTCAAGTTTTAGTATAGTGAAAATTAAGTACGGGTTGTCGAATCCACAGGGACTAACGTATAAGTACCAATAAGATTAATAAAATTATATTTAGCCTACGATTAACAATGTGATTATCTAAAGCAAACTTAAACTAAGAAAAGAAACTCAAACAAGAAACAATAAAATGAATGGTTCCGGATATGCGAAGGTAAGTTGCTCAAGAAATTTATCAAGCTCTTCGTTCAACTGTGTTATCTTTAATGATTCATTTGAATAAGCAAATTATCAACCAATTGATTCTAAGGGTGAAAGGTTTTCGCTATTATTCAATACACTCTCTCGAGCTGTAAAGAAACTAACAATAAATTAGAATAAGTCACTCTCGTGCACCTATTTACTAATTCAAAGTTGCATAAATTATCAAAACCTTATAACTCTAAATCTCTCGATTCCAAGTTCTCACGTATGCGATATCATCTCTCGATCTCAATCATAACATACTTCATGAATTAAAAGAGCGTGTTACAACGTTATCTCTCGATCTCGGTTATAACTCTCAGAATCAATCAAAGTTAGCTAGGCTTTGATCTTAACAATCGATTAAATCATGAACAATAGACATCAATACACTCAAACACAATTGAATCAATATATCAAACACAATGATACTAAATCTCAATAAAATAAACTAGAATTGTTTCAAATCAAATACAAAAGAAGTTTAATCGTCTCTCGACCTCAAAAACATCAATTGAAAATTAATATGAAATAGATTAAAGTCTAGAAATACGATAAACGGCGGAATGAATCCGTGCGTAGCACCGAAATCTCTTCGCTTGCTCCTTCCTTGCACTCCGGAATTGATTGGCTTTGGCTCGGACGAAGAACCGGAAGAACGGATCTCCATGGCGGCGGCTAGGGTTCTTCTTTGTTCAGAAAAATCGTCTGGTATCGTCTTCCTTCATGGAATGAATCAACTCCCTCTTAAAACCCTCCAAAATCACGATAAAAAAAGGAAAATAAAATCTTCAGGATTTCGCGTCTCGATCGATCGAGATTTGCTACCGATCGATCGGTGCACTGTTCATGCCAGCTTTTGAAACTCACTGTCTCGCTCGATCGATCGAGATTTTCCACCGATCGATCGAGACTTTAATAAAATTTGCTCTGGAGTCACTGCCTCGCTCGATCGATCGATCGGAAATTTGTACCGATCGATCGAGACTTGAAATTCTTTGATGCTCAACTCTCTGCCTGGCTCGATCGATCGAGAGTAAATCTCGATCGATCGAGATTCCGAAAATCTCATTTCCTCAATTTTAGTTCTTTCTCGCCTCGATTTCGCCCGTTATCTTCATATTGGCTCATTCTTCCACTTCCGATCTATTTTCCTGAAACAAACGAATAAACACCAAAAAACATAATATCATCCAGGAAAAAATACGGAAAGTAGGAAGAAATTACAGTTAAAAACACTCAAAATCTAAGCCTATAATGCGACACACGTTCCAACCCGGTATACCATACCGTACAAACCATTAGAGTTGTGGGTCATCGCCCAACATATCTCTAAAACACCAAAGCACTATGGACAACCCGGCGTCCATGCTTAATTACCATGCAATCCTAATCCATTAGGACCTATTCCACACCCTCATGGTGGGTGTGCCCATGCCTATCACACATCACAACAACAGGCGAGTAGTTTCCTCAATGACTACTCTTACCACCAATCACTTGGCCTTAGCCATCCCAACGAGCATACCCAAAGGTATCATTGCTCGACAAACATTTACCTCTATAACATGATGCGGTACACTCACCGGTACAATGCATCCAATGCTCCATCGAGCAAACCTGCTCGGAAAAAGGTCTCGTCAACGAGTGACCCAGACTCTACCATGTGCCCACCATCGGCACTCAAACCATACAACCAATTACATAAACATGAATGCATCATACACCAAAACGACGCCACGCGTCCACATAGACATCCCAAATAACATCGTCAAATATATGACGGTACCTGTCGATACATGACACTCATAATCTCATCGTCAAACACATGACGACACATGTCGATACACGACATTCATAATCTCATCGTCAAACACATGACGGTACACGTCGATATACGACATCCATAATCTCATCGTCAAACACATGACGGTATCAAACAACACATGGAATTCACAATAATGATATCAAAAGTAATTTGCCATACCTCATCGCTATCAAGATAGCGGAATACCTGTATCCATCGTCCACCAGCGGTACATAAGCAGCATTCACCGCTCGTAGGTGGCATAATCCAGTGTTACACACATAGCGGTATAATCCATCGCTATAGAATCGACGGCATGATCCCTCGCTATAAAGTCAGCGGCATAAAACATCGCTATAAATACCTGGCGGTATGAACCATCGCCAATAGAATACCCGGCGGAATGTACCATCGCCAATAGAATACCTGGCGGCATGAACCATCGCCAATAGAATACCCGGCGGAATGTACCATCGCCAATAGAATACCTGGCGGCATGAACCATCGCCAATAGAATACCCGGCGGAATGTACAATCGCCAATAGAATACTTGGCGGCATGAACCATCGCCAATAGAATACCCGGCGGAATGTACCATCGCCAATAGAATACCTGGCGGCATGAACCATTGCCAATAGAATACCCGGCGGAATAATCGCGGACTCAAGAGGTACTCACACCCATGTAGTACTTTGTTCCCGATCGCATCGCTACGTCATGACAGCGGCATCATCGCTTCGACGTGATAGCGGCATGTATCATCGCTTCGACACGACAGCGGCATCATCGCTTCGACATGATGGTGGTACCATCGCTTAGACGTGACATCGACATTTACCATCGCTTCGACACGACAGCGGCATTTACCATCGTTCCGGCATGACAGCGGAAATACCCCTCGCTTCGACATATTAGCGGCATAATATCCCTCGCAATAGTAATATGACAGCGGCATTATCCTTCGCTTCGACATATTTGCGGCAAATATTCTTCATCGCTATAATATGACAGCGGCAAGTATTCACATCGCTACGCCATGCATGCAACCGTAATGCATAATCCGTATTCCAATAATTGTTTCGGTACGACAGCGGCATCATCGCTTCGACGTGACAACGGCAATTACCATCGCTTCGACACGACAGCTGCATCGTCGCTTCGACGTGCATGCAACCGTAATGCATAACCCCGATGTATATGCAACCGCAATGCATAATCCATGTCTCATAAGACCCTGCAACCACCATGGTTAGCAACGCATATTCCAATCATGAACACATATCATAAACGCACATAAGCAATATAGTTGTGCCGCGCACCCTAACTATCATCATGCATAAGTATGTGCTTCTCATTCCCATTAACATGTTCCTAGGCCCTCAACAGCCCCAAAGAGCTAACCACTGCTCTGATACCACTAATGTAAGGACCCCCCGCGCCCTTAACCTGTTATTAGTGTATTATTACATACCATTAGTGCATATAATCATAAAATCATGGGGAAAAGCCCTGTGCAAGTGCTACACCATATTGGTGATCCATAAAATTTCTTGCATTCATCCCATATAATATGCGAATCCCCCAACCAAGATTACATATATGACATGCACCCTCATAATACACTAACATGCTCTTAGTTCATTTAGCAATTCAACATTTAATGGCATGTAACCCATAAATGAACAGAGAAAAGCCGTAGTCCATTTATACATTCCATATACACGTAAAATGTACTCACATAAGAGCACCCAATGAATGAGCGTGTATCTGATGTATAAAACACTCTACCGGATACCGTTACTGGTACTTCAATCCTGGAAGCACCTCCCAAGCACAGCTCGATCTCAACACTGGATCTATGTACTTATTCAACCAGCTCTGGTACCTCGATCCTGGAAGTACCTCTATCATCAGTCCGAGCTCAACTCCAAAGCTACTGCTGCTGCACCTGTGTTACCTGCCCCAACAGAGACAGCCACCACACGGGGTGAGCATACCAATACCACCAATCCTATAAGCATAACATTGCAATTCAAATACAGAATGTAAATGCTATAATTTAAATGATACTCCCTGGATGGTAACACCCTCATCCGGGATCCTCTGTATTGTCCCTGTTCTCAAAATAACCAAACTCATCAAATTCCCAAAGCCAGTTAATCGTCACATAGATTAACTAATACCGTTCTATCATGCCAGATCCATGATTAATATGGTAAAAACATAATGTACAGGACCATAGATATCACATTTATCTAACCAATAATTCAATATTCCTGTTTCATTGCTCGCTCCACAATGGCGGCATACTAAACCTCGCGCACGCTCAACAATAGCGGCGTCATAACCGATGGTCGCTCAACGGCGATCGCATCCCAAATCATTGCTCGCTCAATAGCGGCACCGTATGGTTCCCAATGTATAACCATTTAACGTAAATACTAGTTACCATGCCTATTATTATCCATTTATAGCAAATATCATGCACCATGCATTTCAATACCTATCCGATGCAATTACCACATGCCACATATTTCAATGTCCATATAACGCAATTATCACACACCGTGTGTTCCAATACCCATTTAGTACAATTATCACACATCATGCATTTTACAGTTGCAATGTTAAAATAGGCTATGCTCGTACGCCCTACGTACCTTAAGTCTCCGTAGTCCAAGCCAAACCTTGTTTGAGTTCCATGCCTCGAGAAATATGTGCTAAAACACATAAACAGCTCACATTCAAGACTCCCAATCATATCGTCAATCCATGACGATTACCAAAATAAAAGCCCCCGGCTAAGCATGCATAATACCCAAAATATACCATTAACAAGTTTAAAAGATAACCAAGAATTCAACCAGGAATTCCGTTTTATTAAACTTTTGCCTCAACCAATCCATTTTAAAAGTATAGCATTCCCATTGGAATGTAGACATTGCCCCGGAAACGGCCCCTTAAAACCCCGATTCCAAAATCCCAACATTTTCCAAAATTTTGAAAAAAAACAAAGGAAACAGGGCCGTGATCGATCGGCGCCAAGCCGCGATCGATCGCCATACCCTACTGCCCGAAAATAACCAAGCCGCGATCGATCGCCGCATCTCGCGATCGATCGCCAAGACCCTCGCGATCGATCGCCAAGACCCTCGCGATCGATCGCCCACTTCTCGTGATCGATCGCCGCTACTGCTCATTGCCTTCCCAAATCCAGTAGCATGTCGCGATCGATCGGCGCCTCGCCAAGATCGATCGCGGACTGCGATTTTCCGAAAAACTCGAGTTTTAATGGCGTTTTTCACACCCAACTCCAAACCAACGCCCCATACAACCTCAACACCCATAATACAACAATTAAACTCCATGAAAACACTGAAATCAACATTTTGGATTTTAGCCCAAAACCCCCAAATGCCATAATCAAGACAATACCCAACCAAACTCTACAATACTACTACCAAATCGAAGACAATGACGAGGGGAAGATTAATACCTGATTATCTTCGAGAAAAACCGGCCCCTAAATTGAGTTCTATCGATTTTGCTTCAACCAAAGGGAAGGGGAAGGGTTTGGGGTGAAGGTGGCGTGAGAGGGGGGAGAAGAGGAGAGAAATGGATTCCAAATGACGGAATCCCGAGTCCAACTGGTATATATAGCAAAAATGCCCCCAAATACCAATACCTCCACCAATACATCATGATTCATTAAAAATCATCTGTTTTCAAAAACTCTCTCTCCAACAGCAAATCCCCAGACTGGCCCCAACATAAGGAACCCCGGACACTAAGTCCCACTAAAAACCCAACTCATTGGTTTTTCACCAAATGAGAACACAATCTCATCCTTTGGATCCAACGATCCCAAATGCCCGATTTAACAACCTCATGAGATGCCAAATCGCAATTAATTCCTAATTGCCACAATTAAAAATCCATCAAGGATTAATACCACACCGGGATTAACATCGTAAATCCCCGGACATCACACTAGGTTTGTTATCAAGACTTAGGGGATCCTTTGTATGAACCCATGATTTTAATTGAATGTTTTTGGTTAATTCTTATTATCTAAGTGCATAGATCATTGTTCTTCATGCTTTTAAGGGTTTGACCGTCCTTGAATGATAGTAAATTACAATTGAGATCGAGAGATAAATTTGTGATTCGATATAGTGATTTATGCCGTGGATTTCAGACCGAGATCGAGAGATGAAGTCAAATACACGTGTGATAGCTATAGATATCTAGTAATCGAAAGCTAGAAGTTTTCACGAATCTTAATACAATATTGTGTTGTTAAATAAGTACACGAGAGTGACTTACTACAATTTGATATTAGGTTTAATATAACTCGAGAGAGTATATTAGATAAATTTGGAAAACTCGTCACCTTAGATTGTTTGAATTCGATTCTTAACTAATAGGTGAATTGTGGGGGATTACATAGGTGAACCGAAAGTCTTGATAATTGTTTCTTTTGATTATATTCTTATTCGTTCTTGTGTTTTTGGGTTGATCTTGAGTTCATTAGCCAATTTAGTTAATTAATCACAACCAGTTATCGTAGACTAAATATAGTTAAAACTAGTGGAGTTTGGTACTTATTTCCTAGTCCTCGTGGGTTCGACACTCATACTTATATTATCATTATACTAAAACTTGACACCGTGCACTTGCGGTACATAATCGCTACACTCAAAAATACTGTTTAAAATAGCGATCAAGTTTTTGGCGCCGTTGCCGGGGACTAGTTTTAATAATATCAAACGAGATTAGGTGACGGTAGTTTAGTCATTTGTTTTTTTGTTATTTTCGATTTTTTTTCCCTTCTACTGTTTCTTTTTGTTTTGGTTGATTGTTACAGGGTACTATCTCTTGGTACATGCTAAGGAGTAACAACCATACACTTGAGCCCTTTGATCCCGAGATTGAACGCACTTGTCAAAGGAGGCTAAGGCAAGCAAGAGCACATATGGCTAATACCGAGGAGATTCCGGTACCACCAGTTGCAAGTCACTCATGGACTATTCCCACCCTTCATTCCATGGATCGATGTCAAGTATCACGAGACCCACCATCCAGGCCAACAATTTTGAGATCAAGCCTGCTATCATACAAACGATCCAGCACTCGGTGCAGTTTGGGGGAGCGACCACTGATGATCCCAACACTCACATAGCGAATTTCTTGGAAATTTGTGACACCTTCAAGCATAATGGCGTCACTGACGACGCCATCAGGTTACGACTGTTCCATTTCTCTTTAAATAATAAAGCTAAATCTTGGTTGCATTCTTTGCCTACAGGATCAATTACCACTTGGGATGGATGGTGCAAGCTTTCTTGTCCAAATACTTCCCACCATCAAAGACTGCTAAGATGCGAAATGATATCACTACATTTGCGCAAGATGATCCTGAAACACTTTATGAAGCATGGGAGCGCTTCAAGGACTTACTGAGGAGATGCCCACACCATGGCCTTCCCATCTGGCTGCAGGTACAAACTTTCTATAACGGTTTATTTTCTGTTAACCGTTCTATGATTGATGCAGCATTAGGAGGTACTGTGATGATAAAGACGCCGGAGGAGGCCTATACACTGTTGGAGGAGATGGCTGCTAATAGCTGTCAATGGCAGTCCGAGAGGAACGTGCCAAAGAAGCAAGCTGGAGTTCATCAAGTGAGCGAAGTTACTGAGTTGGCCGCTCAAATTGAGGCATTGAACAAGAGACTAGATAGCATGAGCATGACAGGGATGAAAGCTCAAGGGATTACTTGTGACCTATGTGGAGGAAATCATCCGAGCGTTGAATGCCAAACAGGTAACCCATTCGTTCAGACTAATGAAGCTGTGCATTATTGTAAGGACCCTAATCCTTAAGTGCGGAATCAAGGCATAATAGAGTTATCATAATAATCAGAGTGTAAAAGAACGTGTTGAGTTTATGAGCTTAAGCATTACATGCCAAAAAAATAAGGACTACTAAAATGGATTAATTACATTCCAATCAAAAGAATGTGTTCAACTATAGTTTTATACTACTCCTAGAGTAGATACTATCCAAAATAATCCTGTCCTTCAAGTCCCAAAAGCATCCTCAAAAGCTCACCATCTCAACCCGTCTAGCCCTTCTATCATGCCAAACGTGTACCTACAAGGACAACCCCCAAACATGAGCAATAATAATCATTCATATTCAACTCAATATGAAGATAAAGCGTAAATGCATAATCATAATAAAACACTTCCTGTTTTCCCCATGCATTTCAAACGCTTCCCGTTTGGTTGTCCCTGTACCATAACTCATGAGTATAATCAATAGATTATTTTTAATGGTCTAAACATGTCATGAACATATACCATTTCATCAATACCAAATACTGATCACCAATCCCTCGCTTATTTACATATAGGCGGCATAGGATAACCTCGCTTCAATGGACTGCGGGACTCCCACCCCTCGCCTCTCATTGAGCGGCAAATACCCTTTCCTCGCCCTATATGATAACCACGCTCAAATGTGACATGCGGCGCTCCCACCCCTCGCTTCACATTTAGCGGAACCAAACCAAATAGCGGCAAGCATTAAAATCATCAAGGGATGACCACGACTCATGGGATATGCACCAATAATCATATGCATCTATAAACATCATGCATAACATGTATTTGCATCCACAATGCAATACCACATATATACTTGCATCCACAATGCATAACAATAAGTATATAAGATACATGTACCGTTGGGGTGCCCGTACGTCCACTACGTACCTTTCCAAAATGTAGGATATGGTAGGACTTCAATGCCTTGGCTGTGTTGCCACCTGGGTTGGTTCTACACATTCACAAATATCAATATTAGAACCCAATAATAGTCCAATACCAAAAATCCTACAAAAATAACCAAAAACACCATTTTTGGTGTCTCGCGATCGATCGCCATAAAGCCCCGATCGATCGCGAGACCTCACTGTCTCGGGCAACAAATTTAAACAATCCGCGATCGATCGCTGAGTTTGCGCCGATCGATCGCGGCCTCGCCGATCGATCGCGCCAAACTCGCGATCGATCGCTGAAGTCCACTGCCTCCAGCATCGTTGCTCGCGATCGATCGCGGAAGGCGCCGATCGATCGCCGAGCCCTGGGCATCCGATTTTCGGGCACTATTCACCCATCTTCAACCCCAACTCAAACAAACTCAACTAATCTAACACCAACCATACAAAACCACTCAAAACCATCAATAAACATCTACATTAACTCATATATTTAACATCCACCCAAAAATAATACCAAAACCACAACAACCCAACACAAACCCATTTTAAAATCCTTCAAACCATATCAAACTTAAACAAAACCTTACAAAAATAACCATGAGGTACCCATACCTCTTGGGGATCTCAAATCACCCAACAAACTCCACAAATCAAGGTTTTGCAAGAACTTCTCTTCACCTTTAAGCTCAAAAACGAAAATGAGGAGAAAAGGAAGGGTTTGGGTGTTTGTTTGGTAAAGTGAAAAGTAAGAATGAGTGGATGAGGTGGGGTATAAAAGTGTTGAGTTAATTAAAATGCAAACCACAAATCATGGTGTATAAAGCACCCCAACATGATATTTTAAAAGCATTAAACCAAATGCACCAAAATATCAATTAAACACATGATTTCTAATTAATTGCTAACCAAGGCAAATAAATCATGCTTCCAACCATAATTCCCAACATACCCAATATGCACCCTGGAATGCTATCCCGGGTCACTCTAACATGTGACTAAGCATTTCCACATAATAATTCCAACACATAATTACTTACCACCATAATTAATCATATAAACACAATTAATGCACCAAATTGCAATTAATCATTTCGGGGATATCACAATTATGTAGGAAACCGGCCACAAAACAACCCCTACCCAAATACATACAATACGGGGTTGAGGTTTCAACCACAACCACCACCGGATTATCCACCATCACCGAGCATGGAGGAACTATTGACCAAGTTCATATCCTCAACGAAAACAAGGATGAATAACATCTATAAAAAACTTGGAGATCCAAGTAGGCAATTGGCAACTATCTTGGCTGGGAGAGCACAAGGAACTCTACCAAGTGACACAGAGAAGAATCCAAGGGAGCAAGCCAATGCCGTGACCCTAAGGAGTGGAAAAGAACTTGGTGATGAGAATGAGACTGAAAAGATTGCTATTAAGCAAGAGGAGAAGGAGCAGCCACGCAACAAGGGTAAGTTCACTAGAGACACTACACCTATCACACCACAAGAAAAGGTACACATTCCTCTCCCATTCCCTGCAGCAGTTAATAGGGCAAAGGTTGATTCAAACTTTGCCAAATTTTTAGACATGCTTAAGAATTTGCATATAGATATACCATTTATTGATGCCTTACGAGAAATGCCAAATTATGCTAAATTCTTAAAGAAGATATTGTCTAAGAAGCAGAAATTGGGAGAGCACGAGACTGTATTTTTGACTGAGGAATGTAGTGCTATTGTGCAAAATAAATCGGCCACCAAGTTAAAAGATCCAGAGAGTTTCTCTATTCCTTGCACTATTGGGCCTAGTTCTTCCATTAAATCGTTATGTGATTTGGGTGCTAGTGTGAACTTAATGCCTTTGTCTGTTTTTAGGCGACTTGGATTGGGAGAGCCGAAGACCACAAGGGTGGTGTTGCAAATGGCGGACAAGTCTATCACTTACCCACTAGGAATCGTCGAGGATGTGTCAGTCAAGATAGATCAATTCACTTTCCCGGTGGATTTTCTAGTGTTGGATATGGAGGAGGACGCGAGTATGCCATTGATCCTGGGGTGCCCATTCCTAGCTACTGGAAGAGCTAGTATCGATGTTGAAGAAGGGAAGTTGATCCTCCGTGTAGGAGAGGATCATGTTACCTTTACTATGTTTCAAACTTCACCACATGCACACAACACGCACACATGTTTTATTATTGATAAAATTAATATTTTGCCTGATGATGTGGTGCAAGATACTGATAAGGTGAAGGTGAAGACCGAACTAGAGATTGAAGAAGGCAAGAGCCATGACATGGTGAAGCCAAGGAAGGCGAAGAAGCAAAAATATAAAAGGACATTTATGAAGGGATAGACAGTCCAATTGCATAAAGCGCCACCACCTCGCATTTTCCAAAGCAAGCGAAAGGCTTCATGGGTTGGACCATTCACAGTTACCAAGATATACCCGCATGGAGCCATTAAGGTAAGGGATCCTATTCTAGGCACTTATGTCGTTAATGATGAGAGGTTGAGGCATTACCCAGTTGATTACGGAGATTCATGCTCCACACACCATCCCAACCTTTGAGAAAATGTGGTAATAAGTCCAGCTTGGGACTATAAATCAAGAACTCTTTCCTATCCCTTTGCTTTGTTTTTAGTTTATTTTGGTTTGTTTTGTTTTTGTTTTTTATTTTGGCGAGACTCCATGCGTGCTGTGATCTGTCCAACAGTATGCCCCACAAGCTGACGAGGAATTGGACAACGATCACAGACGGTCGTTGTCAACGGTAATTGCTTTGTCTTACTTTCCATGCTTATTACATTGAGGACAATGCATGAATTAAGTTTGGGGGAGTGTATTACTGTGTCATACTTCTCTTTGGAATTGTATCGTTTCTTGAGCACCAACAAAATTTTTCTTGAAAATGAGTTCAATTAGTAAGATAAGAATAAATCATAGTAGTGGTATCTAATCCATGATGATATTAATCTCACTTTGCATGTCAACTTAAGTTTTGATTGTAAAACTTGTTTGTGAATATCTTGTTTTGAGTAGCATGTCAAAGATGAGGAATATATTGAGCACATTTGAGTCATAATCTTGTGAATTGCATTTGGAGTAGTAAGAATCTTTGTGAACTTGATGAATTGTTTTGAGCATCTTAGAGTACCTTAGAAACTATTTGATGATGACTTTTTGAGGCGATATTTATAGTTATGAACTTGACTTGGAAATGATTTAGGCGATCTTTGGACCGTTTGAGCCTTTCAAGCTTACCATGTTTACATCAATCTCTAGTATCCTAATTTGAGCCTAAATGAAAAAGAATGGAGTATGTTTAACATACTATTAGCCCCCATTCAATATTCTTTGGCAAACTCATTATACCCACCTAATTGAGCCTAAATTGAATATTTTTATCTTCACCCTAAGGGAGTATAATGATTCACATTAGATGCACATAAATTGCTATATTTTGATGAGCTTATTGTAAAAAAGATGATGAACGAGAAAAGAAAAGAATAGAAAACGCCTTGAGAAAATTTTTTTTATCCAACTAAGACCCAAAGTGGCCAAGGCTAAAAGAGAAAAAGAAGAGAAGCTCAAGTTGTGCTAACAATATGAACATTACATGCTTATACTCTCTTCTTTGTGCTATCCTATCCTTTCTTTGAAGCCAAACACCTAGGCCTAACGCTACAAGCTTAAAATGACCTATTGATCCAAGTCTAGGGAGTGACTACATTAGTGGAGAAGTGTTTGAAATAGAAATATGGGGTACTCAAGGATAATCTTAACTTTCATTACCTAGCATGATTTGATCTATGAAAATTGCATGAAACTTGAGAGTGACAATAGCACACACGCACGTTCTGATTCGGAGACATGTTGTTTGATCTAGGAGAAAACACAACTTGTTAAACTTTCTGATTTATTTTTGTTTGTCTGTAAGTGAGATGTCTGAGCTATATGATTGACTATGAATTGGTTTATTTGAATTTTCAATGTTGAACTTGACTGTTTGATCTTATTTCTTGCTCGAGACGATCAAGTTTAAGTTTGGGGGAGTTGATAAGTGTGATTTTTACACTTAATTTGATATAAGATTAGGGGCGTTTTTGTAGTGATTCTTGGAAAATATTACTTTTCTTGGTTTATATTTGTATATTTCAGGAATCCAGGGCCAAATGCATAAAAGTTGAGGAAATAGGCTTAAAATGATGAAAAAGGACCAAACTGAGCAAACCTGGAAAAGGAGGGGCAAAATCGTATTTTGCTGAAAATAGAGGAGGCGACCGATCGCCTCAAATGAGGCAATCGATCGCCTCCAGGCAGTAGCAAGAGGCGATCCATCGCCTCATTTGAGGCAATCGATCGCCTCGACTCGAAAATTCGGGATTTTGTTTCCATCTTGGTTATTTGGTGTCCAAACTTGGTGAAACTCCTCCTACCATAAATATGGATTATAATGGATGTTTTTGGGAATTTTTGGCTCACTTTTGACCTACAATACACAGCCTCCATCACTCATCATCCTATCCAACCATCTATACACCATAACCATTGAAGATAAGACGCATCGGAAGAGACGGGACGACGGAGCAACGCAAGGAGTCAAAGCCTATCGTTATTTCTATATTTCTAACTCTAGTTCTATCTTTTCATTAGATTTAAATGTGTAGAATTTTGCAAAACATGTTTATGCATTATTATTTGATGGATATTGTTGGCTAGGTTTGTTATCAAGACTTAGGGGATCCTTTGTATGAACCCATGATTTTAATTGAATGTTTTTGGTTGATTCTTATTATCTAAGTGCATAGATCATTGTTCTTCATGCTTTTAAGGGTTTGACCGTCCTTGAATGATAGTAAATTACAATTGAGATCAAGAGATAAAATTGTGATTCGATATAGTGATTTATGCCGTGGATTTCAGACCGAGATCGAGAGATGAAGTCAAATACACGTGTGATAGCTATAGATATCTAGTAATCGAAAGCTAGAAGTTTTCACGAATCTTAATACAATATTGTGTTGTTAAATAAGTACACGAGAGTGACTTACTACAATTTGATATTAGGTTTAATATAACTCGAGAGAGTATATTAGATAAATTTGGAAAACTCATCACCTTAGATTGTTTGAATTCGATTCTTAACTAATAGGTGAATTGTGGGGGATTACGTAGGTGAACCGAAAGTATTGATCATTGTTTCTTTTGATTATATTCTTATTCGTTCTTGTGTTTTTGGGTTGATCTTGAGTTCATTAGTCAATTTAGTTAATTAATCACAACCAGTTATCGTAGACTAAATATAGTTAAACTAGTGGAGTTTGGTACTTATTTCCTAGTCCTCGTGGGTTCGACACTCATACTTATGTTATCATTATACTAAAACTTGATACCGTGCACTTGCGGTACATAATCGCATGATATTGCATTTGATTTTGAATATGTTGCTAGGCTAAGTTTGTTATCAAGACTTAGGGGATCCTATGTTATGAACCCATGATTTAATTTGAATATTTTGATTTATTCTTATATATCTAAGTGCATAGATCATTGTTCTTCATGCTTTTAAGGGTTTGGCCATCCTTGAATGATATTAAATTACAATTGAGATCGAGAGATAAAATTGGAATTCAGCGTCGCTCCAGTCGATGTGCATGGCGAAGTCCTCCTGGCTGCCATCGCCTGGGGCGATCTGCCTTAAGCCTTGCACAATTGATTTTCTCCAATCAATCCACTTTTCAACCATAAAACCTGTACACTAAGTAGACACATTAGTATAACAAACATAAGTTTTGTTGATCATCAAAACTCATAAAAAAATCCTGAGATAAATTAAACATTAAACACAACCATGCGTTTAAGGCTCAACAATCTCCCCCTTTTTGATGATCACAAAACTTGATAAACTTGAATATGTAATATGCATGAAATGTGAGTAAACAAGACTCCCCCTTAACAATTGCATAGCACATACAAGATTTAACCAAGTAATGCATAAAAAACTCTCCCCCTCAAATCATTCATAACTCTCCCCCTCAAACTATGCATGCAAAAACTTCAACTTTATCACAAAAATCTTCCCCTTTTTTGTGATAATCAAAAAGTTCAAATAATCATATCACAAATATATGTTGACACATAGCCTTATTTTAACAATTTACACATGTTCCTCATCAAGTATGTAATAGCCATAAACAAGCATAAGATTGAATCATTTAGAGGAAGACAAACATGTGTTTAAGGCAATCAACAATGAATTCTAAATTTTGCAAGTCTGCATATGTTCATGCACTCATGCCCAATAGACATTAAAAATTCTCAAAGCATCATTTGATAAGATAATAAAATTATTAAGGTCATGATAGCATTATATCAAAGGTTGAGCATCCAAACACTTATAGCATGCTTAATCACATAATTTCACATTTTCACATTGCAAATTCAAATTTGAACTCAGGGCATATCAAGATACTTACTATAAAGAGATAAGCATAAATCATGCATCAAAAACAATTTATATGTGCACATGCTAAGGGGAAATTCTTTTTACTATCAATGACTATTGAGCTTCATTATTTATTGGTCATAATTAATTTGTGCCAATAAAATTTTGAATTACTCTTTTAAAATGCACAAAATAATTTTACCTTCGATGACAAGAGTACGTTCTTGTCACTGGTCCTATACCTCGCGCTTCTTCTATTGAGGTGCATAAGATGGTTTCCTCCCTTGAGGTGCTAGTCCCTTCATCATCCATTACTTTGTTGTCCCTACAAAACAAATTAACAATTGGAGGATCTTTGGTACCCATTTGATTTTTGGGTCCTTGAGGGTTAGCTTTCATCAATGCCTTTGGAATCCATTCCACCTTTTGTTAGGTTGGTATTGGATTTTAGCAAACCTACATTTATTCTTTGTATGATCATTTTTACAACAATAAGTGCAAGTAGGAGAATTATGCTTAGCTTTGGCCAACAAGCTTGAAAATGTTTTAGATTTGCTTGAAAAGCCTAGTCCGGCTTTATCAAAGCTACAATGTTGTAAGCCAAGCAACTCATTCATCTTTAAACTACTATCACTAAACTTGACAAAAGATGTCTTTAAATCATGCACTTGATTTTTCAAAGTAGTATTTTCTTCTTCCTTCTTAGCCAAGTCTAGCTTAAGCAATTTATTTTTCTTCTTGGTTCTACCAAGATGATCAATGAGTTCATTATAAGAATCTAATAATTCATAAGATGGTATCTCATCATCATTCTCTTCATCTTCATCTCCAAGAGCCAGTAGACAAAGATTTGTTTCTTCTTCTTCATCGGAGTCACTATCACTCCATGTGGCTATAAGAGCTTTCTTCTTCCCTTTGTCCTCATTCTTCTTCCTAGGACATTTATTAGCATAATGACCTTTATCTTGACAATTATAGCAAGTTACCTCTTGTTTTGAATCATGTTTGGTGGCACTAGAGGTCTTTGGCTTGTTGTGTTTGTTGAAGAATTTCTTAAACTTTCTAGTGAACAAGATCATCTCTTCATCATCTTCATCACCGGAGTGATCTTTCCTCCCGACCAAGGCGATCCTTTTTCTTATGGATCTATCATCCTCCTTTATTCCCTTCCTTGTTGACACTTCAAGCTCATGGGTCACCAAAGTACCATGAAGTTCATCAAGATCATAAGATGCACTTTCTCCTTTGTTGGATTCAATGATGGCCGTCCTCTTTGCATCCCATTCCTTTGGCAAGGCTCTTAGTGCTCTTCTACATATTTTCTTTCGAGGGTACTTCTGACCAAGTTGAGCAAGCTAATTTATGATTTGGGTGAGCCTTATAAATGTCGAGTCAACCTCTTCTCCGGACTCCATCTCAAATGTCTCATATTTGAGTTGTAGTAGGTCTATCTTCGTCTCCTTCACTTGATTTGTGCCCTCATGACAAATTTGCAATTTGTCCCATATTTCCTTTGGGATTGCGCACATCGAGATCCGGTTGTACTCCTTCATATCTAAAGCAAAATGTAAAATATTAACAGCTTTAGTATTTTGAGATATTAAAATTATGTCCGCCCTTGTAAAATCGTCCATTTCTTTGGGAATACTTATTCCCACAACTTCTTTTAAAGGAATGTGTGGACCTTTTACAATGATCTTCCATAAGTCATAATCTACGGATTGGATGTATAGAGAAATTCTATTCTTCCAATAACCGTAGTTATCACCCGTGAAGAGCGGAGGTCTATTTGTCGATTGACCTTGAGCAAACTCATTTGCTAGATTAGCCATATAAAATTTTGATTTAAAACAAAAATCAAATGGCTCTGATACCACTTGTTGG
Organism: Haberlea rhodopensis; assembly: GCA_907163345.1. Classification (NCBI taxonomy): domain Eukaryota; kingdom Viridiplantae; phylum Streptophyta; class Magnoliopsida; order Lamiales; family Gesneriaceae; genus Haberlea; species Haberlea rhodopensis. Next base: position 1,337,496 of record CAJQUN010000077.1, read on the forward strand.
AACCGAAGAGGGGGGTGAATGAGGTTCCTTGGCTGCTTTAGCGTTTTAAAATGAATTTGCAAAAATGTTGAGTTTGCGCTGCGGAAGACCTCAAGTCAATCGATAAATAAATAAAATGAAGAAATAAATAAATGCGTAAATTAAGTAAAGCGATAAATGACAAGAGAATTTGTTATAGAAGTTCGGCAATGAATCACCTACGTCTCTTCTTCCCGGTTAGAAAATGTTTAACCGAGGTTCCACTAGAATGAAAATGATCTTGGCCTTAAGGGCTCCAAATTAGCCACAAACAAACTCTTCACGAGTCACCAACTCTTCACGAGTCTTCTTGGCCTTAAGGGCTCCAAGGATAGCCACACAAAACTCTTCCCGAGTTACCCACACTCTTCACGAGTCTTCTTGGCCTTAAGGGCTCCAAGGATAGCCACACACTTGCACCAACTTTACTTGTTGATGACTTTTACAATTTTCAACTTGCGTCGGTGTTGGAGGACTGATAGGGTTGAATATTACGCGTTTTTATGCTATGATATGTATATGTTTTCGTGTTGATTCTTGAATTATTTTACGTTTTATGGTATATATTTCTATATTTCAGGAATCAATGTTGAAATTCATAAAAGGGGAAGAAATCAAGCTAAAATGATGAAAAATGAATAAAGTTGAAGAAAAGAGGAAAAAAACCAGAATCCAAGACACATGTTGCTCCTTTCTCCTCAAATTACTATATGTTCGAGCCATGTTTTGGAAATGTGGTCTATATAAAAGTTGTATAACTTCCTCTTATCTTCGTGTGGACAGCTGATCAAATTTGGAGTTTGTATGAGAAAGTTACGGCCAAAATACGAAACTTGCCAGAAGCTGAAAAAGGCGAAGAAAACTTACTGTGAAGCTTGATCGATCGAGCAAGCATTTCCGATCGATCGAGAAGTGCTGAAAAAGCCACGAAATTTTTACTGGAAGGCTCGATCGATCGGCCACTTTGTCCGGATCGATCGGGACGAGGAGTTTTCAGAAAAATAATTTCCTTGTAGAGTTTGTATGCAAAAGGGAAGTCCATAATTCTTTCCCCTATATATTATACACAAGATTTTCAACCCAATAGAAGACTTTGAAACCTAGGAATAGCCTCCACACCTCCATACTCCATATCACCGTCATCCACCATCACCACTTCAACCTAGGAATTGGAACAACCCAACAAGGCGATTAAAGAGACGATCGAGAAGGAAGCAAGAGAAGGAGCGAAGATCTACAACCGGAGTCGACGCTGGGAGTTTTTCTTTGTCTTTAATTCTTAGTTTTGTTGTTGATAGGCTTAGATTTTAAGTGTTTTTTACTGTAATTTCTTCCCATTTTCCGTACTTTTTCCTGGATGATATTATGCTTTTTGGTGTTTATTCGTTTGTTTTAGGAAAATAGATCGGAAGCCGAAGAAATGAGCTAATTTGAAGATAACGGGCGAAATCGAGGCGAGAAAGAGTTGAAATTGAGGAAGTGAGATTTTTGGAATCTCGATCGATCGAGATTTTGTCTTGATCGATCGAGCCAGACAGTGTGCTGAGAAGAAAAGAATTTCAAGTCTCGATCGATCGGAACAATTTTCCGATCGATCGAGCGAGGCAGTAACTTCAGAGCTAAATTTATCAAAGTCTCGATCGATCGGAAGGAAATCTCGATCGATCGATCGAGGCAGTGAGTTTCAAAGGCTGGCATGAACAGTGCACCGATCGATCGGACGCAAATCTCGATCGATCGAGACGCAAATCCGGGAAAATCTTATCTTCCATTTTTGAAATGATTTTTGAGGTATAAAAGGATAAATCACTTCCATATCAAAGATATACCATACCAGACGTGATTTAGGTCGAGAATAAGCAGCCCTAGCCGCCGCCCAACGCCGCCGAAGGAGATTCAATCTCCGTTCTTCGTCCAAAGTCGAGCCAATCTATTCCGGAGTGCAAGGAAGGAGCAAGAGAAGAAATCACGGTGCAACGCACGGATTCATCCACCGTTTATCGTATTTCTAAACTTTGATTTCTTTGATTTTCAATTCCATTTGATGTTTTTGAGGTCGAGAGACAATTAAACTCTTATGTATTTGATTTGAATTAAATCTAGTTTATTTTAACGAGTTTTAGTTTCGTTGTGTTTGATTATTGATTCAGTTGTGATTGAGCGCATTGATTTCTATTGTTCATAAATTAATTGCATGTGTAGATCAAAGTCTAGCTAACTTTGATTGAATCTGAGAGTTATAACCGAGATCGAGAGATAACGTTGTAACACGCTCTATTAATTTATGATGTATGCTACGATTGAGATCGAGAGATGATATCGCATACGTGAGAGCTTAGAATCGAGAGATTTAGAGTAACAAGGTTTTGACGATTTATGCAATGTTGAATTAATAAATAGATGCACGAGAGTGATTTATTCTAAATTTAATGTTAGTTTCTTTACAGCTCGAGAGAGTGTATTGAATAATAGCGAAAACCTTTCACCTTTAGAATCAATTGGTTGATAATTTGCTAATTCAGTTGAATCATTAATGATAACATAGTTGAACGATGAGCTTGGTAATTTTCTCGAGTGACTTGCCTTCGCATATCTAGAACCATTCATCTTATTGTTTCTTGTTTATTTTTCAGTCTTTAGTTTAAATTAGCATTAGTTAATCGCCTTTGTTAATCGTAGGCTAAATATAATTTTATTAATCTTATTTGGTACTTATACGTTTGTCCCCGTGGATTCGACAATCCGTACTTAATTTTCACTATACTAAAACTTGACAACCGTGCACTTGCGGTAGAATCGCTTCACACTATTCTTTGAAATATCTTTTGTTTAAAAATAAAGCGGTCAAGTTTTTTGGCGCCGTTGCCGGGGACTAATCTGTATAATATCATACGAGATTAGTTAATTGTAATTTAGCCAATTCTTTATTATTTCGATTTGTTTTAATTCTTTGTTTTTGTTAGTTGATTGTTTTGATTTTTGATTTGTGTATTTTGTTGTCTCCTTTTGTCTATTTTGTACAGGAATCGTTTCTCCAGTGCATGCTCAGAAGAGAGGAGCCCATTCTCGAGCCTTTCGATCCGGAAATAGAAAGAACTTTACTCAGGCGATTACGAGAAGCTCGAGCGATGGCAGATAATAATGAAGTATAGAACCCAAGGTCAATGATGGACTTTGCGCAACCGGCATTTCATGGATCGTTATCCAGTATTACGAGGCCGACGATTCAAGCGAACAACTTTGAGATCAAGCCGGCAATTATACAAATGATTCAGCACTCGGTTATGTTTGGGGGAGCGGCCACAGACGACCCAAATAATCACATCTCCAACTTTTTGGAGATTTGTGACACGTTCAAACATAATGGCGTCTCCGACGACGCCATCAGGTTAAGACTTTTCCCCTTTTCATTACGAGACAAAGCTAAGTCATGGTTGAATTCACTACCTGCATGTTCTATCACAACATGGGAGGGGATGACGAAGTCGTTTTTATCAAAGTACTTTCCACCTTCCAAGACGGCGAAGATGCGAAACGATATCACAACCTTTGGGCAGTTTGACCCCGAGACGTTATATGAAGCGTGGGATCGTTTTAAGGAATTGTTGAAGAGATGCCCACACCATGGTCTACCCATATGGCTGCAGGTACAAACTTTCTATAACGGTTTATTTTCTTCTAACCGTTCGATGATAGATGCAGCATCTGGGGGATCAATAATGAGGAAGACGTCGGAAGAGGCATATAGCTTATTGGAAGAAATGGCGTGCAACAGCTACCAGTGGCAGCCAGAGAGGAGCACGCCACAGAAACCAATAGGAGTCCATCAAGTGGACGAGATCACTGCTCTTTCGGCTCAGTTAGAAGCTATGAACCGGAAGATAGACAGCATGGGAGCAGCAACGATGCAAGCTCAAGCTATCTTCTGTGAGCTGTGTGGAGGCGGTCATCCAAGCATCGAGTGTCAGGCAGGTAATCAGTTTAACCAATCTATTGAGGCTGTGAATTTTGTAGGTAACAGGCCACCCAACAATTCATATTCGAATTATAACCAACCATGGAGGAACCACCCGAATTTGAGATGGTCGAATCAAGAGAATGTGTTGAACCCACAACCGCAGGCAGGGTTCACACAAAAACTGAGTATGGAGGAACTTATGGCAAAGTTGATTTCATCGACGGAGGTAAGGATGCAGAATCAGGATGCATCTATTAAAAATTTGGAAGTGCAGATAGGGCAGTTGGCCACGTTGATTTCGGGGAGAACGCAAGGTACACTCCCAAGTGATTCTGTAAAGAATCCAAAGGAGCCATCGAATTGACAAGACGAGGAGGTGACAGTCCAGCTTGGGACTATAAATTAAGAACTTTCTCTTCCTTCCTCGAGTTTTGTTTTAAATTCCTTGTTTTAGTTTGTTTTGTTGTTAGTTGTGTTTCTTTTTTGTCCGTGAATAAGTCCGTGTGTTTTTATTACAGATGTGAAAGTAAGAGCAATAAGGATGTAGGTGAGGCAACCCGAGAGAGAAATTTTAAATTTCTGGCTTCTGGTGTTGGCGATCGATCGAGACAAAATCTCGATCGATCGCCCAAAGCTTTTAAATTGCGATTTAAGCTACTGCCTCGCTCGATCGATCGAAAATTTTTCCGATCGATCGAGCGAGAGAAAATTTGAAAAAAAAAAAAGGGCACCGAAGACAAATCTGCACTCTACAAAACACTTTCTCTCCTCTTCACAGCAGAACCCTAGTCGCCTCTTTCAATTCTTCCATCTAATCTCATCCTTATTCCATCAATTGTCCAATTATTTCAAATCCTTGAAGTAAGTATTGATTCTAATGAGAAATTCTTTGCAGATCTGAAATATTACGCTCCGAATTGGGTAGACTAGCAGGCGAAAGGAAATTCCAAGTCAAGCACAAAAAGTCATCAAAGATCAGATTTTTACTTGGTAATTGCTTTCATAATCATTTATTTTCATCTGTTGGTAAAAATTACTTTGTTGAATTAAATTGGGTAGATAAGCATCAACGTTTGGGGGAAGTATTGTTGTGTTGAGGGGTATTGGCATTGCTGTGTTTTTGAGGTGGTGTTTAGTTGCATTCAAGCGCGTTAGTTGGGAATAATTTAGCAAGAAAATGTCGTCTAGAAAAAGGTCAAAGCAGACGGAGACTTCCCAAAAGCAAAAGCAGGCGGAGGCCACCGTTACTGAGCCAGGGTATGACGAACAGAAGTTTGTCAATGCCACAATTGCCGAGTTATATCCCACCTATCATAAGAAACCCCTGAGCCGTGAAAGGGGAATGAGCATGGATAAATTGGAGTGTTTTGTCATTAGGACAGTACGGCGAAAAGGGTGGTTTCAATTTGTTCAGACACCGATTGATGTTGTGGTGCCACTGGTGAGGGAGTTTTACACAAATCTTCGGGCTATTAAACCAGGGCACCGAGCAGTTGTTTATGTTCAAGGGAAGGATGCGTTGGTGGATCGAGCTTCAATAAATAATATTTACCGGATGCCGTTCCTGCATAACTGTTCATACCAATCTTTAAAGAATAGCAGGATAGACTACGATGAGGTATTGGCAGTCATTGGCATGCCGGGAGTGGATTGGCAAAGGAACGATAAAGCAGAGCCACAGTTGGTTCTAAAAAAGCATTTGAAGCCAGAGGCCCAAGCATGGTTTTCATTTGTCGCCTCGCGGGTCATGCCTTCGACCCACACTTCTGAGGTGACAAAAGACAGAGTGGTCCTGGTATATGCCATCGGAAGTGGACTTCGGCGAGATCATTAGTGATCACATTGAAGAGATTGGGAGCAGCCCACCAACCTCCGCACTACCGTTTCCATCCACGATCACTGCTTTTTGTCAGAGAGGCGGAGTGACATGGGGGGAAGACGAGGAGCTACTTCCACCGAAGACCCCGATCATTGTGGACGGTCCACCACCTCCTACGGGCCGACGAAGGGCCGAGCCAAGACCCTCGGACACTACACAGGCTAGAGCATCATCCTCCGCTGCAGAGCGTACACGTGTTACATTGGACTCTCTTCATAGGGATCTCCAAGATATTCGCCTGGAGCAGCAGAGCATTCACAGCATGCAACGGGACATTCATAGCATGCAGAGAGCATTGCAGATGGACCATGAGCAGGTAGCTCAGCGACAGATGGAGTTCATGCACTATCAGAGTGCATGGAACACTGCCATGGCCCAGGGATTTCCAAATTCCAGTTCCCGCCGGAGCCACACTTTGCACCTTATCATCCGCATGCACCTCCACCTTCTGAGTACCCACCACTTTCGCCATATAAGGGCGAGGAGCACCACTACCCAGTCCCCCCTTCGGAGCATGATGAGGACGACGATCAGTGACGATCGTCGTCATGGTATGTGTCTTTGCCTTTGCATTCATTTTTCTTGTTCATTGAGGGCAATTCACATGCTAAGTTTGGGGGGGGGGGGGTTGAGTATTTGTATATATCTTGCTTTTGCACATATTGCTACTTGTCTTGCTTCTTTTCTTGCATGATTGCATTATTTTGTGACTGATTCATCCTTGAGCATTACCAACAAAAATTTTTTTTGTGAGTTAGTCTTGAGAAATGAAGAATTAGATTTGCAATGGTAATATATGATGAAATTAACCCTCATATAGATAGGAGTCATGAAAATGTTTAACTTTTTGTATATATCCTTGGTTAACCATATGTCAAAGCTGAGGAATAATTTGAGCACTTATTGAGTCATGATTGAGTGAAGTATGTATTGATTAAATTGAAAATCTGTGTTAACTATGATGAGTCTTGAGTATCTTAGATAACTCTACAGTTTGGTTGAAAGCACTTTGAGGCGAAATTTATAATTAGGAACTAGACTTGGAGATGATTTAGGCGATCTTTGGACCGTTTGAGCCTTTCAAGCCTACCTGTTATACATTATTCCTTAGTGTCCCCTCTTGTGCCTGATTGATAAAGAATGGTATATGCATTGCATATGATTAGACCCCCATTCAACATTCTTGACAACCTCATTATACCTACCTTGGATTGAGCCTAAAAGAAAATTTTTACCCACCCCTAAGGGAGTATAATGAATCTCATTCATTGCACTAAATTGTTATATGTTGAGAAGTTCATTGTGAAAGAAATGAAATGAACAAAAGAATGAGCAAAGAAAAAGAAAAGATGTAGAGAAAAAGCCTTGAAAAGAAAATTTAAATAAGACCCAAAGTGGCCAAGGCTAGAAAATGTGAAGAGAAGCTCAATGATTATGTGAGAAGATTTTGAACTGATTCTGTTATACTCTCTTCTTTGCTTCTATCCTACCTTTTCTTTGGAGCCGACACCAAAAGGCCTAACGTTATAAGCTTTTAAAGTCCTGTTGATCCAAGTCTAGGGAATAATTACATTAGTGGAGAAGTGCTGGATAGTAAATTTGTAGAGTAGTTCAAAGTAATCTTGACTCGGAGTTGTTATGGCACTTTTTGATCTTAAAGATATGTACATTACTCATGTTTGACAATAGCACACACGCACGTTCCAATGTTGCGATGTATTATTTAACTTAGGAGAAATTGCTTCTTGTTAAATGTTGAATGACTTTTATTGATGTGTAAGTAGGATTTCTGAGTTTTTACGTATGTTGTAAAGATGATTCATGCTTAGTATCGAGTTTAATTGTTCTTTTTGAGCTTATTGCTTGCTCGAGGACGATCAAGTCTACGTTTCGGGGAGTTGATAGGCTTAGATTTTAAGTGTTTTTAACTGTAATTTCTTCCCATTTTCCGTACTTTTTCCTGGATGATATTATGCTTTTTGGTGTTTATTCGTTTGTTTCAGGAAAATAGATCGGAAGCGGAAGAAATGAGCTAATTTGAAGATAACGGGCAAAATCGAGGCGAGAAAGAGTTGAAATTGAGGATGTGAGATTTTCGGAATCTCGATCGATCGAGATTTTGTCTCGATCGATCGAGCCAGACAGTGTGCTGAGAAGAAAAGAATTTCAAGTCTCGATCGATCGGAACAATTTTCCGATCGATCGAGCGAGGCAGTAACTTCAGAGCTAAATTTATCAAAGTCTCGATCGATCGGAAGGAAATCTCGATCGATCGAGCGAGGCAGTGAGTTTCAAAGGCTGGCATGAACAGTGCACCGATCGATCGAAAGCAAATCTCGATCGATCGAGACGCAAATCCGGGAAAATCTTATCTTCCATTTTTGAAATGATTTTTGAGGTATAAAAGGATAAATCACTTCCATATCAAAGATATACCATACCAGACGTGATTTAGGTCGAGAATAAGCAGCCCTAGCCGCCGCCCAACACCGCCGAAGGAGATTCAATCTCCGTTCTTCGTCCAAAGTCGAGCCAATCTATTCCGGAGTGCAAGGAAGGAGCAAGAGAAGAAATCACGGTGCAACGCACGGATTCATCCACCGTTTATCGTATTTCTAAACTTTGATTTCTTTGATTTTCAATTCCATTTGATGTTTTTGAGGTCGAGAGACAATTAAACTCTTATGTATTTGATTTGAATTAAATCTAGTTTATTTTAACGAGTTTTAGTTTCGTTGTGTTTGATTATTGATTCAATTGTGATTGAGCGCATTGATTTCTATTGTTCATAAATTAATTGCATGTGTAGATCGAAGTCTAGCTAACTTTGATTGAATATGAGAGTTATAACCGAGATCGAGAGATAACGTTGTAACACGCTCTATTAATTTATGATGTATGCTACGATTGAGATCGAGAGATGATATCGCATACGTGAGAGCTTAGAATCGAGAGATTTAGAGTAACAAGGTTTTGACGATTTATGCAATGTTGAATTAATAGATAGATGCACGAGAGAGATTTATTCTAAATTTAATGTTAATTTCTTTACAGCTCGAGAGAGTGTATTGAATAATAGCCAAAACCTTTCACCTTTAGAATCAATTGGTTGATAATTTGATAATTCAGTTGAATCATTAATGATAACATAGTTGAACGACGAGCTTGGTAATTTTCTCGAGTGACTTGCCTTCGCATATCCGGAACCATTCATCTTATTGTTTCTTGTTTATTTTTCAGTCTTTAGTTTAAATTAGCATTAGTTAATCGCCTTTGTTAATCGTAGGCTAAATATAATTTTATTAATCTTATTTGGTACTTATACGTTAGTCCCTGTGGATTCGACAACCCGTACTTAATTTTCACTATACTAAAACTTGACAACCGTGCACTTGCGGTAGAATCGCTTCACACTATTCTTTGAAATATCTTTTGTTTAAAAATAAAGCGGTCAGTTGTGTTTTGATTTATTATGAGTATGAACTAAGTTTATTTATCGAGGCTAGGCGAATCCTTTGTTATGAACCTTCGATTTGATGATTTAATGATTGAATTCTTATAGTTCTTTGCGTATGTTTTATGTTCTTCATGCTTTTAGAGGATTGATCACCTTTGAATGATGTTAGTATCGTAATTGAGATCGAGAGATGATTTTATGATACTGAATTAATAACTCATACCATGTATTTAAGACCGAGATCGAGAGATGACGTCAATTACACGCGTGATAGCCATAGATATCTAGTAATTGAAAGCTAGGAGTTTCATGGATCTTATGCAACATTGAATTGTTAAATAAGCGAACGAGAGTTACTTATTGCAATTCGGTGTTAGGTTTAATATAGCTCGAGAGAGTGTATTAGATATATTGGGAGAACTCGTCACCTTAGAAATATTTGAATATTCAATCGAGAATTGTAGGGAATTGCATTGGTGAGCCAAAGTCTTGATAATCTTCTCTAGTGGATTTTTCTCGTTTACTTTTATTGACTTGGTTGGATTAGTAGTTTATATTAATTAATTAGTTGTTAATTATAAATTAATTATAGTAGGTTAAATATAGTTAAAAGACATCTTTTTTGGTACTTGCTTGTTAGTCCCTGTGGGTTCGACAATCCGTATCTTCCTATCTATACTAAAACTTGACACCGTGCACTTGCGGTCTAAAATCGCTAGATTGGAAATAATTGTTTAAAATAAAAGCGATCAAGTTTTTGGCGCCGTTACCCACACTCTTCACGAGTCTTCTTGGCCTTCAGGGCTCCAAGGATAGCCACACACTTGCACCAACTTTACTTGTTGATGACTTTTACAATTTCTAACTTGCGTCGGTGTTGGAGGACCTTACAATAAATCAACAACACCTTCACGGTGTAACAACACGAAGAATACAAGACTCTCACACAAGAAATGGATCACAAACTTCAATACAACACAAATGTATGAAGTTTGCAATGCTAGATAAAATTTGAATAAGCAAAGCTTTCTTGAAGTTTATAGACTTGTTTCTTATTTTTAAAATGCTCTAAAGCATCCATATTTATAGTGTAGGAGGCCCCCAAGACTCCTACTAGCCGTTGCTACACTTAAGGCTTGAATCACTCCTTGATCGCCTAGGAAATCGCCTCGGGTGATCACCATCGTCGTGCCCCAACTGTCACAATCTAGCACACATCGCCTCAGGCGATGTCCCTATCGCCTCAGGTGACCAATACCACAAATCAATGTCGTAGCCTCGATTGCTGAAAAACTTCCATCGCCTCAGGCGAAGAGTCCATCGCTTCAGGCGTTCAGGCCATCGCCTCAGGCGATCAAGGCATCGCCTTGGGCGAACTCCCCCTTCGCGCGAGCCTCGGCGTCGCTCCAGTCGATGTGCGTGGCGAAGTCCTCCTGACTGCCATCGTCTGGGGCGATGGTCACCATCGCCTGGGGCGATCTGCCCTAAGCCTTGCACAATTGATTTTCTCCAATCAATCAACTTTTCAACCATAAAACATGTACACTAAGTCGAAACATTAGTATAACAAACACAAGTTTTGTTGATCATCAAAACTCATAAAAAAATCCGGAGATAAATTAAGCATTAAACACAATCATGCGTTTAAGGCTCAACAAAATCTAATACTAACGTTACAATAAACCACTCTCGTATCCTTATTAATATTGTATGTCGATCTATGAAAACTTCTAGCCTTCGATTACTAGATATCTATTGCTATCACACGTATATTTGACTTTTATCTCTCGATCTCAGTCTGAAATCCACGGCATAAATTACTATATCGCATTGCAATGTTATTTCTCGATCTTAATTACAGTTAATTATCATTCAAGGATGGCCAAACCCTCAAAAGCATGAAGAACAATAATCTATGCACTTAGAAATATAAGAATCAATCATAAACATTAAATTTGATTATGGGTTCATACAAAGGATCCCCTAAGTCTTGACAAAAGACTTAGCCAATAAACGTCATCAAATAATAACGCATCAAATTGTTTTGCAACATTCTAAACATCAAAATCTAATGAAAATATAGAACAAAAGTTAGAAATACAGAAATAACAAGAGACGTTGACTCCTTGCGTTGCTCCGTCGTCCCGCCTCTTCCGATACGTCTCTTCTTCAATGGTTTTGTGGTGTATGAGTGATTGGAGAGGATGATGAGTGATGGTGGCTGAGTTTGTAGGGTTTATTATGAGCCAAAAGTCTGAAAAACGTCCAAGATAGTTCTATATATAGTTGTGGAGGAGTTTGGTAGTTATTGGACTCAAAATAGCTTGATAAGGAATAAAATCTCGAGTTTATCAGGTCTGGCGATCGATCGCGACAAGTTGCCGATCGATCGCCAGACTATTCTGATTTTATTTTTCAAATTTCTCAAAGCGGCGATCGATCGCCCTTAAGTACCGATCGATCACAAATTACTTTTGGTCCGAGGCGATCGATCGCCCGAATATGCCGATCGATCGCGAATCCTGAATTTCAACAAATTGTGATTTCGTCCCTTTTTCCGCGTCTGCTCTATTTGGTCCTTTTTCATAATTTTAAGCCTATTTCCTCCACTTTTATGCATTTGGACCTAGATTCCTGAATTATACAAACATATACCAAAACGCATAATATTTTCCATGAATCACTACAAAAACACCCCTAATCTCATATCAAATTAAGTGTAAAAATCACACTTATCAATCATAATCTGAACATTCAAGTCAACCTAGCACCTCTGGGTAAAAGAGAGAGAGATTTAAACCTTAGGCCACAGACAATCACTTCTAGGGTTCAAATTAACGAGAATTTAGTTTCTTCTCCTATGCAGGATCAGCGCACTTGGGAGAAACTGATAACCAGACTGGGTATCAGCCAAGAAAATAATGTTGATATATCCAGAAAATACTCGATGGTTTGGATGAAACCAGGCTGCCATCCAAACGATGTACACGAATGTATACTTTCGGAGCTCTTGCTTCACTTTATACTATTGCACCAGCTTCTCAGAAATTTCCAAACTATCCAAATGAATTAGAGAAGCTACCCACGAGACATGGTCGAATAATCCACATTTGACTAGATGAGAAGTACTAGATTTATATTTTATCAGTGCAGCTCCTAAACCAGCAAAGAAAGGCTTCATGAAAGCTTTTCATATCATCAAGCTCAGACGACCAGACAGTGACACTTTGAAAATATCAAGACCGCATTACCAGAGGACGCACCAGTATTAGTTGGAGCAATAACAGAAAACGAAGCCTAACCGAGATGGACAAAGTTAAATATATATTCAAGTTCTTCCAAAATTCAGCTAATAGAACATTCTTACTGAATTCTATGACAGGAACTACTACAGGATTTGCCGAAGACCTCTTCGAAACAAAGAGGAGAATTCTTTGGGAAAACAAGATTCCGACGAGTAAAGAAACTTATCGGAAGTTCTGCAACATGGCATATATCGGTCGATGGAAAGATCGGGTTTGCCAGGCGTGCCCAGACCACAAAGAGCTAGAGTTCAGGAAAGGGTAACGGCCCAAGCCTGATCGACAGGAAGCAGAAAAAGACAAAAGACATGCTGACAAGAGGACACATTTTCCTAAAGTTAGGGACCAAAAAAACTAATAACGTAAAGATTCCCCGACAAAGGAAAAATGCGTGGACCATTAAACGCACTCAGACAAAATAATGGACCACTCACGATAAAAGATATGGTGCACTAAGTCAAAAAGTGCCAGCACTCATGAGAAAGTTTGGCACACTCAGACAAAGATTCCAGACCACGAGATAAAGGCGCACTCACGGGCGCACTTAACATTGATGTTAGGATCGGTCCGGAGTGTTTAGAGGGGGGGGGGGGGTGAATGAACACTCCTATTAAAAATTAATCCCTTGTGATTTCGTTCGGATTAGTGAAAGAAATCTGTTTCTTAATCAACTCTTTTGCAGAACAGACCACTAAATATTTTAGTGCGGAACGGCTCGATGGCTTGAATATCAGAACGAGTGCAGAATGATAAAACACAGAATCTGTTTCTGGAAGTTCGAAGGTGGTGTAATCCTTCTACGTCTCCCCTTCTTCCAATTAAGGAAGGATTCTACTAGAAGACTTTGATTTATACAATCCTGTTGTACAAACCCGATTCAGTTGGATTTACCTCACTACCAGACTGAAACTCCTAGTCACTCGATCTGTTCAGACACACTCTGTCTGACAGTTACAATAGTTTCTCACTTCTATATTTCAATACAGAATACACAAGATAGACTTTAGTCTATGCACACAGTGATCCTAAATGATCAAATATTACAATGTACTCGTGCTTAAGAAGAATTTCATCTCGAGAGCTTCTGAGCTTGTAAGCTTGTGCTGTTTTGCTTTCTTGTGCGTTTTTCGATTGATCAGACTCTCTTCTTGAGATCTTCTGTTGCATCCTTTTATAGTTGCATGTACCAACGACATTATTCCCTTAATGTGCAACTTTTGACTCTAGTTAAACTCTGAGTAAGCTACAGTCTTCTTCTTTAAGGTACTTGCCATTCTGGTTCATGCTTTCGGCGACTGTCATGTAAGCTCTTCTTTGTCTTCTTACCTTTTATGGTAATCTTCAGGCTATGGTCTTTTTCAGCATTAATTGCGACATTAAATGCTTCGATAAATAGCCGTTAATGATTCGGACTGAAGAACCTGTGATGACCAGGGATTATAGGTGTTAATCCCGTAGTATTAATAATCCCTAAAGTGGTTTTACGTGGCGATTTGGGATTTAATCGAGGTGTTGGGCCTTCTGGGCTCGTTTATTTGGGCAGTTGGGATCGTTGGATCCAGAGGTTGAGATTGTATTCACATTACGGTGTAAAACCTAAGAGTTGGGTTTTTGATGTGTCTCGGAATCTCGGGTGCTATGTGAGCACCGGTAGGGGATTTTGGAGTTAGAGAGAGAGTTTTTGAAAACAGATGATTTTTAAGGAATCATGATGTATTTGTGGGGCTATTAATTTTTCGGGGTATTTTTGCTATAAATACCATTTGAACCCAAAATTTTACATTTAATTTCATTTTCAGCCCTCTCCTTCCTCTCTCTTTTCCGTCCGCGCCATTCCCGATCTTCCCCTGCCTCCGCGCGAAAAAAACGCCTCGCCCGCCGCCGTCCGGCCGCCGTTCGGGGCGTGCGACCTATCACCGTCTTCGTCTCGTCGAGGCGCTCCTTTCCCCTCTGTCAATTGAAGGTTTCGTCGCGTCCTGGAGTCGGATTTTACAGAAAGGCGTCGATCCCCAAAAGTTAGGGTTCTTCGATTTTCGTCCGATTTTGCTTCCGATTTCGTTGGGTAATCTCCCTTAACCCTTGTTTGTCTTTTTCGTGCATTTCCCTGCTTAAATTGGTGATTATTGTTCGAAATTATTTTCGAAATTGGTAGGGTTTGTTTCGAATTTTTGGGGGTTTTTGGCAGGGGTATTATTTCGTGCAATTGATCGATTATTGCATGTTTTAAGAGTATTATGATGCTTGATTGAGATTGAATTGAGAAGCTTTGGTTCGAATTTGAAGGATTTTAAGGGTTTGAATTTAAGGGCTTGTTTGGATTCGAAATTATGGGGGTTGAGTTCGAAAATGGGGAGTTTTTGTCAAGGGATGTTGATTCTTGCTTGGATAGCTTAATTGACATTTTAGATGAATTATGGTATTTTATTGGGTTCGATATTGTGAGATTAAGGTTCGATTTTTGTAGGGCATTCTTGAACAAATTTCGATTGTCTCATTTATTTCCTTCCCTGCATGTACCCTGCCCCGGGTCTTTTAAGAGGATAATTGTCGTGTATTGACAATGTTGTGAGGGATATGGGTGTGCTTGAGCATAGGTTACATGTTCGTAAATAATGGTGAATTGTTTATCGTGTTAGCACATCATTCCGCGGGGCATGGAACTCGAGCAAGGCTTGGCTCGGACTTCGGAGATTTAAGGTACGTGCGACGTACGAGCATTATTATATATATGTGAAATGCATAAGGTGTTTTTGATTGCATTGAATGTTTTGCGTATGGTTATACATACATGTTGATATAGCCAAGGAATGACCCAAATCTTGATATCGCCGCTTGTAGCGTGCGTGACACTAGAGTAGGATGACTCTTGCATGATATATGGGGTACTGGGTTTATATGACTATATTATGAGACATTTGAGATGTCTAGGTTTGTAGAATCATGCATTCTTCGTAAGACATTTGAGATGTCTAGGTTCGTAGAATCATGTATTCATTATGAGACATTTGAGATGTCTAGGTTTGTAGACTCATGTATTCATTATAAGACACTTGAGATGTCTAAGTATAATGAAGGAATGGTAAAATAAATGCTAAGGCATTTGAGCTATCTGTGATTGATAGCAAGGTTGTGAAATCAGTATTAGATATTGTGATATCTGTAATTGCATGTTTAATGAATTTGTAATCACTATATGTTGATATTCGAGGATCAGGCATGCGATGTGTAAATCAATGTGTTGATTTACTGATTTATGAGATTTGATGAGTTTGATGTTGTGAGAACAGGGACAGTACACGGAATCCCGGATGAGGATGTTGCCATCCAGGGAGTATCATTTAAATTCATTAGCATTTACCTTTGTTGTAAATTATGAATTTCATTATTATGATTATGGGATTTTGTGTATTGGTATGCTCACCCCGTTGGGGGCTGTCTCTGTTGGGACAGGTGGACAGGTACATCGATGGCTATGGAGCTGAGCTCGAGCTGTTGATTTGAGGTACTCCCAGGATCGTGGTACCAGGGCTTGATGGAGCACGGTATCGTATAGAGTACCTATATATACACCTGAGGATTTATACATATTCATATTCATGATGCTCGCATGTGAGCACGATTATACTTGTATATGGATTGTATATAAAGGCATGAGCCTTTCTCTCGTTCATTTAAGGTTGCATGCAATTAGGTTGAATTGCTAGAATGATATGAGAGTCATTGGTGTATTATGTGGGTGTTGGAACCCACTTTTGTTGACGTATGTGTGGTGTCTTCCCTGGCTGGGAATCTACTTGTATTACTGCTTTCTGTTGAGTATTATGTGTTCCCTGGCCGGGAATTTTGTTATGTGTTGTACTCTGTTTTGGGATAGCTCTATTTATGGGGAGACTCTGCCCAAATTTTTGTAAAAGTTTACAATGTGAAAAGCGGCACCAAGGGGTTGGTAAAGGGCAAACATATGAGTCTTTTATTGACAGGCAATGATTAAGTATCATCAGAGCTTCCCGATTGACATTTTATAGAAAGCATGTACCACACATAGTGGTTAATACACTAATCAAGGTTTTAAGGGCTTGGGGTCCTTACATTAGTGGTATCAGAGCAGTGGTTGCTCATTGGGGCTGTTAAGGGCCTAGGAAGTTATTGATAGCACATATTTATGCATGATGGCATTAATGTTGTATGACATAACACATTGTTTATGTGCTCTTATGATATGAAAAGTGGTATTGCTAACCATTGTGGTTGCAGGAATCGTGTGGAACACGATAGGATGACATTTATGGGGATGTCTGGCACTCCGTGTGTTATGTGCCAAGGAAGCTGGTTTTAAGAAAATCAGATAAAGGGATATTTCCGAGGTAACATGTATTTTACGTTGTCTTGTTGACACATGATGAATGCAAAGTGGTGCATTGAAGTTATGATATATGTTATTGTGCATTGTTTTTGCATATGCATGTCTTGAGTCAAAGTTATCTTAGTAAGGATTTTAATGGCTTATGCTAAAGTCCATATGAAGCGATGAAGAGTTCCGCTTATATGGAGTAGCAACGCTAAAGTCCATTGGAAGCGATGAAGAGTTCCGCTTACATGGAGTAGCAACGCTAAAGTCCAGTGGAAGCGAGGAAGAATTCCGCTTTCCTGGAGTAGCAAGAAGCATTAAAATGTACTAATGATAAGGGCTCAGGATGAAATAAGGATTTAAAGAAGGATATCATGACATTTATTTGTGAAACCATACATTCTCATAATGTGTTTTTATTATGAATTGAATGTGGATGCATAGCGTATATGGCTATTGTTGTTAACCCTGATGGTTGCAGGTTACAGGAAATATGGAGTATAAAAAGGAATGATGATTATACATTCCAGGAGTCCTGCTTATGACAGTGAGAATTTTTATACTTATGCTTGACCGCTAAAAATGTGGAGCGGGTGGGGATGCTCGCTTGCACATGGAGGCGGGGTATTCCAAACGAAGCGAGGATGATATACCGCTTGTATGAAGAAGCTTATGCTTGTACCGCTAAAAATGTGGAGCGGGCAGGGATGCTCGCTTGCACATGGAGGCGGGGTATGCCATACGAAGCGAGGATGAGATACCGCTTGTATGAAGAAGCGAGGATGAGATGCCGCTTGTTAGGATGATGATTCATTCCTATGTGATGACACGGATGATAGCGGTGATGTGTCCCGCTGTGTCGATTTATATTCATTTCTCTATGAGGACACGGTTTATAGCGACGGTTCATTCCGCTATATCTATTGGCGATGGTTCATTCCGCCAGGTGTATTGATAGCGACGGTTCATTCCGCTATATCTATTGGCGATGGTTCATTCCGCCAGGTGTATTTATAGCGATGGTTCATTCCGCTATATCTATTGGCGATGGTTCATTCCGCCAGGTGTATTGATAGCGATGCCTCTTTCCGCTACTATGTGGACGATGATTCATACTCAGGTATATAGCGAGGTTTCATGCCACTTATTATATGACGAGGTGTCATGCCGTCGATTCTATAGCGAGGGATTTTGCCGCTATGTACTCAGCACAGGATTTTGCCGCCTTCGAGCGATGGGTGCTGATTACGCACTATTATTGAGCGACGGAGACAGGTATGACGCTATATCACTAGCGATGAGGTATGAGATATTGCTATTTTATTAGCTTTATTGTAGCTGGCATGCATTGATATACATGTTTTATTATGCCTATTTTACTAGCATGATAGTGGATGACATACGCTGATGTACTTGTATCGTCACTAGTGGGCAATGTTTTAGATGCCATGAGTTGGCATGTGTCGTCACGGGATGACGATGACGATAGTGTAGGAGATGTCTTATTAGACATGCATCATCGTTACGATGATCGATGCGTTGAGTATACGTATTCTGTGGTATGCCTTGGGTGCCAGTACCGAGCACAAGGTGGTGTGTGCGACACCGATGGACGTGACCCTTATACCGAGCGGGTTGCTCGAGGAATGGTTGGATGCGCTGTACATGTGATTGTACCGCAGCTTACGATTGGGGGATCATTTTACGAGTGGTGATACCCTTGAAGTATGCTCGTTGGATTGGCTTTTTGGCCATGTTTTTGACGATAGGAGTAATCATGGAGGAAAGTACTCGCTTTCTGTCGATGTGACATGTGGTGGACATGGTCACACCACCCTTGAGGGTGTAGGATGGGTCCTAAGGGAGTAGGATCAGGTTATGTTAAGTACATAGGGACATTGGAGTGTCCAGGGTGTATCGGCATTGAGGAATGTTGGATAAAGACCCACTACTCTATTGAGTTTTTCTCCCATAGTATGTTATACCATGTGGAAACGTCCGTCTTATTGGTAGGTTTGAGGTAAACCTAAAGAGGCAGAGACTAGGTTGTCTGCCGCGTGTGTGTAGCACCATGATGGGCTTGCTAGAGCCGTTACACTGCTCGTTGGAACCAAGTTTGGCAAATCGTAAGGTGATACGATGTGGATTGTGGTGGACTCTAGTAGTCACCATGTCATTGAGGTTAAGGTTGTTCGTGCCTCGCTGAAACGTGTATACGTTTATGTTTAATCTTGGAGACTTGTCTGGGACAGCTCAGGATGTTGGAGTACCAACAAGAGAGTCATCAGGTTGTTATTGACTCAATCTAAAGGAACCCGTGTATTGGGATACAATGGGTGTTATTGTATCCAGTTTTTCCGAACGATGGTTCGAGACTTGTGGATCTCGAGTTCGATGGCATTTCCATTGCGAGGAAGGAGGTAGTATTATACCTATTTGGGAATCTTGAAAGATTCGGTAAGTTGGTGCAAGTGGTGTTGATCTTGGGAATCACACCGTGTATTGTTAATCGTCGATTTTCATCCTCCACTGAGTAAGGAATGACTCAGAATTGACGGTTGTGTTTGGGGCTTAGGGATATGTGGTAGATACCCGAGCCGAGTGCATTGAGTATGCATGCGACATCAGTGCTTAGGCAGGTATACCGGTGAGTATACGGATGCCAGTTATTGATTTCCTCTCTGTTAAGCATAGAGTTATGCTATTTTTGGATGGTTAAATCTCTGATGAGAGATATGGAACACCTTGAGATTGGGAATCTCCATGGCACGATGATTATGAGGAATGATCGTGAAGTTAGTTGACTCCCTTGAGGAGGGATTTTCTTGTGAGGGTTAAGGTATTTCCCTTATTGGTGTTTTCCTTCGAGTTATGCGACAGCCTTCCCAAGTTTGGATTGTTAAATCCGAGGATTTTCAAGGGATGGCAGGATTTCGGATTGGTTGAGTGTCGCTGACGACACAAGCGTTGAGGATGCAATGGGTTTATTGCATGCCCCTTAAGAAATTTAAACTCTGCGGAGTCTCGGTTGTTATTTATGATCAGAACGTGATTCTTGGAACATCCGGAGGTGGACATCTTGTGAGATGTCTTTTGTTTGAATTTGTGGCCGTGAGTTGCCCAAATTAAGTTGCAATGAGGCGACTACTCCTTCGATGGAGGAAGTTTGAAAGTGGAAACCAGGTTTGGTATGTGTACACCGTAGTTGTACTAGTGTTTCCCTCGTAACGATGTATGTTAGACATCGAGAGTCTTGGTAAAGATGTCATTGGATGATATCTACGATAGAATCAAGAGCGATTCGAATCCTTGCAGTTTCAGTTGACTAACTGCTTTTGGACTGTTAGCGTTGGGTTGTGCTGACGCTCTTTGACGTTATGATGGATTTGGAAGTCTATTCCACTCCAGAGTTTGACACGAGGTCAACGTTCTTACGGTTGAGGTGTCATTCAGGATGTGTTCGTACTGTTGTATTAGAACGAAGGATGACTGTCTGATCTACAGTCGTAAGTATCAGTTGTTTCGCAGTCATGAGAGGCTGACTTTTGGGATGACCCGCATCGAGGTACGTTTTACCTCTTGGGTGTTATGTTGGTTTTGGTATGTCGCTCTGTTTCAGAGTTAGATGAGAGGTAAGTATCCTCGCGTTTATTAATACGATTCTGATATGGTCAAGAATCGAGGTTCTGGCTTCATGTTGTTGTGTAGCCTGGGTGTTACGTGATACACCAGTGCTAATTTCGAGGACGAAATTCTTTTAGTGGGGGATATTGTGATGACCAGGGATTATAGGTGTTAATCCCGTAGTATTAATAATCCCTAAAGTGGTTTTACGTGGCGATTTGGGATTTAATCGAGGTGTTGGGCCTTCTGGGCTCGTTTATTTGGGCAGTTGGGATCGTTGGATCCAGAGGTTGAGATTGTATTCACATTACGGTGTAAAACCTAAGAGTTGGGTTTTTGATGTGTCTCGGAATCTCGGGTGCTATGTGAGCACCGGTAGGGGATTTTGGAGTTAGAGAGAGAGTTTTTGAAAACAGATGATTTTTAAGGAATCATGATGTATTTGTGGGGCTATTAATTTTTCGGGGTATTTTTGCTATAAATACCATTTGAACCCAAAATTTTACATTTAATTTCATTTTCAGCCCTCTCCTTCCTCTCTCTTTTCCGTCCGCGCCATTCCCGATCTTCCCCTGCCTCCGCGCGAAAAAAACGCCTCGCCCGCCGCCGTCCGGCCGCCGTTCGGGGCGTGCGACCTATCACCGTCTTCGTCTCGTCGAGGCGCTCCTTTCCCCTCTGTCAATTGAAGGTTTCGTCGCGTCCTGGAGTCGGATTTTACAGAAAGGCGTCGATCCCCAAAAGTTAGGGTTCTTCGATTTTCGTCCGATTTTGCTTCCGATTTCGTTGGGTAATCTCCCTTAACCCTTGTTTGTCTTTTTCGTGCATTTCCCTGCTTAAATTGGTGATTATTGTTCGAAATTATTTTCGAAATTGGTAGGGTTTGTTTCGAATTTTTGGGGGTTTTTGGCAGGGGTATTATTTCGTGCAATTGATCGATTATTGCATGTTTTAAGAGTATTATGATGCTTGATTGAGATTGAATTGAGAAGCTTTGGTTCGAATTTGAAGGATTTTAAGGGTTTGAATTTAAGGGCTTGTTTGGATTCGAAATTATGGGGGTTGAGTTCGAAAATGGGGAGTTTTTGTCAAGGGATGTTGATTCTTGCTTGGATAGCTTAATTGACATTTTAGATGAATTATGGTATTTTATTGGGTTCGATATTGTGAGATTAAGGTTCGATTTTTGTAGGGCATTCTTGAACAAATTTCGATTGTCTCATTTATTTCCTTCCCTGCATGTACCCTGCCCCGGGTCTTTTAAGAGGATAATTGTCGTGTATTGACAATGTTGTGAGGGATATGGGTGTGCTTGAGCATAGGTTACATGTTCGTAAATAATGGTGAATTGTTTATCGTGTTAGCACATCATTCCGCGGGGCATGGAACTCGAGCAAGGCTTGGCTCGGACTTCGGAGATTTAAGGTACGTGCGACGTACGAGCATTATTATATATATGTGAAATGCATAAGGTGTTTTTGATTGCATTGAATGTTTTGCGTATGGTTATACATACATGTTGATATAGCCAAGGAATGACCCAAATCTTGATATCGCCGCTTGTAGCGTGCGTGACACTAGAGTAGGATGACTCTTGCATGATATATGGGGTACTGGGTTTATATGACTATATTATGAGACATTTGAGATGTCTAGGTTTGTAGAATCATGCATTCTTCGTAAGACATTTGAGATGTCTAGGTTCGTAGAATCATGTATTCATTATGAGACATTTGAGATGTCTAGGTTTGTAGACTCATGTATTCATTATAAGACACTTGAGATGTCTAAGTATAATGAAGGAATGGTAAAATAAATGCTAAGGCATTTGAGCTATCTGTGATTGATAGCAAGGTTGTGAAATCAGTATTAGATATTGTGATATCTGTAATTGCATGTTTAATGAATTTGTAATCACTATATGTTGATATTCGAGGATCAGGCATGCGATGTGTAAATCAATGTGTTGATTTACTGATTTATGAGATTTGATGAGTTTGATGTTGTGAGAACAGGGACAGTACACGGAATCCCGGATGAGGATGTTGCCATCCAGGGAGTATCATTTAAATTCATTAGCATTTACCTTTGTTGTAAATTATGAATTTCATTATTATGATTATGGGATTTTGTGTATTGGTATGCTCACCCCGTTGGGGGCTGTCTCTGTTGGGACAGGTGGACAGGTACATCGATGGCTATGGAGCTGAGCTCGAGCTGTTGATTTGAGGTACTCCCAGGATCGTGGTACCAGGGCTTGATGGAGCACGGTATCGTATAGAGTACCTATATATACACCTGAGGATTTATACATATTCATATTCATGATGCTCGCATGTGAGCACGATTATACTTGTATATGGATTGTATATAAAGGCATGAGCCTTTCTCTCGTTCATTTAAGGTTGCATGCAATTAGGTTGAATTGCTAGAATGATATGAGAGTCATTGGTGTATTATGTGGGTGTTGGAACCCACTTTTGTTGACGTATGTGTGGTGTCTTCCCTGGCTGGGAATCTACTTGTATTACTGCTTTCTGTTGAGTATTATGTGTTCCCTGGCCGGGAATTTTGTTATGTGTTGTACTCTGTTTTGGGATAGCTCTATTTATGGGGAGACTCTGCCCAAATTTTTGTAAAAGTTTACAATGTGAAAAGCGGCACCAAGGGGTTGGTAAAGGGCAAACATATGAGTCTTTTATTGACAGGCAATGATTAAGTATCATCAGAGCTTCCCGATTGACATTTTATAGAAAGCATGTACCACACATAGTGGTTAATACACTAATCAAGGTTTTAAGGGCTTGGGGTCCTTACAGAACCAATCTTTATTCATCCTTGACTGCTCTGATCTGATAAAGGTTGTGATCGATCTGAAGCTTCGATCTAGTCAGTCTGATTTCTATCGATCCGGTCTGATATGCGATATGCCTATTCAGCTTGATCTATTTTGAGCGATCGATCTGGTCAGTCTGATTTCTCTCGATCCGGTCTGATATGTTTTGTCATCTTTAAAATCTCATCGATGAAGTCCGGAACTAACAAATTCCCCCTTTTTGATGATGACAAAACCTAGCTTCTAAATCTTTTTATCCAGTCTTTTAAGAACTCTGAAGCGTATACTTTCGGATCGATTACTTCTTCTTGTTCAAAATAAATGAACATTATTAAGTTGGATTTCGGATCGATTAAGCCTTTTATTTTTTTTTAGTTCAAAATAAATGAACAAGGACTTAACAAAGAAGGATTTTTATTGATCACCAAAAATCCTATATACAGACAGTCTGATTATATAAGCAACGAGACTTCTATTTTCTTGAAGACTGAGACTGATGCGTCTTGAAGTCTTTTCTCTTTTCCCCCTTTTTGTCAGCAGCAATCTCTTGGAGAAAATCAACAACTTGTGCTACCTGAGCGCTGATAGTGTCAAGACGAGTGTCTTGAGCGCGAAGGGAATTGGCGATGGATGCTCTGACTTCAGTGGCCAGCTCGATCTGCTCTTTTCTCAGGCTGTTTTTATAAGAAGCTTGCTGAGAGAATAGATCATTCAGTCCTCGCTGAAGGCTGCTAATATTGGCTGTCATCTTCTCTTTAAATGAATCAAAGTCCAAAGACGTAGTCCTCTGACCTTGATGAACCTCTAAAACTCGTTGAGAGAGAGACAGATAGTTGTTAGAGAGGTGCTGAAGGGTCTTTGCCAGGGATGGAGGTGCGTCAGAAAAACGGCTTGGAGAGTGATCAGAAGACGACAGGGTGTGATCATCTTCTTCAGCAATGGGTATAATTGAAGATAAGGCAGCATGGCGTGTTTCGGACTGGATCAGGGTGACCAAGGCCGAAGAAAAATCTTCTAAGAACGCCAAATCTTCATCAGATGGGACTGGAGGAGTGCTGGGTCTGGAAGGCTCCTCAATCTGTAGAGCTGCAACAACGGTGGACACCACCAGATCCAGATCGACGAACTCTGGTGCGCCAACTGTTGTAAGTGCTGCGGTTGGACTGAGTTGAACATGGGAGACTGATGATCCCAGAGGAATAGACGTTGTTGGAGAGTCCAACAAAACATTCAATGGTTCATCTTCTGCAGCAGACGGAGCATTAGTCATTGGCTGCTCCGCTGTCTGATCCGCTATTTGTTCTGCTGTCTGGTCCACTGTTCGATCTGCTGTCTGGTCTGCTGCTCCGCTGTCTGATCCGCTATTTGTTCTGCTGTCTGGTCCACTGTTCGATCTGTTGTCTGGTCTGCTGCTCCAGAGGGAACAGCCTCTATGAAAGGTTCTGCCAGAGTCTTGCTCGTAGATGGATGATCCGGGCTGGGTACTGGAGTGGATATGCTGAGCTTCTGTCGTTGAAATCAGACAGCTAAGTGAAGAGCATGAATATCCATTTCCAATTGAGCGATCACAGTACCATCATCTTTGGCAGTTGGAGTGTTTGGATCAAAATTTGCTTTCTTAGCATCCAAAAGCAAATTCGCCAGTCTGAATCTCTGGTTGTCCTTAAAGAGATCTTTGCGCTGTACAGCAATTCGAACATCGTCTGTCTATGTCCCCTTAAGGACTTCTTCTTCCATTTTCTGTAGGCGTTTCAGTTTGTCGAAGAACATCTCAATGTGGTTGATTGTTCTGTACTCGACATATTCATCAAAGACTACAACGAGCGCCTTCACTTTCTCGTCAACATCCTCCAAAGCGATGTCGATGGCTGTTTGCGCGGCAGATTTGGGTTTGGAAGAGAGGGGTTCAGTGAGAATGGCTTTGCCCTTGCCTGTGGAAGATGGAGATTTGAGCCCTGATTGGGTGTAGTCTCCCAACTCAGTGATAACAATCCCTTTGACCACGGGAATGGCAGAGGGGACTCGGATGGTTACTTTGGGTGCAGTGGTTGAAGCGGTTGAAAGTTGGGTTGTAGGTTGGGGTGCAGGGGTGGCTTTTGTGGGAGGCAATATGGGTAGGGTTTTGAGAGGTAAGGTTTTGATTGGCTTGGTAATCTGGGTTCTTGGCTTTTTGGGAAGGGGCTTGGCTGGTGGTGTAGGAGCAGACTGAGTTTCCTCGGAGTCAGTCTGAATGGTCAATTTGCGCTTGACCCGAGTTTTTCGAGCAACAGCCTGTTCTTCTCCCTTCTCAATCTTGACGGCCACCAGATCGGTAGGAGTGGGTGGAGCACTCTTGGACTTCAGTAGTGCTAGCCCTTTGGAGTTGAGAATTTTGAAGGGACTTAGAGCAGACTGCTTCCCCAGCTCGATGTCCAAAGTCTCCAGTAGCTTGCTGAGAGGAACAGCAAAGCAGACGGCCTGTTTGGAGGCAATCACTGTTTCCAACAGGACTCCAAAACGGACCAGTTCATCTTCTGTCCAGAAACAATAGCAGCCATGGCCCTGAATTTCTCGGCAGTGACGGCGTCAAAGCTTCCGGCTTTGCCCAATAATGGCTTACCAACGATCTCGCATAACACCTGGAAATGAAAAAAAACATTTCCTTCTTCTTGAATGAAGGCTGCAGGCGGTGGCCAAAGACAGACACATTTCCCTGAAGAGCTGTGAGAGAAGCTTGAGGAATCTGGCCAAACTCAGTCAGTCCGGAGTTGGGAAGACCAAAGGTCTTTGCCAGCGTCGACGGAGAGATTTCAAAAGATTTTCCCTTTACGGTGGTGGAGATGAAAGACCTCTGTGATATAGCATTGGCGAACAGTTCGCGAATCTCCGACTCGTAAACCACCGTGCCACACTCCATAAAATTCCTTAATCCAGACGATTCCAAAGCTCGGAAAATATAGACTATCTCTGGATCTTCAGCCCTGTAGATATCATCGAACTCAACGGAGAGAGAGTTGTGAGTGATAGTGGCCATTGGAGTGTAATGGAGAAATACAAAGAGTTTGAAAAATAATATGAGAGAGTTAGATAGCAGACAGCGGTAAAAGGTAAAAAGTGAATGAAAGTGAAATGTTCAGCCCGCTAAATAAGAGAGAGAAGACACGTGTCTTTATCTCGATGACTGACCATTAAATAATTCAAAATAAACGGTCAGGATAAAAGATAGATAATGCGGTTAAAATTTGCGATCAGTCCGGGCTGTTAAAAAAAACAATTATTTTATTTAAAGATTTGTTGACCAGACAGATCATAGGATAACATCAAATTTGACATAGATCGGTCTGAAAGTTCGGACCGATCTGTGTCTTTCTGAACATTGTATTATCGATCTGTGCCAGCATACAATCTTTAAAAGATAAAAGAATAAAACTTCTAAATCATCACGTTAAGTCTATTAAACCAAGAATTTGACGAAAATAATTAAACTTAGCCTCGGGAAGTGGTTTGGTGAAGATATTTGCTGCCTGCTGATCTGTTGAGATATGCTCGATCCGAATCTCCTTTTTGCCAACATGGTCTCGAATAAAATGATGTCGTATATCAATGTGCTTTGTTCGAGAGTGCAAAACTGGATTATACGTTATGTCAATTGCACTTGTGTTGTCACAAAATATTGGAGATTCAACAGCTTGAATGCCATAGTCTTTGAGCTGGTGTTGAATCCAGAGCATTTGAGCGCAACAGCTTCCAGCGACAAGATATTCTGCTTCAGCTGTAGATGTGGCAATAGATGTTTGCTTCTTGCTAAACCAAGAGATCAATCTTTCATCTAAGAATTGACATCTTCCACTGGTGCTTTTGCGATCTTACAGTCAGCATAGTCAGCGTCTGAATATCCGATTAAGCTGAAATTTGAATCTTTGGAATACCAAAGACCAACGTTCTGAGATCCCTTCAAGTATTTCAGAATACGCTTAGCAGCAACGAAATGTGATTGCTTTGGTTTTGACTGAAATCTAGCACACATACAGACTGAGAACATTATATCAAGCCGGCTCGCTGGCAGATATAAGAGCGATCCGATCAGTCCTTTATACATAGATACTTCAACTGCTATTCCCCCTTCGTCTTTATCTAACTTGATTGAAGGACTCATTGGAGTTGATGCAGTTGAACTCGTTTCCATTCCGAATCTCTTGAGGAGCTCTTTTGTATACTTGGTTTGATTTATGAAAATGCCATTGCTGAGCTGTTTGACTTGGAGACCCAGAAAGAATGAAAGTTCTCCAATCATACTCATCTCAAACTGTCCCTGCATTAACTTAGAGAATTTCTCGCATAATTTGGGGTTAGTTGACCCAAAAATGATATCGTCAACATAAATTTGAACTAACAAAGTATGTTTCCCCTTAATAAATTTAAATAGAGTTTTATCTACTGAGCCGATCTGAAAATCATGGTTCAACAGAAATTGAGACAGATTATCATACCAGGCTCTTGGAGCTTGTTTCAGACCATATACTGTTTTATTCAGTAGATATACATGATTTGGAAATGAGTGGTTCTGAAATCCGGGAGGTTGCTTAATGTAGACTTCCTCCTGAAGCTTACCATTAAGAAAGGCACTCTTAACGTCCATTTGATATACCTTGAAGTCTTTAAAAGCAGCATAAGCAAGAAATATTCGGATTGCTTCAAGTCTGGCGACCGGTGCAAAAGATTCATCGAAGTCAATTCCTTCTTCTTGTCGGAATCCTTGTGCCACCAGTCTGTCTTTGTTTCTAACCACAAATCCATCTGCGTCTAGCTTGTTTCTGAACACCCATCTGGTTCCAATAACAGGCAGATCGCTTGGCCTGGGGGTTAGACTACAAACTTGATTTTGTTCAAATTGATTAAGCTCTTCTTGCATGGCCTTAATCCAGTTGAAATCAGTCAATGCTTCATCAATCTTTTTAGGTTCCAGATTTGATATGAAAGCAGCATGAGTGAATTCATCCATCATCTGTCCTCTGGTTCTAATTGGTGCAGAAGGACTTCCAATTACTAGATCAGGTGGATGCCTCTTTGTCCATCGATAACTTGATTCTGAATTGTCTGGTCCAGACGGATGAGTAGTAGTGGCATTATCAGCATCTGTTTTAACATTCGAGTGAGGATCATCCGGATCGGCTCGATCTGAAGGAGCTTCATTGCCCTGATCCGATCTGTCTGGTACTTCAGGTTCTGGTGGATTGTCTCTTGTCCTGTTATCTACAATCTCATCATCACTGTTAGCTTCGAGATGGATGTTTTCCATCTGATTTTGAATTGATTCTTTGCTACCCTCAATATATAAAGATTCATCAATACTACATGAACAGATTCTTCTACAGTTAAAGTGCGATTATTGAAAACTCTAAAAGCTTTGCTATTAGATGAATATCCTAAGAATATCCCATTGTCTGATTTAGCTTCAAATGTTGTAAGATGATTCTTACCATTGTTGGGAACGAAGCATTTGCAGCCAAATACATGAAGGTGAGAGATAGACGGTCTGTTACCAGTCCATATCTCATATGGAGTGAGATTCAACTTCTTGTTAATCATAGACCGATTTTGAGTGTAGCATGTAGTATTTACAGCTTCTGCCCAGAACTTTTGCGAAATTCCAGAATCAGCAAGCATTGTTCTTGCTGCCTCTTTAAGCGTTCTGTTCCTTCGTTCTGCAACTCCATTTTGTTGGGGAGTTCGGGTGGCTGAAAATTCATGCTTAATTCCATGATCTTCTAGAAAGGATTCAAGATTCTGATTTGAAAACTCAGTGCCTTTGTCACTTCAAATCCTGTCTATGCTTGATGATTTCTCATCTGAGTGCGTTTCAGCAGCTTGATCAATTTCGGACCGGTCTGATCTTTACTGCTCAAAAATATAGTCCAAGTAAAACGTGAGTAATCATCAATAACAACAAGAGTATACCGCATTCCCCCTAAACTTTTTATTGGTATGGGACCAAACAAGTCCATATGCAGTAGTTCTAAGCAGCGTGAGGAGGATTTGGCATTCTTATTTTTGAAGGATGATCTGATCTTTTTGCCCATTTGGCACGCTTCACAGCTCTTATCCTTAGCAAAGTCGATCTTGGGCAGGCCGACACTAAATCATGTTTACACAGGCTAGATATAGTCTTAAAATTGAGATGATTCAAGCGTTTATGGCATAGCCAGTGTTTATTATCATTATTAGCGATGAAGCATGTAGGATTATCAGGTTGAGCAAAATTCCAGTTAATTTTATATGTATTTCCGTTCCTGATTCCTACAAGCAAGGTCATACCGTCTGACGATTTAACAGTGCAAGTGTGTTTGTGAAATTCTACAGCATAACCATTATCACATAGTTGACTTATACTAATCAGATTATAGCAAAGATTTTCAACTAACAGCACATTATTGATAATAATATTACCATGGACAATCTTACCCTTGCCCATGGTCTTACCCTTTGAGTTATCCCCGAATATAATTTTGGGTCCAGTACATTCTGTGACTTCAGACAGCAGCTCGATGTTTCCAGTCATGTGACGAGAACACTCACTGTCTAAATACCAATCTGATGCAAGTTTCTTCAGTACCTGTCATCAAATATAATTATTGTTGGTACCCAATCCTACTTGGGTCCAGAACGGATTAGCCCTTTGGGAACCCACACCTGTATCAGCTTTAATGGCTTGTGTGTGTCTGGTGTGCTGTGAGCTGATCTATTTCGATGTTGTGTGTGATAATGTGTGCGATATGGAAACCTTTTATCTCATAGGGTAGTCTATATCTTTGTTGAACTGGTTTGAATTATAGTAGTTGGATGGTCTCCCTTGCCTTAGATTTTGCACCTTTAGATTTGGTCTGAAAGACGCAAAGCTTGCTGGTGCCTTTTCCTTGGCTTGGTTAACATATCCAATCCCTTTTCTCAAACTTTGATTCACGAAAGAGATTCCCGTTTGAATTATAGGTGCTTCAGTTTCATATACTGTGCTGGATTTAACAAATGTCATTTGTTTGATTTTGTTCTTCACCAGCAACAGTTCAGATTCATCTTTGGTGCAGTCTTTGATATCAAATCCTATGCCTGTAACATCACCGACATTTCTTTGTACCTCTTGCAATTCTTCCAATGATGTTCTGGATTTTGTCCATGATTTGAAGATATGAGAAAGCTTAGCATTTTGTGTGTTAATTCTCTTATTTTCTTCATGGAGCTGATCATAAGAGATTTTTAGCTTATTCAGCTCGATCTGTAGATTGTTGCACTCACTCAGCTCAGAGCAGCTTGGTTTGATGTGCTCATCCATTTGATCATTGGCTTTAGCTTTGGTTTTCTCAAATGATTCAGCTAAGAGTCTATAATCATTAGCCATGTCTTGCAGTGCGGACATGAGCTCTTCACATGTAAATTCGTTTGAGTCAAGATCGAATACCTCGTCTGTTTGACTCATATCTTCGTCTGCCATTAAAAAATGAATATCTTCTTCGCTTTCGCTGGAAGAATATTCAGAGCTTTCTGTCTGAATCAGTCTGAGCCCATTTGCTGTTTCCTTCTTCTGCTACTAGAACCTTTTGGACTTTCCATGATTTTTGCGGTCTTTGTAGTGCTTCTTTTTCCTGTCATCACGATGCTTCTCTTTATGTTCTTCTTTCTTCGGTCTGGTGCAATCTGCAATAAAATGTCCGGTCTTACCACAATTGTAGCAAGCCTGATCATTAACAGCATCGTCCTTTCTTGATTTATAATGATGAGAGGGTTTAAAGTTCCTCTTTTTTTTAGACATGAATTTACCAAATTTCTTGATGAATAATGACATAGCATCATTACTTATCTGTTCGATAGATCGATCTGTTGTGGGGGCGGTCTGGTCTGGAATGGCTGCCAGTGCTTTGTTTGGTTGAGAGATGAATGGCTCTGCTTCACCTCTGCTGATCAGTTCGAACTCATATGCTTTAAGATCTGCGAACAGATCATGAAGTTCAACCTTGTTCAGATCTTTGGACTCCCTCATTGCAATGGTCTTAACATCCCATTCTTTTGGCAGGGCTCCCATAACTTTCAGAGCGATCTCTCTGTTTGAGTATTCCTTGCCCAGACCATTTAGTTCATTTATGATACCAGTGACTCTTTCATCAAACTCATTTAGAGTTTCTCCAATCTTCATTTTTATGCTCTCAAATCTTTGAGAGCAACAGTCAGCTTGTTTTCCTTGGTCTGGTCGTTCCCTTCACATAGCTGTGCTATCTTCTCCCAAATTTCTTTGGCAGTAGAGCACATTTTGATTTTACTGAACATGTTCTTGTCCAATGTCTTGAACAAGATGTCTTTGGCAACGTTGTCGAGGTTTGCTTTCTTTCTTTCTTCATTCGTCCAGAGGGATATGTCCTTCTCGACCAATTGGGGTTCACCACCAGTAATGGAGGCTGATGTATTGACTTTCAGAATCTTCATTGGTCCATTAGTGATGACGAACCACATATCGTCATCCTGTGCTGCCAGATGAGCTTGCATTCTGATTCTCCAATCATCATAGTCTTCTTTTGAGAACATAGGAATTTTGTTGAATGATGCCATCAGCTCAAGTGTCTTTGTGCTGATTAAGATAACCTGGCTCTGATACCACTTGTTAGGATCGGTCCGGAGTGTTTAGAGGGGGGGGGGGGGGTGAATGAACACTCCTATTAAAAATTAATCCCTTGTGATTTCGTTCGGATTAGTGAAAGAAATCTGTTTCTTAATCAACTCTTTTGCAGAACAGACCAATGAATATTTTAGTGCGGAATGGTCTGTTCTCAAATTAGTAAGAACGGCTCGATGGCTTGAATATCAGAACGAGTGCAGAATGATAAAACACAAAATATGTTTCTGGAAGTTCGAAGGTGGTGTAATCCTTCTACGTCTCCCCTTCTTCCAATTAAGGAAGGATTCTACTAGAAGACTTTGATTTATACAATCCTGTTGTACAAACCCGATTCAGCTGGATTTACCTCACTACCAGACTGAAACTCCTAGTCACTCGATCTGTTCAGACACACTCTGTCTGACAGTTACAATAGTTTCTCACTTCTATATTTCAATACATAATACACAAGATAGACTTTAGTCTATGCACACAGTGATCCTAAATGATCAAATATTACAATGTACTCGTGCTTAAGAAGAATTTCAGCTCGAGAGCTTCTGAGCTTGTAAGCTTGTGCTGTTTTGCTTTCTTGTGCGTTTTTCGATTGATCAGACTCTCTTCTTGAGATCTTCTGTTGCATCCTTTTATAGTTGCATGTACCAACGACATTATTCCCTTAATGTGCAACTTTTGACTCTGCTTAAACTCTGAGTAAGCTACAGTCTTCTTCTTTAAGGTACTTGCCATTCTGGTTCATGCTTTCGACGACTGTCAGGTAAGCTCTTCTTTGTCTTCTTACCTTTTATGGTAATCTTCAGTCTATGGTCTTTTTCAGCATTAATTGCGGCATATAAATGTTTCGATAAATAGCCGTTAATGATTCGGACTGAAGAACCAATCTTTATTCATCCTTGACTGCTCTGATCTGATAAAGGTTGTGATCGATCTGAAGCTTCGATCTAGTCAGCCTGATTTCTATCGATCCGGTCTGATATGCGATATGCCTCATCAGCTTAATCTGTTTTGAGCGATCGATCTGGTCAGTCTGATTTCTCTCGATCCGGTCTGATATGTTTTGTCATCTTTAAAATCTCATCGATGAAGTCCGGAACTAACAATTGAACAAGAGTCTGGAATCCGTATTTGAAGTCTGGATTCATGCATATATAAGGTCATGCATTGAGAAAGCTAAGGACATCAGAAATTCTCTATAGTTTTCTCACAAATAAATATTGTAGTCTTCAAGCTATAAACTTTCAACTTTCATAGCTTGGTAATAATTTCTTTCTTTCTTTGTAATATTTTTGTTTTTCAATTCAGTTTGTAAATGTGTTTCGAGTCCAGTATGAGAGGCTAAACATGTTAGTCTCCTCCCAGGGGGGAGATGTGTTAATGTAATAAATATTATAAGTATTTCCTGAATAAAACGAAGGTTGTCGCCCATCTATCTCTCAGATTTCTTTATATTTTCAATATAGCCGATTTTTACTCTAGCCCTAAGGTATGAAACGAGGGTTGTCATGCCTATCGTAAAAGGCACCATTCCAGAACCATCGGTTGCAATTGTGTGGTTGATGGTGAGGAGCCATCGTAAAACCTGGTGGGATACCCGACGGTAGTTTGGTCAAAAAGGTATAAATCTGTTTCTCAAAATTTTATAGTAATACAGAAGCATGATGTGTCTGTTATTTATTTTTAAAATGTTCTTCGATTAGGGTTTGAATCGTATTAGAAGGATCTAAATATGAACTGTGAGTCCTTTGCAAAGTATGTTCTTGGGTTCATCTCAAGATGACTGAAACTTAGGGATTTCATGTTCATAAAATGCTATTGTTTGGTAAATAATATGATGAAGAAGATGATAAATAGTAAATAGAGGCATATTTGTTCTTAAAACATTTTCCAATGGGTAAGAATGCAATTAATTAAAAGTTGGTTGAACTACGTGGACCACATGGATCACATGGAATTATTATTATCATTTCAATCAAGAATGGACTAATATGAATTGTTATTTTTTCAACAGACTAGGATGAATTATTGTTTTCCAAACGGTATCGGCCCATAATTTTCCCAATCAAATAAGTGTTGGATTTGGACTGCTGTGGCTACTAGGCCTTGCTTATCTTGAGGCTTGACTCTTGTTGTCCGCATGTAGGTTCCGCCATTTTTTTCAGATTTTCCATTGGTTTTTCTTGAATCCTAAATCCTTAATTGTTGTCAACATTTTGCCATTTGACACTTAGCTGTGTCCTCTCTTTGAGCTTCTGAACAGTACATCTATCACCACCTATTGCCGCTGCATGTTGTCTGCTTGAGTGGAGAATCTTCCTGCTTGAGTCAAAAATCTCATATAGCTTCTATGCTTCCCTTCCGGCTTCAGGTACAATGATGTGATCTTATGCTTCCTCTAGATAAGTAAACCGTCCCTTTTTGCCCTCCCCCTAACTCTGCCACTGGTTTGAATGTTCTCCTTGTTTTTATTAACTCTGTGTAAAGAAGAATCACTAAACACGGTCTTAGATGACAATTAAGTAAAAAGGGGACTTACAGGACGGTACCAACTGATGAAACATAATTCACTTTAGTCGGTCAACAAAAACTTAAGTTCACATAAGTCCATTTTGGGAAAAATTACAAAAAGGGCCACGGTGCTTCTTCAATGACCAGCCTTTAATTTACCCACTTTCTCCATTCTTCTCATTCTCTCGTCAAATTCATTCACCACAAACAAACATTATCATCAATTTTTTTATCAATACATTCAACTGCAACTCCTTATTAAATGTTCAAAGCATCATTCGAACAAAAAAAAATAGTATCAACTCCACGCTCATGGAAGTCAATACGCGACGGGCACTGCTACGAAACTCGAAAACCCTAGCAATTAACGGATCTGAATTCAGCTCCGATGATAGGAAAATCTTGATCAACTCAACCACGGCCAACATCAGTCTCAGGCGCGATGAAAGGCGCGCCTGCTCATCATCTTGTAAACCCTAACCATCTTTCAGATCTGATTTCAGAACGAGCAGCATCATTACATGAATCGTGCATCACCATGTTAAATAATCATGCACCAACATGCTAAAAAAATCGTGCACCCACTTGACAAAAATCGTGCACCCCCATCACAAAATATTGTGCACCCAATTGCAAAAATTGTGCAGCAAATGTTAAAAAAATCACGCAACACAATGTTTAAAATCATGCACCACCATGTTAAATAATCATGCACCAACATGTTAAAAAATCATGTTTATGCACGAATGAGTTGAGATGCACGATTGAATTGAATTGAAAATGCACGATTGAATTTATTGTTTTATGCACGATTGTTAAAAAATCGTGCACCCACTTGACAAAAATCGCGCACCCCTATAACAAAAAATCGTGCACCCAATTGCAAAAATTGTGCAGCAAATTTTTAAAAATAGTTCATGTTAAAAAATTGTGTACCACAATGTTTAAAATCGTGCACCACCATGTTAAATTATCATGCACCAACATGTTAAAAAATCATGTTTATGCGCGATTGAATTGAATTGAAGATGCACGATTGAATTTGTTGTTTTATGCATGATTATTAAAAAAATCGTTAAAAAGCGTGCACCCGCTTGACAAAAATTGTGCACCCCCATCACAAAAAATCGTGCACCCAATTGCAAAAATTGTGCAGCAAATGTTAAAAAACGTGGATGTTAAAAAATCGTGCACCACAATGTTTCAAATCGTGCACCACCATGTTAAATAATCGTACACCAACATGTTAAAAAATCATGTTTATGCACGATTGAATCGAATTGAAGATGCACGATTGAATTTGTTGTTTTTTGCACGATTAGTAGTGTTTATTGCACGATTATTTTAGTTTGTTGTGCACGATTAGTTAATATACTAATGTATGAGGGGTTTGAGTTAAGATGCACGATTGAAATGAAGATGTACAGTTGAATTTGTTGGTTTATGCACGATTAGTAGTGTTTGTTGTGCACGGTTATTTTATGCACAATTGAATTTGTTGGTTTATGAACGATTAGTAATGTTTGAAGATGCACGATTGAATTTATTGGTTTATGCTCGGCTAAAACTGTTGGTTTATGCACGATTATTTTAGTTTGTTGTGCACGATTAATTTATGTACTAATGTTTGGGGGGGTTTGAGTTAAGATGCACGATTGAATTGAAGATGCACGATTGAATTTGTTGGTTTATGCACGATTAGTAGTGTTTGCCGTGCACGGTTATTTTAGCTTGTTGTGCACGAATTTTATTCATTGATGCATAATTTTTTGTACATTTGTGCACGATTTTTTGTACACTGTTGTACGATTTTTTACATGTTGGTGCACTTAATTTTATTGTAGCACCATTATTCACGAGCAGTTCAAAATTCAAAATTATCTGAAAAACCCAAAGATTATAAAAACCCAAACCATCTGCATAAAAATCCATCTCTTTCACTGGTGCCACCTACCCCATCGAAGTAATAAATTCAAAATCAAAATCAAACATGCAAATGTCCAACTCAGAAGGATTTGCAAGCCACATATTTTTCATGCATATGATTTCACACGGGGGCAGATGATTCACGCAGACGGATTGGAGAGTTTAGGCAGATAATTTCGCGAATGTACACCATCAGCTCCACATAAAGTTTTAGGATTTAACGAGTGATTAACTAATCTGGAATTTTCAAATTGAAAAACACTTCGTTTAGTAGTGAATCGGAAATTATTAATAACCTTGGTAACTAAATTTTGTAGGGCAAAATTCATGCCGGTACACTACACTGAAACTTTATTCATCCTAGTCCGAAAAAAAACTCGAAATCATTTAAGTCCACTGTAGGTTGAAATGACAAAAGTGTCCATAATAAGAACATGCGGCAATCTCAGAATTTTTCGATCTCTTTCTTTCAGCACTTCGTTCGAGCTCTTCCTTTCACCACTGCGATTCAAATCTCCTCGTAAATCTCTCTCGCCAGTTACGGTTTCTTGCAGTTGGTTTTTCTCTTCATCTCTTCGATTTTCCATTCCATCACTTCGTTCCAGTTTCAAATCTAGTATGTGTGTGTGTAAGTGTGTGTGTATATATATATATACTGTTTGTTGCTTTTTGAGTTTTTTTAGTTATGATTCAATAGTGTCCGTGCTTCTTTGCTCATTTTCAGAATTTACAGCCTGAACTTGCAACAAAGAAGATGACTCAGAGAAAAATTAATTGGTGCACAAAATTATAAAAAGTAACTGGCGCACGAAAATTATAAAAAATAATTGGTGCACGAAAATTATTAAAAGTAACTGGCGTACGAAAGATATTGCAACGAATAAGATGAACCCAAGAAAAATTAACTGGTGCACAAAAAATATAAAAAGTAACTGGTGCACGTTATGAAAAGTAAAGTGGTGCACGAAAAATATAAAAAGTAACTGGTGCACGAAACTTAAAATAAGTATCTGGTTCACGAAACTTATAAAATGTAACTGGTGCATTAATCTTAAACTAACTAGTGCACGAACTTATAAAAGCTATTGATGCACGAACATATAAAAGTAATTGACGCACGAAAATTGAAAATCATTAAGCGATGCACGAAAATTGAAAATCAGTAACTGATGCACGAAAAATAAAATCAGTAACTGATGCACGAAAATTGAAAATCAGTAATTGCTGCACGAAAATTAGAAGTCATAACTGATGAACGAAACATAGAAAAAGTATGTGATGCACGAACCATAATCGCAAGTGGCGATGCACGAACCATACAATTAAGTAAGTGATGCACGAACCATTTAATTTCGTGCACCAGTTATTGTATTTCGTGTACCAGTTGTTTTTTGTAAACTTTGTTCATCAGTTAATTAACACAAAGTTTGTGTACCAGTGTTGTATTTTCATGCATCAGTGTTGTAAGACCCCGCGCCATTAACCCTCTATTAGTGCATTATCACAAATAATGGTGCATACTTTTATCACATTAGGGAATTCTCGTACATACTTTTATAACATTAACATGTCATCTATAAAATTTTCGACATTAATTCTCTTAATGCTCAATTCCCAATATAACTCAACTAGCATAAATATACACCTCGTAATGCACTAACATGTTCTCAATTCATTATGCAATTCCCCTTAATTAATTGAGTGCAAATTATAAATGAAAAGAGAAATCTCAAAACCCTTATACAATCCATATACACATAAGAATGCTCATATGCGAGCATTCAATAAATAAATGTGTATCTATTGTATAAACATATACCCAATACTAACATTGTGACCTCAACCATGGCAGCATTCTCAATCAACATCTCGAACTCATTTCCAGAGTCAATGATGTACATGTTCTACCTTATAATCCAATAGCAAGAGCTCATCATTGCCTTTGCTCAGAGATTCAGTGAATTATACGCCAATTATCTTCGCGAGATTCCATTCCAAAGTTGAGCTTTGCTCGATTTCTCCATCAAGAGAGAATGGGGAAAGGGGATGGGTTAGGGAGAGAGAGATGGAGAGAGACGTGGAGAGAGGGAGGGAAGTGAAGTGGAGAATTGTTGAACACCGAGTCCACTTGGTATCTATAGTACAAATGCTCAAAAAACCCGAGTTGTAAATACTCGCACCAAAACTCATTAAAAATCATATGTGTTCAATAATTATCTCCAACTCACTCCATTACATCATAAACCTCAATCCAAAGTTCCCCAGACTTCAGATCACACTATCAACCCAAATTCCAATGTTTAACACCTCAATGAGAATAAAATCTCAACCCTTGGATCCAACAACTCCGACGCCGGATAATAATCCCTAAAAACTCAAGTCGGTAATTCTCATCATTACCATCATTGATTCTTCAATTCAACAATTATGATTTAAACATAATAATTAGTTTCATTCGATTTACTTCAAAACTAAGTCCGAATACAAAATAACACTCATTCATAATTACCTCTTAATTATCACATTTCTCGATTTAATTAAGGTAATTAAGTTCTATGTGATCCATACATCACAATTCTCCCATACTAAAAAAAATTTTCCTCGAAATTTCAACATGCACATCTAACAGAAATGACAAAAATAACTCAAAATCATAACTGAGACAAGATAGCATCGACATGCCGTCGAATATCTTACTAGACCACGCATGGTCTGACAATTCTCGAATCCAAACATGACCAATAACAAGGAACCACCGCAGCTATCATTCTCGATTTACATTTCCCTTCACTTAACTTATTATTTATTCATGTGATGACGTTTCATTACATTAATTCAATCACTATTCATGAAATTTCTTAAACCAATTCATTTAGATTCTCGTTCGGAAATCAAATCGTGAATATCTTACAACTTAACAACACCTCGTTGCATTAATAATCATCAGATTTCTATGTTAGACAAAGTTCATGCAAGAACCTTTAAACTCTCCAATCACCTTTACATGTCCAAAGACATCACTACTTCATTTCTTATACAATTACCAATACTCATTGATTAGTATTCAAGTAGCAGCGTCTTATCACATCAATCCAAACTCCAGAACTAGTATGAATTCAGCTAGGTAAATTTAAAATCTAATATCCGTTAACACACGTGACATTTTTGGTGTACTAAACCAACCTTCGAGCACTGTCATTTCTACAATTTCAACACTTTTAGAGCCATCCTTCAAAGGTCTAGCATATACATGTATTTACATTGCTGTTCATTTCCAGTTCACTATAAGTTTTTTTATTCCACATTTACTTTCAACTTTTCATTTTATAATTCATCATCGTTATTCAATATTAGACAGAGTTTTCGTCTCATTCATATTACTACCTTTTACACGCAGCCAGTATCGCTTCTCATTTACCAACATTTCATTATTGTTCATCATTGCGGATTAGTGTCAACACACTATCAACTATAGGCATCACATCTGGATTCTTACCCGTCACGAGTATACTTACCCACCATCTCAGTTGTCCTTTCATTAGACACTTCATTCATCATACATATATCATTATCTCATCAATACATAGTATACTGCCAGCTTGGATCTCATTATCAACCCTACTATCCATTTCTTTCATATTAACATTTTCTTAAGAGTTCTCTATCGTGTACAATTAATGTACTTGGTGTATCAATCACCCCATTTAACTATCATCACGCAATTCCATTCACCTCATCTAGAAATCAACAATGTTCCATAGTACAATTGTCTCGTGCAAAGTAATGGACTATCATAATCTACAATGTCATCTTTACATAGATCTCATATTTTTCATTTCTTGATATCAACAGTATAAAACTGCAGCAACATTAACATTGTATGCAAAACTCCATACCTGTGTAGATGCAATTATCAACAATCTACATCCGCATCGTGGCATTGTGTCCATCACAGTACTCACATGCTCTAAAACATCAGTCTTTCCACATCTCATCACCCAGCTATCATCTGGGGTAAGATAAGTACTAGGAATAAACTCGTTAGTACTTTTCATAATCACATACCTCGTCGATTACGCGTTACTGATATTCATAACGTCTCCATCATCGAACGTGAATATCTCTGGGTCAAAAGTTTCACGCATCCCTGTACACCTCATACTACAACATTATACTATCACATATCTGTGTGATTAAATTCAACATAAGGAGCGGTTTAGTAACTCAATGACATAATTCTTTTTCAATCATTTATGTAACAGAGTATTATTTCACGAATGGACAATACATCATAGTATAGTAAGCATTCATGACTCTTATCCATCAGCCTCATCGCATATCATTTTCTACCAATATCTGATGTCGAATAATTACCAGAACATTCATTAGTAATTATTACATGCATATATCATCATCTATATGCCTTTCGATTATTAACTCAATCTCAATCATACTAAATTATTTAATCATGATGTTCAATTATCACATGTATTCTAATAATGATATTATTCCATTGTTCTGCACATTGTTTCTAATTCATCATTAAACATCACATGATTATTCATCATTACTGTCATTATGCATCAGTCAATAACACAATAATTCACATTTACCTGTGACATTCACGATAGTTCCACGTCACCCCTAGGACGTTCACAATGATCACATGTCCATACATGACATTCATAGTGATCTCACGTCGATCTGTGACGTTCCATATCCTCCCATACCATTCTCATTAACCTCATTCTCACATGATAACATTCAATTCAATACAACATGTGATTAATCAATTATTAATCCTACAACATACCAATCTGTCATGCTTTCATAGCAATAAATACCATATCAAGCGATTATTATTCTCCGTCAATATCTCATCACTGAATACCATAACCTATTCCATCACCAGTTCTGTCACCAACCGCTTTTACATGCATAATCGATAATCACAATATTATCTATAGATCAATAGAGAAAGTTCAAATTAACATATACTAGTACGTTAAAAGATATACCTTTACCTCAACTCCTGATGCTTTTTCATCATTCATATATCACCTTGGGAACGACGGCACCAAGGAACATTGCTCTTGGTCAATCCTTTCTAAGAAGATGAGAAATTCCTCAAAGTATGTCTGTTTCCATAATCTCACAACCATAGTCCTTTATGAACACGTTATACAATCGATTTCCCACTGTTCCTATTTTCATCATCAATAATAATGAACGCACGTTACAGTATAATATAACAGTTTATACAAATTACTCGTATGTCAATCCGTGACACTCATAACACGTCATTCCGTGATGTTCCATGTCAACCCGTGACATTCATAATATCCCCATCAACCCTTGACAATACATGTCAACCCATGAAATCATAATATCATTGTCAACCCGTGACGGTATATGTCAACCCGTGACATCATAGTATCCTCGTCAACCTGTGTCGGTACATGTCAACCCGTGACATCGTAATATCATCGTCAACCCGTGATGGTATATGTCAACCCATGACATCATAGTATCCTCGTCAACCCGTGATGGTACATGTCAACCCGTGACATCGTAATATCCTCGTCA
The DNA here is from genome assembly GCA_907163345.1 of Haberlea rhodopensis. Lineage (NCBI taxonomy): Eukaryota > Viridiplantae > Streptophyta > Magnoliopsida > Lamiales > Gesneriaceae > Haberlea > Haberlea rhodopensis. The sequence continues at coordinate 1,379,573 of CAJQUN010000077.1, forward strand.
ACCCGTGACAGTATATGTCAACCCGTGTCATCATAATATCCTCGTCAACCAGTGACGGTACATGTCAACCTGTGACATCATAGTATCCTGCAATAACCAACGTTTTTATCTTTCAATTAATAAAATTAAAAGGAATTAATATATCTTTGCTCGTACGTAATCACATACATGTGTAATTATACTCATCGGATTCACATACCGGATTGTCACAATGTCCGCTGTCACATATCAACAGTATTACTATGTATATCATCCTCTGTGGTCAGGTATCATACCTCATCTCTCTTTTCTGACTTCTCCTATAAAATTAAACTTCTCAATAATGCATATATACGTACATAATATGTCCACAATTTCAGTAAAATTGATTTACCCCCCTCTCTAGCCATACTATCATATCACCATTGACATAAAATAATATCAGCATGGCACAAGGTTTCTCGTTTTCTGATTTCCCTACAAAATCAAATTTCTTAGCACTTGTCATATATACAAGGTGCATACTATTTCAATCAACATCATTTACTATTTCACTATTCACTACATCAAATTACTAGTACCTATCAACATAGCATATCAGTCGTCGTTCATCCAACGTCACATCAAGCTAAAATAGCTTGCAACATTGCGTTGGTTCTCTATGAACTGCAAAAAAATAAAATAAAATTGGGAGAGAATTTATTCATTCCGAAGAACACTTGCCCCCCCCCCCCCCCCCCCCCCCCCCCACACTCCATCTTACCGCGGATGCTGGCACTAATTTAACCTTTCAAATAGGTATGAAATGAAGTATTGACATTCTTTTTGATAGAATTTCATTTTAGATACTTTATTTAATATTAATTTAAGAAACTCTACCCATCTATGGAACCTATTTCGACAAAGAAAGTACGATCTGTTCCTTATATAGTAGCAGCATTCTCTCATGCCTTTCTTGGTTGGACCAAGGCGATTTCCGACAAGTCTCCTTTGGGGGGAGCTCCTTTCATGGTCTTCTTAGCTCCTATAAAGGGCCCCACAGGTTGACCTACGACTACCTTGTTACGAAAAAACCCCACCCACTGGTTTCAAATATATATTTTTTATGAATCTATTTTACTGATGAAAGTTAAGATACTGTTAAATCTATGATATGCTATTTAAATACGTTATCGGTTGATAGCACTCTTTAATAATACTACCCTCAGTGCGTACGCTCATTGTACTACTGGTTATTTCTCAATATCGTTTTCATCGTATTCTATACCATTCTGCAACCACGATGGTTAGCAGTAACACATTTTCATTTATGATTTCATATCATACTTTGCAGGTAAGTGTATAAAAACCGTGCCACACTGACATAAAACCGCAATCATGCGTAAACTATGTGCTATTTATCTCTACTAGTACATTCATTGGCCCTAAAACATCCCCAAAGAGCAAACCTGGCTCTGATACCACTAACGTAAGACCTCGCGCTCTTAACCCGCTATTAGTGCAGTATCATAAATAATGGTGCATACTTTTATCACATTAGGGAATGCTCGTACATACTTCAATAACATTAACATGCCATCTATAAAGTTTTCGACATTAATTCTCTTAATGCTCAATTCCCAATACAGCTCAACTAGCATAAATATACACCTCATAATGCACTAACATGTTCTCAATTCATTATGCAATTCTCCTTTAGTTAATTGCGTGCAAATTATAAATGAAAGAGAAATCTCAAAACCCTTATACAATCCATATGCACATAAGAATGCTCACATGCGAGCATTGAATAAATAAATGTATATCTATTGTATAAACATATTACCCAATACTAATATTGGTACCTCACCCTGGGAGCATTCTCAATCGACAGCTCAAATTCATCTCCAGAGTCAGTGTTGTACCTATTCTATCTTATAATCCAATAGCAAGAGCCCATCCTTTCCTTTGCTCCGAGATTCAATGAATTATACGCCAATTATCTTCGCGAGATACCACTCCAAAGTTGAGCCTTGCTTGATTTCTCCATCAAGAGAGAAAGGGGAAAGGGGATGGGTTAGGGAGAGAGAGATGGAGAGAGACGTGGAGAGAGGGAGGGAAGTGAAGTAGAGAATGATTGAACACCGAGTGCACTTGGTATATATAGTACCAAAGCTCAAAAAACCCGAGTTGTAAATACTCGCACCAAAACTCATTAAAATCATACGTGTTCAATAATTATCTCCCAATCACTTAATTACAAACTCAATCCAATGTTCCCCAGACTCCAGATCCCACTATCAACACAATTCCAAGGTTTAACATCTCAATGAGAATAAAATCTCAACCCTTGGATCCAACAGCTCCAACACCAGATAATAATCCCTAAAAACTCAAGTCGGTAATTCTCATCATTACCACCATTGATTCTTCAATTCAACAATTATGATTTAAACATAATAATTAGTCTCATTTGATTTACTTCAAAACATCCGAATACAAAATATCACTCATTCATAATTACCTCTTAATTATCATATTTTCTCGATTTAATTAAAGTAATTAAGTTCCATGCATCACAAGTGTTGTATTTTCGTGCACCAATGTTATATTTTCGTGTACCAGTTACTTTTTATAATTTTCGTGCATCAGTTACTTTTTATCATTTTCATTCACCAGTTACTTTTTATGATTTTCGTGCACCAATGTTATATTTTCGTGCACAAGTTACTTTTTAAAAATTTCGTTCATCAGTTACATTTATAATTTTGGTGCACCAATTACTTTTAATAATTTTCGTGCACCAATTACTTTTTCTATGGGTCGGCTTCTTCATTGCAATATCTTGTTGTCAGGCTGTAAATTTTGGAAATGAGCAAACAAGCACAAACACCAACACATACCTTACTTCTTCATCCATATGCATCAGTCAAAGCCATGAGAGTTTTTTTTTAAAACATACCAACAGACTTTCGATGTCTATAATTTAGCATCGGTATTCAAATTTATAATTCACATACACACACAGTATACACGCCCACACGATGGAATGTGCAGAGTAGATCCGAAAATTATATGTGCAGAGTAGTCCGAGGTCTTCTTCGATTCAAAAATGATTCCAAATGCTACGAACAACTTAGATGCTTCGATTTAAACATATTTCATGTGCAAAACATTTTAGCAAATAATTTTTAGGTCGGGGCGACGAGTTATGAGGTGACGAGATGATGAAGAAAATAATGATCTGAGAATCCCCGAAAAATTTTAGCAGAAAATTTAAGGTATGTGGCGACGGGAGGAGGAAGAAAAGAAAGATCTGAAACTAGGTTTAGGGTGTCTTCAACTGAATCGTATTTTGGTAACTCAAAAACACTTTTTTCAAATCAATAGTTAAAAAATTGGACTTATGTGAATATAATTTTCTCCTAAATGTATTTTTTGATAAGAAATTTTTTTTTCAAATTTATTTGTAATAAATTTATGTAAGTAGCACCTACTTACAATTTCCCAAATTTTGTATGATATTGAGATTATTGGCCCAACGTCATATATCAAGGTTGTATATCTACAATCCCGTGGATTACTACATTAAAGCCCAAACCGACAATCAATAATCAATAAAATTACTACACTTCGTTTAGTAGTGTGATGTGACTAGAAATAGACACATCTTTAGTGCTTAATTGTCTACGATTTGGTAGGTTTTGATAGATAATTTGATATGTATGCTACCTAATCGTATATTTGTGTAATTGTAGGTACAATCAAAGAAAACGAGCTAAAAATGATGTGTAAAGACCAAGAAGAGACATGGATATGACAAGGACTAAAAGTTGATCAAGAAAAGGGCAAAAATGTAATTTTGAAGGAGGAGATCGATTGCCACGAAGAGGAGATCGGTCGCCTATGGACAGAAACTTAATCAACAAAATTCACGAACCAGCGATCGATCGCGAAGAAGTTGCGATCGATCGCCAAAGTCTACTGGAGCTCTGCGATCGATCGCGATAAAGTGGCGATCGATTGCCTCAAGGGTTTTTCCGAAAAAAATAATGCAGCGATCGATCGCCACATTCAAGGCGATCGATCGCCGAAGAGTCTGAAAATTAGGAAATTAGGTCTTTTACCATGTTTAAAAGATTGTAACCTATTTTATCAGCCACCAACCCCCATAACTCGAGATTATTGAGTTTTTGATAGTTTTTCATACTCTTAGAATAATTTGAGATTTTAGATTAATTTTCTTTCAAGTTTTCTTCAAGAACAACGAAGAACGGAACCGAAATCGACAAGCCGGAATCGTGATTTATATTAGTAATTTCTTTTCCTTTAGTTATTTAATTTTTTCCATCGAATTTTTATTGTTTTTAGATTTAATTATGCTAGGCTAAAACCCTTTGATTCTTGGTTGAAGGGATACCTACTTTTGGATTTAAATCTTTTATGAGAATTTGGTTTGATTGTTGAATTAGATTTCGATTTCAATTTGTTTCTCAAATTTCGAATTCCATGATTGTTGTGTTTGTGTATTAGACCGATCACCTAATATTCAATTGCATAATCGATAGTTTGTTAAGAAACAATTAAGATCAATAATTAACCGGCTGTAGGTGTTATTGAATTCTTAGGAGAAACGGTTGAGTAATCAATTTTAACGGCTGTAGTTCTCATTGATTAGATTTATCGAACTCATTAGTTTTGAAACTATCATTGATTTAATCATTAACGGCTGTAGTGGTGATTAGAGATTTGGTAAGGGTTGAATTGAATGATGTTTTCTCTTTGACTACGAATAAGATGAGTAGGAATTGAATTTCCAATCGATAGATAATTGAAAGAATTCTAATGTTTTGATTTGATGACTAAAAGATAATTTTTCAAAAGTATGGTTACCTGGAAACCAAGAACCGCTTCGCTCTCATAAATTTAAATCATCTTAGTTAATCTCGTTAATTAGGTTACTTATAGAATTTGCTTAGTAGTAATCATTCATCCTAAAACCGCCTTGTTACTATTCGTTTTTGGCACGAAATAAATTTACCTTCCCTGTGAGATCGATCCCTACTTCCGATACTACATATTTTTGCTATTAACTGAAGAAGGGTTAATTTGGGCGTACGCGATAAGCGCTACCAAATTTTGGCGCCGTTGCCGGGGAAGGCAACATTTATTTGTGTCGATTTTTTTATTTTTATCCCGCATTACTACTTTGGTTTGTTAATGAGTACAGGTGGATCGTTCAATCACGAAGATAACTTTCACTACGATCCTGAGATTGAGAGGATGCTACATCAGAGAAGGAGAGAAGCAAGGTTGCTTGAAGAAGAAGAGAGATCCATGATGGCTGCAAATTAAAGCTTGAGGCAGTTGGCGAATCCTAACTTGGATCAACAACCGCTCTGCATCAGTTTCCCTGCTCTGGGCAATAACGTAAACTTCGAACTTAAATCTGGTTTAATTCACTTATTGCCAGCTTTTCATGGTCTTGCAGGAGAAAACCCACATAAGCATCTGATGGAGTTCCACGTGGTGTGCACTACCATGAAGCCAACCGGAATCACTGAGGATCAAATAAAGCTAAGAGCATTCCCATTTTCTCTAAAGGACGCTGCAAAAGACTGGCTCTTCTACTTACCATCCGGATCGATCACCACATGGACTGACTTACAAAGAGTATTCCTAGAAAAGTACTTCCCAGCTTCAAGGGCAACGAACTTGAGGAAAGAGATATATGGTGTGAAGCAGCTCTACGAGGAATCACTACACGAGTATTGGGAGAGATTCAAGAAGTTGTGCGCAAGTTGTCCACAACACCAGATAAGTGAACACCTTCTCATCCAATACTTTAATGAAGGTTTACTTTCTTCTGACAGGAACTTAGTGGATGCGGCAAGCGGAGGAGCATTTATAGATAAAACAGCGGAGGAAGCTAGAAGGTTGATAGCTAACATGGCGGCCAACTCCCAACAATTCAGATCTGTGCGCCATGGACAACCGCAAAGAAAAGAGGTAAACATATCAAACTTAGAACAACAACTGATAGACCTCACTTTTCTTGTGCGTGGTATGGCAGGTGGAAATGTAGGAAAGACAATGTGATATCCCCGAAATGATTATGTGGGTAATCATACAATTAAAGGTTGTTAATTGTGAGCCTATGTGCTAAAGGCGTATTTTATGTGGGAGTGATTTATTTATTTTGATGATGTGGTTTAGGGAGCATGTTAGGTGTTTTTAATTATTGTGTTGATGTGGTAAAATAATAAAATATCAAGGAGAGATATTTTTATACATCGTATGAAATACCGGGACACAATTAAACACCACAAAACCACCCTACATGCAACCACCCCACCCCCACTTGGCTGAACACCCACGCCCCTCCCCTGTTTTCTGGAAAGCAGATTGACTAAGTATGCTACTTTGGACTTAGATATTTTCACATTGTCTTCTCCAAAAAGCTTCCTTCTTTTTCTCATCCTTTTGTCTGCAACTTGGTCGGTTTCTAGGAAGAAAGTGATCGGATTTCGTTCATCCCTTCATATAGAAAATCGAAGAGCAAAAGTGGTGAGGAGTCACTCGTTTTTCCCAGTTTTCAGATTTCTAGCATGTATGTTCTTTGTAGCAGATTTGGCATGCTAGTGTAGGGTTTAAAGAAATATTGTTATGAGTACTTTTATGTGATGTTTATGAAGCTCTCTGTATTTTTCCTTGAGCATGTTGCATGTTTTATGTAGAGGAAATAAGCATGTAAAGTAAGGTGTTCGGAAATCTGGGTAGGGGTATGCCCTGTTTTTCTGGAAAATGTGGACTGGGAGTGTTTTTGAGGAGGTGATATTATGCATGTTGATGGGTTTTAGGGTGAACCTTCGATTTGAGTACATGCATGGTAGTTTGTAAAGCCCATGACATTTCATGTTTGAGCATGTTTTATGAGGTATGTGATAGTTCTTATAGCATGAAATGAAGTACTCAAAAATCTGGAAATGTAATATGTTGCCCTGTTTCCGGAAATGTTGATCGAGTACTTGTATAAATGGTCGACGTTTATGCATGTGGGCTTACGTTTGAGGTGTAAATTTGATATGAATACACTCAGGGTAGTGTGTTATAACTGCTAGCATGTTGTTCTTGGCATGTTGTATGTCTTACATGTTAGATTTAAGGGTATGAATATCGGTGTTAGGGAATTCTGGAAAATCTGGGTTGAATGTGATCGACAGATCGATCGGTGAGGAACACCGATCGATCGGCCAAAGCCGTAGCTTTTTTCCTTAATTCAAACAGTTCACCGATCGATCAGTGATGAGGGCCGATCGATCGGTAGTGCCTTTTTTTAAAAATGTAGAATTTTTTTTAAATTTGATATTGGATTGTAAAGAGACATCTAATATTGTGTTGTACACTGGTGTAGAGCCTTCACAGACCGCTACACAGCGCAGGGGATAGAGTCCCACAACACACTACATTTTGGAAAGGTACGTAAGCGACGTACGGGTACCCCAACGGTAACATGTATTGTGTGTTTATTTATTTAACACAAGGCAAAGTAAGGTATGCATAAGATAGTGCATGATGATATGATACATGTCGATATGCTTCGTTTTTGCATATATATGTTGTGAAATATAAGAGGTGTATTTCACGTGTGAAATATAAGAGGTGTATTTCACGAGTCAAGGTTATCCTAGTGAGGATTTAATGCTTACGCTAAACGTCCATAAGAAGCGAGGAAGAATTCCGCTTACGTGGATTTCCATAGGAAGCGAAGAGGAATTCCGCTTACGTGGAAAAGTAAGAAGCATTGAATGCACTATTGATAAGTGACTCAGGATTGAAATAAGGATTTGAGAAGGAATGATATGTCATGACATTTATTTATGAAACCATATGTTCATATAATGTTTTATTATGAGTTATGGTACAGGGACAACCAATGGGCGTTGTAAATGCTTGGAATACAGGAAGTGCTTTGTATTTATGATTTGTGCATTTACGCTTTACATTCATATTATGTTGAATATGAATTAGGATATGCTCATGTGTTGGGGGTTGTCTTTGTAGGTGCTTTTGATGAGGAGAACCAAGGTCAGGGTTGATATGCTGAGCTGTAAGGAGTGCTGCAGGATAGCATGTTAGGGAATTTTTGTATAGCTTCTACATGTAGTAGAGTAACACTATAGTGTAGTAACCTTTTGTAGGAATACGTGAAATTCCTTTTAAATTAAGGTACTGTAATCTCTTAAGCTCAGGTTAATCAACACGACTTACTACTCTGATTTATACATATGAATGTTTAGTTCTCTTAATTGCACCTAAGGTTATGATTGAGATAACGGGGTCTCACAGACAAAGCCGTGTGGAATCTGTTTGGCTGCGAACCATTCCACAGACGCATGCCCCTCACTACAAGAGACAACCACGGAGAACGTGAATGCTGCAGGAGGATTCCCACAAAGAAGTTATGACTATCCACCAAACAACTACAATCAAGGGTGGAGAGATCATCCGAACCAAAGCTATGGTAACCAACAGATGAACCAACCTCCACCTTACAGACCGCCATATCAGAGACCTCCACCACCGCCAGTGCACCCTCCTTCTGACAGGTTAGAACATAGCATTAAAATTATTGCTGAAAATAGCTTACAATTTCAACAGGAGACGAGGGCAAGCATCCAGAGCCTGACTACACAGATGGGACAATTGGCAACGTCAATCAGCAAGATCGAAGCAAGGATTTCAAATGGACTGCCGTCACAACCAGAGATGAACCCCCGTGAAAATGTGAGTGCTATCACAATGAATGTGAATGAAGAGGTAGCTGAAGAGAAGGTGGTACTGACGCCACCCCAAAAAGAAGAGATGACGGAGACAGAGACAGGTGTTGAAGAGCCAATGCAAGGGGAGGAACCACGAGGTGAGTTCCCTAAACTTTCGGAATATAAATTACCACCCCCTTTCCCCCAAGCATTGAAGGACAATAGGAAAGGTGCCGGACTCAAAGGCCTCTACGAGATGAGTCCACGCTGCAAAGAGCAAGCCCCATTGCATGAAACCATGAAAGAGGATCAAAGCAAGGAACACAAGGGGCAGCCCAAGGTCGAGCTCAATGACAATGTTTCGGCGGATAACCAAAGAAACGTCCCCATTAAATGCAAGGACCCAGGTATGTTCTCTATCCCATGTGAGATTAGGTCTATTAGGATTGAGAAGGCTATGCTCGATTTAGGATCGTCCATAAATGTCATGCCTTACTCAATGTACTCTCAACTGAAGATGGGACCTTTAAAAAGAAATAGCGCAGTTATTCACTTAGCTGATAAATCCACGGTCATACCTAAGGGGATAGTAGAGGACGTAGTTGTGCATGTAAAGAACTTGGTCTTCACAGCCGATTTCTATGTCTTAGACATGGGAAATGGTGATCCTTCTAGTCTAATTATCTTAGGAAGACCATTCTTGAAAACATCAAAATCAGTGATCAATTTAAATAGCGGCTTGATAACCATGGAGTCAAATGGTGAAATTGAAAAATTCAACATGTATGAACCCATTAAACTTCTTGAGCATTCTAGTTACGCTATTGATGTGCATGATGATTATGATTCTGATTTTGATAATGATGAGTTTTGGGAGATGGAAAAGGCTACTGATGGCCTTAACGATAAGAGAGGTATAGATTCGAGCTCTTTTCCTACTGTTCATATGGTTGCTACTCTGTCTACTCACGATACTTCTGATCCTCTTATTTCTCACTTGCAGGATCGTACCATTGGAAAGAAGCACCCTCCGGATCGACCAAAGCAAGCAACAAATGCTGGAGGAGTAACAAAGACTGGGGACGACCACTCAAAGAGCAACAAGCCGAGATACCGAGGAGTGAAGAAGATATTGAGGTGGTTAAGGAAGGATAGAGCAACACTGCATCAACCACCTTGATAGAGGACTGGCGTCGGGCCACCGACATTAAACAGAGGCGCTGCTTGGGAGGCAACCCAAGGGGAGTTAGTTTCTTTTCTCCCTTTTATTTTTATTGCTTTTTAGTTGAACTTTTCTTTTCTCTTGTCTTTTTGCCTTACATTGGGGACAATGTAAGATTTAAGTATGGGGGAGGGATTAGTAGTGTGTTATTGTTTTTCTTATTGCAAAAATACAAAAAAATCGAAAAATTTGAAAATTTTGAGCTCATAGCTAGTAATGAACACATGCTTAGAATCACTAGCCCATGATGAAACCTAATTGATATCATGCATGCTCTTGAACATAGGTGAATTGTTAACTTTGGAACATTTTGAACTCTAATGCAAAGTGTACTTTAACTTAGTAAGTTGAATATTTTGAGCACATTATTGTCATGACTTGTGAAGTGTGCATAGCTTAGTGAAGATTGTGTGAACTTTGTAATAGTCTTAAGAAGTCTCTAATACATGCTAGAACTTAACTACATGCTCTTTGAGGCGTATGTCTAGACTACTTGCAAACATGAAAGTGATATAGGCAATCTTTGATGCGTTTGAGCCTTTCAAGCCTACCATGTAAACAAAATCATTCTCTAGTACCTATTTTGAGCCTTAAATGTAAAAGAATGGTAGTATGCTAAGCATACTAAAGACCCCTATTCAACATTTCTTGACTAGCTTATCATCCTACCCTTTAAGCCTAAATGTGATTTTAATCCATACCTTTTAAGGGAGTATGATGTTTTTCATTCAAATGCACTTGGGAATCATTGAAGTATATTTGTGAGCTTAATTGTCAAAAGAATGGAATGCATGAAAGAAAAAGGGATGCCTTGAAAAAAATAGATAAAAATATGACTCCAAGGGGAGCCAGGGCACAAAAGAAGCAAAGTGTTGAAATAAACCTTGTGAAAAAGAACAAAGTTGAATAATTCATACAAGAAAAGAAGCTTTTAGTGTGCATTTCATCATACTCTCTTGTTTGAATATCCTTACCCTTTCTTTCATAAGCCAATACCTAGGCCAAGCTACAAGCTAATAAAGACCTACTTGATTTGTGTTTGCAAAGTAGCTAAGATAGTGGAGAAGAGTGTGCAAGTGAGCTTATACTTGTGTTAGTGTATGACTTGAACTATTATGGCTTTGCATATTTTGGATCTATAATTTGTACACAACACTTGTTTATGACCACACACACACGTTCACTACTTCGTTAGGTACGAAATGTTTAGGGATTGAACTTGTTCCACTGTTAACTTTTCACCGCCGTTCATTATTATGCATGTTAAAATTGCTGAGGCATTAAAGTGAGGACAAGTTGCTTTGTTATGAACCTATGAGCCAACCAAAAATATTGTAGTTTTATTTGTTTACTCGAGGTCGAGTAAAGAGTAAGTATGGGGGAGTTTGATGTGACTAGAAATAGACACATCTTTAGTGCTTAATTGTCTACGATTTGGTAGGTTTTGATAGATAATTTGATACGTATGCTACCTAATCGTATATTTGTGTAATTGTAGGTACAATCGAAGAAAACGAGCTAAAAATGATGTGTAAAGACCAAGAAGAGACATGGATATGACAAGGACTAAAAATTGATCAAGAAAGGGCAAAAATGTAAGTTTGAAGGAGGAGATCGATTGCCACGAAGAGGAGATCGATCGCCTATGGACAGAAACTTAATCAACAAAATTCACGAACCAGCGATCGATCGCGAAGAAGTGGCGATCGATCGCCAAAGTCTACTGGAGCTCGGCGATCGATCGCGATAAAGTGGCGATCGATCGCCTCAAGGGTTTTTCCGAAAAAAATAATGCAGCGATCGATCGCCACATTCAAGGCGATCGATCGCCGAAGAGTCCGAAAATTAGGAAATTAGGTCTTTTACCATGTTTAAAAGATTGTAACCTATTTTATCAGCCACCAACCCCCATAACTCGAGATTATTGAGTTTTTGATAGTTTTTCATACTCTTAGAATAATTTGAGATTTTAGATTAATTTTCTTTCAACTTTTCTTCAAGAACAACGAAGAACGTAATCGAAATCGACAAGCCGGAATCGTGATTTATATTAGTAATTTCTTTTCCTTTAGTTATTTAATGTTTTCCATCGAATTTTTATTGTTTTTAGATTTAATTATGCTAGGCTAAAACCCTTTGATTCTTGGTTGAAGGGATACCTACTTTTAGATTTAAATCTTTTATGAGAATTTGGTTTGATTGTTGAATTAGATTTCGATTTCAATTTGTTTCTCAAATTTCGAATTCCATGATTGTTGTGTTTGTGTATTAGACCGATCACCTAATATTCAATTGCATAATCGATAGTTTGTTAAGAAACAACTAAGATCAATAATTAACCGGCTGTAGGTGTTATTGAATTCTTAGGAGAAACGGTTGAGTAATCAATTTTAACGGCTGTAGTTCTCATTGATTAGATTTATCGAACTCATTAGTTTTGAAACTATCATTGATTTAATCATTAACGGCTGTAGTGGTGATTAGAGATTTGGTAAGGGTTGAATTGAATGCTGTTTTCTCTTTGACTACGAATAAGATGAGTAGGAATTGAATTTCCAATCGATAGATAATTGAAAGAATTCGAATGTTTTGATTTGATGACTAAAAGATAATTTTCCAAAAGTATGGTTACCTGAAAACCAAGAATCGCTTCGCTCTCATAAATTTAAATCATCTTAGTTAATCTCGTTAATTAGGTTACTTATAGAATTTGCTTAGTAGTAATCATTCATCCTAAAACCCCCTTGTTACTATTCGTTTTTGGCACGAAATAAATTTACCTTCCCTGTGAGATCGATCCCTACTTCCGATATTACATATTTTTGCTATTAACTGAAGAAGGGTTAATTTGGGCGTACGCGATAAGCGCTACCATAGTGAATCATAAATTATTCAAGGTATATTCTCAAGAAAATCATATGTAAACTTGAGATAAAATATTTCATGTGTGTCAATAATCATACTAATTATAATATGTTCCTACTTCTGAAATAATTAGATTTTTTGTCGAAATAATAATTTAATTTCACATTACGCTTACATCTGATTTATTCATTAAAAATAATTATAATAAATTTCCTTGTCCATTGAAGGTTTTAAAAGTACGAAGCGCGAGGAAACATCACGCTCAAGTTTCAAATTTCATAAGTTTAAGCGTTTTTAGTTTTTACTATGATATTATTGTTATGAAGACAATCAATAGAGTAAATGACAAACTGTAGAATCAATGCATAAATTTTCAAGTTTTAAAAAACATACAAGTTTCAAAATCACAAATATTCATGGTTCTAAGGGGCAAACCCAATGTACGAAGCTCCCACAATATGCGGGGTTTGGGAGAGGGCCTAATTGATCAAAATAGGCAAGCAAACCCTCTATTTTCTTAAATTATGCACATAACCACATAGATTTTACAAATAAATAGATTTTATTTAATCTCGTTAAAACTATATGCAAGTTTTATGAAAACAAGTTCATAAACGTTCACATATAGTATATATGTTTATTTATATGTAACTTATTTTTTTTATTTATATATATGTTTATTATTGTGTAAATATATCTTATGATTTTTTGAAAATATGCATATTATATATATATATATATATATATGCAATTGTTGCTTACTTAATATATACAAACTTGAAAAATAAAATTGAATTGGACAATAAGCATGCATACATTAAAAGAAAAATTCAGAATATTATTCATATTCTAGTTGAAAATTACACCTTAAAAATTCTTCACTTTAAAATTCTAAATATTGTTCGTTTTAAAACTAAAAGAGTGAATCATTACAGAAATGAAGAAAATAAAGTAGATTCAGAAACATTGAAGATCGTATTGGACAATCGATAGGGTTTTATGCAGGATTTACGAAAACAGAGGTTTTTTTTTTTGCCTAATTTGTTTTAACACGGCGGTTTCCATGCAAGGTTTCAAAAAAATAGAGTGGTTTTTTGCATTTTCTATAATGCATGGAGGTTTCATGCCGAGTTTAAGAGAACATATGAATTTTTTTGTCTTTTTGTTAACACATGAGGTTTTGTGCATATTTACTATAGCACAGGGAATTTTATATAATTTACCCTATTTTAAACAAATGTTGTACATATATATACACATCAAAATATAACGTTTGGGACTTCACATATACATTTTTCAAAATAAGCCAATAACTTCAACTAAATTAAAAATAATAAATAAATATACACACACTACAAAACAAAACATGAAAACCCGAGATAATTTACGAAGATATAGGCCTCCGAATTCATCCTCAGCGGTCTTATGAGACGCGACACCCCCACTGCTGCTGCAAACACCAAATTTTCTCGTTTTACGTGACAACATTATCCCGGGAAGGTCGTGGATAGTGGGGGTAAACCAAAAAATGCATTACATTTTTTTTTAAATGTGGGCCCCACATTTGTGGGGTTCACATTTCCATTACATTTTTGGGGTTACCCCCAGTCATCCACGACCTTCCCCATTATCCCCATGCCACCCAATGTCATTCTTCCCTTGGAAAAGCAACAAATCCTTAGTATAAAGACCCGACCAAGGGTTATAAATGACCATGAAATGGCCCAAAATCTGTCTATGGTCAACGGATTGATTAATTGGGTCAACGATTTGATGAGTCGGACCCATAAGCGGCTTGTTTATAGGCGGATGGTTGAGGGTCTTGAATAATTAACTTCAATCACTAAGCTATAATAGTCTTGTTAATATATATATATATATATATATATATATATATATATATATATATATATCAAACAAATATATCTTACCTATTTTGATTGTTTGAGCTTGAATTTATTTCACTTTATTTTATTATTAATCCATAGATGAAAACAAATTCAAATACTATTCAAATTATAATAATATTTTTAATTTGTTTTAAAAAAAATAAGGGTCAAATCATAACTGTAACTGTGGCTTAACATGAATCAAAACTGGTGGTTCATGAACTGTAACTGGAATCATCAAAGAAGGTTAATGTTAAGCGTCAAAGTTTTTTGAATTGTCCAACCGATTATTCTGAACTGTGATCACATATATGTATAAATCGTTAAACGTCGTTACCATTTCAGAATTAACAACACACAAAAAACACAAGAAGAATTTACAACAACCTGAAGAAAATAGCGATGAAAATTAGAAAACAAGCCCTCATATTCTTCTTCCTCATCTTCACGACAACCCATTTTTTCGTGCATGCATCCGCTGTTGGAGCAAAAGTGGGAGGCCGAAGAGAAATAAAGAATGTACGCAACGACAAACATATCCAAGATCTGGGGAGATACTGTGTTAAACAATACAATTAAAGATGCTGGAGAAGGGAATTTGTGAGGGCCCGGTCTTAATCATGAGTTTAATTATTACACAATGATTAATTTTATGTTAACATCGGAAGATTATTTAAAATTTATCAACAAGTGGCCCAAAACTCTTTCAGGTGATACATACATAATGATACTGAAAAATATGTAATTACGATTTCATAATTTAACATGTTACTCTTCGAATATGCATCAAATATAAACTTCCTAGTAAAGTAATACTTAAAATACAGATACTCATGGCATACCCCGGTAAATTGAATCGTATTTAAAAATACTCTAACAACTACTGAGACTCAAAACATAAACCATATATCTGAACTCGCTCTCAAGGAGCTTTAGTATTCATCGATGCTTCATGTCTAGCATCCACAGTACGTCCTCCTGTACCACCTGTCATGCCCATACAACATATATTTGAAACACAGTAATTTATAAGTTATTAAATTAAATTATATTACAAAGAGATCAAGATAGTAACAATTTCAGGAAAGCTGACTGAACCAAACGAATATAAATTTTGTTCTCAGGAAGTCCAGATTCTGATCTCTTCCGCTGGCAGGGTTGATCTTTTAAAAATGAAAAATTGGGAATATAAAAAGATAAGAGCATGACAGACCCAAACAAGTCCAATTGATCCAGCCCAAAAGAATCACCACGAAGCCCGCTTGGGTAGCATGTGATGATTTGACCAAGTAAAAATCATGTAATTAGTGGTCTTCCTTATTTTGTGTTTGGCCAATCCATCTTGTTATCTTAAATTCTTGGAGTCCAGTTGCTTCTCGAATGGGAGCAAACTTCTTGATAATCTTATCATAAAATAAGAAAAATTGATGCACATGAAATCTACTTTTACGGCAAGCCGGATGTTGAAATTAGATGGTGGTGGTACATCCCTTCTAGGGTTGAGGTGGCAGGGCTCCTGTAATGTTTTTTTTTTAGTTTATCTCGGGAGTGAGTTTTATATGGGTTTTGAACTTGAGACCGTTCAAAATTGGGTTAATATGTGCCATTAGAACATGGGCTTGTTCACTTCGAAAAACAAAAACAAAAAAACAAAAAAAAGAACATGGGCTTGTGGCTGTTTAAGTTAACTTTTAAAAAAAACAATAGTTCGGGTTTTTTTTAACAAACAGATGACGAAATAGAAAGATTTAAGGGAGTGTATTCGTTCTAGAAATATAATGGCTTTTAAATTTTTTTTTTACTAATAAGTATAGTTTATATTGACTTTTATAGAATCTTATTGAGCTATAAAAAGACACTTATAAACCTCACATGTTTTTTTTATAAAATCTCAGAAATTTTATTGCAATATTTCAGACATTTATAAATTTTTTCATAGAATTCTGTAGAATTTGTAACTTATAATTGTGTAAGATGTTATAGATATTTGTAAACTTTTTTATTGAATTCTATAGATTTTGTAACTTATAATTATATTTTATTTTTATCTATTTTTTTGAAATAGTAATTGAACATGTGTAACATATAACAGCATACATAATTAATTAGAAATAAATAAGTTCAATTAGAGATAAAAAAATATTTAATAAATAATTTAAAAATTATAGAATTAGAAATAATTTAAAAGCGGAGAATTTGTAACAATGGTTTCTTTTTATAATCTTGGGATTTCTCCTTCAATCAAGCCAAAGATATTGGCAGTATAGCGTTTCATTTTTGGTCAGTTATTATCGTTTGGCAAAGTAAATTTGTGGTTTTCTTATTATTATTATTATTATTTTTTTATCCTTGTGGTTTTATTTTCTGATATAAACCATAAATACTCATGGACATGGTCTAAAACACAAAATACAAATCTTCACACATACCAACACAGTATCTCACTTAGGTAGTACACAAGATTGCATGGTCACTTTTGTATTGTCCATACAATAAATATCATCATTACATGATATTTTTTTATTCATTATTCTTCACATACAAACTGCATTATTTGAGAATATCTTGGGCTGGGGAATCGTACTTTAGTTGTGAGTTTCGTCTTCAGCTTCCCCGGCATAGTAGCAACACCGATAGCGGCAGTGGCCATAGGGGCAGCCTCGGCCATATCCACCTCCATATCCGCCTCGGCCACCTCCATATCCGCCACGCCCGCCTCCGTATCCGCCTCCATATCCGCCACGCCCGCCTCCGTATCCGCCTCGGCCTCCACCATATCCTCCTCCATATTGATCTCCAACTTCAGTTGCCTCGGTTGCCTCAGCTGTATAAATCAGCATAATGAGTACGTACAATGACCCAAACAAATATTATCAAACTTAACGACTAATTTTTTTTTATTGGAAATGAAAATTAACAGTGAATGGGTATGAAAGGAACTTATCGCAATTAGCATTCATAAGCTATCTTTATAAATCTCGAGTTCCTAAATTTATACATATTTATGTGATAGATACTAATTTACTGATATCTTAAATATATATTTTTAACACTAAATACAGGGTTAATTATTATGTTTTTACAATGTACCAAAAATATCCATCATCTTATGAATTTTAAAAGCTTGGTCCAGATATTAGTTCATGCTTAAAAGCATACAATAGAGACCAAGATGGTTTTACACCTAAAATATTGTTTTAAAACAAAAGATTTAATCACAAGAACCATACAATGCACGTCAGTTAATTAAATGCTTACTTTCGTCGACAGAATTGGTGGTCTCAGCCAAATCTCTAGCTGTCACCTGAGAGGAAATGAGGAGAACCATGGCTACAAAAAGGCCAAGAAAGACAAGTGCTTTAGAACCCATATTCAATTTTAGTTTATACTCTATGTATTTGTTTTGATTTTGGATGGAAGATATGGTGTATGTGTCTCCCTATTTATAGATGTGATTCACAAGATTTACCTTAGTTTAATTGTAGAATAAGATATGAAGAGTAGGCCCATTACTTGGTTGGGTGTTGAAGGATGCTTTTAATGCGTATACCAACTCCATATCTTATCTTTGATTATTTGTACCTAAAAATTTGGAATGAAGCGAATGACCACGTCTTTTGATTGATTCATGATGAACCAAGTCCATACATATGTAATAATAATTATTTAGATTTTGTTATGATATAGTTCATGTAAATGTTTTTAACTTGTTATACTGACTAAATATTAGGATTATATATTTTAAAACGATGCTAAGGAATGATCACTCCATAAATAATAAAGCGATACTTGTAAAAATAGACTTGTTTGAACATATGTGGGTTGTTTAAGATGAATATAACCAGACTTGTATCGTCGTCAAAATTTGGTTTTAGTATATTTTGTTATGATATAGTTCATGTAAATGTTTTTAACTTGTTATGATATAGTTCATGTAAAAATATAATGTGCCATAGAAAGCACACAATATGGACATGTGTTTGTTAAGGTGCCCTTCCTTCCACCACTTAAAGCTAACATAAACGAAGAATACTTTATTCGACTAATTTAAAAATCTATGTAGCAAGTGATATGAACATGTTCTAATTAAGGCCCTTGTAGGCTTATATAGTTATCCGATCATCACTAGTGAGATATAATAACTACCACTGATATGCCTTAGAGTCAGGCCAATATAACAATTACTGTACAATGAGGGTGCGCTTGGTTCGAGGATATGATACGTGATGGATAGATTAAAAAGTGGATAATGAGTTGATAAGTAAACTAATGGATAAGTTATATTACGTTTGGTTCGTATGATTAATAAAGTATGATAAGTAATATTGTGTTTGGTGTACGTGACAATTAGATGGTATAGATTAATTTTATACCTAAAATGACAATGATACCCTCAAATAGGTTTTGTACTTATTTCTATTATTTTATTCCAACTACATTTAAAATAATCAAAATAAAATTATTTATGTAATTTAATTATTAATAAAATATTATAATTAATTATTATTAATCAAAATACCATTAATTTTATTTAAATAATAAATAATTTCAGCTATATTTTTTGAACCAAAACATGACAATCTTCATTATATAAATTATTAAATTATACTTCTCTATTGGACAACTAAATAACAACTACACCAACATCAACTAATCCTTAATCTCAATCAGAATCCAGATATATACGACCACTAACAAATATATATATTACTTTGCAAAATAAAACTAAATATTACTTTGTTTTTCTTTAAAAAAATGAATTCATCATTAATTTATTACTACTTGCGTAATCACAGCCAAAAATCCATTTATAATGAAATTTATTAAATGAATTAATAGATAAAAATGATAATTAAATTTTCATTAATCTAACAATTTTACGTCATTTTTATAAATTAATTGTTTTCTTATTCATTTTTAATTCTATTTCATCATCCTTAATTTTGGACTCTCTCATCTTCTCCAAGACCCAAACCACAACATAACTGCGTTTTGTTCTTTCTCCAACCTGGACGCCAGGCAACCATACTTCTTTAATTCTTATTTTTCTTATTTAAATTTTTCTGAGCTTCTTCTCCGAATTAATCTCATATTACCCCATATTTTCCCAATTATCTTTTTACATGTTCATTAATTAAAATAATAAAATTAAATAACAAGAAGGTAAAAACAATCTCTTCATTAATTGATAAAATTAAATTAGCCATGGCCCGTGACTCTTGGGCCATAATAATAATAATTATTATTATTATAGATGTTCGGAACAAGTTGTTCTGCTCGTCACTGATTTTGTCAGATGTGACATAGTCTCTCCACCACATCAAATAATAATAATATTGTTATTATAATTATAATAATAATAATTATTATTATTATGATTGTAACTATAATAATAATAATAATAATTACTATTATTATTATTATTATTATTATTATTATATTTATATATAGATATATAAGTGGCCAAAAATTACAGTTGAAATCGTTTGTTTGACAAACGAATTCAACTTTTATTTATTTATTTTTTTCTAAAATCGTTTTGAAAAACGAATTTAACCAGAATTCGCTTGTTGCAATAACGAATTACCATAAAATGGTATAATGATTCTAATTCCACGGTAAAAATATAATTTTTATTTTTTTATAATATTTTGAAAATTAGGCCGAAAGAAAAGTGGCTCAAATGCATAACTTGAACCAAATTTGTAAGGTTTCACAAGGGTATCTTAGTAAAAATGCCTTTCATATCCATGGTACTGTAGCTTTCCTCAGTAGACATCACATGCTCAATGTGGGATGTTACATACTGCATTTTTTGAAAATTGTCACGGGCTGCATGATTACATCGGGCTTTCCAAAAGTGAGAAGAACAAGTGATGTTGAGTGATAAGTTACTAATCCTATAGTTATCAGCTGAACCAAACGCACCCTGAGATTTCTAAGAAATGTCAACTATTTTGTATCCATCATCGCTTAAAATTTTTCTAATCCCTTATAAATACCTCTCGTTAACTGACGTCGGATTGGGTGGCATGCGATCCGTTTTAATCCCGGTAGAACATACAAGTTTATCGAAGCATATTACATTATATGTTATCTTATGACATGGTAAATGACACTAAATATACTATTAAATTTTAATGATATATAATTAATTAATAATATATGTTTATTTAACATATAATTATTATATATTATATATAATAAATATTAGTCTCAAAAAGTTTGTAGTGAATTTTGATTACTATAAGGATAAAGATGAGATATTCTTGGTCAGAATTTATTGACAACTAATTAAGCTCAAATATAAAAATGTAACGTTCATAATTCAGCTTAGCTGCACCAATAAAGTAATCCTCTATACTATATTATAATGTGTGAACACATTAGAGTAACCACTTTGGTATGATCATTATGAAATTTCAAAAATACCATTTATTTGCTTTAGTAATTGCCATGAGAGAATGAGATAAATGATAAATCGGAAGAACACCTATTAACTTCATAAGTTCCCAAATTTTCACCAGTTTTTTTCCTTCCAAAAATATGTGGCAGTTTTTTTCTCTTCCCCATAAAATATCATATTTAAATCAGATATTTCAAATATAAAAATTTAATATACAAACATAATATATAAAATTTAAAATTTTATTACATACTAGTATATATTAAAGCTAAATTTTGACTTGGTGAGAATCCATAGATTGGATCAATTGATGTCCAAAGGTTAGGTATGTTGTTACAATCGACTATAAATATAAATATAAGAGATTAAGTAAGGTAGTATATACTTATAGAAATATAAATATAAAATAATAACTATACTATCTCATTAGGGGATAACTTCTTAAAATAACTTTATTTTGACATTTTTAAGTGTGAAGATGAAAATATATACTTATTCACTTTTAAAATAAAACATCACGACAAAAATCTATAATTATAAGTCAAACCCTCCTACAAAATATCACTGATTTTATTTTATAGGGAATCACATATAGACCTATCTTGTTTGAGAAATAACATATTTCAGCCCTTTAATTTAAATACTCATGTCTAATTTCCCCTCTTAGGGGAGAGTTGTAATTTTTTTTATATCTGTTACAAATTAGTGGAGATGATATTGTAATAGTTGCAATTTTTTCAATATTTATTACAAACTAGAGGGGATGATATTATAATGCAACTATTCGACAGTGAATTCTTCCGTTATTGTTCAAACTAGACGTCAAAAGTTATAATAAATCTTTTCTACATTAGAGACAACTGTAATTTATTCTATTTTATATGGAACAAAACCTTCTTCAAATAATTACTGAGCTACAATCTTCTTTATTTTTAAATTTGCAGCTAAAAAACCTAGTTATAAATATATTTGTTATGCTATATTTGAAGTATATATGCATAAAATTATCCCGAAAATAAATTCTTCAAATACAAAAAATCATTTTCAATGGATTAAAAATAAAAAAATTTCAAATATTTTTATAAATAAATTGCTCTAAAACCAAGGTGCAATAATTGATTATTTTTTTCTTTATGCAAAGCAAGGTCTTGTGGTGGTCTGCGTTCTCATAAAAATCCCATCATTAAATCATAGATAATCCTACATCCAGAAACTATTTAAAGACATGCACCTAAAATTAAATATTTAAGTAACTAAGTAAGTTTCTGCCAGTAAAATCGCCAGTTTAGAAATGTAATTAAGTTAATTGCAACCTAAATAAGACTCTAGGAAATCATTAACCTTCTAATATATTTTTTTAATTTTTTTAGAATGACTAAGTCTATATATGCTAAGTCTATATAATGATTAAAAAGGGAACGGACATGTGTCGCTCATGTATACGTACAACGACAATTATCCTCATGTGGATGCATCTTTACATGTGCATAACACATGTCCGTTTATGTGTTTTTTTTTAATAGAAAGCGATCTTGGATTCACTTGTGATATTTGAAATGTTCAAATGAGACATCCATAAAAATAAAAACCTTTTGAAACAAATAATTTATAACGAAATGGATGGCCGACACTTGTCTGATTATAAATCTCAGTCAACATAGCATTGAAAGAAAAAGAAAGTGGCCAATTCACGATTCTTCGTTCACATTACGAGTTGCTGTCATAAAATAAATGTCATCTAGTTTTCAAGTTAGATCACAATCTATTGGACTTGAATTTTTAAATAAGGATAAACAATATATAATAATAAAATAATAAGTATACTATTGCATTAAAGAAATGCGAGGTGACAATACTAAAATTTCATTTAATGATCCACTCATAAAATCCAATGTTTTTGTTGGAAAACTTTTAATATCATATTTCGAAGATAAACAAGAACAGTAGAACAGATAAATTGAAGAATAATCAGACCAAATAGTTAAGAACGGAACGATAAAAATCCTGCCGAGTAAACAAATCAACCTAAATGATTTTCAAGCTTATCAAACCGAAAGTCAATGCAATAAGCTAATGATATAACGACTATTTAATGATGCATTAATGATAAAAACGAACTGAAGTTATTAGTCGTTGACTGCCAAGTGTTTTACCTCATAGAAAGTCCAAGACAGAAAATCAGATATCAGAAAAGTACAACAAAAAGGTCATGACAAAGAAATCTTTACACAATAACTAAGACTGAAGAGTAGAATAAGAGTTATATACTTTTGGTAATTGAAGTTGATAGAGTATGAGTTGCACGCTTTCGGAATTAATAACGTTAGGAAGATGTTTATATAAAGGATGCAACTTCAGGAATCAAACTAACGTGTGAACTATATTTGAAAGTATTCACGAAATGCGCATATAAGTTTAAGCAACAGAGATTTCGAGATGTTCACACTTCAAAGCACTGCATAATTTCTTATATGATCTTTAAGATTAAGAGTGCTTGTTTATTGCTCGAGCTATGATTCGATACCGATTCGATTGATCCGGATATATTTGGACCTTTGTTTATTTGTTTTGTTATATCCAGTGGATGGTATATGAAACTGACACGATATATATTGCATTACATCATATATCACATTTTATAGATACATGTTGTATATATTATGATTGTTCTATATTGGGCTTTTGCTCACCCTCAAGGTGGGATGTTGTTATCTTTGTGTGTTGACAATGACAGTTAGTACATGTGGCTATGACCCAAGAGAGGGCACGTTCGATGAGAGCCACACTTGAGAGGTCGTTTACCGTTTATCCCAGTATTATATGTAATGTACACCAGGGGTGTGTCCATGAGATGTGATAGGTGTCTATGCACATTTAGTTTGTTTCAGTTTAGCATGTACATATTTTATGGGAGTTTGATATTTGGTGTGTGATACCCCTTAATAAGAAGCCACCACCTGATGAGTCGACCTGGCTCCATCGTGTATTACGCCGAAAAACTTCTGGCCCCCTTCTCACGTGTATTTCGTGATTTCAGGTGAGGATCCTAAGCAATATTGACGTTAATATTTGCATTGAAGAAATAGGGTAGGTATTTCTCACATCCTATTGATATCAGAATGGAGTCACGCTTTTTGGTGATATCAATTGGCGCCGTCTGTGGGAAATTGAGTTCAAGACGTAGATATGAAGACGGGGAAGAGGGCGTGGAGTAAGGAGAAACGTTGGTGGAAGAGGAATCCCTGAAAATGAAAATCATGATGTCCCTCCACAGCAAGAAGATCAACCACCTCCTCCTATCAGGAACGTGGGAGATCTGACTATGGATCAACTAGCACAGTTCATCAATCGAACTATGCGGAAGACTTTCTTCCAACACCAGGCTCCACCACCTCTAGAACTTAACCAGGTGCCACCACATCCAGAACCTAACCAGGCTCCACCCCCTCCACAACCCAATCAGGCGCCACCGCCTGTTCAACCAAAGCAGGCCATGAACCTAATATGCATCTAGGTGATGGTGCAAACGCATGAGTGGAGCCTCCACTGTTAGATCCAATGGAAACTGTATGGGGAGAGATAAGGCGATTGTGTCAACATCTAGGGGGTCGACCTCCAATGGCTAGGAGAGAAAGCCCCTTCTCACAAGCTATTTTAGGAGAGAATCTCACACCAAATTTTAGACAACCTGTAGTGGGAGAATATGACGGAAGCATAGACCCAGAGGAACACCTGGGAAGATTTGAGAATGCTGCCTTACTGCATAGGTATTCTGATGGGATCAAATGCCGTGTTTTCCTTACCACTCTGGTAAGATCGCACAACAGTGGTTTAATTTACTTAAACCAGACACGGTTCGTTGCTTCGAGGAATTCAATTAAGCCTTTCTGAACCAGTTCGCTAGTAGCAAGAGGTATTAGAAAACTTCTCTGAGTTTGTTCACTACCAAACAAAATGAACAGGAGTCCTTGAGAGAGTTTGTACAACGCTTCAACGGGGCGGTCTTAGAAGTTCCCACTGCAACAATAGATGTCCTTATTAATGCATTCACACAAGGGCTTAGAGCTGGAGAATTTTTTTAAGTCACTAGTAAAGAAGCCTCCTCGCAGTTATGATGAGCTTCTGGGTCGAGCTGAGAAATACATCAATCTCGAAGATGCCCAGAGACAGAAGAGGTCTGATCTAAGACCATCAGAAAAGAAAGAGAATGATGTAAGCAAGAAAAGATCTGCTGATAGGGCCGACGAAATTAGTCGACCTATAAATCAATTTACTTCTCGCACACCTCTGACCATGAGCTTGGAAAGAGCTATGGAAATATGTGACGATAGAAAGAAATTGGAAAGACCAAGGAAATCAGAGAAGGGTCCTTCTTTGCCTTCATCTGACAAATTCTGTGGATTCCATAGAGAATACGACCACATAACTAATGAATGTCAGAAACTTGAAGATGAGGTAGAACAAATCATTAGAAGATATTCTCAAATAAAAACTCTTCTAACAAAGACCCGAGAACCTTATCAAAAATATGACAGAAGTAGATACCGAGATAATAGGAGAGGGAGAGTGCCACGTAGTGGCCGAGCTAGATCCCATGAGAGGGATATTCCTCCTAGAGAAAAATACAATCAAAGAAGAAGGGTTGAACAAGTGGAGAATAATCCCACCCGGGGAATTATCAATATAATATCGGGGGAACCCACTGATGGAGAATCAGGCCGAGCTCGGAAAAGTCATGGTAGAAGGTTGGAAAGTTTCGAAGTTTCGGAAGAGGTAATCCAAAGAGATGAGCCTATCATAAGCTATGGGCCTGATGACCTAAAAGGAGTTGCAACACCTCACAATGATGCTCTAGTGTTCACTGTAACCATAGCAAACTATCGTCGCAAGGATCTTTGTTGATACTGGGAGCTCAATTTATGTTTTGTTCAAAGACACTTTAGAAAATATGCAGATAGAGGGGTCAAAGTTCGAACATATTACAACTCCTTTGTATGGGTTCACTGGGCATGCAATTCAACCTCTTGGACAGACCACCCTGCCCTTATCTCTTGGTCATGGGATGTCACGCATAACAAAAATGGTTAATTTCACTGCGGTTGAGGCTCCTTCCTCATATAATGCAATACTAGGCCGACATGCTATGAAGGACTTCAAAGCAGTAGCTTCTACATACCATCAGAAACTCAAATTTCCAGTGGGTAGAGAGGTCGGGGCTCTTTGTGGTGATCAGAAAACAGCCCGCCGATGTTATGTGGATGAGGTAAAAGAAGATAAAAAATGAGCTCGTCGATAGGTCGGTTGTATTGAAAAAATTGGGTATAATATTCCTATTGACAGAGGTGTCCCAAACAGCTTAGATGAGGAGCCGGAAATAGTTGAGCTCGGCATCGCAGATCAGAAAGTAAAAGTAACAGGATTTGGAAACACATATAAGAGCAGATCTCATCTCATGTCTAATCAAGAATGATGATATCTTTGCTTGGAGGGCTCGTGATCTGAGGGGAATCAACCCCGACGTCCTAGAACATCGTTTAAATGTGCTTTAAAAGAAAAGGCACTTTGGACCCGAAAATGATAAAGTGATAAGAGAACAAGTAGAGGAACTCCTTTGGGCATGTCATATTCGAGAAGTTCAATTTCCAACATGGCTCTCAAACGAGGTTCTTGTACCCAAGAGCTCGGGAAAGTGGAGGACGTGCATAGACTTTCGAGATCTTAATAAGGCATGCCCAAAAGATTGTTACCCGTTACCAATGATTAATCAGTTGGTCGACTCCACTGCAGGACACCATTACTTGTGTTTAATGGAGGCCTATCAGGGATATCATCAAATCCCTTTGGCTGAGGAAGATCAAGATAAGGTGGGTTTTGTCAACTCAGATGGGACCTTCTGCTATGCCGTTTGGGCTCAAGAATGCAGGGGCTACTTATCAACGGTTGATGGACAAGGTGTTTTGAGAACAGCTAGGCCGAAATGTGGAAGTATATGTAGATGACATTCTGGTAAAATCAAAAAGTGGCACCGAGACTTTCTTCACTCTCAGGTCCTATGGGTTAAAGTTAAATCCCCAGAAATATGTGTTCGGGGTAAAAAGTGGAAAGTTTCTTGTCTACATGGTGACAGAGAGGGGTATTAAAGCTAATCCAGAAAAAGTGAAAGCTATCTGTGAGATGTCTCCTCCGAAGAACCTTCAAGAGGTACAACGCTTCATAGGAAAAATCGTTGCTTTGTCACGATTTATCTCTAGATCAGCTCATAGAAGTCTCCCCTTTTTCAAGATACTCCGGAAAGCCGATAAGTTTGAATGGAATGAGAAATGTGAGGAGGCATTCGAAGAATTGAAAAAATACCTGGCCGAACTCCCTATACTAGCTAAGCCTCTGCTTGCTGAGCGATTATTTATCTACTTATCAGCAACTGAGGAGGCAATCAGCTCGATTCTAGTAAAAGAAATGCAATCAGATCAGCAACCTATCTATTACTTATCTCATGCCTTGAAAGGTGCTGAGCTGAGGTATTTAGAAATCGAAAAGTTGGCCCTAATACTGATCATGACAGCTAGGCGATTCAGGCCTTATTTCCTGTCACATCCTATAACAGTGTTAACTAATAGCTCTCTGGGAAAAATACTTAGTCGTGCAGATGTCTCTGGACGACTAGTCAAATGGACAACTGAGCTAGGAGAGGATGACATACAATACGAGCCACGCACATCTATCAAAGCTCAGACTTTAGCAGATTTCATTGCAAAAACTATGCATCCTGAGAAAGAGGAGTTATGGAAAGCATTTGTTGATGGTTCCTCTTGTAATGAGGGAAGTGGAATTGGGGTTGTGCTAATATCTCCCAATGGAGATGAGGTCCAGCTGGCAGTACGATTGGACTTTCGGGCCTCCAACAATGAAGTAGAATATGAGGTAATATTAATTTGATTGAGGGCTGCTCGGAATGTTGGAGCTAAGCGCATACATGTCTTCTCTGATTCTCAGCTAGTAGCTCAACAGATGAATGGGGTCTATGAGGTTAAGAACGAGAAGTTACTTCAATACGCAAGTACCATAGAAAAAATCAAAGAGGGATTTCTAGAAGTAATGTTCAAACAGATCCCAAGAGAAGATAATAGAAAAGCTGACAGCTTGGCAAGAATGACTAGTGCTCTTCGCACTTGGCAAAATAGAGAGGTGGTGTTTCAAATTGAATTATCCACTAGTCAAGATGATCCATCTGAATCTCTTGAAGAAAATGATTGGAGCGCAGATCTCTTAGACTATCATACCAATGCTAAGCTCCCGAGTGATCCCAAAAAAGCCTATAGACTCAAGTAGAGGAGTCATAGATTCATACTCGTTGAAGGAATCTTGTACAAGAGGTCTTTTACTCGACCACTTCTGCGATGCCTAGGTCCAAAAGAATCAGATTATGTGTTGAGAGAAATCCATGAGGGATGCTGTGTAAATCATCTAAGAGCATATTTCCTGGCAGAGAAGGTGCTCATTGCTGGATATTTTTGACCTACAATTCAGAAGGACTCTACTACTATGGTTATATCCTATAATAGTTGTCAGAGACACTCTAGACTTCAGCATCAGCCAACCATGATGATGAAATAAATTGTGACAGCATGCCCTTTTGACCAGTGAGGCATTGATTGAGGCATTGATCTGGTATGACCTTTTCCAACAGGTAGAGCTCAGAAGAGATTTTTAATTGTGGCTATTGATTATTTCTCAAAATGGGTGGAAGTTGAGCCACTAACCAGAATTACTGAGAAAGAGGTTTTCAACTTCATCTGGAAAAACATTGTCTGCCTATATGGAGTCTCAAGGAAGATCATCTATGGTAATGGAAGATAATTCCAGGGGGCTCTACTCCGAGCATGGTGTGAAGAGTTGAAGATTCAACAGGCCTTTACTTCTATTGCTTATCCTCAAAGCAATGGTCAGGTAGAGGTCACCAACATGTCTCTGGTACAGAGCATTAAAGTTAGGCTGGGGAGAGCAAATGGAAATTGGGTGGAGGAGCGACCCAACATCCTATGGTCCTGTCGAACTACACCAAAGATGGGAACATGTGAAACACCATTCAGTATGATCTATGGAAATGAGGCGGTCCTCCCAGCTGAAATTGGAGCAGAATCATCAAGAGTACATTTCTATGATGAGCAGAACTGTGAGAGAAGATCTGTTGATCTTGATTTAATTGAAGAAAGAAGGGAAGCTGCCATCATCAGAATGGAATCCTATCGCAGTCGTATTGCACGGATGTATAACCGGCGAGTTATTCAGAAGACTTTCCAAGTCGGAGACCTAGTGCTAAGAAAGGTGCAAGAGGTGCAACTAGGCGAGCTAGATCCTAAGTGGGAAGGACCCTTTAAGATTGTGGAAAAACTAAGCTCAGGAGCTTATGACTTAGAAGGCCCTGATGGGAAGACATTAAAAAGGCTTTGGAATGCATAACACCTCCGCAAATATTATTCTTAGTTCATGTCTTTTAGTTTTCTCTTGTTGCAAAGATTGTGTTTTTGGATGATTTACTCTTTCATTATTTTAATACAAGTTTGAGAATTTTTACAATTTTTGATCTACATAATTAGGCTCCAAGGGTTTTCACCGCATCTCAGGAGCACGTTTATGACGAGTTCACCTCAACACTGGTTACACCAGGTCCAAGGGTTTTCACCCCATCTCAGGAGCTTGTTTACGACGAGCTCACCTCAACCCTGGTGACGCCAGGTCTAAGGGTTTTAACCCCATCTCAGGAGCTTGTTTACGACGAGCTCACCTCAACCATGGTTATGCCTGGTCCAAGGGTTTTCACCCGATCTCAGGAGCACGTTTACGACGAGTTCACCTCAACCATGGTTACGCCAGGTCCAAGGGTTTTCACCCGATATCATGAGCACGTTTAAGACGAGCTCACCTCAACCCTCGTTACGCCAGGTCCAAGGGTTTTCACCCGATCTCATGAGCACGTTTACGACGAGCTCACCTCAACCTTGGTTACGCCAGGTCCAAGGGTTTTCACCCCATCTCAGGAGCTTGTTTACGACGAGCCCACCTCAACCCTGGTTACGCTAGTTCCAAGGGTTTTCACCCGACGTCAGTAGCACATTTATGACGAGCTCACCTCAGCCCTGGTTATGCCAGATTGGGTCAGTCACCCGATCGTGTCCGAGCTAATTCATGCTTGGTCCTATATGTTTAAACTTTGCCATTACGTGGTAATTTACCGAGCTAATTCATGCTTGCTCCTATCTGTTTAAACTTTGCCATTACGTGGTAATTTATTAAACGTGGCCGAGCTAATTCATGCTTGGTTTAAACTTTGCCATTACGTGGTAATTTATTAAACGTGTCCGAGCTAATTCATGTTTGGTCCTATCTGTTTAAACTTTGCCATTATGTGGTAATTTATTAAACGTGGCCTAGCTAATTCATGCTTGGTCCTATCTGTTTAAACTTTGCCATTACCTGGTAATTTATTAAACGTGGCTGAGCTAATTCATGCTTTGTCCTATCTGTTTAAACTTTGTCATTACGTGGTAACTTATTAAACGTACTCATGCTTGGTCCTATCTGTTTAAACTTTGCCATTACGTGGTAATTTATTAAACGTGGCCGAGCTAACTCATGCTTGGTCCTATCTTTTTAAACTTTTCCATTATGTAGCAATTTATTAAACGTGGCCGAGCTAATTCATGCTTGGTCCTACCTGTTTAAACTTTGCCATTACGTGGCAATTTATTAACGTGGCCGAGCTAATTCACGCTTGGTCCTATCTGTTTAAACTTTGCCATTACGTGGTAATTTATTAAACGTGACCGAGCCAATTCACGCTTGGTCCTATTTGTTTAAACTTTGCCATTACGTGGTAATTTATTAAACGTGGCCAAGCTAATTCTTGCTTGGTCCTATCTGTTTAAACTTTGTCATTACGTGGTAATTTATTAAACGTGGCCGAGCTAACTCATGCTTTTGTCCTATCTGTTTAAACTCTGCCATTACGTGTCAATTTATTTAACGTGGCCGAGCTAACTCATGCCTGGTTCTATCTGTTTAAATTTTGCCATTACGTGGTAATTTATTTAACATGGCCGAGCTAATTAATGCTGATCCTATCTGTTTAAACTTTGCCATTACGTGGTAATTTATTAAATATGGCCGAGCTAATTCATGCTTGGTCCTATCTGTTTAAACTTTGCCATTACGTGGCAATTTATTAACATGGCTGAGCTAATTCATGCTTGGTTCTATCTGTTTAAACTTTACCATACAAAATAGACAAAGATGTTAAAACTGAACTCACATTAAAGAACATGAGCAATGCCATTAGAATCAAGAGAAAGTGATTACAAAAACAGAGCGGAGTACGAACGAAAAGGGGGAACTCATATCTAAAGGTCAGGGGAGAGATTAACAGCTACTTTCTATACATCCAGAAAGTCCAGAGAGACGTCAGGTACAAAAGGTACAAGACAACCTCGCTCTTGGATCAGACTGAGACATCCTTGGAAACCAGCCTCAATGAAAGTAAGAAGCTTCTCTCCTACCCTACCAACTCTTCAGATTTTTGTTTCTCCTCAGCTGCCTCCTTCTGAGCCTTAGCAAGCTCCTGCTCGGCAGAGTTAGCTAACCCTTTAGCCAAGGCTAGCTCATTACGAAGCTCCCGCAGGTCAGTTTCATGCTGGCGTTTCTATGCCTCAATCAAGGAACGGGCCTCAACTTCAGCAACAAACTTCTTGTCGATCTGGGCTTTAAGCTCAAAAACTTCCTTCTCATGCAAAGATTTGGCCTCGGTCAGTGAGTCTTGCATAGCCTCAAACACCTTGGTGTCTTTCAAAGACTGTCTTTGGATGAAAGAAGCCCGGGATGTAAACTCCCCTATCAAGAGCAGGGCATCAGTAAGACGGCTACCAGTACGGGTGATTAGGTCACCCCAGCTTAGTTGGTTCATATAGAGAGCATCCTCTGCATTAGCCAGGTCACGAGCCACAACTAAGGAAACTGTGCTCGGCCCTTCCCCAACAAGCCTAACTATTCCCCCTTAGGACTCCATCACCCGCTCACGACGCCTCTCAACCCGAGCTGACTCACCCCCTTTCTCACCTGCTGCTGGAGGGTCAGACGAATCAGTTCGACCTCGAACTTGCTGTTGGGGTTCAACAATTGCCTCTGCTTTGTGATCGGTCGAACACGTGGCGCTTGTGCCAGTGTATGGTTGAAAAGATTGATGTTGCGCCATTACCCTTAACTATAGTTATTGGTAAAGCGGTAAGCGCTCGATCCAACAATTGGTATCAGAGCCAAGGTCGCGCGTTCGATTCCCATGAGTTGCAGAGAGTGCAATTATTGGGGGAGGGATTGTTGGGGTTCAACAATTGCCTCTGCTTTGTGATCGGTCGAACACGTGGCGCTTGTGCCAGTGTATGGTTGAAAAGATTGATGTTGCGCCATTACCCTTAACTATAGTTATTGGTAAAGCGGTAAGCGCTCGATCCAACACTTGCCTCACAGGCTGAGCTTCCACAGCCGAAGACCCTACAGAACCCCCTGGTGCAGCCAGCGTTTTCCTAGAGAGAGGAATCTCCTCGGCGGTAGGACTCTCAGCCACAACGTCCACAATAGTCACTCCCTCAGCTGCTTGGGAGTGGGTCTATTTTTGCTTCCTCTTTTGAATACCCTTAAGCACCAGCGAGCTCATGACTCTGTCATCTGAATGAACAAGTAAAGAGATCAGATAGACCTAGCAGAATATACTTAGAATAAAATATCTATTAAAGCTTGCTTGAACAAGTACCATCTCTCCCCCTCAAAGTTAGATCGGCCAGACTCAGCCCAACAAAACAAAGGAGCTCCTCCACCAACAGCTTAGATGAATTGAAGCAGTGGCCCCCAATGGCTCTCATTACATCTAAGTAGATGGGGCTCTTTTTGAAATTTTTAGGTTGAGAGGGGAGAACCGGGAGATAATCTATCCAATCAGTACAACATACCCATGGCCGAGGAGGTTTAACAAAAAAAGAAGTAGTTCTTCCAATCTTTGATCTTACTAGGATACCCCCCAACAAAGGCACAGCCAGGTCGGCTGCTCACATACCAGGGTCCCTCATCGGATTTCTTGATGTGGAAGAAGTAAGAAAGGGAGGGGTTGTCATAAGGTAACCCAAAGCCCTAAAAGTAACTACAAGGCTACATAAAATACGGAAGGAGTTGGGGGAGAATTGACTAAGGTTAAGTTGATAAAAGGTACCGAGCTCTTGAAAGAACTCAGAAATAGGAAAACGTAAACCCCCCTCCAGCTGCCCACGGTAAAAGGTGTAATAACCCTCAGGAGGTTGGTGAAGCCGTTGGGAGGAGGAGGGAATATGAATTCATGGTCAGAAGGAGCTTGGTTGAGCTTGCGTATTTGGGCCTCATCTGACTCATCCAAAGCAGGAACATACAGTTCGTACCAGGGATAGTTACCAGGAGGGGACTCCGATCTAAGATGAGGGCCTGCCTCAGCAATTTGAAGTTCGTGCCCAGCCAAGATCCCAGCTTCCTGGGGATCCTCAGTCGCACAACTTCCTCAGTTGGTTCAACTTCCTCCGTTCGAACCACTACCTCAGGGAGGGCAATCCCTTCGGCATTAAAAGAAGCATACTGATCTACCGCCCAAAGATCGTCGTCAGTTAGAGGGGAAGGAAATAATCGATCAAGGGAGGAAGATATTCTTAAACAAAACAACTAAGAATAAATGTACCTAGGAGTTTTCAGAAAGAGAAAAATGGAGAATGAAGCAAAAGAGGTCGGAGTCGATATGTTTCAAGAATTTCAAAAGTAGACAATGGGGGACCGGACATGCCATATATAGGGGGACCTCCCCGAATCAGTGCCGTTGATCTATGATGCGTTGGACGGTCAGGATTTTCCTCGGAATACAAACAGACGGCCCAAAGGTCGGAATTTTGAATCCAAAATTCAAATCAATTTGCCGTTAGTTCCCGCCTAAATTGGGGATTGATAGGCTTAGATATTACGTGTTTTTAGCTGTAATTTCTTACCGTTTTTCGTACTTTTTCCTGGATGAAATTACGCTTTTTGGTATTTATTTGCTTGTTTCAGGAAAATAAGTTGGAAATGGTAGAAATGAGCTAAAATGAAGAAAACGGGTGAAATCGAGGCGAAAAAGAGAAAAAGAGAAGAATTCAGATTTTGCAAAGCACCGATCGATCGAGAATATTTTTCGATCGATCGATCCAGGCAGAGAATTCAGCAACAAGTTTATCGAAGTGTCGATCGATCGGAACCAAAATTTTGATCGATCGATCGAGGCAAAGAGTTTAAAACGCTGAAATGAACAGTGCACCGATCGATCGGACAATCTTTTCGATCGATCGATACGCGAATTTTTAAAAAATCTTATCTTCCATATTTGATGGATTCTCGGTGGTTTTAAAGGGGAGATCATTTCCATATAAAAAAAGGTCATATCAGAGAGGGGAGGAGCCGAAAATAAGGAGGATAGAACCCTACTAGCCGCCGAGAAGAACCCGAGGAAAAGCCATCTTCCTCCGTTCTCCGTCCGAGCTTGAGCGAGTCATTTCCGGAGTGCAAGGAAGGAGCAAGAGAAGAGATTACGGTGCAACGCACGGATTTGTTCCCATGTTTATCGTATTTCTAAACTCTGATTTATTTAATTTTCATATTCATTTGATGTTTTTAAGGTTGAGAGACAATTAAACATCTCATTTATTTGATTTGAATTGAATTGAGTTTATTTTATCGAGTTTGAGTATAATTGTGTTTGATTTATTGATTCGAATGTATTTGAGTGGATTGATTTCTTATTGTTCATGAATTATATGCTTAATGATATCAAAGCCTAGCTAACTTTGATTGAATTTGTGAGTTATAACCGAGATCGAGAGATAACGTTATAATACGCTACAATAATTCATGATGTATGTTTAAGATTGAGATCGAGAGATAAAATCACATACGTGAACACTTTGAATCGAGAGATTTAGAGTAACTAGGTTTTGAAGATTTATGCAATATCGGAATTAGTAAATAAGTGAACGAGAGTTACTTGTTCTAATTTGATATTAGTTTCTTTACAGCTCGAGAGAGTGTATTGAATAACAGCGAAAGCCTTTCACCTTAAGAATCGATTGTTTAGTAGTTGCTTATTCAAACGAATCATTGACGAAAACACAGTTGATCGAAGAGCTAGATAAATTTCTCGAGCGAAATTCCTTTGCATATCCAGAAGCCATTCATTTTATTTATTCTTGTTTTATTTGGGTTCTTTAGTTCTAAATTTGCATTAGTTAATCTACCCCCTTTTTAATCGTAGGCTAAATATAATTTTACTAGTTTTATTTGGTACTTATACGTTAGTCCCTGTGGATTCGACAACCGTTACTTTCATTTAACTATACTAAAACTTGACTACCGTGCACTTGCGGTAGTAGAATCACTACACTGAGAAATTTTCTGTTTAAAAAATAAGCGATCAGGGATATCAGAAGAGCTGGTTCATCAGGTTAACTTAGCACATATGAACTTTTGGTCTACGACGTCAGCTCGATTGGGAGGGGGACTGTGATACCCCTTAATAAAAAGCCACCACCTGATGAGCCGGCCTGGCTCCGTCGTGTATTAATTGACCTTCTTCAAAAGACCTCGCATGTTCTTCCGAACTCTTTGTTAGGACCGACTTGTTTGGCCAACGTGTTTCACGCCACCTATTGGCTCTTTGCCAAACTTCTTGGCGACCTCTTTGAGGACCCAAGCCCATTGGCCGAGCTCTTCTCATTCACTGCTTGATACGTGGGCACAACAAGGAAACC
This sequence comes from Haberlea rhodopensis, assembly GCA_907163345.1. Classification (NCBI taxonomy): domain Eukaryota; kingdom Viridiplantae; phylum Streptophyta; class Magnoliopsida; order Lamiales; family Gesneriaceae; genus Haberlea; species Haberlea rhodopensis. Next base: position 1,415,512 of record CAJQUN010000077.1, read on the forward strand.
GAAACTAGGTAAGTCCTAGATACGCGGAGCAATATCTGGGATTTGATTGTATTCACAAGATCTTAACATATCTGGATAAGATTTGGATAAATATGGAAGGAGTCCTTGCTGCATGGTAACTCTTGGATCTTTGCCTATAAATACCAGGTTTAGGTATCAACTCATTCATTCACAATCCTCTTACTTTACAAGTATATATTTTCTCGTATCCTATTGCTTGACTTGAGCGTCGTAGGGGACACGCCGAAAAACTTCTGCCCCCTTCTCATGTTTATTTCATGATTTCAGGTGAGGATCCTAAGCAATATTGACGTTATTATTTGCATTGAAGAAATAGGGAGGTATTGCTCACCTCCTATTGATATCAGAAGGTAGTCATTAGTTTTCGTGATATCAGTGTGTATGTGATGGCTTATGGTATATTTGTAGTATGCATATATTGATTATGTATAACATGTGGTATGTTCCTCTTACGATGAGGTCATACAGTAATTTTTTGGGCAACGCGTGGTAAATTTTAAACCAATCTTCTGTAATTGACAGTAGTAATCATTATGTGATCATTAATCACATTATTAGATTTGGACCATCACAGTTCGGGAGCTCGAGGATTAATCCTAGGCATCTTAAGCCTTGGCACTTATCTCTCGGATGTGTTTTTTCTGGGTGTGTTTGGGTGATAGTTCCAGAGCTTGGGCGTAACCCAAAACATATGATATGTGCATTTATGCATTTATATTTTCTATTCCTTTTCTTTACTTTTATATGATAAGTGAGCAAAGGGATATAGTAAGTTATTGTAGCAGCACTGGGGCTCTAGCTGAATGTGATGCCCCAGCGCCAAGCTTGCTGAAAAATGCATTTTAAGACATAATACATGGCGCTAGGGAGCCACTCTACCAGTGACGCATCGCCGTTTGGAGGGAATTTTTGGACCAAAATTATGAAGTGCCACCCCAGCGCCACATCACAGGCGCCTCAGCGCCACCTATTTTACAACCCATGGGCTTTTTTGAGCAACCATGGTATAAAAGGCATGAACCACTCTTTCAAAAGGATCATTTGGCTAGGGTTAGAGAGACTAACATAGAGGATGGCTGCTACCACTGAAGGGCGAGAAAACAAGCACAAGATGAAGGCGTTTCATCCGGGGAAGAAGAATAGCTTCTCAAATCGTGTTTAATATATCTACCCTCAAGTTTTTCATGATGATTAAGAACATGCTTTGATATTTTCTTATTCCTATCATGAGCTAACTCTATTTTCTAGGAGACCGATATAGCTTGCTTTTGAAACTGCGTTTCCGTTTGGTTTATTTGTGTCTTCTTGATTTGGATTGCGTTCAATTTACTGGCCATAGATTGAATGATATTATATTTATACTATATCACTCGTACGAGGGGATTACGAAAAGGAACATAGTAAAACACATCTTTAGAAATTTATATAGTCGACGTGCGTATAACTCCAAGAAGCTATAGTACCAATTTTGCATTATTGAAATTGTTTAATAGTTTATCTTCGGTAGACATATCAAGATGATTATTGAATGATTAATTCTATTTGACACTCGGGAGAGGTAATAGAATACTATATGATTCGTGGCTAACAAAATAAGAAATCCTACAACATTGAGATTGATTAATGACGAGGGTAGTGGAAGAACAAGTGAAATTGAACTCCTAGATCCATCTCTCATTGATTTTCTCCATTAAGATTTTGCTAGAATACTTTAGTAAATTCATCATCATAAAAACTCTTTGTGATATAATTTTCTAAATAAATTTGAGATCATTCTAATTTAGTACTTAGTTTGAGTTACGTAATCAATCCTCGTGGAATCGACATCCGTACGTCACATACACTATATTATAAAATTTGACACTGTACACTTGCGGTAAGAAAACATGCATGAAGTGGCGACGTTGCCGGGGATTGTTTTATTTAGTTATAATTGATACTATACCAAATGATCTAGTTTTAACTTAGAGTTTTTGTTTTTATTTTGATCAACAATGTTTTCTATGGCTTTTGCAGTGCATGCAAAGATATACAACACAACTACGGAATCACTTTTGTTTGATCTTGAGATCGAGAGAACTACAAGAAGATAAAGAAAAGCATAAATGGAAGAGTTAGTAACAATGGCAGATAATAGAGAAAACAATGAACCACTTCCGACATTAAACGTTGAACCTCCATTGGCCGTACAGGACTACTTAAGACCAATGGTCAATGACAGCTACCCTGGAATTGCTCGCCAGACGATCAATGCGAACAAATTTGAACTCAAACCTTCATTGATTAGTATGGTGCAACAAAATCAATTTGGAGGTTCAGTTGTGGAAGATCATAATCTTCATCTAAGGATCTTTCTAGAGATAGTCGATACTATCAAGATGCATGTCGTTACTCAAGACGTCATCAGACATCGATTGTTTCCATTCTCTCTTAGGGCCAAGCAAGGAGTTGGCTGCGGTCTTCACCATTGGGCGACATCACTACACGGGCAGACATGGCATCGGAGTTTCTAGCTAGATTTTTTCCACCAACCAAATCAGCATAAGGATACATATCAGCACATTTAAACAGATTGACTCTGCACGACTAAATGAATCATGGGAGCGTTTCAAAGATCTACTCCAAAAATGCCCACAACACAACTATGAGAGCTGAGTTCTAATTCAATTGTTCTATAATGGGTTGAATGTTCCTATTCGGATTATCTTGGATGCAGCAGCAGGGGGCAGTCTATTCTCAAATACAACCAAGGATGCTTATGATTTGCTTGAGCAAATGGCTGCCAACAGCTTCCAATAGCCCAATGAGCGAGCTGTGGTGCAAAAGACGGTAGGTATGTACGAGATTGATCATTTTACTGCGCTTTTTGCATAATTGTCTGCTCTTACTACACAGTTGGCTGCTATGACCAAGCAAGGAGCTCACCCAATTATTGAATCTGTTGTGACTGCTGCTGGATTGCCCATTGGAGGAATACCTAATATAGAGCATGATCATTTTGTGAACAACCAGTATCAGAATAACTATCGAGGCAATCCTTTGCCTAATCAGTAAGTACTTCATGCTCCAATGAATGAAAGCAAGCCATCTTTAGAGGATTTGGTAGGTACCTTTGTTACCGAGTCTTCTAAACAATTCGAGAGGAGTGAGGCTAGACTTGACAACATTGAGCTCCACATGACCAACATTGGCGCCACGATGAAATTCTTAGAGATACAGATTGGATATCTTGCGACTGCCATTGTCAATCAGCGCTCGAGAAACTTTCCTAGCAACACTGAGATGAATCCCAAAGAACAATGCCATGACATTCACTTGAGAAGAGGAAAGGCACTTGGAGAAAAAGAACCAATGCAAGAGGATGAACCACCAGTGGTTGGGACTCATATTCCCCTTGAAAAACCTAAGGAAGTCTAGGAGAAGCAGCATGCCACTCAACCAGTGTTTCAAACCTACTCTCCCAGATCCTCAACGTTTCAGAAAAAAGGCGATAGATGACAAGTTTGCAAAGTTCTTGGAAGTCTTCAAGAAAATTCATATCAATATTCCCTCCGCCTATGCATTGGAACAATGCCTAATTATGCAAGATTTATAAAAGGATGTGATGGCTAGGAAGCGCAAGATGCAAGATTTTGAAACAGTGAATCTTATTGAAGAATGTGGTGCTATTCAAAGTTGCTATTGAAATTGAAAGATCCAGAGAGTATAATATTCCTTGCACTACTGGTAGTTTTTCTTTTAAATCTCTATGTGATCTTGGAGCGAGTATTAATCTTATGCCGCTATCTGTTTTCAAGAAAATAGGACTTGGGGAGGCAAACCGACCATATCACACTGCAAATGGCGGAGATATCTGTCACATATCCTCATGGTATAGTGGAGAATGTCTTGGTGAAAGTGGACAAGCTCTACCTTCCAGCTGACTTCATTATTCTTGATATACAAGAAGACAATGATATGCCTATAATCTTAGGAAGATCGTTCTTGGCTACTGGTGAGACGAGGATTGATGTCAAAAGGAGTGAGTTATAAATGCAAGTTGAAGACAAAAAGTCACTTTAATATATTTAAAGTGACTACTACCGCACATATCGAGGAGAAATCAAGGGGCTGCAAGAAGGTTCACGTGCATAAAACAGAGAAATTGGAGTATTGCTGCAAAATTGATGTCACCGAAGAGCTGAACAAGGTGGTTGTGATATCCCCGAAATAATTATATGCATTTGGGCATTAAATTGCGTTTATGTGGTATTTATGGTGTTAATTAATTTAGTGTTGGAATTAATTATTTTGGTGGAATGCTTTGTCACATGGTGGACGTGACCTGGAAATGCATTTCAGGGTGCATGTGATGCATGTTGGGAAATTGATTCATGGCATGATTTATTTGTGGTGGGTAATAATTTTTGGGTAAAGCATGTTTTAATTGGAGTTTTGGTGCATCCTTAGAAATGCTTTTAAAATATCAAGTTGGGGATATTTTATAACATCATGCTAATTAATGGGGTACCAAGTTATTTTAAAAACCCACTTATATCCCCTTCACCTCACCCCTCCCATCACTTTTATCAAACAACTCTCCCAACCCTTCCCCAAACCCACTTTCACGTCCGAAACAAAGAAAGGAAGAGGAACTTTGCAAAAATCTTGGTTGCTTGATTTCTTGGTGAGATTTGAAGCCCAATAGAGGTATAGGTTCCTCCTTGTTAATTTTATGAGGTTTGGTTATGAAATGGGGTTTGTATTTTGGGGAAATAAAATGGGTTTGTTTGGGTATATGGTATTTTTGGTTGGGTTTTGGTTTATGTTGTCGTTGATGGTTGTTTTAGAGTAATATTGGTGTTTTTAATGTTTTGGGTTGAGGTGTTTTGAGTTTAATGTGGTTTGGTGGGGTTCTGTACATGAAAATGGCGATTTCTAGCATTTACAGAGCTTCTCGATCGATCGATCGAGCTCGGCAGAGCTACAGGCGGGACTGTATTGGTCTCCTCGATCGATCGAGATGAACCCCCGATCGATCGAGGCAATTTCTCAATCGATCGATGTGGACATCTCGATCGTTCGAGATGGGCAGCAAGATGTTGGGCGCCGGGTAGTTAGCTCGCGATCTATCGGGCGCAAGGGCCGATCAATCGCGAGTCTTAAAAATGTGGTGTTTTGGATTTTTGCTATTTTAATGGGATTTGTGGTATTGGTTCATTTATTGGCTTCTAATATTGGTTTGTGTGAATGTGTAGAACCATCCCAGGTGGCCACACAGCCTAGGAGATAAAGTCCCACGACACACCACATTCTGGTACAAAGGTACGTAGTGTGATGTACGGGCATCGGACGGTAAAACGTATATTTTTACGTATTGGATTATGCATTTTGGTTGCATATATTTGTTGGGCTATGCATTATGGTTGCATACATACATTGGTTATGCATTGTGGTTGCATACATGAATTTAGTTATGCATTATGGTTGCATACACTCATTGGATGCATTGGTGCATGTGATTGTAAGTCGAGATTATATTTCAGTGATGTGAGACCCCGTTATCTAAACAAGATTCTAAGGTGCAATTAAGAGAACTAATCATTCATAAATCAGAGTATTAGGCCGTGTTGATAATCCTGAGCTTAAGAGATTACAGTACCAAAAGTTCAAAAATGAATTATACATATTCCTAACACAAGGGTACTAAACTATAGCTTTACTCTACTCTTTGTAGAAACTATACAAAATGAATTTCTGTTCTGCTAATCCTGTAGCACTCCTTACAGCTCAGCGTATCAACCCCGACCCTGGTTCTCCATGGTAAAAGCACCTACAAAGACAACCCCCCAACACATGAGCATATCATAGTTCATATTCAACATAATATGAATGTAAAGCATAAATGCATAAATCATAGGCATAGGATACTTCCTGAATTCCAATGCATTTAAAACGCCCATATTGGTTGTCCCTGTACCATAACTCATAATGAAATCAATATATGATATTATGGTTTCTTTAAGTAAATGTCATGACATAACTTCACTTCTTAAATCTTTACTTCAATCCTTAGTCAGTTTATCATCAGTGTATTTTAATGCCCCTCGCTTCATAACTTTAGAACAAGCGGTCCTCCCCTCCCTCGCTTCTTCATACAAGCGATATTTCTATCCTCGCTTCGTATGGTAAACCTCGCCTCCATGTGTAAGCGGACCTATACCCCTCGCTCCACATTTTTAGCGGTATAATAGCGGTAAGCATTAAAATCATCACTGTGATAACCGTGACTCATGGAATACACACCCAATGTTCCACATCATACATATGCAACAACAATGCATAACAACATGTATCGTACTCATAATGCACAAACTTGCATTTATCTCATGTCAAATCGACAAACATATAATACACGTTACCGTCAGGTGCCCGTACGTCGCTTACGTACCTTTCCAAAATGTGGTATGTTGCAGGACTCTATCCCCATGCGTTGTGTGGCTATCTGTGAAGGCTCTACACAAGTGTACAACACAATATTAGATGCCAATAATAGTCCCATAACCAAAATCTCATCAAATTACAAAATTCCATATTTTTCAACATTTCAAGCCTCTCGATCGATCGGCACTTCAAGCTCGATCGATCGGGAGATTATAGTTTTTGGTGCCCAACTCGCTGCCTCGCTCGATCGATCGAGGTGATCTCACCGATCGATCGAGCTGAGCATTATCTTTCCAAAATTTTCCTCTGCCATGCGCGATCGATCGGAGGGGACTTCTCGATCGATCGAGAAGCTCTGTAAACGCGAGAAACCACCATTTTCGAGCACCTACTTTCAAGCCAACAATTATACCACCATAAACGTATATCATGCTCAAACAAACATGCTAGGAACTTCATAAAAACACCATTCAAGTACTTAAATCAAAAGTTCATCCAAACCTACACTTACATGCCATTTTCACTCCCATAAAAAACATGAACTCAAACAAACATTAAACCAAAACAGGACATGGTTCCTCACCCTCTTTTGCTCCAATTTTTACAAGCTTTCCTGCAAAGAAATTTGCAATTTCCTTCTTCCTATGTGCTTAGCAGATCTTGGACGGTTTTTGGGTGAAAATTGGGGAGAAAATGAGTGAGGGAGGTTGAGTGGGGGAAGAGGTAAAGTGAGGGGTATGGCCAGCTGCTGCAGGTATGGGTTGGGGGGGGGGGGGGGGGTTGGTTGGGTGGTGGGTTATGTGATGTGTTTTATGTTTTGGTCCCGGCATTTAGCATGATGTATTAAAATATCCTCACATGATATTTTATAGTATTTAATCAATAAAATACTTCAAATACCAATTAAACATGCTTCACCAAAACGAACAACACCCACCCCAAATAATCATGCCATAACCCAAATTCCCAACTTATATCATATACACCCTGAAATGCATTTCCCCATATAAATAAATCAACCCCATAATTTAACACCATAATCCTCATAACATAATCGATGTTTAAAAGCACATAATCATTTCGGGGATATCACAATACTCCCCTACTTATAAGATTTCATCCTCGAAATCAGCATGCACTTACCCAAAACAAAATAGAACATAAATCACATACCAGAAAACAGTTCTGGATAGTGCTGCACCATGTGTCGCTCCGTCTCCCACGTGGCCTCTTCGACACCCCTACGATCCCACTGAACTTTGATCATAGGTATAACTTTGTTTCTTAGTCTACAATCAAATCTGGTCCTCCGACTGATTTGCGATCCACGTCGTCCCAACATAACGGTGACCTACAACGTCTACCGTAGAGAGCCTCAAAAGGAGCCATCTGTATGCTTGCCTGGTAGCTATTGTTATAAGAAAATTCTACCAAGGCCACTGAGTCCTGCCACGAAGTATCGAACTCCAACACACAAGCCCGTAACATATCTTCGAGCGTCTGTATGGTACGCTCGGTCTGGCCATCCGTTTGAGGATGGTATACTGTGCTCAACCTCAATTCTGTACCCAGGGCTGACTGAAGACTTTCCCAGAAGTGAGATGTAAACCGCGGATCTCGATCAGACACAATCGAAACAGGGATCACATGCAGTCTCACTTCATCTCTGACATATAACTGAGCCATCCTAAAGTATGTGAAGGTCATACTGTGGGGAATGAAGTGAGCCACTTTAGTCAATCTGTCCACGACTACCCAGATGGCATCAAAACCCGAAACAGTCCTCGGTAAGTGGGTCACGAAGTCCATGGATACGTGCTCCCACTTCCATTCTGGTATCTCCAAACTTCTAAGCTCACCACCAGACCTCTGCCTCTCAGCCTTCACTTGCTGACAAATCAGACATCTCTTGACGAATGTGGTGACATCTTGTTTCATTCGTCTCCACCAAAACTGGCCACATAAGTCCTTATACATTTTCTTTCCGCCCGGGTGGATACTCATCCTGCTGCAATGGGCTCGCTGTAATATTCCCTGACGCAACTCAGGCGTATTCGGAACCACCCATCTGTCACCCAGTCTCAAGGAACCATCCTCAGCCGTCCTGAACTTCGAGGACTGACCTAATCCAATCACCGACAACCATCTCTGAACTTCCTCGTCGGTCTCCTGAGCCTTCCGGATGTGCTCATAGATAACCGGCTCAGCTAATAAGGTCGATACCTGTATCGGTGAAGCAGACACATCATAATCAAAACCCAACTGACAGTAGGAAGTCATCATAGCTGACAAACACATGACGTCCTCTACTGTGTTCTTCACTTTCCGACTCAAAGCGTCGGCTGTCAAATTTGCCCTACCCGGATGGTACTCGATTTCACTATCATAGTCTTTCAGTAGGTCCATCCATCTTCTTTGTCTCATATTCATCTCAGCTTGCGTAAATAAGAACTTCAGGCTCTTGTGATCGGTGTAGATGGTAAACGAGGTACCATATAAGTAGTGTCGCCATATCTTCAAGGCAAACACTATAGCTGCTAGCTCCAAGTCATGGACCAGGTACCCCGTCTCGCGTGGCTTCAATTGTCTTGAAGCGTAAGCCACAACGTGCTTATCCTGCATCAGTACGCATCCTAGGCCCTGAAGCGATGCACCAGTATAGAGAGCGAACCCCTTGTTCTCCCTGGGAATCACCAATATTGACGTGGAAGTCAATCTGTGCTTCAACTCCTGGAAGCTCTGCTCACAAGCTTCCGACCAAAAGAATGGAACTCCCTTCTGAGTTAGCTGTGTCAGTGGCTTGGCAATCTTTGAAAATCCTTCGACAAAGCGTCGATAATACCCAGTGACTGAAGTCGACGCAGACCAATCCTATAACTGCCTCTATCTTCCTGGGATCTACTGATATCCCCTCTCGAGAGATAATATGACCCAAGAACGCTACACTGTTCAGCCAGAACTCACACTTGCTGAGCTTGGCGTACAACTGATGATCCCTCAGGATCTGTAGCACCGTCCTCAAGTGATTGGCATGCTCCTCCCTACTTCTCAAGTAGACAAGAATGTCGTCAATAAACACGATCACGAACTGATCAAGATACTTCTGAAACACTCTGTTCATCAGGCTCATAAAGATAGCCGGGGCATTCGTCACTCCGAACGGCATCACTAAGAACTCGTAGTGCCCATACTGAGTCTGAAAAGCTGGCTTTTGTATGTCATCAGCTCTAACTCGTATCTGGTGATAGCCTGACCTCAAGTCAATCTTCGAGTAAAGCTTCGTGCCCTGAAGCTGATCAAATAAGTCATCAATCCTTGGAAGGGGGTACTTGTTCTTAATCGTCACTTTATTCAATTGATAGTAATCGATGCACAGACGCATCGAACCATCCTTTTTCTTTACAAACAAGACAGGCGCACCCCAAGGCGATACACTAGGACGAATGTATCCTTTGTCGAGGAGCTCCTGCAACTGCACTTTCAGCTCTCTCAGCTCTGCCGGTGCCATCCTATAAGGGGCACGGGAAATAGCAGATGTCCCTGGCAGTAATTCAATCGCAAACTCCACATCTCTGATCGACGGAAATCCTGGAATCTCATCCGGAAACACATCGGTGAATTCCGCAACTACTGGTATATCCTCGATCCTCAACTCTTCCTTTTCCTCTGATACGTCCACGGTATAAATAAGATAGCATGAGTGACGCGTTCTAACAACCGCGACATCTTAACTGCCGAAATCAACGGAATCTTTGGACGAGAGCCGTCCCCATAGAAGGTCCACTGAAACCCCTGATCAGAACGGAAACTCACAGTCCTCTGCCGGCAATCAACCACGGCCTGGTATTTGCTCAACACATCAATGCCGACAATGCAGTCAAAATCTGCCATATCCAATAAAATCAGAACGGCCCTCAGATCATTGCCCTCAAAATAAATGAGGCAATCAGATAGTAGTCGATCTGCAATTACATGCTTCCCCGTGGGTGTCGAGACCATAAGAGGCGTGGGCAACGGAGACGAACACAAGTGGTGTCTCTCCACAAAAGCAGAAGATACAAATGAATGAGAAGCACCTGTATCTACCAAAATAAATGCAGGATACGTAAGTAAGTAGCACGTACCAGCAATCACCTCCTCTGGGGCTGCCTCTGCCTGCTCACGCGTCAATGCATATACTTGACCCTGCGGCGGTCCTGCCGCCTGACCTCCCTGTGGTCGAGGTGCAAACTGCTGTCTCTGTGGTGCCGTCCTGGCGTCAAATCTTGGCCTATTCGGCCCAGAGTCTGCCTGACCTCCCCGATTGGGGCAAACCCGAGCCAGGTGGCCCACCCTGCCACAAACATAACAGCCTCGACAGTCACGTGTCAAATGAAATCCTCCACAGTTGTCACACTTGTTCCCTCCCGTTTTACTTCCCTGCGCTGGTCCCCGATTTCCTTGCTTCTGATTCTTAAATTTCTTCCCACCAAATCTAGGAGATGAAGAAGCCCCACGAGACTTAAAATGGTCCCCTCGTGGCCTCAAGCTGTCAACAACCGGTCTCTGTGGTGGTACGGAAGGGGGTACAGCCTCCTTGTACACGCTAACCCCAATCTCTGCCAGCTCTGTTCTAGTCAGGGCATCATCGAATGAGCTGGGGTTGTTAGAGATAACCCGGTCAAATAACTCTGACCTCAGTCCTTTCAGAAAATTCCTCATCTTGGCATGACCGTTCACAGCAATATGAGGTACATACCTCAACAGTGAAGAATACTGCATGGCATAATCTGATACAGTCATGTTGCCCTGCTTCAGGTTGGTGAACTCATCTTCTTTTACTTGTCTGGCAGCGGCGGAGAAATACCGATTAAGGAACCGTGTCCTGAACACAGTCCAATCTACTGTCATACCCTGAGCCCTCAGCTCCATAACTGTTGTCTTCCACCACATGGAATACTTCTTCGCCAACTGAAACTCTGCCAACCTCAGCCAAGCAGTCCGTGCACAGGGTGCTGATATAAATATCTGCTCCAGTCTTTCCAGCCACTCCTCAGCTGCTTCCCCGGACTCATTTCCCTCAAAGAGCTGCGGATGGTAGCTCAAAAACTGAGTCAGACTGAGTTCCCCTGGTAGCAATATCTGTGCACTAGGCTCTACGCCTACAACAGGTGGCGGTAGAGGATTCGCCTGAGCAATACTAGCATTTATACTGCCCACATCTCCTACCTCTTCATTGAGGTTCTCCGGATTAATAGCCGCCATGCTGTAACATAAAGGTTAACAACAATACCAAAAGCAGTTCATAATATAAGCCGTTAGATAACAAGAGTAATCATATTCAAAAGCATGTTAGTATAACAACTTATACAAAAATATGCACCATATGCATAAACATGCCCACCAATGAACACCTAGCCAACTTGTTTCTAAAGGCTACCCTTTACTCGTTCCCTGGTTATCTAACCACTTCTCTAATACCACTAAATGTGAGACCCCGTTATCTAAACAAGATTCTAAGGTGCAATTAAGAGAACTAATCATTCATAAATCAGAGTATTAGGCCGTGTTGATAATCCTGAGCTTAAGAGATTACAGTACCAAAAGTTCAAAAAGGAATTATACATATTCCTAACAAAGGGTACTAAACTATAGCTTTACTCTACTCTTTGTAGAAACTATACAAAAGGAATTTCTGTTCTGCTAATCCTGTAGCACTCCTTACAGCTCAGCGTATCATCCCCGACCCTGGTTCTCCATGGTAAAAGCACCTACAAAGACAACCCCCCAACACATGAGCATATCATAGTTCATATTCAACATAATATGAATGTAAAGCATAAATGCATAAATCATAGGCATAGGATACTTCCTGAGTTCCAATGCATTTAAAACGCCCATTTTGGTTGTCCCTGTACCATAACTCATAATGAAATCAATATATGATATTATGGTTTCTTTAAATAAATGTCATGACATAACTTCACTTCTTAAATCTTTATTTCAATCCTTAGTCAGTTTATCATCAGTGTATTTTAATGCCCATCGCTTCATAACTTTAGAACAAGCGGTCCTCCCCTCCTTCGCTTCTTCATACAAGCGGTATTTCTATCCTCGCTTCGTATGGTAAACCTCGCCTCCATGTGCAAGCGGACCTACACCCCTCGCTCCACATTTTTAGCGGTATAATAGCGGTAAGCATTAAAATCATCACTGTGATAACCATGACTCGTGGAATACACACCCAATGTTCCACATCATACATATGCAACAACAATGCATAACAACATGTATTGTACTCATAATGCACAAACTTACATTTATCGCATGTCAAATCGACAAACATATAATACACGTTACCGTCAGGTGCCCGTACGTTGCTTACGTACCTTTCCAAAATATGGTATGTTATCCCCTGCGTTGTGTGGCTATCTGTGAAGGCTCTACACAAGTGTACAACACAATATTAGATGCCAATAACAGTCCCATAACCAAAATCTCACCAAATTACAAAATTCCATATTTTTCAACATTTCAAGCCTCTCGATCGATCGGCACTTCAAGCTCGATCGATCGGGAGATTATAGTTTTTGGTGCCCAACTCGCTGCCTCGCTCGATCGATCGAGGTGATCTCACCGATCGATCGAGCTGAGCATTATCTTTCCAAAAGTTTCCTCTGCCATGCGCGATCGATCGGAGGGGACTTCTCGATCGATCGAGAAGCTCTGTAAACACTAGAAACCACCATTTTCGAGCACCTACTTTCAAGCCAACAATTATACCACCATAAACGTAAATCATGCTCAAACAAACATGCTAGGAACTTCATAAAAACACCATTCAAGTACTTAAATCAAAAGTTCATCCAAACCTACACTTACATGCCATTTTCACTCCCATAAAAAACATGAACTCAAACAAACATTAAACCAAAACAGGACATGGTTCCTCACCCTCTTTTGCTCCAATTTTTGCAAGCTTTCCTGCAAAGAAATTTGCAATTTCCTTCTTCCTATGTGCTTAGAAGATCTTGGACGGTTTTTGGGTGAAAATTGGGGAGAAAATGAGTGAGGGAGGTTGAGTGGGGGAAGAGGTAAAGTGAGGGGTATGGCCAGCTGCTGCAGGTATGGGTTTGGGGGGGGGGGGGGTTGGGTGGTGGGTTATGTGATGTGTTATGTTGGTCCCGGCATTTAGCATGATGTATTAAAATATCCTCACATGATATTTTATAGTATTTAATCAATAAAATACTTCAAATACCAATTAAACATGCTTCACCAAAACGAACAACACCCACCCCAAATAATCATGCCATAACCCAAATTCCCAACTTATATCATATACACCCTGAAATGCATTTCCCAATATAAATAAATCAACTCCATAATTTAACACCATAATCCTCATAACATAATCAATGTTTAAAAGCACATAATCATTTCGAGGATATCACAAGTGATGAAGAATACTTGCCGCCAGTGGCGTAGCGATGTGAATACTTGCCGCTGTCATACCGTAGCGATGAGAATATTTGCCGCTAATATGTAGAAGCGAAGAACACGCCGCTGTCATATTATAGCGAGGATATTATTGCCGCTGGTATTGTCTAAGCGAGGGGTATTTCCGCTGTCATGTTAACGCGAGGGGTATTATGCCATTGTTATAATAAGGCTTGGAAATTGGATATGGTATTCATGGAATGGATGAATGTCATGACATACATTATTGGTGTTATAATCTATTGATTAAGATTGTGGTACAGGAACAACCGAAGGGAGCATTAAACGTATTAATTACAGGAAGTGATTTGCATTTACGGTTTATGCATATTTGTATTATAATCATATTATTGTGAATATGGTTTGTTACATGCTCATGGGTTTGGGGTTGTTCCTATAGGTACATTTTGGCAGGAAGGGCTAAGGACGGGTTGATGCGTGAACTAGTGAGGAGTGCTTTTGGTATAGCAGATCATGATTATTTTGTATAGTCTCTACTCTAGGAGTAGTGTAAAGCTATAGGATTAACATTAATTGTTAGGGAATGTAATTAATTCTTTTGGAATTTTTATTTTGGCATTGTAATCTTAATAACTCGGGCATCAACACGAAATTTTTACACTATGATTATGCCTGCTTAGTTCTTATTGTACCTAAATCCACACTTAAGGAACTAGGATCCTTACATTATTGGTATCAGAGCAGTGGTTAGAGAACCCGGGAATGAGTGAGGGGTAGCCTTAGCAACAGGTTGGCTAGGTGTTTATATTCGAGCATGTTTATGCATGTGGTGCATATTGGTGTATAAACTTGTTATACTAACATGCTTATCGTCATTCATGTCATCTAACGATGTAGCATATGTATTGTTTTGGAATTGTTGTTAACCCTTGTATTACAGCATGGCGGCCATAAATTTGGGGAACCTCAATGAGGTGGTGGGCGATGTAGGAAGTGTGAATGCAAGTATTGCTCAGACGAACCCTCTACCGCCACCGGCCATGGGCGTGGAACCGATAGCACTGATGTTATTACCAAGTTATTTTAAAAACCCACTTATATCCCCTTCACCTCACCCCTCCCATCACTTTTATCAAACAACTCTCCCAACCCTTCCCCAAACCCACTTTCACGTCTAAAACAAGGAAATGAAGAGGAAACTTTGCAAAAATCATGGTTGCTTGATTTCTTGGTGAGATTTGAAGCCCAATAGAGGTATAGGTTCCTCCTTGTTAATTTTATGAGGTTTGGTTATGAAATGGGTTTGTATTTTGGGGAAATAAAATGGGTTTGTTTGGGTATATGGTATTTTTGGTTGGGTTTTGGTTTATGTTGTTGTTGATGGTTGTTTTAGAGTAATATTGGTGTTTTTAATGTTTTGGGTTGAGGTTTTTTGAGTTTAATGTGGTTTGGTGGGGTTCTGTACATGAAAATGGCGATTTTTCTCGCATTTACAGAGCTTCTCGATCCATCGAGCTTGACTTTCGATCGATCGAGCTCGGCAGAGCTACAGGCGGAACTGTATTGGTCTCCTCGATCGATCGAGATGAACTCCCGATAGATCGAGGCGATTTCTCGATCGATCGGTGTGGACATCTCGATCGTTCGAGATGGGCAGCAAGATGTTGGGCGCCGGGTAGTTAGCTCGCGATCGATCGGGCGCAAGGGCCGATCGATCGCGAGTTTTAAAAATGTGGTGTTTTGGATTTTTGGCTATTTTAATGGGATTTGTGGTATTGGTTCATTTATTGGCTTCTAATATTGGTTTGTGTGAATGTGTAGAACCATCCCAGGTGGCCACACAGCCTAGGAGATAAAGTCCCACGACACACCACATTTTGGTACAAAGGTACGTAGTGAGACGTACGGGCATCGGACGGTAAAACGTATATTTTTATGTATTGGATTATGCATTTTGGTTGCATATATTTGTTGGGCTATGCATTATGGTTGCATACATACATTGGGTATGCATTGTGGTTGCATACATGAATTTAGTTATGCATTATGGTTGCATACACTCATTGGATGTATTGGTGCATGTGATTGTAAGTCGAGATTATATTTCAGTGATGAAGAATACTTGCCGCCAGTGGCGTAACTTGCCGCTGTCATACCGTAGCGATGAGAGAATATTTGCCGCTAATATGTAGAAGCGAAGAACACGCCGCTGCCATATTATAGCGAGGGATATTATTGCAGCTGGTATTGTCTAAGCAAGGGGTATTTCCGCTGTCATGTTAACGCGAGGGGTATTATGCCACTGATATAATAAGACTTGGAATTTGGATATGGTATTCATGGAATGGATGAATGTCATGACATACATTATTGGTGTTATAATCTATTGATTATGATTGTGGTACAGGAACAACCAAAGGGAGCATTAAATGTATTAATTACAGGAAGTGATTCGCATTTACGGTTTATGCATATTTGTATTACAATCATATTATTGTGAATATGGTTTGTTACATGCTCATGGGTTTGTGGTTGTTCCTGTAGGTACATTTTGGGACAAAGGGCTAAGGACGAGTTGATGCGTGAACTAGTGAGGAGTGCTTTTGGTATAGCAGATCATGATTATTTTGTATAGTCTCTACTCTAGGAGTAGTGTAAAGCTATAGGATTAACATTCATTGTTAGGGAATGTAATTAATCCTTTTGGAATTTTTATTTTGGCACTGTAATCTTAATAGCTGGGGCATCAACACGAAATTTTTACACTCTGATTATGCATGCTTAGTTCTTATTGTACCTAAATCCACACTTAAGGAACTAGGGTTCTTACAGTGGTCACTACTGTAAGAACTGTTGTGAAAAGAGATGGAAGAAATTAAAGATGTGATATCCCCGAAATAATTATATGCATTTGGGCAATAATTATGTTTTTTGTGATATTTATGGTGTTAATTAATTTAGTGTTGGGATTAATTAATATGGTGAAATGTCTTGTCATGCGGTGGGCGTGACCTGGTAATGCATTTCAGGGTGCATGAGATGCATGTTGGGAAATTGAGTTAGGACATGGTTTATTTGGGGTGGGTGTTAATTATGTTGGTAAAGCATGTTTAATTGAATTTTATTGCATTTTTGGAAAATGCTTTTAAAATATCATGTTGGGATATTTTATACATCATTCTAAATACCGGGACACGTTTAATTAACCCACTATACCCCCTCACACTTTACACTCCCACCATCTTTATCAAACAACTCTCCAAACCCTATCCCCAAACCCCATCTCGTTTCTTGCTTAGAGGAGGAGGAGAAATCCTTGCAAAATCTTCATTTGTTGGATTCTTGGTAGGATTTGAAGCCCAATAGAGGTATAGATTCCTCCTTGTTATTTTTATGAAGTTTGGTTTTGAAATGGGTTTGTATTTTGGGGAAATAAAACGGGTTTGTTTGGGTATGTGTTGTTTTTGGTTGGGTTTGGATTATGTTGTTGTTGATGGTTGTTTTAGAGTAATATTTGTGTTTTGATGATGTTGGTTGGTTGTTGTTTGAAGGAAAATGGGTTGGAGGGGATGAAGTGTGTTGAAAATGACGATTTTTGCGTTTACAGGTATCCGTGATCGATCGGTGCGTTTCCGCGATCGATCGCGAGCGTCATGGTGCGCGGCAGAGACTTTCCGCGATCGATCGCGAGTTTGCACGATCGATCGGCAAAGTCCGCGATCGATCGGCATGTTTTCAGCGATTGATCGCGGAATGGTAAATTTTGGGCGTTGAGGCAGTAGCATATCGCGATCGATCGGGGCCCATTGGCAATCGATCGCGAGAAGCCAAATTATGTGTTTTTGGTTATTTTTGTACGATTTTTGGTATCGGACTATTATTGGCTTCTAATAGTGGTTTGTGTGAATTTGTAGAACCATCACAGGTGGCAACACAGCCAAGGAAATATAGTCCTACCAAATTCTACATTTTGGAAAGGTACGTAGAGAGACGTACGGGCACCCAACGGTACATGTATTTTATATACTTATTGGAATATGCATTTTGGATGCAAGTATATATTGAATCGTGCATTGTGGATGCAAATACATGTTGAATTATGCATTATGATTGCATATGTGTATGTTGAACACTTGGTGCACATCCCATGAGTCATGGTTATATTCAAGTGATGATTTTAATGCTTCGCCACTGTCACTTGAAGCGATGATAGAATACTTGCCGCTGTCATATTGTAGCGAGGAAATAATATTTGCCGCCAAATGTTGAAACGAGGGTATTGTCGCATGTCGCATTTGAGCGATGTTATTCAATGCCGCTAATATGTCGAAGCGAGGGGTATTAGTGTCGCTGTCATGACAAACGAGGTGCATTAAAATATATTGTTATAACAGACTAGGGATTGGTGATTGGTGATAATGAAATGGTGATATGTCATGAAATTTGTGGAACCATTATATAATCCATTGATTATACTCATGAGTTATGGTACAGGGACAACCAAAAGGGAGCGTTTAAAATGCATTGGAAAACAGGAAGTGTTTTGTAATTACGGTTTATGCATTTACGTCTTATAATCATATTATGTTGAATATGGATTATTATATGCTCATGATTTGGGGGTTGTCCTTGTAGGTACATTTTGGCATAAATGGGCTAAGAACGGGTTGATGCGGTGAGCTTGTGAGGAGCGCTTTTGATATAGAAGGACATGATTATTTTGTATACTCTCTACTCTAGAAGTAGTGTAAAGCTATAGTGATTAACATTCATTTTGTTGGGAATGTAATTAATCCATTTTGGAAGTCCTTAATTTGGCATGTAATCCTTAAAGCTCAAGGCCTCAACGCGAATTTTTATACTCTGATTATACATGTTAGCTCTACTTATGCCCTTAATCCGAACTTAAGGAACTAGGGTCCTTACAAAAGAAGAAGAGAGAAAAAATCAAGCACGCTTGGAGGTCGTTGAGAGGCACAAACCCTCCAAACATGGAGCATCAAATGGATGATATTGCCCGCATAGTCTGGTTGATGACATTAAACAAAGCGCTTCTTGGGAGGCAACCCAAGCTTTATATCTTTCTTTTTTTGTTGTTTCAATTTTCAGCCTTTAGTATTGTATTTTATACTAGAATGTCTTAATCAATGCCATTTATCATTTTTTGTCCTCTATTACAGGTCTACACTGATGCGGATGTCCATATTATCATCATCTCACCATACCCACGAGCAAGAGATGGACGACGATTACTGACGATCGTCGTCGCAGGTAAGTGTGTTGTCCTTGTTTTATAGACTGTATGGTACATTGAGGATAACGCACAATTCAAAGTTTTGGGGGTGTTTAAACGTTGAAAATGTTTTGTTTCCTGGATTCCTATGTGTTTTGTGTCTCATTAATTGTTTTTGTCATAAGTCGTGAATTGAAGTAGTTGTGAAGGCCGATGATGAAGAATTTAGTTTAACTTGTGAAAATTTTAAAACTTTTGTTCACTTTGCTCTTGAGTTCTCACAAATTCATGCATTAGAGACCATGGTCATTTGACTAATCAAAGTTGATTGAACGAACACAGATATAATATAGGCAGTTCTTGAAACCATTTTCGGCCTTCATGATCTTCATTGATATAAAAATGTCATAGTAGCTTTTTTGAGCCTATGTAATATAATGGGACTTGTATGTCATGCAATTTGTTTTAGAATCTCATTCAAATTTGTTTTTGACATTACTTTTGTTTTGAGACACAATTTGAGCATATTGGTCAGATCCTATGAATTATTTGTGAATTAAGAGTAGTTTAGAACTTGTTTTAGTACCACTGGATGCGAAATACAGACGTTATGTAGCTTATGCATGATTTAGGCAAGTTTTGATCCGTTTGAGCATTTGAAGCCACCAAAAGACATCATTTTCCCTATCTACCCGTTGAGCTTATTTAAAACGAATGGTATGTGCAAAAGCATATAATAACCCCCATTCGTCATCGTTTCAAAATCCCACATCAAGCACCTTGTTGATAGCTTATACACTATTTCCTACCCTCAAGTGAGTAAGCCCTTATGCGCTTTAACCATCTCCCATGTTCGTAATTGAAAGTTAGAAGAGGAGAAACAATGATGAAAATGGCATGAATGCATGGAAAAATATTGAAGAGGTGAAGAAAATAGTGAATGAAGATAATGAAAAAAAATAAAAAAATAAAATAAAAAATGAGGTAAATGATGAAGTGGATGAAAAAAGAGGGTGAATTCAAAATGTGAAAGAAAATGATGCATTGTCAATAGAGGGAATTATGAGATGAGAGTGTGCAACAATATTATATTGAACTTACTCACATGCTTTGAATATCCAATCTTTTTATTGAACCCATGAGCCAATGCCTTACATTATAAGCTACTTAAGACCTATTGACCGAGTCATGTTCGTCCAATATACTAGTGGAGAAGGTTACGAATAGTAAGCCTATGGACACTCTAGAAACACCAATAAAGAATATGATTTTGATATTCACACACACACACACACACGTCTCATTGCCTTGATATGATGCATTGTTTATTGTTTGTAAAAATTATACTTCTTCTATGAACAATGAAATTGAACATATACCTTGCAAAGTCCTATTGATTTGTGTAAGTAAAGACTACTTTGAGTTAATGGTTAAATGGAAATGGTAGCACTAACACACTTGGGAACTCTTGAGTAGAGTGATATGCATAATTGACTTGAAATCTTAGACCATTGATCTTTGAGACTATTTGAAATTATAACATTTCATGAATTGAGTAGTAGTCCGTTTTCCTCTTTCTTTTTATTTCTTACTCTTTTTCTATTTCTATTTTTGCTCAGGACTAGCAAAAGTTTAAGTTCTGGTGGATTTGATTTGTGCAAATATTCATTTTCTTTACTTTTATGTAAGTTTTCGAGCTGGATTACGTGTTTGGTACTTGTTTTTGTTGTGTTTTGTAGAAATCCAGAAACAATATTTTATCATAATGATGCAAAGGTTGGAAGGTGATTTAAAGATGAAAAGAGGTTGAAAGGTCCACCGAAAACCCGAAGGAGCAAATATTTTTTATACTGTAACTGTGCTGGGGCTCCAGGTAAATGTGGCGCCCAGGCGCCAAGCTTAGCAATGTTCAGCAGTTCGGTTAATCGACCAGACCTAATAGAATCGATAAATTTCGGCTTAAACAGAACCGAACCAAAAAATTTCGGTACGATTTTCGGTTATAAATAAGTTTTCAGTTTTCGGTTACAGGGTTCGGTTAACCGAACTTAACCGAAAATCGATTTTTTTTTAAAAAAAATATATGGTTACCTAATATCTTCAAGTGATTGAAGGCCATCTTCTAGGTTCATTGTACAACATGAATAAAACCTCAAGATTTGAAACTATTGATCCAATCAAATTGCAAAAGATAATCAAATCCATTTATCAAAGTGCTTACGACTTCTTACTGCCAATCCATTTGCTCCCTTCTGCATTCCACCCTATTGAAAAATACATGTCACTAAAAATGCCTTTACTTACCGTAATCAAAGACCAGTGATTATTTTTTAAAAAAGAAAGAAATTAAAAATTTTGTTTTACCAAAACCGAACGGAAATTAAACATCGAAACATTTCGTTCGGTTCTAAAATTTCAAAACCGAAAATTTCGGTTAACTGAAAATTTGGTCCGTTTTGGTTCAAACTGAACCGAATGAACATCCTAGCCAAGCTTGCTGAAAAATGCATTTTGAGACAGAATACATGGAGCTAGGGTGCCACTCTACCAGCTCCCAGCACCGTTTGGAAGGAATTTTTGGACCAAAATTACGAAGTGGCACCCCAGTGCCACTTGTTTTACAGCCCATTGGCTTTTCTGCACCGCCAAGGTATAAAAGTCATGAACCACTCTTTCAAAAGGATATTTTGGCTAGGTTTTGAGAGAATAACATAGAGGGGTGACTGCTACCATTGAAGAGTGAGAAAACAAGCACAAGACGAAGGCGCTTTCATCCGGGGATGGAGAATAGCTTCTCAAATCGTGTTTTATATCTCTACCCTTAGATTTTTCATGATGATTAAGAACATTCTTTGTTATTTTCTTGTTTCTATCATGAGCTAACTCTGTTTTTCTAGGAGAATGATGTAGCTTGCTTTTGAAACTGCATTTTGAATGATTTTATCGAATTATTATGATTTTCCTTTTGGTTTATTTGTGTTTTCTGGATTTGGATTGCGTTCAATTTACTGGCCGTAGATTGAATGATATAATATTTATTCACAAGAGGGGATTGTGAAAAGAAACATGGGAAAGCACATAGTTGGAAATTTATATAATCGATAGGCGTATAACTCTTATGAAGCCATATTATTGAAATGTTTAATAATTTATTTTAGGTAGAGTGGTCGCGTTTATCGCATACGCTCAAATTAATCTTTCTCAAGTTAATAGAAATAAATAATGTACTAGCGTGAGTAGGGATCGATCCCACGAGGAATGATGTATTCTTGTGTTAATTCAATTCAAAAGAAGTAAATAGGGGGAATTTTGGAATTAATCAAACTACTACTATGAAAAATCTATGAATTAAACTAGTGAGCAAGATTAAAATAAGGTGATTTAAATTATGAGAAAAGAGCGATTCTTGGTTTTCAGTCGACTTTACAATTGGAGTTTACTATCTCGGTCATCGATCATCATATACGATTAAATTTTCATATGAATATTCATCGTTAGATGTTTAATTCAATAATTAAAGTCCTATCCCACCTTACGTTTAGTTAAGTAGCCCAAGCGTTTTAGTTTAACCCTTATCAAACAATCAATCAAAATACAACGATTAAGAGTTAAATCGATGATAGCATAAGAACTAGTGAGATCAATGAAGTTAAATAACATAATCCAAGCTTCTATGATTAATCTAGTCAATTATTTTTCCTAATAATTTAACAAACTCACAAGCGAAAATTTATTAATCTTATTTGCTTCGTAATTAGAGGGATCAAATGATTACGTATTTGATGTCAAATTTAGCATTAGGTTGCATGAACAATAGTTAGGTGATCAATCTAACAATCAAACATAACAATGACAATAAAATCAGAAAAAAACTGTTGATACCAAATGAAAATCAACAACCAAAACGTAGTCTCACGAGAATCGTAAACTTCAATGTATCGTCTTCCTTAACCAAGAATCACAAATGTGTTTAGCCACTCATGACTAAATAAAAAACAACAAAATCTAATAAAAAACACATAAACTAAAGTAGATGAATGTTACTAAAGGATAACAGGATTCCGGAGTGTCAAATCCGTCTTCGTGCCTTTGAATCTTCAATTTCTTCTTCTACAATTGAGAGAAAATTTTTCTAACTCTAAAATATGATGATTTGTCTTATTTGAGGTCCCAAAATCGTGTATATAGGGTATGAGTCTGATAGGGTAGGTAAAAATCTATCCAAAGATGGAAAAATCGAGTTTCCATATTTTTGAGGATTCTTCTAGCGATCGATCGGCACAAGCCAGCGATCGATCACAGGTTAAATTTTTTTTTTTCAGAATCTTTAGACTGGTGATCGATCTCCCGACATCGGCGAATTGATCGCTGAGATCAACTTTTTGGTACATGAATTTTCTGCAATGCTCGATCGATCGAGGAGATTGATCGCGAGCCTTAGTCCACTTTTATGCATTTTGTCTTGGTCTACTTTGATCCATTGTCAACTACAATGCATTTCTTGATCCTTATTCGCCCTTGTTGGCACGATTTCTTCGATTTCATCTACGTTTACACAAATATACGATTAGATAGCATATGTATTAAATTAACTATCAAAACATACCAAATCGTAGGCTATTAAACGCAATAGATGTGTCTATTTCTAGTCACATCAAACTCCCCCATACTTAGTCTTTACTCGACCTCAAGTAAATCAGACAAAACTACAATCTTTTTGTTGGCTCATAGCATCATAGCAAACTAACTTATCCTCAATTTAATGCCTCAACAATTTTAAACATGCACAATAATGAAAGGTGGTGAAAAGTTAACAGTGAAACAAGTTCAGTCCCTAGACATCTCATACTCAACAAAGCAGCGAACGTGCGTGTGGGGTCATCAACAAGTGTCAACTACATATTATGGATCCAATAAATGCAAACCCATAATAGCTGAAGTTGTACACCAACACAAGTATAAGCTCACTTGCACACTCTTCTCCACTATCTTAGCCACTTGCAAACAAATCAAATAGCTATTTATTAGCTTGTAGCTTGGCCTAGGCATTGGCTTATGAAAGAAAGGGTAAGATGTATCAAACAAAAGAGTATAATGATATACACATTATAATCTTCTCTTCTTGGATGATTTTTTTCAAACCTTGTTCATTTTTGCAAGGTTTATTTCAATTCTTTTCCTCTTTTGTGCCTTGGCTCCCCTTGGAGTCATATTTTTAGCAATTTTCTCAAGGCATCCATTTTCTTTCATGCATCTCATTCTTTTGACAATAAAGCTCTCAAACATATGAGTCATTGATAATACAAGTGCATGTGAATTAAATATTTCATACTCCCTTCAAATGTATGTATTTAAAATTTTTTAGGCTCATTAGGGTAGATGATAAGCAAGTCAAAGAATGTTGAATTGTGGTTGTTTGTATGCTTAGCATACATCCATTCTTTTGCATTAAAGCTAAAAAAGGGTACTAACGATAATTTTGTTTACATGGTAGGCTTGAAAGGCTCAAACGCATCAAAGACCGCCTATATCACTGTCATGTTTGCAAGTAGTGTAGACATAAGCCTCAAAGAGCAAATAGTTAAGTTCTAGCATGTATAAGAGACTTCCTAAGACTATAACAAAATTCACACAATCATCACTACGCTATGTACACTTTGCAAGTCATGACAGATTTGTGCTCGAAATATCAATTACTAAGTCAAAGCATAATTTGCATTAGAGTTCAAAGTGTTCCAAGGTTAACAATTCACCTATGTTAAAAAACACGCATGCTATTAATTAGGTTTCATCATGGGATAGTGGTTCAAAACTTTATGTTCATCACTAACTATGAGCTCTAAAGTTTTTCAAATTTTTTGATTTTTTTGTATAAGAAAGCAATAACACACTATTAATCCCCCCATACTTAAATCTTACATTGTCCCTGTAATGCCTAAGTATGAATTATGCATGTGTTCTTGAATTATTGTGTAATGATGTGATAATTACGGTATGATGTGGACTCGGGTTCAGGTTGAACCGAGTATGAGATATTATCTAAAGTATTTTATATGGCAAGGGAATGATGTTCATATTTGATATGGGAAAATATGTGATTAAATGAAATGTCAAAAGTTGGGAACAACTATATGGAGTTGTTGTAATACATGTGTTATTATGCATATGGTATAGTAGTAAGTCTTCATGGAAGGCATATATTTGATGCATGATAGAACACATGGAGGAAACTTGACATGAAATGAATTTGATATGATTTTTCTTGAAAGTATAAATAAGAGATTTCAGATTTAAACACTCATACTACACCTAAACTCACCTAGCATTCTCTACAAATTCCTTTCAAAACCCTTGCTTTCTCTTGCAATTTCTTCTTGGAATTGAGTTTGGAAATCAAGTAAGAACTTGATTCTAGTTAATGTTCTTGTTAATTTGGTAAGGAGTGCATGATGTGTGGTCTTGTACATGAGTTTGTTTCTAAGAAACCATGTTGAATTAAAGTTATACTTCTTTGAATTGAATGAGATGTGATTCAAAGAAATAAGTTGTAATGTTTGTTGGGATATGCCCTAAGACAAGTCATTAGATGATTGTTTAAGACATACAATGTTTATGGATTTATGAATGGCAATTCATTATTATATATTATTCTTTTAACTGTGCATTGTGAATTAATATATATGTTAATGTCCTTAGAATAATATTGTATTATTCTTAAAGATGTTCCTAGTCAAGTATTATCATGAATGGGATAATGATAATACGTAGAGACTAGTATATGTTGATCGATGAATTGTTCATTGATATGAGATATCAAATCAACATATGGGTACATGTTAGAGAACGATGTACTGAACAGACCCACCATGAGAATGCAACATGGATAGTTATATGATCGTCATATGCAATTCTCATAGTGATAATAATGTATGTAATCCTTACGACTTGTGATCATCAGAGATCCCAACATAAGGAGTTATGTATCTTGATATCGTCAAACGTTACCCGTAACAGGGTATACTATAAAGGCGACTATTGGATACACTACGAATTATGTAGAGGGATGTTGACTGATCGAGATAGGATTTGTCCCTCCTATATAACAGGAGATGTGTTTGGCCCTTGATCAAGTGAGAACTAAAATGCATGGCCATGCTCGAATGAGTCGATATGAGATATCGAGCTTATTCGTTTATTCTAGTTCTACTTGGGGATCAAGAAATAGAGATTGAATATACGAGTATGACTATTCCATGACTCGTGTTCAATCTAAACACAAAGGACAAAGGGATTAAGTTACATGGTTAATATTATCACAAGTTCTAAAGGTTATGTCGAGTCATTGACATTCTCGTAATTTGGGTAGCATCGATGTGTTGCTAGATACCGCTCGATGCTTGCGACATAAAATGAGATTTTATGTCACTGCCAACATTACGAGATCCTATCGGGTCGCACAAAAGATTAAATCGAGAAGGGAAATTAAATTCATGGGATGAATTAAATAATTAAGAGGAGTCTTAATTAATAATCATAAGGATTAATTAAATCATGGGCTTAAGCCCATGAAGCTTTAAGAAAGCCTTTAATTAATTATATTTAATATGATTGCAATGTGATAAATTGTAAGACAACTTTCATATCACACTAACCTAAATCAAGAAGGAAGCACACGGCCTCCACAACCAAAAAGGCTCTCGGTTTTCTCATCATAGCCGAGGAGATTTTTGAGTTTGGTGCGAGCCATTCGATTGAGAATCGAGTGTTCTTTCTTGTTCCGATTTAATAACTTGTCTAGCAACTTGTTATTAAATCATCCCTTCACTCGATTCGATCGTGTGGATACCGTTGAGGCAAAACCATTCGAGTTTTGCTATTGACTCGGAGAAGGCGTAAGACGTGGTGCAGCTCCGTGGATTCGGCTTCAAACGCGCTACAAGGGTAAGACACTTGTAATTCTCTAATCCGATATGAATCCCTCTGTATAGATCACTGGTTTGTAATCCCAAAATTTTATTCCGCTGCGTTGTATGCTCATGGGGTTACTTACAGTGGTATCAGAGCCAGGTTCAAGGCTCATATCGGATTTTATGTGGTTAAATAGTTTACTCTTGTTAGAATTAATATTGCATGCTATTTAAAACTGTATTTTCATATATGATATGGAAAAATCGATTTTGTGAAGATCATCGTATGATAATATATATGATATAATTGACGGATCGAAATATATGATAATTCGTGATCAAAAACCGGAACATGGCTCGTGTAGGCTCACGGCCGAGGCCACCTAGGTGCTAGGGTTTCGAACCCTAGTCACCATGGCTCGGCCGCCGCTACTAAGTGGCTAGGGTTTTGAACCCTAGTCAAATTGGCCTCTCGGCCGCCGCCTAGGAGCTAGGGTTCGGACCCTGGCTCGAGCATGGGTCAAGCCGTCGCACTATCTAGGGTTTTGAACTCTTTTGGCTCGATAAAGTATTGAGAAGGTGCAAGTTGGCTCGATAGAACCAAGATGGTGCAAGGCGGCTAGGGTTTTGAACCCTAGCAGCGCCGCACCCAAGCCGCCGCATGGACCATGGCTCGGCCATGGGCTAGGGTTTCGAACCCTAGGCCCACTATTGGTCCAGCCGTGGGTCTTGGTTCGAATCATGGTGGTTCGTGTTTTAGTCGCTTTAGTTCGTGGCATGTGATGTCCCGAGCGTACGATAATTTTTCAAAAATTATTTTACAGTTTTAATTAAAATTAAATTTAAAATGTTTAGAATTTAATTAATTAAATGTTAATGCATGCTTTATGTGTTGTTTGAGCATGGTGCGTGGTTATAGCCCTTTGACCTATTAGATAGGATTTGTGAATGATTGTAATTTATAATACGACCTGCGTGTCGTGCCTTTCTCTATTTCATTCTAAATGTTATCCCTCCCCTATGTTCCCCTCGAATGTGAATCGAGGAATTCTATATCTTGTAAAATAGTGTAGTTTATTTTATTGATGGTGATCAATGAAGATGGAGCATCGTGCCGGGATGAGGAGGCCATTCACAAATTGGAGCCAAAGGAAGGTGCTTATGAAGTTACCTTAGGTTGACTCATAGGAGTTTCTCATTGGCTTGAGAAACTCATTAGTAGGGGCTATAACCATGTCACGTTTTAATTATGTATGTTGATGCATGATTTATCTTATGTTTTAGTTTGATAATAGTATTACACATATATGTAGATATGTATACAACTATATGTAGTGGACATATTTTAAATTATCAAATTAATCATGAGATCAATAAATCCCTCTAAAATATTAAGTTTTAGATGCCTTCCAAATAAAAGTACTCGTCAATAACTTCGATTGTACATGTGTGGGTTTGCCAAAGCAAAGCACTGTGGCAATCTTAGTAAGGCGCGAAAGGATAAAAGTGATATCCGTCATACTTTAATTGGGTACGACTTAACTAGGTTATCTCAATAGGATTGGGAACCTAGAGGCATGTGTTGGATTATAATTCATTTGATGAATTGAACAAAGTGTTGTTCGTCCAACTATCCAAGAATTATATGTGATGTAATTGACAAAGTGTTGTCTACCTAAATAACCGAGTCTTGGGCGATTAGCCAAAGCTAACTCAAGATTAGGCGAAATATGGATCTTGGCCCACTAAAAGTTTCGAGGGTTGATATTTTTCAAATAAAATAGTGGGAGTATCATTTAATATAAGACCATGTTAAATGATTTAAATCATAAACTTATTTTGCATATTTATATTGTAGATATCCATGGCAACTACAAACGTTACTAGCACTTTATCACTGCGATCGGTCCTTGAGAAGGACAAACTAAATGGGACGAATTTCCTAGACTGGCATAGGAACTTGAGGATAGTCCTCAAACAAGAAAAGAAACAATATGTTCTAGAGGAACCCTTGCTCGCTGAGGAACCTCCCCTAACAGCTACAAGAGCTGAAAAAGATGCTTACAAGAAGCATCAGAGTGACCCACTTGATGTTGGGTGCCTCATGCTTGCCACTATGAACTCTGAGCTTCAGAAGCAACATGAGGAAATGGAGGCGTTCGATATGATCGAACACTTAAAGCAGTTGTACCAACAGCAAGCTAGACAAGAGAGGTATGACGTCTCTAAAGCGTTATTCCAGTGCAGGATGGTAGAAGGAAGCTTAGTTGGAACTCATGTGCTCAAGATGATTGGGTACATTGAGAATCTGGATAAGCTAGGTTTTCCATTGGACCAAGAGTTGTCCACCGATGTAATCTTGCAATCGTTGCCGGAGAGCTTCAGTCAATTTGTAGTAAATTACAATATGACTGATATGGAAAAGACTCTGCCCCAGTTGCTTGGTATGTTGAGAACATATGAAGCAAATACTAAGAAGACTAAGGCCACAAATGTCCTTATTGTGAATAAGGGCAAAGGAAGGGCCAAAGCCAAAGGCAACAAGAAAGCAAAGAAGGTCTTTGCTAAATCTAAGCCAAAGTCTTCTGCACTGAAGCCAAAGGGAGGGATAGCAAAGGAAGGGAACTGTTTCCATTGCGGTGAGACCGGCCATTGGAAAAGGAACTGCAAAGTATATCTGGAGGATCTAAAGAAAGGAAGTGTGACTTCCGCTTCAGGTATTTTTGTTATAGAAGTCAATTTATCTACTTCTTCATCATGGGTATTAGATACTGGATGTGGATCTCACATTTGTGTAAATGTGCAGGATCTCAAAAGGAGTAGGACATTGGCAAAATGTGAAGTTGATCTCCGAGTTGGAAATGGAGCAAGAGTTGCTGCATTAGCTATAGGAGATTATCATTTAGCTTTACCTTCTGGTTTATCGTTGATTTTAAAAGACTGTTATTTTGTGCCTTCAATTACTAAAAACATTATATCTATTTCTTGTTTAGACAAGTATGGTTTTTCATTTATAATAAAGGACAATTGTTGTTCTATTTATTTAAATGATATGTTTTATGCTGATGCACAAATGGTGAATGGTCTTTATATATTAAATCTTGATATGCCTATCTATAACATAAATACTAAAAGGATTAAAAATAATGATTGTAATCCGACTTATCTCTGGCACTGTCGCTTGGGCCACATAAACGAGAACCGCATATCTAAACTTCATAAGGATGGAGTATTAGATTCATTTGATTTTGAATCATATGAAACATGCGAATCTTGTTTAATGGGCAAGATGACTAAAGCCCCTTTCAAGGGACATGTTGAAAGGGCAAATATTTTATTGGGACTAATACATAGTGATGTATGTGGACCAATAAGTACACAAGCTAGAGGTGGTTTTCAATACTTCGTTACATTTACTGATGACCTCAGTAGATATGGGTATGTGTACCTAATGAAACATAAACTTGAAACCTTTGAAAAGTTCAAAGATTTCAAGAATGAAGTACAAAACCAACTTGGCAAAAGTATCAAAATCCTTCGATCAGATCGAGGAGGAGAATACTTAAGCCAAGAGTTTCATGACTATCTAAAGGAGTGTGGGATAGTCCCACAACTCACTCCTCCGTATACTCCACAATGGAATGGTGTATCCGAGAGGAGAAATCGAACCTTGTTAGACATGGTTAGATCAATGATGAGTCATGCAGATCTTCCGATATCATTTTGGGGACACGCTCTAGAAACAGCGATTTTCTTACTGAACCGTGTTCCATCTAAATCAGTGGAAAAGACAACATATGAGATATGGACTGGGAAGCGTCCTAGTATGTCTTTTATGAAGATTTGGGGTTGTGAGGCTTTCGTTAGACGTCACGCCACTAACAAACTTGGACCCAAATCTGATAAGTGTTTATTTGTGGGGTATCCTAAGGAAACGAAAGGATACTATTTCTATTATCCCACTGAGAACAAAATAGTTGTTGCTCGGACTGGTGTATTTCTTGAAAGGGAATTTATTTCTAGAAAAACCAGTGGGAGAAAAATAGAACTTAGTGAAGTTCAACCACAAGAAAACACTGAACCTGAGATTGAGATGGAAACAGAGCAGGCACCACAAGCTGTTGTGGAAGAAGTACCTGCTCAAGAGACACAAGCCCAGCGTAGGTCTGTAAGAGAACACCGGGAGCCACAGAGATATGGATTTCTTGTGACTCAACAAGGTGACTTACTACTTATTGATGAGGATGAGCCGTCATCTTATCAACAAGCTATTATGGGCAATGATTCTGAGAAATGGCAAGAGGCCATGAAATCTGAAATGGAATCCATGTATGCAAACCAAGTATGGACTTTGGTTGATCCACCTGAAGGGGTACGACCCATAGGGTGCAAATGGATTTTCAAGAAAAAGACCGATATGGATGGTAATGTACAAACCTATAAAGGTCGGCTGGTTGCAAAAGGATTCAAACAAATTCATGGTATTGACTATGATGAAACCTTTTCACCAGTGGCCATGGTTAAATCCATAAGGATCTTACTTGCAATAGCTGCATTTCATGATTATGAAATCTGGCAGATGGATGTCAAAACAGCTTTCCTTAATGGAAATCTGCTCGAGGATGTGTACATGACACAGCCCGAGGGTTTTGTCGATCCAAAGGATGCTGGAAAGATATGCAAGCTACAACGATCCATTTATGGATTGAAGCAAGCTTCTCGGAGTTGGAACCTTCGTTTTGATAATGCAATCAAAGAGTTTGGTTTTATCAAAAATGAAGATGAACCTTGTGTCTACAAGAAGGTCAGTGGGAGCGTAATCATTTTCCTAGTGTTGTATGTAGACGACATACTTCTTATTGGAAATGATATCCCTGCCTTGCAATCTGTAAAGATTTGGCTAGGGAACTGCTTTTCGATGAAAGACTTAGGAGAAGCTACCTATGTGTTAGGAATCAAGATCTATAGAGATAGATCGAGAAGGCTTCTTGGTCTAAGTCAAAGTACATACATAGACAAGGTGCTTAAAAGGTTTAGCATGCAAGAATCCAAGAAAGGATTCGTGCCTATGACACATGGTATTTATCTCTCGAAGGAACAGTGTCCTTCAACACCAGATGAGAGACAACGCATGAGTAAGATTCCATACGCGTCAGCTATTGGATCTATCATGTATGCCATGATATGTACTCGTCCCGATGTATCGTATGCTTTGAGCATGACGAGCAGATATCAAGTTGATCCAGGTGAAGGTCACTGGATTGCTGTCAAGAATATCCTGAAGTACTTGAGAAGGACTAAGGATACATTCTTGATTTATGGAGGTGAGGAAGAGCTCAATGTAATGGGTTACACTGATGCAAGCTTCCAAACCGACAAAGATGATTTTCGATCGCAATCTGGATATGTGTATTGCCTAAATGGAGGTGCTGTGAGCTGGAAGAGTTCAAAGCAAGAAACAGTAGCCGATTCTACAACGGAAGCTGAGTATATTGCTGCCTCGGATGCATCAAAGGAAGCTGTTTGGATGAGGAAGTTCATTTCTGAACTGGGAGTGGTGCCTAGCATTAAAGATCCGATAGAACTCTATTGTGACAACAATGGAGCGATCGCATTGGCTAAGGAACCAAGATCTCACCAAAGATCCAAGCACATACTTAGGCGTTTCCATTTCATTCGAGAAATCGTTGAAAGGGGAGATGTTAAAATATGCAAAGTACCCACAGATGATAATGTATCTGACCCATTGACGAAGCCGCTGTCACAGCAGAAGCATGATCGTCATACTAGATCTCTAGGCATTAGGTATATGTCTGAGTGGTCTTAGTGCAAGTGGGAGATTTGTTGGGATATGCCCTAAGACAAGTCATTAGATGATTGTTTAAGACATACAATGTTTATGGATTTATGAATGGCAATTCATTATTATATATTATTCTTTTAACTGTGCATTGTGAATTAATATATATGTTAATGTCCTTAGAATAATATTGTATTATTCTTAAAGATGTTCCTAGTCAAGTATTATCATGAATGGGATAATGATAATACGTAGAGACTAGTATATGTTGATCGATGAATTGTTCATTGATATGAGATATCAAATCAACATATGGGTACATGTTAGAGAACGATGTACTGAACAGACCCACCATGAGAATGCAACATGGATAGTTATATGATCGTCATATGCAATTCTCATAGTGATAATAATGTATGTAATCCTTACGACTTGTGATCATCAGAGATCCCAACATAAGGAGTTATGTATCTTGATATCGTCAAACGTTACCCGTAACAGGGTATACTATAAAGGCGACTATTGGATACACTACGAATTATGTAGAGGGATGTTGACTGATCGAGATAGGATTTGTCCCTCCTATATAATAGGAGATGTGTTTGGCCCTTGATCAAGTGAGAACTAAAATGCATGGCCATGCTCGAATGAGTCGATATGAGATATCGAGCTTATTCGTTTATTCTAGTTCTACTTGGGGATCAAGAAATAGAGATTGAATATACGAGTATGACTATTCCATGACTCGTGTTCAATCTAAACACAAAGGACAAAGGGATTAAGTTACATGGTTAATATTATCACAAGTTCTAAAGGTTATGTCGAGTCATTGACATTCTCGTAATTTGGGTAGCATCGATGTGTTGCTAGATACCGCTCGATGCTTGCGACATAAAATGAGATTTTATGTCACTGCCAACATTACGAGATCCTATCGGGTCGCACAAAAGATTAAATCGAGAAGGGAAATTAAATTCATGGGATGAATTAAATAATTAAGAGGAGTCTTAATTAATAATCATAAGGATTAATTAAATCATGGGCTTAAGCCCATGAAGCTTTAAGAAAGCCTTTAATTAATTATATTTAATATGATTGCAATGTGATAAATTGTAAGACAACTTTCATATCACACTAACCTAAATCAAGAAGGAAGCACACGGCCTCCACAACCAAAAAGGCTCTCGGTTTTCTCATCATAGCCGAGGAGATTTTTGAGTTTGGTGTGAGCCATTCGATTGAGAATCGAGTGTTCTTTCTTGTTCCGATTTAATAACTTGTCTAGCAACTTGTTATTAAATCATCCCTTCACTCGATTCGATCGTGTGGATACCGTTGAGGCAAAACCATTCGAGTTTTGCTATTGACTCGGAGAAGGCGTAAGACGTGGTGCAGCTCCGTGGATTCGGCTTCAAACGCGCTACAAGGGTAAGACACTTGTAATTCTCTAATCCGATATGAATCCCTCTGTATAGATCACTGGTTTGTAATCCCAAAATTTTATTCCGCTGCGTTGTATGCTCATGGGGTTACTTACAATGTTATGAAAACATGATTCTATGTTGAGGTAGTACTGTTTTATGGAATTTTGATGTTGAAATTTGAGGTGTAGAAATAAAATCATGAAGATAAGCTTGAAAATTGCCATGTTCTGAAAATAACAGAGCATCGCAATCGATCGCTAGCTAGAGGGCGATCGATCCCCTAAGCTGATAAAATTTTAAGGCGATTTGTAACCCTGGCGATCGATTGCATAATAATAGGCGACCGATCACGTATGGGCAATAACTTTTTTGAAGGATGTAGCGATCGATCGTGTGTTCCTGGCCGATTGATCGTAGACGAGGCGATCGATCACATAAGACATAGCAATCGATCACCGATGGACAAAAACTTTGCATGACATTTTGATATTTTAGCGATCGATTGCGTGAAGAATGACGACCGATCGTGAGGGAAAAATTATTGAAAGTGTTATATTTTCATAGAATTTTGTGGTGAGGCTTATTATGACATTGAATTATTGATATTCATTTAGCACAATTACAAGGGATAGATCAGAGAGGAGGTTAAGCATTGACTCCTGATTTTCTATCTTTTGAACAGAACGACAGGTACGTGTTGATGTACGAGTATCGATTTTACATTTATCATAAATGTAGATTTCATATCTTGTTGAGATATGAGATAGTTGTGAATATCATATGTGATGATGGTATATTTTGTTGATATATGAAATGGTTGTGATTGGTGCTATGAGGCATGATGTTGTTGAGGCATGTGATTGGTGGTACGAGGTACGATGATGTTGAGGCATGTGATTGGTGCTATGAGGCATGATGCTATTAAGGCATGAGATTGGACTATTATAACGCGTGAGTTGGGTATATGAAGATGTGAGGAGGTTCCATTGACATATTGTGTAAGGACCCCGAGCCCTAAACCCGCTATTAGTGTATTATCATTAATAATGGTGCATGCTTTTATATCATTAGGGAAAACCCCGTGTATGCTATCCATAATTTTTTTGACAGTAATCCACTTAAGGTTTATTTTCCCCAAATATCATTCCACTAGCATGAGCATACGCCTTACAATACAATAACATGTTGTCAATTCATCATGCAATACTCCATAAATAATTGCATGCAACTATAAATGAAAAGAGAAATCTATCGCCCTTTATATAAACCATATACACATATAATAGTACTCACATGCGAGCATCGATGTGATGACCAGGGATTATAGGTGTTAATCCCTGTAGTGTTAATAATCCCTAAAGTGGTTTTACGTGGCGATTTGGAGTTTAATCGAGGTGTTGGGCCTTCTGGGCTCGTTTATTTGGGTAGTTGGGATCATTGGATCCAGAGGTTGAGATTGTATTCTCATTTGGGTGAAAAACCTAAGAGTTGGGTTTTTGATGTGTCTCGGGATCTCGGGTACTGTGTGAGCACCGGTAGGGGATTTTGGAGTTAGAGAGAGAATTTTTGAAAACAGATGATTTTTAATGAATCATGATGTATTTGTGGGGCTATTAGTTTTTCGGGGTATTTTTGCTATAAATACCAATTGAACCCAAAATTTTAGAATTAATTTCATTTCAGCCCTTACATTCTCTCTCTCTCCCCGCCGCGCCCCTTTTCCCATCTGCCCCTGCCTCCGCGCGCAAAAGCGGTGCGCCCACCGCCGTCCGGCCGCCGTTCGGCGCGTGCGACCTACCACCGGCTTCGTATCGTCGAGGCGCAGCTATCCCCTCTGTCAATTCGAAGTTTGGTCGCGTTTCTCGTTCGGATTTTGGCAGAATGCGTCGATCCCCAAAAGTTAGGGTTCTTCGATTTTCGTCCGATTTCTTCCGATTTTCGATTGGGTAACCTCCCTTACCTCTTTTTCGTCCCTCTCATGTTATTCCCTGCTATTTTGTGTTGGTTTGGTTTGAATTTATTTCGAATTTCGTAGGGTTTAGGTTCGAAAATTTGGGGGTTTTTGGAAAGGGTGTTGTTTCTTGCAATTGATCGATTATTGCATATCTTTGATGTATATTGGTGTTTAATTGGGTTCGAAATTGTGAGATTAGGGTTCGATTTTTGTAGGGTATTCTTGAACAAATTTCGATATTGTCTCATTCGTTCCCCTCCC
Source organism: Haberlea rhodopensis (assembly GCA_907163345.1). Classification (NCBI taxonomy): domain Eukaryota; kingdom Viridiplantae; phylum Streptophyta; class Magnoliopsida; order Lamiales; family Gesneriaceae; genus Haberlea; species Haberlea rhodopensis. The sequence continues at coordinate 1,451,975 of CAJQUN010000077.1, forward strand.
TGCATGTACCCTGCCCCGGGTCTTTTAAAAGGTTAATTGTCGTGTGTTGACAATATTTTGAGGGTTGTGGGTGTGCTTGAACATGGGTTACATGTTCGTAAATAATTATGAATTATTTATCGTGTTAGCACATCATTCCTCGGGGCATGGAACTCGAGCAAAGTTTGGCTCGGACTTCGGAGATTTAAGGTACGTGCGACGTACGAGCATTACTATATATGTGGGTATTTTTGATTGCATTGAATATTGTGCGTATGGTTATACATATATGTTGATATAGCCAAGGAACGACCAAATCTTGATATCGCCGCTTGTAGCGTGCGTGACACTAGAGTAGGATAACTCTTACAAGATATAAGGGGTACTGGGTTTATATGTATTCATTATAAGACATTTGAGATGTCTAGGGTTGTAGAATCATGTATCTATTATAAGACATTTGAGATGTCTAGGTTCGTAGAATCATGTATTCATTATGAGACATTTGAGATGTCTAGGTTCGTAGAATCATGTATTCATTATAAGACATTTGAGATGTCTAAGTATAATGAAGGATTGGTAAAATAAATGCTAGGCATTTGAGCTATCTGTGAGTGATAGCGAGGTTATGAAATCAGTATTAGATATTGAGATATCTATAATTGCATGTTTAATGAATTTACAATCACTATCTGTTGATATTCGAGGATTAGGCATGCGATGAGTTAATCATTGTGTTGATTTACTGATTTTTCATGAGTTTGATGATTGTGAGGACAGGGACAGTACACGGAATCCCGGATGAGGTTGCCATCCAGGGAGTATCATTTAAATTCATTAGTATTTACCTTTGTTGTAAATTATGAATTTCATTATTGTGATTATGGGATTTTGTGTATTGGTATGCTCACCCCGTTGGGGGCTGTCTCTGTTGGGGCAGGTGAACAGGTACATCGATGGCTTTGGAGATGAGCTCGAGCTGTTGATTGGAGGTACTCCCAGGATCGTGGCACCAGGGCTTGATGGAGCACGGTATCGTATAGAGTACTTATATACACCTGAGGATTATATACATATTCATGATGCTCGCATGTGAGCACGATTATACTTGTATATGGATTGTATATAAAGGCATGAGCCTTTCTCTCTTTCATTTGAGGTTGCATGCAATTAGAGGTTGAATTGCTAAATGATATGAGAGTCATTGGTGTATTATGTGGGTGTTGAAACCCATTTTTGTCGTCATATGTGTGGTGTCTTCCCTGGCTGGGAATTTACTTGTATTACTGCTTTCTGATGAGTATTATGTGTTCCTTGGCCGGGAATTATGTTATGTGTTGTGCCTTTTTTTTCGGGATAGCTCTATTTATGGGGAGACTCTGCCCAAATTTTTATAAAAGTTCACAAAGTGAAAAGTGGCACTAAGGGGTTGGTAAAGGGCAAACATATGAGTCTTTTATTGTTAGGACGATGATCTTATAACATTGAATATTAAAGGAAAGTTTGTAATTGACATTCAATGGTAAAGTATCATCTGAGCTTCCCGATTAACTGGTTATTGAAATCATGTGCCACACATAGTGGTTAATACACTAATCAGGGGTTAAGGGCTAAGGGGGTCCTTACATTAGTGGTATCAGAGCAGTGGTTGCTCATTGGTGCTGTTAAGGGCCTAGGAAGTTATTGATAGCACATATTTATGCATGACGGTATTATGTTGTATGACATAACGAATTGTTTATGTACTTTTATGATATGAAAAGTGGTATTGCTAACCATTGTGGTTGCAGGAATCGTGTGGAACACGATAGGATGGCATTAATAGTGATGTTTGGCACTCCGTGTGTTACGTGCCAAGGAATCTAATTTTGTAAAAGAATCAGGTAAAGGGATATTTCCGAGGTAACATGTCTTGGTATACGTATTGACTTGCAAGTGGTTGCATTTATGCATTGGATGAGTGCTGCATAGCGTATATGACTATTGTTGCTAACCATGATGGTTGCAGGTTACAGGAAATATGGAGTACGTAAGCGACGTACGGGTATCCCAACGGTAACATGTATTCATGTTTGTCTGTGTGACACATGATGAATGCAATGTGATGCATTAAGGTTATGATACATGTTATTATGCATTGTTGTTGCATATTGTGATGTGAAATAAAGAGGAGTATTCCACGAGTCAGGGCGATCACAGTTAAGGTTTTAATGCTTACGCTTTATCGCTGCGCATGTGGAGCGGGAGGGTGGAGGCTCGCTGGCACATGGAGGCGAGGTTACGCATTATCGCTGCGCATGTGGAGCGGGAGGAGGGAGGGTCGCTGGCACATGGAGGCGAGGTATACCATACTGAGCGGGGGAGCATTAAAATAACTGATGATGACTGACTCAAGAAAGGATGATGATGCATTCCTTTGTGATGACACGGATGATAGCGGTGATGTGTTCCGCTGTGTCGATTTATATTTATAGCGATGGTTCATTCCGCTATATTTATTGGCGATGGTTCATTCCGCCAGGTGTATTTATAGCGATGGTTCATTCCGCTATATTTATTGGCGATGGTTCATTCCGCCAGGTGTATTTATAGCGACGGTTCATTCCGCTATATTGATTGGCGATGGTTCATTCCGCCAGGTGTATTTATAGCGATGGTTCATTCCGCTATATTGATTGGCGATGGTTCATTCCGCCAGGTGTATTTATAGCGAGGATTCATTCCGCTATATTGATTGGCGATGGTTCTTTCCGCCAGGTGTATTTATAGCGAGGATTCATTCCGCTATATCGATTGGCGATGGTTTATGCCGCCGGGTATTGATAGCGATGCCTCTTTCCGCTACTATGTGGACGATGATTCATGCTCAGGTGTATAGCGAGGTTTCATGCCACTTATTATATGACGAGGTGTCATGCCGTCGATTCTATAGCGAGGGATTTTGCCGCTATGTACTCAGCACAGGATTTTGCCGCCTTCGAGCGATGGGTGCTGATTACGCACTATTATTGAGCGACGGAGACAGATATGACGCTATATTGTTAGCGATGAGGTATGAGATATTGCTATTTTATTAGCTTTATTGTAGCTGGCATGCATTGATATACATGTTTTATTTTGCCTATTTTACTAGCATGATAGTGGATGACATACGCTGATGTACATGTATCGTCACTAGTTGGCAATGTCTTAGATGCCATGAGTTGGCATGTGCCGTCACAGGATGACGATGACGATGGTGTAGGAGATGTCTTATTAGACATGCATCATCATTACGATGATCGATGCGTTGAGTATACGTATTCAGTGGTATGCCTTGGGTGCCAGTACCGAGCACAAGGTGGTGTGTGCGGCACCGATGGACGTGACCCTTATACCGAGAGGGTTGCTCGAGGAATGGTTGGATGCGCTGTACATGTAATTGTACCGCAGCTTACGTTTGGGGTGATCATATTACGAGTGGTGATACCCTTGAGGTATGCTCGTTGGAATGGCTTTTGGCCATGTGATTTGACGACAGGAGTAATCATGGAGGAAAGTACTCGCTTTCTGTCGATGTGACATGTGGTAGACATGGTCACACCACCCTTGAGGGTGTAGGATGGGTCCTAAGGGAGTAGGATCAGGTTATGTTAAGTACATAGGGACATTGGAGTGTCCAGGGTGTATCGGCATTAGAGGAATGTTGGATAAAGACCCACTACTCTATTGAGTTTTCTCCCCACAGTATGGTATGCCGTGCGGAAACGTCCGTCTTATTGGTAGGTTTGAGGTGAACCTAGAGAGGCAGCGACCAGTTTGTCTGCCGTGTGTGTGCAGCACCATGAGGGGCTTGCTAGAGCCGTTATACTGCTTGTTGAAACCAAGTTTGGCAAATCGTAAGGTAATACAATGTGGATTGTGGTAGACTCTAGTAGTCACCATGTCATTTGAGGTTGAGGCTGAGGTTGTGCATGCCTCACTGAAACGTGTATACGTTTATGTTTAATCTTGGTGAGACTTGTCTGGGACAGCTCAGGATGTAGGAGTACCAACAAGAGAGTCATCAGGTCGTTATTGACTCAATCTAAGGGAAACCGTGTATTAGGGATACAATGGGTGTTATTGTATCCAGTTTTTCCGAACAGTGGTTCGAGACTAGTGGATCTCGAGTTCGATGGCACTTCCCTTGTGAGGAAGGAAGTAGTATTATACCTATTTGGGAATCTTTGAAAGATTCGGTGAGTTGGTGCATGTGGTGTTGATTTTGAGAATCACGCCGTGTTATTGATCGTCGATTTTCATTCTCCTTTGGATGGGAATGACTCAGGATTGACGGTTGTGTTTGGGGCTTAGGGGTATGTTGCAGATACCCGAGCCAAGTGCATTGAGTATGCATGCGATGTCAATACTTAGGCAGGTATACCGGTGAGTATACGGATGCCAGTTGTTGATTTCCTTTTGTCAAGCATAGAGTTATGTTATTTGAGGATGGTTAAATCTCTGATGAGAGATATGGAACACCTTGAGATTGGGAATCTCCATGGCACGATGATTTATGAGGGATAATCGTGAAGATAGTTGACTTCCCTTGAGGAGGGATTATCTTGTGAGGGTTAAGGTATTTCATTATTGGTGTTTCCCTCCGAGTTATGCGATAGCCTTCCCAAGTTTGGATTGTTAAATCCTAGGATTATCAAGGGATGGCAGGAATTCGGATTGGTTGAGTGTCGCTGTCGACACAAGCGTGGAGGAAGCAATGGGTTTATTGCATGTTCTTTCAGAATTTTAAACTCTGTGGAGTCTCGGTTGTTATTTATGATCACGACGTGATCCTTGGAACATCCGGAGGTGGACATCTTGTGAGATGTCTTTTGTGTGAATTTGTGGCCGTGAGTTGCCCAATTGAGTTGCAATGCTGCGACTGCTCCTTCGATGGAGGAGGTTTGAGAGTGGAAACCAGGTTTGGTATGTCTACTAGTGTTTCCCTCATAACGATGTATGTTAGACATCGTGAGTCTTGTTAGAGATGTCATGGAATGATATCTACGATAGAATCAGGAGCGATTCGAATCCTTACAGTTTCAGTTGACTAACTGCTTTTGGATTATTAGCGTTGAGCTGTGCTGATGCTCTTTGACGTTATGATGGATTTGGAAGTCTATTCCACTCTAGAGTTGACACGAGGTCAACGTTCTCACGGTTGAGGTGTCATTCAGGATGCCTTCTTACTAGTTGTATTAGAACTAAGGATGACTGTCCGATCTACGGTCGTAAGTATAGGTTGTTTTGCAGTCATGAGAGACTGACTTTTGGGATGAACTGCACCGAGGTACGTTTTGCCTCTTGGGTGATATATTAGTTTTGGTAAGTCGCTCTGTTTCAGAGTTTGAAGAGAGGTAAGTATCCTCGCGTTTATTAATACGATTCTGATATGGTCAAGAATCGAGGTTATGGCTTCATGTTGTTGTGTAGCCTGGGTGTTATGTGATACACCGGTGCAATTTCGAGGACGAAATTCTTTTAGTGGGGGATATTGTGATGACCAGGGATTATAGGTGTTAATCCCGTAGTGTTAATAATCCCTAAAGTGGCTCGTTTATTTGGGTAGTTGGGATCGTTGGATCCAGAGGTTGAGATTGTATTCTCATTTTGGTGAAAAACCTAAGAGTTGGGTTTTTGATGTGTCTCGGGATCTCGGGTGCTGTGTGAGCACCGGTAGGGGATTTTGGAGTTAGAGAGAGAATTTTTGAAAACTGATGATTTTTAATGAATCATGATGTATTTGTGGGGCTATTAGTTTTTCGGGGTATTTTTGCTATAAATACCAATTGAACCCAAAATTTAGAATTAATTTCATTTCAGCCCTTACATTCTCTCTCTCTCCCCGCCGCGCCCCTTTTCCCGTCTGCCCCCGCCTCCGCGCGCAAAAGCGGTGCGCTCGCCGCCGTCCGGCCGCCGTTCGGCGCGTGCAACCTACCATCGGCTTCGTCTCGTCGAGGTGCAGCTATCCCCTCCGTCAATTCGAAGTTTGGTCGCGTTTCTCGTTCGGATTTTGGCAGAATGCGTCGATCCCCAAAAGTTAGGGTTCTTCGATTTTCGTCCGATTTCTTCCGATTTTCGATTGGGTAACCTCCCTTACCTCTTTTTCGTCCCTCTCATGTTATTCCCTGCTATTTTGTGTTGGTTTGGTTCGAATTTATTTCGAATTTCGTAGGGTTTAGGTTCGAAAATTTGGGGGTTTTTGGAAAGGGTGTTGTTTCTTGCAATTGATCGATTATTGCATGTCTTTGATGTATATTGGTGTTTAATTGGGTTCGAAATTGTGAGATTAGGGTTCGATTTTTGTAGGGTATTCTTGAACAATTTCGATATTGTCTCATTCGTTCCCCTCCCTGCATGTACCCTGCCCCGGGTCTTTTAAAAGGTTAATTGTCGTGTGTTGACAATATTTTGAGGGTTATGGGTGTGCTTGAACATGGGTTACATGTTCGTAAATAATTATGAATTATTTATCGTGTTAGCACATCATTCCTCGGGGCATGGAACTCGAGCAAAGTTTGGCTCGGACTTCGGAGATTTAAGGTACGTGCGACGTACGAGCATTACTATATATGTGAAATGCATAAGGTATTTTTGATTGCATTGAATATTGTGCGTATGGTTATACATATATGTTGATATAGCCAAGGAACGACCAAATCTTGATATCGCCGCTTGTAGCGTGCGTGACACTAGAGTAGGATAACTCTTACAAGATATAAGGGGTACTGGGTTTATATGTATTCATTATAAGACATTGAGATGTCTAGGGTTGTAGAATCATGTATCTATTATAAGACATTTGAGATGTCTAGGTTCGTAGAATCATGTATTCATTATGAGACATTTGAGATGTCTAGGTTCGTAGAATCATGTATTCATTATAAGACATTTGAGATGTCTAAGTATAATGAAGGATTGGTAAAATAAATGCTAGGCATTTGAGCTATCTGTGAGTGATAGCGAGGTTATGAAATCAGTATTAGATATTGAGATATCTATAATTGCATGTTTAATGAATTTACAATCACTGTCTGTTGATATTCGAGGATTAGGCATGCGATGAGTTAATCAATGTGTTGATTTACTGATTTTTCATGAGTTTGATGATTGTGAGGACAGGGACAGTACACGGAATCTCGGATGAGGTTGCCATCCAGGGAGTATCATTTAAATTCATTAGTATTTACCTTTGTTGTAAATTATGAATTTCATTATTGTGATTTATGGGATTTTGTGTATTGGTATGCTCACCCCGTTGGGGGCTGTCTCTGTTGGGGCAGGTGAACAGGTACATCGATGGCTTTGGAGATGAGCTCGAGCTGTTGATTGGAGGTACTCCCAGGATCGTGGCACCAGGGCTTGATGGAGCACGGTATCGTATAGAGTACTTATATACACCTGAGGATTATATACATATTCATGATGCTCGCATGTGAGCACGATTATACTTGTATATGGATTGTATATAAAGGCATGAGCCTTTCTCTCTTTCATTTGAGGTTGCCTGCAATTAGAGGTTGAATTGCTAAATGATATGAGAGTCATTGGTGTATTATGTGGGTGTTGAAACCCATTTTTGTCGTCATATGTGTGGTGTCTTCCCTGGCTGGGAATTTACTTGTATTACTGCTTTCCGATGAGTATTATGTGTTCCTTGGCCGGGAATTATGTTATGTGTTGTGCCTTTTTTTTCGGGATAGCTCTATTTATGGGGAGACTCTGCCCAAATTTTTATAAAAGTTCACAAAGTGAAAAGTGGCACTAAGGGGTTGGTAAAGGGCAAACATATGAGTCTTTTATTGTTCGGACGATGATCTTATAACATTGAATATTAAAGGAAAGTTTGTAATTGACATTCAATGGTAAAGTATCATCTGAGCTTCCCGATTAACTGGTTATTGAAATCATGTGCCACACATAGTGGTTAATACACTAATCAGGGGTTAAGGGCTAAGGGGGTCCTTACAATCGACTTCGTGAATGTGTATCTAATGTATAAAGCGGTCTACTCAATACCGATGCTGGTATCTTAGCCCTGAAAGCATTTCCAATCAACAGCTTGAGCTCAACTCCAAAGACATTGATGTACCTGTTCACCTATCCCAATAGAGACAGCCCCCATACGGGGTGAGCATACCAATCCACCATCTCAATAACAGCAATATCATAATTCATAATTTACAAAATATAAAACTATAAATGCAAAAGATACTCCCTGTATATGTATAGGATTCCCCGTGCTGTTCCTGTTCTCACAATAACAAAAACCATCAAATCCCCAAAATCAGTTAATCATTACATTGATTAACTATGTCCATTCTCAATTACCGGTTTCATAATCAACATGTTTAAATCATTATACTAATGATCACAGATATCACATATATCTAAACAATGATTCCACAGTTCTATTTCATCGCTCGCTTAACAATAGCGGCGTTCTAACCTCTCGCACTCTCAACAGCGACGGCATCATAACCGATGTTCGCTCAACAGCGACAACATCCAATCATTGCTCGCTTAATAGCGGCACCACATAATCCTCAATGTATACCATAATGTTTACCACAACCATATATTTTTATGCACATGCCAATAATATATCTACCATGCTCGTACGTTACACGTACCTTATAGTCCAAAAGCAGGCCAGAACCAATCCTTGCCTTTGCCCCGAGATCCAGTGAATTATACGCTATACACCGTAATAACTCACAATTAATTTCGTGCCCACAAACACATATCCTAGCACGTACTCAACCTCTAAAAACATCGTCAAGTCATGATGATTAAACATTTAAAAGACTCGAGCAAACCATACGTCGAAATCACAACACTAAATAAATTTTTAAAAATCCAGCATCGGCTATCGATCGCTGTCTTCGAGGCGGTCGATCGCCTCTCAACGCAATTGGCCACTGCCTCCGAGCAATCGATTGCTAAGCTTCAAGCAATCGATCGCTAGGTTGTTACAAGTTGACAAAACAATGTCATAATATACATCATATGTACTATAAAACAACCTAGATTAGTACAGCTCCTATGCAGTGGTTCAACTCGCAGCGGAATAAGACTCACAATTCCGTCCTCCCACGTCTATGAGTCCCTACAGAAACAATCACATAACATGAGTATAGATAAACAACCAACTCAGTGCTATATCAATAATCAATATAAAACAATAAAGCACTATAATGATCAGTTGTGATTGTCTGTATCATGCATCATCAAATGCAAATATGTCATGACATGTCTCATCTCTCATCCTGTTATAACCGGACCAATATGATATGCCTATCTCAGCTCAATATGTCAGTGGAACCTCCTCACATCTTCATATTAGCAGCACATATCATAGTACCGTCCTCACATGTTATAACAGCCAGAGCATATACCCAACCGACGTATACCTCTCATGCCAAAGCATATGTAGCATACCTATCGTGGCAACAATCCCAGCCAAAGCATATGCCCCACACTGGCATATCTATCGTGGCAATGATATCAGCCAAAGCATATGCGGCATATCTATCGTGGCATCCATCTCAACAATATAAACCTCAATTCACCTCCTGGTATTTGTCGTTCTGCTTTTACTTGTTGACAGATCAAACAACGTTTCACAAAGTTCAGCACATCCCGTTTCATGCGTTTCCACCAAAATTGAGTACGCAAATCTTTATACATTTTCTTTCCTCCACGATGTATACTATATCGACTAAAATGAGCACGTTGTATTATTTCTTGGCGTAGTCCTAATGCAGCAGGTACTACCCAACAGTTTCTGTATTTCAAAGTTCCATCACTAGCGATTACAAACTGAGATGTTTTTCCTTGACATTTTCTTTCCAGTGTTGTGCCTCATCATCAGTAACTTGTGCCGTTCTGATTCTCTCAAAGATATCGGGTTCAACCAACAATGTTGATACCCGTACTGGCACTGTCTGTACATCAAATTCATAACCCAAGGTACAACAAGAAGTCATCAAGGCTGATAAATGCATCAGATCATCAGCAGTATTGTGGACTTTTCGACTTAAAGCATCTACTGTGAGATTAGCCTTTCCTGGATGATATTCGATCTACAATCATAAACCTTTAAGAGATCCATCCATCTCCTTTGCCTCATATTCAACTCTGCTTGAGTGAATAAAAACTTTAAACTTTTATGATCAGTATGTATGGTAAACGACGTACCATATAAATAGTGTCGTCATATCTTCAATGCAAAGACAATGGCTGCCAACTCCAGATCATGCACTAGATATTTCATTTCATGTGGCTTCAGTTCTCTTGATGCATAAGCCACCACATGTTTATCATGTATCAATACACAACCTAACCCAAGTAATGATGCATCAGTATAAAGAGCAAACCTGTCATGCTCTGATGGAATAATCAACACTGGAGTAGTAGTTAACCGATGTTTCAATTCCTGGAAACTATGCTCACATGCCTCTGACCATCTAAATGGTACTCCCTTCTGTGTCAGTTGTGTGAGTGGTTTAGCAATTATTTAAAATCCTTCAACAAACCGTCTATAGTATCCAGCCAAATCCAAGAAACTACGAATCTCGGATCAACTGATATACCATCTTTAGATATCACATGTCCCAAAAATCCTACACTGGTTAACCAAAACTCACACTTACTATGTTTGGCATATAACTGATGTGTTCTCAATAACTGTAACACCAGATGCAAATGTTGGACATGCTCGTTTTCACTCCGAGAATAGATCAATATATAATCGATGAACACAATGACAAATTGATCGAGGTACTCCTGGAAAACTCGACTCATCAAACTCATGAAGACAGCTGGAGCATTCGTCACACCAAATGGCATCACTAGGAACTCATAATGTCCATAGCGAGTTCTGAATGCTGTCTTCTGTACATCTCCTTTCCTCACACGTATTTGATGATAACCAGATCTCAAATCAATCTTAGAATATATCATAGATCCCTGTAACTGATCAAACAAATCATCAATACGAGGAAGAGGATATTTATTCTTAATCGTTACCTTATTCAACTGTCTATAATCAATGCACAGTCGCATTGAACCATCCTTCTTCTTGACAAACAATACCGGAGCACCCCAAGGCGATACACTAGGACGTATGTACCCCTTGTCCAATAGGTCTTGTAATTGAGTTTTTAACTCTCTTAATTCAGATGGTGCCATTCGATATGGTGCTCGTGAAATTGTAGAAGTACTAGGTACCAATTCAATGCCAAATTCCACTTCTCGATTTGGTGGAAATCCAGGAATCTCATCTGGAAATACATCTGCATACTCTGCAACCACTGGTATATCCTCTACTCCTCTTTCTACTTTCTTATTTGTTACATCAACAACATAAATCACATATCCCGTATGTCCACGTTCTAATAAGCGGGACATTCGAATATCAGATATCAACAGAATCCTTGCACATGATCCCTGTCCATAGAAGATCCATTGATTTCCAGTATCAGAATGAAATCTCACTGTCTTCTGATAACAATCTACAACAGTTTGATATCTTCTCAACATATCAATACCAAGAATACAATCAAAATCCATCATATCTAACACAATCAAATCGGCATGTATCTCATACTCAGTATCAAACTGAATAACACAATCAGACACACTCTGACAAGCCATCATAGTAGTTCCCATTGGTGTCGAGACATACAGAGGCATCAACAGTGGAGACGAGCATATATGATACCGGTCAATAAACGCTTGTGCAATAAAGGAATGTGATGCACCAGTATCAATGAAAAGTAAAGCGGGATAAGTAATAATTACATTTACCCGCGATCACATCATCAGGAGCTGCCTCTGCTTGCTCCTTGTTCAGTGCATATGTGATGTCCCCGAAATGATTAATTGCATTTAAGGCATTAATTATGTTCATATGATTAATTATGGTGATAATTGCTTTATGTGTTAGAATTAATTACCAGGTGGAAATGCTTAGTCACATGTGGGTGTGACCCAGTAGAGCATTTCAGGGTGCATGTTATGCATGTTGGGGAATTTGGGTGTTTTAGTGGCTTAAATGTGATGGTGGTTAATTATTTGGTGAAATATGTATTTAATTGGGATTTTGGCGCGTATTGGTGAAATGCTTTTAAAATACCATATTGGGGTATTTTATACATCATGCTAATTATTGGGGTACAAGTTTAATAAAAGCTTTTTTTTAATCCTTTACCCCACTACCTTTATTTCACCTTACCCCTTTACACTTTAAATCCCCAAATCATTTCCCCAAACCCTCATTTCCCTTCAATCTCGTTTTTGGCTTCAAGGTGGAAGAGAAGTTCTTGCAAAAGCTTTACCCTTGTGATTCTTGGTAAGATTTAAGACCTAGGAAGGGTATATATCATTCCTTGTTGTTTTTGTAGTGTTTGTGTTGAGTTTGGAATGGTTTTGAAGGGTTTTGAAATGGGTTTGTTTGGGTTGGTGTGATTTTTGGTAGGATGTTAGATTTTTAGTGGTTTAATGATGTGTATTGAAGGTTTAAAGTGTTTTAATGTTTTTGAGGTGTTGGTATAAGTGTTGTTGAGGTTGGTGAAGGTTTTAATGTGCAAAAATGGTGATTTTCGATATGCAGAGTTTGGCGATCGATCGCAAGCCAACAGTAGGCTCCAGAAGCCTTTGGCGATCGATCGCCACTTTTGGGCGACCGATCGGTGAGGTTGGCGATCGATCGCGCCAAATGTGGCGATCGATCGCCGAAGACAAATTTTTTCAGCAACGGACAGTGTGATCTCGCGATCGATCGGGACACCCTGGCGATCGATCGCGAGACACACAAATGTGTGATTTTGATTATTTTGTGGAAATTTTTGGATATTGGACTATAATTGGCTTCTAATATTGATTTGTATGGTTGTGTAGATCCCAGGTACCAACAACGTCAAGGAGATAAAGTTATTCAACTTCTCCACTTTTGAGACTAAGGTACGTAGTGAGACGTACGGGCATCGGACGGCAAAACGTGTTACACCTTTGATTATGTATATCGTGGATAGTGAATCCTTACATGTGATGGTATATGTGAAATGATAGTGATATATTGTGATAATGGAATCAACTGTTGTGTTTGATTATTGTGGTAGAATTGATGAATGTTCCGGTAGCCTTTATCTCCGAGCGAGGGAGGTACTTGCCGCTGTCATATGAAGCGATGGTAGTATGATATTTGCCACTGTCATGTCTAAGCGAAGTAACATGCCGCTGTCATTGTCGAAGCGAGGGATATCATATGATGCCGCTATATGTCGAAGCGAGGGGTCCTAAAATTCCGCTGTTGTATTGGGACCGGAACAGTCACAATTCTAGTGATTAATGTGGAATATTGTAGTTATAACTGGAACGTGGTATCGATCATTATATTGTGAACTAATGATTTGTGCATGAGTTTATGAAACAGGAACAACCATGAAATGTGCTAATGTGGTAAACCAAGGAGCATATCTATTAATTGTCTCATGCGCTTATTTATTTAATTATGTTGGATTGTGTTAAATGGTGATGTATATGCTCATGGTGAATTGTTCCTGTAGGTACACTTTTGGACCAAAGGGCTAAGGGTCGGGTTGAGGCTGTGAGCTAAAAGAGGCATGAAAGGACATAGGATACAGGAATTTTTGGATAGTCTCTACTCTAGGAGTAGTATAATTCTATCGCTCTAACATTCATTATTGAGAATGTAATTAATTAGCTTATGAAGTTTTATTTTGGCCTGTAGTCTTATTAAGCTCACGTAACAACCGGAACCCTAAGATGTCTTTAATGCATGTTTAGCCCTATTTATGTCTTGATTACTCTGTTAAGGTAGAGAGGCCCTACATTAGTGGTATCAGAGCAGTGGTTAGAGAACCCGGGAATGAGTGAAGGGTAGCCTTAGCAATAAGTTGGCTAGGTGCTTACTTTTAAACATGTTTTGTGCATATGTTGCATATGAAGCATATGACTGTTATGCTAACGTGTTATGGCTTTCTAACGATGTATTATATGAACTGCTTTTGGACATTGTTGTTAACCCTTGTGTTGCAGTATGGCAGCAAATATCGACATTGGAGACGCAGTAAGTGTTAATGCTAGTGCTGGGCACACAAATCCCCTACCGCCGCCAGCCTTGGGCGAAGAGCCGTCCGAACAGCAGTTATTGCCGGGGGAACTGAGTTTAACTCAATTTCTAGCATATCGACCCCCGACATTTGAAGGAACTGAGACAGGGGAGCGGGCCGAGGAATGGTTAGAGAGAATAGAACAGATATTTGTAGCAGCCCCGTGTGCAAAGACAACCTGGATAAGGCTAGCAGAGTTCCAATTGGCCAAAAAGGCGCTGATGTGGTGGAAGACCACAGTGATTGAACAGGAGGCTCAGGGTCAGGAAATAAACTGGAAACTGTTTAGAACTCGATTTCTGACCCGATACTTCTCAGCTGCGGCACGGCAGGCTAAAGAGGATGAATTTACTAACTTACAGCAAGGTACTATGCCGGTGTTAGACTATGCTCTCCAGTACTGTTCCTTACTCAGGTATGTACCTCATATCGCCACCAGTACTCAAGCGAAGATGAGGAACTTTATGAAGGGCTTGAGGCCGGAGTTGTATGATAGGGTGATCACTTATGGCCCTACTTGTTTTGATGACGCCCTTGCACGGGCCGCGTGGGCAGAATTGGGAGTGGGTGCATATACGACCGTAGCACCACCCCCAGCACCACCACAGAGATCGACCCCTGAAAACTTGAAACCAAGGGGCGACCATTTTAAGCCAAGGGGGAACTCATCATCTTCCAGATTCAGTGGTAGGTGGCAAGATGTTCGTGGAAGGGGAAATCGTGGAAATGATGCCCCGCCTCATAGGGGACAATCTCATGCTGGCAGTTTTGGGAAAGTTAAGTGTTTTCTGTGCGGAGGACCCAACTCAGTGAAAGGAAGCTCCGCTTGTTATGAGTGTGGTAAACATGGTCATTTGGCCCGGAATTGTCCTAATCGGGGAGGGCCACAGAACAATATGGGGAGACCTTTAGACAGGGCAGTGCAACAAAGACCACCGTTTGCTCCGAGACCATTGGGAGGTCAGCCGTTGGGGCCACCTCAAGGGCAAGTGTACGGTCTGACCAGGGAACAAGCTACAGCGGCTCCAGAGGAAGTGATAGCGGGTACGTGTCATTTATTTACGCACCCTGCTTTTATTTTGATAGACACATGTGCGTCACACTCCTTTGTGTCGACGAGTTTTGTGGAAAGGCATTGTATATGCACGTCTCCGTCACCCAAGCCTCTTATGGTTTCGACACCCGCTGGAAAGAGTATGATTGCTGATCGGTTTGTTGTTGACGGCCTCATTTATTTTGAGGGCAACGAGTTGAAGTCATATTTGATTGTTCTGGGGATGTCAGACTTCGACTGCGTTGTGGGTATTGATGTGCTGAACCGATATCAGGCAGTGGTGGACTGCAGACAGAGAACAGTGCGGTTCAGATCTGGTTTAGGGGTTCAGTGGACTTTTTATGGGGATGGTTCCCACTCGAGAATTCCATTGATATCGGCTATCAAGATGGCTCAGTTATTGGAACGTGGGCATACGGGTTACCATATTTATGCCATTGATGTTACTGATAAGAGGGAAGAGTTAAGAGTCGAGGATATACCCGTAGTCACCGAGTTTGCCGATGTATTCCCGGAGGAGATTCCCGGATTTCCACCGGATAGGGAAGTCGAGTTTGGGATTGAATTAGTACCGGGAACATCCGCTATTTCTCGTGCCCCATACAGGATGGCACCGGCAGAGTTAAGGGAGTTGAAAGAGCAACTTCAGGAACTCCTTGATAAGGGTTACATACGCCCCAGCGTATCGCCTTGGGGTTCGCCTGTATTATTTGTGAGAAAGAAAGATGGATCGATGCGTCTGTGCATCGATTACAGACAATTGAACAAGGCCATAGTGAAGAATAAATACCCTCTTCCGAGGATCGATGACTTGTTTGATCAGTTGCAGGGCACGAGGTTGTACAATAAGATTGATTTGAGGTCGGGGTACCATCAGATCCGAGTTAGAGAGGAAGATGTGCAGAAGACAGCATTCCGGACCCGTTATGGTCATTATGAGTTTTTGGTCATGCCGTTTGGAGTGTCATGCCATTTTGGCTGTCTTCATGAGCTTGATGAACCAAGTATTCCAACCGTACCTTGATCGGTTCGTCATAGTATTTATTGATGATATACTTATCTATTCTTGGAGTGAGGAAGAACACAAGACTCATTTGAGAACAGTGCTCCAGATCCTTAGGGACAATCAATTGTACGCCAAGCTGAGCAAGTGTGAATTTTGGTTGAACAGCGTGGTATTTTTGGGGCATGTGATCTCTAGTGATGGGATATCTGTGGATCCCAGGAAGGTGGAGGCTGTGATGGATTGGTCTGCTCCTACATCTGTGCCCGAGATCCGGAGCTTCCTTGGTTTAGCGGGTTATTACCGACGTTTCGTCGAGGGTTTCTCTAAGATCGCTAAGCCGTTGACGCAGTTGACTCAGAAAGGGGTTCCGTTTTTATGGTCTGAAGCATGTGAGCAGAGCTTCCAAGAGTTGAAGCACCGATTGACTACAGCACCTGTATTGGTGATTCCTTCGGAGAACGAGAGGTTTGCTTTGTACACGGATGCATCACTGCAGGGTTGGGGCTGTGTATTGATGCAGGATAAGCACGTGGTGGCTTATGCTTCGAGGCACTTGAAGCCTCATGAGACCAGATACCCAGTTCATGATTTGGAACTGGCGGCTATCATTTTAGTCTTGAAAATTTGGCGGCAATATCTTTATGGTACTTCATTTACCATTTACACGGACCATAAGATCTTGAAGTTCCTATTCACCCAAGCGGAACTGAATATGAGGCAGAGGAGGTGGATGGACTTGCTCAAGGACTATGACTGCGAGATAGAGTACCATCCGGGGAAGGCGAACCTGACAGCTGATGCTTTGAGTAGGAAGGTGAAGTATACCGCGGAGGATGTTATTCAGTTATCAGCCATGATGACCTCCTGTTGTCATCTGGGATATGACTTTGATGTAGATGCATCACCGGTACATGTATCGACCCTATTGGCAGAGCCGGACATCTTTGAATCTATCAGGAAAGCTCAGATGACAGACGTTGAGGTGCAGATATGGTTATCATATTTACGTCTGGGTCAGTCATCAAAGTTCAGAGTGGCAGAAGATGGTTCTTTAAGGCTTGGTAACCTTTGGGTAGTGCCGATGGCACCAGAGTTGCGCCAAGGGATCTTGCATCATGCTCATAGCAGCAGGTTCAGCATACATCCAGGTGGGAGAAAGATGTATAAGGACTTATGCGACCAGTTTTGGTGGAGGCGGATGAAAAGAGACGTCATTACATTTGTCAAGAAGTGCCTGATTTGCCAACAAGTGAAAGCGGAGAGGCAGAGGCCCGGTGGCAAATTGAAGAGTTTAGAGATACCGGAGTGGAAGTGGGAACACATATCTATGGACTTCGTGACCCACTTGCCAAGGACTGCCTCGGGATATGATGCGATCTGGGTGATCGTGGATAGATTGATGAAGGTGGCTCACTTCATCCCTTATTGTATGTCGTTCACATACTTAAAGATGGCCCAGTTGTATATACGGGACGTAGTGAGGTTACACGGGATTTTGGTCTCGATTGTGTCTGACAGAGACCCACGGTTCACATCACATTTTTGGGAGGGTCTTCAGTCAGCTTTGGGTACGGAAGTGAAACTGAGTACAACTTACCACCCCCAGACAGATGGTCAGACAGAGCGCACCATACAGACGCTTGAGGACATGTTGAGGGCATGTGTTTTGGAGTTTGATACTCCTTGGCAAGATTCAGTGCCACTAGTAGAGTTCTCTTATAATAACTGTTATCAGGCGAGCATTCAGATGGCTCCATTCGAGGCTCTTTACGGTCGACGTTGTAGGTCACCGTTGTACTGGGAGGACTTGACTAGTAAGACGGTCGGAGGACCGGAATTGATTCGAGAAATGGAAGAGAAAATCAAAGTGATCCGTCAGAAAATGAAAGCGGCTCAGGATAGGCAAGCGGCCTACGCTAATAAACGGCGGTGACCATTGGAATTCTAAGTGGGAGACAAAGTCTTTCTAAAAATCTCACCTTTCAGAGGTGTGGTTCGTTTTGGTATGCGTGAGAAGTTGTCTCCGAGGTATGTTGGACCATATGAAGTATTGCAGCGCATCGGTACTTTGGCTTACCGTTTGGCTCTACCGTCGTCATTGTCTGGTATACATGATGTCTTCCATGTCTCTATGTTGAGGAAGTATGAGCCAGATCAGTCTCATGTTTTGCAGCCCTCAGAGGTTCAGTTGGGTTCAGATGTATCCTATTTTGAACGACCAGTCAGAATTCTGGATCGAGAAGATCGCAGACTTCGAAGCAAGGTTATACCGATGGTCAAGGTTCAGTGGGATCGTCGGGGTGTCGAAGAGGCTACGTGGGAGACGGAACGACATATGATGCAGCACTCCCCGGAACTATTCTCTAGTATGTGATTTACGTTTAGTTTCTTTTGGGGTAAGTGCATGCGATTTCGAGGTCGAAATCTTATAAGTAGGGGAGTAATGTGATGTCCCCGAAATGATTAATTGCATTTAAGGCATTAACTATGTTCATATGATTAATTATGGTGATAATTGCTTTATCTGTTAGAATTAATTACCAGGTGGAAATGCTTAGTCACATATGGGTGTGACCCAGTAGAGCATTTCAGGGGTGCATGTTATGCATGTTGGGGAATTTTGGTGTTTTAGTGGTTTAAATGTGATGGTGGTTAATTATTTGGTGAAATATGTATTTAATTGGGATTTTGGCGCATATTGGTGAAATGCTTTTAAAATACCATGTTGGGGTATTTTATACATCATGCTAATTGTTGGGGTACAAGTTTAATAAAAGCTTTTTTTAATCCTTTACTCCACTACCTTTATTTCACCTTACCCCTTTACACTTTAAATCCCCAAATCATTTCCCCAAACCCTCATTTCCCTTCAATCTCGTTTTTGGCTTCAAGGTGGAAGAGAAGTTATTGCAAAAGCTTTACCATTGTGATTCTTGGTAAGATTTAAGACCTAGGAAGGGTATATATCATTCCTTGTTGTTTTTGTAGTGTTTGTGTTGAGTTTGGAATGGTTTTGAAGGGTTTTGAAATGGGTTTGTTTGGGTTGGTATGATTTTTGGTAGGATGTTAGATTTTTGGTGGTTTAATGATGTGTATTGAAGGTTTAGAGTGTTTTAATGTTTTTGAGTTGTTGGTATAAGTGTTGTTGAGGTTGGTGAAGGTTTTAATGTGCAAAAATGGTGATTTTCGATGTGCAGAGGTTGGCGATTGATCGCCCTTTTCTGGCGATCGATCGCGAGCCAACAGTAGGCTCTAGAAGCCTTTGGCGATCGATCGCCACTTTTGGGCGATCGATCGGTGAGGTTGGCGATCGATCGCCCCAAATGTGGCGATCGATCGCCGAAGACAAATTTTTTCAGCAACGGACGGTGTGATCTCGCGATCGATCGGGACACCCTGGCGATCGATCGCGAGACACACAAATGTGTGATTTTGATTATTTTGTGGAAATTTTTGGATATTGGACTATAATTGGCTTCTAATATTGATTTGTATGGTTGTGTATAACCATCCCAGGTACCAACAACGTCAAGGAGATAAAGTTATTCAACTTCTCCACTTTTGAGACTAAGGTACGTAGTGAGACGTACGGGCATCGGACGGTAAAACGTGTTACACCTTTGATTATGTATATCGTGGATAGTGAATCCTTACATGTGGTGGTATATGTGAAATGATAGTGATATATTGTGATAATGGAATCAACTGTTGTGTTTGATTATTGTGGTAGAATTGATGAATGTTCCGGTAGCCTTTATCTCCGAGCGAGGGAGGTACTTGCCGCTGTCATATGAAGAGATGGTAGTATGATATTTGCCGCTGTCATGTCTAAGCGAAGTAACATGCCGCTGTCATTGTCGAAGCGAGGGATATAATATGATGCCGCTATATGTCGAAGCGAGGGTTCCTAAAATTCCGCTGTTGTATTGGGACCGGAACAGTCACAATTCTAGTGATTAATGTGGAATATTGTAGTTATAACTGGAACGTGGTATCAATCATTATATTGTGAACTAATGATTTGTGCATGAGTTTATGAAACAGGAACAACCATGAAATGTGCTAATGTGGTAAACCAAGGAGCATATCTATTAATTGTCTCATGCGCTTATTTATTTAATTATGTTGGATTGTGTTAAATGGTGATGTATATGCTCATGGTGAATTATTCCTGTAGGTACACTTTTGGACCAAAGGGCTAACGGTCGGGTTGAGGCTGTGAGCTAAAAGAGGCATGAAAGGAGATAGGATACAGGAATTTTTGGATAGTCTCTACTCTAGGAGTAGTATAATTCTACCGCTCTAACATTCATTATTGAGAATGTAATTAATTAGCTTTTGAAGTTTTATTTTGGCCTGTAATCTTATTAAGCTCACGTAACAACCGGAACCCTAAGATGTCTTTAATGCATGTTTAGCCCTATTTATGTCTTGATTACTCTGTTAAGGTAGAGAGGCCGCCCTACAGCATACACCTGAGCCTGAGGTGGTCCTGCTCTCTGTCCTCCACCAGTCCATGGAACACCCTGTGGTCTCTGTTGCACTGTACTTTCTAACATATTCCCTCTCATCTGTTGTCCCCCAGCTTGAGGACAATTTCTTATCATGTGTCCTGCCCTCCCACAGCGAAAACAAACTAAAGTATCAAGTTGTGGGCAATCTCGTTTAAAATGTGGTCCTCCACACTTAAAACACTGTAAACCTCGCCCACTGCTTCCACTACTGCCTTGGGACTATCCCTTGACCCCTCGTTCACCACCCTTCCGCATAACAAACCGCTTTCCACTAAATCTGTGATGTCCAGATTATTATTAATCATTTGTTGGACTAAATATGATTTGGATTTTATTGATAATTAATTTTAGAATTAATTAGAAGTGGAATTGACCAAGTGAAGGTCAACTGGCAAATTAATCGGATCCTAAAATATTTTGAGATTGTAAAATATACTCCGATAATATTTTAGAGATAAATTAATTAAAATGAAGAATTTAAGTTTTGGGTTTTTGGGGTGTGTATAAATCCCAATCATTGTCTCTAAATAATATATCAGTGCACCGGCGACACTTCGATGTACAAAACCGGGTTAGGATACAAAAAAATAAATATGTTATGTTGGCATTTTCGGACACACATTAAATGTGTAAAAACATGCACTGAAATCCCGATTCCCTCTCCTTCGCTGCTGCTCGACCCCGCTCCGTTCACGCCGCGCACCCGCCGCCGTCCGAGCTCTTTCCGGCGCGTCCGAACCGCCGCCGTCTTCGTCTCTTCCGGGCGCATCTTTCCATACCAAGATCTTGAAGTTTCGTCGCGTATTTCGTCCGGATCTTGCAAGGAAGCGCGCAGATAAAATTTCCGAATTCGTCCGATTTTGGGACGATTTTCTTCCGATTTTTTTGTGGGTAATCCTCGTCGTCCCTTAGTAGTTATTCCCCTGAAATCCCACGAATTTTTGATGAACTTTGGTTCGATTTTTGCTAGCATTTTGGTAGAGTTGTTAGTGTGTGTTCGAGTGTGTGCTAGTGCGTGCAGCAGTGTGTGTGCGTGTGTGTGTTTCTGCGTGTGGGTGTGTGTCCAGCATGTGTTTGTGTGTGTAAATGGTCTGTATGTATGTATTCCTTCATGTGTTGAAGTATTGAGATTGGGAATGGGATACATGGGGAATGTTTTGATTGTTGGAAGTTGGTGGGGGCTTACTTTATTGAATGGTTAATCGTTGAAAATAAATTGTGGAATAAGTCTTGACTTAGTATTATTATTGGTTAAAAGATGAAGATTAAAATCATGCATGGAATGTGTTTGTTAATAGGCTTAAATGAGATTCAAGTGTGGGTCTAAGTCTTGTTAGTGGGTGAAA
Organism: Haberlea rhodopensis; assembly: GCA_907163345.1. NCBI lineage: Eukaryota > Viridiplantae > Streptophyta > Magnoliopsida > Lamiales > Gesneriaceae > Haberlea > Haberlea rhodopensis. The sequence continues at coordinate 1,474,033 of CAJQUN010000077.1, forward strand.
ATGACTAACTTTTATGGCTTGTAGCCATTGTGATATTTGGTAGATGTTGGGCTATGGTATGGGATGTGTTCAACTGGAAGCATGTGTAGTGTGAAATAAGTGGGTTAGATGCATGCAAGTATGTATTATAACATGGAATAGTGTTATAGTGATATTTATGCTCAATTGGATAGCATAGCATGTGATATTGATTTATGTCACCCTGTTGAGTCACTAATCTTATAGTGAGTTCTAAATCAAGAATTTGGAATCCAATGCATCATTAATTTGTTAAAGTTGAATTTCTTCAAATAAATGACTTTATGTTGGGATTAAGGGAATTGGATTAAAAGGGTAGAATCTTGTATCTACATGGATCCCTTCTTTCGTGTCTTGGTTTGAATCACCTCGGTGTGGGTTTGAATAATTGTGGAACATGTTATTTGACTTAATTGGATTGTTTTAGTTAGACACTAGTTGTATATTATTATACATACACCCTTGCACTTTCTTTCCCTCTGTTGAACTTGCGTGTCTAGTGAACTACTATGTGAGTTAGGCGTGATCTTGTGCGTATGGGTGTGTGTATCCCGCATCATGTGTGTGATGTAGCGGATGGTGGGAGATGATGGGGTTTTGCATTACCAATGTTATATCATGATTAATGTGAGGATGTGTGCATCCAAAGTATTGATTATGATTTGATTCATAATATTGAGTTATTGATTTGTGATATGGAAATGAAAGTAAGAACTATTTGATGGATGTTCATTGCTCGGATTATGAGCTAATATTGAATTGATGTTCGGTATAGACTCTACAGGAGACTTCGGACGTTGATGATAGCTTGTTCATGTTGTCTACTATAAGGTACGTGGTGACGTACGGGCAGGTATATCTAGTATCTATACATTCATGTATACATGCAAATTTGAATATGATGATTCAGGTAAGTGTTTGACTTTAATAATTGAGTTTAATGTACGAGTTATGGGGGACACATAGTGGTACGCGGTCCAATTTTACTTGTTGAGTAGTGATGCCATGGGCATGAGTGATACAAGAAAGTATCGAGAATGAGATGGTGGGATAACCAGGGTTACATTGGGATAACCAGGTTCACATTGATGTTGAACTATTTATGTTTGAGCATAAATAATATATTGTCATTGTATTGAATTCATAAGTGTTGTTGAGTATTACATTTTCAGTGACAATACTAAGCTTGACATTATGAAGTGCGTGAGTTTGAAACAGGAACAGTGTGTGGAAGCTATACAGATTCGAAATTGTACAGGGAGTATATTTTATGAGTTTTGAATAATCTAAATTGTTGCAATATGATTTCATATGTTGATTTGTGATCGAATATTGAGTTGGAGTGTGCTCACCATGTGTGGGGGCTGTTTCTGTTGAAACAGGTACGATGCTGCTTTGGGTACTAGGCTCGAACCTTGTTGGATGATGCTTCCAGAAGCATAGTATGAGATTGAGCCGATATACGAGGTTGAACGGTTGGTATTTATGCTAATTATGCATCCGGATGTGTATCCGTTATTCGTTGCTCTTCTGTGAGCACTTGTATCTGTATATGGGCTGTATAAGGGTGTTGAAACCCACTTTTGTTGTCTTATTAGTGTAGTGTCTTCCCTGGCCGGGAATTTACTTGTGTTTCTATATTCTGTTTAATATTGCGTTGTCCCTGGTCGGGAATTATATTATGTGAATGAGTTTTTGTTTCCGGATAGCTCAGTTTGTGGAGAGACTCTGCCCAAATTTTTATAAAAAACCCACAATGCAAAAGTGGTGTATTGGGGATGGTATTGGGTGAAACCCCAGAGTCTGTTTGTTGGTCGAGATGATCATATAATGTTGAACATTGGTTATGTCATGGGAAACATGTGACGATTCTTTTAAATAATGAAAAGAAAATGAAAAATTTATACACATACGACGTCATAAATGAACTAATGACGAGTTTAAGTGTTGGGGCCTTACAAAATCCAGAGGACGATGCACCTCCTCTTGATGCTTTAAACGGTTCCCCTCTAGGTCTAATGCTCTCTGATGTAGATGGTTGGGATTTTCCTACATCTTTATACACTCCAACTGCAATCTCAGGCATCTCAGTTCTAGTCAGCGCTTCCTCAAATGAAGTAGGATCATTAGAAATTACCCTATCAAACAACTCAGGCCTCAAGCCCTTCACAAACTGTCTGATCTTTGCCTTTGTGTTTGCAACGATATGCGGTACATACCGTAACAAGGAAGAATATTGCAAAGCATAATCAGACACTGTCATAACTCCCTGTTTCAGATTAGTAAACTCATCTTCCTTCCTCTGTCTCGCAGCCACAGAGAAATAGTGATCAAGAAAATGAGTTTTGAAGACATCCCAATTCACTGTCTTCCTTGAGCTCTTAGCTCAATCAATGTGGCTTTCCACCACATCATAGCTTTCTTCGCCAACTGGAACTTAGCCAAACGTAACCAGGTGGACATGGCACATGGTTCTGACACAAAGATCTGTTCAACACGTTCCAACCATTCCTCTGCTTGTTCCCCTGATTCAGTACCCTCAAAGCGAGGTGGCTGATAACTTAGAAACTGTGTCAATTAATTCCCCAGGTAACAGTACCTGTTCTACTGGCCCTTGCCCAAGTGGTGGTGGTGGCTGGTAGCGCTTATCGCGTACGCCCAAATTAACCCTTCTCAAGTTAATAGCAAAAGTATGTAGTAGCGAGAGTAGGGATCGATCCCACAGGAAAGGTAGTACTCTTTCGTGTCAAATTAAAAACGAATAGTAACAAGGGGTTTTGGGTTGAGTGATTACTACTAAGCAAAGAATTAAACTAATTAACGAGATTAACTAAAATGGTTAAAACTTATGAAAGTGAAGCGATTCTTGGTTTTCGGTCAACTTTACTTTTGGAAAATTCTCTCTTGATCATCAAATCACTAACATTTGAATTCTTTCAATTATTCATCGATTGGAAATTGAATTCCTACCCATCTTATTCATAGTCAAAGAGAAAACAACATTCAATCCGACCCTTATCAAATCTCTATCAAAACTACAGCCGTTAATGATTAAATCAATGATAGATTTCAAAACTAGTGAGTTTGATAAATCTAATCAATAGAAACTACAGCCGTTAACTATTGATTACCCAATCGTTTCTCCTAAGAATTCAATAACACCTACAGCCGATAATTATTAATCTTAGTTGCTTCTTAATTAGCTATCGATTATTCATATGAATACTAGGTGATCAATCTAATACACAAACACAATAATCATTGAAATCGATACCAAAAAACATAATTGAAATCGAAATTAAATTCTATAAACAAACCAAAATTCTCACAAGAGATTTGAATCCAAAAGCAAGTATCCCTTAAACCAAGAATCTAGGAATTTAGCCTAGCATAATTGAATCTAAAAACAACAAAATATGGTTCGAAATCATTAAATAAACAAAGGAAAAGAAATTACTAAGACGAAACACGATTCTGGCTTGTCGATTCCGGTTCCGTTCTTCGCGTTGTTCTTGACAAAACTTGAAAGCAAAATCTTCTAAAAACCTAAACTATTCTAAAATCTCGAAAAATATCTCTAAAAGGAGGATGAAAATCGAGTTATATGGTCTGGAGGCTAAATATTTAGGTTACAATCTTTTAAACATGGTAACAGACTTAATTTCCAAATTCTCGGACTCTTCGGCGATCGATCGCTATGACTGTGGCGATCGATCGCTTCATTATTTTTTCAGCAAAAAACTCGAGGCGATCGATCGTTTCCCTCCAGTAGGCTCAGGCAATCGATCGCTGCCTTGTTGATTTTGTTGCAAAAGTTTCTGTCCATAGGCGATCGATTGCTTCTTCCAGGCGGTCGATCGCCTCCTCCAAAATTACATTTTTTCCCTTTTCTTGATCAACTTTGAGTCCTTGTCATGTCCATGTCTTTTCTTGGTCTTTACACATCATTTTTAGCTCGTTTTCCTCGATTGTACCTACAATTACACACATATACGATTAGGTAGCATACGTATCAAATTATCAATCAAAACCTACCAAATCGTAGACAATTAAGCGCTAAAGATGTGTCTATTTCTAGTCACATCAGTGGCACAGGCGCCAATCCAACACTAGCATTACCAATCATGGCATCCCCAATGTCATCGTGAGGAACTCTGTCTGCCATTACTGCAAATACAAGGTTACCAACAACAAACAAATATATAAAGCATATCAGAATAACATCATATCAATACTCTCAACATGTTTTCAAGGTATTAGGCAACTCCCTAATACATTTCCTCTACCCTTGTTCACCCCTTTCTCGAACCACTGCTCTGATACCTCTAATGTGGGTCCTGTTACTTAATCCATTAAATATCATGTCATTATACATATGTGAGTAAGAATTCAGTAAATCATACACTGATTAAGAGTTTACTTATGTAGGTTGTTACAAGTTGACAAAACCATGTCATAATATACATCATATGTACTATAAAACAACCTAGACTAGTACAGCTCCTAAGCAGTGGTTCAACTCGCAGCGGAATAAGACTCACAATTCCGTCCTCCCGAGTGTATGAGTCCCTATAGAAACAATCACACAACATGAGTATAGATAAACAACCAACTCAGTGCTATATCAATAATCAATATAAAACGATAAAGCACTATAATGATCAGTTGTGATTGTTCTGTATCATGCATCATCAAATGCAAATATGTCATGACATGTCTCATCTCTCATCCTGTTATAACCAGACCAATATGATATGCCTATCTCAGCTCAGTATGTCAGTGGAACCTCCTCACATCTTCTAGCAGCACATATCATAGTACCGTCCTCACATGTTATAACAGCCAGAGCATATACCCAACCGGCGTATACCTCTCATGCCAAAGCCTATGTAGCATACCTATCGTGGCAACAATCCCAGCCAAAGCATATGCCCCACACTGGCATATCTATCGTGGCAATGATCTCAGCCAAAGCATATGCGACATATCTACCGTGGCATCCATCTCAACCATATAAACCTCATGAATGCACATGCATATGATACAACTAATCATATGTTATAATGCCCAATCATCATCATAATCATATCATATACTCGTAAGTCAAAACGTACCTATTATGCGACACAAAAGATATAAATTAGGCGTCAATGTCTAACCGCCTCGTTGCCCCGTCCCGTGTGATGATGCTACAACAATATGAACAATATACCATGTTACAATAGGCTTCAAAATCAAATTCTACAAAAATCTAACATTTTTCAACATTTTAACCCTGGCGATCGATCACCACTTCCATTGATCGATCGCCAAACTGTTCTGTTCCCTCGCGATCGATCGCCAAGTTTTCACCGATCGATCGCCAAGCCATTTCACCGCCTTATATTTTCACTCTGTATCGGCGATCGATCGCCGTAAGGCTCGCGATCGATCTCCGATGTCTGAACATTTCAGAACATGGCGATTTTGAGCATATCCTCATGGTTCTCCTTCTCTACATCACCACATATCATCAAAACTTGTTCAAAGTAATACTTAACAACATATGAACACATTTCCATAACTTCTACAACTTATTTCATTGAATTCCATCTCATATGAAATCAAGACATTGAGATTACAAGTCATTTCTGCACATAGATAAACTACCATTACATACACATCAAATGCTATGAAATTCTTACCAAGAAGGTATGAAGTCACTTCACTCAACTTTCTAGCTTGTTTACTGACCGCTTTATTTTTAAACAATTAATATTTCAAAGAATAGTGTGAAGCGATTCTACCGCAAGAGCACGGTTGTCTAGTTTTAGTATAGTGAAAATTAAGTAGGGGTTGTCGAATCCACAGGGACTAACGTATAAGTACCAAATAAGATTAATAAAATTATATTTAGCCTATGATTTAAGAGGGTTGATTAACTAAAGCCAAAACAAACTAAAGAATGAAAATTAAACAAAAAACAATAAAATGAATGGTTCCGGATATGCAAAGGTAAGTCACGCGAGAAATTTATCAAGCTCGTCGTTCCACTATGTTATCTTTAATGATTCAACTGAATTCCCAAATTATCAACCAATTGATTCTAAAGGTGAAAGGTTTTCGCTATTATTCGATACACTCTCTCGAGCTGTAAAGAAACTAACATTAAATTAGAATAAGTCACTCTCGTGCACCTATTTACTAATTCAATATTGCGTAAATCATCAAAACTTTGTTACTCTAAATCTCTCGATTCAAAGTTCTCACGTATGCGATATCATCTCTCGATCTCAATCGTAACATACATCATAAATTAATAGAGCGTGTTACAACGTTATCTCTCGATCTCGGTTATAACTCTCAGATTCAATCAAAGTTAGCTAGGCTTTGATCTACACAAGCAATTAATTTATGAACAATAGAAATCAATGCACTTCAACACAATTGAATCAATAATCAAACACAACGAAACTAAAACTCGATAGAATAAACTGAAAATATTTCAAATCAAATACAAAAAGAGTTTAATCGTCTCTCGACCTCAAAAACATCAATTGAAAATCAAAATGAAATAGATTAGAGTCTAGAAATACGATAAACGGCGGAATAAATCCGTGCGTAGCACCGAAATCTCTTCTCTTGCTCCTTCCTTGCACTCCGGAATGAATTGGCTCGACTTTGGATGAAGAACGGAGACTGAATCTCCTTCGGCGACGCTAGGCGTCGGCTAGGGTTCCTTTTCTTTCGAGAGGATTGGCCTCTGATATGATGTCCCCTTTGTATGGAAATGATTTTCCCTTTTATCCCCCGAAAATCCATTCAAAAATGGAAGATAAGATTTTCCCGGATTTGCGTATCGATCGATCGAGAATTGCGTCCGATCGATCGGTGCACTGTTCACGTCAGCGTTTGAAACTCACTGCCTCGCTCGATCGATCGAGATTTCCTTCCGATCGATCGAGCCTTCGATAAAATTGGCTCTGAAGTTTCTGCCTTGGTCGATTGATCGAGACATAATCTTGATCGATCGAGACTTTGATTCATTTTCTGCTCAGCACACTGCCTGGCTCGATCGATCGAGAATATACTCGATCGATCGAGAAATATTCTCGATCGATCGAGAATCTGAAAATCCAACTTCTTCATTTTGGTCTCTTTTTCGCCTCGGTTTCGCCCGTTTTCTTCAAATTAGCTCATTTCTTCCATTTCCAACTAATTTTCCTGAAATAGATAAACAAACACCAAAAAGCATAATATCATCCCGGAAAAAGTATGAAAAATGGGAAGAAATTACAGCTAAAACACTTAAAAACTAAGCCTATCATTTACCAAGTGAAATCCAAGCAAAAGATGCAAGAACAAGCAAGGGCTTTTGATAGGTGCTTGTGTAGAGATTTTTAGGTGAGAAATAGTGTTCTATGTGTTTGAAATCTGATTTTTTTTTCATGCTATTTATACTCTCCAACTTGCACACAAATGCAGATACAATTCCTCTCAAATTCATGCCAAATATAAGTTCCAACTATGTAATGCATTTCAAGTCTCTTTTCCAGTTTAACACAACAATGTTAAATCCCTCACACATCTATGTTATAAACTCACCATCTTTGATTTCTCACATATACATATTCATTGTATTCATTTCCAACTAGGTTTCATTCATACATAGCATTACTCCTGCTCGTTCAGTCCGAACCCGAGGCCACATCATACCGTAATTAGTCATAATTACGCCATAACCATATCACACATGTATACGTCATATCGAGGCATGACATATATATAGTACCAATGCTCCAAAAACCCGAGTCTCAAATACTCTCACCCTAACTCATTAAATACCATCTGTGTTCAACAAATATCTCTCACTCACTATTTTCATTACCAACCTCAATCCAAAGCTCCCCAGATCCCAGATCCACTACCAATACAAATATAAGGTTTAACACCACAATGAGAATAAATCTCAACCCTTGGATCCAACAACCCTGATATCGAATTACAATCCTCGTGAGTCTCAACACCATAATTGTCTTATAATTACCACAACTAAAATCCATTAAGGATCATAATTACTCCAGGATTAATACAATTAATTTTTGGATATCACATATTGAGAGGAAAAACAATATCATATGTGCTTCGTTATAACATGGTGATAAATGAGATTCCTCGGATGTGTCATGATATGCTGTATTATGCTGTGATTTGATGTTTGTATAGGAACAACCAAAGAGGAGTATTTCAATGCATGAATACAGAACGTTTTGAATATAATATTTATACATTTTATTAATATTGGATTGTGGATATACTCGATATACTCATGTTGTGTGGTTGTTCTGTAGGGACACATAGGCGGGGAAAGCCGGGATTGTGAGTCTATTGTCCGTTGCTAGGAGAAATTGATCGAGATTTAGATGTACTAGAGAGCTAATAAATGTGAATGATGTACATTATGTTATGTATGTGAATAATGTAATACAAAAATGTAGTACAAATTTTGATCAGTAGTGTGATTTATCTTAATCCTGATAAGCAAGAATGTCATTTACTTAATCATATAATGATATTTGAGGATCAAGATAACAAGGCCCCACATTAGTGATATCAGAGCAGTGGTTAGATGACTGTGTTGAACAATGGTAGAGGAAGTGAACTAGTGAGATTATTGTTCACTTATAAAGCATGTTTATGCATGTGATGCAATATATTGTGTTATACTAACATGCTTTATGCGTTTGAGTATTGTTGTTAACCCTTGAATTGCAGCATGTCAGCTAGAATACCTGTGAATCCCCAAGAAGAAGTAGGGGATGCTATGAGTGTGAATGCTAGTGCTTCCTTTGCCACCACCACCAGTAGGCCAATGACCAGTAGAACAGGTGTTATTACCAGGTGAATTGACCTTGAGTCAGTTTTTGAGTTATCAGCCGCCTCGCTTTGAAGGGACTGAAACTGGTGAGCAAGCTAAGGAATGACTGGAGCGTGTTCAATAGATTTTTATATCAACTCCATCTGCAAAGTCAGCTTTGTTGAGATTAACTGAGTTCTAGTTGGCTAAGAAAACAACAATGTGGTGGAAAGCAACTGTGATTGAATTGAGAACTCAGGAGCAGCTTGTGGACTGGGATATATTCAGGAGTCGATTCCTGGGTCATTATTTTCCTGCTGCAGCAAGATAGTTAAAGGAAGATGAATTCACAAATCTAAAACAGGGTACTATGATCTGACTATGCCTTACAATACTCATCTTTGTTGCGATATGTACCCCATATAGATGCTAATACTAAGGCCAAGATCAGACATTTTGTGAAAGGATTAAGGCCTGAGTTGTGTGATCGGGTTATTTCTAATAACCCTATGTCATTTGAAGAGGCTTTGACAAGAGCAAAACTAGCAGAGATTGGAATTGGTGCCTGTAAGGATGTAGATCAATTCCAGAAAGCTACTCCAGAAGGTATGAGACCTATAGGAGAGTAGTTTAAACAGTGAGGAGGTGCATCATCCTCGAGATTTGGTGGGAAGAGATTTGATAATCGTAAAAGCAGTAACAGATTTGAGAAAGATGGTCATAAATGGGCAGTACTAGATGACTTAAAATTTTCAATTGTGGAGGCCACATTTGAGACGTGATTGCCCAAACAGAGATGGTGCAGTGTGTTATGGATGTGGCATGAGTGGTCACATTATAAGGAATTGTCCTTAGGCGAGGGCAATAGAACAGAGGCAATGTGTCTGAAAGTACAGTACAACATAGACCACAATTTGTGCCTTGAGGAGGTGGGGGACAAAAAGTAGGTCCGCCCCAAGGTCAGGTGTATGCATTGAATAACGTTCAGGTGGGGGACAAAAAGTAGGGCTGCTTCTGATGAGGTGATAGCAGGTAAGTGTTCTTTATTTACTTTTCCTGCTTTACTTTTGATTGATGCTGGTGCATCTCATTCTTTTATTGCAAAGAATTTTGTGGAAAAGTATCATATGAGGTCATCCCCACTGTTGATGCCTATTTATGCTTCGACACCCGCCGGAAAGACTGTAGTTGCAACTCATATCATGTTTAGTTGTTCGCTTTATGTTGAGGAGAATGTGTTGCAGATGAATCTGATACTTTTAGATATGACTGATTTTGATTTGATTATTGGTATCGATGTTTCATACGTATCAAGAAGTAGTTGATTGTTGTCAAAAGACACTCGGGTTTTGGTCTGAGGTTGGGAATCAGTGGACTTTCGATGGGCAGGGATCTTGTGCAAAGATTTCGATGATATCTGCTATTAGAATGTCACGTTTGTTAGAACGTGGACATACATGATATTTGATTTATGCTATTGATGTAGCAGAAAAGAAAGAAGAGGTAAAAATGGAGGAGATACCAGTGGTAGCAGAGTATGTGGATGTATTTCCAGATGAGATTCTTGGATTTCAACATAGTCGTGAGGTGAAATTTGAAATTGAATTGTTACCTGGTACCTCTGCTCTCTCTCGAGCACCATACAGAATGGCACCAACTGAGCTGAGAGAGTTAAAGCCTCAGTTGCAGGATTTACTTAACAAGGGATATATACGACCTAGTGTATCGCCTTGGGGTGCTCCGTGTTTAAGAAGAAGGATGTATCAATGCGACTGGGCATTGACTACAGACAATTGAACAAGGTAATGATTAAAAATAAATACCCTCTTCCACATATTGATGATTTATTTGATCAGTTGCAAGGATCTATGATCTACTTTAAGATCGATTTGAGATCAGATTATCATCAAATACGAGTTAGGGAGGAAGATGTACAGAAGACGGCATTTAGAACTCGATATGGACATTACGAGTTCTTAGTGATGCCATTTGGAGTGACCAATGCTCCAGCTGTCTTTACGAGTCTAATGAATTGGATATTTCAAGCTTACCTTGATCAATTTATGATTATCTTTATTGATGATATACTGATATACTCTAAGAGTAAGACATAACATGTCCAACATTTGCATATTGTATTGCAACTCTTAAGAGATAACCAACTGTATGCCAAATTGAGTAAATGTGGTTTTGGTTAAACAATGTGGTGTTTTTGGGACATGTGAATTCTAAAGAAGGTATATCAGTGGATCCAAGAAAGATAGATACATTATTGAATTGGTCAATGCCTACTTATGTGGCAGAGATCCATAGTTTCTTTGGTCTAGCAGGGTATTATAGGTGATATGTTGAAGGCTTTTCAATGATTGCTAAACCACTGACACAACTGATATAGAAAGGAGTACCATTTATATGGTCAGAGGCTTGTGGGCAAAGTTCCCAGGAATTGAAACATCGATTAACAACTGCTTCGGTGTTAATCATTCCATCAGAACATGAAAGGCTTGCACTATATACTGGTGCATCTTTACTTAGTCTAGGATGTGTATTGATGTAGGATAAACATGTTGTGGCTTATGCATCGAGACAACTGAAGCCACATGAGATACAGTATCCAGTGCATGACCTGGAATTGGCAGCCATAGTCTTTGCCTTGAAGATATGACGACACTATTTATATGATAAATCTTTTACCATATATACTAATCATAAGAGCTTGAAATTCTTATTTACTCAAGCAGAAGTGAACATGAGACAAAGGATATGGATGGATCTCTTGAAAGATTACGATTGTGAAATCGAATATCATCCAGGAAAAGAAAATCTGACAGCTGATGCTTTGAGTAGAAAGGTTAGATACACTGCTACTGATATGATTCAATTATCAGCATTAATGATGTCTTGTTGTACTTTGGGACATGAGTTTGACACATTCACATCACCAGTATGAGTGTCAACATTGTTGGTTGAACCTGATATTTTGAGAATATCAGAACAGTACAAAACATTGATGATGAAGTACAAAAATGGAAAGAGATGATAGCTCATGGAAAGATATCTAAGTTTGTAGTGGCCAATGATGAGAGTTTGAGATATGGAAAGTGTTGGGTAGTTCCTGCTGCATATGAACAACGCCAAAAACTACTACAACGAGCTCTATTGGGTAATTCCTGTTACATATGGACTACGCCAAAAACTACTACAACCTGCTCATTGTAGTAGATACATTATACATCCCGAAGGAAAGAAAATTTACAAAGATTTGCGTACACAATTTTGTTGGAAACGCATGAAACAGGATGTGATTGAGTTCGTAAAGAAATGCTTGATCTGTCAACAAGTAAAAGCAGAAAGACAAAGACCAGAAGGCGAATTGACGAGTTTAGAGATTCCTACATGGAAATGGGAACATATCACTATGGATTTTGTTACCCATTTACCAATGACATCTTTTGGTTTTGTTGCTATTTAAGTTATAGTTGACAGACTGACGAATGTGACTCATTTCATACCTTACAGTATGACATTCACCTATTTGAGAATGGCTCAGCTATATATTCAAAATGTAGTGAGACTACATGGAATACATGTACTATTGTATCTGACAGGGATCTGAGGTTCACTTCTCATTTTTGGGAAGGTTTGCAGTCAGCAATGGGAACTGAGATTAGACTGAGTACAACTTATTATCCTCAGATAGATGGCCAAACAGAGCGTACGATACAGACGCTTGAAGATATGTTACGTGCATGTATATTAGAGTTTGATAACTCTTGGCAGGAGTCATTGCCATTGGTTGCATTTTCGTACAATAATAGTTATCAAACATGTAAGGCCCCATTATTAATTAATCAGGATTAACTATGATTATACAAAACCCGGATGATTAACTAGTTAAGATTTGGATAATTTATTTGGAATTGAAGGAATTAAACAAGTTAGGGAATTTCCGAGAAAACCCAGATGATTAAAACTTAGACCACGAATTAATGTATTTTGGACTACCATACATTTTATTGGAAATGTATAAATTGCATAAATGTCTATGAATACATTATATAGTTCATGGTGCAATACACCATACACACACAATACAAAAAACTCCTCCCCCAACTTAGGAAATCACGCCCACCACTTCTTTTATTTGACCAAATTCCTTCTTTCTTCTCCAACACAAAATTCTTGTCTTCTTCCTCCTTCACAATGTTCGAAAATTAACTTCTTCTTCTTCTAAAAATCATGAACAAAAAGCCACATGGAAGCTTGGATTTAGGAAGCAACAAGCATAGCATTTAAATGGTGGAAGTTTGAAGCAAGGATCTTGAGAGGCATAGGTATTGGAGATGAGTTCAAACAAAGGTGGAGTTAAGTGGCTGATTGTAATCTTGAAGATAAATAAAGGTTATTATATTCTGAGGTTGTATGAGGAGCACTCGGTAGAGTTAGTTCTGGTCGGAGGTACATAGAAAATCGGTTTTATCACTATGTCTGACAAAGACATTTGATGTTCTCGGGGTATGATTATATGACATGTTGAACTGCAGCATATGTGATTATGTGATACATTGAACTGCATGAGATGATGTTACATGAGATATTGACATGCATCATATGTTATTACATGAGATATTGAGATGCATGGACATTTGACATATCTTGTTGATCCTAGTGATTCTTTGATACCTATATCGTTTCTTTTGAGATCCATGGTATGTGGTCTGGGGATGATGGGCACATCGATGGCTCATTTTAGGTAGTAACTGTAGCGACGAGTGTGCCGACGTCTGCCACGACACGAGGGATGATGGACCGCCGATGGCTCGACAGAAGAGTAGATGTCGTAGCGACGAGCGTGTCGACGCCATAGCTCGAGCTTGAGATTTGTTGACGACGATTCATTTGATTTCGGACATATCGTGAGATTTGAGATTGTTACCCCTTACATGCATTTCATTCATGCACGGCAAGCATTGCATGTTACTTTGTCATATATTGTGATATTTCTTATTTCTTATACTGGGGTTAATGACCCCCTTCGTGGGGGATATCATGTCTTTGTTGGATGGGAATGTCAGGTATTACAGGTAGACAGATGTCTGAGGCTCATGAGGAGGCATCTAGGAATACAAGAGCTCAGCGTGATCGAGCTCAGGTTTGGTATGATGAATCTGAGTCCGAGTATTTGTTAAAGTAATTTTTAACTACCTTTTAATTTACCAGGGTATGCCCCAAGTATCTGTATTTAAGTATTACATTACTGGGACGTTTTATATTTAATGCTTATGCGATGAACATGTTTAATTGTGAAATTGGAATTACATATTTTCAGTACTATAATATATGCAAAATCGAAATTTTTTTGGCCACATGTTGATAAATCTTAATTAACGTTCTGCTGTTAACGTAAACTAATCATTGTGTGATAATTAAACGCATGATTATGACCGGCCGCCCACATTTGGTATCAGAGCATAATCTGGGATACGCTCGAACTAGAGTTAGAACACTGAGTTTAGTCACAAATAAAATGTATGTGCATGTGTTTGACTACGTGTCTTATATGCTATTGACTGCTATATTGTTATCATAGAAAATTTGAAATTCAGGCATGTTAGATGTTGATAGCATAGGATTATACTGGTAAACTCTTGAATGATCGATTGGGTTTATAAGTTGGTGAGATTTGGGAATTTAATCCTTCTCTCTTGTAGAGGAGATTGGCATCCAAATTTGGGATTTTTATCTATGAATTTTAGATTTAACCCTTGTGTCAAGTAAAATGATACCGAAAGTAAATAACCGCGCGTTTTGTCGAGTGAATTTGAGAACTAGAGACTGATAAGGGGAGAGTGAATGCACAAATGTTCATCATGTTTCACAACACGCCAGGATGATAATATAGAGTAGGCTCTGGACAAATCGAGAATTTTTATGTGAAGATCGTCGTATTTCATTTCCAGATATGTTTTATTTTAATTCCTTCTCGAAACTCTAGCTGTTCGTAATATCAGATTGAAAAACATTGTGCCTTATTTCCTATAATTGTGTCTACCTAAATTTTATTGACTCTGGGGTATGGGCAGAACTGTTGAACTATATCTTATTGGATTTTATCGAGTTATTCCAATAAACCATAGTCTTTCTTTTCGCACACTTTTCCAGAGTTGGATCCTTGTGGTTGTCTCTCTCACAAAAGGAGGACTACCTGGGAAGAGAACTCGGAAGTGACAAGTTGTACTTTTGGAGGACGAATTCTTTAGTACCTTATCGAGTATTATGGAAGAACCCGTAACGACAAATTCTTTCAAGTGAGGCTCCGATTTGAATCAATTTAACCGATAGATTGAAAAACTGAGATCGAGTTGAAGAGAGAAAAGACTTAGTTGTTCCTCAGTTATCTCAGAAGCCGCATATTGATGTTTGGAGCAATTCAATAGTAGCTCCATCAATAACAGCAGAGACCCCAACAATTTCAGAAATCGTAAAGGTTTAAATCGGAACGTATGAAGATTGAGAAGATATTATTTCAAATCATCCGGAACCAGTTGTTCTAGGAGTGATTATGGGTCTTTGCTAGATCTTGTGGATCATTGAGGATGAAGACAACCTACTGATCAATGTGTAGAGTTTGAAAGTCTTGTAAGACTGTGGTCAGATCGAGTACAATCCCAAAGTTGACCATTAGGGATGAATACGACCACAATAGCAAATACTCTTCGCTGGAGGTGGTTTTTGAAAGTGGCTATCGGTTTTGATCCACTCAGTTCCGCCAGCAGTCCAGTCAATCGCAGAGTGGGAGTAATACTCCACAACTTTTTGGTGTTCGCTTGGACAAAGGACCAAGTTAGAAAAATTTTAGGAACTGTGATCGCAAGTATAAGTCTAAATTTCGATTGCATTGAACAAACTTATGTGATACAATAAACTTCAACTATCACATCAGCTGACAGATTTACTGAAACGAGTTATGTTGCATTAACTGTGGTATACAGTAAGATGAGAGTTCATGATCAGGAACTTGATGGTGCTATCAGCATACCAATTTGACTGGATACTCGCACGAATTACCGAGATATTGTACACGGTTTCAAGAATACAGTACGGTTTCGATCATATAATGGTTCTAAGTAAAATTGCTATGGCCTAGTATGCCAGGCTATTACCATTAGTATTGATGATGAATATGTTTCGGTTGTTAATGATATCACAAAGGAAGAGCAACAATTACCATACAATTCGATGTTATAGAGAACTTCCTAATGTGTTAGTCAGATGAGATTTCGAGATTCTCCACCAGTGAGGGAAATCGTTTTCAACACTGAAAAGATTCTACGTACGACGCTAGTTGCTAAAACACTCTAGTTGCTAAAACACTGTACGAGATGACATCTACAGAATTCAAAGAAATTGAAAGAGCAGTTTCAGAATTTTCTTTGTAAAGGTTACATACGTTCTAGTGTGTCACCATGTGGAAGTTGGGATATGCCCTAAGACAAGTCATTAGATGATTGTTTAAGACATACAATGTTTATGGTTTTATGAATGGCAATTCATTATTATATATTATTCTTTTAACTGTGCATTGTGAATTAATATATATGTTAACGTCCTTAGAATAATATTGTATTATTCTTAAAGATGTTCCTAGTCAAGTATTATCATGAAAGGGATAATGATAATACGTAGAGACTAGTATGTGTTGATCGATGAATTGTTCATTGATATGAGATATCAAATCAACATATGGGTACATGTTAGAGAACGATTTACTGAACAGACCCACCATGAGAATGCAACATGGATAGTTATATGATCGTCATATGCAATTCTCATAGTGATAATAATGTATGTAATCCTTACGACTTGTGATCATCAGAGATCCCAACATAAGGAGTTATGTATCTTGATATCGTCAAACGTTACGCGTAACAGGGTAATCTATAAAGGCGACTATTGGATACACTACGAATTATGTAGAGGGATGTTGACTGATCGAGATAGGATTTGTCCCTCCTATATAACAGGAGATGTGTTTGGCCCTTGATCAAGTGAGAACTAAAATGCATGGCCATGCTCGAATGAGTCGATATGAGATATCGAGCTTATTCGTTTATTCTAGTTCTACTTGGGGATCAAGAAATAAAGATTGGATATACGAGTATGACTATTCCATGACTCGTGTTCAATCTAAACACAAAGGACAAAGGGATTAAGTTACATGATTAATATTATCACAAGTTCTAAAGGTTATGTCGAGTCATTGACATTCTTGTAATTTGGGTAGCATCGATGTGTTGCTAGATACCGCTCAATGCTTGCGACATAAAATGAGATTTTATGTCATTGCCAACATTACGAGATCCTATCGGGTCGCACAAAAGATTAAATCGATAAGGGAAATTAAATTCATTGGATGAATTAATTAATTAAGAAGAGTCTTAATTAAGTGATTAAAAGGTTTTAATTAAATCATGGGTTTGGGCCCATAAGACTTTAAGAAAGTCTTGAACCTTAATTAAAAGCCTTATAATATAAATAAGAGGTTTTGATTAATTGTTAATCATACTTTTATATCATTGTTTGATATCAAACCCTAGCCTCCACTTCAAGCTCCTCTCGGCCGCCTCTTCCTTCACTCCTCACGGCCGCCGTCGGTTGTGCTAGGGTTTTGGTTGGCCGTCGTTAATCGGTTTTGAACCGAGAGCTCGATTTTGGTTTAAGAACTTGTCTAGTAACTTGTTCTTAAATCCCCTTTCGATTTGATCGTGTGGATACCGTAGAGACGAAGGTGAAAACTTTCGTTTGTGACTCGGAGTTCGTTGGACGTGCTGCTCCGTGGAATCTGCTTCAAACACGCTACAAGGGTGAGACACTTGTTATTACTTAATCCGATATGATAACCTATGTATAGATCCGGTGTTAGTAATCCATAAATTTTTATTCCGCTGCGTTGTATGACATAAGGATTACTTACAGTGGATCATTTGTTCTTTTGTGTAGAAGAAAGATGGTACGATGACGATATGCATCAAGTACATGTAACATAATCAAGGTACTATCACGAATAAATACCTGATGTCTGGAAATGATGATCTATTTGTTCAACTTCAAGGAGTATCAGTCTATAAAAAGATAAATCTTCACTCCGCTCAGAGTCAGTAATGAAGATATTTCTAAGACAATTCAGGACCAGATATTTGGGCATTTTGAAATTTGAGTAATGCATTTTGGTTGAAGAATGCACTAATAGTGCTGTTGAATCAAATGATCAGAAATCTCATGGGCATGATCATGAGGCATCGGTTCCAGAAGATAAGTTGATCCAAGTAAAATTAGGGCAATGATAAATTGGACTAGACCAACCAGTGTCTCGGAGATTCAAAGTTTTTGCGGTTTGTCGGGCCATTACAGGCGTTACATTGAGTGATCCTTGCAGATAACGAAGTCTACAACCCAGCTGACCAAGAAGAATAAAGGTTTCAGCTGGTCCGATGAATATAAAAACTGTGTTCATAGACTGAAACAACATTTGACTATAGCTCCAGTATTACCTTGCCATCTAGATCAAGAGAATATTGATTATGCAAACACATCAACAAGAGGATTTGAAATACATCCTCATGTGGTATGGAAAGTATTGCCGATGCTTCAAGGAAATTGAAACTCATGAGAATTGGTATCCTGTCTATAATCTCGAGTTAGCCGCCATCACTGTTGTGCTGAATTTATGTCACCACTAATTATATGGAGAGCAGTTCAGTATTCACCTGAATACAATAGGTTGGTATAAATGCACTCAATCAGAGCTGAATATGGATCAGAGATGATGATTAGAACTACTGAAAGACTTTTATTGTGAAGTACTGTAGCATCCAAGAAAGACGGATTAAGAAACAAATTCTTTGAGTTGTAAAACTATAGACGCCAAGGTAGCATCTATGCATGTATGATTGAATTACAACAAATTATAGGCATCTTTATGGGCATTTTAGGCTCTGAGAGGGCATTTTGTTGTACCGATTGGTGTATTTGAGCTATAGTTTATCTCAATGATTTGAAGGCTCAAGAATTAGAAACCAACATCCATTGTTGAGGGAACAGGCGATGTCATAACAACCATCTGGATTCAATATATCATCTAGTAATTGAATGGCGAAAGAGTAACAAATTGTTGATACAAAATCTTACGAACTAGAAGAAGCGTTTACGTCGCAAGGTACTACAATCCCTGTTAGTTTCCATTCGAAAACCACAAGATATACCTCGAGGAGGCAATTTTTGGCAAAATATGAAAAGAAAATTTCAGAATGTGTGAATAATTGTTTAACCTGTCAAGAGGTTAAAGCGGAAAAAGAATGAAACCATATGTTATGTTTCGACTTTTAGAAGTGTCACAGTGGAATTGGGAGCGTATTGTTCTCAACTTTGTAAATCACTCGCTCAAATCGCACAAAAGTTTTGATGCAATATGGGTCGGGATTGACAGACTTATAAAATCAGCACATTCTTCCGTATAATAGTACTTTACCTACAAGAAATGTCACGATTGATTCACGTATACAGAATACCAGTTCACATTGTTCCAGACATATATTCGAAATTTTGTATCGAGATTAGGAGTTTTCAAGCACCCCATGGATACAGAAATTGTGACGAGTATTATCTACCATCCTCAAACGGCCTGAGTTGGTAGAGGAAATGCATACAAGCCTGTATTATTCAGAAAATATATGAAGGCAGCCCGAGATAGGCAGAGCAACGATACCAACAAGAGAAGAAGAACACTAGAATTTGAGGTTAGCGATGGATTCTTTCTTCAGTATCTCTTATGTGGAACGATTGGTTTTGGACGTCGAGGTAAATTTTCACCTCATACATTGGTCCTTACCAGATCTTGTAAGATTCCGATAATACATGATGTATATCATGTACCATACTGCGGAAGTTCAAACTAGATCTATCTTACGTGTTTCAACCATAAGAGATTGAGATGGACAACTCCTTGTCCAACGATGGACACTGTCTCAAGTATGAACATAAGTAAAAGGGTATTGTGTATCTATTAATTTTGAGCATTCGAAGTTTAAGAAAGGATCGATTGATTCGAGGCTATGATTTGAATAAATACCTTTTCTGATTTTGAGGACGAAATCTTATAAGGAGGGAAGAAATGTAAGGCACCGTTATTAATTAATATGGATTAACGATGATTATACAAAACCCAGATGATTACTTAGTTAAGAATTTGGATTATTTATTTGGAATTGAAGGAATTAAACAAGTTAGGGAATTTCCGAGAAAACCCGGATGATTATGTTGGGAAACGATTTCTAAGTTTTGGTGATTACAAACATCTACCGGGTGGAGACATCTACTGGATGAAGACATCTACTGGATGAAGACATCTACCGGGAATAGACACCTACTGGATGAAGACATACCGGGAAGAGACACCTACTGGATGAAGACATCTACCGGGTGGAGACATCTACTGTATGAAGTCTGTCAACTGTCCAACTGACGTCTATTGGATTCAAGAGTATAACTGTATACTGAAGCCACAAGACCAGAAGAAGTGAATTCAACAGCAGATCTAAAATACCAGTTGAAGTGAGTACAACTGAATCTGACAAAGGTACAACAGAATGACGGGCACTACGAATTCATCGCCACCAATTCCGTCAGATTCAAAGAGCCGTTGCTGAACAAAAATAGAAGGAAGATAAACCTCATATGAAATGAGAAAGGAAACGGATTCTATGCAAAGCTTTCCATACAAAGAAAGATTACCGTTAGACAATGATATCTATAAATACAGCCTCTGGAAGAACGAAGATAAATGATGAATCCTCCGATATAAGAATATTCAAAAATATCAATCAGTGAAAGATACTGAAGTTATATCTCTCTAAAGATTCAGCTAGAGCAGAAGTCCACTGATATAAAAAGATCAAGTCAAACTGGTGTACTGCTCAAAGACAATTCAAGAACACTCGAAGCTTACAAGTGTAATACTTATTCAAAAGAGTGTTAGGAAGTATAATTGTAAACAGACCATAAAATTTGTGTTGCTAGGAGTTTAGGCTAAGCTGTGTGAAAGCCTACGAAGATTGTATACTATAAAGTGTAAACCAAAGTCTTCTAGTGTATCCTTCCTGCAAAGGAAGAAGGGGAGACGTAGAAGCGTTGTGCTTCGAACTTCCAGAAACAATCTCTGTGTTATTTACTAACGTATTTTTGTTTACTTTAGTTCACTCACAAGTGCAGTAGATGTATTCCGCACTTTACTAAGTGTCTGCTGACTTGCACATTGGATTGAGAAGCTACTGCATTACCTTAAAGTTTGCAGTAATCAGAAGAAGAATTGAATTTGAGGGTAGTATTATTCAACCCCCCTTCTAAACACACCTCCGATCCTAACAAGTGGTGTGAGAGCAGGTTCTTCTCAATCTTGAGATATACTAAAGATCATATGGCCTCATTCAGCAAGATTCCTATGTTCAAGAAAGACGAATATGATGATTGGAGAATCCGTATGCAAGCACATCTAAGTGCTCAAGATGATGATATGTGGTATGTAATCACTGAAGGACCCATGAAGATAATGAAAATCAATACAGCTGCTTCTATCACAAGTGGTGATCCACAAATGGTAGAAAATGACAGATCTCAATGGTCAAATGAAGAAAAGAAGAAAGCCAATCTGGACAACGTTGCTAAGGACATTTTGTTCAAAACTTTGGACAAAAATATGTTCAACAAAATAAAAATGTTTTCCACAGCTAAAGAAATCTGGGAGAAGATTACCCAACTCTGTGAAGGAAATGATCAAACCAAAGAGAACAAGCTCACTGTGGCATTACAGAAGTTTGAGCATATCAAGATGATAAATGGAGAAACTCTCAACGAGTACGATGAAAGAGTGACCGGAATAATTAATGAACTCAGCAGTCTGTGTAAGGACCCCAAGCCCTTAAAACCTTGATTAGTGTATTAACCACTATGTGTGGTACATGCTTTCTATAAATGTCAATCGGGAAGCTCTGATGATACTTAATCATTGCTTGTCAGTGAAAGACTCATATGTTTGCCCTTTACCAACCCCTTGGTGCCACTTTTCACATTGTAAACTTTTTACAAAAATTTGGGCAGAGTCTCCCCATAAATAGAGCTATCCCAAAAAAAAGAGTACAACACATAACAAAATTCCCGGCCAGGGAACACATAATACTCAACAGAAAGCAGTAATACAAGTAGCTTCCCAGCCAGGGAAGACACCACACATATGTCAACAAAAGCGGGTTCCAACACCCACATAATACACCAATGACTCTCATATCATTCTAGCAATTCAACCTAATTGCATGCAACCTTAAATGAAAGAGAGAAAGGCTCATGCCTTTATATACAATCCATATACAAGTATAATCGTGCTCACATGCGAGCATCATGAATATGAATATGTATAAATCCTCAGGTGTATATATAGGTACTCTATACGATACCGTGCTCCATCAAGCCCTGGTACCACGATCCTGGGAGTACCTCAAATCAACAGCTCGAGCTCAGCTCCATAGCCATCGATGTACCTGTCCACCTGTCCCAACAGAGACAGCCCCCAACGGGGTGAGCATACCAATACACAAAATCCCATAATCATAATAATGAAATTCATAATTTACAACACAAGTAAATACTAATGAATTTAAATGATACTCCCTGGATGGCAACATCCTCATCCGGGATTCCGTGTACTGTCCCTGTTCTCACAACATCAAACTCATCAAATCTCATAAATCAGTAAATCAACACATTGATTTACATAACGCATGCCTGATTCTCAAATACCAAGAATGAATGATTCCAAGTTCATATATATGCAAATATAGATATATCAATATCTAATATTGATTTCATAACCTTGCTTTCCATTATACTTAGACATCTCATATGTCTTATAATGAAAACATGAGTCTATGAACCTAGACATCTCAAATGTCTCATAATGAATACATGATTCTACGAACCTAGACATCTCAAATGTCTTACGAAGAATGCATGATTCTACAAACCTAGACATCTCAAATGTCTCATAATATAGTCATATAAACCCAGTACCCCTTATATCATGTAAGAGTCATCCTACTCTAATGTCACGCACGCTACAAGTGGCGATATCAAGATTTGGGTCATTCCTTGGCTATATCAACATATATGTATAACCATACGCAAAACATTCAATGCAATCAAAAATACCTTATGCATTTCACATATATATAGTAATGCTCGTACGTCGCACGTACCTTAAATCTCCGAAGTCCGAGCCAAACCTTGCTCGAGTTCCATGCCCCGAGGAATGATGTGCTAACACGATAAATAATTCACAATTATTTACGAACATGTAACCTATGCTCAAGCACACCCATATCCCTCACAACATTGTCAAAACACGACAATTATCCTCTTAAAAGACCCGGGGCAGGGTACATGCACGGAAGGAATAAATGAGACAATCGAAATTTGTTCAAGAATGCCCTACAAAAATCGAACCTTAATCTCACAATTTCGAACCCAATAAAATACCATAATTCATCTAAAATGTCAATTAAGCTATCCAAGCAAGAATCAACATCCCTTGACAAAAACTCCCCATTTTTCGAATTCAACCCCCTTAAAATCGAACCCAAACAAGCCTTTAAATCCCCACTCTTAAAATCCTTCAAATTCGAACCAAAGCTTCTCAATTCGATCTCAATCAAGCATCATAATACTCTTAAAACATGCAATAATCGATCAATTGCACGAAATAATACCCCTGCCAAAAACCCCCAAATTTTCGAAATCAAACCCTACAATTTTCGAAAATAATTTCGAACAAAAAGTCACCAAATAAGCAGGGAAATGCACGAAAAAGAAGAACAAGGGGTAAGGGAGATTACCCAACGAAAATCGGAAGCAAAAACGTTCAAAATCGATGAACCCTAACTTTTGGGGATCGACGCCTTTCTGCCAAATTCGACTCCAGGACGCGACGAAACCTCGAATTGATGGAGGGGAAAGAAGCGCCTCGTCGAGACGAAGACGGTGGTAGGTCGCACGCGGCGAGCGGCGGCCGGACGGCGGCGGGCGCACCGCTTTTGCGCGCGGAGGCAGGGGAGATCGGGAAAGGGGTCGCGCGCGGGAGAGAGGGA
Organism: Haberlea rhodopensis; assembly: GCA_907163345.1. Classification (NCBI taxonomy): domain Eukaryota; kingdom Viridiplantae; phylum Streptophyta; class Magnoliopsida; order Lamiales; family Gesneriaceae; genus Haberlea; species Haberlea rhodopensis. Next base: position 1,498,078 of record CAJQUN010000077.1, read on the forward strand.
AAAATGAGGGCTGAAATGATATTTTCTCAATTTTTTTGGGTTCAATTGGTATTTATAGCAAAAATACCCCGAAAAATTAATAGCCCCACAAATACATCATGATTCCTTAAAAATCATCTGTTTTCAAAAACTCTCTCTCTAACTCCAAAATCCCCTACCGGTGCTCACCCAGCACCCGAGATTCCGAGACACATCAAAAACCCAACTCTTAGGTTTTTCACCGTAATGTGAATACAATCTCAACCTCTGGATCCAACGATCCCAACTGCCCAAATAAACGAGCCTAGAAGGCCCAATACCTCGATTAAACCCACCTTGCCACGTAAAACCACTTTAGGGATTATTAACACTACGGGATTAACACCTATAATCCCTGGTCATCACAATATCCCCCACTAAAAGAATTTCGTCCTCGAAATTAGCACTGGTGTATCACGTAACACCCAGGCTGCACAACAACATGAAGCCATAACCTCGATTCCTGACCATATCAGAATCGTATTAATAAACGCGAGGATACTTACCTCTCATCAAACTCTGAAACAGAGCGACATACCAAAACCAACATAACACCCAAGAGGTAAAACGTACCTCGATGCGGGTCATCCCAAAAGTCAGTCCCTCATGACTGCGAAACAACTGATACTTACGACTGTAGATCAGACAGTCATCCTTCGTTTTAATACAACAGTACGAACACATCCTGAATGACACCTCAACCGTAAGAACGTTGACCTCGTGTCAAACTCTGGAGTGGAATAGACTTCCAAATCCATCATAACGTCAAAGAGCGTCAGCACAACTCAACGCTAACAGTCCAAAAGCAGTTAGTCAACTGAAACTGTAAGGATTCGAATCGCTCCTGATTCTATCGTAGATATCATCCAATGGCATCTTTACCAAGACTCACGATGTCTAACATACATCGTTACGAGGGAAACACTAGTACAACCACGGTGTACACATACCAGACCTGGTTTCCACTTTCAAACTTCCTCCATCGAAGGAGTAGTCGCCTCATTGCAACTTAATTTGGGCAACTCACGGCCACAAATTCAAACAAAAGACATCTCACAAGATGTCCACCTACGGATGTTCCAAGAATCACGTCCTGATCATAAATTACAACCGAGACTCCGCAGAGTTTAAAATTCTTAAGGGGCATGCAATAAACCCATTGCATCCTCAACGCTTGTGTCGTCAGCGACACTCAACCAATCCGAAATCCTGCCATCCCTTGAAAATCCTCGGATTTAACAATCCAAACTTGGGAAGGCTGTCGCATAACTCGAAGGAAAACACCAACAAGGGAAGTACCTTAACCCTCGCAAGAAAATCCTTCTTCAAGGGAGTCAACTAACTTTACGATTGTTCCTCATAAACATCGTGCCATGGAGATTCCCAATCTCAAGGTGTTCCATATCTCTCATCAGAGATTTAACCATCCAAAAATAGCATAACTCTATGCTTAACAGAGAGGAAATCAATAACTGGCATCCGTATACTCACCGGTATACCTGCCTAAGCACTGATATCGGATGCATACTCAATGCACTCGGCTCGGGTATCTACCACATATCCCTAAGCCCCAAACACAACCGTCAATTCTGAGTCATTCCTTACTCAGTGGAGGATGAAAATCGACGATTAACAATACACGGTGTGATTCCCAAAATCAACACCACTTGTACCAACTTACCGAATCTTTCAAAGATTCCCAAATAGGTAATATACTACCTCCTTCCTCGCAAGGGAAGTGCCATCGAACTCGAGATCCACAAGTCTCGAACCATCGTTCGGAAAAACTGGATACAATAACACCCATTGTATCCCAATACACGGGTTCCTTTAGATTGAGTCAATAACAACCTGATGACTCTCTTGTTGGTACTCCAACATCCTGAGCTGTCCCAGACAAGTCTCCAAGATTAAACATAAACGTATACACGTTTCAGTGAGGCATGAACAACCTTAACCTCAATGACATGGTGACTACTAGAGTCCACCACAATCCACATCGTATCACCTTACGATTTGCCAAACTTGGTTCCAACGAGCAGTGTAACGGCTCTAGCAAGCCCATCATGGTGCTACACACACGCGGCAGACAACCTAGTCTCTGCCTCTTTGGGTTTACCTCAAACCTACCGATAAGACGGACGTTCCACATGGTATATCATACTATGGGAAGAAAACTCAATAGAGTAGTGGGTCTTTATCCAACATTCCTCAATGCCGATACACCCTGGACACTCCAATGTCCCTATGTACTTAACATAACCTGATCCTACTCCCTTAGGACCCATCCTACACCCTCAAGGGTGGTGTGACCATGTCCACCACATGTCACATCGACAGAAAGCGAGTACTTTCCTCCATGATTACTCCTGTCGTCAAATCACATGGCCAAAAGCCATTCCAACGAGCATACCTCAAGGGTATCACCACTCGTAAAATGATTACCCCCAAACATAAGCTGCGGTACAATCACATGTACAGCGCATCCATCCATTCCTCGAGCAACCCGCTCGGTATAAGGGTCACGTCCATCGGTGTCGCACACACCACCTTGTGCTCGGTACTGGCACCCAAGGCATACCACTGAATACGTATACTCAACGCATCGATCATCGTAACGATGATGCATGTCTAATAAGACATCTCCTACACCATCGTCATCGTCATCCCGTGACGACACATGCCAACTCATGGCATCTAAAACATTGCCCACTAGTGACGATACATGCACATCAGCGTATGTCATCCACTATCATGCTAGTAAAATAGGCATAATAAAACATGTATATCAATGCATGCCAGCTACAATAAAGCTACTAAAATAGCAATATCTCATACCTCATCGCTAGTGATATAGCGTCATACCTGTCTCCGTCGCTCAATAATAGTGCGTAATCAGCACCCATCGCTCGAAGGCGGCAAAATCCTGTGCTGAGTACATAGCGGCACAATCCCTCGCTATAGAATCGACGGTATGACACCTCGTCAGATAATAAGCGGCATGAAACCTCGCTATACCCTGAGCATGAATCATCGTCCACATAGTAGCGGAAAGAGGCATCGCTATCAATACACCTGGCGGAATGAACCATCGCCAATCAATATAGCGGAATGAACCGTCGCTATAAATACACCTGGCGGAATGAACCATCGCCAATAGATATAGCGGAATGAACCATCGCTATAAATACACCTGGCGGAATGAACCATCGCCAATAGATATAGCGGAATGAACCATCGCTATAAATACACCTGGCGGAATGAACCATCGCCAATAGATATAGCGGAATGAACCATCGCTATAAATACACCTGGCGGAATGAACCATCGCCAATAGATATAGCGGAATGAACCATCGCTATAAATACACCTGGCGGAATGAACCATCGCCAATAGATATAGCGGAATGAACCATCGCCATAAACCGTGTCCTCATAGAGAAATGAATATAAATCGACACAGCGGGACACATCACCGCTATCATCCGTGTCATCACAAAGGAATGAATCATCATCCTAACAAGCGGCATCTCATCCTCGCTTCTTCATACAAGCGGTATCTCATCCTCGCTTCGTATGGCATACCCCGCCTCCATGTGCAAGCGAGCATCCCCGCCCGCTCCACATTTTTAGCGGTACAAGCATAAGCTTCTTCATACAAGCGGTATCTCATCCTCGCTTCGTATGGAATACCCCGCCTCCATGTGCAAGCGAGCATCCCCGCCCGCTCCACATTTTTAGCGGTCAAGCGTAAGTATAAAAATTCTCACTGTCATAAGCAGGACTCCTGGAATGTATAATCATCATTCCTTTTTATACTCCATATTTCCTGTAACCTGCACCCATCAGGGTTAACAACAATAGCCATATACGCTATGCATCAACATTCAATACATAATAAAAACGCATTATATGAATGTATGGATATGCAATGTCATGACATTCTTTTTCCTTAAATCCTTATTTCATCCTGAGCCCTTATCATTAGTACATTTTAATGCTTCTTGCTACTCCAGGAAAGCGGAATTCTTCCTCGCTTCCACTGGACTTTAGCGTTGCTACTCCATGTAAGCGGAACTCTTCATCGCTTCCAATGGACTTTAGCATTGCTACTCCATATAAGCGGGACTCTTCATCGCTTCATATGGACTTTAGCATAAGCCATTAAAATCCTTACTAAGATAACTTTGACTCAAGAAATACACCTCTTATATTTCATAACATGCATAGGCAAAAACAATGCACAATAACATATATCATAACCTCAATGCACCACTTTGCATTCATCATGTGTCAACAAGACAACGTAAGATACATGTTACCTCGGAAATATCCATTTATCTGATTTTCTTAAAACCAGCTTCCTTGGCACATAACACACGGAGTGCCAGACATCCCCATAAATGTCATCCTATCGTGTTCCACACGATTCCTGCAACCACAATGGTTAGCAATACCACTTTTCATATCATAAGAGCACATAAATAATTTGCTATGTCATACAACATTAATGCCATCATGCATAAATATGTGCTATCAATAACTTCCTAGGCCCTTAACAGCCCCAATGAGCAACCACTGCTCTGATACCACTAATGTAAGGACCCCAAGCCCTTAAAACCTTGATTAGTGTATTAACCACTATGTGTGGTACATGCTTTCTATAAATGTCAATCGGGAAGCTCTGATGATACTTAATCATTGCTTGTCAGTGAAAGACTCATATGTTTGCCCTTTACCAACCCCTTGGTGCCACTTTTCACATTGTAAACTTTTTACAAAAATTTGGGCAGAGTCTCCCTATAAATAGAGCTATCCCAAAAAAAAGAGTACAACACATAACAAAATTCCCGGCCAGGGAACACATAATACTCAACAGAAAGCAGTAATACAAGTAGCTTCCCAGCCAGGGAAGACACCACACATATGTCAACAAAAGCGGGTTCCAACACCCACATAATACACCAATGACTCTCATATCATTCTAGCAATTCAACCTAATTGCATGCAACCTTAAATGAAAGAGAGAAAGGCTCATGCCTTTATATACAATCCATATACAAGTATAATCGTGCTCACATGCGAGCATCATGAATATGAATATGTATAAATCCTCAGGTGTATATATAGGTACTCTATACGATACCGTGCTCCATCAAGCCCTGGTACCACGATCCTGGGAGTACCTCAAATCAACAGCTCGAGCTCAGCTCCATAGCCATCGATGTACCTGTCCACCTCCCAACAGAGACAGCCCCCAACGGGGTGAGCATACCAATACACAAAATCCCATAATCATAATAATGAAATTCATAATTTACAACACAAGTAAATACTAATGAATTTAAATGATACTCCCTGGATGGCAACATCCTCATCCGGGATTCCGTGTACTGTCCCTGTTCTCACAACATCAAACTCATCAAATCTCATAAATCAGTAAATCAACACATTGATTTACATAACGCATGCCTGATTCTCAAATACCAAGAATGAATGATTCCAAGTTCATATATATGCAAATATAGATATATCAATATCTAATATTGATTTCATAACCTTGCTTTCCATTATACTTAGACATCTCATATGTCTTATAATGAAAACATGAGTCTATGAACCTAGACATCTCAAATGTCTCATAATGAATACATGATTCTACGAACCTAGACATCTCAAATGTCTTACGAAGAATGCATGATTCTACAAACCTAGACATCTCAAATGTCTCATAATATAGTCATATAAACCCAGTACCCCTTATATCATGTAAGAGTCATCCTACTCTAATGTCACGCACGCTACAAGTGGCGATATCAAGATTTGGGTCATTCCTTGGCTATATCAACATATATGTATAACCATACGCAAAACATTCAATGCAATCAAAAATACCTTATGCATTTCACATATATATAGTAATGCTCGTACGTCGCACGTACCTTAAATCTCCGAAGTCCGAGCCAAACCTTGCTCGAGTTCCATGCCCCGAGGAATGATGTGCTAACACGATAAATAATTCACAATTATTTACGAACATGTAACTTATGCTCAAGCACACCCATATCCCTCACAACATTGTCAAAACACGACAATTATCCTCTTAAAAGACCCGGGGCAGGGTACATGCAGGGAAGGAATAAATGAGACAATCGAAATTTGTTCAAGAATGCCCTACAAAAATCGAACCTTAATCTCACAATTTCGAACCCAATAAAATACCATAATTCATCTAAAATGTCAATTAAGCTATCCAAGCAAGAATCAACATCCCTTGACAAAAACTCCCCATTTTTCGAATTCAACCCCCTTAAAATCGAACCCAAACAAGCCTTTAAATCCCCACTCTTAAAATCCTTCAAATTCGAACCAAAGCTTCTCAATTCGATCTCAATCAAGCATCATAATACTCTTAAAACATGCAATAATCGATCAATTGCACGAAATAATACCCCTGCCAAAAACCCCCAAATTTTCGAAATCAAACCCTACAATTTTCGAAAATAATTTCGAACAAAAAGTCACCAAATAAGCAGGGAAATGCACGAAAAAGAAGAACAAGGGGTAAGGGAGATTACCCAACGAAAATCGGAAGCAAAAACGTTCAAAATCGATGAACCCTAACTTTTGGGGATCGACGCCTTTCTGCCAAATTCGACTCCAGGACGCGACGAAACCTCGAATTGATGGAGGGGAAAGAAGCGCCTCGTCGAGACGAAGACGGTGGTAGGTCGCACGCGGCGAGCGGCGGCCGGACGGCGGCGGGCGCACCGCTTTTGCGCGCGGAGGCAGGGGAGATCGGGAAAGGGGTCGCGCGCGGGAGAGAGGGAAAAATGAGGGCTGAAATGATATTTTCTCAATTTTTTTGGGTTCAATTGGTATTTATAGCAAAAATACCCCGAAAAATTAATAGCCCCACAAATACATCATGATTCCTTAAAAATCATCTGTTTTCAAAAACTCTCTCTCTAACTCCAAAATCCCCTACCGGTGCTCACCCAGCACCCGAGATTCCGAGACACATCAAAAACCCAACTCTTAGGTTTTTCACCGTAATGTGAATACAATCTCAACCTCTGGATCCAACGATCCCAACTGCCCAAATAAACGAGCCTAGAAGGCCCAATACCTCGATTAAACCCACCTTGCCACGTAAAACCACTTTAGGGATTATTAACACTACGGGATTAACACCTATAATCCCTGGTCATCACAGTCTGGTTAAGGAGTTACCCAACAGAGAAGTCACCCTCAAGGTGATGAGAGGTCTCCCAAGAGAATGGGATGTCAAGACCATTGTTATGAGAGAATCAAAGGATATCAACAAGATGGATCTGCATGACCTGTTTGCTGATTTAAAAGCTTATGAATTCGAATTAGGTATTCGGGTTGAAGATGAACCCAGTACCAGTCAGCCTACCAAAGCTCTCACTGCATCGGAGTCCATATCTACTGCTACAGAGATGACTCCAAAAAAGATATGTAATGATGCTATGGCAATGTTCGTAAAGAAATTCGGGAAGTTCATGAAGAAGAATCAGAAATCATATCCACGAAGGCAGAGCTTCAAAGGAAGATCAGAAGAAGAAGAGCGAGTATGCTTCAACTGCCTCAAGCCAGGGCATTTCATCGCCGACTGTCCCAAACCCAAAAAGGATGATCACAAAAGAGGATCCAAGGATCATAGAAAATCCAAGGAAACTAGAAGATCATCCAGAAGGGACAGAGATCAAAAGGTTTGATGGCAGAAGAAAGTAAGAGCAAATGGGCTGATTCTGAATCAGAATCAGAGGAGTCAACCAGTTCGTCCAGCGAGAGTGGAGACGAAGAAGTCCACTGCTTAATGGCAAATGATGAAATTGAGGTACACGAGTCTAACCTATCTGAATTTACACATAGTGAACTTACCAATGCATTGCAGGACATGATCAATGAGTATCGGGCGTTATATGAATCCTTTGAAAGCTATAAGACTGAGCACTTGTGGGGTCTTCCCACCTTAACAGTGATTAATAGACATAAGAATGACTAATCATGCATTAATAACGTCTTAAGGTTCTGGTTGTTACATGAGCTAACAGGATTACAGGCCAAAATAAAAGACTTCAAAAAATAATTCATTACATTCCCAAAAGAATGTTAATATTTAGATTTATACTACTCCTAGAGTAGATACTAATTGTGACTTGAATCCTAAACATTCCTGTGTTCCTTGTAGCTCACTGCCTCAACCCGACCCTTAGTCCTTTAGCCCAAAAGCGTACCTACAGGGACAACACATCATAAGCATATACAATCTTACTTAACATCATAAAAAACATCATAGTAAATGCATGAAATATTGGTTAAGTAAATATGCTGGTTATTCATTAACTTCTTATTGTTGTCCCTGATTCATAATCATGCAAATGGGCATCTTACCCTGTGGCATCTTACCACTTTATAAACATCGCATGGCTTCTTACCATGTGGGGGCATCTTACCCCGTGACATCTTACCACAAATAACATCGCATGGCCTCTTACCATGTGGGGCATCTTACCCCGTGGCATCTTACCACAAATAACATCGCATGGCCTCTTACCATGTGGGGCATCTTACCCCGTGGCATCTTACCACAAATAACATCGTATGAATATATATAAACATCTTATCAACATCGTAAACATCTTATAAACATCGTAAACATCTTATAAACATCATCATTTCATCATCAATACTCATGCAATAAAAGCATAGTCGTAGTGTAAAGATGCGTTTTACCGTCCGATGCCCGTACGTCTCTTACGTACCTTTTCAAAAGGAGGAGGAGTCAACAGACTTATCTCCTTGATTGAGCTGGTACCTGGGATGGCTCTACACAACCACATACTACAATATTAGGCACCGAAAAGAGAATCGAAATCAAATTACAAAAGAAGAACATAAAACTTTATCACACATGAACAGTGACTACCGATCGATCGGTTCTCCCCTACCGATCGATCGCTAACTGTTCATCATTTTCATTCTTTTGCTACGGCATTTGCCGATCGATCGGTGTTCATCACCGATCGATCGGTCGTTCACATTCATGCGAGATTTTCCAGAAATCTCGAACACCTCAATTCACACCCTTCTAACTACTTCATAACATACATACAATGCCTAAACAAGCATATCAATAGCTTCATCATACTTCCATGCATGTATTGGAATTAAAGGTTCACTCATAACTTAAACCGACATGCATTAAAACTACCCATTTTTATCAATACTCGATCAACATTTCTGAAAAACAGGGCATAATTACATAGCCTAGAATTATTGAACATATATCTTTATGGCAACAAAACTACCACATAGCCCATAGTTCATGCTTAAACAAATATGCTGGCATTTTCACCAAACTACCATGTATGTATTCACGTCAAAGGTTTACTCATAACCTAAGCTAGCATGCTTCAAATCTTCATAATAAAAGCCCTACCAAACATACAAACAGGGCACTTCCTTGCCCAGATTTTCGAGGAGCCCTTTTTACAACCGAAAATCTAACACATAAAGCATGCAAGTTACTTAACAAGACATGCTAGGGGCTTCATAAACATCATATAAAAGTACTCATAACAAGATTTCATCAAACCCTACTCTAGCATGCCAAATCTGCTACAAAGAAAACACATGCTTGAAATCTGAAATCTGGGAAAAAGAATGACTCCTCACCACTTTTTGGCTCGACTTTACTTCAAGCAAAAGAACAATAAAACGTGATCCTCTTCCTCCTACCTGTTGTTTGAGTGTTTTTCGAGGTTTTGGAGAGAAGGAGGAGAGTTTGGAGGAGATGAAGTGATTAAAGCAGATGGACCAAAAGTCCTCCTTGGCCAACTCTGCTTTTCCGAAAATCAGGGGTAGGGGCATGGGTTGTGGCCAAGTGGGGGGAGGGTGGTTGCATGTAGGGTGGTTTTGTGGTGTTTAATTGTGTTCCGGTATTTCATACGATGTATAAAAATATCTTCCCTCGATATTTTATACACATCAATACAACAATTAAAAATACCTAACATGCCCCCTAAACCATATCATCATATCATAAATATAACCCCCAATTAAAGTATCACAACCCTCTTAAACACATCGTAAATCATCATCGTAGCACATAATCATATAACATTTCGGGGGTATTACAGCACTCAATCCCAACGGAAACGCATAACAACAAACTTGATTGTGAACAATCAAATGAGTTGGAATGCTTAAGGGAAACAACAAGTCTCCTAGTGAAAGAAAGAGATGAAGCCAAGTGTGCTTACAAGAAACTCAGCAAACTGGTCAGCACTTGGAATGCGTCAACTACCAGAAAAGATGAAATGCTTGAGTCTATAAGACTTGCTGGTGATCGAAATGGTATAGGCTATAATAGCAATGACAGCAATTCATCTGGTAACGAACCTCCGCTGTGTCTAAAGAAAAGCAATGTTCAACCAATGAACTTTGTAAGATCTAGCACAGTATATGATCCCATTGAACTGGTTAAAGAACCTGTTAAAGCAACACTCATTAAGGAACAGGCATCACACCGAGGTATTGGTTATGTTGAACCAATCAAGAAAGCTAAACCAGGGCAAAAGTTCAGAAATGAACTTAAACCCACTGGTCGAGCAGCTAGAGAGGTTAAACCCAACTGGTACTACAACTGTATGCCTGTCCAGAAGAGGTATATGCCAAATAACAGGAACTACAAACCAAAAGCACATGCATACACTCATTATAACACTACACAATCAAGACCATCACCATCATTTTTGAATGCACACACATTTCAGAACACACACTGACCTAAGCTACTCAGGGTCATACAAGTGTGGGTTCCGAAAGGACTAATCCTGTCTGGACCCAAGTAGGATTGGGTACCAATCATATTTTCGCTTTAATTGCAGAAATCTAGAGGGCAGAAGGTTTGGAGCTCTGAGTGGTTTCTGGACAGTGGATGCTCTAGACATATGACAAGGAACGCTACTCTGCTGTCTGAGTTAGTTGATATCTCCTGACCAAGGATAACCTTTGGGGACAACGCGAAAGGTAGAACTGTGGGTAAGGGTAAGATTATCCACGGTAATGTTATTATCAAAGACATCTTGTTAGTAGAAAATCTATGCTACAACTTGATTAGTATCAGTCAATTATGTGACAATGGTTATTCTGTAGAATTCAATCAGCACACGTGCACAATTAAGACTATTGATGGTAATACTCTGATTGTAGGAAAAAGGCATGAGAACACCTATATGATTGACTTGAACTTTAATCAACCTGCCTCCCCTACTTGCTTTGCTGCTTTGAATTACTCCAAAAATTGGCTTTGGCACAAGCGGTTGAGTCACTTAAACTTTAAAACTATTGCCAGACTTCGTAAACTTGACCTGGTTGTTGGACTGCCCCAAATCGAGCTCTCAAAAGATAAGATCTGTTCAGCCTGCCAATTGGGCAAGCAAATCAGATCCACCTTTAAGAACAAAGGGAGTAAATCTTCTTCTCGGTGCCTAGAGTTGCTGCACATGGATCTTTTTGGTCCTATACCAGTAACAAGTCTAGGGCGAATGAAGTATACTCTAGTGTTGATAGATGATTATTCTCGCTTTACGTGGGTCTTATTTCTGAGTGGTAAAGATCAGGCTACTTCCAAAGCTGATCAAGCTACTCAAGAGACTACAAAATGAGAAATCATGTGGGATAGATAGAATTCGAAGTGACAAAGGTACAGAATTTACCAATCAATCACTCGAATCATATCTAGATGACCTAGGTATCAAACACGAATACTCCGCTGCAAGAACACCAAAGCAAAACGGAGTTGCTGAGCGTAGGAACCGCACTTTGAAAGAAGCTGCGCGAACTATGCTAGCAGAATCTAACATCTCGCAGAGGTTTTGGGCAGAAGCAGTCAACACAGCTTGTTATACGCAAAACAGATCAATGATTAATAAACGAGCAGACAAAACTCCATATGAGATCTGGAATGACAGTAAGCCAAATATTTCTTATTTCCATGTGTTTGGTTGCAAATGCTTTATTCACAACAATGGAAAGACTCATCTCACCGCTTTTGATGCTAAATCTGATGCTGAAATATTTCTTGGCTATTCTACTGTTAGTAAAGCTTTTAGGCTCCGTTTGGATTAAGTGATAGTGATTATTAATCTTTAGATTACTTATTTATCCCATATTTATTTTGTTGTATAAAAAAATTTTATCCCACCATTTTTATCACATTCTAATCCCACTTTATAATAAAAAGACATATTTACCCTTTTCCCACATTTTTTACTCTTTCAAAACTTGAAATTCCCTCCAAAAAGTACAACTTATTTCCTACAACATTATTATTATTTATTGTATTTGTATTATTTTAATTTATATTATTATTGTTATCATTATTATTATATATATATATAATAATCTTAATCGACATATAATAAGAAATAAATTATACTATATATATTATATATTATATGATGGTTAGTATTATTATACATATATGTAATATATATTATTTTAATAATAAAAAATAATTACTTATAATATATTTATATATATATATTATAGTTATATTGTTATTATATGGTTTATATTATTATTACGATACATAATATTATTGATTAATAAATAATATTATATAGTAATGATATATTATAGATGATTATATATATAAAAATCGTTGAATGTTATTGATTTAGATATTTATATATACTATTAGTATATTATATATATAAATAATAATACTAATCGATATATAAATAAAAAAATAATAATAATATTATATTATTGGTATTATTATTATACATATATGTATATATATATTAATTTTATAATAAAAATATTATTATTATATATTATATATGATGACTGTGTATTATTATTATTATATATATGTGTATTATTATTATATAGATACATATATTTTTGTTATTATATATAGTCTCTCTCTCTCTGAAAGAATAATCCTTCTCTCTCTCGTCTCTCTCTCCTCTCCTCTCTCTCTCTCTTCTTCTCTCCTCCTTCTTTTCTCCCCTCCTCCTCTCTCCGTCTCTATCCTCCTTTCTCTCTCTCTCCTCTTCTTCCTCTCTGTCTAGTAATCTCTCTATCTATAGATCTTATATATTATTATTTTTTTATTCTTACTATTTTGTAATATAATAATTATTATTATTTATAATTATATAATAAGAATAATTATTATTCATATCGTAATAATAATCTATATATATTATGTATTATTATTTTTTTATTAGTACTATTTTATAATATAATAATAATAATTATTATTTTAATTATATAATAAGAATAATAATAGTTATTATTATTATTATTATTATTATTATGTTAAGGACATTTTAGTAATTATACCAAATAATAAATTTTATCAACCATCTTATCCTCAAACCAAACATCATATAACTTATCACACATTATTTTTACAATCATTTCATACTTTTTTAATCTTTACATTACTTATCACATCCTTCAAACCAAACGGTACCTTAGAGTATTCAACAACAGAACTCTTACTGTAGAAGAATCCATTCATGTTAAATTTGATGAGTCTATAGACAGCACTGAAAACGACTTACGGATCAACAATTTGAGTAATCTACTGGAAAACACAGTGATTGATGATTCAATTGATGAAGAAGAAAATTAAAATAGAAGAATTGACTGCAGCCTAGAGCCAGAAGTTCTAGAAGCTCAAACAGAAGAACCTGCTGTTCAACAGACACTGGAACCCACTGACACTGGAATCAGGCTGACTCCTACTGTAGTCGATGGTGAAGATGAAAACAGTGAACCAGCTAGTCCAACTAAGCTACCATCTACAATTCAAATAAATGAAGAAACCAATCCCTTTGGACCTCCGCTCCGGTGGAAGAAGGATCATCCACCCGAGCAGGTCATCGGTAACCCTCTTGCTCCTCTTCGTACCAGAGGACAAATGATTAATGAATTTCTTCATAAATGATTCATATCTCACTTAGAACCTAAAAGGATTGATGATGCAATCTTAGATCCTAGTTGGGTAGAAGCTATGCAGGAAGAACTTAATCAATTTCAGAGGAATAATGTTTGGCATTTAGTTCCACGTCCATCGCATCACACAGTTATTGGCACTAAATGGGTATTTAGAAATAACCTAGATGAAAATGGTGCAGTAATTAGGAATAAAGCAAGATTAGTTGCACAGGGAACAGGCAGGAAGAAGGCATTGATTTTGATGAAACCTTTGCCCCTGTAGCCCGATTAGAAGCCATTCACATATTTCTTGCCTTTGCTGCATTTAAGGACTTCAAGGTCTATCAGATGGATGTTAAGAGTGCATTTCTTAACGGTAATCTCCAGGAAGAAGTATGTGTTGACCAACCTCCTGGATTTGAAAGCCATCTGCAACCATCTTATGTTTATCATCTGAACAAAGCTTTGTATGGTCTGAAGCAAGCTCCCCGTGCATGGTATGAAATGCTATCAAACTTGACTGAACACGACTTCACCATTGGCACGGTGGACAAAAGTCTATTTAAATTTACGAAGGGTGACCATACTCTGCTAGTTCAGATATATGTTGATGACATTATATTTGGCAGTACTAACCCAAAATTATGTGAAAGATTTTCAAAGATAATGCAGGACCAATTTGAAATGAGCATGATGGGAGAACTATCATCTTTCCTAGGATTGCAAGTCAAACAATCCAGTGAGGGAATTCTGATAAATCAATCCAAGTATACCAAAGAGCTTCTGAAGAAGTATGTGATGAATACCAGCTCAGCTGCTGCTACACCTATGAGCTCATATGCAAAGCTTGATTTGGATGAATCTGGAATACCAGTAGATGAGAAAATGTATCGCGGTATCATCGGTTCATTACTATACTTAACAGCCAGTAGATCTGACATCATGTTTGCAGTCTGCATCTGTGCGAGATTTCGAGCCAATCCCAAGCAATCTCATTTCACAGCAACTAAACGCATTCTGAAGTACTTAAAAGGGACAGAGAATGTCGGTCTATGGTATCCAAAGGACTCCACTTTCAATCTTATCGGATACTCAGATGCAGACTATGCTGGATGCAAAATTGACAGGAAGAGTACCAGTGGGTACTGTCAGTTTTTAGGGGATAGACTTATTTCATGGGGATGCAAGAAGCAAACTTCCATCGCAACCTCTACAGCTGAAGTAGAATACCTTGCTGCAGGAAGTTGCTGTGCTCAGCTGCTCTGGATTCAACAACAATTGCGAGACTACGGCATTGAGTCAACTAAAGCTCCAAGCTTCTGTGACAATACTTCCGCCATAGCTATTACGTACAATCCAGTGCTCCATTCTCGAACAAAGCATATCGACATTCGTCATCACTTTATGTGATATCCCCGAAATGATTAAGTGTTATTTAAACATTAATCATTGTTGTGAAATTTATGGTACTAATTCTTGTGATGAATTAATAATATTGGGAGATGCATGTAAGGGTGCATGTGTTACATGTTGGGATTTTGGGGATTGTGGCATGTTTAATTTGGGGTGTGTGTTAATCGTTTTGGTAAAGTATATTTTAAATAGGAATTGAAGTATTTTAATGAGAAAATACTATAAAATATCATGTGAGGATATTTTAATACATCGTGCGAATACCGGGACCAAAACATAACACATCACATAAACCCACCACAAACCACCCCCCCTTGACCCATACCCTGCTGCCAGCTGCAGCTTGCCCATACCTCTTTCCTCATCTCCCACTCCACCTTGTCATAGCTGAAATCACTCCATTCTCTCCAACTTTTTCGTCCAACATCTGGTAAGGGAAAACAAGAGGAGATCCACCATTTTTCTTGCTTGGAAAGCTTGCAAAAATCGGAGCCAAAAGGGGTGAGGAACCATTTCTGGGTTTGAAGTTTTTGTTGTTGAGTTCATACTTTGTTTAGTGTGAAAAATGGCATGTTAGGTTAGGTTTTGTTAAACCTTCGATTCATGTTCATTTATGGTGTGTTTATGAAGCTTCCAGTACTTTTCCTTGAGCACATTACATGTTTTATGTGGTAGATTTAAGCATGTAAAGTATGGTGTTCGAAAATCTGGGTAGATATTTTCCCCTGTTTTTCTGGAAATATGTGATCTGGGAGTGATATTGAAGGGGTGGTAATATGCATGTTAGAAGGGTTTTTGAATGAACCTTCGATGTGAAAATATGCATGGTAGTTTGATGAAACCCTTAACATTTTTATTCGAGCAAATTGCATGACTTATGTGGTAGATTTCGTTGCTTGAAAGTGTGTACTCAAAAATCTGGGCAGGAAGACAATGCCCTGTTTTCAGAAAATGTTGAATGAGTACTGATGTTCATGGGTGATTTTAATGCATGTGGGTTTGTGGTTGGGGTACAATCTTGATGTAAATACACTCAGAGTAATGTGTTTTAAATACTAGCATGTTAGTATTGGCATGTTGTATGTCTTACATGTTAGAAGGAAAGGTGTGATTATCGGTGTTGAACATGCTGGAAAAATTATCGCGCACAGACCAGGTGGCGATCGATCGCCACAAATGGCGCGATCGATCGCCGAGGTCCAGTAGCCAAAATCAAAGCCACGCGATCGATCGCCATGAAAGGCGCGATCGATCGCCATGGGACAGTGGAGTTTGGCGATCGATCGCCAAGGGGTAGCGATCGATCGCCAGAAGCAAAATCTTGAAATATTGTTTTTTGTTGGATTTTTGATTTTGGATCATATATTGGCATCTAATATTGTGTTGTACACTGGTGTAGAGCCTTCACAGACGGCTACACAATGCAGGGGATAGAGTCCCACCACACACTACTTTTTGGAAAGGTACGTAAGCGACGTACGGGCATCCCAACGGTAACATGTATTTATGTTTTGTCTGCATGACACATGATGAATGCAATGTGATGCATTATTGAGTTGATACATGTTATTATGCATTGTTGTTGCATATTATGCATTGTTGTTGCATATTGTGATGTGGGATAAAGAGATGTATTCCACGAGTCAGGGCGATCACGGTTAAGGTGTTAATGCTTACGCTTTACCGCTAAAAATGTGGAGCGGGAGGGGGGAGGCTCGCTTGCACATGGAGGCGGGTATATACTATACTGAGCGAGGATGAGATACCGCTAGTATAAAGAAGCGAGGATGAGATACCGCTTGTTTTGAGATTATAAAAGCGGAGAAGTATTAAAATAACCGATGATGACTGACTCAAGAAAAAGAGGAAATGTCATGACATTCATTTGTGAAACCATACATTCATATAATGTGTTATATTATGAATCATGGTACAGGGACAACCAGTGGGCATTGTAAATGAGATGGAAATACAGGAAGTGATTTGTATTTTATGATTGTGCATTTACGCCTTATTTTCATATTATGTTGAATATGAATTGTGATATGCTCATGTGTTGGGGGTTGTCTTTGTAGGTGCTTTTGATGTTGAGAACCAGGGTCGGGGTTGAGAAGCTGAGCTATAAGGAGAGTTACGGGATTAGCTACAAGATTTGAGAAAATTTTATATAGCTTCTACTTGTGGTAGAATAAGACTATAATGTAGCACCTTTTGTAGGAATATTGTGAATCCCTTTTGAAACTTTTGCTACTGTATTCCTTAAGCTCAGGAAAATCAACATGACTCTTTACTCTGATTTATTCATATGAATGTTTAGTTCTCTTAATCGCACCTATTAGTATATTGAGATATCGGGGTCTCACATTTAGTGGTATCAGAGCAGTGGTTAGATAACCAGGGAAGAGTGAAGGGTAGCCTTTAGAGACAAGTTGGCTAGGTATTCATTGTTGGGCATGTTATGCATGTGATGCATATTGTTGTATAAGTATTATACTAACATGCTTTTGGATATGATACTCTTGTTATCTAACGGCTTATACTATGAACTGCTTTTGGTATTGTTGTTAACTCTTGTGTTGCAGCATGGCGGCTATTAACCCGGAGAACCTCAATGAAGAGGTAGGGGATATGGGCAGTATGAATGCTAGTGTTGCTCATGTGAATCCTTTACCGCCACCTGCTGTGGGAGTAGAGCCCAGTGCACAGATGTTATTACCCGGGGAGCTCAGTTTGACACAGTTTCTGAATTTCCGTCCACCCATGTTTGAGGGGACCGAATCTGGAGAAGGGGCCGAAGAGTGGCTAGAACGGATAGAGCAGATACTTGTGACTGCGCCCTGTGCACGTACCGCATGGCTGAGGTTAGCCGAGTTTCAGATGGCGAAGAAGCCTTCTATGTGGTGGAAGACCACTGTGGTGGAGCTGAGAGCTCAGGGCATGGTAGTAGACTGGACTGTATTCAGGACCCGGTTTCTTAACCGGTATTTTTCTGCCGCTGCTAGACAAGTCAAAGAGGACGAATTCACTAACTTGAAGCAGGGAAACATGTCAGTTTCAGACTTTGCCTTGCAGTATTCCTCACTGTTGAGGTATGTCCCCCATATTGCTGTGAGCAGCCATGCAAAGATGAGGCATTTCATGAAAGGACTCAGGCCAGAACTATTTGACCGGGTTATCTCCAACAACCCTAGCTCTTTTGATGACGCCCTGACACGGGCAGAGTTAGCGGAAATTGCAGTGGGAGCATACAAGGATGTTGTACCCCCTCCAGTACCATCACAGAGGCCTGTTGTTGATAGTTTGAAACCACGAGGAGATCAGTTCAAGACTCGTGGAGCCTCATCATCTTCCAGATTTAGCGGGAAGAAATCTCAGAGTCAGAAACAGAGCAATCGAGGACCTACACAGGGGAGTAAGGCAGGAGGGGACATGTGTGACCGCTGTGGAGGATTTCACTTGTCACGTGACTGCCGAGGCTGTTATGTTTGTGGCAAGGTGGGCCACTTAGCTAGGAACTGTTCCAATCGGGCAAGTCAGACAGACTCAGGGCCGAATAGGCCAAGATTTGATGCTGGGAGGGCACCACCGAGACAGCAGTTTGCGCCTCGACCGCAAGGAGGTCAGGCGGCAGGACCACCGCAGGGTCAGGTGTACGCACTGACTAGGGAGCAAGCTGAGGCAGCCCCAGAGGAGGTCATTGCTGGTACGTGTCATTTATTTACGTACCCTGCATTTATTTTGGTAGATACAGGTGCTTCTCATTCTTTTGTGTCTGTTGCTTTTGTGGAGAGACACCACTTGTGCTCGTCTCTGTTACCCACGCCTCTCATGGTCTCGACACCCACGGGGAAGCATGTGATTGCGGATCGGCTGTTGTCTGATTGCCTCATTTATTTTGAGGGCAATGATCTGAGGGCTGATCTGATTCAGTTAGAGATGGCAGACTTTGACTGTATTATCGGCATTGATGTGTTGAGCAGGTACCGAGCTGTGGTAGACTGTCGGCAGAGGACTGTTCGTTTTCTATCTGATCAGGGGTTCCAGTGGACTTTTTATGGGGACGGCTCTCGTCCAAGGATTCCAGTGATCTCAGCGGTTAAGATGTCGCGGTTATTGGAGCGCGGCCACACCGGTTACATCATTTATGCGGTGGATGTATCTGAGGAAAAAGAAGTGAGAGCCGAGGACATTCCAGTTGTGGCGGAGTTCATTGATGTGTTCCCAGATGAGATTCCGGGATTTCCGCCTCTCAGGGACGTTGAGTTTGCTATTGAGCTGTTACCGGGGACATCAGCCATTTCTCGTGCCCCATACAGGATGGCACCGGCAGAGCTGAGGGAACTAAAGGTACAGTTACAGGAGCTCCTTGACAAGGGATACATTCGTCCTAGTGTATCGCCTTGGGGTGCACCAGTCTTGTTCGTGAAAAAGAAGGATGGATCAATGCGTCTGTGCATTGACTACAGGCAATTGAACAAGGCTACAGTGAAGAACAGATATCCACTTCCGAGGATTGATGATCTGTTCGACCAGCTTCAGGGTACAGAGGTGTACTCTAAGATAGACTTGAGGTCAGGCTATCATCAGGTGCGGGTTAGAGCTGGTGATGTTCAAAAGACGGCTTTTAGAACTCGATACGGACACTATGAGTTCTTGGTAATGCCTTTCGGTGTAACAAATGCACCTGCAGTTTTTATGAGCCTGATGAACAGAGTATTTCAGGAGTACCTCGATCAGTTTGTGATCGTATTCATTGATGACATCCTCGTCTATTCAAGGAGTGAGGAGGATCATGCCAATCATCTGAGGATAGTGCTCCAGATCCTCAGAGATCATCAGTTGTACGCTAAACTCAGCAAGTGTGAGTTTTGGCTGAGCAGTGTTGCATTCTTGGGCCATATTATATCACGAGAAGGGATATCAGTAGACCCGAGGAAGATAGAGGCAGTTATGGATTGGTCTACCCCTACTTCAGTCAGTGAGATTCGGAGTTTTCTTGGGTTGGCTAGCTATTATCGACGTTTCGTCGAGGGTTTCTCAAAGATCGCCAAACCACTTACACAGCTGACTCAGAAGGGAGTCTCTTTTTGTTGGTCAGAGGCTTGTGAGCAGAGTTTCCGGGAATTGAAACACAGACTGACTACTGCACCAGTTCTTGTGATTCCCAAGGAGAACAAAGGATTTGTTCTTTATACCGACGCATCGCTACAGGGCTTAGGATGCGTACTGATGCAGGACAGACATGTTGTGGCTTATGCTTCGAGACAGTTGAAGCCACATGAGACGAGGTATCCAGTCCATGATTTGGAGTTGGCAGCTATAGTTTTCGCCTTGAAGATATGGCGACACTACTTATACGGTACCTCATTCACCATCTTCACTGATCACAAGAGCCTGAAGTTCTTGTTTACACAGGCTGAGCTGAACATGAGACAGAGGAGATGGATGGATCTATTGAAGGATTATGATTGTGAAATCCTATACCATCCCGGGAAAGCGAATTTGACAGCCGACGCTTTGAGTCGGAAGGTGAGGAGCACAGCAGAGGATGCCATGTACCTATCGGCTATGTTGGGCTCCTACTGCCATTTGGGATTCGATTACGATGTGTCTACTTCACCAGTACAGGTTTTGACCTTGCTAGCTGAGCCGGTTATTTATGATCACATCAGGAAGGCTCAGGGGACCGATGCAGAGATTCAGAGATGGATGTCAGTGGTCCATTCAGATCAGCCATCGAGATTCAGAGTGGCTGAGGACGGTTCTTTGCGACTTGGCGACAGATGGGTGGTTCCAGATACACCCGAGTTGCGCCAGGGTATCTTACAGCGAGCTCATTGCAGTAGGATGAGTGTTCACCCAGGCGGGAAGAAGATGTATAAGGATCTACACAACCAGTTCTGGTGGAGGCGTATGAAACAAGATGTCACCTCATTTGTCAAGCGCTGTTTGATTTGTCAACAGGTGAAGGCTGAGAGGCAGAGGCCTGGAGGTGAACTAAGGAGTTTGGAGATACCCGAGTGGAAGTGGCAGCACGTGTCGATGGACTTCGTGACCCACTTACCGAGGGCTGTTTCGGGTTTTGATGCCATCTGGGTAGTCGTGGACAGATTGACTAAAGTGGCTCATTTCATTCCTTACTGTATGACATATACGCACTTGAGGATGGCACAGTTATATGTCAGAGATATAGTGAGACTACACGGGATTCCTGTTTCGATAGTGTCTGATCGAGATCCACGGTTCACATCTCACTTTTGGGAAGGTCTGCAGAAAGCTCTAGGTACGGAGTTGAGGCTGAGCACAGCCTATCACCCTCAGACAGACGGACAGACTGAGCGTACGATACAGACGCTCGAGGATATGTTGAGAGCTTGTGTGTTAGAGTTCGACATATCATGGCAGGACTTGATAGCCTTGGTAGAGTTCTCTTACAACAACAGCTACCAGGCAAGTATACAGATGGCTCCTTTCGAGGCCCTCTATGGTAGGCGTTGTAGGTCACCCTTGTGTTGGGATGACTTGGACCGTAAGTCGGTTGGAGGACCAGAGTTGGTTCAGGAAATGGAAGAGAAAGTTAAGGTTATCAGACGAAAGATGAAGGCAGCTCAGGATAGACAGGCAGCATATGCCAATCAGCGGCGGAGACCGTTGGAGTTTCAGTTGGGCGACAGAGTTTTTCTGAAGATCTCACCCTTCAGGGGTGTGGTACGGTTTGGTATGCGGGGGAAGTTGTCTCCTAGATACGTGGGGCCGTATGAGATCTTACAGCGTGTGGGTACTCTGGCGTACCGTTTGGCCTTACCGCCTTCTCTGTCGGGTATACACGATGTATTCCATGTGTCTATGCTGAGGAAGTATGAGCCGGATCCTTCACATGTGTTACAGCCTTCTGAGGTTCAGATTGAGTCCGATGTTTCCTATGTGGAGCGGCCTATCAGGATTTTGGATAGGGCAGATCGCAGACTGAGAAACAAAGTTATACCTATGGTCAAAGTTCAGTGGGATCGTAGGGGTGTCGAGGAGGCCACGTGGGAGACGGAGCGACACATGGTGCAGCACTACCCAGAACTGTTTTCTGGTATGTGATTTACGTTTCATTTTATTTTGGGTAAGTGCATGCTGATTTCGAGGGCGAAATCCTATAAGTAGGGGAGTATTGTGATATCCCCGAAATGATTAAGTGTTATTTAAACATTAATCATTGTTGTGAAATTTATGGTACTAATTCTTGTGATGAATTAATAATATTGGGAGATGCATGTAAGGGTGCATGTGTTACATGTTGGGATTTTGGGGATTGTGGCATGTTTAATTTGGGGTGTGTGTTAATCGTTTTGGTAAAGTATATTTTAAATAGGAATTGAAGTATTTTAATGAGAAAATACTATAAAATATCATGTGAGGATATTTTAATACATCGTGCGAAATACCGGGACCAAAACATAACACATCACATAAACCCACCACAAACCACCCCCCCTTGACCCATACCCTGCTGCCAGCTGCAGCTTGCCCATACCTCTTTCCTCATCTCCCACTCCACCTTGTCATAGCTGAAATCACTCCATTCTCTCCAACTTTTTCGTCCAACATCTGGTAAGGGAAAACAAGAGGAGATCCACCATTTTTCTTGCTTGGAAAGCTTGCAAAAATCGGAGCCAAAAGGGGTGAGGAACCATTTCTGGGTTTGAAGTTTTTGTTGTTGAGTTCATACTTTGTTTAGTGTGAAAAATGGCATGTTAGGTTAGGTTTTGTTAAACCTTCGATTCATGTTCATTTATGGTGTGTTTATGAAGCTTCCAGTACTTTTCCTTGAGCACATTACATGTTTTATGTGGTAGATTTAAGCATGTAAAGTATGGTGTTCGAAAATCTGGGTAGATATTTTCCCCTGTTTTTCTGGAAATATGTGATCTGGGAGTGATATTGAAGGGGTGGTAATATGCATGTTAGAAGGTTTTTGAATGAACCTTCGATGTGAAAATATGCATGGTAGTTTGATGAAACCCTTAACATTTTTATTCGAGCAAATTGCATGACTTATGTGGTAGATTTCGTTGCTTGAAAGTGTGTACTCAAAAATCTGGGCAGGAAGACAATGCCCTGTTTTCAGAAAATGTTGAATGAGTACTGATGTTCATGGGTGATTTTAATGCATGTGGGTTTGTGGTTGGGGTACAATCTTGATGTAAATACACTCAGAGTAATGTGTTTTAAATACTAGCATGTTAGTATTGGCATGTTGTATGTCTTACATGTTAGAAGGAAAGGTGTGATTATCGGTGTTGAACATGCTGGAAAAATTATCGCGCACAGACCAGGTGGCGATCGATCGCCACAAATGGCGCGATCGATCGCCGAGGTCCAGTAGCCAAAATCAAAGCCACGCGATCGATCGCCATGAAAGGCGCGATCGATCGCCATGGGACAGTGGAGTTTGGCGATCGATCGCCAAGGGGTAGCGATCGATCGCCAGAAGCAAAATCTTGAAATATTGTTTTTTGTTGGATTTTTGATTTTGGATCATATATTGGCATCTAATATTGTGTTGTACACTGGTGTAGAGCCTTCACAGACGGCTACACAACGCAGGGGATAGAGTCCCACCACACACTACTTTTTGGAAAGGTACGTAAGCGACGTACGGGCATCCCAACGGTAACATGTATTTATGTTTTGTCTGCATGACACATGATGAATGCAATGTGATGCATTATTGAGTTGATACATGTTATTATGCATTGTTGTTGCATATTATGCATTGTTGTTGCATATTGTGATGTGGGATAAAGAGATGTATTCCACGAGTCAGGGCGATCACGGTTAAGGTGTTAATGCTTACGCTTTACCGCTAAAAATGTGGAGCGGGAGGGGGGAGGCTCGCTTGCACATGGAGGCGGGTATATACTATACTGAGCGAGGATGAGATACCGCTAGTATAAAGAAGCGAGGATGAGATACCGCTTGTTTTGAGATTATAAAAGCGGAGAAGTATTAAAATAACCGATGATGACTGACTCAAGAAAAAGAGGAAATGTCATGACATTCATTTGTGAAACCATACATTCATATAATGTGTTATATTATGAATCATGGTACAGGGACAACCAGTGGGCATTGTAAATGAGATGGAAATACAGGAAGTGATTTGTATTTTATGATTGTGCATTTACGCCTTATTTTCATATTATGTTGAATATGAATTGTGATATGCTCATGTGTTGGGGGTTGTCTTTGTAGGTGCTTTTGATGTTGAGAACCAGGGTCGGGGTTGAGAAGCTGAGCTATAAGGAGAGTTACGGGATTAGCTACAAGATTTGAGAAAATTTTATATAGCTTCTACTTGTGGTAGAATAAGACTATAATGTAGCACCTTTTGTAGGAATATTGTGAATCCCTTTTGAAACTTTTGCTACTGTATTCCTTAAGCTCAGGAAAATCAACATGACTCTTTACTCTGATTTATTCATATGAATGTTTAGTTCTCTTAATCGCACCTATTAGTATATTGAGATATCGGGGTCTCACACTTTATCAGAGACCACTTAATGAAGAAGGAGATTCGACTGGAGTACATATCCACTGAGCAGCAAGCAACAGATATTTTTACCAAGCCCCTACTGTAGGGTCTTCCTACCTTAACATCAAATAGTACACATATAATGGACTAACCATGCATTTATAACCTCTTAAGGGTTCCGGTTGTAGCTTGAGCTAAGAAGATTACAGGCCAAAATAAAATTTGCAAAAGCTATTGCATTACATTCTCAACAATGAATGTTAAAGCTATAGGTTTACACTACTCCTAGAGTAGAGACTACTAAAATCCTGCATCCTATATTCATCTTGCTCCTTTTAGCTCACCTCCTCAACCCGACCCTAGGCCCTCGGTCCAAAAGTGTACCTACAGGGACAACACATCGTGAGCATAAACATATTTACTTAACATGATATTAAAAGACATACAGCAATGCATAACATCTTAGTTAAGTAAAAGTTATTGGTCGTTCTTCAACTTCTTTTGTTATCCCTGATTCTTATTCATGTATAAGGGCATCTTACCCCATTGTATGGCATCTTACCATAACATAACCGTCGTGTGGCATCTTACCACAGAAGCATCTTACCCAATCACATGGCGTCTTGCCATATCATAACATTGTGTGGCATCTTACCACGTGGGCATCTTACCCACTCACATACATTGGGTGGCATCTTACCACATGGGCGTCTTACCCAATCATATACATCGTATGACCTTATCATAAACTTACTTATCATAAACATCATCATCATAAACGTCATCATAAACATCATCATCGTAAACATCATCATAAACATCGTCATCATAAACATCATCATAAACATCATCATCGTAAACATCATCATAAACATCATCATAAACATCATCATCATAAGCATCATCATTAAATGTAGGAGTATGGTTTACCGTCCGATGCTCGTACGTTTCTTACGTACCTTAATTCCAAAAGAAGGAGAAATTGCAGAACTTTATCTCCTTGAGGTTGTGGGTACCTGGGACGATTCTACATAACCATACAAATTGATATTAGAAGCTAAACAATAGCCCAATACCAAAAAATTAACAAAAATCATCATTTTTCCTACTTTTGAACATTGGCGATCGATCGCTCAAAACATGGCGATCGATCGCCTGATTTTTTTCTTAGCGGCGATCGATCGCTTAAAATGAGGCGATTGATCGCCTGATGCACATTTCGCTACTGGACGTTGGCGATCGATCGTGCCATTTGAGGCGATCGATCGCCTATCCTCATTTTTGCGTACTGCCTCTCGGCGATCGATCGCTGCATTTGTAGCGATCGATCGCCACAACCAGTGGTCGCGATTTCACCATTTTTATGTGCATTTTCCAAGCTTATCCTCATACCTTTCAAAACCAAACTTCCCAACAATAACAATAACATCATAACCCACTAAAACTCACATAAAACACTTCAAAAATCATACCCCAAACATATATAACACATACCCCAAAACAACCCACATAATCACTTCAAAAATAACCACATTTCAAATCCAAACATCATCAAAACTTTAGGGAGAGTCCCATACCTCTTGAAGACTCTAAATCTTGATAAAAATCACACAAACTCAAGTTTTGTGGAGCTTCCTCCTTCCTCCTTTGAAGAATTTCGAAAATGTGGGATAGTTTAGGGTTGAGGATGACTTGGGGGGTTTTAAAAGAGTAAAGGTAAAGTGAAGTGAAGTATAGGAAAAGATGGGTAGTGGGGATTAAAAGGGGTTGTGCAAGGTTAATTTAAAACTTGTACCCCAAACTTAACATGATTTATAAAACACTTCAACATGGTATTTTGAAAGCATTTTACAAAAATGCTCTAAACTTCATCTAAAATCACATCTTCCTCATATTTAATAATCAACACAATTAAATCATGTTAACATCTTAATACCCAACACATAAATCAATTATCACATGATTCATCATATAAACATAATTAATGCCTTAATTGCAATTAATTAATTTCGGGGCATCACACCTACCGGATGCAAAATTCTCTTACTTCCGGAATATCCTTGGATTAATTGATATTTCTTCTTAATTCGTATTTATTTACTGTTATTAAATTCAGGGGGAATCGTTTGTATGTAACTGCATGTATTCAGGGGGAATTTTGGTAAAAATTTCCCTATATCGTTGCTTGGCTGGTAATACAATGTTCCACTGCAGTAGAAGCTACCTTACCAGTAGACATCTACATACCAGTGGATGTTACCATATATGCCTAGTTTTTTTTTTAATTTTTTTAGCAACCAGCCGGGACGTCGGAATTCAAAATTATTTATTTTATTACTTTTAACTTATTCTAATCCCGCCCTTTTTCAGACCCACTGCTTCTGAGGTTTTTTATTTTAAATGGTTTAGATGAGTGCCACGTATACATGTGTCAGTTCATCTACAGTACGACGTCACATCTACCCTTTATCTTTTTAACCGTCTTCTTCTCCGAGAATTCAGTGTGTTTCCTTAAGAAGTTATAAAAATCTCAAACCTTAAAGCAACTCTCTCTCTCTCGCAGGATTTGCAAACGTTCAAAGCAATCACAACATGTCAAAATCAAGCCAACCAAGTTTCTTCACCAATGCTATCCATGTTGATTTCAACTCGATATCAACTTCCTCGGATGAAGCCATGAAAGCAGTGTTCCACAAACTGGACACTTCTGGCTTGTTGGTGATTCTAAGTCAAGCACCTACTCTCTACACGACGGCTATTCACGAGTTCTTCGCCAAGGCTCAAATGGTGGACAACATAGTGATGTCCTCTGTCTCAGGACAATCCGTTACTATTACCAGGGAGGAGTTTGCTACTCACATGTGCCTCCCAATGACTGGAATCACTGATGCATCCTCCATTCCTGAAACCATTGTTGATAAGATGAGAACAAGTTTTTCTGAAACTGGTGAGCGACTTCGCATACCACCTTTCAAGAAAGTGTTGATAAAGAGCCACTTTCGACAACTAGCAGATATTATCTCTAAGGTCTGCTTTGCAAAGCTGGATCTTTTGATGTCATAACACCAGAAAAATTCGGATTGATGAGTGCCATCGTTAACGACATCGAAGTTAACTGGTCAGTTATTCTATTCCAAGTCCTATCAGGCCTAGTGACTGCTAGAAAAGGTCAATCTGGATTTGCTCTCCCTCTTAGTCGTATCTTTGAGAGCAAAAATATTCAGGCCGTAGTTCCTCCTTCTCTCCATCCAGGGCGACTTATCAATGCAAGATATCTAGAGATCAACAAGAAAAGAGTCGGTGGAGAGACTGGCACAAGTACATCAGTTGTCATCAAGCGGAGACAACCTCAGGTGGTTAGTGACTCTGAGCATACTGTCTCAGAATCTGATGAAACATCACCACTTCATCCTGCGAAAAGGCCCAGAACAAGGAGAGGAGGACCAGTTGTAGGTAAGTTGCAAGTATCCTCGGCACTCTCTGATGCTGAGATTCCAACTTTGGCAGTGGAACCAGTGAGCTCAGTTGCTCCATTGGCCATGATTCCTTTTACTCCAACTACTGCACTCATGCTCTATTATACCAGGTGTTGCTGAACTTGCTCCCACCGTTTTGAGCATTGTCCCTACCATTCCTGAAGTAATTGGCACTATGGAATTGGATACAACAGCTGTATCTCCACTGCATGATGACCCCATCCAACCAGAAATTGATGTTGACTCCACAAACGTTGACAACATCATCCAAACAATTGTCAACCAAGTCACCCCTTCCTCACCTCATACAGAAACACCTATCCCTTCACCTGTTACCTCTGCACATGCTGCACACACTGATGCTTGCCAATCACACATCACGTTGAACCCCCTGCACCTCCGACTCACCCTGAGACCCAACTCTCACCACAAGTTGAACCCCCTGCTCAACCAACAACCGCTGAACTCAACCCCTCAACCTCACAAATTCCTCCAGCTGATACCTCACCTGGACGCCGCGTGCCCACAACTGCAGCTGATGCTCATACCAGCCCTCAACTTGCTCCTACTGGCTCTCATCCCGCACCTGCTGCCACTCCGCCTGAGGCATTGGAGCAATCAGTAGGAAATGAACCTTCTGCTGATTTTTTTGATTTTGCTGATCCTTTGTCTATCGAAGGCCCTTCTGCTATAACAGTACAGCTTGGCCATATGACAACGTTGATCTCCGGGCTGGCTAGTGAGATCAATAAGCTCAAGACTGAAGAACGAAATGCCAGCAATGCTATTGATAGCCATCAGCTACACACAGATCATCAGTTTGGGCATATAAATCAAGAACTGGACAGACTTCAAACCGCTGTTAACAGAAATCACCAATTCGTTCTTGATGCCTTTGCCGATGTATTTTCGAGGATAGGGCAAACTAATCTCCAGTTGAAGCAGCAGAATGACTCTCTCCATGCTGCATCTACACTGGCATTGGAGGAAAAAAATTGAAGACACAAAGAAGCACTTGTCTGAGCAGCTGACTACTATGCAGGAGGCCTTTGCCTCACAACTTCAGGATTTGAGTGCTGGCTTCCCAAAGCCTATCCAATATAGTCCAAGTCCACTGCCTCTGCTCCCCCACCGCGAAGAGAATCAGGTCCAGCTCAGCGTGCACCTGCTGCCTCTGAAGGTGGACATCAGTCCAGACCATCTTCCCAGCCAAGGTCTCGAAGTCTGCGCCAACCGTCTACCGAACAGCGCGACTATTCCCGACATTGGTTAGGGAGGAAATAGTATCATTTTCTGATCCCTTATTAATTACTCTTATCTTTTTACTATTTTCATTTGAATTTTTCCGTGTTTATCGTAACATCATTTTTGTGTTCACACTTATTTAAATTCTTCTATAAATAGAGGTTTATTCTTGTTCTTATCACACACATTCACTCATCATGATAATTTCCAATTCCTTGAAAATTCCTTGGTTTCCTTTTCGCAATTGTTTATTTTCATGGGTTGATTACTTATCTAAATCAACCCTTCATGGGTTGATTACTTATCTAACCCAGCTCCGTTAAGCTTCAGCGTTTGGATCCTGCTCTGATGCTCATCATCAGTCAGGAACTATAATCAGGAGATATCTTGGTGCTGATGACAAAAAGGGGGAAAACAGAGATAGACTATTTTCATGGGTGAATCCATAAACCATGGAGGCCTGATGAATATACATTTGACTATCTCCCCGATCGAAGCTCTTCCTCTCTGAAACAAGGTGGATCGAAGCTCTTCCTCTCCGCAACTAGGTGGATCGAAGCTCTCCGGTCTACATTGTTTGTTTAAAATTTGTCATGTATCAGCTATATTCTGTAGAAATAGATTTGTCTTAAGTTGAATCCAGTTATCAGAATTCATCTTAATTGAAGATGAATCTCTCTCAATTGTCCAGTTTGATTACAACTTGTAATCTGCTTATCTTTATAACAAATGAAAATTTCCTTTCCATTATGTCTTCAAGTCTTTTTGGGATTCACCGTTTAAATTATTCGAGTATGAAATCGTTATTGCTTAGTTTTGTCATCACCAAAAAGGGGGGAAATTGTTGGGAAACGATTTCAAAGTTTTGGTGATTACAAACATCTACCGGGTGGAGACATCTACTGGATGAAGACATCTACTGGATGAAGACATCTTCCGGGAAGAGACACCTACTGGATGAAGACATCTACTGGATGAAGACATCTACCGGGAAGAGACACCTACTGGATGAAGACATCTACCGGGAAGAGACACCTACTGGATGAAGACATCAACCGGGTGGAGACATCTATTGTATGAAGTCTGTCAACTGTCCAACTGACGTCTACTGGATTCAAGAGTATAACTTTATACAGAAGCCACAGGACCAGAAGAAGTGAATTCAGCAGCAGATCAAAAATACCAGTTGAAGTGAGTACAACTGAATCTGACAAAGGTACAACAGAACGACGTGCACTACGAATTCATCGCCACCAATTCCGTCAGATTCAAAAAGCCGTTGCTGAACAAAAATAGAAGGAAGATAAACCTCATATGAAATGAGAAAGGAAACGGATTCTATGCAAAGCTTTCCATACAAAGAAAGATTACCGTTAGACAATGATATCTATAAATACAGCCTCTGGAAGAATGAAGATAAATGCTGAATCCTCCGATATAAGAATATTCAAAAATATCAATCAGTGAAAGATACTGAAGTTATATCTCTCTAAAGATTCAGCTAGAGCAGAAGTCCACTGATATATAAAAGATCAAGTCAAAACTGGTGTACTGCTCAAAGACAATTCAAGAACACTCGAAGCTTTCAAGTGTAATACGTATTCAAAAGAGTGTAAGGAAGTATAATTGTAAACATACCATAAACTTTGTGTTGCTAGGAGTTTTGTAAGGACCCTAATCCTTAAATGCGGAACTAAGGCACAATAGAGCTAAAATAAATGATCAGAGTGTAAAAGAACATGTTGAGTCTATGAGCTTAAGCATTACAGGCCAAAAATGAGAACTACCAAAAGGATTAATTACATTCCAATCAATGAATGTTTTTAATTATAGTTTTATACTACTCCTAGAGTAGATACTATCCAAAATAATCCTGTCCTTTCTGCCTCAAAAGAATGCTTCTCAAGCTCACCACCTCAACCCGTTCAAGCTCTTCTATCATGCCAAAAAGGTACCTACAAGGACAACTCCCAAACATGAGCAATAATAATCATTCATATTCAACACAATATGAAGATAAAGCGTAAATGCATAATCACAATAAAACACTTCCTGTTTTCCCCATGCATTTCAAACGCTTCCCGTTTGGTTGTCCCTGTACCATAACTCATGAGTATAATCAATAGATTATTTTAATGGTCTAAACATGTCATGACATATACCAGCTGATCAATAACCAATACTGATCCCCAATCCCTAGTCTGTCCATCACAATGTATTTTAATGCCCCTCGCTTATTTACATATAGACGGCATAGGATAACCTCGCTTCAATGGACTGCGGGACTCCCACCCCTCGCCTCTCATTGAGCGGCAAATACCCTTTCCTCGTCCTATATGATAACCACGCTCAAATGTGACATGCGGCGCTCCCACCCCTCGCTTCACATTTGGCGGAACCAAACCAAATAGCGGCAAGCATTAAAATCATCAAGGGATGACCACGACTCATGGGATGTGCACCAATAATCATATGCATCTATAAACATCATGCATAACATGTATTTGCATCCACTATGCAATACCACATATATACTTGCATCCACAATGCATAAACAATAAGTATATAAGATACATGTACCGTTGGGGTGCCCGTACGTCCACTACGTACCTTTCCAAAAGTGGAATTGGTCCGGCTTCAATTCCTCGGTTGTGTTGCTACCTGGGATGGTTCTACACAATCACACAACCCCATATTAGAAGCCAAATAATAGCCAAATACCAAAAATTTGACAAAATAAACCATTTTCCAAACGCGATCGATCGCTTCCCATAGGCGATCGATCGCCTCAAAATTTACACAGCGGCGATCGGTCGCCCCAAACATGGCGATCGATCGCCATTCCTTTGAAAAACCTACTGCCTCTTGGCGATCGGTCGCCTCATAACAGGCGATCGATCGCCTAACCCGAAATTTTGATACTGCCTTGCGGCGATCGATCGCCCCATTTCAGGCGGTCGATCGCCTCGCACAGACTCGCGATTTTTCACCATTTTTGCATACCAAAACCTTCCAATCCATCCCAATACTCAAACCAACCAACCAACAACATAAATATCAACATGAACCACCAAAACATACTTCAAAACAAGTATAAATCCAACCTTTAAACAAACCCACAACAACCCAACAAACCCATTTTAAAACCCTTCAAAATCAACCCAAACTCAAATAAAACCTTACAAAAAGCAATAATGAGGTATCCATACCTCTTGGGGACCTCAAATCACCCAAATGCTCCACAAATCAAGATTTTTGAAAGGTTCCTCTTCCACCCAAGGCTTGAGCTCGAAAATTTGGAGGGGAAGGGTTTGTGGATTTGATTTTTGGTAAAGGTAAAGTGATGGATGATAAAGGTGGGGTTTGGGTATATAAGAGGTGGGTTTTAATTAAAATGCATACCAACAATTTCATGGTGTATAAAACATCCAACATGATATTTTTCAAAGCATTTACTCAAAATGCACCAAATACCATTTAAACACATGATTTCTAATCAATTGCTAACCAAGGCAAATAATCATGCTTCCAATAATATTTACCCAACATGCACCACATGCACCCTAAAATGCAATCCCGGGTCACCCCTATCCACATGACCATGCATTTCCTTAAGGTAAATAAATTCCATCACATAATTAATTACTACCATAATTAATCATATAAACACAATTAATGCACCAATTAGCAATTAATCATTTCGGGGATGTCACAATACTCCCCTACTTATAAGATTCGTCCTCGAAATCACATGCACTTACCCCAAAAAGAAACTAAACATAAACTCATACCAGAGAATAGTTCCGGGTAGTGCTGCACCATATGCCGCTCCGTCTCCCACGTAGCCTCCTCGACACCCCTGCGATCCCACTGAACCTTGATCATCGGTATCACTTTGTTCCGAAGTCTACGGTCTGCTCGATCCAGAATTCTGACAGGCCGTTCCACATAAGACACATCGGACTCTAACTGAACTTCGGAAGGCTGTAACACATGCGACGGATACGGCTCATACTTCCGCAGCATCGATACGTGAAACACATCATGTATACCAGATAAAGAAGGCGGCAAAGCCAGTCGGTAAGCTAAGGTGCCAATGCGCTGTAAAATTTCGTACGGTCCAACATACCTCGGAGACAGTTTCCCGCGCATCCCAAATCGCACAACGCCTCTGAAAGGCGAGATCTTCAAAAAGACCTTATCTCCCAACTGAAATTCCAACGGTCTCCGCCGTTTATTTGCATAAGCTGCCTGTCTGTCCTGGGCCGCTTTCATTTTCTGCCTTATCGTCTTTATCTTTTCTTCCATCTCTCGAATCAACTCCGGTCCTCCGACCGATCTGCGGTCCAAATCATCCCAACACAAGGGTGATCTACACCGTCTGCCATAAAGAGCTTCAAACGGAGCCATCTGAATACTCACCTGGTAGCTATTGTTATACGAAAACTCTACCAAAGGCACTGAATCTTGCCAAGAGGCATCGAACTCCAAGACACAAGCTCTTAACATGTCCTCGAGCGTCTGAATAGTACGCTCGGTCTGGCCATCTGTCTGAGGATGATAAGCAGTGCTCAATCTGACCTCAGTTCCCAAAGCTGACTGAAGGCCTTCCCAGAAATGAGATGTGAATCGCGGATCTCGATCTGACACTATGGAAACGGGGATCCCATGCAATCTCACCACATCTCTAATATACAACTGCGCCATCCTCAAAAAGGTGAATGTCATGCTATAGGGGATAAAGTGGGCTACCTTAGTCAATCTGTCCACAATCACCCAAATAGCATCGAAGCCTGAAGCACTCCTCGGCAAATGAGTCACGAAGTCCATGGAAATGTGCTCCCACTTCCACTTCGGTATCTCCAAGCTTCTCATCTCGCCGCCAGGTCTCTGCCTCTCTGCCTTAACCTGCTGGCAGATCAAACACCTCTTTACAAAAGCGACGACATCAGACTTCATTCTCTTCCACCAAAACTGACCACGCAGATCTCTGTACATCTTCTTCCCGCCTGGGTGGATGCTAAGTCTGCTACTGTGAGCTCGCTCCAAGATCCCTTTACGCAACTCCGGCGTACTTGGAACCACCCATCGGTCACCCAATCTCAATGACCCGTCATCGGCCACCATGAACTTCGTTGGCTGACCTAGATGTACTAAAGATAACCACCTCTGAACCTCATCATCTGACCTCTGAGCTCTCCGGATACTCTCATAAATATCTGGCTCAGCTAACAAAGTCGATACATACACAGGCGATGCATCAATGTCAAAATCATAGCCCAGATGGCAATAGGAGGTCATCATAGCAGACAAATGGATGACGTCCTCAGTAGAACTCCTTACTTTCCGGCTCAGAGCGTCTGCTGTCAAATTGGCCTTCCCGGGATGGTACTCTATCTCGCAATCGTAGTCCTTGAGTAGGTCCATCCACCTCCTCTGCCTCATGTTCAGCTCTGCCTGAGTGAATAAAAATTTGAGGCTCTTGTGGTCTGTGTATATGGTGAATGAAGTACCATATAAGTAATGTCTCCAGATCTTCAGGGCGAAGATGATAGCCGCCAATTCCAAGTCATGAACTGGATATCTGGTCTCATGCGGCTTCAACTGCCTCGATGCATAAGCTACCACATGCTTATCTTGCATCAGAACACACCCAAGGCCCTGCAGTGATGCGTCAGTATACAGAACAAATCTGGAGTTCTCCGTCGGAATCACTAACACTGGCGCCGTCGTCAACCGGTGCTTTAATTCCTGGAAGCTCTCCTCGCAAGCTTCTGACCAAAAGAAAGGCACTCCCTTCTGGGTCAACTGAGTCAGTGGCTTGGCAATCTTTGAAAAGCCCTCGACAAAGCGCCGATAATACCCGGCCAAACCCAGAAAACTCCGGATCTCAGGCACAGAAGTGGGGGCAGTCCACTCCATCACGGCCTCAATCTTCTTGGGATCCACAGATATCCCGCTGCTCGATATGACGTGCCCCAGAAACACTACACTGCTCAGCCAAAATTCACAATTACTGAGCTTAGCATACAACTGATGCTCTCTGAGAATCTGAAGCACTGTCCTCAAGTGTTTCACATGCTCTTCCTCACTCCGGGAGTAGATAAGAATATCGTCTATGAACACAATGACGAACTGATCGAGATACTGCTGAAACACTCTGTTCATCAGACTCATGAAGACTGCTGGAGCATTCGTCACGCCGAACGGCATCACTAGGAACTCATAATGTCCATATCGGGTCCGGAATGCTGTCTTCTGCACATCTTCCTCTCTGACCCGAATCTGATGATACCCGGATCTCAAATCAATCTTGCTATACACCCTGGTACCTTGCAACTGGTCAAACAAATCGTCGATCCTTGGAAGAGGATACTTGTTCTTCACTGTAGCCTTATTCAGTTGCCGGTAATCGATACACAACCGCATCGAACCGTCCTTCTTCTTCACAAAGAGAACTGGTGCGCCCCATGGCGACACGCTAGGGCGTATATACCCCTTGTCCAAGAGATCCTGTAACTGATCTTTCAACTCTCTTAGCTCAGCCGGTGCCATCCTATAAGGTGCACGAGAGATAGCGGATGTCCCTGGCAACAGCTCGATCCCAAACTCGACTTCCCTAGCCGGTGGAAATCCTGGGATCTCTTTTGGGAATACATCGGCAAACTCGGCTACTACCGGTACATCCTCAACTCTTAGTTCCTTATCCTTCCCAGACGTGTCCACGGCATAAATAAGATAGCCCGTGTGGCCACGTTCCAACAACTGAGTCATCTTGATCGCTGAAATCAACGGAATCTTCGCACGAGAACCGTTGCCATAGAAGGTCCACTGACTGCCCAACTCAGGTCTGAACTTCACTGTCCTCTGTCGGCAATCTACCACTACCTGATATCTGTTCAGAACATCAATACCCAAGATGCAGTCAAAGTCTGACATACCCAGCACAATCAAGTCTGATCTCAATTCGTTGCCCTCAAAATAAATGAGGCAGTCTGCCATAAACTGATCAGCAACGACATTTCTTCCAGTGGGTGTCGAGACAAGGAGAGGCGTGGGTAAAGAAGACGTGCGCATATGGTGTCTTTCCACGAAACCCACCGATACAAAAGAATGGGAGGCACCTGTATCGATCAAAATAAAAGCAGGGTACGTAAGTAAATGACACGTACCGGCGATCACCTCCTCTGGGGCTGCCTGGGCCTGCTCCCTGGTCAGTGCATATACTTGCCCCTGGGGTGGTCCTACCGTCTGACCTCCCGATGGTCGAGGCCCAAACTGCTGCCTCTGCTGCACTGTCCTATCCTCAAACCTCGGCCTGTTGCCCTGATACTCTGACTGTCCTCCCCGAGTGGGGCAATACCGAGCTATGTGGCCCATCTTGCCACAGATATAACATGCAGGACACTTGTTTGAAGAATGTGGCCCTCCACAATTGTTACACCTCGGCTCTCCCGGCCTATCCCCTTGTGAAGATCCTCTATTGGCGGACCAATTGCCTTTCTTGTTATCCTGCTTCTGACCAAAATGTTTCTTTCCACCATATCGCGAAGATGAAGAGGCACCACGGGGTTTAAATGGCTCACCCCGAGGCCTCAAACTGTCATTGGTCTGCCTCTGTTGCGGTACCGGTGGTGGCATAGCGTAAGCTCCTACTCCTAGCTCAGCAAGCTCCGCTCTTGTGAGAGCATCATCAAAAGAAGTCGGGTTATTGGTGATAACCCGATAGAGCTCCGGTCGCAATCCCTTCATAAAATTCCTCATCTTAGCGTGCCCACTGGTGGCAATGTGGGGAACGTACCTCAGCAATGAAGAGTACCGTGTGGCATAGTCTGCCACTGTCATGTTCCCCTGCCTCAAACTTGTGAACTCGTCCTCCTTTGTCTGTCTTGCTGCAGCGGAGAAATACCGGTTAAAAAACCTAGTCCTGAAGAGTGTCCAGTCAATCACAGCACCCAGTGCTCTCATTTCCATTACTGTGCTCCTCCACCACATCAGAGGTTTCTTGGCTAATTGAAACTCCGCTAGCCTCAGCCAAGCTGTCACAGCACAAGGAGCCGATACAAAGATCTGCTCAAGTCTTTCCAACCACTCTTCAGCCTCTTCTCCGGACTCTGTCCCCTCAAACCGGGGCGGATGATACGACAGAAACTGTGTCAAGCTAATCTCGCCCGGCAGCAATAACTGAACCACGGGTTCCATGCCTACGGCCAGTGGAGGTAGAGGATTTCCCTGTCCGATACTTGCATTAACACTCCCAACATCTCCGACTTCCTCATTAGCAGCCATGCTGTAACACAAATGTTAACAACAATCCAAAGCAATATATATGTCATGTCGTTAGATAACAGGAGTGATATAAGCATGTTAGTATAACAAAATATACATCAATATGCACCACATGCATAAACATGCTTCAAATGTAAGCACCTAGCCTATCATGCTAAGGCTACCCTTCACTCGTTCCCGGGTTCTCTAACCACTGCTCTGATACCACTAATGTAAGGACCCTAATCCTTAAATGCGGAACTAAGGCACAATAGAGCTAAAATAAATGATCAGAGTGTAAAAGAACATGTTGAGTCTATGAGCTTAAGCATTACAGGCCAAAAATGAGAACTACCAAAAGGATTAATTACATTCCAATCAATGAATGTTTTTAATTATAGTTTTATACTACTCCTAGAGTAGATACTATCCAAAATAATCCTGTCCTTTCTGCCTCAAAAGAATGCTTCTCAAGCTCACCACCTCAACCCGTTCAAGCTCTTCTATCATGCCAAAAAGGTACCTACAAGGACAACTCCCAAACATGAGCAATAATAATCATTCATATTCAACACAATATGAAGATAATGCGTAAATGCATAATCACAATAAAACACTTCCTGTTTTCCCCATGCATTTCAAACGCTTCCCGTTTGGTTGTCCCTGTACCATAACTCATGAGTATAATCAATAGATTATTTTAATGGTCTAAACATGTCATGACATATACCAGCTGATCAATAACCAATACTGATCCCCAATCCCTAGTCTGTCCATCACAATGTATTTTAATGCCCCTCGCTTATTTACATATAGACGGCATAGGATAACCTCGCTTCAATGGACTGCGGGACTCCCACCCCTCGCCTCTCATTGAGCGGCAAATACCCTTTCCTCGTCCTATATGATAACCACGCTCAAATGTGACATGCGGCGCTCCCACCCCTCGCTTCACATTTGGCGGAACCAAACCAAATAGCGGCAAGCATTAAAATCATCAAGGGATGACCACGACTCATGGGATGTGCACCAATAATCATATGCATCTATAAACATCATGCATAACATGTATTTGCATCCACTATGCAATACCACATATATACTTGCATCCACAATGCATAAACAATAAGTATATAAGATACATGTACCGTTGGGGTGCCCGTACGTCCACTACGTACCTTTCCAAAAGTGGAATTGGTCCGGCTTCAATTCCTCGGTTGTGTTGCTACCTGGGATGGTTCTACACAATCACACAACCCCATATTAGAAGCCAAATAATAGCCAAATACCAAAAATTTGACAAAATAAACCATTTTCCAAACGCGATCGATCGCTTCCCATAGGCGATCGATCGCCTCAAAATTTACACAGCGGCGATCGGTCGCCCCAAACATGGCGATCGATCGCCATTCCTTTGAAAAACCTACTGCCTCTTGGCGATCGGTCGCCTCATAACAGGCGATCGATCGCCTAACCCGAAATTTTGATACTGCCTTGCGGCGATCGATCGCCTCGCACAGACTCGCGATTTTTCACCATTTTTGCATACCAAAACCTTCCAATCCATCCCAATACTCAAACCAACCAACCAACAACATAAATATCAACATGAACCACCAAAACATACTTCAAAACAAGTATAAATCCAACCTTTAAACAAACCCACAACAACCCAACAAACCCATTTTAAAACCCTTCAAAATCAACCCAGACTCAAATAAAACCTTACAAAAAGCAATAATGAGGTATCCATACCTCTTGGGGACCTCAAATCACCCAAATGCTCCACAAATCAAGATTTTTGAAAGGTTCCTCTTCCACCCAAGGCTTGAGCTCGAAAATTTGGAGGGGAAGGGTTTGTGGATTTGATTTTTGGTAAAGGTAAAGTGATGGATGATAAAGGTGGGGTTTGGGTATATAAGAGGTGGGTTTTAATTAAAATGCATACCAACAATTTCATGGTGTATAAAACATCCCAACATGATATTTTTCAAAGCATTTACTCAAAATGCACCAAATACCATTTAAACACATGATTTCTAATCAATTGCTAACCAAGGCAAATAATCATGCTTCCAATAATATTTACCCAACATGCACCACATGCACCCTAAATTGCAATCCCGGGTCACCCCTATTCACATGACCATGCATTTCCTTAAGGTAAATAAATTCCATCACATAATTAATTACTACCATAATTAATCATATAAACACAATTAATGCACCAATTAGCAATTAATCATTTCGGGGATGTCACAAGGTTAGGCTAAGCTGTGTGAAAGCCTACGAAGGTTGTATACTATAAAGTGTAAACCAAAGTCTTCTAGTGTATCCTTCCTGCAAAGGAAGAAGGGGAGACGTAGAAGTTTTGTGCTTCGAACTTCCAGAAACAATCTCTGTGTTATTTACTTACGTATTTTTGTTTACTTTAGTTCACTCACAAGTGCAGTAGACGTATTCCGTACTTTACTAAGTGTCTGCTGACTTGCACATTAGATTTAGAAGCTACTGCATTACCTTACAGTTTGCAGTAATCAGAGGAAGAATTGAATTTGAGGGTAGTGTTTATTCAACCCCCCTTCTAAACACACCTCCGATCCTAACAGATTAAAACTTAGACCCCGAATTAATGTGTTTTGGACTATGACACATTTTATTGGAAATGTATATGAATACATTATATAGTGCATGGTGAAATACGCCATACACACATAATACAAAAAAACTCCTCTCCCAACTTAGGAACTCGCGCCCACCACCTCTTTTATTTGACCAAATTCCTTCTTTCTTCTCCAACACAAAACTCTTGTCTTCCTTCTCCACCATGTTCAAAAATTAGCTTCTTCTTCTTCTAAAAATCATGAACAAAAGCCACATGCAAGCTTGGATTTAGGAAGCAACAAGCATACCATTTAAATGGTGGAAGTTTGAAGCAAGGATCTTGAGAGGCATATGTCATGGAGATGAGTTCAAAGAAAGGTGGAGTTAAGTGGCTGATTGTGCTTCAAATCTTGAAGATAAATGAAGGATATTAT
Source organism: Haberlea rhodopensis (assembly GCA_907163345.1). Classification (NCBI taxonomy): domain Eukaryota; kingdom Viridiplantae; phylum Streptophyta; class Magnoliopsida; order Lamiales; family Gesneriaceae; genus Haberlea; species Haberlea rhodopensis. Next base: position 1,539,044 of record CAJQUN010000077.1, read on the forward strand.
ATTCCGAGGTTGTATGAGGAGAACTCGGTAGAGTTTGTTCTGGTCAGAGGTACGTAGAAAATCGGTTTTCTCACTATGTCTGACAAAGACATGTGATGTTCCCGGGTATGATTTTGCTTGTCATTATTTGATTCTCCTACGTGATTATATGACATGTTGAACTGCAGTATATTTGATTATGTGATTCATTGAACTGCATGAGATATTGACATGCATCATATGTTATTACATGAGATATTGAGATGCATGGACATTTGACATATCATGTTGATCCTAGTGAGTCTTTGATACCTATATTGTTTCTTTTGATATCCATGGTATGTGGTCTGGGGATGATGGGCACATCTATGGCTCATTTTAGGTAGTAACTGTAGCGACGAGTGTGCCGACGTTTGCCACGACACGAGGGATGATGGACCGCCGATGGCTCGACATGAGAATAAATGTCGTAGCGACGAGCGTGTAGATGCCCTAAATCGAGCTTGAGATTTATTGATGACGATTCATTTGATTCCGGACATATCGTCACATTGACATTTGAGACCCTTACATGCATTGCATTCACGGCAAGCATTGCATGTTGTCATATATTGTGATATCACTTGTTTCTCGTACTGGGGTTAATGACCCCCTTCTTGGGGGCTATCATATCTTTATTGGATGGGCATGACAGGTATTACAGATAGACAGATGTCTGATGCTCATGAGGAGGCATCTAGGAATACCAGAGCTCGACGAGATCGAGCTGAGGTTTGGTATGACGAATCTAAGTCCCAGTATTTGTTAGAGTAATTTTTAACTAAGTTTTAATTTACTTGGGTATGCCCCGAGTATCTGTATTTTAACTATTACATTACTGGAAGGTTTTATATTTGATGCTTATGCGATGAACAACATGTTTAATTGTGAAACTGGAATTACATATTTTCAGTACTATGATATATGTAAAATCAAAAAAAATTTGGCCACATGTTGATAAATCTTAATTAATCTTCCGTTGTTAAGGTAAACTAATCATTGTGTGATAATTAAACACATGATTATGACCGGGCCCTCACAAAATAAGTATACATATGGCACCATTTGAGGCATTGTATGGGCGACGATGTGGATCGTCATTGTATTTGGATGATGTTGATCAGTCTTCTGTAAGTGGAACGAATATGATACGATAAATGGAAGTGAAAGTGAAGCTGATCAGATTGAAATTAAAGGCCGCTCAGGATAGACAGGCCGCATATGCGAATAAACGGCGTAGACCTCTTGAATTTCAGGTTAGTGACAAGATATTTCTAAAAATATCACCTTTTAGAGGTGTGGTAAGATTTGCTTTGCAAGGAAAGTTGTCACCACGATATGTTCGTCCGTATGAGGTGTTGCAACGTATTGGTACCTTGGTGTATATGTTGGCATTGCCGCCATCTTTGAACTGTATTCATGTTTCAATGTTGGAAAATACGAGCCAGATCCGAGTCATGCATTGCAGTTGTAAGGCCCCGTTGTTAATTAATTATGATTAATCACGAGTTAGCATACCCGGGTGATATAAAGTTGAGACTACGAATTAAGGTGTTCTGGATCACAACATCTTATTTATATTGAGATAATATACATCAAAATTATACAAGTTTGCATGCAATAAATCGGCAAACACCTTGCCTTTTTAATCATCAAACACCATCAATGACACTTGGAGGGACCTAGCTTGGAAATCATTAAAATCTCCACCTAGTTTGTATCGCCCCCTTTAGCACTTTTGAAGAATGGGTTGTCTTTCCAACTTAAAAACCATCAGATTTTAGTTCCCATTTTTGAACCAAACCTATCCCAAAAATCTACAGAAATTTAGTCAAATCCTACTCGCAAATACACATTTGAAGAGGAACTGGGTAGAGGAGCTAGAAACTTCAAGGAATTTTGGGATTAGAGGCTTGGATTGAGCTTTGGTGGAGTTAGCTTCAAGGTCTTCAAAGGTATAAACCTCTTTTCATGAATTCTTCACTTGGATTTAGTTGTAGTCGAAAATCATGAGTTTTTGCAAGAAAACATGCTCTCAAAATGAATCTGCAGATTTTAATGTTGCATGTAGTAGATGGGTTCGAATTTTCGATTTACTTAGATTCCGAATCTGACTTTGAGCATAATATAAAAGTTATAGATATTTGTATTTCATACTGTGGCTGAAATATGAGATGATTTGGAATTAAAATGAGTAAGATGTGCTCATTTTACTTAGGTGTGCCAGATTGGGTTCTGCATGTGCTGTCAATGAACATGCAGTGAGGTATTCCAAAATTTTGACCGGTTTCCCTTTCGATTTCGAGGTTGGTCATTTATGAATGTTATAGATATTTGCTTTGTCTTTCGTGGCCAAAATGTGAGAGTATTTTGATTTAAAATGAGGAATTTATGCCATTTTTACTAAAACCGCCACAGTAGCATTTCAGAAATTTTCTGGCGAGTTTTCAAATGTGTGGTATTTTGGGTTCTAGATGGCCTAACCATCCTTAGCATATCAAATGAGAGTTGTAGACCTTTGAGTGGTCAATCTTTACAAACTAGAATCAGGTCATTCAGAGGTTGTAAATTTATTATGATTTTTAATACAAAAATGGGTCAAGCTGAAATTTGAAGAAAAGTAATAAGAGTCATCCTTGAAACTTGAAGTAGATTGTTGGGGTTCAACAATTGTCTCTGCTTTGTGATCGGTCGAACACGTGGCGCTTGTGCCATTGTATGTTTTAAAAGATTGAAGTTGCGCCATTACCCTTAATTATAGTTATTGGTAAAGCGGTAAGCGCTCGATCCTACAATTGGTATCAGAGCCAAGGTCGCGTGTTCGATTCCCATGAGTTGCAGAGAGTGCAATTATTGGGGGAGGGATTGTTGGGGTTCAACAATTGTCTCTGCTTTGTGATCGGTCGAACACGTGGCGCTTGTGCCAGTGTATGGTTGAAAAGATTGAAGTTGCGCCATTACCATTAACTATAGTTATTGATAAAGCGGTAAGCGCTCGATCCTACATAGATATTATGCCCTACTTGAACACTTAGTGATATTTTTGTAGTGTACATGATAATTCCGGGGTTGTTGAGGAGCACTCGGTAGAGTTAGTTCTGGTCTGAGGTACGTAGAAAACCGATTCTATCACGATGTCTGGCAAATACATGTGATGTTCCCGGGGTATGATTTACTTGCCATTACTTGCTACTTATGTGACCATATGATATGTTGAACTGCAGTATGTGATTACATGAGACATTGAATTGCATGATATATGATGACATGATATATCGAGATGCATCACATGAGATTATGATATTGCATGATCCATTGACATGCATGGACATTGAACACGTCATGTTGATCCTATCGATTCTTTCGTGGATACCTAAATAATTTCGTTGGTATCTATGATGCGTGTCTGGGATGGTGGGCACGCCGATGGCTCGAAGGAGAGAGTGAGCTCAGAGATACCGTAGCGACTAGTGTACCGACGTCGCCCAGACACGAGGGATGATGGACTGCCGATGGCTCAACTGAGCGAGATGTCATAGCGACGAGCGTGTCGACACCCTGCTCGAGCTTGATGATTGATTGATGATCTTTCCATTGGACTCTTGAGATCTTGATATTGGAGAATTGATACCCCTCATATGCATTTGCATTCATGCACGGCATGCATCGTATAATACTTTGTCATTCATTGTGAATTTACCTGTTTCTCGTACTGGGTTCGGACCCCTTCGCGGTGGGACTGTCATGTCTTTGTTATATAGGCATGATAGGTGGTACATGTGGACGTACTGCGGATGCTCGAAATGAAGCATCGATGAATACCAGAGCTCCTTGAGAGCGAGCTCAGGTTTATGTTTTATGTTTTGAGTCCAAGTAGTTGTTAGAGTATTTTTAACTACGATTCAATTTACTGGGTATGCCCCGAGTATCTGTATTTTAAGTATTACATTACTGGGAAGTTTATATGTGATGCTTATGCGACGAATAACATGTTTGTGAGGCCCCGAAATCAATTATATGCAATTTGGGCACGAATGATGGTTATGTGATTATTTATGTTGGTAATTAATTTATATGATGGGTAATGAAGTGTTAGCATGATTTAATTATATTGATTACCAGTTATGAGGAAAGCATGAGTTTAAGGGAAGTTTGTAGCATGTTGCAAGATGCTTTTAAAATACCATGTTGGAGTATTTTATACATCATGTTAAGTTTGGGGTACATTTTTAATTAAATTAAACAACTCCTTTTTAACCCTTTACCCATCACTTTAACCCCACTTTACCAATCACTTTTTAAAACCCCCAAAATCACTTCCCAACTCAAAAACCCTTCCCATTTTCGAAATCCGCCAAGGAAGGAGAAGGAAAGCTTCACAAAAACTTTGTTTGTGTGATCTTTGTTAAGATTTGGAGCCTACAAGAGGTATGGACCCTTCCTAAAGTTTTTATGATGTTTGGTGTTGAAATGGGTTAGTTTTTGATGATTTATGTGGGTTTGTTTTGGGTATATATTGTTTATGGTTGGGGTATGATTTTTGAAGTGCTTTATGTGGGTTTTAATGGGTTATGATGTTATTGATGTTGTAGGGAAGTTTGGATTTGTAAGGCATGAAGAAAGGCTTGAAAAATGCTCATTAATGGCGATTTTTCGATGTACAGGGACTGGTGATCGATCGCCCATTTTTGGCGATCGATCGCGAGCCAGCAGTGGGCGCCAGTAGCATTTGGCGATCGATCGCCACCTTTGGGCGATCGATCGGCGAGGCTGGCGATCGATCGCGCCAAAAGTGGCGATCGATCGCCAAGATGTAAAATTTTGAGCCCCGTCCAGTATGATCTCGCGATCGATCGGGCCTGGGCGACGATCGATCGCGAGGTATAAAAATTATATTTTTGATGTTTTTGTGGGATTTTTGGATATTGGACTATATTAGATTCTAATATCGATTTGTATGGTTATGTAGAACCATCCCAGGTACCCACAACCTCAAGGAGATAAAGCTCTCCGATTTCTCAACTTTTGGGAATTAAGGTACGTAAGAAACGTACGGGCATCGGACGGTAAACTATACTCCTACATATGATGTGTATAATGATGATGTTTATAATGATGATGATTATGATGATGATGTTTATGATGATGAATATGATAAGTAAATTATGATAATGATGTTTATGATGAGTAATGCGTATGATAAGTAAGTTATGATGATGATGTTTATGATAAGTGAAGAGGATACGATGTCCATGAGGATGATTATGATAAGTAACGATGATGTTTATATGATGTTTATATCATGATACGATGTCATGATATGGTAAGATGCCATACGATGTTATGATTGGGTAAGACGCCCACATGGCAAGATGCCATACGATGTTTATGATATGGTAAGACGCCATATAACAAGGTAAGACGTCCATACGTATGAATGTAAATCAGGGTCAAGAAGAAGAAGTTAACGAATGACTAGCAAGTTTACTAAACTAAGATTTCATGCATTTACTGTTATGATTCTTTTAGGATGATTAAGTAAAGATGTGCATGCTCACAATATGTTGTCCCTGTAGGTACACTTTTGGACAGAAGGCTCGGGGTCTCTACTCTAGGAGTAGTATAATTCTATCGCTTCAACATTCATTTTGAGAATGTAATCAATTAAGTTTGAAATTTCATTTTTGGGCCTGTAATCTTATAGCTCAAACTACAACCTTAACCTTGAGATGTTATTAATACATGTTTAGTCCATTATATGTGTTAAAGATGATGTTAAGGTAGGAGGACCCTACATTAGTGGTATCAGAGCAGTGGTTAGATAACCCGGGAATGAGTGAAGGGTAGCCTTAGCAATAAGTTAGCTAGGTGCTTACTTTTAAACATGTTTTGTGCATAAGTTGCATATGAAGTATATGATGTTGTGCTCACATGTTTTGTTTATCTAACGAGGTATTATATGAACTGCTTTTGGGTATTGTTGTTAACCCTTGTCTTGCAGTATGGCAGCAAAGTGGAAGTGGGTGACGCTGTGAGTGTCAATGCAAGTGCCGGACGCACGAATCCTCTACCCCCGCCAGCCTTTGGCGAAGAACCGTCTGAACAGCAATTGCTGCCTGGGGAACTGAGCTTGACTCAGTTTCTTGAAGGAACGGAAATAGGGGAACAAGCTGAAGAGTGGTTAGAAAGAATAGAGCAAATTTTCGTGGCAGCTCCTTGTGCTAAGACGGCCTGGATAAGACTAGCAGAGTTCCAGTTGGCGAAGAAGGCGCTGATGTGGTGGAAGACCACAGTGGTAGAGCAAGAGGCTCAAGGTTATGAAGTAAATTGGAAGATGTTTCGAACTCGGTTTCTAAACCGCTATTTTTCGGCTGCTGCACGACAAGCCAAGGAAGACGAATTTACTCACATCAAGCAAGGTAGCATGTCAGTATCAGATTATGCTCTTCAATACTGTTCCTTACTCAGATATGTGCCTCATATCGCCACAAGTACGCAAGCAAAGATGAGGAACTTCATGAAGGGCTTGAGGCCGGAACTGTATGATAGGGTGATCACTTATGGCCCTACTTGCTTTGATGATGCACTATCACGGGCTGAGTTAGCCGAGCTAGGAGTTGGTGCATACCCTGATGTCGTACCACCTCCAGCACCCCCTCAGAAATCCACTCCTGATAATTTGACGCCAAGGGGTGATCAGTTCAAACCAAGAGGAAACACATCGGCGTCAAGGTTCAGTGGTAAAAGGCCCGACAACCGTTGGAAAGGAAACCGTAGGGATGACACCCAGTCAGGAAGAGGACAGCCTCAGGGAGGCAGATTTGGGAAGGTTCTATGTTCTAATTGTGGGCAACCACATCTGACAAAAGACTGCGTGGGATGCTATGTTTGTGGCAGCAAGGGCCACTTTGCTCGGCAATGTCCCAACCGGGAAGGACCATCGAACTCTACAGGGAGGCCTGCAGAAAGAGCAGTACAACACAGGCCACCGTTTGTACCGAGGCAGTATGGAGGTCAGCCCATGGGGCCACCTCAGGGGCAGGTTTATGCTTTGACAAGGGAGCAAGCTACAGCAGCTCCGGAGGAGGTTATAGCGGGTCCGTGTCTTTTATTTACGCACCCTGCTTTTATATTGATCGACACAGGTGCATCACACTATTTCGTGTCGACAAGTTTTGTGGAAAGGCACCACATATGCACTTCTCCGTCGCCCACGCCTCTCATAGTCTCGACCCCCGCTGGAAGAAGTATGACTACTGATCGTATTATCTATGATGGCCTCATTTATTTTGAGGATAATGAGCTAAGGTCAGCTTTGATTGTTCTGGGGATGTCAGTCTTTGACTGCATTGTAGGCATTGATGTTCTGAACAGGTATCAGGCAGTTGTGAACTGCAGGCAGAGGACTGTCCGATTCAGATCGGATGTGGGAGTCCAATGGACATTCTTTGGGGATGGTTCTCGTTCTAAGATTCCGTTGATATCTGCTATCAAGATGGCGCAGTTGTTGGAACGAGGCCATACAGGATATCTCATATATGCCGTTGAAGTTACGGAAAAGAAAGAAGAAGTAAAAGTTGAGGATGTGCCCGTAGTGGCGGAGTTCCCTGATGTCTTTCCGGAGGAGATTCCCGGATTCCCACCGACGAGAGAGTTCGAGTTTGGGATTGAGTTACTATCGGGGACGTCTGCCATTTCTCGTGCCCCATATAGGATGGCACCAGCGGAGCTAAGGGAGTTAAAGATTTTGTTGCAAGAGCTCCTTGATAAGGGCTATATACGCCCTAGCGTATCACCCTGGGGTGCACCAGTCTTATTTGTGAAGAAGAAAGATGGTTCGATGCGTTTGTGCATCGATTACAGACACCTGAACAAAGCTACAGTAAAGAATAAGTATCCACTTCCGAGGATCGATAATTTGTTTGATCAGTTACAGGGTACGAGGCTCTACAGTAAGATCGATCTGAGGTCGGGATACAATCAGATTCGAGTAAGAGAGGATGATGTCCAGAAGACAGCTTTCAGGACTAGATATGGGCACTATGAATTCCTAGTCATGCCTTTTGGGGTGACGAATGCCCCAGCTGTTTTCATGAGTTTGATGAACAGAGTATTCCAGCCATATTTGGATCAATTCGTCATAGTTTTCATTGACGATATACTCATCTACTCTCGGACTGAAGAGGAACACGTGAGGCACTTGAGGACGGTACTCCAGATCCTCAGGGATCATCAGTTATATGCAAAGCTCAGCAAGTGCGAGTTCTGGTTGAACAGTGTGGTATTCTTGGGCCATGTTATATCTAGCAGTGGAATATATGTGGATCCCAGGAAGATTGAAGCTGTTATGGAGTGGGCTGCACCCACTTCTGTGCCCGAGATACGGAGCTTCCTTGGTTTAGCGGGTTATTACCGATGTTGCGTCGAGGGATTCTCTAAGATCGCTAAGCCATTGACGCAGCTGACTCAGAAAGGAGTCCCGTTCTATTGGTCCGAAGCTTGTGAGGAAAGCTTCCAAGAGTTGAAGCGTCGTTTGACGACAGCGCCAGTATTGGTGATTCCTTCTGAGAATAAGAGATTTTCTTTGTACACGGATGCATCACTAAAAGGTTTAGGCTGTGTGTTGATGCAAGATAAGCACGTGGTGGCTTATGCTTCGAGGCAGTTGAAGCCTCATGAGACCAGATACCCAGTCCATGATCTGGAACTGGCAGCCATCATTTTTGCCTTGAAGATTTGGCGTCATTATCTTTATGGTACTTCATTTACCATTTTTACGGATCATAAGAGCCTGAAGTTTTTATTCACCCAGGCTGAACTGAATATGCGTCAAAGAAGATGGATGGATCTACTCAAGGATTATGACTGTGAGATTGAGTACCATCCCGGTAAAGCAAATTTGATAGCAGACGCCTTAAGTCGGAAGGTGAAGAATACTGCTGAGGACGCTATGTGTTTATTAGCTATGATGACTTCTTATTGCCATCCGGGCTATGATTTTGATGTGGACATGTCGCCGGTGCGAGTGTCGACCTTGTTGGCTGAGCCAGACATATTGAGGCTATCAGGAAAGCCCAGAGGTTGGATGATGAGATTCAGAGATGGTCATCGATAGTACTTCGAGGACAACCATCAAAATTCAGAATGGCAGAAGATGATTCCTTGAGGCTGGGCAACCGATGGGTAGTCCCAGATACACCAGAGTTGCGTAGAGGAATTTTGGAGCGAGCCCACAGTAGTCGGTTCAGTATCCACCCAGGGGGAAGGAAGATGTACAAAGACCTATGCGGTCAATTCTGGTGGAGACGCATGAAGCTTGATGTTATGACTTTCGTCAAAAGATGTTTGATCTGCCAACAAGTAAAGGCAGAAAGACAGAGGCCTGGTGGTGAGCTGAAGAGCTTGGAAGTACCTAAGTGGAAGTGGGAACACATATCTATGGACTTCGTGACCCACCTACCAAGAACGACCTCTGGATTTGATGCGATCTGGGTGATCGTTGATAGGCCGATGAAGGTAGCTCATTTCATCCCTTACAGCATGACTTTCACATACTTAAAGATGGCCCAATTATATGTATGGGATGTAGTGAGGTTTCATGGGGTTCCAGTCTCGATCGTGTCTGACAGAGACCCAAGGTTTACGTCTCATTTCTGGGAGGGTCTCAAGACAGCTTTGGGCACCGAGGTGAGACTGAGTACAGCTTATCACCCTCAGACAGACGGCCAAACGGAGCGTACTATACAGACGCTCGAAGATATGCTGAGGGCATGTGTTTTGGAGTTTGATACTCCGTGGCAAGATTCTATACCACTGGTAGAGTTCTCCTATAATAACAGCTATCAGACGAGCATTCAAATGGCCCCTTTTGAAGCTCTTTATGGACGACGCTGTAGGTCACCGCTGTATTGGGAGGACTTGACTAGTAAAGCGGTCGGAGGACCGGATATGAATAAGAACATGGAAGAAAAGATTAAGATGATACGTTTAAAGATGAAAGCGGCCCAAGATAGGCAAGCAGCCTATGCCAATAAGCGGCGACGGCCGCTAGAATTCCAAGTAGGGGACAAGGTTTTCTTGAAAATCTCACCCTTCAGGGGTGTGGTCCATTTTGGTATGCGGGGAAAGTTATCTCCGAGATATGTCGGACCGTATGAGGTGTTGCAGCGTATTGGTACATTGGCTTACCGTTTGGCTCTACCGCCCTCTTTATCTGGGATTCATGATGTTTTCCACATTTCTATGCTACGGAAGTATGAGCCAGATCCGTCTCATGTATTACAGCCTACTGAAGTGCAGTTGGATTCAGATGTATCCTACGTTGAACGACCTGTCAGAATTCTGGATCGTGAGGATCGCAGATTACGAAGTAAAGTTATACCGATGGTCAAAGTTCAGTGGGATCGTCGGGGTGTCGAGGAGGCTACGTGGGAGACGGAACGGCATATGGTGCAGCATTACCCAGAACTATTTCCTGGTATGATTCATGTTTAGTTTCTTTATGGGTGGTAAGTACATGCGATTTCGAGGATGAAATCTTATAAGTAGGGGAGTAATGTGATGCCCCGAAATCAATTATATGCAATTTGGGCACGAATGATGGTTATGTGATTATTTATGTTGGTAATTAATTTATATGATGGGTAATGAAGTGTTAGCATGATTTAATTATATTGATTACCAGTTATGAGGAAAGCATGAATTTAAGGGAAGTTTGTAGCATGTTGCAAGATGCTTTTAAAATACCATGTTGGAGTATTTTATACATCATGTTAAGTTTGGGGTACATTTTTAATTAAATTAAACAACCCCTTTTTAACCCTTTACCCATCACTTTAACCCCACTTTACCAATCACTTTTTAAAACCCCCAAAATCACTTCCCAACTCAAAAACCCTTCCCATTTTCGAAATCCGCCAAGGAAGGAGAAGGAAAGCTTCACAAAAACTTTGTTTGTGTGATCTTTGTTAAGATTTGGAGCCTACAAGAGGTATGGAACCCTTCCTAAAGTTTTTATGATGTTTGGTGTTGAAATGGGTTAGTTTTTGATGATTTATGTGGGTTTGTTTTGGGTATATATTGTTTATGGTTGGGGTATGATTTTTGAAGTGCTTTATGTGGGTTTTAGTGGGTTATGATGTTATTGATGTTGTAGGGAAGTTTGGATTGGTAAGGCATGAAGAAAGGCTTGAAAAATGCTCATTAATGGCGATTTTTCGATGTACAGGGACTGGCGATCGATCGCCCATTTTTGGCGATCGATCGCGAGCCAGCAGTGGACGCCAGTAGCATTTGGCGATCGATCGCCACCTTTGGGCGATCGATCGGCGAGGCTGGCGATCGATCGCACCAAAAGTGGCGATCGATCGCCAAGATGTAAAATTTTGAGCCCCGTCCAGTATGATCTCGCGATCGATCGGGCCTGGGTGACGATCGATCGCGAGGTATAAAAATGTATATTTTTGATGTTTTTGTGGGATTTTTGGATATTGGACTATATTTAGATTCTAATATCGATTTGTATGGTTATGTAGAACCATCCCAGGTACCCACAACCTCAAGGAGATAAAGCTCTCCGATTTCTCCACTTTTGGGAATTAAGGTACGTAAGAAACGTACGGGCATCGGACGGTAAACTATACTCCTACATATGATGTGTATAATGATGATGTTTATAATGATGATGATTATGATGATGATGATTATGATGATGATGTTTATGATGATGAATATGATAAGTAAATTATGATAATGATGTTTATGATGAGTAATGAGTATGATAAGTAACGATGATGTTTATATGATGTTTATATCATGATACGATGTCATGATATGGTAAGATGCCATACGATGTTATGATTGGGTAAGACGCCCACACGGCAAGATGCCATACGATGTTTATGATATGGTAAGACGCCATATAACAGGGTAAGACGTCCATACGTATGAATGTAAATCAGGGTCAAGAAGAAGAAGTTAACGAATGACTAGCAAGTTTACTAAACTAAGATTTCATGCATTTACTGTTATGATTCTTTTAGGATGATTAAGTAAAGATGTGCATGCTCACAATATGTTGTCCCTGTAGGTACACTTTTGGACAGAAGGCTCGGGGTCTCTACTCTAGGAGTAGTATAATTCTATCGCTTAACATTCATTTTGAGAATGTAATCAATTAAGTTTGAAATTTCATTTTTGGGCCTGTAATCTTATAGCTCAAACTACAACCTTAACCTTGAGATGTTATTAATACATGTTTAGTCCAATATATGTGTTAAAGATGATGTTAAGGTAGGAGGACCCTACAATGTTAGATTGTGAAACTGGAATTACATATTTTTCAGTACTATGATATATGTAAAATCGAAAAGTTTTGGGCCCCATGTTGATAAATGTTAAATAATCTTCCGTTGTTAATGTAAAAACAAGCATTGTGTGATAATTAAACGCATGATTAGGACCGAGCCCTCACATTTGGTATCAGAGCATAATCTGTGATATGCTCGAATTATAGTTAGGACACTAAGTATATACACAAATGAATTGTTGTGCATGTGTTTGACTATGTGATTTTATAAGCTCTTGCCTGCTATGTTGCATATTAGATAATGAGATTTTAGACATGTAATTGATTACTAAGCATGGATAGCTAGATGTCATATATCTGAGTATTATAATACGCTGAGTTGCATATAACCTAGAGAATTTGAGAATTTTATCTGTTAACACTGACAGTTGCTGATCAGATGATCATGTAGAGTAAGTGATGATGCCATCTATGACTTGAGACTTATATATATGATGTTTTTATTTTATGATAGACAATTAATGTTTGGACATGTAGCAGTGATATAGACATTAATAGCTGCTATCGTACCTGTAGGCATTGTAAACTGTTAATTGAATTATAACTTAGTGATAATGCGTCCATTATTGGAAATTTTATTTATCACTTTGGGACTTAATCCTTGTGATTAGTGGGATGACAGTAGAACTATTTAACACGCATTTTGTCGATTGACATCAAGATTTGAGTTCGAAAGACTAGGATAATTAGTAGAAGTTTACGCCAAAACCTGTGCACGTTGAGATGATAATTTAGAATTTGAGGATATTGAAATTAGTGATTTTTCAATTGAAGAATAGATTATAGTTGTTGTGAGAAACAACTAGAATTGGTTTGGGTGAGGACATGGAAATGGGGACTGTTGTAATTCAGCTCCAGTTTATGTGTCCGAACAATGAATAAATACTACAATATGAACTCTTCTAGATGACAGTATCTAGAATAATGGTAGTGGTGGATGACGAGTTTTCCCTCTTTTTGACACGAGAAAGTGTTTACGAGAAGGCCATGTTGATTACATGGAAAATGATAATCGATCATCGTGGACTTGAGAAATGGAAGTACGTGCTTAATCTCGATAGCTATTCACTAACGAAGAGATTAAAATTAGAAGTGTTTTGGCTGAAGGATAAGATACCATGTGGTGCGAAATAGCTAGTACTGAATTAAATGTTAATGAAATGACTATTATTTGGAATAATCCAACTAGTCCTAGAAAAGTTTCAGAAGTATCACTCCAGTTCATCCAGTTCTAGTAATTCTAGAGGTACTAAGAGATTGTAGGATACCAGAACTTTTCGAAGTCACTGTGGATGTAGGTATTTACTTATCCATGTGAAAGAATAAGAGGAACTGATATCGATTGTTGCCAGTCAGAGCATGCCCATTACATGCTCAGGAAAAGATGTAGCCATAACAACAATTACCCTGAGCTAGGGGTGGATATCAGAGTGGTTATTCTTTTCGACCATTCAGTTCCAACAGTAGTTCGTTACCTGCAGACCAGAGGTAATACCTGATAGTTATTTTTGTTTTCCCAACAGTCCAAAAACTATACCTTGATAGAGGATAAGGTTAGAAATGCTTAGTACTGGTGATCACAAATACTGTTGGGATATGCCCTAAGACAAGTCATTAGATGATTGTTTTGACATACAATGTTTATGATTTTATGAATGACAATTCATTATTATATATTATTCTTTTAACTGTGCAATGTGAATTAATATATATGTTAATGTCCTTAGAATAATATTGTATTATTCTTAAAGATGTCCCTAGTCAAGTATTATCATGAATATGGATAATGATAATACGTAGAGACTAGTATGTGTTGATCGATGAATTGTTCATTGATATGAGATATCAAATCAACATATGGGTACATGTTAGAGAACGATGTACTGGACAGACCCACCATGAGAATGCAACATGGATAGTTATATGATCGTCATATGCAATTCTCATAGTGATAATAATGTATGTAATCCTTACGACTTGTGATCATCAGAGATCCCAACATAAGGAGTTATGTATCTTGATATCGTCAAACGTTACCCGTAACAGGGTAAACTATAAAGGCGACTATTGGATACACTACGAATTATGTAGAGGGATGTTGACTGATCGAGATAGGATTTGTGCCTCCTATATAACAGGAGATGTGTTTGGCCCTTGATCAAGTGAGAACTAAAGTGCATGGCCATGCTCGAATGAGTCGATATGAGATATCGAGCTTATTCGTTTATTCTAGTTCTACTTGGGGATCAAGAAATAAAGATTGAATATACGAGTATGACTATTCCATGACTCGTGTTCAATCTAAACACAAAGGACAAAGGGATTACGTTACATGGTTAATATTATCACAAGTTCTAAAGGTTATGTCGAGTCATTGACATTCTTGTAATTTGGGTAGCCTTGATGTGTTGCTAGACACCGCTCTTTCCTTGTAACGTAAAATGAGATTTTATGTCACTGCCAACATTACAAGATCCTATCGGGTCGCACAAAAGATTAAATCGAGAAGGGAAATTAAATTCATTGGATGAATTAATTAATTAAGAAGAGTCTTAGTTAAGTGATTAAAATGTTTTAATTAAATCATGGGTTTGAGCCCATAAGACTTTAAGAAAGTCTTGAACTTAATTAAGCCCTTTTAATAACATGGTATAATTAATTGTTAGACAACACAATTCATATCATTCATTTTCCAACCTACACAAAAAACAAGTTCGGCCGCCTCCTCTCCAATCTCTCTCGGCTACTTCATAGCCGAAGTGAGTTGTGGTGAGTTTGTGCCAACCTTTCGATTTAGAATCGAGTGTGTTTCTTGTTCCGGTTTAAGAACTTGTCTAGCAACAAGGGTGAGACCTTCGTAAATCCTTTATCCGATATGATAACCTATGTATAGATCCGCGGTTTAGTAATCCAAAATTTTATTCCGCTGCGTTGTATGCTGTAAGGATTACTTACAGTGGTATCAGAGCCGTGTACAAGGCTCATATCGGATTTATGTGGTTAAATAGTTTAATCATATTTAGATTTGTATTGCATGCTTTAAAACTGTATAATTCATATATGATATGAATTAAATTGAATTTGTGAAATTGTCATGATATTATATTTGATATAAATTAGCGAATTATTGTATATGATACAAGAAGGCTAAAATCGAACCATATATCACGTGGGGTCGGCCATGACCATCACAAATGACACACGGCTAGCCACATGAGGGCTAGGGTTTTAAAACCCTTGGCTCGAGATGGTTTAGCCGTTGTGGCTAATAATTGTGCATGGAAGTGTCGAAACTTGATTAGGGTTTAGAACCCATTGGCTCGTGACGGCTAGCTCATGACGGCTAGGGTTTCGAACCCTAGTAGCCGTGCATGGGCTCGGCCATCGTTGCCCCTTTGCTAGGGTTTTGAATTCTATTGGCTCGATAAAGTATTGAGGCGGTGCAAGTTGGTTCGATCATGGTCCACGGAATTGTGAGGGACGACGGCTACACCACATGAGGGCTAGGGTTTTCGAACCTTTTGGCTCGAGATGGTTGAGCCGCCACCGTCATGAACCGTACATGGTTGGACCGATAGAAACAAAGTAAGAGCAAGGCAGCTAGGGTTAGACCCTAGCGCCGCCGCCGCTTGCTCTATGGCTCGGCCGTGGGCTAGGGTTTCGAACCCTAGGCCCATGATTGGTCCATGATGGTTCGAACCATGATGCTTCATGGTTTAGTCGTTTTAGTTCGTGGCATGTGATGTCCCGAGCGTACGATATTTTTCAAAAATTCTATTTTACAGTTTTAATTAGAATTAAATTTAAAATGTTTAGAATTTAATTAATTAAATGTTAAAGCATGATTTATGTGTTGTTTGAGCATGGTGCATGGTTATAGCCCTTTGACCTATTAGATAGGATTTGTGAATGTTTGTTATTTATAATACGACCTGCGTGTCGTGCCTTCTCTATTTTATTCTAAATGTTATCCCTCCCCAATGTTCCCCTCGAATGTGAATCGAGGAATTCTATATCTTGTAAATAGTGTAGTTTATTTTGTTGATGGTGATCAATGAAGATGGAGCATCAAGCTGGGATGAGGAGGCCATTCACAAATTGGAGCCAAAGGAAGGTTCTTGTGAAGTTACCTTAGGTTGACTCTTAGGATTTTCTCATTGGCTTGAGAAAATCACTAGTAGGGGCTATAACCATGTCACGTTTTATTATGTATGTTGATGTATGATTTATCTTATGTTTTAGATTGATAATTGTATTACACATATATGTAGATATGTATACAACTATATGTAGTGGACATATATTAAATTATCAAACTAATCATGAGATCAATAAATCCCTCTAAAATATTAAGTTTTAGATGCCTTCCAAAATTAAAAGTACTCGTCAAAAACTTCGATTGTACATATGTGGGTTTGCCAAAGCAAAGCACTGTGGCAATCTTAGTAAGGCGCGAAAGGATAAAAGTGATATCCGTTATACTTTAAATTGGGTACGACTTAACTAGGTTATCTCAATAGGATTGGGAACCTAGAGGCATGGGTTGTATAATAATTCATTTGATGAATTGAACAAAGTGTTGTTCGTCCAACTATCCAAGAATTACATGTGATGTAATTGACAAAGTGTTGTCTACCTAAATAACCAAGTCTTGGGTGATTAGCCAAAGCTAACACAAGATTAGGCGAAATATGGATCTTGGCCCACTAAAGGTTTTGAGGGTTGATATTTATTTAAACAAAATAGTGGGAGCATCATTTAATGTAAGACCATGTTAAATGATTAAATCATAAACTTATTTTGCATATTTATATTGTAGATATCCATGGCAACTAACAACGTAACAAGCACTTTATCACTGCGATCGGTCCTTGAGAAGGACAAATTAAATGGGACAAATTTCCTAGACTGACATAGGAACTTGAGGATAGTCCTCAAACAAGAAAAGAAACAATATGTCCTAGAGGAACCCTTACCTGCTGAGGAACCTCCCCTAACGGCTACAAGAGCCGAAAAAGATGCTTACAAGAAGCATCAAAGTGACGCACTTGATGTTGGGTGCCTTATGCTTGCCACCATGAACTCTGAGCTTCAGAAGCAACATGAGGAAATGGAGGCGTTTGATATGATCGAGCATCTTAAGCAACTGTACCAACAACAAGCAAGACAAGAGAGGTATGATGTCTCTAAGGCGTTATTCCAGGGTAGAATGGTAGAAGGAAGCCTGGTTGGAACTCATGTACTCAAGATGATTGGGTATATTGAGAATCTGGAGAAGCTGGGTTTTCCTTTGGACCAAGAGTTGGCCATTGACGTGATCTTGCAATCGTTGCCTGAAAGCTTCAGTCAATTTGTCTTAAATTACAATATGATTGAAATTGAAAAGACACTACCACAGTTACAGGGCATGCTTAGAACTTTTGAAGCAAATAGCAAGAAGTATAAACCAACAAATGTTCTTATTGTGAATAAGAGCAAAGGAAAGACTAAAGCTAAGAACTTCAAGAAAAACAAGAAGGTCTTTGTTAAATCTAAGCCAAAGTCATCTGCACTGAAACCAAAGGGAGGGATAGCGAAGGAAGGGAACTGTTTCCATTGCGGTGAGACTGGCCATTGGAAAAGAAACTGCAAAGTATATCTGGAGGATCTAAAGAAAGGAAGTGTGACTTCCACTTCAGGTATATTTGCTATAGAAGTCAATTTATCTACTTCTTCATCAAGGGTATTAGATACTGGATGTGGATCTCACATTTGTGTAAATGTACAGGACCTCAAAAAGAGTAGATTGTTGGCAAAAGGCGAAGTTGATCTCCGAGTTGGAAATGGAGCAAGAGTTGCTGCATTAGCTGTAGGAGATTATTATTTATCTTTGCCTTCTGGTTTATCATTGATTTTAAAAGACTGTTATTTGTGCCATCCATTACCAAAAACATAATTTCTATTTCTTGTTTAGACAAGTGTGGGTTTTCATTTATAATAAAGGACAACTGTTGTTCTATTTATTTAAATGATATGTTTTATACTAGTGCACAAATAGTGAATGGTCTTTATTTATTAAATCTTGATATGCCTATCTATAACATAAATACTAAAAGGATTAAAAATAATGATTGTAATCCGACTTATCTCTGGCATTGTCGCTTGGGCCACATAAACGAAAACCGCATATCTAAACTTCATAAGGATGGAGTATTAGATTCATTTGATTTTGAATCATATGAAACATGCGAATCTTGTTTAATGGGCAAGATGACTAAAGCCCCTTTCAAGGGACATGTTGAAAGGGCAAATGTTTTATTGGGACTAATACATAGTGATGTATGTGGACCAATAAGTACACAAGCTAGAGGTGGTTTTCAATACTTCGTTACATTTACTGATGACCTCAGTAGATATGGGTATGTGTACCTAATGAAGCATAAGCATGAAACCTTTGAAAAGTTCAAAGATTTCAAGAATGAAGTACAAAACCAACTTGGCAAAAGTATCAAAATCCTTCGATCAGATCGAGGAGGTGAATACTTAAGCCAAGAGTTTCATGACTATCTAAAGGAGTGTGGGATAGTCCCACAATTCACTCCTACGTATACTCCACAATGGAATGGTGTATCCGAGAGGAGAAATCGAACCTTGTTAGACATGGTTAGATCAATGATGAGTCATGCAGATCTTCCGATATCGTTTTGCGCTCTAGAAACAGCGATTTTCTTACTGAACCGTGTTCCATCTAAATCAGTGGAAAAGACACCATATGAGATATGGACTGGGAAGCGTCCTAATATGTCTTTTATGAAGATTTGGGGTTGTGAGGCTTTCGTTAGACGTCACGCCACTAACAAACTTGGACCCAAATCTGATAAGTGTTTATTTGTGGGGTATCCTAAGGAAACGAAAGGATACTATTTCTATTATCCCACCGAGAACAAAGTAGTTGTTGCTCGTACTGGTGTATTTCTTGAAAGAGAATTTATTTCTAGAAAAACTAGTGGGAGAAAAATAGAACTTAGTGAAGTTCAACCACAAGAAAACACTGAACCTGAGATTGAGATGGAAACAGAGCAGGCACCGCAAACTATTGTGGAAGAAATACCTGCTCAAGAGACACAAGCCCAGCGTAGGTCTGTAAGAGAACACCGGGAGCCACAGAGATATGGATTTCTTGTGACTCAACAAGGTGACTTACTACTTATTGATGAGGATGAGCCGTCATCTTATCAACAAGCTATAATGGGCACTGATTCTGAGAAATGGCAAGAGGCCATGAAATCTGAGATAGAATCCATGTATGCAAACCAAGTATGGACTTTGGTTGATCCACCTGAAGGGGTACGACCCATAGGGTGCAAATGGATTTTCAAGAAAAAGACCGATATGGATGGTAATGTACAAACCTATAAAGGCCGGCTGGTTGCAAAAGGATTCAAACAAATTCATGGTATTGACTATGATGAAACCTTTTCACCAGTGGCCATGGTTAATTCCATAAACTTGCAATAGCTGCATTTCATGATTATGAAATATGGCAGATGGATGTCAAAACAGCTTTCCTTAATGGAAATCTGCTCGAGGATGTGTACATGACACAACCCGAGGGTTTTGTCGATCCAAAGGATGCTGGAAAGATATGCAAGCTACAACGATCCATTTATGGATTGAAGCAAGCTTCTCGGAGTTGGAATCTTCGTTTTGATGATGCAATCAAAGAGTTTGTGTCTACAAGAAGGTCAGTGGGAGCGTAATCATTTTCCTAGTGTTGTATGTAGATGACATACTTCTCATTGGGAATGATATCCCTGCCTTACAATCTGTAAAGATTTGGCTAGGGAACTGTTTTTCGATGAAAGACTTGGGAGAAGCCACCTATGTATTAGGAATCAAGATCTATAGAGATAGATCAAGAAGGCTTCTTGGCCTAAGTCAAAGTACATACATAGACAAAGTGCTTAAAAGGTTTAGCATGCAAGAATCAAAGAAAGGATTCGTGCCTATGACACATGGTATATATCTCTCGAAGGAACAGTGTCCTTCAACACCAGATGAGAGACAACGCATGAGTAAGATTCCATATGCGTCAGCAATTGGATCTATCATGTATGCCATGATATGTACTCGTCCCGATGTATCGTATGCTTTGAGCATGACGAGCAGATATCAGGTTGATCCAGGTGAAGGTCACTGGATTGCTGTCAAGAATATCCTGAAGTACTTGAGAAGAACTAAGGATATATTCTTGATTTATGGAGGTGAGGAAGAGCTCAATGTAATGGGTTACACTGATGCAATCTTCCAAACTGACAAAGATGATTTTCGATCGCAATCTGGATATGTGTATTGCCTAAATGGAGGCGCTGTGAGCTGGAAGAGTTCAAAGCAAGAAACAGTAGCCGATTCTACAACGGAAGCTGAGTATATTGCTGCCTCGGATGCAGCAAAGGAAGCTGTTTGGATGAGGAAGTTCATTTCTGAACTTGGAGTGGTGCCTAGCATTAAAGATCTGATAGAACTCTATTGTGACAATGGAGCGATCGCATTGGCTAAGGAACCTAGATCTCACCAAAGATCCAAGCACATACTTAGCCGTTTCCATTTCATTCGAGAAATCGTTGAAAGGGAAGATGTTAAAATATGCAAAGTACCAACAGATGACAACGTATCTGACCCATTGACGAAGCCACCGTCACAGCAGAAGCATGATCGTCATACTAGATCTCTAGGCATTAGGTATATGTCTGAGTGGTCTTAGTGCAAGTGGGAGATTTGTTGGGATATGCCCTAAGACAAGTCATTAGATGATTGTTTTGACATACAATGTTTATGATTTTATGAATGGCAATTCATTATTATATATTATTCTTTTAACTGTGCAATGTGAATTAATATATATGTTAATCTCCTTAGAATAATTTGTATTATTCTTAAAGATGTCCCTAGTCAAGTATTATCATGAATATGGATAATGATAATACGTAGAGACTAGTATGTGTTGATCGATGAATTGTTCATTGATATGAGATATCAAATCAACATATGGGTACATGTTAGAGAACGATGTACTGGACAGACCCACCATGAGAATGCAACATGGATAGTTATATGATCGTCATATGCAATTCTCATAGTGATAATAATGTATGTAATCCTTACGACTTATGATCATCAGAGATCCCA
Source organism: Haberlea rhodopensis (assembly GCA_907163345.1). Classification (NCBI taxonomy): domain Eukaryota; kingdom Viridiplantae; phylum Streptophyta; class Magnoliopsida; order Lamiales; family Gesneriaceae; genus Haberlea; species Haberlea rhodopensis. The sequence continues at coordinate 1,560,597 of CAJQUN010000077.1, forward strand.
ACATAAGGAGTTATGTATCTTGATATCGTCAAACGTTACCCGTAACAGGGTAAACTATAAAGGCGACTATTGGATACACTACGAATTATGTAGAGGGATGTTGACTGATCGAGATAGGATTTGTCCCTCCTATATAACAGGAGATGTGTTTGGCCCTTGATCAAGTGAGAACTAAAATGCATGGACATGCTCGAATGAGTCGATATGAGATATCGAGCTTATTCGTTTATTCTAGTTCTACTTGGGGATCAAGAAATAAAGATTGAATATACGAGTATGAATATTCCATTACTCGTGTTCAATCTAAACACAAAGGACAAAGGGATTAAGTTACATGGTTAATATTATCACAAGTTCTAAAGGTTATGTCGAGTCATTGACATTCTTGTAATTTGGGTAGCCTTGATGTGTTGCTAGACACCGCTCTTTCCTTGTAACGTAAAATGAGATTTTATGTCACTGCCAACATTACAAGATCCTATCGGGTCGCACAAAGATTAAATCGAGAAGGGAAATTAAATTCATTGGATGAATTAATTAATTAAGAAGAGTCTTAATTAAGTGATTAAAAGGTTTTAATTAAATCATGGGTTTGGGCCCATAAGACTTTAAGAAAGTCTTGAACTTAATTAAGCCCTTTTAATAACATGGTATAATTAATTGTTAGACAACACAATTCATATCATTCATTTTCCAACCTACACAAAAAGCAAGTTCGGCCGCCTCCTCTCCAATCTCTCTCGGCTTCTTCATAGCCGAAGTGAGTTGTGGTGAGTTTGTGCCAACCTTTCGATTTAGAATCGAGTGTGTTTCTTGTTCCGGTTTTAGAACTTGTCTAGCAACTTGTTCTTAAACTATCCCTTCACCCGATTTGATCGTGTGGATACCGTTGAGGCAAAACTAGACAAGTTTTGCGAGTGACTCGAAGGAGACGTTGGACGTGGTGCTCCTCCGTGGAATATGCTCAAACACGCTACAAGGGTGAGACCTTCGTAAATCCTTTATCCGATATGATAACCTATGTATAGATCCGTGGTTTAGTAATCCAAAATTTTATTCCGCTGCGTTGTATGCTTTAAGGATTACTTACAGATACATGTCATGTATTTGATCACACTGCACGAGTTTTATTGAGACAAAAACATTCTTTTCATACATTGCATCAAATGTGCATTGATTATTATGATTTGGAAAATGCACCAGCAGTGGTGATTATAATATCCATACATGTAATAGTGAACTGTATCTTACAGTTTGATAATAGTATTGTGAATTTGAATTTGAATTTAATGGTGTTGTCGAGATATGATTTTGATTGTATCGAGGGCATGGATACTCTGATAAATTTTGAGATATTGTAAGTTGATTTCAGGATGTAATGAATTTTCGACCGTATTGTGGCTCCAAGAAATGTTTATAGCCACGAATAGCAAGCTAAGATACTGATAGTATTAGCTATGAAAATATTGTCGTTGCGATACTTGAAAAATGAGGGATATTTGATAATAAGCAGTTAATGCTGATCAGGAAGAGTCGAGGTTGACTGATATCCTAGTGGTAAGAAAACTTACCAAGATTTTTCTGAGGGAAATAATAGAATTTCCACTAGAGACGGAAATCGATTCGTTTGATGCCAAGGAATAGATTTGATATCGAAAGCACTGTACGGACTGGCATCAACAGAGTTGAAAAATTTAGAAGAATAGTTACAGAATATCCTCGATAAGGGTACAAACGTCTGAGTATGCCACCTTGGGGAAACATCAATGATGTTCGTGAAGAAGAAAAATGGTATTATGAATATGTGTATTGACTAAAGGCAGTTGAACCGGGCTACTGTCAAGAATAAATACCCAATGCCTAAGATCGAGAAGTGTTTGATCAGTTGTAAGAAACTTCCATGTATAAGAAGAATGCTTTTAAATCTGGTTACCATCACTTTCAGTCAGTAGGGAAAATGTTCTCTAGGCAATTGGTCAAATCAGATATAAGCATTTTGAATTTTTGGTAATGCCGTGTGGTCTGACAACTATACCAGTAGAGTTTATGAATTTGATTAATAGAGTATTCCGTAACATTTTAGGTGGAATTGTAATAATATTCATCAGTGGTATAGTAGTGTATTCGAGATCCACAAGGAACCACACAGAACATCTACGATTGGTTCTTCATACGCTTCGTGAAGCTCAAATTGTATACCAATTTATCGAAATGTAAATCTTGTTGAATCGAGTGTTGTTTTGGGATAGGTGATATTGTTTGGTCAAATGAATGTGAAAGCGGTTTTCATAAACTGAAACAGAAGTAGAGTCCAGCCCCAGTGTTGATTTTTTTTAACTGGTTCAGGGGGGATATATAGTTTGTGCAAATACGTTGGTCACAGATTTGGGATACGTTCTGTGCATCATGAATAGATGATTGCATATGCTTTGAGATAGTTGAAGCATAAAGAACATGATACCCTGTTCATCAACCCGAGCTTGTAGCTATTATTTTTGCCTTGAAGATGTGGCAATGTTGTCTGTATGACGAATAATTCATGATATACTCTAATTTTAGGAGTTTCTAATATCTATTATTCAGTCAGAGTTGAACATGAGATAGAAACGATGACTAGATTTATTAAAGAATTTGACTCTGATAGTCAATATCAATCAAGGAAAGTGAAACTAGTAGCAGATGCCCTGAACCGAAAAGTGCAAGGTGCAATGGTAGCATCAATGTATGCTTTGCAGCTGTGTCACCTATGATTTCGAAGATCAGAAAGACTCGAAGGACAGACCTATACATATATTGATTGAAGAAATTGGTTCTGTCTCATCAACCAACTAGATTTTAGTATGTCATTTAGTGGTGGGTTGCTATTGAACAATCAGTAAATAGCATCGAATCCTGCCGATTCGAAAGAAGTATTAATACAGAAAGCACACTATAGATGACATATTGTTATTCTGGGAATGATGAGATGTATCATTCTTGAGATCCTATTTATGATGGGATGGTATGAAAAAAGAAATTTCGGAATTTTGTGGCAAATTGTTTGACATGCCAGCAAGTCAAGATAAAAAGACTAGACATAATGGAATACTAAAGAATTTGTAAGTGCCACAATGAATTTGGGAAATTTCTAGCTTTGAGTTGTATAACTCAATTGTTTAGATCAAACAGAGTGAAACAAGTTGAATCCTAGTTGATTGACTATTCAATACAAGATATTGATTTCATATGATTGTATGTATGCCTATAAGAAAACAACATGTTTAAGATATGGATAATGTGGCTTAGTTACAGTGAGTTTCTGTAACAATTGTATCTGATAGAGATCCGAGGATAATATCCGAATTCGAAATCTGTTTTCAGAATGTCATGGGTACTGAGTTAGCAATGAGTATTGCTTATCATACCCAAACTGAGAGAATTATCCAAACTTTGGAAGTTATGTCCCGATTAATAGTGATGAATTTAGTGGGAATTGACATAAATCACTATTCACTAGTATAATTTTCCTATAATTAAGTTCCAGACAACTATCGGGATGGCATCGATTTAGGTTTTGTAGATCCGGAATTGCCGATCGCTGATAGGCTGAGATGAGATTGATAAGGAATACTTGGCACAACTTGAGATTGTTGAGGAAATGCCGTGAACAATAAATTTTCTGCGAAAATGAATGAAATTGGCTGAATGTAAGCAGGTTTGCTATGCCAACAAGAGAAATATATCGTTAGAATTTCAAGTTGAGAATCGGGTAAATCTGAAGATAATACCTTTACGATGATCGATACGATTTGTTCGGTGAGGTACGATGTTGCCTCGATATTTTGAACCTTGTGGAGTCATAGAGAAGTTTGGTTCAGTGGTATATCGTTGACACAACATAACATTGTCACTGATACATGATGATTCTTATGTATATGAATGAGATTGAGACATCTCATATGATTTAACTTGATGAGTTTGAAATATACATTACTGTCTACCAAACTTTTGAACTAGTACAAGAAAGTATTGAACAACACGAGATTATTCCGGTGGTACTAGTTAATGGAGTTTGCATGCACAGAAGAACGACATGGGAAATGAGAGGCTACATTGAGATAAGAATGACCTCATTGGTTTGAGATATTCCTGATATCCCATGCATAGTAGTGACTAGTAAAATGTGAGCAGCCGAACGAAATATAAGTTGAGTTATACTCAGTTTTGCGATTTCGAGTACGAAATCATTTTAAGAGAGGAAGAAGTGTAAGGCCCCATTGCTAATTAATTATGATTAATCACGAGTTAGCAAACCCGGGTAATATAAAGTTGAGACTACGAATTAAGGTGTTCCGGATCACAACATCTCATTTTTAATTGAGATAAAATACATCAAAATTATACAAGTTTGCATGCAACAAATCGGCCAACACCATGCCTTTTTCATCATCAAACACCATCAATGAAACTTGGAGGGACCTAGCTTGGAAATCATTAAAATCTCCACCTAGTTTGTATCGCCCCCTTTAGCACTCTTTTGAAGAATGGGTTGTCTTTTGCCAACTTAAAAACCATCAGATTTTAGTTCCCATTTTTGAACCAAACGTATCCCAAAAATTTACAGAAATTTAGTCAAATCCTACTCGCAAATACACATTTGAAGAGGAACTGAGTAGAGGAGCTAGAAACTTCAAGGGATTTTGGGATTAGAGGCTTGGATTGAGCTTTGGTGGAGTTAGCTTCAAGGTCTTCAAAGGTATAAACCTCCTTTCATGAGTTCTTCACTTGGATTTAGTTGTAGGGGTCGAAAATCATGAGTTTTTGCAAGAAAACATGATATCAAAATGAATCTGCAGATTTTAATGTTGCATGCAGTAGATGGGTTTGAATTTTCTATTTACTTAGATTCCGAATCTTACTTTGAGCAAAATATAAAAGTTATAGAGATTTGCGTTTTCATATTGTGGCAGAATAATGAGACAATTTGGACTTAAAATGAGTGAGATATGCTCATTTTACTTAGGTGTGCCAGATTGGGTTTTGCATGTGCTGTCAATGAACATGCAGTGAGGAATTCCGAAATTTTGACCGGTTTCCCTTTCGATTTCGAGGTTGGTCAAATTTATGAAAGTTATAGATATTTGCGTTGTCTTTCCGTGGCCAAAATGTGAGACTATTTGGATTTAAAATGAGGAATATATGCCATTTTTATTAAAACCGCCACAGTAGCATTTCAGAAATTTTGGCGAGTTTTCAAATGTGTCGTATTTTGGGTCTATACTACATCTAGATGGCCGAACCAGCCTTAGCATATCCAATTAGAGTGGTAGACCTTTGAGTGGTCAAACTTTACAAACCATAATCAGGTCATTCGGAGGTTGTATGAATTTATTATGATTTTTTATACAAAAATGGGTCAAGCTGAAATTTGAAGAAAAGTAATAAGAGTCATCCTTGCAAATTGAAGTAGATATTCTCACGCCCCGAGACCAGGATTGATGACACCGGCATTATTCCCAAATTAAAAATTCAAAAATAACAAGCATCGAATACAGATCTCTAATAAACCAGTCTTTCATTCCATAACAAACAAAAACTTTTCTATACAACTGAACTGATATTAATTTAAGACTGATTTACAACTGATTGAAATTACAAAACGGTGCCGAAGTATAAACTAATAAAACTAATTTAATCATCAGTAGCGGTAGGCTTTATGTCAGCATGAATAGATCACCATACCCAAAACTAATATTGTTCATCGTCTTCTACCACTGACTCAATCTTATTTGGGGAGGGGCGTAAGGGGTGAGTATTTTGGGAAACTCCCAGCAAGCGAGGGCCAATTGATATGACAATATAATACATTATTCATAATTTTTCTAAAACATATCTCATAATCGAACATAAACTGATATGAATGCATCTTAACATAATGCTCCCATCGAGCCATGAATTATCATAATTGCTCCCATCGAGCCATAACATAACATATCATATCAGCAATACTTTTCATATACATTAAGCACAATAAATCCTCTATTTTCTTCTTGGTACTGATATTAGTCTCTAGACTTAACCCTCCTAGAGATGAGGTCATGACATATGATCACCCACGAATAAAGGGTATGGACTTTCCAGAACAACGATTGACCACGTATCAGGTTATGTAAACGGTTATAATCCCACCGCATCAGGGCCATAAAGAATCCCTTCCGATCAGATTTCGAAATTTAGAGTGCTTAAAAAATATAATTTTCATCAGAACTGCATAGTTTTAACATAATCGATTGAAGTTTCAAAACATACATATGATTTTTCATAAAAACAAAACGAGTATACAAAAACCCACTTACAGAAGTTATCTCAGAAATTGATGCAAAAACTTAGAAATCAGGTCTTCTTCCTAACTTGAAAATGGTTGCTTGTATTGTGTGAAAATATGCATAGTTTTGTGTAATTCTTGCTTTGGAAATGCTTGGATATTTATAGGGTTAAAAGTCAGGGTATTACAATTCATGATCTACATTAATTATGCTATAATTCCACTTCAATGTCAAACCCCTTAAATTCTGTAACCGTAGCCTCTATTATCATTCTTTGTAAATGAGAGGTTAGTGGGTTTGACTAAGTCTCTTGATCTGATTTAGATCAGTAGAGCTGATGGTTATCTTCATAGGTTGAGATGTGACATTGCTTAAGTAAAGTTTATTTAAGAATCGGTAGAGTCTTCGGTACAGTAGAGTAAATTCCCATAGGTTCAGCAGGTTTAAAACATCTGCTGAGTTAGTTCTTAAACGTCTACTGTAGTGTATATGGATCAGTAGAGTACTCAAATCGGTAGATTTCGGGTCTTCACATTTGCTGAACTAGTTCTTAAACGTCTGCTGATCGGTAGTGTATATGGATCAGTAGAGTACTCGAATCGGTTGATTTCGGGTCTTCACATCCGTCCCTCATAATTGGAAGTTTTGTCCTCGAAACTCGCATCAGTTTGATCTTGGAAAAGGTAGGGGTATTTCCTCGCATCAATTCTTCTACTTCCCATGTAGCTTCTCTTTCCGTATGGTTTGACCATTGGACTTTGACATATGGAATGGTCCTTCGTCTCAGAACTAGGTTTTTGGAATCCACAATACGGATAGGGATTTCTTCGTACTTCAAAGTCTCATCCAAGCTCCCTTGAGCCACTAGGGGTTCTGCTTCAAGCACATGTTTTGGGATGACTATGTATTTCCTTAGCTTTGACACGTGGAATACATTGTGAATTCTTGATAGACCTGGTGGTAGTGCTACTTTATAAGCAAGTATTCCCACCTTTCTAGAACTACAAATGGTCCCACATATCTCGGACTCAACTTCCCCCTTTGTCAAATCGAATAACTCCTTTCATTGGTGAAATTTTTACATGGACTTTTTCACCAATCTCAATATCAACTGGTCTCCTCTTCATAGCCCCACTTTTCTGTCGATCTTGGGCTGACTTGAGGCTGTCTCTAATGATAGAGATATTGTTTGTAGTAGCTTGTACTAACTCGGGTCTTGTGATAGCTCTTTCTCCTACCTCATCTCAGTATAACGGTGATCGACATTTGTGCCCATAGAGTGCTTCGTACGGCGCCATCCTAATACTACTATGGTAGCTGTTGTTATAAGCGAACTCAACTAAAGGCAAAAGTTCATTCCAATTTGCAGTGAAATCCAAGGTACAAGCTCTTAGCATATCCTCGAGGGTTTGGATAGTTCTCTCTGTCTGGTCATCAATCTGTGGGTGATAGGCTATACTAAGAGTTATTTTACTTCCCATAGCCTACTGAAAACTTTTCCAGAAGGGTGATACAAACCTAGAATCTCTGTCAGATAAGATGCTCACTGGGTGTAAGACCCCGATACTAATTAATCCGGATTAACGATGTTTAAGCAAACCCGGGTGATTAAAAGTTGAGATTCCGAATTAAGGTGTTTCGGATCACAATACCTTATATTTAATTGAGATAAAATACATCAAATTATACAAGTTGGCATGCAAATTTTCGAACAACACCATATAAAATACATATTAGGAATCATCATTCTTTGACACATGGAGGAAGTTGGCTTTGAAAAGTTTAAAAAATCCATTTTTCTTGCATGGTACCTCACGCCACCCCCCTTGCCATTTTTTTAACATAAATGTCATCTTCTTCCCCCACAAATATCAGACTTTATTTCATTAAATTTCGAAACCCCCCACCTTCATTTTAGAGAGAAAAATTGTGGGAGAAGCTCCATGCAATTGGAGTTCTAGAAAGCTAGGAAGGAGAGACCTCTTTTCCTTCAAGAATTGGAGCATTAGGAGCTTGGGAAGTGGGTTGATTGTGGAATGTCTTCAAGGGTATGAGACTATTTTAACTTTATTTTAGTTGGATTCTATGGATTTTGGGTCGAAAATATAGGGAGAACCACAAAAATGTTGGTGTCTTTTATTAAAACAGAATCTGCACAAATTTGATGTTGCATGCAGTAGATTGTTCTGTATTTTCGATTTTCTTAACTTCCGAATCTGACTTCGAGCCTCAAACGCAAGTTGTAGATATATGTGTCTTCGTCCTGTGGTTAAAATTTGAGATGATTTGGACTTAAAATGAGTGAGTTATGATGTTTGTACCACAAGGTGCACAATCTGGGACATGCATGTAGGCGGGTTGCACATGCAGTGTGTTCATGGTAAATCTGGGCAAAATGTGCTACGATTTTGACCTTGGTGTCTGAATAAAAGATGTAAAACGTTGAGTTATCTTGCATTAGAAACTGGCCTCACATGATTTGGAGTTTTCGTGTGTAAGATATGAAATTTTCCCTAGAACCGCTCACTCTGTCAAAACAGAATATGAGTATTTTTTTAAATCTGGCATACTTTGCTTTGCATGTGCCTTTAGATGAGCGAACTAGCTTCTGAACTTCAAATATGAACTGTATTACTTTGGGTTTTCGTGAGTTTCCAACTAGCCTCAAGTCATTTGGACGTCATATGAATTTATTATGAGTTTTATACAAAAATGGGTCAGGCTGGAATTTGGTAAATTGTCCTGTTTTTCTAGCAGATTGTTCTTGGCCATTTTACCTAGGCTAAATGAACGAATTTGAAGATGAGTTGAACTGATGAAATGTTCATTTTTGAGTTAGCTTTGAAAATAAATTGGACCCATGTGATTTTATTAAGTATCGAACCAGTTATGAGCCAATCTCTACGGTTGCGCAGGCTGAAATTTAGAGAATTTGTTTTGGGTCTAAGTTTGAGTTTTATTTTGATAAGTTTAAGGCTAGTGTATGACATTATGTTGTATTTGGAACTGTTATGACCAGGTTTATTAATCCTGAGATCGATTCAAGGATCACTTGGTAATTAGCTAACGGTTTGAGGTACGTTGAAATGAGTTTTATCATGACGTCTGGCAAAGACGTGTAATGATGCTAATGTATGGCCTTATATGTCATTATTTGATTTATATGACTTATTTGTCACTATATGATTCTTATGTGACTATATGACATGATGAATATCTTGGATTACATGATATGTGAAATTACATGATTTGTATATACTTTCACATGAGATTGCATGATATATTGAGTTGCATATGTCATTTGATGCATAAATGATTCATGGGCATATCATATTGATCTATCATTCCTTTGATATCCATGATTTGACTGAGTTGACTTACTCTGAGTGTCGGGTACGACGAGCATGGCGATGACAGGCAGTATAGGTAGTAACTGTAGTCACGTGCAGGTGCGACTCGACCTAGACACGAGGGCTGGATGCAGTAACGTACATAGGATGAGTTTTCCTAGCGCGATGTACGTATACTGTCACCCTCTGCTCGAGCTTTGATGATTTGATGATACCTTCCTTTGGACTCCGATTTTTGGTATCTTGATATTCGATTCCTTGTACCCATTCATACATCGCATTCATACATGGTATGCATTGCATGATACTTTGTCACTTGACATGATTTATTTATTTCTCGTACTGGGGTACTGACCCCCTTTGTGGGGGCTGTCATGTCTTTTGTTGTTCGGACATGACAGGCTTTACAGGAGGACATAGTGACGATGCTTGCAGCGACGCATCGAGAGATACCAGAGCTCCTTGAGAGCGAGCTCAGGTTTATATTTTATGTTTTGCGTCCCAGTAGTCGCTAGAATATTTTTACTTATGTTTTAAATTACCGGGGTATGCCCCGAGTATCTGTATTTTAATTATTCTACTACTGATTGATTTATACTTGATATGGATGTTATGCTCAACGTGTTAAATTGGAAACTGGAATTACGTATTTTCAGTATCACTATATATGTATCACCTAAAAGCGAAAAAAATTTTTAGGGCCATTTGATAAGACCTTTGAAATAAATCTTCCGCTGTTTACGCAAATTAATCATTATGTGTTAATTAAACACCACATTAGGAACGGGCCCTCACACTGGGACTCCATGCAGTCTCACTATATTGTCCATATATAGAGTTGCCAACTTTTCTAAGTTATAGTTCATACGGACAGGTAAAAAATGTGCTGATATAGTTAGTCTATCCACGATTACCCATATTCTGTCATGACTCTGTCTTGATCTTGGTAGACCCACGACGAAATCCATGGAGATGTGTTCCCATTTCCATTAAGGAATTTCCAGAGGTTGAGAAGTCCTCCGGGTCTTTGGTGCTCAGCCTTAACTTGTTGACATACTAAGCATCGGGCGACGAATTATGCAGCATCTTTCTTCATTTTGTTCCACCAGAAACTTTCCTTCAAATCCTTGTACATTTTTGTACTTCCAGGGTGGACTGAAAAATTTTGATTTATGCGCTTCGGACATCACCTCTTGTCTAATATTGTCCACTTTTGGCACGCACAATCATCCATTCATCCATAGAATTCTGTCACCATCAGTTTTGAAGTCTGTGATTTTTTCCTCTTTGACTTGTTCTTTTATCTTCATTAGACTAGGGTCTCGATCTTGACTTAATTGATGGTCTCTCGGAGGCAAAGTTGGGCAGAGAGCGAAGCTAAGATCATTTCTCCTTTACCTTTCCGGCTCAATGCGTCTGCTACTTTGTTTGCCTTGCCGGGATGGTAATTAATTGTGAGATCGTAGTCTTTCAGGAGTTCAATCCATCGTCTTTGCCTCATGTTCAATTCTTTCTGAGTAAATAAATATTTAAGGCTTTGATGGTCCATGAAAACTTCACACATGGCGCCATACATGTAGTGTCTCCAAATTTTTAAGGCGAAGACCACATCGGCTAATTCGAGGTCATGCGTAGGCTACTTTTGCTCGTGAGGCTTGAGTTGCCTTGAGGCGTAAGCAATTACCCTTCCTTCTTGCATAAGTACACATTCCAGTCCTTCTTTTGATGGATTACTATAAATAGTGAAACCCATGCCTTCAGTCGGTAGTACCAATATCGGCGCAGATGAAAGTTTTTTCTTCAAAGTCTCAAAACTTTTCTCACACTATTCACTCCAGATGAATTTTGAGTTCTTTTGTGTGAGCCTTGTAATAGGTACTGCTGTTGAGGAAAATCTTTCAACAAACTTCCGGTAATAACCAGCTAGCCCCAAGAAGCTTCAAATTTCTGTCATTGTCATTGGTCTTTTCCACTCCAAAACAGCCTCTACCTTCTTAGGATCTACGGACACACCAACCTTTGATATTATGTGCCCTAAGAAAGATATGCCCTCTATCCAGAATTCACATTTATTAAATTTGGCATAGAGCTCTTTCTCTCTCAATGTCTGGAGAGTGAGGCGAAGATGTTGTTTGTGTTCCTCTTTGCTCGACGAATAAATGAGAATGTTGTCGATGAACACCACCACAAAGTTATCTAGGAATGACTTGAATATTTGATTCATCAAATCCATGAATACTGCTGGAGCATTTGTCAAGCCAAATGGCATCACCATGAATTCGTAAACCCCATACCTCATTCTGAAGGTGGTTTTCGATACATCATCTGTTTTTTATCTTGAGTTGATGATAGCCTGACCTTAGATCGAGCTTAGAAAAGACTTTAGCTCATTTGAGTTGATCGAAAATGTCATCTATCCTTGGAAGAGGGTATTTGTTCTTGATTGTGATCTTATTCAGTTCTCGGTAGTCGATTCACAATCATGCTCCCGTCTTTCTTCTTCACAAACAATAATGGAGCTCCCCACGGGGATACACTTGGTCTGATTTGCCTCTTGTCTATGAGCTCCTGAAGTTGTTCCTTGAGTTCTCTCAATTTGGCTGCAGCCATTCGGTATGCTGCCTTTGAAACTGGTGCAGCGCCTGACACCAGGTTGATTTAAAACTCCAATTCACAGTTTGGAATTGAACCTGGCAGCTCAGGGAAGACATCCAGAAACTCTTGTACAACCGCAATGTCTTATATCCTGGGTTTGTCTTCTTCTTTTACCTTGCTTATTGTTGCTAGTATACTTCTTCATGGCTTTTCAAGTTTGTGCTGTAGATAGTAGGATTTTTTTGTTCCTTGGCTTTACCGTGATACACGATCTCTCCCGCGTCTGGAGTTCGTAGTTTGATATTCTTGTTGCGACAGTCAACTACCGCATGTTGTTTAGTTAACCAATCCATTCCAAGTATAACATCAAATTCCACCATGTTGAGTTGAATTAACTCGGCATTAAACACCCTTTCATTAATACTGAGATTGCAATCTCGGTGTACACTATGTGCTATTAAGGTTTTATTAGTGGGTGATGCTACACTGTATGGTTTAGTGAGTAATTCCAGTTTAAGAGCTAATTTCTTAGCAAGCCTTTTGGATATAAATGAATGTGTGGCACCACAGTCAAACAATGCATAAGCATGTAATTAAATAATAAAATGGTACCTGCCACGACGTCATTCGCGTCCTCTGCTTCCTCTTGTGTTATGGCAAAAACATGGGCATTTGGTTTGTTCTCCCTTGGTTTGTTTGGAGGGCCACCATTACTTGTAACTGTCCCCTTTACATCAGGTTCAGGGCATTCTGCAATCCTATGTCCAAACTTTTCACATCGGAAACACGCTCCTTTTTTTCTAAGGCATTCTACAGGATGGTTGTAGCCACAGTTTGGGCCGGTTGTTGGTCCTTTTTGCTGATTATTGGACTTATTAGGCCGCTTGAAATTTTGACCATTGGCGGCATGTTGGTTAGGGGGAGGTCGCTTGCGCTTGAATTCCTCTTCACGACGTCTGATATCAGCTTCAACCCTGATGGCTGCTCCCATTAAGTCTCCAAAGTTTGTGGTTTCATAGATTGCGAGGGCGGATTGGATAAGACTGTTTAACCCAATCCTGAAGCGATGTAGTTTTAGGGTCTCATCTGCCATAATAGTTGGTGCATAAGTTCCCAGAGAGTTGAACTTTGAGGTATATTCCACCATCGACATGTCAGGAGTTTGTGTCAAGTGCTCGAATTCCCCCAGTTTTTGATTTTGCACCACTGATGGAAAATATTGCTTTAGGAATGCGCTTCACAACAGTTGCCAAGTGATTGGTCCTATTTCTACCATCAACATTGACATGTTTTCCCACCATTTATCCGCCTGATCAATTAGAAAAGATGTTGTGACTTCAACCTTGATATTTTCAGGCACTTCAAGCAGCCTGTGATGATTTTCTACATGCTTAAGCCAATTCTGGGCCATTTCTGAATCTGAGTTGCCATCAAATGTCGGAACCCTGTTCTTAAGAAGAGACTCATAATGGTACTTGACTCCTTGTGAAGGTGGCACTGGCTGAGGATGTGGCTGGTTGTTAGCAGGTTAGTCAGGCTTTGTAGTGTCGTAGCCACAATGGTGGCTATTGCCGTCAAGTCTTCGCGACTCAGACCCACCCTCGGGGGTTGTGGCGGTAAAGGTGGAGGATTCTGGTTTCTATTCGTTCTCTCCTCATTAGTGTTAGGAGGAACTGCATAGTTGGAGTTTCGGTTGTTACGAATAGGTCGACCGGCCATTTCCTACAATGATATCTCTAAGATCGTTGCGCATGAGTATAAACTAGAGTATGTTCGAATTAGACATAATGGAGACAACATTGCATGAAATAAAATAATTTTATTGATTGTCGAATAAGGTTTATAATGAAATCAAATAAAATACCAAAGATTCTTAATATTCTTAATAAATTGAAAAATATAACATTTTAACAACGTAATTCTTTTAAACTAATCGATTATTTATCCATCTCCTAATTCTTCCTCATCATCTTCTTCTTCCGGGTCTTCCTCCCTCTTGCATGTTGTTGATGGCCCCATGCACTCTTCGAGTTCGTTCAACAACCCATGATTTGTTTGTGAGAGCTCGTCGATTCGCATCTCGAGGGCCATAATCCTAGTCTCTCTTAACACTCGATCCATATCATATTCCTGTTGGAGTTGCTCACTTTGGTTTGTCATGGTTTGGATTCTATCAGCATCAGCTCTACGGAGATCAGTGAGCCTAGTGATCTCCTCTTTAGCTTTGTTGGCCTCTTCCTCAGCTCGGCTATGATAAAAGACAAACCGTTGTACTTCTCGTGCAAGTGGTCCCTAATCTCTAGAAGCTCTGCTATGGACTCCTTGGGTTGTTCCATCTCATGCTCCATTCGACGGTTCCTATCGGCCTGAGCTAGGTTCGACATCACCTACTGAAATTTAAAATTAGAAGACGGCTTTCGATTTTTTTTTCGATAAGGATCATGTAATACCCCCGAAATGTTATATGATTATATGCTACGATGATGAAATGATATATGATTATGTGCTACGACGATGAACTATGATGTATTTAAGAGGGTCGTAGTATTTTAATTGGGGGTTATATTTATGATATGATGTTATGGTTTAGAGGGCATGTTACGTGTTTTAATTGTTGTATTGATGTAGTACAATTATAAAATATCAAGGGAAGATATTTTTATACATCGTATGAAATACCGGGATACAATTAAACACCACATGGCACCCCAGCCCACACCACCTACCACCAACCCATGCTGCAAGTGGCTGGTTGCCCATGCCTTTTCCCCCACTCTTTCACTTCACCTCCATCACTCCAATCTCGCCTCTTTTTGTCCAAAAAAATATCCAGCTCCAGCTTAGCAGGTAGGAAGGAAGAAACTTCAAAATTCTTTGCAAGAAACCTTCCAAAAATCGGAGCAAAGGAGGGTGAGAAACCACATTCTGTTTGGTTTAAGTTTTGTTTGGGTTAATGTTTTTACTTGGTATAAAAATGGCATGCTAGGTTAGGTTTTGTCAAACCTTCGATTCAAGCTCATTCATGATGTTTTTATGAAGTTCCTAGCATGTTTATATGAGCATGATATATGTGCTATGTGGCAGATTTGTTGGCTTGAAACTAGGTGTTCGAAAATCTGGGCAAGGAAGAGCTCTGTTTTTATGATAAGTAGGGCTTTTATTATGAAGATTTGAAGCATGCTAGCTTAGGTTATAAATAAACCTTTGGCATGATTACATACACGAAAGTTTGGTGAACATGCCAACATATTTGTTTAAGCATAAACTACGGGATATGTAGTAGTTTCATTGCTATAAAGATGTGTGTTCAAGAATTCTGGGCTGTGTATTATGCCCTGTTTTTCTGAACAAGTTGATTGGGCACTGATAAAGATGGGGTATTTTAATGCATGTCGGTTTAAGTTATGATTGAACCTTTGATTTTAATACATGAATGGAAGTATGAGGAAGTTATTGATATTCTTTTTTAGGCATCTTATGTATGTTATGAAGTAGAAAAGATGGTGTGAAAAGAGGTGCTCAAAAATCTGGGGAAAATCCCGATTTTTCAGAGTTCTCGATCGATCGAGATTTGGTCCCGATCGATCGAGCGAGACAGAAGGTCTAAGCATGTTTTCAAAATTTTAGCGCCGATCGATCGAAGGATTTCTCGATCGATCGGTGAAGCTCCTCGATCGATCGGTAAAATGTTCGATCGATCGAGCGAGGCAGGAAGCTAAGGAATTGTTAGTGCACAGTGTCTCGATCGATCGAGACTTTTGGCCGATCGATCGAGACAGGCAGAAAGTTGAAAAATATAATGATGTTTTATTTTGTTAAGTTTATGATGTGAGATGGTTTGAGGCATCTAATATGGTATTATGTGATCTTGTAGAACCATCCCAGGTACCGGCACCATCAAGGAGATAAAGTCTGTTGACTCCTCCTCCTTTTGAAAAGGTACGTAAGAAGCGTACGAGCATCGGACGGTAACACACATCTCTATACTACGACTATGCTTTTATTGCATGAGTATTCACGATGAAATGACGGTGTTTATACGATGTTTACACGATGATGTCTATATGATGTTTATACGATGAAGTTCATATGACGTTTATTGTTTATACGATGCTTATATGATGACATTTATGTGATGCATTGTGGTAAGATGCCACGGGGTAAGATGCCCCACATGGTAAGAGGCCATGCGATGTATTGTGGTAAGATGCCACGGGGTAAGATGCCCCACATGGTAAGAGGCCATGCGATGTATTGTGGTAAGATGCCACGGGGTAAGATGCCCCATATGGTAAGAGGCCATACGATGATATTGTGGTAAGATGCCACGGGGGTAAGATGCCCCATATGCATGATTCTAAATCAGGGACAACAATAAGAAGTGAATGAATAACCAGCATATTTACTTAACCAATGTTTCATGCATTTACTATGATGTTTTATGATGTTAAGTAAGATTATATATGCTCATGATGTGTTATCCCTGTAGGTACACTTTTGGACGAAAGGACTAAGGGTCGGGTTGAGGCAGTGAGCTACTAGGGACACAGGAATGCATAGGATTCAAGTTTTGATTAGTATCTACTCTAGGAGTAGTATAAATCTAAATGATATTCTTTTAGAATATAATGAATTATTTTTGAAGTTTTGTATTTTGGCATGTAATCCTGTTAGCTCGTGTAACAACCAAAACCTTAAGATGTTACCTTAATGCATGATTAGTCCTTCTTATGTCTTTTAATCACTGTTAAGGTGGGAAGACCCCACATTAGTGGTATCAGAGCAGTGGTTAGATAACTCGGGAATGAGTGAAGGGTAGCCTTAGCAATAAGTTGGCTAGGTACTTACTTTTGAACATGTTTTATATGTATGTTGCATATGAAGTTTCTATGTTATGCTAACATGTTTAATTATCTAACGATGTGCTTTATGAACTGCTTTTGGTGTTGTTATTAACCCTTGTGTTGTAGCATGGCAGCAAATATAGAAGTGGGTGACGCCATTAGTGTAAATGCAAGCGCTGGGCGTACGAATCCATTGCCACCATCAGCCTTGGGCGAGGAACCCTCTGAACAGCAGTTGCTACCTAGGGAATTGAGCTTGGCTCAGTTTATGATGTATCGACCTCCGATGTTCGAGGGAACTGAATCAGGAGAGAAAGCTGAGGAATGGTTAGAGAGGATCGAACAGATATTTGTGGCAGCGCCTTGTGCAAAGACGGCCTGGATCAGATTAGCAGAATTTCAGCTGTCCAAGAAGGCATTGATGTGGTGGAAAACCACAGTGATTGAGCAAGAGGCTCTGGGACAGGAAGTAAATTGGAAGATGTTCCGAACGCGGTTTTTGAACCGCTATTTCTCAGCCGCTGCAAGACAGGCCAAGGAGGATGAGTTTACCAGTTTAAGACAAGGTACCATGCCTGTATCTGACTATGCTTTGCATTACTGTTCCTTACTACGATATGTGCCACACATTGCTGCAAGCACTCAAGCGAAGATGCAGAACTTCATGAAGGGCTTGAGGCCTGAACTGTATGACAGGGTGATCACTTATGGCCCTGCTTGTTTTGATGATGCACTCTCACGAGCTGAGCTAGCTGAACTGGGAGTTGGTGCATATCCTGATGCAGTGCCACCTCCAGCACCCCCTCAGAAATTTACTTCTGACCACTTGAAGCCCAGGGGTGATCAGTTTAAGCCTAGGGGGAACACTTCAGCATCGAGATTCAGTGGCAAGAGGCCCGAGAATCGATGGAAAGGGAAAGGTAGGAATGATGCTCCATTCGGGAGAGGACACTCTCAAGGAGACAGATCTGGAAGAGTTCAGTGCACTCTTTGTGGGCAACCACATTTGGCAAAGGACTGCGTAGGATGTTATGTCTGTGGCGACAGAGGCCACTTTGCTCGGCGGTGTCCCAACAGGGGAAGACAGCAGAGCTCTATGGGGAGACCTGCGGACAGAACGGCACAACACCGGCCACCCTTTGTGCCAAGACAGTATGGAGGTCAGCCCGCGGGGCCACCTCAGGGACAAGTATATGCTTTGACGAGGGAGCAGGCTACGGCGGCCCCGGAGGAAGTTATAGCGGGTACGTGTCTTTTATTTACGCACCCTGCTCTTATATTGATAGACACAGGTGCGTCACACTCTTTTGTGTCGACGAGTTTTGTTGAAAGGCACCACATATGCACTTCTCCGTCCCCCATGCCTCTTATGGTCTCGACCCCCGCTGGAAGAAGTTTGACTACGGATCGGATTGTTTATGATGGCCTCATTTATTTTGAGGATAATGAGTTAAGATCAGATTTGATTGTGTTGGGAATGACAGACTTCGATTGCATTGTGGGCATCGATGTTCTGAACAAGTATCAGGCAGTGGTAAACTGCAGGCAAAGGACTGTCCGATTTAGATCTGTATTGGGAGTCCAATGGACATTCTATGGGGATGGTTCCCGTCCGAAGATTCTGTTAATATCTGCTGTCAAGATGACACAGCTATTGGAACGAGGTCATGCGGGATATCTTATCTATGCTGTTGACATGATGGATAAGAGGAAGGAATTAAAGGTTGAGGATGTGCTCGTAGTGGCGGAGTTTCCTGATGTCTTTCCGGAGGAGATTCCCGGATTCCCACCGACGAGAGAGGTCGAGTTTGGGATTGAGTTGCTACCAGGGACGTCTGCAATTTCTCGTGCCCCGTATAGGATGGCACCAGCGGAGCTAAGAGAGCTAAAGATTCAATTGCCAGAGCTCCTAGACAAAAACTACATACGCCCTAGTGTATCGCCATGGGGTGCGCCTGTCTTATTTGTTAAGAAGAAAGATGGATCGATGCGTTTATGCATTGACTACAGACAGTTCAACAAAGCTACAGTAAAGAACAAGTATCCACTTCCGAGGATCGATGACTTGTTCGATCAGTTGCAAGGTACGAGGCTCTATAGTAAGATTGATCTGAGGTCGGGGTACCATCAGATTCGAGTAAGAGAAGATGATGTTCAGAAGACGGCTTTCAGGACTAGATATGGGCACTATGAATTCCTGGTCATGCCTTTTGGGGTGACGAATGCCCCAGCTGTCTTCATGAGTTTGATGAACAAGGTGTTCCAGCCATATTTGGATCAGTTCGTCATAGTCTTCATTGACGACATACTTATTTACTCTCGGACTGAAGAAGAGCATGTAAGGCACTTGAGAATAGTACTTCAGATCCTTAGGGATCATCAGCTGTATGCGAAGCTTAGTAAGTGCGAGTTCTGGTTGGACAGCGTGGTATTTTTAGGCCATGTCATATCTAGCCACGGGATATCTGTGGATCCAAGGAAGATTGAAGCTGTGATGGAGTGGGCTGCACCCACTTCTGTACCTGAGATAAGGAGTTTTCTCGGTTTGGCAGGATATTACCGACGTTTCGTCGAGGGTTTTTCGAAGATTGCCAAACCCCTGACGCAGCTGACTCAGAAAGGAGTCCCCTTCTTTTGGTCCGAAGCTTGTGAGGAAAGCTTCCAAGAGATGAAGCGTCGTTTGACTACAGCGCCTGTGCTGGTGATTCCGTCTGAGGATAAGAGGTTCGCCTTGTACACGGATGCGTCATTACAGGGCTTGGGCTGTGTGTTGATGCAAGATAAGCATGTGGTGGCTTATGCATCGAGGCAACTGAAGCCACACGAAGCCAGGTATCCAGTGCATGATTTAGAACTGGCGGCCATCATATTTGCCTTAAAAATCTGGAGGCATTACTTGTATGGCACGTCCTTCACTATATATACGGATCATAAGAGCCTGAAGTTCTTATTCACTCAGGCAGAGTTGAATATGAGGCAAAGAAGATGGATGGATTTACTCAAAGATTATGATTGTGAAATTGAGTACCATCCAGGTAAAGCAAACTTGATAGCAGACGCCTTAAGTCGGAAGGTAAAGAGTACTGCAGAGGATGTTATGTGTTTGTCAGCCTTGATGACGTCTTATTGCCAACTGGGCTATGATTTCGATATAGACACGTCGCATGTGCGAGTGTCGACCCTATTGGCGGAGCCAGACATATTTGAGGCGATCAGGAAGGCCCAGAAGTCGGATAGTGAGGTTCAGAGGTGGACATCATTGGTACTTCAAGGCCAACCATCCATGTTTAGAGTGGCTGAGGATGATTCCTTGAGACTGGGCAACCGATGGGTAGTCCCGGATACACCAGAACTGCGTAGAGGAATATTGGAGCGAGCTCACAGTAGTCGATTCAGTATCCACCCAGGGGGAAAGAAGATGTACAAAGATCTATGCAATCAATTCTGGTGGAGACGCATGAAGCGTGAGGTAATCGTTTTCGTTAAAAGATGTTTGATCTGTCAACAGGTAAAGGCAGAGAGGCAGAGTCCTGGTGGTGAGCTGAAGAGCTTAGAGGTGCCTGAACGGAAGTGGGAGCATATATCTATGGACTTTGTGACCCACTTACCTAGGACGGCCTCAGGATTTGATGCGATCTGGGTGATCGTGGATAGGCTGACGAAGACGGCTCATTTCATCCCTTACAGTATGTCATATACATACTTGAAGATGGCCCAGATGTATATACGGGATGTGGTGAGGTTGCATGGTGTTCCAGTCTCGATAGTGTCTGACAGGGACCCGAGGTTCACTTCACATTTCTGGGAGGGTCTCCAGACAGCTTTGGGCATAGAGGTGAGACTGAGTACGGCCTATCACCCTCAGACAGACGGCCAAACAGAGCGTACCATTCAGACGCTCGAGGACATGTTGAGGGCGTGTATTTTGGAGTTTGATACTCCGTGGCAGGATTCAGTGCCGCTGGTGGAGTTCTCCTATAATAACAGTTATCAGGCGAGCATTCAAATGGCCCCTTTTGAAGCTCTGTATGGACGACGATGTAGATCACCACTGTATTGGGAGGACCTGACTAGCAAAGCGGTCGGAGGACCGGATATGATCAAGGATATGGAAAGTAAGATTAAGATGATACGCCAAAAGATGAAAGCGGCCCAAGATAGGCAAGCGGCCTATGCCAATAAGCGGCGACGACCACTAGAATTCCAGTTAGGAGACAGGGTCTTCTTAAAGATCTCGCCCTTCAGGGGTGTGGTTCGTTTTGGGATGCGGGGAAAGTTATCTCCAAGGTATGTTGGGCCATATGAAGTGTTACAGTGTATCGGTACTTTGGCATATCGTTTGGCTCTACCGCCATCCTTGTCTGGCATACACGATGTTTTCCATGTCTCTATGTTACGAAAGTATGAGCCAGATCCGTCTCATGTCTTACAGCCTACAGAAGTTCAGTTAGACTCAGATATGTCCTACGAAGAACGACCAATCAGAATTCTGGATCGAGAGGATCGCAGGCTACGGAGCAAAGTTATACCGATGGTCAAAGTTCAGTGGGATCGTCGGGGTGTCGAGGAGGCTACGTGGGAGACGGAACGGCATATGGTGCAGCACTATCCGGAACTATTCTCTGGTATGTAATTATGTTTAGTTCCGTTATGATGATGCATGTGGATTTCGAGGACGAAATCTTACAAGTAGGGGAGTAATGTAATACCCCCGAAATGTTATATGATTATATGCTACGATGATGAAATGATATATGATTATGTGCTACGACGATGAACTATGATGTATTTAAGAGGGTCGTAGTATTTTAATTGGGGGTTATATTTATGATATGATGTTACGGTTTAGAGGGCATGTTACGTGTTTTAATTGTTGTATTGATGTAGTACAATTATAAGATATCAAGGGAAGATATTTTTATACATCGTATGAAATACCGGGATACAATTAAACACCACATGGCACCCCAGCCCACACCACCTACCACCAACCCATGCTGCAAGTGGCTGGTTGCCCATGCCTTTTCCCCCACTCTTTCACTTCACCTCCATCACTCCAATCTCGCCTCTTTTTGTCCAAAAAAATATCCAGCTCCAGCTTAGCAGGTAGGAAGGAAGAAACTTCAAAATTCTTTGCAAGAAACCTTCCAAAAATCGGAGCAAAGGAGGGTGAGAAACCACATTCTGTTTGGTTTAAGTTTTGTTTGGGTTAATGTTTTTACTTGGTGGCATGCTAGATTAGGTTTTGTCAAACCTTCGATTCAAGCTCATTCATGATGTTTTTATGAAGTTCCTAGCATGTTTATATGAGCATGATATATGTGCTATGTGGCAGATTTGTTGGCTTGAAACTAGGTGTTCGAAAATCTGGGCAAGGAAGTGCTCTGTTTTTATGATAAGTAGGGCTTTTATTATGAAGATTTGAAGCATGCTAGCTTAGGTTATAAATAAACCTTTGGCATGATTACATACACGAAAGTTTGGTGAACATGCCAACATATTTGTTTAAGCATAAACTACGGGATATGTAGTAGTTTCATGCTATAAAGATGTGTGTTCAAGAATTCTGGGCTGTGTATTATGCCCTGTTTTTCTGAACAAGTTGATTGGGCACTGATAAAGATGGGGTATTTTAATGCATGTCGTTTAAGTTATGATTGAACCTTTGATTTTAATACATGAATGGAAGTATGAGGAAGTTATTGATATTCTTTTTTAGGCATCTTATGTATGTTATGAAGTAGAAAAGATGGTGTGAAAAGAGGTGCTCAAAAATGGAAAATCCCGATTTTTCAGAGTTCTCGATCGATCGAGATTTGGTCCCGATCGATCGAGCGAGACAGAAGGTCTAAGCATGTTTTCAAAATTTTAGCACCGATCGATCGAAGGATTTCTCGATCGATCGGTGAAGCTCCTCGATCGATCGGTAAAATGTTCGATCGATCGAGCGAGGCAGGAAGCTAAGGAATTGTTAGTGCACAGTGTCTCGATCGATCGAGACTTTTGGCCGATCGATCGAGACAGGCAGAAAGTTGAAAAATATAATGATGTTTTATTTTGTTAAGTTTATGATGTGAGATGGTTTGAGGCATCTAATATGGTATTATGTGATCTTGTAGAACCATCCCAGGTACCGGCACCATCAAGGAGATAAAGTCTGTTGACTCCTCCTCCTTTTGAAAAGGTACGTAAGAAGCGTACGGGCATCGGACGGTAACACACATCTCTATACTACGAATATGCTTTTATTGCATGAGTATTCACGATGAAATGACGGTGTTTATACGATGTTTACACGATGATGTCTATATGATGTTTATACGATGAAGTTCATATGACGTTTATTGTTTATACGATGCTTATATGATGACATTTATGTGATGTATTGTGGTAAGATGCCACGGGGTAAGATGCCCCACATGGTAAGAGGCCATGCGATGTATTGTGGTAAGATGCCACGGGGTAAGATGCCCCACATGGTAAGAGGCCATGCGATGTATTGTGGTAAGATGCCACGGGGTAAGATGCCCCATATGGTAAGAGGCCATACGATGATATTGTGGTAAGATGCCACGGGGGTAAGATGCCCCATATGCATGATTCTAAATCAGGGACAACAATAAGAAGTGAATGAATAACCAGCATATTTACTTAACCAATGTTTCATGCATTTACTATGATGTTTTATGATGTTAAGTAAGATTATATATGCTCATGATGTATTATCCCTGTAGGTACACTTTTGGACGAAAGGACTAAGGGTCGGGTTGAGGCAGTGAGCTACTAGGGACACAGGAATGCATAGGATTCAAGTTTTGATTAGTATCTACTCTAGGAGTAGTGTAAATCTAAATGATATTCTTTTAGAATATAATGAATTATTTTTGAAGTTTTGTATTTTGGCCTGTAATCCTGTTAGCTCGTGTAACAACCAAAACCTTAAGATGTTACCTTAATGCATGATTAGTCCTTCTTATGTCTTTTAATCACTGTTAAGGTGGGAAGACCCCACAGATCAAATTCCCAGAGTTATTTGAAAAAAATTGTTTTACGATTATTAAGAAATCGGGAAATGAATTTCGTGGTTTAGGGTTCTTAGATACACGAAACACGATCGGTTCAGATCAACTGATAGGTTCGGTTCTGGTCAACTGATCTGCTCATTTGATCACTTCTATTGACTGGTCAACTGAACAATTCTGTTGACCATCTGGTCAAATCTGTTCAATTGGTAAATCTGCTCATCTGGTTAATTTGTTCATCTGGTCAATTTGCTCAGCCGGTCAAATATGCTCAGCTGATCAAATCTATACATCTGGTCAATCTGCTCGACTGGCTGGTAAATCCGCTGAGTTGACTGGTCAACCAATTTTTTTTTTATATTACTTCAACTAGCTTATTTTACGAGGCCAATTCTACATATCAGTTCTGCTAATCTCCACTGATCTATAAATTACCCAACTTCTACTACTTAGCTGGTTTATTTTAAAACTGTCAGTCCTATTGATAAATTTCCCAACTGATTCACCTTTTCAGCTGGTCTATATAAACAGATTCAACAACTAGGACTTATCTATTCTAGATAAATGCTCTACAGTACTGATCTGTTCTACAGATCTTCAATCTGTCCGGTTGATATTTTTATCAATCAGAAGTTCTTCCCATCGGGATTACAGAAATCTAGTAGCTCTGATACCACTAAAATGTCATTCCCCGAGACCATGACTGATGACATCGGCGTTATTCCCAAATTAAAAATTCAAAAACAACAAGCCTCGTATTCAAAACTCAAATAAACCAGTCTTTCATTCCCTAACAAACTTTAATTGTTTTTGCAACCGAACTGATATTAATTTAAGACCGATTTACTACTGATTGAAAATACAAAACGGTGCGGAAGCATAAACTAATAAAACTAATTTAATCATCAGTACCGGTAGGCTTCATGTCAGCATGAATAGATCACCATCCCCAAAACTGATATTGTTCATCGTCTTCTACCTTTGACTCAATCTTATCTAGGGAGGGGCGTAAGGGGTGACTGTTTGGGAAACACCCAGCAAGCGAGGGCCAATCGATATGATAATATAATACATATTCATAATTTTTCTAAAACATATCTCATAATGAACATAAACTGATATGAATGCATCTTAACATAATTGCTCCCATCGATCCATGAATTATAACATATCATATCATATCAGCAATACATTTCATATACATTAAGCACAATAAATCCTCTAATTTCCTCTTGGTACTGATCAATCAGTCTCTAGACTTAACCCTCCTAGAGATGATGTCATGACAATTGATCACCCACGAATAAAGGGTCTGGACTTCCCAAAACAACGGTTGACCACCGTATCAGGTCATGTAAACGGTTATAATCCCACCGCATCAGGGCCTTAAAGAATTCCTTCCAACAGATTTCAAAATTTAGAATGCTTAAAAAATATAATTTTCATTAGAACTGCATAGTTTTAACATAACTCACATAATCGATTGAAGTTTCAAAACATAAATATGATTTTTCAAAAAAACGAAAAGAGTATATAACAAAAACCCACTTACAGAATTTACCTCAGAAATTGATGCAAAAGCTTCGAAATCTGGTCTTCTTCCTAACGTGAAAATGGTTGCTTGTACTATGTGAAAATATGCATAGTTTTGTGTAATTCTTGCTTTGGAAATGCTCGGATATTTATCGGGTTAAAAGTCAGGGTTTTACAATTCATGATCTACATTAATTCTGCTATAATTCCACTTCAATGCCAAACCCCTGAAATTCTGTAACCGTAGCCTCTATTATCATTCTTTGTAAATGAGGGGTTAGTGGGTTTGAATACTCTTTTGGTCTGATTTAGAACAGTAGAGCTGATTGTTATCTTCATAGGTTGAGCTGGGACATTGAGTAAGTAAAGCTTATTTAAGAATTGGTAGAGTCTTCAGTACAGTAGAGTAAATTCCCATAAGTTCAGCATGTTTAAAACATCTGTTGAGCTAGTTCTTAAACGTCTGTTGTAGTGTATATGGATCAGTAGAGTACTCAAAGCGATAGATTTCAGGTCTTCACATCTGCTGAACTAATTCTTATACGTCTGTTGATTGGTAGTATATATGGATCAGCAGAGTACTCGAATCGATTGATTTCGGGTCTTCACAGATATTATGCCCTACTTGAACACTTAGTGATATTTTTGTAGTGTACATGACCAGGTTTAATAATTCCGGGGTTGTTGAGGAGCACTCGGTAGAGTTAGTTCAGGCCCAAGGTACGTAGAAAACCGGTTCTATCATGATATCTGGCAAAGACATGTGATGTTCCCGGGGTATGATTTACTTGCCATTACTTGCTACTTATTGACTATATGACATGTTTAACTGCAGTATGTGATTACATGAGACATTAAACTGCATGATATATGATGACATGATATATTGAGATGCAGCACATGAGATTATGATATTGCATGATCCATTGACACGCATGGACATTGAGCATGTAATGTTGATCCTATCGATTCTTTCGTTGATACCTATATCATTTCGTTTGTATCTGCGATGCGTGTCTGGGATGATGGGCACGCCGATGGCTCGGCGGAGAGAGTGAGCTGAGAGATGCCGCAGCGATGAGTGTGTCGACGTTGCCCAGACACGAGGGATGATGGACCGCCGATAGCTCAACTGATAGAGATGTCATAGCAACGAGCGTGTCGACAACCTGCTCGAGCTTGATGATTGATTGATGATCTTTCCATTGGACTCTTGAGATCTTGATAATGGAGATTTGATACCCCTCATATGCATTTGCATTCATGCACGGAATGCATCGCATGATACTTTGTCATTCATTGTGAATTTACCTGTTTCTCGTACTGGGTTCGGACCCCCTTCACGGGGGGACTGTCATGACTTTGTTATATGGGCATGCCAGGTGGTACATGTGGACGTACTGCTGATGCTCGAGATGAAGCATCGATGAATACCAGAGCTCCTTGAGAGCGAGCTCAGGTTTATGTTTTATGTTTTGAGTCCCAATAGTTGTTATAGTATTTTTAACTACGATTCAATTTACCGGGCAATGCCCCGAGTATCTGTATTTTAAGTATTACATTACTAGAAAGTTTATATGTGATGCTTATGTTTTGAATAACATGTTAAATTGTGAAACTGGAACTACATATTTTTCAGTACTATGATATATGTAAAATCAAAAAATTTTGGGCCATATGTTGATAAATTTTAAATAATCTTCCGTTGTTAATGTAAAAGTAAGCATTGTATGCTAATTAAAAGCATGATTAGGACCGGACCCACACGGCAACCGTCAGATGTACAGTTCGATACAGATGTATCGTATATAGAACGACCTGTCAAGATCTTGGATCGGGCAGAACGTAAGCTCCGTAGCAAAGTAATACCAATGGTTA
Organism: Haberlea rhodopensis; assembly: GCA_907163345.1. Lineage (NCBI taxonomy): Eukaryota > Viridiplantae > Streptophyta > Magnoliopsida > Lamiales > Gesneriaceae > Haberlea > Haberlea rhodopensis. The sequence continues at coordinate 1,588,124 of CAJQUN010000077.1, forward strand.
AAGTACAGTGGGATAGGCGGGGTGTCGAGGAGGCAACGTGGGAGATGGAGCAACATATGATGCAACAGTATTCTGAGTTGTTTTCTAGTATGTTTACTTTACATTATTGCAATGTTGGTAAGTATGTGATTATTGTTGCCATCTTGATGAGTACATAACGTAATTTCGAGGGCGAAATTCAATTAGTAGAGGAGAATTATAATGCCTAAGTATGAATTATGCATGTGTTCTTGAATTATTGTGTAATGATGTGATAATTTCGGTATGATGTGGACTCGGGTTCTATGATGCCTGAAATCTAATTATCTTGATTAATTAAATTAAGGGGGATGGTTACGAGATAATTATGATTAATTATTGTATTGCAATTGAAATTGGTTTTGAAATACATCAATTCTGGTTAAAATATGATTGTGTCGTAATTATTGAATGGGTAAATTTTGAAATGAATCATGTGAATTATGAAAGTAATTATGAGTATGTATTGGGAAGTAGTTATTGAAGTTGAGCAATAATTATGGATTTTGAAGTTAAATAATTGTTGGGTAAAAATTGTAATGTGAGTTGAAGTTGATGGACTAAATGGTAAGAATTCTGGATTATTTATAATCATTAATTGATTAGTTTTGGTAATTATGGAATAATTACGGAATTGGGTTTCTGGGAATTTTAACCAGTATCTGGGTTGTTGGATTCAAGGTTCGAGATTGATTCTCATTGACTTGTTGAACCTTGGAATCGTGTTGGTAGTGGGATCTGGAGTCTGGGAACTCTGATTTGGGGGTTGAGATGTAGCTGATTGGGAGATAATTTATTGAACACTTCTGTTGTTAATGAATTTTGGTGCGAGTATTTGAGACTCGAGTTTTTGGAGCTTTGATACTATAAATATCAAGTTAACTCGGTGTTCAGTCATTTTTCACTCTATCCTCTCTCTCTCCTCTCGCTCTCTCTCACGTCTTCCCCCTTCTCCCTCTTCTTTTTTCCCCTCTTTTCATTTTCTTGAAGAGAAATGGATGGAGCTCGATCTTGAGCTGGATTCTTAAGCAACTATCCAGGTAATCATATCCACTTCTTAATTGTGGATGTTTTGAATGTATTTTTGAGGTATTTTGGGTGATGGATGAAGTTAGATGATTATGGTGAATTGTGATGTTGGAATTATTTAAGTTATTTGTTGTTAATGTGGTGTTTTAGTGTTTAGTAGTTGGGTTAATTGGTAAAATATGGGTTGTGTAAGGCCTCGCTACCTTAAGTGTGGATTAAGTGCATTAAGAGAGCTAAACATGAATTCATCAGAGTATAAGTGTTCATGTTGATGCCTTGAGCTTAAGGATTACAGTACTAAAATAAAATTTCCAAAAAGGAATTAATTACATTCCCACAAAATGAATGTAAAGCTATAGATTTACTCTACCCTGCATAGAAACTATACAAAAGAATTCCTGTTCATCTATACCGATAGCACTCTTCACACTGGTCACTGCATCAACCCTGGCATTAGCCCTCCATGCCAGAATGCACCTACAGGAACAACCCAAACCATGAGCATATAATAATCCACATTCACCACAATAAGATTATAATGTAAAAATGCATAAACTGTAAATACAAAGCACATCCTGTATTCAATGCATTTAAAACGCTCCCTTGGTTGTAATATAAATGTCATGACATATAACCAGTTTCCATCAATACCAATAACCAATCCCTAGTCTTGTTATAACAGTGTATTTTAATGCACCTCGCTTGTCATGACCGCGACATTAATACCCCTCGCTTCGATATATCAACGGCATCGAATAACCTCACTTTAATGTGACAGCGGCATGTACCATCACTTCAACATATTAGCGGCAAATATTCTTTCCTCGCTACGATATGACAGCGGCAAGTATTCTATCATCGCTTAAAATGACAGCGGCAAAGCATTTAAAATTATCACTCGAATATAACAACGACTCATGGGATGTGCACCAAGCATCAACATATATATATATATATATATATATGCAACCACAATGCATAATCCAACATGTATATGCAACCCCAATGCATAATCCAATATGTATATAAAATACATGTTACCGTTTGGTGCCCGTACGTCTCTCTACGTACCTTTCCAAAATATGGGATGTGTGTGACTTTATCCCCTTCGTTGTATTGCCACATGGGAAGGCTCTACACAATTGCACAACTCAATATTAGAAGCCAAATCATAATCCATTACCAAAAATCCAACAAAATATCCAAAAATCCCATTTTTCATATCTCGCGATTGATCGCCCAAGGGTGCCGATCGATCGCGAGATGTTACTGCATGTACATGAAGAATTCGATAATCAGCGATCGATCGCCAAGTCCGGGCGATCGATCGCAAGGCTCACCGATCGATCCCCCCAACTTGGCGATCGATCGCCAAATGCTTCTGTCCGCGCACCATGATGCTCATGATCGATCGGTAAATTGCACCGATTTATCGCGGATGCCTGCAATCGCGATTTTCGCCATTTTCACACATTTCATCTCCTCTAACCCACAAAACTCATACAACCTACAACCCCAACCATTCAACACAACCAAATACTTCATAATCAACACAAATACATCAATAATCAAAAAAAATTCCATATCCTACCAAATAATCAACATCCTTCAAAAGAAACCCATTTTTCCCCAAAATCAACATTTCAAAACCCATCCAAACATACCCAAATCTTAACAAGAAAGTTTCCTTACCACTTGAAGGCAAAATCCTAGCAAGATATCCAAGCTTACAAGCTTCCTAAGCTCCTCTTCTTTCTTGATTTGGGATGAAAAAAATGAAGAGTGTTGGGGGGAAGGGTTTATCGATTAAGGGGGGAGAGAATGAGTGATAGAGTTGTGTGGTGGGGAATGAGAGGAGTGAGGGGAAAGTTGGGTATTAAGGGTGTGGGGGTTTAATTTAACATGATGTCCAAGTTGTTAGCATGATGTATTAAAATACCCCTACATGATATTTTAAAGCATTTACTCAATTAAAATGCACCATAGCAACAATTAACATGCTTTCCAAATTAATGGGAAGCAACCCAAATAAATCATGCCAAATCATAAATCCCCCAACATGCATCACATGCACCCTGAAATGTATTACCAATTCATGCCCATCGCATAACTATACATTTCCCAATCAAAATACAATCATAACTCCATATAACCTCATAATAATAATTAAAGGCAAAAATGCACATGATTAATTTTAGGGATATCACAGGTTGTATTTGTGTTTGGTTTGGGTTGGGCTTGAAAATGGCGAGTTTTTGATGAAATATCGGGGCCGCGATCGATCGCGCGAGTCGAGGTAAAAATGGAAGATGATGAACAGTTCTGGTGATCGATCGATCGCGGGCATATGGCGTTCGATCGCTGGGTCTTGGCGATCGATCACACACAAGCAAGAAACAAAGTTAAAAATTTCTATGGCTCGCAATCGATCGCCCAAGGATTAGCTCTGTGGTATCAATGCATGCCTTGCCGAGTCTTTTATGTGTTTAATCATCATGATTGGATGATATATGGAGGTTGAGTATGTGCTTAAGTATGAAATTGTGGGCACGTGATTGATTGTGAATTATGGAATTTGTGTAGCGCATAAATCACCAGGTCTCAGGGCAAAGACAAGGATTAGCTCTTGCTATTGGATGATAATGTACGTGTAACGTACGAGCATAGGTAAGTATATTATTGTTGTGTTAGCCAATCATATATTATTGTTGCATTTTGAATTAAGTACGTAGAGATGTACAAATTTTGATGGCTATGTTTATTGCCGTATTTATTGGCTCATGATGATGCCGCTTTTGAGCGAGCAATGGTTACGATGCCACTGCTGTTGAGCGTGTGAGAGGTTAGAGTGCTGCTGCTGTTGAGCGAGCGATGTGATGCGATGAGTTATAATTATGAAACTGTTAATTGAGATGTATTAGATTACTGTGAATCATTATTGAGATGATTTAGCTTGGATTATTTATGGAACTGGCTGTTTTGAATATGAGTATATTGAATCATTGTAATGATTTAACGGATTTTGGAGTTGATGATCTTGGTTATTGTGAGAACATGAACAATATGGGAGCCCATATGATCATGGTACATACAGGGAGTATTTTCTAAATTTGCAACTTTATATTCTGTAAATTATTAATTGTGCATTCGATGATATTGAAGTTATATTGTTGGTATGCTCACCACGTGTGGGGGCTGTTTCTATTGAAACAGGTAAAATAGGTATTCCATTGGCTCCGGGAATGAGTTCGAGCTGTTGATTAAGAATGCTTCTAGGAGCGAGGCACCGTCATTAGTTGAGACGACGAATTTATACAAGTAAATACACATTTATTGTCTATGCTCATTTGTGAACATAGTGGCATATGTATATGGGCTGTATAAATATCTTTGACATTCTCTTTTCAAATGAGCATTTCGTGCAAATTATTTAAGAGTATAATTGCATGATGAATTGAGAACAAGATTGGTGCATTGTCAAATGTATACGTATGCTTGTTAGGTTGAATTGGGAATCGAGTTTATGGGGAATTACGTTGAGAAATTTTATAGACGTCATACCACAATATTGAAGCGTTGTATGAAAACCCCTTAATGATAGGAATTTATGCACTAATAATGATGATGAATGCACTAATGACGAGACTAGGAGATGTGGTCCTACATGTTCGGGTTGAACCGAGTATGATAAATTATCTGAAGTATTTTATATGGCAAGGGAATGATGTTCATATTTGATATAAGAAAGTATGCGATTAAATGAAATGTCATAAGTTGGGAACAACTATATGGAGTTGTAATACATGTCTTATTATGCAATTGGTATAGTAGTAAATCTACATAGAAGACATAGATTTAATGCATGATAGAACACATGGAGGAAACTTGACATGAAATGAATTTGATATGATTTTTGTTAAAAGTGTAAATAAGAGATTTCATATTTAAACATTCATACTACACCTAAACTCACCTAGCATTCTCTACAAATTCCCTTTCAAAACCCTTGCTTTCTCTTGCAATTTCTTCTTGGAATTGAGCTATGAAATCAAGTAAGAACTTGATTCTAGTTAATGTTCTTGTTAATTTGGTAAGGAGTGCATTATGTGTGAGCTTGTACATGAGTTTATTCCTAAGAAACCATGTTGAATTATACTTGTTTGAATTGAAACGAGATGTAATTCAAAGAAATAAGTTGTAATGTTATGAAAACATGATTCTATGTTGAGGTAGTACTGTTTTATGGAATTTTGATGTTGAAATTTTAGGTGTAGAAATAAAATCATGAAGATAAGCTTGAAAATCGCCATGTTCTGAAATAACAGAGCATTGCAATCGATCTCTAGTCAGATGGTGATCGATCGCCTAAGCTGATAAAATTTTAAGGCGATTTGTAACCCTGGAGATCGATCGCGTAATAATAAGCGATCGATCGTGACTGGGCAGTAACTTTTGTGAAGGATGTAGCAATCGATCGCATGTTTCTGGCCGATCGATCGTGGGCGAGGCAATTGATCGCATAAGACATAGAGATCCATCGCCGATGGACATAAACTTTGCATGAAGTTTGGATATTTGGCTACCGATCGTGAGGGACAAATTATTGGAAAATATTATATTTTCATAGAATTTGTGATGAGGCTTATTATAACATTGAATTGTTAATATTCATGTAGCACAATCACAAGGGACAGGTGTGAGAGGAGGTTAAGCATTGACTCCTGATTTTCTATCTTTTGCATAGAACGACAGGTACATGTTGACGTAAGAGTATCGATGTTACATTTATGATAAATGTAGATGGCATATATTGTTGAGATACGTGATAGTTGTGAATATCATATGTGATGATGGTATATTTTGTTGAAATATGAAATGGTTGTGATTGGTGCTATGAGGCACGATGCTGTTGAGGCATGTGATTGGTGCTATGAGGCACAATGTTGTTGAGGCATATAATTGGTGCTATGAGGCACGATGCTATTAAGGCATGAGATTAAACTGTTATGATATACATTGCTAATATGAAGATGTGAGGAGTTTCCACTGACATATTGAGCGGAAAAATATTATCATATGTGCTTCGTTATAACAGGGCGATGAATGAGATTCCTCGGATGTGTCATGACATGCTGTATTATGCTGTGATTTGATGTTTGTACAGGAACAACCAAAGAGGAGTATTTCAATGAATGAAATACAGAACTTTTTGAATACAATATTTATACATTTTTATTAATATTGGATTGTGGATATCCTCGATATACTCATGTTGTCTGGTTGCTCTGTAGGACTCATAGGCAGGAAAAACAGGGATTGTTAGTCTACTGTCCGATGCTAGGAGAAATTGATCGATATTTAGATGTACAAGAGAGCTTAGAAATCTGAATGTTGTACATCATGTTATGTATGTGAATGATGTAATACAAAGATGTAGTACAAATCTTGATCAGTAGTGTGATTTATCGTAATCCTGATAAGTAAGAATGTCATTTACTTAATCATATAACGATATTTGAGGATTAAGATAACAAGGTCCCACAACCCCCAATGTAAGGCAAAAACATAAGAAAAGAAAAAAAATTTAAAACTAAGAAAGCAATAAAAGAGATGGGAAAACTAACTCCCCTTGGGTTGCCTCCAAAACAGCGCCTCTGTTTAACGTCGGTGACCCGATGCCAGTTCTTGATCAAGGTGGGTCATGCGATGCCGCTCTATCCTTCTTCTTCCACCTCACTATCTTCTTAATTCCTCTAAATTTTGGTTTGTTCGCTTTGCAATTCTTTGGGAGGTCACTTTCATTCTTTGTGCCTCCTCCATCCTTTGTTGACTGCTTTGGTCGATCAGGAGGGTGTTTCCTTTCAACAATAGGATTCTGTAGGTGATACAAGAGACAATAAGCAGTATCACGAGTAGATAAAGCAGCAATGGTATGAAAATTATGCACAAGACTTGGGTCCGTACCACCTTTGTCCACAAGGCCTTCAGTAGCCTTTTCCATCTCACACAAGTCATCAAATTCAAATTCAAAATCAAGTTCATCACTGATATCAATAGAACAACTAGAATGCTCATGAGTTTTATTGGGTTCATAGGTATTGAATTTCGCAATCTCACCATCAAACTCCATTGTTAACGTGCCACTATTAATATCTATCACAGATTTAGAGGTTTTCAAGAATGGTCTCCTTAGTAGGATGGGGCTAGATGGATCACCATTTTCCATGTCTAGGACATAGAAATCAGCTGGGAAAACCATTTCATTAACATGCACAAGTACATCCTCTATTATCCCCCTAGGACGGACTGCAGACCTGTCATCTAATTGAATAACAATTACATTATGTTTCATAGGTCCAAGTTTCAATTGTGTGTAGATTGAGTAAGGCGGGACATTAATGGAAGCTCCTAAGTCTAGCATTGCCTTATCAATTCTAGTGTTTCCAATCACACAGGGGATAGAAACATACCAGGGTCCTTATACTTCGTGAGAATGCTTCTTTGGATGACCGTAGAAACATTCTCACCTAGTTCAATCTTGGGGCACCCTTTGAGTTTTTTCCTCCTTTCTACTTCATTCAAAAACTTAGCATATCCATGGCATCATAGAGTGGAGTGTTTTCCTCGCACATTCGAAATGTCTCATAGAGTCACTTGATGCCCTTATCCTTCCTATTCACCTTCAATGCAAGGGGGAATGAGGGTTCTATTTTATACTCAGAAAGTGGAGGAAACTTACCTCATGGTTCTTCTTTGTGAATGAGCTCATCGCTGTCCACTTTGGTGTCCTTTGCTTCCTTCATATCTTCTCGTCTGGGTGCCGTCACTACCCATCATCTCCATGATCTCTTCTTTGTTGGGATATGCCCTAAGAAAACTCATTAGATGATTGTTTATGACATACAATGTATTATGGTTTCATTAATGGCAATTCATTACTATATATTATTCGAGTATCTGTGTAATATGAACTAATATATAAGTTAATGTCCTTAGAATAATATTGTATTGTTCTTAAAGATTGTCCCTAGTCAAGTATTATAATGAATCGGGATAATGATAATGCATTGAGACTAGTATGTTTTGATTGATGAATTGTTCATAGATATGAGATATCAAATCAACACATTGGTACATGTTAGAGAACGATGTACTGGACAGACCCACCATGAGAATGCTACATTGATAGTTATATGAACGTCATAAGCAATTCTCATAGTGATAATAATGTATGTAATCCTTACGACTTGAGATCACCAGAGATCCCAACATAAGGAGTCATGTATCTTGATATTATCAAACGTTACATGTAACATGGTAAACTATAAAGACAATCATTGGATACATCACGAATTATGTAGAGGGATGTTGAGTGATCAAGAAAGGATTTGTCCCTCTTATATAACAGGAGAAGTGTTTGGGCCCTTGATCAAGTAAGACTAAAATGCATGGCCATGCTCGAATGAGTCGATATGTGATATCGAGCTTATTTGTTTATTCTAGTTCTACTTGGGATCAAGAAATAAAAGATTGAATATACGAGTATGACTATTCCATGACTCGTGTTCAATCTAAACACATTGGACAAAGGGATTAAGTTACATGGTTAATATTATCACAGTCCGTAGGTTATGTCGAGTCAATGACATTCTTGTAATTTGGCTAGCATTGATGTGTTGCTAGATACCGCTCATTGCTTGTGACATAAAATTAGATTTTATGTCGCTGCCAACATTGCAAGATCCTATCGGGTCGCACAAAAGATTAAATCAATAAAGGGAGATAAAATTCATTGGATAAATTAATTAATTAAGAAGAGTCTTAATTACAAATATTAGATATATGGATTTAATTTATATATTGGGTATGGGCCAATAAGAATTTTGGAAAGCCTTTTAATTAAATCTAATATATATTATATAATATGATAACAAGGTTGATAAAGAGTTAATCATATTAAAAACCTAATAGCCACCAAAACTTGCTCTCGGCCGCCGCCTCTTGATCTCTACCTCACGCCGCCGCCGCCACCGTGAATAGGGATTTGAACGGTCATCGTTGATCGGTTTCGAACCGTGAGTCTTGTTACGGTTTAAGAACGAGTCTATCAACTTGTTCTTGAACACCCTTTTCGATTTGTTCGTGTGGATACCGTAGAGACGAAGGTGTAAATCTTTGTTCGTGACTCGTGGTCTTGCAAAGAGGATTCTACTACAAACACGCTACAAGGGTATGATTCTTATCAGTCTCGGTATGATTAACTTTGTATAGGTCCATGGTAGGAATCCAATTTTATTTTCCGCTGCGTATTGCTTGATGGATTCCTTACAGTGGTATCAGAGCCGTGTACAAAGCTCATATTGGATTTATATGATTAATTGTTTAATCATGGTTTTGAATCTTTTGCATGCTTTGAAACTGTATGATTCATATATGATATGTATTAATCGATTTTGTGGGAATTATCGCAATATTATATGTGATATAATTGACGGATCGAAGTATACGATAATTTGTGCGCAAAACCGAGCATTGACTTGTGTATGGTTTGGACCATAGCCTAGCTACGACTTACAAGCCAATTTTGGCTCGTGCACCGCCTAGCTAGGGTTCACGGTTTCATGCAAGGTGGCGGCTGCAACCACATGGGCTTGGGTTTCGAACCCTCGGCTCCATAAGACACGGCCGCCGCACGCAAATGGGCTAGGGTTTCGAACCCTTAGCCCCATTCGCTCCAAGCCGGCGCCGCACATGGCTAGGATTTCGAACCCTAGTCTCGTGCATGGTTGGGCCGTGGGTTAGGCTTGGGGTTTTCGAACCCTTGGTCCGAAACATGGCTGTAACCGTGGGCTTGCTAGGGTTAGCAAGTCCATGGCTTGAGGCGCGCCAAGTATCCGTGGCATGTGATGTCCCGAGCGTACGAAAATTTTCATAAAATTTTATTTTACAGTTTTAATTAGAATTAAATTTTAAAATGTTTAGAATTTAATTCATTAATTGTTATAGCATGTTTTATGTGTTGTTTGAGCATAGTGCATGGTTCTAGCCAAATGACCTATTAGATAGGATTTTGTGAATGTTTGTAATTTAATACGGCCTGCGTGTCGTGCCTTCTCTATTTTTCCTAAATGTTATCCCTCCCCAATGTTCCCCTCGAATGTAACTCGAGGAATTCTCTATATCATGTAATTGTTATATAGTATAGTTTATTTTGTTGATGGAGATCAATGAAGATGGACCAAGGTGCCGGGATGAGGAGGCCATTCACAAAAGGGGAGCCAAAGAGGTGCTTGGAGAAGTTATCTTAGGTTGACCTTTTAGGATTTTCTCATTGGCTTGAGAAAATCATTAGTTGGGGCTATAACCATGTCATGTTTATTTTATGTTGATGTATGAGATGCATGTTTATCGTTTTGTTTAATATTGATACTTGATATACATATATGTAGATATGTATATATTTATATATGTACCAGACATATTTTCAATATTAATAAAATCATGAGATCTTTAAATCCCTCTTATAATATTAAGTCAATCAAGATGCCTTCCAATTAAAAATACTCGTCAAGACTTCGATTGAACGTGTGTGGGTTTGCCAAAGCAAAGCACCGTGAGGATAAAAGTGATATCCGTGTTATTTTAAAATTGGGTTCGACTTAACTAGCGTTATCTCAATAGGATTGGGAACCTAGAGGCATGGTGTTGGATAATAATTCATTAGATGAATTTAAACAAAGTGTTGTTCGTCCAACCATCCAAGAATTACATGTGATGTAATTGACAAAGTGTTGTCTACCTAAATAACTTAGTCTTGGTGATTAGCCAAAGCTAACTCAGGATTAGGTGAAATATGGATCTTGGCCCACTATGGTTACGAGGGTTGATATTTTAAACAAAAATAGTGGGAGTGTCATTTAATATAAGACCTTATTAAATGATTAAAATCATAAACTTATTTTGCATATTTATATTGTAGATATCCATGGCATCAAACAACGTAACTAGCACACTGTCATTGCGATCGGTCCTTGAGAAGGACAAACTGAATGAGACTAATTTTCTAGACTGGTATAGGAATTTGAGGATTGTCCTCAAACAAGAGAAAAAGCAATATGTCCTAGAGGAACCCTTACCTGCTGAGGAACCTCCCTTGACGGCCGCTAAAATCGATAAGGATGCTTACAAGAAGCATCAAAATGACGCACTTGATGTTGGTTGCCTTATGCTTGCCACCATGAACTCTGAGCTTCAGAAGCAACATGAGGAAATGGAGGCGTTCGATATGATCGAGCACTTAAAGCAACTCTACCAACAACAAGCTAGACAAGAGAGATATGATGTCTCTAGAGCGTTATTCCAGTGCAGAATGGTAGAAGGAAGCCTTGTTGGAACTCATGTACTGTAGATGATTGGGTATATTGAGAATCTTGAGAAGCTGGGTTTTCCATTGGACCAAGAGTTGGCCACTGACGTAATCTTGCAATCGTTGCCTGATAGCTACAGTCAATTTGTCTTGAATTACAATATGATTGAAATCGAAAAGACTCTACCTCAATTGCTTGGTATGTTGAGAACATATGAAGCAAAGTTGTGAGGTCCGAGAATTAATGGTGTTAATCCCGGTGTGGTATTAATCCTTAATGGATTTTTCATTGTGGCAATTAGGAATTAATTGAGGTTTTGGGTCTCCCGAGGTTGTATAATCGGGCATTTGGGATCGCTGGATCCAAAGATTGAGATTGTATTCTCATTTCGGTGGAAAACCTATGAGTTGGGTTTTCGGTGGGACCTGGAGTCCGGGGTGCTTTATGTTGGGGCTGGTATGGGGATTTGGTGTTGGAGAGAGAGTTTTTGAAAACAGATGATTATTAAAGAATCATGATGTATTTGTGGAGGTATTGGTGTGTTGGGGTATTTTTGCTATATATACCCATTGGACTCAGGATTCCGTCATTCGGAATCCATTTCTCTCCCTCTCTCTCTCTCTATCGATCCAAACTCTCTCCCCCATTTCCCTCTTCTCCCTTGATGGGAAATTTGATGGTGGCTTGGCTCGGGAGCCGGTTTTTTCGAAGATAATCAGGTATTAATCTTCCCCTCATCATTAGCTTCGATTTGATAGTAGTATGGTAGCTTTTGGTTGAGGTTTTGGTTGGCTTTGGGTTTTGGGAATTTTTGGCTAAAATCATATGTTGAGTTTTTAAAGTTTTTATTGGCTTTAAATATTGTATTTGAGGTGTTGGTGGTGTATGGGGTGTGGGATTTGAGTTTGGGTGTGAAAAACACCATGGAAGCTCGAATTGTTCGAAAAATTACAGGTGGCGATCGATCGCCGAGGAGGGGCGATCGATCGCGACGAACAGCTGCTAAAAATCGAAGATGATGAACAGTGCAGGCGATCGATCGCGTGTCCAAGGCGACCGATCGCGAGCATGTTGGCGATCGATCGCGAAGGGTGTCGATCGATTGCGAGAAGGCACTGGTTGGCCACTGGAGTGTGGCGATCGATCGCGGTAGATGTGGCGATCGATCGCCACCCGAAGGCTGTGGCGATCGATCGCCACCCGAAGGAAGGTGTTTTTTTGGAATTTTTGGAAAATGTCGGATTTTGGAACCGAGGTTTAAAGGGGCCGTTTCCGGGGCAATGTCTACATTCCAATGGGAATGTTATACTTTTAAAATGGATTTGTTGGAGCCAAAATTAATTAAACGGAATTTTGGTTGGGTTTTTGGCTATCTTTTAAACTTGTTAAACGGTATATTTTGGGTATTATGCATGCTTAGCTGGGGGGCTTTTATTTTGGTCATCGTCATGGATAGACGATAGGTTTGGAAGTTGTGAACGTGCTTGGGCACGTGATTGCATGCCTGTGTTTAATTGGGAGTTATTTGCATGTTAGCACTTAACTCATTGGGTCGTGGGACTCAGGCAAGGTTGGACTCAAACTACGGAATCGTAAGGTACGTATAACGTACGAGCATAGCCTATTATAATGTTACAACTGTGAATTGCATGGTATGTGGTAATTGCAATGAATGAAGATTGAAATGCATGGTATATGGTGCTTTTGATAAATGAACAATGAAACATATAGCATTTGGTAATTGTGATAAATGGAAATATGCTGAGAATCATATAGTGCCGCCTTGAGTGAGCAACGATTGAGATGTTATCCCTGTTGAGCGATCATCGGTTATGACGCCGCTATTGTTGAGCGGGCGTGGGTTGATGATGCCGCTATTGTAGAGCGAGCTATGATATAGTACTGTGGTATTATTGGTTAGACATATGTGATATCTATGGTCTTTTATGTAATGATTTTACCATATGGATTATGGAACTGTCATAATAGAAATGGTATCTGTTAATCCACGTGGCGATTAACTGGCTTTGGGAATTTGATGAGTTTGGTTATTTTGAGAACAGGGACAATACAGGGGATCCCGGATGAGGATGATACCAAGCAGGGAGTATCATTTAAATTCATGGCATTTACATTTTGTAAATTACGAATTGTAATATTATGATTATTTGGATTGGTGGTATTGGTATGCTCACCCCGTGTGGGGGTTGTCTCTGTCGGGGCAGGTAACACAGGTGCAGCAGTAGCTTTGGAGTTGAGCTCGGGCTATTGATAGAGGTACTTCCAGGATCGAGGTACCAGAGACGGTTGAATAAGTACACAGATCCAGTGTTGAGATCGAGCTGTGCTTGGGAGGTGCTTCCGGGATTGAAGTACCAGTAACGGTATCCGGTAGAGTGTTTTATACATCAGATACACGCTTATTCATTGGGTGCTCTTATGTGAGTACATTTTACGTGTATATGGAATGTATAAATGGGCTACGGCTTCTCTCTGTTCATTTATGGTTTGCATGCAATTAAATATGGAATTGCTAAATGAACTGCAAGCATGTTAGTGTATTATGAGGGTGCATGTCATATATGTAATATTGGTTGGGGGATTTGCATATTATGTGGATGGAATGCAAGAAATTTTATGGATCATTAAAATGGTGTAGCACTTGCATATGGCTTTTCCCCATGATAGCATGACTATATGCATTAATGGTATGGATTAATACACTAATAACGGGATTAGGGCACGGAGGTCCTTACATTAGTGGTATCATAGCAGTGGTTAGCTCTTTGGGGCTGTTGAGGGCCTAGGAAAATGATAATGGGAATGAGAAGCACATACTTATGCATGATGGTAGTTAGTGTTGCGTGGCACAACTATATTGCTTATGTGTGTTTATGATATGTGTTCATAATTGGAATATGTTATTGCTAACCATGGTGGTTGCAGGGTCTTATGAGACATGGACTATGAATTACGGTTGCACAGATATACATCGGAGTGATGATTCTAATGCTTTGCCGCTAAATGTTGGAGCGAGGTGCATTAAAATACACTCATGGCGATGTTTATGGGAATACGGGTTATGCATTACGGTTGCATGCACGTCGAAGCGATGATGCCGCTGTCGTGTCGAAGCGATGGTAAATGCCGCTGTCACGTCGAAGCGATGATGCCGCTGTCGTGCCGAAACAATTATTGGGACACGGGATATGTATAACGGTTGCATGCGTGGCGTAGCGATGTGAATACTTGCCGCTTTATGGCATAGCGATGTGAATACTTGCCGCTGTCATACCGTAGCGATGAGAGAATATTTGCCGCTAATATGAAGCGAAGAACACGGCCGCTGTCATATTAATAGCGAGGGATAATATTTTCCGCTGGTATTGTCGAAGCGAGGGGTATTTCCGCTGTCATGTAAAGCGAGGGGTATTTTCGCTGTCATGCCGGAACGATGGTACCACCGTCATGTCGAAGCGATGATGCCGCTGTCGTGTCGAAGCGATGATACATGCCACTGTCACGTCGAAGCGATGATGCCGCTGTCATGACGTAGCGATGCGATTGGGAACAAAGTACTAAATGAGTGTGAGTACCTCTTGAGTCCGCGATTATTCCACTATTCTATTGGCGATGGTTCATGCCGCCGGGTATTCTATTGGCGATGGTTCATGCCGCCGGGTATTCTATTGGCGATGGTTCATGCCGCCGGGTATTCTATTGGCGATGGTTCATGCCGCCGGGTATCATAGCGATGGCTTATTCCGCTATTCTATTGGCGATGGTTCATACCGCCGGGTATTCTATTGGCAATGGTTTATGCCGCCAGGTATGATATAGCGATGGTACATTCCGCTACATCTATGGCGATGCTTCATACCGCCGGATATTCTTTGGCGATGTTTTATGCCACTGATTCTATAGCGATGGATTATACCGCTATGTGTGTAGCACTGGATTATGCCGCCTACGAGCGATGGATGCTGCTTATGTACCGCTGGTGGATGATGGATACAGGTATTCCGCTATTTTGATAGCGATGAGGTATGGCAAATTACTTTTGATATCATTATTTTGAATTCCATGTGTTGTTTTATACCGTCATGTGTTTGACGATGAGATTATGGATGTCGTATATCGACATGTGACGTCATGTGTTTGACGATGAGATTATGGATGTCGTATATCGACATGTGCCGTCATGTGTTTGACGATGAGATTATGATGTCGTATATCGACATGAGCCGTCATGTGTTTGACGATGTTATTTGGGATGTCTATGTGGACGCGTTGCGTCGTTTTGGCGAATAATACATTCGTGTTTATGTATTTGGTTGTATGGTTTGAGTGCCGATGGTGGGCACATGGTAGAGTCTGGGTCACTAGTTGACGAGACCTTTTCCGAGCAGGTTTGCTCGATGGAGCATTGGATGAATTGTACCGGTGAGGTGTACCGCATCATGTTATAGAGGTAAATATTTGTCGAGCAATGATACCCTTGGCCAAGTGATTGGTGGTAAGAGTAGTCATTGAGGAAACTACTCGCTTGTTGTTGTGATGTGTGTTAGGCATGGGCACACCCACCCTGAGGGTGTGGAATAAGTCCTAATGGATTAGGATTGCATGGTGGTTAAGCAAGGACACCTGGATGTCCATTGTGCTTTGGTGTTTTAGAGATATGTTGGGTGATGACCCACAACTCTAATGGTTTGTACGGTATGGTATACCGGGTTGTGACGTGTGCCACGTTGGTAGGTTGGTATGAGCCTATGGGGCCAGCGGATCGCTAGCCGGGTATGGTTGCAATGTTTTAGTGTGCTTGTGTTAGCCTTTATGCTGCTCGTTGGATTCGAGCTGGGTGAATTGTATGGAGATACGATGAGGGTTATGATAGACTCTTGTAGTCTCTATGTGGCATGGTGTTTGAAGTATGGAATACCTCACAGGGACGTTTATACGTCAAATGTTTTGAGTGACTTGTACCGGGACAACTCGATTTTGTTGGGAATACCAACGTGAGTGTCAACAAGTCGTGGTTAGCTCTGGTTGAGCATCCTTGCATGTGGAATGCAACGGGAGTCACAATTGTTTGTGAGATATAGTTAGTGGGGTGACATTACTATATTGATTCTATCTCTTGGGGAGCTTTGGGTTGCACTGTCATGGAGACAGCTGGCATTGGTTGAGGGTTGATGGTGAATCAACCGGGGTAAGCCCTACTAGTGTTGGACTATGTGATGGCTTCGTACTTTCGGTGAGACGTTCGAGGAGACGTCTCTGGGGTAATGCTCGAGATCGTGTAGTACTATGGTATTAGTACAGAGCATTACTAGGTTGGGTATACATGGCGTATACGGGTTTCATTTTGGTGATAGTTGCTTTGATGCACTATTTGAACCAATTGCGTACTTTTAGTTCCGCGATATATTTTGGTAGATATATCCAGGTTTCCGAACGGTGGTTCGATGATTGGAGGATCATGGATTCATGACATTTTCCTTGAGAGGAAGGTGGTATTATTATACCTACCGGTTGAATCTTTTGGGGAGATTCGTTGTTTTAATTCGTGTGGTGTTGATGTTGAGATCACACCCTTTGGTTTTGGTTTGTCAACCATCATTCTCCGTGGGGTGAGAATGATCGAGGTTTGACAGTCGGTTTTGGGATTTGGGTATTGGAGATACCCGAGTCTATTGCATTGAGTTTGCATGTTGTGTTGGTGTATGGACATGTATGCCGTGTGAGTATACGAATGCCAACTTTATTTTGTTCCTTGTTGAACATTGAGTTTGTATGCTTGGTTTGGTGAATCTCCGGTGTGAGACTGTGGAACCTTGAGATCGGTAATCTCGATGGCACGATGCATTCCGATGAATGATCGTGAGGGTTGTTTGACTTTCCCTGAGGAAGGATCGTCGTGTTTGGAACCATGGTAGTTCTTGTTGAATAACTCGATAGCCTTCCTGTTTTAGGATTGTTGGATCCAAGGATAAATGAGGGATGGCCGGGATTTGGGTTTGTTTAGTGTCATGGTTGACACGTGTAAGAATGCAATTGTTTGTCTTGCATGTCCCCTGTGGAACTTGAGACTTGTGGAGTCTCGATAGTGTGTTTTGGACCAAGATGGGATTTCTTGGAACACCTTGTTTTAGACTTCTGTGGTGATGTGTTTTGTGTGGATCAGTGACCGTGGGTAACCCGGTCCGGGTTGCAAGTGGTGCAACTACTCCTTTGGAGGAGATGGACTGGGAAGCGAGAGCCGGATTTTCTGTGAGTATACTGTTGTATACTAGTGGTCCCCATCATGACGATGCGTGTCAAGCATCGTGGGCAAGTGATTGATGTCACGGGATGATATCTATGTCAGAACCAATGGAGATTTGGTTGGTTTGCAGTCGTGGTGTGACTTCTGGGATGTTTCACGTCGAGGTATGTTGCTATCTTTCGGGTTTGTATTGGTTTTAGCGTTTGCTCTATTTTAGAGCTTGGTGCGAGATGGGTGTTCTCGCGATTGTTAATTCGATTCTAATATGGTCCAGAATCGGGGTTGTGACTTTGTTTTGTAGGTGTAGTCCTGGTGTTACGTGGAGTACACCGGTCCAATTTCGAGGACGAAATTTTATTAGTGGGGGATAATTGTGAGGTCCGAGAATTAATGGTGTTAATCCCTGTGTGGTATTAATCCTTAATGGATTTTTCCTTGTGGCAATCAGGAATTAATTGCGGTTTTGGGTCTCCCGAGGTTGTATAATCGGGCATTTGGGATCGCTGGATCCAAAGATTGAGATTGTATTCTCATTTCGGTGGAAAACCTATGAGTTGGGTTTTCGGTGGGACCTGGAGTCCGGGGTGCTTTATGTTGGGGCTGGTATGGGGATTTGGTGTTGGAGAGAGAGTTTTTGAAAACATATGATTTTTAAAGAATCATGATGTATTTGTGGAGGTATTGGTTGAGGTTTTGGTTGGCTTTGGGTTTTGGGAATTTTTGGCTAAAATCATATGTTGAGTTTTTAAAGTTTTATTGGCTTTAAATGTTGTATTTGAGGTGTTGGTGGTGTATGGGGTGTTGGATTTGAGTTTGGGTGTGAAAAACACCATGGAAGCTCGAATTGTTCGAAAAATTGCAGGTGGCGATCGATCGCCGAGGAGGGGTGATCGATCGCGACGAGCAGCTGCTAAAAATCGAAGATGATGAACAGTGCAGGCGATCGATCGCGTGTCCAAGGCGACCGACCGCGAGCATGTTGGCGATCGATCGCGAAGGGTGGTGATCGATCGCGAGAAGGCACTGGTTGGCCACTGGAGTGTGGGGATCGATCGCGGTAGATGTGGCGATCGATCGCCACCCGAAGGAAGGTGTTTTTTTGGAATTTTTGGAAAATGTCGGATTTTGGAACCGAGGTTTAAAGGGGCCGTTTCCGGGGCAATGTCTACATTCCAATGGGAATGTTATACTTTTAAAATGGATTTGTTGGAGCCAAAATTAATTAAACGGAATTTTGGTTGGGTTTTTGGCTATCTTTTAAACTTGTTAAACGGTATATTTTGGGTATTATGCATGCTTAGCCGGTGGGCTTTTATTTTGGTCATCGTCATGGATAGACGATAGGTTTGGAAGTTGTGAACGTGCTTGGGCACGTGATTGCATGCCTGTGTTTAATTGGGAGTTATTTGCATGTTAGCACTTAACTCATCGGGTCGTGGGACTCAGGCAAGGTTGGACTCAAACTACGGAATCGTAAGGTACGTATAACGTACGAGCATAGCCTATTATAATGTTACAACTGTGAATTGCATGGTATGTGGTAATTGCAATGAATGAAGATTGAAATGCATGGTATATGGTGCTTTTGATAAATGAACAATGAAACGTATAGCATTTGGTAATTGTGATCAATGGAAATATGCTGAGAATCATATAGTGCCGCCTTGAGTGAGCAACGATTGAGATGTTATCGATGTTGAGCGATCATCGGTTATGACGCTGCTATTGTTGAGCGGGCGTGGGTTGATGATGCCGCTATTGTAGAGCGAGCTATGATATAGAACTGTGGTATTATTGGTTAGACATATGTGATATCTATGGTCTTTTATGTAATGATTTTACCATATGGATTATGGAACTGTCATAATATAAATGGTATCTGTTAATCCACGTGGCGATTAACTGGCTTTGGGAATTTGATGAGTTTGGTTATTTTGAGAACAGGGACAATACAGGGGATCCCGGATGAGGATGATATCATCCATGGAGTATAATTTAAATTCATGGCATTTACATTTTGTAAATTATGAATTGTAATATTATGATTATTTGGATTGGTGGTATTGGTATGCTCACCCCGTGTGGGGGTTGTCTCTGTCGGGGCAGGTAACACAGGTGCAGCAGTAGCTTTGGAGTTGAGCTCGGGCTATTGATAGAGGTACTTCCAGGATCGAGGTACCAGAGCCGGTTGAATAAGTACACAGATCCAGTGTTGAGATCGAGCTGTGCTTGGGAGGTGCTTCCGGGATTGAAGTACCAGTAACGGTATCCGGTAGAGTGTTTTATACATCAGATACACGCTTATTCATTGGGTGCTCTTATGTGAGTACATTTTACGTGTATATGGAATGTATAAATGGGCTACGGCTTCTCTCTGTTCATTTATGGTTTGCATGCAATTAAATATGGAATTGCTAAATGAACTGCAAGCATGTTAGTGTATTATGAGGGTGCATGTCATATATGTAATATTGGTTGGGGGATTTGCATATTATGTGGATGGAATGCAAGAAATTTTATGGATCATTAAAATGGTGTAGCACTTGCATATGGCTTTTCCCCATGATAGCATGACTATATGCACTAATGGTATGGATTAATACACTAATAACAGGATTATTTCACGGAGGTCCTTACAAATGTCAAAGAAGTCTAAGCCCACTAATGTTCTTATTGTGAATAAGAGCAAGGGAAAGACTAAAGCAAAAGGCTTTAAGAAGAACAAGAAAGTCTTTGTTAAGTCTAAGCCTCATGCTTCTGCACTCAAGCCAAAGGGAGGAGTGGCTAAGGAAGGGAACTGCTTCCATTGCGGTGAGACCGGTCATTGGAAGAGAAACTGCAAATTATATCTGGAAGATCTTAAGAAGACAAAGGGAAGTGTGACTTCCACTTCAGGTATTTTTGTTATAGAAGTCAATTTATCTACTTCTTCATCATGGGTATAGATACTGGATATGGTTCTCACATTTGTGTTAATGTGCAGGATCTCAAAAGGATTAGGATGTTGGCGAAAGGCGAGGTTGATCTCTGAGTGGGAAATGGAGCAAGAGTTGCTGCATTAGCTATTGGAGATTATTCATTAACTTTGCCTTCTGGTTTAATATTAGATTTAAAAGACTGTTATTTTGTGTCGTCGATTACTAGAGACATAATTTCAATTTCTTGTTTGGACAAGGTTGGTTTTTCATTTATTATAAAGGACAAATGTTTCTCCATTTATTTGAATGAGATGGTTTATGCTAGTGCACAATTGATTAATGGTCTTTATGTTTTAAATCTAGATATGCCTGTCTATAACATAAATACTAAAAGGATTAAGAATAATGATTTAAATCCAACTTATCTCTGGCATTGTCTCTTGGGCCATATAAACGAGAATCACATATCAAATCTTCATAAGGATGGAGTATTAGATTCATTTGATTTTGAATCATATGAAACATGTGAATCTTGTTTAAGATGACTAAAGCCCCTTTCAAGGGACATGTTGAAAGGGCGAATGATTTATTGAGTCTCATACATAGTGATGTATGTGGACCAATAAGCACACAAGCTAGAGGTGGTTTTCAATACTTCGTTACATTTACTGATGACTTCAGTAGATATGGGTATGTGTACCTAATGAAACATAAATATGAAACCTTTGAAAAGTTCAAAGATTTCAAGAATGAAGTACAAAACCAACGTGGCAAAAGTATCAAAATCCTCCGATCAGATCGAGGAGGAGAATACCTAAGCCAAGAGTTTCATGACTATCTAAAGGAGTGTGGGATAGTCCCACAACTCACACCTCCATATACTCCACAATGGAATGGTGTATCCGAAAGGAGGAATCGAACTTTGTTGGACATGGTTCGATCAATGATGAGTCATGCAGATCTTCCGACTTCCTTTTGGGGACATGCATTAGAAACAGCAATATTTATACTGAACCGTGTTCCATCTAAATCAGTAGAAAAGACACCATATGAGATATGGACTAAGAAGTGTCCTAGTATGTCTTTTATGAAGATTTGGGATTGTGAGGCTTACGTGAGACGTCACGCCTCCAATAAACATGGACCCAAATCTGATAAGTGTTTATTTGTGGGGTATCCTAAGGAAACGAAAGGATACTATTTCTATTATCCCACCGAGAAAAAAGTAGTTGTTGCTCGGACTGGTGTATTTCTTGAAAGAGAATTTATTTCGAGAAGAACCAGTGGGAGACAAATAGAACTTAGTGAAGTTCAACCATAAGAAAACATTGAACATGATATTGAGATGGAAACAGAGCAGACACCACAAGCTGTTGTGGATGAAATGCCTGCTCAAGAGACACAAGCCCAACGTAGGTCTGTAAGAGAACAACGTGAAAGATATGGATTTCTTGTGACTCAACAAGGTGACTTACTACTTATTGATGAGGATGAGCCGTCATCTTATCAAGAAGCTATAATGGGCCCTGATTCTGAGAAATGGCAAGAGGCCATGAAATCAGAGATGGAATCCATGTATGCAAACCAAGTATGGACTTTGGTTGACCCGCCTGAAGGGGTAAGACCCATAGGGTGCAAATGGATTTTCAAGAAAAAGACCGACATGGATGGTAATGTACAAACCTTTAAAGGTCGACTGGTTGCAAAAGGTTTCAAACAAATTCATGGTATTGACTATGATGAAACTTTTTCACCAGTTGCCATGGTTAAATCCATTAGGATCTTATTTGCAATAGCTGCATTTCATGATTATGAAATCTGGCAGATGGATGTCAAAACAGCTTTCCTTAATGGAAATTTACTTGAGGATGTGTACATGACACAACCTGAGGGTTTTGTCGATCCCAAGGATGCTGGAAAGATATGCAAGCTACAACGATCCATTTATGGATTGAAGCAAGCTTCTCGGAGTTGGAATCTTCGTTTTGATGATGCAGTCAAAGAGTTTGGTTTCATCAAAAATGTAGATGAACCTTGTGTCTACAAGAAGGTTAGTGGGAGCATAATTATCTTCCTAATATTGTATGTAGATGACATACTTCTCATTGGGAATGATATCCCTGCCTTAAAATCTGTAAAGATTTGGCTAGGGAATTGCTTTTCTATGAAAGACTTGGGTGAAGCCACCTATGTATTAGGTATCAAGATCTATAGAGATAGATCAAGAAGATTGCTTGGTCTAAGTCAAAGTACATACGTAGACAAAGTGCTAAAACGGTTTAGCATGCAAGAATCAAAGAAAGGATTCGTGCCTTTGACACATGGGATACATCTCTCGAAGGATCAGTGTCCTTCAACACCAGATGAGAGACAACGCATGAGTAAGATTCCATATGTGTCAGCTATTGGATCTATCACGTATGCCATGATATGTACTCGTCCCGATGTCTCGTATGCCCTGAGCATGACGAGCAGATATCAGGTTGATCCAGGTGAATGTCACTGGATTGCTGTCAAGAATATCCTGAAGTACTTGAGAAGAACTAAGGATACATTCTTGATTTATGGAGGTGAGGAAGAGCTCAATGTAATAGGTTACACTGATGGAAGCTTCCAAACCGACAAAGATGATTTCCGATCGCAATCAGGATATGTGTTTTGCCTAAATGGAGGTGCTGTGAGCTGGAAGAGTTCAAAGCAAGAGACAATAGCCGATTCTACAACTGAAGCTGAATACATTGCTGCCTCAGACGCAGCAAAGGAAGCTGTTTGGATCAAGAAGTTCACTTCTGAACTTGGGGTGATGCCTAGCATAGTAGATCCGATTGAACTCTATTGTGACAACAATGGAGCCATCGCATTGGCTAAGGAACCTAGATCTCACCAAAGATCCAAGCACATACTTCGGCGCTTTCATTTCATTCGAGAAATCGTTGAAAGAGGAGATGTAAAAATATGCAAAGTACCAACTGATGATAATGTATCTGTCCCACTAACGAAGCCACTATCACAGCAGAAGCATGATCGTCATACTAGATCTCTAGGCATTGTGTATATGTCTGATTGGTCTTAGTGCAAGTGGGAGATTTGTTGGGATATGCCATAAGACAACTCATTAGATAATTGTTTATGACATACAATGTATTATGGTTTCATTAATGGCAATTCATTATTATATATTATTCGAGTATCTGTGTAATATGAATTAATATATAAGTTAATGTCCTTAGAATAATATTGTATTGTTCTTAAAGATTGTCCCTAGTCAAGTATTATCATGAATCGGGATAATGATAATGCATTGAGACTAGTATGTTTTGATTGATGAATTGTTCATAGATATGAGATATCAAATCAACACATGGGTACATGTTAGAGAACGATGTACTGGACAGACCCACCATGAGAATGCTACATGGATAGTTATATGAACGTCATAAGAAATTCTCATAGTGATATAATGTATGTAATCCTTACGACTTGAGATCACCAGAGATCCCAACATAAGGAGTCATGTATCTTGATATTGTCAAACGTTACCTGTAGCAGGGTAAACTATAAAGACAATAATTGGATACATCATGAATTATGTAGAGGGATGTTGAGTGACCAAGAAAGGATTTGTCCCTCCTATATAACAGGAGAAGTGTTTGGGCCCTTGATCAAGTAAGACTAAAATGCATGGCCATGCTCGAATGAGTCGATATGTGATATCGAGCTTATTCGTTTATTCTAGTTCTACTTGGGGATCAAGATATAAAAGATTGAATATACGAGTATGACTATTCCATGACTCGTGTTCAATCTAAACACATTGGACAAATGGATTAAGTTACATGGTTAATATTATCACAGTCCGTAGGTTATGTCGAGTCAATGACATTCTTGTAATTTGGGTAGCATTGATGTGTTGCTAGATACCGCTCATTGCTTGTGACATAAAATTAGATTTTATGTCGCTGCCAACATTGCAAGATCCTATATGGTCGCACAAAAGATTAAATCAATAAAGGGAGATAAAATTCATTGGATGAATTAATTAATTAAGAAGAGTCTTAATTACAAATATTAGATATATGGATTTCATTAATATATTGGGTATGGGCCAATAAGGCTTTTGGAAAGCCTTTTAATTAAATATAATATATATTATATAATATGATAACAAGGTTGATAAAGAGTTAATCATATTAAAAACCTAATAGCCACCAAAACTTGCTCTCGGCCGCCGCCTCTTGATCTCTACCTCACGGCGCCGCCGCCGCCGTGAATAGGGATTTGAACGGCCGCCGTTGATCGGTTTCGAACCGTGAGTCTTGTTACGGTTTAAAACGAGTCTAGCAACTTGTTATTGAACACCCTTTTCGATTTAATCGTGTGGATACCGTAGAGACGAAGGTGTAAATCTTTGTTCGTGACTCGTGGTCTTGCAACGAGGATTTTGCTACAAACACCCTACAAGGGTATGATTCTTATCAGTCTCGGTATGATTAACTTTGTATAGGTCCATGGTATGAATCCAATTTTATTTTCCGCTGCGTATTGCTTGATGGATTCTTTACATTCTTTCCTACTCTTCAATGTGATGGCACTCACGTTCTCTCTTGGGTTGATCACTGGCTGCGAAGGTAGGCCATTTGATATGCTCCCTTCTATCTTATTGATTGATGTCGCCAACTGCCCCATTTGAGTGTTCAAGCTTTGAATACTCGCCCTCGTCTCCTGTTGAAATTGCATATTATTTTCAGCAATAACTTTAATAATATTTTCTAACATGTCGTTAGGGGCATGCACTGGAAGTTGTTAAGGCCTCTTAAATGGTGGTCTATAGGGCGGTGGAGGGTGGTGCATCGGCTAATTTTCATAGTTCTGGTCGGGTGATCCCTCCAACCTTGATTGTATGCACTCCATGATGGTTCATAGCTCCTTTGTGGTGGACCCGGAAATCCATCCGCTGCGTTTACATGCTCAGTGGATGTCTCTTGAAGGGAGGGACATGTGTCAGTAGGATGGCTCATGGCCAACAAATTCCACACGGCTTCATCTTCATAACATTACTACCTGCAAGATGACGCTTTAGAAGTTAAATCAATGAGTTGTTGTTCAAGGTTAGATACTTTTACCTCGTGTCTTGGCATCTGTCCATGTCGAGCAGGTCCAAATTGTTGGAAGTTGGCAGCCATGTTCGCTATCAAGTTTCTTGCCTCCTCCGGTGTCTTATCAATAAAGGCTCATCCGCTCGCCGTCCAATAGATTTCTATCAGTAGAAAGCAAACCTTCATAGAAATATTGAATTAAGAGGTGTTCACTTATCTGGTGTTGTGGGCAGCTTGAACACAATTTATTGAAATGCTCCCAGTACTCTTGCAGTGACTCCTCGTGGTATTGCTTTACACCATAGATCTACTTTCTTATGTTTGTCGCCCTCGAAGCAGGAAAGTACTTCTCAAGGAAGACTCTTTGCAAATAAGTCCATGTAGTGATGATCCAGAGGATAGGTAGAATAGCCAATCCTTAGCAGCATCCTTCAAGGAGAATGGAAAGGCTCGCGGTTTGATTTGCTTCTCTGTTACGCCAGTCGGCTTCACAGTAGTGCACACCACGTGAAATTCCATCAAATGCTTGTGAGGGTTCTCACCTGCCAGACCATGGAAAGAAGGCAATAAGTGAATTAAACCAGATTTAAGTTCGAAATTTACATTAGTTGTAAGGGCAGGAAAGTGATGCAGAGGGGTTGTTGATCCAAGGTAGGATTCACTAGCTGTCTTATACTTTGATTTACTGCCATTGTCACTTTCTCCTCTTCCTCAAATTGAAAGTCAGTATCGGATTGAAATTCCTCCGTTGTGCCTCGATTTTCTCTTCTCCTTTGGTGCAGAGTCCTCTCGATCTCAGGATCGTATATGAATTCTTCGTGATTAGATGACTGACCTGCACTCATGAACAAACCAGAACAATATAGTAGTAAAAAAATTAACACAAAATAAATGTTGCCTTCTCCGGCAACGGTGCCAAAATTTGGTAGCATTTATCTCGTATGCCACAATTAACCCTTCTCAAGTTAATAGCAATAAATAATGTAGTTGTGTGAGTAGGGCTTGATTCCACGAGGAAGGATGCATTCTTGTGTTAATTCAATTCAAAACAAGTAAATAGGGGGAATTTTGGAATTAATCAAACTACTACTATGAAAAATCTATGAATTAAACTAGTGAGCAAGATTAAAATAAGGTGATTTAAATTATGATAAAAGAGCGATTCCTGGTTTTCAGTCGACTTTACAATTGGGGTTTACTATCTCGATCATCGATCTTCACATACAATTCAATTTTCATATGAATATTCATCGTTGAACGTTTAATCCAATAATTAAAATCTTATCTCACCTTACGTTTAGTTACATAGCCCAAGCGTTCTAGTTTAACCCTTATCAAACAATCAATTAAAATACAAGCGATTAAGATTTAAATCGATGATAGCGTAAGAACTAGTGAGATCGATGAAGCTAAACAACATAATCCAAGCATCTATGTTTAATCTAGTCAATTATTTTTCCTAAGAATTTAACAAACTCACAAGCGAAAATTTATTAACCTTAGTTGCTTCGTAATTAGAGGAATCAAACGATTCCATATTTGATGTCTAATTTAGCATTAGGCTGCATGAACAATAGTTAGGTGATCAATCTAACAATCAAACACAATAATCATGACAATAAAATCAGAAAAACAATTGATACCCAATTAAAGTCACAAACAAAATGTAGTCTAACGAAAATCGTAAACTTCAATGTATCGTCTTCCTTAACAAAGAATCACAAAGGTGTTTAGCCACTCATAACTAAATCGAAAACAACAAAATCAAATAAAAAACACAAACAAAAGTAGAAGAGAATGTTACTAAAGGATAACACGATTCTGGAGTGTCAAATAATATGTCTTTGTGCCTTTGAATCTTCAAGTTCTTATTCCACAATTGAGAGAAAATTATTCTAACTCAAAATATGATGATTTATCTGATTTGAGGTCCCAAAATCGCGTATAGGGTAGGAGTCTGATAGGGTAGGTAAAAATCTATCCAAAAATGGAAAAATTGAGTTTCCATATTTTTGAGGATTCTTCTGGCGATCAATCGGCACAAGCCAGCGATTGATCGCTGGTTTTTTTTTTTCCAGAATCTTTAGGCTGGTGATCGATCGTCCAATCTCGGCAATCGATCGCTGAGATCAACTTTTTGGTACGTGAATTTTCTGTCGTACTCAATCGACCGAGCTCTTCTAAGCGATTGATCGCGAGCCTTAGTCCACTTTTATGTATTTTTCTTGGTCTACTTTGATCCCTTGTCTACTCCAACGCATTTTTGATCCTTATTCGCCCTTGTGAGCTCGATTTCTTCGATTTCACCTACATTTACACAAATATATGAATAGGTAACATATATATTAAATTAACTATCAAAACATACCAAATCGTAGGCTATTAAACGCAATAGATGTGTCTATTTCTAGTGACATCAATGATTATTGAATGATTAATTTTATTTGATACTCGGGATAGGTAATAGAATACTATAGCATTCTTGGCTAATAAACTAGGAAGTCCTACATTATTGAGTTTGATGAATGACGAGCGTGGTGGAAGAACAGTGAAATCGAACTCCTAGATCAATCTCTCATTGATTTCTCCATTAAACTTTTTTTTTTTGGCCTGATCTCCATTAAATTCATCATCATAACAGCTCTTGATGATATAATTTTCTAAATAAAGTTGATATCATTCTAATTTAGTACTTAGTTTGAGTTACGTAATCAATCCCCGTGGAATCGACATCAGCACTTCACATACACTATATTTTAAAATTGACACCGTACACTTGCCGTGAGAAAACACGCATCAACATCTTAAGCCCTGGCTCCGGGCTCTCGGATGTGTTGGTTTTCCTAGATGTGTTGGGTGATAGTTCAGGAGCTCAAGGCATATGCCGGGCATCTTAAGCCCTGGCTCCAAACTCTCGCATGTGTTGGGTTTTCTAGATGTGTTGGGGTGATAGTTCGGAAGCTCGAGGCATTGGACGTGATGGTTTCCCTGGATGTCTTTTGGTGTTCCAGTTTTCTTTTCTCCCTCCCTCTCCTCATGCCATGTTCGAGCACCTCTCCATTTTCTCTACTTTTTAAGCCACAAAACGACTTCAAATCCACAACCGGGCTACATATATGAGAACCTGGCTTCGAGAATTTCGGAGTGATAAGACTTTCGGATTTCTTTCTGACCTTCTGCACTTTTTGTTCTTCTCTCTCCCAACGATTAACGAAGCACATAAAGGGTTTCATTCCACCAGAAGTAGCGAGCTCCCCACCAAAAACCGCTCCAATTCAGTTGCCTCCCTCTCTGACACCCGAGCTTGGGCCTTCACCTGTTCCAGCTTCCGCACTGTCAAGCCAGACTCATTCAAAAGCACCTAATATCACTCTTGGGCTTCCCAACCCACATGTGCCAATGGTCGGGCTCCCAAGCCTAACGCTGAGACCGTAGCTCCTGGATTCCATGGTTACATATCTGACCAGATTATCTCGGATTGAGTTGCTTAGTCACGAGATGGGTTCAATTTCATCGATTAACATGTTGGGCTTCTCATTCTTTTCCTACTGGGATTCTCATTCTATTTCAGTTGTGTATCTCATTATTGCCTACTAGAAATGTTATATTCTATGATTCAATCTTTTATTGTGTTACCACGCTTTTTGCCATTAATTTGTCTGGTTGAATGATACTGAGCCATTTTCCGATACGAGATTGATTGGGTGAGCATGAGTGCTTCGAGCTCCATTTATTCTAGTATTCATTCATTCTGCTGGAGGGACCCGAGCTGAATAATTAGCCTTAGCTCGACCTGTGGGCGTTGGGGTCAGGCCCGTGGAACCGACCGAGATCCCGAAATATAGAGATAAGATATGGCTTGTAACCAAGTTAGATACCCAAACTAATCTACATATGCAATCAGGTATAAACTCGCCGAAGTGAATTTCGACTTTTGTTCTGACCTACCGACCTCCCGATTTATTGACCGGTGTCCAAACTACTTGAGATTAATGGTTACCCTGTCAGAAACAGGTATGAGACACATGATTTTTAAGGAATCCGATACAAGCACGCAACGAAAATACAAAACATTCTCGGATTTCACCATGGATCTATATGAAGTGAAGCCGTTTAGTGTTAAGAGTTTATATATTTGAAGCGTGTTTGAAGCAGACTTGCGGGTGCCTTGCATCTACGAGTCACGAGCAAAACCTTCATGTTCTGCCTCTACGGTATCCAAACGATCAAATTGTCTAAATGGTTGCTGAATTCGAAGGTGCTAGACTTGAAACTCAACTGAAAAGGAAAAATTGCTGCTAGAGTGACGGTTGATATCTCTAACGAAACCCTAGGCCACTTCTCTATATATAGGCGAGAATGATGGTTCAACTCATAGGGTTCTTGACGGCTGGTATCCTTACCGGCTCGAAACCATATGTAAGGCTCTGATGCTAATTAATCCGGATTAACGATGATTAAGCAAACCCGGATAATTAAAAGTAGAGACTTTTAATTAAGGTGTTTCGGACTACGATGAGTCAAGCAACTAGTGGAACATGTTTTTAGTGCTTGTGCATGTGCATGATCACATGGCACTTGGAGAGAACATATCACTATTTAGTTAATCTCCTAGCATGTAATTAACTCATGTTTAATACATGATTTTGGACCATTAATCTTACAAGATAGTGATGTTGTGATGTCCGGAAATTAGTGTGTTAATCCCGGAGTGATTGTGATCCTTAATGGATTTTAATTGGAGTAATTATGAGATAATTACTGTGTTGAGACTCTCGGGAAGTTTAATCCGGTATTGGGGTCGTTGGGCCCAATGGTTGAGATTTATTCTCATTAAGGTGATAAACCTTGGATTTGTGTTTTAGTGGGATCTGGAGTCTGGGGAACTTTGGATTGAGGTTGGTACTGGATTTTGTGAGCGGGAGATAATTATTGAATACATATGATTTTTAATGAGTCAGGGTGCGAGTATTAGAGACTCGGGTTTTTGGAGCCTTGGTATATATACCAAGTGGACTCGGTGTTCAACCATTCCCATCTCACTTCTCTCTCTCTCTCCACGCCTCTTTCCCCTCTCTCCCCACCTTCTCCCCTTTTTCCTTTTTCTTCCATGGAGAAGAAATCGTTGGAAGCTCAACTTTGAGGCAAGATTTCTCGAAGATAATTTGGTAAGATGCTTCCCCTCGTGTTTATCTTTGTTTTAGTAGTAATTTTGTGGAATTTGGTTAAGATTTGTTATGGGTTTGAGATGTGGGAATTTTTGGTAAACTTCTTAAAATAAAGTTTTGGTGTTTGTATTGAGTTTAAATGGAGTATTGGTGGTGTTGAAGGTGTTGGGGGTGTTGGATTTGGGTTTGGGTGTGAAAAACACCATTGAAGCAAAATATTTTCGGAAAATCGCAGGTCGCGATCGATCGCGGCTTGGTGCCGATCGATCGAGACATTATGCTGGAAAATTGAAGAAGAGGTACAGTGTTGGCGATCGATCGCTAAGTCTCAGCGATCGATCGCGAGGTTTCTGGCGATCGTTCGCCTAGACTTGGCGATCGATCGCGGTATTGTTCTGCCCGGCAGTGAGTTTGCGCGATCGATCGCGCGTAAACGACAATCGATCGTGGCTCCTTGGGATGAGTTTTTTTCAAACTTTGGTTAAAAGTTGGGATTTTGGAATCAGGGTCTAATTAGCCGACTTCCAGGGCAATGTCTACATTCCAATGGGAATAATACACTTTAAAAGAAATGGTTCGGGTTGAACTTTTATAAGACGTACTATTCGTTCGAGTTAATCGGTAACTCATTTATCGTAGAAATGGAATGGCTTGAGTAGTACGCATAGTTCATTATTGGTAATTAATCATCGTGGTAGGATGATGTATTCGGGGATTGTTTACATGCTTGTGCATGTAGTAGTATACTTTTGATTAATTGCGGTCTATTCACTGTATTTAGCCAATAACTCACTGGATCTCGGGGCAAGACAAGGTTTGGCTCTTGCTATCGGAATATAAGGTACGTATAACGTACGAACATAGTTATATATATATTATTGTCATGTGCATGAATAATATATGGTTGTTGCAATCACTTTGATATGCATTGGGAATCATGTGGTACCGCTATTAAGCGAGCAATGATTGAGATGTGGTCGCTGTTGAGCAAACATCGGTTCTAATACTGCCGCTGTTGAGCGTGCGTGAGGTTAGAATGCCGCTATTATTGAGCGAGCGATGTAATGGAACTGTGGAATCATTGGTTAGATATATGTGATATTGGTGGTCATTTGTATAATGATTTAATCATAATTGATTATGGAATTGGCATGGTAAAAATGTTAATCATTGTGGTGATTAACTCGTTTTGGGAATTTGACGGTTTTGGTTATTGTGAGAACAGGAACAAGCACGGGGGAAATCACATGTGGTAACTATACTGTGCAGGGAGTATCTTTTACATTTATAGTTTTATATTCTGCAAATTATGAATTGTGATATTGATGTTGTTGAGATGGTGGATTGGTATGCTCACCCCGTGTGGGGGCTGTTTCTGTTGGGACAGATGAACAGGTACATCGTTGGCTCTGGAGTGAGTTTGGGCTGTAGATTGGGAATGCTCTCAGGGCAGATGTACTAATACTGGTATTGGGTATTATACTTTATACATTGAATACACATTCACTTATTCGATGCTCGCCTGTGAGCATTCTGATGTGTATATGGGTTGTATAAAGGTTGTTAGATTCTCTTCTCATTCTTGGTTGCATGCAATTAATTATAGGGTATTGCATAATGGATTGAGAATAATATTGGTGCATTGAGATGTGTATACTTCTGTTAGTTGAGTTGAGATGAGAACTAGACATGAAGAGACTTTATGTCGCAAATTTTATATACGTCATGCTATTGTTGTTGCAGCATGTGACGAGAATTCCCTAATGTGATGAAAGTATGCACTAATAGAGATGATAAATGCACTAATGATGAGATATTGATATTTGGGTCCTTACATTTGGTATCAGAGCCGTTGTTAGCTCTTTGGGCTGTTTAAGGGCCAAGAGATGTGTTGAGACAACTGAATGTCATACTAATTGACATGATTATAGTTTGGCATCTGTGCGGTGCGATGAGTATATGCCTCTATGCGTATTTTATGCTATGAAGTAATGGAGAATTGTATTATTGCTAACCATTGTGATTACAGGATCATATGGAATACGAGAAATGTGATATTGAGCGATAACCGGCGATGGTAATGAACATACCCACTGAAGTGAAATTGTTTGAGGATGACAATAAGTGGGTAACTATTTAAATAATATTTGTTGGTTGAATGTGAAGTAATAATGATTTGAGATTGTTACTAATGGAAGGATAAATGAATTTATTTGAGATGTGCACTTGTTATATATGCATACAGTGTTGAGAAACCCGAATTTGTAGGGAATGAGAAATGAGATATGATGTCTGATGACAAGAAATGTTGACAATACTGTGCTGTTGGTTGATACCAACAGACGAGATGATGATCGAGTATGCGTACGTTGTGATTATGAGAATGCAGGTATATGTGAAGTTATATTCATGCATTAATATTTGATTTGAGATACGGGGGTATCGTTGAGTATTATTGGACCGTCATGGTCATGACGATGAGTATTATTGGACCGCTATTATTATAGCGATGAGTATTATTGGACCGTCATGGTATTGACGATGAGTATTATTGGACCACTATTATTATAGCGATGAGTAATATTGGACTGTCATGGTATTGACGATGAGTAGTATTGGACCGCTATTATTATAGCGATGAGTATTATTGGACCGCTATTACTATAGCGATGAGTATTATTGGACCGTCATGGTATTGACGATGAGTATTATTGGACCGCTATTATTATAGCGATGAGTATTATTGGACCGCTATTATTATAGCGATGAATATTATTGGACCGTCATGTATTGATGATGAGTATTATTGGACTGTCATGGTATTGACGATGAGTATTATTGGACCGCTATTATACTAGCGATGAGTATATCAATATGTGTATTGATATGTAATTATATTCCGTGGAATCTTTATGTTGTAAACAGTGATAACTGAATGGATCAATTGTGGATCCACTGTGTATTGTAAGTATATTACATCTTATTGTGTTAAGTATCTAATTTTATTCATGGCTATTATAATTTTATTATGTATGCCATTGTGGGCGTTGTACCGCTATTGTGTTAGCGATGAGATATGTATGCCATTGTGGGCGATGTATCGCTATTGTGTTAGCAATGAGATATGTATGCCATTATGGGCGATCTACCGCTATTGTATTAGCAATGAGATATGTGCACCGCCTTTGGGCGATGAGTATTGTTGTACTGCTATTGTGTTAACAATATATATATTGATGATGTGTTGATTTCAGACAGCAGTGGACATTGTGTTATTATTATTCCTTGGGTACATGAGATGTAGACCCAAGAGGATATTAGAATGCTCCAAGAGGAACGAGGAGTTGCGGTAAACTATTGCGTTTTGTTTGGCATGTCAATATAGGTTGAGATATGTTGATAAATGCTGATTGTATTATCTCAGTTGAGTTATATTGATTGTGAGAATCGATTGTACGTATGGAGTAATGGAGAATGAAATTAAAAATTAAAGCATATAGTCTTATAAATTGTGAGATTAATGAGAATTTTAGGGATGACATGAAACGTCACGGGATGATGAGGGATCACTTTGTATGTCATGTGTTGACATGTATCGTCACAGGTTGACGAGGTATTTTACAATGATACAGAATGACAAGTGATGGATGATTTGTGCCGCCGTTACGACTGAGAATATATAGATATATATTGAGCTGTATGATGTGAGTGCCACTGGTTGGCATAAGATGGTGTGGTGTGTCACAGGTTGACACGAGACCATGAGGCCGAGCAAGTTTGCCCGATGGGTAAATGGTATTGACGTACAGATAAGTGTACTACATAGTGTATTCATATAAGTGTGTTACGAGTGGCGATACCTTTTGGTATACTCGTTGAGTTGGCAAAGGCCAAGCGACTGGTGGCGTATGTAGTTATCGAGGGATCTACATACGTATATGTTGTGTATAACGTATATGATCGCATATACATGTGAGAATATGTAAATAAATCGTAACGGGTTAGGATTGAATTGTGATCGAGTGAGGACAATAAGATGTCCCTTGTGAATCTGTATTAAAGAAATATTGGATGACGATCCATTACTCTAATTGATGGTGCGATATTGTATACCGGGATTGAAAATGTGATACGTTGGTAGGTTTTGTATAAACCTTAGGAGGCTGCAAGTTGCTAGCCAGGTAAGATGAATTATTGTTGCAGTAATATAGTGAGCTTGTTGTAGCCACTATACTGCTTGTTTGAACCGAGTGTATTGAATCGTATAATGATACGATGAGAAGTATAGTGGACTCGTGTAGTCATTATAATGCCTATGAGTTGAGGTGAGAGATACGTTTTGTTGGGAGTGTCAACAAATTATTGTTACCCCTAATTGGATTCTTACGTTAAGGATGCAATGTTGAGTACTATGGTATTAGTACGGAGCATCGTCAGAATTTGTATGCGTCGTGTATATGGGTTTGGGTATGATTATCATGACGCTTCCCTTGTGAGGAAAGAGGTATTGATATACCTGTTGAGAATCTTTGAGAAGTTCGATAAGTCGGTGTGCCTGGTGTTGATGTTGAGTTCACACCATTAGTCGTTGTTTCATCAATAATTATTCTCCACTGAGTGAAAATAACTGAGTAATTGACAATCGTGTCTGGGGTATGTGAGTATGATTGGAGATACCCAAGTTTAGTGCACTGATTATGCACGTTATGTTTTTGGTGCTCCGGCATATATATCAGTATGTATATGCAAATGTCAGCATTTTTACGCTGTTAAGTAGCGGGTTGGTGTACCTGGTTTAGTGAATCGATGGAAAGAGATTGTGGTATCCTTGAGATTGGTAACCTCGGTGGGACAATTTATTCTGAGGAATAAGTTGTGAGGTTTTGGTTACTCTCTTCCAAGAAGAGGTTGTCGTACTTTTGGGCTAAGTAAGCCCGTTGTTAACAAATTTGATATCGTCCTTGTATTGGAATTGTTGATTCTAAGGGTAAGACAATGGATGACCAGGATTCGAATTTGCTTGGTGCCGTTGTCGACACCTGTTATGAGAATGTAATTGATTTTCTTGCATGTTCTCTATGTAATCTTGAGACTTGTGGAGTTTCGATAGTGTGTTGGGACCAAGACATGACTTCTTGGAACACGCAGATATTGACATCTGTGAGAATGTATTTGTATTGATCGGTGGCCGTGGGTTGCCCGATCCGAATTGCAACTGATGCTACTACGCCTCTGATGGAGATGGTTATTGGAGAGCGGAAACCGAGTTTAGTGGAGTATATTGTTGTATACTGGTAGTTTCCTTCGTAACAATGTGTATTTGGCATCTTAGACCAAGTACTAGAGATGTCATTGAGGTGATAACCATGTAGGAATCAGGAATGATTCGAGTAAATAGCAGTTGAGATTAATCGACTGCTTGTGGTTCGTTAACATCGAGGTATGTTAATATCTTTTGGAAGATTGTGATGGTTTGGGAGGATATCTCCATTCCTGAGTGTTGTGCGAGGTTGATGCCCTCGCGGTTGGTGTTTCGTTCATAAAGTATTCATGAATCGAAACTGTGCATTCGAATCGAGTAGTGTGGTTTTGGTGGTACAATGAGTAAGCGCATGCAAATTTCGAGGACGAAATTTTATTAGTTCGGGATAAATGTAATGTCCGGAAATTAGTGTATTAATCCCGGAGTGATTATGATCCTTAATGGATTTTAATTGGAGTAATTATGAGATAATTACTGTGTTGAGACTCCCGGGAAGTTTAATCCGGTATTGGGGTTGTTGGGCCCAATGGTTGAGATTTATTCTCATTAAGGTGATAAACCTTAGATTTGTGTTTTAGTGGGATCCGGGGTCTGGGGAACTTTGGATTGAGGTTGGTACTGGATTTTGTGAGTGGGAGATAATTATTGAACACATATGATTTTTAATGAGTCAGGGTGCGAGTATTAGAGACTCGGGTTTTTGGAGCCTTGGTACTATATATACCAAGTGGACTCGGTGTTCAACCATTCCCATCTCACTTCTCTCTCTCTCTCTCCACGCCTCTTTCCCCTCTCTCCCCACCTTCTCCCCTTTTTCCTTTTTCTTCCATGGAGAAGAAATCGTTGGAAGCTCGACTTTGAGGCGAGATTTCTCGAATATAATTGGGTAAGATGCTTCCCCTCGTGTTTATCTTCCTTTTAGTAGTAATTTTGTGGAATTTGGTTAAGATTTGTTATGGGTTTGAGATGTGGGAATTTTTGGTAAACTTCTTAAAATGAAGTTTTGGTGTTTGTATTGAGTTTAAATGGAGTATTGGTGGTGTTGAAGGTGTTGGGGGTGTTGGGTTTGGGTTTGGGTGTGAAAAACACCATTGAAGCAAAATATTTTTGGAAAATCGCAGGTCGCGATCGATCGCGGCTTGGTGCCGATCGATCACGACATTATGCTTGAAAATTAAAGAAGATGTACAGTGTTGGCGATCGATCGCTAAGTCTCAGCGTTCGATCGCGAGGGGTCTGACGATCGATCGCCGAGACTTGGCGATCGATCGCGGTATTGTTCTGCCGGGCAGTGAGTTTGCGCGATCGATCGCGCGTACAAGGCGATCGATCGCGGCTACTTGGGATGAGTTTTTTTTCAAACTTTGGTTAAAAGTTGGGATTTTGGAATCAGGGTTTAATTAGCCGA
Source organism: Haberlea rhodopensis (assembly GCA_907163345.1). Classification (NCBI taxonomy): domain Eukaryota; kingdom Viridiplantae; phylum Streptophyta; class Magnoliopsida; order Lamiales; family Gesneriaceae; genus Haberlea; species Haberlea rhodopensis. Next base: position 1,625,656 of record CAJQUN010000077.1, read on the forward strand.
CTTCCAGGGCAATGTCTACATTCCAATGGGAATAATACACTTTAAAATGAAATGGTTCGGGTTGAACTTTTATAAGACGTACTATTCATTCGAGTTAATCGGTAACTCATTTATCGTAGAAATGGAATGGCTTGGGTAGTATGCATAGTTCATTATTGGTAATTAATCATCGTGGTAGGATGATGTATTCGGGGATTGTTTACATGCTTGTGCATGTAGTAGTATACTTTTGATTAATTGCGGTCTATTAACTGTATTTAGCGAATAACTCACTGGATCTTGGGGCAAGACAAGGTTTGGCTCTTGCTATCGGAATATAAGGTACGTATAACGTACGAACATAGTTATATATATATTATTGTCATGTGCATGAATAATATATGGTTGTTGCAATCACTTTGATATACATTGGGAATCATGTGGTGCCGCTATTAAGCGAGCAATGATTGAGATGTGGTCGTTGTTGAGCAAACATTGGTTCTAATGCTGCCGCTGTTGAGCGTTTGTGAGGTTAGAATGCCGCTATTATTGAGCGAGCGATGTAATGGAACTGTAGAATCATTGGGTAGATATATGTGATATTTGTGGTCATTTGTATAATGATTTAATCATAATTGATTATGGATTTGGCATGGTAAAAATGGGCATAGTTAATCAATGTGATGATTAACTAATTTGCGGAATTTGACGGTTTTGGTTATTGTGAGAACATGAACAACACGGGGGAAATCACATGTGGTAACAATACTGTGCAGGGAGTATCTTTTACATTTATAGTTTTATATTCTGTAAATTATGAATTGTGATATTGATGTTATTGAGATGGTGGATTGGTATGTTCACCCCTTGTGGGGGCTGTTTCAGTTGGGACAGGTGAACATGTACAGCTTTGGCTCTGGAGTGAGTTTGGGCTGTAGATTGGGAATGCTCCCAGGGCAGATGTACTAATACTGGTATTGGGTATTATACTTTATACATTGAATACACATTCACTTATTCGATGCTCACCTGTGAGCATTCTGATGTGTATATGGGTTGTATAAAGGTTGTTAGATTCTCTTCTCATTCTTGGTTGCATGCAATTAATTATAGGGTATTGCATAATGAATTGAGAATAATATTGGTGCATTGAGATGTGTATACTTCTGTTAGTTGAGTTGAGATGAGAACTAGATATTAAGAGACTTTATGTCGCAAATTTTATATACGTCATGCTATTGTTATTGAAGCATGTGACGAGAATTCCCTAATGTGATGAAAGTATGCACTAATAGAGATGATAAATGCACTAATGATGAGATATTAATGTTTTGGTCCTTACAGATGTATTGACACATGGATTCCACAATACATCAAAGAACTAAAATTAATGCATACCTTGAAATTTTGGTCATCACTCATAATTCAAGAACATTCTCTCTCTTCCTACTCAAACCCAAAATCCTCATTCTTCTCTCTACCCATTTCGAAATTTTCAGCCATTTTAGGTCCCAAATTCTTGTGAATTTGTGGATGCATGTTGCATGCAAATAGATTTGCATAGGTATTGAGGAGAGGAGCAAGAACCCTCAATCAATTTTGAAGTTGGAGGTGTTTGTGGAGGTGAAAGCTCTTGGAAAGCTTGGTTTGAGCTAGGATGTTGGATTGGTGCTAAGATCTTCAAGCACTTCAAAGGTATATCATGATTTCTTAAGGGTCGAAAATTTGAGGTCCTGGTACGAGAATTATAGTTCAAAGTTGCTCTCCCTATGAACCAGCAGAATTAGTGTTGCATGTAGTTAGAGTCTGTTTCTGACTTTGTGCAAAGAATGAAAGTTGTAGATAATTGAAGTTTATGCGTTTTTAAAAAATAAAGCAGGCGATTTAGAGCTCAGATGAAAAAGTTATGTTGACTTTACTAGAGGGTGCACATTCTTGACTCTACATGCTCATGCATGTTACATACAGTGTATTCTTCGAGTTTCTAGGAAAAGTATGATTCAAATTTGGTATGAATATCTTCATGAAAGTTGTTTATTTTTTAATTCTCTTTGATGTTTTTAAAAAAAGAACTCATTTTGGACTTATTTTGAAGAAGTTATGAATTTTTTACCAAAAGTGTACAATCTTAGTCCTGCATGTGGGCGGAAATACCCATGCAGTGTGTTCTTCGGATTCTTGAGCATTTTTTGCTAGGAATTCTAGATATTTCTAGAAATAAGAGTTGTAGTGCTTTGAGTTGGCTGTCATTTACACTGTAATCACTCAATTTGAGTTTGGAATGAAAACGTTAAAGCGTTTTTACTAGAACTACTCCAGCTGGAAAACATATTATTCAATGTTATGTTTTTAGTGTTCAAACTCATTTTAGATGGACGAATCAGCTTGACATGTTAAAAGATGAAATGTATTCCTTTGAGTTTTTGAACTTTGAGCACTATAATTGAGTCATTTTGACATTGTATGATTTTTTACTGATTTTTCTACGAAAATGGGTCAGTTGGAAAATGGTGATTTCCCCTGTTTTTCTAATAGATTGTTCTTGGCCATTTTTCATAGGCTATATGAATGAATTTGAAAAAGTGTCACACTAATGAAATATTATATTTTGAGTTATATTTCAAGATGAATTGGACCCATGTCATTTAATTAAGTCCTTAAGGAGCTATGGGTTTATTCTTGGTTGTATGTTGTTGAAATCTAGAGTAGGTTTGAAACATGACCTTTAGAATAATGATATTGATAGGCTTGGCATATTTGGATGATATTGGGCCAAGTTGTTATATCCCGAGGTCGTATTGAGGAGTACGAAAGTCCTTAGTATTTATTTGCTCGGTTGAGGTAGAAAACCGGTTCTATCACGATGTCTGACAAAGACATGTGATGTACCCGGGGTATGATTTACTTGTCATTATTTGATTCCTGTATGATTATATGGCATGTTGAATTGCAGTATATGTGATTATATGATGCCTTGAATTGAATGATATGCAATGATATATATTGAGCTGCATGATATGAGATGACATGATATATTGTTGCATGGACATTGGACATATTGATATATATTGATCTGCATCATATGAGATTACATGATACATTTATGCATGGACATTTGACATATCATATTGATCCTACCGTTCCTTTGATTCCATTTGATATTGATGAGATCTATAGTGTCATGGGACTCTGGTCACGTCGATGACAGACAGTTTAGGTAGCAACTGTAGTCACGCGCGTTGTCGTCGGACCTAGACAAGAGGGATACTGGGCATAGAACATGATGATTCTCCTAGCGCAATGTGTGTGTGTGTGTGTCGCCACTCTCTGTTTGAGCTTGATATTGTTGATGATACCTTCTTGGGACTCCGATATTTGGTATCTTGAGATTTGATTAATTGTACCCATTATGCATAACATTCATTTATGCATTGCATTCATGCACGGCAAGCGTGGCATGATACTTTGTCATACTATTGTTATTTTACTTCGTATTGGGGTCTGACCCCCGTTGTGGGGGCTGTCATGTCTTTGTTGTATGGGCATGATAGGTTATACATGTGGACGTTCTGCAGATGCCGGAGAGGATGCATCTAGGAGTACCAGAGCTCCTTGAGAGCGAGCTCAGGTTGTTATTTTATATTCTGCATCCTAGCAATTTGTTAAACACTAAATAAGTAATTTACTCATCGGGGTATGCCCGAGTAGATATATTTTTAAGTATGAAGTGTCTAGGAATTTGGTTGTTGCATGATTTATGAATTGTATGAATTGATGTCGAATGAGAAAATGATATTACTTATATTTTCAGTAGTGACTGGAAAGTAATTTGATATATGTAATATTATCGAAAAAACTTTAGGGCCAAGTTTTGGAACTTTTAAAACAATTCCGCTGTTTACATAAATAATCATCATTGTGTGATAATTAAATGTACGATTAGGACTGGTCCTCACAACATTTATATATACATATATGTCGGCCCAATAGTATATAACATTTATATTCCGGTCCATATACATAACTTTATATTCCGTTTTATTAGGACTCTTCCTAATTTATTTAATTCATCAAATGAATTTAATCCCCATTTATCGATTTAATCTTTTGTGCGACCCGTTAGGATCTTGTAACATTAGCAGTGCCATAAAATCTTATTTTATGTCACAAACCATGGACGATATCTAGCAACACATCAAGGCTATCCACGTTACAAGAATTTTATTGACTCGACATTACCTATTGGTCTGTGATAATATTTCTCATGTGACTTAATCCCTTTGTCCTGAGTGTTTTGATTTAACACGAGTCTTGGAATGTGTCAGACTCGTAAAATTCAATCTTTTATTTCTTGATTCCCTAGTAGACTAGATTTAACCAATGAGCTTGATATCACATATTGTCTCATTCGAGCATGGCCATGCATTTTTATTCTCACTCGATCCAGGGCCCAAAACACCACTCCGTTATATGGAAGGGACAAATCCTATATTGATCACTCAACATCCTTCTACATAATTCGCAATATATCCAACGATTGTCTTTATAGCTCACCCTATTACAAGTAACGTTTGAAAACATCAAGATATATAACTCCTTATGTTGGAATCTCTAGTGATCTCAAGTCTTAAGGATCACATATATAATTATCATTATGAGAATCGCTTATGACTTTCATAAAATAATCCATGTAGCATTCTCATGTTGGATCGGTCCAGTTCATAGTTCTGTAACATGTACCCATATGTTGATTTGATATCTTATATCCATGACTAAAATCATTAATCAACATATACTAGTCTCCATGTATCATTATTATCCTAGTTCATTATAATATATAATATTTGAATAAGGACTATTTAAAAATAATATATTATTATTCTAAGGACATTATTATGTATACATTCATAATAAACAAACATTGAATATAAGAAATAATAATGAAATGCCATAATGAAATATCATAATACAATGTTTTCCAAAATCAATCATCTAATGAATGGTCTTTAGAGCATATTCCAACAAATCTCTCACTTGCACTAAAATCAATCAGACATGTATTTAATGCCTGAAGATCTAGTATGATAATCATGATTCTGATGTGTAAGTGGTTTCCTCAGAGGATCGGAGATATTATCATCAGTTGCTACTTTGCATATTTTCACATCCCCACTCTCAACGATTTCTCGTATGAAGCGAAAGTATCGAAGTATGAGTTTGGGTCTCTGGTGAGATCAGGGTTCCTTAGCCAACTCGATTGCTCCATTGTTGTCACAATAGAGTTCAATTGGATCTAAAATGCTAGGCATAACCCCAAGTTCAGAAATGAACTTCTTGATCTAAACGACCTCCTTTGATGCATCTGAGGCAGCAATATATTCAGCTTCAGTTGTAGAGTCAGCTAATATCTCTTGCTTTGAACTTTTCCAGCTTACAGCACCGTCATTTAGGCAAAACACATATTCTGATTGCGATCGAAAGTCATCATTGTCGGTTTGGAAGCTGGTATCAATGCAACCCATTACATTGAGTTCTTCATCACCTCCATAAATCAAGAATGTATCCTTAGTTCTCTTAAGTACTTCAGGATATTTTTGACAATGATCCAGTGATTCACCTAGATCAACCTGGTATATGCTCGTCATGCTTAAATCATACGAAACATCAGTACGAGTACATAACATGGCATACAAGATAGATCCAATAGTTGACGCGTATGGAATCTTACTCATGTGTTGTATCTCATCTTGTGTTGGAGGACATTGATCCTTCGAGAGATATATCAATGTGTCATATGCACAAACCCTTTCTTGGATTCTTGCATGCTAAACCTTTTTAGCACTTTATCTACGTATGTACTTTGACTTATGACAAGTAATTTTCTTGATCTATCTCTGTAGATCTTGATACCTAACATAGGTGGCTTCACCCAAGTATTTCGTAGAAAAACAATTCCCTAGCCAAGTCTTTCTTAATTGCAAAGCGGTGATATCTTTCCCAGTGAGAAGTATGTCATCTACATACAACACTAGGAAGATAATTATGCTCCTACTGACCTTCTTGTAGGCACAAGACGTTCTTGATGAAACCAAACTCTTTGATTGCTCAAAACGAAGATTCCAACTCCGAAAAGCTTGCTTCAATCCATAAATGGACTATTGTAGCTTACAAATCTTTACATCATCATCTGGGTCAACAAAATCCTCAGGTTATGTCATGTATACATCCTCAAGTAAGTTTCCATTAAGGAAAGCAGTTTTGACAACCATCTGCCGATAGTCATGAAATGCAGCTATTGCAAGTAAGATCTTGATGGATTTAACCATGAAGACTGGTGAGAATGTTTCATCATAGTCAATACCATGAACTTGTTTGAAACCTTTAGCAACCATTCGCTCTTTAAAGGTTTGTACGACGCCATCCATGTCAGTTTTCTTCTTGAAAACCCATGTGCACCCTATGGGTTTTACCCCTTCAGGTGGGTCAACCGAAGTCCATACTTGGTTTACATACATGGATTCCATCTCAGACCTCATGGCCTCTAGTCATTCCTTAGAATTAGGGCCCACTATAGCTTCTTGGTAGGTTGAAGGCTTATCCTGGTCAATGAGTAGTAAGTCACCTTGTTGAAGGCTTATCCTGGTCAATGAGTAGTAAGTCACCTTGTTGACTCACAAGAAATCCATATATTTGTGGTTCCTGATGTACTCTTACAGACTTATGCTAGGCTTGTGTCTCTTGAGCAGACATTACGTCCACAACAACTTGTGTTTCTTTTCAACTGATTTAGATGGAACACGGTCCAGTATGAGTATTGATGTTTCTAAAGCATGTCCCCAAAAGGAAATCGGAAGATCTGCATGACTCATCATTGATAGAACCATGTCCAATAAAGTTCAATTTCACCTTTCAGACACACCATTGTATTGCGGTGTATATGGAGGAGTGAGTTGTGGGGCTATCTGATGTGACTAGAAATAGACACATCTTTAGCGCTTAATTGTCTACGATTTGGTATATTTTGATGGATAAATTGATACATATGCTACCTAATCGTATATTTGTGTAAATGTAGGAAAGGTGAAGAAATCAAGCTAAAATGATGAAAGAATGAGTAAAGTTGAAGAAAAGAGGAAAAACCGGAATCCAAGACACATGTTGCTCCTTTATCCTCAAATTTCTATATGTTCGAGCCACGTTTTGGATATGTGGTCCATATAAAACATGTAGAACTTTGAGTTATCTTCGCGTGGACAGCTGACTCGTCGAATTCGGAGTTCGTATGAGAAATTTATGGCCAAACTATGAAACTCGCCAGAAAAATGGAAAATCGGGCGTAAAGACGCCATTTCGGGCGTATCTACGCCAGTGCTACGGGAATTTAGGCGTAGTTACGCCATTTTAGGCGTAATTACGCCAATAGGATTTTGGAAAGTGAAAATTCTTGATTTCTTTCCTTTCCACATGGATTTTTCCCTACTCCATCAGCCTCCATACCTCATATACACGATTTTTACCTCATATTAAGCAGAATTTAATACCTTAGAATAATTTTTAGATTTGAGAGATTTTTCCTTCAACTTTTGTGAAGAACACTTGAAGAACGCGGCCGGAATCGACAAGCCGGAATCGTGATTCGTCTTAGTAACTTCTTTTCCTTTATTTAATTCAATGTTTTCGGTACAATTTACTATGTTTTTAGATTTGAGTATGATAGGCTAAAACCCTTCGATTCTTGGTTGAAGGGATACCTGCTTTTGGATTTGAATCTTTTATGAGAATTCGGTTTGATTGTTGAATTAGATTTCGATTTCAATGTGTTTTTCAGATTTCGAATTCCATGATTGTTGTGTTTGTGTAATAGATTGATCACCTAATATTCAATTGCATAATCGATAGTTTGTTAAGAAACAACTAAGATTAATAATTAACCGGCTGTAGGTGTTATTGAATTCTTAGGAGAAACGATTGAGTAATCAATTCTAACGGCTGTAGTTTTTATTTATTAGATTTATCGAACTCATTAGTTTTGAAAACTATCATTGATTTAATCATTAACGGCTGTAGTGGTGATTAGAGATTTGGTAAGGGTTGAATTGAATGCTGGTTTCTCTTTGACTAAGAATAAGATGAGTAGAAATTGAATTTCCAATCGATAGATAATCGAAAGAATTCGAATGTTTTGATTTGATGACCAAAAGATAATTTTCCAAAAGTACGGTTACCTGAAAACCAAGAATCGCTTCAATCTCATAAGTCTTAATTCGTTTAGTTAATTTTGCGTATTAGTTTAATTCTTAATCTTTGTTAAGTAGAATAATCCAATCCAAAACCCCATTTTTACTTTTTGTTTTTAATTGGCACGAAATAAATACTACCTTCCCTGTGGGATCGATCCCTACTCTCGCTACTACATACTTTTGCTATTAACTTGAGAAGTGTAAAATTTGGGCGTACGCGATAAACGCTACCAAATTTTGGCGTCGTTGCCGGGGAGGCGTTGTATATTTTTGTGTTAATATTTTTTTGTTTTTCTTCTTTCTCTTTCTTTCCCCCCACCGCTACTCTTGTTTGTTCGTGCTTACATGTTGATTTCTTAAAAATCGGATCTTGCCATGGAGGACTATAGGCGACTAGACGAGTTGGAGTATCTTGTGCAACAACTTGGCGTAGGGAGTGGACAAAGTGCAGACAATCAAGTTGGAGTGACCATCCCAATCTCAACTATGACAATCAATGGATGAGCCCACCTCCACCTTACATGCAGTCCACCCTACCCGCCATACATACCGCAATATCCGCCATGGCCGCAACAACCTCAATACCATACCCCTGGTGAGTTTTTAGAGGATCTTGTTTCAACACTTAATGATAGTACTTTGCAATTTCAACAGGAATTCAGGGCTAGCACTCAGAATTTGGGTAACCAAATGGAGCAAATAATAAGATCGGCCAATCGGATAGCAGCACAAAGGGAGACCATGATTGAATTCGAATCATGGAGTGATGAAGAAGTGGAAACTATGGAGAAGGTGGTACTGATGCCACCCGAGCTAGAAGAGGAGACACATGTACCAATAGAAGAAAAGGAGTTTGTACATCCTACAACTCCGCAAGGTATGTTTCCCACTGAGAGCTATGTTGAATACTTAGATGAATCATGTGCTGTGACAGAGGAGTCGGCGGAAGAGTACTATGATGAACTAAATCCTTGGGACTATTTTTTGAAAGACAACATCACCTTGGACAGTGGCAAAGAGGTAGAAACTCCAGAAACGATGGTACTGAGGCCATCAATACTTGAAGAACAAACAGAGGTCGAGGGGGATAACAAGGAATCTCACCAAAATGAGATTCCCAAATGCGAGCATAAGGGACAACAAGTTAACGGATGCCATGAGGTAGATCTAGATCGACCTCAACTGACTTCTTTGGAGGAAGGCAACATAGTGAAAAGACAAAAACCCTCCAGGAGGTGCAAGGTTAATAGGCATCGCCTTAAGCTAGAGAACTGGCGTCGGGCCACCGACGTTAAACAGAGACGCTGCTTGGGAGGCAAACCAAGGGACGTTAGTTTCATTTTTCTTTTTTATTGCTTTCTTAGTTAGACTTTTCTCTTTCTTTACAATTTTACTTACATTGGGGACAATGTAAGATTTAAGTATGGGGGAGGGATTAGTGGTGTGTTATTGCTTTTCTTATTATAAAAATACAAAAAAATCAAAAACTTTGAAAAATTTTGAGCTCATAGTTAGTAATGAACACATGCTTAGAATCACTAGCCCATGATGAAACCTAATTGATGGCATGCATGTTTTTGAACATAGGTGAATTGTTAACCTTGGAACACTTTGAACTCTAATGCAAATTTTGCTTTAACATAGTAGTTGAATATTTTGAGCACATTATTGTCATGGCTTGTGAAGTGTGCATAGCTTAGTGAAGATTGTGTGAATTTTGTGATAATCTTAAGAAGTCTCTAATACATGAGAACTTAACTACATGCTCTTTGAGGCGTATACTTGCAAACATGAAAGTGATATATGCGATCTTTGATGCGTTTGTGCCTTTCAAGCCTACCATGTAAACAAAATCAATCTCTAGTACCCTTTTTGAGCTTTAATGTAAAAGAATGGTAGTATGCTAAGCATACTAAAGACCCCCATTCAACATTCCTTGACTAGCTTATAATCCTATCCTTTTAGCCTAAATATGATTTCAATCCATACCTTTTAAGGGAGTATGATGTATTTCATTCACATGCACTTGGGAATTCATTGAATTATATTTGTGAACTTTATTGTCAAAAGAATGAAATACATGAAAGGAAAGGAATGCTTGAGAAGTTTGATACAAATATGACTCCAAGGGGAGCCAAGGCACACAAAAGAAGAAAAAAATGTTGAAATAAACCTTGAAAAATGAACAAGGTTTGGAAAATTCATGCAAGAAGAGAAGTTTTAGTGTACATTTCATCATACTCTCTTGTTTGATATATCTTTATCCTTTCTTTCATAAGCCAATACCTAGGCCAAGCTACAAGCTAATAAAGACCTACTTGATTTATGTTTGCAAAGTAGCTAAGATAGTGGAGATGAGTGTGCAAGTGAGCTTATACTTGTGTTAGTGTATGACTTGAACTATTGTGGATTTGCATCTTTTGGATCTATAATTTGTACACAACACTTGTTTATGACCACACACACACGTTCACTGCTTTCTTGTCGAGTAAAGAGTAAGTATGGGGGAGTTTGATGTGACTAGAAATAGACACATCTTTAGCGCTTAATTGTCTACGATTTGGTATATTTTGATGGATAAATTGATACATATGCTACCTAATCGTATATTTGTGTATATGTAGGAAAATGTGAAGAAATCAAGCTAAAAGATGAAAGAATGAGTAAAGTTGAAGAAAAGAGGAAAAACCGGAATCCAAGACACATGTTGCTCCTTTCTCCTCAAATTTCTATATGTTCAAGCCAGGTTTTGGAAATGTGGTCCATATAAAACTTGTAGAACTTTGAGTTATCTTCACGTGGACAGCTGACTCGTCGAATTTGGAGTTCGTATGAGAAAGTTATGGCCAAAATACGAAACTCGCCAGAAAAATGGAAAATCGGGCGTAAAGACGCCATTTCGGGTGTACCTACGCCAGTGCTACGGGAATTTAGGCGTAGTTACGCCATTTTAGGCGTAATTACGCCAATAGGATTTTGGAAAGTGAAAATTCTTGATTTCTTTCCTTTCCACATGGATTTTACCCTACTCCATCAGCCTCCATACCTCATATACACGATTTTTACCTCATATTAAGCATAATTTAATACCTTAGAATAATTTTTAGATTTGAGAGATTTTTCCTTTCAACTTTTGTGAAGAACACTTGAAGAACGGGGCCGGAATCGACAAGCCGGAATCGTGATTCGTCTTAGTAACTTCTTTTCCTTTATTTAATTCAATGTTTTCGGTACAATTTACTATGTTTTTAGATTTGAGTATGATAGGCTAAAACCCTTCGATTCTTGGTTGAAGAGATACCTACTTTTGGATTTGAATCTTTTATGAGAATTCGGTTTGATTGTTGAATTAGATTTCGATTTCAATGTGTTTTTCAGATTTCGAATTCCATGATTGTTGTGTTTGTGTAATAGATTGATCACCTAATCTTCAATTGCATAATCGATAGTTTGTTAAGAAACAACTAAGATTAATAATTAACCGGCTGTAGGTGTTATTGAATTCTTAGGAGAAACGATTGAGTAATCAATTCTAACGGCTGTAGTTTTTATTTATTAGATTTATCGAACTCATTAGTTTTGAAATCTATCATTGATTTAATCATTAACGGCTGTAGTGGTGATTAGAGATTTGGTAAGGGTTGAATTGAATGCTGGTTTCTCTTTGACTACGAATAAGATGAGTAGGAATTGAATTTCCAATCGATAGATAATCGAAAGAATTCGAATGTTTTGATTTGATGACCAAAAGATAATTTTCCAAAAGTACGGTTACCTGAAAACCAAGAATCGCTTCAATCTCATAAGTCTTAATTCGTTTAGTTAATTTTGCGTATTAGTTTAATTCTTAATCTTTGTTAAGTAGTAATAATCCAATCCAAAACCCCATTTTTACTTTTTGTTTTTAATTGGCACGAATTAAATACTACCTTCCCTGTGGGATCGATCCCTACTCTCGCTACTACATACTTTTGCTATTAACTTGAGAAGGGTTAATTTGGGTCTACGCAGTAAACGCTACCACTATCCCACACTTCTTTAAATAGTAATGAAACTCGTAGCTAAAGTATTCATCTCCTTGATTTGATCAAAGAACTTTGATACTTTTGCCTAGCTGGTTTAGTACTTCGTTCTTGAATTCATTAAACTTTTCAAAGGTTTCAGATTTATGTTCATTAGGTATACATACTCATATCTACTGAAGTCATCAGTAAACGTAACAAAGTATTGAAACCCTCCTCTAGTTTGTATGCTTATTGGGCCACATACATCACTATGTATCAGATTTAACAAGTCTTTTGCCCTTTCACCATGTCCCTTGAAATGGGCTTTGGTCATCTTGCTTATTAAACAAGATTCACATGTCTCATATGATTCAAAATCAATTGGGTCCAAAATTCCATATTTATGAAGTTTGGACATGTGATTCTCATCTGTATGTCCTAAGCTATAATGCTAGATATAAGTTGGATTATAATCATTGGTTTTAATTCTCTTAGTGTTTATGTTATAGACATACATATCAAGATTTAAAATATAAAGGCCATTAATCAATTGTGCTTTAGCATAAAACAAATCATTCAAATAAATAGAGTAACATTTGTCCTTTATTAAAAATGAAAAACCCATATTGACCAAACAAGAAATAGAAATATTATTTTTTAGTAATGGAAGGCACAAAATAGCATTCTTGTAATTCTAAAACATGTCCAGAAGGCAAAGTTAATAAATAAGTTCATATAGCTAATGCATCAACTCTTGCTCCATTTCCCACTCGTAGGTCTACTTCGCCTTTAGCCAATGTTGTACTCCTTTTGAGTTCATGCACATTAACACAATTGTGAGAGTCAGATCCAGTATCTAATACACATGATTTAGAAGTAGATAAATTGATTTTTATAACAAAAATACAAGAAGTAGAAGTCACACTTCCCTTTGTCTTTTTGAGATTTTCCAGGTAAACCTTACAGTTTCTCTTCCAATGTTCAGTATCACCACAATGGAAGCATTTTCCTTCAGTAGTTACTCCTCCCTTTGGCTTAAGTGCAGTAGCATGAAGCTTAGATTGACAAAGACTTTATTGTCTTTTCTAAAGCCTTTTGCTTTAGCCTTTCCCTTGCCCTTATTAACCATAAGGAAATTCATGGGCTTAGAATTCTTTGTGTTTGCTTCGAAACTTCCCAACATACCAAGCAATTTTGGTAGAGCTTTCTCAATTTCAATCATATTGTAACTAAGAACAAATTGACTATAGCTATCCGGCGACGTCAGTGGCCAACTCTTGGTCCAATGGAAAACCCAATTTTCAAGATTCTCAATTTATCCAATCATTTTTAGCACATGAGCTCCAACAGGGCTTCATCTACCATTCTGCACTGAAATAACGCTTTAGAGACCTCATACCTCTCTTGTCTGGCTTATTGTTAGTAAATTTACTTCAAATGTTGGATCATATTGAATGCCTCCATTTCTTCATGTTGCTTCTGAAGCTGAGAGGTCATGGTTGCAAGCATGGGGCATCCGACATCCAGAGCGTCATTCTGAAATTTCTTGTAAGCATCCGTATCGGCCCTTGCGGCCGTAACTGGAGGTTCCTCAGCATGTAAGGGTTCTTCTAGAACATATTGATTTTTCTGAGGAGTATCCTAAAATTCCTGTGCTAGTCCAGAAAATTTGTCCCATTCAATTTGTCGTCCTCAAGGACTGATCGCAGTGAAAGTGTACTAGTAACATTATTGGATGCCATGTATATCTACAATATAAATATGCAAATAAGTATTATGATTTTAGTCATTTAATAAGGTCTTTTATTAAATGAAAATCCAACTATTTTGCTAAAATCAACAACCCTCATAAGCTATTAGTGGGCCAAGATCTATATTTCACCTAACCTTGAGTTGGCTTTGGTTAATCATCCAAGACTCGGTTATTTAGGTAGACAACAGTTGTAAATTACATCACATGTAACTCTTAGGTGGTTAGGTGAACAACACTTGTTCTAATTCATCTAATGGATTATAACCCAACCCCATGCCTCTAAGTTCCCAATCCTATTGGGATATCACTAGTTAAGTCGAACTCAATTTATAGTCGAACTCAATTTATAGTCATGGTACTTTGCTTTGGCAAACCTAAACGTGTTCAATAGAAGTCTTGACAAATACTATTTATTGGAAGACATCATTCTTGACCTAATATTATTAGAGGGATTTTATTTAAAAGATCTCATGATTTTATTAATATTGATTACGAAACCATATTAATTAGTAACAAATTAATACTCATATGATTTTATCATCCATCCATATTAAGCAGCATATAAATATAATCATGCATCTTATACATTAGCATAAAAAAATGTGACAAGGTTATAAGTTGAACTAAATATTTCTCAAGCCAATGAAAAAATCAAATGGTCAACCTGAGGGCAACTTCTCCAAGCACCATCCCGGTCTCCCATGAATGATCACCTCGCATTGTCCTCATGGTCCATCTCCAAAGATCTCCATCAAATAGTGATAAGATTATACTACATAACATTTACATGATATAAAAGAATCATCGAGTTACATTCGAGGGGTGCATAGAGGAGAGGGAATACAATCGGAAAAAATAGAGAAGACACGACATGCATGCCGTATGAATTTACAGCCATTCACAAAATTTCAATCTAATTGTTCATTTAGCTATAACCATGCACCATGCTCAAGCAACACATAAACCATGCAAACTGTGAGGGCCCGTTCCTAATCATACGTTTAATTATCACACAATGATTAGTTTTATGTACACAGCGGAAGATTATTTAAGTTATCAAAACGTGGCCCAATTTTTTCTATGATACATATAGTAAATAAATACTCAAAATATGCATTTCAAATTCGCATCTCAAACACACAACCATCGGTAAAGTTTAGAAAATACGAAAATATGTTAGCATACAAAATACTCGGGGCATCCCCCGGAGAATAGTATAGTTTTTTAAAAATTCGTCAATACCATACTGGGAAAAAGGACACAACAAAAAGGACAAGAACTCGTGCTCACGGAGCCCTAGCACTCCTGGATGCTTCCTCCTGAGCATCCGGCATTAGTCCACCTGCAATACCTGCCATGTCCATCCAACAAAGATATGACAGCCCCCCGCGAAGGGGCTCAGAACCCCAGTACGAGAAACAGATAAAATCACAGTGTATGACAAATAACATGCGATGCATGCCGTGCATGAATGCAAATGCATATGAAGGGTATCAAAACTCGAATATCCATGTCTCAAGAGTCCAAAGGAAGATCATCAATCACTCATCAGTGCTTGAGCATGATGTGACACGCTCCGCGCTCCGATCTATCTCTCAGTCGAGCCATCGGCGGTCCATCATCCTCGTGTCTGGGCGACGTTGGCACGCTCGTCGCTACGGCATCACTCAGCTCACTCTCTCCGCCGAGCCATCGACGTGCCCATTATCCCCAGACACGCATCACAGATACTAAAGAAAAGATATAGGTACCAAGAAACGAATCGATAGGATCCACATGACATGCTCAATGTCCATGCGTGTCAATGCATAATGCAATATCATAATCTCATGTGATGCACCTCAAATCTCATGTCATCATATATCATGCAGTCAATGTACCATGTAATTCACATAGTGCAGATCAACTTATCACATAGTCACATAAGGAGCAAGTAATGACAAGTAAATCATACCCGGGAAACATCACTTGTCTTTGCCAGACATTGTGATAAAACCCGTTTTCTACGTACCTCGGACCAGTAATAACCTTACGAGTGCTCCACAATAGTCCCGAAATTATTTAACCTGGTCATATATACTACAAAATTATCACTAAGTGCTTAAGTGGGCACAATAGCTAAAACAGTTTTTAAGGGTGGTTCCTACTGATTTTTCCCTTAATTTCAGACTGACCAATTTTAGTATAAAATTCATAATAAACTCATATAACTTTCAAATGACCCGATTCCAGTGCTAAAAGTTCAAAAACTCAAAGGACTTCATTTTCTTGTCTAATGATGTCGAGCTAATTCTTCCATTAAAAGTAGTTTAAACACTAAATATGTAGCTTTTGAAAATCTGTTTTCTAGCTCGAGCAGTTTTTGTAAACTTGCCATAACTTTTTCATTTTAAATCCAAAATGGGTAATTCTAGTGGAAAAAGACAGAAAACGCAAAGTGTTAAAATACTTATTTCTGGAGATATTTCGAAATTCCTAGCCCAAAATGCTCAGGAACTCGGACAACACTCTGCATGATATTTTCGCCCACATGCAGAACATGGTTTGCATATTTAAAGTATATAATTCATAATTAATTGAAAATAAGTCCAAATAAGTCATTATTTTTTTTTTAAATTCAATAGAATGAGAATATCTACAAGGTCATATAAAAATCGACAACAAAATCGAAATTAAACTTTGTCAAAAGTTCGAATTTCTACACTGCATGTGCATTTCCAACACATGCAGAGTTGAATCTGGCATACTTTAGTAAAATGGGAGTATCTCACTCATATCAATTCTAAATGATCCCAAATTTCAGCCACAGAACAACAACTCATATATCTACAACTTTTGTTTGAGGCTCACAGTCGGATTCCAACGTTAAGGTAGTCGAAAGTACAGAGCCATATACTGCATGCAACCATAGTTTCTGCTGAAACTCATGGTAGCATGAGTTTCACCTCTTTATTCATAACATAACTCTAAAAATCGACCCAACCAGAATAAAATCGAAGATTAACAATATAAAAGGGAATGATATACCTCCCAAGCTTTTAAAAACACCCAAAACCTGGAAGCTCTTCTAAATTCCTATCCAATTCCTAGCTTGCATGCAAGATTTGAGCATGTTTTGATGGAGGAAAATGAAGGTGCTTATTTCAAATTTAATGGAGGCAAGAGGAGAGAGGGATAGCTTGTTGGAGATGAGAGGGATGAAGGGAAATCAGATTGTTAAAAATAATGGCAACCCCATGTCTTGATATAGGTGAGGGGCGATGGGACCTATGTTGCGGAATGGGATTTTTTAATCAATTTTTGTGCCAACTTTGCTCCATGTGTCCAACATGATGGTTGATGGTGTGATATATTTTGAGATGGCCAAAAATTGATGCCCATAAAATTAATATTTTTTGATGTATTTTATCTTGTTTAAAAATAAGGTGTTGTGATTTGGAACACCTTAATTCGAAAACTCAGCTTTTAGTCACCCGGGTTTGCTTAATCGGTAATTACCCTTATTAATTCGTAACGGGGTCTTACATTTCTTCCCCTCTTAAAAGATTTCGTCCTCGAAATCAGAAAGATATGAATTTATTCAACTTAGATTCTTTCCATTCGATTACAGATACATCGGATAATCATAAGTACAAAGCATGGAATACAAAAGAGTATCTTCAAATAGATGTGGCCATTCTTGTCGCATTTTGGCCTCTAATTCCCACGTAGATTCTTCTGTGCCATGTCTACTCCACTATATTAGTACTAAGGGAATAGTCTTGTTCCTTAACACTTTCTCTTTTCTATCCAATACCCTGATCGGGTGTTCTACATACGACAAAGAACTGTCTACCTCAATTTCTTCAGGTTGTAAGACATGAGATGGGTCTGGTTCATACTTTCTCAGCATGGATACATGAAAGACATCATGTATCAGCGACAACTGTTGTGGCAAAGCTAAACGGTATGCCACTGCTCCAATCTTTTCTACGATTTGGTAAGGACCGATGTAACGAGGTGATAACTTACCTCGGCGCCCAAAACGCATTGTCCCTCGGAAAGGTGATACTTTCAAAAATACCCTATCTTCAACTTGGAATTCCAATGGTCTTCTCCTTTTATTTGCATAACTTGCTTGTGTGTCCTGAGCAGCTTTCATCCTTTTTCGCATTAGTTCAACCTTTCCTTGCATTTCTTCTACAAACTCAGGTCGGGTCAGCTGCTTTTCACCAATCTCGTCCCAGCATACCGGGGATCGACATTTCTTTCCATATAAGGCCTCGAATGGTGCCATCCCGATAGTAGTTTGGAAACTATTGTTATAGGAGAATTCGACCAACGATAATGACTCTTGCCAATTTCCTCCAAAATCCATCACTACCAACCGTAACATGTCCTCAAGTGTTTGGATGGTTCTCTCTTTTTGTCCATCTGTTTGTGGGTGGTAGGCAGTACTCATCGCTAATTTTGTACCCATGGCATTCTGAAAGCTACTCCAAAACTTTGAAGTAAATCTCGGATCCCCGTCGGAGACAATAGAAATTGGCACTCCATGCATCCGAACTATATTATCCACATACAATCGCGCCATCTTCTTGTACGAGTAAGTACGCTCATACGGTATAAAATGCGCTGACTTGGATAATCGGTCAACCACAACCCAGATTGCATCACAACCCTTGTTCGATCTGGGCAAATGTGTCACAAAATCCATAGCAATATGTTCCCAGTTCCACTGTGGCACTTCTAAACTCTGTAGCATACCGCCCGGTCTCATTCTTTCAGCTTTAATCTGTTGGCAAGTCAAACATCTTGCCACAAATTCAGCAATGTCCTTTTTCATACCTTCCCACCAGAAGTGGGGTTTCAACGTAAGGTACATCTTACGACTCCCTGGATGAACACTATGGCGACTGCAGTGCGCCTCCTGAAATAATGCTTCCTTCAAGTTTATAAGGTTTGGTACCACCAATCTGCCATTCATCTGTACCCAACCATCAGGGGATACATTGAATCTGGATGGTTGGCCAACAAATATTGTCTCTTTCAACTTGTGAATGTATGGATCCATCTCTTGAGCCTTCTTGATTGACGAAATAATCTGTGGCTTGAATTGTATCGCGGAGACAAGGAAACATTTTCCATGCGGATGGTAAGTCCACCCAGAAGTTCACAGCTCATCGTAATTCTGCCAGACATGAATCGATACTACCACGGCATCTTGAACCTTCCGGCTCAGAGCATCGGCTACCAAGTTCACCTTCCCTGGTTGGTATTGGATTTCACAGTCGAAATCCTTCAGTAAATCCATCCATCGCTGTTGTCTCATGTTCAGTTCTGACTGAGTGAATAAGTACTTCAAACTCTTATGACCGGAGTAAATAATGAATTGCTCACCATAGAGGTAGTGCCTCCAAATTTTTAAAGCAAAAACAATGGCTGCTAATTCAAGGTCATGGACGGGGTATCGAGACTCATGAGGCTTAAGTTGTCTCGAAGCATAAGCAATGACCTTTCCATGCTGCATAAGAACACACCCCAATCCTCTGGCTGACGCATCAGCACATACCACAAATCCTCCTGATCCAGATGGTAGAGCTAAAACTGGGGCCGTGGTTAATCTCTTTTTCAACTCTTGAAAACTATCATCACAGTCGTCTGACCAAATAAAACTCTGATTCTTCTTGGTCAATTGTGTGATGGGTCGGGCTATCAGAGAGAAACCTTCAATAAATCGCCTGTAATAGCCGGCCAAGCCCATAAAACTTCGAACTTCATGTACACTAGTTGGTCTGGGCCAATTGATCATTGCGTCCACTTTATTGGGGTCCACAGATATCCCTTGTGCTGATATC
Organism: Haberlea rhodopensis; assembly: GCA_907163345.1. Lineage (NCBI taxonomy): Eukaryota > Viridiplantae > Streptophyta > Magnoliopsida > Lamiales > Gesneriaceae > Haberlea > Haberlea rhodopensis. The sequence continues at coordinate 1,645,469 of CAJQUN010000077.1, forward strand.
ACATGACCCAAGAACATTACTCGGTCCAACCAGAATTCACACTTAGATAATTTCACATACAGTTGGGCCTCTCGAAGAGTCTGTAATACCAATCGTAAATGCTCCTTGTGATCCTTTCGGGATCTCGAGTACACTCAATGAATACTATCACAAATTTGTCCAGAAAATTTTTGAACACTCTATTCATTAAGTCCATGAACACTGCTGGTGCATTAGTCAGTCCAAAAGGCATCACCAAGAATTCAAAATGGCCATACCTGGTCCTGAAAGCTGTCTTTGGAACATCACTTTCACTAACTCGGAGCTGATGGTAGCCTGAGCAAAGATCAATTTTTGAATATACCAATGTTCCTTGGAGTTGATCGAATAGATCATCGATCCTTGGCAATGGGTATTTGTTCTTCACAGTGACTCGATTGAGTTGCCTGTAGTCAATACACATTCTCATTGTGCCATCTTTCTTTTTCACGAACAGTACCGGGGCACCCCAAGGTGACATACTGGGACGTATATAGCCTTTTTCAAGAAGATCCTGCAACTGTTCTTTCAATTCCTTCAATTCTGCTGGTGCCATTCGATACGGAGCTTTAGAAATCGGTGTTGTATCTGGCATCAATTCAATACTGAAAATCGATCTCACGATTAGGCGGAAACCCTGGAATTTCTTCCGGAAATACATCTGCAAAATCTTTCACAACTGGAATGTTGGACAATTCCGGCCCTTGCTTTGTGGCGTCTACAGCGTAGATCAGGTATCCCTCATTTCCTAAGGATAAGAGTCGAAACATCTCCATTGCAGATACTAAAGGGATTTTTGCAAGAGACCCTCTGCCATAGAAATTCCATTTAGGACCATAATGTGGTCTGAATCGGACAATACCATGGAAACAATCCACTGTAGCTCGGTAATTTGTCAGAGTATCCATGCCCATAATGCAATCAAAATCATACATTGGCAAAACCATTAAGTTTGTGATCATGATACTATCATCAAATTGTAGTATACAATGTAGTACGATACAACTGGTTAAAATGATTCTACCAGCTGGAGTGGATACTGCAGAAGTCTCCTGAAGAGACATCGACTCTAACTCATACTCATCAACAAAATTGGATGCAATGAATGAATGAGATGCTCCTGTATCAAATAATACTCGTGCAGTGTGACAAAAAATAAGACATGTACCTGCGATGACACTACCTGGGGCCACCCGTGCTTGATCTTTTATCAGTGCGTACACCCTAGCCTGCTGTGGTCCAGGGTAGGACTGCGGAGTGTTCCCTCTGAACTGTGGGTAGCTCGATTGCTGCTGAGATTGAGTAGGCCGAGTCTGATGGCCTCCCTGAAAACCACCCCTAGCATGGAATCGAGGCTGTTGAGACTGCATGAATCCTTGGGCACGAGATGGACATGCTCTTGCATAGTGCCCTGTCTGACCACAATTAAAACAATTCCCTGGCACTCCTCCACATTGCTCTGTAGGGTGTTTACCTCCACAATATACGCAAGCTTTGACGAATGGTCCTCCTATAGAACTCCTGGAACCACTTGAGCTGGATGACCCAGACTGACTTCTCTTGAACTTCCTGCCCTTCGGTTTAAACCTTTGTGAATTCAAAAATTGTTGGGGCCTTTGTTGCTGATGCTGTTGAGGTTGTACTTGTTGATTAGTTCCCATAAAAGGGTATAGAGCACTTTGTGGGGCAAACTGAACACCAGCCCTCATCAATCCGGCCTCAGCCCGCTTAGCTCTCTCAATTGCTTCAATGACAGAAGTGGCATCTCCAGGGATAACAAGAGTGAAAATAGATGGGTGCAAACCATTCACAAATCGCGTGTACTGTGCTTTAGAATTCGCAGCTATGTAAGGAACATAACTCATAAGTGCTAAAAATTGAGATGCATATTCGGTAACAGTCATACTCCCTTGCACTAGATTGTTGAATTCAGTTTCCTTAGCAATGTAGTAAGATGGAGGTGAGTAGTGCTCTAGGAATTGAGTCTTGAAAATATCCCATGTGATAATTATTCCTGATTCGCGCAATCCTGTTCTGATTGCTTCCCACCAAAGCTGCGCTCTGTCCTTAAGCTGAAAAACCGCTAGTTTCAATCTCACGGTAGGTGGATAGTTAACTAGATCGAATAGATATTCAATCTCTCTGATCCATGATTCAGCTCGTTCCCCAGTATCAGTACCATGGAACTTTGGTGGCCGCATACTCTGAAATCTTGCCACAACTTCTCCCATATCTAGTTTCTCAACTCGCTGCACAAGTTCCTCTACATTGTCATCATGGCTTGCTTTCTGCTCCGACGCGGCTTCTTGCACAACTCCCTTGCCTTTACGACCACGATTTGTAGGTGCCATTCTAAAGGAAGTACGGGAAAAATTTCAGAGAGGAAAATATAATTCTTTAAATATTTTCAGATTAAAGTCAATCCAACATGGAAAAATGTAAAGATAACGTGTTATACTCCAAAGTCTAATCCTGTTTGATGTCTCAATGTATAACGATAACACAAAACATAGCAGGCAATAGCAATTAAGGCATGTAGTCAAACACATACGCAACAATTTATTTGTGTCTAGACTCAGTGTCCTAACTCTAATGCGAGCATATCCCAGATTATGCTCTGATACCAACTGTGAGGGCCCGGTCCTAATCATACGTTTAATTATCACACAAGGATTAGTTTTATGTACATAGCGGAAGATTATTTAAGTTATCAAAACTTGGCCCACTTTTTTCTTTGATACATATAGTAAATAAATACTCAAAATATGTATTTCAAATTCGCATCTCACACACACAACCATCGGTAAAGTTTAGAAAGTACGGAAATAGGTTAGCATACAAAATACTCGGGGCATCCCCCGGAGAATAGTATAGTTTTTTAAAAATTCGTCAATACCAAACTGGGAAAAAGGACAAGAACTCGTGCTCACGGAGCCCTAGCACTCCAGGATGCTTCCTCCTGAGCATCCGGCATTAGTCCACCTGCAATACCTGCCATGTCCATCCAACAAAGACACGACAGCCCCCCGCGAAGGGGGTCAGAACCCCAGTACGAGAAACAGATAAAATCACAGTGTATGACAAATAACATGCGATGCATGCCGTGCATGAATGCAAATGCATATGAAGGGTATCAAAACTCGAATATCCAGGTCTCAGGAGTCCAAAGGAAGATCATCAATCACTCATCAGTGCTCGAGCAGGATGTGACACGCTCCGCGCTCCGATCTATCTCTCAGTCGAGCCATCGGCGGTCCATCATCCTCGTGTCTGGGCGACGTCGGCACGCTCGTCGCTACGGCATCACCAAGCTCACTCTCTCCGCCGAGCCATTGTCGTGCCCATCATCCCCAGACACGCATCACAAATACTAAAGAAAAGATATAGGTACCAAGAAACGAATCGATAGGATCAACATGACATGCTCAATGTCCATGCGTGTCAATGCATAATGCAATATCATAATCTCATGTGATGCACCTCAAATCTCATGTCATCATATATCATGCAGTCAATGTACCATGTAATTCACATACTGCAGATCAACTTATCACATAGTCACATAAGGAGCAAGTAATGACAAGTAAATCATACCCGGGAAACATCACATGTCTTTGCCAGACATTGTGATAAAACCCGTTTTCTACGTACCTCGGACCAGTAATAACCTTACGAGTGCTCCACAATAGTCCCGAAATTATTTAACCTGGTCATATATACTACAAAATTATCACTAAGTGCTTAAGTGGGTACAATAGCTAAAACAGTTTTTAAGGGTGGTTCCTACTGATTTTTCCCTTAATTTCAGACTGACCAATTTTAGTAGAAAATTCATAATAAACTCATATAACTACCAAATGACCCGATTCCAGTGCTCAATGTTCAAAAACTCAAAGGAATTCATTTTCTTGTCTAATGATGTCGAGCTAATTCTTCCATTAAAAGTAGTTGAAACACTAAATATGTAGCTTTTGAAATTCTGTTTTCTAGCTCGAGCAGTTTTTGTAAACTTGCCATAACTTTTTCATTTTAAATCCAAAATGGGTAATTCCAGTGGAAAAAGACAGAAAACGCAAAGTGTTAAAATACTTATTTCGGGAGATATTTTGAAATTCCTAGCCCAAAATGCTCAGGAACTCGGACAACACTCTGCATGATATTTTCGCCCACATGCAGAACATGGTTTGCACATTTAAAGTATAAAATTCATAATTAATTGAAAATAAGTCCAAATAAGGCATTTTTTTTTTTAAAAAAAATTCAAGAGAATGAGAAGATCTACAAGGTCATATAAAAATCGACAACAAAATCAAAATCAAACTTTGTCAAAAGTTCGAATTTCTACACTGCATGTGCATTTCCAGCACATGCAGAGTTGAATCTGGCAAACTTTAGTAAAATGGGAGTATCTCACTCATATCAATTCCAAATGATCCCAAATTTCAGCCACAGAACAACAACTCATATATCTACAACTTTTGTTTGAGGCTCACAGTCAGATTCCGACGTTAAGGTAGTCGAAAGTACAGAGCCATATACTGCATGCAACCATATTCATAACATAACTCTAATAATCGACCCAACCAGAATAAAATCGAAGATTAACAATATAAAAGGGAATGATATACCTCCCAAGATTTTAAAAACACCCAAAACCTCGAAGGTCTTCTAAATTCCTATCCAATTCCTAGCTTGCATGCAAGATTTGAGCATGTTTTGATGGAGGAAAATGAAGGTGCTTATTTCGAATTTAATGGAGGCAAGAGGAGAGAGGGATAGCTTGTTGGAGATGAGAGGGATGAAGGGAAATCAGATTGTTAAAAATAATGGCAACCCCATGTCTTGATATAGGTGAGGGGCGATGGGACCTATGTTGGGGAATGGGATTTTTTAATCAATTTTTGTGCAAACTTTGCTCCATGTGTCCAACATGATGGTTGATGGTGTGATATATTTTGAGATGGCCGAAAATTGATGCCCATAAAATTAATTTTTTTTTATGTATTTTATCTTGTTTAAAAATAAGGTGTTGTGATCTGGAACACCTTAATTCGAAAACTCAGCTTTTAGTCACCCGGGTTTGCTTAATCGGTAATTACCCTTATTAATTCGTAACGTGGTCTTACACAAACAATAAATAATTTTAAGCATTTTAAATTATTATTGTTTATTGATTAATAACAATTAAAACCAATAGGCTTAAATGAGGAAAATGAATTATGGGAGCTACGATAGCGGGGGTCAATGGGGCAGCGCCCTTCCGAGGGATCGGGGGCGGAGGCAGGTAAACGATATTTACCTTCGATTCTGTCAAGTCAGTATTGCAAGATTACACGCAATAACATCAACGCTTGACGTATTACATTATTCAAGAATCATAAAATTCCAGAACTGTAACACAAAAGAGATCGCTTCTGGGCTTGCAATATTACATATACAGATTCACCACTCATCACAAAATATGTATCTCATACATATTTTTGAAACAACCGCATATATCATATATATATTTACCAAACTGTATCCCACGAACATATCTAATATGTCGTACAAAATCATATAAAGCATATCTCATATGTTTAATCTGTTTTAATCAACATTATTTTGCATATCACATATAACATGAATATTAAACTCAAACAGATAACATGTTTATCATATAATCCGATATGGGTCTTCGTACACGGCTCTAATACCACTGTAAGGAATACGATACAAGCACGCATCGGAAATATAAAATATTTTTTGATTCCACCAGTGATCTATACGAAGTGAAGCCATTTGGTGTTAAGAGTTTATACCTTTGAAGCGTGTTTGAAGCAGACTTGCGGGTGCGTTGCGTCAACGAGTCACGAGTAAAATGTCCACGTTCTGCCTCCACGGTATCCACACGATCAAATCATCTAAAGGGTTGCTGAATTCCAAGGTGCTAGACTTGAAAATCAACTGAAAAGGTTTTTTGCTGCTAGAGTAACGGCTGATATATCTAACAAAACCCTAGGACACTTCTCTCTATATATAGGGGAGAATGATGGTTCAACTCATAGGGTTCATGACGACTGGTATCATATATACATATATTTCGGCCCCAATAATATATAACATTTATGTACCGGTCCATATACATAAATTTATATTTCATTTTATTAGGACTCTTCCTAATTTATTTAATTCATCGAATGAATTTAATCTCCCTTTATCGACTTAATCTTTTGTGCGTCCCGTTAGGATCTTGTTACATTGGCAATGACATAAAATCTTATTTTATTTCACAAGCAATGAGTGATATCTAGCAACACATCAAGGGTATCCAAGTTACAAGAATATCATTGACTCGACATTACCTATTGGTCTGTGATAATATTTCACTTGTAACTTAATCCCTTTGTCCTAGGTGTTTAGATTGAACACGAGTCATGGAATGTGTCATACTCGTAAAGTTTGGTATTTTATTTCTTGATTCCCGAGTAGACTAAATTTAACAAATGAGCTCGACATCACATATCGACTCATTCGAGCATGGCCATGTTTAGTCTCACTCGATCAAGGGCCCAAAACACCACTCCCGTTATATGGAAGGGACAAATCCTATATTCATCACTCAGCATCCCTCTACATAATCCGTAGTATATCCAACGATTTTCTTTATAGCTCACCCTATTATAGGTAACGTTTGACAATATCAAGATATATAACTCCTTATGTTACGATCTCTGGTTATCTCAAGTTGTAAGGATCACATACATAATTATCACTATGAGAATCACTTATGACTTTCATATAACAATCCATGTAGCATTCTCATGGTGGGTCGGTCCAGTACATAGTTCTCTAACATGTACCCATATGTTGATTTGATATCTCATATCCATTATTAAAGTCATCAATCAACATATACTAATTTCAATATAAAATCATTATCCTAGTTCATGATAATAGTTGTAAGGCCCCGATGCTAATTAATCCGGATTAACGATGATTAAGCGAACCCGGATAGTTAAAAGTATAGACTTTGAATTAAGGTGTTCCGGACCACGATTGGTCAACCAACTAGTGGAACATGTTTTAGTGAATGAGCATGTGCATGATCACATGGCACTTGGAGAACACATGCCAGTAATTAATTTAAATCATGTTTAATACATGATTTTGGACCATTAATCTTGCAAGAAAGTGATGTATTGACACATGGATTCCACAATACATCAAATAAATTAAAAATAACATTTTTGGCATTGAAACTCACGCACATATCCATGCAAAAATCAGATTTTTGGTTCTCATTTTTAGCTAGCAATTTCTCTCTCTTCAACCCATCAATTTCTCTTCCTTCTCTCCTCTTTCTCCCACTTTATATTTCGAAAATTTGCAGCCCTTTTTCCTACCAAATTCTTGTGAAATCTTTAGTGCTTGTTACATGCAATTAAGGTTTTAGAAGCTACAAGGCTAGGGAAGAGGAACCCATCAAGAATTTTCTAATTTGGAACAAATTGGAGAGGTGAAAGCTTGGTTTGAGCTAGGTTGATAGTTTGTGCATCAAATCTTCAAGAGGAGTGAAGGTATAACACTTTTCTTTAGTTTTATATACCTTGGTGTTGTTTAAGGATCGGATTTTATGAGTCTTGTCATGAGAAAGGTAGAGATAACTTGCTGTCAAAAAGTGTGCAACAGATTTCAGCATGCATGTATCTGTCATTTCGAATTTTGGGTTTAGTTAAGTTTCGAATTTGAGGTTGAGGTTCAAACAAAATTCATAGATAAGTAAGTAATCTTTCTGTTAAAATGAATGAGTTATGATGTTTTTACCACAAGGCGCACAATCTGAATATGCATGTAGGCGGGTTGCATATGCAGTGTGTTCTTGGTAAATCTGGGCACAATGTGCTACGATTTTGACATGGTGTCTGAATAAACGTTGTCAAACATTGAGTTATCTTGCATTAGAAACTAGCCTCACATGATTTGGAGTTTATTTGTGCAAAATATGCACTTTTTCCTAGAACTGCTCACTCTGTCAAAACAGAGTGTATAGGTATTTTTACTGCCATACTTTGCTTTGCATGTGCCTCTAGATGAGCGAACTAGCTTCTGGACTTCAAATAAGAGCTGTAGTACTTTGAGTCTTCGTGATTTTCCCACTAGCCCAACTCATTTGAACGTCATATGAATATATTACGATTTTTATACGAAAATGGGTCAGGCTGGAATTTGGTGAATTGTCCTGTTTTTCCAGCAGATTGTTCTTGGCCATTTTACCTAGGCTAAATGAACGAATTTGAAGATGAGTTGAACTGATGAAATGTTCATTTTTGAGTTAGATTTGAAAATAAAATGGACCAATGTGATTTTATTAAGTATCGGACAATTTATGAGCCGATCTCTACGGTCGCAGGCTGAAATTTAGAGAATTTGTTTTGGGTCTAAGTTTGAGTTTTATTTTGATAAGTCTAAGGCTAGTATGTGACATTATGTTGTATTTGGAACTGTTATGACCAGGTTAATAGATTCCGGGGTTGATCTGAGAAGTCTCGGTAGATTAGCTTGGGTCGAGGTACGTTGAAATGAGTTTTATCATGACGTCTGGCAAAGACGTGTAATGATGCTAATGTATGGCTTATATGTCATTATTTGATTTATATGACTTATTTGTCACTAAATGATTCTTGTGTGACTATATGATAAATGGAGATGCATAGAATTTCATGATATGTGAATTACATGATATGTATACATTTTCACATGAGATTTTATGACATGTTGAATTGCATATGTCATATGATGCATAGATGAATACATGGGCATATCATATTGATCTATCCAATCCTTTGATATCCTTGTTGATGATTGAGTTGATTTACTCTGAGTGTCGGGGACGACGTGCACGGCGATGACAGGCAGTATAGGTAGCAACTGTAGTCACGCGCGTGTCACCGGACCTAGACACGAGGGATGGACGAGCACAATACATAGGATGAGTCTCCTAGCGCAATGTGCGTGTGCTGTCACCCTCTGCTCGAGCTGATATTATTTGATGATACCTTCCTTTGGACTCCGATATTTGGTATCTTGAGATTCGATTCTTTGTACCCATTCATACATGGTATGCATTGCATGATACTTTGTCATTCTTGACGTGATTCTATTTATTTCTCGTACTGGGTTCTGACCCCCTTCGCGGGGGGCTGTCATGTCTTTGTTGTATGGGCATGACAGGTGGTACAGGTAGACGTACTGCGGATGCTCGATGTGAAGCATCGATGAATACCGGAGCTCCTTGAGAGCGAGCTCAGGTTATGTTTTATGTTTTGAGTCCCAGTAGTTGTTAGAGTATTTTGACTTATGTTTTAAATTTACCGGGGTATGCCCCGAGTATCTGTATTTTAATTATGCTACTACCAGTTGATGTTATACTTGGTAATTATGTTATGATCAACATGTTAAATTGGAAACTGGAATTATATATTTTCAGTATCAGTATATATGTATCACCTAAAAGCAAAAATGTTTTAGGTCCGTTTGACAAGACATTTGAAATAAATCTTCAGCTGTTTACGCAAATAATCATTATGTGTTCATTAAACACCACATTAGGATCGGGCCCTCACATTATGGTATCAGAGCATATATCTGGGATATGCTTGAACTAGAGTTAGGACACTGAGAATAGACACAAATGAATTGTTTGTGCATGTGTCTGACTATGTGATTTTATATGCTCTTGCCTGCTATGTTTACATGTTCGATAATGAGTTTTTATACATGTAACAGATTACTAAGCAGGGACAGTTAGATGTCATATATCTGCGTATTTTAATATGCTGAGTTGCATATAATCTAGAGAATTTGAATGCTGAGTTGCATATTTGCTAGAGAATTTGAGAATTTTATTTGTTAGCACTGATAGTTGCTGACCGGATGATGATGTAGTGATGAGAACATCTCTGACTTGAGATTGTATATGATGTTTTGATTTTATGATGGACAGTTAGTGTTTGGACAGGTAACAGTTGTATGAACTGTAATAGCTATCTAGCGAACCTGTAGGCACTGCAAACTGTTAATTGAATTAACTTAGTGTTATTGAGAATTTTTATCGCTTTGGGACTTATCCCTGTGCATAGTGTGATGACACTAGAACTAATTAAAATGCTTTGTGTCGATTGACATCAAGAATTTAATCTGAAAGACCAACGTTATACGTATGAGTTTACGTCAAAACCTGTGTACGCCAAGATGATAATTTAGAACTTGAGAATATCGAAACTAGCAATTATTTCAATTGAAGAATATAATGTAGTTGTTGTGAGAAACAACGAGAATTGGTTTGAATGAGGACTTGGATATGTGGACTGTCGTAATTTAGTTACAGTCTATGTGTCCGAACTATGAATAAATACTAAAATATCAACTCTTCAAGATGATAGTATCTAGAGTAATGGTAGTGACGGCTGCCGATTTTTCCTCTTTTGTTATGGGAAAATATGTTTACGAGAATGCCATATTGATTACATGGAAAATGATAATTGATTATCGTGGACTTGAGAAATGGAAATATCTACTTAATCTCGATAATTATTCATTAGTGAAGAGATTAGATATCGACTAAAGAATAAGACACCGATGTGGTGCGAAGTAGTTAAAACTGGATCAAAGATTAATGAAGTGACTATCATTGGGATAATCCAAGTAGTCCTAGAAAAGTTTCAGAAGTATCACTCCAATTTATCCAGCTCTAGTAGTTCTGGAGGTACTATGAGACTGTAGAACACCAATCTTTTCGAGGTCATGTTGGATGTAAGTATCTACTGATCCATTTGAAAGAATAATAGGAACTGATTTGATGGTTGTCAGTCAGAGCATGTGTGTTACGTGCTCTGGAACAGATTCAACCATAACAACAAAAACCCTGAGCTAGGGGTAGATATCAGAGTGGTTATTCTTTTCGACCACTCAGTTCCAGCAGCAGTTAATTATCTGCAGACTAGTTAGTATGCATTGAAAGAGGATAAGATTAGAGATGCTTTAGGAGTAGTGATCGCAGATACATGTTGTGTATTTGATCACACTGCACGAGTTTGATTTGAGACAAAAGCATTATTTTCATACATTGCATCAAATTTGCATTGATAATGATGATTTGGAAAATACAACAACAGTGATAATTATACTATCCATACTTGTAATAGTGAACTGTAGCTTACAGTTTGATGATAGTGTTGTGGATTTTAATTAAATGTTGTTGCCCAGATATGGTTTTGATTGTAACAAGGGTATGGATACTCTGATAAATTTTGAGATATTGTAAGTTGATTTCAGAGTATAATGAATTTTTGACTATATTGTAACTACAAATGAAATTTTTACAGCCACGAATAGCAAACTAAGATACTGATAGTATCAGCTATGGAAATAATTGCGGTTGCGATACTTGGAAAGTAAAGGATATGTGATAATAAGCAGTTGATGCTGATCAGGAAGAGTCGATGTTGACTGATATCTTAGTTGTAAGAAAACTTACCAAGATTTTCCTAAAGAAATAAAAGAATTTTCACTAGAGAAGGAAATCGATTTTAACTATTCGTTGATGACAAGGAATAGATTCGATATCGAAAGCACTGTACGGAATGTCTTCAGCAGAGTTGACAGATATAGATGAATAGTTGCTGAATATCCTCAATGTTGGTACATACGTCTGAGTATGTCACCTTGAGATAACATCAGTGTTGTTCGTGAAAGAAGAAATATTGTATTATGAAGATGTGTATCGACTAAAGGCAGTTGAATCGGGCTATTGTCAAGAATAAATACCCACTGCTTAAGATCGAGAAGTAATTGATCAGTTGTAAGGAACTTTGATGTAAAAAAAGAACGATTTTCACTCTGGTTACCATCAGTTCGAGTCAGAAGAGAAAATGTTCTCCAGGCAATTGATCAAACCAGATATAGAACATTTTGAATTTTTGGTAATGCCGTGTAGTCTGACAACTATACCAGTAGAGTTATGAATTTGATGAATAAAATATTTCGTAACTTTTTGGCGGAATGTAATCATATTCATTAGTGGTATACTAGTGTATACAATATACGGAAGGAACCACACAGAACATCTACGATTTGTTATTCAGACGCTTCGTGAAGCTCAAATTGTATACCAAGTTATCGAAGTGAATCTTGGTTGAATTGAATGTTATTTTGGGATAGATGATACAGCTCACAAGATACCTGTTGATCCCAGTAAAGTAGAAGTAGTATTAAATTGGGCTAAGACCAACCAGTGTACTCAAGATACGAAGTTTTACGAGTTTGGCCAGATATTACAGGCTTTATGGAAGGATGAACCAATTGACCAAGAAGAAATTTGAGTTTCGTTTGGTCAGATGAATGTGAAAGCGGTTGTCATAATTAAAATGAAGTGAATTACATCCCCAATGTTGATTTTGTTGAACTGGTCAGGGGAATATGTAGTTTGTCCAAATTGGCCAAAGATATGAGATATGTTCTGATGCATCATGAGGAGATGATTGCATATACCTTAAGATATTTGAAGTTTAAAGAATCATGATATCCTGTTCATAAACTCGAGCTTGTAGCCATTATTTTTGCCTTGAAGATGTGGCAACGTATCTGTGTGGTGAACAATTCATAATATACTCTGATTTTTGGATTTTAAAATATCTATTATTCAGTCATAGTTGAACATGAGATAGAAGTGATGTCTAGATTTATTAAAGAAGTTGACTTTAATGGTCAATATTAATCAAGGAAAATGAAAGATGCACTAAACCGAAAGGTGCAAGCTGCAATGATATCATCAATATATGCTTTACAATTTGATCATCTCAAATTTCGAAGATCAGAAAAACTCGAAGAACAGACTCATACAGATATTGAGTGAAGAAATTTGTTCTGTCTCATCAACCAACTAGATTTTAGTATGCAATTTAGTGTCGGGTTGCGATTGAACAATCAGTAAATAGCATAGATTCCTACTGATTCGAAAGAATTATTACTGCAGAAAGCACACTATAGATGACATAGTGTTATTCAAGGAATGATGAGATGTATCATTCATGAGATCCTATTTCTGATGGGATGATATGGAGAAAGAAATTTTGGAATTTTGTGGCAAACTGTTTGACATGCCAGCAGGTCAAGATAAAAGACAAGACCTAATGGAATACTACAGAATTTGTAAGTACCACAATGAATTTGAGAAATTTCTAGCTTTGAGTTTTATAGCTCAAATTGTTTAGATCAAACAGAGATTGTGAAACAAGTTGAATCGGAATTGATTGACTATTCAATACAAGATATTGATTTCGTATGATAGTCTATATGTTTATGAGAAAATGACATATTTAAGATATGGATATGTGGTTTAGTTACAGCGAGTATTCTGTAACAACTTTATCTGATTGAGATTCGAGAATAATATCAGAATTCGAAAACTATATTCAGAATGTCATGGGTGCTAAATTAGCAATAAGTATTGCTTATCATACCCAGACTGATGGATAAACTGAGAGAATTATCCAGACTTTGGAATATATGTACCGATTAATAGTGATGAAGTTTGTGAGAACTGACAGAAATCACTATTCACCAGTGGAATTTTCCTATAATTTAAGTTGCAGACAACTTTTGGGATGGCATCGGTTCTGGTTTTGTAGAGACAGAACTGCCGATCGCTGATATGATGATAGAAAATTGATCAGGTATTTTTGGCATAACTTGAGATTGTTGAGAAAATGCCATGAACGATAAAATTTCTGCGAAAACGATTGAAATTGGCTTTAAGGTGAACATATTTGCTACGCCAAAGAGAAATATATCGGTAGACTGCGAGTTGAGAATCAGTTAAATCTGAAGATATTACCTTTGCGATGATCAGTATGATTCGTTAAGTGAGGTATGATGTTGCCTCGATATTTTGAACTTTAAGGAATCATAGAGAAGTTGATTCAGTGGTATATCGTAGACACGATCACATAAATTGTTATTGATACATGATGATTCTTATGTATCTATGAATGAGATTGAGACATCTCATATGGTTTAATTTATTGAGTTATACTCGGTTTTGCGATTTCGAGGACGAAATCTTTTTAAGAGGGGAAGAAGTGTAAGGCCCCGATGCTAATTAATCCGGATTAACGATGATTAAGCGAACCCGGATAATTAAAAGTATAGATTTTGAATTAAGGTGTTCCGGACCACGATGGGTCAACCAACTAGTGGAACATGTTTTAGTGCATGAGCATGTGCATGATCACATGTCACTTGGTGAACACATGCCAGTAATTAATTTAACTCATGTTTAATACATGATTTTGGACCATTAATCTTGCAAGAAAGTGATGTATTGACAGATGGATTCCACAATACATCAAATAAATTAAAAATAACATTTTTGGCAATGAAACTCACGCACATATCCATGAAAAAATTGTTGGGTTTCTGTACCCCGGCGCTAGATCCTAACCCAGCGGTAAAAAAAACATAAACAGATCTGACCTAGGGACGGATCGATCACGCCTGATTCATATATAAACATGCAAATATCGAATATTAATGCACGAAAAGGAATTACCGTTCACCGATGTGAATCTGATAGCGGTCACCCTCGAGTCCAACTCAGGGTGCTTATTTGGCCGGATCAACCGGAACCGGTCCGGAATCGGACCGGTCGGTTCCGGTTCCAAACCAGAGCCGGTTGATCCGGTTATAAACTGGAATCTGATCCGGTTCCACAGATCCGGAACCGCCAATCCGGCGGTTCCGGTTCCTCATTTTTAAAAAAAAATTTTAAAAAAAAAAACTTTAAAAATTATGTACCGTTAGCTCAAAAAACTTTAAAAAAATACTCTAAAAAAGGGGGTATCGTTGGCCAACGGCATTGTAGCTGTTGGCCAACGGACTGCCGTTGGGCAACGACTTAATTAAAAAAAAAAACTTTTACAAAAAATTTTTTTTTGCTTCTATATATACCTCATTTTTCCTCTTCAATTTTTCATCTCCAACTCTCTTACTCTTACAATTCTAATCTTGATTACAATTATCTCGTTTTTCCATATTTCCACTAATACGATGTCATCTTCTTCTACTGGTCGTGGTGGTCGTGGTGGTTCCTCAAATCCACATTTATTCCAAGAAAATTATGATATTTTTGCCGAGTTTGATAATGCTTATGATGTGAAGAAGCGGAACACGTTGCAGAACCGGCGGCCCCCCAAAATCCGGCCCCTGGCGGGTCATCTGCGACTACTGCCGCTTCGAGTCGCACGAGTAACCGTCCCAAAAGAAGCAAGGTATGGGATCATTTTGACGTCGAGACAAAACCAGGTACGAACGAATCTGTTGTTATTTGTAAAATATGTAAAACCACATATAATTATAAAATAGGTTGTTCCGCTGGCGGTACCGGAACTTTTAAGAAACATCTAGTTAAAAACATAATTTTGATGATGTTACTTTACAACCATTAGGTAGAGAACCAACCCAACTTCAAATTAATCCTCAGTCTGGCACTAATTTTATCTTAACACCGGAAATGAACAAAAGATTATTCGTTCGTTTTATTGTAAGATGCGAACTTCCTTTTTTGTTTTCTGAAAAAGATGGCTTTGTTGAATTTTCTTCTGGTATCCAACCATGTTTTAGACATATTTCTAGGCATGCTTTGAAAAGAAATATTGTCGATGTGTTTCTTGATTACCGTAAGACATTAGTTGATCATCTTTATTCTATTAACTGCAGATTAAGTTTAACTACTGATATTTGGACGAATACCGCACTACTTTCTTTTCTTGTTATTACTGGTCATTGGATTGATGATAACTGGTGTTTGCAGAAAAGAATTTTGTCACTGGATGAATTAAAATCTGCACATACTGGTTCCCAAATTGCTAAATATATTGTTAATGTTTGTAGATTTTATGGAATTTTAGATAAAATTTGTTCGATTACACTTGACAACGCTTCAAATAATAACGCGGCAATGCGTGAACTTAAAATATATTTACGACCAATGCTTAATGGTGTTTTTTTCCATGTTAGATGTGCATGCCATATAATTAATTTAGCAGTAAAATATGGTTATGAAGATGCTGAATGTAGTAGCATAGACAAACTTAAAAATTGTTGTCAATGGATACGACAATCACGCATTAAGCGTGATTGCAAACATACGTGTGCAAGTCAGAACCTTCGGTTTACTCTTTTTCCACCGCCCATTGTAAGTCGATCGAATTCTTTGCACAAAATGTTAGAATCGATGTTACCTTATCAAGATGCTTTAACTTCTTTTTATAACTCTTATCAAATGCCTGAAAGTTATGAAAGTTATTTATTGTCTGATAAGGATTGGTTTTTTGTTAAAAATTTAACTGCTTTGTTATCAACCTTTAAAGATGCAACAGATCGTTTCTCCGGTGTTTGTAATCCTATTTCTCATTATTTTCTACCACTTGTATTTATCATGTTTTGCAAATTTATTGAATTTAGAGATGATATTGAGTTGACGTCGTTCGTTTATCGTATGGAGGAGAAGTTTAAAAAATATTGGGAACAAATTCCACACGTGCACTGTATATCTACATTGTTAGACCCAAGTCAGAGTGTAGGATCTTTCGATACTTTCTTTGAATATTACTGTGATATCCCCGAAATGATTATGTGATTTTAATCATTTAAGTTATATTGTGATGTTAATGTGTTAATTCATGGGATTGGATAAATTATATTGGGGAGAATTACTTCAGGGTGCATGTAACATGTATTGGGTTTTTGGGGTGTGTATTGTTGTTTTGGTAAAGCATGCAAAAGGGTAATTGAAGTATTTTGTTGAGAAAATACTATAAATATCATGTGGGGATATTTTAAATACATCGTGCTAAATCGGGACCAAAACATAACACATCAAACCACCCAACACTTAACCACCCCCCCCAACCCATACTTTGACTCAGCATGAGCTGGCCATGCTTCCACTTGGCTCAATAATTTAACACCTTTCCAGCACTCCAAATTTCGAACCTCCTCTTCCAAAATACCATCCAGCAGCTGCTAAGCAATTTTAGGAGGAGCCCTTCCATTTCCATCACCTGGAAATCCGTCAAAAATCGGGGCAAAGTAGGGTGAGGAACTACCCTGTTTCTTTCTGGAAAAAAAAAACTGGTTTGGTTCTACTTTTGAGCATGGTGAAAAACGGCATGTTAGCATATGTTTCTTGAAACCTGTGATTTAAATGCTTACATGGTGTTTTTATGAGTCTCTCTGTAATTTTCCTTAAGCATGATGCATGTTTTATGTGGAAGATTTAAGCTTGTGAAAAGTAGTGCTCAAAAATCTGGGTAGAGATTTCCTCTGTTTTTCTGGAAAACGTGGGTTGGGAGTGTTTTTGAGGAGGTGTTATCATGCATGATAAGCTTATATATTGGAGAAACTTTGATGTAAAAACATGCTTGGTAGTTTTGTGAAACCCATGGCTTGTTTAGTTGAGCACGGTTTATGTTATATGTGTTAGTTTTGATAGCATGTAAAGAGGTGCTCAAGAATTCTGGAAATGAAAATGTGCCCTGTTTCCAGAAAAAGTTGATCCGGTACTTGTTTAAATGATCGATGTTTATGCATGTAGGTTTATGCTCAGGGTGTATATTTGGTTTGAATACACTCAGGGCAGTGTAGTTCGAATGCTAGCATGATGATCTTAGTATGTATTATGTCCTACATGTTAGATTTAAGGGTATAAATATCGGTGTTAAGCAATTCTGGAAAATCGCCAAAGGAACAAGGTTGGCGATCGATCGCCAAGGAGGCGCGATCGATCGCGACGTTCCAGTGGGTTTTGGCGATCGATCGCCAATATTGGGGCGATCGATCGCTGAATGTTTTTTTTTGGTATGCGAGGCAGTAGCATCTCGCGATCGATCGGGGCTCATGGGCGATCGATCGCGAGATGATGTTGAAGGATTAATTTGGTTTTTAATTTGGTTTTGCTTCCGGATTATTATGAGGTGCCTAATATTGTGTTGTGTGGCTATGTAGAACCATCCCAGGTGCCAGCACAACCGAGGAGATAAAGTCGATTGACTCCTCTATCTTTTGAAAGGTACGTAAGCGACGTACGGGCATCCCAACGGTAACATGTACTTTATGTTTGTCTTTATGACACATGATGAATGCAATGTGGTGCATTAAGATTATGATACATGTTTTTATGCATTGTTTTTGCATATGTATGTTGTGAAATATAAGAGGTGTATTTCACGAGTCAAAGTTATCTTAGTAAGGATTTTAATGGCTTACGCTAAAGTCCATTGGAAGCGATGAAGAATTCCGCTTACATGGAGTAGCAACGCTAAAGTCCATTGGAAGCGATGAAGAATTCCGCTTACATGGAGTAGCAAGAAGCATTAAAATGTACTAATGATAAGGGCTCAGGATGAAATAAGGATTTAAGGGAAAAAGGAATGTCATGACATTGCATATCCATACATTCATATAATGTGTTTCTATTATGAATTATGGTACAGGGACAACCAATGGGCGATATAAATGCTGGAAATACAGGAAGGACTTGTGTTTAAGATTTGCATTTATGCCTTACTTTCATATTATGTTAAATATGAATTGTGTTATGCTCATGTGTTGGGGGTTGTCTTTGTAGGTGCTTTTGTTGACGAGAACCAGGGCCGGGGTTGATATGCTGAGCTGTAAGGAGTGCTACAGGATTAGCATGATAGAGTTTTTGTATAGCTTCTACTGAGTAGAGTAAGACTATGATGTAGTACCTTTGTAGGAAGTATGTCTTTCCTTTTGGAACATTTTGGTACTGTAATCTCTAAAGCTCAGGTTAATCAACACGGCACATTACTCTGATATAATCACTTGTATGTTTAGTTCTCTAAATTGCACCTTAATATCTTGATGTGATAACGGGGTCTCACATTTAGTGGTATCAGAGCAGTGGTTAGATAACCAGGGAAGAGTGAAGGGTAGCCTTTAGAGACAAGTTGGCTAGGTATTCATTTAGGCATGCTTATGCATGTGATGCATATGGTTGTATACGTGATATACTAACATGCTTTGAATATTTTACTCTTGTTATCTAACGGCTTATATTATGAACTGCTTTTGGTATTGTTGTTAACTATTGTGTTGCAGCATGGCGAACCTCAATGAAGAGGTAGGAGATATGGACAGTAGACATGCCAGTATTGCTCAGCCGAACCCCTTACCACCACCTGCTGTGGGCGTGGAGCCCAGTGTACAGATATTACTGCCAGGGGATCTCAGTTTGAAGCAGTTTCTGAGTTTCCATCCGCCCATGTTTGAGGGGACTGAGTCTGGCGAAGTAGCTGAGGAGTGGTTGGAACGTATAGAGCAGATACTTGTGACTGCACCTTGTGCACTCACGGCATGGCTGAGGTTAGCAGAGTTTCAGCTGGCTAAGAAGCCTGCTATGTGGTGGAAGACCACCGTGATGGAGCTGAGAGCTCTAGGTATGGCAGTTGACTGGACTGTATTCCGGACCCGGTTCCTTAACCGGTATTTCTCTGCAGCTGCCAGACAATTGAAGGAGGATGAGTTCAACAGTTTGAAGCAGGGTAGCATGTCCGTAGCAGATTACGCTATGCAGTATTCCTCACTGCTGAGGTATGTACCTCATATTGCTGTCAACAGCCATGCCAAGATGAGGAACTTTCTGAAAGGTCTGAGGCCGGAGCTATTCGATAGGGTTATCTCTAACAACCCCAGCTCGTTTGACGACGCCCTGACACGGGCAGAGTTGGCAGAGATTGCCGTAGGCGCATACAAGGATGTTGTACCCCCTTTTGTACCATCACAGAGGCCTACTACTGATAGTCTGAAGCCACGAGGGGATCAGTTTAAGGCTCGTGGGGCCTCATCATCTTCCAGGTTTAGTGGGAAGAAGTCTCATGGACAGAAGCAGAGCACCCGGGGGCACACACAGGGAAGCAGGACAGAGGTACCCAGGTGTACCAACTGTGGAGGATGGCATTTGTTACGTGACTGTCGGGGTTGCTATATTTGTGGCAAGATGGGCCACATAGCTCGGGGTTGCCCCAATCGGGCAGTTCAGACGGATTCAGGGCCGAATAGGCCAAGGTTTGATGCTGGGAGGGCACCACAGAGGCAGCAGTTTGCACCACGACCCCTGGGAGGTCAGACGACAGGACCGCCGCAAGGACAGGTGTATGCACTGACCCGGGAGCAGGCCGAGGCAGCCCCAGAGGAGGTCATTGCTGGTACGTGTCATTTACTTACGTACCCTGCACTTATATTGATAGATACAGGTGCTTCCCATTCCTTTGTATCTACTGCCTTTGTGGAAGGACACCATTTGTGCTCGTCTCTGTTACCCACGCCTCTCATGGTCTCGACACCCACGGGGAAGCATGTGATTGCGGATCGACAGTTATCAGATTGCCTCATTTATTTTGAGGGCAATGATCTGAGGGCCGATTTGATTCAGTTAGAGATGGCAGACTTTGACTGCATTATCGGCATTGATGTGTTGAGCAGATAGAGCTATGGTAGATTGCCAAAAGAGGATGGTTCGCTTTCTGTCTGATCAGGGGTTCCAGTGGACTTTTTATGGGGACGGCTCTCGTCCAAGGATACCAGTAATCTCGGCGGTTAAGATGTCGCAGTTATTGGAACGTGGCCATACTGGGTACCTTATTTATGCTATGGATGCTTCAGAGGAGAAGGAAGTAAGAGCCGAGGACATTCCAGTTGTGGCGGAGTTCAGTGATGTGTTTCCAGATGAGATTCCGGGATTTCCGCCAGTCAGGGATGTGGAGTTTGCTATTGAGCTGCTGCCAGGGACATCAGCCATTTCTCGTGCCCCATACAGGATGGCACCGGCAGAGCTGAGGGAGCTGAAGGTACAGTTACAGGAGCTCCTCGACAAGGGATACATCCGTCCTAGTGTATCGCCTTGGGGTGCGCCAGTTTTGTTCGTGAAAAAGAAGGATGGATCAATGCGTCTGTGCATTGACTACAGGCAACTGAACAAGGCTACAGTGAAGAACAGATATCCGCTTCCGAGGATTGATGATCTGTTCGACCAGCTTCAGGGTACGGAGGTGTACTCCAAGATAGATTTGAGGTCAGGCTATCACCAGGTAGGGGTTAGAGCTGGTGATGTCCAAAAGACGGCTTTTAGAACTCGGTATGGGCACTATGAGTTCTTGGTGATGCCGTTCGGTGTGACAAATGCACCTGCAGTCTTTATGAGCCTGATGAACAGAGTATTTCAGGAGTACCTCGATCAGTTTGTGATCGTGTTTATTGATGACATCCTAGTCTATTCGAGGAATGAGGAGGATCATGCCGATCATCTGAGGATAGTACTCCAGATCCTCAGAGATCATCAGTTGTACGCCAAACTCAGCAAGTGTGAGTTTTGGCTGAACAGTGTTGCATTTTTGGGCCATATCATATCACGAGAGGGGATATCAGTAGACCCGAGGAAGATAGAGGCAGTTATGGATTGGTCTACCCCTACTTCAGTCAGTGAGATTCGAAGTTTTCTTGGTCTGGCTGGCTATTATCGACGTTTCGTCGAGGGTTTCTCAAAGATCGCCAAGCCACTTACCCAGCTGACTCAGAAGGGAGTCCCATTTTGTTGGTCAGAGGCTTGTGAGCAGAGCTTCCGGGAATTAAAGCACAGACTGACTACTGCACCCGTTCTAGTGATACCCAAGGAGAACAAAGGATTTGTCCTTTATACCGATGCATCTCTACTGGGATTAGGGTGCGTACTGATGCAGGACAGACATGTAGTGGCTTACGCTTCGAGACAGTTGAAGCCACATGAGGCAAGGTATCCAGTCCATGATCTGGAGTTGGCAGCTATAGTGTTCGCCTTGAAGATATGGCGACACTACTTATACGGTACCTCATTTACCATCTTCACTGATCACAAGAGCCTGAAATTCTTGTTTACACAGGCTGAGCTGAACATGAGGCAGAGGAGATGGATGGACCTGCTGAAGGACTACGATTGTGAAATCGAATATCACCCGGGAAAAGCAAATTTGACAGCCGACGCTTTGAGTCGGAAGGTGAGGAGCACAGCAGAGGATGCTATGTCTCTGTCAGCTATGTTTGGCTCCTACTGCCATTTGGGATTCGATTATGATGTATCTTCTTCACCAGTACAGGTTTTGACTTTGCTAGCTGAGCCTGTTATATTTGATCACATCAGAAAGGCTCAGGGGACCGATGTAGAGGTTCAGAGATGGATGTTAGTGGTTCATTCAGGACAGCCATCGAGATTCAGAGTGGCTGATGACGGTTCTCTGAGGCTCGGCGACAGATGGGTGGTTCCAGATACACCCGAGTTGCGCCAAGGTATATTACAGCGAGCTCATTGCAGCAGGATGAGTATCCATCCAGGTGGGAAGAAGATGTATAAGGATCTACGCAGCCAGTTCTGGTGGAGGCGTATGAAACAGGATGTCACCTCTTTTGTCAAGCGTTGTTTGATTTGTCAGCAAGTGAAAGCTGAGAGACAAAGGCCTGGAGGTGAACTAAGAAGTTTAGAGGTACCCGAGTGGAAGTGGCAGCACGTATCTATGGATTTCGTGACCCACTTGCCGAGGACTGTTTCGGGTTTTGATGCCATCTGGGTAGTCGTGGACAGGTTGACTAAGAGTGCTCATTTCATTCCCTACTGTATGACCTTCACACACTTAAGAATGGCGCAGTTATATGTCAAAGATGTGGTGAGACTGCACGGGATCCCTGTTTCGATTGTGTCAGATCGAGATCCGCGGTTTACATCTCACTTTTGGGAGGGTCTGCAGACAGCTCTAGGTACAGAGTTGAGGTTGAGCACAGCCTATCATCCCCAGACGGACGGACAGACCGAGCGTACGATACAGACGCTCGAAGATATGTTGAGGGCTTGTGTGCTGGAGTTCGACACTTCATGGCAGGACTCGATAGCCTTGGTGGAATTTTCTTACAACAACAGCTACCAGGCAAGTATTCAGATGGCTCCTTTCGAGGCCCTCTATGGTAGGCGTTGTAGGTCACCCTTGTGTTGGGATGACATGGACCGTAAGTCGGTTGGAGGACCTGAGTTGGTTCAGGAAATGGAAGAGAAAGTTAAGGTTATCAGAACAAAGATGAAGGCAGCTCAGGATAGACAGGCAGCATATGCCAATCAGCGGCGTAGACCGTTGGAGTTTCAGTTAGGCGACAGAGTGTTTTTGAAGATCTCACCCTTCAGAGGCGTAGTACGGTTTGGGATGCGAGGGAAGTTATCCCCGAGGTACGTAGGGCCGTATGAGATCTTACAGCGTATTGGTACTCTGGCGTACCGGTTGGCTTTACCGCCCTCTCTGTCTGGCATACACGACGTTTTTCATGTGTCTATGCTGAGGAAGTATGAGCCAGATCCCTCACATGTGTTGCAGCCTTCAGAGGTTCAGATTGAGTCCGATGTTTCTTATGTAGAGCGGCCTATCAGGATTTTGGATAGAGCAGACCGCAGACTTCGGAACAAGGTTATTCCTATGATCAAGGTACAGTGGGATCGTAGGGGTGTCGAGGAGGCCACGTGGGAGACAGAGCGACACATGGTGCAGCACTATCCAGAGTTATTTTCTGGTATGCGTTTATATACTGTTTTATTTCTGGTTAGTAGCATGTTTGATTTCGGGACGAAATCCTATAAGTAGGGGAGTATTGTGATATCCCCGAAATGATTATGTGATTTTAATCATTTAAGTTATATTGTGATGTTAATGTGTTAATTCATGGGATTGGATAAATTATATTGGGGAGAATTACTTCAGGGTGCATGTAACATGTATTGGGTTTTTGGGGTGTGTATTGTTGTTTTGGTAAAGCATGCAAAAGGGTAATTGAAGTATTTTGTTGAGAAAATACTATAAATATCATGTGGGGATATTTTAAATACATCGTGCTAAATCGGGACCAAAACATAACACATCAAACCACCCAACACTTAACCACCCCCCCCAACCCATACTTTGACTCAGCATGAGCTGGCCATGCTTCCACTTGGCTCAATAATTTAACACCTTTCCAGCACTCCAAATTTCGAACCTCCTCTTCCAAAATACCATCCAGCAGCTGCTAAGCAATTTTAGGAGGAGCCCTTCCATTTCCATCACCTGGAAATCCTTCAAAAATCGGGGCAAAGTAGGGTGAGGAACTACCCTGTTTCTTTCTGGAAAAAAAAACTGGTTTGGTTCTACTTTTGAGCATGGTGAAAAACGGCATGTTAGCATATGTTTCTTGAAACCTGTGATTTAAATGCTTACATGGTGTTTTTATGAGTCTCTCTGTAATTTTCCTTAAGCATGATGCATGTTTTATGT
Source organism: Haberlea rhodopensis (assembly GCA_907163345.1). NCBI lineage: Eukaryota > Viridiplantae > Streptophyta > Magnoliopsida > Lamiales > Gesneriaceae > Haberlea > Haberlea rhodopensis. The sequence continues at coordinate 1,669,870 of CAJQUN010000077.1, forward strand.
GGAAGATTTAAGCTTGTGAAAAGTAGTGCTCAAAAATCTGGGTAGAGATTTCCTCTGTTTTTCTGGAAAACGTGGGTTGGGAGTGTTTTTGAGGAGGTGTTATCATGCATGATAAGCTTATATATTGGAGAAACTTTGATGTAAAAACATGCTTGGTAGTTTTGTGAAACCCATGGCATGTTTAGTTGAGCACGGTTTATGTTATATGTGTTAGTTTTGATAGCATGTAAAGAGGTGCTCAAGAATTCTGGAAATGAAAATGTGCCCTGTTTCCAGAAAAAGTTGATCCGGTACTTGTTTAAATGATCGATGTTTATGCATGTAGGTTTATGCTCAGGGTGTATATTTGGTTTGAATACACTCAGGGCAGTGTAGTTCAAATGCTAGCATGATGATCTTAGTATGTATTATGTCCTACATGTTAGATTTAAGGGTATAAATATCGGTGTTAAGCAATTCTGGAAAATCGCCAAAGGAACAAGGTTGGCGATCGATCGCCAAGGAGGCGCGATCGATCGCGACGTTCCAGTGGGTTTTGGCGATCGATCGCCAATATTGGGGCGATCGATCGCTGAATGTTTTTTTTTGGTATGCGAGGCAGTAGCATCTCGCGATCGATCGGGGCTCATGGGCGATCGATCGCGAGATGATGTTGAAGGATTAATTTGGTTTTTAATTTGGTTTTGCTTCCGGATTATTATGAGGTGCCTAATATTGTGTTGTGTGGCTATGTAGAACCATCCCAGGTGCCAGCACAACCGAGGAGATAAAGTCGATTGACTCCTCTATCTTTTGAAAGGTACGTAAGCGACGTACGGGCATCCCAACGGTAACATGTACTTTATGTTTGTCTTTATGACACATGATGAATGCAATGTGGTGCATTAAGATTATGATACATGTTTTTATGCATTGTTTTTGCATATGTATGTTGTGAAATATAAGAGGTGTATTTCACGAGTCAAAGTTATCTTAGTAAGGATTTTAATGGCTTACGCTAAAGTCCATTGGAAGCGATGAAGAATTCCGCTTACATGGAGTAGCAACGCTAAAGTCCATTGGAAGCGATGAAGAATTCCGCTTACATGGAGTAGCAAGAAGCATTAAAATGTACTAATGATAAGGGCTCAGGATGAAATAAGGATTTAAGGGAAAAAGGAATGTCATGACATTGCATATCCATACATTCATATAATGTGTTTCTATTATGAATTATGGTACAGGGACAACCAATGGGCGATATAAATGCTGGAAATACAGGAAGGACTTGTGTTTAAGATTTGCATTTATGCCTTACTTTCATATTATGTTAAATATGAATTGTGTTATGCTCATGTGTTGGGGGTTGTCTTTGTAGGTGCTTTTGTTGACGAGAACCAGGGCCGGGGTTGATATGCTGAGCTGTAAGGAGTGCTACAGGATTAGCATGATAGAGTTTTTGTATAGCTTCTACTGAGTAGAGTAAGACTATGATGTAGTACCTTTGTAGGAAGTATGTCTTTCCTTTTGGAACATTTTGGTACTGTAATCTCTAAAGCTCAGGTTAATCAACACGGCACATTACTCTGATATAATCACTTGTATGTTTAGTTCTCTAAATTGCACCTTAATATCTTGATGTGATAACGGGGTCTCACAATTACAGTACGTTTTTGGATAAGGATGTTGACGATCAAAAGACGTCAATCATACATTCTCTCCAAAATATGTTTGGATTGTACCATAGTGAACAGGGACAGAGCTCATCGGCGCGTGTAGTAGGAGGAGAAGAAGAAGATGCTAGTCAGTCACGAAGCGGAGGGATTAATCTGTTGCGGAGCCTTGGAAGAAAGAAGCAGAGAGGAAGCGGAGTGTCATCTACCTCTTCAAATGAGTTGCAGTACTGACTGGGTCAAATGTTCATTACAGATGAAAATTTTGACGTACTAGAGTGGTGGAAAGCAAACGCAAGACAATATCTAGTCTTGGCCAAAATGGCTAGAGATGTATTTGCAGTCCAAACATCCAGTGTTGCATCAGAGTCGGCATTTTCAACTTGTGCTCGGCTCATTGGAGACTTTAGATTTTCTCTACAAGTAGAATCATTGTGCATGCTTACGCTGCTAAGAGATTGGTTCGATGCTGAGAGAAGAAATAAGAGAGAAGGAGGAATCGACGAGTTCTGCAATGAAAGTTCCGAAGAAGAAGAAGAATTGGCCAAGACTATACTTATAAATTATGATGAGTAATGTATTTTTGTTATGAATTTCAAATGATGTATCTTTTATGTTGTTTTCCATATTCAATAAATGATATATTTCCTTTACGATTTGAGTTGAAAAAAAAAAAAAAAAAACGGGTTGGCCAAACCGGTTCCGGTTGGAACCGGTTTAACCCGGTCCAATCCGATAAATCGGATCCGGGTTTCCGAACCGGATCGGTTCCATGGCATTTGCCATGGAACCGGAACCGGACCAATCTGGTTCAAAACCGAATTGGTCCGGTTCCACTCGAAATGAGTCCGGGATTAGTCGGATCCGGTCCGAATCCGGTCCGGTCCGGCCCATGAACACCCTGAAGTCCAACCAACCTGACCAGATCTACAAGCCCGCACCAGTGCTAGTTTGGTGTTAGCGTTTCTTGAGAGTGAACGGAATTGTATGGAATCAAAAATCACCAAACCTAGAGAATGACTGACATATTTATAGTTGTCTAGTTGGGCTAGGGTCCATTAGGCCCAACAGGCCAACCATTGGCCCATTGGCTTGAAGGGCATTGCTAACAATCTCCCACTTGCCCAAAAGCCAAAACAAAACTACAAACTCATAATCCAAGTAACTCAATCCAATTGAATAACTTGATGTACTACTAATGTACATAATTATGAGACATAAATATATCAAACGTTTTAATTTTAGAACTTTCTATAGATGAAACATTTTCAAATATAGAAACTCCACTAAAGTGAGGAGCTTTCAAAAATTAAACTCATATCTTGAATATCAATCACACAATCTTGAGCACTTAACATTTAAGTCTCAATTCTCATTGATAGATCGGCGGCCGGTTGATTGTGACCCAGCGAGGCACAAGTGTATCATAGCAGTAGGATCACAACCTTTGTGATTTTAGAAGTCAAACAACTTCTTTGGGCTTACCCTGAATGCCCCATTGTCAATTAAACTCCTTTAATAGACAATTACCGAAATATAATTCCAGCAACAACCTACCGATCATGGGTAGCGCCTAGCATCTGCGCTTCACGAAGACCTAGATACAAATGACTAGCAACGTACGAGAACCTGTCAGCCATAGTTAGCGTGCAGTACATTCCTTTCACTCAATATGTCCCGACTGAATCAAGGGCATCGGTTGATCGAGACCCTTTATGATTTCAATAACTATGTATTTGTTTCACGTTATATGATTCTTTGTGTGCGTATATGAAAAAATCTTTTTTTCACAAGCACTACCCACTCTGGCCAGAGATTTCTCGAATCATATATAGAAACACACGTAGGACATCCTGGTTCATCAAGACCAGTGGTGAATCCCCAACGACAATCATAGGCCTCTGACAGCATCACTGAATACCCAAAATAATGACTTTATGACCCACATGTGATCAGTCATTAAATCAAAGTACACAACTATCTATCAAGACCTCAATGACGCCTCGGGTCATGAGGAGTAATGGTGCACAACTATGACTAGAATTCTATACTCGACAAATGGTAACCACTTATAGAATTCCGAGTAGGGTCGTTCAGTGAACTCATTCCTAATGAGCACCTATTCATCTGTGCTGACTTCTCCAAGCCAACGCCGATGAAACACGGCGCACTATGACCGCTTTATTTTTAAACAAAAGATATTTCAAAGAATGGTTTGAAGCGATTCTACCGCAAGTGCACGGTTGTCAAGTTTTAGTATAGTGAAAATTAAGTACAGGTTGTCGAATCCACAGGGACTAACGTATAAGTACCAAATAAGATTAATAAAATTATATTTAGCCTACGATAAAAGAAGTTTGATTAACTAGATCTAAATTAAACTAAAGAATAAAGATTAAACTAGAAATAATGAAAAGAATGGTTCCGGAAATGCAAAGGTAAGTTACTCGAGAAAATTACCGAGCTCGTCGTTCAATTATGTTATCTCTAATGATTCAATGGAATTCTCAAATTATCAACCAATTGATTTTAAAGGTGAACGGTTTTCACTATTATTCGATACACTCTCTCGAGCTGTAACGAAACTAACAATAAATTAGAACAAGTCACTCTCGTGCACCTATTTACTAATTCAAAGTTGCATAAATTATCAAAACCTTATAACTCTAAATCTCTCGATTCCAAGTTCTCACATATGCGATATCATCTCTCGATCTCAATCGTGACATACATCATAAATTAAGGAAGCGTGTTACAACGTTATCTCTCGATCTCGGCTGTAACCCTCAAATTCAATCAAAGCTAGCTGGACTTTGATCTACACATGCAATTAATTTATGAACAATAACAATCAATGCACTCAAATACCAATGAATCAATAATCAAACACAACGAAACTAAAACTCAATAATATAAACTAAATTGTATTCAAATCAAATACATAAGAGTTTTATTGTCTCTCGACCTCTAAAACATCAAATGAAATTTAAAATCAAATAAACTAAAGTTTAGAAATACGATAAACGATGGATGAATCCGTGCGTTGCACCGTGATTTCTTCTCTCGTTCCTTCCTTGCACTCCGGAATAGATTGGCTTTGACTCGGACGAAGAACGGAGATTGGATCTCCTTCCGGCGTTGGGCGGCGCTCTCCTTGACCTAAAAATCGTCTGACATGGTCTGATATGGTGTTCTGATCTGTCCTCCCTTGAAATGAATCCAAATTCCCGCTTAAAAGCCCTCCAAAATCACGATAAAAAAGGAAAATAAAATCTTCAGGATTTTGCGTCTCGATCGATCGGAAGGTTTTCTCGATCGATCTGCGCACTGTTCATGCCAGCTTTTGAATCTCACTGTCTCGCCCGATCGATCGAGATTTTCCACCGATCGATCGAGAATTTGAAAAAATCAGCTCCGAAGTTACTGCCTCGCTCGATCGATCGAGATTTCCACCGATCGATCGAGACTTGAAAATCTTTGATGCTCAACTCTCTGCCTGGCTCGATCGATCGAGAGTAAATCTCGATCGATCGAGATTCCAAAAATTTCATTTCCTCAATTTTTGTTCTTTCACGCCTCGATTTCGCCCGTTATCTTCATATAAGCTCATTTCTTCCACTTACGATCTATTTTCCTGAAACAAACGAATAAACACCAAAAAGCATAATATCATCCAGGAAAAAGAACGGAAAGTAGGAAGAATTTACAGTTAAAAACACTCAAAATCTAAGCCTATCAACTCCCCCAAACATAGACTTGATCGTCCTCGAGCAAGCAATAAGCTCAAAAAGAAAAGTTAAACTCGATACTAAGCATGAATCATCTTTACAACATACGTAAAATCTCAGAAATCCTACTTACACATCAATAGAAGTCCTTCAACACTTAACAAGAAGCAATTTCTCCTAAGTTAAACAATACATCGCAACATCGGAATGTGCGTGTGTGCTATTGTCAAACATGAGTTACATACATATCTTTAAAATCAACATGTGCCATATCAACTCCTAGTCAAGATTACTTTGAATTACTCTACAAATTTACTATCCAGCACTTCTCCACTAATGTAATTATTCCCTAGACTTGGATCAACAGGACTTTAAAAGCTTTTAACGTTAGGCCTTTTGGTGTCGGCTTCAAAGAAAAGGTCGGATGAATTCAAAGAAGAGAGTATAACAGAATCAGTTCAAAATCTTCTCATATAATCATTGAGCTTCTCTTCACATTTTCTAGCCTTGGCCACTTTGGGTCTTATTTAACTTTTCTTTTCAAGGCTTTTTCTCTACATCTTTTCTTTTTCTTTGCTCATTCTTTTGTTCATTTCATTTCTTTCACATTGAACTTCTCAACATATAACAATTTAATGCAATCAATGAGATTCATTATACTCTCCTAGGGATGGATGAAATTGTTCTTTTAGGCTCAAACCAAGGTGGGTATAATGAGTTTGCCAAGAATGCCGAATGGGGGTCTAATCATATGCAATGCATATCCCATTCTTTTTCAATAAGGCTCAAAAGGGGACACTAAGGAATAATGTATACAAGGTAGGCTTGAAAAGCACAAACGGTCCAAAGATTGCCTAAATCATTTCCAAGTCTAGTTCCTAATTATAAATTTCGCCTCAAAGTGCTTTCACTAAACTGTAGAGTTATCTAAGATACTCAAGACTCATCATAGTTAACACAAGTTTTCAATTTAATCAATACATATTTCACTCAATCATGACTCAATAAGTGCTCAAATTATTCCTCAGTTTTGACATGTAGTTAACAAAGGATATATACAAACAAGTTAAGCATTTCCATGACTCCTATCTAGATGAGGATTAATTTCATCATGTATTACCGTTGCAATTCCAACTCATCAATTCTCAAGAATAACTCAATCACTAAAAAAAAAATTTTGTTGGTAATGCTCAAGGACGAATTAGTCTCAACATCATGCAGTCATGCTAGGAAAAGGAACAAGACAAGTAGCAATATGTGCAAAAGCAAGATATATACAAATACTCAAAAACCCCCCCAAACTTAGCATGTGAATTGCCCTCAACGAACAAGAAAAATAAATGCAAAGGCAAAGACACATACCATGACGACGATCGTCACTGATCGTCGTCCTCATCATGCTCCGGAGGGGGGACTGGGTAGTGGTGCTCCTCGACACACATGGATTCATACTTGTTCCTCCTTTGACCTAAGACTGCTCCTATCGCAGTGTCACTGGCGTCACACATTAGTTCAAAAGGTAACTCCCAATCAGGTGCGACCAATACTGGTGCAGTTACCAATTTCTCTTTGAGTGCCTCGAACGCCTGCATACAATCAGAATCGAATTCATAAGATGCATCTTTAGTTAACAAATGAGATAAAGGTTTAGAAATTTTTGAAAAGTCCTTAATGAAACGTCGATAAAATCCTGCATGTCCTAAAAAACTTCGGATTCCTTTCACTGTTGTCAGTGGTGGTAATTGTTGTATCACTTGAATTTTAGCCCGATCCACTTCAATACCCTTTTCAGATATCTTGTGTCCCAAGACTATTCCTTCTTGGACCATAAAGTGACACTTCTCCCAATTTAGTACAAGATTTGTTTCTTCACACCTTGCCAATACCAAAGTCAAGTTAGCTAAACATATATCAAAAGAAGAACCAAACACAGAAAAATCATCCATGAATACTTCTAGGAACTTCTCTATCATGTCATGAAATATAGCCACCATACATCTTTGAAAGGTGGCAGGTGCATTACATAATCCAAATGGCATTCGTCGGAATGCAAATGTGCCATAAGGACAAGTGAATGTGGACTCTTGATCCTCAGGCGTAATAGCAATTTGGTTATATCCCGAATATCCATCTAGAAAGCAATAAAAATCATACCCTGCTAACCTTTCTACCATCTGATCAATGAAGGGAAGGGGAAAATGGTCTTTACGAGTGGAATCATTTAACCTCCTATAATCAATACACACTCTCCACCCTGTGACTGTTCTTGTGGGTATTAACTCATTATTCTCATTAGGGACAACAGTAATACCTCCCTTCTTTGGTACACATTGAATAGGACTTACCCATGAGCTATCAGAAATATGATAGATAATACCTGCGTCCATAAGCTTAATCACCTCAGCTTTGACTACCTCTTGCATTTTTGGATTAAGACGACGTTGAGGTTGAACCACGGCCTTGAATGTGTCCTCCATAAGAATTTTATGCATGCATACCGATGGGCTAATTCCTTTGATATCTGATATCTTCCATCCAAATGCTTTCTTGTGCTCCTGAAGGACTTTCAGAAGCTTTTCCTCATTATCACCTGTCAAAGACGAAGAAATAATGATTGGTAAAGATTTTTCAGCATCTAGGAAAATATACTTAAGATGTGATGGAAGAGGTTTGAGTTCAAGATTAGGTGACTCTTCAATTGATGGCTTTTGAGGTTTAATATCTCTTTTTCCCAACTCTCCAAGATTCTCAGTGGCTCGCTTCATGTATGGGTTGGTGTTGTTCATAAAAGCTATACTCTCAATATCTTCTTTGCAATGTTGCTCATCAGCTTCCACTAGACATGCTTCCATGTTATCCTTGAATGTATCTTGTAGCAAATCATCTGCCAGAATATCAATGATATCTATACTGAAACACATGTTTTCGTTGTGTGGATGTTTAAGTGCTTTGAAAACATTAAAAGTAACTTGATCCTCCCCTACTCGGAGGACCAACTTCCCTTGTTGTACATCGATTATTGCTTTTCCCGTTGCTAAGAATGGTCGACCCAAAATCAGTGGTGTTTCTGAATCTGCTTCCATATCAAGTACCAGAAAATCAACGGGAAAGATGAATTTATCCACTTTGACCAAAACGTCTTCGATGATACCCCTGGGGTATGTGATGGATCGATCTGCTAATTGTAGTGAAACCTTAGTAGGTTTTGGCTCTCCTAGCCCCAACTTCCTTTCTCTGTTGCCTTTTTCTCAGTCACATCCTTGCCTTCAGATGTCTCTCCATGACTCTCTTCAGCTTCAGCTTGCGGTCTTAACTCTTTTCCAACTCAATGGCCTTTGCTTGCTCATTTTGATTCTTCACTGTTCCAATTGAGATTGTGCCCTGCCTGGCACTCGAGGCTAGGATGACCGCCTCCACACAGCTCACAGAAGATCGCTTGAGCTTGCATTGCTGCTGCTCCCATGCTGTCTATCTTCCGGTTCATGGCTTCTAATTGAGCCGAAAGAGCAGTGATCTCGTCCACTTGATGGACTCCCATTGGTTTCTGTGGCGTGCTCCTCTCGGATTGCCATTGGTAGCTGTTGCACGCCATTTCCTCCAACAAGCTATATGCTTCTTCCGGCGTCTTTCTCATTATGGATCCCCCAGATGCTGCATCAATCATGGAACGGTTAGCAGAAAATAAACCGTTATAGAACGTTTGTACCTGTAGCCATATGGGTAGACCATGGTGTGGGCATCTCCTCAACAACTCTTTAAAACGATGCCACGCTTCATATAAAGTCTCGGGGTCAAACTGACCAAAAGTCGTGATATCGTTCCGCATCTTCGCCGTCTTGGAAGGGGGAAAGTACTTTGACAAAAACGCCTTTGTCATCCCCTCCCATGTTGTTATAGAACCTGCAGGTAGAGAATTCAACCATGCCTTAGCTTTGTCTCGTAATGAAAAGGGGAAAAGTCTTAACCTGATGGCGTCGTCAGAGACGCCATTGTGTTTGAATGTGTCAGAAATCTCCAAAAAGTTGGAGATGTGATTGTTCGGATCATCAGTAGCTGCTCCCCCGAACATAACTGAGTGCTGAATCATTTGTATGATTGCCGGCTTGATCTCAAAATTGTTTGCTTGAATCGTCGGTCTCGTAATACTCGACAACGATCCATGAAAAGCTGGTTGCGCAAAGTCCATCATCGATCTAGGGTGCTGTGCTTCGTTATTATCAGCCATTGCTCGAGCTTCTCGTAATCGCCTAAGTAAAGTTCTTTCTATCTCTGGATCGAAAGGCTCGAGAATGGGCTCCTCTCTTCTGAGCATGCACTAGAGAAACGATTCCTGTACAAAATAGACAAAAGGAGACAACAAAATGCACAAAGTTATTAACAACGATCAACAAAAGAAAACAAAGAAAAGAAAATAAAAAACGCAATAATAAAAGAATTGGCTAAATTACAATTAACTAATCTCGTATGATATTATACAGATTAGTCCCCGGCAACGGCGCCAAAAACTTGACCGCTTTATTTTTAAACAAAAGATATTTCAAAGAATGGTTTGAAGCGATTCTACCGCAAGTGAACGGTTGTCAAGTTTTAGTATAGTGAAAATTAAGTACAGGTTGTCGAATCCACAGGGACTAACGTATAAGTACCAAATAAGATTAATAAAATTATATTTAGCCTACGATAAAAGAAGTTTGATTAACTAGATCTAAATTAAACTAAAGAATAAAGATTAAACTAGAAATAATGAAAAGAATGGTTCCGGAAATGCAAAGGTAAGTTACTCGAGAAAATTACCGAGCTCGTCGTTCAATTATGTTATCTCTAATGATTCAATGGAATTCTCAAATTATCAACCAATTGATTTTAAAGGTGAACGGTTTTCACTATTATTCGATACACTCTCTCGAGCTGTAACGAAACTAACAATAAATTAGAACAAGTCACTCTCGTGCACCTATTTACTAATTCAAAGTTGCATAAATTATCAAAACCTTATAACTCTAAATCTCTCGATTCCAAGTTCTCACATATGCGATATCATCTCTCGATCTCAATCGTGACATACATCATAAATTAAGGAAGCGTGTTACAACGTTATCTCTCGATCTCGGCTGTAACCCTCAAATTCAATCAAAGCTAGCTGGACTTTGATCTACACATGCAATTAATTTATGAACAATAACAATCAATGCACTCAAATACCAATGAATCAATAATCAAACACAACGAAACTAAAACTCAATAATATAAACTAAATTGTATTCAAATCAAATACATAAGAGTTTTATTGTCTCTCGACCTCTAAAACATCAAATGAAATTTAAAATCAAATAAACTAAAGTTTAGAAATACGATAAACGATGGATGAATCCGTGCGTTGCACCGTGATTTCTTCTCTCGTTCCTTCCTTGCACTCCGGAATAGATTGGCTTTGACTCGGACGAAGAACGGAGATTGGATCTCCTTTTCCGGCGTTGGGCGGCGCTCTCCTTGACATAAAAATCGTCTGACATGGTCTGATATGGTGTTCTGATCTGTCCTCCCTTGAAATGAATCCAAATTCCCGCTTAAAAGCCCTCCAAAATCACGATAAAAAAGGAAAATAAAATCTTCAGGATTTTGCGTCTCGATCGATCGGAAGGTTTTCTCGATCGATCGGCGCACTGTTCATGCCAGCTTTTGAATCTCACTGTCTCGCCCGATCGATCGAGATTTTCCACCGATCGATCGAGAATTTGAAAAAATCAGCTCCGAAGTTACTGCCTCGCTCGATCGATCGAGATTTCCACCGATCGATCGAGACTTGAAAATCTTTGATGCTCAACTCTCTGCCTGGCTCGATCGATCGAGAGTAAATCTCGATCGATCGAGATTCCGAAAATTCCATTTCCTCAATTTTTGTTCTTTCACGCCTCGATTTCGCCCGTTATCTTCATATAAGCTCATTTCTTCCACTTACGATCTATTTTCCTAAAACAAACAAATAAACACCAAAAAGCATAATATCATCCAGGAAAAAGAACGGAAAGTAGGAAGAATTTACAGTTAAAAACACTCAAAATCTAAGTCTATCACACTACACTAGACACATCATGAATACCAGTCTCTAACGAGCATATATCGATATCCCATTCTCGAAGGCTCACCGGCCAGGAACATTTAGAAATCGCAGTCGAGAATGTATTTCATGGTCACCATCATATGCGTAACCACATTCTATGGACTATAGCAACTTCAAGGACTTCATCAATACATCAAGATGTATGGGTAAACAGATGAAGAAGTGCCATATATATTAATATTCAAACAAAGATTTGTCATAATAAGATTATAAGTACAATCAATCAACTATTGATTTACTTAATCATGTATGACAACAATATCTTTCACTTTCCCAAAGCCAACTACTCATGTGTCTTAAGACCATTTTCCCAAGATGTCTAACAGACACCAATCATTGTAAATGCTTTGTCAGTGGATTCACTATATTTTTCTGTTGAAGCGATTCTCTCGATAATAATGTCGCGTCTACCATCTCTCTCATTAGATAGTATTTTCTCAATATATGTTTGGATCCTGATGAGATCTTGGCTATTCATAATAGCTCAAATGTTGTCACAGTACACAGAGACTGTGTCAACTGCACTAGAGATTACATCCAACTCTTGGATGAAATTTTCTTATCCAAACTGCCTCGTTGCTGCATCGTATGCTGCAATGTATTCAGCTTCACTGGTGGAATCCAATGTGGTGTCTTGCTTGGAACATTTCCAAGAGACATCACCATCATTGAGCTTAAATACAAATCTGAACATCGATATGGTATCATCTACATCCAATTTAAAAACCAGCATCAGCTTACCCTTCAACTTTTATTTCTCCACTTACAGATCCAAAAACCATGAACATATCATAAGTTCTTCATAAGAACTTGAGGATTATTTTCACAGTTTTCCAGTGACCTTCACCGGTATCTGTATGATGTCTGCCCATTACTCTAAGAACATACATCAGGCCAAGTACATACCATAACATACAATATGCTATTAAAAGTAGAAATATAAGGTACCAATGTCATCTTTTCTCTCTCCTCATCAATCTTAAGACCCATTGACTCGAGAGATGAATACTATGACATATTATGAATTAACTCATTTTTCGACTATTCTATGCTAAACCCTTTTAGCACAGAGATGTCAAGCATCCTTTAGATCTATCCCTATAGATCCTTATGCTAAGCACGTATGACGCTTCTCCCAATCTTACATGGAGAAATTAGTAGATAATCATGCTTTAATTGATTAATCCAATACCATTCACAATGAGCATGATATAATCGACTTAAAGCATCACAAACGTAACCATGCTCCCACTAACCCTTTTGCATACACATGTCACTTCCGGATTTTTAACAAAACCAAACACTTTGATGATGTTATCAAAATAGAAGTTCAAACTTCGGGATGTCTTCTTAGGCCCATAAATGGACCTCTGGAGTTTGCAAACATTTTGCTCACTCCCAATGGTTGTGAAGCCCTATGGCTGCTTTGTATAAAAGTCTTCACATCCATCTGTTATATCTCATAGTCATAATATGAAGATATAGCTAATAAAATTCGAATAGACTTTAGCATCATAACCGATGAAAATTTTCTCACAAACAACTCTTTGAAGGTCACTACATTCCCATCCACTCCAAGCTTTCACTTGTAGATCCATTTGCAGCCAATGAGAACAATTCTCAAAGAGGATCTACTAAGGTCCATACCTTATTAGAGTACATGGAGTCTATTTCAAATTTTATAGCATTTCGCCAATATCCCAAAACGATGTCCAACATCGTCTCCTTGAAAGTCCTAGGATAACATCCATGGTCAAAACCATTTTGACTACTTTCTGGAATAAATTCAATTTATCAGGAGTTCTTGAAACACTTTCAAATCTCCTCGGTGTGTGTAAATCAAAGGTTGTGATAGTCTTGAACCCTTTCAAGTTATATTATTATGTCATACTTTCTAATAGAAACTTTTTCTCTAGAAAGATTGCACTTGCGAAACAAACACTTTGCCTGCGATTGATAATATAAATTTCCACAAAATAACATAGGATGGATCAACTATCCAACTCATCTTCCACTTGCTGCTTCACATAAGCAGAACAATCTCAAATAAAAATTTGGATTATTTTTCAGTCCATATCGTATATGGAATTTTGGTCACTGCAATTAATTATGTTCAACCAATATGTAACTTTAGAGAGTTACTGGGAGAGAATCACATTCTCTTTAAGACAACTCAACATAATCTTGCACTAACAATTAGTATTCCACATACGTTCTTATGAATCAAATTCAATGGACATTCAGCACATGCTAAAGATATGTGGGATTTAAGTTATCATTCTTTTTATATTCTTTGAACATAATCATATTAATCGCTCATAAGTTCATCAGATTCAATAAAACATGCATTCTTAAAAATACTGCAAATCACATTCGCATATTTAAAAGAATTTCATTCTCTATCAAAATAGGAACAATGTTCATGATTAAATCTAGAACAAACAAATAGTTGCTCAAACCAGTTCCTAACTAGTTCAATAAAACATACCCTTTCTAGAACGCTTCTAGTCTAGGTATTCCTTACAATTTTGCGCCAGTGACCATCAGTGAAAACATATATGCCTCTCCTTTCTTAGTTGCTACTATATCATTTTTCGTCTTTTGAGGTTGGGAACCATTTCCCTTCCTCTACTTTATCCTTGAATCATTCCCACCAATTGTAGAAGATTCAACAAGAAGAACACGTTTCTCCTTTGAATCAAGGATACATGAGTTTCCAACATTTTGACTATAAGATCAAATCTACAGCTAGTTAATGAGGTATTGTGTAGGGTCTTCCTACCTTAACATCATCTTAATCACGTATTATGGCCTAAACATGCATTAGTAACATCTTAGAGTACCGGTTGTAGCTTTGAGCTAATAAGATTACAGGCCAAAAATAAAATTTCAAAACTTAATAATTACATTTCCATAAATGAATGCTAACATTATAGATTTACACTACTCCTAGAGTAAAGACTATCCAAAATCATGTATCCTAACTTCTTTCATGCTCCTCATAGCTCACTGCCTCAACCCGACCCTTAGCCCTTCAGTCCAAAAGTGTACCTACAGGAACAACCTATCATGAGCATGTACATCATTACTTAACATCATAAATAATGGCATATAAATAAATGCATGAAAATAATCGTAACATATACTTCCTGGTTAATCGCATTAACCCACTTTGGTTGTCCATGTTTCATAGTCATGCATATAATCATTAGTTCTTGACATAAATGATTAAAATCATACTTTACATAAATGCTCATAATCAACAATGTTAGTAGAAATGGGAGTGTTTCTGGCCTTGTTATGTCCGCGGAACAATTGGCCCCCTCGCTTCGACATATAGCTGTATTGTGATACCCCTCGCTACACCTTGATAGCGGATGTAATCTCCTCGCTAGCTATGTCAGCAGTAAGTACCTTCCTCGCTTTCCCATAACAACCACCAGAACACTCAACCATTCTTAATAACATAGTTAAACATACATCATCATCATCATCATATCATAAACATCATCTTATAGACATCATCATCTTGTAAAAATCATCATCTTATCATAAACATCCTCATAGACATCATATCATCTTTACTCATCATAAACATCATCATCATAAATTTACTTATCATAATCATCTAGAAATGGGAATGTTCGGGTCCTGTTATGTCAGCGGCACAATTGGCCCCCTCGCTCGACATATAGCGGTACTGTGATACCCCTCGCTACACCTTGATAGCGGATGTATCTCCTCGCTAGCTATGTCAGCGGTAAGTACCTTCCTCGCTTGCCCATAACAACTACCGGAACACTCTACCATTCCCAATTACATAGTTTAACATACATCATCATCATCATCATAACATCTTTCACTTATCATAGACATCATAACATCTTTACTTATCATAAACATCATAACATCTTTACTTATCATAAACATCATAACATCATCATATTACATAATTACTTATGCAATCATTGCATAGTCATAGTATAGAAGTGTGTTTTACCGTCCGATGCCCGTATGTCTCTTACGTACCTTAATTCCAAAAGTGGAGAAGTTGGAGAACTTTATCTCCTTGATGTTGTGGGTACCTGGGATGGTTCTACACAACCATACAAATCGATATTAGAAGCTAATTATAGTCCAATATCCAAAAATCCCACAAAAAAATCAAAAACACACATTTTTACTTCTCGCGATCGATCGTCGCCCAGGCCTGATCGATCGCGAGATCATACTGGACGATACTGAAAAATTCACACCTTGGCGATCGATCGCCACTTTTGGCGCGATCGATCGCCATCCTCGCCGATCGATCGCCCAAACGTGGCGATCGATCGCCAAATGTTACTGGCGCCTACTGGTTGCGAGCGATCGATCGCCAAAAACGGGCGATCGATCGTTGCTGCCTGTGCGTGGAAAAACACCATTTTTGCACTACATTTTCTTCCTCATCTTCACCAACACTTACCCCAACAAACCAATAACATAAAAACACTTCAAACCTTCATTTTACATCATTAAACAACTAAAAATCTTACACCCATCCAAAAATCATACCAACCCACAATCAACTCACTTCAAACAAACAAAACCCATTTCAAAATCAAACCAAACATCATAAAAACTTTAGGAAGGGTTCCATACCTCTTAAGGACTCCAAATCCTAACAAAGATCTCACAAACAAAGGTTTTGTGAAGATTTCTCCCACTTTATGCCAAAATCGAAAATATGAGAAATGTGTAGGGTTTGAGAGTGAAATAGGGATTTAAAAGTGATGGGTAAAGTAAGTGGGTATAGTGGGGAAAAGGGGTTATAAGGGTTAAATTAAAAATTGTACCCCAAAGTTAACATGATGTATAAAATACCCCAACATGGCATTTTAAAAGCATTTTACAAAAATGCAACAAACTTCCACTAAATTCATATCTTCCTAATTATTAACTACGAATACAATTAAATCATGTTAACACTCCATTCTCTAACATGCATAACATGCACCCTGAAATGCAACCCCTGGTCACGCCTACCATGTGACTAAGCATTTCAACAAGATAATTAATTTCAACACATAAATCAATTATCAACATAATTCATCATATAAACATAATTAATGCCCAAATTGCAATTAATTAATTTCGGGGCATCACAATACTCCCCTACTTATAAGATTTCATCCTCGAAATCGCATGCACTTACCCAAAACTGAACTAAACATATATCACACACCAGAAAACAGTTTCGGGTAGTGCTGCATCATATACCGTTCCGTCTCCCACGTAGCCTCCTCGACACCCCGACGATCCCACTGAACTTTGACCATGGGTATAATCTTGCTTCTTAATCTGCGATCCTCTCGATCCAGAATTCTGATTGGTCGTTCTACGTATAATACATCTGAGTCCAACTGCACTTCAGTAGGCTGTAATACAGGAGACGGATCTGGCTCATACTTCCGTAACATAGAGACGTGAAAGACATCATGAATCCCAGATAAAGACGGCAGTAGAGCCAAACAATAGGCCAAAGTACCGATACGCTGCAATACTTCATATGGCCCAACATACCTCGGAGATAACTTTCCCCGCTTACCAAAACGAACAACACCCCTGAAGGGTGGGATTTTCAAGAAGACCTTGTCTCCTACTTGGAATTCTAGCGAGCGTCGCCGCTTATTGGCATAGGCTGCTTGCCTATCTTGGGCCGCTTTCATCTTATGGCGTATCAACTTAATCTTGTCTTCCATATCCCTGATCATATCCGGTCCTCCGACCGCTTTACTAGTCAAGTCCTCCCAATACAGCGGTGACCTACATCGTCGTCCGTAAAGAGCTTCAAAAAGGGCCATTTGAATGCTCGCCTGATAGCTGTTATTATAGGAGAACTCCACCAGTGGTAATGAATCTTGCCACGGAGTATCAAACTCCAATACACATGCCCTCAGCATATCTTCGAGCGTCTGTATAGTACGCTCCGTCTGGCCGTCTGTCTGAGGGTGATAAGCTGTACTCAGTCTCACCTCTGTGCCCAAAGCTGCCTGGAGACCTTCCCAGAAATGTGAAGTAAACCTTGGGTCTCTGTCAGACACAATC
This sequence comes from Haberlea rhodopensis, assembly GCA_907163345.1. NCBI lineage: Eukaryota > Viridiplantae > Streptophyta > Magnoliopsida > Lamiales > Gesneriaceae > Haberlea > Haberlea rhodopensis. The sequence continues at coordinate 1,687,458 of CAJQUN010000077.1, forward strand.
GAGACTGGAATACCATGCAATCTCACCATATCCCGTACATATAATTGGGCCATCTTTAGGTATGTGAAGGACATATAGTAAGGGATGAAATGAGCCATCTTCGTCAGCCTATCTACGATTACCCAGGTCGCATCAAATCCTGATGCCGTTCTTGGCAAGTGGGTCACGAAATCCATTAGATATATGCTCCCACTTCCACTTAGGTACTTCCAAGCTCTTCAGCTCGCCACCAGGCCTCTGCCTTTCTGCCTTTACCTACTGACAGATCAAACATCTTTTGACAAAAGCTATAACATCACGCTTCATGCGTCTCCACCAAAATTGACCACTTAGGTCCTTATACATTTTTCTTCCTCCTGGGTGGATACTGAACCGGCTACTGTGAGCTCGCTCCAATATTCCTCTTCGCAACTCCGGTATATCTGGGACTACCCAACGGTTGCCCAGTCTCAAAGAATCATCCTCAGCCGCTCTGAACTTTGATGGCTGTCCCTGAAGTACTATTGACGACCATCTCTGAACCTCATCATCCGACCTCTGGGCCTTTCTGATAGCCTCAAATATGTCTGGCTCGGCCAATAAGTTCGACACTCGCACCGGCGACGTGTCCACATCGAAATCATAGCCCAGAGGCAATAAGAAGTCATCATAGCTGATAAACTCATGGCATCCTCAGCAGTACTCTTCACCTTCCGACTTAAGGCGTCTGCTATCAAGTTTTTTTTAACAGGATGGTACTCAATCTCACAGTCATAATCTTTGAGTAAATCCATCCACCTCCTTTGGCGCATATTCAATTCAGCCTGAGTAAATAGAAACTTCAGGCTCTTATGGTCCGTATAGATGGTAAACGACGTACCATACAAGTAATGCCTCCAAATCTTCAAGGCAAATATAATGGCTGCCAGCTCTAAATCATGGACTGGATACCTAGCCTCATGCGGCTTTAACTGCCTCGATGCATAAGCTACCACATGCTTATCTTGCATCAGCATACAGCCCAAACCTTGCAGTGATGCATCCGTGTACAAAGCAAACCTCTTATTCTCAGAAGGAATCACCAATACAGGTGCCGTAGTCAAACGACGTTTCAATTCTTGGAAGCTTTCTCACAAGCTTCGGACCAATAGAACGGGACTCCTTTCTGAGTCAGCTGTGACAAGGGCTTAGCGATCTTAGAGAATCCCTCGACGAAACGTCGGTAATAACCCGCTAAACCAAGGAAGCTCCGTATCTCGGGGTACAGAAGTGGGTGCAGCCCACTCCATCACAGCTTCAACCTTCCTGGGATCTACAGATATCCCACTGCTAGATATAACATGGCCCAAGAACACCACACTACTCAACCTGAACTCGCACTTGCTAAGTTTTGCATATAACTGATGATCCCTAAGGATCTGGAGTACTGTCCGCAAGGGCCTTACATGCTCTTCTTCAGTCCGAGAGTAAATGAGTATATCGTCGATGAAAACAATGACGAACTGATCCAGATACGGTTGGAACAACCTGTTCATCAGGCTCATAAAAACAGCTGTAATACCCCCGAAATGTCATGTAATTATGTGCTATGATGATGATTATGATGTGTTAAGGGTTGTGGTGCAATTAAATTAGGGGGTTATAATTATGTTATGATGATATGATATGGGAGGCATGTTGAGTGTTTTAAAAAAGATGTATTAATTAAATAAAGATGAAAAATATCGAGTGAGGATATTTTAATACATCGTACTAAATATACCGCGACAAAATTAAACACCACATGACCACCCCAACCCACACCACCCCCCCTCAACCCATGCCCCCAAGTCAGCTGTACAGCTGCCCATACCCATCACTTTAATCCCTCACCACTCAATCTCCACCATCTCTTCTTCCCCAACCTTCACCCCCAAAAATCGTCCAGCACTCCAGCTGCAAGAAGGAGGAGGATTTTGATGTTTTCTTGCTAGGAAAACTTGCCAAAAATCAGAGCAAAAGAGGGTGAGAAACCATGTTCTATTTTGGTTTAAGTTGGGTTAAGTTCATGTTTCTACTTGGTGTGAGAATGGCATGCTAGCCTAGGTTTTGTTAAACCTTAGATTCAAGTTCATTTATGGTGTCTTTATGAAATTCTTAGCATGTTTACTTGAGCATGAAACATGTGTTATGTGGTAAATTTATTGGCTTAAAGGTAGATGTTCAAAAATCTGGGTAAAAATTTATGATGCCCTGTTTTTGAAAGGTTGGATGAGGTTGAAGATTTTGATGATGTTATGATGCATGTTATCTTAGGTTTTGTTAAACCTTTGATTTGAACACGTGCGTGGTGGTTGTATGAAGCTTATAACATTTTTGTTCAAGCATGTTTTACGCTTTATGAAGTAGAAATGCTGGTAGGAAATGAGGTGCTCGAAAATCTGGAGAAGTCCCGATTTTTCAGAGTGCTCGATCGATCGAGATTTTGGTCCCGATCGATCGAGCGAAGCAGAAAGTTTACAGCGTGGTTTGAAATTCAGGTGCCGATTGATCGAAGGATTTTCCGATCGATCGGTGAAGCTCCTCGATCGATCGGTAAAATATTTCGATCGAGGCAGAGTGTTTGGGCACTGTTTACGCTTATTTTCTCGATCGATCGAGACCTTGGGGCCGATCGATCGAGAGAGGCAGAATGTTGAAAAATATGATGATGATTTATTTTGTTAAGTTTATGGTATGAGATGGTATTGAGGCATCTAATATGGTGTAATGTGGTTTTGTAGAACCATCCCAGGTACCAGCACAATCAAGGAGATAGAGTTATCTACTTCTCCTCCTTTTGAAAAGGTACGTAAGAGACGTACGGGCATCGGACGGTAAAACACACCTCTACACTATGATTATGCATTTATTGCATGAGTATCTACGATGAAATGATGATGTTTATATGATGTTTATATAATGATACGATGTTATGATTGGGTAAGATGCCCTCGTGGTAAGATGCCACACGATGTTATGATATAGTAAGATGCCATACGATAGGGTAAGAAGCCCTCGTGGTAAGATGCCACACGATGTTATGATATGGTAAGATGCCATACGATAGGGTAAGATGCCCTCGTGGTAAGATGCCACACGATGTTATGATATGGTAAGATTCCATACGATAGGGAAAGATGCCCTCGTGGTAAGATGCCACACGATGTTATGATATGGTAAGATGCCATACGATAGGGTAAGATGCCATCGTGGTAAGATGTCACACGATGTTTATGATATGGTAAGATGTCATACGATAGGGTAAGATGCCCATAAGCATGACTATGAAACAGGAACAACTAAGTGTGTTAATACGATTAACCAAGAAGTATATGTTACGATTATTTTCATGCATTTATCTATATGCCATTACCTTATGATGTTAAGTGACGATGTACATGCTCATGATGAATTGTTCCTGTAGGTACGCTTTTGGACTAAAGGACTAAGGGTCGGGTTGAGGCAGTGAGCTAAAAGAACACAAAGATGTAAAGGATTCAGCTTTTGATTAGTATCTACTCTAGGAGTAGTATAAATCTAAATGTTAGCATTCACTATGGGAATGTAATTAACAAGTTTTTTTTGGAATTTTTTATTTTGGCCTGTAATCCTATTAGCTCACGTAACAACCGGAACTCTAAAATGTCATTAATGCATGTTTAGTCCATTTTTATGTTATTAATCACTGTTAAGGTGGGAAGACCCCACAACAGCTGGGGCATTCGTCACCCCAAAAGGCATGACTAGGAATTCATAGTGCCCATATCTAGTCTTGAAAGCTGTCTTCTGTTCATCATCCTCTCGAACTCGAATATGATGATACCCCGATCTCAGATTGATCTTACTGTAGAGCCTCGTACCCTGCAACTGGTCAAACAAATCATCGATCCTTGGAAGTGGATACTTATTCTTTACTGTGGCTTTGTTCAGTTGCCTGTAATCGATGCACAGACGCATCGAACCATCTTTCTTTTTGACAAATAGAACTGGTGCACCCCAGGGCGATACGCTAGGGCGTATATAGCCCTTGTCAAGGAGCTCTTGCATCTGAATCTTTAACTCCCTGAGCTCCGTTGGTGCCATCCTATATGTGGCACGAGAAATGGCAAACGTCCCCGGTAGTAACTCAATTCCAAACTCGACCTCTCTCATCGGTGGAAATCCGGGAATCTCTTTCGGAAAGACATCAGGAAACTCCGCCACTACGGGCACATCCTCGTCTTGTAATTCTTCCCTCTTGGCTTGAACTGATCACCCCTCAGCTTCAAACTATCGGAAGTAGATTTCTGAGGGGGTGCTGGAGGTGGCACGGCATCAGGATATGCACCAACTCCCAATTCGGCTAGCTCAGCCCGTGAAAGGGCGTCATCAAAGCAAGTAGGGCCATAAGTAACCACCCTTGCTTGAGGTTAGTAAACTCATCTTCCTTAGCCTGTCGTGCAGCAGCTGAAAAGTAGGTGGTCAGAAACCGAGTTCTGAACAGTTTCCAATTTATTTCCTGACCCTGAGCCTCTTGCTCTATCACTGTAGTCTTCCACCACATCAGCGCCTTCTTGGCCAATTGGAACTCTGCTAGCCTTATCCAGGCTGTCTTAGCACAAGGAGCTGCCACAAATATCTGTTCTATTCTCTCTAACCATTCCTCAGCCATTTCCCCTTGTCTCAGTTCCTTCGAACATCGGGGGTCGGTATGTCAGAAATTGAGCCAAACTTAGCTCCCCAGGTAGTAACTGTTGCTTAGAAGGTTCTTCGCCCAAGGCTGGCGGTGGTAACTGTTGCTCAGAAGGTTCTTCGCCCAAGGCTGGCGGTGGTAGGGGATTGGTACGCCCAGCACTAGCATTAACACTCACTGCATCTCCTACTTCCACATTTGCTGCCATGCTGCAAGACAAGGATTAACAACAATACCCAAAAGCAGTTCATATAATACATCGTTAGAAGTCATAACATGTTAGTACAATAGTCATATGCTTCATATGCGAAATATGCACAAAACATGTTTAAAAAGAAGCACCTAGCCAACTTATTGCTAAGGCTACCCTTCACTCATTCCCGGGTTTTCTAACCACTACTCTGATACCACTAATGTAGGGTCTTCCTACCTTAACATCATCTTAATCACGTATTATGGACTAAACATTCATTAGTAACATCTTAGAGTACCGGTTGTAGCTTTGAGCTAATAAGATTACAGGCCAAAAATAAAATTTCAAAACTTAATAATTACATTTCCATAAATGAATGCTAACATTATAGATTTACACTACTCCTAAAGTAGAGACTATCCAAAATCATGTATCCTAACTTCTTTCATGCTCCTCATAACTCACTGCCTCAACCCGACCCTTAGCCCTTCAGTCCAAAAGTGTACCTACAGGAACAACCCATCATGAACATGTACATCATTACTTAACATCATAAATAATGGCATATAAATAAATGCATGAAAATAATCGTAACATATACTTCCTGGTTAATCGCATTAGCCCACTTTGGTTGTCCATGTTTCATAGTCATGCATATAATCATTAGTTCTTGACATAAATGATTAAAATCATACTTTACATAAATGCTCATAATCAACAATGTTATTAGAAATGGGAGTGTTTCTGGCCTTGTTATGTCCGCGGAACAATTGGCCCCCTCGCTTCGACATATAGCGGTACTGTGATACCCCTCGCTACACCTTGATAGCGGGTGTAATCTCCTCGCTAGCTATGTCAGCGGTAAGTACCTTCCTCGCTTTCCCATAACAACCACCAGAACACTCAACCATTCTTAATAACATAGTTAAACATACATCATCATCATCATATCATAAACATCATCTTATAAACATCATCATCTTGTAAACATCATCATCTTATCATAAACGTCCTCATAGACATCATATCATCTTTACTCATCATAAACATCATCATCATAAACTTACTTATCATAATCATCTAGAAATGGGAATGTTCGGGTCCTGTTATGTCAGCGGCACAATTGGCCCCCTCGCTCGACATATAGCGGTACTGTGATACCCCTCGCTACACCTTGATAGCGGATGTATCTCCTCACTAGCTATGTCAGAGGTAAGTACCTTCCTCGCTTGCCCATAACAACTACCGGAACACTCTACCATTCCCAATTACATAGTTTAACATACATCATCATCATCATCATAACATCTTTCACTTATCATAGACATCATAACATCTTTACTTATCATAAACATCATAACATCTTTACTTATCATAAACATCATAACATCATCATATTACATAATTACTTATGCAATCATTGAATAGTCATAGTATAGAAGTGTATTTTACCGTCCTATGCCCGTACGTCTCTTACGTACCTTAATTCCAAAAGTGGAAAAGTTGGAGAACTTTATCTCCTTGATGTTGTGGGTACCTGAGATGCTTCTACACAACCATACAAATCGATATTAGAAGCTAATTATAGTCCAATATCCAAAAATCCCACAAAAAAATCAAAAACACACATTTTTACATCTCGTGATCGATCGCCGCCCAGGCCCGATCGATCGCGAGATCATACTGGACGATACTGAAAAATTCACACCTTGGCGATCGATCGCCACTTTTGGCGCGAACGATCGTCAGGCTCGCCGATCGATCGCCCAAACGTGGCGATCGATCGCCAAATGTTACTGGAGCCTACTGGTTGCGCGCGATCGATCGCCAAAAACGGACGATCGATCGCCGCTGCATGTGCGCGGAAAAACACAATTTTTGCACTACATTTTCTTCCCCATCTTCACCAACACTTACCCCAACAAACCAATAACATAAAAACACTTCAAACCGTCATTTTACATCATTAAACAACTAAAAATCTTACACCCATCCAAAAATCATACCAACCCACAATCAACTCACTTCAAACAAACAAAACCCATTTCAAAATCAAACCAAACATCATAAAAACTTTAGGAAGGATTCCATACCTCTTAAGGACTCCAAATCCTAACAAAGATCTCAAAACAAAGGTTTTGTGAAGATTTCTCCTTCCACTTTATGCCAAAATCGAAAATATGAGAAATGGGTAGGGTTTGAGAGTGAAATTGGGGATTTATAAGTGATGGGTAAAGTAAGTGGGTATAGTGGGGAAAAGGGGTTATAAGGGTTAAATTAAAAATTGTACCCCAAAGTTAACATGATGTATAAAATACCCCAACATGGCATTTTAAAAGCATTTTACAAAAATGCAACAAACTTCCACTAAATTCACATCTTCCTCATAATTAACAACCAATACAATTAAATCATGTTAATACTCCATTCTCTAACATGCATAACATGCACCCTGAAATGCAACCCCGGGTCACGCCTACCATGTGACTAAGCATTTCAACAAGATAATTAATTTCAACACATAAATCAATTATCAGCATAATTCATCATATAAACATAATTAATGCCCAAATTGTAATTAATTAATTTCGGGGCATCACATATTGTCACATTCAGATTTTCCATTTCTCAACAAGAGATATTTTTCTTACACCATGCTCATAGACCGAAGCCCCATCTCGCATGTGAAATGAAAATAGCTCTTTTGAAATCGCGAGTCTCAGTAATCGCGTCCGTTCACCAAACAACATTTGTAGGTGTTGGAAAATATCATAAGCGAGTTTCTCATATCTGTGTTGAAACTCATTGGTGACATTGATGCGATCATATAACACCTAGCCGAGAGATCATCGTCCCACCACTTCTCAAGTGTGGCGATCTCTTCAAAAGACGAACTGGGAGATACTTCAACATGAGGCTCCCACCAAGGGTATATAGTAACTTTTTAGAAGCAAGCACTATTTTACAATTAATAGTCAATCAGAATAATTTGGTGGTTAATTTGTTTATATCGAGACTTGATGTAATTGGATTCACGGCAATCATAATACTGAGAATAAACAGAAAATATAAGCAAACCGTTTGATTATTAATTAATTCAAAAACTATGGACTTTAGTAATTGGATGCTCCCACTAAATTTTTCGAATTCATCACCATCATGACAAATGAACGGAAAATCATATTTTCTTAGTGGGCTTGGAGTCCAACTAGCTCATGAAAACCCCGGACGTGGGCCCACCGACTTCATGATACTAAAGGTAGATCACAATTGCATCATATGCAACCCCCAAGATATTTGTCTCACGATTGGCATAACCCTACGTGGGCAGGACAATTATGCCTTCTCACGTCAAACTAACCCATCCCACGGATGGAAATGTCACGCCCAAAAGACCCCACGTGGGTGGTTAACATAACCACACCCTTAATTAAGTGGCAGTTAAACGCACAGCTTTCCTATGCCAGATGCCCCCCACGTGGGTGAGTAAGGCAATATGACACAAGTAGCGTCTCATGGCTTAACTGTTGATGGAAGACAGGAAGCAACAAACCCTTTTGAGCTCCCTTAACAGTTTGATATTAAAAGTTTTGAATCATATTCAAAAGAGGGATTTAATAATATTCAAATCTCATCAAGTACTCGTTTGTTTGTTTGCCGGATTCATACAACTATGCTTTATTCATGCATCACATGTACTAACAAAACATACAAACAAACATTTATCATACATCATATCCATAATAAAAATAAATATGGACGATTATGGCCTTTTCCTAATTAATCCACGTGAGCCATACGTGGATCACAAGTCTGTCTAAGGTGATGCAGGTCTGCAATGCAATCCTATTACATTTTGTTTCCATCATACAAGTCTTGATCTTGGTGCTCCGTCTTCGATCTTGATCTCCCACTAATTCTAAAGATTTTACATTTAAATTGTGCAAACAAGAGAATAGGGATACAAATCCGGGGTGGGATACATCAGAAAATAGAGAGAGCAGGCTCGCAGGCCCGATAACCAAAAATCACAATAATAATGAAACAATAAAAACCTAAACATTCACCTAAACACATTAGTCAAGGCCCGTAATCATTCATCATGCAATCACAACATATGTAATTAAACATTAAAGTAAACAATTACATCATATTTAATTGTACTAATTACATCACATGTAATTAGAGCACAATAATTAATTTATTCTATCGTTTCCCACTAATCGTATCATTAATTGAAAATAAAATTAACAAATTAAATAAAACCATTTTATTTAATTTCTAATTAATTAAATTTCAATTAATTGGTAAAATCTCTATTTTTCCGTTAAATCATATTAATCGAAAATAAAATTAACAAACTAAATGAAACACTTTCATTTAATTTTTAATTAATTAAATTTCAATTACTTGGTAAAATCACTATTTTACCTCAAATCATTATATTAGCCAAAAAATAAAATTAACAAATTAAATGAAACATTTTCATTCAATTTTCAATTAATTAAATTTTTAACTAATTGTAAAATCTACATTTTACACTTAATAAATTAAAAATCACATTTTTAATAAATTAAGTATTATGATTTATTATTTCAAAAATAATATCCGGATAAAACATCTAAAAAATTTATCGACTCCAAACAATTTGGACCCAAAATTAAAATGCAATTTCATCCCCAAAAAATACCCTATTTTCGGATTTATGAAAAGTTTTTCTTTTTTTTAAAATTTTCGAAAAGCACTATTCATCATCTCCCCAAATTCGAAATTAGGGTTTAGGGTTTGGCTAGGGTTTAGCGCCGCCTCTTGCTCGCCAGCCCACGCCGCCGCCCTTGCTCCCTTCACGTCGCACATCATGCCTCGTTTTTGTCACCTACAACAATTTTACAAGGGACGTTCGCGCGGCTTGCTTGCAATTTCAGGAGTCCTGCGCACGGCTGTCCGTCTGCAACAATCTGGTTGCAGAAACTCGCCCAAGTTTGGCCGAGGAACCTTTCCCCGACGAGTTGGTTGCAGATGCTCGCATGATTTTCCGTCTGCAACAAGACCCAGAAGAATACGCGCAAGCCTGGTCACGGAACCCTTCCGCGATTCTTGCACTGCGCCTGTAAATCTGACCGCTTTTTATATTTTGAACATAAAATTTTAGAGTGTGAAGCGATTCTACCGCAAGTGCACGGTTGTCAAGTTTTAGTATAGTTAAATGAAAGTAAGGGTTGTCGAATCCACAGGGACTAACGTATAAGTACCAAATAAAACTAGAAAAATTATATTTAGCCTACGAATAAAAAGGGGAGATTTAACTAATGCAACTCTAGATCTAAAGAACAAAAATGGAAAATAAATGGCTTCCGGAAATGCAAAGGAAATTCGCTCGAGAAATTTATCTAGATCTTTGTTCAACTATGTTATCTTCAATGATTCGTTTGAATAGGCAATTACCAAACAATTGATTCTTAAGGTGAAGGTTTTCGTTATTATTCAATAAACTCTCTCGAGCTGTATAGAAACTAATATCAAATTAGAACAAGTAACTCTCGTTCACTTATTTACTAATCCGATATTGCATAAATCTTCAAAACCTCGTTACTCTAAAACTCTCGATTCAAATTGCTCACGTATATGATTTTATCTCTCGATCTCAATCTTAAACATACATCATGAATTACGGTAGCATATTATAACGTCATCTCTCGATCTCGGTTATAACTCACAAAATTCAATCAAAGTTAGCTAGGCTTTGATCTTAATAAGCATTTAATTCATGAACAATAAGAACTCAATCCACTCAAACACATTCGAATCAATAAATCAAACACAATTATACTCAAACTCGATAAAATAAACTCAATTCAATTCAAAACAAATCAATAAGACGTTTAATTGTTTCTCAACCTTAAAAACATCCAATGAAAATGAAAATCAAATGAATCCGAGTTTAGAAATACGATAAATGCTGGACCGAATCCGTGCGTTGCACCGTAATCTCTTCTCTTGCTCCTTCCTTGCACTCTGGAAATGGCTCGCTCAAGCTTGGACAAAGAACGGAGGAAAATGGCTTTTCCCCGGATTCTTCTTGGCGGCGCTCTAGGGTTGTAGGGTGATGAAAATCGGCTCCTTCCCTCTCTCAGATCTGATATCGAATGATATGGAAGAGATACCCTTTTAAATCCACCGAGAATCAAGTTATTTTTGGAAGATAAGATTTTCAGAAAATCACGTATCGATCGATCGAAAAGAGTTTTCGATCGATCGGTGCACTGTTCACTTCAGCCTTTAAAACTTTCTGCCTCAATCGATCGATCGAGATTTTGTTCCGATCGATCTACACTTCGATAAATTTGCTGCTGAACTCTCTGCCCGGATCGATCGATCGAGAAATATTCTCGATCGTCGGTGCCTTGAAAATCTGAAATCTTCATTTTTTTCTCTTTTTCGCCTCGATTTCACCTGTTTTCTTCATTTTAGCTCATTTATTCCATTTCCGACCTATTTTCCTGAAACAAGCAAATAAATACCAAAAAGCGTAATTTCATCCAGGAAAAAGTACGAAAAACGGAGAGAAATTACAGCTAAAAACACTTAAAATCTAAGCCTATCAAAATCTTGGTTGAATCAAGTGTTGTTTTGGGATAGGTGATACCATCTCACTAGATACCTGTTGATTCCAGTAAAGTAAAGATAGTACTAATTTGGCCAAGACCACTCATTGTACTCAAGATGAAAAGTTTTATGAATTTTGGCAGATACTACAGGCTTTTACGGAAGGATATTCTAGGATAGCCTGACTTATGAACCAATTGACCAATAAGAAATTTGATATTCGTTTGGTCAGATGAATGAGAAAGCAATTTTCATAACTGAAACTGAAATGGACTACAACCCCAATGTTGATTTTGTTTAATTGGTTCAGGGAGATATGTATTCGTGCAAATACGTTGGTTACAGATTTGGATATGTGCTGATGCATCATGAGGAGATGATTGCATATGCTTGAGATAGTTGAAGCTGAAAAGAATCATGATATCCTGTTCATGAAATTGAGAATGTAGCCATTAGTTTTGCCTTGAAGATGTGGCAACGTTACCTGTATGGCGAACAACTCATGATATACTCTGATTTTATGTGTTTAAAATATCTATTATTCAATCAGAGTTAAACTTGAGATAGAAGCGATGACTAGATTTATTAAAGAATTTGACTTTGATAGTCAATATAAATCAAGGAAAATAAAAATAGTAGCAGATGCACTGAACCGAAAAGTGCAAGGTGCACTGATAGCATCAATGTATGCTTTGGAGTTGAGTCACCTCTAATTTTGACGATCAGAAAAACTCGAAGGACAGACTCATATAGATATTGATTTGAGAAATTGGTTCTGTCTCATCAACCAAGTAGATTTAGTATGCCATTTAGTGGTGATTGCGAATGAAAAGTCAGTAAATAGCATCGAATTTTACTGATTCAAAAGACGTATTACAGCAGAAAGCACACTATAGAGAACATAGTGTTATTCTGGGAATGATGAGATGTATCATTCTTGAGATCATAATTATGATGGAATGTTATAAAGAAAGAAATTTTGGAATTCGTGGCAACTTGTTTGATATGCCAGCAGGTCAAGATAAAAATACGAGACCTAATGGGATAGTACAGAATTTGTAAGTACCACAATGAATTTGGGAAATTTCTAGTTTTGAGTTTTATAGCTCAAATTGTTTAGAACAAACAGAGATTGTGAAACAAGTTGAATCGGAATTGATTGACTATTCAATACAAGATATTGATTTCATATGATAGTCTATATGTCTATGAGAAGAGGACATGTTTAAGATATGGATAATGTGGTTTAGTTACAGTGAGTTTCTGTAACAGATGTATCTGATTGAGATCCGAGGATAGTATCAGAATTCAAAAACTATTTTCAGAATGTCATGAGTACTAAGTTAGCAATGAGTATTGCTTAGCATACCCATACAGATGGATCCACTGAGAAAATATCCAGACCTTGGAAGTTATGTCTCGATTAATAGTGGTGAATTTAGTGGGAATTGACAGAAATCACTATTCACCAGTAGAATTTTTCTATAATTTAAGTTTCAGACAACTTTTGGGATGGTATCGGTTCAGGTTTTGTAGAGCCAGAATTACCGATAGCTGATATGATGATAGAAAATTGATAAGGAATTTTGGCATAACTTAAGATTTTTGAGAAATATGCCAGGAACGATAAAAATTTCTGCGAAAACATTGAAATTGGCTTAAGGTGAGTAACTTTGCTACGCCAAAGAGAAATATATCTTTAGACTTCGAGTTGAGAATCAGGTAAACATGAAGATATTACCTTTGCGATGATCAATATGATTCGATAAGTAAGGTATGATGTTGCCTCGATATTTTGAACCTCGTGGAGTCCCAGGGAAGTTTGGTTCAGTGGTATACCATTGACACTACCACATCAGTTGTTACTGATACATGATGATTCTTATGTATCTATGAATGAGATTGAGACATCTCATATGATTTAATTTATTGAGTTATACACGGTTCTGCGATTTCGAGGACGAAATCTTTTTAAGAGGGGAAGAAATGTAAGCTGATGCTAATTAATCCGGATTAACGATGATTAAGCGAACCCGGATAATTAAAAGTATAGAGTTTGAATTAAGGTGTTCCAGACCACGATTGGTCAACCAACTAGTGGAACATGTTTTAGTGAATGAGCATGTGCATGATCACATGGCACTTGGAGAACACATGCCAGTAATTAATTTAACTCATGTTTAATACATGATTTTGGACCATTAATCTTGCAAGAAAGTGATGTATTGACACATGGATTCCACAATACATCAAATAAATTAAAAATAACATTTTTGGCATTGAAACTCACGCACATATCCATGCAAAAATCAGATTTTTGGTTCTCATTTTTAGCTAGCAATTTCTCTCTCTTCAACCCATCAATTTCTCTTCCTTCTCTCCTCTTTCTCCCACTTTATATTTCGAAAATTTGCAGCCCTTTTTCCTACCAAATTCTTGTGAAATCTTTAGTTCTTGTTACATGCAATTAAGGTTTTAGAAGCGACAAGGCTAGGGAAGAGGAACCCACCAAGAATTTTCTAATTTGGAACAAATTGGAGAGGTGAAAGCTTGGTTTGAGCTAGGTTGATGGTTTGTGCATCAAATCTTCAAGAGGAGTGAAGGTATAACACTTTTCTTTAGTTTTATATACCTTGGTAATGTTTAAGGATCGGATTTTATGAGTCTTGTCATGAGAAAGGTAGAGATAACTTGCTGTCAAAAAGTGTGCAACAGATTTCAGCATGCATGTATCTGTCATTTCGAATTTTGGGTTTAGTTAAGTTTCGAATTTGAGGTTGAGGTTCAAACAAAATTCATAGATAAGTAAGTAATCTTTCTGTTAAAATGAATGAGTTATGATGTTTTTACCACAAGGTGCACAATCTGGAACATGCATGTAGGCGGGTTGCATATGCAGTGTGTTCTTGGTAAATCTGGGCACAATGTGCTACGATTTTGACATGGTGTCTGAATAAACGTTGTCAAAGTTTGAGTTATCTTGCATTAGAAACTAGCCTCACATGATTTGGAGTTTATTTGTGCAAAATATGCACTTTTTCCTAGAATTGCTCACTCTGTCAAAACAGAGTGTATAGGTATTTTTAAAACTGCCATACTTTGCTTTGCATGTGCCTCTAGATGAGCGAACTAGCTTCTGGACTTCAAATAAGAACTGTAGTACTTTGAGTCTTCGTGATTTTCCCACTAGCCCAACTCATTTGAACGTCATATGACTATATTACGATTTTTATACGAAAATGGGTCAGGCTGGAATTTGGTGAATTGTCCTGTTTTTCCAGCAGATTGTTCTTGGCCATTTTACCTAGGCTAAATGAACGAGATTTGAAGATGAGTTGAACTGATGAAATGTTCATTTTTGAGTTAGATTTGAAAATAAATTGGACCAATGTGATTTTATTAAGTATCGGACAAGTTATGAGCCGATCTCTACGGTCGCAGGCTGAAATTTAGAGAATTTGTTTTGGGTCTAAGTTTGAGTGTATGTGACATTATGTTGTATTTGGAACTGTTATGACCAGGTTAATAGATTCCGGGGTTGATCCGAGGAGTCTCGGTAGATTAGCTTGGGTCGAGGTACGTTGAAATGAGTTTTATCATGACGTCTGGCAAAGACGTGTAATGATGCTAATGTATGGCTTATATGTCATTATTTGATTTATATGACTTATTTGTCACTAAATGATTCTTGTGTGACTATATGATAAATGGAGATGCATAGAATTTCATGATATGTGAATTACATGATATGTATACATTTTCACATGAGATTTTATGACATGTTGAATTGCATATGTCATATGATGCATAGATGAATACATGGGCATATCATATTGATATATCCAATCCTTTGATATCCTTGTTGATGATTGAGTTGATTTACTCTGAGTGTCGGGGACGACGTGCACGGCGATGACAGGCAGTATAGGTAGCAACTGTAGTCACGCGCGTGTCACCGGACCTAGACACGAGGGATGGACGAGCACAGTACATAGGATGAGTCTCCTAGCGCAATGTGCGTGTGCTGTCACCCTCTGCTCGAGCTGATATTATTTGATGATACCTTCCTTTGGACTCCGATATTTGGTATCTTGAGATTCGATTCTTTGTACCCATTCATACATGGTATGCATTGCATGATACTTTGTCATTCTTGACGTGATTCTATTTATTTCTCGTACTGGGTTCTGACCCCCTTCGCGGGGGGCTGTCATGTCTTTGTTGTATGGGCATGACAGGTGGTACAGGTAGACATACTGCGGATGCTCGATGTGAAGCATCGATGAATACCGGAGCTCCTTGAGAGCGAGCTCAGGTTATGTTTTATGTTTTGAGTCCCAGTAGTTGTTAGAGTATTTTGACTTATGTTTTAAATTTACCGGGGTAATCCCCGAGTATCTGTATTTTAATTATGCTACTACCAGTTGATGTTATACTTGGTATTATGTTATGATCAACATGTTAAATTGGAAACTGGAATTATATATTTTCAGTATCAGTATATGTGTATCACCTAAAAGCAAAAATGTTTTAGGTCCGTTTGACAAGACATTTGAAATAAATCTTCAGCTGTTAACGCAAATAATCATTATGTGTTCATTAAACACCACATTAGGATCGGGCCCTCACATTATGGTATCAGAGCATATATCTGGGATATGCTTGAACTAGGGCTAGGACACTGAGAATAGACACAAATGAATTGTTTGTGCATGTGTCTGACTATGTGATTTTATATGCTCTTGCCTGCTATGTTTACATGTTCGATAATGAGTTTTTATACATGTAACAGATTACTAAGCAGGGACAGTTAGATGTCATATATCTGCGTATTTTAATATGCTGAGTTGCATATAATCTAGAGAATTTGAATGCTGAGTTGCATATTTGCTAGAGAATTTGAGAATTTTATTTGTTAGCACTGATAGTTGCTGACCGGATGATGATGTAGTGATGAGAACATCTCTGACTTGAGATTGTATATGATGTTTTGATTTTATGATGGACAGTTAGTGTTTGGACAGGTAACATTTGTATGAACTGTAATAGCTATCTAGCGAACCTGTAGGCACTGCAAACTGTTAATTGAATTAACTTAGTGTTATTGAGAATTTTTATCGCTTTGGGACTTATCCCTGTGCATAGTGTGATGACACTAGAACTAATTAAAACGTTTTGTGTCGATTGACATCAAGAATTTAATCTGAAAGACCAACGTTATACGTATGAGTTTACGTCAAAACCTGTGTACGCCAAGATGATAATTTAGAACTTGAGAATATCGAAACTAGCAATTATTTCAATTGAAGAATTTAATGTAGTTGTTGTGAGAAACAACGAGAATTGGTTTGAATGAGGACTTGGATATGTGGACTGTCGTAATTTAGTTCCAGTCTATGTGTCCGAACTATGAATAAATACTACAATATCAACTCTTCAAGATGATAGTATCTAGAGTAATGGTAGTGACGGATGCCGATTTTTCCTCTTTTGTTATGGGAAAATATGTTTACGAGAATGCCATATTGATTACATGGAAAATGATAATTGATTATCGTGGACTTGATAAATGGAAATATCTACTTAATCTCGATAATTATTCACTAGTGAAGAGATTAGATATCGACTAAAGAATAAGACACCGATGTGGTGCGAAGTAGTTAAAACTGGATCAAAGATTAATGAAGTGACTATCATTGGGATAATCCAAGTAGTCCTAGAAAAGTTTCAGAAGTATCACTCCAATTTATCCAGCTCTAGTAGTTCTGGAGGTACTATGAGACTGTAGAACACCAATCTTTTCGAGGTCATGTTGGATGTAAGTATCTACTGATCCATTTGAAAGAATAATAGGAACTGATTTGATGGTGGTCAGTCAGAGCATGTGTGTTACGTGCTCAGGAACAGATTCAACCATAACAACAAAAACCCTGAGCTAGGGGTAGATATCAGAGTGGTTATTCTTTTCGACCACTCAGTTCCAGCAGCAGTTAATTATCTGCAGACTAGTTAGTATGCATTGAAAGAGGATAAGATTAGAGATGCTTTAGGAGTAGTGATCGCAGATACATGTTGTGTATTTGATCACACTGCACGAGTTTGATTTGAGACAAAAGCATTATTTTCATACATTGCATCAAATTTGCAATGATAATGATGATTTGGAAAATACAACAGCAGTGATAATTATACTATCCATACTTGTAATAGTGAACTGTTGCTTAAAGTTTGATGATAGTGTTGTGGATTTTAATTAAATGTTGTTGCCCAGATATGGTTTTGATTGTAACAAGGGTATGGATACTCTGATAAATTTTGAGATATTGTAAGTTGATTTCAGAGTATAATGAATTTTCGACTATATTGTAACTACAAATGAAATTTTTACAGCCACGAATAGCAAACTAAGATACTGATAGTATCAGCTATGAAAATAATTGTGGTTGCGATACTTGGAAAGTAAAGGATATGTGATAATAAGCAGTTGATGCTGATCAGGAAGAGTCGATGTTGACTGATATCTTAGTTGTAAGAAAACTTACCAAGATTTTCCTGAAGAAATAAAGGAATTTTCACTAGAGAAGGAAATCGATTTTAACTATTCGTTGATGACAAGGAATAGATTCGATATCGAAGCACTGTACGAAATGTCTTCAGCAGAGTTGACAGATATAGATGAATAGTTGCTGAATATCCTCGATGCTGGTACATACGTCTGAGTATGTCACCTTGAGATAACATCAGTGTTGTTCGTGAAAGAAGAAATATTGTATTATGAAGATGTGTATCGACTAAAGGCAGTTGAATCGGGCTATTGTCAAGAATAAATACCCACTGCTTAAGATCGAGAAGTAATTGATCAGTTGTAAGGAACTTTGATGTAAAAAAAGAACGATTTTCACTCTTGTTACCATCAGTTCGAGTCAGAAGAGAAAATGTTCTCTAGGCAATTGATCAAACCAGATATAGAACATTTTGAAATTTTGGTAATGCCGTGTAGTCTGACAACTATACGAGTAGAGTTATGAATTTGATGAATAAAATATTTCGTAACTTTTTGGCGGAATGTAATCATATTCATCAGTGGTATACTAGTGTATACAATATACGGAAGGAACCACACAGAACATCTACGATTTGTTATTCAGACGCTTCGTGAAGCTCAAATTGTATACCAAGTTATCGAAGTGAATCTTGGTTGAATTGAATGTTATTTTGGGCTAGATGATACAGCTCACAGGATACCTGTTGATCCCAGTAAAGTAGAAGTAGTATTAAATTGGGCTAAGACCAACCAGTGTACTCAAGATACGAAGTTTTACGAGTTTGGCCAGATATTACAGGCTTTATGGAAGGATGAACCAATTGACCAAGAAGAAATTTGAGTTTCGTTTGGTCAGATGAATCTGAAAGCGGTTGTCATAATTAAAATGAAGTGAATTACATCCCTAATGTTGATTTTGTTGAACTGGTCAGGGGAATATGTAGTTTGTGCAAATTGGCCAAAGATATGAGATATGTTCTGATGCATCATGAGGAGATGATTGCATATACCTTAAGATATTTGAAGTTTAAAGAATCATGATATCATGTTCATAAACTCGAGCTTGTAGCCATTATTTTTGCCTTGAAGATGTGGCAACGTATCTGTGTGGCGAACAATTCATAATATACTCTGATTTTTGGATTTTAAAATATCTATTATTCAGTCATAGTTGAACATGAGATAGAAGTGATGTCTAGATTTATTAAAGAAGTTGACTTTAATGGTCAATATTAATCAAGGAAAATGAAAGATGCACTAAACCGAAAGGTGCAAGCTGCAATGATATCATCAATATATGCTTTGCAATTTGATCATCTCAAATTTCGAAGATCAGAAAAACTCGAAGAACAGACTCATACAGATATTGAGTGAAGAAATTTGTTCTGTCTCATCAACCAACTAGATTTTAGTATGCAATATAGTGTCGGGTTGCGATTGAACAATCAGTAAATAGCATCGAATCCTACTGATTCGAAAGAATTATTACTGCAGAAAGCACACTATAGATGACATAGTGTTATTCAAGGAATGATGAGATGTATCATTCATGAGATCCTATTTCTGATGGGATGATATGGAGAAAGAAATTTTGGAATTTTGTGGCAAACTGTTTGACATGCCAGCAGGTCAAGATAAAAGACAAGACCTAATGGAATACTACAGAATTTGTAAGTACCACAATGAATTTGAGAAATTCTAGCTTTGAGTTTTATAGCTCAAATTGTTTAGATCAAACAGAGATTGTGAAACAAGTTGAATCGGAATTGATTGACTATTCAATACAAGATATTGATTTCATATGATAGTCTATATGTCTATGAGAAAATGACATATTTAAGATATGGATATGTGGTTTAGTTACAGCGAGTATTCTGTAACAACTTTATCTGATTGAGATTCGAGAATAATATCAGAATTCGAAAACTATATTCAGAATGTCATGGGTGCTAAATTAGCAATAAGTATTGCTTATCATACCCAGACTGATGGATAAACTGAGAGAATTATCCAGACTTTGGAATATATGTACCGATTAATAGTGATGAAGTTTGTGAGAACTGACAGAAATCACTATTCACCAATGGAATTTTCCTATAATTTAAGTTGCAGACAACTTTTGGGATGGCATCGGTTCAGGTTTGTAGAGACAGAACTACCGATCGCTGATATGATGATAGAAAATTGATCAGGTATTTTTGGCATAACTTGAGATTGTTGAGAAAATGCCATGAACGATAAAATTTCTGCGAAAACGATTGAAATTGGCTTTAAGATGAACATATTTGCTACGCCAAAGAGAAATATATCGGTAGACTACGAGTTGAGAATCAGTTAAATCTGAAGATATTACCTTTGCGATGATCAGTATGATTTGTTAAGTGAGGTATGATGTTGCCTCGATATTTTGAACTTTATGGAATCATAGAGAAGTTGATTCAGTGGTATATCGTAGACACGATCACATAAATTGTTATTGATACATGATGATTCTTATGTATCTATTAATGAGATTGAGACATCTCATATGGTTTAATTTATTGAGTTATACTCGGTTTTGCGATTTCGAGGACGAAATCTTTTTAAGAGGGGAAGAAGTGTAAGGCCCGATGCTAATTAATCCGGATTAACGATGATTAAGCGAACCCGGATAATTAAAAGTATAGATTTTGAATTAAGGTGTTCCGGACCACGATGGGTCAACCAACTAGTGGAACATGTTTTAGTGCATGAGCATGTGCATGATCACATGTCACTTGGAGAACACATGCCAGTAATTAATTTAACTCATGTTTAATACATGATTTTGGACCATTAATCTTGCAAGAAAGTGATGTATTGACACATGGATTCCACAATACATCAAATAAATTAAAAATAACATTTTTGGCAATGAAACTCACGCACATATCCATGAAAAAATTGTTGGGTTTCTGTACCTCGGCGCTAGATCCTAACCCAGCGGAAAAAAAAACATAAACAGATCTGACCTAGGGACGGATCGATCACGCCTGATTCATATATAAACATGCAAATATCGAATATTAATGCACGAAAAGGAATTACCGTTCACCGATGTGAATCTGATAGCGGTCACCCTCGAGTCCAACTCAGGGTGCTTATTGGGCCGGATCAACCGGAACCGGACCGGTCGGTTCCGGTTCCAAACCGGAACCGGTTGATCCGGTTATAAACCGGAATCTGATCCGGGTTTTACCCGGATCGGATCGATTCCACAGATCCGGAACCGCCAATCCGACGGTTCCGGTTCAATCGGTTCCGATTCCGGACCGGAACCGAAACTGGTGAAAAAAATTTTTTAAAAAAAGGGGGGTACCGTTGGCCAACGGCATTGTAGCTGTTGGCCAACGGACTGCCGTTGGGCAAAGGCTTAATTAAAAAAAAAAAAATTTTTTTAAAAAAAAATTTTTGCTTCTATATATACCTCATTTTTCCTCTTCAATTTTTCATCTCCAACTCTCTTACTCTTACAATTCTAATCTTGATTACAATTATCTCGTTTTTCCATATTTCCACTAATACGATGACATCTTCTTCTACTGGTCGTGGTGGTCGTGGTGGTTCCTCAAATCCACATTTATTCCAAGAAAATTATGATATTTTTGCCGAGTTTGATAATGCTTATGATGTTGAAGAAGCGGAACACGTTGCAGAACCGGCGGCCCCCCAAAATCCAGCCCCTGGCGGGTCATCCGCGACTACTGCCGCTTCGAGTCGCACGAGTAACCGTCCAAACGAAGCAAGGTATGGGATCATTTTGACGTCGAGACAAAACCAGGTACGAATGAATCTGTTGTTATTTGTAAAATATGTAAAACCACATATAATTATAAAATAGGTTGTTCCGCTGGCGGTACCGGAACTTTTAAGAAACATCTAGTTAAAAACATAATTTTGATGATGTTACTTTACAACCATTAGGTAGAGAACCAACCCAACTTCAAATTAATCCTCAGTCTGGCACTAATTTTATCTTAACACCGGAAATGAACAAAAGATTATTCGTTCGTTTTATTGTAAGATGCGAACTTCCTTTTTTGTTTTCTGAAAAAGATGGCTTTGTTGAATTTTCTTCTGGTATCCAACCATGTTTTAGACATATTTCTAGGCATACTTTGAAAAGAAATATTGTCGATGTGTTTCTTGATTACCGTAAGACTTTAGTTGATCATCTTTATTCTATTAACTGCAGATTAAGTTTAACTACTAATATTTGGACGAATACCGCACTACTTTCTTTCTTGTTATTACTGGTCATTGTATTGATGATAACTGGTGTTTGCAGAAAAGAATTTTGTCACTGGATGAATTAAAATCTGCACATACTGGTTCCCAAATTGCTAAATATATTGTTAATGTTTGTAGATTTTATGGAATTGCAGATAAAATTTGTTCGATTACACTTGACAACGCTTCAAATAATAACGCGGCAATGCGTGAACTTAAAATATATTTACGACCAATGCTTAATGTTGTTTTTTTCCATGTTAGATGTGCATGCCATATAATTAATTTAGCAGTAAAAGATGGTTATGAAGATGCTGAATGTAGTAGCATAGACAAACTTAAAAATTGTTGTCAATGGATACGACAATCACGCATTAAGCGTGATTGGAAACATACGTGTGCAAGTCAGAACCTTCGCTTTACTCTTTTTCCACGGCCCATTGTAAGTCGATGGAATTCTTTGCACAAAATGTTAGAATCGATGTTACCTTATCAAGATGCTTTAACTTCTTTTTATAACTCTTATCAAATGCCTGAAAGTGATGAAAGTTATTTATTGTCTGAGATTGGTTTTTTGTTAAAAATTTAACTGCTTTGTTATCAACCTTTAAAGATGCAACAGATCGTTTCTACGGTGTTTGTAATCCTACTTCTCATTATTTTCTACCACTTGTATTTATCATGTTTTGCAAATTTATTGAATTTAGAGATGATATTGAGTTGACGTCGTTCGTTTATCGTATGGAGGAGAAGTTTAAAAAATATTGGGAACAAATTCCACACGTGCACTGTATATCTACATTGTTAGACCCAAGTCAGGGTGTAGGATCTTTCGATACTTTCTTTGAATATTACAGTACGTTTTTGGATAAAGATGTTGACGATCAAAAGACGTCAACCATGCATTCTCTCCAAAATATGTTTAGATTGTACCATAGTGAACAGGGACAGAGCTCATCGGCGCGTGTAGTAGGAGGAGAAGAAGAAGATGCTAGTCAGTCACGAAGCGGAGGGATTAATCTGTTGCGGAGCCTTGGAAGAAAGAAGCAGAGAGGAATTGGAGTGTCATCTACCTCTTCAAATGAGTTGCAGTTCTTCCTGGGTCAAATGTTCATTACAGATAAAATTTTGACGTACTAGAGTGGTGGAAAGCAAACGCAAGACAATATCTAGTCTTAGCCAAAATGGCTAGAGATGTATTTGCAGTCCAAACATCCAGTGTTGCATCAGAGTCGGCATTTTCAACTTGTGCTCGGCTCATTGGAGACTTAAAAGTTTCTCTACAAGCAGAATCATTGTGCATGCTTACGCTGCTAAGAGATTGGTTTGATGCTGAGAGAAGAAATAAGAGAGAAGGAGGAATCGACGAGTTCTGCAATGAAAGTTCCGAAGAAGAAGAAGAATTGGCCAAGACTATACTTATAAATTATGATGAGTAATGTATTTTTGTTATGAATTTCAAATGATGTATCTTTTATGTTGTTTTCCATATTCAATAAATGATATATTTCCTTTACGATTTGAGTTGAAAAAAAAATAAAAAAACGGGTTGGCCAAACCGGTTCCGGTTGGAACCGGTTTAACCCGGTCCAATCCGATAAATCGGGTCCGCGTTTCGAAACCGGATCGGTTCCATGGCATTTGCCATGGAACCGGAACCGGACCAATCCGGTTCAGAACCGGATTGGTCCGGTTCCACTCGAAATGAGTCCGGGACCAGTCGGATCCGGTCCGAATCCGGTCCGATCCGGCCCATGAACACCCTGAAGTCCAACCAACCTGACCAGATCTACAAGCCCGCACCAGTGCTAGTTTGGTGTTAGTGTTTCTTGAGAGTGAACGGAATTGTATGGAATCAAAAATCACCAAACCTAGAGAATGACTGACATATTTATAGTTGTCTAGTTGGGCTAGGGTCCATTAGGCCCAACAGGCCAACCATTGGCCCATTGGCTTGAAGGGCATTGCTAACAATCTCCCACTTGCCCAAAAGCCAAAACAAAACTACAAACTCATAATCCAAGTAACTCAATCCAATTGAATAACTTGATGTACTACTAATGTACATAATTATGAGACATAAATATATCAAACGTTTTAATTTTAGAACTTTCTATAGATGAAACATTTTCAAATATAGAAACTCCACTAAAGTGAGGAGCTTTCAAAAATTAAACTCATATCTTGAATATCAATCACACAATCTTGAGCACTTAACATTTAAGTCTCAATTCTCATTGATAGATCGCCGGCCGGTTGATTGTGACCCAGCGAGGCTCAAGTGTATCATAGCAGTAGGATCACAACCTTTGTGATTTTAGAAGTCAAACAACTTCTTTGGGCTTACCCTGAATGCCCCATTGTCAATTAAACTCCTTTAATAGACAATTACCGAAATATAATTCCAGCAACAACCTACCGATCATGGGTAGCGCCTAGCATCTGCGCTTCACGAAGACCTAGATACAAATGACTAGCAACGTACGAGAACCTGTCAGCCATAGTTAGCGTGCAGTACATTCCTTTCACTCAATATGTCCCGACTGAATCAAGGGCATCGGTTGATCGAGACCCTTTATGATTTCAATAACTATGTATTTGTTTCACGTTATATGATTCTTTGTGTGCGTATATGAAAAACTCTTTTTTTCACAAGCACTACCCACTCTGGCCAGATATTTCTCGAATCATATATAGAAAAACACGTAGGACATCCTGGTTCATCAAGACCAGTGGTGAATCCCCAACGACAATCATAGGCCTCTGACAGCATCACTGAATACCCAAAATAATGACTTTATGACCCACATGTGATCAGTCATTAAATCAAAGTACACAGCTATCTATCAAGACCTCAATGACGCCTCGGGTCATGAGGAGTAATGGTGCACAACTATGACTAGAATTCTATACTCGACAAATGGTAACCACTTATAGAATTCCGAGTAGGGTCGTTCAGTGAACTCATTCCTAATGAGCACCTATTCATGTGTGCTAACTTCTCCAAGCCAACGCCGATGAAACACGGCGCACTACACTAGACACATCATGAATACCAGTCTCTAACGAGCATATATCGATATCCCATTCTCGAAGGCTCATCGGCCAGGAACATTTAGAAATCAGCAGTCGAGAATGTATTTCATGGTCACCATCATATGCATAACCACATTCTATGGACTATAGCAACTTCAAGGACTTCATCAATACATCAAGATGTATGGGTAAACAGATGAAGAAGTGCCATATATATTAATATTCAAACAAAGATTTGTCATAATAAGATTATAAGTACAATCAATCAACTATTGATTTACTTAATCATGTATGACAACAATATCTTTCACTTTCCCAAAGCCAACTATGTGTCTTAAGACCATCTTCCCAAGATGTCTAACAGACACCAATCATTGTAAATGCTTTGTCAGTGGATTCACTATATTTTTCTGTTGAAGCGATTCTCTCGATAATAATGTCGCGTCTACCATCTCTCTCATTAGATAGTATTTTCTCAATATATGTTTGGATCCTGATGAGATCTTGGCTATTCATAATAGCTCAAATGTTGTCACAGTACACAGAAACTGTGTCAACTGCACTAGAGATTACATCCAACTCTTGGATGAAATTTCTTATCCAAACTGCCTCTTTGCTGCATCGTATGCTGCAATGTATTCAGCTTCACTGGTGGAATCCAATGTGGTGTCTTGCTTGGAACATTTCCAAGAGACATCACCATCATTGAGCTTAAATACAAATCCGAACATCGATATGGTATCATTTACATCCAATTTAAAAACCAGCATCAGCTTAGCCTTCAACTTTTATTTCTCCACTTACAGGTCCAAAAACCATGAACATATCATAAGTTCTTCATAAGAACTTGAGGATTATTTTCACAGTTTTCCAGTGACCTTCACCGGTATCTGTATGATGTCTGCCCATTACTCTAAGAACATACATCAGGCCAAGTACATACCATATCATACAATATGCTATTAAAAGTAGAAATATAAGGTACCAATGTCATCTTTTCTCTCTCCTCATCAATCTTAAGACCCATTGACTCGAGAGATGAATACTATGACATATTATGAATTAACTCATTTTTCGACTATTCTATGCTAAACCCTTTTAGCACAGTGTTTATGTACGTAGATTGAGAGATGTCAAGCATCCTTTAGATCTATCCCTATAGATCCTTATGCTAAGCACGTATGACGCTTCTCCCAATCTTACATGGAAATTAGTAGATAATCATGCTTTAATTGATTAATCCAATACCATTCACAATGAGCATGATATAATTGACTTAAAGCATCACAAATGTAACCATGCTCCCACTAACCCTTTTGCATACACATGTCACTTCCGGATTTTTAACAAAACCAAACACTTTGATGATGTTATCAAAATAGAAGTTCAAACTTCGGGATGCCTTCTTAGGCCCATAAATATACCTCTGGAGTTTGCAAACCTTTTGCTCACTCCCAATGGTCATTCTACGTAGGATACATCTGAGTCCAACTGTACTTCAGTAGGCTGTAAGACATGAGACGGGTCTGGCTCATACTTCCGTAACATAGAGACGTGAAAAACATCATGTATGCAAGATAAGGATGGCGGTAGAGCCAAACGGTAGGCCAATGCACCGATACGCTGCAATACTTCATACGGCCCAACATACCTCGGAGATAACTTCCCCCGCATGCCAAAACGAACCACACCCCGGAAGGGTGAGATTTTCAAGAAGACCTTGTCTCCTATCTGGAATTCTAGCGGTCGTCGTTGCTTATTGGCATAGGCTGCTTGCCTATCCTGGGCCGCTTTCATCTTCTGGCGTATCAACTTAATCTTTCCTTCCATATCTTTAATCATATCCGGTCCTCCGACCGCTTTACTAGTCAAGTCCTCCCAATACAACGGTGATCTACAGCGTCGACCGTAAAGAGCTTCGAATGGAGACATTTGAATGCTCGCCTGATAGCTGTTATTATAGGAGAACTCCACCAGTGCCACTGAATTCTGCCATGGAGTATCAAGCTCCAATACACATGCCCTCAGCATATCTTCGAGCGTCTGTATAGTACGCTCCGTCTGGCCGTCTGTCTGAGGGTGATAAGTTGTACTCAGTCTCACCTCTGTGCCCAGAGCTGTCTGGAGACCCTCCCAGAAATGTGAAGTAAACCTTGGGTCTATGTCAGACACAATCGAGACTGGAATCCCATGCAACTTCGCTACATTCCGTACATATAATTGGGCCATCTTTAGATATGTGAAAGTCATACAGTAAGGGATAAAATGAGCCACCTTCGTCAGCCTATCCACGATCACCCAGATCGCATCAAATCCAGAGGCCGTCCTTGGCAAGTGGGTCACAAAGTCCATAGATATGTGCTCCCACTTCCATTCAGGTACCTCTAAACTCTTCAGTTCGCCACCAGGCCTCTGCCTCTCCGCTTTTACTTGTTGACAAATCAAGCACTTCTTGACAAAGGTAATGACGTCTCTTTTCATCCGCCTCCATCAAAACTGGTCACACAAGTCCTTGTACATCTTTCTTCCACCTGGATGTATGCTAAACTTGCTGCTATGAGCACTGTGCAAGATCCCTTGACGCAACTCTGGTGCCCTCGGCACTACCCAACGGTTACCAAGCCTCAAGGAACCATCTTCAGCCACTCTGAACTTTGATGGCTGTCCCTGAAGTACTATCGATGACCATCTCTGAACCTCATCATCCGACCTCTGGGCTTTCCTGATAGCCTCAAATATGTCTGGCTCGGCCAATAAGGTCGACACTCGCACCGGCGACGTGTCCACATCGAAATCATAGCCCAGATGGCAATAAGAAGTCATCATAGCTGATAAACTCATGGCATCCTCAGCAGTACTCTTCACCTTCCGACTTAAGGCGTCTGCTATCAAGTTTGGTTTACCAGGATAGTACTCAATTTCACAATCATAATCCTTGAGTAAATCCATCCATCTTCTTTGACGCATATTCAATTCAGCCTGTGTGAACAAAAACTTCAAGCTCTTATGGTCTGAATAGATGGTAAACGTTGTACCATACAGATAATGCCTCCAAATCTTCAAGGCAAATATAATGGCTGCCAGCTCTAAATCATGGACTGGATACCTAGCCTCACGTGGCTTCAGCTGCCTAGATGCATAAGCCACCACATGCTTATCTTGCATCAACACACAGCCCAAACCCTGTAGTGATGCATCTGTGGACAAGGCAAACCTCTTATTCTCAGAAGGCAATCACCAATACAGGTGCCGTAGTCAAACGACGCTTCAATTCTTGGAAGCTTTCCTCACAAGCTTCGGACCAATAGAACGGGACTCCTTTCTGAGTCAGCTGTGTCAACGGCTTAGCGATCTTAGATAATCCCTCGACGAAACGTCGGTAATAACCCGTTAAACAAAGGAAGCTCCGGATCTCGGGTACAAAAGTGGGTGCAGCCCACTCCATTACAGCTTCAACCTTCCTGGGATCTACAGATATCCCGCTGCTAGATATAACATGACCCAAGAACACCACACTGCTCAACCAGAACTCGCACTTGCTGAGCTTTGCATATAACTGATGATCCCTAAGGATCTGGAGTACTGTCCTCAAGTGCTTCACGTGTTCCTCTTCGGTCCGAGAATAAATGAGTATATCGTCAATGAAAACAATGACAAACTGATCCAAATACGGTTGAAATACTCTGTTCATCAGACTCATAAAGACAGCCGGGGTATTTGTCACCCCAAAAGGCATGACTAAGAATTCATAGTGCCCATACCTAGTCCTGAAAGCTGTCTTCTGAACATCATCTTCCCTTACCTGAATCTGATGATACCCCGACCTCAGATCGATCTTACTGTAGAGTCTCGTACCCTGCAACTGGTCAAACAAATCATCGATCCTCGGAAGTGGATACTTATTCTTCACTGTGGCTTTGTTCAGTTGTCTGTAATCGATGCACAGCCGCATCGGACCATCTTTCTTTTTGACAAATAGGACTGGTGCACCCCAGGGCGATACGCTAGGGCGTATGTAACCCTTATCAAGGAGCTCTTGCAACTGAACCTTCAACTCCCTTAACTCTGATGGTGCCATCCTATACGGGGCACGAGAAATGGCAGACGTCCCCGGTAGTAACTCAATCCCAAACTCGACCTCTCTCGTCGGTGGAAATTTGGGAATCTCTTCCGGAAAGACATCGGGAAATTCCGCCACTACGGGCACATCCTCGACCTTTAATTCTTCCCTCTTTTCATTAATATAGACAACATAGATGAGATATTCTGTATGGCCCCGTTCCAACAACTGTGCCATCTTGATAGCAGATATCAACGGGATCTTTGAACGGGAACCATCCCCGTAGAATGTCCCCTGGACTCCCATATCAGACCTGAATCGGACAGTCCTCTGCCTGCAGTTCACAACTGCCCGATACCTATTCAGAACATCAATGCCCACAATGCAGTCAAAATCTGACATTCCCAGAACAATCAAATCTGACCTTAGCTCGTTACCCTCAAAATAAATGAGGCCGTCATAGACAATCCGATCAGTAATCAAACTTCTTCCAGCGGGTGTCGAGACTACAAGAGGCGTGGGCGACGGAGAAGTGCATATGTGGTGCCTTTCCACAAAACTTGTCGACACAAAAGAGTGTGACGCACCTGTGTCTATCAATATAAAAGCAGGGTGCGTAAATAAAAGACACGTACCCGCTATTACTTCCTCCAGAGCTGCTGTAGCCTGCTCCCTTGTCAATGCATAAACCTGAGGTGGCCCCATAGGCTGACCTCCATACTGCCTCAGTACAAACGGTGGCCTGTGCTGCACTGCTCTATCCGCAGTCCTCCCCGTAGAGTTCTGTTGTCCCTCCCGATTGGGACATGGCCGAGCAAAGTGGCCCTTATTGCCACAAACGTAACAACCTACGCAGTCTTTCGTCGAATGTGATTGCCCACAAAGAGAGCACTGAACTTTCCCAAATTTGCCTCCCTGAGACTGTCCTCTTCCTGACGGGGCGTCATTCCTACGGTTTCCTTTCCAATGGTTCTCGGGCCTCTTACCACTGAACCTCGAAACTGATGTGTTCCCCCTTGGCTTGAACCGATCACCCCTCGGCCTCAAATTATCAGAAGTAGATTTCTGAGGGGGTGCTGGAGGTGGCACGACATCAGGATACGCACCAACTCCAAGTTCGGCTAGCTCAGCCCGTGAAAGGGCGTCATCAAAGCAAGCATGGTCATAAGTGACCACTCTGTTATATAGTTCAGGCCTCAAGCCTTTCATGAAGTGCCTCATCTTTGCTTGAGTACTTGCAGCGATATGAGGTACATATCTGAGCAAAGAACAGTAATGAAGAGCATAATCTGACACAGGCATGTTACCTTGCTTGAGGTTAGTAAACTCATCTTCTTTAGCCTGTCGTGCAGCAGCTGAAAAGTAGCGGGTCAGAAACCGAGTTCTGAATAGTTTCCAATTTATTTCCCGCCCCTGAGCCTCTTGCTCTATTACTGTGGTCTTCCACCACATCAATGCCTTTTTGGCTAGTTGGAACTCCGCTAGCCTTATCCATGCTGACATCGCACAAGGAGCTGCCACAAATATATGTTCTATCCTCTCTAACCATTCCTCGGCCAGTTCCCCTGTCTCAGTTCCTTCAAACATCGGGGGTCGGTATGTCAGAAACTGAGCCAAACTTAGCTCCCCAGGTAGTAACTGTTGCTCAGAGGGTTCTTCGCCCAAGGCTGGCGGTGGTAGGGGATTTGTACGCCCAGCACTTGCATTAACACTCACTGCGTCTCCTATATCGATATTTGCTGACATGCTGCAAGACAAGGGTCAACAACAATACCCAAAAGCAGTTCGTATAATACATCGTTAGAAATCATAACATGTTAGTACAATAGTCATATGCTTCATATGCAACATATGCACAAAACATGTTTAAAAAGAAGCACCTAGCCAACTTATTGCTAAGGCTACCCTTCACTCATTCCAGGGTTCTCTAACCACTGCTCTGATACCACTAATTATAATTACGTATTATGGACTGAACATGGATTAATAACATCTTAGGGTTCCGGTTGTAGCTTTGAGCTAATAGGATTACAGGCCAACAATAAAATTTTAAGAGCTAAATAATTACATTCTCGATAATGAATGTTAAAGCTATAGATTTACACTACTCCTAGAGTAGAGACTATTCAAAATCCTGTATCCTAACTTCTTTCATGCTCCTCGTAGCTCACTGCCTCAACCCGACCCTTACCCCTTCAGTCTAAAAGTGTACCTACAGGAACAACCCATCGTGAGCATGTACATCATTACTTAACATCATAAGATAATGGCATATAAATAAATGCATGAAAATAATCGTTATCATATACTTCCTGGTTAATCACATTAACCCACTCGCTACACCTTGATAGCGGATGTATCTCCTCGCTAGCTATGTCAGCGGTAAGTACCTTCCTCGCTTGCCCATAACAACCACCGGACATTCTACCATTCCTAATAACATGGTTTATGTCGCCGGGTATTCATAGCGATGGTTTATTCGGCTATTCTGTTGGCGATGGTTTATGCCGCCGGGTATTCATAGCGATGGTTTATTCCGCTATTATGTTGGCGATGGTTCTTGCCACTGGGTATTCATAGCGATGGTTTATTCCGCTATTATGTTGGCGATGGTTCTTGCCACTGGGTATTCATAGCGATGGTTTATTCCGCTATTCTGTTGGCGATGGTTCATGCTGCCAGGTATTATTTAGCGATGGTTCATTCCGCTAGGCGATGGTTCATACCGCCGGGTATCATATAGCGATGGTACATTCCACTACATCTATTGGCGATGGTTCATGCCGCCGGGTCATTCCTCTACATCTATTGGCGATGGTTCATGCTGCCAGGTATTATATAGCAATGGGTTATTACGCTACATCTATGACGATGGTTCATACCGCCGGATATCTATAGCGATGTTTTATGCCGCTGACTCTATGGCGAGGGATCATGCCGCTGATTTTATAGCGATGGATTATACCGCTATGTACGTAGCATTGGATTACGGCACCTACAAGTGATGAGGGCTGCTTGCGTACCATTGATGGATGATGGATACAGGTATGCCGCTATCTTGTTAGCGATGAGGTATACTACTGTTTTATTAGCATTATTTTGGATGTCATATGTTGACATGTACCGTCACGAGTTGACGATGTTATTTTGGATGTCATATGTTGACATGTACCGTCACGAGTTGACCATGTTATTTCGGATGTCATATGTTGGCATATACCGTCACGTGATGACGATGACATAGTGGATATTCTATGTAGACGTGTAGCATCGTGATGAGAATAATACGTCTGGTATGCGTATTTAGTCATATGGTTTGAGTGCTGTTGATGAGCACAAGGTGGTGTCTACGTCACCGGTTGACGAGACTGTTACGCCGAGCAGGTTTGCACGATGGATTATTGAATGCATTGTACAGGTGAGTGTACCGCATCATGCAATAGAGGTAAATATTTTTTTCGAATAGTGATACCTTTAGGTATACTCACTGGAATGGCTAAGGCCAAGTGATTGGTGGTACGAGTAGTTATTGAGTAAACTACTCGCTTTTGTCATTTTGATGTGGGGTAGACATTGTCACACCCACCCTGAGGATGTGGGATAAATCCTAATGGTTAGGATTGCATTGGGGTTGAGCAAGGGCACCGGGATGTCCATTATGCTTTGGTGTTTTAGAGAAATATTGGGTGATGACCCACTACTCTAATGGTTTGTACGGTATGGTATACGTTGGTAGGTTTGGTATAAACTTATGGAGGCAGCGATTTGCTAGCCACGTATTGTGACAGTGATATAGTGTGCTTGTTGTAGCCATTATACTGCTCGTTGGAACTGAGT
Source organism: Haberlea rhodopensis (assembly GCA_907163345.1). Lineage (NCBI taxonomy): Eukaryota > Viridiplantae > Streptophyta > Magnoliopsida > Lamiales > Gesneriaceae > Haberlea > Haberlea rhodopensis. The sequence continues at coordinate 1,720,654 of CAJQUN010000077.1, forward strand.
TTGATAAATCGTATGATGATACGATGAGGGTTATAGTGGACTCTAGTAGTCACTATGTCATATAAGGTTTGAGGCAGGAAATACCTCACAGAGACGTTTCTACGTCAAATGTTAAGGGACTTGTACTGGGAGAACTCAATCCTGTTGGGAGTACCAACGTGAGTGTCGAAAAGTCATTTTTGGCTCGGGTTGAGCATCTTGCATATAGCATGCAATGGGAGTCACAAATGGATTGTGAGATATAATTAGTGAGGTGACACTACTATATTGATTTTATCTCTTGGAGAGATTTGGATTGTACTGTCATGGGGACAACTAATTTCGATTGAGGGTTCAACCAGGGTAAGTACTGCTAGTGTTGGACTAGATGATAGCTTTATATTACAGGCGAGACGTTCGAGGAGGCGTCTCTGGGGAGATGCTCAAGGTTTGTGGAGTACTATGGCATTAGTACAGAGCATCGTTAGATGTGTATACGTTGTGTATACGGATTTTGATTTGGTAATGGTGGCATTCAGGCACTTTTCTGAACCAGTTATGTAATTGTTGGTTCCAGGATATATTTTGGTATAAATATATCCAGTTTCCGACGGTGGTTCGAGGTTGGAAGGTCATGGTTAATGACATTTTCCTTGAGAGGAAGGCGGTATTGATATACCTACCTTTTGGGAACCTATGTAGACTCGATGAGTCGGTTGGTGCGGTGTTGATGTTGGAATCACACCTTTGATCATTGGTTCGTCAATCATCATTCTCCGCGATGTCAGAATAACTGGGGATTGACAGTTGCTTTTGGGGCTTTGGGTATGATTGGTGATACTCGAGTCAATTGCATTGTGTATGCAGGTTGTATTGGTACTTAGGCATGTGTACCAGTGTGTGTGTACGAATGCCAGCTTTTATTAGTCCTCGTCGAGCATCGGGTTAGTATGCTTGGATGAATGAATCTCCGGTGAGAGATTCTGGCACTTTGAGATTGGTAATCTCGATGGCACGATGTATTCTGATGAATGATCGTGAGGGTTGGTTGACTTCCCCTGAAGAGGGATTGTCGTATCTTAGGCCATGGTAATTTATTTCTGGATAATTCGATAGCCTCCCTGTTTTAGATTGTTGAATCCTAGGATAAACGAGGGATGGCCAGGAATTTGGATTTGTTAAGTGTCGTGGTTGACATGTGTGGCGGGAATGCAATTGATTGTTCTTGCATGTCCTTTCGGGAATTTGAGACCTTGTAGAGTCTCGATGATGTGTTGGACCAAGATGTGATTTCTTGGAACTTATAGATGTAGACATCTTTAGAGATGTGTTGTGTGTTGATCGGTAGCGGTGAATTGCCCGATCCGTGTTGCAAGGTGGTGCAACTGCTCCTTTGATGGGGGCGGAATTGGAGAACGGAAACCAGATATGGTAGAAGTACACTGTAGTGTACTTGTGTTTTCCTTGGTAACGATGTATGATTAACATCGTAGGCTAAATCGTAGAGATATCATCGAGGCGATATCTATTTTGGAATCACGAATGATTCGCTTGGTTTGCAGTTATGGTAGGCTGACTGCTTTTGAGATGGTTAGCATCGGGGAATGCTGACGTCTTTCTTGAATTTGTGTTGGTTTGGGAGGTTATCCCATTTCGGGTGCTGGTGCGAGGTCTGAATCCTCGCGGTTGGTGTGTCGTGCATGTTATGTTCATGATTCGACAATGTGGATCCGCTTGGATTGCGTGGTCTCGGCGATACGTGGAGTACGCCTGTGAAAATTTTGAGGATGAAATTTTATTAGTGGGGGATAATTGTGATGTCCGGGGATTAATGTTGTTAATCCCGGTGTGGTAATAATTCTTAATGGATTTTAATTGTGGCAATTACGAAATAATTGCTGTTTTGGGACTCTCGGGGATTTTAAATCCGGTATTTGAAGTCGTTGAATCCAAGGGGTGAGATTGTATTCTCATCGTGGTGTTAACCTTGGAATTCGGTCTTTTGGTGGGATTTGGGGTCCGGAGTACTTTGTACTGGGGCTGGTAATGGAAATAGAGATTGTGAGGTAATTATTGAAAACAGATGATTTTTAATGAGTCATGATGTATTTGTGGAAGGATTGGTATTTTTGAGTTTTGGTAGTGGGCTCGGTGTTACGGGATAACACAAATCATTTCCCTCCTTCTCTCCCCCCATCCACGCCTAACCCTTCCCAATTTCCCCTCTTTTCCCTTGGAGGAAAAATCATTGGTAGCTTGGCTTGGGAGCCGGATTTCTCGAAGATAATCAGGTATTAATCTTCCCCTCATTATTGTCTTCGATTTGGTAGTGGTATTGTAGAGTTTGGTTGAGGTTTTGGTTGGTTTTGGATTTAGGGATTTTTGGTTAAAAATTCAAAGTTGGGTTTTTAGAGTTTTTATTGGCTTTAAATGGTGTATTTGAAGTGTTGTTGGTGTATGGGGTGTTGGTTTTGAGTTTGGGTGTGAAAAACACCATGGAAGCTCGAGTTTTACGAAAATCGCAGGTCGCGATCGATCGCCGAGGGGTGCCGATCGATCGCGATGAGCAGATGGAATTTTGGTGAAGATGCATAGTGCTGGCGATCGATCGTGAGGTCTCGACGATCGATCGCGAGTGGGTTGGCGATCGATCGCGGAGGCTCGTGATCGATCGCGATGAAGCACTGGTTGGCCACTGGTCAGTGCCGATCGATCGCGATAAAATCGGCGATCGATAGCAGCTCGAAGATTGATGTTTTTTCAAATATTTTGAAAAATGTCGGGATTTTGGAATCGAGGTTTAATTAACCGATTTCCGGGGCAATGTCCACATTCCAATGGGAATGCTATACTTTTAAATGGATTGGTTGGAGCCAAAGTTTAATAAAACGGAATTCTCGGTTGAGTCTTTGGCTATCTTTTAAACTTATAAAATGGAATATTTTTGGTATTATGCATGCTTAACCTGGGGTCTTTTAAATTGGTAAATCGTCATGGATTGACGATAAGTTTGGGGATTATGAACGTGCTTGGGCACGTGGTTGCATGCTTGTGTTTAATTGTGAGTTATTTATGTGTTAGCACATAATTCATCGGGTCGTGTGACTCAGGCAAGGTTGAACTCTAACTACGGAATTATAAGGTACGTATAACGTACGAGCATAGCCTGTTATAATGTTGCAACTGTGAAATGCATGGTATATGGTATTTGCAATAAATGGATAGCGAAATGCGTGGTATATGGTATTTGCAATAAATGGGTATTGAAATGCATGGTATATAGTATTTGCAATAATTGGATAGTGAAATGCATGGTATATGGTAATTGCGATAAATGGACATACATTGGGAATTATATGGTGCCGCTTTTGAGCGAGCAATGATTGGGATGTTGTCGCCGTTGAGCGACCATCGGTTATGATGCCGCTATTGTTGAGCGTACGTGGGGTTAAAATGCCATTATTGTGGAGCGAGCTATGAAATAGAACTATGGAATCATTGGCTAGATATATGTGATATCTGTGGTGCTCTATTTGATGATTTAATCATATTTGATTACGGAACTGGTATAGCAGGAATGGTTTTAGTTGATCAATGAGACGATCAACTGGCTTTTGAGAATTTAATGGTTTTGTTATTTTGAGAACATGGACAATACAGGGGATCCGGATGAGGATGATACCATCCAGGGAGTATCGGTATGCTCACCCCGTGTGGGGTTGTCTCTGTTGGGGAAGGTAATACAGGTGCAGCGGTAGCTTTGGAGTTGAGCTCGGGCTGTTGATTTGAGGTACTTCCAGGATTGAGGTACCAGATGTGATGCCCCGGGATTAATGGTGTTAATCCCGGTGTGATAATCCTTAATGGATTTTAATTGTAGCAATTATGAATTAATTGCGGTTTCGGGACTCTCGAGGAGTTTAGATCCGGTTTTTGGAGTCGTTGGATCCAAGGGATGAGATTGTATTCTCATTGTGGTGATAACCTTGGAATTTGGTCTTTGGTGGGATTTGGGGTCCGGAGTACTTTGTACTGGGGCTGGTAATGGAATTTGAGATTGGGAGGTAATTTTTGAAAACAGATGATTTTTAGTGAGTCATGATGTATTTGTGGAAGGATTGGTATTTTCGAGTTTTGGTACAATATTACCAAGTAGACTCGGTATTCCGTCATTTGGCACGGAACCCTTCCCTCTCTCCTCTCTCTCTACGTTCAAACCCTTCCCCCATTTCCCCTCTTCTTCCCTTGGAAGAAAATCAGTGGTAGCTTGGCTCGGGAGCCGAATTTCTCGAAGATAATCATGTATTCATCTTTACCTCGCCATTGTCTTCGATTTGGTAGTAGTATTGTAGAGTTTGGTTGGGTTTTGATTTAGTTGTGGGATTTGGGGATTTTTGGTTAAAAATCCAAGTTGAGTTTTTAGAGTTTTTATTGGCTTTAAATGATGTATTTGAGGTGTTGGTGGTGTATGGGGTGTTGGTTTTGAGTTTGGGTGTCAAAAACACAATGGAAGCTCGAATTTTTCGAAAATTCGCAGGTGGCGTTCGATCGCCGAGGAGGGGCGATCGATCGCGACGAGCAGCTCGATTTTTGGTGACGATGAACAGTGCGGGCGATCGATCGCGTGGCCTCGGCGATCGATCGCGAGCGAGTTGGCGATCGATCGCGAATGAGCACTGGTTTGGCCACTGGATGGAGGCGATCGATCATGATGTTTCAGGCGATCGATCGCCGCTTGCAGATTTTTATTTGTTTTGAAAATTTTGGAAAACGTTGAGATTTTGGAATCGAGGTTTAAGTAGCCCATTTCCGGGGCAATGTCTACGTTCCAATGGGAATGCCATACTTTTAAAATGGATTGGTTGGAGCCAAAGTTTAATAAAACAAAATTCTCGGTTGGGTTTTGGCTATCTTTTAAACTTATAAAATGGAATATTTTGGGTATTATGCATGCTTAGCCGGGGGGCTTTTATTTTGGTAATCGTCATGTTTGGACGATAGGTTTGAAAGTTGTGAACGTGCTTGGGCACGTGATTGCATGCCTATGTTTAATTGAGAGTTATTTGCATGTTAGCACTTAATTCATCAGGTCGTGGGACTCAGGCGAGGTCGGACTCGAACTACGGGATTATAAGGTACGTATAGCCTGTTACAATATTGCAACTGTGAAATGCATGATGTATGGTATTTGTAATAAATGAGCATTGAAATGCATGTTATGTGGTATTTACAATAAACGGGTATTGAAATGCATGGTTTATGACAATCGTGATAAATGGGAATACATTGGAAATCATGTGGTGCCTCTTTTGAGCGAGCGATGAGTGGGATGTTGTCGCCGTTGAGCGACCATCGGTTATAACGTCGCTATTGTTTAGCGTGCGTGGGATTAATATGCCGCTATTGTAGAGCGAGCTATGATATAGAACTATGGAATCATTGGCTAGATACATGTGATCTCTATGGTACCCTATTTGATGATTTAATCCAATTTGATTATGGTACTGGTGTAACAGGAATGGTTTTAGTTGATCAATGAAATGATCATCTGGCTTTTGAGAATTTAATGGTTTGGTTATTTTGAGAACAGGGACAATACAGGGGATCCCGGATGAGGATGATACCATCCAGGGAGTATCATTTAAATTCATGGCATTTACATTTTGTAAATAATGAACTGCAATATTATGATTATTGGATTATGGTATTGGTATGCTCACCCCGTGTGGGGGCTGTCTCTGTTGGGGCAGGTGATACAGATGTAGCAGTAGCTTTGGAGTTGAGCTCGGGCTGTTGATTAGAGGTACTTCTAGGATCGAGGTACCAGAGCTGGTTGAATAAGTACATAGATCCAGAGTTGAGATCGAGTTGTGCTTGGGAGGTGCTTCCAGGATTGAAGTACCAGTAACGGTATCTGGTAGAGTATTTTATACATTAAATACACGCTTATTCATTGGGTGCTCTAATGTGAGTACGCTTTTACGTGTATATGGAATGTATACATGGGCATGGTTTTCTCTCTTCATTTATGGTTTGCATGCAATTAAATACGGAATTGCTAAATGAACTGAGAGTATGTTAGTGTATTATTAGGGTGCATACTATGAAAGTGGTTTTGATTGGGGAAGTTGAATATTATGGGATTCTAATGCAAGAAATTTTATAGATGGTATATGATGTTATACTTGTATATGGTTTCCTTCCCATGATGTTATGATTTTATGAACTAACGGCATGGCTTAATACACTAATAATGGGTTAAGGGCACGGGGGTCCTTACACCAGAGCTGGTTGAATAAGTACTTAGATCCAGGGTTGAGATCGAACTATGCATTGGAAGGGCTTCCAGGGTCGAAGTACCAATAACCGCATTCGGTAGAGTATCTTATACATTAGATACAAGTTTATTCATTGTGTGCTCTCGTGGGCTATGGCTTTTCTATCTTCATTTATTGTTTGCATGCAATTAAATACGGAATTGCTAAATGAACTGAGAGCATGTTAGTGTATTATGAGGGTGCATGTGATAGGCTTAGTTTTTACGTGTTTTTAGCTGTAATTTCTTTCCGTTTTTCGTACTTTTTCCTGGATGATATTATGCTTTTTGGTGTTTATTTGTTTGTTTCAGGAAAATAGATCGGAAATGGAAGAAATGAGCTAAAATGAAGAAAACGGGTGAAATCGAGGTGAAAAAGAGATCAAATGAAGAAGTTGGATTTTTCGGAGCTTCGATCGATCGAGATTATTTCTCGATCGATCGAGCCAGGCAGAGTGTTGAGCAGAAAAAGGATCAAAGCATCGATCGATCGAGATTATTTCTCGATCGATCGAGCCGGGCAGAAACTTCAGCAGAAATTTTATCGAAAAGTCGATCGATCGGAAGGAAAATCTCGATCGATCGATCGAGGCAGAGAGTTTTAAAAGCTGACGTGAACATTGCACCGATCGATCGGACGAAATTCTCGATCGATCGATACGCAAATTTTGGAAAATCTTATCTTCCATTTTTGAATTGATTCTCGGTGGCTACAAATATGGATCATTCCATATCATAAAATAGAAGATCTGAGAGGGAGATCAGGACGGAAAATCACCTACAAACCCTAGAGCCGCCGCCGACAAGAAGGGGAGGAAGCCATCTTCTTCCTTCTTCATCCAAGCTTAGGCGTACCATTTCCGGAGTGCAAGGAAGGAGCAAGAGAAGAAATCTCGGTGCAACGCACGGATTCATTCCAGCCGTTTATCGTATTTCTAAAATTTGATTTATTTTATTTTCATTTTCATTTGATGTTTTTGAGGTCGAGAGACGATTAAACTTCTTATGTAATTGACTTGAATTGAATCTAGTTTATTTTATTGAGTTTTAGTGAAATTGTGTTTCATTTATTGATTTGTTCGTGTTTGAGTGGATTGAGTTTTTATGTTCATGAATTAAACGCTTATTAAGATCAAAGCCTAGCTAACTTTGGTTGAAATCAGTGAGTCATAACCGAGATCGAGAGATAACGTTATAATACGCTACATTAATTCATGATGTATGTTAAGATTGAGATCGAGAGATGAAATCGCATACGTGAACGCTTTGTCGAGAGATTTAGAGTATCCAGCTTTTGAAGATTTATGCAATATTGGATTAGTAAATAGGTGCACGAGAGTGACTTGTTCTAATGTGATATTAGTTTCTTTACAACTCGAGAGAGTGTATTGAATATCATTGAAAACCTTTCACCTTAAGAATCAATTGTTTGGTAATTTCTTATTCAAACGAATCTTTGAAGACAACATAGTTGAACGAAGCGAGATAAATTTCTCGAGCGAATTACCTTTGCATTTCCGGAACCCTTTGATTTTATTTCATTCTTGTGTTATAGTTCTAGTTCTGTTTTAAATTAATCTACCACCGTTTCAATCGTAGGCTAAATATAATTTGGCTAGTCTTATTTGGTACTTATACATTAGTCCCTGTGGATTCGACAACCTTTACTTCCATTTCACTATACTAAAACTTGACAACCGTGCACTTGCGGTAGAATCGCTTCACACTACACTTTGAAATATCTTTTGTTTAAAAATAAAGCGGTCAAGTTTTTGGCGCCGTTGCCGAGGACTAATCTGTATAATATCATACGAGATTAGTTAATTGTAATTTAGCCAATTCTTTATTATTTCGTTTTTGTTTTCGTTAGTTGTTTTTGGTTTTTGACTTTGTGTATTTTTGTTGTCTCCTTTTGTCTGATCCAGTACAGGAACCACTTTCCTAGTGCATGCTAAGAAGAGAGGAGCCCATTCTCGAGCCATTTGATCCGAAAATAGAGAGAACTCTACGAAGAAGATTACGAGAAGCTCGAGCAATGGCCGAAAATAACGAAGCACAGAACCCTAGATCAATGATGGACTTTGCACAACCGGCATTTCATGGATCTTTATCCAGTATAACGAGGCCGACGATTCAAGCAAACAACTTTGAGATCAAGCCTGCGATTATCCAGATGATACAGCACTCTGTAATGTTTGGGGGAGCTTCCACAGACGATCTGAACAATCACATCTCCAACTTCTTGGAGATATGTGACACGTTTAAACATAATGGCGTCTCCGACGACGCCATCAGGTTAAGGCTCTTTCCTTTTTCATTAAGAGATAAGGCTAAATCTTGGTTAAATTCACTACCTGCAGGATCGATTACAACATGGGAAGGAATGACAAAAGCTTTTTTATCGAAGTACTTTCCTCCCTCAAAGACGGCAAAGATGCGAAACGATATCACCACGTTTGGGCAGTTCGACCCCGAGACGTTATATGAAGTGTGGGACCGTTTTAAAGAGTTGTTGAGGAGATGCACACATCACGGTCTACCCATCTGGATGCAGGTACAGACTTTCTATAATGGTTTGTTTTATGCTAACCGTTCAATGATAGATGCAGCATCTGGGGGATCAATTATGCGGAAGACACCGGAAGAAGCATATGAACTATTGGAGGAAATGGCATCCAATAGCTATCAGTGGCAGTCAGAGAGGAACACGCCATTGAAACCAATAGGAGTCCATCAAGTGAATGAGATTACTGCTATTTCGGCTCAGTTGGAGGCTATGAACCGGAAGATAGATAGCATGGGAGCATCAGCGATGCAAGTTCAAGCTGTTTTCTGTGATTTGTGTGGAGGCGGTCATCCGAGCATCGAGTGTCAGGCAGGTAACCAATTTAATCAATCAATTGAAGCTGTAAATTTCGTAGGGAATAGGCAGCAGAACAATCTGTACTCGAACTCCTACAATCCGGGGTGGAGGAACCACCCAAATCTGAGATGGTCAAACCAGGAGAATGTGTTGAACCCACAACCACAGGCGGGGTTACACACAAAAACCAAGTATGGAGGAACTGATGGCCAAGCTGATTTCGTCGACTGAGGTGAGGATGCAAAATCAAGATGCATCGATTAAAAATTTGGAGGTACAGATAGGGCAGTTGGCCACATTGATTTCTGGAAGGAGGCAAGGTACGCTCCCGAGTGATTCTGTGAAGAATCCAAAGGAGCAATCAAGTTAACAGATGAGGAGGTGACAGTCTAGCTTGTGACTATAAATTAAGAACTTCTTTTTCCTTCCTCGAGTTTTTGTTTCTTTTTCGTCATTTTTGGTGTGTTTGTTTTTAATTTGTTTTTAGTTTTTCTGTGAATGAGTCCGTGCAATTTTGCTGCAGGTGTAAAAGCAAGAAGGATGTAGGCGAGGCAACCCGAGAGGAAAATTCTTGAAAAATTCGATTTTTGTCTTCTGGTGCTGGCGATCGATCGAGACAAAATCTCGATCGATCGCCCGGAAACTTTAAAAAAGGGGGAATTTGGTCACTGCCTCTCTCGATCGATCGAAACAAAATTTCGATCTATCGAGCGAGAGAAAATTTTGAAAAATAAAAGGGCACCGACGCAGTTCTGCACAACACCTCAAGTTTTTTTTTCTCTCCTCTCCATCGCATACCTAATCGCCTACTTCCAATCTCTCATCCTTTCTCATCCATATTCTTTCCATATTTCCAATTACTTCAAATATTTGAAGTAAGAAGTATTATTGATGAGATTTTCTGTGCAGATTTGAAGTTTTACAAGCCAAATTGGGTAGAAGTGCATCCAAAAGAGAATTCCACGCCAAGTGCCAAATTCTTCAAAGATCAGATTTTTAATTGGTAGTTGGTTTCAAATCTCACATCTTTTCATCTCTTGGTGCAATTTGTTTGTTGTAGTTGAATTGGGTTAGGAAAAATCATAGTTTGGGGGAATTACTGTTGTGTTGCTGGGTGTTGGCATTGCAGTGTTTTTGGTGTGGTGTTTAGTTGCAGTTAAGCGAGATAATTGAGAATAACTTAGCAAGACAATGGCTCCAAGAAAGAGGTCAAAGCAGGCGGAGGCTTCACAAATGCAAAAGAAGGCGGAGGCCACCACTTCTGAGCAAGAGCATGACGAACGGAAGTTTGTCAATGCCACAGCAGCTGAGTTATATCCCCATTATCATAAGAAACCCCTCAGTCGTGAAAGGGGCTTGAGTTTAGACAAGATTGAATGTCCAGTCATACGGGCAGTTAGGAGACGAGGTTGGTTTCAGTTTATTCAAACACTGATTGATGCTGTGGTTCCACTGGTGAGAGAATTTTATACAAATCTTCGAGTCATCCCACCAGGGCACCTAGCAAATGTTTTTATCCGAGGGACGATGTGCTGGTAGATCAAGCAGCAATCAATAATATTTACCGGATGCCATTCATACACAACTGTGCGTACCAATCTTTCCGGAAGAGTATAATCAAATATGATGAGGTACTTGCAGTTATTGGCATGCCGGGAGTAGATTGGCAGCGGAACGACAAGGGAGAGCCACATGTGGTTCTCAAGAAGCATTTGACACCAGAGGCCCAAGCATGGTTCTCATTTGTCGCCTCACGGGTCATGCCCTCGACCCACACTTCTAAGGTGACGAAGGACAGAGCGGCCCTGGTTTTTGCCATTCTCACAGGGCAGGACGTGGATTTGGGTGAGATCATTAGTGATCACATCTATGAGATCGGTAGCAGCCCACCTACCTCCGCACTACCGTTTCCATCTACCATCACTGCTTTATGCCAGAGATGCGGAGTGAAATGGGGAGAGGACGAGGAGCTACTTCCACCAAAGACCCCAATTGTTGTTGACGGTCCACCACCACCTACAGGCCGAAGAAGGGCTGCACCACGACCCTCGGACACTAGACAGGCCGGAGCATCATCATCCTCTGCTGCAGAGCGTACACGCGTTACATTGGACTCCCTTCACAGGGATCTCCAAGACATTCGCCTGGAGCAGCAGAGTATTCATAGCATGCAGAGAGCATTGCAGATTGACCATGAGCAGGTAGCTCAGCGTCAGATGGAGTTCATGCACTACCATAGTGCGTGGAACACTGCCATGGCCCAGGGCTTCCCAGGTTTCTAGTTCCCGCCAGAGCCACACTTTCCACCATATTAGCCGCATGCACCCCCACCTTCTGAATACCCACCATTTCCGCCATATCAGGGCGAGGAGCATCACTACCTAGTTCCCCCTCCGGAGCATGATGAGGACGACGATCAGTGACGATCGCCATCATGGTATGTGTTTTGCCTTTACGCTTATTTGTCTTGTACATTGAGGGCAATGCACATATTAAGTTTGGTGGGTTTTTGTGTATTTGTATATATTTTGTTTTTGCATTTCTGCTCTTGTCTTGTTTCTTTTCTTTGCATGACTACACATTTCTGAGACTAATTCGTCCTTGAGCACTACCAACAAATTTTTTTTTTTAGAAAATGAGTTATTCTTGAGAAATGATGAGTTGGATTTGCAATGGTACTACATGATGAAATTAATCTCCATCTAGATAGGAGTCATGAAAATTTTTAACTTGTTTGTATATCATTTGTTGAACTTATATCAAAATTGAGGAATACTTTGAGCACGATTTGAGTCATGATTGAGTGAAGTATGTATTGAATAAAGTGAAAACTTGTGTTAACTAGGATTTATCTTGAGTATCTTAGAAAACTCTACAATCTATTTGAAAGCACTTTAAGGCGAAATTTATAATTAGGAACTTGACTTGGAGATGATTTAGGCGATCTTTGGACCGTTTGAGCCTTTCAAGCTTGCCTTGTGTACATCATTCCTTAGTGTCCCCTCTTGAGCCTTATTAAAAAAAAAAGAATGGTATATGCATTGCATATAATTAGACCCCCATTCGACATTTTTGGCTAACTCATTATACCAACCTTGGATTGAGCCTAAATGAAAAATTTTATCCGTCCCTAAGGGAGTATAATGAATCTCATTCTGTGCACTGGATTGTTATATGTAGAGGAGTTCATTGTGAAAAACAAAAATGAACAAAAGAATGAGCAATAAGAAAAGATGTAGAGAAAAGCCTTGAAAAAAAATGAAAAAACATTCAAATAAGACCCAAAGTGGCCAAGGCTAGAAAAAGTTGAAGAGAAGCTCAATGTTGTGCGGAAAAAAATTGAACTGATTCTATTATACTCTCTTCTTTGTTTCTATCCTACATTTTCTTTGGAGCCGACACCAAAAGGCCTAACGCTATAAGCTTTTAAAGACCTTCTGATCCAAGTCAAGGGAATAATTACATTAGTGGAGAAGTGCTGGATAGTAAATTTGTAGAGTAGTCAAAAGTAATCTTGACTTTGAGTTTTTATGGCACATGTTGATCTTAAAGATATGTATGTAACTCATGTTTGACAATAGCACACACGTACGTTCCGATATTGCGATGTACTGTTTAGCTTAGGAGAAAGTGCTTCATGTTGAACTTTGAATGACTCTCATTGATGTGTAAGTGGGATTGCTGAGCTTTATTCAAAGTATTAAGTTTAACTCTACTTTTTGAGCTTATTGCTTGCTCGAGGACGATCAAGTCCAAGTTTGGGGGAGTTGATAGGCTTAGTTTTTACGTGTTTTTAGCTGTAATTTCTTTCCGTTTTTCGTACTTTTTCCTGGATGATATTATGCTTTTTGGTGTTTATTTGTTTGTTTCAGGAAAATAGATCGGAAATGGAAGAAATGAGCTAAAATGAAGAAAACGGGTGAAATCGAGGCGAAAAAGAGATCAAATGAAGAAGTTGGATTTTTCGGAGCTTCGATCGATCGAGATTATTTCTCGATCGATCGAGCCAGGCAGAGTGTTGAGCAGAAAAAGGATCAAAGCATCGATCGATCGAGATTATTTCTCGATCGATCGAGCCGGGCAGAAACTTCAGCAGAAATTTTATCGAAAAGTCGATCGATCGGAAGGAAAATCTCGATCGATCGATCGAGGCAGAGAGTTTTAAAAGCTGACGTGAACATTGCACCGATCGATCGGACGAAATTCTCGATCGATCGATACGCAAATTCTGGAAAATCTTATCTTCCATTTTTGAATTGATTCTCGGTGGCTACAAATATGGATCATTTCCATATCATAAAATAGAAGATCTGGGAAGGAGATCAGGACGGAAAATCACCTACAAACCCTAGAGCCATCGCCGACAAGAAGGGGAGGAAGCCATCTTCTTCCTTCTTCATCCAAGCTTAGGCGTACCATTTCCGGAGTGCAAGGAAGGAGCAAGAGAAGAAATCTCGGTGCAACGCACGGATTCATTCCAGCCGTTTATCGTATTTCTAAACTTTGATTTATTTTATTTTCATTTTCATTTGATGTTTTTGAGGTCGAGAGACGATTAAACTTCTTATGTAATTGACTTGAATTGAATCTAGTTTATTTTATTGAGTTTTAGTGAAATTGTGTTTCATTTATTGATTTGTTCGTGTTTGAGTGGATTGAGTTTTTATGTTCATGAATTAAACGCTTATTAAGATCAAAGCCTAGCTAACTTTGGTTGAAATCTGTGAGTTGTAACCGAGATCGAGAGATAACGTTATAATACGCTACATTAATTCATGATGTATGTTAAGATTGAGATCGAGAGATGAAATCGCACACGTGAACGCTTTGAATCAAGAGATTTAGAGTATCGAGGTTTTGAAGATTTATGCAATATTGGATTAGTAAATAGGTACACGAGAGTGACTTGTTCTAATTTGATATTAGTTTCTTTACAGCTCGAGAGAGTGTATTGAATATCATTGAAAACCTTTCACCTTAAGAATCATTTGTTTGGTAATTTCTTATTCAAACGAATCTTTGAAGATAACATAGTTGAACGAAGCGAGAAAAATTTCTCGAGCGAATTACCTTTGCATTTCTGGAACCCTTTGATTTTATTTCATTCTTGTGTTTTAGTTCTAGTTCTGTTTTAAATTAATCTACCCTAAATATAATTTGGCTAGTCTTATTTGGTACTTATACATTAGTCCCTGTGGATTCGACAACCTTTACTTCCATTTCACTATACTAAAACTTGACAACCGTGCACTTGCGGTAGAATCGCTTCACACTACACTTTGAAATATCTTTTGTTTAAAAATAAAGTGGTCAGCATGCTATGTAAGTGATCTTGGTTGGGGAATTTGAATATTATGTGGAACAAATGCAAGAAATTTTCTGGATAGTATATGATGTTATACTTGCATATGGCTTTTCCCCCATGATAGTATGATTGTATGTACTAATGGTATGGATTAATACACTAATAACGGGTTAAGGGCACGGGGGTCCTTACAATTGTTCTAAGCACATACAGTAGAAATCACACTGGGTAAACACAATAATCAACATTCAAAATAACTTCCTTACAAAGGGGAACATGTTCCAAACGTAATACAAGTCCAAAAGCGTGGCAAAAGGGGGAGGGAAAAACAAGTCACGACTAGTCGGTGAAGTCAGGAGGAATGTTGGCAACAATCGCGTTAAGATCCAGTAATTCATCAGGGTCCTGGTCTTCAGGCGGGAAGCTCTGAGCCTTGAACTGTTTTTGCATCCCTTGAATCCAAGATCTAAAAACTTGAAAGCCTTGGAGGCCAACATACCCGTAAACTCCTCTGACTTGATGAAGGCCTCCTGTCGGGCTAGCTCGCCAGCCATGTAGGAGGCCAACTCAGCCTTGACCCGTCCCAACTCAGTCATGGCTTCTGACAAGGTCTGATCCTTTCCGACCAGTGCATCCCGAAGCTGTTCGATATCAACCCGGAGTCGAGTCACCGAAGCCCGGTGAGATTCCAGTTCCACAACATCAGCCTCAGACTTGGCCATAGCAGCTTCTGCCTCGGATTTGGCTTCCCGTACAGTTTTCCTGGCATCCCGGGCTGACTGGCCATAGCTTGCTCCCCGGCGAATGCTCTCGCACATCATCACCAGACCTACAAAAATAATTCAATATCAATACCAAGGCAAGTTCATGCAACTTTAAAAGTACTCACCGATAGAGCCCGAGATACCCATTCCTCAGCCAGGGGGTTTCCACATCAGCTCTGCTAGAACTTGCTGATCGGCGGCAGGGGTTAAAAACTCCACGATTTGAACAGGGAGGCCCGAGGGGGCGGAGTTGATCAGGCTGATCTCGCGAGTGTAACCCACTGGCACACCGGGGGAACCCGGGTCCGTGGGAGAGACAGATTGGTGGCTAGGAGGGGAAATGGGTGGGGTGTCAACCTTGTGAATGATAGGGGAAGTAACCACCTCTTCCCGGGCCGAGGTACCCGCTACGTTCTTTCCCCTTCTCTTTTTACGCAGACCGGCAGCCTCCCCACTTCTTTCCGTACGAGGTGGGCTTGTCCCCAGGGAAGGCTGAGGGGGAATGATTACCGAGGTGGAAGGGGCTGGACCGAGGGGCTAGCCCCAGCCGCCCCCTTACTTGCTTTCTTTTGGGGCGCCATGGATGATAGCAACTGCTGAAAAGACATGTTATCTGCGAAGGAAGGAGCTCGGGTCAGACATATATAAAACATAAATAAGTAAGGTAATGTAAATCTAAACGTAGGGGTAATAGGTCAAAAAGGAAGAACGTACCACCAGGGACGTCTGGATAAGTGCTCATCCCAAAACACCTGGGTACGCCCTCCCTGGAAGAACACGTCCTCTTTGTACTTTTTGGGTAAGGGTCGGGGGGTCGGTAATGAATCCCTACAGGCCATGGGACAGGACCACCGCCGAGGTGGTTTAACAAAGAAGAAGGTCTGTTTCCATCCTTTGCGGGTGCTCGGGATGTTATTTAGGAATTTATAGAAGGTTCGGGCACCAAAGTAAAACACCCCGGGGGACTGGGTTTTCTTGACCTGAAAAAAGTAGTGAAGAAGTGTAGGGGAGAAGGGGAGGCCGAGAGATCGAAAGAGGGCAGTGGCAGAGACTAGGCCCTGGTAGGAATTAGGGGTAAGTTGGCTCAAAAATACGCAGTGAAAATGGGAAAACTCTTGATAAGAAATGGGGATGGGAAAGCGGAGTCCGCTTTTAAGCTACTCGATAAAGAAAGGGAAGTACCCAGGTGGGGGGAGATGCAGACGCTCGCCGGCCATAGGAACCAGGACGTCGTGGTCCGGTGGGATGAACCACGTACGGAGAAGGTGCTTAGCATTGGGGGAAACCCCCGAGTCGAGAATTTTGTACCAAGGAAGTCCGGCCTGGGCCAGACTCCTCGGGTAGATAACCTTGAAGGTAGGGGGAGAGGGATAGAATACTCGGGGGGGGGGGGGGGGGGGGGAGTGGGCGGACTTTGTCGGAGAGGTGCCACCTCGGGAATATTTCCTCAGCAGCATCCGACCTCCAACCTGATGGGCTGGGAAGCTCGGAAACCTCGACGTCCTCGTCCCCCCACGAAAGAGGGCACCAGAGATGGAGGATGTGGAATTTGACATTAAAAGAGAGATAAGGCAAATCTAACTTACAGAATTCGGGAGAGACGATCGATCCGACCTAAAGCATAAATGAGTGAAAAGTGACAAGGAGGCCCCCATTTATAGGGGATAAGGTAAATGGGCCAAGAAAGTCGGGCCCAGACCAACGGTGCAGATCAAAGGATCTGAACGGTCGGAGCATTGGATGAGGGCACGTGGCAAGCCAGCTCATCATAAGGTTTTGCGCTAGACAACTATGATCCCGGGGTCGTGGCTTGTCCAATCAAAGGACCAGGGTGTCAGGAGGGAATAAAGTTCAAATCAAAAACCCATCAATCGAAACAGCGCTACTCTAGCTCGACTAGGGGGGATACTGATGATACCCATGGCGCTGGAGGCCCAGCACGCCTTTGGACCTAAACTTGATTTGGGCCTGATCAGCTGGGGAGAGGCCTAGTTACAGTTTCCGATGACATAACTAGTTGACGGGACGACACCCGGGCTGGGTGCTATCCCTCATCCTCCGAGCCGAGTTGACCCCAGTGCGTTAATCACCTCGGCAGCCGAGGTCGAAGGTCACCCCATCTCGGACCGTCTGCAGTGGCCCTTCCTTTCCAACTAAAGCCCAACTACTCGTGTTCCTCAATCGTGAGTCGTCGGGACAGCCACCGGGCTGAGACCAAGGTGAAACTCATGTGGCCGATGTGGAGCTCGTGTGGCCGAGGTGGCCGAGCTGAGGCCGATGTGATCGCTGAGACCTGTCCATAATCCAGTGTTTTGGTCGTCTGACACATCTATGGTGGTCTCGTGTACCGGGACTGGAGCTACAAGAGTCAGACACCTATTAAGGCAAAGGCTATGCCCACCAACCAATCAGAAGGCGGTCAAGTACCTCGAGTACAAAAATCATATCCCCGGATGCTGGCAGGATCGTAAAAGTTGGAAAGTCGTACAAAGTAGGTAACAGTTGTCTGTGGTCCCCCAGTCTGTGGCTCCCACCCCCGACATCAGATATTGTCTCCCAAACCTTGGGCAAGCCAGGACCATTGGCTCCCTGTTCTCCTATAAATCTCAGGATTGTTAGTTAGCATAGGGATAAGAAAATATTTGTCCTGCAAGCCGATTATTTTTGCTTTGCTATTCTTTCCAGCACCAACTTGATCGTCGGAGGGGTTTTTGCTGAAGAACTCTTCTCCGACTCCCGTCTAACATCTGGTTTTGCAGGATAGCTCATCCATTTTCCGCATATAAATTTATTGTTACAAAACGAACAAAAAAATAAGGTTACATTAGCTATTTTCCAAATTATTATCTTACTATTTTTATTGTTGTTGCCCACATTTAACTTGAACATATCTCATACGTTTTATGAATATATAACAAGTTATCAAAAGGATTATTTTGAGTGTTTTCCAATTTTTTTTTAAAATAATTCAATCTAATATCTATGTGATAAGTTGAATATCGGAAATTGAATATTCCTGGTTCTGTGCTTAGATAGAGACCGAGACAAATAATCATAATTTTGATTTTGATAAAACTTGTTATTATGCTGTTAACATATTTCTAAAAATTATGCAAATTATATATGTCATTCTACAGCATGATGATTTGCTAGTAATGGTTGTTGAAACACTCAGCTCGAACAATCTACACCATGGGCACAATTAATTCTTTCGATCATATCTTAATGCTCAAATCATCCAAATGAGACGCTTCTAGAACGGTTGAACAACCAATTCAATATGCTAAAAGTCGTATTTCAGACCACATGGTAGATTTGGAGGTTATTTGAGAAAAAGATGGGTTCGCAAAAGTGAATGTGTGAAAACCCGATTTAAATAAAACATTTGCAAAAAAAACCCATACTTTTAATTCAAAACCTCCTTTAACATACCATCGATTTTATTTTATAGTGAATTATCTATAAACTCCATCTAGTTTCCACGATAACGAATTCCACATCTCTAATTTAAATTATGTCTACTTCCTCTGCTATATAATTTTATGTCAAATTATAGAGAAAATTGTTGTAATTGTTCCATCTATTACAGACTAAAGGGAATGATAGTGTAATATCCTTATCTACATGAGTCTATCCGTTATTATTCAAATTAGAAGTCAAAAGTTGTAATAAGTCTTTTTTATAGGGGATACCACTGTTATTTATTCTATTTTATATGGATCGAAACCTTCTTCAAATAATTAATGATCTAAAATATAATTTATTTTCAATTTACATCTAAAACATGGTTATAAATGTATATAAGCATAAGATTATCCCGAAATTAAATTCTTCAAATCAAAAATATCATTTTCAATGGAATAAAAAAAAATCAAATATTTTATGAATAAATTGTTCTAAAACCAAGGTGTTATGCCTATAATAGAAATTTTTTTATGCAAAGCAAGGTAAATAAATTTGTTTTTGTGCCAATCAACCACGTACATAATTAAACTAAATTTATAGAATAAATATAAAGTACAAAAAAAATTAAAAAAAAAAAAACAATAAGTTTACAAGATAAAAAAGTTACATTTTTATTTAAGGACTACAAATTGTGGTGTGGTTCATTTTCAACCGATATCATGATTCCAAGTCTATACTAGTAGGTACCGTTTGGTTTGAATGATGTGATAAATAATGTAAAGATTAAAAATTATGAAATGATTGTAAAAATAATGTGTGATAAGTTATTTGGTGTTTGGTTTGAGGATAAAATGGTTGATAAGTTTATTGTTTGGTATAATGTCTAAAATATCCTCGGTATTATAATAATAATTTAATATTATTATATTATTATTTATTATTATTATTATATATTATAATAATACATAATAATCATAAAAAATAATATTTATAAAATAGTAATAATTAAAAATACATAAAATAAATAATATATATATAAGAATAAATAATATATTGATTATTATTATCATTATTATATATACATTCATAACATACTATAATTTAATATATATATATATATAATAATAATAGTATATATAAATAATAACCATTAATAATAAATATAATATAATATATATATATATATATTAGAATATTCATATAATAATAATCATATAATATAGATATATATAAAAAAATATTTTTATTAAAAATAATATAATAGTAATATATATGTAATATATATACAATAATATATATATATATATATATAAATTATAATCTATATATATTACTAATAATATAATATATATTATAATAATAATAAAATAATATATATATTATAATGATAATCATATATAATAATAATTTAAAAAAATTATTAATAATAATAATAAAATTGTATGAAATAAGTTGTAATTTTTGGCGGGAATTTCAAATTTCGTAGTAGTAAAAAAAGGTGGGAAAGGTATATAAATCATTTTGTTGGAAAGTTGGATTAGAATGAGATAAAATTGTGTGATTATTTTTTTTTTTAAAACCGAACCAAACATGGGATGGGAAAATTAATTCTAAGATTAATTTTTCCATCCCATAAACCAAACACACCCTTACAGAAGAAACACACCATGTGTAGTATAATCTCTGGATCGTTTATTATATGCACGTAAACCCGATCGTGGGTGGTCATAAATGACATTTAACCGGCTCAGACTCGGATTGTGGTCAATGTGCCCGTTAATAGGGTCAACGGTTCGAAAAGTCAGTCCCATAACCAGCCCGTGTATAGGCGGACCGATTAAGAGTCATAATTTTCTAACCCGAGAACCGCCGATTAAGGGTTTACTTTAATTTTTTTTTACATTTTTAAATGTAAAACATATGTTATGATGTAGATTTGAACTCATGAAATACTTAGCTTCAACCACTATGCTATAAGAGTCTTGTTGATCTAAAAAGAGTCTTATAATTTAAATATATTAATCAAATAAATATATCTTACACATTTTGATTATTTGAGATTGAATTTATTTCCCGTTATTTTATGTTTAATCCATGGAGGAAAACACAATGAAATACTTTTTACACTTTTTTCAAGTTTTACTAATATTTTTAATTTTTTTAAAAAAAGAAAGGGTAGAGCAGTAACTGTAATCGTTGGTTAATCGTTACCGGAATCGAAATTGTAACGGGCGGTAAATGAACCGTAACCAAAACCGTCAAGAAAGGTTAATGTTAAGGGTCAAGGTTTTTTGAACCTTCTAACCGGCGATTCTAGACCGTCAACCGACGGTTATAAATCGGGGTCAGACCTATATGTAAGTGTCTCAAATAAATATCAAGTGGGTCTAATATAGTCCTTTAACTAGTCAAAATTTTGTTTTGTTGCATAATTTTTTCTTTTTCTTTTTTAACTTGATTTTTGCTGAGTACATGCATAACAAATGGCATTGATGACCATGCATAACAAATGATATTGATGACCTATCTAGTTGAAATTAATAATTCCGGCAAAATAAGATTATTTGTCTCTTGTTTTTCTTTCTTTGTACCTTCAATTTTGGAAGGCATTCTCCTTGTCCGATCTCATATTCAGTTTTGGAAAGCAGTTCCCTTGTCCGATCTCATCGACAGTATTGTTTGAGAGGATCTGAATTGGATCCGAAGTGTACGTCATATCATGATCGCTTGTCTACTGATGATGTGACTTGTGTTACCTTAGTCAATGTCCACTGTTGGCTTGTGTATTTATGGTTGTTTGCTTGAATGTATTATTTCTGGTGTTTCGGCTGGATTTTTATTGTATTTTGATGTTATTCTATGTTTCATGTTTAAAAAAATAATCACACTAAATATTAAGAAAACAATTTATTACACTAATTTTAAATTTTGGACCAATTTAAGGACTTTATATTTATGCCAAGTCATAGGATAAATTTTAGAATTTTCGCGTCACATATAATTTCACTTAGGTAGTGCACAAGATTGCATAGTTAATTAGGTAATATCCATAACATATCATCATTACATGAACAAATTAAAAGATAATTCATCCATGCTATTTTTTATTCATTATTCTTCACATGCAAACTGCATTATTTGAGAATATCTTAGGCTGGAGATTGGTAATTTAGCTGTGAGTTTATGCTTGCCCGGTGTAGCTGCAGCAACTGAACACCTGCAACCCCCATATCCTCCGCCTCAGCAGCCATGGCGGCAACGTCCATCGTACTCGCCTCAGCCACGCCCACCTCCGTATCCACCGTGCCCGCCTCCGTACCCTCCTCGATATTGATCTCCAACTTCAATTGCCTCCGTTTCCTTAGCTGTATAATCAGCATAAGTAGTACGTGGAATGACCCAAAATAAACACTCTTAAGAATCAATGAGACAATTATTTTTTATTGGTTATTTTTCTAAATCTAGAGTCCCTAATTTTATACATATAAAAACTTTTATACGTGATAGATATTAGTGACACAAACCATACAAATGCACATTAAATTTCCACATAATTAAATGCTTACTTGCGCCGACAGAATTTGTGGTTTCAGCCAAGTTTATAGCTGCCACCTCAAAAGAAATGAGGAGAACCATGGCCACAAAAAGGCCAAGAAAGACAAGTGCTTTAATATGAAATTTAAGTTTATACTTTAAAATTTGATGTATATGTTTTTATTTTGGATGTAAGATATTGTCTATATGTCTCCCTATTTATAGATGTGAAGCACAAGATTTATTGGTTTATTTGTAGAATATTATTTTGAGGAAATTGCAAAAAGGTACCGATAACAAAACAAGAATTCAACTAAATCCAGAGAAATTTTAACATTACATAAAATTCTCAGTACCAAAAACACAATTCACATAGGTCCATATTTTAAGTATTTACGTAGTTAAGTCTATTATTGAGATGAAAATACCCCTAACTTGAAACCATGCCAGAGCTGTTTTTTAATTCAAATTCCATCGAATTGTCAATACCCATTGATCAATTAACTATTTCATTGATTCATCTATACACTGCGATCAAATTAACGTGTTTTTTTCATCATCAAAACACCTGCGATGGATTCGAATTCCATCAAAATTCAAATTCTGTCGAATCGTCAATACCCATTGATCAATTAACTATTTCATCGATTCATCTATACATTGCGATCAAATTAACGTGTTTTTTTTTATCATCCAAACACCTGCGATGGATTCGAAATTCATCTTTTTGTTGAAGTTTAGAGGTGAAACCCAAGTGTTGAACATGAATTCCGGCTTCTCATTCAATGAATTAACATCTACTGCATCTGGTAAGTGGTCTGATTATAATTTCGACGGGCTTTCGTTTAAGTATTCCATTACAGGACACTCATTGTTGTTTGAACAATGAAGATGAAATGAGAAATATGTTTCTGTTATGTAAAATAATTGATGTGCATTTGTTGACATTGGAAGTCGTCGATGAAAATATAGTATTATTTGGAGCTTCGTATGGTAGTAGGAATTAGATTAAGTCGTCTGCTGGTGAAGGCCACGGTATTGCACCATTTGAGTCATGTGGTGCACGGGTTCCACGTGCAACGCATGTCTCAAATGATGCACGTGATGTAAATGCGAGTGCACCAAGAGATACCCAAGATGCCAGTGATGCACTTGCACCAGAAGACTCAACATATGCATATGATGTAACTGAAGAAGGTTGTAATTCATCTTGTGGTTATGATTCCAAACATCGAAGAGGTGATGTCAACAGTAAGGAAAAGTTGTTGTTATGTAATGGTTGGACATCAATTGTTAGTAGGGTAGGTCAAGACTTTAGAGACGTTGTACAAGAGTTTCGTCGTGAACTAAGTAAATATTCGGTTGAAATTGGTTTTGATTTTAACTACATTAAAAACAAGAGGGATATAGTAGTTGTTGTGTGTGCGAATAAGCATGATGAAGGTTGTGGTTGGTTTGTTAATGCCAACATTTCACGAGTAAATGGTTTTTTTTTTATATCAAGAAATTGAACAATGTTCACACTTGTGGGCTTATGGTAATGAAACACAAATAAAAAAGGATGAGTTCAGATATATTATTTGGAATTATTGTTGAACGAGTCAGTGCCAATCCTACATTCTCTGCATTGTATTTATGTGTAAGGACCCCCGTGCCCTTAACCCGTAATTAGTGCATTAATCTCATAATTATGTACATATAACCATCTATGTTGGGAAATAACCATATGCTAACTTAGCATAATATACCAATAATAAAATTTCTCCGTTTATTTCATTCCATGTCATTTTCAGTTTCCCCAACTAAAACCATTTAACAGATCATGTACCCTTGTAATTCAATAATTACATTCTCCATTCATCTAGCAATTCCCAATTACTTGCGTACCACAAATAAATGAAAAGAGAAAGGCACTTGCCTTTTTATACAACCCATGTACACATATACACTGCTCACATGCGAGCACCAAATAAACGTATGTGTACGTAATGTATAAAATACCATACTCCCAGCTCTGGTACCTCGATCCTGGAAGTACCTCCAATCCACAGCTCGAGTTCAACTCCAAAGCCAACCACGAACCTGTTCCCCTGTCCCAACAGAGACAGCCCCAACACGGGGTGAGCATACCAATACCACCAAACCAATAATCACAATAACATAATTCATAATTTACAAAAATGCAAATGCTATGAAATACTAAAGATACTCCCTGGATGGCATCGTCCTCATCTGGGATCCCCTGTAATGTCCATGTTCTCAAAATAACAAAAATCCTCAAATCCCTAATAGCCAGTTAATCATTACATTGATTAACTAATCATTTCCAAGTTCCAATATCAATCACAGTAGTTCATTATCCAGTAATCAAAGATATTCCAGATATCTAACCAATGATTCCAATTCCTCGCTCGCTCAATAGCAGCGGCATTCATATCTAATGTTCGCTCCATGGCGACAACATCCAAAATATCGCTCGCCTAGTGGCACCATACAATTCTTATTATCGACCAATTTTATGTAACTGTATTCCATTTCCGTTATCCATCAATTCGACACAATTATATTATATCATGCACCACAACTGCAATAATATATTAAAGACATGTTCGTACGTCATACGTACCTTATAATTCCGTAGTTCGAGTCCAACCTTGCCTGAGTCCCACGACCCGATGAGTTAAGTGCTAACATGCAAATAACTCTCAATTAAACATATGCATGCAATCACGTACCCAAGCACGTTCACAATTTCCAAACCTATCGTCCATCCATGACGATTACCAAAATAAAAGCCCCGGCTAAGCATGCATAATACCCAAAATATTCCATTCTATAAGTTAAAATGATAGCCAAAAACCCAACCGAGAATTCCGTTTTATTAAACTTTGGCTCCAACCAATCCATTTTAAAAGTATAGCATTCCCAATGGAATGTAGACATTGCCCCGGAAATCGGCTATTTAAACCCCGTTTCCAAAATCCCGACATTTTCCAAAATTCCAAAAAAAAAAAAACAACCAAACAGTGCCGTGATCGATTGCCCTTCAGGCGCGATCGATCGCGCGAGTCCACTTCCCGCAACACTGTCATCCGCGATCGATCGCCAAGACCCTCGCGATCGATCGCCTATTCTTCGCGATCAATCGCCGAGACTGTTCATCGCCTTCCAAAATCAGTAACATGTCGCGATCGATCGGTGCCAAGCCGTGATCAATCGAGACCTGCGGGTTTCCGAAAAATTCGAGCTTCAATGGTGTTTTTCACACCCAAACTCAAAACCAACACCCCATACACCTTCAATACCTCAAATACTCCATTTAAAACAAATAAAAACTTCAAAAACCCAACTTTGGATTTTAACCAAAAATCCCCCAAATCCAAACCCAACACATACCTTAACCAAAAACAACAATACTACAATCAAAACGAAGGTAAAGGCGAGGGGAAGGAGATTACCAACTTTTCTTCGAGAAATCCGGTTCCCTAGCCAAGCTTCCAGCCATTTCTTCAAGGGAAGAAAAAGAGGGGTTTGGGGGAAATGGGTGGGAAGCGAGGAGAGAGGGAGAGAGAAGAGAGAGAGAGGATATTTCGTGCAATGACGAAACACCGAGTCCACTTGGTATATATAGTACCAAGGCTCCAAAATACCAATAACTCCACAAATACATCATGATTCATTAAAAATCATATTTTTCAATAATTACCTCTCAATCTCTATTTCCATTACCAGCCCAAGTACAAAGTACTCCGGACCCCAGATCCCACCAGAAACCCAATTCCAAGGTTTTTCACCCCGATGAGAATGCAATCTCACCAATTGGGTCGAACGATCCCAAAATACCCGATTTAACATTCTCGGGTGCTCCAACACCGCAATTAATTCATAATTGCCACAATTAAAATCCATTGAGGATCATTACCACACCGGGATTAACGCCATTAATCCCCGGGCATCACAATTATCCCCCACTAATAAAATTTCTTCCTCAAAATTTGCACGGCGTACTCCACGTATTGCCGAGATTACAAAATCCAAACGGATTCACATCGTTGAATCATGAACATGTCATGAACGACACACCAATCGCGGGGATACCGACCTCGCACCAAAACCCGGAATGGGGTAAACCTCCCAAACCATTACAACCGCAACAGAACGTCAGCATACCCCAATGCTAACCATCTCAAAAACAGTCAGCCAACCCTAACTGCAAATCAAACGAATCATTCGTGATTCCAAAATAGATATCGCCTCGATGATATCTTTATGATTTAGCCTACGATGTTAACCATACATCCTTACCAAAGAAACCAACAGTACACTACAATGTACTTATACCACATCCGGCTTCCGCTTTCCAAATCCATCTCCATCAAAGGAGTAGTTGCACCACATTGCAACACGGATTGGGCAACAACACGGCCACAAATCAACATGAAACACATCTCTAAAGATGTCTACATCCGTGTGTTCCAAGGAATCACATCTTGGTCCAAACACATTATCGGGACTCCACAGGGTCTCAAGTTCTCGAAAGGACATGCAAGAACAATCAATTGCATTCCCGCCACACGTGTCAACCACGACACATAACAAATCCGACACATGGACATCCCTCATTTACCCTAGGATTCAACAATCCTAACACAGGGAGGCTATCGAATTATCCAGCAAGAATTACCATGACCCCTAAACACGACAATCCCCCCCCCCCCCAAGAGGGAGTCAACCGGACCTCACGATCATTCCTCGGAATACATCGTGTCATCGAGATCACCAATCTCAAATTGCCACAATCTCCTACCGGAGATTTATTCAACCAAGCATACTAACCCGAGCTCGACGAGCACTAAGAAATGCTGGCATTCGTATACACACACCGGTACACATGCCTAAGCACCAATACAAAATGCATACTCAATGCAATAGACTCGGGTGTCTCCAATCATATCCAAAGTCCCAACACCAACTGTCAATCCCCAGTTATTCTCACCTCGCGGAGCATAATGATTGACAGACCAACGACCAATGGTGTGATTCCAACATCAACACACACAAACCGACTCATTGAATCTCCCAAAGATTCCCAATCGGTAGGTATATCAATACTACTTTCCTCATAAGGAAAGTGTCATGATTCCATGACCCTCCAACCTCGAACCACCGTTCGGAAACCTGGATATATTTACCAAAACATATCTCGGAACCAGAAATACGCAACTGGTTCACAATAGTGCACCAAAGCTACTATTACCAATCGAAACCCGTATACGCCATGTATACTCATCCTAATGATGCTATGTACTAAAGTCATAGTACTTCACAATCTCGAGCATTTCCTCGGAGACATGTCCTCGAACGTCTCACCGAAAGGTAAGAAATCCATTACTCGGTCCAACACCAGTAATGTTCACCATGGTCGATTTACAATCAACCCACGACCGATACCAGCTGTCTCCATGACAGTACAATCCAAATTTCTCAAAGAGATAAAATCAATATAGTAGTGTTACCCCACTAACTATATCTCACAATTCCAATTGTGACACCCATTGCATTCCATATGCAAAGATGCTCAACCAGAGCTAACAACGACTCGTTGACACTCACGTTGATATTCCAAACCAAAATCGAGTTGTCCCCGTATAAGTCCCTCAAAACAATTGACGTAGAAACGTCCCCGTGAGGTATTCTCTACCTCAAACCTTAAGCCATAAAGTGACTACAAGAGTCCACTAAAACCATCATCGTACCATCATACGATTCACCAAACTCGGTCCCAACGTGCAGTATAATGGCTCCAACAAGCATACTATATCACTGCCACAATATCTGGCTAGCAAAACGCTGCCTCCATAGGCTTATACCAAGCCTACCAACGTCTCTTACGTTCCACTCGGTATACCATACCGTAACATCCATTTAGAGTAGTGGGTCATCACCCAATATTTCTCTAAAACACCAAGCACCACGGACATCCCGGTGTCCTTACTCAATCACAAAGCAATTCTAATTTCGTAGGATTTACTCCACACCCTCATGGGTGGATGTGATCATGTCTACCACATGTCACCTCGGTATAAACAAGTAGTTTCTTCGCTAACTACTCCTACTACCAGTCACTTGGCCATAGCCATTCCAGCGAGTATACCCAAAGGTACCACTACTCGTAAAATATATACCTCAAATATGTGTTGCGGTACACTTCCTGTACGGCGCACCCAATAATTCTTTGAGCAACCTGCTCGGCATAATGGTCTCGTCAACTAGTGACCCAGACACTACCATGTGCTCACCATTGGCTCTCAAACCATACGACTAAATACATATACATAAATGTATTATTCATCGAGACGACGCTACGCGTCTACATAGACATCCACTATGTCATCGTCATCCCGTGACGGTATATGTCAACACTTGACATCCAAAATAACATCGTCAACTCTTGACGGTATATGTCGATACCCGACATCCATAATCTCATCGTCAAACACATGACGGTATATAACAACACATGGTATCCACAATAATGCTAACAAAACAGTAATATACCATAACTCATCGCTAATAAAATAGCGGCATACCTGTCTCCGTCGTCCAATAGTGGTACATAATCAACACCCATAGCTCGTGGGCGGTACAATCCTGTGCTATGTAGATAGCGGCAGAACCCATCGCTATAAAATCAGCGGCATGATCCCAAGCCATAGAGTTAACGGCATAAAACATCGCTATAGATATCCTGCGGTATGAACCATCACCAATAGATGAGCGGAATGACCCATCGCTATATAATACCTGGCGGCATGAACCATCGCCAATAGATGTAGCGGAATGACCCGTCGCTATATAATACCTGTCGGCATGAACCATCACCAATAAACTAGCGGAATATACCATCGCTATAAATACACGGCGGCATGAACCATTGCCAACAGAATAGCGGAATAACCCATCGCTATGAATACCCGGCGGCATAAACCATCGCCAATAGAATAGCGGAATAAACCATCGCTATGAATACCCGGCGGTATAAACCATCGCCAATAGAATAGCGGAATAAACCATCGCTATGAATACCCGGCGACATAAACCATCGCCAATAGAATAGCGGAATAAACCATCGCTATGAACACCCGGCGGCATAAACCATCGCCAATAATCAGCGGCATAAACCATCGCTATACAATCGGCGGCAAGAACCATCGCCATAAAATCAGCGGTATAATCGTGGACTCAAGAGGTACACACATTCATGTAGCACTTTGTTCCTTTCGGACCCAAGAGGTGGCTCACATTAAATGCAGCACTTTGTTCCCGATCGCATCGCTACGTCATGACAGCGGCATCATCGCTTCGACGTGACAGCGGCATGTATCATCGCTTCGACACGACAGCGACATCATCTCTTCGACATGACGGTGGTATCATCTCTTCGACATGACAGCGGCATCATCGCTTCGACGTGACAGTGGTATTTACCATCGCTTCGACACGACAGCGGCATCATCGCTTCGACATGACAGCGGCATAATCAGGAATGTGTCACTTTGTTCCGCAGGCCCAAGAGGTACTCTCGTGCACGTGCCACATGCCCCGTAGGCGCAAGAGGTGACCCCGTACATGTGCACATTGTCCTTTGGACTCAAGAGGTGATGCCCATTCCGCATAATCTCATCGATATTTTCATACACCTGCATCAAGGTTAACACAACAATCCACAAATCCTACTACGTTATATCGGCGGCTCAATAATATCCCTCGCTATGATATGACAGCGGCATTAACCATCGCTTCGACATATGAGTGGCAAATATTATGATCCATCGCTGGTGATATACCCATAGCAGGACTCTAATTGCAATATATTTGCATGCTCAATGTTAATTGAAATCTCATAATCATATGGAAATCATACCCGAATATTCCATTGTCTGTTATCCACCATTCCTGTCCTTAGACAGCGTATAATGTTTCTCATTTCCTGATTTTCCTACAGCATCAAATTCTTAAAACACTTTCATTCTAGTGTAATCCGTTCCCATCAATCTCATTTCATCGTATTCCATATGATCCTGCAAACATCATGGTTAGCAATACCACACTCCACATCATAAAAGCACATAAGCAAATAGCTGTGTCACACAACACTAACTACCATCATTCATAAATATGTGCTACCCATTCCTATCAGCATGTTCCAGGCCCTCAACAGTCCCAAAGAGCAAACCATTGCTCTGATACCACTAATGTAAGGACCCCGTGCCCTTAAACCGTAATTAGTGCATTAATCTCATAATCATGTACATATAACCATCTATGTTGGGAAATAACCATATGCTAACTTAGCATAATATACCAATAATAAAATTTCTCCGTTTATTTCATTCCATGTCATTTCCAGTTTCCCCAACTAAAACCATTTAACATATCATGTACCCTTGTAATACACTACTTACATTCTCCATTCATCTAGCAATTCCCAATTAATTGCGTACCACAAATTAAAGAAAAGAGAAAAACACTTGCCATTTTATACAACCCATGTACACATATACACTGCTCACATGCGAGCACCAAATAAACATATGTGTATGTAATGTATAAAATACCATACTCCCAGCTCTGGTACCTCGATCCTGGAAGTACCTCCAATCCACAACTCGAGTTTAACTCCAAAGCCAACCACGAACATGTTCACCTGTCCCAACAGAGACAGCCCACATACGGGGCCACCAAACCAATAATCACAATAACATAATTCATAATTTACAAAATTGTAAATGCTATGAAATACGAAAGATACTCCCTGGATGGCATCATCCTCATCCGGGATCCCCTGTAATGTCCCTGTTCTCAAAATAACAAAAATCATCAAATCCCTAATAGCCAGTTAATCATTACATTGATTAACTAATCATTTCCAAGTTCCAATATCAATCACATTAGTTCATTATCCAGTAATCATAGATATTCCAAATATCTCACCAATGATTCCAATTCCTCGCTCGCTCAATAGCAGCGGCATTCATATCTGCTGTTCGTTCCATGGCGACAACATCAAAAATATCGCTCGCCCCATAGCGGCACCATACAATTCTTATTATCGACCAATTTTATGTAACTATATTCCATTTCCGTTTTCCATCAATTCGACACAATTATATTATATCATGCACCACAACTGCAATAATATATTAAAGATATGCTTGTACGTTATACGTACCTTATAATTTCGTAGTTCGAGTCCAACCTTGCATGAGTCCCACGACCCGATGAGTTAAGTGCTAACATGCAAATAACTCTCAATTAAACATAGGCATGCAATCACGTGCCCAAGCACCATTTCTTCTAACATTGCCAAGGATGGTAATCAATGTATGAAATTATCTAATATTTTGTGTTGAGATGCTGCTGCACGATTAATCGATAGTGCACTTATGCACCACTGCACATTGCTCTGTATATGTATCGTGCACTAACAACTATTCAGGTGCACATTGACACATGCACATTCTGTGACATTGTACATGTGCACCCTGAGGTTGACATTGTGGTCGACACGTAACTGAAATTGTCATTTAACAACTACCAGCATTTTAGAATCTTCGTTTTACGATGCAGGTTTGTTCCCGTTGGCTTTTGCTGATGTAGATTCTGAGAACTTCGATAATTGATATTTGTTTTTGAATTGCTTGATCAACATTATTGACAATGGCAAAGATGTTGTGTACATTCAGATCGGAATGTTGGTTTAGTGGAGGCCTTACCTCTCGTGGTTGAACCTACTCTGAAACATTTTTTTTGCCTTTATCATTTAATGCAACCTTCGTGACAGATATGCTGGCAAACATTTTTTAAATCAGTTTCAGGAGATGTTGTGTTTCTTGTTTGATGAGTGTGCATATTCACCAACGGAGGTCATTTTCAGTGAAAAACTTGTGGTTTTGAAACAAGAAGGTGGATCAATAGTGGAAAAGTTTTTAAAAGGACTTGCTTTGGAGAAGTAGACAGACACTTACTCAACCGGCTTGGGATATGGAGAGAAGTATTCAAATGCAGTCGAGTTATTCAATTCATGGATTTTAGAGGCGAGGGGCCTGCCTATCACTCACATGGTGGATTGTATCTGGGTGAAACTGATGGGTTTGTTTTGTGATAGGAGGTTGAAGGCAGTCCGATGGAATGGGGTTTTTTGTGCTAGGATGGAGAAGAGATGGTCTTCTTATGAAAACATGGCTCACACATGGAATTTGAACATGGAATTTGAAGATGTCATCTGATTCCTGTTTTGAAGTATTCTCATACCCTTCTTTTACTATGCACCTTGATAAGAAGACATGTACTTGCTACATGTGTCAGCTGGATAGATTCTCATGTCCTCATGTAGTTGTGTTCAGGAGGAATAAATTGTCCATTGATGAAGTTGTTGCCATATATTTCCATGCTACTACCTACAAATCATGCTATGAAGGAGTTATTTTTTCGATTCCTAGATGTCGGAATGTGGATTTTCCTCCACATGATTTCGGAACAAATATTTTACCTCCTCAAACCAAAAGGCAACATGGTCGTCCAAAGAAGCGAATAATAGATCGAGACATGAAACCAGTAGACAAGTAAATTGCAGTCGTTGTAGTAAATATGGTCATAATAGGAAGACTTGTAAGGAACCTATTTCTTGATGCATGACTTATAAAAAATTTCTGGTAAAAGTTATTTGTTCCTACATTAGTTTTGATCGGAAACTTGAATTGTTTTATGTTTGAAAATACAATCATGCCCCATCTCAAATTTACATCGTGCACCCATTCATATATCTAATCGTGCACAAAAAAACAAAACTAATCGTGCACCCGTTCATATATCCAATCGTGCACAAACATAAACAATCGGGCATCTTCACTTAACCCTGTCATGCCTCAGTCTTTTAATTAATCATGCACAAGGAACACGACAAATCGTTCACCCCTTAAAAAATATAATCGTGCACCCGTTGATACAACAAACTAAATTCAATATTTATATTAATCGTGCACATGCAACAAACTAATTGTGCACCCAATTATAAATCCAATCACATACTAACAAATAACAAACGTTCATCTTCATTCAACCCTGTCATGTGTTAGCCTTTTAATTAATCGTGCATCCCTTAACAAATTCAATCGTGCACCCATTTAATAATTCAATCGTGCACTTTTAATTAATCGTGCACAAGGAACACGACTAGTCGTGCACCCCTTAAAAAATATAATCGTGCACCCGTTGATTCAACAAACTAAATTCAATATTTAAATTAATCATGCACATGCAACAAACTAATCGTGCACCCATTTATAAATCCAGTTGTGCACACACTAACAAATAACAAACGTGCATCTTCATTCAACCCTGTCATGCGTCAATCTTTTAATTAATAGTGCATCCCTTAACAAATTCAATCGTGCACTAATTTATATATTCACTCGTACACATACAACAAACTAAATTCAATATTTTAACTAATCGTGCACAAACAACAAACTAAATTCAATCATGCACATACAACAAACTAAATTCAATATTTTCACTAATTGTGCCCCAATCAACTAAAACGTCATGCAGTTTCATTATATACCAAGCGTGCACCGTTTACGCTTTTACAAATTCAATCGTGCACCGTTTACGATTTTAAGTTTTTACAATATATACATATGTAGGTGTAACTATTTGTTCAATGATGCCCCTTCGACGATCATGGCCACCATCTTAGCTCTGTACATGGTTGTTTGCTTAGGTACATGTTTGTCTGTCATTAAATTCTCCATATTCATGCAGACAAAAACCGCACAATCTACGGAGCCACGTTGTTGTTGTGCCGCTTCTTTATATGATTGCATTGTGTAAATTGTCACTAGGGCTGTACTTGATACCTCTGGTGGTTGGGCACTCCATGATGATCTTATGCATCTTTTCTTCAACGTAGTCATTCTGTATTTTGAAGTTGAATTCACATTAGATAAGTAACATAATCAGCGATATAAAAAGTAAAACTGAGTTTACTTTTCGTATAAGTCACCAATATCCCGGCCTTCTCGAAAAAATAGTCTGTAGACTCTCTGTGTGGTGGCCTCATGGAATTGTAATGCATCCATATGCATTCTTTATTATCAAATGCAAGGAGTGTCCAGTGGTATCCAGCAGTTGTCTGTGAGTCTTCTTTCCCACATGTGTTTATTGGGAAAATTAGAAATATGTACAACATTGCTTCCGATAGCTTCTTATATATGTGCATTTCAGCGATCCCTTTGTTGTTCTTGGCTTCCTCGGGCGGAAGATCATTTTTCATACACCATATAATGTATTGTTGGGAAAGTTTAAAAAATGAAAATATATGACAGTTGAAGTTTTTTAAAAATATTTGAATTAAGTTGAGATACATTACCCAACAGAGGCTGTCAAAAACAAAGCCATGTTTCCTCTATTTTTTCTTTTCCATGTCTCTATTCACAACAACAGCCCACCGATCGATAATCTGAATAATCATAAGATTATGAATTTGATTTTGAATTGTGTACTCCACATATTAACATACGTAAATACCAAACATGGTGCATGCACACACGTGCACTTTAATGTAAAATTCAATCGTGCACAAAAAACAAACTAGATTCAATATTTAATTAGTCGTGCACAAACAACAAAATTAATCATGCACCCATTCATAAATCCAATCATGCACCCACTATCAGAAACAATCGTGCATCTTCAATCATCTCTGTCATGAGTCAGTATTAAATTGTCGTGCACAAGAACACAATTAATCGTGCATCCCCTAACACATTCAACCGTGCACCCTTTTCAAAATTTCAATCGTGCACCCACTCAAAATTTCAGCCGTGCCCACTCTCAAAATTTCAATCGTGCACCCTCTAACAATTTCAATCGTGCACCCAT
The DNA here is from genome assembly GCA_907163345.1 of Haberlea rhodopensis. Taxonomy (NCBI): domain Eukaryota; kingdom Viridiplantae; phylum Streptophyta; class Magnoliopsida; order Lamiales; family Gesneriaceae; genus Haberlea; species Haberlea rhodopensis. The sequence goes on from CAJQUN010000077.1 coordinate 1,755,765, forward strand.
TCATAAATTGAATCGTGCATATACAACAAGCTAAATTCAATATTTTAATAAATCATGCGCCTTTACTCTAACTACTAGTGTAGCATAACATAATTGAACGGGGGAGTAGTACTCTAACTACTCATGCACCATTAAAACCTGAAGATATTACATAACTCGTTCATCAAAGACTAATTGTTAAGGATTGCGCCAATATCTCTAATGTCTAATCTGTCTTAGTTTGTTCATTTCTCCTGATTGTTCCCCTGCAAGCGATAAACTGAACATTGTAAGAGAGTTTTTTTTGTTTGTGCAGTATTGGTTAACAATGTAAGTACGACTCACCATCTTCCTTCCTTTTTGTTTATTTTATAATGGTTTCTCTAACATTTTTTATCAATTTTCGGTAAGCAGAAGAGTTTGTGTTGAACGTAAATTCATCCTTCACCATCTTTCTCTTTCCATTCCTGTCCCCGATTTCGATGAGATCATATTCTAAGAGTCTCAAAATTTACCTTTCTGCTTTCCTTTGTTCTTCTTCATCGTCTTCCTTCTCAAGTTCTCTCTTTGACATTTTACCCTTCTTCTTGTTACCGGTTGTGTGGTCCTCCAAAATCCTTTGCTTTCTGTCCGGCCTTCCCTTTATCCTTCTTACCAATGAGGTCTGTTTCACCGTTTCATGCATCATTGCCAATGATGTGTCTTTAGGATTTGCGACCTCAATCCTAAATGTCTCCTTTGCATGAGAAAATCTTTCATTCTTCTCATGCAACCGTGCATTTTCCTTTTCCATGTCCTCCTTCAGTCTCTTAATATGATCATATCTAGCCTGTAGGTCATCCAATTCTTCATCCTTCACCAAAAGCAATGTTTTCGTTTCTTCAAGATGCATTAGATCTCAGTAACTTCTAGAAATTGTGCAGTAGGAATGATTTGTACTTCTTGGACAAAGGCTTCTAATTTGTCTTTAGCATTTGCGACCTCAATCGAAAGCCTCTCATTCTCCTCATGCAGTCGTGAATTTTCCTTTACATGACCGGAAAGCCTTTCAATCTCTTCATGCAGCCGTGCATGTTCATTTTTGATGTCCTTTTTCAGGCTCTGAATTTCATCAATAGTAGACTGCAACTCATTTAATGCTTGGTCCTTCACAAAAAAACATTTTTTTTCATTTATTCAAGCTGTGTTCTGATCTCAGCAACTTCTATAAATTTGTCTTTTAGGTCCTTTAACTCATTTTCCTTTGTCATTAGCAAAGCCTTTGTTTCTTCAAGTTGTGCTAAGAGGTCTGAAGATTGAAGGAACTGAGGAGTTGGGAATGTATCAGTAATAACATCAATTACCGCGTCAACACCTTCATTTTGTAATGAAGGACAATAAACAAATGGATCTCGTTGTGTCTCATGACTCACAAGATGAGTTTCTGCCTCTTCTGCGACACCGACTTCAACCAAATTACCTTCAAATGACATTTGAATATCATCGTACAAGTTGTCATTTGGTTCATTGTAATCTCTTAACCCAACAAGGACTCCCGCAATTGAAGCATATGGTGTCGATGCAGGTTGTTGGTTTGCAAAATCAGCTGTCGTTTCGTCGTGAGTTGGTTTTTCCTCAATCTAGGTGACTGTATGTGTTTGAGTATGTGCTTCACATGCTTCAATATTCCCATGAATCTCAGCTTCTTCATGTGAAATGTCCATAATACTTTTCAGAATCTGAATTATATCATTATGTTAGTTAAAAAAACGTGAACAAGTAATACCAGTAATCATGCATCTGCTCATTACAAATAATTAATCGTGCTACAGTACATTACTTGTAAGGCCCCTAGATTTGATTACTGTTAATTAAATATAATTTGGAAATTTATTAATAATTAATTTAGAATTAATTAATTAGATGTGAAATTGACAATATGAATGTCAACTGACAACTTAATTGGAACATGACATATTTTTTTGAAATGGTAAACTAAACTTCGATAATATTTTTTTAAAAAAATTAATTATTAAATAACAAATTTAATTTCGTGTTTTAGTAGTGGATATAAATTCCAAGTGTTGTCTTTACATTCACTATATCAGTACATCGGTGACACTCCGATGTACATACCGGAACTAGAAACACATTTATCTAAACGCATTCAGCTCTAATTTCACATATTAAAAACATGAACTCACACACACATCATACCCGATGCTTTCTCCTTTCCCTGCGACCTCCCTGTGCGTCCGACCTACCACCATGTAGCCAACTCAACGACGCACGTTTTCATACCAGGCAATCGCCGTTCAACATTGCACATTCGTCAGATTTTGTCCACGATAGGTACGAGTTACGAATTTAGGGTTCTTCGTGTTTTCGATCAATTTCTTTGTCTTAACCATCAATTAGTTTGATTGTTGTTGTCTAACACATTCCCCTTGCCTAGACCAACGTTTCCCGTCCAGTCGCCACCCCTGCCGCTGCGATGGTCGCCGGAAATCGCACATGCAAGGCTCGGCTACTGTTCACATTTTTTGGGAAAAACATGAGTTTCGAATTCCAGCTATGATATTTGTTGATTTTGATGCATTCGAACTTATTTATGACAGAATAATGTGGTTTGACAGAATTGAGAATTAGTGGTTTGAAGTTCTTGCATTGCATGTTGAGTTTGGTTCGATTTTTTATCGATGTATTGGCGAGTATATGTTTGAGTTTCATGCATGTGGGGGTAAAGATCCCTAAATCATGTCTTGGTTGATTTTAACTCATTTGATCCATGTTTTAGCATGATTAATTAGAATTGAGAGAAATGCAAGTAATTTCCAATGACATTGTTGACTGGTTCGATTTGGAGGCTTCGGTATCGATCGAATTATGCATGTGTGGTTGGAAATTTTAGTGGATTTTGTTACTTGGCAGATTTCTACCTCATCTGGTTAACGTTTAACTTAATTAATCATATGTTTAAAAGATTTTATAGAATTGTAGATAGCTTTATGTTTTGAGTCCAAAAAAAAATAGGCTACTTGTATTTCAAAACAAATCTGATGCCATGCATGTCGAAAATATGATTCCTTCGTTCAAATCCCTGCTGCTTGGACCGATATATATGTTATGGGTTCAATTTCCTTGTTTGATCGAGTTTTAGGTTGCATGAACATTCATAGTTGAATGAGTGTGAATTTCAGCGTGTATGTGTGTGGGTGTTCGAAAATACAGTCTGTGTATAGGACAACATGTGTGTGTAGATGTTGTGATCGAACCTCAGAGTAGGTGCGTGTTTTAGCAAAGCTTGAGCCAATTGTGGGGTTTAGTTGACGATTACAGCTCTTGCCTCACATCCTTGCTATAATAACCAATTTCGAAATGAGTTTAGTTTACAAGTGATGAATAATATTGAATGATATAAATGAATTGTGTTCAATGAAGTGAATCCATGAATGAAATAAAATGTATTATTAGGATCTTAATGATGATTAGACATCTTAAAAACTCTAGAACTGAACAAATGGTAAGAATGAGTATATGATAATCAGAATACTTCTATCCTATATACCGCCTCAAGTTAAAGAATAGATTATATGTATGTTGAGGTAACTTTAGGGACAAAGAAGTAGTGAAATGGTGTTGTATGAATTTGATAGATTAACATATGACATTGGAGCTCCACGAATTCAAGGACGACATTCATCCTTTAGAAAAAAAAGAAATATGTATGTTGCGCTCGGTAACATACGACAGGTATCTGTATTATTTGATATACGATTCGCTGAACTTACGTGAATTACGTGAAATTTTCTGGCTATGTGAGTTAAATTGACTTATGGAGCATTCATGGCATTCATGATTTAGCATTCGATGTATGAAATAAATGTTTTGTTAACACACATCATTTTATATATATATAGCGATGCATGACATACACGTTGAACTATCGTTCCTTTGATGTCATTGATGATGATTGAGTTGATTTACTCTGTGTGTCGAGGACGACGGGCACAGCGATGACAGGCAACTAGCAACTGTAGTCACGCACGTTGCTACCGGACTTAGACACGAGGGATGACGAGCACAACACAGGATGATTCTCCTAGCGCAAAATGCGTGTGTTGTCACCCTCTGCGCGAGCTTAATATTGTTGATGATACCTTTCTTTGGACTCCGATATTTTGGGTATCTTAAGATTTTGATTCATTGTACATTACATGCATTGCATTACATTGCACGACAATTACATCATATATCACATTTTATAGATGCATGTTGTAATTACTTGATAGTTTCATATTGGACTTTGTATTTGTGTGTGGACAATGACAGGTATTACAGGTAACCAGGATCCAAAAGAGGGAATGCTCGATGGAAGTCTTACCTGTGGTTGTTTTCTTTTGTCTTTTCCCAGTCGTATGATAGTTAAGTATACCAGGGTGTGTTCTGGATAGTATAACTATGTCAATTAAGTTTACTCAGTTGAGTCTTGAATAACGGTGTTTAGTCGGTGTTCTTTTCCTGCTGATAGTATTGTGTATTTACTTGTTGTACTGTGATTTGTTTATTGTGTTTTCATTTTTTTCTGGTATGTCTCTTGTGCGGGGAGGTAATGCCAAAATTTTTAGAGCCACTTCTTGGCAGAATATAGAATGTTAAACAAAAAATAAAAAAAATGTTCTGCTGTTTACAAATCAATAATCATTGTGTGATAATTAAACACTTGATTAGGAATGGGTCCTCACATTACTCATTACTCTTGCAGTAGCACATCACAAAATCAATTGTGCACCAGTACAAGTATATGGCATAAATTACTGTAAGAACTTACGTAAGTACGGTCAAGACTCTTAATGTCAACTATCTGCATCTTCTCATAAAAATAGTTCAGGTTCCATTTCATAAACCTCGGCACTACATTCAGCTGGATTGTACTTATAAAACTTATCCGCTCACAAAACCAATACTACAAAACAATGGAACTGCATGTTATCATGCATTTAATAAGAAATCTAATTTCAAATGTGTTTATTTTTTAAAGAAGACGTACAGGTAAAATCATAACACATCCCGAGTGTTTCTCATTGTTTGATTCGATGAGGCTGTTCAGCAAGATGTGCTCTAACCAGTGGTGGTTGCACATTGTTTCCAGGTCATCAACAACGGACATGTACGCCTGTGGGAGGCTGCCTGATTTGGTGGCAATGAAAAATTATGCCAATATGTATAGCGTTGCCAATCTAGCGACATCTTCTACATCTAAGCGATTGAAACTTGAAACCTTCTTTGTCATTTTATTGTATAGCTTGCTCATCCCAAAAAAAAAATTGACTTTCCTTCTCGGGGAGACACCTACATAAGAATGATGTTTCTGCATACTCCGAGGGCTTCAATTCTAATGTATGAACCCCATCTTTAATTCCAAAAATTAAATGTACATCAATGACATCAATTCTCATTGTGTATCCCCCAAAAGTAAATTTTTTGGAACCATGGTTGAATCAAGATATCAATTCCATAATTGGTCGATCACGCTTCTTGCAGTGGTCTACAACAACTCTGTATGAAAATATCAAACTAAGAAGGACACCAAATGGTGTTCTCGGCACAAGATGCATGTGTTCATCATGTAGCTCTAGTTTTTTCAAATTATTAACCACCCCCTGCAAGTTTGCTCGATAGGGAGTTGGTTTGTTCCATATTTTTTGGCCTTCACATGTTGGTGATTCCGGAGTGGAACCTGAATTTTTATAAGTGTACTTACGAGTTACATTGAAGTTAGGTGCAAACATTCCCATTGTAATATCGTGCATCATTAAATACAGACCATCGTGGAACAACACATGACAACCGGAATTTCAATAAGCCAAACGAAGCAAATCAATGGAAACCAAGAACTTAGTAAATGCCACAAATAATCACTAATTTGTTCACCAATAGCAACAAACGCTCTAACACCAAAAAAAAAAAAAAAAAAATTTTGTGAAATCTTACCTGATGTCGTCTCTTCTTTTTTGCTTCATGCTTGCACTTTCATTTTCAAAGCGTACAATGGTCTTTATTTGAGTGCCATTGCTTTAGTTTTCGATTTTCTCAATGGGAATGTATTCGAACTTGATTTGGGTGAAGGTTTGCGTTCAAATTTATAGTAACAAGACGATTTGCTGTTTGAAATGGCAATGCCAACCTCGAAATAGGATTTTAAAACTTTTAAGAATTTTTTTTTAGCAATTGAAGAAATTTATCTTTGGCGGACTTAAATAGTGAAGTATAAGTAATACACGACATTATGTGGAAAAAATACAACAATAAAAAATCGTAACAAGCGTACATGAATTTAATTCGTGGTTTCCAAAAGATAAAATTCAAAATATTTTAACCGAACACGATTAGTTATACTCGTGCACGCTTAATTTTGTTGTTTGTGCACGATTAAATAAAAGACTGGCGCATGATGGGATACATTACCTACAAAGTTGAATTTGTTCTATAGGTTGCACGATAAGTACCTTAATCAATCGTGCACACATTAATGAATTCAATAAACACGACTAATCATGAACCAACAAATTCAATCGTGCATCTCAACTAAACCCCGTCATGCATTACTACATAAACTAAACGTGCACTACAAACTTAAAAAATCGTCAACAACAAAACATAATAACCGTGCACAACAAACTAAAATAATCGTTCATAAACCAACAAATTCAATCGTGCATCTTCAATTCAATCGTGCATCTTAACTCAATCCCCTCATACATTAGTGCATAAAATAATCGTGCAAAGCAAACACAACTAATCGTGCACCGACTAACAAATTCAATCGTGCATCTTCAATTCAATCGTGCATCTTAACTCAACCAACTCATGCATTAGTACACAGACTAATCGTGCATAACAAGCACAATTAATCGTGCACTGACTAACAAATTCAATCGTGCATCTTCAATTCAGTCGTGCATCTTAACTCAACCTACTCGTGCATTAGTACATAGACTAATCGTGTATAACAAACATTAATAACCGTGCATTGACCAAAAAATCAATCGTACACAATAAACACAACTAATCGTGCACCCACTAACAAAATCAATTGTGCACACATTAATTAATTCAGTCGTGCACAATATACAACACTAATAGTACACTGATTAATAAATTCATTCGTGCATACATTAATAAATTCATTCATGCATTTACTCTCAACCATAATTCGCCAGTACCACAATAACATACACTTTGCTTCACATCACTAATAAAAATAAAAGCTGATTTAATGCCAACTTTTTCCAAAAAATCAATCTTCAAAACAAAAGACAAGTTGGACTCTCATAACATGATCTTTACAAGAAAATAATATATGATATTTGCAGCCTTGTCAAGATGCTTCGTTCACGATCACTTGGATCATTTTTGCTCGATAGTTTGTACTTAGCTCTCCTTTTGCTTTATGTGGTACTACTTGTCCTATCATAACTTGTTCCATATTCACGCAGACGAAGATAGAGCAGTCCATAGATCCAAGTTCTTGTAGTGTTGCATCTTTATATGATTCAATTTCATATTTATGATTATTTGAACTTTTTTGGAAAACTGACAAGACAAGATTTTCCACACTTAATGTATGCATTGTATCTTCAACGTAGTCCTTCCACTTGCATTCAAGGTTATCAAATACAAGCAATGTCCAGTGGTATCCATCGGTTGTTTGTGGGTCTTAAATGCCGCATGTGTTTATTGGGAAAATTAAAAACCAGTGTGAAATTGCCTCATGAAGCCTTTTAGTAATAAGATTATATGATGCTTTGCTGTAGTATGGCCCCTGTGGTATCTTCACGACATATTGATGCAATATGTTACCAATCACAAGAACAATGAATGAATATTTAATTTGAATAAAGAAATTATAGTTTAGTTTCTTGATTTACCCATGCCATGCTGTCAAATATGTAGCTTAATTTCTTTCTTCCACAGTTGACAAGCATGCGATTGATAATGATTGACCAACAGTCAATAATCTGCAGACAAATGGAAGGATAAGTGCAATGTTTGAAAAAACCAATCGTGCAACATTGCATTTAACAATCGTGCTTCATTATATTGATAAATCGTGCAACATCACATTGTATTGATAAATCGTGCAGCAGCACATTAATCAATCGTGCATCATCACATTAAGCAATCGTGCATCTTTGTGATGTAATTGATGTGACTAGAAATAGACACATCTTGAGTGCTTAATTGTCTACGATTTGGTAGGTTTTGATAGATGAATTGATACGTATGCTACCTAATCGTATATTTGTGTAATTGTAGGTACAATCGAAGAAAACGAGCTAAAAACGATGTGTAAAGACCAAGGAGAGACATGGACATGACAAGGACTCAAAGTTAATCAAGAAAAGGGCAAAAACGTAATTTTGGAGGTGGCAATCGATCGCCCGGAAGAGGAAATCGATCGCCTATGGACAGAAACATTTGCATAAAAAATTACGGGTCAGCGATCGATCGCGAAGAAGTGGCGATCGATCGCCAAAGTCTACTGGAGCTCGGCGACCGATCGCCACTTTATAGCGATCGATCGCCTCAAGAAATTCATTGAAAAATAAAAGCCTCGCGATCGATCGCCACACATCAGGCGATCGATCGCCGAAGAGTCCGGAAATTTGGAAATTGAGTCTTTTACCATGTTTAAAAGATTGTATCCCATATTTATCACTTCCATACCCTAAAACTCGAACACAAGCCTCATTAGCAGCAGTTTTTCATAGTTTTTCATACTTGAGAATATTTTGGAGCTTTTAGATTAATTTGTTTTCAAGTTTTCTTCAAGAACAACGAAGAACGGAACCGGAATCGACAAGCCGGAATCGTGATTTATAATAGTAATTTCTTTTCCTTTATTTATTTAATGTTTTCCATTGAATTTTTATTGTTTTTAGATTTAATTATGCTAGGCTAAAACTCTTCGATTCTTGGTTGAAGGGATACCTGCTTTTGGAATTGAACCTTTTATGAAAATTTGGTTTGATTGTTGAATTATATTTCGATTTCAATTCGTTTCTTAAATTTTGAATTCCATGATTGTTGTGTTTGTGTATTAGACCGATCACCTAATATTTATTTGCATAATCGATAGTTTGTTAAGAAACAACTAAGATCAATAATTAACCGGCTGTAGGTGTTGTTGAATTCTTAGGAGAAACGATTGAGTAATCAATTTTAACGGCTGTAGTTTTCATTGATTAGATTTATCGAACTCATTAGTTTTGAAAACTATCATTGATTTAATCATTAACGGCTGTAGTGGTGATTAGAGATTTGGTAAGGGTTGAACTGAATGCTGTTTTCTCTTTGACTACGAATAAGATGAGTAGGAATTGAATTTCCAATCGATAGATAATTGAAAGAATTCGAATGTTTTGATTTGATGACTAAAAGATAATTTTCCAAAAGTATGGTTACCTGGAAACCAAGAATCGCTTCACTCTCATAAGTTTAAATCATCTTAGTTAATCTCGTTAATTGTTTAATTATAGAATTTGCTTAGTAGTAATCATTCATCCTAAAACTCCCTTGTTACTATTCGCTTTTGGCACAAAATAAATTTACCTTCCCTGTGAGATCGATCCCTACTTCCACTACTACATATTTTTGTCATTAACTGAAGAAGGGTTAATTTGGGCGTACACGATAAACGCTACCAAATTTTGGCGCTGTTGCCGGGGAAGGCAACATTTATTTGTGTCGATTTTTTTTTATCCCGCATTACTACTTTGGTTTGTTAATGAGTACAGGTGGATCGTTCAATCACGAAGATAACTTCCACTACGATCCTGAGATTGAGAGGACGCTACATCAGAGAAGGAGAGAAGCAAGGCTGCTTGAAGAGGAAGAGAGGAACAACATGGCTGCAAATCAAAGCTTGAGGCAGCTCGCAAATCCTAACTTGGATCAACAACCACTCTGCATCAGTTTCCCTGCTCTGGCCAATAACGTAAATTTCGAACTCAAATCTGGTTTAATTCATTTATTGCCAGCTTTTCATGGTCTTGCAGGAGAAAACCCACATAAGCATCTGATGGAGTTCCACGTGGTGTGCACTACCATGAAACCATCCGGAATCACCGAGGATCAAATAAAGCTAAGAGCATTCCCATTTTCTCTAAAGGACGCTGCAAAAGACTGGCTCTTCTACTTACCATCCGGATCGATCACTACGTGGACTGACTTACAAAGAGTATTCCTAGAAAAGTACTTCCCAGCTTCAAGGGCAACGAACTTGAGGAAAGAGATATATGGTGTGAAGCAGCTCTACGAGGAATCACTACACGAGTACTGGGAGAGATTCAAGAAGTTGTTCGCAAGTTGTCCACAACACCAGATAAGTGAACACCTTCTCATCCAATACTTTTATGAAGGTTTACTTTCTTCTGACAAGAACTTAGTGGATGCGGCAAGCGGAGGAGCATTTATAGATAAAACAGCTGAGGAAGCTAGAAGGTTGATAGCTAACATGGCGGCCAACTCCCAACAATTTTGATCTGTGCGCCATGGACAACCGCAAAGAAAAGAGGTAAACGTATCAAACTTAGAACAACAACTGATAGAACTCACTTTTCTTGTGCGTGGTATGGCAGGTGGAAATATAGGAAAGACAAAGCCGTGTGGAATCTGTCTGGCTGCGAACCATTCCACAGACGCATGCCCCTCGCTACAAGAGACAACCACGGAGAACGTAAACGCTGCAGGAGGATTCCCAGACCCCCCACAAAGGAATTATGACCATCCACCAAACAACTACAATCAAGGGTGGAGGGACCATCCGAACCAAGGCTATGGGAACCCGCAGATGCACCAACCTCAACCCTACAGACCGTCATACCAGAGGCCTCCACCACCGCCAGCGCACCCTCCTTCTGACAGGTTAGAACATAGCATTAAAATTATTGCTGAAAATAGTTTACAATTTCAACAGGAGACGAGGGCAAGCATCAAGAGCCTGACTACGCAGATGGGACAATTGGCAACTTCAATCAGCAAGATCGAGGCAAGGATTTCAAATGGACTGCCATCACAACCAGAGATGAACCCCCGGGAAAATGTGAGTGCTATCACAGTGTATGTGAATGAAGATGCAGCTGAAGAGAAGGTGGTACTGACGCCACCCCAGAAAGAAGAGATGACGGAGACAGAGACAGATGTTGAAGAGCCAATGCAAGGGAAGGAACCACGAGGTAAGTACCCCAAACTTTCTGAATATAGAGAACAACCCGTTTTCCCCCAAGCATTGAAGGACAATAGGAAAGGTGCCGGACTCAAAAGACTCTACGAGATGAGTCCACGCTGCAAAGAGCAAGTCCCATTGCATGAAACCGTGAAAGAGATCGAAGCAAGGAACACAAGGGGCAGCCCAAGGTCGAGCTCAATGACAATGTTTCGGCGGATAACCAAAGAAGCATCCCCATTAAATGCAAGGACCCAGGTATGTTCTTTATCCCATGTGAGATTAGTGCGATTAGGATTGAGAAGGCTATGCTCGATTTAGGATCATCCATAAATGTCAAGCCTTACTCAATGTACTCTCAACTGAAAATGGGACCTTTAAAAAGAAATAGAGCAGTTATTCACTTAGCTGATAAATCCACGGTCATACCTAAGGGGATAGTAGAGGACGTCGTTGTGCATGTAAAGAATTTGGTCTTCACAGCCGATTTCTATGTCTTAGACATGAGAAATGGTGATCCTTCTAGTCTAATTATTTTAGGAAGACCATTCTTGAAATCATAAAATTCAGTAATCAATACGAATAGCGGTTTGATAACCATGGAGTCTAATGGTGAAATTGAAAGATTCAACATGTATGAACCCATTAAACCCCTTGAGCATTCTAGTTACGCTATTGATGTACATGACGACTATGATTCTGATTTTGATAATGATGAGTTGTGGGAAATGGGAAAGGCTACTGATGGCCTTGACGAGAAGAGAGGTATGGATCCTCCTCCTGTGCATACTGTTCATATGATTGCTACTCTGTCTACTCACGATACTGCTGACCCTCTTATTTCTCAATTGCAGGATCGTACCATTGGAAAGAAGCACCATCCGTATCAACCAAAGCAAGCAACAAGTGGTGAAGGAGTAAAGACTGAGGACGACCACTCAAAGAGCCACAAGCCGAGATACCGAGGAGTGAAGAAGATATTGAGGTGGTTAAGGAAGGATAGAGCAACGCTGCATCAACCACCTTGATAGAAGACTGGCGTCGGGCCACCGACGTTAAACAGAGGCGCTGCTTGGGAGGCAACCCAAGGGGAGTTAGTTTCCCTTTTACCCTTTTATTTTATTGCTTTTTAGTTGAACTTTTCTTTTCTCTTGTCTTTTGCCTTACATTGGGGACAATGTAAGATTTAAGTATGGGGGAGGGATTAGTAGTGTGTTATTATTTTTCTTATTGCAAAAATACAAAAAAAAATCGAAAAATTTGAAAATTTTGAGCTCATAGTTAGTAATGAACACATGCTTAGAATCACTAGCCCATGATGAAACCTAATTGATATCATGCATGCTTTTGAACATAGGTGAATTGTTAACCTTGGAACACTTTGAACTCTAATGCAAAATGTGCTTTAACTTAGTAAGTTGAATAATTTGAGCACATTATTGTCATGACTTGTGAAGTGTGCATAACTTAGTGAAGATTGTGTGAACTTTGTGATAGTTTTAAGAAGTCTCTAATACATGCTAGAACTTAACTACATGCTCTTTGAGGCGTATGTCTAGACTACTTGCAAACATGAAAGTGATATAGGCAATCTTTGATGCGTTTGAGCCTTTCAAGCCTACCATGTAAACAAAATCATTCTCTAGTACCTATTTTGAGCCTTAAATGTAAAAGAATGGTAGTATGCTAAGCATACTAAAGACCCCCATTCAACATTTCTTGACTACCTTATCATCCTACCCTTTAAGCCTAAATGTGATTTTAATCCATACCTTTTAAGGGAGTATGATGTATTTCATTCAAATGCACTTGGGAATCATTGAAGTATATTTGTGAGCTTAATTGTCAAAAGAATGGAATGCATGAAAGAAAAAGGGATGCCTTGAAAAAAAAAATAGATAAAAATATGACTCCAAGGGGAGCCAAGGCACAAAAGAAGAAAAGTGTTGAAATAAACCTTGTGAAAAAGAACAAAGTTGAAAAATTCATACAAGAAAAGAAGCTTTTAGTGTGCATTTCATCATACTCTCTTGTTTGAATATCCTTACCCTTTCTTTCATAAGCCAATACCTAGGCCAAGCTACAAGCTAATAAAGACCTACTTGATTTGTGTTTGCAAAGTAGCTAAGATAGTGGAGAAGAGTGTGCAAGTGAGCTTATACTTGTGTTAGTGTATGACTTGAACTATCATGGCTTTGCATATTTTGAATCTATAATTTGTACACAACACTTGTTTATGACCACACACACACGTTCACTACTTCGTTGGGTACGAAATGTTTAGGGATTGAACTTGTTCCACTGTTAACTTTTCACCGCCGTTCATTATTATGCATGTTAAAATTGTTGAGGCATTAAAGTGAGGACAAGTTGCTTTGTTATGAACCTATGAGCCAACCAAAAATATTGTAGTTTTGGTTGTTTACTCGAGGTCGAGTAAAGAGTAAGTATGGGGGAGTTTGATGTGACTAGAAATAGACACATCTTGAGTGCTTAATTGTCTACGATTTGGTAGGTTTTGATAGATGAATTGATACGTATGCTACCTAATTGTATATTTGTGTAATTGTAGGTACAATCGAAGAAAACGAGCTAAAAACGATGTGTAAAGACCAAGGAGAGACATGGACATGACAAGGACTCAAAGTTGATCCAGAAAAGGGCAAAAACGTAATTTTGGAGGTGGCAATCGATCGCCCGGAAGAGGAAATCGATCGCCTATGGACAGAAACATTTGCATCAAAAATTACGGGTCAGCGATCGATCGCGAAGAAGTGGCGATCGATCGCCAAAGTCTACTAGAGCTCGGCGATCGATCGCCACTTTATAGCGATCGATCGCCTCAAGAAATTCATTGAAAAATAAAAGCCTCGCGATCGATCGCCACACATCAGGCGATCGATCGCCGAAGAGTCCGGAAATTTGGAAATTGAGTCTTTTACCATGTTTAAAAGATTGTATCCCATATTTATCACTTCCATACCCTAAAACTCGAACACAAGCCTCATTAGCAGCAGTTTTTCATAGTTTTTCATACTTGAGAATATTTTGGAGCTTTTAGATTAATTTGTTTTCAAGTTTTCTTCAAGAACAACGAAGAACGGAACCAGAATCGACAAGCCGGAATCGTGATTTATAATAGTAATTTCTTTTCCTTTATTTATTTAATGTTTTCCATTGAATTTTTATTGTTTTTAGATTTAATTATGCTAGGCTAAAACTCTTCGATTCTTGGTTGAAGGGATACCTGCTTTTGGAATTGAACCTTTTATGAAAATTTGGTTTGATTGTTGAATTATATTTCGATTTCAATTCGTTTCTTAAATTTCAAATTCCATGATTGTTGTGTTTGTGTATTAGACCGATCACCTAATATTCATTTGCATAATCGATAGTTTGTTAAGAAACAACTAAGATCAATAATTAACCGGCTGTAGGTGTTGTTGAATTCTTAGGAGAAACAGTTGAGTAATCAATTTTAACGGCTGTAGTTTTCATTGATTAGATTTATCGAGGGGCCTGCCTATCACTCACATGGTGGATTGTATCTGGGTGAAACTGATGGGTTTGTTTTGTGATAGGAGGTTGAAGGCAGTCCGATGGAATGGGGTTTTTTGTGCTAGGATGGAGAAGAGATGGTCTTCTTATGAAAACATGGCTCACACATGGAATTTGAACATGGAATTTGAAGATGTCATCTGATTCCTGTTTTGAAGTATTCTCATACCCTTCTTTTACTATGCACCTTGATAAGAAGACATGTACTTGCTACATGTGTCAGCTGGATAGATTCTCATGTCCTCATGTAGTTGTGTTCAGGAGGAATAAATTGTCCATTGATGAAGTTGTTGCCATATATTTCCATGCTACTACCTACAAATCATGCTATGAAGGAGTTATTTTTTCGATTCCTAGATGTCGGAATGTGGATTTTCCTCCACATGATTTCGGAACAAATATTTTACCTCCTCAAACCAAAAGGCAACATGGTCGTCCAAAGAAGCGAATAATAGATCGAGACATGAAACCAGTAGACAAGTAAATTGCAGTCGTTGTAGTAAATATGGTCATAATAGGAAGACTTGTAAGGAACCTATTTCTTGATGCATGACTTATAAAAAATTTCTGGTAAAAGTTATTTGTTCCTACATTAGTTTTGATCGGAAACTTGAATTGTTTTATGTTTGAAAATACAATCATGCCCCATCTCAAATTTACATCGTGCACCCATTCATATATCTAATCGTGCACAAAAAAACAAAACTAATCGTGCACCCGGTCATATTATCCAATCGGGCACAAAGCTTAAACGAATCGGGCATCTTCACTTAAACCCTGTGCAGCGCTCAGTCTGTGGATAACTTTAATTAATCATGCACCAAGGACCACGACAAAATCGTTCACCGACTAACAAATTCAATCGTGCATCTTCAATTCAATCGTGCATCTTAACTCAACCAACTCATGCATTAGTACACAGACTAATCGTGCATAACAAGCACAATTAATCGTGCACTGACTAACAAATTCAATCGTGCATCTTCAATTCAGTCGTGCATCTTAACTCAACCTACTCGTGCATTAGTACATAGACTAATCGTGTATAACAAACATTAATAACCGTGCATTGACCAAAAATCAATCGTACACAATAAACACAACTAATCGTGCACCCACTAACAAAATCAATTGTGCACACATTAATTAATTCAGTCGTGCACAATATACAACACTAATAGTACACTGATTAATAAATTCATTCGTGCATACATTAATAAATTCATTCATGCATTTACTCTCAACCATAATTCGCCAGTACCACAATAACATACACTTTGCTTCACATCACTAATAAAAATAAAAGCTGATTTAATGCCAACTTTTTCCAAAAAATCAATCTTCAAAACAAAAGACAAGTTTGGACTCTCATAACATGATCTTTACAAGAAAATAATATATGATATTTGCAGCCTTGTCAAGATGCTTCGTTCACGATCACTTGGATCATTTTTGCTCGATAGTTTGTACTTAGCTCTCCTTTTGCTTTATGTGGTACTACTTGTCCTATCATAACTTGTTCCATATTCACGCAGACGAAGATAGAGCAGTCCATAGATCCAAGTTCTTGTAGTGTTGCATCTTTATATGATTCAATTTCATATTTATGATTATTTGAACTTTTTTGGAAAACTGACAAGACAAGATTTTCCACACTTAATGTATGCATTGTATCTTCAACGTAGTCCTTCCACTTGCATTCAAGGTTATCAAATACAAGCAATGTCCAGTGGTATCCATCGGTTGTTTGTGGGTCTTAAATGCCGCATGTGTTTATTGGGAAAATTAAAAACCAGTGTGAAATTGCCTCATGAAGCCTTTTAGTAATAAGATTATATGATGCTTTGCTGTAGTATGGCCCCTGTGGTATCTTCACGACATATTGATGCAATATGTTACCAATCACAAGAACAATGAATGAATATTTAATTTGAATAAAGAAATTATAGTTTAGTTTCTTGATTTACCCATGCCATGCTGTCAAATATGTAGCTTAATTTCTTTCTTCCACAGTTGACAAGCATGCGATTGATAATGATTGACCAACAGTCAATAATCTGCAGACAAATGGAAGGATAAGTGCAATGTTTGAAAAAACCAATCGTGCAACATTGCATTTAACAATCGTGCTTCATTATATTGATAAATCGTGCAACATCACATTGTATTGATAAATCGTGCAGCAGCACATTAATCAATCGTGCATCATCACATTAAGCAATCGTGCATCTTTGTGATGTAATTGATGTGACTAGAAATAGACACATCTTGAGTGCTTAATTGTCTACGATTTGGTAGGTTTTGATAGATGAATTGATACGTATGCTACCTAATCGTATATTTGTGTAATTGTAGGTACAATCGAAGAAAACGAGCTAAAAACGATGTGTAAAGACCAAGGAGAGACATGGACATGACAAGGACTCAAAGTTAATCAAGAAAAGGGCAAAAACGTAATTTTGGAGGTGGCAATCGATCGCCCGGAAGAGGAAATCGATCGCCTATGGACAGAAACATTTGCATAAAAAATTACGGGTCAGCGATCGATCGCGAAGAAGTGGCGATCGATCGCCAAAGTCTACTGGAGCTCGGCGACCGATCGCCACTTTATAGCGATCGATCGCCTCAAGAAATTCATTGAAAAATAAAAGCCTCGCGATCGATCGCCACACATCAGGCGATCGATCGCCGAAGAGTCCGGAAATTTGGAAATTGAGTCTTTTACCATGTTTAAAAGATTGTATCCCATATTTATCACTTCCATACCCTAAAACTCGAACACAAGCCTCATTAGCAGCAGTTTTTCATAGTTTTTCATACTTGAGAATATTTTGGAGCTTTTAGATTAATTTGTTTTCAAGTTTTCTTCAAGAACAACGAAGAACGGAACCGGAATCGACAAGCCGGAATCGTGATTTATAATAGTAATTTCTTTTCCTTTATTTATTTAATGTTTTCCATTGAATTTTTATTGTTTTTAGATTTAATTATGCTAGGCTAAAACTCTTCGATTCTTGGTTGAAGGGATACCTGCTTTTGGAATTGAACCTTTTATGAAAATTTGGTTTGATTGTTGAATTATATTTCGATTTCAATTCGTTTCTTAAATTTTGAATTCCATGATTGTTGTGTTTGTGTATTAGACCGATCACCTAATATTTATTTGCATAATCGATAGTTTGTTAAGAAACAACTAAGATCAATAATTAACCGGCTGTAGGTGTTGTTGAATTCTTAGGAGAAACGATTGAGTAATCAATTTTAACGGCTGTAGTTTTCATTGATTAGATTTATCGAACTCATTAGTTTTGAAAACTATCATTGATTTAATCATTAACGGCTGTAGTGGTGATTAGAGATTTGGTAAGGGTTGAACTGAATGCTGTTTTCTCTTTGACTACGAATAAGATGAGTAGGAATTGAATTTCCAATCGATAGATAATTGAAAGAATTCGAATGTTTTGATTTGATGACTAAAAGATAATTTTCCAAAAGTATGGTTACCTGGAAACCAAGAATCGCTTCACTCTCATAAGTTTAAATCATCTTAGTTAATCTCGTTAATTGTTTAATTATAGAATTTGCTTAGTAGTAATCATTCATCCTAAAACTCCCTTGTTACTATTCGCTTTTGGCACAAAATAAATTTACCTTCCCTGTGAGATCGATCCCTACTTCCACTACTACATATTTTTGTCATTAACTGAAGAAGGGTTAATTTGGGCGTACACGATAAACGCTACCAAATTTTGGCGCTGTTGCCGGGGAAGGCAACATTTATTTGTGTCGATTTTTTTTTATCCCGCATTACTACTTTGGTTTGTTAATGAGTACAGGTGGATCGTTCAATCACGAAGATAACTTCCACTACGATCCTGAGATTGAGAGGACGCTACATCAGAGAAGGAGAGAAGCAAGGCTGCTTGAAGAGGAAGAGAGGAACAACATGGCTGCAAATCAAAGCTTGAGGCAGCTCGCAAATCCTAACTTGGATCAACAACCACTCTGCATCAGTTTCCCTGCTCTGGCCAATAACGTAAATTTCGAACTCAAATCTGGTTTAATTCATTTATTGCCAGCTTTTCATGGTCTTGCAGGAGAAAACCCACATAAGCATCTGATGGAGTTCCACGTGGTGTGCACTACCATGAAACCATCCGGAATCACCGAGGATCAAATAAAGCTAAGAGCATTCCCATTTTCTCTAAAGGACGCTGCAAAAGACTGGCTCTTCTACTTACCATCCGGATCGATCACTACGTGGACTGACTTACAAAGAGTATTCCTAGAAAAGTACTTCCCAGCTTCAAGGGCAACGAACTTGAGGAAAGAGATATATGGTGTGAAGCGGCTCTACGAGGAATCACTACACGAGTACTGGGAGAGATTCAAGAAGTTGTTCGCAAGTTGTCCACAACACCAGATAAGTGAACACCTTCTCATCCAATACTTTTATGAAGGTTTACTTTCTTCTGACAAGAACTTAGTGGATGCGGCAAGCGGAGGAGCATTTATAGATAAAACAGCTGAGGAAGCTAGAAGGTTGATAGCTAACATGGCGGCCAACTCCCAACAATTTTGATCTGTGCGCCATGGACAACCGCAAAGAAAAGAGGTAAACGTATCAAACTTAGAACAACAACTGATAGAACTCACTTTTCTTGTGCGTGGTATGGCAGGTGGAAATATAGGAAAGACAAAGCCGTGTGGAATCTGTCTGGCTGCGAACCATTCCACAGACGCATGCCCCTCGCTACAAGAGACAACCACGGAGAACGTAAACGCTGCAGGAGGATTCCCAGACCCCCCACAAAGGAATTATGACCATCCACCAAACAACTACAATCAAGGGTGGAGGGACCATCCGAACCAAGGCTATGGGAACCCGCAGATGCACCAACCTCAACCCTACAGACCGTCATACCAGAGGCCTCCACCACCGCCAGCGCACCCTCCTTCTGACAGGTTAGAACATAGCATTAAAATTATTGCTGAAAATAGTTTACAATTTCAACAGGAGACGAGGGCAAGCATCAAGAGCCTGACTACGCAGATGGGACAATTGGCAACTTCAATCAGCAAGATCGAGGCAAGGATTTCAAATGGACTGCCATCACAACCAGAGATGAACCCCCGGGAAAATGTGAGTGCTATCACAGTGTATGTGAATGAAGATGCAGCTGAAGAGAAGGTGGTACTGACGCCACCCCAGAAAGAAGAGATGACGGAGACAGAGACAGATGTTGAAGAGCCAATGCAAGGGAAGGAACCACGAGGTAAGTACCCCAAACTTTCTGAATATAGAGAACAACCCGTTTTCCCCCAAGCATTGAAGGACAATAGGAAAGGTGCCGGACTCAAAAGACTCTACGAGATGAGTCCACGCTGCAAAGAGCAAGTCCCATTGCATGAAACCGTGAAAGAGATCGAAGCAAGGAACACAAGGGGCAGCCCAAGGTCGAGCTCAATGACAATGTTTCGGCGGATAACCAAAGAAGCATCCCCATTAAATGCAAGGACCCAGGTATGTTCTTTATCCCATGTGAGATTAGTGCGATTAGGATTGAGAAGGCTATGCTCGATTTAGGATCATCCATAAATGTCAAGCCTTACTCAATGTACTCTCAACTGAAAATGGGACCTTTAAAAAGAAATAGAGCAGTTATTCACTTAGCTGATAAATCCACGGTCATACCTAAGGGGATAGTAGAGGACGTCGTTGTGCATGTAAAGAATTTGGTCTTCACAGCCGATTTCTATGTCTTAGACATGAGAAATGGTGATCCTTCTAGTCTAATTATTTTAGGAAGACCATTCTTGAAATCATAAAATTCAGTAATCAATACGAATAGCGGTTTGATAACCATGGAGTCTAATGGTGAAATTGAAAGATTCAACATGTATGAACCCATTAAACCCCTTGAGCATTCTAGTTACGCTATTGATGTACATGACGACTATGATTCTGATTTTGATAATGATGAGTTGTGGGAAATGGGAAAGGCTACTGATGGCCTTGACGAGAAGAGAGGTATGGATCCTCCTCCTGTGCATACTGTTCATATGATTGCTACTCTGTCTACTCACGATACTGCTGACCCTCTTATTTCTCAATTGCAGGATCGTACCATTGGAAAGAAGCACCATCCGTATCAACCAAAGCAAGCAACAAGTGGTGAAGGAGTAAAGACTGAGGACGACCACTCAAAGAGCCACAAGCCGAGATACCGAGGAGTGAAGAAGATATTGAGGTGGTTAAGGAAGGATAGAGCAACGCTGCATCAACCACCTTGATAGAAGACTGGCGTCGGGCCACCGACGTTAAACAGAGGCGCTGCTTGGGAGGCAACCCAAGGGGAGTTAGTTTCCCTTTTACCCTTTTATTTTATTGCTTTTTAGTTGAACTTTTCTTTTCTCTTGTCTTTTGCCTTACATTGGGGACAATGTAAGATTTAAGTATGGGGGAGGGATTAGTAGTGTGTTATTATTTTTCTTATTGCAAAAATACAAAAAAAAATCGAAAAATTTGAAAATTTTGAGCTCATAGTTAGTAATGAACACATGCTTAGAATCACTAGCCCATGATGAAACCTAATTGATATCATGCATGCTTTTGAACATAGGTGAATTGTTAACCTTGGAACACTTTGAACTCTAATGCAAAATGTGCTTTAACTTAGTAAGTTGAATAATTTGAGCACATTATTGTCATGACTTGTGAAGTGTGCATAACTTAGTGAAGATTGTGTGAACTTTGTGATAGTCTTAAGAAGTCTCTAATACATGCTAGAACTTAACTACATGCTCTTTGAGGCGTATGTCTAGACTACTTGCAAACATGAAAGTGATATAGGCAATCTTTGATGCGTTTGAGCCTTTCAAGCCTACCATGTAAACAAAATCATTCTCTAGTACCTATTTTGAGCCTTAAATGTAAAAGAATGGTAGTATGCTAAGCATACTAAAGACCCCCATTCAACATTTCTTGACTACCTTATCATCCTACCCTTTAAGCCTAAATGTGATTTTAATCCATACCTTTTAAGGGAGTATGATGTATTTCATTCAAATGCACTTGGGAATCATTGAAGTATATTTGTGAGCTTAATTGTCAAAAGAATGGAATGCATGAAAGAAAAAGGGATGCCTTGAAAAAAAAAATAGATAAAAATATGACTCCAAGGGGAGCCAAGGCACAAAAGAAGAAAAGTGTTGAAATAAACCTTGTGAAAAAGAACAAAGTTGAAAAATTCATACAAGAAAAGAAGCTTTTAGTGTGCATTTCATCATACTCTCTTGTTTGAATATCCTTACCCTTTCTTTCATAAGCCAATACCTAGGCCAAGCTACAAGCTAATAAAGACCTACTTGATTTGTGTTTGCAAAGTAGCTAAGATAGTGGAGAAGAGTGTGCAAGTGAGCTTATACTTGTGTTAGTGTATGACTTGAACTATCATGGCTTTGCATATTTTGAATCTATAATTTGTACACAACACTTGTTTATGACCACACACACACGTTCACTACTTCGTTGGGTACGAAATGTTTAGGGATTGAACTTGTTCCACTGTTAACTTTTCACCGCCGTTCATTATTATGCATGTTAAAATTGTTGAGGCATTAAAGTGAGGACAAGTTGCTTTGTTATGAACCTATGAGCCAACCAAAAATATTGTAGTTTTGTTTGTTTACTCGAGGTCGAGTAAAGAGTAAGTATGGGGGAGTTTGATGTGACTAGAAATAGACACATCTTGAGTGCTTAATTGTCTACGATTTGGTAGGTTTTGATAGATGAATTGATACGTATGCTACCTAATTGTATATTTGTGTAATTGTAGGTACAATCGAAGAAAACGAGCTAAAAACGATGTGTAAAGACCAAGGAGAGACATGGACATGACAAGGACTCAAAGTTGATCCAGAAAAGGGCAAAAACGTAATTTTGGAGGTGGCAATCGATCGCCCGGAAGAGGAAATCGATCGCCTATGGACAGAAACATTTGCATCAAAAATTACGGGTCAGCGATCGATCGCGAAGAAGTGGCGATCGATCGCCAAAGTCTACTAGAGCTCGGCGATCGATCGCCACTTTATAGCGATCGATCGCCTCAAGAAATTCATTGAAAAATAAAAGCCTCGCGATCGATCGCCACACATCAGGCGATCGATCGCCGAAGAGTCCGGAAATTTGGAAATTGAGTCTTTTACCATGTTTAAAAGATTGTATCCCATATTTATCACTTCCATACCCTAAAACTCGAACACAAGCCTCATTAGCAGCAGTTTTTCATAGTTTTTCATACTTGAGAATATTTTGGAGCTTTTAGATTAATTTGTTTTCAAGTTTTCTTCAAGAACAACGAAGAACGGAACCAGAATCGACAAGCCGGAATCGTGATTTATAATAGTAATTTCTTTTCCTTTATTTATTTAATGTTTTCCATTGAATTTTTATTGTTTTTAGATTTAATTATGCTAGGCTAAAACTCTTCGATTCTTGGTTGAAGGGATACCTGCTTTTGGAATTGAACCTTTTATGAAAATTTGGTTTGATTGTTGAATTATATTTCGATTTCAATTCGTTTCTTAAATTTCAAATTCCATGATTGTTGTGTTTGTGTATTAGACCGATCACCTAATATTCATTTGCATAATCGATAGTTTGTTAAGAAACAACTAAGATCAATAATTAACCGGCTGTAGGTGTTGTTGAATTCTTAGGAGAAACAGTTGAGTAATCAATTTTAACGGCTGTAGTTTTCATTGATTAGATTTATCGAACTCATTAGTTTTGAAAACTATCATTGATTTAATCATTAACGGCTGTAGTGGTGATTAGAGATTTGGTAAGGGTTGAATTGAATGTTGTTTTCTCTTTGACTACGAATATGATGAGTAGGAATTGAGTTTCCAATCGATAGATAATTGAAAGAATTCGAATGTTTTGATTTGATGACTAAAAGATAATTTTCCAAAAGTATGGTTACCTGGAAACCAAGAATCGCTTCACTCTCATAAGTTTAAATCATCTTAGTTAATCTCGTTAATTAGTTTAATTATAGAATTTGCTTAGTAGTAATCATTCATCCTAAAACTCCCTCGTTACTATTCGCTTTTGGCACAAAATAAATTTACCTTCCCTGTGAGATCGATCCCTACTTCCACTACTACATATTTTTGTCATTAACTGAGAAGGGTGGTTAATTTGGGCGTACACGATAAACGCTACCAGTAATCAGTCGTGCATCCTTCAAATTAATCATTCATGCATCCTTCATAGTCATCAATCGTGCATTGGTATTCATAATTATTCGTGCACCACGACAAAACAATTTTGCTTTTAGTGAGTAATGCTTAACTTACAAAGTTCGGTAGGGCTTCATTGTTCACAATTAATACTGCATATATAACATGTAATGACTTCCTCGATGCTTCATCGTACCATCCCATACAAAAGTCAAAGTTTTATATCACAATTGTTTAGTATCGACTACATTCATCGACACATACCATTCCCCATCCCTTTTGTTTATATTTAAGAGATGCTCCATTTCCTTCTTATAGTTTTCCAGACTTTTCTCCTACTTCTTGACAGCCTTCATCAGATCCATCGTCTTCCAACATTATGATTCTTTTTCTTCATCATCTTGTCTTCCGGTATTGAAGACTAATATGGTGTTGGTGCTCCAATTAACAAATTTCCTTGTCGGATGCCAGTTGGAGGTGATTCATTTGTGGGGCCAGCATTTGATAAATTGAATTGTGGTCCCCTTTCCTCTCCGATTGAAGTTCCCATGTTTTTAGTGGGCTGCAATAGGTCAATTTACAACCACCGTCATTGTCTATTGTGAACGCATTTAAATCAGTGTACAGATGAAGTGTGTGAACATGCACCGTACCCGTGTTGTACAAATCTACGAGACAAAGACTTACATTATCACAGGGAAGGGCGTTGATGTCAACATTCTGAAACTTTTTGTAAAACTCATTAAGATTCCATCTCAGGAATCTAGGTTCAAGGTCGGTATTGACTGGCATAATCAAGTCTGTCCTCTCACACATACAATACTACATATCAATTTTTGTGATCAACGTTTTTATGAGAACAAATATGAAAAAACAGTCCACCAAAAATTATAAAATTATAATATAACTTACTGGTAGAATGAGTACACAACCGGACTGTGTATCCTTATTTGATTGCTTGAGGCTATTCAGCAATGTATTCAAAATGTGTTGGGACCAGTTATAATTGCAAATTGTATCAAGGTCCTCAACAACACGAATGTATGCCCAAGGTAGGTTTGTTGACTTTGATGAAATTAGGAATGCCGCTAGAATATACAGCGTCACCAATCTTGCAACATCTTTCACATCGTTAACATCGTTGCTCGCGTCCTTCATCATCATTTTCTTTTAAAGAAAGCTTTTGCTCAATCTAAGGTTCTTATCTCCTTGCTTCTCTAGGAAACACCGGCCAAGGAATTCCGTAAATGTGTTATTTCGCAGTTGTACTTCGACATTTTGATTTCCGCCCTAACTTTGAAAATTGAATGCAAGTCCTATACAGTAATTTCTAGCCTTTGACTACCGAGTGTAAAATCTCCACACTCCTTATTGAAACATGCTATTAGTTTTTAATGATTGCGTCACGCTTCTGGCACTGTGTTATCACAATAATGTCTGAATGAATACAGTTCACAAGCTCCCAGAAAGCTGTCTACAACTCCGATATGTTCTGGCCGCAAGTTGAGTGATCTTAAATTTGTTATGATAGTCTGCAAATTGGATCTGTAAGGTGATCCTTTGCGATATCTGTTTGACATTATTTGTGAAGATGGAGCTGGATGTTTTAAATCTGATATCTCAAACTTAAAGAGTAAGAACTATTGTATACATTACAACAGGTATACTAAACGGTGTACATCTAAAAAGGAAAAAATTCATAACCTTTTAATCGTGAACCAATAATACAGTTAATTGTGCATTTGTTCTCGATATATTGTGCATCAGCTTTTGACTTAATCATGCACAATCAACAAAACTCGGCGTGCATCCATTTTTAAGTTCAATCGTGCATCGTTACTCAGCCCCATCAGCAGTCTATAGCTTCACCAATCGTGCACACTAAACATAAATAATCGTGCACAACTAAACATTGTAATCATGCACCATGACGCACAAAACATTACAAACAGTCAATTGTAATACCTGGAACATAATTACCTTAATTAAATAAAGTTTAATGTGATAATGAAGGGTGATTATGAATTTGATTTGGGAGGAAATTATTGGATTTGAACAATAATTAAGGAACTGACGGTAAAATAATTATTTGAGAGCATTGTGATGCTCAATCTTTATGGTATGTTAATACTGGAATTAACTGTAATAAATTGAACTTTAGACTCAAATTTCGAATAAATCGAGTATGGTAGAAAGTCATGGTGTAATTGATTTGAGGATTATTTTTGCATTTAATTGTGATATAAGGATCTTTGTGCAATTAAAAACTTTGTGAGGGGACTTAAATGCAATTAGGGATAGTTGTAGTCTTGACTTAAAACTTGGGTGCAAGAAGACCACCCTCGTTCAATCACTCTTTTCCTCATCCGCCTAAAAATCGCCCCTCTCCTCTTGTTGCTCAAATTTCATTCAACTTGGATTTTTGTTGAAGAAATCTTGGGGTATGTGTACTTCTATGCTTTAGAAGTGTTTTAGTTGGATTTGGGGAAGATTTGAGCTTGTTCTTGATGTTTATTTTAGGTTTAAAAGCATGAATCTTGATGGGTTTGATGGTTGTGTGTATTATTAGTGTAAAACTTGTGATTCTTGTTACTTTGAGTTTAAAGTGTGTAGAAATCTTTGTAGAGGATGCAAGGATGCTTAATTGTGGTATATTTCAAGTTTGGTGATAATTTGGTATAGAAAACCATGTAAAAATCAAAGTTTTGAGAAATATTAATGCAGAGATCGATCTCTAGGTTTTCAGGGATGGATCTCTATTTATATTGTCGAATTCATGTAGAGTCTGCTCAGACCTCTAGATAGAGAGGATGATAACTTGATATCAATATTGAGCGATTAATGTTTTTAAACGTGGAACTTTGGAAATGTGTAGATACTACTTACTTGACTTAGTAGTTAACTTGAATGAACAAAGAGTTAATTTGGATTGTTTGTGATTTGAGACATGAAGAAACTATATGATAAATGATGTTATTTATTGGGAGTTATTGTTGTGAGATTAATATTTAACTGATATTCGATATATATACTTCACAAACTCCGGATGTCGAGAGTGACGTATAACATACAAGCATAGGTAAATGAATTATTGTTACATTTAAAGATATTCTTGAAGACGTAAAAGTAGTGAAAGTATAATTGTTGACCTGGTTATTGAGAAATATGTTGATAGAGTTTGAGTTCACCAATGAATGGTGCGATGTTTATAGTGATGCCGCTATTCAGCATGCGATGGTTATAGTGATGCCGCTATTGAGCAAGCGATGTGATATCATGAGATTTAAAGTGTAAATTGGTAATTGCAATGCATGTGATTTCAATAAATCATCGTTATAATGATTTAACTTATTATCGATTATAGATTATTATCGATTATGGGATTGACGATTGTGGTTATCGATTATGGGTTGATGATGTGGTATTGTGAGAACAGGAACAATGCAGGAGATTTCTTATGTGCATTGTGTATTCGGGGAGTATTCCTTTAATTTACAGCATTGTATTCTGTAAAATTATTATTTGTGTATGTGTTGATGTTGTGATTATGTTATTGTTATGCTCACCCCGTGTGGGGCTGTTTCTGTTGGAACAGGTAAAGCATGTACGACATTAGCTCTGGAAATGAGTTTGAGCCGTAGAACAATGATGCTCCTGGGACCGAGGTACCAATATTGGTATAGAGTAATGTGTCTTATACAAGTAGATATATATTTATTTGTCAATGCTCGTCTGTGAGCACCGTGATATATTTATATGGGTTGTATATGTATTTTATTGGTTCTCTTTTCATTTGAGTGCCTTATACAAGTAGATACACATTTATTTGAATCTCCTGAATATATGGGACCATGTTAATCTTTTGATGTATGTTATTGTTACTAAACTCAAATTCTTGAGACCGTCTCAAATGTTAAAAAATATGAGAAATGTAAGTGTATCGTTGTGGACCTTATGAAGGATTATTATTATTATTATTATTTTGATCAAAGGGGAGGGGGTGTGATTAATAAGAGTCGAGCCCGACTCAACTCCCAAGTGGAAGGGTGGACTCTGCCACTGGGCCCCCCTATGAAGGATTTGGGTCCCCCTATGAAGGATTATTAACGTAATGCAAAATGGGTTTCATATTTTGTTCAAACGATAAGTATGCCCGCGTAATTGTTAGCCACTTGTTTTCAATAACTATGATTTATTTTCAAACTTAAATCTTGCAATTTATTTTTTTAAAAATAATATATTTTGCAATAGTCTGCACAACCACTCTTTTTTCTACACAATGTGTATCTTTTATCACTCTTTTTCACACTCCAAAGCGACTTCAAACTCTGGAGGGTGGACTTGGTAGTGAGCGAAGGGGTTATCGTTTTTGTAATAGGAAACATTTTCCAAAATTCTCTAAATATTCTAAATCGACTTTCCTCATCTCGTTTGGACTTTTCCTGAAAATCTTGTGCCTATCCCCAGTTTGGTATGTGACAATTATCTTTTAGAAAGATGATCTTCTATATGTTTGTCAGGAAAAAAAACCAAAATTTTTCCAATAAATTATCATAAATAGGGTTTTGTCAAAATTTGGTCTCAATGTAATTTGGCTTCTTTAACTGAAATGCTGAATAATGTTAGATATTGCTAGCATCACGCCAAACATTACTGACATATCAGATGTTATATTAGCACTCTGATGAGGAATGGACAAGAAATAGAAAAGAAGCCAAGTTACCATAATAAGATCAAATTGTGACCAATTAGTGGATTACAACAATATTTGATAAAATTTGTTTCAAAGCCATATAAAGTTCGCATAAATTTGTAAAACATTTTTTATTTTCTCCTGCGAATAGATTTTTTTTCCTACCAATTGCTGTCATTTGTGTGATTTATTTGTATTTTTGTTTAATTGATTATTAATAATGTGCCATAGAAAGCACACAATATGGAACATGTATAGGGATGGCAATGGGACGGGTCCAAATCCAGACCCGCATTGAACCTACCCCGCAGGGGCGGGTCTGGACCCGCTTCAACCGGGTTTGGAAGCGGGGCGGGTCCTGTGATTGACCAAACCCTCCTCGCTATATATTTTTATTTTTTTAAAAAAAATTGATATTGATTATACATTTTACTTCTTTGATTGAACAATAAAGTGTCATTATTTAATTTTATATCAAAATTCATGTGTTCATGTTAAAGAAGTTGGACATTTTGAAGGAAATAAGAGCAAATTAATAAATATTTAGTAGCTTAAAGATAGTTTTACAATGCTTATTATAAATATTTACAGAGAAAACATGAAATTTAATCACAAAGCTCAACTTTTGTGTTTCAAAATTGATTTCTAAATAATTTTTTATTTTTTAAAATTTAAAAAAAAAAAAAATCTGGAACGGGGCGGGGCGGGTAAACCGGCCGGGTTCGCGGGTCTAAGCGGGCCGGGGTGGGTCTGGGTTTTATGTGTAGCAGGGCGGGTCCTGGGATTGGCCAAACCCATCCCATACCCGCCCCGTTGCCATTCCTAAACATGTGTTTGTTAAGGTGCCCTTCCTTCCACCACTTAAAGCTAACATAAACGAAGAATACTTTATTCGA
Source organism: Haberlea rhodopensis (assembly GCA_907163345.1). Lineage (NCBI taxonomy): Eukaryota > Viridiplantae > Streptophyta > Magnoliopsida > Lamiales > Gesneriaceae > Haberlea > Haberlea rhodopensis. The sequence continues at coordinate 1,785,346 of CAJQUN010000077.1, forward strand.
CAAATTTAAATTTCTATGGAACAAGTGATATAACAAATGTTCTAATTAAGGCCACCCTTATAGGCTTATACGGTGGGATATATATTTATCCAATCATTTCTAGTGGGATTTAATAAGGGAAAACTTTGTCCGGTGTTTTAAGGAGAAACTTTGTTCAACCTAATCTAAGTAAAAAACTTTAATCATTTCGGTAGACTTTGGGCTTAAATGATAAATGTACCATTCCTTTTGGCATCATCTCTCTTCCTTTTGTCATTATTTTTTAATTAAAAAATAGGATTTAAGATTGGCATGAAAAAATTTAAAAAAAAACTGGTGCATGAATACTTTAAAAATAATTTGTGCATAAAGTCTGATAAAAATAACTGGTGCATGAATTTTTAACAGGTGCATAAACTTTTACTGGTGCAATAAGTATATTTTTGTAATGTCATGCACCAGAAACTGAAGCATTACAGAGTGTAAACATTATACTGGTGCATGACATACACTAGCGCATGACATTACATTGTGCATGACATTACACTAGTGTATGGCTTTACACTGTGCATGAACTTTTAACTAGTGCATGGATTTTTAACCGGTGCATGAATTTTTAACTGGTGCATGAAAATTTAAAAAATAACTAGTGCGTGAAAATTTTAAAAGCAACTGATGCATGAAGTCTGATAAAAATAATTTTTGTATGAATTTGTAACTGGTGCATGAAAAATTTTAAAAACAACTGGTGCATGAAAATTTTAAAAACAACTGGTGCTTGAAGTCTGATAAAAATAACTGGTGCATGAATTTTTAACGGGTGCACGAAAACTTAAAAAAGAACTCGTGCATGAAAATTTAAAAAACAACTGGTTCATGAAGTCTAATAAACAACTAATGCATTAAAATTTTAAAAAACAACTGGTACATAAAGTCTGATAAAAAACTGGTGCAAGAATTTTTACCGCGTGCATGAATTTTTAACTTGTGCATGACATTACACTGATGTATGACCATAAACTGGTACTTTATTTTACACTGGTGCATGACGTTGCCTTGATACATGACATTAGACTGGTGCATGACTATACATTGGTGCATTACTTTACACGGGTGCATGACATTACACGGTGCATGACATTACACTAGTTCATGGCTTTACACTAGTGCACAAATTTTTAACTCGTTCATGGATTTCTAACTGCTGCATGGAAAATTAAAATTTTCATGCACCAGTTATTTATTAGTGCATGGCTTTACATAGGTGCATGACTATACACTGGTCCATGACTATGCATTGGTGCATGACTATACAATGGTGCATGGTTTTACACTGTTGCATGATATTACATGGTGCATGACATTACATTGGTCCATGGCTTTACACTAGTGCGTGGCTTTAAACTAGTGCAAGATTTTTTAACTGGTGCATGGATTTTAAACTGGTGCATGGAAATTAAAATTTCCATACATCAGTTACTTTTAAATTTTTCATGCTGATAAGGATGAATATTACGTGTCTTTTTGCAATGATATGTATATATTTTCATGTTGATTCCGGGATGATGTTACGCTTTTTGGTATTTATTTGTTTGTTTCAGGAATCTAGGTGGAAAGTTGAAGAATGAAGCTAGAAGGAAGAAAACGGATCAAACCGAGGCAAGAATTGAAGAATTTGGAATCTGACAAAACCAATCGATCGGTATTGGAGCGCGATCGATCGAAGGAGACAGAGTTTTGCCGACAAGAAAAAGAGGAGCTCGATCGATCGGAAGATTATGCTCGATTGATCGAGCATGGCAGAAACTTATCAAGCGAGATTGAAGAATGCTCGATCGATCGGAAGTTGACGCTTGATCGATCGAGCGTGGCAGAAGAATTCCTGGACGAGAAAAGAGAGAGCTCGATCGATCGAGACAATTTTACCGATCGATCGAGCAACAGAATTTTCAGAAAAAAAAAAGACTTGATTGAGTTTGATTTATTGAGAACACTTCCATCCACATCCTATTCTATAAATAAGGGACCTAGGGCACGAAATCAGAGGAACCAATATCCTATCATACACCATATATCAGCCTCCTTTCATCCTCCAACATCCATACAAATTAAGAGAAAAAAAGTGCAACGATGGAAGCAAGGGAAGAAGTAATGTTTCAACGCATGGATTCAACTCATACGTTATCGTACTTCTAAGCTTTATTTATTTTGATTTTCAAATTTATTGATGTTTATGCGGTTGAGAAACAATTATTCATCATGTTAGTTTGATTTGAACATAAATTAAGTTTATTTTATCATGGTTAGGGAAGATTGTGATTGAGTTATTGATTTGAATGTTGTTTGAGTGGATTAATTCTTTTCTGCATGAATTATAATCTTAATGCTATCAAAGCCTTGCTACATTTGATTGATTTGTGAATTATAATTGAGATCGAGAGATAAAATTATAATACGCTATAATAATTCATGTTGTATGTTAAAGATTTAGATCGAGAGATTAAATCACATACGTGATCACTTTGAATTGAAAGATTTAAAGTTAACGGTTTTTATTGAGATTTATGCCATATTAAATTGGTTTAAGTGAACGAGAGTTACTTGCTTCAATTTAATATTAGTTTCAATACAGCTTGAGAAAGTGTCCATCACCTTAAGAATTAATTGGTTAGTAATTGTTTTTACAAACAAATCATTGACGATAACACAAGTGAACCGACATCTTGATAAATTTCTCGAGTGCAATTCCTTCGCATCTTCAAAGGAGTTGATTTAATTTTGAGTTTTTAAGTTTTTATTTTAATTAGATATTTATTCATATATTTCGTAGACTAAATATAATTTTTCTAATTTTATTTGGTACTTATACGTTAGTCCGTGTGGGTACGACATCCTTATTTCTAAATCACTATAATAAAACTTGACATCGTGCACTTGCGGTCTAAAATCGCTACACTGGAATTAATTGTTCAAAATAATAGCGATCAAGTTTTTGGCGCCGTTGCCGGGGACTAATTTGTATAATATCATACGAGATTAGTTAATTGTAATTTAGCCAATTATTTTTTTTGTTTTGTTTGTTTGTCAATTTTGACTATTGGGTTTACTACATTTGTGTTTCCCCTTTTGGGTTGATTTTTACAGGTAGTCATCTTCTTGGTGCATGCTAAGGAGTAGCAACCCCACACTCGAGCCTTTTGACCCAGAAATTGAGCGAACGTTTCTAAGAAAAATAAGGGAAGCTCGAACAATGGCGGATAACAATCAAGAAGGAGGCGCGAATAATGAAGCACCGAATCCAAGATCTATGATGGATTTTGCTCAACTAGCTTTCCATGGATCACTGTCAAGCATAACGTGGCCAAGTATTCAAGCTAACAATTTTGAGATAAAACCTGTAACAATTCAGATGATCCAGCATTCAGTGATGTTTGGGGGAGTAGCCACTGATGACCCAAACGCTCACATCTCCAACTTCTTGGAGATTTGTGACACCTTCAAACACAATGGTGTTTCTGACGATGCCATCAAGTTACGGTTATTTCCCTTTTCATTAAAATATACAGCTAAAGCATGGTTAAATTCTTTACCTGCAGGATCTATTAACATTTGGGAGGGGATGTCTCAAGCGTTCTTGTCTAAATATTTTCCCCCTTCCAAAACTGCGAAGATGAGAAACGATATCACCACGTTTGGGCAATATGATCCTGAAACTTTATATGAGGCGTGGGACCGTTTCAAGGACTTGGTTAGGAGATGCCCACATCATGGTCTTCCTATTTGGCTACAGGTACAAACCTTTTATAACGGTTTATTTTCAGCTAACCGTTCTATGATTGATGCAGCCTCAGGAGGATCCATCATGCGAAAAACACCGGAAGCAGCTTATGAACTCTTGGAAGAGATGGCTTCTAATAGCTATCAATGGCAATCAAAGAGGAATGTGCCAAAGAAACCGAGTGGAGTTCATCAAATTGACGACATCACTGCTCTTTCGGCACAGTTGGAATCATTGAACAAAAAGATAGATAGCATGAGCATGACAGCGATGCAAGCTCAAGTTATCACTTGTGATCTATGTGGAAGCAATCATCCAAGCATCGAATGCCAGGCAGGTAATCCATTTACTCTGTCTAATGAGTCTTCTAATTATGTAGGAATCAGGCAGCCCAATAACCCGTACTCAAACACTTACAACCCGGGATGGAGGAATCATCCAAATTTGCAATGGTCCAACCACTGCTCTGATACCACTAAATGTAAGGACCCTAAACCTTAACAGTGAATTCAAGATATAAATAGGGCTAAATATGTATTAAAGACATCTTAGGGTTCTGGTTTGATGTGAGCACAATTAGGTTACAGGCCAAAATAAAACTTCATCAATTAATCAGTTACATTCTCGATCATGAATGTTTAAGTGATAGCATTAGACTACTTCTCGAGTAGAGACTATCCAAGATTCCTGTACTCTATCTTCATTTATACTTTCGACAGCTCACAGTTCAACCGACCCTCAGCCCCCTTGATTCAAAATGTACCTACAGGAACAACTCACCATGAGCATATATATATACATCATCACTTAACACAATTCAACTTAATAAAGTAATTAAGCGTATGAAACGATTAATTGATATGCTCCACGATTACCACATTAGTACATTTCATTGTCGTTCCTGTTTCACAAGCTTATGCACAAAATCATTAGTTCAAGATATAATGATCGATAACGCGTTTCCAATTATAATCACAATAATTCACTTTAACCACTTGAATTGTGACTGTTCCGGTCCCAATACAACAGCGGAATTTTAGGACCCCTCGCTTCGACATATAGCGGCATCATATGATATCCCTCGCTTCGACAATGACAGCGGCATGTTACCTCGCTTAGACATGACAGCGGCAAATATCATACTACCATCGCTTCATATGACAGCGGCAAGTACCTCCCTCGCTCGGAGATAAAGGCTACCGGAACATTCATCAATTCCCATCACATTAATCAATCACAATAGTTGATTCCATTATCACAGTAATTTACAATCATTTCACATATATCATCACGTGTAAGGATTCACTATCCACAATGTACATAATTAAATGTATGGCACGTTTTACCGTCCGATGCTCGTACGTCTCACTACGTACCTTGGTTCCAAAAGTGGAGATATCGTGGACTTTATCTCCTAGGCTGTGTGGCTACCTGGGATGGTTCTACATAATCACATGAATCCATATTAGAAACCAATAAAGGAACCATTATCAAAAACATCACCATTTAGAACAAAATCTCAAAAATCCAAAATTTAAGCCTTGCGATCGATCGGTCCCAAGCCCCGATCGATCGCCAAGTTGAGAAAAAAAAGCATCTGAAAACTGTCTCCACCGATCGATCGGGCCATTTTACCGATCGATCGAGACATCACACCGATCGATCGGTAAAAACGCCGATCGATCGGTAAGCTATTTTTACGCCTGGCTTAGGTACTGTCTTGCTCGATCGATCGGACCAAATTTCCGATCGATCGAGAAACCCTGTTTCAGCGAGAAACATCCAAGTATGAGCTTCTAACCACACCTATACTCAAGTACAACCAAAAGCAACCACTAAGCTCAACATATAACCACAAAACAACATGAAAATACATCTCCCATCATGAACAACAAGATGAACCAAGATCCAATCATTTAACCTCAAAAACAAGCTATAAATCAACCAAGACTCAACAAGACTCTACCATAAAGGAAGCTTACCACTTGAGCTTCAAGTTTTTGGCAAGAAAACACAAAAACTCCTCCTTTTCAAATCTCCCTCCTCTCCTCTTGGTTTAGAAACGAAAATGGGAGTTCAATGAGTGAATGGATGAGGTTTAGAGACAAAATCTGAGAGGGATGGGGTGATGGGATGTAAAGTATGCAAGTTGCCCTCCTTTGCCATGCTATGAATTTTAATTCTCTTTAATGTGAAACAAATTACAAGCATGATATATAAAATACCTCCACATGATATTTTAAAAGCATTTTACTACAATGCACCAAAATCACCATTTAAAATCATGCTTTATCAAAATACACAACCCCTAACAATTAAACCATTATAACACCCAAATTCCCCACATGAATAATATGCACTCCGAAATGCTTTACCGGGTCACTCTTAACATGTGACTAAGCATTTAACCAAGATAATTTACGCCAACACAGAATTAATTATCACCATTAATCACATAAACATGTCCAAATTGCATATAATTATTTCGGGGATATCACAATACTCCCCTACTTATAAGATTTCGCCCTCGAAATCACATGCACTTACCCAACCAAAACTAAACATAATCACATACTAGAGAATAGTTCTGGGTAGTGCTGCACCATATGCCGTTCCGTCTCCCACGTGGCCTCTTCGACACCCCGACGATCCCACTGAACCTTGACCATCGGTATGACCTTGCTTCGAAGTCTGCGATCCTCTCGATCCAGAATTCTGACTGGCCGTTCAACATAGGATACATCTGAACTCAACTGAACCTCAGAAGGCTGCAACACATGAGACGGGTCTGGCTCATACTTCCTTAACATAGAAACATGGAAGACATCATGTATACCGGATAATGACGGTGGTAGGGCTAGACGGTAAGCCAAAGTACCTATGCGCTGCAATATCTCGTATGGCCCAACATACCTCGGAGACAACTTCCCCCGCATACCGAAACGAACTACACCTCTGAAAGGTGAGATTTTTAGAAAGACCTTGTCTCCTACTTGGAATTCCAATGGTCGTCGTCGTTTATTAGCATAGGCCGCTTGCCTATCTTGAGCCGCTTTCATTTTCTGACGGATCTTTGATTTTCTCTTCCATTTCACGAATCAATTCCGGTCCTCCGACCGTCTTACTAGTCAAATCTTCCCAGTATAACGGTGACCTACAACGTCGACCGTAAAGGGCCTCAAATGGAGCCATCTGTATGCTCGCCTGATAACTGTTGTTGTAAGAGAATTCTACAAGTGGCACTGAATCTTGCCACGGAGTATCGAACTCCAATACACATGCCCTCAATATGTCCTCAAGCGTCTGTATGGTACGCTCTGTCTGACCATCTGTCTGAGGGTGGTAAGCTGTACTCAGTCTCACCTCTGTACCCAAAGCTGATTGAAGACCCTCCCAAAAGTGAGATGTGAACCGCGGGTCTCTATCGGATACAATCGAGACTGGAATGCCATGCAATCTTACTACGTCCCGAACATATAACTGAGCCATCTTTAAGTATGTGAAAGTCATACTATATGGAATGAAGTGAGCCACTTTCGTCAGTCGATCTACAATCACCCAGATCGCATCAAATCCCGAGGCAGTCCTTGGCAAATGGGTCACGAAATCCATAGATATGTGCTCCCACTTCCACTCTGGTATCTCTAAACTCTTCAACTCGCCTCCGGGCCTCTGCCTTTCTGCTTTCACTTGTTGGCAAATTAGGCACTTCTTAACGAATGACATAACGTCTCTCTTCATCCGTCTCCACCAAAATTGATTACACAAGTCCTTGTACATCTTTCTCCCACCTGTATGGATGCTAAATCTGCTACAATGAGCACGATGCAAGATTCCTTGACGCATCTCTGGTGCCCTTGGCACTACCCAACGGTTACCAAGTCTCAAGGAACCATCTTCTGCTACTCTGAATTTTGATGGCTGACCCAGACGTATACATGATAACCATCTCTGTACTTCAACGTCTGTCACCTGGGCTTTCCTGATAAGTTCAAAGATGTCCGGTTCTGCCAATAAGGTCGACACCAGCACAGGCGATACATCTAAATCAAAATCATATCCCAATTGACAACAAGAGGCCATCAAAGCCGATAGCTGAATCACATCATCTGCTGTATACTTCACTTTCCTGCTTAAGGCATCAGCGGTCAGGTTCGCCTTCCCTGGATGGTACTCTATCTCGCAATCATAGTCCTTGAGTAAATCCATCCACCTCCTTTGCCTCATATTCAGTTCCGCTTGAGTAAATAGAAACTTCAAGCTCTTATGATCCGTATAAATGGTAAAGGATGTACCATAGAGATAATGTCGCCAAATTTTCAAAGCGAAAATAATGGCCGCCAGTTCCAAATCATGAACCGGGTACCTGGTCTCATGAGGCTTCAACTGCCTCGATGCATAAGCCACTACATGCTTATCCTGCATCAGTACACAGCCCAATCCTTGCAGTGATGCATCCGTGTACAAAGCAAACCGCTCGTTCTCCGAAGGAATTACCAGAACAGGTGCTGTAGTCAGTCGGTGCTTCAACTCTTGGAAGCTCTGCTCACACGCCTCAGACCATGAATACGGAACACCCTTCTGAGTCAACTGCGTCAACGGCTTAGCGATCTTAGAGAATCCCTCGACAAAACGTCGGTAGTAACCCGCTAAACCAAGGAAGCTACGGATCTCGGGCACAGATGTAGGCGCAGACCAATCCATCACTGCTTCCACTTTCCTGGGATCCACAGAAATCCCATCACTAGAAATCACATGCCCCAAAAATACTACGCTGCTCAGCCAAAATTCACACTTGCTCAGCTTAGCATACAACTGATTGTCCCTGAGAATCTGGAGCACTGTCCTCAAATGATTCCTGTGATCTTCCTCGCTCCGGGAATAGATAAGTATATCGTCAATAAATACGATGACGAATTGATCCAAATAGGGTTGGAACACTCGATTCATCAAGCTCATAAACACAGCCGGGGCGTTTGTCACTCCAAACGGCATGACCAAAAACTCATAGTGACCATAACGGGTCCGGAAGGCCGTCTTCTGCACATCATCCTCTCTAACTCGGATCTGGTGGTACCCCGACCTCAAATCAATATTACTGTACAGCCTCGTGCCCTGCAATTGATCAAACAAGTCGTCGATCCGCGGAAGAGGGTATTTATTCTTCACTGTGGCCTTGTTCAATTGTCTGTAGTCGATGCACAATCTCATCGACCCATCCTTCTTTTTCACAAATAACACAGGCGCACCCCAAGGTGATACGCTGGGGCGTATGTAACCCTTATCAAGTAGTTCTTGTAGCTGCTCTTTCAGCTCTCTCAACTCCGCTGGTGCCATCCTGTAAGGGGCACGAGAAATAGCGGATGTCCCGGGTAATAATTCGATCCCGAACTCTACTTCCCTAATCGGCGGGAATCCGGGAATCTCTTCCGGAAATACATCGGCAAACTCGGCAACTACTGGAATATCTTCGACCCTTAACTCTTCTTTCTTTCCAGTAATGTCAATGGCATAAATAAGGTAGCCTTCATGCCCACGTTCCAACAACTGAGTCATCTTTAAGGCCGATATCAATGGGATTCTTGAGCGGGAACCATCCCCATAAAAAGTCCACTGAATCCCCAAATCAGATCTGAACCGCACTGTTCTCTGTCTGCAATCCACCACTGCCTGATACCTGTTTAGCACATCAATCCCCACGATGCAATCAAAATCTGACATCTCCAAAACGATCAAACCTGACTTCAACTCATTGCCCTCAAAATAAATGAGGCCGTCATCAATGAACCGATCTGCAATCACACTCTTTCCAGCGGGTGTCGAAACCACAAGAGGCGTGGGTGACGGAGTCGTGCATATACGGTGCCTCTCCACAAAACTCGTCGACACAAAGGAGTGCGACGCACCTGTATCTATCAAAATATAAGCAGGTGCGTAAATAAATAACACGTACCCGCTATCACTTCCTCTGGAGCTGCTGTAGCCTGCTCGCTGGTAAGGGCGTACACTTGCCCTTGAGGTGGCCCCAACGGCTGTCCTCCCAATGGCCTCGGTGCAAATGGTGGTCTCTGCTGTGCTGGTCTGTCTGAAGGTCTCCCCATCGTATTCTGTGGTCCTCCGCACAGAAAACACTTAACCTTTTCAAAACTGCTAGCCTGAGACTGTCCCCTATGAGACGGAGCATTGCTTCCACGACCACCCCTTCCACGAGCATCATGCCATCTACCACTGAATCTGGAAGATGATGAGTTTCCCCTTGATTTAAAATGGTCGCCCCTTGGTTTCAAGTTTTCAGGAGTCGGCCTCTGTAATGGTGCTGGAGACGGTGCCACAGTCGGATATGCACCACTCCTAACTCTGCCAGTTCAGCTCGTGCTAGGGCATCATCAAAACAAGTAGGGCCATAAGTGATCACCCTATCATACAACTCCGGCCTCAAGCCTTTCATGAAGTTCCTCATCTTTGCTTGGGTGCTAGAGGCGATATGAGGCACATATCTGAGTAAAGAACAGTACTGGAGGGCATAGTCAGACACCGGCATAGTACCTTGCCTCAAGCTAGTGAATTCATCCTCTTTAGCCTGCCGTGCCGCCGCTGAGAAGTACCTGGTCAGAAATCGAGTCCTAAACAACTTACAGTTTATTTCCTGACCCTGAGCCTCCTGTTCAATCACTGTGGTCTTCCACCACATCAACGCCTTTTTGGCCAACTGAATTCTGCTAGCCGTATCCACGCTGTCTTTGCGCACGGGGCAGCCACAAATATCTGCTCCAACCTCTCTAGCCATTCCTCGGCCTTCTCCCCTGTTTCAGTCCCTTCAAAAGTCGGGGGTCGATATGCTAGAAATTGAGTCAAACTCAGTTCTCCCGGCAATAACTGTTGTTTCGACGGTTCTTCGCCCAAGGCTGGCGGCGGTAGGGGATTTGTGTGTCTAGCACTAGCATTTACACTTATCGCATCACCAACATCAACATTCGCTGCCATACTGCAACACAAGGGTTAACAACAATATACAAAACAGTTCACATAATACATCGTTAGAAAACCATAACACGTTAGTATAACAGTCACATGCTTCACATGCGTACAACATATTTAAAAGTAGACGTCTAGCCAACTTATTGCTAAGGCTACCCTTCACTCGTTCCCGGGTTCTCTAACCACTGCTCTGATACCACTAAATGTAAGGACCCTAAACCTTAACAGTGAATTCAAGATATAAATAGGGCTAAATATGTATTAAAGACATCTTAGGGTTCTGGTTGATGTGAGCACAATTAGGTTACAGGCCAAAATAAAACTTCATCAATTAATCAGTTACATTCTCGATCATGAATGTTTAAGTGATAGCATTAGACTACTTCTCGAGTAGAGACTATCCAAGATTCCTGTACTCTATCTTCATTTATACTTTCGACAGCTCACAGTTTAACCGACCCTCAGCCCCCTTGATTCAAAATGTACCTACAGGAACAACTCACCATGAGCATATATATATACATCATCACTTAACACAATTCAACTTAATAAAGTAATTAAGCGTATGAAACGATTAATTGATATGCTCCACGATTACCACATTAGTACATTTCATTGTCGTTCCTGTTTCACAAGCTTATGCACAAAATCATTAGTTCAAGATATAATGATCGATAACGCGTTTCCAATTATAATCACAATAATTCACTTTAACCACTTGAATTGTGACTGTTCCGGTCCCAATACAACAGCGGAATTTTAGGACCCCTCGCTTCGACATATAGCGGCATCATATGATATCCCTCGCTTCGACAATGACAGCGGCATGTTACCTCGCTTAGACATGACAGCGGCAAATATCATACTACCATCGCTTCATATGACAGCGGCAAGTACCTCCCTCGCTCGGAGATAAAGGCTACCGGAACATTCATCAATTCCCATCACATTAATCAATCACAATAGTTGATTCCATTATCACAGTAATTTACAATCATTTCACATATATCATCACGTGTAAGGATTCACTATCCACAATGTACATAATTAAATGTATGGCACGTTTTACCGTCCGATGCTCGTACGTCTCACTACGTACCTTGGTTCCAAAAGTGGAGATATCGTGGACTTTATCTCCTAGGCTGTGTGGCTACCTGGGATGGTTCTACATAATCACATGAATCCATATTAGAAACCAATAAAGGAACCATTATCAAAAACATCACCATTTAGAACAAAATCTCAAAAATCCAAAATTTAAGCCTTGCGATCGATCGGTCCCAAGCCCCGATCGATCGCCAAGTTGAGAAAAAAAAAGCATCTGAAAACTGTCTCCACCGATCGATCGGGCCATTTTACCGATCGATCGAGACATCACACCGATCGATCGGTAAAAACGCCGATCGATCGGTAAGCTATTTTTACGCCTGGCTTAGGTACTGTCTTGCTCGATCGATCGGACCAAATTTCCGATCGATCGAGAAACCCTGTTTCAGCGAGAAACATCCAAGTATGAGCTTCTAACCACACCTATACTCAAGTACAACCAAAAGCAACCACTAAGCTCAACATATAACCACAAAACAACATGAAAATACATCTCCCATCATGAACAACATGATGAACCAAGATCCACTCATTTAACCTCAAAAACAAGCTATAAATCAACCAAGACTCAACAAGACTCTACCATAAAGGAAGCTTACCACTTGAGCTTCAAGTTTTTGGCAAGAAAACACAAAAACTCCTCCTTTTCAAATCTCCCTCCTCTCCTCTTGGTTTAGAAACGAAAATGGGAGTTCAAGGAGTGAATGGATGAGGTTTAGAGACAAAATCTGAGAGGGATGGGGTGATGGGATGTAAAGTATGCAAGTTGCCCTCCTTTGCCATGCTATGAATTTTAATTCTCTTTAATGTGAAACAAATTACAAGCATGATATATAAAATACCTCCACATGATATTTTAAAAGCATTTTACTACAATGCACCAAAATCACCATTTAAAATCATGCTTTATCAAAATACACAACCCATAACAATTAAACCATTATAACACCCAAATTCCCCACATGAATAATATGCACTCCGAAATGCTTACCGGGTCACTCTTAACATGTGACTAAGCATTTTACCAAGATAATTTACGCCAACACAGAATTAATTATCACCATTAATCACATAAACATGTCCAAATTGCATATAATTATTTCGGGGATATCACATCCGCATTACCTTTTCCATCTACTATCACTGCTCTTTGCAAGAGATGAGGAGTGAAGTGGGGAGCCGATGAAGAACTCCTACCACCAAAAGGACCAATAGTTGTTGATGGACCACCGCCGCCTACAGGCCGACGTAGGGACGAGCCACGGCCTTCGAGCAGCAGACTTGCTGGGCCGTCCTCATCTTCCGCTGCATAGCATTCATCTATCACCTTGGACTCCCTCCACAGGGATCTCCAAGACATACGCCTAGAGCAGCAGGGCATCCGAAATTTGCAAATGGAAATACGGTGGGACCAAGAGAAGATAAGTCAGACATATGGAGTTCATGCATTATCAGTATGCATGGAACACTGCCTTGGCCCAAGGTTTCCCAGCTATCCAGTTTCCACCTGAGCCACACTTCCAGCCATACCAGCCATACCAACCACCACCACCTGATTATCCGCCATATCCACCATACCAGCCAGGAGCCTTATTACCCAGTACCCCCACCAAAGCATGATGAGGATTACGATCACTGACGATCGTCATCGAGGTTTGTGTACTGCTTTTGCGCTTATTGTTTACTGCACATTGAGGGCAATGCACGTAATAAGTTTGGGGGGGTGTTTACTGGTATCTGCTGTTTTCTCTTGTTACTTATCTTGCATGCCTAGTCTATCATGAGATTAGATTGTTTTTGTAAGGACCCCAGTTTAGTGCATGCAATCATGTAGTCAGAGGAAAAGAACACATACTACCATAGCATAGCATACCAGTAATAAAACTCCATACATTATTCCACATAATGTCCACTTTTCCCCAACCAAATGCACATACATATCATGCACCCTTATAATACACTAACATATTCTCAATTCATTTAGCAATTCAATAAGTAATTGCATGCGACCAATAAAGGAAAAGAGAAAGGCCAATGCCTTTTATACAACCCATATACACATATAACAGTGCTCACATGCGAGCATCAACAAATGTATGTGTATCAAATGTATATACCAATGTGCTCAATACCATCACTGATACTTCGATCCTGGAAGCACCTCCAATCCATAGCTCGAGTTCAACTCCAAAGCCATCAATGTACCTATTCACCTGCCCCAACAACAATAGCCCCCACACGGGGTGAGCATACCAATACCACCAATCCAATAATCATAATATTACAGTTCATAATTTACAGAATGTAAATGCCATGAATTTAAATGATACTCCCTGGATGGTATCATCCTCATCCGGAGATCCCCTATATTGTCCCTGTTCTCAGAATAACCAAACCATTAAATTCCCAAAAGCTAGTTAATCACCTCATTGATCAACTAAATTCCTTCCTGCCATGCCAGTTTCATAATCAAATGTGATTAAACCATTAAATGAATACCCATAGATATCACATATATCTAACCAATGATTTCATAGTTCTAGTTCATTGCTCGCTCGACAATAGCGATATTTTATCTCTACGCACTGTAAGACCCTCACTGCCTTAATTGTAATGACAGAATATAATATGAACGTTTATGATAATTGCATGTCTAGAGTTACGTAGAGTTACGTCGATTATGAACATAACTAGGTAATCATGAATTACATGCCATAGTGTAACTACATTCAAAATATACATGTCTTCTCTCTTCTCTAATCGACTACTCTATCAACAGTATACAGCAACAAGGACCCACAATCCTGGCGTTCCTCACCCAAAATGTCCCTACAGAACAACCCACAAAAAAATACATGAACACTATTGTACTTGAACATGAACATATATAAACAAATAGTACAAATAAATCACCAAGACAGTAGTTATAAAAACTCCATGTATCTCATATGTATCTCGGTTCCTTTAGTTGTTCCTGTAGCAGACTCAAACATAATATAATTTCTACAATTGATATATCTTATGTAAATATCTTGACATGTCATAATTCACTCATCCCACTGAATACCCTCTCCAAATCTGCAGGCTGCATATAATATTTATTCTTATATGGGTAGCACATATGCCATTGCTATTACGCTCACTATGATCCCATCATAAGAGTAGCCAATGTATATTGCATTTCAACTCCATATAAGAACCCCAAATATTATATTACGGCATGTCTCGCAATAATACACAAACACGCCTCAATGCGATAATCTTCACTCACTCCACTTCATATAAGATTCACAATAAGATATGAATGATAACACAAGTGTTCGTACGTCCAACATATCTGAGACAAAAGGTAGAGTGATCACCAACACGATCTTTCACCCTATTCGATGTCCACCTGTAGTCTGTGACGGCTCTACACGGATATCATCATAGGAGAATCATATCATTATTCATTATTCAATCTCAAAGCAATATGTACCATCTCCTATATGTCATCATATAATAACTTGAAAAGAACAGACAATTAAAAATCACAAGTTCCGCCTTCACCGATCGATTGGTATTTATTACCGATCGATCACGAAATGCCTGACGATCGATCGATCAAAACGCTCGATCGATCGCCTGAGGCAGCACCTTTCCTTCTTTTCGTCCGATCTATCGACGTAAGAGCCCGATCGATCGGTGACCCCTGTATACGCGATTTTCGTCCCTTTTCACCATTTTTGCATCTTCTTCACTTTTTCCCACCTATTCTTACAATTATAACATACCCACATCATTCCATACAATTAACCAACATTCCAATATCCTTATTAAACTTATTGCTTCATATAATCTCTTGTTTCAACCTAACACACACACAATTTCATGTTTTGAAGCCAACAAGAAAATACCACATACTTCATACAAAATTTCCCCAAATCAGTAACAAGAAAGCAAGAAGAAGGAGAAATCACTTAGCCCCTAACACTTTCTAAGCTTCCTAGTATAATTTCTGTGTCAATAGGAAATATGATAGCAAGAGGTGGGAGAAAACTTGCATGCTGCGATAAGATCATTCTTTCTTTTCAGATTCTGATATTTGGGATATAAAATACTACTTTGCATTGTGATCTGATAGGCTTAGATTTTAAGTGTTTTTAGCTGTAATTTCTCTCCGTTTTTCGTACTTTTCCTGGATGAAATTACGCTTTTTGGTATTTATTTGCTTGTTTCAGGAAAATAGGTCGGAAATGAAAGAAATGAGCTAAAATGAAGAAAACGGGTGAAATCGAGGCGAAAAAGAGAAAAAATGAAGATTTCAGATTTTCAAGGCACCGATCGATCGAGAATATTTCTCGTTCGATCGAGCCGGGCAGAGAGTTCAATAACAATTTTATCGAAGGATCGATCGATCGGAACCAAAATCTCGATCGATCGATCGAGGCAGAAAGTTTTAAAGGCTGAAGTGAACAGTGCACCGATCGATCGAAAAATCTTTTCGATCGATCGATACGCGATTTTCTGAAAATCTTATCTTCCATATTTAACTTGATTTTTGATGGATTTAAAAGGGTATCTCTTCCATATCATTCTATATCAGAACAGAGAGGGAACGAGCCGATTTTTCATAACCTACAACCCTAGAGCCGCCGCCAAGAAGATTCCGGGGAAAAGCCATTTTCCTTCGTTCTTCGTCCAAGCTTGAGCGAGCCATTTCCGGAGTGCAAGGAAGGAGCAAGAGAAGAGATTAAGGTGCAACGCACGGATTCGTTCCAGCATTTATCGTATTTCTAAACTCGGAATTATTTGATTTTCATTTTCATTGGATGTTTTTGAGGTTGAGAAACAACTAAACGTCTTATTGATTTGTTTTGAATTGAATTGAGTTTATTTTATTGAGTTTGAGTATAATTGTGTTTGATTTATTGATTCGAATGTGTTTGAGTGGATTGAATTTTTATTGTTCATGAATTAAATGCTTATTAAGATCAAAGCCTAGATAACTTTGATTGAATTTAGTGAGTTATAACCGAGATCGAGAGATAACCTTATAATACGCTACCGTAATTCATGATGTATGTTTAAGATTGAGACCGAGAGATAAAATCACATACGTGAGCACTTTGAATCGAGAGATTTAGAGTAACCTGGTTTTGAAGATTTATGCAATATCGGATTAGTAAATAAGTGAACGAGAGTTGCTTGTTCTAATTTGATATTAGTTTCTATACAGCTCGAGAGGGTGTATTAAATAATAACGAAAACCTTTCACCTTAAGAATCAATTGTTTGGTAATTGCTTATTCAAACGAATCATTGAAGATAACATAGTTGAGCACAAATCTCGATAAATTTCTCGAGCGAATTTCCTTTGCATATCCGGAAGCCATTTATTTTCCATTTTGTTCTTTAGATCTAGAGTTGCATTAGTTAAATCTCCCCTCTTTAGTCGTAGGCTAAATATAATTTTTCAGTTTTATTTGGTACTTATACGTTAGTCCCTGTGGATTCGACAACCCTTACTTTCATTTAACTATACTAAAACTTGACAACTGTGCACTTGCGGTATAGAATCGCGTTACACTCTGAAATCTTTTGTTTAAAAATATCGCGGTCAAGTTTTTGGCGCCGTTGCCGGGGACTAATCTGTATAATATCATACGAGATTAGTTAATTGTAATTTAGCCAATTTTATTATTGCATTTTTGTTTTCTTTTTCTTTTTGTTATTTTCGAAAAAAAAATATAAAAAAAAATAATTTATTTTATTTAAGTATGTTATTTGTTTTTCTTGCGAGGTACTTGCGATGCTTCATCAACATGTCTTCATAAGATTTGCCCAACAATTTTCAGAGCCGTTTTATTCGGCGTGGGAGAGATTCAATGAACTGGCAGACACATTCTGGTATCACAACTTTTCGAACTATACTCTTCTACAACATTTCTTCAAAGGTTTGGATGCACAGACACGAGGGTGGGTATTCAGAGGAGCACTGGTGACTGGGAGTCCCCTGGTTGATAGAGTTGAGGACAGTGTATTACACCTGTTCAATGATATGGCGGACTTCGATTACCACTGGCATTGTGATCCTTCCTTGCAAGGTTGGAGTCACCAATACCCACCAGAGCCTCACTACCCTAATGATACGCACCAAACCTTTGAGCACACGGCGAGAAGAAAGATAGTTTTGTAGAAGGAACGACTCAATCAGAGAATATGTTATTTAGACTCATGGCATCAACTGAGCAACGTTTAGAGAACCAGACCAATTATATACGTCATCTAGAGCAGCAATTAGCAATCCTAGTGGAAAACATCTCAATGAGCTGCCAAGAGGAGGAGACGAGATCTACAATTCAGGCCTGGTTACATGATGATGATCACTCAACCAATCAAGTTTGGGGGAGTGATCCCACTCATGTGGAAGAATCAAGGGAAGTTGAGCCTATGGAAGTGATTGAGCCTACAGTGGAAAAGTCATCTGAGGAGATCCTATGGGAAACAACCCAAGAGTGATGTTGGAGGATGAGAGTTTCGAGAACCTTGATATGCACCCATCGATGGAGACATGTTATATGCCATATGTGGATACGTATTTCCGATCGATGCCACCAACTTCACCGCACTACGCCCCATATGAGATAAAGTCAAGTAAAGAATCATTCTCCCATGCTCACTATGTCATGACGAAAGTTGTTGGAGCGACGAGTTTACACTGGAGACATCTGGCCAATCTTGAGGGCATACTGAATGAAGACCCATTAGTGGTATCATACGATACTTACTATGGGCGGCAATCGCTCTTTGATGGTTGCTTCTGATGGTCAAGCCGACGACTAGAAATCAGCGCTTCTTGGGAGGCAACCCAAGCGTATCCTTTTGCATTTAGCTTTGTTTTTTTTTTTTTCAATTTTGCATTTAGTTTGTTTTTCTCTCTTGTCGATTTTTTTTAGCATCCTTCTTTTGCGAGGTACTCAAGTGGAGCGATGAATCCCTACAGCAGTGGAGCTTTCAAAAGCCAAACTTCCTCAATCCTCATGCAAGCATCTTGATCAGGGGAGTTTACTTTTTCCCTTTTGATTCTTTTAAACATTGAGGACAATGTTTCAGTTAAGTTTGGGGGAGTGGCTTGCGTGTTTAATTTGTTTTATCCACATGTTGTGTGCTTAATTGTCACTTGAATCGTCCTTGAGCACATTTAAAATTTTTTTTTAGAAAATGAGTTATCCTTGAGAAATAATGAGTTGGATTTTACAATGTTACTACATGATGAAATTAATCCCCATCTAGATAGGAGTCATGAAAAGTTTTAACTTGTTTGTATATATCCTTTGTTGAACTTATGTCAAAATTGAGCAATAGTTTGAGCACGTTTTGAGTCATGATTGAGTGAAGTATGTATTGAATAAAGGGAAAACTTGTGTTAGCTATGATTTGTCTTGAGCATCTTAGAAAACTCTACAATTTATTTGAAAGCACTTTGAGGCGAAATTTTATAATTAGGAACTTGACTTGGAGATGATTTAGGCGATCTTTGGACCGTTTGTGCATTTCAAGCTTACCTTGTCTATATCATTCCGTAGTGTCCCCTCTTGAGCCTTATTGAAAAAGAATGGTATATGCATTGCATATAATTAGACCCACATTCGACATTTTTGCCTGACTCATTATACCTACCTTGGATTGAGCCTAAAGGAAAAAAATTATCCGTCCCCAAGGGAGTATAATGAATCTCATTCATTGCACTGAATTGTATATGTAGATGAGTTCATTGTGCAAAGCAAAATGAACAAAAGAATGAGCAATAAGAAAAGATGTAGAGCAAAACCTTGAAGAAAAAAAAATGAGAACATTCAAATAAGACCCAAAGTGGCCAAGGCTAGAAAAAGTTGAAGAGAAGCTAAATATTGTGCGGACAAGTTTGAACTGATTCTTTTATACTCTCTTCTTTGCATTCATCCTACCTTTTCTTTGGAGCCGACACCAAAAGGCCTAACGCTATAAGCTTTTTAAGACCTTCTGATCCAAGTCTAGGGAATAATTACATTAGTGGAGAAGTGCTGGATAGTAGATTTGTAGAGTATTTTAAAGTAATCTTGACTTTGAGTTTTTATGGCATGGTTTGATCTTAAAAGATATGTATATAACTCATGTTTGACAATAGAACACACGTACGTTCCGATGTTGCGATATATTGTTTAGCTTAGGAGAAAACGCTTCCTGTTGAACTTTGAATGACTCTTATTGACATGTAAGTAGGATTGCTGAGCTTTTACGTTGAGTTGTAAAGATGATTCATTCACAGTATTAAGTTTGACTCTACTTTTTGAGCTTATTGCTTGCTCGAGGACGATCAAGTCAAAGTTTGGGGGAGTTGATAGGCTTAGATTTTAAGTGTTTTTAGCTGTAATTTATCTCCGTTTTTGTACATTTTCCTGGATGAAATTACGCTTTTTGGTATTTATTTGCTTGTTTCAGGAAAATAGGTCGGAAATGGAAGAAATGAGCCAAAATGAAGACAGGTGAAGTCGAGGCGAAAAAGAGAAAAAATGAAGATTTCAGATTTTCAAGGCACCGATCGATCGAGAATATTTCTCGATCGATCCAGCCGGGCATAGAGTTCAGCAACAATTTTATCGAAGGATCGATCGATCGGAACCAAAATCTCGATCGATCGATCGAGGCAGAAAGTTTTAAAGGCT
Organism: Haberlea rhodopensis; assembly: GCA_907163345.1. Classification (NCBI taxonomy): domain Eukaryota; kingdom Viridiplantae; phylum Streptophyta; class Magnoliopsida; order Lamiales; family Gesneriaceae; genus Haberlea; species Haberlea rhodopensis. The sequence goes on from CAJQUN010000077.1 coordinate 1,805,874, forward strand.
GAAGTGAACAGTGCACCGATCGATCGAAAAATCGTTTCGATCGATCGATACGCGATTTTCTGAAAATCTTATCTTCCATATTTAACTTGATTTTCGGTGATTTAAAAGGGTATCTCTTCCATATCATTCTATATCAGATCAGAGAGGGAACAAGCCGATTTTTCATCACCCTACAACCCTAGAGCCGCCGCCAAGAGGAATCCGGGGAAAAGCCATTTTCCTCCGTTCTTCGTCCAAGCTTGAGCGAGCCATTTCCGGAGTGCAAGGAAGGAGCAAGAGAAGAGATTACGGTGCAACGCACGGATTCGTTCCAGCTTTTATCATATTTCTAAACTCTGATTTATTTGATTTTCATTTTCATTGGATGTTTTTGAGGTTGAGAAACAATTAAACGTCTTATTGATTTGTTTTGAATTGAATTGAGTTTATTTTATTGAGTTTGAGTATAATTGTGTTTGATTTATTGATTCGAATGTGTTTGAGTGGATTGATTTCTTATTGTTCATGAATTAAATGTTTATTAAGATCAAAGCCTAGCTAACTTTGATTGAATTTAGTGAGTTATAACCGAGATCGAGAGATAACGTTATAATACGCTACCATAATTCATGATGTATGTTTAAGATTGAGATCGAGAGATAAAATCACATACGTGAGCACTTTGAATCGAGAGATTTAGAGTAACTAGGTTTTGAAGATTTATGCAATATCGGATTAGTAAATAAGTGAACGAGAGTTGCTTGTTCTAATTTGATATTAGTTTCTATACAGCTCGAGAGAGTGTATTGAATAATAACGTAAACTTTTCACCTTAAGAATCAATTGTTTGGTAATTGCTTATTCAAACGAATCATTGACGATAACATAGTTGAGCACAAATCTCGATAAATTTCTCGAGCAAATTACCTTTGCATATCCGGAAGCCATTTATTTTCCATTTTTGTTCTTTAGATCTAGAGTTGCATTAGTTAAATCTCCCCTCTTTAATCGTAGGCTAAATATAATTTTTCTAGTTTTATTTGGTACTTATACGTTAGTCCCTGTGGATTCGACAACTCTTACTTTCATTTAACTATACTAAAACTTGACGACACTTGCGGTATAGATTCGCGTTACACTCTGAAATATTTTGTTTAAAAATATCGCGGTCATGATCCTTAAAGATTACACAGTGTATCAACTTAACCCTCTTCATGTACAATGACCCCTTTTCAGATTTTTGTTTGCAAGTAAGTCCCTTACGTTTGATTTTCATCCCAACCATACCACTTCACCAACTCATATAGTACTTTGCTATTCAAAGCTACCATAAAATGAATTAGAACATAATAAAATCACTACGGGAAGAAAAAAAAAACATGATGTCATATCGAGTATTACAATTCTTTCCACCATAAAAGATTTCGACCCAAAATCTAATGTACACACAAAGTAATACGACTACACATACCGTCAAACAACTATGGATAGAGTTGTCTTATATGCTGTTCCGTCTCCCATGTTGCTGTAAGTAACCCCATGAGCATACAACGCAGCGGAATAAAATATGGGATTACAAACCAGCGATCTATACAAAGGGATTCATATCGGATTAGAGAATTACATAAGAGTCTTACCCTTGTAGCGCGTTTGAAGCAGAATCCACGGAGCAGCACGTCCAACGAACTCCGAGTCACAAACGAAAGTTTTCGCCTTCGTCTCTACGGTATCCACACGATCGAATCGAAAGGGACGTTCAAGAACAAGTTGCTAGACTTATTCTTGAACCAACAAGACTCACGGTTACAATAACCGATCAACGACCACCACGAACCACCAAGCAAGACGGCGGCGATGGTGAAGCTCACGGCTCCTAGGGTTCGGCCGAGAGAGCTTGAAGTGGAGGCTAGGTTTTAAGTTTTGATATTGTCTTACAATTAAACACCTTGCTATCATATTAAATATGATTAATTAAAGGCTTTCTCAAAGCTTCATGGGCTTAAGCCCATGATTTAATTAATCATTATGATAATTAATTAAGACTCCTCTTAATTATTTAATTCATCTCATGAATTTAATTTCCCTTCTCGATTTAATCATTTGTGCGACCCGATAGGATCTCGTAATGTTGGCAGTGACATAAAATTCTCATTTTATGTCGCAAGCATCGAGCGGTATCTAGCAACACATCGATGCTACCCAAATTACGAGAATGTCAATGACTCGACATAACCTTTAGAACTTGTGATAATATTAATCATGTAACTTAATCCCTTTGTCCTTTGTGTTTAGATTGAACACGAGTCATGGAATAGTCATACTCGTATATTCAATCTTTATTTTCTTGATCCCCAAGTAGAACTAGAATAAACGAATAAGCTCGATATCTCATATCGACTCATTCGAGCATGGCCATGCATTTTAGTTCTCACTTGATCAAGGGCCTAACACATCTCCTGTTATATAGGAGGGACAAATCCTATCTCGATCAGTCAACATCCCTCCACATAATTCGTAGTGTATCCAATAGTCGCCTTTATAGTATACCCTGTTACGGGTAACGTTTGACGATATCAAGATACATAACTCCTTATGTTGGGATCTCTGATGATCACAAGTCGTAAGGATTATATACATTATTATCACTATGAGAATTGCATATGACGATCATATAACTATCCATGTTGCATTCTCATGGTGGGTCTGTTCAGTACATCGTTCTCTAACATGTACCCATATGCTGATTAGATATCTCATATCAATGAACAATTCATCGATCAACATATACTAGTCTCTACGTATTATCATTATCCCATTCATGATAATACTTGACTAGGAACATCTTTAAGAATAATACAATATTATTCTAAGGACATTAACATATATATTAATTCACAATGCACAGTTAAAAGAATAATATATAATAATGAATTGCCATTCATAAATCCATAAACATTGTATGTCTTAAACAATCATCTAATGACTTGTCTTAGGGCATATCCCAACAAATCTCCCACTTGCACTAAGACCACTCAGACATATACCTAATGCCTAGAGATCTAGTATGACGATCATGCTTCTGCTGTGACAGCGGCTTCGTCAATGGGTCAGATACATTATCATCTGTCGGTACTTTGCATATTTTAACATCTCCCCTTTCAACGATTTCTCGAATGAAATGGAAACGCCTAAGTATGTGCTTGGATCTTTGGTGAGATCTTGGTTCCTTAGCCAATGCGATCGCTCCATTGTTGTCACAATAGAGTTCTATCGGATCTTTAATGCTAGGCACCACTCCAAGTTCAGAAATGAACTTCCTCATCCAAACAGCTTCCTTTGCTGCATCCGAGGCAGCAATATACTCAGCTTCCGTTGTAGAATCGGCTACTGTTTCTTGCTTTGAACTCTTCCAGCTCACAGCACCTCCATTCAGGCAATACACATATCCAGATTGCGATCGAAAATCATCTTTGTCGGTTTGGAAGCTTGCATCAGTGTAACCCATTACATTGAGCTCTTCCTCACCTCCATAAATCAAGAATGTATCCTTAGTCCTTCTCAAGTACTTCAGGATGTTCTTGACAGCAATCCAGTGACCTTCACCTGGATCAACTTGATATCTGCTCGTCATGCTCAAAGCATACGATACATCGGGACGAGTACATATCATGGCATACATGATAGATCCAATAGCTGACGCGTATGGAATCTTACTCATGCGTTGTCTCTCATCTGGTGTTGAAGGACACTGTTCCTTCGAGAGATAAATACCATGTGTCATAGGCACGAATCCTTTCTTGGATTCTTGCATGCTAAACCTTTTAAGCACCTTGTCTATGTATGTACTTTGACTTAGACCAAGAAGCCTTCTCGATCTATCTCTATAGATCTTGATTCCTAACACATAGGTAGCTTCTCCTAAGTCTTTCATTGAAAAGCAGTTCCCTAGCCAAATCTTTACAGATTGTAAGGCAGGGATATCATTTCCAATAAGAAGTATGTCATCTACATACAACACTAGGAAAATGATTACGCTCCCACTGACCTTCTTGTAGACACAAGGTTCATCTTCATTTTTGATAAAACCAAACTCTTTGATTGCATCATCAAAACGAAGATTCCAACTCCGAGAAGCTTGCTTCAATCCATAAATGGATCGTTGTAGCTTGCATATCTTTCCAGCATCCTTTGGATCGACAAAACCCTCGGGCTGTGTCATGTACACATCCTCGAGCAGATTTCCATTAAGGAAAGCTGTTTTGACATCCATCTGCCAGATTTCATAATCATGAAATGCAGCTATTGCAAGTAAGATCCTTATGGATTTAACCATGGCCACTGGTGAAAAGGTTTCATCATAGTCAATACCATGAATTTGTTTGAATCCTTTTGCAACCAGCCGACCTTTATAGGTTTGTACGTTACCATCCATATCGGTCTTTTTCTTGAAAATCCATTTGCACCCTATGGGTCGTACCCCTTCAGGTGGATCAACCAAAGTCCATACTTGGTTTGCATACATGGATTCCATCTCAGATTTCATGGCTTCTTGCCATTTCTCAGAATCATTACCCATTATAGCTTGTTGATAAGATGACGGCTCATCCTCATCAATAAGTAGTAAGTCACCTTGTTGAGTCACAAGAAATCCATATCTCTGTGGCTCCCGGTGTTCTCTTACAGACCTACGCTGGGCTTGTGTCTCTTGAGCAGGTGCTTCTTCCACAACAGTTTGTGGTGCCTGCTCTGTTTCCATCTCAATTTCAGGTTCAGTGTTTTCTTGTGGTTGAACTTCACTAAGTTCTATTTTTCTCCCACTGGTTTTTCTAGAAATAAATTCTCTTTCAAGAAATACACCAGTCCGAGCAACAACTATTTTGTTCTCGGTGGGATAATAGAAATAGTATCCTTTCGTTTCCTTAGGATACCCCACAAATAAACACTTATCAGATTTGGGTCCAAGTTTGTTAGTGGCGTGACGTCTAACGAAAGCCTCACAACCCCAAATCTTCATAAAAGACATACTAGGACGCTTCCCAGTCCATATCTCATATGGTGTCTTTTCCACTGATTTAGATGGAACACGGTTCAGTAAGAAAATCGCTGTTTCTAGAGCGTGTCCCCAAAATGATATCGGAAGATCTGCATGACTCATCATTGATCTAACCATGTCTAACAAGGTTCGATTTCTCCCTCTCGGATACACCATTCCATTGTGGAGTATACGGAGGAGTGAGTTGTGGGACTATCCCACACTCCTTTAGATAGTCATGAAACTCTTGGCTTAAGTATTCTCCTCCTCGATCTGATCGAAGGATTTTGATACTTTTGCCAAGTTGGTTTTGTACTTCATTCTTGAAATCTTTGAACTTTTCAAAGGTTTCATGTTTATGTTTCATTAGGTATACATACCCATATCTACTGAGGTCATCAGTAAATGTAACGAAGTATTGAAAACCACCTCTAGCTAGTGTACTTATTGGTCCACATACATCACTATGTATTAGTCCCAATAAAACATTTGCCCTTTCAACATGTCCCTTGAAAGGGGCTTTAGTCATCTTGCCCATTAAACAAGATTCGCATGTTTCATATGATTCAAAATCAAAGGAATCTAATACTCCATCCTTATGAAGTTTAGATATGCGGTTCTCGTTTATGTGGCCCAAGCGACAGTGCCAGAGATAAGTCGGATTACAATCATTATTTTTAATCCTTTTAGTATTTATGTTATAGATAGGTATATCAAGATTTAATACATAAAGACCATTCACCATTTGTGCATTAGCATAAAACATATCATTTAAATAAATAGAACAACAATTGTCCTTTATTATAAATGAAAAACCATACTTGTCTAAACAAGAAATAGATATAATGTTTTTAGTAATTGAAGGCACAAAATAACAGTCTTTTAAAATCAACGATAAACCAGAAGGTAAAGCTAAATGATAATCTCCTATAGCTAATGCAGCAACTCTTGCTCCATTTCCAACTCGGAGATCAACTTCACCTTTTGCCAATGTCCTACTCCTTTTGAGATCCTGCACATTTACACAAATGTGAGATCCACATCCAGTATCTAATACCCATGATGAAGAAGTAGATAAATTGACTTCTATAACAAAAATACCTGAAGCGGAAGTCACACTTCCTTTCTTTAGATCCTCCAGATATACTTTGCAGTTCCTTTTCCAATGGCCGGTCTCACCGCAATGGAAACAGTTCCCTTCCTTTGCTATCCCTCCCTTTGGCTTCAGTGCAGAAGACTTTGGCTTAGATTTAGCAAAGACCTTCTTTGCTTTCTTGTTGCCTTTGGCTTTGGCCCTTCCTTTGCCCTTATTCACAATAAGGACATTTGTGGCCTTAGTCTTCTTAGTATTTGCTTCATATGTTCTCAACATACCAAGCAACTGGGGCAGAGTCTTTTCCATATCAGTCATATTGTAATTTACTACAAATTGACTGAAGCTCTCCGGCAACGATTGCAAGATTACATCGGTGGCCAACTCTTGGTCCAATGGAAAACCTAGCTTATCCAGATTCTCAATGTACCCAATCATCTTGAGCACATGAGTTCCAACTAAGCTTCCCTCTACCATCCTGCACTGGAACAACGCTTTAGAGACGTCATACCTCTCTTGTCTAGCTTGCTGTTGGTACAACTGCTTTAAGTGTTCGATCATATCGAACGCCTCCATTTCCTCATGTTGCTTCTGAAGCTCAGAGTTCATAGTGGCAAGCATGAGGCACCCAACATCAAGTGCGTCACTCTGATGCTTCTTGTAAGCATCTTTTTCAGCTCTTGTAGCTGTTAGGGGAGGTTCCTCAGCGAGCAAGGGTTCCTCTAGAACATACTGTTTCTTTTCTTGTTTGAGGACTATCCTCAAGTTCCTATGCCAGTCTAGGAAATTCGTCCCATTTAGTTTGTCCTTCTCAAGGACCGATCGCAGTGATAAAGTGCTAGTAACGTTTGTAGTTGCCATGGATATCTACAATATAAATATGCAAAATAAGTTTATGATTTAAATCATTTAACATGGTCTTATATTAAATGATACTCCCACTATTTTATTTGAAAAATATCAACCCTCGAAACTTTTAGTGGGCCAAGATCCATATTTCGCCTAATCTTGAGTTAGCTTTGGCTAATCGCCCAAGACTCGGTTATTTAGGTAGACAACACTTTGTCAATTACATCACATATAATTCTTGGATAGTTGGACGAACAACACTTTGTTCAATTCATCTAATGAATTATAATCCAACCCATGCCTCTAGGTTTCCAATCCTATTGAGATAACCTAGTTAAGTCGTACCCAATTAAAGTATAACGGATATCACTTTTATCCTTTCGCGCCTTACTAAGATTGCCACGGTGCTTTGCTTTGGCAAACCCACACATGTACAATCGAAGTTATTGACGAGTACTTTTATTTGGAAGGCATCTAAAACTTAATATTTTAGAGGGATTTATTGATCTCATGATTAATTTGATAATTTAAAATATGTCCACTACATATAGTTGTATACATATCTACATATATGTGTAATACTATTATCAAACTAAAACATAAGATAAATCATGCATCAACATACATAATTAAAACGTGACATGGTTATAGCCCCTACTAATGAGTTTCTCAAGCCAATGAGAAACTCTTATGAGTCAACCTAAGGTAACTTCATAAGCACCTTCCTTTGGCTCCAATTTGTGAATGGCCTCCTCATCCCGGCACGATGCTCCATCTTCATTGATCACCATCAATAAAATAAACTACACTATTTTACAAGATATAGAATTCCTCGATTCACATTCGAGGGGAACATAGGGGAGGGATTACATTTAGAATGAAATAGAGAAAGGCACGACACGCAGGTCGTATTATAAATTACAATCATTCACAAATCCTATCTAATAGGTCAAAGGGCTATAATCACGCACCATGCTCAAACAACACATAAAGCATGCATTAACATTTAATTAATTAAATTCTAAACAATTTAAATTTAATTCTAATTAAAACTGTAAAATAATTTTTGAAAAATTATCGTACGCTCGGGACATCACATGCCACGAACTAAAGCGACTAAAACACGAACCACCATGGTTCGAACCAAAACCCACGGCCGGACCAATAGTGGGCCTAGGGTTCGAAACCCTAGCCCATGGCCGAGCCATGGTCCATGCGGCGGCGGCACTAGGGTTCCAACCCTAGCCGCCTCGCACCCTTTTGATGTTTTTATCGAGCCATCTTGTTTTAAACGCCGGAATTTGTTAGCCACGAGTCACGGTCATGCCATGCACGGGGTTCGCTCAACCATCTCGAGCTAAGGGTTCGAAAATCCTTGCTCTCATGTGGTAAAGTTACTAATCCATGCATGCATAAACCATTATCGAGTCAAGGAGTTCAAAACTCATCCAAGCATCAAAATTTAAGAAAATAGGGCGATTATGGCCGAGCCATGCACGGCCATTAGGGTTCGAAACCCTAGCCGTTATGATCTAGCCGTCATGTCCAATGGGTTCTAAACCCTAATTAATTTTCGACACTTCCATGCATAATTATTAGCCACAACGACTAAGCCATCTCGAGCCAAGGGTTCGAAAAACCTAGCCCTCATGTGGCTAGCCATGGTGACATTTGTGATGGTGGTGGCCGAAATTTAAAGCTCAATAAATAATTTTATTCGCCAATTATATCAAATACAATTACTACGATGATTTTCATAAACTAAAATTAATTTCATATCATATATGAATTAAACAGTTTCAATTAGCATGCAATATTTAATTCTAACATGATTAAACTATTTAACCACATAAAATCCGATATGAGCCTTGAACCTGGCTCTGATACCACTGTAAGTAACCCCATGAGCATACAACGCAGCGGAATAAAATTTGGGATTACAAACCAGCGATCTATACAAAGGGATTCATATCGGATTAGAGAATTACATAAGAGTCTTACCCTTGTAGCGCGTTTGAAGCAGAATCCACGGAGCAGCACGTCCAACGAACTCCGAGTCACAAACGAAAGTTTTCGCCTTCGTCTCTACGGTATCCACACGATCGAATCGAAAGGGACGTTCAAGAACAAGTTGCTAGACTTATTCTTGAACCAACAAGACTCACGGTTACAATAACCGATCAACGACCACCACGAACCACCAAGCAAGACGGCGGCGATGGTGAAGCTCACAGCTCCTAGGGTTCGGCCGAGAGAGCTTGAAGTGGAGGCTAGGTTTTAAGTTTTGATATTGTCTTACAATTAAACACCTTGCTATCATATTAAATATGATTAATTAAAGGCTTTCTGAAAGCTTCATGGGCTTAAGCCCATGATTTAATTAATCATTATGATAATTAATTAAGACTCCTCTTAATTATTTAATTCATCTCATGAATTTAATTTCCCTTCTCGATTTAATCATTTGTGCGACCCGATAGGATCTCGTAATGTTGGCAGTGACATAAAATTCTCATTTTATGTCGCAAGCATCGAGCGGTATCTAGCAACACATCGATGCTACCCAAATTACGAGAATGTCAATGACTCGACATACCCTTTAGAACTTGTGATAATATTAATCATGTAACTTAATCCCTTTGTCCTTTGTGTTTAGATTGAACACGAGTCATGGAATAGTCATACTCGTATATTCAATCTTTATTTTCTTGATCCCCAAGTAGAACTAGAATAAACGAATAAGCTCGATATCTCATATCGACTCATTCGAGCATGGCCATGCATTTTAGTTCTCACTTGATCAAGGGCCTAACACATCTCCTGTTATATAGGAGGGACAAATCCTATCTCGATCAGTCAACATCCCTCCACATAATTCGTAGTGTATCCAATAGTCGCCTTTATAGTATACCCTGTTACGGGTAACGTTTGACGATATCAAGATACATAACTCCTTATGTTGGGATCTCTGATGATCACAAGTCGTAAGGATTATATACATTATTATCACTATGAGAATTGCATATGACGATCATATAACTATCCATGTTGCATTCTCATGGTGGGTCTGTTCAGTACATCGTTCTCTAACATGTACCCATATGCTGATTAGATATCTCATATCAATGAACAATTCATCGATCAACATATACTAGTCTCTACGTATTATCATTATCCCATTCATGATAATACTTGACTAGGAACATCTTTAAGAATAATACAATATTATTCTAAGGACATTAACATATATATTAATTCACAATGCACAGTTAAAAGAATAATATATAATAATGAATTGCCATTCATAAATCCATAAACATTGTATGTCTTAAACAATCATCTAATGACTTGTCTTAGGGCATATCCCAACAGTTGCCTCTTCGACACCCCGCTTTTCCCACTGAACCTTTATCATCGGAATCGTTTTACTACGCAGCTTACGCTCAGTGCGATCTAAAATGCATACTGGACGTTCCACATAAGAAATATTTGATTCCGATTGCACTTCTGATGGTTGTAAGACATGTAATGGATCAGGTACATATTTACGTAACATTGATACATGAAAGACGTCATGTATACCAAATAATGAGGGTGGTAACGCTAATCGATAGGCCAATGTACCAATTCGCTGTAATATTTCATACGGGCCAATATACCGTGGTGATAACTTTCCTTTTACACCAAAACGAACAACACCTTTAAAAGGTGAAATCTTTAAGAACACCTTATCACCAACTTGGAATTCTAAAGGCCCCCGCCTCTTATTGGTATAAGCCGCCTGTCTATCTTGAGCTGTTTTCATCCTTTGTCGTATGAGTTTCACTTTCTCATCCATTCCCTAATCATATCAGGTCCACTCACCGATAATTTATCTGTATCATCCTTACATAAAGGAGATCAGCAACGTTTTCCATATAAAGCTTCAAATGGAGCCATTTGTATGCTCACTTGATAAGTATTGTTATATGAGAATTCAATCAAAGGAAGAGCCTCTTGCCATGTAGACTCAAATTCTAACACGCATGCTCGTAACATGTCTTCCAAAGTCTGGATAGTCCGTTCAGTCTGTCCATCCGTTTGCGGATGATACGCTGTACTCAATCGTACCTCAGTCCCCATGGTTGTTTGCAATCCTTCCCAAAAGTGCGAAGTGAATCTCGGATTCTTGTCAGATATAATGGATACTGGAATCCCATGCAACCTTACTACATCTCGAATATATAATTGAGCCATTTGTACAAATGTAAAACTCATATTATATGGGATAAAATGCGCTACCGTTGATAATCTGTCTATAATGACCCAAATCGTGTCATATCCCGAAGGAGTTCTTGGAAGATGAGTCACAAAATCCATTGATATGTGATCCCACTTCCACATCGGTACTGTTATGCTTTGTAATTCACCACCTGGTCTTTTCCTCTCTGCTTTTACTTGTTGACATATTAAACATTGTTTCACAAATTCTGCTATCTCTCGTTTCATTCCTCTCCACCAAAATGGAGAAGACATATCTCGATACATTTTCTTACCACCAGGATGCATGATGTATTTACTACAATGAGCCTGATGTAGTAAGTTTTGACGTAGTTCAGACTTATTAGGAATTACCCACCGATCTTGTACTCATAAACTACCATCCTCCGCTATACGAAATTTAGATACTTGATCTTGTGCTAGTATCTTTTTCCATTGTAGAACGCCATCATCTGCTTTCTGGGCTTCTCTGATTTTCTCAAAGATAATTGGTTCTACCATCAATGTTGATACTCGCACAGTTGATGTACAATATCAAAATCATATCCTAAATGACAATATGTAGTCATTAATGTTGATAATCGGCTTACATCATCAGCTGTCACTCTGACTTTACGACTCAATGCATCAGCTGTCAAATTAGCTCGACCTGGATGATATGCTATTTCACAGTCATAATCCTTCAGTAAGTCCATCCATCGTCTCTGTCTCATATTCAATTTAGCCTGAGTAAACAGAAACTTTAGACTTTTATGATCGGTGAAAATAGTAAATTTAGTCCCGTACAAATAATGTCTCCAAATTTTCAGAGCAAAAATTATAGCAGCAAGTTCCAAATCGTGCACTGGGTATCGAGTTTCATGGGACTTCAACTGTCATGAAGCATAAGCTACTACATGTTTCTTTTGCATCAACACACATCCTAATCCTTGTAACGATGCATCAGTATACAAGGTAAATTGTTCATGCTCATTTGGAATAATCAAGATCAGAGCAGTAGTCAATCGATGTTTTAATTCTTGAAAACTCTGTTCACAATTGTCAGACCAGATAAAAGGCATTCCTTTTTGTGTCAACTGTGACAATGGCTTTGCAATTTTGGAAAAACCTTCAACAAAACGTCGGTAATAGTCAGCCTAGCCTAGAAAACTGCGAATTTCTGGTACCGAAGTAGGCGCTGACCAATTTACCACAACCTCTATTTTCATCGGGTCTACTGCAATACCTTCTCGTGATATCACATGTCCTAAAAATTTCACATTACTCAACCAAAAATCACATTTACTAAATTTGGCATATAGTTGATTCTCCCGCAAAATTTGTAGCACAAGTCGTAAATGTTGAGCATGGTCCGTGTCATTTCTCGAGTAAATCAAAATGTCATCTACAAATTGATCCAGACAGTCATGGAAGACCTGATTCATTAGGCTCATAAAAACAGCCGGAGCGTTGGTTACCCCGAATGGCATGACTAAAAATTCATAGTGGCCATAGCGAGTTCGGAATGCTGTTTTCTGTACATCTGCCTGTTTTACTTGTATTTGATGATACCTGACCTCAAATCGATCTTGGAATAGATTGCAGACCCTTGTAGTTGATCAAATAAATCATCAATACGCGGTAAAGGATATTTATTCTTCACGGTCACCTTGTTCAGTTGTCTATAATCAATACATAGTCGCATCGACCCATCTTTCTTCTTTACAAACAACACTGGTGCACCCCAAGGAGAAACACTAGGTCGTATATATCCTTTATCCAATAAGTCTTGCAACTGAGTCTTCAACTCTTTTAACTGAGTTGGAGCCATTCTATACGGTGCTCGAGAAATTGGAGATGTTCCTGGCATCAATTCAATTTCAAATTCCACTGCTCGACTTGGTGGAAATCGTGGAATTTCATCCGGAAAGATATCTGTAAATTCAGCAACAACTGGTATATCTTCTATCTTTTTATCTATGTCCTTTTCTGCTCTATCAATCGCATATATTATATAGCCCAGGTGTCCACGTTCTAACAAACGTGACATTTTCATCATAGAGATTAACGGAATTCTTGAACGTGAACCTTGACCATAAAAGATCCACCTCTGACCCAATTCAGATTTGAACCGAACTATTTTATGACAGCAATCAACAAGAGCCTGGTATTTATTCAAGATATCTATCCCAACAATACAATCGAAATCATGCATATCCAAAATCAGTAAATCAGCCCTCAAAGTATTTTCATCACAACTAATAACACAATCCCGTAACATACTATTTGTTATCATCTTTTCTCCCGCGGGTGTCGATATAACCAGAGGTATCAACAATGGGGACGTAAGCATATCATACTTCGTGACAAATTTCATGCGACAAAAGAGTGTGATGCACCCGTATCAATCAACAGTAATGCAGGATAAGTACATAATAAACACTTACCCGCGATTACATCTTCTGGAGCCGCTTCTGCTTGTTATCGATTCAATGCATACACTTGACCTTGATAAGGTCTAACAGATGGTCCCCCAAATGCACGTGGAGGTAAGCCCTGTTGCGATTGACTTTCCAATGCTTTTCCTCTTCCCCTCTGTCCAACACGATTCGGACAATTCCGTGCTAAATGACCTACCACACCGCAGACAAAACATGTCACGTGATCTGCTTTTGGAGCACTGCCCACGCTTTCCAACCTTGGGCAATTTTTTTTCAAGTGGACCCTCCACAATGAAAACACCGAATAAGTCGACTCCCCATAGTCTGTGTCTGTCCTCGGTTCAACTGACTCCCACCAAATTGTTTACCACTATATCTCGATGATACGGATGATGAGGATGACCCACCCCTTGCTATAAATTGCTCACCTCTGGGTTTCAAACTATCATAAATCACTCTCTGTTGTGATGCAACTTCTTTCTAGTCACTTACTCCGATTTCCGCCAATTCTGCTCTCATCATAGCCTCTTCAAAGGAAGTAGGGTTCTGTGAGATCACTCGATCAAAGAGTTCCGGCCTTAAGCCTCTCAAAAAATGTGTCACTTTGGCTTTCACATTGGTAGCGATATGGGGAACATATCGTAACAATGCAGAATACTGATGAGTGTAATCAGCTACACTCATGTTTCCTTGTTTCAGCGCGGTAAATTCCTCTTCTTTTAGTTGTCTTGCAGCAACAGAAAAATAACGATTAAGGAAGCGGGTGCGGAAGACATTCCAGTCAATTACTTGTCCCAGAGCTTGTACTTCTTGCACTGTTGTTTTCAGCCACAAATATGGTTTCTTTGCTAACTGAAATTCTGCCAATCGGACCCATGCAGTGCGAGCACAAGGAGCGGACACCAATATCTGCTCGATCAGTTCCAACCAATCTTCAGCTTCCTCTCCAGTTTCAGTACCCTCAAATTTTGGAGGTCGATAGCTCAAAAACTGTGTTAGGATCAGTTCTCCTGGTAACAATACTTGTTCAACAGGTCCTTGACCAACTGGAGGTGATGGCACAGGAATTGGACCTCCACTGGCATTGACACTCATTGCCTCATCCACACCTTCTGGCAGATTAGCCATGCTTTGTACATATAGATCATCACAATATACCTGCTAATACAGAACATAGAAGACAACAACGAATAGCCAGCAGAACATATATCTCAGTGCACCTAGACCCCACTAGGTCACTAGTCTACCCAACACCCAGGTATATGCTCTGATACCACTAATGTAAGGCTCTCACTGCCTTAATTGTAATGACTGAATATAATATGAACATTTATGATAATTGCATGTCTAGAGTTACGTCGATTATGAACATAACTAGGTAATCATGAATTACATGCCGTAGTGTAACTACATTCAAAATATACATGTCTTCTCTCTTCTCTAATCGACTACTCTATCAACAGTGTA
Organism: Haberlea rhodopensis; assembly: GCA_907163345.1. Classification (NCBI taxonomy): domain Eukaryota; kingdom Viridiplantae; phylum Streptophyta; class Magnoliopsida; order Lamiales; family Gesneriaceae; genus Haberlea; species Haberlea rhodopensis. The sequence goes on from CAJQUN010000077.1 coordinate 1,820,974, forward strand.
CAGCAACAAGGACCCACAATCCTGGTGTGCCTCGCCCAAAATGTCCCTACAGAACAACCCACAAAAAAATACATGAACACCATTGTACTTGAAAATCAACATATATAAACAAATAGTACAAATAAATCACCAAGACAGTAGTTATAAAAACTCCCTGTATCTCATATGTATCTCGATTCCTTTAGTTGTTCCTGTAGCAGACTCAAACATAATATAATTTCCACAATTGATATATCTTATGTAAATATCTTGACATGTCATAATCCACTCATCCTAGTGAATACCCTCTCCAAATCTGCAGGCTGCATATAATATTTATTCTTATATGGGTAGCACATATGCCATTGCTATTGCGCTCACTATGATCCCATCATAAGAGTAGCCAATGTATATTGCATTTCAACTCCATATAAGAACCCTAAATATTATATTACGGCATGCCTCGCAATAATATACAAACACGCCTCAATGCATTAATCTTCACTCACTCCACTTCATATAAGATTCACAATGAGATATGAATGATAACACAAGTGTTCGTACGTCCCACGTACCTGAGACAAAAGGTAGAGTGATCACCAACACGATCTTTCACCCTATTCGATGTCCACCAGTAGTCTGTGAAGGCTCTACACGGATATCATCATAAGAGAATCATATCATTATTCATTATTCAATCTCAAAGAAATATTTATCATCTCCTATATGTCATCATATAATAACTTGAAAAGAACAAACAAATAAAAATCACATGTTCTGCTTTCACCGATCAATCGGTATTTATTACCGATCGATCGAGGAACGCCCGTCGATCGATCGATCAACACGCTCGATCGCCTGAGGCAGCACATTTCCTTCCTTTCGCCCGATCGATCAGCGTAAGAGCCCGATCGATCGGTGACCCCTGTATACGCGATTTTCGTCCCTTTTTCACCATTTTTTCATCTTCTTCACTTTTTCCCACCTATTCTTACAATTATAACATACCCACATCATTCCATACAATTAACCAACATTCCATTATCCTTATTCAACTTATTGCTTCATATAATCTCTTGTTTCAACATAACACACACACAATTTCAAGCTTTGAAGCCAACAAGAAAATACCACATAATTCATACAAAATTTCCCCAAATCAGTAACAAGAAAGCAAGAAGAAGGAGAAATCACTTACCCCCCAACACTTTCTAAGCTTCCTAGTATAATTTCTGTGTCAATAGGAAAGATGATAGCAAGAGGTGGGAGAAAACTTGCATGAAGCGAAAAGATCATTCTTTCTTTTCAGATTCTGATATTTGGGTTATAAAATACTACTTTGCATTGTGATCCTTAAAGATTACAAAGTGTATCAACTTAACCCTCTTCATGTACAATTACCCCTTTTCAGATTTTTGTTTGCAAGTAAGTCCCTTACTTTTGATTTTCATCCCCACCATACCACTTCACCAACTCATACAGTACTTTGCTATTCAAAGCTACCATAAAATGAATTAGAACATAATAAAATCACTATGGAAAGAAAAAAAAAACATGATGTCATATCGAGTATTACACGCACGCTCAACAATAGCGGCGTCATAAACGATGTCCGCTCAATAGCGACGACATCTCAACCATTGCGCACTCAAAAGCGGCACCATATGATTCCCAACATATATATCAATTTATCGAAAATACAATAACCCATGCATTTCATAGTTGCAATAATATAAAAGGGCTATGCTCGTACGTTATACGTACCTTATGATTCCGTAGTCCGAACCAAACCTTGACTGAGTCCCGCGACCCGATGAATTATGTGCTAACACATAAATAACTCATAATCAATTACAAGCATGCAACTACGTGACCAAGCACGTTCACAATCCCCAAATATATCGTCGTCCATGACGATTAACCATTTTAAAAGACCCCGGGCGAAGCATGCATCGAAAACTCAACACGAAAATAAACACCACAAAACGGCACTGGAGATCGATCGCTTCATCCTAGGCGATCGATCGCCTCTCAAAAATAGGCACGGGCGATCGATCGCTCCATTCCAGGCGATCAGTCGCCTCTCAGTGTTTTTGGCTACTGCCTCATGGCGATCGATCGCTTCCTTTGAGGCGGTCGATCGCCTCACTGTTCATCTTCCTTAAAATTTCACCAACGTCGCGGAGATCGATCGCCCCGCCCTAGGGATCGATCGCCTCGACCTGTAACATTCAAAAATGGCATTTTTCTTGCAAAATTTTCCCCAACAACAATCCTCACACCCTATACAACATAAATCCTTAACAAGGGGCTATAAATCAACCCCAAAACACAACAACCAAAAAATCTTTAAAAACCAATTTCTTAAACCTAACTCACAACCTTCCCAAACACCACAATAAAACTATCAAATCGAAGATAAATGCGAGGGGATGGATAATACCTTATTATCCTCGAGAAATTCGGCTCCAAACTCGAGCCTCCATCGACTTTTCATCAAGGGAGAAAAGAGGGAAGGGTTGGGGGAAATGGGGGAGCGCTGGTGAGAATTAGAGAAATGAGATCCAAAATGATCGAACACTGAGTCCACTTGGTATATATAGTACCAAAACTCCAAAATCTTGAGTCCTCCACAAATACATCATGACTCATTAAAAATCATCTGTTTTCAATAATTATCTCTCCAACCTCAATTTCCATTACCAGCCCCAGTACAAAGTACTGCGGACCCCAGATCCTACCAAAGACCAAATTTCAAGGTTATCACTTATTATGAGAATACAATCTCATCCCTTGGATCCAACGACTCCAAATATCGGATTTAAAATCCTCGGGAGTCCCAATACCGCAATTAATTCATAATTGTCATAATTAAAATCCATTAAGGATTCATTACCACTCCTGGATTAACACCATTAATTCCCGGGCATCACAATTATTCCCCCACTAATAAAATTTTGTCCTCGAAATTTGCACAGCGTACTCCACGTAACGCTGAAACCACACAAACCAAACGGATCTACATCCTCGAGTCATGAACATATCATGAACGACATACCAATCGCGAGGACACCGACCTCGCACTAAAATCTGGAATGGAGTAAGTTTCCCAAACCATCGTCAACTCAAAAGGACATCAGCATACTCCGATGCTAACCGCCCAAAAGCAGTTAGTCAGCCGTAACTGCGAACCAAACAAATCATTCGTGATTCCAACATAGATATCGCCTCAATGATATCTCTACGATTTAGCCTACGATGTTAAATCTACATCGTTACCAAGGAAACCACCGGTACATTACAGTGTACTTACACCAAATCTGGTTTCTGTTTTCCAATTCCATCTCTCTCGAAGGAGTAGTTGCACCTCTTTGCAACACGGATCGGGCAACTCACGACCACCGATCATCACGAAACACATCTCCAAAGATGTTACATACGTATGTTCCAAGAAATCACATCTTGGTCCAAACACATCATCGAGGCTCTACAAGGTCTCAAGTTCCCAAAAGGACATGCAAGAAAATCAATTGCATTCCCGCCACACGCGTCAACCACGACACCTAACAAATCCGAATTCTGGCCATCCCTCGTTTGCCCATGGATTCAACAATCCTAACACATGGAGGCTATCGAATTATCCAGTAAAGAATTACCATTCCCCCAAAACATGACAATTCCCTCCTCAGAGGGAGTCAACAGGACCTCACGATCATTCTTCAGAATATATCGTGCCATCGAGATCACCAATCTCAAGGTGCCACAATCTCTCACCAGAGATTCATTCATCCAAGCATACTAATCCGATGCTCGACAAGTACTAAGAAAATGCTGGCATTTGTATACACACACCTGCATACAAGCCTAAGCACCAATACTACCTACATATTCAATGCAATCGACTCGGGTAACACCAATCATACCTAAAGCTCCAAAAACAACTGTCAATCCCCACTGATTTCCACATCGCGGAGAATGATGATTGACGAACCAATGATTGAAGGTGTGATTCCAACATCAACACCGCACCCAACTGGTGTGCGCTTATCGTGTACGCCCAAATTAACCCCACTCAATCCTCAAGATTGATAACAATAATGTAGTAGTGTGAGTAGGGATCAATCCCACGAGGAGGTGTGAATTGTTGTGTTAATTAAAATCAAAACAAAACAATAAATTAAACAATGGGGTTGTGAGGTTGAATTATACTAATTAAAATTAAAAACAAAGATTAACTAATGAAAGCGATTCTTGGTATCGGTCGACTCTACCTTGGATATTATCATCTATTTCATCGATTCACAAAAGACTCAATTTTACTTGAATATTCATCAATTGGAAATCTAATTCCTCCCTCACCTTATTCATAGTCAATTAGTCCAAGTGTTCTAATTTAACTTTCACCAATCAATCAATCTCTATATGCATATTCAAGATTAAAATCATGACATCATTCAAAACTAGTGAGCGATGAATCTAAACAACATAAACACAAGCGGTTTATATAATTTAGTCAATGGTTTTTCCTAAGAATTTAATAACACCAACAGCAGGCAATTATCGATCTTAGTTTCTTCTTCAATTAGATTACTCAAACAATCCCTTCTTTGATATCCAATTAGAAATAGATTATATGCAAGTTACTAGGTTGTCAATCCAATAAACAAACATCAATCATATCAACAAAATCAGAAAAACAATGAATTGAATAAAATCGATAAACAAAAGCGTATGAATCTCCCCAAGATAAATAAATCCAAGGTTTTGTCTTCCTCAACCAAGAATTAAGACTAGCTACACATAATTAAAACATAACTATAAATAAAAACAAGGGAAATAAAACTAATCCGATCTCCGTGGTGTGCGCTTATCGTGTACGCCCAAATTAACCCCACTCAATCCTCAAGATTGATAACAATAATGTAGTAGCGTGAGTAGGGATCGATCCCACGAGGAGGTGTGAATCTTTGTGTTAATGAAAATCAAAATAAAAGAATAATAAAAGATGGGGTTGTGAAGTTGATTGAATTATACTACTTAAATTAAAATTAAAGATTAAACTAATGAAAGCGATTCTTGGTATCGGCCGACTATTCCTTGGAATTATCATCTATTTCATCGATTCACAAAAGACTCAATTTTTCATATGAATATTCATCGTTGGACGTTTAATCCAATAATCAAAGTCCTATCTCACCTTACGTTTAGTTAAGTAGCCCAAGCGTTCTAGTTTAACCCTTATCAAACAATCAATCAAAATACAAGCGATTAAGATTTAAATCGATGATAACATATGAACTAGTGAGATCGATGAAGCTAAACAACATAATCCAAGCGTCTATGTTTAATCTAGTCAAGTGTTCTTCCTAAGAATTTAACAAACTCACAAGCGGAAATTCATCAATCTTAGTTGCTTCGTAAATTAGAGGGATCAAACGATTCCGTATTTGATATCTAATTTAGCGTTAGATTTCATGCAAGTTACTAGGTTGTCAATCCAATAAACAAACATCAATCATATCAACAAAATCAGAAAAACTCTTGATATTCAATAAAATTGATATATAAAGCGTATGAATCTCCCCAAGATAAATAATTCCAAGGATTTGTCTTCCTCAACCAAGAATTAAAAACTAGCTAGACATAATCTAATAAAAACAATAAATAAAAGCAAGGGAAAGAATACTAATCCGATCTCCGCTCGTCGAAGTGTCAATCCCGCCTTCGCTTCGATCTTCGTAGTCGTTCTTCAACAAAATTGAAAAGAAAATATAAAACTATCCTAAACTACTCTACCCTAGCTATCTAGATGGTTAAAAGGTCTGAATTTCGAGTATATATGTATTGGGAGGCTGATGGAGTAGGTTAGAATCCATGTGGGAAGGAAAGAAATCAAGTTTTTTAATTTTCCAAAAGTCTTCAGGCGTAATTACGCGTATAATGGCGTAGCTACGCCTAGACATGCCGTAGCGTTGGCGTAATTACGCCTGTGAATGGCGTAATTACGCCTGTCCATCATTTTTCTGGCGAGTTTTGTATTTTGGCCATAACTTTCACATACGAACTCCGAATTCGACGAGTCAGCTGTCCACGCGAAGATAACTCAAAGTTCTACAACTTTTATATGGACCACATTCCCAAAACTTGGCTGGAATACATAGAAATTTGAGGAGAAAGGAGCAACATGTGTCTTTGATTCCGGTTTTTTCCTCTTTTCTTCAACTTTATTGCTTCTTTCATCATTTTAGCTTGATTTCTTCACCTTTCCCTACATTTACACAAATATACGATTAGGTAGCATATGTATCAATTTATCCATCAAAATATACCAAATCGTAGACAATTAAGTGCAATAGATGTGTCTATTTCTAGTCACATCACTCCGCTCGTCGAGGTGTCAATCCCGCATTCGCTTCGATCTTCGTAGCCGTTCTTCAAAAAAATTGAAAAGAAAATATAAAACTAGTCTAAAATTATTCTACCCTAACTATCTAGATGTTCTTTAGTCTGATTTTCGTCCATATATGTATAGGGAGGCTGATGGAGTAGGTTAGAATCCATGTGTAAAGGAAAGAATCAAGTTTTTACACTTTCTAAAATTCTTCTGGCGTAAATACGCGTAGAATGGCGTAGCTACGCCTACACATGCCGTAGCATTGGCGTAATTACGCCTAATAATGGCGTAATTACGCCTGTCACCAATATTTATGGCGAGTTTTGTATTTTGGCCATAACGTTCACATACGAACTCCGAATTCGACGAGTCATCTGTCCACGCGAAGATAACCCAAAGTTCTGCAACTTTTATATGGACCACATTTCCAAAACTTGGCTCGAACATATAAAAATTTGAGGAGAAAGGAGCAACATGTGTCTTGGATTTTGGTTTTTTCCTCTTTTCTTCAACTTATTCACATTTTCCTACATTTACACAAATATACGATTAGGTAGCATATGTATCAATTTATCCATCAAAATATACCAAATCGTAGACAATTAAGCGCAATAGATGTGTCTATTTCTAGTCACATCAAATACCCCCATACTTAAACTTTACTCGACCTCGATTAAATCAGACAAAACTACGATCTTTTTGTTTGGCTCATAGCATCATAACAAAATAACTTGTTCTCACTTTAATGCCTCAATAATTTTAAACATGCATAGTAATGAAAGGCGGTGAAAAGTTAACAGTGGAACAAGTTCAATCCCTAAACATTTCGTACCCAACAAAGCAGTGAACGTGCGTGTGTGGTCATAAACAAATGTCATATGCAAATTATAGATCCAACAAATGCAAACCTACAATAGTTCAAGTTGTATACCAACACAAGTATAAGCTCACTTGCACCCTCTTCTCCACTATCTTATCCACTTGCAAACACAAATCAAGTAGGTCTTTATTAGCTTGTAGCTTGGCCTAGGTATTGGCTTATGAAAGAAAGGAAAAAGATGCATCAAAACAAGAGAGTATGGTGATATGCACAATAATTAGCTTCTCTTCTTGCATGATTTTTTTGCAATGTAAACTTTAATAATTTTTTTCTCTTTTGTGCCTTGGCTCCCCTTGGAGTCATATTTGTCTTAATTCTTTTCAAGGCTTCCCCTTTTCTTTCATGCATTTCATTCTTTTGACAATGAAGCTTACAGAACATTGAATCATTGATAACATAAGTGCATGTGAATGAAACACATCATACTCCCAAAGGTATGGATTAAAATTATATTTAGGCTCATTAGGGAAGGATGATAAGCTAATCAAAGAATGTTGAATGGGGGTCTTTTGCATGCTTAGCATACAACCATTCTTTTGCATTAAAGCACAAAATAGGTACTAGGGATGATTTTGTATAGGTAAGCTTGAAAGGCTCAAACGCATCAAAGATCGCCTATATCACTTTCATGTCTGCAAGTAGTCTAGACATATGTCTCAAAGAGCATGTAGTTAAGTTCTAGCATGTATTAGAGACTTCTTAAGACTATCACAAAGTTTACACAATCTTCACTAAGCTATGCACACTTCACAAGTCATGACAATAATGTGCTCAAAATATTCAACTACTAAGTTACATTAGAGTTCAAAGTGTTCCAAGGTTAAATTCATCTATGTTCAAAAGCATGCATGTCATCAATTCGGTTTCATCATGGGCTAGTGATTCAGAGCATGCATTCATTATTGACTATGAGCTCAAAATTTTCAATTTTTTTGATTTTTTTGTATTTTTGTAATAGAAAAGCAATAACAAACCACTAATCCCTCCCCCATACTTAAATCTTACATTGTCCCCAATGTAAGGCAAAAATACAAGAAAAGAGAAAAGTCTAACTACTAAAGCAAAAAAAATAAAAGTAAAAGGGAGAAAGGAAACTAACTCCCCTTGGGTTGCCTCCCAAGCAGCGCCTCTGTTTAACGTCGGTGGCCCAATGCTAGTCCTCTAGCTTAAGGCGATGCCTATTCGCCTTGCACCTCTTGGAGGGTTTTTGACTTTTCACTATGTCGCCTTCCTCCAAAGAAGTCAGTTGAGGTCGATCAAGATCTACCTCATGGCATCCTTTCAATTGTCGTCCCTTATGCTCGCCTTTGGGAATCTCATTTTGGTGAGATTCCTTGTTATCCACATCGACCTCTGTTTGTTCTTCAAGTATTGATGGCCTCAGTACCATTGTTTCCGGAGTTTCTGCCTCTTTGCCACAGTCCAAGGTGATGTTGTCTTCGAAAAAATAGTCCCAAGAATCCATTTCATCACAGTACTCTATCACCGACTCCTCTTCCACAGCACATGATTCATCTAAATATTCAACATAGCTATCAGTTGGAAACATACCTTGCTGAGTTGTAGGATGTACAAGCTCCTTTTCTTCTATTGGCACATGTGTCTCCTCTTCTAGCTCGGGTGGCATCAATACCACCTTCTCCATTGTCTCCACTTCTTCATCACTCCATGATTCGAATGCAATCATGGTCTCCCTTTGTGCTGCTATCCGATTGGCCGATCTTATTAGTTGCTCCATTTGGTTACCCAAATTCTGAGTGCTAGCCCTGAATTCCTGTTGGAATTGCAAAGTTCTATCATTAAGTGTTGAAACAAGATCCTCTAAAGACTCACCAGGGGTATGGTATTGAGGTTGTTGTGGCCATGGCGGGTATTGAGGTATGTTGGACTGCATGTAAGGTGGAGGTGGGCCCATCCATTGATTATCATAGTTGAGATTGGGATGATCAACTTGAGTTTGATGCACTTTGTCCACTCCATACGCCAAGTTGGTGCACAAGATACTCCAATTCATCTAGTCTCCTATAGTCCTCCATGAAAAGATCCAATTTTTCAGAACTCAGCCTGTAAGCACGAACAAACAAGAGTAGCGGTGGGGGAAAAAGAAAGAGAAAGAAACAAAACAGAAAATATTAACACAAAAATATACAACGCCTCCCCGGCAATGGCGCCAAAATTTGGTGTGCGCTTATCGTGTACGCCCAAATTAACCCCACTCAATCCTCAAGATTGATAACAATAATGTAGTAGTGTGAGTAGGGATCGATCCCACGAGGATGTGTGAATTGTTGTGTTAATTAAAATCAAAACAAACAATAAATTAAACAATGGGGTTGTGAGGTTGAATTATACTAATTAAAATTAAAAACAAAGATTAACTAATGAAAGCGATTCTTGGTATCGGTCGACTCTACCTTGGATATTATCATCTATTTCATCGATTCACAAAAGACTCCATTTTACTTGAATATTCATCAATTGGAAATCTAATTCCTCCCTCACCTTATTCATAGTCAATTAGTCCAACCGTTCTAATTTAACTTTCACCAATCAATCAATCTCTATATGCATATTCAAGATTAAAATCATGACATCATTCAAACTAGTGAGCGATGAATCTAAACAACATAAACACAAGCGGTTTATATAATTTAGTCAATGGTTTTTCCTAAGAATTTAATAACACCAACAGCAGGCAATTATCGATCTTAGTTGCTTCTTCAATTAGATTACTCAAACAATCCCTTCTTTGATATCCAATTAGCAATAGATTATATGCAAGTTACTAGGTTGTCAATCCAATAAACAAACATCAATCATATCAACAAATTCAGAAAAACAATGAATTGAATAAAATCGATAAACAAAAGCGTATGAATCTCCCCAAGATAAATAAATCAAAGGTTTTGTCTTCCTCAACCAAGAATTAAGACTAGTACACATAATTAAAACAAAACTATAAATAAAAACAAGGGAAATAAAACTAATCCGATCTCTGCTCGTCGAGGTGTCAATCCCGCATTCGCTTCGATCTTCGTAGCCGTTCTTCAACAAAATTGAAAAGAAAATATAAAACTAGTCTAAAATTATTCTACCCTAACTATCTAGATGTTCTTTAGTCTGATTTTCGTCCATATATGTATAGTGAGGCTGATGGAGTAGGTTAGAATCCATGTGTGAAGGAAAGAAATCAAGTTTTTACACTTTCCAAAATTCTTCTGGCGTAAATACGCGTAGAATGGCGTAGCTACGCCTACACATGCGGTAGCATTGGCGTAATTACGCCTAATAATGGCGTAATTACGCCTGTAACAAATTTTTCTGGCGAGCTTCGTAGTTTGGCCATAACTTTCACATACAAACTCCGAATTCGACGAGTCAGCTGTCCACGCAAAGATAACTCAAAGTTCTACAACTTTTATATGGAACAAATTTCCAAAACTTGGCTCGAACATATAGAAATTTGAGGAGAAAGGAGCAACATGTGTCTTGGATTTTGGTTTTTTCCTCTTTTCTTCAACTTTACTCCTTCTTTCATCATTTTAGCTTGATTTCTTCACATTTTCCTACATTTACACAAATATACGATTAGGTAGCATATGTATCAATTTATCCATCAAAATATACCAAATCGTAGACAATTAAGCGCAATTGATGTGTCTATTTATAGTCACATCACCAACCGACTCATCGATCCACAAAGATTCCCAAAAGGTAGGTATATCAATACCGCATTCCTCTCAAGGAAAATGTCATGAACCATGACCCCCCAATCTCGAACCACCGTTCGGAAAACCTGGATATATTTATACCAAAATATATCTCAGAACCAATAGATACACGACCAATTCAGAATAGTGCATCCTTGCAACTATTACTAATCCGAAATCCGTATACACAACGAATACTCATTCTTACAATGCTTTGTACTAATACCATAGTACTCCACAATCTGGAGCATTTCCCCGGAGGCGTCTCCACGAACGTCTCACCGAAAGATAAAAAATCCATTACTCGGTCCAACACTAGTAATGCTTACCATGGCTGATTCACAATCAACCCACGACCGCTACCACCTGTCTTCATGACAGTATATCCAAATCTCTCCAAGAGATCCACTAACATAGTAGTGTCACCCCACTAACTATATTTCGCGATTCCAATTATGTTTCCCCATTTCATTTCATATGCAAAGATTCTCAACCAGAACTAACAACGACTTGTTGACACTCACGTTGGTACTCCCAACAAAACTGAGTTGTCCCAGTACAATTCCCTCAAAGCATTTGACGTATAACGTCCCCGTGAGGTATTCCCTGACTTAAACCTCATGTCACATAGTGACCACAAGATTCCACAATAACCCTCATCGTATCATCATACGATTCGTCAAACTCGGCTCCAACGAGCAGTATAATGGCTATAACAAGCACGCTATAACATTGCAACAATACCTGACTAGCAGATCGCTGTCTCCTTAGGTTTATACCAAACCTACCAACGTATCACAAGTTCCATTCCGGTATACCATACCATCCAAACAATTAGAATATTGGGTCATCACCCGATATTTCTCTAAAATACCAAAGCACAATGGACATCCTGGTGTCCTTACTCAACCCCAATGCAATCCTATCCATTAGGATTTATTTCCACACCCTCACGAGTGGGTGTGACCATGTCTACCACACGTCACAACGACAAAAGCGAGTAGTTAACTCGATAACTACTCTTCCCACTGTTGGGATATGCCCAAAGACATATCATTAGATGGTTGTTTATGACATACAATGTAATATGATTTTATGAATGACAATTCATTATTATATATTATTCTTTTAACTGTGAAATATGAATTAATATATATGTTAATGTCCTTAGAATAATATTGTATTATTCTTAAAGATGTCCCTAGTCAAGTATTATCATGAATAGGGATAATGATAATACGTAGAGACTAGTATGTGTTGATTGATGAATTATTCATTGATATGAGATATCAAATCAACACATGGGTACATGTTAGAGAACGATGTACTGGACAGACCCACCATGAGAATGCAACATGGATAGTTATATGATCGTCATATGCAATTCTCATAGTGATAATAATGTATGTAATCCTTACGACTCGTGATCATCAGAGATCCCAACATAAGGAGTTATGTATCTTTATATTGTCAAACGTTACCCATAACAGGGTAAACTATAAAGGCGACTATTGGATACACTACGAATTATGTAGAGGGATGTTGACTGATCGAGATAGGATTTGTCCCTCCTATATAACAGGAGATGTGTTTGGCCCTTGATCAAGTGAGAACTAAAATGCATGGCCATGCTCGAATGAGTCGATATGAGATATCGAGCTTATTCGTTTATTCTAGTTCTACTTGGGGATCAAGAAATAGAGATTGAATATACGAGTATGACTATTCCATGACTCATGTTCAATCTAAACACAAAGGACAAAGTGATTAAGTTACATGGTTAATATTATCACAAGTTCTGAAGGTTATGTCGAGTCATTGACATTCTTGTAATTTGGGTAGCCTTGATGTGTTGCTAGACACCGCTCTTTGCTTGTAACATAAAATGAGATTTTATGTCACTGCCAACATTACAAGATCTTATCGGGTCGCACAAAATATTAAATCGAAAAAGGGAAATTAAATTCATGGGATGAATTAAATAATTAAGAGGAGTCTTAATTAATTATAAAGATTAAATTATAATCATGGGCTTGAGCCCATGAGGCTTTGTGAAAGCCTTTAATTAAATTGTTTATAATGATAACAAGGTAATTAATTAGAGTAATTCCTTCCTTGATATCTCAATCATAAAAACCTAACTCTAATAAGCTCTCGGCCGCGAGATACACGACCTTCACCGCCGCCGCCGATCGTGTGGTGGTTTTGGGGTTTTGTTTGGTCGTCGTTGATCGGTTTTGAACCGAGATTTGAGTTTTGGTTCAAGAATAAGTCTAGCAACTTGTTCTTGAACGTCCCTTGTTCGTTTAATCGTGTGGATACCGTTGAGGCAAGACCTAGGAGGTGTTGCTCGTGACTCGGGATCGTTGGACGTGGTGCACCGTGGAATCTGCTCAAACACTCTACAAGGGTGAGACCTTCGTAAATCCTTTATCCGATATGATAACCTATGTATAGATCCGGTGTTTAGTAATCCATAAAATTTTATTCCGCTGCGTTGTATGCTCTTAGGATTACTAACATTGGTATCAGAGCCGTGTACAAGGCTTATATCGGATTTATGTGGTTAAATAGTTAATCATATTTAGATTAATATTGCATGCTATTTAAAACTGTATGAACATATATGATATGTTAATATCGAATTTGTGAAAATCATCGTAAAATTATATTTGATATAAATTGGCGAAAATCGAACCATAATTCACAAGAGTTCGGCCATCACCATCACAAATGACACACGGCTAGCCACATGAGGGCTAGGGTTTTCGAACCCTTGGCTCGAGATGGTTTAGCCGTTGTGGCTAATAATTGTGCATGGAAGTGTCGAAACTTGATTATGGTTTAGAACCCATTGGCTCGTGACGGCTAGCTCATGACGGCTAGGGTTTCGAACCCTAGTAGCCGTGCATGGGCTCGGCCATCGTCGCTCATTTGATAGGGTTTTTGAACCTTATGGCTCGATAATGGTTCGGACCATGAGTCTCGGAATCATACGTGTTGGAGGCTACACCACATGAGGGCTAGGGTTTTTCGAACCCTTGGCTCGAGATGGTTGAACCGCCACCTTCATGAACCGTGCATGGTTGGACCGTGGCTTGTGACTCATGAATTCCGACGTTTCGAAACATGTTGTGTGAGACCCCGTTATCTCAATCATAACCTTAGGTGCAATTAAGAGAACTAAACATTCATATGTATAAATCAGAGTAGTAAGTCATGTTGATTTACCTGAGCTTAAGAGATTACAGTACCTTAATTTAAAAGGAATTTCACGTATTCCTACAAAAGGTTACTACACTATAGTCTTACTCTACTACATGTAGAAGCTATACAAAAATTCCCTAACATGCTATCCTGTAGCACTCCTTACAGCTCAGCATATCAACCCTGACCTTGGTTCTCCTCATCAAAAGCACCTACAAAGACAACCCCCAACACATGAGCATATCCTAATTCATATTCAACATAATATGAATGTAAAGCGTAAATGCACAAATCATAAATACAAAGCACTTCCTGTATTCCAAGCATTTACAACGCCCATTGGTTGTCCCTGTACCATAACTCATAATAAACATTATATGAACATATGGTTTCATAAATAAATGTCATGACATATCCTTCCTTCTCAAATCCTTATTTCAATCCTGAGTCACTTATCAATAGTGCATTCAATGCTTCTTACTTTTCCACGTAAGCGGAATTCCTCTTCGCTTCCTATGGAAATCCACGTAAGCGTAATTCTTCCTCGCTTCTTATGGACGTTAGCGTAAGCATTAAATCCTCACTAGGATAACCTTGACTCGTGAAATACACCTCTTATATTTCACACCATATATATGCAAATACGAAGCATATCGACATGTATCATATCATCATGCACTATCTTATGCATACCTTACTTTGCCTTGTGTTAAATAAATAAACACACAATACATGTTACCGTTGGGGTGCCCGTACGTCGCTTACGTACCTTTCCAAAATGTAGTGTGTTGTGGGACTCTATCCCCTGCGCTGTGTAGCTGTCTGTGAAGGCTCTACACCAGTGTACAACACAATATGTCTCATTACAATCCAATATCAAAATTAAAACAATTTCTACATTAAAAAAAAAAAGGCACTACGGATCGATCGGCCCTCATCACCGATCGATCGGTGAACTGTTTGAATTAAGGAAAAAAGATACGGCTTTGGCCGATCGATCGGTGTTCCTCACCGATCGATCGGTCGATCACAAACAACCCAGATTTTCCAGAATTCCCTAACACCGATATTCATACCCTTAAATCTAACATGCAAGACATACAACATGCCAAGAACAACATGCTAGCAGTTATAACACATTACCCTGAGTGTATTCATATCAAATTTACACCTCAAACGTAAGCCCACATGCATAAATGTCAACCATTTATACAAGTACTCGATCAACATTTCCGGAAAACAGGGCAACATATTACATTTCCAGATTTTTGAGTACTTCATTTCATGCTATAAAAACTATCACATACCTCATAAAACATGCTCAAACATGAAATGTCCTGGGCTTTACAAACTACCATGCATGTACTCAAATCGAAGGTTCACCCTAAAACCCATCTGACATGCATAATATCACTTCCTCAAAAACACTCCCAGTCAACATTTTCCAGAAAAACAGGGCATACCCCTACCCAGATTTCCGAACACCTTACTTTACATGCTTATTTCCTCTACATAAAACATGCTACATGCTCAAGGAAAAATCCAAAGAGCTTCATAAACATCACATAAAAGTACTCATAACAATATTTCTTTAAACCCTACACTAGCATGCCAAAACTGCTACAAAGAAAATACATGCTAGAAATCTGAAAACTGGGAAAACAAGTGACTCCTCACCACTTTTGCTCTTCGATTTTCTATATGAAGGGATGAACGAAATCCGATCACTTTCTTCCTAGAAACCGACCAAGTTGCAGACAAAAGGAAGAGAAAAGAAGGAAGCTTTTTGGAGGAGACAATGTGAAAATATCTAAGTCCAAAGTAGCATACTTAGTCAATTCTGCTTTCCAGAAAACATGGGAGGGGCGTGGGTTCAACCAAGTGGGGGTGGGGTGGTTGCATGTAGGGTGGTTTTGTGGTGTTTAATTGTGTCCCGGTATTTCATACGATGTATAAAAATATCTCTCCTTGATATTTTATTATTTTACCACATCAACACAATAATTAAAAACACCTAACATGCTCCCTAAACCACATCATCAAAATAAATAAATCACTCCCACATAAAATACGCCTTTAGCACATAGGCTCACAATTAACAACCTTTAATTGTATGATTACCCACATAATCATTTCGGGGATATCACAATACTCCCCTACTTATAAGATTTCGTCCCCGAAATCAAACATGCTGTCAATCAAAAGATAACACAATACATAAACGCATACCAGAAAACAGCTCTGGATAGTGCTGCACCATGTGTCGCTCTGTCTCCCACGTGGCCTCCTCGACACCCCTACGATCCCACTGAACCTTGATCATAGGAATAACCTTGTTCCGAAGTCTGCGGTCTGCCCTATCCAAAATCCTGATAGGCCGCTCCACATAAGAAACATCGGACTCAATCTGCACCTCTGAAGGCTGCAACACATGCGAAGGATCCGGCTCATACTTCCTCGGCATAGACACATGAAATACGTCGTGTATACCAGACAGAGAGGGCGGTAAAGCCAAACGGTACGCCAAAGTACCATACGCTGTAAGATCTCATACGGCCCTACATACCTCGGGGATAACTTTCCTCGCATCCCAAACCGTACTACGCCTCTGAAAGGTGAGATCTTCAGAAAAACTCTGTCGCCTAACTGAAACTCCAACGGTCTACGCCGCTGATTGGCATACGCTGCCTGTCTAGTCCTGAGCTGCCTTCATCTTTCTTCTGATAACCTTAACTTTCTCTTCCATTTCCTGAACCAATTCTGGTCCTCCAACCGTCTTACGGTCCCTGTCTTCCCAACACAAGGGTGACCTACAACGCCTACCATAGAGGGCCTCGAAAGGAGCCATCTGTATACTTGCCTGGTAGCTGTTGTTGTAACAGAACTCCACCAAGGCTATCGAGTCCTGCCATGAAGTGTTGAACTCTAGCACACAAGCTCTCAACATATCCTCGAGCGTCTGTATCGTACGCTCAGTTTGCCCGTCTGTCTGAGGGTGATAGGCTGTGCTCAGCCTCAACTCTGTACCTAGAGCTGTCTGCAGACCCTCCCAGAAGTGAGATGTGAACCACGGATCTCGATCGGACACAATCGAAACAGGAATCCCATGCAGTCTCACCATATCTCTGACATATAACTGTGCCATCCTCAAGTGCGTATATGTCATACAGTAGGGAATGAAATGAGCCACTTTAGTCAATCTGTCCACGATTACCCAGATGGCATCAAAACCCGACACAGTCCTCGGTAAGTGGGTCACGAAATCCATAGACACGTGCTGCCACTTCCACTCGGGTATCTCCAAACTCTTTAGTTCACCTCCAGGCCTCTGTCTCTCGGCCTTTACCTGTTGACAAATCAAACAGCGCTTGACGAACAAAGTAACATCCCGTTTCATTCGCCTCCACCAGAACTGGCTGTATAAATCCTTATACATCTTCTTCCCGCCTGGGTGGATACTCATCCTGCTACAGTGAGCTCGCTGTAATAAACCTTGACGCATCTCGGGTGCATCTGGAACCACCCATCTATCGCCAAGTCTCAGAGAACCGTCTTCAGCCACTCTGAATCTCGATGGCTGACCTGAAAGGACCACTGACATCCATCTCTGAACCTCCGCATCGGTCCCCTGAGCCTTCCTGATGTGATCATAAATAATAGGTTCGGCTAGCAAGGTCAAAACCTGTACTGGTGAAGCAGACACATCATAATCAAAACCCAAATGGCAGTAGGAGCCCAACATAGCTGATAGACACATAGCATCCTCTGCTGTGCTCCTCACCTTCCGACTCAAAGCGTCGGCTGTCAAATTTGCTTTCCCAGGATGATATAGGATTTCACAATCATAATCCTTCAGCAGGTCCATCCATCTCCTCTGCCTCATGTTCAGCTCAGCCTGTGTAAACAAGAACTTCAGGCTCTTGTGATCAGTGAAGATGGTAAATGAGGTACCGTATAAGTAGTGTCGCCATATCTTCAAGGCGAACACTACAGCTGCCAACTCCAGATCATGGACTGGATACCTCGTCTCGTGTGGCTTCAACTGTCTAGAAGCGTAAGCCACTACATGTCTGTCCTGCATCAGTACGCACCCTAAGCCCTGTAGCGATGCGTCGGTATAAAGGACAAATCCTTTGTTCTCCTTTGGAATCACTAGAACTGGTGCAGTAGTCAGTCTGTGTTTCAATTCCCTGAAACTCTGCTCACAAGCCTCTGACCAATAAAATGAGACTCCCTTCTGAGTCAGCTGTGTAGTGGCTTGGCGATCTTTGAGAAACCCTTGACGAAACGTCGGTAATAGCCAGCCAAACCAAGGAAACTCCGAATCTCACTGACTGAAGTAGGGGCAGACCAATCCATAACTGCCTATATCTTCCTCGGGTCTACTGATATCCCCTCTCGTGATATAATATGGCCCAAGAATGCAACACTGCTCAGCCAAAACTCACACTTGCTGAGTTTGGCGTACAACTGATGATCCCTGAGGATCTGGAGCACTATCCTCAGATGATCGGCATGATCCTCCTCACTCCTTGAATAGACCAGGATGTCATCAATGAAGACGATCACAAACTGGTCAAGGTACTCCTGAAATACTCTGTTCATCAGGCTCATAAAGACTGCAGGTGCATTTGTCACACCGAAAGGCATCACCAAGAACTCATAGTGTCCATACCGAGTTCTAAAAGCCGTCTTTTGAACATCACCAGCTCTAACCCGTACCTGGTGATAGCCTGACCTCAAGTCTATCTTTGAGTACACCTCTGTACCCTGAAGCTGGTCGAACAGATCATCAATCCTCGGAAGTGGATATCTGTTCTTCACTGTAGCCTTGTTCAGTTGCCTATAGTCAATGCACAGACGCATTGAACCATCCTTCTTTTTCACAAACAAGACTGGTGCACCCCAAGGCGATACACTAGGACGGATGTATCCCTTGTCGAGGAGCTCCTGTAACTGTACCTTCAGCTCTCTCAGCTCTGCCGGTGCCATCCTGTATGGGGCACGGGAAATAGCAGGAGTCCCCGGCAGTAGCTCAATGGCAAACTCAACATCCCTGACAGGCGGAAACCCCGGAATCTCATCTGGGAACACATCAATGAACTCTGCCACAACCGGTATGTCCTCAGCTCTTACTTCCTTTTCCTCAGATACATCCACGGCATAAATGGTGTAACCTGTGTGGCCGCGCTCCAATAATCGCGCCATCTTAACCGCTGATATTACCGGAATATTTGGACGAGAGTCGTCCCCATAGAAAGTCCACTGGAACCCCTGATCAGATAGAAAACGAACAATCCTCCTTTGGCAATCTACCATAGCTCGGTATCTTCTCAACACATCAATGCCGATAATGCAGTCAAAGTCTGCCATCTCTAACTGAATCAGATCGGCCCTCAGATCATTGCCCTCAAAATAAATGAGGCAATCGGATAACAGTCGGTCTGCAATCACATGCTTCCTCGTGGGTGACCATAAGAAGCGTGGGTAACAGAGACGAGCACAAGTGGTGTCTCTCCACAAAAGCAGTAGATACAAAGGAATGAGAAGCACCTGTATCTATCAATATAAGTGCAGGGTACGTAAATAAATGGCACGTACCAGCAATGACCTCCTACGGGGCTGCCTCAGCCTGCTCCCTAGTCAGTGCATACACCTGTCCCTGCGGCGGTCCTGCCGTCTGACCTCCCTGTGGTCGGGGTGCAAACTGCTGTCTCTGTGGTGCCCTCCCAGCATCCAACCTTGGCCTATTCGGCCCAGAGTCTGTCTGACCTGCCCGATTGGGGCAACCTCGAGCCATGTGGCCCATCTTGCCACAGACATAGCAACCCTGGCAGTCACGTAACAAATGCCATCCTCCACAGTTATTACACCTGTTTCCCCCTGCCTTACTTCCCTGTGTGGGTCCCTGATTATTCTGCTTCTGTCCCTGAGGCTTCTTCCCACTAAATTTGGAAGATGATGAGGCCCCACGAGCCTTGAACTGATCCCCTCGTGGCCTCAGACTATCAGCAGCAGGCCTCTGTGGTGGTACGAAAGGGGGTACAACATCCTTGTACGCGCCCACGGCAATCTCCGCCAACTCTGCCCGTGTCAGGGCGTCATCAAATGAGCTGGGGTTGTTGGAGATAACCCGATCAAACAGCTCTGGCCTCAAACCCTTCAGAAAATTCCTCATCTTGGCATGACTGCTGACAGCAATATGAGGTACATACCTCAGTAGTGAGGAATACTGCATAGCGTAGTCTGACACTGACAGGCTGCCCTGCTTCAAACTATTAAACTCATCTTCCTTCAACTGTCTAGCAGCTGCCAAAAAGTACCGGTTAAGGAACCGGGTCCTGAATACTGTCCAATCTACCGTCAAACCCTGAGCTCTCAGCTCCATCACGGTGGTCTTCCACCACATAGCAGGCTTCTTAGCCATCTGAAACTCGGCTAACCTCAGCCATGCAGTGCGTGCACAGGGTGCAGTCACAAGTATTTGTTCTATACGCTCCAACCACTCCTCGGCTACTTCACCAGACTCAATCCCCTCAAACATGGGCGGATGGAAACTCAGAAACTGCTTCAAACTGAGCTCCCCTGCCAGTAACATCTGCTCACTGGGCTCCACGCCTACAGCAGGTGGTGGTAAAGGATTCAGCTGAGGGATACTGGCATTCCTACTGTCCATATCCCCTACCTCCTCATTGGGGTTCCCCGGGTTAATCTCAGCCATGCTGTAACACAAGAGTTAATAACAATACCAAAAGCAGTTCATAATATAAGCCGTTAGATAACCAGAGTATCATATTCAAAGCATGTTAGTATAACACTTATACAACCATATGCATCACATGCATAAGCATGCCCAAATGAATGCCTAGCCAACTTGTCTCTAAAGGCTACCCTTCACTCTTCCCTGGTTATCTAACCACTGCTCTGATACCACTAAATGTGAGACCCCGTTATCTCAATCATAACCTTAGGTGCAATTAAGAGAACTAAACATTCATATGTATAAATCAGAGTAGTAAGTCGTGTTGATTTACCTGAGCTTAAGAGATTACAGTACCTTAATTTAAAAGGAATTTCACGTATTCCTACAAAAGGTTACTACACTATAGTCTTACTCTACTACATGTAGAAGCTATACAAAAATTCCCTAACATGCTATCCTGTAGCACTCCTTACAGCTCAGCATATCAACCCTGACCTTGGTTCTCCTCATCAAAAGCACCTACAAAGACAACCCCCAACACATGAGCATATCCTAATTCATATTCAACATAATATGAATGTAAAGCGTAAATGCACAAATCATAAATACAAAGCACTTCCTGTATTCCAAGCATTTACAACGCCCATTGGTTGTCCCTGTACCATAACTCATAATAAACATTATATGAACATATGGTTTCATAAATAAATGTCAGGGATATCCTTCCTTCTCAAATCCTTATTTCAATCCTGAGTCACTTATCAATAGTGCATTCAATGCTTCTTACTTTTCCACGTAAGCGGAATTCCTCTTCGCTTCCTATGGAAATCCACGTAAGCGGAATTCTTCCTCGCTTCTTATGGACGTTAGCGTAAGCATTAAATCCTCACTAGGATAACCTTGACTCGTGAAATACACCTCTTATATTTCACACCATATATATGCAAATACGAAGCATATCGACATGTATCATATCATCATGCACTATCTTATGCATACCTTACTTTGCCTTGTGTTAAATAAATAAACACACAATACATGTTACCGTTGGGGTGCCCGTACGTCGCTTACGTACCTTTCCAAAA
This sequence comes from Haberlea rhodopensis, assembly GCA_907163345.1. Lineage (NCBI taxonomy): Eukaryota > Viridiplantae > Streptophyta > Magnoliopsida > Lamiales > Gesneriaceae > Haberlea > Haberlea rhodopensis. Next base: position 1,842,932 of record CAJQUN010000077.1, read on the forward strand.
TGTAGTGTGTTGTGGGACTCTATCCCCTGCGCTGTGTAGCGGTCTGTGAAGGCTCTACACCAGTGTACAACACAATATTAGATGTCTCATTACAATCCAATATCAAAATTAAAACAAGTTCTACATTTAAAAAAAAAGGCACTACCGATCGATCGGCCCTCATCACCGATTGATCGGTGAACTGTTTGAATTAAGGAAAAAAGCTACGGCTTTGGCTGATCGATCGGTGTTCCTCACCGATCGTCGGTCGATCACAAACAACCCAGATTTTCCAGAATTCCCTAACACCGATATTCATACCCTTAAATCTAACATGCAAGACATACAACATGCCAAGAACAACATGCTAGCAGTTATAACACATTACCTTGAGTGTATTCATATCAAATTTACACCTCAAACGTAAGCCCACATGCATAAACGTCAACCATTTATACAAGTACTCGATCAACATTTCCGGAAAACAGGGCAACATATTACATTTCCAGATTTTTGAGTACTTCATTTCATGCTATAAAAACTATCACATACCTCATAAAACATGCTCAAACATGAAATGTCCTGGGCTTTACAAACTACCATGCATGTACTCAAATCGAAGGTTCACCCTTAAACCCATATAACTTGCATAATATCACTTCCTCAAAAACACTCCCAGTCCACATTTTCCAGAAAAACAGGGCATACCCCTACTCAGATTTCCGAACACCTTACTTTACATGCTTATTTCCTCTACATAAAACATGCTACATGCTCAAGGAAAAATCCAGAGAGCTTCATAAACATCACAGAAAAGTACTCATAACAATATTTCTTTAAACCCTACACTAGCATGCCAAAACTGCTACAAAGAACATACATGCTAGAAATCTGAAAACTGGGAAAACAAGTGACTCCTCACCACTTTTGCTCTTCGATTTTCTATATGAAGGGATGAACAAAATCCGATCACTTTCTTCCTAGAAACCGACCAAGTTGCAGACAAAAGGAAGAGAAAAGAAGGAAGCTTTTTGGAGGAGACAATGTGAAAATATCTAAGTCCAAAGTCGCATACTTAGTCAATTCTGCTTTCCAGAAAACAGGGGAGGGGCGTGGGTTCAACCAAGTGGGGGTGGGGTGGTTGCATGTAAGGTGGTTTTGTGGTGTTTAATTGTGTCCCGGTATTTCATACGATGTATAAAAATATCTCTCCTTGATATTTTATTATTTTACCACATCAACACAATAATTAAAAACACCTAACATGCTCCCTAAACCACATCATCAAAATAAATAAATCACTCCCACATAAAATACGCCTTTAGCACATAGGCTCACAATTAACAACCTTTAATTGTATGATTACCCACATAATCATTTCGGGGATATCACATGTTGGCTCGATGAAAAACGAAATGGTGCTTGGCGGCTAGGGTTTGGAACCCTAGCGGCGCCGCACCCGAGCCATGGTTCGGCCATGGGCTAGGGTTTCGAACCCTAGGCCCATGATTGGTCCAGCCATGGTCTATGATGATTCGAATCATGATGGTTCATGGTTTAGTCGTTTTTTTATTCGTGGCATGTGATGTCCCGAGCGTACGATAATTTTTCAAAATTCTATTTTACAGTTTCAATTAGAATTAAATTTAAAATATTTAGAATTTAATTAATTAAATGTTAATGCATGCTTTATGTGTTGTCTGAGCATGGTGCGTGGTTATAGCCATTTGACCTATTAGATAGGATTTGTGAATGTTTGTAATTTATAATACGACCTGCGAGTCGTGCCTTCTCTATTTCATTCTAAATGTAATCCCTCCCCTATGTTCCCCTCGAATGTGAATCGAGGAATTCTATATCTTGTATATAGTGTAGTTTATTTTATTGATGATGATCAATGAAGATGGAGCATCGTGCCGGGATGAGGAAGCCATTCACAAATTGGAGCCAAATGAAGGTGCTTGTGAAGTTACCTTAGGTTGACTCTTAGGATTTTCTCATTGGCTTGAGAAAATCATTATTAGGGGCTATAACCATGTCACGTTTAATTATGTATGTTGATGCATGATTTATCTTATGTTTTAGATTGATAATTGTATTACACATATATGTAGATATGTATACAACTATATGTAATGGACATATTTTAAATTATTAAACTAATCATGAGATCAATAAATCCCTCTAAAATATTAAGTTTTAGATGCCTTCCAAAATTAAAAGTGTGATATCCCCGAAATGATTATGTGGGTAATCATACAATTAAGGGTTGTAAATTGTGAGCCTATGTGCTAAAGGCGTATTTTATGTGGGAGTGATTTATTTATTTTGATGATGTGGTTTAGGGAGCATGTTAGGTGTTTTTAATTGTTGTGTTTATGTGGTAGAATAATAAAATATCAAGGAGAGATATTTTTATACATCGTTTGAAATACCGGGACACAATTAAACACCCCAAAATCACCCTACATGCAACCACCCCACCCCCACTTGTTGAAACCCACGCCCCTCCCCTGTTTTTCTGGAAAGCAGATTGACTAAGTAGGCATTTTTGGACTTAGATATTTTCACTTTATCTCTTCCAAAAAGCTTCCTTCTTCTTCTCTTCATTTCGTCTGCAACTTGGTCTGTTTCTAGGAAGAAAGTGATCGGATTTCATTAATCCTTTCTTGACAAAAATCGAGGAGCAAAAGTGGTGAGGAGTCACATGTTTTTCCCAGTTTTCAGATTTCTAGCATGTGTATTCCTTGTAGCAGATTTGGCATGCTAGTGTAGGGTTTAATTAAATCTTGTTATGAGTACTTTTATGTGATGTTTATGAAGCCCTTAGCATGTTTTGTTAAGTGACTTGCATGCTTTATGAGTTAGATTTTTAGTTGAGAAAAGGGTTCCTCGAACACCCGAGCAGGGGAAGTGCCCTGTTTTAATGTTTAGTAAGGGTTCTATCATGAATATTTGAAGCATGCTAGCTTAGGTTTTGGTTGAACCTTTGATGTGAATACGTGTATGGTAGTTTGTTGAAGATACCAGTATATTTCCTTGAGCATGTTTCATGTATTATATGAAGGATTTAATCATGTGAAAAGTAGTGTTCGAAAATTCTGGCAAGGTACAAGTGCCCTGTTTTTCTGAAATTGTGGTTGAGTGTCAAACTTTTGGGGTTATTATGATGCATGTTAGGCTAAGAGTTTATTGAAACTTTGGTTTAAAACCCTTCATGGGAGTTTGTTGAAGCCCCTAGTATTTTTATTCGTGCATATTATGTGTTATGATATGGTTTTAAGTGTTTGAAATGAGGTGTTCGGAAATTCTGGAAAATCGCCAAAGGAACAGGGTTGGCGATCGATCGCCAAGGAGGCGCGATCGATCGCGACGTTCCAATAGGTTTTGGCGATCGATCGCCAATATTGGGGCGATCGATCGCTGATTGCATTTTTTTGGTTTCCAAGGCAGTAACATCTCGCGATCGATCGGGGCTCAGGGGCGATCGGTCGCGAGATGACATTGTTTGGAAAAATGTGATTTTCATTTTAGTTTTGATTCCAAATTATTATGAGGTGCCTAATATTGTGTTGTGTGATTATGTAGAACCATCACAGGTGCCAGCACAGCCGAGGAGATAAAGTCGTTTGACTCCTCTATTTTTGGAAAGGTAGGTAAGCGACGTACGGCATCCCAACGGTAACATGTATTATGTGTTTATTTATTGAACACAAGGTAAAGCAAGATATGCATAAGATAGTGCATTATGATGTGATACATGTTGATATACATTTTTTGTGCATATGTATGTTGTGAAATATAAGAGGTGTATTTCACGAGTCAAGGTTATCTTAGTAAGGATTTCAATGCTTACGCTAAGGTCCATAAGAAGCGAGGAAGAATTCCGCTTACGTGGAGTAGTAAGAAGCATTGAAATGTACTAATGATAAGGACTCAGGACTTAATTAAGGATTTAAGAAGGAAAGATATGTCATGACATTTATTTATGAAACCATATGTTCATATAACGTGTTATTATGAGTTATGGTACAGGGACAACAAATGGGCGTTGTAAATGCTTGGAAATACAGGAAGTGCTTTGTATTTATGTTTGTGCATTTACGTTTTACATTCATATTATGTTGAATATGAATCACAGTATGCTCATGTGTCGAGGGTTGTCTTTGTAGGTGCTTTTGACGATGAGAACCAGGGTCAGGGTTGATTTGCTGAGCTGTAAGGAGTGCTACATGATTATTATGTTAGAGAATCTTTTTGTATAGCTTCTACAAGAGTAGAGTAAGACTATAATGTAGTACCTTTTGTAGGAACATGTGAACTTCCTTTTTGAACTTTTGGGTACTGTAATCTCTTAAGCTCAGGTTAATCAACACGACATTACTACTCTGATTATATATATGATGTTTAGTTCTCTTAATTGCACCTTAGTACCTTGTTGAGATAACGGGGTCTCACATTTAGTGGTATCAGTGCAGTGGTTAGATAACCAGGGAAGAGTGAATGGTAGCCTTTAGATACAAGTTGGCTAGGTATTCATTGTTGGGCATGTTATGCATGTGATGCATATTGTGTACAAGTGTTATACTAACATGCTTTTGAATAGGATACTCTTGTTATCTAACGGCTTATATTATGAACTGCTTTTGGTATTGTTGTTAACTTTTGTGTTGCAGCATGGCGGCTGTTAACCCGGAGAACCTCAATGAAGAGGTCGGGAATATGAGCAGCATGAATGCTAGTATTGCTCAGACGAATCCATTACCGCCACCTGCTGTAGGCTTGGAGCCTGTAGCACAGATACTGCTACCAGGGGAGATAAGGCTGACCCAGTTCTTGAGTTATCATCCAGCGCTATTTGAAGGGACAGAGACTGGGGAAGCAGCCGAGGAATGGCTTGAGCGACTGGAACAGATTTTCGTATCGGCACCCTGTGCACGGTCTGCCTGGCTGAGGTTGGCAGAGTTCCAGTTATCGAAGAAGTCTTCCATGTGGTGGAAGACCACAGTCATGGAGCTGAGAGCTCAGGGTATGACGGTTGATTGGACAGTATTCAAGACCCGGTTCCTTAACCGGTACTTTTCGGCAGCTGCTAGACAGTTGAAGGAAGATGAGTTTAATAGTTTGAAGCAGGGCAGCCTGTCAGTGTCAGATTACGCTATGCAGTATTCCTCACTACTGAGGTATGTACCTCATATTGGTGTCAGCAGTCATGCCAAGATGAGGAACTTTCTGAAGGGTCTGAGGCCAGAGCTGTTTGATCGGGTTATCTCCAACAACCCCAGCTCATTTGATGACGCCCTGACACGGGCAGAGTTGGCGGAGATTGCCGTAGGCGCGTACAAGGATGTTGTACTTCCTTTCGTACCACCACAGAGGCATGTTGCTGATAGTCTGAGGCCACGAGGGGATCAGTTCAAGGCTCGTGGGGCCTCATCATCTTCCAGATTTAGTGGGAAGAAGTCACAGGGACAGAAGCAGAACAATCGGGGACCCACACAGGGAAGCAAGACAGGGGGAAGCAGGTGTACCAACTGTGGAGGATGGCACTTGTTACGTGACTGTCAGGGTTGCTATGTCTGTGGCAAGATGGGCCACATGGCTCGAGGTTGCCCCAATCGGGCAGTTCAGACAGACTCAGGGCCGAATAGGCCAAGGTTTGAGGCTGGGAGGGCACCACAGAGACAGCAGTTTGCACCACGACCACAGGGAGGTCAGACGGCAGGACCGCCGCAGGGACAGGTGTATGCACTGACTAGGGAGCAGGCTGAGGCAGCCCCAGAGGAAGTCATTGCTGGTATGTGCCATTTATTTACGTACCCTGCACTTATATTGATAGATACATGTGCTTCCCATACCTTTGTATCTACTGCTTCTGTGGAGAGACACCACTTGTGCTAGTCTCTGTTACCCACGCCTCTCATGGTCTTGACACCCACGGGAAAGCATGTGATTGCAGACCGACTGTTATCTGATTGCCTCATTTATTTTGAGAGCAATGATCTGAGGGCTGATCTGATTCAGTTAGAGATGGCAGACTTTGACTGCATTATCGGCATTGATGTGTTGAGCAGATACCGAGCTATGGTAGATTGCAAAAGGAGGATTGTTCGTTTACTATCTGATCAGGGGTTCCAGTGGACTTTTTATGGGGACGGCTCTCGTCCAAAGATTCCGGTGATCTCAGCGGTTAAGATGTCGCGGTTATTAGAACGCGGCCACACGGGCTATCTTATTTATGCCGTGGATGCTTCAGAAGAAAAGGAGGTGAGAGCCGAGGACATTCCGGTAGTGGCGGAGTTCATTGATGTGTTCCCAGATGAGATTCCGGGGTTTCCGCCTATCAGGGATGTTGAGTTTGCCATTGAGCTGCTGCCATGGACTTCTGCTATATCCCGTGCTCCTTATAGGATGGCACCGGCAGAACTGAGGGAGCTGAAGGTACAGTTACAAGAGCTCCTTGACAAGGGATACATTCGTCCTAGTGTATCGCCTTGGGGTGCACCAGTCTTGTTAGAAAAAGAAGGATGGATCAATGCGTCTGTGCATTGACTACAGGCAATTGAACAAGGCTACAGTGAAGAACAGGTATTCACTTCCGAGGATTGATGATCTGTTCGACTAGCTTCAGGGTACAGAGGTGTAATCCAAGATAGACTTGAGGTCAGGCTATCACCAGGTACGGGTTAGAGCTGGCGATGTCCAAAAGACTGCTTTTAGGACTCGGTATGGACACTATGAGTTCTTGGTGATGCCTTTCGGTGTGACAAATGCACCTGCAGTCTTTATGAGCCTGATGAACAGAGTATTTCAGGAGTACCTCGATCAGTTTGTGATCGTATTCATTGATGATATCCTGGTCTATTCAAGGAGTGAGGAGGATCATGCCGATCATCTGAGGATAGTACTCCAGATCCTCAGAGATCATCAGTTGTACGCCAAACTTAGCAAGTGTGAGTTTTGGCTGAACAGTGTAGCATTCTTGGGCCATATCATATCACGAGAAGGGATATCAGTAGACCCGAGGAAGGTAGAGGCAGTTATGGATTGGTCTGCCCCAACTTCAGTCAGTGAGATTCGGAGTTTTCTTGGTCTGGCTGGCTATTACCGACGTTTCGTGGAGGGTTTCTCAAAGATCGCTAAGCCACTTACACAGCTGACTCAGAAGGGAGTCCCATTTTGTTGGTCAGAGGCTTGTGAGCAGAGTTTCCGGGAATTAAAGCACAGACTGACTACTGCACCAGTTCTAGTGATTCCCAGAGAGAACAAAGGATTTGTTCTCTATACGGACGCATCGTTACAGGGCCTAGGGTGCGTACTGATGCAGGACAGACATGTAGTGGCTTCTGCTTCGAGACAGTTGAAGCCACATGAGACGAGGTATCCAGTCCACGATTTGGAGTTAGCAGCTATAGTATTCGCCTTGAAGATATGGCGACACTACTTGTACGGTACCTCATTCACCATCTTCACTGATCACAAGAGCTTGAAGTTCTTGTTTACAGAGGCTGAGCTGAACATGAGGCAGAGGAGATGGATGGACCTGCTGAAGGACTACGACTGTGAAATCGAATATCACCCGGGGAAAGCAAACTTGACAGCCGACGCTTTGAGTCGGAAGGTGAGGAGCACATCAGAGGATGCCATGTGTTTATCAGCTATGTTGGGCTCCTACTGCCTTTTGGGATTTGATTATGATGTGGCTACTTCACCAGTACAGGTTTTGACGTTGTTAGCTGAGCCTGTTATTTATGAGCACATCAGGAAGGCTCAGGGGACCGGTGCAGAGGTTCATAGATGAATGTCAGTAGTTCATACAGGTCAGCCATCGAGATTCAGAGTGGCTGAGGACGGTTCTCTGAGACTTGGCGATAGATAGGTGGTTCCAGATACACCCGAGTTGCGCCAGGGTATATTACAGCGAGCTCATTGCAGCAGGATGAGTATCCACCCGGGCGGGAAGAAGATGTATAAGGATCTACGCAGCCAGTTCTGGTGGAGGCGAATAAAACAGGATGTTACTTCATTCGTCAAGCGCTGTTTGATTTGTCAGCAGGTGAAGGCTGAGAGGCAAAGGCCTGGAGGTGAATTAAGGAGTTTGGAGATACCTGAGTGGAAGTGGCAACACGTATCTATGGATTTCGTGACCCACTTACCGAGGACTGTTTCCGGTTTTGATGCCATATGGGTAGTCATCGACAGATTGACTAAGAGTGCTCATTTCATTCCCTACTGTATGACCTTCACGTACTTGAGGATGGCACAGATATATGTCAGAGATGTGGTGAGGCTGCATGGGATCCCTGTTTCGATTGTGTCTGATCAAGATCCGCGGTTTACATCTCACTTTTGGGAGGGTCTGCAGACTGCTCTAGGTACAGAGTTGAGGCTGAGCACAGCCTATCATCCCCAGACGGACGGTCAGACCGAGCGTACGATACAGACGCTCAAAGATATGTTGAGGGGTTGTGTGCTAGAGTTCGACACTTCATGGCAGGACTCGATAGCCTTGGTGGAGTTCTCTTACAACAACAGCTACCAGGCAATGGCTCCTTTCGAGGCCCTCTATGGTAGGCGTTGTAGGTAACCCTTATGTTGGGATGACATGGACCGTAAGTCGGTTGGAGGACCAGAGTTGGTTCACGAAATGGAAGAGAAAGTTAAGGTTATCAGAAGAAAGATGAAGGCAGCTCAGGACAGACAGGCAGCATATGCCAATCAGCGGCGTAGACTGTTGGAGTTTCAGTTAGGCGACAGAGTTTTTCTGAAGATCTCATCTTTCAGAGGCGTAGTACGGTTTGGGATGCGAGGAAAGTTATCCCCGAGGTATGTAGGGCCGTATGAGATCTTACAGCGTATTGGTACTCTGGCGTACCGTTTGGCTTTACCACCCTCTCTGTCTGGTATACACGACGTATTTCATGTGTCTATGCTGAGGAAGTATGAGCCGGATCCTTCACATGTATTGCAGCCTTCAGAGGTTCAGATAGAGTCCGATGTTTCTTATGTGGAGCGGCCTATCAGGATTTTGGATAGGGCAGACCGCAGACTTCGGAACAAGGTTATTCCTATGATCAAGGTTCAGTGGGATCGTAGGGGTGTCGAGGAGGCCACGTGGGAGACAGGGCGACACATGGTGCAGCACTATCCAGAGCTGTTTTCTGGTATGCGTTTATGTATTGTTTTATCTCTTGTTGACAGCATGTTTGATTTCGGGGACGAAATCTTGTAAGTAGGGGAGTATTGTGATATCCCCGAAATGATTATGTGGGTAATCATACAATTAAGGGTTGTAAATTGTGAGCCTATGTGCTAAAGGCGTATTTTATGTGGGAGTGATTTATTTATTTTGATGATGTGGTTTAGGGAGCATGTTAGGTGTTTTTAATTGTTGTGTTTATGTGGTAGAATAATAAAATATCAAGGAGATATATTTTTATACATCGTTTGAAATACCGGGACACAATTCAACACCCCAAAATCACCCTACATGCAACCACCCCACCCCCACTTGTTGAAACCCACGCCCCTCCCCTGTTTTTCTGGAAAGCAGATTGACTAAGTAGGCATTTTTGGACTTAGATATTTTCACTTTATCTCTTCCAAAAAGCTTCCTTCTTCTTCTCTTCATTTCGTCTGCAACTTGGTCTGTTTCTAGGAAGAAAGTGATCGGATTTCATTAATCCTTTCTTGACAAAAATCGAGGAGCAAAAGTGGTGAGGAGTCACATGTTTTTCCCAGTTTTCAGATTTCTAGCATGTGTATTCCTTGTAGCAGATTTGGCATGCTAGTGTAGGGTTTAATTAAATCTTGTTATGAGTACTTTTATGTGATGTTTATGAAGCCCTTAGCATGTTTTGTTAAGTGACTTGCATGCTTTATGAGTTAGATTTGTAGTTGAGAAAAGGGTTCCTCGAACACCCGAGCAGGGGAAGTGCCCTGTTTTAATGTTTAGTAAGGGTTCTATCATGAATATTTGAAGCATGCTAGCTTAGGTTTTGGTTGAACCTTTGATGTGAATACGTGTATGGTAGTTTGTTGAAGATACCAGTATATTTCCTTGAGCATGTTTCATGTATTATATGAAGGATTTAATCATGTGAAAAGTAGTGTTCGAAAATTCTGGCAAGGTGCAAGTGCCCTGTTTTTCTGAAATTGTGGTTGAGTGTCAAACTTTTGGGGTTATTATGATGCATGTTAGGCTAAGAGTTTATTGAAACTTTGGTTTAAAACCCTTCATGGGAGTTTGTTGAAGCCCCTTGTATTTTTATTCGTGCATATTATGTGTTATGATATGGTTTTAAGTGTTTGAAATGAGGTGTTCGGAAATTCTGGAAAATCGCCAAAGGAACAGGGTTGGCGATCGATCGCCAAGGAGGCGCGATCGATCGCGACATTCCAGTAGGTTTTGGCGATCGATCGATCGCTGATTGCATTTTTTTGGTTTCCAAGGCAGTAACATCTCGCGATCGACCGGGGCTCAGGGGCGATCGATCGCGAGATGACATTGTTTGGAAAAATGTGATTTTCATTTTAGTTTTGATTCGAAATTATTATGAGGTGCCTAATATTGTGTTGTGTGATTATGTAGACCATCACAGGTGCCAGCACAGCCGAGGAGATAAAGTCGTTTGACTCCTCTATTTTTGGAAAGGTACGTAAGCGACGTACGGCATCCCAACGGTAACATGTATTATGTGTTTATTTATTGAACACAAGGTAAAGCAAGATATGCATAAGATAGTGCATTATGATGTGATACATGTTGATATACATTGTTTTTGCATATGTATGTTGTGAAATATAAGAGGTGTATTTCACGAGTCAAGGTTATCTTAGTAAGGATTTCAATGCTTACGCTAAGGTCCATAAGAAGCGAGGAAGAATTCCGCTTACGTGGAGTAGTAAGAAGCATTGAAATGTGCTAATGATAAGGACTCAAGACTTAATTAAAGGATTTAAGAAGGAAAGATATGTCATGACATTTTTTTATGAAACCATATGTTCATATAACGTGTTATTATGAGTTATGGTACAGGGACAACAAATGGGCGTTGTAAATGCTTGGAAATACAGGAAGGGCTTTGTATTTATGTTTGTGCATTTACGTTTTACATTCATATTATGTTTAATATGAATCACAGTATGCTCATGTGTCGAGGGTTGTCTTTGTAGGTGCTTTTGACGATGAGAACCAGGGTCGGGGTTGATTTGCTGAGCTGTAAGGAGTGCTACAGGATTATTATGTTAGAGAATCTTTTTGTATAGCTTCTACAAGAGTAGAGTAAGACTATAATGTAGTACCTTTTGTAGGAACATGTGAACTTCCTTTTTGAACTTTTGGGTACTGTAATCTCTTAAGCTCAGGTTAATCAACACGACATTACTACTCTGATTATATATATGATGTTTAGTTCTCTTAATTGCACCTTAGTACCTTGTTGAGATAACGGGGTCTCACAAAAAGTACTCGTCAAAAACTTCGATTGTACATGTGTGGGTTTGCCAAAGCAAAGCACCGTGGCAATCTTAGTAAGGCGCGAAAGGATAAAAGTGATATCCGTTATACTTTAAATTGGGTACGACTTAACTAGGTTATCTCAATAGGATTGGGAACTTAGAGGACATGGGTTGGATTATAATTCATTTGATGAATTGAACAAAGTGTTGTTCGTCCAACTATCCAAGAATTACATGTGATGAAATTGACAAAGTGTTGTCTACCTAAATAACCGAGTCTTGGGCGATTAGCCAAAGCTAACTCAAGATTAGGCGAAATATGGATCTTGGCCCACTAAAGGTTTCGAGGGTTGATATTTTTTAAACAAAAGTATCATTTAATATAAGACAATGTTAAATGATTAAATCATAAACTTATTTTGCATATTTATATTGTAGATATCCATGGCAACTAACAACGTAACAAGCACTTTATCACTGCGATCGGTCCTTGAGAAGGACAAATTAAATGGGACAAATTTCCTAGACTGGCATAGGAACTTGAGGATAGTCCTCAAACAAGAAAAGAAACAATATGTCCTAGAGGAACCCTTACCTGCTGAGGAACCTCCCCTAACGGCTATAAGAGCCGAAAAAGATGCTTACAAGAAGTATCAAAGTGACGCACTTGATGTTGGGTGCCTTATGCTTGCCACCATGAACTCTGAGCTTCAGAAGCAACATGAGGAAATGGAGGCGTTTGATATGATCGAGCATCTTAAGCAACTGTACCAACAACAAGCTAGACAAGAGAGGTATGACATCTCTAAGGCGTTATTCCAGTGTAGAATGGTAGAAGGAAGTCTGGTTGGAACTCATGTACTCAAGATGATTGGGTATATTGAGAATCTGGAGAAGCTGGGTTTTCCTTTGGATCAAGAGTTGGCCACTGACGTGATCTTGCAATCGTTGCCTGAAAGCTTCAGTAAATTTGTCTTAAATTACAATATGATTGAAATTGAGAAGACACTACCACAGTTACTTGGCATGCTTAGAACTTTTGAAGCAAATAGCAAGAAGTCTAAACCTACTAATGTTCTTATTGTGAATAAGAACAAAGGAAAGACTAAAGCTAAGAACTTCAAGAAGAACAAGAAGGTCTTTGTTAAATCTAAGCCAAAGTCGTCTGCACTGAAACCAAAGGGAGGGATAGCGAAGGAAGGGAACTGTTTCCATTGCGGTGAGACCGGCCATTGGAAAAGAAACTGCAAAGTATATCTGGAGGATCTAAAGAAAGGAAGTGTGACTTCCACTTCAGGTATTTTTGTTATAGAAGTCAATTTATCTACTTCTTCATCATGGGTATTAGATACTGGATGTGGATCTCACATTTGTGTAAATGTGCAGGACCTCAAAAAGAGTAGATTGTTGGCGAAAGGCGAAGTTGATCTCCGAGTTGGAAATGGAGCAAGAGTTGCTGCATTAGCTATAGGAGATTATTATTTATCTTTGCCTTCTGGTTTATCATTGATTTTAAAAGACTGTTATTTTGTGCCATCTATTACCAAAAACATAATTTCTATTTCTTGTTTAGACAAGTGTGGTTTTTCATTTATAATAAAGGACAACTGTTGTTCTATTTATTTAAATGATATGTTTTATGCTAGTGCACAAATGGTGAATGGTCTTTATTTATTAAATCTTGATATTCCTATCTATAACATAAATACTAAAAGGATTAAAAATAATGATTGTAATCCGACTTATCTCTGGCATTGTCGCTTGGACCACATAAACGAGAACCGCATATCTAAACTTCATAAGAATGGAGTATTAGATTCATTTGATTTTGAATCATATGAAACATGCGAATCTTCTTTAATGGGCAAGATGACTAAAGCCCCTTTCAAGGGACATGTTGAAAGGGCAAATGTTTTATTGGGACTAATACATAGTGATGTATGTGGACCAATAAGTACACAAGCTAGAGGTGGTTTTCAATACTTCGTTACATTTACTGATGACCTCAGTAGATATGGGTATGTGTACCAATGAAGCATAAGCATGAAACCTTTGAAAAGTTCAAAGATTTCAAGAATGAAGTACAAAACCAACTTGGCAAAAGTATCAAAATCCTTCGATCAGATCGAGGAGGTGAATACTTAAGCCAAGAGTTTCATGACTATCTAAAGGAATGTGGGATAGTCCCACAACTCACTCCTCCGTATACTCCACAATGGAATGGTGTGTCCGAGAGGAGAAATCGAACCTTGTTGGACATGGTTAGATCAATGATGAGTCATGCAGATCTTCCAATATCGTTTTGGGGACACGCTCTAGAAACAGCGATTTTCTTACTGAACCGTGTTCCATCTAAATCAGTGGAAAAGACACCTTATGAGATATGGACTGGGAAGCGTCCTAGTATGTCTTTTATGAATATTTGGGGTTGTGAGGCTTTCGTTAGACGTCACGCCACTAACAAACTTGGACCCAAATCTGATAAGTGTTTATTTGTGGGGTATCATAAGGAAACGAAAGGATACTATTTCTATTATCCCACCGAGAACAAAGTAGTTGTTGCTCGGACTGGTGTATTTCTTGAAAGAGAATTTATTTCTAGAAAAACCAGTGGGAGAAAAATAGAACTTAGTGAAGTTCAACCACAAGAAAACACTGAACCTGAGATTGAGATGGAAACAGAGCAGGCACCGCAATCTGTTGTGGAAGAAGTACCTGCTCAAGAGACACAAGCCCAGCGTAGGTCTGTAAGAGAACACCGGGAGCCATAGAGATATGGATTTCTTGTGACTCAACAAGGTGACTTACTACTTATTGATGAGGATGAGCCATCATCTTATTAACAAGCTATAATGTGCACTGATTCTGAGAAATGGCAAGAGGCCATGAAATCTGAGATGGAATCCATGTATGCAAACCAAGTATGGACTTTGGTTGATCCACCTGAAGGGGTACGACCCATAGGGTGCAAATGGATTTTCAAGAAAAAGACCGATATGGATGGTAACGTACAAACCTATAAAGGTCGGCTGGTTGCAAAAGGATTCAAACAAATTCATGGTATTGACTATGATGAAACCTTTTCACCAGTGGCCATGGTTAAATCCATAAGGATCTTACTTGCAATAGCTGCATTTCATGATTATGAAATCTGGCAGATGGATGTCAAAACAGCTTTCCTTAATGGAAATCTGCTCGGGGATGTGTACATGACACAGCCCGAGGGTTTTGTCGATCCAAAGGATGCTGGAAAGATATGCAAGCTACAACGATCCATTTATGGATTGAAGCAAGCTTCTCGGAGTTGGAATCTTCGTTTTGATGATGCAATCAAAGAGTTTTGTTTTATCAAAAACGAGGATGAACCTTGTGTCTACAAGAAGGTCAGTGGGAGCATAATCATTTTTCTAGTGTTGTATGTAGATGACATACTTCTTATTTGAAATGATATCCCTGCCTTGCAATCTGTAAAGATTTGGCTAAGGAATTGCTTTTCGATGAAAGACTTGGGAGAAGCCACCTATGTATTAGGAATCAAGATCTATAGAGATAGATCGAGAAGGCTTCTTGGCCTAAGTCAAAGTACATACATAGACAAAGTGCTTAAAAGGTTTAGCATGCAAGAATCAAAGAAATGATTCGTGCCTATGACACATGGTATATATCTCTCGAAGGAACAGTGTCCTTCAACACCAGATGAGAGACAACGCATGAGTAAGTTTCCATATGCGTCAGCTATTGGATCTATCATGTATGCCATGATATGTACTCGTCCCGATGTATCGTATGCTTTGAGCATGACGAGCAGATATCAAGTTGATCCAGGTGAAGGTCACTGGATTGCTGTCAAGAACATCCTGAAGTACTTGAGAAGGACTAAGGATACATTCTTGATTTATGGAGGTGAGGAAGAGCTCAATGTAATAGGTTACACTGATGCAAGCTTCCAAACCGACAAAGATGATTTTCGATCGCAATCTGGATATGTGTATTGCCTAAATGGAGGTGCTGTGAGCTGGAAGAGTTCAAAGCAAGAAACAGTAGCCGATTCTACAACGGAAGCTGAGTATATTGCTGCCTCGGATGCAGCAAAGGAAGCTGTTTGGATGAGGAAGTTCATTACTGAACTTGGAGTGGTGCCTAGCATTAAAGATCCGATAGAACTCTATTGTGACAACAATGGAGCGATCGCATTGGCTAAGGAACCAAGATCTCACCAAAGATCCAAGCACATACTTAGGCGTTTCCATTTCATTCGAGAAATCGTTGAAAGGGGAGATGTTAAAATATGCAAAGTACCAACAGATGATAATGTATCTGACCCATTGATGAAGCCACTGTCACAGCAGAAGCATGATCGTCATACTAGATCTCTAGGCATTAGGTATATGTCTGAGTGGTCTTAGTGCAAGTGGGTGATTTGTTGGGATATGCCCTAAGACATATCATTAGATGATTGTTTATGACATACAATGTAATATGATTTTATGAATGGCAATTCATTATTATATATTATTCTTTTAACTGTGCAATATGAATTAATATATATGTTAATGTCCTTAGAATAATATTGTATTATTCTTAAAGATGTCCCTAGTCAAGTATTATCATGAATAGGGATAATGATAATACGTAGAGACTAGTATGTGTTGATTGATGAATTATTCATTGATATGAGATATCAAATCAACACATGGGTACATGTTAGAGAACGATGTACTGGAAAGACCCACCATGAGAATGCAACATGGATAGTTATATGATCGTCATATGCAATTCTCATAGTGATAATAATGTATGTAATCCTTACGACTTGTGATCATCAGAGATCCCAACATAAGGAGTTATGTACTTGATATTGTCAAACGTTACCCATAACAGGGTAAACTATAAAGGCGACTATTGGATACACTACGAATTATGTAGAGGGATGTTGACTGATCGAGATAGGATTTGTCCCTCATATATAACAGGAGATGTGTTTGGCCCTTGATCAAGTGAGAACTAAAATGCATGGCCATGCTCGAATGAGTCGATATGAGATATCGAGCTTATTTGTTTATTCTAGTTCTACTTGGGGATCAAGAAATAGAGATTGAATATACGAGTATGACTATTCCATGACTCGTGTTCAATCTAAACACAAAGGACAAAGGGATTAAGTTACATGGTTAATATTATCACAAGTTCTGAAGGTTATGTCGAGTCATCGACATTCTTGTAATTTGGGTAGCCTTGATGTGCTGCTAGACACCGCTCTTTGCTTGTAACATAAAATGAGATTTTATGTCACTGCCAACATTACAAGATCCTATCGGGTCGCACAAAATATTAAATCGAAAAAGGGAAATTAAATTCATGGGATGAATTAAATAATTAAGAGGAGTCTTAATTAATAATAAAGATTAAATTATAATCATGGGCTTGAGCCCATGAGGCTTTGTGAAAGCCTTTAATTAAATTGTTTATAATGATAACAAGGTAATTAATTAGAGTAATTCCTTCCTTGATATCTCAATCATAAAAACCTAACTCTAATAAGCTCTCGGCCGCGAGATACACGACCTTCACCGCTGCCGCCGATCGTGTGGTGGTTTTGGGGTTTTGTTTGGTCGTCGTTGATCGGTTTTGAACCGAGATTTGAGTTTTGGTTCAAGAATAAGTCTAGCAACTTGTTCTTGAACGTCCCTTGTTCGTTTAATCGTGTGGATACCGTTGAGGCAAGACCTAGGAGGTGTTGCTCGTGACTCGGGATCGTTGGACGTGGTGCACCGTGGAATCTGCTCAAACACGCTACAAGGGTTAGACCTTCGTAAATCCTTTATCCGATATGATAACCTATATATAGATCCGGTGTTTAGTAATCCATAAAATTTTATTCCGCTGCGTTGTATGCTCTTAGGATTACTAACAACCACCAATCACTTGGCCATAGTCATCCCAGCGAGTATACCCAAAGGTACTACTACTCGTAAAATATTTACCTCTAATGCATGATGCGGTACACTCACCGGTACAATGCATCCAATAATTCATTGAGTAAACTAGCTCGGCGTAACGGTCTAGTCAACCGGTGACGTAGACACCACCTTGTGCTCATCATCGGCACTCAAACCATATGACTTAAACACATACACCCAGACGTATTATTCATCAAAACGATGCTACACGTCTACACAGGACATCCACTATGTCATCGTCATCCCGTGACGGTACATGTCAACATATGACATCCAAAATAACATCGTCAACTCGTGACGGTACATGTCAACACCTGACATTCACAATCTCATTGTCAAACACGTGACGGTATATGTCGATACACGACATCCATAATTTCATCGTCAAACACGTGACGGTATATGTATATCAACACATGACATCCACAATAATGCTAACAAAACAGCAATATACCATAACTCATCGCTAATAAAATAGCGTCATACCTGTCTCCGTCGTCCAATAGCGGAACATAATCAACACCCATAGCTCGTGGGTGGCACAATCTCGTGCTACGTATATAGAGGCATAACCCATTGCTATAAAATCAGCGGCATGATCCCTCGCCATAGAGTCAGCGGCATAAAACATCGCTATAGAGTCAGCGGAATGAAACATCGCTACATACATCCGGCGGCATGAACCATTGCCATATATATATCCGGCGACATGAACCATCACCATAGGACTAGCGGAATAAACCATCGCTATATAGATACCCGGCGGCATGAACCCTCCCCAATAGAATAGCGGAATGAACCATCGCTAAATAGATACCCAGTGGCATAAACCATCGCCAATAGAATAGCGGAATGAACCATCGCTATATGAATACCCGGCGGCATAAACCATTGCCACTAGAATAGCGTAATGAACCATCACTATGAATACCCGGCGGCATAAACCATCGCCAATAGAATAGCGGAATGAACCATCGCTATATGAATACCCGGCGGCATAAACCATCGCCAATAGAATAGCGGAATGAACCATCGCTATGAATACCCGGCGGCATAAACCATCGTCAATAGAATAGCGGAATGATCCATCGCTATGAATACCCCGCGGCATAAACCATCGCCAATAGAATATCGGAACAATTGTGGACTCAAGAGGTACTCACATGCATGTAGCACTTTGTTCGCTCACATTACATGCAGCACTTTGTTCCCGATCGCTTCGCTACATCACGACAGCGGCATCATCGCTTCGACGTGACATCGGCATGTATCATCACTTCGACACGACAGCGGCAGCATCGCTTCGACATGACGGTAGTATCATCGCTTCGACATGACAGCGACATCATCGCTTCGACGTGACAACGGCATTTACCATCGCTTCGACACGACAGAGGCATCATCGCTTCGACATGACAATGGCATAATTCCGCAGGCCCAAGAGGTACTCCCATGCACGTGCCACATGCCACGTAGGCGCAAGAGGTGACCCTGTACATGTGCACATTGTCCTTTGGACTCAAGAGATGATGCCCATTCCGTATAATCTCACCGATATTTCCATACACCTGCATCAAGGTTAGCACAACAGTCCACAAATCCTACTACGTTATATCGGCGGCTCAATAATATCCCTCGCTATGATATAACAGCGGCATTAACCATCGCTTTGACATATGAGCGGCAAATATTATGATCCATCGCTGGTGATATACCCGTAGCAGGACTCTAATTGCAATACATTTGCATGCTCAATATCAATTGAAATCTCATAATCATATGGAAATCATACCCGAATAATTCCACTGTCTGTTACCCACCATTCCTGTCCTTAGATAGTGTATCATGTTTCTCATTTCCTGATTTTCCTACAAAAATCAAATTCTTTAACACTTTTATATCAAGTGTCAACCGTTTCTATCAATCTCATCTCATCGCATTCCATACGATCCTGCAACCACTATGGTTAACAATGCCACATTCCATATCATAAAAGCACATAAGCAAATAGTTGTGTCACACAACACTAACTACCATCATGCATAGATATGTGTTACCCATCTCCATCATCATGTTCCTAGGCCCTCAACAGCTCCAAAGAGCAAACCTGGCTCTGATACCACTAATGTAAGGACCCCCGTGCCATTAACCCTCTATTAGTGTATTAACCATTGTATTTAGTGCATGCAATCATGTAATCGGGGGAAAAGAACCCATACTACCATAGCATAGCATACCAGTAATAAAACTCCAGTAATAAAACTCCATACATTATTCCACATAATGTCCACTTTTCCCCAACCAAGTCCACATACATATCATGCACCCTTATAATACACTAACATATTCTCAATTCATTTAGCAATTCAATAAGTAATTGCATGCGACCAATAAATGAAAAGAGAAAGGCCAATGCCCTTTATACAACCCATATACACATATAACAGTGCTCACATGCGAGCATCAACAAATGTATGTGTATCAAATGTATAAACCAATGTGCTCAATACCGTCATTGATACTTCGATCCTGGAAGCACCTCCAATCCATAGCTCGAGCTCGACTCCAAAGCCATCAATGTACCTATTCACCTGCCCCAACAACAACAGCCCCCACACATGGTGATCATACCAATACCACCAATCCAATAATCATAATATTACAGTTCATAATTTACAGAATGTAAATGCCATGAATTTAAATGATACTCCCTGGATGGTATCATCCTCATCCGGGATCCCCTGTATTGTCCCTGTTCTCAAAATAACCAAACCATTAAATTCCCAAAATCCAGTTAATCACCTCATTGATCAACTAAATTCCTTCCTGCCATGCCAGTTTCATAATCAAATGTGATTAAACCATTAAATGAATACCCATAGATATCACATATATCTAACCAATGATTTCATAGTTCTAGTTCAATGCTCGCTCCACAATAGCGGGATCTTATCCTTACGTACGCTCAACAATAGCGGCGTCATAACCGATGTCTGCTCAATAGCGACGACATCTCAACCATTGCTCGATCAAAAGCGGCACCATATGATTCCCAACATATATATAAATTTATTACAAATACAATAACCCATGCATTTCATAGTTGCAATAATATAAAAGGGTTATGCTCGTACGTTATACGTACCTTATGATTCCGTAGTCCGAACCAAACAATGACTGAGTCCCGCGACCCGATGAATTATGTGCTAACACATAAATAACTCATAATCAATTACAAGCATGCAACCACGTGACCAAGCACGTTCACATTCCCCAAATATATAGTCATCCATGACGATTAACCATTTTAAAAGACCCCGGGCGAATCTTGCATCGAAAACTCAACACGAAAATAAACCCCGCAAAACGGCACTGGCGATCGATCGCTTCATCTTAGGCGATCGATCGCCTCTCAAAAATAGGCACGGGCGATCGATCGCTCCATTCCAGGCGATCGGTCGCCTCTCAGTGTTTTTGGCTACTGCCTATGGATCGATCGCCTCGACCTGTAACAGCCAAAAATGGCGTTTTTCTTGCAAAATTTTCCCCAACAACAATCCTCACACCCCATACAACATAAATCCTTAACAAGGGGCTATAAATCAACCCCAAAACACAACAACCCAAAAATCTTTAAAAACCAATTTCTTAAACCCAACTCAAAACCTTCCCAAACACCACAATAAAACTATCAAATCGAAGATAAATGCGAGGGGATGGATAATACCTTATTATCCTTGAGAAATTCGTCCCCCAAGTCGAGCCTCCATCGACTTTTCATCAAGGGAGAAAAGAGGGAAGGGCTGGGGGAAATGGGGGAGCGCTGGTGAGAATACAAAGACCAAATTCCAAGGTTATCACTTATGATGAGAATACAATCTCATCCCTTGGATCCAACGACTCCAAATATCGGATTTAAAATTCTCGGGAGTCCCAATACCGTAATTAATTCATAATTGTCATAATTAAAATCCATTAAGGATTAATTACCACTCCGGGATTAACACCATTAATTCTCGGGCATCACAATTATCCCCCACTAATAAAATTTCATCCTCGAAATTTGCACGGCGTACTCCACGTAACGCCTAAACCACACAAACCAAACGGATCTACATCGTCGAGTCATGAACATATCATGACCGACATACCAATCGCGAGGACACCGACCTCGCACTAAAATCTGGAATGGAGTAAGTCTCCCAAACCATCGTCAACTCAAAAGGACATCATCATACTCCGATGCTAACCACCCAAAAGCAGTTAGTCAACCGTAACTGCTAACCAAACGAATCATTCGTGATTCCAACATAGATATCGCCTCAATGATATCTCTACGATTTAGCCTACGATGTTAAATCTACATCGTTACCAAGGATACCACCGGTACATTACAGTATACTTATACCAAATCCGGTTTCTGTTTTCCAATTCCATCTCCCTCAAAGGAGTAGTTTCACCTCTTTGGAATACGGATCGGGCAACTCACGACCACCGATCATCACGAAACACATCTCCAAAGATGTCTACATCCGTATGTTCCAAGAAATCACATCTTGGTCTAAACACATCATCGAGGCTCTACAAGGTCTCAAGTTCCCAAAAGGACATGCAAGAAAATCAATTGCATTCCCGCCACACGTGTCAACCACGACACCTAATATTTCAAAATTGAGGAACATCTTGAGCACTTTTGAGGGAAATATATATTGGAAAAATTTTGTTAACTATGATTTGTCTTGAGCATCTTAAAGCACCCTAGAACCTATTTGAGGGCACTTTGAGGCGAAATTTTACAATTAGGAACTTGACTTGGACATGATTTAGGCGATCTTTGGAACGTTTGAGCCTTTCAAGCTTACCATGATATATATTAATTTCTAGTATCCCAATTTGAGCCTAATTGAAAAAAGAATGGAGTATGTTTAACATACAATTAGCCCCCATTCAACATTTTTTTTTGGCAACTCATTATACCCACCTTTATGAGCCTAAATGAAAGAATTCATCATTACCTAAAGGGAGTATAATGAATCTCATTAGATGCACATAAATTGCTATATTTGGATGAGCTTATTAGTGAAAAAAATGATGAATGAGAAAAGAAAAAGATAGATATAAAGCCTTGAAAAAAAAAGTGACTAAATAAGACCCAAAGTGGCCAAGGCTAAAAGAAAAAGAAGAGAAGCTCAAGTTGTGCTAAAAAGTTGAATTTTACATGATTATACTCTCTTCTTTGTGTTGCCCTATCTTTTCTTTGAAGCCAAACACCTAGGCCTAACATTACAAACTTTAAAGACCTATTGATCCAAGTCTAGTGAATAATTACATTAGTAGAGAAGTGCTTGAAAAGTAGGCTTATGGAGTGTTTAATAGTAATCTTGACTTTGAGTTTAATAGCATTATTTGATCCTAAAAGTATATATGAAACTCAAGATTGACATTAACACACACGCATGTTCCGATTTTGCGATATATTGCTTGGCTTAGGAGAAAACACTTCTTGTTGATTTTTGGATTGACTTATGATTGAAGTGTTAGTGGGATTTCTGAGCTTTTACATTTGAGTTGCTAAGTTAATTCATTTAAAGTATTGATGATGAACTTTGCATTTTGATCTTAATGCTTGCTCGAGGACGATCAAGTCTAAGTTTGAGGGAGTTGATAAGGATGAATATTACGTGTATTTTTGCAATGATATGTATATATTTTCGTGTTGATTCCGGGATGATGTTACGATTTTTGGTAATTATTTGTTTGTTTCGGGAACCTAGGTGGAAAGTGAAAGACTGAAGCTAGAAGGAAGAAAACGGATCAAACCGAGGCAAGAATTGAAGAATTTGAAATCTGACAAAACGATCGATCGGAATTGGAGCGTGATCGGTATTGGAGCGCGATCGATCAAAGGAGATAGAGTTTTGGCCAATAAGAAAAAGAGGAGCTCGATCGATCGGAAGATTATGCTCGATCGATCGAGCATGGCAGAGACTTTTCAAGCGAGATTGAAGAATGCTCGATCGATCGGAAGTTGACGCTCGATCGATCGAGCGTGGCAGAAGAATTCCTAGACGAGAAAGAGAGAGCTCGATCGATCGAGACAATTTTACCGATCGATCGAGCAACAGAACTTTCAGAAAAAAAAGACTTGATTGAGTTTGATCTATTGGGAACACTTCCATCCACCTCCTATTCTATAAATAAGGGACCTAGGGCACGAAATCAGAGGAACCAATATCATATCATACACCATATATCAGCCTCCTTACATCCTCCAACATCCATACAAATTAAGAGAAAAAGCCTTTGAAGTGCAAGGAAGGAAGCAAGGGAAGAAGTAACGTTTCAACGCACGGATTAAATTCCTACGTTATCGTACTTCTAAGCTTTATTTATTTTGATTTTCGAATTTATTGATGTTTATGCGGTTGAGAAACAATTATTCATCATGTTGTTTGATTTGAACATAAATTAAGTTTATTTAATCAAGGTTAGGGAAGATTGTGATTGAGTTATTGATTTGAATGTTGTTTGAGTGGATTAATTCTTTTGTGCATGAATTATAATCTTAATGCTATCAAAGCCTTGCTACCTTTGATTGATTTGTGAATTATAATTGAGATCGAGAGATAAAATTATAATACGCTATAATAATTCATGTCGTATGTTAAAGATTTAGATCGAGATATTAAATCACATACGTGATCACTTTGAATTGAAAGATTTAAAGTTAACGGTTTTCATTGAGATTTATGCAATATTAAATTGGTTTAAGTGAACGAGAGTTACTTGCTTCAATTTAATATTAGTTTCAATATAGCTTGAGAAAGTGTATTGATTATATTAGGGAATCCGTCACCTAAAGAATTAATTGGTTAGTAATTGTTTTTACAAACAAATCATTGATGATAACATAAGTGAACCGACATCTTGATAAATTTCTCGAGTGGAATTCCTTCGCATCTTCAAAGGAGTTGATTTATTTTGAGTTTTTAAGTTTTTATTTTAATTAGATATTTATTCATATATTTCGTAGGCTAAATATAATTTTTCTAATTTTATTTGGTACCTATACGTTAGTCCATGTGGGTACGACATCCTTATTTCTAAATCACTATACTAAAACTTGATACCGTGCACTTGCGGTCTAAAATCGCTACACTGGAATTAATTGTTTAAAATAATAGCGATCACATGCCAATCGTAAATCCCATATTTTAATTAAAACAATTAATGCCAAAAGAAAGAGAGATAATGCAAAAATGAAGATAGAGAATTCAAAAAGGAAGAGAGAGAATGCAAAAAGTATGGGTATTTAGGGAATGAAAAAAGACATTTTTAAAGCAAAAGTTTGGAAGGTGGACTTATGTGAATAAACTTTTATCCACCTTTATATTTATTTCTAAACATTTTAAAAAGGGATATTTATCTGCAATTATATTTTGCAAAGAATACCTTGATGCAAATTTGGTCTCAATGTAATTTGGCTTCTTAACTGAAATGCTGAATAATGTTGGATATTGCTAGCATCACGCCGGACATTAATGACATATCAGATGTTATATTAGCACTCTGATGAGGAATGGACTAGAAATAGAAAAGAAGCCAAATAAGATCAAATTGTGACCAATTAGTGGTTTACAACAATATTTGATAAGATTTGTTTCAAAGCCATATAAAGTTCGCATAATATGGAACATGTGTTTGTTAAGGTGCTCTTCCTTCCACCACTTAAAGCTAACATAAACGAAGATACTTTATTCGACAAATTTAAATTTCTATGGAATAAGTGATATAACAAATGTTCTAATTAAGGCCACCCTTATAGGCTTATACGGTGGGATATATATTTATCCAATCATTTCTAGTGGGATATAATAAGGGAAAACTTCCTCCGGTGTTTTAAGGAGAAACTTTGTTCAACCTAGTCTAAGTAAAAAAACTTTAATCATTTCAGTACACTTTGGGCTTAAATGATAAATGTACCATTACTTTTGGCATCATCTCTCTTCCTTTTGGCATCATCTCTCTTCTTTTTGGCATTATTTTTTTTAAATAAAAAATAGGATATAAGATTGGCATGAAAAAATTTAAAAAATAAACTTGTGCATGAATACTTTAAAAATAACTGGTGCATGAAGTTTGATAAAAATAATTGGTGCATGAATTTTTAACGGGTAAATTTTTACTAGTGCAATAAGTATATTTTTGAAATGTCATGCACGAGAAACTGAAGCATTACAGAGTGTAAACATTATACTGGTGCATGACATACACTAGCGCATGACATTACACTGTGCATGACATTACACTAGTGTATGGCTTTACACTGTGCATGAACTTTTAACTAGTGCATTGATTTTTAAATGGTGCATGAATTTTTAACTGGTGCATGAAAATTTAAAAAATAACTGGTGCGTGAAAATTTTAAAAGCAACTGATGTATGAAGTCTGATAAAAATAATTGTTGCATGAATTTGTACCTGTTGCATGAAAATTTAAAAAAATAACTGATACATAAAAATTTTAAAAACAACTGGTGCATGAAGTCTGATAAAAATAACTGGTCCATGAATTTTAACGGGTGCATGAAAACTTAAAAAAGAACTCGTGCATGAAAATTTTAAAAACAACTTGTGCAAGAAGTCTAATAAACAACTGGTGCATTAAAATTTTAAAAATACAGCTGGTGCATGAAGTCTGATAAAAAACTGATGCATGAATTTTTACCACGTGCATGAATTTTTAACTTGTGCATGACATTACACTGATGTATAACTATAAACTGGTACTTGATTTTACACTGGTGCATGACGTTGCATTCATACATGACATTAGACTGGTGCATGACTATACATTGGTGAATTACTTTACACGGGTGCATGACATTACACTGGTTCATGTTTTTACACTAGTGCACGAATTTTTAACTCATGCATGGATTTTTAACTGGTGCATGGAAAATTAAAATTTTCATGCACCAATTATTTTTTAGTGCATGACTATACACTGGTCCATGACTATGCATTGGTGTATGACTATACATTGGTGCATGGTTTTACACTGGTGCATGACATTACATGGTGCATGACATTACATTTGTCCATGGCTTTACACTAGTGCGTGGCTTTAAACTAGTGCATGATTTTTTAACTGGTGCATGGATTTTAAACTGGTGCATGAAAATTAATATTTTCATACATCAGTTATTTTTAAAATTTTCATGCCATTCGTAAATCACATTTTTTAATTAAAACAATTAATGTCAAAAGAAAGAGAGAGAATGCAAAAAGGAAGATAGAGAATGCAAAAAGGAAGAGAGAGAATGCAAAAAGTAGTGGTATTTAGGGAATGAAAAAAAGACATTTTTAAAGCAAAAGTTTGGAAAGTGGGCTCGTGTGAATAAACTTTTATCCACCTTTATATTTATTCTAAACATTTTAAAAACGGATATTTATCTGCAATTATATTTTGCAAAGAATACCTTGATGCAAATTTCCCATATAATAGCAATCAATGTTATGCTTACACTCATGCCCGTATAAGCATTACCTTACAATGAGTTATTCTAATATATATCGACTATTTTTATCCATAATCGCTTAAATACAAATCATTAAGACAAGTTGTTATAAATCAATTCAAATACCTCTCATTACCTGACGTAGGATTGGTATCATAACTAGCTAGGGCCTGATATCCGTTTTAAGCCCGGCAGAACATATAACGTTATCGAAGCATATTGCACTATATGTTATCTTATGACATGGTAAATTACACTCAATATAGTATTAAATTTTAATGTCTGTTAAAGTTAATAATATGTAACTAAATAATAATATATGTTTATTTAACATATAGTTATTATATATTTATGTATAATAAATATTAGTCTCAAAAAGTTTGTAGTGAATTTTGATTACTATAACGTTCATAATTCAGCTTAGCTGCACCAATAAAGTAATCATCTATACTATATTAAAGCTAAATTTTGACTTGGTGAGAATCCATAGATTGGATCAATTGATGTCCAAAGGTTAGGAATGTTGTTTACAATCGACTATAAATATAAATGTAAGAGATTAAGTAAGGTAGTATATACTTATAGAAATATAAATATAAAATAATAACTATACTATCTCATTAGGGGATAACTTCTTAAATTAACTTATTTTTGACATTTTTAAGTGTGAAGATGAAAATATATACTTGTTCACTTTTAAAATAAAACATCACGACAAAAATCTATAATTATAAGTCAAAACCTCCTTCAAAATATCACCGGTTTTATTTATAGTGAATCACATATAGACCTACCTAGTTTGAGCAATAAGGATTCTACAATGTATTTTATATCAAATTCTAATTTTTCCTATATTTATCACAAACTAGAGTGGATGATATTATAGCAGATAGTTGTAATTTTTTCTATAACTATTATAAACTAGAGGGGATGATATTTGTTAGGATCAGAGTAGTGTTTAGGATGGGGGTTGAATAAACACGAGCTTCAAATCAAATTTTCTTCGAATACAACAGACTATTAAGTACTGCAGTAGTGTCTCAATCATATGCAAGTCAGTAGACAACTAATAGGTATAATTCGGAATATGTCTAATGGGCTTGTGAATAAGAAATTGAATGGCAGAAATAAAAGCAGTAAGGTAAGTGCGAAATGTAAACGACGCATTAGTTGTTTTTGGAAGTTCGAAGCACAAACGCTTATATGTCTCCTCTTCTTTCTTTGCAAGAAAGATTTACTAGAAGGTTTCGTTTACTATACACCAGTATACAAGCCACTTAGGCTAATGACCACAACAATAACCTAAATTCCTAGACCACACAGTAACACTAAGATCACAAAATTGTTCATAACTATGTTTGAATAATACAATGAAATTCCCAAAACACTCTTTCAAATGATAAGTCTCTGTTTTTGTGCTCTTTGACCAGTAGACTTCTAACGTTGATCTTCAAGATCACTCTTTAAGACCCAGGTTACTGCACTGTGAAACTTTGTAAGAATGTAAGCTTTTTGGCTTGCTGGGATAGCAAAATGTAAGAACTTCAAAATATTTAGAGATTGTAGATTCAAAGATTTGAGCAATTCTTCAATTCTCCTAGTTGATGTTTTTATAGGCTCGAAAGTTCAACGTCAACTTTTCTCTATAAGGAAAATAATCTCGCCTAATCAGCTTCAAGAATGACGTCCTTGTATTCTTTCCAAATCCGTGAACAACGGCTAATAATTCCTGACGATATTGGTGGCGCTAATGGAGCAGTGTTACTCGCAGTGTACTATTTGTCAGAAATTCTTTAGCTACGCTTTGTCTTATTTGGCTCGTATCTCCTGATTCAAAAGTGTGACTATGTCTGTTGGACTTAAGGCAACTTATCCTTTTTAAGATCGGTAGTCTACTTGATAAAGTTTGCATCTTGGTCTACTGATATCTTCCTGTAGGATAATCATTTCAGCTTCCTTCAGTAGCAAGAAGTAGGCATGCTTGACTTATCAGTAGGTTAGCAAATCAGTAGCTTCTTCGGAAGACTTTACGATATTCTTGATCAAGCGGTAGGCTTCTGTCAGTAGGTTTCTTCAACCGGTAGACTCTTGAACTCGGTAGGCTTTTGTTATCACCAAAACTTAGAAATATTCCAACAATTTTTCCCTTTTTGGTGATGACAAAACTTGGCCAGGTAGTCTTTATCTTCAATAGTAGATAGCACAAGAACCTGATAAGAACTTTTAAACGACAGTATATATATGATAGGGATAAGCAGATTACGAGAAGTAATCAAGCCAACAATATTAAAAAGAAAATATTTTTATATAAAAAAGACTTCTTGTTACAATCCTTAAAACAATCCTTACAATATTCCTCGAGAAACATAGCCAGACATAGAAATGGGGGGCATAATTGTTTCCAAGCTAATTACAAAAAGAGAAAAGACAGTAACCACGGCCTTGGAAGAACTAAATGAAAAATTACAAAGAAGTAAATTCTAAGCTATTTTCTAAATAATCTTTTCCCAAGCTGCTTGTCTTCCCCATTTTTGTCATCACACCCATTACCTACCTAATTAAATATGTTTCTTGGTACAATATCTAGACCAAGTCCTGTAATAATGAGCAAGAACTAGACATGAGGGTGCTAGATAAGTAATCAACCCAAGTCATGTTGAATTATATAATTAATAAACCCAGGGTGAATGATTGCAGTAGGATTAAGTAAATAATGCCATAAATGAAATTTATGCATTATAGTGTGAAAGTGTTTGCCAATTTCAGAAAGTATGAAAATATTAGTTCACTTAGGTTGGTTTATATAGTCAGAAAAAGGGCATAGTGAACTACTGTGGATCGAGATGACGGTGTCAATTAATCCAGATCTAATGAAGAAGATAAGCATGAAAGGAAGAACATAACATAATTTTATAATGAAGAAAATGTACATGACGATAAAAAAAAAAGATACATTACTCAAGGTCTCACAAACCAAGGTCTGTTCCGGTCAAAAGATTCTGGCATTGCATTGTCGGCGGCTTATGTGACTAGAAATAGACACATCTATTGCGCTTAATTGTCTACGATTTGGTATATTTTGATGGATAAATTGATACATATGCTACCTAATCGTATATTTGTGTAAATGTAGGAAAATGTGAAGAAATCAAGCTAAAATGATGAATGAAGGAGTAAAGTTGAAGAAAAGAGGAAAAAACCAGAATCTAAGACATATGTCGCTCCTTTCTCCTCTTCTTTATATATGTTCGAGCCAAGTTTTGGAAATATGGTCCATAGAAAAGTTGTATATCTTTGAGTTATCTTCGCGTGGACAGCTGATTCGTCGAATTCCGAGTTTGTATGAGAAAGTTATGGCCAAAATACGAAACTCGCAAGAAAACGTTAAGGCTCGGCGATCGATCGACGAAAATCCGCGATCGAACGCCGAGACATTCTTCCTGAAAAATAAAGGCTGGCGATCGATCGCCAGCCAGCGCCGATCGATCGCCAGCAGAGTTTTGGAAAGTTTGGATTCTTGATTTCTTTCTTTCCTACATGGATTCTAACCTACCTCCTAGCCTCCCTACATATAGAACTCGAATTTCAGACTTGAAACCATCTAGATAGTTAGGGTAGAATAGTTTAAGACTTGTTTTATATTTTTCTTTTCAATTTTGTTGAAGACGGCTACGAAGATCGAAGCGAAGGCGGGATTGACACCTAGACGAGCGGAGATCGGATTAGTTTTCTTTCCCTTGTTTTTATTTATAGTTTTGTTTTAATTATGTGTAGCTAGTTTTAATTCTTGGTTGAGGAAGACTAATACCTTGGATTTATTTATCTTGGGGAGATTCTTACGCTTTAATTATCAATTTTATTGAGTATCAAGAGTTTTTCTGATTTTTATTGCCATGATTGTTGTGTTTGTTTATTGGCTTGGCAACCTAGTAATCACTTACACAATCTAATGCTAATTAAGAAGCAACTATGATTGATAATTACCTGCTGTTGGTGTTATTAAATTCTTAGGAAAAACGATTGGATGATTAATTCTAACGGCTGTAGTTTTTATTGATTAGATTCATCAAACTTACTAGTTTTGAAACTATCATTGATTTAATCTTAACGGCTGTAGTTTTGGTTAAAGATTTGATGAGATTCGAATTGAATGTTGTTTTCTATTTGACTAAGATTAAGGTAAGGGAGGATTAGATTTCCAATTGATGAATATTCAAGAAAAATCGAGTCTTTTGTGAATCGATGAAATAGATGATAATTTCAAGGTAGAGTCGACCGATACCAAGAATCGCTTTCATTAGTTATTCTATGTTTTTAATTTTAATTAGTATAATTCAACTTCACAACCCCATCTTTTATTGTTTTGATTTTGATTTTCATTAACACAAAGATTCACACCTCCTCGTGGGATCGATCCCTACTCACACTACTACATTATTGTTATCAATCTTGAGGATTGAGTGGGGTTAATTTGGGCGTACACGATAAACGCTACCAGCGGCCTTGGAGTTTGGGTCCTCATCTGGGTGGAAAGACCTCTACTGGTTGAATGTTCTCTCCTGGATGAATGTCCTCTTGTAGCAGATTTTCTTCAGGTAGATGTCTATGCTATACCGTTGGTGGCTAGCTGCATGCTGGTCTTGCCTAGAGAGGGTTTTCTATGCCCAGCACTTTGCATAATCTCATGTAGATCTTTAATTTGAGAGGCAAAAGCCGCTTGCATGTTCGAAAGTTGATCTGAAAAAGCAACATGCATTGTTTCGACTAGTTGACCCAATTCCAATTTAGCTTGCCCTAACTTGGAAAAATAATCCGAAGACATATCCACCACAAATTTCTAAAATCTTTTGACTTTTTCATCTAGATGCGGAGTCTTTGTTTATCTGCAGAAATTGTCGGTCAGCACAACGGAATACACATCCTTTTCTTCATTTTTAAGTTTTTCTGTGATATCCCCGAAATGATTATGTGATTTAATCATTTATTTTGTATTATGATGATTTAGTGTTAATTCATGAGGTTGAATTAATATGGTTGAGGAGTTACATTTCGGGGTGCATGCAACATGTGTTGGGATGTTGGGGTTGTGGCATAATTATTTTTGGGGTGTGTATTATTGTTTTGGTAAAAGCATATTTAAATGGGAATTGAAGTATTTTATTGAGAAAATACTATAAAACATCATGTGAGGATATTTTAATACATCGTGCAAAATACCGGACCAAAACATAACACATCACATAACCCACCACCCCCCCCTTCACCCATGCCCTCCTGCCAGCTGCAGCTGCTTGCCCATACCTCTTGTCCCATCTCTCACCCAACCCTCCCATGTCTGAAATCACTACAATTCTCTCCCACATTTCGTCCAACAGCTGCTAAGGGAGTTAGAGAGGAGACCTTCCATTTTTATTGCTTGGGAAGCTTCTGAAAATCGGAGCAAAAAGGGGTGAGAAACCATTTCTGGGTTTGTAATTTAGCTGTTGAGTTCATACTTTTGTTAGTGTGAAAAATGGCATGTTAGCTTAGGTTTCTTAAAACCTGCGATTTAAATGCTTACATGGTGTTGTTATGTAGCTCTCAGTATTTTTCCTTATGTATTTTACATGTTTTATGTTGGGGAAATAAGCATGTAAAGTAGGGTGTTCGGAAATCTGGGTAGGATTATGCCCTGTTTTTCTGGAAAATGTGGACTGGGAGTGATTTTGAGGAGGCGATATTATGCATGTTAGATGGGTTTTAGGATAAACCTTTGATGTGAAAATATGCATGGTAGTTGTGTGAAGCCTTTGGCATTTTTATTCGAGCAATATTCATGACTTATGTGGTAGATTTCATTGCTTGAAAGTGAGTACTCAAAAATCTGGGCAGGAAGACAATGCTCTGGTTTTCGAAAAAGTTGGTTGAGTACTGATGTTATAGGGTGCTTTTAATGCATCTGGGTTTATGGTTGGGATACATATCTTGTATGATTACACTCAGGGTAGTGTATTGTAGCTACTAGCATGTTTGTTTGGGCATGTTGTATGTCTTACATGTTAGAATGAAAGGTGTGAAAATCAGTGTTGAGCATTCTGGAAAATATCGCGCACAGACCATGTGGCGATCGATCGCCACAAATGGCGCGATCGATCGCCGAGGTCCAGTAGCCAAAATCAAGGTCACGCGATCGATCGCCATGAATGGCGCGATCGATCGCCATGGGACAGTGGAGTTTGGCGATCGATCGCCAAGGGGTAGCGATCGATCGCCAGAAGCAAAATTTTGAAATATTTATATTTTGTTGGATTTTTGATTTTGGATCATATATTGGCATCTAATATTGTGTTGTACACTGGTGTAGAGCCTTCACAGACGGCTACACAACGCAGGGGATAGAGTCCCACCACACACTACATTTTGGAAAGGTACGTAAGCGACATACGGGCATCCCAACGGTAACATGTACTTATGTTTGTCTGTTTGACATATGATGAATGCAATGTGATGCATTAAGAGTTGATACATGTTATTATGCATTGTTGTTGCATATTATGCATTGTTGTTGCATATTGTGATGTGGAATAAAGAGGAGTATTCCACGAGTCAGGGGTGATCACAGTGAAGGTTTAATGCTTACGCTTGACCGCTAAAAATGTGGAGCGGGAGGGGGGAGGCTCGCTTGCACATGGAGGCGGGGTATACCATACTAAGCAATGATGAGATACCGCTAGTATGAAGAAGCGAGGATTAGATACCGCTTGTTTTGAGATTGTAAAGCGAAGAAGCATTAAAATAACTGATGATGACTGACTCAAGAAAAAGAGATGATATGTCATGACATTTATTAGTGAATCCATACATTCATATAGTGTTTTGATTATGAATTGTGGTACAGGGACAACCTATGGGCATTGTAAATGCGATGAAAATACAGGAAGTGTTTTGTATTTATGATTATGCATTTACGCCTTACGTATTCATATTGTGTTGTTTATGGATAGCTATGTGCTCATGTGTTGGGGGTTGTCTTTGTAGGTGCTTTTGCTAAGGAGAACTAGGGTCGGGGCTGATACTTTGAGCTGTAAGGAGTGCTACTACAATAGCAGGACAGAGTTCTTATGCGTAGTCTCTACAAGTAGTAGAGTAGAACTATAGTGTCACTCCTATTGTTTTGAGAAATGTAACTATTATCTGTTGAAAATTTTCTGGGTACATTTGAACTGTAAGCTCAAAATGTCAACACGATTAAATACTCTGATATTGAAATGCTTAGTTCTCTTAATCGCACCTATTAGTATCTTGAGATATCGGGGTCTCACATTTAGTGGTATCAGAGCAGTAGTTAGATAACCAAGGAAGAGTGAAGGGTAGCCTTTAGAGACAAGTTGGTTAGGTATTCATTGTTGGGCATGTTATGCATGTGATGCAAATTTTTGTACAAGTGTTATACTAACATGCTTTGAATATGATACTCTTGTTATCTAACGGCTTATACTATGAACTGCTTTTGGTATTGTTGTTAACTCTTGTGTTGCAGCATGGCGGCTATTAACCCGGAGAACCTCAATGAAGAGGTAGGGGATATGGGCAGTATGAATGCTAGTGTTGCTCATGTGAATCCTTTACCGCCACCTGCTGTGGGAGTGGAGCCCAGTGCACAGATGTTATTACCCGGGGAGCTCAGTTTGACACAGTTTCTGAACTTCCGTCCACCCATGTTTGAGGGGACCGAATCTGGAGAAGGGGCCGAAGAGTGGCTAGAACGGATAGAGCAGATACTTGTGACTGCACCCTGTGCACGTACCGCATGGCTGAGGTTAGCCGAGTTTCAGATGGCGAAGAAGCCTTCTATGTGGTGGAAGACCACTGTGATGGAGCTGAGGGCCCAAGGTATGGTAGTGGACTGGACTGTATTCAGGACCCGGTTCCTTAACCGGTATTTTTCTGCCGCTGCCAGACAAGTCAAGGAGGACGAGTTCACTAATTTGAAGCAGGGCAACATGTCAGTTTCAGACTTTGCTTTGCAGTATTCCTCACTGTTGAGGTATGTCCCCCACATCGCTGTGAGCAGCCATGCGAAGATGAGGCATTTCCTGAAAGGACTGAGGCCAGAATTGTTTGATCGGGTTGTTTCCAACAACCCCAGCTCTTTTGATGACGCCCTGACTAGGGCAGAGCTGGCAGAGATTGCAGTGGGAGCATATAAGGACGTTGTACCCTCTTCCGTGCCATCACAGAGGCCTGTTACTGATAGTTTGAAACCACGAGGGGATCAGTTCAAGGCTCGTGGAGCCTCATCATCTTCCAGATTTAGCGGGAAGAAATCTCAGAGTCAGAAGCAGAGCAATCGAGGACCTACACAGGGGAGTAAGGCAGGAGGGGACAGGTGTGACCGCTGTGGAGGATTTCACTTGTCACGTGACTGCCGAGGCTGTTATGTTTGTGGCAAGGTGGGCCACTTAGCTCGGAATTGCCCCAATCGGGCAAGTCAGGCAGACTCAGGGCCGAATAGGCCAAGATTTGATGCTAGGACGGCACCACCGAGGCAGCAGTTTGTGCCTCGACCCCAGGGAGGTCAGGCGACAGGACCACCGCAGGGACAAGTGTATGCACTGACTAGGGAGCAGGCTAAGGCAGCCCCAGAGGAGGTCATTGCTGGTACGTGTCATTTATTTACGTACCCTGCATTTATTTTGGTAGATACATGTGCTTCTCATTCTTTTGTATCTATTGCTTTTGTGGAGAGACACCATTTGTGCTCGTCTCTGTTACCCACGCCTCTCATGGTCTCGACACCCACGGGAAAGCATGTGATTGCGGACCGACTATTATCTGATTGCCTCATTTATTTTGAGGGCAACGATCTGAGGGCCGATCTGATTCAGTTGGAGATGGCAAACTTTGACTGTATTATCGGCATTGATGTGTTGAGCAGAATCGGGCTGTGGTAGATTGCAGACAGAGGATGGTACGTTTTCTATCTGATCAGGGGTTCCAGTGGACTTTTTATGGGGACGGCTCTCGTCCAAGGATTCCAGTGATCTCAGCGGTTAAGATGTCGCGGTTACTGGAACGTGGCCACACTGGGTACCTTATTTATGCCGTGAATGAATCGGAAGAGAAGGAAGTGAGAGCCGAGGACATTCCAGTCGTGGCGGAGTTCATTGATGTGTTCCCAGATGAGATTCCGGGATTTACGCCTGTCAGGGATGTTGAGTTCGCCATTGAGCTGCTGCCGGGGACTTCTGCTATTTCTCGTACCCCATACAGGATGGCACCGGCAGAGCTGAGGGAGCTAAAAGTACAGTTACAGGAGCTCCTTGACAAGGGATACATTCATCCTAGTGTATCGCCTTGGGGTGCACCAGTCTTGTTCGTGAAAAAGAAGGATGGTTCAATGCGTCTGTGCATTGACTATAGGCAACTGAACAAGGCCACAGTAAAGAACAGGTATCCACTTCCGAGGATTGATGATCTGTTCGATCAGCTTCAGGGTACAGAGGTGTACTCGAAGATAGACTTGAGGTCCGGCTATCATCAGGTGCGGGTTAGAGCTGGCGATGTCCAAAAGACGGCTTTTAGAACTCGGTATGGGCACTACGAGTTCTTAGTGATGCCTTTCGGAGTGACAAATGCACCTGCATTTTGTATGAGCTTGATGAACAGAGTATTTCAAGAGTACCTCGATCAGTTTGTGATCGTATTCATTGATGACATCCTCGTATACTCAAGGAGTGAGGAGGAACATGCCGATCATTTGAGGACAGTACTTCAGATTCTCAGAAATCATCAGTTGTACGCCAAACTCAGCAAGTATGAGTTTTGGCTGAGCAGTGTATCATTTTTGGGCCATATCATATCACGAGAGAGGATATCAGTAGACCCGAGGAAGATAGAGGCAGTTATGGATTGGTCTGCCCCTACTTCAATCAGTGAAATTCGAAGTTTTCTTGGGTTGGCTGGCTATTACCGACGTTTCGTTGAGGGTTTCTCAAAGATCGCCAAGCCACTTACACAGCTGACTCAGAAGGGAGTTCCGTCCTTTGGTCGGAAACTTGTGAGCAGAGTTTCCAGGAGTTGAAGCACAGATTGACTTCAGCGCCAGTTTTGGTAATTCCCAAGGAGAATAGAGGGTTCGTTCTCTATACCGACGCATCGCTTCAGGGTTTAGGATGCGTGCTGATGCAGGATAAGCACGTTGTGGCTTACGCTTCGAGACAATTGAAGCCACATGAGACGAGGTATCCGGTCCATGATCTGTAGCTAGCAGCTATAGTTTTCGCCTTGAAGATATGGCGACACTACTTATACGGTACCTCATTCACCATCTTCACTGATCACAAAAGCCTGAAGTTCTTGTTTACACAGGCTGAGCTGAACATGAGGCAGAGAAGATGGATGGACCTGCTGAAGGATTATGATTGTGAAATCCTATACCATCCCGGGAAAGCAAACTTGACAGCCGACGCTTTGAGTCGGAAGGTGAGGAGCACAGCGGAGGATGCCATGTGTCTATCAGCTATGTTGGGCTCCTACTGCCATTTGGGATTTGATTATGATGTGTCTACTTTACCAGTACAGGTTTTGACCTTGTTAGCTGAGCCTGTTATTTATGATCACATCAGAAAGGCTCAGGGGACCGATACAGAGGTTCAGAGATGGATGTCAGTGGTTCATTCAGAGCAGCCATCGAGATTCAGAGTGGATGAGGACGGTTCTCTGAGACTTGGCGACAGATGGGTGGTTCCAGATACACCCGAGTTGCGTCAGGGTATATTACAGCGAGCTCATTGCAGCAGTATGAGTGTCCACCCGGGCGGGAAAAAGATGTATAAGGATCTACGTAGCCAGTTCTGGTGGAGGCGTATGAAACAAGATGTCACCTCTTTTGTCAAGCGCTGTTTGATCTGCCAACAGGTGAAGGCTGAGAGACAGAGGCCTGGAGGTGAGCTAAGGAGCTTGGAGATACCACAGTGGAAGTGGGAGCACATATCCATGGACTTCGTGACCCACTTACCGAGGACTGTTTCAGGTTTCGATGCTATATGGGTAGTCGTCGACAGATTGACAAAGAGTGCTCATTTCATTCCCTACTGTATGACATATACGCACTTGAGGATGGCATAGTTATATGTCAGAGATGTAGTGAGACTGCACGGGATCCCTGTTTTGATTGTGTCTGATCGAGATCCGCGGTTTACATCTCACTTTTGGGAGGGTCTGCAGACAGCTCTAGGTACGGAGTTGAGGCTGAGCACAGCCTATCACCCTCAGACGGACGGACAGACCGAGCGTACAATACAGACGCTCGAAGATATGTTGAGAGCTTGTGTGCTAGAGTTCGACACTTCATGGCAGGACTCGATAGCCTTAGTGGAGTTCTCTTACCACAACAGCTACCAGGCAAGTATACA
The DNA here is from genome assembly GCA_907163345.1 of Haberlea rhodopensis. Classification (NCBI taxonomy): domain Eukaryota; kingdom Viridiplantae; phylum Streptophyta; class Magnoliopsida; order Lamiales; family Gesneriaceae; genus Haberlea; species Haberlea rhodopensis. Next base: position 1,881,247 of record CAJQUN010000077.1, read on the forward strand.
GATGGCTCCTTTCGAGGCCCTCTATGGTAGGCGTTGTAGGTCACCCTTGTGTTGGGATGACGGGGATCGCAAATCAGTCGTAGGACCAGATTTGATCCTGGAAATGGAAGAAAAGGTAAAATTGATAAGGCAAAAGATGAAGGCAGCTCAGGACAGACAGGCAGCGTATGCCAATCAGCGGCGTAGGCCGTTGGAGTTTCAGTTAGGCGACAGAGTTTTTCTGAAGATCTCACCTTTCAGAGGCGTAGTACGGTTTGGTATGCGGGGGAAGTTGTCTCCTAGATACGTGGGGCCGTATGAGATCTTACAGCGTGTGGGTACTCTAGCATACCGTTTGGCCTTACCACCCTCTCTGTCTGGCATTCACGATGTATTCCATGTGTCTATGCTGAGGAAGTATGAGCCGGATCCTTCACATGTGTTGCAGCCTTCAGAGGTGCAGATTGAGTCAGGTGTTTCCTATGTTGAGCGGCCTATCAGGATTCTAGATAGGGCAGATCGCAGACTGAGAAACAAAGTTATTCCTATGATCAAGGTTCAGTGGGATCGTAGGGGTGTCGAGGAGGCCACGTGGGAGACAGAGCGAAACATGGTGCAGCACTATCCAGAGCTGTTTTCTCGTATGCGTTTATGTTTTGTTTTACTTTATATTGGGTAAGTGCATGCTGATTTCAAGGGCGAAATCTTATAAGTAGGGGAGTATTGTGATATCCCCGAAATGATTATGTGATTTAATCATTTATTTATATTATGATGATTTAGTGTTAATTCATGAGGTTGAATTAATATGGTGGAGGAGTTACATTTCGGGGTGCATGCAACATGTGTTGGGATGTTGGGGTTGTGGCATAATTATTTTTGGGGTGTGTATTATTGTTTTGGTAAAAGCATATTTAAATGGGAATTGAAGTATTTTATTGAGAAAATACTATAAAATATCATGTGAGGATATTGTAATACATCGTGCAAAATACCGGGACCAAAACATAACACATCACATAACCCACCACCCAACCACCCCCCCCTTGACCCTCTGAAATCACTCCAATTCTCTCCCACATTTCGTCCAACTGCTGCTAAGGGAGTTAGAGAGGAGACCTTCCATTTTTATTGCTTGGGAAGCTTCCAAAAATCGGAGCAAAAAGGGGTGAGAAACCATTTCTGGGTTTGTAATTTAGCTGTTGAGTTCATACTTTTGTTAGTGTGAAAAATGGCATGTTAGCTTAGGTTTCTTAAAACCTGCGATTTAAATGCTTACATGGTGTTGTTATGTAGCTCTCAGTATTTTTCCTTATGTATTTTACATGTTTTATGTTGGGGAAATAAGCATGTAAAGTAGGGTGTTCGGAAATCTGGGTAGGATTATGCCCTGTCTTTTGGAAAATGTGGACTGGGAGTGATTTTGAGGAGGCGATATTATGCATGTTAGATGGGTTTTAGGATATACCTTTGATGTGAAAATATGCATGGTAGTTGTGTGAAGCCTTTGGCATTTTTATTCGAGCAATATTCATGACTTATGTGGTAGATTTCATTGCTTGAAAGTGAGTACTCAAAAATCTGGGCGGGAAGACAATGCTCTGTTTTTCGAAAAAGTTGGTTGAGTACTGATGTTATAGGGTGCTTTTAATGCATCTGGGTTTATGGTTGGGATACATATCTTGTATGATTACACTCAGGGTAGTGTATTGTAGCTACTAGCATGTTTGTTTGGGCATGTTGTATGTCTTACATGTTAGAATGAAAGGTGTGAAAATCAGTGTTGAGCATTCTGGAAAATATCGCGCACAGACCATGTGGCGATCGATCGCCACAAATGGCGCGATCGATCGCCGAGGTCCAGTAGCCAATATCAAGGTCACGCGATCGATCGCCATGAATGGCGCGATCGATCGCCATGGGACAGTGGAGTTTGGCGATCGATCGCCAAGGGGTAGCGATCGATCGCCAGAAGCAAAATTTTGAAATATTGATATTTTGTTGGATTTTTGATTTTGGATCATATATTGGCATCTAATATTGTGTTGTACACTGGTGTAGAGCCTTCACAGACGGCTACACAACGCAGGGGATAGAGTCCCACCACACACTACATTTTGGAAAGGTACGTAAGCGACGTACGGGCATCCCAACGGTAACATGTACTTATGTTTGTCTGTTTGACATATGATGAATGCAATGTGATGCATTAAGAGTTGATACATGTTATTATGCACTGTGGTTGCATATTATGCATTGTTGTTGCATATTGTGATGTGGAATAAAGAGGAGTATTCCACGAGTCAGGGGTGATCACACTGAAGGTTTAATGCTTACGCTTGACCGCTAAAAATGTGGAGCGGGAGGGGGGAGGCTCGCTTGCACATGGAGGCGGGGTATACAATACTAAGCGATGATGGGATACCGCTAGTATGAAGAAGCGAGGATGAGATACCGCTTGTTTTGAGATTGTTAAGCGAAGAAGCATTAAAATAACTGATGATGACTGACTCAAGAAAAAGAGATGATATGTCATGACATTTATTAGTGAAGCCATACATTCATATAGTGTTTTGATTATGAATTGTGGTACAGGGACAACCTATGGGCATTGTAAATGCGATGAAAATACAGGAAGTGTTTTGTATTTATGATTATGCATTTACGCCTTACGTATTCATATTGTGTTGTTTATGGATAGCTATGTGCTCATGTGTTGGGGATTGTCTTTGTAGGTGCTTTTGCTAAGGAGAACTAGGGTCGGAGCTGATACTTTGAGCTGTAAGGAGTGCTACTACAATAGCAGGACAGAGTTCTTATGCGTAGTCTCTACAAGTAGTAGAGTAGAACTATAGTGTCACTCCTATTGTTTTGAGAAATGTAACTATTATTTGTTGAAAATTTTATGGGTACATTTGAACTGTAAGCTCAAAATGTCAACACGATTAAATACTCTGATATTGAAATGCTTAGTTCTCTTAATCGCACCTATTAGTATCTTGAGATATCGGGGTCTCACATTTTCACTTCTCCAGTTAGGGTGGCAATGACAACACTCATATTTGGCAGCTATTTAGCAACATTCAGATGTATATCTGCAAAATCCTCGACTGAAGATACTAATCAGAAGGAATGACAACAGAAGGCACAACTTCACAGACTATTGCGGCAGAAACTTTAGAAACAGGAATATTAGTAGATATTGATTCCAAGGCAACATCAGTAGGAAGCTCTTGAGACTCAGTTACAACAAGAGGCTCTTTATCTGAATGTCTTCCATCTGTTCATCAGCAGGCTCTTCATCAACTGCTTCATCGGTAGATTGATACACAACAGCGTCGGTGGGTGTAAAATTGTCTCAGCAATAGATGTATGTATTTCATTCTCGATAGGTATTGGTGTTGCTTAAGTAGTTTCCTCAACTGTAGAAATTTTCACAATAGTAGCAATAACCTCAATTTTTGCTTCAACAAGAGGTACTGAAGATGCGTCAGTAGTGTCAAGCAGTGGTGGGTAACCGGTAGTGTTGGAATTGTTACCAGGGCGTTGGTAGTCTCAACCATCACCTGATCAGCAGACAATCCTAAAAAGCAAGACTTACGTTATCCACAAGTTATTGGATAACTACTTCAACATTTATGAGGTCCATATCCGGTAAGGTAGGGAGCAGACTCTGAGAGGAAGACGGTAGAGAAGGTGCAACAGATTGTTCACCAGTAGACATACCCAAGTCTACTGGGACTTCAAGTATTGAAGTTTGGACTATGGGAGACTCCACTAGTTCGCTCACTTCGACGGGTAGTGTGAGACCCCGTTATCTAAATAAGATTCTAAGGTGCAATTAAGAGAACTAATCATTCATAATCAGAGTATTAGGCCGTGTTGATAAACCTGAGCTTAAGAGATTACAGTACCAAAAGTTCAAAAAAGGAATTATACATATTCCTAACAAAAGGTACTAAATTATAGCTTTACTCTACTCTTTGTAGAAGCTATACAAAAGGAATTTCTGTTCTGCTAATCCTGTAGCACTCCTTACAGCTCAGCGTATCAACCCCAACCCTGGTTCTCCATGTCAAAAGCACCTACAAAGACAACCCCCAACACATGAGCACATCATAGTTCATATCAATCATAATATGAATGTGTTAGGATAGATTTCAGGGGTGGGTTGCCATTCCACACCCGACCAACTTGAGCTTCAATAGCTCGTGTTCTTGAAATAATTGCCAAACTCGCGATCGATCGCTGAAGTGTTCTGCCTCGCACCCAGTGCTCGCGATCGATCGGGAAAACGCGCGGATCGATCGCCAATACCTGCAAATCGCGAACAGAAGACATTTTCGAGCACCTATTTTCAAGCCAACAAATCTAGCACATAAGACATACAACATGCTTGAACAAACATGCTAAGAACTACAAGGTACTACCGTGCATGTATTCAAATCAAAGTTCTACCCAAACTTAAACCCACATGCATCAAAATCGCCCAACTACATCAGTACTCACCCAAGCTTTCTGAAAACAGGGTATCATAATTCTTTTCCAGAATTTTCGAGCACCCCTTTTCATACCAACAAATCCACCCAAATAAACATGCATCATGCTCAAGTAAACATGCTAGAAGCTTCATAATAACACCATGTAGGTACTTAAATCGAAGGTTTAACAAAACTTAAGCTAGCATGCATCATATCATCATAACCAAACCCAAACTCAACCAAAAATTTACCCAAAGCCAGATATGGTTCCTCACCCTCTTTTGCTCCAATTTTTTGGCAAGGTTCCAAGCAATATTTCCTAAGCTTCTTCCTCCTTTTGGCTTAGCAGATGTTGGACGGTTTTTTGGGTGAAAATGGGGAGAGTTTCTGAGATGGGAAGGTGGAGTGGGAGAGTGGGAAAGAGGTATGGGTGAGCAGTTGCAGCATGGGTTGGGGGGGGGGGGTGGTTGGGTGGTGGGTTATGCGATGTGTTATGTTTTGGTCCCGGTATTTAGCATGATGTATTAAAATATCCTCACATGATATTTTATAGTATTTAATCAATAAAATACTTCAAATTCCAATTAAACATGCTTCACCCAAAACAAACAACATCCACCCCAAATAATCATGCCATAACCCAAATTCCCAACATACATCACATACACCCTGAAACGCATTTCCCCAATATTATTAATTCAACCCAATGAATTAATACCTTAATCTTCATAACATAATTAATGTTTAAAAGCACATAATCATTTCGGGGATATCATAATACTCCCCTACTTACAAGATTTCGTCCTCGAAATCAGCATGCACTTACCCAAAACAATATAAAACATAAATCACATACCAGAAAATAGTTCCGGATAGTGCTGCACCATGTGTCGCTCCGTCTCCCACGTGGCCTCCTCGACACCCCTACGATCCCGCTGAACTTTGACCATAGGAATAACTTTGTTTTGTAGTCTGCGATCTGCCCGATCCAGAATCCTGACAGGCCGCTCCACATAGGAAACATCTGACTCTAACTGTACTTCGGAAGGTTACAACACATGAGAAGGATCTGGCTCGTACTTACGCAACATAGACACATGAAACACATCGTGTATGCCGGACAGAGAGGGCGGTAAAGCCAATCGGTATGCCAGAGTACCAATACGCTGTAAGATCTCGTACGACCCAACATATCTCGGGGATAACTTCCCCCGCATCCCAAAACGTACTACACCTCGGAAAGGTGAGATCTTCAAAAAGACCCTGTCGCCCAACTGAAACTCTAATGGCCGATGCCGTTGATTAGCATACGCTGCCTCTCTGTCCTGGGCTGCTTTCATTTTCTGTCTTATCACCTTTATCTTTTCTTCCATTTCACGGATCAAATCTGGTCCTTCGACAGATTTGCGATCCACGTCGTCCCAACATAACGGTGACCTACAACGTCTACCGTAGATAGCCTCAAAAGGAGCCATCTGTATGCTTGCCTGGTAGCTATTGTTATAAGAAAATTCTACCAAGGCCACTGAGTCCTGCCACGAAGTATCAAACTCCAACACACAAGCCCGTAACATATCTTCGAGCGTCTGTATGATACGCTCGGTCTGTCCGTCCGTTTGAGGATGGTATGCTGTGCTCAACCTCAACTCTGTACCTAGGGCTGACTGAAGACCTTCCCAGAATTGAGATGTGAACCGTGGATCTCGATCAGACACAATCGAAACAGGGATCCCATGTAGTCTCACCACATCTCTGACATATAACTGAGCCATCCTCAAGTACGTGAAGATCATACTGTAGGGAATGAAGTGAGCCACTTTAGTCAGTCTGTCCACGACTACCCAGATGGCATCAAAATCCGACACAGTCCTCGGTCAGTGGGTCACGAAGTCCATGGATACGTGCTCCCACTTCCATTCTGGTATCTCCAAACTTCTAAGTTCACCACCAGGCCTCTGCCTCTCAGCCTTCACTTGCTGACAAATCAGACATCTCTTGACGAATGTGGTGACATCTTGTTTCATTCGTCTCCACCAAAACTGGCCACATAAATCATTATACATTTTCTTCCCGCTCGGGTGGATACTCATCCTGCTGCAATGAGCCCACTGTAATATTCCCCGACGCAACTCTGGCGCATTCGGGACCACCCATCTGTCACCCAGTCTCAAGGAACCATCCTCAGCCGTCCTGAACTTCGACGACTGACCCAGATGAACCAATGACAACCATCTCTGGACCTCTTCGTCTGCCCCCTGAGCCTTCCGGATGTGTTCATAAATGTCTGGCTCAGCTAATAAAGTCAATACCTGTACCGGTGAACCAGACACATCATAATCAAAACCCAACTTACAGTAGGAGCCCATCATAGCTGATAGACACATGGCATCCTTTGTCGTGTTCTTCACTTTCCGACTCAAAGCGTCGGCTGTCAAATTTGCTCTTCCCGGGTGGTACTCGATTTCACAATCATAATCCTTCTGTAGGTCCATCAATCTCCTCTGTCTCATATTCAGCTCAGCCTGCGTAAACAAGAACTTCAGGCTCTTGTGATCAGTGAAGACGGTGAATGAGGTACCATATAAATAGTGTCGCCATATCTTCAAGGCAAACACTATAGCTGCTAGCTCCAAATCATGGACTGGATACCTCGTCTCGTGTGGCTTCAATTGTCTCGAAGCGTAAGCCACAACGTGCTTATCCTACATCAGTACGCATCCTAGGCCCTGAAGCGATGCGTTAGTATAGAGAGCGAACCCCTTGTTCTCCCTGGGAATCACCAATACTGGTGCTGAAGTCAATCTGTGTTTTAATTCCCGGAAACTCTGCTCACAAGCTTCCGACCAACAAAATGGAACTCCCTTCTGAGTCAGCTGCGTCAGTGGCTTGACAATCTTTGAAAAACCTTTGACAAAGCGTCGATAATACCCAGCCAAACCAAGAAAGCTTTTGATCTCAGTGACTGAAGTCGGTGCAGACCAATCCATAACTGCCTCTATTTTCCTGGGATCTATTGATATCCCCTCTCGAGAGATAATATGACCCAAGAACGCTACACTGCTCAGCCAGAACTCACAGTTGCTGAGCTTGGCGTACAACTGATGATCCCTCAGGATCTGTAGCATCATCCACAAATGATTGGCATGCTCCTCCCTACTTCTTGAGTAGACAAGAATGTCGTCGATAAACACGATGACGAACTGATCAAGATACCTCTGAAATATTCTGTTCATCAGGCTCATAAATACAGCAGGGGCATTCGTCACCCCGAATGGCATCACTAAGAACTCATAGTGCCCATACCGAGTTCGAAAGGCTATCTTTTGAACGTCATCAGCTCTAACTCGTATCTGGTGATAGCCTGACCTCAAGTCATTCTTGGAGTAAAGCTCCAAGCCCTGAAGCTGATCAAATAAGTCATCAATCCTCGGAAGGGGATACTTGTTCTTAATCGTCACTTTATTCAATTGACGGTAATCGATCCACAGACGCATCGAACCATCCTTTTTCTTTACAAACAAGACTGGCGCACCCCAAGGCGATACACTAGGACGAATGTATCCTTTGTCGAGGAGCTCCTGCAACTACACCTTCAGCTCTCTCAGCTCTGCAGATGCCATCCTATAAGGAGCACGGGAAATAGCAGATGTCCCTGGAAGTAATTCAATCGCAAACTCCACATATCTGATCGGCGGAAATCCTGGAATCTCATCCGGAAACACATCGGTGAATTCCTCAACTATTGGTATATCCTCGATCCTCAACTCTTCATTTTCCTCTGATACGTCCACGACATAAATAAGATAGCATGAGTGACCGCGTTCTAACAACCGCGACATCTTAACTGCTGAAATCAACGGAATCCTTGGACGAGAGCCATCCCCATAGAAGGTCCACTGAAACCCCTGATCAGACAGAAAACGCACCATCCTCTGTCGGCAATCAACCACAACCTGGTATCTGCTCAACACATCAATGCCGACAATGCAGTCAAAATCTGCCATATCCAATAAAATCAGATCGGCCCTCAGATCATTGCCCTCAAACTAAATGAGGCAATCAGATGGTAGTCGATCTACAATCACATGCGTTCCCGTGGGTGTCGAGACCATAGGAGGCGTGGGCAAGGGAGACGAACACAAGTGGTCTCTCTCCACAAAAGCAGAAGATACAAATGAATGAGAAGCACCTGTATCCACCAAAATAAATGCAGGGTACATAAGTAAGTGGCACGTACCAACAATCACCTCCTCCGGGGCTGCCTCTGCCTGCTCACGCGTCAATGCATATACTTGACCCTGCGATGGTCCTGCCGCCTGATCTCCCTGTGGTCGAGGTGCAAACTATTGTCTCTGTGGTGCCGTCCCGGCGTCAAATCTTGGCCTATTCAGCCCAAAGTCTGTCTGACCTCCCCGATTGGGGCAAACCCGAGCCAGGTGGCCCACCCTGCCACAAACATAACAGCCTTAACAGTCACGTGTCAAGTGAAATCCTCCACAGTTGTCACACTTGTTTTCTCCTGTTCTATTTCCTTGCACTGGTCCCCGATTACTTGGCATTTTATTCCTCCTATTTCCTTGCCTCTGATTCTGAAACCTCTTTCCACTAAATCGAGAAGATGAAGAAGCCCCGCGAGGCTTAAACTGGTCCCCTCGTGGCCTCAGGTTGTCAACAACCGGTCTCTATGATTGTACAAAAGGGGGTACAGCTTCCTTATAAACACCAACTGCAAATTCTGCCAGCTCCGCTCTAGTCAGAGCGTCATCGAATGAGCTGGGGTTGTTGGAGACAACCCGATCAAATAACTCTGGTTTCAGTCCTTTCAAAAAATGCCTCATCTTTGCATGACCGTTTACAGCAATGTCAGGAACATACCTCAACAGTGAAGAGTACTGCATGGCATAATCTGATACAGTCATGCTGCCCTGCTTTAGATTGGTAAACTCATCTTCTTTTACATGTCTGGCAGCGGCGAAGAAATACCGGTTAAGGAACCGGGTCCTGAACACAGTCCAATCTACTGTCATACCCTGAGCTCTTAGCTCCATAACTGTTGTCTTCCACCACATGGAAGACTTCTTTGCCAACTGAAACTCTGCCAACCTCAGCCAGGCAGTCCGTGCACAGGGTGCTGATATAAATATCTGCTCCAGTCTTTCCAGCCACTCCTCAGCTGCTTCCCCGGACTCATTTCCCTCAAAGAGCGGCGGATGGTAGCTCAAAAACTGAGTCAGACTGAGTTCCCCTGGTAGCAATATCTGTGCACTAGGCTCTACGCCTACAGCAGGTGGCGGTAGAGGATTCGCCTGAGCAATACTAGCATTTATACTGCCCACATCTCCTACCTCTTCATTGAGGTTCTCTGGATTAATAGCCGCCATGCTGTAACATAAGGGTTAACAACAATACCAAAAACAGATCATAATATAAGCCGTTAGATAACAAGAGTAATCATATTCAAAAGCATGTTAGTATAACAACTTATACAAAAATATGCACCATATGCATAAACATGCCCACCTAGCCATTTTGTTTCTAAAGGCTACCCTTTACTCGTTCCCTGGTTATCTAACACTGCTCTGATACCACTAAATGTGAGACCCCGTTATCTAAACAAGATTCTAAGGTGCAATTAAGAGAACTAATCATTCATAAATCAGAGTATTAGGCGGTGTTGATAAACTTGAGCTTAAGAGATTACAGTACCAAAAGTTCAAAAAAGGAATTATACATATTCCTAACAAAAGGTACTAAATTATAGCTTTACTCTACTCTTTGTAGAAACTATACAAAAGGAATTTATGTTCTGCTAATCCTGTAGCACTCCTTACAACTCAGCGTATCAACCCCAACCCTGGTTTTCCATGTCAAAAGCACCTACAAAGACAACCCCCAACACATAAGCCCATCATAGTTCATATCAATCATAATATGAATATAAAGCATAAATGCATAAATCATAGGCATATGATACTTCCCGAATTCTTAATGCATTTAAAACGCCCATTTTGGTTGTCCCTGTACCATAACTCATAATCAAATCAAATATATGATATTATGGCTTCTTTAAATAAATGTCATGACATAGCAGCATGGGTTGGGGGGGGGGGGGGTGGTTGGGTGGTGGGTTATGCGATGTGTTATGTTTTGGTCTCGGTATTTTGCATGATGTATTAAAATATCCTCACATGATATTTTATAGTATTTAATCAATAAAATACTTCAAATTCCAATTAAACATGCTTCACCCAAAACAAACAACATCCACCCCAAATAATCATGCCATAACCCAAATTCCCAACATACATCACATGCACCCTGAAACGCATTTCCCCAATATTATTAATTCAACCCAATGAATTAATACCATAATCTTCATAACATAATTAATGTTTAAAAGCACATAATCATTTCGGGGATATCACAGGTAGAACCACTAGGTCACGGATAAGTGTCTCTACTTGATATGAGGTCGAGTGAAGCCAAAGGTTAGCTTTTAAATCGTGCAATTCTTTCTGTGCCAGATTGAGGAAGGTTTCAAGGAATCTGAGTTTAGAGAGGAGGGCGGTTTGGCTGTTACAGATCTCAATCTTTTAAACTTGGCATTACTGAGTTAATGGGGTTGGAGATTAACTCGAGAAAAAGATCATCTTTGGGTAAGAGTTTTTGCGGTAAAATACGGGGCAAGGATGTGGGATGTGGGATGTGGGATGTGGGATTGGGGGTATGGGGTTGCAGGGTTTTGAGTTAGGGGGAAATCATCTTTATGGTGGTGGGACTGGGGAAACACGTTTTAGCTGATAATAACAGTCGGTTGGGGCATGTTTGCAGAGAGTGTTTAATGGTTATGATACTAGGTTTTGGGTAGATAGGTGAGTGGAGGGGGAGAAGTTATCTGAAAAGTTTAACATTTTTTTTTATCGATATGATGGGCAAGTATTTGATTTCGGATAGGTGGGCTTGGGTTGAAGGTTGTGGGAGTGGAGACGAGAACTGTTTGAATGGGAGAATGTTTTACTTAATGATCTTGTAAATTTCATTGACAGGTACAACAGGAATCCAAACTTGGACGATCGTGGAGATGGAAATTCGATAGCAGTGGTTTTTATACAACAAAATCGGCATATAATTTTTTGAAAAGTGGAAGAACTACAATTATACCTGATGAGGTTAAGCCCTAAGGACAGTGTGGAACTCGATGATCCCTAAAAAAATATCAAGCTTTGCTTGGAAAATGTTACAGAATAGAGTACCTACTAAAGTGAATCTCTTGCGAAGAGGTATTAACCTAGACTCGATTAATGCTTTGTGTGTTTCATGTGGTGAAGTTGAGGAGGATTGCAAATATATGTTTTATACTTGCCATTATGCTTATAGTGTTTGGAAGGAATGCTATAATTGGTTCAATATTTCAACTGTGATGCATGAAGACCCAGTTAACTTTTTTTGCCATCATTTAGATCTATTGAATGGTACATTAGGTAAAGGGGAATGACTTTCTGTAAGGTCTTGCTACCTTAATCGTGATTTATGAGCGTAAAGAGAGCTAATCATGCAATCATCAGAGTATAAGGGTTCATGTTGATATAATGAGCTTGAGGCTAGCGTGCCAAAAATAAAATTCCAAAAAGAATTAGTTACATCCCCAACAAAATGAATGTAAACGCTATAGATTTACACTACTCCTGAGTAGAGTCTATACAAAAGAATTCTCTGTTCTTCTATACCAGTAGCACTAGCCTTCACACAGCTCACTGCATCAACCGTTGTCTTAGCCTTCAATGCCAAAAGCTCCTACAGGAACAACCCCAGAACATGAGCATATAATAAATCATATCCACAACAATATGATCATAATGAAAAAAATGCATAAACCATCAAAACAAAATACTTCATGTATTCAATGCATTTAAATGCTCTCCATGGTTGTCCCTGTTCCACAACTCATATTCATAATCATCATATTATAATACATTTTAATTATGTCATGACATATATCTAATCCATCAATACCAATAACCAAATCATAGTCTTGTTATAACAGTGGCATTCTAATGCCCCTCGCTTCGACATGACAACGGCATTATAATACCCCTTGCTTTGACATATCAGCGGCATTATAATATCCCTCGCTTCAATATGACAGTGGCATTATCCTCGCTTCAACATATTAGAGGCAAATATTATGTCCCATCGCTACGATATGACAGCGGCAAGTATTCTATTCCTCGCTTCGAAATGACATTGGCAAGCATTATAATCATCACTCGAATATAACAACGACTCACATAAACCTACACCAAGTATCCAATTCGTTCATCCACAATGCATAATTCAATATGCAATAAATACATTATACTGTCGATGCCAGTACGTCTCTCTACGTACCTTTCTTCCAAAATGTTGTGGTGTTTACAAAATTTTATCCCCTGCGTTGTGCCGCCATCTAGGAAGGCTCTACGCAATTGCACAATCCAATATTAGAAGCCATATAATATACCATCAGCAAAATCCCAACCAAATACAAAAAATCCATCAATAACATTATTCACGCCCTCGTGATTGATCGGCCCTAACGCTCGATCGATCGCGAGGCAACCATTTTGGGCACCAAATTCTACCATCCTCGATCGATCGAGATGGCGCTCTCAATCGATCGCCGAGTCTTGTCGATCGATCGGAAATTTCCACCGCTCGATCGAGCAGAGCATCTTCGCCCAGACTTGGCTCCTTCAGCGCGTGATCGATCGTGAGTTTATCCTGATTGTTCGGCGAGCCCTGCAATTCCGAAAATCCACCATTTTTGCACCTTAAAACCATACCAATCCACCCTACACCACAACCCTTTCAAACCAACATCACATAATCATCAAAATACAACACAATACACAACAATAACCATAAAATCTCACAAACCAACAATACACATTACTTTACAAAACAACCCTCTAATTACCCCCAAAAACATAAACCCAAAAATCATTTAAATAGCTCAAACACTAAGCTAGAAGGTTCCCTTACCCCTTAAGCTTTAAATCCTAGCAATATTCAAGGCCTAACAAGCTACCAAGATGCTTCCTTCTTCCTTCTCCCTGCACTATGCGATTTTGAGGGAAAAAGGGGGAGAGTTTTTTGATCGATGACAATAAGTGGTGGGGAGTGAGGGATAAGGTAGAGTGTAAAATCAAGTATTAATGATGTCCAAGTATTTAGCATGATGTAACAAATATCCTCACTCGATATTTTAAAGCATTTAACCAACAACATGCACCATAATTTAAAACATACATGCTTTTCTAGATTAGCTAGAACCAATCCCAATTAATCCATGCCAAATTCATTAATTCTACACAATGCATCACATGCACCCTGAAATGTATAATCAGTTCATGCCCACCGCATAACCATACATTTCCCAACCACACAATAATAATAACACCATATTAAGCTCATAATCAACATTAAAACCATAATGCACATGATTATTTCAGGGATATCACACTCTCTATTTGGGAGTGTGTTGTTTGGAGTATTTGGTTGGTCCGCAATAAAAACTATTCAGAAATGAAGAGACCTCAGTTATTACTATAGTGGAGCTGGTAAAAATAAGATCGTGGCAGTGGATTTAGTTTATTTGAGGTTTCCAGTTCCAGCGTAGTTATTGAAGTGCTTTATCTGTTCTATTTAGTTTGTTTTGTATTATTTTTGATTTTTCCTTTTTTGTTTTCTCTTTCCTTTTTGTAACTTTTGGGTTTGAGCAGCCCTGATGTTCTTTTAATATACTTTTTCTTATGAAAAAAATGGTTAGTTGTACCCGAGAAGTGGATCAAACTCATTTTTCCTAGAGCACACTAGAGTTTCCAACTTTCTAATATAGTGGATGAGGCGGTAGATCTCTTTTTGTTTTAGACATTCTTCAACATCTTCGGTCTGAACCACTTCAAAATACATTTTCTTTTTTCTTTGCTTTATTCAGAATTTTTTTAACGTCGTTAAGTCGAACCTTGAGACGTGTCTTAACCCAATTTTCAAACCGGTCTGTTTTCTTGTGGGCATAAGTTCGACTTTGTCAAAACTAGATTTATCTTGATAGCCATGACTGTAATTGAGACCTCGAATATTTCTTCCCTTTCCCATCAGGGGTAGCAATAGGGAAGCAGTACGTGCAGCTAGTTTTAGGTGTCCTGATACTTAGGGCAAAGGACCTGGATGGCCTTGAGACTACTGACTGCAAAGGAGCTACTGCAATATGTCCGGGAACAGTAGATTCTGCAGGTAGCACGACAGTAGGACAAACAGCTGTGGAGACGGCTAGCCCAGGATGTGCATTGCAACAGTAGACTGCCCAATGTTGAAAACATCCAGAAAAAATGTGGCTGCAGTAGTTATGTCAATATGAAAGATAGTCACAATAGATACTCCTTCACCAGTGAATGTGTCCATCCTCACAGCAGGTGGCACATTACCAATTGTAAAGATGGCCCTGAGAGTACCGGTAGACTCTTCATCAGATTCAGTCGGTATAGAATATACAGTTTCAACAACTTCTGAAGCAAATATTTTACTTCCAGTAGCCTCTGAATTAACAACTTCAATAGTAGGCGGAGTTCCGGTAGCTTATGAAATAGGTATTTCACCAGCAGATACTTCTATGAATTAACAACTTCAGTAGTAGGCGGAGTTCCGGTAGCTTATGAAATAGGTATTTCACCAGCAGATACTTCCATAATTGAATATGTTTCCTTGGTTGCAGCAGGTCTTCTTCTAGCAATGCGGCTCTTCTTTAGTGGGGGGAGGAGGAGGAGGAGCTGACTCAGCAGATAGACAATGTTTGCTTGGAGTCACTGGCCACTTGACGCCTCTTCCTTTTAGTTGTTGTCTTTTTCGATGGGGCTTCTTTCCCTTATGCTGGCTCGGATAGCTTCTTGTGGAGTTGAATATACTTGTCCATTATCAGCTTATAATGGTACATGGTAGTGCCTACTGGTATAGCCAAGCTTTCCAAAATGCTACTGAGCGGTAGGGCAAATCCAGAGTAGCCCTTATCAGGTGCCAACAACCCACAGAAGATGTGAAAGAAGACTGACCAGTTTGCCTCCAGTCCACTCACTATGGTGCACATCATTAAGAACTTCCGGGGAGTGATGACGTCATAGGACCCAGCTTTTCACAATAGGTCACTTCCAACAATGTCATCAAGTAGCCGATAGTGACTCTTCATTAAAGCTTTCTTGAAAGGTGGGGTCAGTTGGTTTCCTGATTCAGAAAATAGATTACCAATTTCATCTGTTGCAATTGGGATGTCTGAAAAATCCCAGAAGCCTACTTTGGATAGTTCCAGTGTGGAGGCAAACACATTAGCAGAAATGACAACCTCTTTATCAGAAACGGTTGCTACGATAGTGTCGTCAACAATCATGTCGGTTCTGTAGAACACTATAAATGCTTCTTTGTAGTAGACTGGAGTCAAGCTTAGCAATGCCATGAGTCCAGACTTTTCAAAACATCTATATCTTCATCGTTGACTGTAGATTTATTGAAAATCCACATGAGTAGCGTTTGAAACGAAGTTGGGTTGATTTGCTCTTAAAGTCATCTTGAGTGATTTGTTGATGCAGGAACACAAGAAGTTGAGAAAATCTGAGAGAAAAAGTTGAGAAAATCTGAGAGAAAAAGTTGAGCATTTGTTAGCACGGTAAAACTGTAAAAATGGAAATAACTAGCTTAAAACAGAAGGTGGTTGGTAATGTAAAGTTGTACTGTAGATGAAAGAACACACGAACACATGCCACTCATCTACGTAATTTATTTTAAATTTTGAATGAATGAAACAAACACGATTTATGAAAGTTCGTGCTAATTAAAAGATAATAAATAAGAATTTGAAATCCAACGTTTCAATTGGTTGCTAAATATGAGCGGTTTACTTTGAGCCTAGCAGACATGGTAATGTCTATTTGTATTAAAGTCCATCGGTTACTTAGTGAACATTACTGTAATAGGCATTGTTTTTACCAGCTTAGCATCACTAAACCTTCACAAGAGAGAAAACACACAAAATTCCCCCTGATTAAAATTCCCCTAATTTCATGCAATATCTCGAATTTAATTCCTCCTCAAACAAGCAAGTAGGAAATTTAAATAATTAAGATCGCTTAGTTATATCAACTAAGCCAAGAATATTGCGAAAATAGGAAAACTTAGCGTCCGGAGGGGTTTTGTGAAGATATCTGCTGCTTGTTATTCAGTAGAGATGTACTCCAACCGAATCTCATTCTTCATTACGTGATCTCAGATGAAATAATGGCGAATGTCAATGTGCTTGGTCCAAGAATGAAGAACTGGCTTGTAAATGATAACTATAGTAGATGTGTTGTCACAAAAGATTGGTGCCTCAGTAGAATCAATTCCATAGTCTCTCGTCTGCTGTTTTCAATAACTACATCCCAATCTCTAAGTCCATCACCAGCCCCAGTACAAAGTACTCCGGACCCCAGATCCCACCAAAAACCAATTTCCAAGGTTATCATCACGATGAGAATACAATCTCATCCCTTGGATCCAATGACTCCAAATACCGGATTTAAAATCCCCGGGAGTCCCAAAACCGTAATTAATCCATAATTGCCACAATTAAGATCCATTAAAGATTAATACCACACCGGGATTAAACCATTAATCCCCGGTCATCACAATTATCCCCCACTAAAAAATTTTCGTCCTCGAAATTTGCACGGCGTACTCCACGTAACGTCGAGACCACAAAATCCAAACGGATTCACATCGTCGAATCATGAACATGTCATGAACGACACACCAACAACGAGGATACCGACCTCGCACCAAATCCTGGAATGGAGCAACCTCCCAAACCGACACAAAACCACGAAAGACATCAGCATTCCCAATGCTAACCATCCCAAGAGCAGTCAGCCAAACTTAACTACAAATCAAACGAATCATTCGTGATTCCAAATAGATATTGCCTCGATGACATCTTTACGATTTAGCCTACGATGTTAACCATACATCGTTACCAAGGAAACCACCAGTACACTATAGTGTACTTATACCAAATCCGGTTCCCGTTCTCCAATTCCACCTCCATCAAAGGAGCAGTTGCACCACCTTGCAACACGGATCGGGCATCTCATCGCTACCGCTCAACACAAAACACATCTCTAAAGATGTCTACATCCATAAGTTCTAAGAAATCGCATCTTGGTCCAACACATCGTCGAGACTCTACAAGGTCTCAAATTCCCGAAAGGGCATGCAAGAACAATCAATTGCATTCCCGCCACATGTGTCAACCGCGACACCTAACAAATCAAAACATGGTCATCCCCCGCTTACCCTAGGATTCAACGATCCTAACACAGGGATGTTATCAAATTACTCAGAAATGAAATACCATGTCCTAAAATACGAGAATCCCACTTCAGGGGAAGTCAACCAACCCTTACGATCATTCATCAGAATACATCGTGTCATTGAGATTACCACTCCCAATGTGCCACAATCTCTCATCGGAGATTCATTCATCCAAGCACACTAATCAGATACTCAACAAGTACCGAAACACGGGCATTCGTAAACACATACATGCCTAAGTACCAACACAACATGCATACTCAATGCAATAGGCTCGGTATCTCCAATCATACCCAAAGTCCCAAAACCAACTGCCAATCCCCAGCTATTCTCACCTCGCGGAGAATAATTATTGACAGACCAACAACCAATGGTGTGATTCCAACATCAACACCACACAAACAGACTCATTGAATCTCCCAAAGATTCCCAATCGGTAGGTATATCAATAACGCCTTCCTCGCAAGGAAAATGTCATGAACTCATGACCCTCCAACCTCGAACCGCCGTTCGGAAAACCTGGATATATTTATACCAAAACATATCCCAGAACCCATAAATTACACAACTGGTCCAGCATAGTGCACCAATGTCACTATTATCAAACGAAATCCGTATACACAACGTATACTCATTCTAACAATGCTCTGTACTAATACCATAGTACTACAAAATCTCGAGCATTCCCCCGGAGACGTCTCCTCAAATGTCTCACCGAAAGGTAAGTAATCCATTACTCGGTCCAACACCGGTAATGCTTACCATGGTTGATTTACAATCAACCCACGACCGATATCGGATGTCTCCATGACAGTACAATCCAAATCTCTCTAAGAGATAAAATCAATATAGTAGTGTTACCCCACTAGCTATATTCCACAATTCCACTTATGACTCCCGTTGCATTCCATATTCAAAGATGCTCAACCAGAGCTAACAACGACTTGTTGACACTCACGTTGGCCTTAGCCATTCCAGCGAGTATACCCAAAGGTAAAATATTTACCTCTATTACATGATGCGGTACACTCACCGGCACAATGCATCCAATAATCCATCGAGCAAACCTGCTCGGCGTAACTGTCTCATCAACCAGTGACGTAGACATCATCTTGTGCCCATCAACAACACTCAAACCATGTGACTAAATACGTACACCTAGACGTATTATTCGTCATCACGATGCTACACGTCTACATAGAATATCCACTATGTTATCGTCATCCCGTGACGGTATATGCCAACATATGACATCCAAAATGACATCGTCAACTCGTGACGGTACATGTCGACACCTGACATTCACAATCTCATCGTCAAACACGTGACGGTATATGTCGATACACGACATCCATATTTTCATCGTCAAACACATGACAGTATATAACAACACATGGCATTCACAATAATGCTAGCAAAACAATAATACACCATACCTCATCGCTAACAAGATAGCGGCATACCTGTATCCATCGTCCACCAGTGGTACGCAAGTAGCACCCATCGCTCGTAGGTGGCATAATCCAGTGCTGCATACATAGAGGCATAACCCATCGCTACATACATAGCGGCATAACCCATCGCTATGGAATCCGCGGCATGATCCCTTGCCATAAAGTCAGCGGCATAAAACATCGCTATAGATATCCGGCGGTGTGAACCATCGCCATAGGTGTAGCGGAATGACCCATCGCTATATAATACCCGGCGGCATGAACCATCGCCAATAGATGTAGCGGAATGAACCATCATTATGAATACCCGGCGGCATAAACCATCGCCAATAGAATAGCGGAATGAACCATCGCTATGAATACCCGGCGTCATGAACCATCGCCAATAGAATAGCGGAATGTACCATCGGTATGAATACCCGGCGGCATGAACCATCGCCAATAGAACAGCGGAATGTACCATCGCTATGAATACCCGGTGGCATAAACCATCGCCAATAGAATAGCGGAATGTACCATCGCTATGAATACCCGGCGGCATAAACCATCGCCAATAGAATAGCGGAATGAACCATCGCTATGAATACCCGGCGGCATGAACCATCGCCAATAGAACAGCGGAATGTACCATCGCTATGAATGAACCATCGCTATGAATACCCAGCGGCATGAACCATCGCCAATAGAATAGCGGAATGTACCATCGCTATGAATACCCGGCGGCATAAACCATCACCAATAGAATAGCGGAATGAACTATCGCTATGAATACCCGGCGGCATGAACCATCGCCAATAGAATAGCGGAATGTACCATCGCTATAAATACCCGGTGGCATGAACCATGGCCAATAAACTAGCGTCATGATATCCCTCGCTAAGAAGCGGCAAATATCCCTCTTCGCTACTTCGCTTCGACATACCAGTGGCATAATATCCCTCGCTTAAGTGGCAAATATCCTCCGTCGCTATCATATGACAGCGGAAAGCTCATCGCTACGCCATATTAGCGGTATAATTTCCCTCGCTTAAGCGGCAAATAATCATCATCGCGGTGGTATGACAGCGGCGCCACTACTCGTCGTTTTATCATGACAGCGGAAATACCCCTCGCTTCGACATATTAGCGGCATAATAACCCTCGCAATAGTAATATGACAGCGGAATTATCCTTCGCTTCGACATATTTGCGGCAGTTATTCTTCATCGCTCTAATATGACAGCGGCAAGTATTCACATCGCTACGCCATGCATGCAACCGTAATGCATAACCCATATTCCAATCAATATTGCCATGAGTGTATTTTAATCCACCTCGTTTCAAATGTGACATGCGGAATTTACCATCGCTTCAACATTTTGCGGCAAAGCATTAAAATCATCACTCCAATATATATGCAACCGTAATGCATAATCCATGTCTCACATGACCCTGCAACCACCATGGTTAGCAACAACATATTCCAAATATGAACACATATCATAAACGCACATAAGCAACATAGTTGTGCCACACAACACTAACTACCATCATGCATAAGTATGTGCTTCTCATTCCCATTAACATGTTCCTAGTGCATTTATTCATACTATCATTGGGGAAAAAGCCATATGCAAGTATAAGTCATATAATACCCAGAAAATTTCTTGCATTTGATCCACATAATATTCAAATTCCCCAACCAAGATCACTTACATAGCATGCACCCTCATAATACACTAACATGCTCTCAGTTCATTTAGCAATTCCGTATTTAATTGCATGCAAACAATAAATGAAGAGAGAAAAGCCATAGCCCATTTATACATTCCATATACACGTAAAACGTACTCACATGAGAGCACCCAATGAATGAACGTGTATCTAATGTATAAGATACTCTACCGAATGCGGTTATTGGTACTTCGATCCTGGAAGCACCTCCCATGCACCGCTCGATCTCAACTCTGGAGCTACGTACTCAATCAACCAGCTCTGGTACTTCGATCCTGGAAGTACCTCAAATCAGCAGCCCGAGCTCAACTCCAAAGCTGCGGCTACACCTGTATTACGTGCCCCAACAGAGACAGCCCCCACACGCGGTGAGCATACCAATACCACAAATCCAATAATCATAATATTACAGTTCATAATTTACAGAATGTAAATGCCATGAATTTAAATGATACTCCCTGGATGGTATCATCCTCATCCGGGATTCTCAGTATTGTCCCTGTTCTTAAAATAACCAAACCATTAATTCTCAAAAGCCAGTTGATCATGTCATTGATCAACTAAAACCATTCCTGCTATACCAGTTCCATAACCAAATATGATTAAATCATCGAATAGAGTACTACAGACATCCCATGTATCTAACAAATGACTCCATATTTCTATCTCATAGCTCGCTCCACAATAGCGGCATTTTAACCCCACGCACACTCAACAATAGCGGCGTCATAACCGATGGTCGTTCAACAGCGACAACATCCCAATCATTGCTCGCTCAAAAGCGGCACCATATGATTTCCAATGTATACCCATTTATCACGATTATCATATACCATGCATTTCCTTATCCATTTATTGCAAGTACCATATACCATGCATTTCAACATCTATTTGTTGCAATTACCACATACATGCATTTCACAGTTGCAACATTACAATAGGCTATGCTCGTACGTTATACGTACCTTATAATTCCGTAGTTAGAGTCCAACCTTGTCTGAGTTCCACGACCCGATGAGTTAAGTGCTAACATGCAAATAACTCTCAATTAAACATAGGCATGTAATCACGTGCCCAAGCACGTTCACAACTTCCAAACCCATCGTCCATCCATGACGATTACCAATATAAAAGCCTCCCGGCTAAGCATGCATAATACCCAAAATAATCCATTTTATATGTTTAAAAGATAGCCAAAAACTCAACCGAGAATTCCGTTTTAATAAATTTTGGCTCCAACCAATCCATTTCAAAAGTATAGCATTCCTATTGGAATGTAGACATTGCCCCGGAAATGGGCTAATTAAACCCGGTTACCAAAATCCCAACATTTTGCCAAAGTTTGAAAAAACATAACACTTCGAGCTGCGATCGATCGCGCTTTTGCCGCGGTCGATCGCGCGCAACCGCTGCCAAACAGAAACATCTCGCGATCGATCACGTGTCTCCGTGATCGATCGCCAGCACTGTACATCCTCACCAATTTACAGCTGCTTGTCTCGATCGATCGGCGCTCCTCGGCCATCGATCGCGACCTGCGATTTTCCGAAAAACTCGAGCTTCCATGGTGTTTTTGACACCCAAACTCAAAACCAACACCCCATACACCATCAACACCTCAAATACACCATTTAAAGCCAATAAAAACTCTAAAAACTCAACTTTAGATTTTTAACCAAAAATCCCTAAATCCAAAACCAACCAAAATCTCAACCAAACTTTACAATACCACTACCAAATCGAAGACAATGGTGAGGGGAAGTTTAGTACCTGATTATCTTCGAGAAAAACGGCTCCCAAGCCAAGCTACCAATGATTTCTCCTCCAAGGGAGAAAAGAGGGAAATGGGGGAAGGGTTGGACGCCCAGAGAGAGAGGGAATCCGTCCAATGACGGAATATCGAGTCTACTTGGTATATATAGTACCAAAACTCCAAAATACCAGTCCCTTCACAAATACATCATGACTTATTAAAAATCATCTGTTTTCAATAACTACCTCCCAATCTCTAATTCCATTACCAGCCCCAGTACAAAGTACTCCGGACCCCAGATCCCACCAAAAACCAATTTCCAAGGTTATCACCACAATGAGAATACAATCTCATCCCTTGGATCCAATGACTCCAAATACCGGATTTAAAATCCCCGGGAGTCCCAAAACCACAATTAATCCATAATTGCCACAATTAAGATCCATTAAGGATTAATACCACATCGGGGTTAACACCATTAATCCCCGGGCATCACAGATAATCAATCATGCATGACAAATGCGTCATAGACAATTGAACCGACATCTTGAAAATTTTGTCAAGTGGAATTCATTCGCATTTTTCAATTGTGTGGTTGTGACTTTTAATTTTAGGTTCTTTGACTAATTGTTTACATCAATATTCATAGGCTAAATATAATTTAACTAATAAATATTTGGTACTTGCACGTTAGTTCTCATGGGTTCGACAATCCGTTTTCATAAAATTTATACTAAATCTTGATATCGTGCACTTGCGGTTAAATCGCATACATATTGTACACCAATGGAATTTTTTTATTAAAGAAAAGTGCGATCAAGTTTTTGGCGCCGTTGCAGGAAACTAATTTTTGTAATATCATACATGATTAGTTGATTGTAATTAACCATTTATTTTGTTCTGTTTCTCAATTTTCTTTTACTTGGGATACTACATCTTTTTTCTATTATTGGTTGATCTTTACTGGTATTTATCTTCTTGGTACATGCTAAGGAGTATCAAGCTTATATTCGAGCCTATTGATCCAAAAATTGAGCAAACTTATCTTAGGAGATTACAAGAAGCTCGGGCGATGGCAGAAAACAATCAAGGATGAGATGGAAGAAATGAAAAACGGAATGATGATCAAGTGCCGAATCCTAGATCATTAATGGACTATGCAGAACCCTCCTTCCATGGATCGTTGTCAAGTATCACGAGGCCGACCATCCAAGCTAATAACTTTGAGATCAAGCCACCAATAATTCAAATGATCCAGCACTCAGTACAGTTTGGGGAAGTGGCCACTTATGATCCAAATGCTTACATCTACAACTTCTTGGAGATTTGTGATACGTTCAACAAGCACAATGGCTTTACTGACGACGCCATAAGGTTACGTTTATTTCCCTTGTCATTGAAAGATAAAGCTAAATCTTGGTTAAATTCTTTGCCTGCAGGATCTATCACTACTTGGAAAGGGATGTCAATAACTTTATTGTCAAAATATTTCACACATTCCAAAACTGCAAAGATGCACAACGATATCACTACGTTTGTGCAATTTGATCCTGAATCTTTATCCGAGGTGTGAGAATGTTTCAAGGACTTTCTTAGGAGATGCCCACGTCATGGTCTTCCTGTCTGGCTCCAGGTACAAACTTTTTATAACAGTTTATTTTTTGCCAATCGTAATATGATTGATGCTGCATCAGGAGGAACCATTATATAGAAGACGCCGGAAGCAACTTATGAACTATTGGAGGAGATCGCCTCTAATAGCTATGAATGGCAATAAGAGAGGAACATGCCAAAGAGACCAAGTTCATCAAGTTGAGGATGTCACTGCAATAACAAACAGTTAGAGGCATTGAGCAAGAAGTTGGATAGCATGAGCACTACAACAATGCAAGCTCAAGTTATCATCTCTGATTTATGTGGAAGCAATCATTCAATCATTGAATGTCAGGCATGTAATCCATTTATTCAGCCTAATGAATCTGCTAATCTTGTAGGGAACATGCCACCTCAGAACAATCCATACTCGAATACTTACAACCCGGGATGGAGGAATCATCCGAAGCTCGCATGGTCCAACCAAAAGAATGTGTTGAACTCACAACTGCCACCAGGATATGCACCAAGACAGAGTGTGTAGGAGCAGATGACCAAGTTCATATCATCGACAGAGCCTATGATTCAAAATCAGGATCCATCAATAAAGAACTTGGAGGTACAAGTGGGGCAGCTTGCAACGTTGATAGCCGGGCGGACTCAAGGTAACTACCAAGTGACCCCGAGAAAAATCCAAATGAGCAAGTAAATGCCATAACGCTTAAGAATGGAAATGAGCTTGTACCACAAACTGAAGCCAAAGAGAGCAAGGGTGACACCAACGAGGACAAGAGTGAGGCCAAGGAGAAGGTAAACGACAAGGGTAAGCAGTCTAACACCACACCAATCACATAACCCACACAGTTAGTAATCCTCCCCATTTCAAGCCGCATTAAAAAGAGCTAAGGTGGATACTGAATTTTGTAAATTTCTTGAAGTATTTAAGATATTGCATATTAATGTCCCATTTTCTAATGCTCTCCTTCAAATCCCTAGTTATGTTAAGTTTTTGAAGGAAATATTATCCAAGAAGCGGAAGTTGGAGGGGCATGAGACAGTGTGTCTGACTGCAGAAATCGGCACCTAAGCTACAGGAGTCAGGGAATTTTTCTATAACTTGCACCATTGCTTTGATTTCTTTTAGTAAATCTTTATGTGATTTGAGTGCAAGTATTAATTTAATGCATTTGTCTGTTTTTAGGTGACTTGGATTAGGAGAGCCGAAGGATTAGGAGAGCCGAAGCCTACGAGAGTCACATTGCAAATGGCAAATAAATCCATCAAATTCCCATGAGGTATCATCGAGGATGTAGCTGTCAAGGTCGGTGAATTCATATTTCCGGTGGACTTCAGCATGTTGGACATGGAAGAAGATGTAAACATGCCACCGATATTAGGAAGACCATTCCTAGCGATTGGAAGGGCACTTATAGATGTCAAAGAAGGGAAGCAGTTCCTCCGTGTAGGAGAGGATGAAGTCACTTTTAACATGTTCCAAACTTTGACACACCATCACAACAAGCACATGTGCTTTTAATGTTAATGTGATTGATTTTCTTCCTGTTGATGTTGTGCAATGTAACTGGAAAGATGAGATGGGGTCCAAGCTTGAGAGTCAAATAGGAAAAAGCAATGGCAAGGAGAATCCGAAGGAAGTCAAGAATGGGAAGGAAACAAAAGGAAGAAAAATTAGTGAGGGAGATGTGGTTTTACTACAGAAATCCACACCACGCCTTTTTCCAGGCAAGCGAAGAGCTCAGTGGTGTGGACCATTCAATGTCTCCAAGGTTTACCCATTTGGCGCTATAAAGGTACGTGATTCTTCTGGAAATATATTCACAGTCAACGGACAATGGTTGAAGCACTATCATGTGTGCGCGATTGTCTACTACCTCACCAACTGAGAAAAATAGGTGACAGTCAAGCTTGTGACTATAAATCAAGAACTACCTCTTTCCTTTATTTTGAGTTGTCTTTTATTTTGTTGTTTAATTCCTTTGGTTGAATACTCTTGGTGTTGAAAAGTTACTTTGAATAATGAGTAATTCACTGTACAAGGATGGTTGGAATTCTATTCCTTCAACAGCAGAATTTGGCGAGTCACACTTCCTTAGTCCTCATGCAAGCGTCTTGATCAGGGAAGTTTCCTGTTTTCCCTTCGATTCTTTTAACATTGAGGACAATGTTTGCTTTTAAGTTTGGGGTAGTGACTTGCATGTTTAGTGTTAATCTACATGCAGTGTGCTGAAATTAAACCTTGAATTGTCTGATATTATTTTAATGAGTTCAAACTTCAGAAAATAATGAATTATAGTAGCGACTTTAGTCCATGATGAAATTGATCTCACTTTGCACCTCAACTTGAGTCCTAAAAACTATTTTTGAAAATGTATATGAATACCATATGTTGAGTAGCTTGTCAAGATTGATGAATATTTTGAGCACATTGAGTCATGATCTTTGTGGATCGCATGTTGAATAGTGAAAATTTTTGTGAATTCTGATTGTCTTAAGCATCTTAGAGTACTCTAGAAGTTAATCGAGAATACTTTTTTGGTAAAATTTTATAGTTACAAACATGACATGGAAATGATCTGGGCGATCTTTGGAGCGTTTGAGCCTTTCAAGCTTATCTGGTCTATATCATTCTCTAGTGTCCAACTTTGAGCCTTACTGAAAAAGAATGGTGTATGCATTGCATACAATTAGCCTCATTCGACATTTATTGGCAAACTCATTATCCTACCCTTTTATGAGCTTAAATTGAAATTTTATCCTACCTTAAGGGAGTATAATGAATCTCATTTGATGCACATAAATTTTCATATTTTGATGAGCTTAAAGAAAAATATCATGGATGAGATGAAGGAAAAGAAAAAGGAAGTGCTTCAAAATAAGGGCACAAAAGGAAAAAAGAAAAAGTTGAAATAGCCTTGACAGAAGACAAAATGAAGCCCAAGGGGGGTTAAGGCTAGAAAAAAGAGAAGAGAAGCTCAAAATGTGCTAACACATGGACTTTATATGTTATACTATCTTATTTGAATTTCATATTTTTTTTCTTTGTAGTCAACACCTAGGCCTTACATTACAAGCTTATAAAGACCTTTTGATCCAAGTCTAGGGAGTAACTACATTAGTAGAGAAGTGTTTGAAAATAGGCTTATGGAGCGTTTAACGATAATCTTGACTTTGCGTTTATTCACATTATTTAATCTAGGAGATATGCATGAAACTTTAGATTGACAATAACACACACACGCGTTCCGATTTTGCGATTTGTTGCTTGGTTTAGGAGAAAACACGATTTCATAGTGGACTTTTGTTTGTGTGTAAGTAAGGTTTCTAAGCTATATATTTGAGTTGCAAATTAATTTGTTTCAAGTATCAAGTTTAACTCAACATTGATTTCAATGCTTGCTCGAGGACGATCAAGTGATAAGTTTGTGGGAGTGTATTCATATTTAGCAGTTATAATTCTATGTTTTCGTTTCATAATGAATCTTGAACGATATGATGCTTTTTGGTATTAATTTGCATGTTTCAAAATTTTTTTGTGAAAATGCAAGGAAATGAAGAAAATGAACTAAAATAATGATGAAAAATGTAAAGGAGTGGAGAAGATCCAATTTAAAGCTTGAAAAGATGGATTTTGAAGGGTCAAAGCAGTGCAACAGGAGTTAGGGCACCGCTTGAAAAGGGCACCCCAGCGCCTGAAAAGGGAAAAAAAATGGGCATCCTGGCAGAATACTAGGCGCTGGGGAGCCTGGCTTTAGGCGTCCCATCACCCGGGCTAGCATTGTGTCACCCCAGCGCCAGCTGTGCAACAGGTTAGCGTGATTTTTCTTCGTTTCCAGCGTCGCGGCTCTGCTTGTATGAGGTACCCCAGCGCCTCTCGGAAGGAAACTTGGAAATTGCTGATTTTAAAGATATGCACAAATCCTATCAAGATAAGGAAGGCTCTTGGACAATTTTTGGAGATTTCATCCTGTATATCAGATTTTGGAGGGGATACATGAATTCCGGATTTATTTTCTTAAACTTAGAGAAGGAGCCACCACCCCACATCACAAAACACCACTCCATCACCTCAACAACCACCATTGAAGTGAAATGAAGGAAGCAAGAGAATAAGATACCCTTCAACGCTCGGAGTAGAGGCCAAATCTATTATAGTATTTCTGAACTTTTGTTATTTTATGACTATTTTCGAATTCATGTCGTTAGTGGTTGAGAAACACTTTTGCATCTTGTGATTTCAATTCAAACATGAACTAAAGTTTATTTTATCAAGATTAGGAGATCTTTTGTTTGGTTGTATTTCTTGAATGCTATGTGTTGATTGAATTTCTACAAATATTTTGTATACGAATTATAAATTTAATGCGTTCAAAGCCTTGCAACCTTTGAATGATTTTAGTGATTATAATCGAGATTGAAAGATAAGATTGCAATGCGACATAGTAATTCATACCGTGTGTTAAAAATTTTGATCGAAAGATAAAATTTATGTACGAGGGATAGTCTTAGGTTATTTAATATAATATTAGTGGTTTTCATAGTGATTCATGCGACATAAAATTTTTGATTTAGTGAATGATAGTTACTTGTCTCAATTTGATATTAAATTCAATATAGCTTGAACAAGTGTATTGAATGATAAAAGAAAACCCGTCACCTTAAGAATTATTTGACAATCAATCATGCATAACAAATGAGTCATATACGATAACACAAGTGAACCAACATCTTGATAATTTTCTCAACTGGAATTCATTCGCATCTTCTATGTGTGGTTGTGATTGATTACATCGATATTTGTAGGCTAAATATAATTTAACTAAATCTTATTTCGTACTTGCACGTTAGTCATTGTGGGTTCGACACCCCGTATTCATACAATCTATACTAAAACTTGACACCTTGCACTTGCGGTTAAATCGCATATATATTGTACACCACTGAAATTTTATTGTTAAAGAAAAGTGCGATCAGCTGACCTAAGCAACTCTTGTATTTTGTCTATTTTAGTTGTTGATGTATTCCATGCAAGAACCACTTTGGTTAGTCTTTGGTCTATGCATTTTACTTCTTACCTTTGTTGTTCGAGTAGACTTACTTTTGCCCTTTAGCTTGCCAACTCACATGAATGTTCAAAGTCAAGCTTGTTGGTCTGATGTTTGCTTGTATATTCAATATTATAGTCTGAAATTGCTATTCAATTAGCAAATAGGTCTACTGTGCATCCTAGGGGAATACTTGAGGACGTTCTAGTGAAAGTCGATAAATTGGTCTTTCCTGCTGACTTCTACATACTTGACATGGAAAATGATAATAAAAGCAGCCATATTCTGTTAGGGAGACCATTTTTGAAAACTTCCAAGTGCATAATAGATGTAAGTGGTGGTGCTTTTACTATGGAGTTTAATGGTGAGGTAGCTAAGTTCAATACTCATGATCCCGTTCATCCTACTACTGATTATACTATTGGCATCACACATCACGTATCACTAGAAAAATCACATACTGTCACTGAGCATGAACATGGGGTAACTACTGATCGACCTGTTGACGAAGGAGGTATGGGAGAAATTTTGACTGATACTTCATGTATTACTACTGCTTTACCAAATTCTCCTTTTAAAAATCTCAATTTTGAATTGCAGGTACCTGATGTTGAGCTGAAACTTCCTCCTGAACCTCACGATACATCAATAGAAAACGAGGGGATGCGAAAAGGGTTGAGGACCTCCAAGAAGTATAAGGCGAATAGGCATCGCCTTCAAGCTGTCAGAAGAACACTGAGGTGGGAAAAGGTGGCATTGGACACCAAACATGACCCACCTTGAGCATGAGCATTGGAGTCGGGCCACCGACGTTAAACAGAGGCGCTGCTTGGGAGGCAACCCAAGGGGAGTTAGTTTCCCTTTCTTTTTATTTTTTATTGCTTTAATAGTTAGACTTTTCTCGTTTCTTGTATTTTTGCCTTACATTGGGGACAATGTAAGATTTAAGTATGGGAGAGGGCTGCAAATTGTGCTTTAACTTAGTCGTTGAATATTTTGAGCACATTATTGTCATGACTTTTGAAGTGTGCATAGCTTAGTGAAGATTGTGTGAACTTTGTAATAGTCTTAAGAAGTCTCTAATACATGCTAGAACTTAACTACATGCTCTTTGAGGTGTATGTCTAGACTACTTGCAAACATGAAAGTGATATAGGCGACATTTGATGCGTTTGAGCCTTTCAAGCCTACCATGTAAATAAAATCAATCACTAGTACCCTTTTTGAGCTTTAATGCAAAAGAATGGTTGTATGCTAAGCATACAAAAGACCCCCATTCGACATTCTTTGACTAGCTTATCATCCTTCCCTAATGAGCCTAAATATGAATTCTATCCATACCTTAGAAGGGAGTATGATGCGTTTCGTTCACATGCACTTAAGTATTCAATGATTAAAACGTTTGTGAGCTTCATAATGAAAAGAATGAAATGCATGAAAGAAAAGGGATGCCTTGAGAAAATAGATAAAAATATGACTCCAAGGGGAGCCAAGGCACAAAAGAAGAAAAATGTTGAAATAAAAGTTGAAAAATTCAAGCAAGAAGAGAAGCTTTTAGTAGGTAGGTTCTTAGACGATTTTTGGAGGAGATTCATCCTCTATATCAGATTTTGGAGGGGATACATGAATTCTGGATTTATTTTCTTAAACCTAGAGAAGGAGCCACCACCCACATCAAAAAACACCACTCCATCACCTCAACAACCACCATTGAAGTGCAAGGAAGGAAGCAAGAGAATAAGATACCATTCAACGCTCGGAGTAGATGCCAAATCTATTATAGTATTTCTGAACTTTTGTTATTTTATGACTATTTTCGAATTCATGCTGCTAATATGGTTGAGAAACCTTTTGCATCTTGTGATTTCAATTCAAACATGAACTAAAGTTTATTTTATCAAGAAAAGGAGATCTTGTGTTCGGTTTTGTTTCTTGAATGTTATGTGTTGATTGAATTTCTACAAATCTTTTGTGTATGAATTATAAATTTAATGCTTTCAAAGCCTTGCAACATTTGAATGATTTCAATAATTATAATCTAGATTGAAAGATAATATGTAATACGACATAATAATTCATACCATGTGTTTAAGATTTTGATCGAAAATAACAGTACATACGAGTGATAGCCCTTAGGTTATTAGTCTAATGTTAGTGGTTTTCATAGTGATTCATGCGATATCAAATTTTCAATTTAGTGAATGGTAGTTACTTGTCTCAATTTGGTGTTAAATTCATTATATCTTGAACAACTGTATTGAATGATATAAGAAAACCTGTCACCTTAAGAATTAATTGGATAATGTAAGGACCCGTGCCCTTAACCCATTATTAGTGTATTAATCCATACCATTAGTGCATTTATTCATACTATCATGGGGGAAAAAGCCATTTTATACACTTATACTTCTTCTTATTTTGCATGGTTTAGTGCTAGTTTTCGATCAGAATTAAGCTTTTGGTTTTGTTCTGTGTTGTTTTGCAGGAATCCAGGTAATTACATGTTTTGTGGACTAAAAGGGTGCAAATGGCGGATAGAAATGATGAATTGAAGTCAAAAATCTACACTTTCCATCAAAGCAACAGGCGTAATTACGCCTGTTTTGAGGCGTAAAGACGCCTACGCCACGGCAAATCAATATTTGAAGAATTTCATGAGGCGTAATTACGCCTCATTTAGGCGTAGCTACGCCTAAGCTACGGTTTTTGTGATTTTATTCAGGCGTAAATACTCCGCTTTGTAGGCGTATTACGCCAGTCACGCGGGAAGCCACATTTCTTGACACATCATCAGGCGTAGTTACGCCTGTTTTGAGGCGTAATTACGCCACTCGAATTTTGGAAATTTTGGACTGCTTTCCTTATTTGATGCACGGGTTTAAAGAGGGATTGACCAAGGCACAAGGGATTATTCAGACTTAGACATTCAGAAATAGAGAGAGGAGGTTAGGGTTGAAGGAAGAAGAAAATAACGACGACGGCTCGGAGCAAAAAGTAGAGATTTCATCACGAGACGGCGGCGTTCATCGGAGATCGAAGAATAGAGTCCAATTCGTTTTGTATCTCTAAACTTTTAGCAATTTTTATGGGTTATTTAAACATGTCTATGTGTTTAATTAATTCTAGCATGAGCTAATTTTATTTTCTAGGAGACGATGTAGCTTGTTTTGAAACTACGCTTATTATGAATTGATTGAAGTATTTGGATTTCCGTATGGTTTATTTATGTTTTGCTGTTCTTAATGCTTTTAATCTACTGGCCATCGATTGAATGATGCTATATTTGTGATCTATCACTCGGGAGAGGGGGTTGTGAATTGGATAGAAGGAATTCATATCGTGGTAGTTATATTGTTCGAGAGGCCTATAACTCCATAGAAGTCGTTAAAGGAATTACTGCGCTTTTACAATTGTTTGATAATTGATCTTAGATAGGGTTATCAAGATTGATGTTAGATGATTACTTCTGCTTAAAACTCGGGAGAGGGAGTAGAAATAAATAAGAATTCTCGGCTAGTAAAATAGGAAATCCATAACATGGAAATCAAGGAATGATAAGTGTAGTGGATGAACAAGTGAAATCGTAGTCCTAGATTCGTCTCCAATTGATTTCTTATCAACTCAGTATTAGATCATCGTTAGTTAATTGATTTTTATTACTCGCATAACACTCAACTATTCGATTCTCTAAATAAAGCAAAGATTATTTTAATTCAGTACTTAGATTTAACTATTTATTCAATCTCTGTGGGTTCGACATCTTTTTATAATAAAACTTGACTACCGTGCGCTTGCAGTAAAGGATTTTACGCAACAATACCCAAAATAATCCATTTTATATGTTTAAAAGATAGCCAAAAACTCAACCGAGAATTCCGTTTTAATAAATTTTGGCTCCAACCAATATATTTCAAAAGTATAGCATTCATATTGGAATGTAGACATTGCCCCGGAAATGGGCTAATTAAACCCCGTTACCAAAATCCCAACATTTTGCCAAAGTTTGAAAAAACATAACACTTCGAGCCGCGATCGATCGCCGCTTTTGCCGCGATCGATCGCGCACACCCGCTGCCAAACAGAAACATCTCGCGATCGATCGCGCGTCTCCGCGATCGATCGTCGAGACTTGGCGATCGATCGCCAGCACAGTACATCTTCACCAATTTACAGCTGCTCGTCGCGATCGATCGCCGAGGATCGCGATCGATCGGCGCTCCTCGGCGATTATCGCGACCTGCGATTTTCCGAAAAACTCGAGCTTCCATGGTGTTTTTGACACCCAAACTCAAAACCAATACCCCATACACCATCAACACCTCAAATATACCATTTAAAGCCAATAAAAACTCTAAAAACTCAACTTTAGATTTTTAACCAAAAATCCCTAAATCCAAAACCAACCAAAATCTCAACCAAAGTTTACAATACCACTACCAAATCGAAGACAATGGTAAGGGGAAGATTAATACCTGTTTATCTTCGAGAAAAACGGCTCCCGAGCCAAGCTACCAACGATTTCTCCTCCAAGGGAGAAAAGAGGGAAATGGGGGAAGGGTTGGACGCGCAGAGAGAGTGGGAGAGAGAGAGGGAATCCGTCCAATGACGGAATATCGAGTCTACTTGGTATATATAGTACCAAAACTCCAAAATACCAATCCCTTCACAAATACATCATGACTCATTAAATATCATATGTTTTCAATAACTACATCCCAATCTCTAATTCCATTACCAGCCCCAGTACAAAGTACTCCGGACCCCAGATCCCACCAAAACCAATTTCCAAGGTTATCATCACGATGATAATACAATCTCATCCCTTGGATCCAATGACTCCAAATACCGTTTTTAAAATCCCCGGGAGTCCCAAAACCGCAATTAATCCATAATTGCCACAATTAAGATCCATTAAGGATTAATACCACATCGGGATTAACACCATTAATCCCCGAGCATCACAATTATCCCCCACTAAAAAAATTTCGTCCTCGAAATTTGCACGGCGTACTCCACGTAACGTCGAGACCACAAAATCCAAACGGATTCATATCGTCGAATCATGAACATGTCATGAACGACAAATCAACCGCGAGGATACCGACCTCGCACCAAAACCTGGAATGGAGCAACCTCCCAAACCGACACAAAACCACGAAAGACATCAGCATTCCCAATGCTAACCATCCCAAGAGCAGTCAGCCAAACTTAACTGCAAATCAAACGAATCATTCGTGATTCCAAATAGATATCGTCTCGATGACATCTTTACGATTTAGCCTACGATGTTAACCATATATCGTCAGGGCACCACCTTGCAACACCGATCGGGCATCTCATCGCTACCGATCAACACAAAACACATCTCTAAAGATGTCTACATCCATAAGTTCTAAGAAATCACATCTTGGTTGTAGGATCGAGCGCTTACCGCTTTACCAGTAACTATAGTTAAGGGTAACAGCGCAACATCAATCTTTTCAACCACACACTGGCACAAGCGCCACGTGTTCGACCGATCACAAAGCAGAGGCAATTGTTGAACCCCAACAATCCCTCCCCCAATAATTGCACTCTCTGCAACTCATGGGAATCGAACACGCGACCTTGGCTCTGATACCAATTATTGGTAAAGCGAGCGCTTACCGCTTTACCAGTAACTATAGTTAAGGGTAACGGCGCAACATCAATCTTTTCAACCACACACTGGCACAAGCGCCACGTGTTCGACCGATCACAAAGCAGAGGCAATTGTTGAACCCCAACATTGGTCCAACACATCGTCAAGACTCTACAAGGTCTCAAATTCCCGAAAGGGCATGCAAGAACAATCAATTGCATTCCCGCCACATGTGTCAACCGCGACACCTAACAAATCAAAACATGGTCATCCCTCGCTTACCCTAGGATTCAACGATCCTAATACAGGGATGTTATCAAATTACTCATAAATGAATTACCATGGCCTAAAATACGAGAATCCCACTTCAGGGGAAGTCAACCAACCCTTACGATCATTCATCAGAATACATCATGTCATTGAGATTACCACTCCCAAGGTGCCACAATCTCTCATCGGAGATTCATTCATCCAAGCACACTAATCAGATACTCAACAAGTACCGAAACACGGGCATTCGCATACACATACATGCCCAAGTACCAACACAACATGCATACTCAATGCAATAGGCTCGGGTATCTCCAATCATACCGAAAGTCCCAAAACCAACTGCCAATCCCCAGCTATTTTCACCTCGCGGAGAATAATTATTGACAGACCAACAACCAATGGTGTGATTCCAACATCAACACCACACAAACCGACTCATTGAATCTCGCAAAGATTCCCAATCGGTAGGTATATCAATACCGCCTTCCTCGCAAGGAAAATGTCATGAACTCATGACTGTAATACCCCCGAAATGTGATATGATTATGTTCTACGATGATAAATTATGACGTGTTTAAGGGTTGTGGTGTATTTAAATTGGGGGCCACGATTTATGTTATGATGATATGATTTAGGGGGCATGTTGGGTGTTTTAAAGGGGTGTATTAATTAAGCGAAGTTATAAAATATCGAGTGAGGATATTTTAATACATCGTACTAAATACCGGGACACAATTAAACACCACATGACCACCCTACCCACACCACCCCCCCCCCCCCCTACTCGGCCACCTCCCCATTTCCCACTTGTCAAGCCCATACCCCCCACTTGATCATGCCCATGCTTCCACTTTGCAGCCAAATCATCTCCTTCTCTCCTCCTCTCTCTTTCTCTCCCAAAATCGTGCCTGTAAGCTGCTGGGGAAGGGAAGAAAAGCTTGGTTTGAAGAGTGTTAAAAACCTTGCAAAAAGAGGAGCAAAAGTAGGGGGTAAGTCTTACTCTGTTTTTTCGGAGTTTTGGTTAAGTTTGGGTTTGGTGGGATGATTTTAAAGCATGTTAAGTGTAGGTTAGGGTGAAACCTTGGTATGGGTTCTTACATGAAAGTATTATGTAACTATTAGCATGTTTGCTCGAGCATATTACACATTCTATGTGATAGATTTCTTGTTATGAAACCATGTGCTCGAAAACCTGGACAAAGAAGAAAATACTCTGTTTTTCTTTAAGTTGGTTGAGGATGAAGATTATGATGATGTTATGGTGCATGTTAGCTTAAGTTTTGTAAACCTTTGATTTAAGGGCTTACATGGATATTTTATGAAGTTCTTCACATGTTTGTTTTAGCATGAAAGATATGTTATGTAGTAGAAAAGATGGTGTGAAAAGTAGTGCTCAAAAATCTGGGGAAAAATCCCGATTTTCAGAGGCTCTCGATCGATCGAGATTTGGTTCCGATCGATCGAGCGAGACAGTGGGTCTAATGTATTTTAAAATTTTGATGCCGATCGATCGAAGGATTTCTCGATCGATCGGTGAAGCTTCTCGATCGATCGGTAAAATACTTCGATCGATCGAGCGAGGCAGGAAGCTAAGGCACTGTTAGTGCACAGTGTCTCGATCGATCGAGACTTTGGGCCGCTCGATCGAGACAGGCAGAAAGTTGAAAAATATAATGATGTTTTATTTTGTTAAGTTTATGATGTGAGATGGTTTTGAGGCATCTAAAATGGTATTATGTGGTCTTGTAGAACCATCCCTAGGTACCAGCACCATCAAGGAGATAAAGTCTGTTGACTCCTCCTCTTTTTGAAAAGGTACGTAAGAAGCGTACGGGCATCGGACGGTAACACACATCTTTATACTACAATTATGCTTTTATTGCATAAGTATTCATGATGAAATGACGATGTTTATACGATGAGGTTTATACGATGTTTATACGATGATGTTTATACGATGCTAATATGATAATGTTTACATGATGATGTTGTGGTAAGGTGCCACGGGGTAAGGTGCCCCACATGGTAAGTAGCCATGCGATGTTATTGTGGTAAGGTGCCACGGGGTAAGGTGCCCCACATGGTAAGTAGCCATGCGATGTTATTGTGGTAACATGGTAAGTAGCCATGCGATGATATTGTGGTAAGGTGCCACGGGGTAAGGTGCCCCATATGCATGATTTTGAATCAGGGACAACAATAAGAAGTTAATGAATAACCAACATATTTACTTAACCAAGATTTCATGCTTTTATTATAATATTATTATGTTGTTAAGTGAAATTGTATATGCTCATGATGTGTTGTCCCTGTAGGTACATTTTTGGACGAAAGGACTAAGGGTCGGGTTGAGGCAGTGAGCTACGAGGGACACAGGAATGTATAGAATTCAAGTTATGATTAGTATCTACTCTAGGAGTAGTGTAAATCTAAATGACATTCTTTTAGAATGTAATGAATTGTTTTTGAAGTTTTTGTATTTTGGCCTGTAATCCTGTTAGCTCGTGTAACAACCAAAATCTTAAGATGTTACTTTAATGCATATTTAGTCCTTCTTATGTCTATTAATCACTGTTAAGGTGGGAAGACCCCACATTAGTGGTATCAGAGTAGTGGTTAGATAACTCAGGGAATGAGTGAAGGGTAGCCTTAGCAATAAGTTGGCTAGGTACTTACATTTGAACATGTTTTATATGTATGTTGCATATGAAGTTTCTATGTTATGCTAACATGTTTAATTATCTAACGATGTGCTTTATGAACTACTTTTGGTGTTGTTATTAACCCTTGTGTTGCAGCATGGCAGCAAATATAGAAGTGGGTGACGCCATTAGTGTAAATGCAAGTGCTGGGCGTACGAATCCATTGCCACCACGAGCCTTGGGCGAGGAACCCTCTGAACAGCAGTTGCTACCTGGGGAGTTGAGCTTGGCTCAATTTATGATGTATCGACCCCCGATGTTTGAGGGAACAGAATCAGGGGAAAAAGCTGAGGAATGACTGGAGAGGATTGAACAGATATTTGTGGCAGCGCCTTGTGCAAAGACGGCCTGGATCAGATTAGCAGAATTTCAGCTGTCCAAGAAAGCATTGATGTGGTGGAAAACCACAGTGGTTGAGCAAGAGGCTCTGGGACAGGAAGTAAATTGGAAGATGTTCCGAACGCGGTTTTTGAACCCCTATTTCTCAGCCGCTGCAAGACAGGCCAAGGAGGATGAGTTTACCAGTTTAAGACAAGGTACCATGCCTGTATCTGACTATGCTTTGCATTACTGTTCCTTACTACGATATGTGCCACACATTGCTGCAAGCACTCAAGCGAAGATGCGGAACTTCATGAAGGGCTTGAGGCCTGAACTGTATGACAGGGTGATCACTTATGGCCCTGCTTGTTTTGATGATGCACTCTCACGAGCTGAGCTAGCTGAGCTGGGAGTTGGTGCATATCCTGATGCGGTGCCACCTCCAGCACCCCCTCAGAAATCTACTTCTGACCACTTGAAGCCCAGGGGTGATCAGTTCAAGCCTAGGGGGAACACGTCAGCATCGAGATTCAGTGGCAAGAGGCCCGAGAATCGATGGAAAGGGAAAGGTAGGAATGATACTCCATCTGGGAGAGGACAGCCTCAGGGAGATAGATCTGGAAGAGCTCAGTGCACTATATGTGGACTATCACATTTGGCAAAGGACTGTGTTGGCTGCTATGTCTGTGGCGACAGAGGCCACTTCGCTCGACAGTGTCCCAACAGGGGAAGACAGCAGAACTCTGCGGGGAGGCCTGCGGACAGAGCGGCACCGCACAGACCACCTTTCGCACCGAGGCAGTATGGAGGTCAGCCCACGGGGCCACCTCAGGGTCAGGTGTATGCTTTGACGAGGGAGCAGGCTACAGCGGCTCCGGAGGAGGTGATAGCGGGTACGTGTCTTTTATTTACGCACCCTGCTCTTATATTGATAGACACAGGTGCGTCACACTCTTTTGTGTCGACGAGTTTTGTTGAAAGGCACCACATATGCACTTCTCCGTCGCCCATGCCTCTTTTAGTCTCGACCCCCGCAGGAAGAAGTTTGATTACGGATCAGATTGTCTATGATGGCATCATTTATTTTGAGGATAATGAGTTAAGATCAGATTTGATTGTGCTGGGAATGACAGACTTCGATTGCATTGTGGGCATCGATGTTCTGAACAAGTATCAGGCGGTTGTTAACTGCAGGCAAAGGACTGTCCGATTCAGATCTGATATGGGAGTCCAGTGGACATTCTTTGGGGATGGTTCTTGCCCAAAGATTCCGTTGGTATCGGCTGTCAAGATGGCACAGTTATTAGAACGAGGCCATACAGGATATCTTATCTATGCCATTGATATGACGGAAAAGAGGAAGGAGTTGAAGGTTGAGGATGTGCCCGTAGTGGCGGAGTTTCCTGATGTTTTTCCGGAGGAGATTCCCGGATTCCCACCGACGAGAGAGGTCGAGTTTGGGATTGAGCTGCTACCAGGGACGTCTGCAATTTCTCGTGCCCCATATATGATGGCACCAGCTGAGTTAAGGGAGTTAAAGATGCAGTTGCAGGAGCTCCTTGACAAGGGCTACATACGCCCTAGCGTATCGCCATGGGGTGCGCCTGTCTTATTTGTTAAGAAGAAAGATGGATCGATGCGCCTATGCATTGACTATAGGCAACTGAATAAGGCCACAGTCAAGAACAAGTATCCACTTCCGAGGATTGATGACTTGTTTGATCAGTTGCAGGGAACGAGGCTCTACAGTAAGATCGATCTGAGGTCGGGGTACCATCAGATACGAGTAAGAGAAGATGATGTTCAGAAGACGGCTTTCAAGACCAGATGTGGGCACTATGAATTTCTGGTCATGCCTTTTGGGGTGACGAATGCCCCAGCTGTCTTCATGAGTTTGATGAATAGGGTATTCCAGCCGTATTTGGATCAGTTCGTCATAGTCTTCATTGACAACATACTTATCTACTCTCGGACGGAAGAAGAACACGTGAGACACTTGAGGATAGTGCTTCAGATCCTTAGGGATCATCAGTTATATGCAAAGCTTAGCAAGTGCGAGTTCTGGTTGGACAGCGTGGTATTCTTAGGCCATGTCATATCTAGCCATGGAATATCTGTGGATCCCAGAAAGATTGAGGCTGTGATAGAGTGGGCTGCACCCACTTCTGTACCAGAAATACGGAGTTTCCTCGGTTTGGCAGGTTATTACCGACGTTTCGTCTAGGGTTTCTCGAAGATTGCCAAACCCCTGACAAAGCTGACTCAGAAAGGAGTCCCCTTCTTTTGGTCTAAGGCTTGTGAGGAAAGCTTCCAAGAGCTGAAGCGTCGTTTGACTACAGCGCCTGTACTGGTGATTCCGTCTGAGGATAAGAGGTTCGCCTTATATACGGATGCGTCATTACAGGGCTTGGGCTGTGTGTTGATGCAAGATAAGCATGTGGTGGCTTATGCATCGAGGCAGCTGAAGCCACACGAAGCCAGGTATCCAGTGCATGATTTGGAATTGGCGGCCATCATATTCGCCTTAAAGATCTGGAGGCATTACTTGTATGGCACGTCTTTCACTATATATACGGACCATAAGAGCCTGAAGTTCTTATTCACTCAGGCAGAGTTGAATATGAGGCAAAGAAGATGGATGGATTTGCTCAAGGATTATGATTGTGAAATTGAGTACCATCCAGGTAAAGCAAACTTGATAGCAGACGCCTTAAGTCGGAAGATAAAGAGTACTGCAGAGGATGTTATGTGTTTGTCAGCCTTGATGACATCTTATTGCCAACTGGGCTATGATTTCGATGTAGACACGTCGCCTGTGCGAGTGTCGACCCTATTGGCGGAGCCAGACATATTTGAGGCGATCAGGAAGGCCCAGAAGTTGGATAGTGAGGTTCAGAGGTGGACATCATTGATCCTTCAAGGTCAACCATCCAAGTTTAGAGTGGCTGAGGATGATTCCTTGAGACTGGGCAACCGATGGGTAGTCCCAGATACACCAGAACTGCGTAGAGGAATATTGGAGCAAGCTCACAGTAGTCGATTCAGTATCCACCCAGGGGGAAAGAAGATGTACAAAGATCTATGCGATCAATTCTGGTGGAGACGCATGAAGCTTGAGGTAATCGTTTTCGTTAAAATATGTTTGATCTGCCAACAGGTAAAGGCAGAGAGGCAGAGGCCTGGTGGTGAGCTGAAGAGCTTAGAGGTGCCTGAATGGAAGTGGGAGCATATATCTATGGATTTGTGACCCACTTACCTAGGACGACCTCAGGATTAGATGCGATCTGGGTGATCGTGGATAGGCTGACGAAGACGGCTCATTTCATCCCTTACAGTATGTCATATACATACTTGACGATGGCCCAGATGTATATACGGGATGTGGTGAGGTTGCATGGTATTCCGGTCTCGATAGTGTCTGACAGGGACCCGAGGTTCACTTCACATTTCTGGGAGGGTCTCCAGACTGCTTTGGGCACAGAGGTGAGACTGAGTACGGCCTATCACCCTCAGACAGACGGCCAAACAGAGCGTACCATTCAGACTCTCGAGGACATGTTGAAGGCATGTGTTTTGGAGTTTGATACTCCGTGGCAGGATTCAGTGTCGCTGGTGGAGTTCTCCTATAATAACAGTTATCAAGCGAGCATTCAAATGGCCCCTTTTGAAGCTCTGTATGGACGACGATGTAGATCACCACTGTATTGGGAGGACTTGACTAGCAAAGCGGTCGGAGGACCGGATATGATCAGAGATATGGAGGGTAAGATAAGGTTGATACGCCTGAAGATGAAAGCGGCCCAGGATAGGCAAGCGGCCTATGCCAATAAGCGGCGACGACCGCTAGAATTCCAGTTAGGAGACAGGGTCTTCTTAAAGATCTCGCCCTTCAGGGGCGTGGTTCGTTTTGGGATGCGGGGAAAGTTATCTCCGAGGTATGTTGGGCCATATGAAGTTTTGCAGCGTATCGGTACTTTGGCATATCGTTTGGCTCTACCGCCATCCTTGTCTGGCATACACGATGTTTTCCATGTCTCTATGTTACGGAAATATGAGCCAGACCCATCTCATGTCTTACAGCCTACAGAAGTTCAGTTAGACTCAGATATGTCCTACGAAGAACGACCAATCAGAATTCTGGATCGAGAGGATCGCAGACTACGGAGCAAAGTTATACCGATGGTCAAAGTTCAGTGGGATCGTCGGGGTGTCGAGGAGGCTACATGGGAGACGGAACGGCATATGGTGCAGCACTATCCGGAACTATTCTCTGGTATGTTTTTATGTTTAGTTTCGATATGATGATGCATGTGGATTTCGAGGACGAAATCTTATAAGTAGGGGAGTAATGTAATACCACCGAAATGTGATATGATTATGTTCTACGATGATAAATTATGATGTGTTTAAGGGTTGTGGTGTATTTAAATTGGGGGCCACGATTTATGTTATGATGATATGATTTAGGGGGCATGTTGGGTGTTTTAAAGGGGTGTATTAATTAAGCGAAGTTATAAAATATCGAGTGAGGATATTTTAATACATCGTACTAAATACCGGGACACAATTAAACACCACATGACCACCCTACCCACACCACCCCCCCTACTCGGCCACCTCCCCATTTCCCACTTGTCAAGCCCATACCCCCCCACTTGATCATGCCCATGCTTCCACTTTGCAGCCAAATCATCTCCTTCTCTCCTCCTCTCTCTTTCTCTCCCAAAATCGTGCCTGTAAGCTGCTGGGGAAGGGAAGAAAAGCTTGGTTTGAAGAGTGTTAAAAACCTTGCAAAAAGAGGAGCAAAAGTAGAGGGGTAAGTCTTACTCTATTTTTTCGGAGTTTTGGTTAAGTTTGGGTTTGGTGGGATGATTTTAAAGCATGTTAAGTGTAGGTTAGGGTGAAACCTTGGTATGGGTTCTTACATGAAAGTATTATGTAACTATTAGCATGTTTGCTCGAGCATATTACACATTCTATGTGATAGATTTCTTGTTATGAAACCATGTGCTCGAAAACCTGGACAAAGAAGAAAATACTCTGTTTTTCTTTAAGTTGGTTGAGGATGAAGATTATGATGATGTTATGGTGCATGTTAGCTTAAGTTTTGTTAAACCTTTGATTTAAGGGCTTACATGGATATTTTATGAAGTTCTTCACATGTTTGTTTTAGCATGAAAGATATGTTATGTAGTAGAAAAGATGGTGTGAAAAGTAGTGCTCAAAAATCTGGGGAAAAATCCCGATTTTCAAAGCTCTCGATCGATCGAG
Source organism: Haberlea rhodopensis (assembly GCA_907163345.1). NCBI lineage: Eukaryota > Viridiplantae > Streptophyta > Magnoliopsida > Lamiales > Gesneriaceae > Haberlea > Haberlea rhodopensis. Next base: position 1,924,844 of record CAJQUN010000077.1, read on the forward strand.
ATTTGGTTCCGATCGATCGAGCGAGACAGTGGGTCTAATGTATGTTTTAAAATTTTGATGCCGATCGATCGAAGGATTTCTCGATCGATCGGTGAAGCTTCTCGATCGATCGGTAAAATACTTCGATCGATCGAGCGAGGCAGGAAGCTAAGGCACTGTTAGTGCACAGTGTCTCGATCGATCGAGACTTTGGGCCGATCGATCGAGACAGGCAGAAAGTTGAAAAATATAATGATGTTTTATTTTGTTAAGTTTATGATGTGAGATGGTTTTGAGGCATCTAAAATGGTATTATGTGGTCTTGTAGAACCATCCCAGGTACCAGCACCATCAAGGAGATAAAGTCTGTTGACTCCTCCTCTTTTTGAAAAGGTACGTAAGAAGCGTACGGGCATCGGACGGTAACACACATCTTTATACTACAATTATGCTTTTATTGCATAAGTATTCATGATGAAATGACGATGTTTATACGATGAGGTTTATACGATGTTTATACGATGATGTTTATACGATGCTAATATGATAATGTTTACATGATGATGTTGTGGTAAGGTGCCACGGGGTAAGGTGCCCCACATGGTAAGTAGCCATGCGATGTTATTGCGGTAAGGTGCCACGGGGTAAGGTGCCCCACATGGTAAGTAGCCATGCGATGTTATTGTGGTAAGGTGCCACGGGGTAAGGTGCCCCCACATGGTAAGTAGCCATGCGATGTTATTGTGGTAAGGTGCCACGGGGTAAGGTGCCCCACATGGTAAGTAGCCATGCGATGATATTGTGGTAAGGTGCCACGGGGTAAGGTGCCCCATATGCATGATTTTGAATCAGGGACAACAATAAGAAGTTAATGAATAACCAGCATATTTACTTAACCAAGATTTCATGCTTTTATTATAATATTATTATGTTGTTAAGTGAATTGTATATGCTCATGATGTGTTGTCCCTGTAGGTACATTTTTGGACGAAAGGACTAAGGGTCGGGTTGAGGCAGTGAGCTACGAGGGACACAGGAATGTATAGAATTCAAGTTATGATTAGTATCTACTCTAGGAGTAGTGTAAATCTAAATGACATTCTTTTAGAATGTAATGAATTGTTTTTGAAGTTTTTGTATTTTGGCCTGTAATCCTGTTAGCTCGTGTAACAACCAAAACCTTAAGATGTTACTTTAATGCATATTTAGTCCTTCTTATGTCTATTAATCACTGTTAAGGTGGGAAGATCCCACAATGACCCTCCAACCTCGAACTGCCGTTCGGAAAACCTGGATATATTTATACCATAACATATCCCAGAACCCATAAATTACACAACTGGTCCAGCATAGTGCACCAATGTCATTATTATCAAACGAAATCCGTATACACAACGTATACTCATTCTAACAATGCTCTGTACTAATACCATAGTACTACACAATCTCGAGCATTCCCCCGGAGACGTCTCCTCGAACGTCTCACCGAAAGGTAAGTAATCCATTACTCGGTCCAACACCGGTAATGCTTACCATGGTTGATTTACAATCAACCCACGACCGATACCGGCTGTCTCCATGACAGTACAATCCAAATCTCTCTAAGAGATAAAATTAATATAGTAGTGTTACTCCACTAGCTATATTCCACAAATCCACTTATGACTCCCGTTGCATTCCATATGCAAAGATGATCAACCAGAGCTAACAACGACTTGTTGACACTCACGTTGGTATTCCCAAAAAAATTGAGCTGTCCCTGAACAAGTCCCTTAACAATTGACGTCTAAACGTCTCCGTGAGATATTCACTGCCTCAATCATCATGCCACAAAGAGACTACAAGAGTCTACCATAACCCTCATCGTATCACCATACGATTCACCAAACTCGAATCCAACGAGCAGTATAATGGCTACAACAAGCACACTATAACACTGAAACAATACCTGGCTAGCAATTAGCTGCCCCCATAGGCTCATACCAACCTATCAACGTGACACACGTCCCAACCCGGTATACCATACCGTACAACCATTAGAGTAGTGGGTCATCACCCAATATTTCTCTAAAACACCAAAGCATAATGGACATCCCGGTGTCCATGCTCAACCGTGGTGCAATCCTAATCCATTAGGACTTATTCCACACCCTCAGGGTGGGTGTAACCATGTCTACCCCACATCACAACGACAAGCGAGTAGTTTCCTTCAATGACTACTCTTACCACCAATCACTTGGCCTTAGCCATTCCAGCGAGTATACCCAAAGGTATCACTACTCGAAAATATTTACCTCTATTACATGATGCGGTACACTCACCGGTACAATGCATCCAATAATCCATCGAGCAAACCTGCTCGGCGTAACTGTCTCGTCAACCAGTGACGTAGACATCATCTTGTGCCCATCAACAACACTCAAACCATATGACTAAATACGTACACCTAGACGTATTATTCGTCATCATGACGCTACACGTCTACATAGAATATCCACTATGTTATCGTCATCGCATGACGGTATATGTCAACATATGACATCCAAAATGACATCGTCAACTCGTGACGGTACATGTCGACACCTGACATTCACAATCTCATCGTCAAACACGTGACGGTATATGTCGATACACGACATTCATATTCTCATCGTCAAAAACATGACAGTATATAACAACACATGGCATTCACAATAATGCTAGCAAAACAATAATACACCATACCTCATCGCTAACAAGATAGCGGCATACCTGTATCCATCGTCCACCAGTGGTACGCAAGCAGCACCCATCGCTCGTAGGTGGCATAATCCAGTGCTACATACATAGCGGCATAACCCATCGCTATAGAATCAGCGGCATGATCCCTCGCCATAGAGTCAGCGGCATAAAACATCGCTATATTTATCTGGCGGTATGAACCATCGCCATAGGTGTAGCGGAATGACCCATTGCTATATAATAGCCGGCGGCATGAACCATCGCCAATAGATGTAGCGGAATGAACCATTTCTATGAATACCCGGTGGCATAAACCATCGCCAATAGAATAGCGGAATGAACCATCGCTATGAATACCCGGCGGCATGAACCATCGCCAATAGAATAGCGGAATGTACCATCGCTATGAATACCCGGCGGCATGAACCATCGCCAATAGAGTAGCGGAATGTACCATCGCTATGAATGTACCATCGCTATGAATACCCGGCGGCATAAACCATCGCCAATAGAATAGCAGAATGAACCATCGCTATGAATACCCGGCGGCATGAACCATCGCCAATAGAATAGCGGAATGTACCATCGCTATGTATACCCAGCGGCATAAACCATTGCCAATAGAATAGCGGAATGAACCATCGCTATGAATACCCAGCGGCATGAACCATCGCCGATAGAATAGCTGAATGTACCATCGCTATAAATACCCGGCGGCATGAACCATCGCCAATAAACTAGCGTCATGATATCCCTCGCTAAGAAGCGGCAAATATCCCTCTTCGCTACTTTGCTTCGACATACCAGCGGCATAATATCCCTCGCTTAAGCAGCAAATATCCTCCGTCGCTATCATATGACAGCGGAAAGCTCATCGCTATGCCATATTAGCGGTATAATATCCCTCGCTTAAGCGACAAATAATCTTCATCGCGGTGGTATGGCAGCGGCGCCACTACTCGTCGTTTTATCATGACAGCGGAAATACCCCTCGCTTCGACATATTAGCGGCATAATATCCCTCGCAATAGTAATATGACAGAGGAATTATCCTTCGCTTCGACATATTTGCGGCAATTATTCTTCATCGCTATAATATGACAGTGGTAAGTATTTACATCGCTACGCCATGCATGCAACCGTAATGCATAACCCATATTCCAATAAACATTTCCATGAGTGTATTTTAATGCACCTCGCTTCAAATGTGACATGCGGAATTTACCATCGTTTCAACATTTAGCGGCAAAGCATTAAAATCATCACTCCAATATGCAACCGTAATGCATAACCCATGTCCATATGACCCAGCAAACACCATGGTTAGCAACAACATATTTCAATTATGAACACATATCATAAACGCACACAAACAATATAGTTGTGCCACACAACACTAACTATCATCATGCATAAATATGTGCTTCTCATTCCCATTAACATGTTCCTAGGCGCTCAACAGCCCCAAAGAGCAAACCACTGCTCTGATACCACTAATGTAAGGACCCCCGTGCCCTTAACCCGTTATTAGTGTATTAATCCATACCATTAGTGCATACAATCATACTATCATGGGGGAAAAGCCATATGCAAGTATAACATCATATACTCTCCAGAAAATTTCTTGCATTTGATCCACATAATATTCAAATTCCCCAACCAATATCACTTACATAGCATGCACCCTCATAATACACTAACATGCTCTCAGTTCATTTAGCAATTCCGTATTTAATTGCATGCAAACAATAAATGGAGAGAGAAAAGCCATAGCCCATTTATACATTCCATATACACGTAAAATGTACTCACATGAGAGCACCCAATGAATGAACGTGTATCTAATGTATAAGATACTCTACCGAATGCGGTTATTGGTACTTCGATCCTGGAAGCACCTCCCATGCACCGCTCGATCTCAACTCTGGAGCTACGTACTCAATCAACCAGCTCTAGTACTTCGATCCTGGAAGTACCTCAAATCAACAGCCCGAGCTCAACTCCAAAGCTGCGGCTACACCTGTATTACTTGCCCCAACAGAGACAGCCCCCACACAGGGTGAGCATACCAATACCACCAATCCAATAATCATAATATTACAGTTCATAATTTACAGAATGTAAATGCCATGAATTTAAATGATACTCCCTGGATGGTATCATCCTCATCCGGGATCCCCTGTAATGTCCCTGTTCTTAAAATAACCAAACCATTAATTCTCAAAAGCCAGTTGATCATGTCATTGATCAACTAAAACCATTCCTGCTATACCAGTTCCATAACCAAATATGATTAAATCATGAAATAGAGTACTACAGATATCCCATGTATCTAACAAATGACTCCATATTTCTATCTCATAGCTCGCTCCACAATAGCGGCATTTTAACCCCACGCACACTCAACAATAGCGGCGTCATAACCGATGGTCGCTCAACGGCGACAACATCCCAATCATTGCTCGCTCAAAAGCGGCACCATATGATTTCCAATGTATACCCATTTATCACGATTATCATATACCATGCATTTCCTTATCCAATTATTGCAAGTACCGTATACCATGGATTTCTACATCTATTTGTTGCAATTACCACATACATGCATTTCACAGTTGCAACATTATAATAGGCTATACTCGTACGTTATACGTACCTTATAATTCCGTAGTTCGAGTCCAACCTTGTCTGAGTTCCACGACCCGATGAGTTAAGTGCTAACATGCAAATAACTCTCAATTAAACATAGGCATGTAATCACGTGCCCAAGCACGTTCACAACTTCCAAACTCATCGTCCATCCATGACGATTACCAAAATAAAAGCCTCCCTGCTAAGCATGCATAATACCCAAAATAATCCATTTTATATGTTTAAAAGATAGCCAAAAACTCAATCGAGAATTCCGTTTTAATAAATTTTGGCTTCAACCAATCCATTTCAAAAGTATAGCATTCCTATTGGAATGTAGACATTGCCCCGGAAATGGGCTAATTAAACCCCGTTACCAAAATCCCAACATTTTGCCAAAGTTTGAAAAAACATAACACTTCGAGCCGCGATCGATCGCCGCTTTTGCCGCGATCGATCGCGCATCTCCGCGATCGATCGCCAGCACTGTACATCTTCACCAATTTACAGCTGCTCGTCGTGATCGATCGGCGCTCCTCGGCCATCGATCGCGACCTGCGATTTTTCAAGAAACTCGAGTTTCCATGGTGTTTTTGACACCCAAACTCAAAACCAACACACCATACACTATCAACACCTCAAATACACCATTTAAAGCCAATAAAAACTCTAAAAACTCAACTTTAGATTTTTAACCAAAAATCCCTAAATCCAAAACCAACCAAAATCTCAACCAAACTTTACAATACCACTACCAAATCGAAGACAATGGCGAGGGGAAGATTAATACCTGATTATCTTCGAGAAAAACGGCTCCCGAGCCAAGCTACCAACGATTTCTCCTCCAAGGGAGAAAAGAGGGAAATGGGGAAGGGTTGGACGCGCAGAGAGAGAGGGAGAGAGAGAGGGAATCCGTCCAATGACGGAATATCGAGTCTACTTGGTATATATAGTACCAAAACTCCAAAATACCAATCCCTTCACAAATACATCATTACTCATTAAAAATCATCTGTTTTCAATAACTACCTCCCAATCTCTAATTCCATTACCAGCCCCAGTACAAAGTACTCCGGACCCCAGATCCCACCAAAAACCAATTTCCAAGGTTATCACCACGATGATAATACAATCTCATCCCTTGGATCCAATGACTCCAAATACCGGATTTAAAATCCCCGGGAGTCCCAAAACCACAATTAATCCATAATTGCCACAATTAAGATCCATTAAGGATTAATATCACACCGGGATTAACACCATTAATCCCCGGGCATCACAGATAATCAATCATGCATGACAAATGCGTCATAGACAATTGAACCGACATCTTGAAAATTTTGTCAAGTGGAATTCATTCGCATTTTTCAATTGTGTGGTTGTGACTTTTAATTTTAGGTTCTTTGACTAATTGTTTACATCAATATTCATAGGCTAAATATAATTTAACTAAATCTTATTTGGTACTTGCACGTTATTTCTCGTGGGTTCGACAATCCGTTTTCATAAAATTTATACTAAATCTTGATATCGTGCACTTGCGGTTAAATCACATACATATTGTACACCACTGGAATTTTTTTATTAAAGAAAAGTGCTATCAAGTTTTTGGCGCCGTTGCAGGAAACTAATTTTTGTAATATCATACATGATTAGTTGATTGTAATTAACCATTTATTTTGTTCTGTTTTTCAATTTTTTTTTACTTGGGATACTACATCTTTTTTCTATTATTGGTTGATCTTTACTGGTATTTATCTTCTTGGTACATGCTAAGGAGTATCAAGCTTATATTCAAGCCTATTGATCCAGAAATTGAGCAAACTTATCTTAGGAGATTACAGGAAGCTATGGCGATGGCAGAAAACAATCAAGGATGAGATGGAAGAAATGAAAAACGGAATGATGATCAAGTGCCGAATCCTAGATCATTAATGGACTATGCAGAACCCTCCTTCCATGGATCGTTGTCAAGTATCACGAGGCCGACCATCCAAGCTAATAACTTTGAGATCAAGCCAGCAATAATTCAAATGATCCAGCACTCAGTACAGTTTGGGGAAGTGGCCACTTATGATCCAAATGCTTACATCTACAACTTCTTGGAGATTTGTGATACGTTCAAGCACAATGGCGTTACTGACGACGCCATAAGGTTACGTTTATTTCCCTTGTCATTGAAAGATAAAGCTAAATCTTCGTTAAATTCTTTGCCTGCAGGATCTATCACTACTTGGAAAGGGATGTCAATAACTTTATTGTCAAAATATTTCACACATTCCAAAACTGCGAAGATGCACAACGATATCACTACGTTTGTGCAATTTGATCCTGAATCTTTATGCGAGGTGTGAGAATGTTTCAAGGACTTTCTTAGGAGATGCCCACGTCATGGTCTTCCTGTCTGGCTCCAGGTACAAACTTTTTATAACAGTTTATTTTTTGCCAATCGTAATATGATTGATGCTGCATCAGGAGGAACCATTATGTAGAAGACGCCGGAAGCAACTTATGAACTATTGGCGGAGATCGCCTTTAATAGCTATGAATGGCAATAAGAGAGGAACATGCCAAAGAGACCAAGTTCATCAAGTTGAGGATGTCACTGCAATAACAAACAGTTAGGTGCATTGAGCAAGAAGTTGGATAGCATGAGCATTACAACAATGCAAGCTCAAGTTATCATCTCTGATTTATGTGGAAGCAATCATTCAAGCATTGAATGTCAGGCATGTAATCCATTTATTCAGCCTAATGAATCTGCTGATTTTGTAGGGAACATGCCACCTTAGAACAATCCATACTCGAATACTTACAACCCGGGATGGAGGAATCATTCGAAGCTCGCATGGTCCAACCAAAAGAATGTGTTGAACTCACAACTGCCACCAGGATATGCACCAAGACAGAGTGTGTAGGAGCAGATGACCAAGTTCATATCATCGACAGAGCCTATGATTCAAAATCAGGATCCATCAATAAAGAACTTGGAGGTACAAGTGGGGCATCTTGCAACGTTGATAGTCGGGCAGACTCAAGGTACACTACCAAGTGACACCGAGAAAAATCCAAATGAGCAAGTAAATGCCATAACGCTTAAGAATGGAAATGAGCTTGTACCACAAACTGAAGCCAAAGAGAGCAAGGACGACACCAACGAGGACAAGAGTGAGGCCAAGGAGAAGGTAAACGACAAGGGTAAGCAGTCTAACACCACACCAATCACATAACCCACACAGTTAGTAATCCTCCCCATTTCAAGCCGCATTAAAAAGAGCTAAGGTGGATACTGAATTTTGTAAATTTCTTGAAGTATTTAAGATATTGCATATTAATGTCCCATTTGTTAATGCTCTCCTTCAAATCCCTAGTTATGTTAAGTTTTTGAAGGAAATATTATCCAAGAAGCGGAAGTTGGAGGGGCATGAGACAGTGTGTCTGACTGCAGAATGTTTAGAAATTATCCAAAAGAAATCGGCACCTAAGCTACAGGAGTCAGGGAATTTTTCTATAACTTGCACCATTGGTTCGATTTCTTTTAGTAAATCTTTATGTGATTTGAGTGCAAGTATTAATTTAATGCATTTGTCTGTTTTTAGGTGACTTGGATTAGGAGAGCCGAAGGATTAGGAGAGCCGAAGCCTACGAGAGTCACATTGCAAATGGCAAATAAATCCATCAAATTCCCATGAGGTATCATCGAGGATGTAGCTGTCAAGGTCGGTGAATTCATATTTTCGGTGGACTTCATCATGTTGGACATGGAAGAAGATGTAAACATGCCACCGATACTAGGAAGACCATTCCTAGCGATTGGAAGGGCACTTATAGATGTCAAAGAAGGGAAGCAGTTCCTCCGTGTAGGAGAGGATGGAGTCACTTTTAACATGTTCCAAACTTTGACACACCATCACAACAAGCACATGTGCTTTTAATGTTAATGTGATTGATGTTCTTCCTGTTGATGTTGTGCAATGTAACTGGAAAGATGAGATGGGGTCCAAGCTTGAGAGTCAAATAGGAAAAAGCAATGGCAAGGAGAATCCGAAGGAAGTCAAGAATGGGAAGGAAACAAAAGGAAGAAAAATTAGTGAGGGAGATGTGGTTTTACTACAGAAATCCACACCACGCCTTTTCCCAGGCAAGCGAAGAGCTCAGTGGTGTGGACCATTCAATGTCTCCAAGGTTTACCCATTTGGCGCTATAAAGGTACGTGATTCTTATGGAAATATATTCACAGTCAACGGACAATGGTTGAAGCACTATCATGTGTGCGCCACTGTCTACTACCTCAACAACTGAGAAAAATAGGTGACAGTCAAGCTTGTGACAATAAATCAAGAACTACCTCTTTCCTTTATTTTGAGTTGTCTTTTATTTTGTTGTTTAATTCCTTTGGTTGAATACTCTTGGTGTTGAAAAGTTACTTTGAATAATGAGTAATTCACTGTACAAGGATGGTTGGAATACAATTCCTGCAACAGCAGAGTTTGGCGAGTCACACTTCCTTAGTCCTCATGCAAGCGTCTTGATCAGGGAAGTTTCCTGTTTTCCCTTCGATTCTTTTAACATTGAGGACAATGTTTGCTTTTAAGTTTGGGGGAGTGACTTGCATGTTTAGTTGTTAATCTACATGCAGTGTGCTGAAATTAAACCTTGAATTGTCTGATATTTTTTTAATGAGTTCAAACTTCAAAAAATAATGATTATAGTAGCGACTTTAGTCCATGATGAAATTGATCTCACTTTGCACCTCAACTTGAGTCCTAAAAATTATTTTTGAAAATGTATATGAATACCCTATGTTGAGTAGCTTGTCAAGATTGAGGAATATTTTGAGCACATTGAGTCATGATCTTTGTGGATCGCATGTTGAATAGTGAAATTTTTTGTGAATTCTGATTGTCTTAAGCATCTTAGAGTAATCTAGAACTTAATCGAGAATACTTTTTTGGCAAAATTTTATAGTTACAAACATGACTTGGAAATGATCTGGGCGATCTTTGGAGCGTTTGAGCCTTTCAAGCTTATCTGGTCTATATCATTCTCTAGTGTCCAACTTTGAGCCTTACTGAAAAAGAATGGTGTATGCATTGCATACAATTAGCCTCATTCGACATTTATTGGCAAACTCATTATCCTACCCTTTTATGAGCTTAAATTGAAATTTTATCCTACCTTAAGGGAGTATAATGAATCTCATTTGATGCACATAATTTTTCATATTTTGATGAGCTTAAAGGAAAATACAATGGATGAGATGAAAGAAACGAAAAAGGAAGTGCTTCAAAATAAGGGCACCTAAGGAAAAAAGGAAAAGTTGAAATAGCCTTGACAGAAGACAAAATGAAGCCCAACGGGGGTTAAGGCTAGAAAAAAGAGAAGAGAAGCTCAAAATGTGCTAACACATGGACTTTATATGTTATACTATCTTATTTGAATTTCCTATTTTTTTTCTTTGTAGTCAACACCTAGGCCTTACATTACAAGCTTATAAAGACCTTTTGATCCAAGTCTAGGGAGTAACTACATTAGTAGAGAAGTGTTTGAAAATAGGCTTATGGAGCGCTTAACGATAATCTCGACTTTGCGTTTATTCACATTATTTAATCTAGGAGATATGCATGAAACTTTAGATTGACAATAACACACACACGCGTTCCGATTTTGCGATTTGTTGCTTGGTTTAGGAGAAAACACGATTTCATAGTGGACTTTTGTTTGTGTGTAAGTAAGGTTTCTAAGCTATATATTTGAGTTGCAAATTAATTTGTTTCAAGTATCAAGTTTAACTCAACATTGATTTCAATGCTTGCTCGAGGACGATCAAGTGATAAGTTTGTGGGAGTTGATTCATATTTAGCAGTTATAATTCTATGTTTTCGTTTCATAATGAATCTTGAACGATATGATGCTTTTTGGTAATAATTTGCATGTTTCAAATTTTTTTGTGAAAATGCAAGGAAATGAAGAAAATGAACTAAATAATGATGAAAAATGTAAAGGAGTGGAGAAGATCCAATTTAAAGCTTGAAAAGATGGATTTTGAAGGGTCAAAGCAGTGCAACAGGAGTTAGGGCACCGCTTGAAAAGGGCACCCCAGCGCCCGAAAAGGGAAACAAATGGGCATCGTGGCAGAATATAGGCGCTAAGGAGCCTGGCTTCAGGCGTCCCATCACCTGGGCTGGCATTGTGTCACCCCAGTGCCAGCTGTGCAACAGGTTCGCGTGATTTTTCTTCGTTTCCAGCGTCGCGGCTCTGCTTGTATGAGGCACCCCAGCGCCTATCTCGGAAGGAAACTTGGAAATTGCTGATTTTAAAGATATGCACAAATCCTATCAAGATAAGGAAGGCTCTTGGACAATTTTTGGAGTGCAAGGAAGGAAGCAAGAGAATAAGATACCCTTCAACGCTCGGAGTAGAGGCCAAATCTATTATAGTATTTCTGAACTTTTGTTATTTTGTGACTATTTTCGAATTCATGTCGTTAGTTTGGTTGAGAAACACTTTTGCATCTTGTGATTTCAATTCAAACATGAACTAAAGTTTATTTTATCAAGATTAGGAGATCTTGTGTTTGGTTGTATTTCTTGAATGTTATGTGTTGATTGAATTTCTACAAATATTTTGTATACGAATTATAAATTTAATGCGTTCAAAGCCTTGCAACCTTTGAATGATTTTAGTGATTATACTCGAGATTGAAAGATAAGATTGCAATGCGACATAGTAATTCATACCGTGTGTTAAAAATTTTGATCGAAAGATAAAATTTATGTACGAGTGATAGTCTTAGGTTATTTAATATAATATTAGTGGTTTTCATAGTGATTCATGCGACATAAAATTTTTGATTTAGTGAATGATAGTTAATTGTCTCAATTTGGTATTAAATTCAATATAGCTTGAACAAGTGTATTGAATGATATAAGAAAACCCGTCACCTTAAGAATTATTTGACAATCAATCATGCATAACAAATGAGTCATATACGATAACACAAGTGAACCAACATCTTGATAATTTTCTCAAGTGGAATTCATTCGCATCTTCTATGTGTGGTTGTGATTGAATACATCGATATTTGTAGGCTAAATATAATTTAACTAAATCTTATTTCGTACTTGCACGTTAGTCCTTGTGGGTTCGACACCCGGTATTCGTACAATCTATACTAAAACTTGACACCTTGCACTTGCGGTTAAATCGCATATATATTGTACACCACTGAAATTTTATTGTTAAAGAAAAGTACGATCAACTGACCTAAGCAACTCTTGTATTTTGTCTATTTTAGCTGTTGATGTATTCCATGCAAGAACCACTTTGGTTAGTATTTGGTCTATGCATTGTACTTCTTACCTTTGTTGTTCGAGTAGACTTACTTTTGCCCTTTAGCTTGCCAACTCACATGAATGTTCAAAGTCAAGCTTGTTGGTCTGATGTTTGCTTGTATATTCAATATTATAGTCTGAAATTGCTATTCAATTAGCAAATAGGTCTATTGTGCATCCTAGGGGAATACTTGAGGACGTTCTAGTGAAAGTCGATAAATTGGTCTTTCCTGCTGACTTCTACATACTTGACATGGAAAATGATAATAAAAGCAGCCATATTCTGTTAGGGAGACCATTTTTGAAAACTTCCAAGTGCATAATAGATGTAAGTGGTGGTGCTTTTACTATGGAGTTTAATGGTGAGGTAGCTAAGTTCAATACTCATGATCCCGTTCATCCTACTACTGATTATACTATTGGCATCACACATACGTATCACTAGAAAAATCACATACTGTCACTGAGCATGAACATGGGGTAACTACTGATCGACCTGTTGACGAAGGAGGTATGGGAGAAAGTTTGACTGATACTTCATGTATTACTACTGCTTTACCAAATTCTCCTTTTAAAAATCTCAATTTTGAATTGCAGGTACCTGATGTTGAGCTGAAACTTCCTCCTGAACCTCACGATACATCAATAGAAAACGAGGGGATGCGAAAAGGGTTGAGGACCTCCAAGAAGTATAAGGCGAATAGGCATCGCCTTCAAGCTTTCAGAAGAATACTGAGGTGGGAAAAGGTGGCATTGGACACCAAACATGACCCACCATGAGCATGAGCATTGGAGTCGGGCCACCGACGTTAAACAGAGGCGCTGCTTGGGAGGCAACCCAAGGGGAGTTAGACTTTTCTCGTTTCTTATATTTTTGCCTTACATTGGGGACAATGTAAGATTTAAGTATGGGGGAGGGATTAGTGGTCTGTTATTGCTTTTCTATTACAAAAATACAAAAAAATCAAAAAAGTTAAAAATTTTGAGTTCATAGTTAGTAATGAATGCATGCTTAGAATCACTAGCCTATGATGAAACCAAATTGATGACATTTATGTTTTTGAACATAGATGAATTGTTAACCTTGGAACACTTTGAACTCTACTGCAAATTGTGCTTTAACTTAGTAGTTGAATATTTTGAGCACATTATTGTCATGACTTTTGAAGTGTGCATAGCTTAGTGAAGATTGTGTGAATTTTGTGATAGTCTTAAGAAGTCTCTAATACATGCTAGAACTTAACTACATGCTCTTTGAGACGTATGTCTAGACTACGTGCAAACATGAAAGTGATATAGGCGATCTTTGATGCGTTTGAGCTTTTCAAGCCTACCATATAAATAAAATCAATCACTAGTACCCTTTTTGAGCTTTAATGCAAAAGAATGGTTGTATGCTAAGCATACAAAAGACCCCCATTCGACATTCTTTGACTAGCTTATCATCCTTCCCTAATGAGCCTAAATATGTATTCTATCCATACCTTTGAAGGGAGTATGATGCGTTTCGTTCACATGCACTTAAGTATTCAATGATTAAAATGTTTGTGAGCTTCATAATGAAAAGAATGAAATGCATGAAAGAAAAGGGATGCCTTGAGAAAATAGATAAAAATATGACTCCAAGGGGAGCCAAGGCACAAAAGAAGAAAAATGTTGAAATAAAAGTTGAAAATTCAAGCAAGAAGAGAAGCTTTTAGTGTGCATATCATCATATTCTCTTGTTTGACATGTCTTTTTTCCTTTCTTTCATAAGCCAATACCTAGGCCAAGCTACAAGCTAATAAAGACCTACTTGATTTATGTTTGCAAAGTGGCTAAGATAGTGGAGAAGAGTGTGCAAGTAAGCTTATACTTGTGTTAGTGTATAACTTGAACTATTGTGGATTTGCATCTTTTGTATCTATAATTTGTACACAACACTTGTTTATGACCACGCAGGCACATTCACGGCTTTGTTGGGTACGAAATGTTTAGGGATTGAACTTGTTCCACTGTTAACTTTTCACCGCCTTTCATTAATATACATGTTTAAAATTGTTGAGGCATAAAAGTGAGAACAAGTTAGTTTGTTATGATGCTATCAGCCAAATAAAAAGATTGTAGTTTTGTCTGATTTACTCGAGGTCGAGTAAAGTTTAAGTATGGGGGTATTTGATGTGACTAGAAATAGACACATCTATTGCGCTTAATTGTCTACGATTTGGTATATTTTGATGGATAAATTGATACATATGCTAGCTAATCGTATATTTGTGTAAATGAGGAAAATGTGAAGAAATCAAGCTAAAATAATGAACGAAGGAGTAAAGTTGAAGAAAAGAGGAAAAAACCAGAATCTAAGACACATGTCGCTCCTTTCTCCTCTTCTTTATATATGTTCGAGCCATGTTTTGGAAATGTGGTCCATAGAAAAGTTGTAGATCTTTGAGTTATCTTCGCGTGGACAGCTGATTCGTCGAATTTCGAGTTTGTATGAGAAAGTTATGGCCAAAATACGAAACTCGCAAGAAAACGTTAAGGCTCGGCGATCGATTGGCGAAAATCCGTGATCGATCGCCGAGACATTCTGCCTGAAAAATGATGGCTTGCGATCGATCGCCAGCCAGCGCCGATCGATCGCCAGCAGAGTTTTGGAAAGCTTGGATTCTTGATTTCTTTCATTCCTACATGGATTCTAACCTACCTCCCTACATATAGAACTCGAATTTCAGACTTGAAACCATCTAGATAGTTAGGGTAGAATAGTTTTAGACTAGTTTTATATTTTTCTTTTCAATTTTGTTGAAGACGGCTACGAAGATCGAAGCGAAGGCGGGATTGACACCTCGACGAGCGGAGATCGGATTAGTTTTCTTTCCCTTGTTTTTATTTATAGTTTTGTTTTAATTATGTGTAGCTAGTTTTAATTCTTGGTTGAGGAAGACTAATACCTTGGATTTATTTATCTTGGGGAGATTCTTACGCTTTAATTATCAATTTTATTGAGTATCAAGAGTTTTTCTGATTTTTATTGCCAAGATTGTTGTGTTTGTTTATTGGATTGGCAACCTAGTAATCACTTACACAATCTAATGCTAATTAAGAAGCAACTATGATTGATAATTACCTACTGTTGGTGTTATTAAATTCTTAGGAAAAACGATTGGATGATTAATTCTAACGGCTGTAGTTTTTATTGATTAGATTCATCAAACTTACTAGGTTTGAAACTAGCATTGATTTAATCTTAATGGCTGTAGTTTTGGTTAAAGATTTGATGAGAGTCGAATTGAATGATGTTTTCTATTTGACTAAGATTAAGGTAAGGGAGGAATTAGATTTCCAATTGATGAATATTCAAGAAAAATTGAGTCTTTTGTGAATCGATGAAATAGATGATAATTCCAAGGTAGAGTCGACCGATACCAAGAATGGCTTTCATTAGTTAATCTTTGTTTTTAATTTTAATTAGTATAATTCAACTTCATAACCCCATCTTTTATTGTTTTGATTTTGATTTTCATTAACACAAAGATTCACACCTCCTCGTGGGATCGATCCCTACTCACTATACTACATTATTGTTATCAATCTTGAGGATTGAGTGTGGTTAATTTGGGCGTACACGATAAACGCTACCAGTGGCCTTGGAGTTTGGGTCCTCATCTGGGTGGAAAGACCTCTACTGGTTGAATGTTCTCTCCTGGATGAATGTCCTCTTGTAGCAGATTTTCTTCAGGTAGATGTCTATGCTATACCGATGGTGGCTAGCTGCCTGTTGGTCTTGCCTAGAGAGGGTTTTCTATGCCCAGCACTTTGCATAATCTCATGTAGATCATTAATTTGAGAGGCAAAGGCCGCTTGCATGTTCGAAAGTTGATCTGAAAAAGCAACATGCATTGTTTCGACTAGTTGCCCTAACTTGGAAAAATAATCCGAAGACATATCCACCACAAATTTCTGAAATCTTTTGACTTTTTCATCTAGATGGCGGAGTCTTTGTTTATCTGCAAAAATTGTCGGTCAGCACAACGGAATACACATCCTTTTCTTCATTTTTAAGTTTCTTCACTTCTCCAGTTAGGGTGGCAATGGCAACACTCATATTTGGTAGCTATTTAGCAACATTCAGATGTATATCTGCAAAATCCTTGTCAGGAGACTAAAGATACTAATCAGAAGGAATGACAACAGAAGGCACAACTTCACAGACTATTGCGGCGGAAACTTCTGAAACAGGAATATTAGTAGATATTGATTCCAAGGCAACATCAGTAGGAAGCTCTTGAGACTCAGTTACAACAAGAGGCTCTTTATCTGAATGTCTTCCACCTGATCATCAGCAGGCTCTTCATCAACTGCTTCATCGGTAGATTGATACACAACAGCGTCGGTGGGTGCAAAATTGTCTCAGCAATAGATGTACGTATTTCAATCTCGATAGGTATTGGTGTTGCTTAAATAGTTTCCTCAACTGTAGAAATTTTCACAATAGTAGCAATAACCTCAATTTTTGCTTCAACAAGAGGTACTGAAGATGCGTCAGTAGTGTCAAGCAGTGGTGGGTAACCGGTAGGTGTTGGAATTGTTACCAGGGCGTTGGTAGTCTCAACCATCACCTGATCAGCAGACAATCCTAAAAAGCTAGACTTACGTTATCCACAAGTTATTGGATAACTACTTCAACATTTATGAGGTCCACATCCGGTAAGGTAGGGAGCAGACTCTGAGAGGACGACGGTAGAGAAGGTGCAACAGATTGTTCACAAGTAAACATACCCAAGTCTACTGGGACTTCAAGTATTGAAGTTTGGACTATGGGAGACTCCACTAGTTCGCTCACTTCGACGGGTAGAACCACTGGGTCACTGATAAGTGTCTCTACTTGATATGAGGTCGAGTGAAGCCAAAGGTTAGCTTTTAAATCGTGCAATGCTTTCTGTGCCAGATTGAGGCAGGTTTCAAGGAATCTGAGTTTAGAGAGGAGGACGGTTTGGCTGTTACAGATCTCAATCTTTTAAACTTGGCATTACTGAGTAAATGGGGTTGGAGATTAACTCAAGAAAAAGATCATCTTTGGGTAAGAGTTTTTGAGGTAAAATACGGGGCAAGGATGTGGGATGTGGGATGTGGGATTGGGGTATGGGGTTGCAGGGTTTTGAGTTAGGGGGAAATCATCTTTATGGTGGTGGGACTGGGGAAACACGTTTTAGCTGATAATAACAGTTGGTTGGGGCATGTTTGCGCAGAGTGTTTAATGGTTATGATACTAGGTTTTGGGTAGATAGGTGAGTGGAGGGGGAGAAGTTATCTGAAAAGTTTAACATTTTTTTTTATCGATATGATGGGCAACTATTTGATTTCGGATAGGTGGGCTTGGGTTGAAGGTTGTGGGAGTGGAGACGAGAACTGTGGAGACGAGAACTGTTTGAATGGGAGAATGTTTTACTTAATGATCTTGTGAATTTCATTGACAGGTACAACAAGAATCCAAACTTGGACGATCGTGGAGATGGAAATTCGATAAAGTGGTTTTTATACAACAAAATCGGCATATAACTTTTTGAAAAGTGGAAGAACTACAATTATACCTGATGAGGTTAAGCCCTAAGGACAGTGTGGAACTCGATGATCCCTAAAAAAATATCTAGCTTTGCTTGGAAAATGTTACAGAATAGGGTACCTACTAAAGTGAATCTCTTGCGAAGAGGTATTAACCTAGACTAGATTAATGCTTTGTGTGTTTCATTTGGTGAAGTTGAGGAGGATTGCAAACATATGTTTTATACTTGCCACTATGCTTATAGGGTTTGGAAGGAATGCTATATTGGTTCAATATTTCAACTGTGATGCATGAAGACCCAGTTAACTTTTTTTGGCATCATTTAGATCTATTGAATGCTACATTAGGTAAAGGGGAATGACTTTCTGTAAGGTCTTGCTACCTTAATCGTGATTTATGAGCGTAAAGAGAGCTAATCATTCAATCATCAGAGTATAAGGGTTCATGTTGATATAATGAGCTTGAGGCTAGCGTGCCAAAATTAAAATTCCAAAAATAATTAGTTACATCCCCAACAAAATGAATGTAAACGCTATAGATTTACACTACTCCTGAGTAGAGTCTATACAAAAGAATTCTCTGTTCTTCTATACCAGTAGCACAAGCCTTCACACAGCTCACTGCATCAACCGTTGTCTTAGCCCTCCATGCCAAAAGCTCCTACTGGAACAACCCAGAACATGAGCATATAATAAATCATATCCACAACAATATGATCATAATGAAAAAAATGCATAAACCATCAAAACAAAATACTTCCTGTATTCAATGCATTTAAATACTCTCCATGGTTGTCCCTGTTCCACAACTCATATTCATAATCATCATATTATAATACAGTTTAATTATGTCATGACATATATCTAATCCATCAATACCAATAACCAAATCATAGTCTTGTTATAACAGTGGCATTCTAATGCCCCTCGTTTCAACATGACAACGGCATTATAATACCCCTCGCTTCGACATATCAGCGGCATTATAATATCCTCGTTTCAATATGACAGTGGCATTATCCTCGCTTCAACATATTAGAGGCAAATATTATGTCCCATCGCTACGATATGACAGCGGCAAGTATTCTATTCCTCGCTTCGAAATGACAATGGCAAGCATTACTCGAATATAACAACGACTCACATAAACCTACACCAAGTATCCAATTCGTTCATCCACAATGCATAATTCAATATGTAATAAATACATTATACCGTCGATGCCAGTACGTCTCTCTACGTACCTTTCTTCCAAAATGTTGTGGTGTTTACAAAATTTTTTATCCCCTGCGTTGTGCCGCCATCTGGGGAGGCTCTACACAATTGCACAATCCAATATTAGAAGCCATATAATATACCATAAGCAAAATCCCTACCAAATACCAAAAATCCATCAATAACATTATTCACGCCCTCGTGATTGATCGGCCCTAACGCTCGATCGATCGCGAGGCAACCATTTTGGGCACCAAATTCTACCATCCTCGATTGATCGAGATGGCGGTATCGATCGATCGCCGAGTCTTGTCGATCGATCGGAAATTTCCACCGCTCGATCGAGCAGAGCATCTTCCCCCAGACGTGGCTCCTTCAGCACACGATCGATCGTGAGTTTATCCCTATTGATCGGCGGGCCCTGCAATTCCGAAAATCCACCATTTTTGCACCTTAAAACCATACCAATCCACCCTACACCACAACCCTTTCAAACCAACATCACATAATCATCAAAATACAACAGAATACACAACAATAACCATAAAATCTCACAAACCAACAATACACATTACTTTACAAAACAACCCTCCAATTACCCCCAAAAACATAAACCCAAAAATCATTTAAATAGCTCAAACACTAAGCTAGAAGGTTCCCTTACCCCTTAAGCTTTAAATCCTAGAAAGATTCAAGGCCTAACAAGCTACCAAGATGCTTCCTTCTTCCTTCTCCCTGCACTATGCGATTTTGAGGGAAAAAGTGGGAGAGTTTTTTGATCGATGACAATAAGTGGTGGGGAGTGAGGGATAAGGTAGAGTGTAAAATCAAGTATTAATGATGTCTAAGTATTTAGCATGATGTAACAAATATCCTCACTCGATATTTTAAAGCATTTAACCAACAACATGCACCATAATTTAAAACATACATGCTTTTCTAGATTAGCTAGAACCAATCCCAATTAATCCATGCCAAGTTCATTAATTCTACACAATGCATCACATGCACCCTGAAATATATAATCAGTTCATGCCCACCGCATAACCATACATTTCCCAACCACACAATAATAATAACACCATATTAAGCTCATAATCAACATTAAAACCATAATGCACATGATTATTTCAGGGATATCACACTCTCTATTTGGGAGTGTGTTGTTTGGAGTATTTGGTTGGTTCGCAATAAAAACTATTCAGAAATGAAGAGACCTCAGTTATTACTATAGTGAAGCTGGTAAAAATAAGATCGTGGCAGTGGATTTAGTTTGTTTGAGGTTTCCAGTTCCAGCATAGTTATTGAAGTGCTTTATCTGTTCTATTTAGTTTGTTTTGTATTATTTTTTATTTTTCCTTTTTTGTTTTCTCTTTCCTTTTTGTAACTTTTGGGTTTGAGCAACCCTGATGCTCTTTTAATATACTTTTTCTTATGAAAAAAAATGGTTAGTTGTACCCGAGAAGTGGATCAAACTCATTTTGCCTAGAGCACACTTGAGTTTCCAACTTTCTAATATAGTGGATGAGGCCGTAGTTCTCTTTTTGTTTTAGACATTCTTCAACATCTTCGGTCTGTAACCACTACAAAAGACATTTTCTTTTTTCTTTGCTTTATTCAGAATTTTTTTAACGCCGTTAAGTCGAACCTTGAGATGTGTCTTAACCCAATTGTCAAACTGGTCTGTTTTCTTGTGGGCATAAGTTCGACTCTGTCAAAACTAGATTTATCTTGATAGCCATGACTGTAATTGAGACCTCAAATATTTCTTCCCTTTCCCATCAGGGGTAGCAATAGGGAAGCAGTACGTGCAGCTAGTTTTAGGTGTCCTGATACTTAGGGCAAAGGACCTGGATGGCCTTGAGACTACTGACTGCAAAGGAGCTACTGCAATATGTCCGGGAACAGTAGATTCTGCAGGTAGCACGACAGTAGGACAAATAGCTGTGGAGACGGCTATCCCAGGATGTGCATTGCAACAGTAGAGTGCCAAATGTTGAAAACATCCAGAAAAAATGTGGCTGCAGTAGTTATGTCAATATGAAAGATAGTCACAGTAGATACTCCTTCACCAGTGAATGTGTCCATCCTCACAGCAGGTGGCACAATACCAATTGTAAAGATGGCCCTGAGAGTACCTGTAGACTCTTCATCAGATTCTGTCGGTATAGAATATACAGTTTCAACAACTTCTGAAGCAAATATTTTACTTCCAGTAGCCTTTGAATTAACAACTTCAGTAGTAGGCGGAGTTCCGGTAGCTTATGAAATAGGTATTTCACCAGCAGATACTTCCATAATTGAATATGTTTCCTTGGTTGCAGCAGGTCTTCTTCTAGCAATGCGGCTCTTCTTTAGTGGGGGAGGAGGAGGAGGAGCTGACTCAGCAGATAGACAATGTTTGCTTGGAGTCACTGGCCACTTGACACCTCTTGCTTTTAGTTGTTGTCTTTTTCGATGGGGCTTCTTTCCCTTATGCTGGCTTGGATAGCTTCTTGTGGAGTTGAATATACTTGTCCATTATCAGCTTATAATGGTACATGGTAGTGCCTATTGGTATAGCCAAGCTTTCCAAAATGCTACTGTGCGGTAGGGCAAATCCAGAGTAGCCCTTATCAGGTGCCACCAACCCACAGAAGATGTGAAAGAAGACTGACCAGTTTACCTCCAGTCCACTCACCATGGTGCACATCATTAAGAACTTCCGGGGAGTGATGACGTCATAGGACCCAGCTTTTCACAATAGGTCACTTCCAACAATGTCATCAAGTAGCCGATAGTGGCTCTTCATTAAAGCTTTCTTGAAAGGTGGGGTCAGTTGGTTTCTTGATTCAGAAAATAGATTACCAATTTCATCTGTTGCAATTGGGATGTCTGAAAAATGCCAGAAGCCTACTTTGGATAGTTCCAGTGTGGAGGCAAACACATTAGCAGAAATGACAACCTCCTTATCAGAAACAGTTGCTACAATAGTGTCGTCAACAATCATGTCGGTTCTGTAGAACACTATCAATGCTTCTTTGTAGTAGACTGGAGTCAAGCTTAGCAATGCCATGAGTCCAGACTTTTCAAAACATCTATATCTTCATTGTTGACTGTAGATTTATTGAAAATCCACATGAGTAGCGTTTGAAACGAAGTTTGGTTGATTTGCTCTTAAAGTCATCTTGAGTGATTTGTTGATGCAGGAACACAAGAAGTTGAGAAAATCTGAGAGAAAAAGTTGAGCATTTGTTAGCACGGTAAAACTGTAAAAATGGAAATAACTAGCTTAAAACAGAAGGTGGTTGGTAATGTAAAGTTGTACTGTAGATGAAAGAACACACGAACACGTGTCACTCATCTACGTAATTTATTTTAAATTTTGAATTAATTAACAAACACGATTTATGAAAGTTCGTGCTAATTAAATGATAATAAATAAGAATTTGAAATCCAACGTTTCAATTGGTTGCTAAATATGAGAAGTTTACTTTGAGCTTAGCAGACATGGTAATGTCTATTTGTATTAAGGTCCATCGGTTACTTAGTGAACATTACTGCAATAGGCAATGTTTTTACCAGCTTAGCATCACTAAACCTTCACAAGAGAGAAAACACACAAAATTCCCCCTGATTAAAATTCCCCTAATTTCATGCAATATCTCAAATTTAATTCCTCCTCAAACAAGCAAGTAGGAAATTTAAATAATTAAGATCGCTTAGTTATAACAACTAAGCCAAGAATATTGCAAAAATAGGAAAACTTAGAGTCCGGTAGGGGTTTTGTGAAGATATCTGCTGCTTGTTATTCAGTAGAGATGTACTCCAACCGAATCTCCTTCTTCATTACGTGATCTCGGATGAAATAATGGCGAATGTCAATGTGCTTGGTCCAAGAATGAAGAACTGGCTTGTAAATGATAGCTATAGTAGATGTGTTGTCACAAAAGATTGGTGCCTCAGTAGAATCAATTCCATAGTCTCTCGTCTGCTGTTGAATCCACAAAATTGAGTACAACAGCTTCCAACAGCAAGGTACTTTGCTTCTGCAATAGAGGTTGCGACAGACGTCTGCTTCTGCTAAACCAGGAGATCAACCTATCTCCAATGATTTGACAGATCCACTGGTGCTCTTCCTATCAACCTTACAACCAGCATAGTCAGCGTCTGAATATCCAATTAAATTAAAAGTAGAATCTTTGGGATACCAGAGACCAAAGTTTTCGGTTCCCTTAAGATATTTTAATATGCGCTTAGCAGCAATGTAGTGTAATTGCTTAGGATTAACTTGAATGCGAGCACACACACATACAACAAACATTATTTCAGGTCTACTACTAGTTAAATAAAACAGTGAACCTATATACCACGATACAATTTTACCTCCACTGGTATTCGAGCTCCATCTAAGCCTAGTTTAGCAGACGAGCTCATGGGAGTGGCTGCTAATGAACGAGTTTCCATATCGTACTTCTTTAGGAGTTACTTTGTATACTTTGCTTGATTAATGAAGATTCTCATCATGCTTCTTGAACTGATCATGCATTAACTTAGAGAATTTCTCACAAAGTTTTGGATTAGTACTCCCAAATATAATATCATCAACATAAATTTGAAACAGTAATGTATGGTCACCCTTAGTAAATTTAAAAAGGATATTGTCCACCGCACCGACGGTCAATCATCTCGATCATATATTTTGATAAAGTTTCATACCATGCTCGGGGAGCTTGTTTTAAAACATACAAAGCTTTGTCCAACTTATAAACGTGGGATGGCTACTGATGGCTTGCAAACCCAGGAGGTTGTTCCACATAGACTTTCCCTGAAGCTTACCATTAAGAAAAGAACTATTACGTCCATCTGGTAGACTTTGAAGTCTTTGAATGCAGCAAATGCATTCGAATGGCGTCTAATCGGGTTACAGGGGCAAATTTTCATCGAAGTCAATGCCTTCTTCCTGCATGTATCCCTGTGCAACTAATCTTGCTTTATTTCTAATTACAGAACATTTTTTGTCCAATTTGTTTCAAAATACCCATTTGGTATCTATAACAGTGTGATGTATTGGACGTGGTACTAAATGTCATACTTTGTTTCTATCGAATTGGTTCAATTCTTCCTGCATTGCATCTATCCAGTTTGGATCTATAAAAGATTCATTTATCTTCTTAGGTTCTATGTGAGAGATGAATGCATCATGTAAGAACTCATTTATCATCTGCCCTCTTGTTTTGAGAGGAGCAGTGGGGTTACCTATGACCAGTTCAGGTGAAGGAAGTAAGTATGTCGTACCCACAGAGACTAGAAAGTAAGTACAAATTTAAATAGTTTAACTATATTTAACCGAATAAATTGTGAGTGATTATTAAATTAAATTAACCAAGAACAAATTATCCAACCAAGCAAGCTATAGAGAGTGAAGAAAATTAGCAGAGACGATTATCAAGACTTCGGTTCAACCATGTAATCCCCACAAATCTCCTATTAGTTAAGATTTAATATCCTACATTCTAAGTTTACGAGTTTTCCTAAATTATCCAATATACTATGGTCAAGTTATATTGAACCTAATATTAAGATGCAACACGCCAATTGTCATCATTTATTTAACACTCAATATTGCATAAGCTTTGTGAAAACTTCTAGCATTCGATTTTGGTACATCTATTGCTATCGCACGTGTGTTCGATTTTACGTGGTCAGTCTCAATCAAAAGCCACGGTATGAATTATCTTGTCATATTATAATATCGTATGGTCAACATTAATTATAAATACTACATCAATTCAAAGGTAGCTAATCCTTCAAAACATTAAAAGCATAATCATACTCAAAGAATTGTAGAAAATAAATCAACCTAGTCTAGATAAATAAAGTTTAGCCAACAACCATCATCAAATAAGAATGTAAAAAAATGTTTGGCAACAATTTAAAAATTCACAATATGAAAATAAAGAAAAACAAAGTTTTAGAGATACTAAAGAATGCTAGGCGTTGACACCTTGTTTCGATCCATTGTCCCGTCTCTTCCGATTCGTCTTGCTCTTCAATTGCTTGAGTTGAAAATGGGTGGAGGCCGATGTTCTAAGGTAAATAATGAGCCAAAACCATATTTTCATGCAATAAGTATCTTATACAGTGGATGGGGAATCACTCTTCTTGGTAGACACAAACTCATCAAAAAGGAATAGAATCCTGATTTTTCCATGCTTGATGATCGAATGCCGTCATCTCACAGATCGATCGCGGATTGTAATTCAGAGTTTTAAAATTCACGTCATGCGGCGATCGATCACGGTGATCCTGGCAATCGATCGCAGAATATAAAATCTTGATACCAACTTCTCGTCACATGGCGAACGATCATGAGAATTATGAAGATCGATCGTCGTTTGAGAATTCTTAAATCCCGAATTTTGTCCTTCTTTCAACATGTTCCCTCGGTTTGGTCATTTTCATAGTTAATTAGCTCAAATCCTTCACTTTTATGCACTTCTACCTAGATTCTTGAAATCAACAAATATTTACCGAAAAGCATAAAATCGTCCAGGGATCAATACAAATTCACAACAAAATAAGCGTAAAAGCGACACTTATCAGTTACCTATGACCAGTTCAGGTGGATGATCTTTCTTCCATTGGAACAAAGGTCCAAGAGGATCAGTCTTTCCATCTTGAGGTATTTAAGATCGTAGATCAGTAGACTGGATGGTTTCATCGTTGGTGTTTACAATGTCTACTGCGTTAGGGGTTGGTTCAGTAGAGTCCACAACATTAGGTTCTAACTCTTGTTGCTCAGTGGGTATATTTGCTGGTGCTTCAAGGACTTATAGCTATAAGACACAGCCAACCCTTCTACTGTAATCCAACTCATCATCACAGTTATCATCAATATGAGAATTTCAAACCGATTACTCAAATTATTTGCTTGTAAATCAGATAGGGAATTATCAAAAGATTCATCAAATATTGTATAAACAGATTCATCTACTGTAAATGTTATATTATTAAACACCCTAAAATCCTTACTAACATCAGAGTAACCAAGAAAGATTTTGGCATCAAATTTAGCATCGAAAGTGGTTAAATGAGTCTTCCCATTATCGTGAATAAAACATTTACGACCAAACACATGGAAATAAGAAATATGTGGCTTATTACCATTCCAGATCTCATACGGTGTTTTGTTAATAGGTTTATTAATCATTGAACTGTTCTGTGTATAGCAAACAATGTTGACTACTTCTGCCCAAAAACGTTGAGAAATCCCTGACTGTGCAAGAATAGTTTGCGGTTCCTACGCTCAGCAACCCCATTTTACTGTGGAGTTCTAGCAGCAGAGTACTCGTGTTTAATACCTAGATCATCTATATATGATTTAATTAAACTTGGTACCTTTGCCACTACGAATCCTATCTATCAGACACAATTTTTCATTTTGAAGTCTCTTAAGTAGCTGGATCAACTTATGAGTTGCCTGATCTTCGCACTTAGAAACAAAACCCAAGTAAAGCGTGGGAAATCGTCTATTAAAATTAGTGTATACTTCATTTTCCCTAGACTTGTTACTGGTATAGGACCGAAGAGATCTATATGCAACAACTCTAGGCACCGAGAAGAAGATTTACACCCTTTGTTTTTAAAAGTGGATCTGATCTGCTTTCCCATTTGACATGCTGAACAGATCTTATCCTTTGAAAACTCATTTTGGGGTAGACCATCTACAAGGTCTTGCATAGAATGGCAACAGTTTTAAAGTTTAAGTGACTCAATCACTTGTGCCAAAGCCATTTTTTAGAAGTATTCAAGGCGGCAAAGCAAGTAGGTGAGGCTGGTTGATCAAAGTTCAGTCAATTTTATATGTATTCTGATGTCTTTTACCTATTAGCAATATATTACCATAAGTTGACCTAATTGTGCAGGTGTGCTGGTTGGAATTCTACTAAGTGTCCATTGTCCCACAGTTGACTAATGTTAATCAAATTATAGCACAAATTTTCAACAAATAACACATCTTTAATGATAATGTTGTCAAGTATAATATACCCCTTACCCACGGTTTTACCTTTCGCGTTGTCACCAAAAGTTATTCTTGGTCCGGTAGAGTCTATAACTCAGACAGTAGACATCTGTTTCCAGTCATGTGTCTAGAGTATCCACTATCAAGAAACAACTCTAAACTGTGAACTTTCTTGCTCCAAGATCTCTTCAACTAGACGGTAAAAGCATTGGTACCCAATCCTACTTGGGTCCAGACGGGATTAACAATTTTGGGATCCACACTTGAATGACCTTGAACCTATGGGCCTTGTGTGTGACCTGAATTGTGTGTGCTAAAGATGGTGCTTGTTTTCTATGACGTGATGTGTGATATGGAGTGTATTCATATTGTTTTGGTCTTTGATTCCTGTTTGAAAGCACATATATCTTTTGGAGATGCATACAATTATGATACCAGTTAGGTTTAGCCTTTCGAGTTACATAACCGGTATGCTTATTACCATAAGTCGACTTCTGTACTGGTTTGCGCTTCCCTGCTGGCTCAACGCAACCAATACATTTGTTTCATGCCTTTTCTTAAAGTGAATCGGCTTAACAGGAGTTATCTTGAAGTCGTTTGATTCATATACTGTGATGGATTTATCAAAGTTCATGGTTTGAGACATATTTTTCTCCAGAAATGGCTTGGTACTTGTGCTTGAAGTGTTACAGTCATAGTCGATATAGCCTATACCAGCAAGGTTGTCGGCAGATGATAAGTGGCATATTTAGCACTTATATTCTATGTTTTCTCATTACGTTTCATAATGATTCTTGAACAATATGACGTATTTTGGTATTAATATGCATATTTCAGGATTCTTTGTGAAAATGTAAGGAAATGAAGAAAATGAATTAAATAATGATGAAAAGTATATAGGAGTGGAGAAGACCCAATTTGAAGCTTGAAAAGATGGATTTTGAAGGGTCAAAGCAGTGCAAAAGGCGCTAGGGTACCACCTGAAAGGGGCGCCCCAGTGCCCGAAAAAGAAAAAAAATGGGCATCCTGCCAGAATACCAGGTACCCCCAGCTCCTGGGCTTGCGCTGGCGCCCTAGCGCCAGCTGTGCAAGATTTTCGCGTGATTTTTCTTCTTTTCCGGCGCCACGTCTCTGCTTGTATGAGGCGCCCCAGCTCCTATCAAGGAAGGAAACTTTGAAATTGCTGATTTTAAAGATATGCACAAATCCTATCAAGATAAGGTAGGTTCTTAGACGATTTTTGGAGGAGATTTCATCCTCTATATCAGATTTTGGAGGGGATACATGAATTCTGGATTTATTTTCTTAAACCTAGAAAAGGAGCCACCACCCCACATCACAAAACACCACTCCATCACCTCAACAACCACCATTGAAGTGCAAGGAAGGAAGCAAGAGAATAAGATACCCTTCAACGCTCGGAGTAGATGCCAAATCTATTATAGTATTTTTGAACTTTTGTTATTTTATGACTATTTTCGAATTCATGCTGCTAATATGGTTGAGAAACCTTTTGCATCTTCTGATTTCAATTCAAACATGAAATAAAGTTTATTTTATCAAGATTAGGAGATCTTGTGTTTGGTTTTATTTCTTGAATTGTGATGACCAGGGATTATAGATGTTAATCCCGGAGTGTTAATAACCCCTAAAGTTGTTTTACGTGGCGATTTGGAGTTTAATCGCGGTGTTGGGCCTTCTGGGCTCGTTTATTTGGGTAGTTGGGATCGTTGGATCCAGAGGTTAAGATTGTATTCTCATTTGGGTGAAAAACCTAAGAGTTGGGTTTTTGATGTGTCTCGGGATCTAGGGTGCTTTGTGTGGGCACCGGTAGGGGGTTTTGGAGTTAGAGAGAGAATTTTTGAAAACAGATGATTTTTAATGAATCATGATGTATTTGTGGGGCTATTAGTATTTCGGGGTATTTTTGCTATAAATACCAGTTGAACCCGGGATTTTAATTTTAGAACTAATTTTTTTTCCCCTCCAACCCGTCACCCTCTCTCTCTCCCCGTCGGCCCCCGATCTCCCCCAGCCCCCGTGCACAAAAGCGGTGCGCCGGCCGCCGTTCGGCGCGTGCGACCCGCCACCGGTTTCGTCTCGTCGAGGGGCAGCTATCCCCTCCGGCAATTGAGAGTTTCCTCGCGTTTTGAAGTCGGATTTTGCGGGAAAGCGTCGATCCCCAATTTCTAGGGTTTATCGGATTTCGAACGATTTCTTTGCAATTTTCGATTGGGTAACCTTCCTTACCCCTTTTTCATGCTTCTCATGTATTTCCCTACCATTTTGTGATTTATGGTTCGAATTAATTCTCGATTTTCGTAGGGTTTGGGGTTCGAATTTGGGGGTTTTGGCAGGGGTGTGGCGATTCATGTAATAGGTCGTTTATTACATGTTTTAGATGTATTATGATGCTTATTTGTGTTCGAATTTAAGGAATTGGGTTCGAATTTAGGGCTTTGAATTTGAATTTTGGGGGTTTTGGCATGTGGGGCGATTATTCATGTTGTTGATTGATTAATTCATATTTTAGATGAATTATGGTGTTTAATTGGGTTCGAATTGTGGAGTGAGGGTTCGAAAATTTTAGGGGAGTTCTTGAGCATTTTTCGTTGATGTCTCATTTGTTTCCCTCCCTGCATGTGCTCCACCCCGAGTATTTTAAATGGTTAATTGTCGTGTGTTATTTTTGAGGGTTATGGGTGTGCTTGAGCATGGGTTACATGTTCGTAAATAATTGTGATTATTTATCGTGTTAGCACATCGTTCCTCGGGGCATGGAACTCGAGCAATGTTTGGCTCGGACTTCGGAGATTTAAGGTACGTGCGACGTACGAGCATTACTATATATATTAGAGCATTTGTGAAATGCATAATGTATTATGATTTCTTAGAATAATTGTGCATGAGGTTATATATATGTGTTGAGAAGCTATGAAGCGACCTAATCTTGATATCGCCGCCACGAACGTGCGTGGCACTAGAGTAGTATAACTCTCATAAGGTATATGGGGTACCGGATGTATATGACCATTGTAGGGCATTGAGATGCATGAGAATGATCATGGGATCACGTATTCATTATAAGACATTTGAGATGTCTAAGTATAATGGAAAATTGGTAAAATATATGCTAGGCATTTGAGCTATCTGTGATTGATAGCGAGGTTGTGAAATCAGTATTAGGTATTGAGATATCTAGATTTGCATGTATAATGAATTTGGAATCACTATCTATTGATACTCGAGAATTAGGCATGCGATGAGTTAAATCAATGTGTTGATTTACTGATTTCTGAGATTTGATGAGTTTGATGATTGTGAGAACAGGGACAGTACACGGAATCCCGGATGAGGACGTTGCCATCCAGGGAGCATCATTTGAAATTCATTAGTATTTACTTTTGTTGTAAATTATGAATTTCATTATTGTGATTATGGGATTTTGTGTATTGGTATGCTCACCCCGTTGGGGGCTGTCTCTGTTGGGGCAGGTGTACAGGTACATCGATGGCTTTGGAGTTGAGCTCGAGCTGTTGATTGGATTTACTCCCAGGATCGTGGTACCAGGACTTGATGGAGCACGGTATCGTATAGAGTACCTATATACACCTGAGGGTTATATACATATTTATGATGCTCGTATGTGAGCACGATTATACTTGTATATGGATTGTATATAAAGGCATGAGCCTTTCTCTCTTTCATTTGATGTTGCATGCAATTAGAGGTAGAATTGCTAAATGATATGAGAGTCATTGGTGTATTATGTGGGTGTTGAAACCCACTTTTGTCGTCATATGTGTGGTGTCTTCCCTGGCTGGGAATTTACTTGGTATTGCTGCATTCTGATGAGTATTATGTTTTCCCTGGCCGGGAATTATGTTATGTGTTGTGCTTTTATTTTGGGATAGCTCTATTTATGGGGAGACTCTGCCCAAATTTTTATAAAAGTCCACAATGTAAAAAGTGGCACAAAGGGGATGGTAATGGGCGAACTTTATTAGTCTATTTGTTGTTAGGCTGATGATCTTATAACATTGAGTGTTAATGGAAATTTTGTAATTGCCATGCACTGATAAAGTATCATCTGAGCTTCCCGATTGACTTTTTATTGAAAGCATGTGCCACACATAGTGGTTAATACACAAATCAAGGGTTAAGGGCTTGGGGTCCTTACATTAGTGGTATCAGAGCAGTGGTTGCTCATTGGGGCTGTTAAGGGCCTATGAAATTATTGATAGCACATATTTATGCATGATGGCATTAATGTGGTACGACATGACTAATTGTTTATGTGCTTCTATGATATGAAAAGTGGTACTGCTAACCATTGTGGTTGCAGGAATCGTGTGCGACGCGATAGGATGGCATTAGTGGTAATGTCTGGCACTCCGTATGTTATGTGCCAAGGAATCTGGTTTCTAAGAAAATCAGGTAAAGGGATATTTCCGAGGTAACATGTCTTGGCATACGTATTGACTTGCAAGTGGTTGCATATATGCATTGGATGTTTGATGCATAGCGTATATGGATATTGTTGCTAACCATGATGGTTGCAGGTTACAGGAAATATGGAGTATAAAAAGGAATGATGATTATACATTCCAGGAGTCTTGCTTATCACAGGGAGAATTTTTATACTTACGGTTGTCCGCTAAAAATGTGGAGCGGGAGGGGGGGAGGCTCGCTTGCACATGGAGGCGGGGTATTTCATACGAAGCAAGGATGAGATACCGCTTGTATGAAGAAGCTTATGCTTATACCGCTAAAAATGTGAAGCGGGAGGGGGGAGGCTCGCTTGCACATGGAGGCGGGGTATGCCATACGAAGCGAGGATGAGATACCGCTTGTATGAAGAAGCGAGGATGAGATGCCGCTTGTTAGGATGATGATTCATTCCTTTGTGATGACACGGATGATAGCGGTGATGTATTCCGCTGTGTCGAGGATGATGATTCATTCCTTTGTGATGACACGGATGATAGCGGTGATGTATTCCGCTGTGTCGAGGATGATGATTCATTCCTTTGTGATGACACGGATGATAGCGGTGATGTATTCCGCTGTGTCGATGATGATGATTCATCTCTTGTGATTATTGGCGATGGTTTATACCGCCGGACACGGATGATAGCGGTGAGGTATTCCGCTGTGTCGATTTATATTCATTTCTTTATGAGGACACGGATGATAGCGGTGATGTGTTCCGCTGTGTCGATTTATATTCATTTCTTTATGAGGACACGGATGATAGCGGTGATGTATTCCGCTGTGTCGATCTACATTCATTTCTTTATGAGGACACGGATGATAGCGGTGATGTATTCCGCTGTGTCGATCTATATTCATTTCTTTATGAGGACACGGATGATAGTGGTGATGTATTCCGCTGTGTCGATTTGTGATGACTCATTTCTTTTATGAGGATTGACGATGATTCGTGCCGCCGTATATGTTGATAGCGATGCCTCTTTCCGCTATTATGTGGACGATGATTCATGCTCAGGTGTATAGCGAAGTTTCATGCCACTTATTATATGACGAGTTATCATGCCGTCGATTCTATAGCGAGGGATTGTGCCGCTATGAACTCAGCACAAGATTTTGCCGCCTTCGAGCGATGGGTGCTGATTACGCACTATTATTGAGCGACGGAGATAGGTATGCCGCTATATGTTAGCGATGAGGTATGAGATATTGCTATTCTATTAGCATTATTGTAGCTGGCATGCGTTGATATACATGTTTTATTATGCCTATTTTACTAGCATGATGGTGGATGACATACGCTGATGTACATGGACCGTCACGAGTTGACTGGGTTGTTTAGATGTCATTGTTGACATGTATCGTCACTAGTTGACAATGCCTTAGATGCCATGAGTTGGCATGTGTCGTCACGGGATGACGATGACGATGGTGTAGGAGATGTCTTATTAGACATGCATCATCGTTACGATGAACAATGCGTTGAGTATACGTATTCAGTGGTATGCCTTGGGTGCCAGTACCGAGCACAAGGTGGTGTGTGCGTCACTGATTGATGTGACCCTTACACCGAGCGGGTTGCTCGAGGAATGGATGGATGCACTGTACATGTGATTGTACCGCAGCTTATGTTTGGGGTGATCATATTACGAGTGATGATACCCTTGAGGTATGCTCGTTGGAATGGCTTTTTAGCCATGTAACTTGACGACAGGAGTAATCATGGAGGAAATTACTCGCTTTCTGTCGATGTGACATGTGGTAGACATGGTCACACAACCCTTGAGGGTGTAGAATGGGTCCCAAAGGAGTAGGATCGGGTTATGTTAAGTACATGGGGACATTGGAGTGTCCAGAGTGTATCGGCATTAGAGGATTGTTGGGTAAAGACCCACTACTCGATTGAGTTTTCTTCCCATAGTATGATATACCATGTGGAAACGTCCGTCTTGTTGGTAGGTTTGAGGTAAACCTAAAGAGGCAGAGACTAGTTTGTCTGCCGCGTGTGTGCAGTACCATGAGGGGCTTGCTAGAGCCGTTATACTGCTCGTTGGAACCAAGTTTGGCAAATCGTAAGGTGATACGATGTGGATTGTGGTGGACTCTAGTAGTCACCACGTCATTTGAGGTTGAGGTTGTGCATGCCCCACTGAAACGTGTATACGTTTATGTTTAATCTTGGTGAGACTTGTCTGGGACAGCTCATAATGTTGGAGTACCAACAAGAGAGTCATCAAGTCGTTGTTGACTCGATCTGGGGAATCCGTGTACTTGGGATGCAATGGGTGTTATTGTATCCAGTTTTTTTCCGAACGGTGGTTCAAGACTTGTGGATCTCGAGTGCGATGGCTCTTCCCTTGTGAGGAAGGAGGTAGTATTATACCTATTTTGGGAATCTTTGAAAGATTCGGTAAGTTGGTCCATGTGGTGTTGATTTTGGGAATCACACCGTGTATTGTTAATCGTCGATTATCACTCTCCACGGGGTAGGGAATGACTCAGAATTGACAGTTGTGTTTGGGGCTTAGGGGTATGTTGTAGATACCCGAGCCGGGTGCATTGAGTATGCATGTGATGTCAGTGCTTAGGCAGGTATACCGGTGAGTATACGGATGCCAGTTATTGATTTCCTTTCTGTCAAGCATAGAGTTATGCTATTTTTGGATGGTTAAATCTCTGATGAGAGATATGGAACACCTTGAGATTGAGAATCTCCATGGCACGATAATTATGAGGAATAATCATGAAGTTAGTTGACTCCCTTTGAGGAGGGATTATCTTGTATGGGTTAAGGTATTTTCTTGTTGGTGTTTTCCTCCGAGTTATGCGATAGCCTTCCCAAGTTTGGATTGTTAAATCCTAGGATTATCAAGGGATGGCAGGAATTTGGATTGGTTGGGTGTCACTGTCGACACAAGCATTGAGGATGCAATGGGTTTATTGCATGTCCTTTCAGAATTTGAAACTCTGTGGAGTTTCGATTGTTTATTTATGACCAGGATGTGGTTCTTGGGATATCCGGATGTGGACATCTTGTGAGATGTCTTTTGTGCGAATCTGTGGCCGTGAGTTGCCCAAATTAAGTTGCAATGATGCGACTTCTCCTTCGATGGAGGAGGTTTGAAAGTGGAAACCAGGTTTGGTATGTGTACACCGTGGTGTACTAGTGTTTCCCTCGTAACGATGTATGTTAGACATCGTGAGTCATGATAGAGATGTCATTGAATGATATTTACGATGTAATCGGGAGCGATTCGAATCCTTGCAGTTTCAGTTGACTAACTGCTTTTGGATTATTAGCGTTGAGTTGTGCTGGCGCTCTTTGACGTTATGATGGATTCGGAAGTCTATTCCACTCCAGAGTTTGACACGAGGTCAACGTTCTCACGGTTGAGGTGTCATTCAGGATGCGTTCTTACTAGTTGTATTAGAACTAAGGATGACTGTCCGATCTACGGTCGTAAGTATTAGTTGTTTTGCAGTCATGAGGGACTGACTTTTGGGATGAACCGCATCGAGGTACGTTTTGCCTCTTGGGTGATATGTTGGTTTTGGTTTGTCGCTGTATTTCAGAGTTTGATGTGAGGTAAGTATCCTCGCGTTTATTAATACGATTCTGATATGGTCAAGAATCGAGATTATGGCTTCATGTTGTTGTGTAGCCTGGGTGTTATGTAATACACCGGTGCTAATTTCGAGGACGAAATTCTTTCAGTGGGGGATATTGTGATGACCAGGGATTATAGATGTTAATCCCGGAGTGTTAATAACCCCTAAAGTTGTTTTACGTGGCGATTTGGAGTTTAATCGTGGTGTTGGGCCTTCTGGGCTTGTTTATTTGGGTAGTTGGGATCGTTGGATTCAGAGGTTGAGATTGTATTCTCATTTGGGTGAAAAACCTAAGAGTTGGGTTTTTGATGTGTCTCGGGATCTGGGGTGCTTTGTGTGGGCACCGGTAGGGGGTTTTGGAGTTAGAGAGATAATTTTTGAAAACAGATGATTTTTAATGAATCATGATGTATTTGTGGGGCTATTAGTATTTCGGGGTATTTTTGCTATAAATACCAGTTGAACCCGGGATTTTAATTTTAGAACTCATTTTTTCCCCTCCAAGCCGTCACCCTCTCTCTCTCTCCCCGTCGGCCCCCGATCTCCCCCAGCCCCCGCGCACAAAAGCGGTGCGCCGGTCGCCGTTCGGCGCGTGCGACCCGCCACCGGTTTCGTCTCGTTGAGGCGCAGCTATCCCCTCCGGCAATTGAGAGTTTCCTCGGGTTTTGAAGTTGGATTTTGCGGGAAAGCGTCGATCCCCAATTTCTAGGGTTTATCGGATTTCGAACGATTTCTTTGCAATTTTCGATTGGGTAACCTTCCTTACCCCTTTTTCATGCTTCTCATGTATTTCCCTACCATTTTGTGATTTATGGTTCGAATTAATTCTCGATTTTCGTAGGGTTTGGGGTTCGAATTTGGGGGTTTTGGCAGGGGTGTGGCGATTCTTGTAATAGGTCGTTTATTACATGTTTTAGATCTATTATGATGCTTATTTGTGTTCGAATTTAAGGAATTGGGTTCGAATTTAGGGCTTTGAATTCGAATTTTGGGGGTTTTGGCATGTGGGGCGATTATTCATGTTGTTGATTGATTAATTCATATTTTAGATGAATTATGGTGTTTAATTGGGTTCGAATTGTGGAGTGAGGGTTTGAAAATTTTAGGGGAGTTCTTGAGCATTTTTCGTTGATGTCACATTTGTTTCCCTCCCTGCATGTGCTCCACCCCGAGTATTTTAAATGGTTAATTGTCGTGTGTTGACAATATTTTTGAGGGTTATGGGTGTGCTTGAGCATGGGTTACATGTTCGTAAATAATTGTGAATTATTTATCGTGTTAGCACATCGTTCCTCGGGGCATGGAACTCGAGCAAGGTTTGGCTCGGACTTCGAAGATTTAAGGTACGTGCGAAGTACGAGCATTACTATATATATTAGAGCATTTGTGAAATGCATAATGTATTATGATTTCTTTGAATAATTGTGCATGAGGTTATATATATGTGTTGAGAAGCTATGAAGCGACCTAATCTTGATATCGCCGCCACGAACGTGCGTGGCACTAGAGTAGTATAACTCTCACAAGGTATATGGGGTACCGGATGTATATGACCATTGTAGGGCATTGAGATGCCTGAGAATGATCGTGGGATCACGTATTCATTATAAGACATTTGAGATGTCTAAGTATAATGGAAAATTGGTAAAATATATGCTAGGCATTTGAGCTATCTGTGATTGATAGCGAGGTTGTGAAATCAGTATTAGGTATTGAGATATCTAGATTTGCATGTATAATGAATTTGGAATCACTATCTATTGATACTCGAGAATTAGGCATGCGATGAGTTAAATCAATGTGTTGATTTACTGATTTCTGAGATTTGATGAGTTTGATGATTGTGAGAACAAGGACAGTACACGGAATCCTGGATGAGGACGTTGCCATCCAGGGAGTATCATTTAAAATTCATTAGTATTTACTTTTGTTGTAAATTATGAATTTCATTATTGTGATTATGGGATATTGTGTATTGGTATGCTCACCCCGTTGGGGGCTGTCTCTGTTGGGGCAGGTGAACAGGTACATCGTTGGCTTTGGAGTTGAGCTCGAGCTGTTGATTGGATTTACTCCCAGGATCGTGGTACCAGGACTTGATGGAGCACGGTATCGTATAGAGTACCTATATACACCTGAGGGTTATATACATATTCATGATGCTCGTATGTGAGCACGATTATACTTGTATATGGATTGTATATAAAGGCATGAGCCTTTCTCTCTTTCATTTGATGTTGCATGCAATTAGAGGTAGAATTGCTAAATGATATGAGAGTCATTGGTGTATTATGTGGGTGTTGAAACCCACTTTTGTCGTCATATGTGTGGTGTCTTCCCTGGCTGGGAATTTACTTGGTATTGCTGCATTCTGATGAGTATTATGTTTTCCCTGGCCGGGAATTATGTTATGTGTTGTGCTTTTATTTTTGGATAGCTCTATTTATGGGGAGACTCTGCCCAAATTTTTATAAAAGTCCACAATGTAAAAAGTGGCACAAAGGGGATGGTAATGGGCGAACTTTATGAGTCTATTTGTTGTTAGGCTGATGATCTTATAACATTGAGTGTTAATGGAAATTTTGTAATTGCCATGCAATGATAAAGTATCATCTGAGCTTCCCGATTGACTTTTTATTGAAAGCATGTGCCACACATAGTGGTTAATACACAAATCAAGGGTTAAGGGCTTGGGGTCCTTACATGAATGTTATGTGTTGATTGAATTTCTACAAATCTTTTGTGTATGAATTATAAATTTAATGCTTTCAAAGCCTTGCAACATTTGAATGATTTCAATAATTATAATCTAGATTGAAAGATAATATTGTAATACGACATAATAATTCATACCGTGTGTTTAAGATTTTGATCGAAAATAATAGTACATACGAGTGATAGCCCTTAGGTTATTAGTCTAATGTTAGTGGTTTTCATAGTGATTCATGCGATATCAAATTTTAGATTTAGTGAATGGTAGTTACTTGTCTCAATTTGGTGTTAAATTCATTATATCTTGAACATTTGTATTGAATGATATAAGAAAACCCGTCACCTTAAGAATTAATTGGATAATGTAAGGACCCCTGTGCCCTTAACCCATTATTAGTGTATTAATCCATACCATTAGTGCATTTATTCATACTATCATGGGGGGAAAACCATATGCAAGTATAAGTCATATACTACCCAGAAAATTTCTTGCATTTGATCCACATAATATTCAAATTCCCCAACCAAGATCACTTATATAGCAGGCACCCTCATAATACACTAACATGCTCTCAGTTCATTTAGCAATTCCGTATTTAATTGCATGCAAACAATAAATGAAGAGAGAAAAGCCATAGCCCATTTATACATTCCATATACACTTAAAACGTACTCACATGAGAGCACCCAATGAATGAACGTGTATCTAATGTATAAGATACTCTACCGAATGCGGTTATTGGTACTTCGATCCTGGAAGCACCTCCCATGCACCGCTCGATCTCAACTCTGGAGCTATGTACTCAATCAACCAACTCTGGTACTTCGATCCTGGAAGTACCTCAAATCAACAGCCCGAGCACAACTCCAAAGCTGCGGCTACACCTGTATTACCTGCCCCAACAGAGACAGCCCCCACATGGGGTGAGCATACCAATACCACCAATCCAATAATCATAATATTACAGTGAATAATTTACATAATGTAAATGCCATGAATTTAAATGATAATCCCTGGATGGTATCATCCTCATCCGGGATCCCCTGTATTGTCCATGTTCTCAAAATAACCAAACCATTAATTCTCAAAGCCAGTTGACCGCTTTATTTTTAAACAAAAGATATTTCAAAGAATAGTGTAAAGCGATTCTACCGCAAGTGCACGGTTGTCAAGTTTTAGTATAGTGAAAATTAAGTACAGGTTGTCGAATCCACAGGGACTAACGTATAAGTACCAAATAAGATTAATAAAATTATATTTAGCCTACGATAAAAGAGGTTTGATTAACTAAAGCTAAATTAAACTAAAGAATAAAGATTAAACTAGAAACAAAGAATAGAACGGTTCCGGAGATGCGAAGGTAAGTCACTCGAGAAAATTACCAAGCTCGTCGTTCAATTATATTATCTCTATTGATTCAACGGAATTCTCAAATTATCACTCAATTGATTTTAAAGGTGAAAGGTTTTCACTCTTATTCGATACACTCTCTCGAGCTGTAAAGAAACTAACAATAAATTAGAACAAGTCACTCTCGTGCACCTATTTACTAATTCAAAGTTGCTTAAATTATCAAAACCTTATAACTCTAAATCTTTCGATTTCAAGTTCTCACGTATGCGATATCATCTCTCGATCTCAATCGTGACATACATCATAAATTAATGGAGCGTGTTACAACGTTATCTCTCGATCTCGGTTGTAACTCTCAAATTCAATTAAAGCTAGCTAGACTTTGATCTACACATGCAATCAATCTATGAACAATAAATATCAATGCACTCAAATACCAATGAATCAATATATCAAACACAACGAACTAAAACTTCAATAATATAAACCAAATTCAATTCAAATCAAATACAGATGAGTTTAATTGTCTCTCGACCTCAAAACCATCAAATGAAAATGAAAATCAAATAAATTAAGGTTCAGAAATACGATAAACGATGGATGAATCCGTGCGTTGCACCGTAATTTCTTCTCTTGTTCCTTCCTTGCACTCCGGAAGAGATTGGCTCGACTTTGGACGAAGAACGGAGATTGGATCTCCTTCTTCCGGCGTTGGGCGGCGGCTAGGGCTGCTGCTCTTGACCTAAAAACGTCTGATATCGTGTGTCAAAAATCCTCCTCTTTACTTGTGGCAGAGATCTCCCTTAAAAGCCCTCCAAAATCACGATAAAAAAGGAAAATAAAATCTTCAGATTTCGCGTCTCGATCGATCGAGATTTTCACCGATCGATCGGTGCACTGTTCACGTCAGCCTTTTGCACTCACTGCCTCGCTCGATCGATCAAGAATTTCCACCGATCGATCGAGCCTTCAAAAAAATCTGATTCTCGCTTCTGGCTGGCTCGATCGATCGAGAATAAATCTCGATCGATCGAGATTTGGGAAATCCATCTTCTTTCATTTTCTCTTCTTTTACGCCTCGATTTCGCCCGTTATCTTCATGTAAGCTCATTTCTTCCACTTCCGGTCTAATTTCCGGAAACAAACGAATAAACACCAAAAAGCATAATATCATCCAGGAAAAAGTACGGAAAATGGGAAGAAATTACAGTTAAAATCACTCAAAATCTAAGCCTATCAACTCCCCCAAACTTAGACTTGATCGTCCTCGAGCAAGCAATAAACTCAAAAAGAAAAGTTAAACTCGATACTAAGCATGAATCATCTTTACAACATACGTAACAACTCAGAAATCCTACTTACACATCAATAGAAGTCAATCAACATTTAACAAGAAGCAATTTCTCCTAAGTTAAACAATACATCGCAACATCGGAACGTGCGTGTGTGCTATTGTCAAACATGAGTTACATATATATCTTTAACATCAACATGTGCCATATTAACTCCTAGTCAAGATTACTTTGAATTACTCTACAAGTTTACTATCCAGCACTTCTCCACTAATGTAATTGTTCCCTAGACTTGGATCAAAAGGTCTTGAAAGCTTATAACGTTAGGCCTTTTGGTGTCGGCTTCAAAGAAAAGGTAGGATGAATTCAAAGAAGAGAGTATAACAAAATCAGTTCAACTATTTTTGAGCTTCTCTTCAACTTTTTTCTAGCCTTGGCCACTTTGGGTCTTATTTTGAATTTTTCTTTTCAAGGCTTTTCTCTACATCTTTTCTTTTTCTTTGCTCATTCTTTTGTTCCTTTTGAACTCATTTGCATATAACAATTATGTGCAATGAATGAGATTCATTATACTCTCCTAGGGGTAGGTAAAAATTTTCTTTTAGGCTCAAACCAAGGTGGGTATAATGAGTTGCCAAGAATGTCGAATGGGGGTCTAATCATATGCAATGCATATACCATTCTATTTTCAATAAGGCTCAAAAGGGGACACTAAGGAATAATATATAACAGGTAGGCTTGAAAGGCTCAAACAGTCCAAAGATCGCCTAAATCATCTCCAAGTCTAGTTCCTAATTATAAATTTTGCCTCAAAGTGCTTTCAACTAAACTGTAAAGTTATCTAAGATACTCAAGACTCATCATAGTTAAAACAAGTTTTCAATTTAATCAATACATACTTCACTCAATCATGACTCAATAAGTTCTCAAATTATTCCTCAGTTTTGACATGTAGTTAACAAAGGATATATACAAACAAGTTAAGCATTGCCATGACTCCTATCTAGATGAGGATTAATTTCATCATGTATTACCGTTGCAATTCCAACTCATCAATTCTCAAGAATAACTCAATCAATAAAAAAAAAAATTTGTTGGTAATGCTCAAGGACAAATTAGTATCAACATCATGCAGTCATGCTAGGAAAAGAAACAAGACAAGTAGCATATGTGCAAAAGCAAGATATATACAAATAATCAAAAACCCCCCCAAACTTAGCATGTGAATTGCCCTCAATGAACAAGAAAAATAAATGCAAAGGCAAAGACACATGATGAGGACGACGATCAGTCATGATCGTCGTCCTCATCATGCTCCAGAGGGGGGACTGGGTAGTGGTGCTCCTCGCCCTGATATGGCGGAAATGGTGGGTACTCGGAAGGTGGAGGTGCATGTGGCTGGTAAGGTGCAAAATGTGGCTCCGGCGGGAACTGGAAACCTGGAAAGCCCTGGGCCATGGCAGTGTTCCATGCACTCTGATAGTGCATGAACTCCATCTGACGCTGAGCTACCTGCTCATGGTCCATCTGCAATGCTCTCTGCATGCTATGAATGTCCCGCTGCATGCTGTGAATGCTCTGCTGCTCCAGGAGAATGTCTTGGAGATCCCTATGAAGAGAGTCCAAAGTAACACGTGTATGTCCTGCAGCAGAGGATGATGCTCCAGCTTGTGTAGTGTCCGAGGGTCTTCGTCGGTTCGTAGGATCGGCTACAATGATTGGTGTCTTCGGCGGGAGTAGCTCCTCGTCTTCCCCCCATGTCACTCCGTATCGCTGACATAAAGCAGTGATCGTGGATGGAAACGGTAGTGCGGAGGTCGGTGGGCTACTTCCAATCTCTTGAATATGATCACTGATGATCTCACCGAAGTCCACATCCTTCCCTGAGAGGATGGCATAAACCAGGACCACTCTATCTTTTGTCACCTCAGAAGTGTGGGTCGATGGCATGACCCGCGAGGCGACAAATGAAAACCATGCTTGGGCCTCTGGCTTCAAATTTTTCTTTAGAACCAACTGTGGCTCTGCTTTATCATTCCTTTGCCAATCCACTCCCGGCTTGCCAATGACTGTCAATACCTCATCGTAGTCGATCCTGCTGTTCTTGAAAGATTGGTATTCACAGTTGTGAATGAAAGGCATCCGGTGAATATTATTGATTGTGGCTCGATCCGCCAACACATCTTTCCCTCGAACATAAACACTTACTCGGTGCCCTGGTTGAACAGCTCGAAGATTTGTATAGAACTCCCTCACCAGTGGCACCACAGCATCAATCGGTGCCTGAACGAATTGAAACCACCCTTTTCGGCGTACTGTCCTAATGACAGGACACTCCAATTTATCCAAGCTCATTCCCCTTTCACGGCTCAGGGGTTTCTTATGGTAGATGGGGTATAACTCAGCAATCTTGGCATTGAGAAACTTCTGTTCATCATAAACTGGCTCAGAAACAGTGGCCTCTGCCTGCTTTTGCTTCTGGGAAGCTTCCGCCTGCTTTGACCTCTTTCTGGATGACATTTTCTTGCCAACTGATTCCCAACTAATACAATTCAATTCAACTAACACCCCACAACACTGTCAATCCGACACCCTTCAATACCACAAAACTTCCTCCAAATTTCAATCTTTCCTAACCCACTTCTACTACAATTCAAAACTTAGCACCAAAAGATAAAATCTTTGAGAATTAGAGACCAATTACCGCTTAAAAATCCGATCTTGGAAAAGTTTGGCACTTGGCTTGGAATTCCCTTCTTTATGCGCTTCTACCCAATTTCCCTTGCAAGTCTTCAAATCTGCAATGAAAATCTCATTAGGATGAATATTACTTCTTAGAGTTGAAGTAAATTGAAATTTGATGAACAAAATGAGGAGATTAGATGAAGGAATTTGAAAGAGGCGGCTTGGGCTTTTGTTGTGGAGAGGAGAAAGATTGATTTTTGAAAGTGATGGATGCTGCGTCTGTGCCCTTATTTTTTTCAAAATTTTCTCTCGCTCGATCGATCGGAAAAATTCTCGATCGATCGAGCGAGGCAGTAGGCACAATGTCATTTTAAAAATTCGGGCGATCGATCGAGATTTCCACCGATCGATCGCCAGCAGCAGCAAACAAAATTTGAAAATTTTTTCTCAACATCTTTCTCTCGGATTGCCTCGCCTATAACCAACTTGCTCTTGCTTTCACATCTGCAATAGAAAATACACGAATTCATTCCCAGACAAACTCAAAAACAAACAAACTAACAAAAACTCAACAAAACAAGAAATCAAAAACAAAACTCAAGGAAGGAAAAACGGAAGTTCTTAATTTATAGTCCCAAGCTGGACTGTCACCTCCTCGTCTTCATCAATTTGATGGCTCCTTCGGATTCTTTACAGAATCACTC
Source organism: Haberlea rhodopensis (assembly GCA_907163345.1). Taxonomy (NCBI): domain Eukaryota; kingdom Viridiplantae; phylum Streptophyta; class Magnoliopsida; order Lamiales; family Gesneriaceae; genus Haberlea; species Haberlea rhodopensis. The sequence goes on from CAJQUN010000077.1 coordinate 1,969,120, forward strand.
GGGAGCGTACCTTGCGTCCTCCCAGATATCAACGTGGCCAACTGCCCTATCTGCACCTCCAAATTTTTGATTGATGCATCTTGATTCTGCATCCTCACCTCTGTTGATGAAATCAGCTTCGCCATAAGTTCCTCCATACTCGGCTTTTGTGTGAACCCTGCCTGTGGTTGTGGGTTCAACACATTCTCTTGATTCGACCACCTCAAATTCGGGTGGTTCCTCCATGGTTGGTTGTAATTCGAGTAGGAATTATTGGGTGGCCTGTTACCTACAAAATTAACAGCTTCAACGGATTGGTTAAATTGATTACCTGCCTGGCACTCGATGCTAGGATGACCGCCTCCACACAGCTCACAGAAAATAGTTTGGGCCTGCATTGCTGCTGGTCCCATGCTGTCTATCTTCCGGTTCATGGCTTCTAATTGAGCCGAAAGAGCAGTGATCTCGTCCACTTGATGGACTCCCATTGGTTTCTGTGGCGTGCTCCTCTCAGATTGCCACTGGTAGCTGTTGCACGCCATTTCCTCCAACAAGCTATATGCTTCTTCCGGCGTCTTTCTCATTATGGATCCCCCAGATGCTACATCAATCATTGAACGGTTAGCAGAAAATAAACCGTTATAGAACGTTTGTACCTGCAGACATATGGGTAGACCATGGTGTGGGCATCTCCTCAACAACTCCTTAAACCGATCCCACGCTTCGTATAAAGTCTCGGGGTCAAACTGACCAAAAGTCGTGATATCGTTCCGCATCTTTGCCGTCTTGGAAGGGGGAAAGTACTTTGACAAAAACGCCTTTGTCATCCCCTCCCATGTTGTTATAGAACCTGCAGGTAGAGAATTCAACCATGCCTTAGCTTTGTCTCGTAATGAAAAGGGGAAAAGTCTTAACCTGATGGCGTCGTCAGAGACACCATTGTGTTTGAATGTATCACAAATCTCCAAAACGTTGGAGATGTGATTGTTCGGATCATCTGTAGCTGCTCCCCCGAACATCACTGAGTGCTGAATCATTTGTATGATTGCCGGCTTGATCTCAAAATTGTTTGCTTGAATCGTCGGCCTTGTAATACTCGACAGCGATCCATGAAATGCGGGTTGTGCAAAGTCCATCATCGATCTAGGGTGCTGTGCTTCGTTATTGTCAGCCATTTCTCGAGCTTCTCGTAATCTTCTTAGTAACGTTCTCTCTATCTCTGGATCAAACGGCTCGAGAAAGGGTTCCTCTCTTCTATGCATGCACTAAAGAACCGATTCCTGTACAAAATAGACAAAATGAGACAACAAAATACACAAAGAAAATATTAACAAAGATCGACAAAAGAAAACAAAGATAATAAAAACAAAATTGCAATAATAAAAGAATTGGCTAAATTACAATTAACTGATCTCGTATGATATTATACAGATTAGTCCCCGGCAACGGCGCCAAAAGCTTGACCGCTTTATTTTGAAACAAAAGATATTTCAAAGAATAGTGTAAAGCGATTCTACCGCAAGTGCACGGTTGTCAAGTTTTAGTATAGTGAAACTTAAGTACAGGTTGTCGAATCCACAGGGACTAACGTATAAGTACCAAATAAGATTAATAAAATTATATTTAGCCTACGATAAAAGAGGTTTGATTAACTAAAGCTAAATTAAACTAAAGAATAAAGATTAAACTAGAAACAAAGTATAGAACGGTTCCGGAGATGCGAAGGTAAGTCACTCGAGAAAATTACCAAGCTCGTCGTTCAATTATATTATCTCTACTGATTCAACGGAATTCTCAAATTATCACTCAATTGATTTTAAAGGTGGAAGGTTTTCACTCTTATTCGATACACTCTCTCGAGCTGTAAAGAAACTAACAATAAATTAGAACAAGTCACTCTCGTGCACCTATTTACTAATTCAAAGTTGCTTAAATTATCAAAACCTTATAACTCTAAATCTTTCGATTTCAAGTTCTCACGTATGCGATATCATCTCTCGATCTCAATCGTGACATACATCATAAATTAATGGAGCGTGTTACAACGTTATCTCTCGATCTCGGTTGTAACTCTCAAATTCAATCAAAGCTAGCTAGACTTTGATCTACACATGCAATCAATCTATGAACAATAAATATCAATGCGCTCAAATACCAATGAATCAATATATCAAACACAACGAACTAAAACTTCAATAATATAAACCAAATTCAATTCAAATCAAATACAGATGAGTTTAATTGTCTCTCGACCTCAAAAACATCAAATGAAAATGAAAATCAAATAAATTAAGGTTCAGAAATACGATAAATGATGGATGAATCCGTGCGTTGCACCGTAATTTCTTCTCTTGTTCCTTCCTTGCACTCCGGAAGAGATTGGCTCGACTTTGGATGAAGAACGGAGATTGGATCTCCTTCTTCCGGCGTTGGGCGGCGGCTAGGGCTGCTGCTCTTGACCTAAAAACGTCTGATATCGTGTGTCAAAAATCCTCCTCTTTACTTGTGGCAGAGATCTCCCTTAAAAGCCCTCCAAAATCACGATAAAAAAGGAAAATAAAATCTTCAGATTTCGCGTCTCGATCGATCGAGATTTTCACCGATCGATCGGTGCACTGTTCACGTCAGCCTTTTGCACTCACTGCCTCGCTCGATCGATCGAGAATTTCCACCGATCGATCGAGATTTCTCAAAATTTGTTGCTGAAGTTACTGCCTCGCTCGATCGATCGAGATTTCCACCGATCGATCGAGCCTTCAAAAAAATCTGATTCTCGCTTCTGGCTGGCTCAATCGATCGAGAATAAATCTCGATCGATCGAGATTTGGGAAATCCATCTTCTTTCATTTTCTCTTCTTTTACGCCTCGATTTCGCCCGTTATCTTCATGTAAGCTCATTTCTTCCACTTCCGGTCTAATTTCCTGAAACAAACGAATAAACACCAAAAAGCATAATATCATCCAGGAAAAAGTACGGAAAATGGGAAGAAATTACAGTTACAATCACTCAAAATCTAAGCCTATCACCAGTTGATCATCTCATTGATCAACTAAAACCATTCCTGCTATACCAGTTCCATAACCAAATATGATTAAATCATCAAATAGAGTACTACAGATATCCCATGTATCTAACAAATGACTCCATATTTCTATCTCATAGCTCGCTCCACAATAGCGGCATTTTAACCCCACGCACGCTCAACAATAGTGGTGTCATAACCGATGGTTGCTCAACGGCGACAACATCCCAATCATTACTCGCTCAAAAGCGGCACCATATGATTTCCAATGTATACCCATTGATCACGATTATCATATACCATGCATTTCCTTATCCATTTATTGCAAGTACCGTATACCATGCATTTCAACATCTATTTGTTGCAATTACCACATACATGCATTTCATAGTTGCGACATTATAATAGGCTATGCTCGTACGTTATACGTACCTTATAATTCCGTAGTTCGAGTCCAACCTTGTCTGAGTTCCACGACCCGATGAGTTAAGTGCTAACATGCAAATAACTCTCAATTAAACATAGGCATATAATCACGTACCCAAGCACGTTCACAACTTCCAAACCCACCGTCCATCCATGACGATTACCAAAATAAAAGCCCCCCGGCTAAGCATGCATAATACCTGATAATTGTATTTTATACACTTATACTTCTTCTTATTTTGCATGGTTTAGTGCAAGTTTTCGATCAGAATTACGCTTTTGGTTTTGTTCTGTGTTGTTTTGCAGAAATCCAGGTAATTACATGTTTTGTGGACTAAAAGGGTGCAAATGACGGAAAGAAAGGATGAATTGAAGTCAAAAATCTACACTTTCCATCAAAGCAACAGGCGTAATTACGCCTGTTTTAGGCGTAAAGATGCCTAAGCCACGGCAAATCAATATTTGAAGAATTTCATGAGGCGTAATTACGCCTCATTTAGGCGTAGCTACGCCTAAGCTACTGTTTTTGTGATTTTATTCAGGCGTAAAGACGCCGCTTTGTAGGCGTATTACGCCAGTCACGCGGGAAGCCACATTTCTTGACACATCATCAGGCGTAGTTACGCCTGTTTTGAGTCGTAATTACGCCACTCGAATTTTGGAAAATTTTGGACTGCTTTCCTTATTTGATGCACGGGATTTTAAAGAGGGATTGACCAAGGCACAAGGGATTATTCAGACTTAGACATTCAGAAATAGAGAGAGGAGGTTAGGGTTGAAGGAAGAATAAAATAACAATGACGGCTCGGAGCAAAAAGTAGAGATTTCATCACGAGACGGCGGCGTTCATCGGAGATCGAAGAATAGCGTCCAATTCGTTTTGTATCTCTAAACTTTTAGCAATTTTTATGGGTTATTTAAACATGTAGCATGAGCTAATTTTATTTTCTAGGAGACAATGTAGCTTCTTTTGAAACTACGCTTATTATGAATTGATTGAAGTATTTGGATTTCCGTATGGTTTATTTATGTTTTCCTGTTCTTAATGCTTTTAATCTACTGGCCATGGATTGAATGATGCTATATTTGTGATCTATCACTCGGGAGAGGGGGTTGTGAATAGGACAGAAGGAATTCATATCGTGGTAGTTATATTGTTCAACAGGCCTATAACTCCATAGAAGTCGTTAAAGGAATACTGCGCTTTTACAATTGTTTGATAATTGATCTTAGATAGGGATATCAAGATTGATGTTAGATGATTACTTCTGCTTAACACTCGGGAGAGGGAGTAGAAATAAATAAGAATTCTCGGCTAGTAAACTAGGAAATCCATAACATGGAAATCAAGGAATGATAGTGTAGTGGATGAACAAGTGAAATCGTACTCCTAGATTCGTCTCCAATTGATTTCTTTTCAACTCAGTATTTGATCATCGTTAGTTAATTGATTTTTATTACTCGCATAACACTCAACTATTCGATTCTCTAAATAAAGCAAAGATTATTTTCATTCAGTACTTAGATTTAACTATTTATTCAATCTTTGTGGGTTCGACATCTTTTTATACTAAAACTTGACTACCGTGCGCTTGCGGTAAAGGATTTTACGCAACAATACCCAAAATAATCCATTTTATATGTTTAAAAGATAGCCAAAAACTCAAACGAGAATTTCGTTTTAATAAATTTTGGCTCCAACCAATCCATTTCAAAAGTATAGCATTCATATTGGAATGTAGACATTGCCCCGGAAATGGGCTAATTAAACCCCGTTACCAAAATCCCAACATTTTGCCAAAGTTTGAAAAAAACATAACACTTCGAGCCGCGATCGATCGCCGCTTTTGCCGCGATCGATCGTGCGCACCCGCTGCCAAACAGAAACATCTCGCGAAAAATGGCTACCGAGCCAAGCTACCAACGATTTCTCCTCCAAGGGAGAAAAGAGGGAAATTGGGGAAGGGTTGGACGCGCAGAGAGAGATGGAGAGAGAGAGGGAATCCGTCCAATGACGGAATATCGAGTCTACTTGGTATATATAGTACCAAAACTCCAAAATACCAATCCCTTCATAAATACATCATGACTCATTAAAAATCATCTGTTTTCAATAACTACATCACAATCTCTAATTCTATTACCAGCCCCAGTACAAAGTACTCCGGACCCCAGATCCCACCAAAAACCAATTTCCAAGGTTATCATCACGATGAGAATACAATCTCATCCCTTGGATCCAATGACTCCAAATACCGGATTTAAAATCCCCAGGAGTCCCAAAACTGCAATTAATCCATAATTGCCACAGTTAAGATCCATTAAGGATTAATACCACACCGGGATTAACACCATTAATCCCCGGGCATCAAAATTATCCCCCACTAAAAAAAATTCGTCCTCGAAATTTGCACGGCGTACTCCACGTAACGTCGAGACCACAAAATCCAAACGGATTCACATCGTCGAACCATGAACATGTCATGAACGACACACCAACCGCGAGGATACCAACCTCGCACCAAAACCTGGAATGGAGCAACCTCCCAAACCGACACAAAACCACGAAAGACATCAGTGTTGTGAAACGATTTCTAAGATTTGGTGATTACAAACATCTACCGGGTAAAGACATCTACTGGGAAGAGACATCTACTGGATAAAGACATATACCGGGTGAAGACACCTACTGGATGAAGACATCTACCGGGAAGAGACATCTACTGGATAAAGATATCTACCGGGTGAAGACACCTACTGGATGAAGACATCTACCGGGTGAAGACATCTACTGGATGAAGACAGCTACCGGGTGAAGACATCTACTGGATGAAGACATCTACCGGGAAGAGACATCTACTGGATAAAGACATCTACCGGGTGAAGACACCTACTGGATGAAGGCATCTACCGGGCAGAGACATCTACTGGATAAAGACATCTACCGGGTGAAGACACCTACTGGATGAAGACATCTACCGGGTGAAGACACCTACTGGATGAAGACAGCTACTGGGTGAAGACATCTACTGGATGAAGACATCTACCGGGCAAAGACATCTACTGTATGAAGTATGTCAACTGTCCAACTGACGTCTACTGGATTCAAGAGTATAACTGTATACTGAAGCCACAGGACCAGAAGAAGTGAATTCAGCAGCATATCTAAAATACCAGTGGAAGTGAGTACAAGTGAATCTGACAAAGGTACAACAGAACGACAGGCACTACAAATTCATCGCCACCAATTCCGTCAGATCCAAAGAGCCGTTGCTGAACAAAAATGGAAGGAAGATAAACCTCATATGAAATAAGAAAGGAAACGGATTCTATGCAAAGCTTTCCATACAAAGAAAGATTACCGTTAGACAATGATATCTATAAATACAGCCTCTGGAAGAATGAAGAAAAAAAGCTGAATCCTCCGATATAAGAATATTCAAAAATATCAATCAGTGAAAGATACTGAAGTTATATCTCTCTAAAGATTCAGCTAGAGCAGAAGTCCACTGCTATATAAAAGATCAAGTCAAACTGGTGTACTGCTCAAAGACAATTCAAGAATACTCGAAGCTTACAAGTGTAATACTTATTCAAAAGAGTGTTAGGAAGTATAATTGTAAACATACCATAAACTTTGTGTTGCTAGGAGTTTAGGCTAAGCTGTGTGAAAGCCTACGAAGGTTGTATACTATAAAGTGTAAACCAAAGTCTTCTAGTGTAACCTTCCTGCAAAGGAAGAAGGGGAGACGTAGAAGCGTTGTGCTTCGAACTTCCAGAAACAATCTCTGTGTTATTTACTTACGTATTTTTGTTTACTTTAGTTCACTCACAAGTGCAGTAGACGTATTCCGCACTTTACTAAGTGTCTGCTGACTTGCATATTGGATTGAGAAGCTACTGCATTACCTTACAGTTTGCAGTAATCAGAAGAAGAATTGAATTTGAGGGTAGTGTTTATTCAACCCCCCCCCCCCCCCCCCCCTTCTAAACACACCTCCGATCCTAACAAGTGGTATCAGAGCAGGTTCTTCTCAATCTTGAGATATACTAAAGATCAGATGGCCTCATTCAGCAAGATTCCTATGTTCAAGAAAGACGAATATGATGATTGGAGAATCCGTATGCAAGCACATCTAAGTGCTCAAGATGATGATATGTGGTATGTAATCACTGAAGGACCCATGAAGATCATGAAAATCAACACAGCTGCTTCTATCACAAGTGGTGATCCACAAATGGTAGAAAAGGACAGATCTCAATGGTCAAATGAAGAAAAGAACAAAGCCAATCTGGACAACGTTACTAAGGACATTTTGTTCAAAACTTTGGACAAAAATATGTTCAACAAAATAAAAATGTGTTCCACAGCTAAAGAAATCTGGGAGAAGATTGCCCAACTCTGTGAAGGAAATGATCAAACCAAAGAGAACAGGCTCACTGTGGCATTACAGAAGTTTGAGCATATCAAGATGATAAATGGAGAAACTCTCAAGAGTACGATGAAAGAGTGACCGGTATGATTAATGAACTCAGCAGTCTGGGTAAGGAGTTACCCAACAGAGAAGTCACCCTCAAGGTGATGAGAGGTCTCCCAAGAGAATGGGATGTCAAGACCATTGCTATGAGAGAATCAAAGGATATCAACAATATAGATCTGCATGACATGTTTGCTGATTTAAAAGCTTATGAATTCGAATTAGATATTCGGGTTGAAGATGAACCCAGTACCAGTCAGCCTACCAAAGCTCTCACTGCATCGGAGTCCATATCTACTGCTACAGAGATGACTCCAGAAAAGATATGTAATGATGCTATGGCAATGTTCGTAAAGAAATTCGGGAAGTTCATGAAGAAGAATCAGAAATCATATCCACGAAGGCAGAGCTTCAAAGGAAGATCAGAAGAAGAAGAGCGAGTATGCTTCAACTGCCTCAAGCCAGGGCATTTCATCGCCGATTGTCCCAAACCCAAAAAGGATGATCACAAAAGAGGATCCAAGGATCACAAAAAATCCAAGGAAACTAGAAGATCATCCAGAAGGGACAGAGATCAAAAGGTTTTGATGGCAGAAGAAAGTAAGAGCAAATGGGCTGATTCAGAATCAGAATCAGAGGAATCAACCAGCTCGTCCAGCGAGAGTGAAGACGAAGAAGTCCACTGCTTAATGGAAAATGATGAAATTGAGGTACACGAGTCTAACCTATCTGAATTTACACATAGTGAACTTACCAATGCATTGAAGGACATGATCAATGAGTATCCGACGTTATATGAATCCTTTGAAAGCTATAAGACCGAGCACTCAATCCCAACGGAAATGCATAACAACAAACTTGATTGTGAACAATCAAATGAGTTGGAATGCTTAAGGGAAACAGCTAGTCTCCTAGTGAAAGAAAGAGATGAAGCCAAGTGTACTTACCAGAAACTCAGCAAACTGGTCAGCACATGGAATGCGTCAACTACCAGAAAAGATGAAATGCTTGAGTCTATAAGACTTGCTGGTGATAGAACTGGTATAGGCTATAATAGCAATGACAGCAATTCATCTGGTAACGAACCTCCGCTGTGTCTAAAGAAAAGCAATGTTCAACCAATGAACTTTGTAAGATCTAGCACAGTATATGATCCCATTGAACTGGTTAAAGAACCTGTTAAAGCAACACTCATTAAGGAACAGGCATCACATCGAGGTATTGGTTATGTTGAACCAATCAAGAAAACTAAACCGGGGCAAAAGTTTAGAAATGAACTTAAACCCACTGGTCGAGCAGCTAGAGAGGTTAAACCCAACTGCTACTACAATTGTATGCCTGTCCAGAAGAGGTATATGCCAAATAACAGGAACTACAAACCAAAAGAACATGCATACACTCATTATCACACTACACAGTCAAGACCATCACCATCATTTTTGAATGCACACACACTTCAGAACACACACCGACCTAAGCTACTCAGGGTCATACAATTGTCGGTTCCGAAAGGACTAATCCTCTCTGGACCCAAGTAGGATTGGGTACCAATCATATTTTCGCTTTAATTGCAGAAATCTAGAGGGCGGAAGGTTTGGAGCTCTGAGTGGTTTCTGGACAGTGGATGCTCTAGACATATGACAGGGAACGCTACTCTGCTGTCTGAGTTAGTTGATATCTCCGGACCAAGGATAACCTTTGGGGACAACGCGAAAGGTTGAACTGTGGGTAAGGGTAAGATTATCCACGGTAATGTTATTATCAAAGACATCTTGTTAGTAGAAAATCTATGCTACAACTTGATTAGTATCAGTCAATTATGTGACAATGGTTATTCTGTAGAATTCAATCAGCACACGTGCACAATTAAGACTATTGATGGTAATACTCTGATTGTAGGAAAAAGGCATAAGAACACCTATATGATTGATTGGAACTTTAATCAACCTGCTTCCCCTACTTGCTTTGCTGCTTTGAATTACTCCAAAAATTGGCTTTGGCACAAGCGGTTGAGTCACTTAAACTTTAAACTATTGCCAGTCTTCGTAAACTTGACCTGGTTGTTGGACTGCCCCAAATCGAGTTCTCAAAAGATAAGATCTGTTCAGCCTGCCAATTGGGCTAGCAAATCAGATCCACCTTTAAGAACAAAGGGAGTAAATCTTCTTCTCGGTGCCTAGAGTTGCTGCACATGGATCTTTTTGGTCCTATACCAGTAACAAGTCTAGGGGGAATGTACACTCTAGTGTTGATAGATGATTATTCTCGCTTTACGTGGGTCTTATTTCTGAGTGGTAAAGATCAGGGCTACTCCAAAGCTGATCAAGCTACTCAAGAGACTACAAAATGAGAAATCATGTGGGATAGATAGAATTCGCAGTGACAAAGGTACAAAATTTACCAATCAATCACTCGAATCATATCTAGATGACCTAGGTATCAAACACGAATACTCTGCTGCAAGAACACCACAGCAAAATGGAGTTGCTGAACGTAGGAACCACACTTTGAAAGAAGCTGCGCGAACTATGCTAGCAGAATCTAACATATCGCAGAGGTTTTGGGCAGAAGCAGTCAACACAGCTTGTTATACGCAAAACAGATCAATGATTAATAAACGAGCAGACAAAACTCCATATGAGATCTGGAATGGCAGTAAGCCAAATATTTCTTATTTCCACGTGTTTGGTTGCAAATGCTTTATTCACAACAATGGAAAAACTCATCTCACCGCTTTTGATGCTAAATCTGATGCTGGAATATTTCTTGGCTATTCTACTGTTAGTAAAGCTTTTAGAGTATTCAACAACAGAACTCTTACTGTAGAAGAATCCATTCATGTTAAATTTGATGAGTCTGCAGACAGCACTGAAAACGACTTACGAATCAACAATTTGAGCAATCGACTCGAAAATACAGTGATTGATGATTCAATTGATGAAGAAGAAAATTCAAATAGAAGAATTGACTGCAGCCTAGAGCCAAAAGTTCCAGAAGCTCAAACAGAAGAACCTGATGTTCAACAGACACTGGAACCCATTGACACTGGAATCAGGCTGACTCCTACTGCAGTCGATGGTGAAGATGAAAATAGTGAACCAGCTGTAAGTAACCCCATGAGCATACAACGCAGCGGAATAAAATTTTGGGATTACAAACCAGCGATCTATACATAGGGATTCATATCGGATTAGAGAATTACAAGTGTCTTACCCTTGTAGCGTGTTTGAAGCCGAATCCACGGAGCTGCACCACGTCCTACGCCTTCTCCGAGTCAATAGCAAAACACGAATGGTTTTGCCTCAACGGTATCCACACGATCGAATCGAACGAAGGGATGGTTTAATAACAAGTTGCTAGACTTGTTATTAATCCTATACACAAAACAAACTCGATTCACAATCGAAACAACCACCAAACCACCAAGAACCCCTCGACTTTGAAGGAGGCCGAGAGCTCTTGTGATGATGCGGCCGTTTTGCTCTTGCTTGTGTAGGGTTTTGAGTGTTATGAATTGTCTTTTTAATTAATCACCTTGCAATCATATTAAATATAATTAATTAAAGGCTTTCTTAAAGCTTCATGGGCTTAAGCCCATGATTTAATTAATCCTTATGATTATTAATTAAGACTCCTCTTAATTATTTAATTCATCCCATGAATTTAATTTCCCTTCTCGATTTAATCTTTTGTGCGACCCGATAGGATCTCGTAATGTTGGCAGTGACATAAAATCTCATTTTATGTCGCAAGCATCGAGCGGTATCTAGCAACACATCGATGCTACCCAAATTACGAGAATGTCAATGACTCGACATAACCTTTAGAACTTGTGACAATATTAATCATGTAACTTAATCCCTTTGTCCTTTGTGTTTAGATTGAACACGAGTAATGGAATAGTCATACTCGTATATTCAATCTCTATTTCTTGATCCCCAAGTAGAACTAGAATAAACGAATAAGCTCGATATCTCATATCGACTCATTCGAGCATGGCCATGCATTTTAGTTCTCACTTGATCAAGGGCCAAACACATCTCCTGTTATATAGGAGGGACAAATCCTATCTCGATCAGTCAACATCCCTCTACATAATTCGTAGTGTATCCAATAGTCGCCTTTATAGTATACCCTGTTACGGGTAACGTTTGACGATATCAAGATACATAACTCCTTATGTTGGGATCTCTGATGATCACAAGTCGTAAGGATTACATACATTATTATCACTATGAGAATTGCATATGACGATCATATAACTATCCATGTTGCATTCTCATGGTGGGTCTGTTCAGTACATCGTTCTCTAACATGTACCCATATGTTGATTTGATATCTCATATCAATGAACAATTCATCGATCAACATATACTAGTCTCTACGTATTATCATTATCCCATTCACGATAATACTTGACTAGGAACATCTTTAAGAATAATACAATATTATTCTAAGGACATTAACATATATATTAATTCACAATGCACAGTTAAAAGAATAATATATAATAATGAATTGCCATTCATAAATCCATAAACATTGTATGTCTTAAACAATCATCTAATGACTTGTCTTAGGGCATATCCCAACAAATCTCCCACTTGCACTAAGACCACTCAGACATATACCTAATGCCTAGAGATCTAGTATGACGATCATGCTTCTGCTGTGACAGCGGCTTCGTCAATGGGTCAGATACATTATCATCTGTTGGTACTTTGCATATTTTAACATCTCCCCTTTCAACGATTTCTCGAATGAAATGGAAACGCCTAAGTATGTGCTTGGATCTTTGGTGAGATCTTGGTTCCTTAGCCAATGCGATCGCTCCATTGTTGTCACAATAGAGTTCTATCGGATCTTTAATGCTAGGCACCACTCCAAGTTCAGAAATGAACTTCCTCATCCAAACAGCTTCCTTTGCTGCATCCGAGGCAGCAATATACTCAGCTTCCGTTGTAGAATCGGCTACTGTTTCTTGCTTTGAACTCTTCCAGCTCACAGCACCTCCATTCAGGCAATACACATATCCAGATTGCGATCGAAAATCATCTTTGTCGGTTTGGAAGCTCGCATCAGTGTAACCCATTACATTGAGCTCTTCCTCACCTCCATAAATCAAGAATGTATCCTTAGTCCTTCTCAAGTACTTCAGGATGTTCTTGACAGCAATCCAGTGACCTTCACCTGGATCAACTTGATATCTGCTCGTCATGCTCAAAGCATACGATACATCGGGACGAGTACATATCATGGCATACATGATAGATCCAATAGCTGATGCGTATGGAATCTTACTCATGCGTTGTCTCTCATCTGGTGTTGAAGGACACTGTTCCTTCGAGAGATAAATACCATGTGTCATAGGCACGAATCCTTTCTTGGATTCTTGCATGCTAAACCTTTTAAGCACCTTGTCTATGTATGTACTTTGACTTAGACCAAGAAGCCTTCTCGATCTATCTCTATAGATCTTGATTCCTAACACATAGGTAGCTTCTCCTAAGTCTTTCATCGAAAAGCAATTCCCTAGCCAAATCTTTACAGATTGCAAGGCAGGGATATCATTTCCAATAAGAAGTATGTCATCTACATACAACACTAGGAAAATGATTACGCTCTCACTGACTTTCTTGTAGACACAAGGTTCATCTTCATTTTTGATAAAACCAAACTCTTTGATTGCATCATCAAAACGAAGATTCCAACTCCGAGAAGCTTGCTTCAATCCATAAATGGATCGTTGTAGCTTGCATATCTTTCCAGCATCCTTTGGATCGACAAAACCCTCGGGCTGTGTCATGTACACATCCTCGAGCAGATTTCCATTAAGGAAAGCTGTTTTGACATCCATCTGCCAGATTTCATAATCATGAAATGCAGCTATTGCAAGTAAGATCCTTATGGATTTAACCATGGCCACTGGTGAAAAGGTTTCATCATAGTCAATACCATGAATTTGTTTGAATCCTTTTGCAACCAGCCGACCTTTATAGGTTTGTACATTACCATCCATATCGGTCTTTTTCTTGAAAATCCATTTGCACCCTATGGGTCGTACCCCTTCAGGTGGATCAACCAAAGTCCATACTTGGTTTGCATACATGGATTCCATCTCAGATTTCATGGCTTCTTGCCATTTCTCAGAATCATTGCCCATTATAGCTTGTTGATAAGATGACGGCTCATCCTCATCAATAAGTAGTAAGTCACCTTGTTGAGTCACAAGAAATCCATATCTCTCTGGCTCCCGGTGTACTCTTACAGACCTACGCTGGGCTTGTGTCTCTTGAGCAGGTGCTTCTTCCACAACAGTTTGTGGTGCCTGCTCTGTTTCCATCTCAATTTCAGGTTCAGTGTTTTCTTGTGGTTGAACTTCACTAAGTTCTATTTTTCTCCCACTGGTTTTTCTAGAAATAAATTCTCTTTCAAGAAATACACCAGTCCGAGCAACAACTATTTTGTTCTCGGTGGGATAATAGAAATAGTATCCTTTCGTTTCCTTAGGATACCCCACAAATAAACACTTATCAGATTTGGGTCCAAGTTTGTTAGTGGCGTGACGTCTAACGAAAGCCTCACAACCCCAAATCTTCATAAAAGACATACTAGGACGCTTCCCAGTCCATATCTCATATGGTGTCTTTTCCACTGATTTAGATGGAACACGGTTCAGTAAGAAAATCGCTGTTTCTAGAGCGTGTCCCCAAAATGATATCGGAAGATCTGCATGACTCATCATTGATCTAACCATGTCTAACAAGGTTCGATTTCTCCTCTCGGATACACCATTCCATTGTGGAGTATACGGAGGAGTGAGTTGTGGGACTATCCCACACTCCTTTAGATAGTCATGAAACTCTTGGCTTAAGTATTCTCCTCCTCGATCTGATCGAAGGATTTTGATAATTTTGCCAAGTTGGTTTTGTACTTCATTCTTGAAATCTTTGAACTTTTCAAAGGTTTCATGCTTATGTTTCATTAGGTACACATACCCATATCTACTGAGGTCATCAGTAAATGTAACGAAGTATTGAAAACCACCTCTAGCTTGTGTACTTATTGGTCCACATACATCACTATGTATTAGTCCCAATAAAACATTTGCCCTTTCAACATGTCCCTTGAAAGGGGCTTTAGTCATCTTGCCCATTAAACAAGATTCGCATGTTTCATATGATTCAAAATCAAATGAATCTAATACTCCATCCTTATGAAGTTTAGATATGCGGTTCTCGTTTATGTGGCCCAAGCGACAGTGCCAGAGATAAGTCGGATTACAATCATTATTTTTAATCCTTTTAGTATTTATGTTATAGATAGGCATATCAAGATTTAATACATAAAGACCATTCACCATTTGTGCATTAGCATAAAACATATCATTTAAATAAATAGAACAACAATTGTCCTTTATTATAAATGAAAAACCATACTTGTCCAAACAAGAAATAGATATAATGTTTTTAGTAATTGAAGGCACAAAATAACAGTCTTTTAAAATCAACGATAAACCAGAAGGTAAAGCTAAATGATAATCTCCTATAGCTAATGCAGCAACTCTTGCTCCATTTCCAACTCGGAGATCAACTTCACCTTTTGCCAATGCCCTACTCCTTTTGAGATCCTGCACATTTACACAAATGTGAGATCCACATCCAGTATCTAATACCCAAGATGAAGAAGTAGATAAATTGACTTCTATAACAAAAATACCTGAAGCGGAAGTCACACTTCCTTTCTTTAGATCCTCCAGATATACTTTGCAGTTTCTTTTCCAATGGCCGGTCTCACCGCAATGGAAACAGTTCCCTTCCTTTGCTATCCCTCCCTTTGGCTTTAGTGCAGAAGACTTTGGCTTAGATTTAGCAAAGACCTTCTTTGCTTTCTTGTTGCCTTTAGTTTTGGCCCTTCCTTTGCCTTTATTCACAATAAGGACATTTGTGGCCTTAGTCTTCTTAGTGTTTGCTTCATATGTTCTCAACATACCAAGCAACTGGGGCAGAGTCTTTTCCATATCAGTCATATTGTAATTTACTACAAATTGACTGAAGCTCTCCGGCAACGATTGCAAGATTACATCGGTGGCCAACTCTTGGTCCAATGGAAAACCTAGCTTGTCCAGATTCTCAATGTACCCAATCATCTTGAGCACATGAGTTCCAACTAAGCTTCCTTCTACCATCCTGCACTGGAATAACGCTTTAGAGACGTCATACCTCTCTTGTCTAGCTTGCTGTTGGTACAACTGCTTTAAGTGTTCGATCATATCGAACGCCTCCATTTCCTCATGTTGCTTCTGAAGCTCAGAGTTCATAGTGGCAAGCATGAGGCACCCAACATCAAGTGCGTCACTCTGATGCTTCTTGTAAGCATCTTTTTCAGCTCTTGTAGCTGTTAGGGGAGGTTCCTCAGCGGGTAAGGGTTCCTCTAGGACATATTGTTTATTTTCTTGTTTGAGGACTATCCTCAAGTTCCTATGCCAGTCTAGGAAATTTGTCTCATTTAATTTGTCCTTCTCAAGGACCGATCGCAGTGATAAAGTGCTAGTAACGTTTGTAGTTGCCATGGATATCTACAATATAAATATGCAAAATAAGTTTATGATTTAAATCATTTAACATGGTCTTATATTAAATGACACTCCCACTATTTTGTTTGAAAAATATCAACCCTCGAAACCTTTAGTGGGCCAAGATCCATATTTCACTTAATCTTGAGTTAGCTTTGGCTAATCGCCCAAGACTCGGTTATTTAGGTAGACAACACTTTGTCAATTACATCACATATAATTCTTGGATAGTTGGACGAACAACACTTTGTTCAATTCATCAAATGAATTATAATCCAACCCATGCCTCTAGGTTCCCAATCCTATTGAGATAACCTAGTTAAGTCGTACCCAATTAAAGTATGACGGATATCACTTTTATCCTTTCACGCCTTACTAAGATTGCCACGGTGCTTTGCTTTGGCAAACCCACACATGTACAATCGAAGTTATTGACGAGTACTTTTATTTGGAAGGCATCTAAAACTTAATATTTTAGAGGGATTTATTGATCTCATGATTAATTTGATAATTTAAAATATGTCCACTACATATAGTTGTATACATATCTACATATATGTGTAATACTATTATCAAACTAAAACATAAGATAAAACATGCATCAACATACATAATTAAAACGTGACATGGTTATAGCCCCTACTAATGAGTTTCTCAAGCCAATGAGAAACTCCTATGAGTCAACCTAAGGTAACTTCATAAGCACCTTCCTTTGGCTCCAATTTGTGAATGGCCTCCTCATCCCGGCACGATGCTCCATCTTCATTGATCACCATCAATAAAATAAACTACACTATTTTACAAGATATAGAATTCCTCGATTCACATTCGAGGGGAACATAGTGGAGGGATAACATTTAGAATGAAATAGAGAAAGGCACGACACGCAGGTCGTATTATAAATTACAATCATTCACAAATCCTATCTAATAGGTCAAAGGGCTATAACCACGCACCATGTTCAAACAACACATAAAGCATGCATTAACATTTAATTAATTAAATT
The DNA here is from genome assembly GCA_907163345.1 of Haberlea rhodopensis. Classification (NCBI taxonomy): domain Eukaryota; kingdom Viridiplantae; phylum Streptophyta; class Magnoliopsida; order Lamiales; family Gesneriaceae; genus Haberlea; species Haberlea rhodopensis. The sequence goes on from CAJQUN010000077.1 coordinate 1,986,607, forward strand.
CTAAACAATTTAAATTTAATTCTAATTAAAACTGTAAAATAATTTTTTTTGAAAAATTATCGTACGCTCGGGACATCACATGCCACGAACTAAAGCGACTAAAACACGAACCACCATGATTCGAACCAAAACCCACGGCTGGACCAATAGTGGGCCTAGGGTCGAAACCCTAGCCCATGGCCGAGCCATGGTCCATGCGGCGGCTTGGGTGCGGCGCTGCTAGGGTTCAAAACCCTAGCCGCCTTGCACCATCTTGATTCTATCGAGCCAACTTGCACCTTCTCAATACTTTATCGAGCCAAAAGAGTTCAAAACCCTAGATAGTGCGACGGCTTGACCCATGCTCGAGCCAGGGTCCGAACCCTAGCTCTTAGGCGGCGGCCGAGAGGCCAATTTGACTAGGGTTCAAAACCCTAGCCACTTTGTAGCGGCGGCCGAGCCATGGTGACTAGGGTTCGAAACCCTAGCACCTTGGTGGCCTCGGCCGTGAGCCTACACGAGCCATGTTCCGGTTTTTGATCACGAATTATCATATATTTCGATCCGTCAATTATATCATATATATTATCATACGATGATCTTCACAAAATCGATTTTTCCATATCATATATGAAAATACAGTTTTAAATAGCATGCAATATTAATTCTAACATGATTAAACTATTTAACCACATAAAATCCGATATGAGCCTTGTACACGGCTCTGATACCACTGTAAGTAACCCCATGAGCATACAACGCAGCGGAATAAAATTTTGGGATTACAAACCAGCGATCTATACATAGGGATTCATATCGGATTAGAGAATTACAAGTGTCTTACCCTTGTAGCGTGTTTGAAGCCGAATCCACGGAGCTGCACCACGTCCTACGCCTTCTCCGAGTCAATAGCAAAACACGAATGGTTTTGCCTCAACGGTATCCACACGATCGAATCGAACGAAGGGATGGTTTAATAACAAGTTGCTAGACTTGTTATTAATCCTATACACAAAACAAACTCGATTCACAATCGAAACAACCACCAAACCACCAAGAACCCCTCGACTTTGAAGGAGGCCGAGAGCTCTTGTGATGATGCGGCCGTTTTGCTCTTGCTTGTGTAGGGTTTTGAGTGTTATGAATTGTCTTTTTAATTAATCACCTTGCAATCATATTAAATATAATTAATTAAAGGCTTTCTTAAAGCTTCATGGGCTTAAGCCCATGATTTAATTAATCCTTATGATTATTAATTAAGACTCCTCTTAATTATTTAATTCATCCCATGAATTTAATTTCCCTTCTCGATTTAATCTTTTGTGCGACCCGATAGGATCTCGTAATGTTGGCAGTGACATAAAATCTCATTTTATGTCGCAAGCATCGAGCGGTATCTAGCAACACATCGATGCTACCCAAATTACGAGAATGTCAATGACTCGACATAACCTTTAGAACTTGTGACAATATTAATCATGTAACTTAATCCCTTTGTCCTTTGTGTTTAGATTGAACACGAGTAATGGAATAGTCATACTCGTATATTCAATCTCTATTTCTTGATCCCCAAGTAGAACTAGAATAAACGAATAAGCTCGATATCTCATATCGACTCATTCGAGCATGGCCATGCATTTTAGTTCTCACTTGATCAAGGGCCAAACACATCTCCTGTTATATAGGAGGGACAAATCCTATCTCGATCAGTCAACATCCCTCTACATAATTCGTAGTGTATCCAATAGTCGCCTTTATAGTATACCCTGTTACGGGTAACGTTTGACGATATCAAGATACATAACTCCTTATGTTGGGATCTCTGATGATCACAAGTCGTAAGGATTACATACATTATTATCACTATGAGAATTGCATATGACGATCATATAACTATCCATGTTGCATTCTCATGGTGGGTCTGTTCAGTACATCGTTCTCTAACATGTACCCATATGTTGATTTGATATCTCATATCAATGAACAATTCATCGATCAACATATACTAGTCTCTACGTATTATCATTATCCCATTCACGATAATACTTGACTAGGAACATCTTTAAGAATAATACAATATTATTCTAAAGACATTAACATATATATTAATTCACAATGCACAGTTAAAAGAATAATATATAATAATGAATTGCCATTCATAAATCCATAAACATTGTATGTCTTAAACAATCATCTAATGACTTGTCTTAGGGCATATCCCAACACCAGCTAGTCCAACTAAGCTACCATCTACAATTCAAATAAATGAAGAAACCAATCCCTTGGACCTCCGCTCCGGTGGAAGAAGGATCATCCACCCGAGCAGGTCATCGGTAACCCTCTTGCTCCTCTTCGTACCAGAGGATAGATGATTAATGAATTTCTTCATACAACATTCATATCTCACTTAGAACCTAAAAAGATTGATGATGCCATCTTAGATCCTAGTTGGGTAGAAGCTATGCAGGAAGAACTTAATCAATTTCGGAGGAATAATGTTTGGCATTTAGTTCCACGTCCATCGCATCACACAGTTATTGGCACTAAATGGGTATTTAGAAATAAGCTAGATGAAAATGGTGCAGTAATTAGGAATAAAGCAAGATTAGTTGCACAGGGATACAGGCAGGAAGAAGGCATTGATGTTGATGAAACATTTGCCCCTGTAGCCCGATTAAAAGCCATTCGCATATTTCTTGCCTTTGCTGCATTTAAGGACTTCAAAGTCTATCAGATGGATGTTAAGAGTGCATTTCTTAACGGTAATCTCCAGGAAGAAGTCTATGTTGAACAACCTCCTGGATTTGAAAGCCATCTGCAACCATCTTATGTTTATCATCTGAACAAAGCTTTGTATGGTCTGAAGCAAGCTCCCCGTGCATGGTATGAAACGCTATCAAAATACTTGACTGAACACGACTTCACCATTGGCACGGTGGACAAAACTCTATTTAAATTTACTAAGGGTGACCATACTCTGCTAGTTCAGATATATGTTGATGACATTATATTTGGCAGTACTAACCCAAAATTATGTGAAAGATTTTCAAAGATAATGCAGGACCAATTTGAAATGAGCATGATGGGAGAACTATCGTTTTTCCTAGGATTGCAAGTCAAACAATCCAGTGAGGGAATTCTGATAAATCAATCCAAGTATACCAAAGAGCTTCTGAAGAAGTATGGGATGAATACCAGCTTAGCTGCTGCTACACCTATGAGCTCATCTGCAAAGCTTGATTTGGATGAATCTGGAATACCAGTAGATGAGAAAATGTATCGCGGTATCATCGGTTCATTACTCTACTTAACAGCCAGTAGACCTGACATCATGTTTGCAGTCTGCAACTGTGCGAGATTTCAAGCCAATCCCAAGCAATCATGTTGCGAAAAATCCCTTACCGCAAGCGCACGGTAGTCAAGTTTTAGTATAAAAAGATGTCGAACCCACAGAGATTGATTAAATAGTTAAATCTAAGTACTGAATTAAAATAATCCTTGCTTTATTTAGAGAATCAAATAGTTGAGTGTTATGCGAATAATCAAATTCAATTAACTAACGATGATCACATACTGAGTTGAAAAGAAATCAATTGGAGACGAATCTAGGAGTACGATTTCACTTGTTCATCCACTACACTTATCATTCCTTGATTTCCATGTTATGGATTTCCTAGTTTACTAGCCGAGAATTCTTATTTGTTTCTACTCCCTCTCCCGAGTGTTAAGCAGAAGTAATTATCTAACATCAATCTTGATATCCCTATCTAAGATCGATTATCAAACAATTGTAAAAGCGCAGTAATTCCTTTGACGACTTCTATGGAGTTATAGGCCTTCCGAACAATATAACTACCACGATACGAATTCATTCTTTCCTATTCACAACCCCTTCTCCCGAGTGATAGATCATGAATATAACATCATTCAGTCCATGGCCAGTAGATTAAAAGCATTAAGAACAGGAAAACATAAATAAACCATACGGAAATCCAAATAAACTTCAATCAATTCATAATAAGCGTAGTTTCAAAACAAGCTACATCGTCTCCTAGAAAATAAAATTAGCTCATGCTAGAAGTATTTAAACACATAGACATGTTTAAATAATCCATAAAAATTGTTAAAAGTTTAGAGATACAAAACAAATTGGCTGCTATTCTTCGATCTCCGATGAACGCCGCCGTCTCGTGATGAATTCTCTACTTTTTGCTCCGAGCCGTCGTCATTATTTTTCTCCGTTCTTCAACCCTAGCCTCCTTCTCTCCAAAAATGTGTCTAAGTCTGAATGAATCCCTAAATGATCCGTCAAAACCCTTTAAAAATCCCGTGCATCAAATAAGGAAAGCAGTCCAAAATTTCCAAAATTCATCAGGCGTAATGACGCTTCCGAAGTGGCGTAGTTACGCCTGTCGATGTGTCAAAAAAACTGGCTTCCCGCGTGACAGGCGTAATGACGCCTCCAAAGTGGCGTAGTTACGCCTATAAAATTCTCAAAAGCCGTAGCTTACGCATAGCTACGCCTGAATGGGGCGTCTTTACGCCTCATTAAATCCTTCAAAATCTCAATTGCTGTGGCTTAGGCATAGTTACGCCTGTTGCAATGATTGAAAATGTAGATTTTTGACTTCAATTCATCCGTTCTTTCCGCCATTTGCACCCTTTTAGTCCACTAAATATGTAATTACCTGGATTCCTGCAAAACAACACATAATAAAACCAAAAGCATAATTTGATCGAAAACTAACACTAAACCATGCAAAATAAGAGGAAATATAAGTGTATAAAATACACTTATCAAAACCCCCTAAACTTAAACTTTTGCTAGTCCCGAGCAAAACAAAACAAAAAAAACTAATCAAAACGAAACTGACACGAAAAGACACACAAAACAAAGTTGTAAAACATTCCAATTGTGTAGGCCTCAGAAGTATTCAAACATGCATATCAATTTCTCAAGAATTCTCACGTGTGTGTGTGCTACCATTTCCATTTAATCATTAACTCAAAGCGCTACTTACTCACACAAATCAATAGGACTTTGCAAGGTATAGGTTCAAATTGCATTGTTCAAAAACAGAATGTAGCTTTGATAAATGCTAACAATGCATGAAGACTAGGTAATGAGATGCTCATATGTGAATGTCAAAACCATGTTTATTACAAGTGTTTTTGAGTATCATAGGTTCACTATTAATAACCTTCTCCACTAGTATATTAGACAAATGTGGCTTAGTCAATAGGTCTTAATAAGCTTGTAACGTTAGGCTTTGGCTCATGGCTTCAATGAAAGGGAAAGATATTCAAAGCAAGAGAGTAAGTTAAAATTATCATCAATTTGCTCATTCTCATCCCGCTTTCGATTCCTTCTATTGATGATTCATCAATTTTCTTTTCATTTCACTTCATCCTCTTTTCTCATCCTCTTCATCACTATTCACCTCAGTATTTTTCTCTTTTTCATTGTTACTCCACTTCTAATTTTCAATTAAAATCATAGGAGCTATTTGAACATTTAAAGCGCAATAGAAGCTTACTCCCTTGAGGGTGGGAAACAGTGTATAAGCTATCAACAAGGTGGTCGATGTGGGATTTTGAAATGATGCCGAATGGGGTTATTCATGTGCTTAAACACATGCCGTTCGATTTGTATTAAGCTCAAAAGGGTAACTAAAGATAAAATGATGTCATTTGGTGGCTTCAAAGGCTCAAACGATAAAAAAAATTGCCTAAATCATTCCTAAGCCACATATGTCTGTATTTCCCCTCAAAGATTACTATAGTAAGTTCTATACTACTCTCAAATCACAAATAACTTACATGATTTGACCAATGTGCTCAGTTGCATCTGAAAACCATGGTGATACCAGAAAAGTTTTTAATGAGATTCTAAAAGATATTGCAAACAATTCCATTCTCATTCTTTTATACTTAAGCTCAAAGGGGCTACTATGGCAATTTTCTATCAAAGAATCAAGGCCCAAATTATCAAGAATCGCCTATATCATTTTTGTGTTCGTTCAAATCATCATTGATTAATCAAATGGTCATGGTCTCTAGTGCATGAATATGTGAGAATTCAAGAGCAACATGAAAACATGAAAATTTTAAAATTTTCCACAAGTCAACTCAATTTTTCATCATTGGCCTCAACTGACTCGTAATACAACTTATGACACTCAAAACTAAACAGACTCTAAATCAAGACAAACCAACAAAATAATAAGGAAAACAAACAAACAAAAACAACAGGATTCCAAGTAATTTGAGATTCAAAGTACCCCCCTAAACTTAGAAATGTGCATTGTCCTCAATGCATACACATGAAGAAAAAAAAATTAGAACGATGCACATACCTAAGCGACGACCGTCATTGGTCATCTTTATCCATATCGTCGGGAGGCGGGTTCTTTTCCTTTGGAAGTGCTCCCCTTGGGTTTCTTGTTGGGTGCCATATACACCAACCTTAGATGAAGAAGATTCGAATTTTGTTGGCTAAGCAAGACCACTTCTTTGCAACCCCCTAAACTTGCTTCCTTGCACGAATGGACTCCAAAATCCTGCAATTAATTGACAAATTCGGCTTTAAATTTTTTTTTTTATATATAAAATAAAATAAAAATAAAACAAAGGATACAGGATTTGGGTTGCCTCCCAAAAAGCTCTTAGTTTATAGTCCTCAGCCTGACTATCTTCCATTCCTTCACTTAGGCTCGCTCAGATGAACCTTGTCCACGTCTCTTACTTCTTCCCCAAAATAATGCTTCAAACGCTGGCCATTTGCTTGAAATGTGTCACCGTCATCGCATTTCAGTTCAATTGCTCCATATGGGGTCACTTTCTCAATAGTGAACGGCCCAGACCATCGTGACTTCAACTTTCCTGGAAATAGTCGGAGACGAGAGTTATATAGAAGCACTTTCTGACCAGGAATAAACTCTCGTCTCACGATTTGCTTGTCATGCCAATTCTTCGTTCGCTCCTTGTAAATTTTAGCATTTTCGTACGCTTCATTACGAAACTCATCCATCTCAGTGAGCTGTAGCAACTGTTGCTCACCAGCAGCCTTCAAATCAAAGTTCAGCTTCTTGATGGCCCAGAAAGCCCGATGTTCCAACTCTACCGGTAAGTGGCATGCTTTCCCAAAGACTAGACGATATGGGGACATCCCTATGGGAGTTTTGAATGCAGTTTGGTATGCCCATAATGCATCATCCAATTTCAGAGCCCAATCCTTTCGGTTAATACTGACCGTCTTTTCAAGAATTAGCTTAATTTCTCGGTTAGAAATTTTGGCTTGGCCATTAGTCTGTGGATGATAAGCCAATGCAATCTTATGCCTCACAGTGTATTTCGTCATCAAAGCACTGAAGATCTTGTTACAGAAGTGGGTCCCTTCATCACTTACAATCGATCTTGGAGTACCAAACCGTGTAAAGATGTTCTTTTGCACAAACTTGACCACGACATGAGCGTCATTAGTCGATGTGGCAATCGCTTCAACCCACTTAGAAACATAGTCCACTGCTAGCAAAATATATGACTGCCCACAAGATGGTGGAAAGGGACCCATGAAATCAATACCCCATACATCGAAAATTTCTAATTCCAAGATATTTGTCAACGGCATCTCATGGCGTTTAGAAATATTACCAATGCGCTGACAACGATCACACGTCTTCACCAAAGTATAAATGTCTCGATGTAGCTCTGGCCAATCGAAACCCGATTGAAGCACTTTTGCTGCCGTCCTTGATGCTCCAAAATGTCCTCCATAAGGTCTGGAGTGACACTTTTCAAGAATCTCTCTTGATTCCTCTTCAGTTACACATCTCCTGACAATTTGGTCGGCACAGCGTCTGAATACATACGGTTCATCCCAGTAATAATTCTTCACATCATGAAAGAACTTCTTCCTTTGCTGATAAGTGAGGTCTGGAGGCAATATACCACACGACAAATAATTAGCAAAATCAGCAAACCACGGGGTTTTAGTAGATACCTCAAAGAGATGTTCATCAGGAAAGTTCTCTTGTATGACTCCATGATCCATTTGATCCTCCAACTCCAAACGAGATAAGTGATCTGCTACTTGATTTTCACTGCCCTTTTTATCCAAGATCTCAAAATCAAACTCTTGTAGCAACAAGATCCATCGAATCAACCGGGGTTTCGCATCCTTCTTGGCAAAACGATAACGAATAGCTGCATGATCTGTGTAAACTATGACCTTTGTCCCGATCAGATATGCTCTAAACTTGTCGAATGCAAACACCACGGCTAGCATCTCTTTCTCGGTGGTTGTGTAATTTTGTTGGGCTCCATCAAGAGTTCTACTTGCATAGTAAATCGCCCTAAAAAGCTTGTCTCTCTTTTGCCCCAATACGGCTCCCACAGCATAGTCGCTGGCATCACACATTAAAACAAATGGCTCCTTCCAATCCGGCACTATGATAATTGGTGCGGATATAAGTGCTTTGTTTAGCTTGTTAAATGCCTGCAAACACAAATCATCAAAGACAAAAGGTGAGTCTTTTTCTAACAAATTACACAAGGGCTTAGCTATTTTAGAAAAATCTTTAATAAAACGGCGATAAAACCCGGCATGTCCAAGGAAGCTCAATAGCCTTCTCATTGTTCGGAGGTGGAAGCTTCTCAATTGCAACCACTTTTGCTCTATCCACTTCAAGTCCTTGAGATGACACCTTATGGCCAAGGACAATACCCTCTTGCACCATAAAGTGGCATTTCTCCCAATTTAACACAATGTTCTTTTTCTTGGCAGCGCTGTAACACAAGAGATAGGTTATGCAAACAATGGTCAAAAGAGGAACCAAATACCGAAAAGTCGTCCATGAAGACTTCAAGGATCTCCTCCACCATATCTGAAAATATCGCCATCATGCACCATTGAAAGGTAGCAGGTGCGTTGCATAAACCAAAAGGCATTCTTCTAAACGCAAAAGTGCCGTATGGACAGGTAAACGTTGTCTTCTCTTGATCTTCGGAGTCTATGGCAATTTTATTGTACCCTGAATAGCCATCTAAGAAACAATAATAACAATAACCGGCTAACCTGTCGAGCATCTGATCAATAAATGGAAGAGGGAAGTGGTCCTTCCTTGTGGCCTTGTTGAGTTTCCTATAGTCAATGCAAACTCGCCACCCCGTCACAGTTCGAGTTGAGATCAACTCATTATTTTCATTTCTTACCACTGTCATCCCTCCTTTCTTTGGCACAACCTGTACTGGGGAAACCCATGCACTATCTGAAATAGCATAAATAATCCCGGCATTTAACAAATTAAGCACTTCTGCTTTTACTACCTCCTTCTTTGCTGGATTTAACCGCCTTTGATGATCAATGGAGGGAACGAAGGAATCCTCCATAAGTATTTTATGCATGCACAAAGACGGGCTAATCCCCTTGATATCAAAAATCGACCAACCCAAAGCAGATATAAATGTCCTCAATACACGTAATAATTTATCCTTCTCTAAAGAACAAAGAGATGAAGATATAATTACCGGGTATGTCGAATTCTCACCCAAGAAGGCATAAGTAAGGTGGGCCGGTAGTTCTTTCAGTTCCGAGCTCGCCTTCGTATCTTCTTTGACTGATGTATCTCGTACATCTTCCTCTTCTCCAGCAGTGTTGTTCTCCTTAGGCAAGCTCTTAAGTGCTTCCACTTGCTCACCAAGATCAGATTCAGTTGCATCTACTTGCATAATAGAGTTGACCATGTAGTTTTCCAATTGATCCTCCGGTATTGCTCCTACCTCAAAATTATGCACACATGAGTCAATAACATCCAAAAACTTGCAAGTACTTACCTCGTCAGGTCCCTTGAGAGCCTTGTAAATATTGAACATGACTTCTTCGCCTCCAACTCTCAAGGATAATTCTCCTCTTTGGACATCGATAAGTGCCCTGCCTGTTGCTAGGAATGGTCTCCCCAAAATTAATGGAACATCTCCATCTTCCTCCATGTCTAGAACTACAAAATCTGCAGGGCAAATAAATTTGTCCACCTTCACAAGCACATCTTCAATTATCCCTCTAGGATATGTGAGAGACCTATCCGCCAATTGCAATTGATTGTAGTAGGCTTTACTTCACCAAGCCCTAAACTCCTGAAAATAGATAAAGGCATTAAATTAATACTTGAACCTAAATCACATAACGCCTTATTAAATGTAGAACTACCAATAATACAAGGAATAGTAAAACTCCCTGGATCTTTCAATTTTTGTGGTAGCTTCTTTTGGAGGATTGCACTACATTCTTCTGTGAGATTCACGGTTTCAAATTCCCCAAGCTTCCTCTTTCGTGCCATTATGTCCTTCATAAACTTTGTATAATTAGGCATTTGTTGCAACGCCTCGGCAAAAGGAATATTTATGTGGATTTTCTTGAAAATCTCCAAGAATTTGGCAAACTGGTCATCTATAGCCTTTTTCCGGAAACGTTGAGGATATGGAAGTGTAGGCTTGTACATAGGAATCTTTTCCGGTAGTGTGGCTTGCTTCTCCTTTTCAACTTCCTTAGGGGTTTCAACCTGAATTTGAGTCTCCTCAACAGATGGCTCATCAACATGTGCTGGTTCTACATCCCCAAGTTCCTTACCACTTCTCAATGACACGGCCTTGAACTGCTCCCTTGGGTTCACTTCGGTGTTGCTAGGAAATGTCCCTCTTTGTTGGTTGTTCATGGCATTAGCAAGCTGCCCAATTTGCACCTCAAGAGACTTCATTGTAGCAACCATGCTGTTCATGTGACCCTCAATCATATCAAGCCTCGACTCATTCTTCTCAAGCCTCAATGCCGAACTTTGAACAAAATTACTCACCAAATCTTCAAGTGATGGTTTACCTTCATTCTTTTGTGGGGCATATCCAGGTGGTGGATTCAGAGCACTATTGTTATTGGCATATGAGAGCTTATCATTGTTACGGAACCCTTGTTGATACGGATTGCTTCGGTAGTTGTTATTTATGTTGGGATACCGATTGTTTATGAACTGAGCTTGCTCTTGGTTTGCTTCCCTTGACAACTCCATTCCAGCTGCAGCAGCGGCTGATTCAATAGTAGGTTGTGCTCCTTGCTTGGTCAGAGCTGCTACCTGCGTGGTTAGTGCAGACAATTGTGCAGTAAGAGTACTAAAATGATCAACCTCATACATACCTATGGGTTTCCTTGCCATGGCTCGCTCACTGGGCCACTGGAAGCTGTTGGCTGACATCTCCTCAAGTAATTCAAAAGCAGCATCTGCAGTCTTAGAAAATAGTGTTCCTCCTGCTGCAGCACCCACAATGATCCTAGTTGGTCCATTCAACCCATTGTAAAATAACTGAATCTGCACCGAGCTTTCATAGTTGTGTTGTGGGCATCTCCTCAATAAATCCTTGAATCGCTCCCATGCCTCATATAGTTGTTCAGAATCAATTTGTTTGAACGTACTGATTTCGGTTCTCAGTTGAGCTGACTTAGCTGGTGGGAAGAACTTCGAGAGAAATTTCGATGCCATTTCCGCCCATGTGCTAATACCAATATATGGAAGAGATTGTTGCCAACTCCTTGCATGGTCCCTAAGAGAGAAAGGGAACAATCGCAGTCTCACAATATCTTTTGGAACACCATTCATCTTCACAGTATCAGCTATCTCCAAACATATCCTCAAATGCAAGTTGGGGTCTTCAACAGGGGACCCTCTGTTGTACCATACTTATCAATGCCGGCTTAAGTTCAAAGTTGTTGGCATTGATAGTCTGGCGAGCTATCCCATAGTAATTGTTGTTGACCAATGGTTTGAAATAATCTCTGATCGCCCTTTGAGGTTCAACAAGTTGTTGTGGAGGTGGTTCGTTGTTGTCTCTATTTGCAGCCATTTCTATTAATTCCTCCCTTCTCGTTTTTCTCAGTCTTCTTGCAGTTCTCTCGATCTCAGGATCAAACAGCAACGATTCGGTAGTAGTGTACTTTCGCATGCACTGCAGAAATTCAGAAAAGACCAAAAATCACTCCAAAATAAAAGAAATAAAAGCTCTAAATTAAAACCAAGATTAATTGGTACAGTATCAGATTGTACTAAATAAATCAATCCCCGGCAACCGCACCAAAAACTAGTTGCGAAAAATCCCTTAGCGCAAGCGCACGGTAGTCAAGTTTTAGTAAAATAGATGTCGAACCCACAGAGATTGATTAAATAGTTAAATCTAAGTACTGAATTAAAATAATCATTCCTTTATTTAGAGAATCGAATAGTTGAGTATTATGCGAAAAATCAAATTCAATTAACTAACGATGATCAAATACTGAGTTGAAAAGAAATCAATTGGAGACGAATCTAGGAGTACGATTTCACTTGTTCATCCACTACACTTATCATTCCTTGATTTCCATGTTATGGATTTCCTAGTTTACTAGCCGAGAATTCTTATTTGTTTCTACTCCCTCTCCCGAGTGTTAAGCAGAAGTAATTATCTAACATCAATCTTGATATCCCTATCTAAGATCGATTATCAAACAATTGTAAAAGCGCAGTAATTCCTTTGACGACTTCTATGGAGTTATAGGCCTTCCGAACAATATAACTACCACGATACGAATTCCTTCTTTCCTATTCACAACCCCCTCTCCCGAGTGATAGATCACGAATATAACATCATTCAGTCCATGGCCAGTAGATTAAAAGCATTAAGAACAGGAAAACATAAATAAACCATACGGAAATCCAAATAAACTTCAATCAATTCATAATAAGCGTAGTTTCAAAACAAGCTACATCGTCTCCTAGAAAATAAAATTAGCTCATGCTAGAAGTATTTAAACAAATAGACATGTTTAAATAATCCATAAAAATTGCTAAAAGTTTAGAGATACAAAACAAATTGGACGCTATTCTTCGATCTCCGATGAACGCCGCCGTCTCGTGATGAATTCTCTACTTTTTGCTCCGAGCCGTCGTCGTTATTTTTCTCCGTTTTTCAACCCTAGCCTCCTTCTCTCCAAAAATGTGTCTAAGTCTGAATGAATCCCTAAATGATCCGTCAAAACCCTTTAAAAATCCCGTGCATCAAATAAGGAAACCAGTCCAAAATTTCCAAAATTCATCAGGCGTAATGACGCTTCCAAAGTGGAGTAGTTACGCCTGTCGATGTGTCAAAAAAACTGGCTTCCGGCGTGACAGGCGTAATGACACCTCCAAAGTGGCGTAGTTACGCCTATAAAATTCTCAAAAGCCGTAGCTTAGGCGTAGCTACGCCTGAATGGGGCGTCTTTACGCCTCATTAAATCCTTCAAAATCTCAATTGTCGTGGCTTAGGCGTAGTTACGCCTCAAAGTAGGCGTAGTTACACTTGTTGCAATGATTGAAAATGTAGATTTTTGACTTCAATTCCGTTCTTTCCGCCATTTGCACCCTTTTAGTCCACAAAATATGTAATTACCTGGATTCCTGCAAAACAACACACAACAAAACCAAAAGTGTAATTCTAATTGAAAACTAACACTGAACCATGCAAAATAAGAGGAAATATAAGTGTATAAAATACACTTATCAAATCTCATTTCACAGCAACTAAACGCATTCTGAAGTACTTAAAAGGGACAGAGAATGTCGGTCTATGGTATCCAAGGACTCCGCTTTCAATCTTATCGGATACTCAGATGCAGACTATGCTGGATGCAAAATTGACAGGAAGAGTACCAGTGGGTACTGTCAGTTTTTAGGAGATAGACTTATTTCATGGGGATGCAAGAAGCAAACTTCCATCGCAACCTCTACAGTTGAAGCAGAAGACCTTGCTGCAGGAAGTTGCTGTGCTCAGCTGCTCTGGATTCAACAACAATTGCGAGACTACGACATTGAGTCAACTGAAGCTCCAATCTTCTGTGACAATACTTCTGCCATAGCTATTACGTACAATCCAGTGCTCCATTCTCGAACAAAGCATATCGACATTCGTCATCATTTTATCAGATTCCACGTAATGAAGAAGGAGATTCGACTGGAGTACATATCCACTGAGCAGCAAGCAGCAGATATTTTTACCAAGCCCCTACCGGATGCAAAATTCTCTTACTTCCGGAATATCCTTGGATTAATTGATATTTCTTCTTAATTCGTATTTATTTACTATTATTAAATTCAGGAGGAATCGTTTGTATATAACTGCATGTATTCAGGGGGAATTTTGGTAAAAATTTTCCCTATATCGTTGCTTGGCTGGTAATACAATGTTCCACTGCAGTAGAAGCTACCTTACCAGTATACATCTACATACCAGTGGATGTTACCATATATGCCGAGTTGTTTTCTTTTATTTATTTTTTTAGCAACCAGCCGGGACGTCGGAATTCAAAATTATTTATTTTATTTTATTCTAATCCCGCCCTTTTTCAGTTCATCTACAGTACGACGTTACATCTACCCATTATGTTTTAACCGCCTTCTTCTCCGAGAATTCAGTGTGTTTCCTTAAGAAGTTATAAAAATCTCAAACCCTAAAGCAACTCTCTCTCTCTCTCGCAGGATTTGCAAACGTTCAAAGCAATCACGACATGTCAAAATCAAGCCAACCAAGTTTCTTCACCAACGCTATCCATGTTGATTTCAACTCGATATCAACTTCTTCGGATGAAGCCATGAAAGCAGCGTTCCACAAACTGGACACTTCTGGCTTGTTGGTGATTCTAAGTCAAGCACCTACTCTCTACACGACGGCTATTCACGAGTTCTTCGCCAAGGCTCAAATGGTGGACAACATAGTGGTGTCCTCTATCTCAGGACAATCCGTTACTATTACCAGGGAGGAGTTTACTACTCACATGTGCCTCCCAATGACTGGAATCACTGATGCATCTTTCATTCCTGAAACTATTGTTGATAAGATGAGAACAAGTTTTTCTGAAACTTGTGAACGCCTTCGCAGACCACCTTTCAAGAAAGTGTTGATAAAGAGCCACTTTCGACAACTAGCAGATATTATCTCTAAGGGTCTGCTCTGCAAAGCTGGATCTTTTGATGTCATAACGCCAGAAAAATTCGGGTTGATGAGTGCTATCGTTAACAACATCGAAGTTAACTGACCAGTTATTCTATTCCAAGTCCTATCAGGCCTAGTGACTGCTGGAAAAGGTCAATCTGGATTTGCTCTCCCTCTTAGTCGTATCTTTGAGAGCAAAAATATTTAGGACGGAGTTCCTTCTTCTCTCCATCCAGGGCGACTTATCAATGCAAGATATCTAGAGATCAACAAGAAAAGAGTCGGTGGAGAGACTGGCACAAGTACAGCAGTTATCATCAAGCAGAGACAACCTCAGGTGGTTAGTGACTCTGAGCATACTGTCTCAGAATCTGATGAAACATCACCACTTCCTCCTGCGAAAAGGCCCAGAACAAGGAGAGGAGGACCAGTTGTAGGTAAGTTGCAAGTATCCTCAGCACTCTCTGATGCTGAGATTCCAACTTTGACAGTGGAACCAGTGAGCTCAGTTGCTCCATTGGCCATGATTCCTTTTACTCCAACTGATCCAATCACCAACCCCAGTACCCATCAACAACCAGGCTCCATTTCCCTCAGAGCTCCCAAGTCTCTTTGCCCCTAATTCAATCCCAAGAGCTCTCCCACTGGCAAAGGAAAGGACCCAATAGTCCCTATTTCCACACCAGTAGCCTATGAGATTGAATTGGTGATGAATACTATTGAGACTAATATGCAGCCTCAACTTGAGGTATTTGACAGATGGGTAAAAGCTCGCCTGAAAGTCCGCTTTGATGATATTTCTCCAGTCCTGGAACAGGCGAAGCTTGACGAGAACCAGTTATGGCCCTTCTACAAACACAAGACATAGCAAAGACCCTCCAGCTCAGGGATTTATTCCGTATGATGATCTATGTGGGTGAACCTCAAACCATGGTCACATCCCGAGCCAATGAATTCAATGCCAACGCTGGAAATGCTAATCATGACAGAGCTGTTTTAAATGCTCTAGGTCAAAAGCTGGAACTGGCTGAGACTGCTCTGCATGATCTAAGGATCAGCACAGGTTTGCACTCCTGCTCTATTATACCAGGTGTTGCTGAACCTGCTCCCACCGATTTGAGCATTGTCCCTACCATTCCTGAAGTAATTGGCACTATGGAATTGGATACAACAGCTGCATCTCCACTGCATGATGATCCCATCCAACCAGAAATTGATGTTGACTCCACAAACGTTGACAACATCATCCAAACAATTGTCAACCAAGTCACCCCTTCCTCACCTCATACAGAAACACCTATCCCTTCACATGTTACCTCTGCACATGCTGCACACACTGATGTTTGCCAAATCACACATTACGTTGAACCCCCTGCACCTCCGACTCACCCTGAGACCCAAATCTCACCACAAGTTGAAACCCCTGCTCAACCAACAACCTCTGAACTCAACCCCTCAACCTCACAAATTCCTCCAGCTGATACCTCACCTGGACGCTGCGTGTCCACAACTGCAGCTGATGCTCATACCAGCCCTCAACTTGCTCCTACTGGCTCTCATCCTGCACCTGCTGCCACTCCGCCTGAGGCATTGGAGCAATCAGTAGGAAATGAACCTTCTGCTGATTTTTTTGATTTTGCTGATCCTTTGTCTATCGAAGGCTCTTCTGCTATAACAGTACAGCTTGGCCATATGACAACGTTGATCTCTGGGCTGGCTAGTGAGATCAATAAGCTCAAGACTGAAGAACGAAATGCCAGCAATGCTATTGATAGCCGTCAGTTACACACAGATCATCAGTTTGGGCATATAAATCGAGAACTGGACAGACTTCAAACCGCTATTAACAGAAATCACCAATTCGTTCTTGATGCCTTTGCCGATGTATTTTCGAGGATAGGGCAAACTAATCTCCAGTTGAAGCAGCAGAATGACTCTCTCCGTGCTGCATCTACACTGGCATTGGAGGAGAAAATTGAAGACACTAAGAAGCACTTGTCTGAGCAGCTGGCTACTATGCAGGAGGCCTTTGCCTCACAACTTCAGGATTTGAGTGCTAGCTTCCCAAAGCCTATCCAATACCAGTCTAAGTCCACTGCCTCTGCTCCCCTGCCGGGCAGAGAATCATTTTTGTGTTTTCATTTAAATTTTACTGTTATCTTTTTACTGTTTTCATTTAAATTTTTCCGTGTTTATCGTAACATCATTTTTGTGTTCACACTTACTTAAATTCTTCTATAAATAGAGGCTTATTCTTGTTCTTATCACACACATTCACTCATCATGATAATTTTCAATTCCTTGAAAATTCCTTGGTTTCCTCTTCGCAATTGTTTATTTTCATGGGTTTATTACTTATCTAAATCAACCCCTCATGGGTTGATTACTTATCTAACCCAGCTCCGTTAAGCTTCAGCGTTTGGATCCTGCTCTGATGCTCATCATCATTCAGGAACTATAATCAGGAGATATCTGGGTGCTGATGACAAAAAGGGGGAAAATAGAGATAGACTATTTTCATGGGTGAATCCATAAACCATGGAGGCCGGATGAATATACATTTGACTATCTCCCCGATCGAAGCTTTTCTTCTCTGAAACAAGGTGGATCGAAGCTTTTCCTCTCCGCAACTAGGTGGATCGAAGCTTTCCGGTCTACATTGTTTGCTTAAAATTTCTCATGTATCAGCTATATTTTGTAGAAATAGATTTGTCTTAAGTTGAATCCAGTTATCAGAATTCATCTTAAATGAAGATGAATCTCTCTCAATTGTCCAGTTTGATTACAACTTGTAATCTGCTTATCTTTATAACAAATGAAAATTTCCTTTCCATTATGTCTTCTAAAATACCAGTTGAAGTGAGTACAACTGAATCTGACAAAGGTACAACAGAACGACGGGCACTACGAATTCATCGCCACCAATTCCGTCAGATTCAAAGAGTCGTTGCTGAACAAAAATGGAAGGAAGATAAACCTCATATGAAATAAGAAAGGAAACGGATTCTATGCAAAGTGATAGCTTTTATTTTAAACAATTAATTCCAATCTAGCGATTTTAGACCGCAAGTGCACGGTGTCAAGTTTTAGTATAGATAGGAAGATACGGATTGTCGAACCCACAGGGACTAACAAGCAAGTACCAAATAAGATGTCTTTTAACTATATTTAACCTACGATAATTAATTTATAATTAACGACTAATTAATTAATATAAACTACTAATCCAACCAAGTCAATAAAAGTAAACGAGAAAAATCCACTAGAGAAGATTATCAAGACTTTGGCTAACCAATGCAATTCCCTACAATTCTCGATTGAATATTCAAATATTTCTAAGGTGACGAGTTCTCCCAATTTATCTAATACACTCTCTCGAGCTATATTAAACCTAACACCGAATTGCAGTAAGTAACTCTCGTTCACTTATTTAACAATTCAATGTTGCATAAGATCCATGAAAACTCCTAGCTTTCAATTACTAGATATCTATGGCTATCACGCATGTATTTGACGTCATCTCTCGATCTCGGTCTGAAATCCATGGTATGAGTTATTAATTCAGTATCATAAAATCATCTCTCGATCTCAATTACGATACTAACATCATTCAAAGGTGATCAATCCTCTAAAAGCATGAAGAACATAAAACATATGCCAAGAACTATAAGAATTCAATCATTAAATCATCAAATCGAAGGTTCATAACAAAGGATTCGCCTAGCCTCGATAAATAAAATTAGTTCCTCATAATAAATCAAAACACAACAAAACTAAGAATTAAAGATAAAGAAAAACTCCCAGTGTCGACTCCGGTTGTAGATCTTCGCTCCTTCTCTTGCTTCCTTCTCGATCGTATCTTTAATCGCCTTGTTGGTTTTTCCAATTCCTAGGTTGAAAAGGTGAAGATGGATGAAGGTGATATGGAGTATGGAGGTGTGGAGGCTATTCCTAGGGTTAAAAGTCTGATTTGGGTTGTAATTTTCGTGTATAATATATAGGGGAAGGGAATCAAGGACTTCCTTGTTGGACACAAACTCTATAAGGAAGTTATTTTTCTGAAAATTCCTTCCGCCGATCGATCCGGACAAAGCAGCCGATCGATTCCCAGCGTCGACTCCGGTTGTAGATCTTCGCTCCTTCTCTTGCTTCCTTCTCGATCGTATCTTTAATCGTCTTGTTGGTTTTTCCAATTCCTAGGTTGAAAAGGTGAAGATGGATGAAGGTGATATGGAGTATGGAGGTGTGGAGGCTATTCCTAGGGTTAAAAGTCTGATTTGGGTTGTAATTTTCGTGTATAATATATAGGGGAAGGGAATCAAGGACTTCCTTGTTGGGTGCTGATGACAAAAAGGGGGAAAACAGAGATAGACTATTTTCATGGGTGAATCCATAAACCATGGAGGCCTGATGAATATACATCTGACTATCTCCCCGATCGAAGCTTTTCTTCTCTGAAACAAGGTGGATCGAAGCTTTTCCTCTCCGCAACTAGGTGGATCGAAGCTTTCCGGTCTACATTGTTTGCTTAAAATTTCTCATGTATCAGCTATATTTTGTAGAAATAGATTTGTCTTAAGTTGAATCCAGTTATCAGAATTCATCTTAAATGAAGATGAATCTCTCTCAATTGTCCAGTTTGATTACAACTTGTAATCTGCTTATCTTTATAACAAATGAAAATTTCCTTTCCATTATGTCTTCTAAAATACCAGTTGAAGTGAGTACAACTGAATCTGACAAAGGTACAACAGAACGACGGGCACTACGAATTCATCGCCACCAATTCCGTCAGATTCAAAGAGTCGTTGCTGAACAAAAATGGAAGGAAGATAAACCTCATATGAAATAAGAAAGGAAACGGATTCTATGCAAAGTGATAGCTTTTATTTTAAACAATTAATTCCAATCTAGCGATTTTAGACCGCAAGTGCACGGTGTCAAGTTTTAGTATAGATAGGAAGATACGGATTGTCGAACCCACAGGGACTAACAAGCAAGTACCAAATAAGATGTCTTTTAACTATATTTAACCTACGATAATTAATTTATAATTAACGACTAATTAATTAATATAAACTACTAATCCAACCAAGTCAATAAAAGTAAACGAGAAAAATCCACTAGAGAAGATTATCAAGACTTTGGCTAACCAATGCAATTCCCTACAATTCTCGATTGAATATTCAAATATTTCTAAGGTGACGAGTTCTCCCAATTTATCTAATACACTCTCTCGAGCTATATTAAACCTAACACCGAATTGCAGTAAGTAACTCTCGTTCACTTATTTAACAATTCAATGTTGCATAAGATCCATGAAAACTCCTAGCTTTCAATTACTAGATATCTATGGCTATCACGCATGTATTTGACGTCATCTCTCGATCTCGGTCTGAAATCCATGGTATGAGTTATTAATTCAGTATCACAAAATCATCTCTCGATCTCAATTACGATACTAACATCATTCAAAGGTGATCAATCCGCTAAAAGCATGAAGAACATAAAACATATGCCAAGAACTATAAGAATTCAATCATTAAATCATCAAATCGAAGGTTCATAACAAAGGATTCGCCTAGCCTCGATAAATAAAATTAGTTCCTCATAATAAATCAAAACACAACAAAACTAAGAATTAAAGATAAAGAAAAACTCCCAGCGTCGACTCCGGTTGTAGATCTTCGCTCCTTCTCTTGCTTCCTTCTCGATCGTATCTTTAATCGCCTTGTTGGTTTTTCCAATTCCTAGGTTGAAAAGGTGAAGATGGATGAAGGTGATATGGAGTATGGAGGTGTGGAGGCTATTCCTAGGGTTAAAAGTCTGATTTGGGTTGTAATTTTCGTGTATAATATATAGGGGAAGGGAATCAAGGACTTCCTTGTTGGACACAAACTCTATAAGGAAGTTATTTTTCTGAAAATTCCTTCCGCCGATCGATCCGGACAAAGCAGCCGATCGATTCCCAGCGTCGACTCCGGTTGTAGATCTTCGCTCCTTCTCTTGCTTCCTTCTCGATCGTATCTTTAATCGCCTTGTTGGTTTTTCCAATTCCTAGGTTGAAAAGGTGAAGATGGATGAAGGTGATGTGGAGTATGGAGGTGTGGAGGCTATTCCTAGGGTTAAAAGTCTGATTTGGGTTGTAATTTTCGTGTATAATATATAGGGGAAGGGAATCAAGGACTTCCTTGTTGGGTGCTGATGACAAAAAGGGGGAAAACAGAGATAGACTATTTTCATGGGTGAATCCATAAACCATGGAGGCCTGATGAATATACATTTGACTATCTCCCCGATCGAAGCTTTTCTTCTCTGAAACAAGGTGGATCGAAGCTTTTCCTCTCCGCAACTAGGTGGATCGAAGCTTTCCGGTCTACATTGTTTGCTTAAAATTTCTCATGTATCAGCTATATTTTGTAGAAATAGATTTGTCTTAAGTTGAATCCAGTTATCAGAATTCATCTTAAATGAAGATGAATCTCTCTCAATTGTCCAGTTTGATTACAACTTGTAATCTGCTTATCTTTATAACAAATGAAAATTTCCTTTCCATTATGTCTTCTAAAATACCAGTTGAAGTGAGTACAACTGAATCTGACAAAGGTACAACAGAACGACGGGCACTACGAATTCATCGCCTACCAATTCCGTCAGATTCAAAGAGTCGTTGCTGAACAAAAATGGAAGGAAGATAAACCTCATATGAAATAAGAAAGGAAACGGATTCTATGCAAAGTGATAGCTTTTATTTTAAACAATTAATTCCAATCTAGCGATTTTAGACCGCAAGTGCACGGTGTCAAGTTTTAGTATAGATAGGAAGATACGGATTGTCGAACCCACAGGGACTAACAAGCAAGTACCAAATAAGATGTCTTTTAACTATATTTAACCTACGATAATTAATTTATAATTAACGACTAATTAATTAATATAAACTACTAATCCAACCAAGTCAATAAAAGTAAACGAGAAAAATCCACTAGAGAAGATTATCAAGACTTTGGCTAACCAATGCAATTCCCTACAATTCTCGATTGAATATTCAAATATTTCTAAGGTGACGAGTTCTCCCAATTTATCTAATATACTCTCTCGAGCTATATTAAACCTAACACCGAATTGCAGTAAGTAACTCTCGTTCACTTATTTAACAATTCAATGTTGCATAAGATCCATGAAAACTCCTAGCTTTCAATTACTAGATATCTATGGCTATCACGCATGTATTTGACGTCATCTCTCGATCTCGGTCTGAAATCCATGGTATGAGTTATTAATTCAGTATCATAAAATCATCTCTCGATCTCAATTACGATACTAACATCATTCAAAGGTGATCAATCCTCTAAAAGCATGAAGAACATAAAACATATGCCAAGAACTATAAGAATTCAATCATTAAATCATCAAATCGAAGGTTCATAACAAAGGATTCGCCTAGCCTCGATAAATAAAATTAGTTCCTCATAATAAATCAAAACACAACAAAACTAAGAATTAAAGATAAAGAAAAACTCCCAGCGTCGACTCCGGTTGTAGATCTTCGCTCCTTCTCTTGCTTCCTTCTCGATCGTATCTTTATGCCTTGTTGGTTTTTCCAATTCCTAGGTTGAAAAGGTGAAGATGGATGAAGGTGATATGGAGTATGGAGGTGTGGAGGCTATTCCTAGGGTTAAAAGTCTGATTTGGGTTGTAATTTTCGTGTATAATATATAGGGGAAGGGAATCAAGGACTTCCTTGTTGGACACAAACTCTATAAGGAAGTTATTTTTCTGAAAATTCCTTCCGCCGATCGATCCGGACAAAGCAGCCGATCGATTGAGCCTCACAGTAAGAATTTCGTGGCTTTTTCAACCTGTCTCGATCGATCGGAAATGCTCGCTCAATCGATCGGCAAGACCAGAAAGTTTTCTTCGCCTTTTTCAGCTTCTGGCGAGTTTCGTATTTTGGCCGTAACTTTCTCATAAGAACTCCGAATTTGATGAATCAGCTGTCCACGCGAAGATAAGAGAAAGTTATACAACTTTTATATGGACCACATTTCCAAAACGTGGCTCAAACATATAGTAATTTGAGGAGAAAGGAGCAACATGTGTCTTAGATTCTGGTTTTTTCCTCTTTTCTTCAACTTTATTCATTCTTTCATCATTTTAGCTTGATTTCTTCACATTTCCCTACATTTCAACATTGATTCCTGAAATAGAGAAAGATATACCATAAACAGTAAAATAATCAAAGAATCAACACGAAAACATATACATATCATAGCATAAAAACGCGTAATATTTAACCCTATCACAAAGTTTTCCATACAAAGAAAGATTACCGTTAGACAATGATATCTATAAATACAGCCTCTGGAAGAATGAAGAAAAAAGCTGAATCCTCCGATATTAGAATATTCAAAAATATCAATCAGTGAAAGATACTGAAGTTATATCTCTCTAAAGATTCAGCTAGAGCATAAGTCCACTGATATATAAAAGATCAAGTCAAACTGGTGTACTGCTCAAAGACAATTCAAGAACACTCGAAGCTTACAAGTGTAATACTTATTCAAAAGAGTGTTAGGAAGTATAATTGTAAACATACCATAAACTTTGTGTTGCTAGGAGTTTAGGCTAAGCTGTGTGAAAGCCTACGAAGGTTGTATACTATAAAGTGTAAACCAAAGTCTTCTAGTGTAACTTTCCTGCAAAGGAAGAAGGGGAGACGTAGAAGCGTTGTGCTTCGAACTTCCAGAAACAATCTCTGTGTTATTTACTTACGTATTTTTGTTTACTTTAGTTCACTCACAAGTGCAGTAGATGTATTCCGCACTTTACTAAGTGTCTGCTGACTTGCATATTGGATTGAGAAGCTACTGCATTACCTTACAGTTTGCAGTAATCAGAAGAAGAATTGAATTTGAGGGTAGTGTTTATTCAATCCGCCCTTCTAAACACACCTCCGATCCTAACAATCAGCATTCCCAATGCTAACCATCCCAAGAACGGTCAGCCAAGCTTAACTGCAAATCAAACGAATCATTCGTGATTCCAAATAGATATCGTCTCGATGACATCTTTACGATTTAGCCTACGATGTTAACCATACATCGTTACCAAGGAAACCACCAGTACACTACAGGGTACTTATAGCAAATCCAGTACACATATCCCAGAACCCATAAATTACACAACTGGTCCAGCATAGTGCACCAATGTCACTATTATCAAACGAAATACGTATACACAACGTATACTCATTCTAACAATGCTCTGTACTAATACCATAGTACTACACAATCTTAAGCATTCCCCCGGAGACGTCTCCTCGAACGTCTCACCGAAAGGTAAGTAATCCATTACTCGGTCCAACACCGGTAATGCTTACCATGGTTGATTTACAATCAACCCACGACCGATACCGGCTGTCTCCATGACAGTACAATCCAAATCTCTCTAAGAGATAAAATCAATATAGTAGTGTTACCCCACTAGCTATATTCACAATTCCACTTATGACTCCCGTTGCATTCCATATGCAAAGATGCTCAACCAGAGCTAACAACGACTTGTTGACACTCACGTTGGTATTCCCAACAAAATCGAGCTGTCCCAGAACAAGTCCCTTAACAATTGACGTCTAAACGTCTCCGTGAGGTATTCACTGCCTCAATCATCATGCCACAAAGAGACTACAAGAGTCTACCATAACCCTCATCGTATCACCATATGATTCACCAAACTCGAATCCATCGAGCAGTATAATGGCTCCAACAAGCACACTATAACACTGAAACAACACCTGGCTAGCAATTAGCTGCCCCCATAGGCTCATAACCTATCAACGTGACACACGTCCCAACCCGGTATACCATACCGTACAACCATTAGAGTAGTGGGTCATCACCGAATATTTCTCTAAAACACCAAAGCCTAATGGACATCCCGGTGTCCTTGCTCAACCATGGTGCAATCCTAATCCATTAGGACTTATTCCACACCCTCAGGGTGGGTGTAACCATGTCTACCCCACATCACAACGACAAGCGAGTAGTTTCCTCAATGACTACTCTTACCACCAATCACTTGGCCTTAGCCATTCCAGCGAGTATACCCAAAGGTATCACTACTCGAAAATATTTACCTCTATTACATGATGCGGTACACTCACCGGTACAATGCATCCAATAATCCATCGAGCAAACCTGCTCGGCGTAACTGTCTCGTCAACCAGTGACGTAGACATCATCTTGTGCCCATCAACAGCACTCAAACCATATGACTAAATACGTACACCTAGACGTATTATTCGTCATCACGACGCTACACGTCTACATAGAATATCCACTATGTTATCGTCATCCCGTGACGGTATATGCCAACATATGACATCCAAAATGACATCGTCAACTCGTGACGGTACATGTCGACACCTGACATTCACAATCTCATCGTCAAACACGTGACAGTATATGTCGATACACGACATCCATATTCTCATCGTCAAACACATGACAGTATATAACAACACATCGCTTTCACAATAATGCTAGCAAAATAATAATACACCATACCTCATCGCTAACAAGATAGCGACATACCTGTATCCATCGTCCACCAGTGGTACGCAAGCAGCACCCATCGCTGTAGGTGGCATAATCCAGTGCTACATACATAGCGGCATAACCCATCGCTATAGAATCAGCGGCATGATCCCTCGCCATAGAGTCAGCGGCATAAAACATCGCTATAGATATCCGGCGGTATGAACCATCGCCATAGGTGTATCAGAATGACCCATTGCTATATAATACCCGGCGGCATGAACCATCGCCAATAGATGTAGCGGAATGAACCATCACTATGAATACCCGGCGGCATAAACCATCGCCAATAGAATAGCGGAATGAACCATCGCTATGAATACCCGGCGGCATGAACCATCGCCAATAGAATAGCGGAATGTACCATCTCTAATAATACCCGGCATAGATCGCTCCACAATAGCGGCATTTTAACCCCACGCACACTCAACAATAGCGGCGTCATAACCGATGGTCGCTCAGCGGCGACAACATCCCAATCATTGCTCGCTCAAAAGCGGCACCATATGATTTCCAATGTATACCCATTTATCACGATTATCATATACCATGCATTTCCTTATCCATTTATTGCAAGTACCGTATACCATGCATTTCAACATCTATTTGTTGCAATTACCACATACATGCATTTCACAGTTGCAACATTATAATAGGCTATGCTCGTACGTTATATGTACCTTATAATTCCGTAGTTCGAGTCCAACCTTGTCTGAGTTCCACGACCCGATGAGTTAAGTGCTAACATGCAAATAACTCTCAATTAAACATAGGCATGTAATCACGTGCCCAAGCACGTTCACAACTTCCAAACCCATCGTCCATCCATGACGATTACCAAAATAAAAGCTTCCCGGCTAAGCATGCATAATACCCAAAATAATCCATTTTATATGTTTAAAAGATAGCCAAAAACTCAACCGAGAATTCCGTTTTAATAAATTTTGGCTCCAACCAATCCATTTCAAAAGTATAGCATTCCTATTGGAATGTAGGATTGCCCCGGAAATGGGCTAATTAAACCCCGTTACCAAAATCCCAACATTTTGCCAAAGTTTGAAAAAGCATAACACTTTGAGCCGCGATCGATCGCGCGCAACCGCTGCCAAACAGAAACATCTCATGATCGATCGCGCGTCTCCGCGATCGATCGCCAGCACTGTACATCTTCACCAATTTACAGCTGCTCGTCCATCGATCGCGACCTGCGATTTTCCGAAAAACTAGAGCTTCCATGGTGTTTTTGACACCCAAACTCAAAACCAACACCCCATACACCATCAACACCTCAAATACACCATTTAAAGCCAATAAAAACTCTAAAAACTCAACTTTAGATTTTTAACCAAAAATCCTAAATCCAAAACCAACCAAAATCTCAACCAAACTTTACAATACCACTACCAAATCGAAGACAATGGTGAGGGGAAGATTAATACCTGATTATCTTCAAGAAAAACGGCTACCAACGATTTCTCCTCCAAGGGAGAAAAGAGGGAAATGGGGGAGGGGTTGGACGCGCAGAGAGAGAGGGAGAGAGAGAGGGAATCCGTCCAATGACGGAATATCGAGTCTACTTGGTATATATAGTACCAAAACTCCAAAATACCAATCCCTTCACAAATACATCATGACTCATTAAAAATCATCTGTTTTCAATGACTACCTCCCAATCTCTAATTCCATTATCAGCCCCAGTACAAAGTACTCCGGACCCCAGATCCCACCAAAAACCAATTTCAAAGGTTATCACCACGATGAGAATACAATCTCATCCCTTGGATCCAATTACTCCAATTACCTGATTTAAAATCCCCGGGAGTCCCAAAACCACAATTAATCCATAATTGCCACAATTAAGATCCATTAAGGATTAATACCCCACCGGGATAAACACCATTAATCCTCGGGTATCATAGATAATCAATCATGCATGACAAATGCGTCATAGACAATTGAACTGACATCTTGAAAATTTTGTCAAGTGGAATTCATTCGCATTTTTCAATTGTGTGGTTGTGACTTTTAATTTTAGGTTCTTTGACTAATTGTTTACATCAATATTCATAGGCTAAATATAGTTTAACTAAATCTTATTTGGTACTTGCACGTTAGTTCTCGTGGGTTCGACAATCCGTTTTCATAAAATTTATACTAAATCATGATATCTTGCACTTGCGGTTAAATCGCATACATATTGTACACCACTGGAATTTTTTTATTAAAGAAAAGTGCGATCAAGTTTTTGGCGCCGTTGCAGGAAACTAATTTTTGTAATATCATACATGATTAGTTGATTGTAATTAACCATTTATTTTGTTCTATTTTTCAATTTTTTTTTACTTGGGATACTACATCTTTTTTCTATTATTGGTTGATCTTTACTGGTATTTATCTTCTTGGTACATGCTAAGGAGTATCAAGCTTATATTCGAGCCTATTGATCCAGAAATTGAGCAAACTTATCTTAGGAGATTACAGGAAGCTCGGGCGATGGCAGAAAACAATCAAGGATGAGATGGAAGAAATGAAAAACGGAATGATGATCAAGTGCCGAATCCTAGATCATTAATGGACTATGCAGAACCCTCCTTCCATGGATCGTTGTCAAGTATCACGAGGCCGACCATCCAAGCTAATAACTTTGAGATCAAGCCAGCAATAATTCCAATGATCCAGCAGTCAGTACAGTTTGGGGAAGTGGCCACTTATGATCCAAATGCTTACATCTACAACTTCTTGGAGATTTGTGATATGTTCAAGCACAATGGCGTTACTGACGACGCCATAAGGTTAATTTTATTTCCCTTGTCATTGAAAGATAAAGCTAAATCTTGGTTAAATTCTTTGCCTGCAGGATCTATCACTACTTGGAAAGGGATGTCAATAACTTTATTGTCAACATATGTCACACATTCCAAAACTGCGAAGATGCACAACGATATCACTACGTTTGTGCAATTTGATCCTGAATCTTTATACGAGGTGTGAGAATGTTTCAAGGACTTTCTTAGGAGATGCCCACGTCATGGTCTTCCTGTCTGGCTCCAGGTACAAACTTTTTATAACAGATTATTTTTTGCCAATCGTAATATGATTGATGCTGCATCAGGAGGAACCATTATGTAGAAGACGCCGGAAGCAACTTATGAACTATTGGAGGAGATCGCCTTTAATAGCTATGAATGGCAATAAGTGAGGAACATGCCAAAGAGACCAAGTTCATCAAGTTGAGGATGTCACTGCAATAACAAACAGTTAGAGGCATTGAGCAAGAAGTTGGATAGCATGAGCATTACAACAATGCAAGCTCAAGTTATCATCTTTGATTTATGTGGAAGCAATCATTCAAGCATTGGATGTCAGGCATGTAATCCATTTATTCAGCCTAATGAATCTGCTAATTTTGTAGGGAACATGCCACCTCAGAACAATCCATACTCGAATACTTACAACCCGGGATGGAGGAATCATCCGAAGCACGCATGGTCCAACCAAAAGAATGTGTTGAACTCACAACTGCCACCAGGATATGCACCAAGACAGAGTGTGTAGGAGCAGATGACCAAGTTCATATCATCGACAGAGCCTATGATTCAAAATCAGGATCCATCAATAAAGAACTTGGAGGTACAAGTGGGGCAGCTTGCAACGTTGATAGCCGGGCGGACTCAAGGTACACTACCAAGTGACACCGAGAAAAATCCAAATGAGCAAGTAAATGCCATAACGCTTAAGAATGGAAATGAGCTTGTACCACAAACTGAAGCCAAAGAGAGCAAGGGCGACACCAACGAGGACAAGAGTGAGACCAAGGATAAGGTAAACGACAAGGATAAGCAGTCTAACACCACACCAATCACATAACCCACACAGTTAGTAATCCTCCCCATTTCAAGCCGCATTAAAAAGAGCTAAGGTGGATACTGAGTTTTGTAAATTTCTTGAAGTATTTAAGATATTGCATATTAATGTCCCATTTGCTAATGCTCTCCTTCAAATCCCTAGTTATGTTAAATTTTTGAAGGAAATATTATCCAAGAAGCGGAAGTTGGAGGGGCATGAGACAGTGTGTCTGACTGCAGAATGTTTAGAAATTATCCAAAAGAAATCGGCACCTAAGCTACAGGAGTCAGGGAATGTTTCTAGAACTTGCATCATTGGTTCGATTGCTTTTAGTAAATCTTTATGTGATTTGAGTGCAAGTATTAATTTAATGCATTTATCTGTTTTTAGGTGACTTGGATTAGGAGAGCCGAAGGATTAGGAGAGCCGAAGCCTACGAGAGTCACATTGCAAATGGCAAATAAATCCATCAAATTCCCATGAGGTATCATCGAGGATGTAGCTGTCAAGGTCGGTGAATTCATATTTCCGGTGGACTTCATCATGTTGGACATGGAAGAAGATGTAAACATGCCACCGATACTAGGAAGACCATTCCTAGCGATTGGAAGGGCACTTATAGATGTCAAAGAAGGGAAGCAGTTCCTCCGTGTAGGAGAGGATGAAGTCACTTTTAACATATTCCAAACTTTGACACACCACCACAACAAGCACATGTGCTTTTAATGTTAATGTGATTGATGTTCTTCCTGTTGATGTTGTGCAATGTAACTGGAAAGATGAGCTGGGGTCCAAGCTTGAGAGTCAAATAGGAAAAAGCAATGGCAAGGAGAATCCGAAGGAAGTCAAGAATGGGAAGGAAACAAAAGGAAGAAAAATTAGTGAGGGAGATGTGGTTTTACTACAGAAATCCACACCACGCCTTTTTCCAGGCAAGCGAAGAGCTCAGTGGTGTGTACCATTCAATGTCTACAATGTTTACCCATTTGGCGCTATAAAGGTACGTGATTCTTCTGGAAATTTGTTCACAGTCAACGGACAATGGTTGAAGAACTATCATGTGTACGCCACTGTCTACAACCTCAACAACTGAGAAAAATAGGTGATAGTCAAGCTTGTGACTATAAATCAAGAACTACCTATTTCCTTTATTTTGAGTTGTCTTTTATTTTGTTGTTTAATTCCTTTGGTTGAATACTCTTGGTGTTGAAAAGTTACTTTGAATAATGAGTAATTCACTGTACAAGGATGGTTGGAATTCAATTCCTGCAACAGCAGAATTTGGCGAGTCACACTTCCTTAGTCCTCATGCAAGCGTCTTGATCAGGGAAGTTTCCTGTTTTCCCTTCGATTCTTTTAACATTGAGGACAATGTTTGCTTTTAAGTTTGGGGGAGTGACTTGCATGTTTATTTGTTAATCTACATGCAGTGTGCTGAAATTAAACCTTGAATTGTCTGATATTTTTTTAATGAGTTCAAACTTTAGAAAATAATGAATTATAGTAGCGACTTTAGTCCATGATGAAATTGATCTCACTTTGCACCTCAACTTGAGTCCTAAAAATTATTTTTTAAAATGTATATGAATACCCTATGTTGAGTAGCTTGTCAAGATTGAGGAATATTTTGAGCACATTGAGTCATGATCTTTGTGGATCGCAAGTTGAATAGTGAAAATTTTTGTGAATTCTGATTGTCTTAAGCATTTTAGAGTACTAGAACTTAATCGAGAATACTTTTTTGGCAAAATTTTATAGTTACAAACATGACTTGGAAATTATCTGGGCGATCGTTGGAGCGTTTGAGCCTTTCAAGCTTATCTGGTTTATAAGTTATACTATCTTATTTGAATTTCCTATTTTTTTTCTTTGTAGTCAACACTTACATTACAAGCTTATAAAGACCTTTTGATCCAAGTCTAGGGAGTAACTACATTAGTAGAGAAATGTTTGAAAATAGGCTTATGGAGCGCTTAACGATAATCTCGACTTTGCGTTTATTCACATTATTTAATCTAGGAGATATGCATAAAACTTTAGATTGACAATAACACACACACGCGTTCCGATTTTGCGATTTGTTGCTTGGTTTAGGAGAAAACACGATTTCATAGTGGACTTTTGTTTGTGTGTAAGTAAGGTTTCTAAGCTATATATTTGAGTTGCAAATTAATTTGTTTCAAGTATCAAGTTTAACTCAACATTGATTTCAATGCTTGCTCGAGGACGATCAAGTGATAAGTTTGTGGGAGTTGATTCATATTTAGCAGTTATAATTCTATGTTTTCGTTTCATAATGAATCTTGAACGATATGATGCTTTTTGGTATTAATTTGCATGTTTCAAATTTTTTTGTGAAAATGCAAGGAAATGAAGAAAATGAACTAAATAATGATGAAAAATGTAAAGGAGTGGAGAAGATCCAATTTAAAGCTTGAAAAGATGGATTTTGAAGGGTCAAAGCAGTGCAAAAGGAGTTAGGGCACCGCTTGAAAAGGGCACCCCAACGTCCGAAAAGGGAAAAAAAATGGGCATCCTGGCAGAATACTAGGCGCTGGGGAGCCTGGCTTCAGGCGTCCCATCACCTGGGCTGGCATTGTCACCCCAGCGCCAGCTGTGCAACAGGTTCGCGTGATTTTTCTTCGTTTCCAGCGTCGCGGCTCTGCTTGTATGAGGCACCCCAGCGCCTATCTCGGAAGGAAACTTGGAAATTGCTGATTTTAAAGATATGCACAAATCCTATCAAGATAAGGAAGGCTCTTGGACAATTTTTGGAGATTTCATCCTGTATATCAGATTTTGGAGGGGATACATGAATTCCGGATTTATTTTCTTAAACTTAGAGAAGGAGCGACCACCCCACATAACAAAACACCACTCCATCACCTCAACAACCACCATTGAAGTGCAAGGAAGGAAGCAAGAGAATAAGATACCCTTCAACGCTCGGAGTAGAGGCCAAATCTATTATAGTATTTCTGAACTTTTGTTATTTTATGACTATTTTTGAATTCATGTCGTTAGTTTGGTTGAGAAACACTTTTGTATCTTGTGATTTCAATTCAAACATGAACTAAAGTTTATTTTATCAAGATTAGGAGATCTTGTGTTTAGTTGTATTTCTTGAATGTTATGTGTTGATTGAATTTCTACAAATATTTTGTATACGAATTATAAATTTAATGCGTTCAAAGCCTTGCAACCTTTGAATGATTTTAGTGATTATAATCGAGATTGAAAGATAAGATTGCAATGCGACATAGTAATTCATACCGTGTGTTAAATTTTTGATCGAAAGATAAAATTTATGTACGAGTGATAGTCTTAGGTTATTTAATATAATATTAGTGATTTTCATAGTGATTCATGCGACATAAAATTTTTGATTTAGTGAATGATAGTTACTTGTCTCAATTTGGTATTAAATTCAATATTGCTTGAACAAGTGTATTGAATGATATAAGAAAACCCGTCACCTTAAGAATTATTTGACAATCAATCATGCATAACAAATGAGTCATATACGATAACACAAGTGAACCAACATCTTGATAATTTTCTCAAGTGGAATTCATTCGCATCTTCTATGTGTGGTTGTGATTGATTACATCGATATTTGTATGCTAAATATAATTTAACTAAATCTTATTTCGTACTTGCACGTTAGTCCTTGTGGGTTCGACACCCCGTATTCATACAATCTATACTAAAACTTGACACCTTGCACTTGCGGTTAAATCGCATATATATTGTACACCACTGAAATTTTATTGTTAAAGAAAAGTACGATTAGCTGACCTAAGCAACTCTTGTATTTTGTCTATTTTAGCTGTTGATGTATTCCATGCAAGAACCACTTTGGTTAGTCTTTGGTCTATGCATTTTACTTCTTACCTTTGTTGTTCGAGTAGACTTACTTTTACCCTTTAGCTTGCCAACTCACATGAATGTTCAAAGTCAAGCTTGCTGGTCTGATGTTTGCTTGTATATTCAATATTATAGTCTGAAATTGCTATTCAATTAGCAAATAGGTCTACTGTGCATCCTAGGGGAACACTTGAGGACGTTCTAGTGAAAGTCGATAAATTGGTCTTTCCTGCTGACTTCTACATACTTGACATGGAAAATGATAATAAAAGCAGCCATATTCTGTTAGGGAGACCATTTTTGAAAACTTCCAAGTGCATAATAGATGTAAGTGGTGGTGCTTTTACTATGGAGTTTAATGGTGAGGTAGCTAAGTTCAATACTCATTATCCCGTTCATCCTACTACTGATTATACTATTGGCATCACACATCACGTATCACTAGAAAAATCACATACTGTCACTGAGCATGAACATGGGGTAACTACTGATCGACCTGTTGACGAAGGAGGTATGGGAGAAATTTTGACTGATACTTCATGTATTACTACTGCTTTACCAAATTCTCCTTTTAAAAATCTCAATTTTGAATTGCAGGTACCTGATGTTGAGCTGAAACTTCCTCCTGAACCTCACGATACATCAATAGAAAACGAGGGGATGCGAAAAGGGTTGAGGACCTCCAAGAAGTGTAAGGCGAATTGGCATCGCCTTCAAGCTGTCAGAAGAATACTGAGGTTGGAAAAGGTGGCATTGGACACCAAACATGACCCACCATGAGCATGAGCATTGGAGTCGGGCCACCGACGTTAAACAGAGGCGCTGCTTGGGAGGCAACCCAAGGGGAGTTAGTTTCCCTTTCTTTTTATTTTTTATTGCTTTATTAGTTAGACTTTTCTCGTTTCTTGTATTGTTGCCTTACATTGGGGACAATGTAAGATTTAAGTACGGGGGAGGGATTAGTGGCGTGTTATTGCTTTTCTATTACAAAAATACAAAAAAATCGAAAAATTTGAAAATTTTGAGCTCATAGTTAGTAATGATGCATGCTTAGAATCACTAGCCCATTATGAAACCAAATTGATGACATGCATGTTTTTTAACATAGATGAATTGTTAACCTTGGAACACTTTGAACTCTACTGCAAATTGTGCTTTAACTTAGTAGTTGAATATTTTGAGCACATTATTGTCATGACTTTGAAGTGTGCATACCTTTGTGTGAATTTTGTGATAGTCTTAAGAAGTCTCTAATACATGCTAGAACTTAACTACATGCTCTTTGAGGCGTATGTCTAGACTACTTGCAAACATGAATGAAATGCATGAAAGAAAAGGGATGCCTTGAGAAAATAGATAAAAATATGACTCCAAGGGGAGCCAAGGCACAAAAGAAGAAAAATGTTGAAATAAAAGTTGAAAAATTCAAGCAAGAAGAGAAGCTTTTAGTGTGCATATCATCATACTCTCTTGTTTGACATGTCTTTTTCCTTTCTTTCATAAGCCAATACCTAGGCCAAGCTACAAGCTAATAAAGACCTACTTGATTTATGTTTGCAAAGTGGCTAAGATAGTGGAGAAGAGTGTGCAAGTAAGCTTATACTTGTGGTAGTGTATGACTTGAACTATTGTGGAATTGCATCTTTTGGATCTATAATTTGTACACAACACCTGTTTATGACCACGCACGCACATTCACTGCTTTGTTGGGTACAAAATGTTTAGGGATTGAACTTGTTCCACTGTTAACTTTTCACCGCCTTTCATTAATATACATGTTTAAAATTGTTGAGGCATAAAAGTGAGAACAAGTTAGTTTGTTATGATGCTATGAGACAAATAGAAAGATTGTAGTTTTGTCTGATTTACTCGAGGTCGAGTAAAGTTTAAGTATGGGGGTATTTGATGTGACTAGAAATAGACACATCTATTGCGCTTAATTGTCTACGATTTGGTATATTTTGATGGATAAATTGATACATATGCTACCTAATCGTATATTTGTGTAAATGTAGGAAACGGTGAAGAAATCAAGCTAAAATGATAATGAAGGAGTAAAGTTGAAGAAAAGAGAAAAAAACAAGAATCTAAGACACATGTCGCTCCTTTCTCCTCTTCTTTATATATTTCCAGCCAAGTTTTGGAAATGTGGTCCATAGAAAAGTTGTAGATCTTTGAGTTATCTTCGCGTGGACAGCTGATTCGTCGAATTCAAAGTTTGTATGAGAAAGTTATGGCCAAAACTCGCAAGAAAAAAGTTAAGGCTCGGCGATCGATCGGCGAAAATCCACGATCGATCGCAGAGACATTCTGCCTGAAAAATAAAGGCTGGCGATCGATCGGCCAGCCAGTAAGGTAGTTTCTTAAGTAGTTTCCTCAACTGTAGAAATTTTCACAATAGTAGCAATAACCTCATTTTTGCTTCAACAAGAGGTACTGAAGATGCGTCAGTAGTGTCAAGCAGTGGTGGGTAACCGGTAGGTGTTGGAATTGTTACCAGGGCGTTGGTAGTCTCAACCATCACCTGATCAGCAGACAATCCTAAAAAGCTAGACTTGCGTTATCCACAAGTTATTGGATAACTACTTCAACATTTATGAGGTCCACATCCGGTAAGGTAGGGAGCAGACTCTGAGAGGAAGACGGTAGAGAAGGTGCAACAGATTGTTCACCAGTAAACATACCCAAGTCTACTGGGACTTCAAGTATTGAAGTTTGGACTATGGGAGACTCCACTAGTTCGCTCACTTCGACGGGTAGAACCATTGGGTCACTGATAAGTGTCTCTACTTGATATGAGGTCGAGTGAAGCCAAAGGTTAGCTTTTAAATCGTGCAATGCTTTCTGTGCCAGATTGAGGCAGGTTTCAAGGAATCTGAGTTTAGAGAGGAGGACGGTTTGGCTTTTATAGATCTCAATCTTTCAAACCTGGCATTACTGAGTAAATGGGGTTGGAGATTAACTCGAGAAAAAGATCATCTTTGGGTAAGAGTTTTTGCGGTAAAATACGGGGCAAGGATGTGGGATGTGGGATGTGGGATTGGGGTATGGGGTTGCAGGGTTTTGAGTTAGGGGGAAATCATCTTTATGGTGGTGGGACTGGGGAAACACGTTTTAGCTGATAATAACAGTTGGTTGGGGCATGTTTGCAGAGAGTGTGTAATGGTTATGATACTAGGTTTTGGGTAGATAGGTGAGTGGAGGGGGAGAAGTTATCTGAAAAGTTTAACATTTTTTTTATCGATATGATGGGCAACTATTTGATTTCGGATAGGTGGGCTTGGGTTCAAGGTTGTGGGAGTGGAGACGAGAACTGTGGAGACGAGAACTGTTTGAATGGGAGAATGTTTTACTTAATGATCTTGTGAATTCATTGACAGGTACAACAAGAATCCAAACTTGGACGATCGTGGAGATGGAAATCCGATAGTAGTGGTTTTTATACAACAAAATCGGCATATAATTTTTTGAAAAGTGGAAGAACTACAATTATACCTGATGAGGTTAAGCCCTAAGGACAGTGTGGAACTCGATGATCCCTAAAAAAATATCTAGCTTTGCTTGGAAAATGTTACAGAATAGAGTACCTACTAAAGTGAATCTCTTGCGAAGAGGTACTAACCTAGACTCGATTAATTCTTTGTGTGTTTCATGTGGTGAAGTTGAGGAGGATTGCAAACATATGTTTTATACTTGCCACTATGCTTATAGTGTTTGGAAGGAATGCTATAATTGGTTCAATATTTCAACTGTGATGCATGAAGACCCAGTTAATTTTTTTTGGCATCATTTAGATCTATTGAATGCTACATTAGGTAAAGGGGAATGACTTTCTGTAAGGTCTTGCTACCTTAATCGTGATTTATGAGCGTAAAGAGAGCTAATCATGCAATCATCAGAGTATAAGGGTTCATGTTGTTATAATGAGCTTGAGGCTAGCGTGCCAAAAATAAAATTCCAAAAATAATTAGTTACATCCCCAACAAAATGAATGTAAACGTTATAGATTTACACTACTCCTGAGTAGAGTCTATACAAAAGAATTCTATGTTCTTCTATACCAGTAGCACAAGCCTTCACACAGCTCACTGCATCAACCGTTGTCTTAGCCCTCCATGCCAGAAGCTCCTACAGGAACAACCCCAGAACATGAGCATATAATAAATCATATCCACAACAATATGATCATAATGAAAAAAATGCATAAACCATCAAAACAAAATACTTCTTGTATTCAATGCATTTAAATGCTCTCCATGGTTGTCCCTGTTCCACAACTCATATTCATAATCATCATATTATAATACAGTTTAATTATGTCATTACATATATCTAATCCATCAATACCAATAACCAAATCATAGTCTTGTTATAACAGTGGCATTCTAATGCCCCTCGCTTCGACATGACAACGGCATTATAATACCCCTCGCTTCGACATATCAGCGGCATTATAATATCCCTCGCTTCAATATGACAGTGGCATTATCCTCGCTTCAACATATTAGAGGCAAATATTATGTCCCATCGCTACGATATGACAGCGGCAAGTATTCTATTCCTCGCTTCGAAATGACAATGGCAAGCATTATAATCATCACTCGAATATAACAACGACTCACATAAACCTACACCAAGTATCCAATTCGTTCATCCACAATGCATAATTCAATATGTAATAAATACATTATACCGTCGATGCCAGTACGTCTCTCTACGTACCTTTCTTCCAAAATGTTGTGGTGTTTACAAAATTTTTTATCCCCTGCGTTGTGCCGCCATCTGGGAAGGCTCTACACAATTGCACAATCCAATATTAGAAGCCATATAATATACCATCAGCAAAATCCCAACCAAATACCAAAAATCCATCAATATCATTATTCACGCCCTCGTGATTGATCGGCCCTAACGCTCGATCGATCGCGAGGCAACCATTTTGGGCACCAAATTCTACCATCCTCGATTGATCGAGATGGCGCTCTCGATCGATCGCCGAGTCTTGTCGATCGATCGGAAATTTCGACCGCTCGATCGAGCAGAGCATCTTCGCCCAGACTTGGCTCCTTCAGCGCGCGATCGATCGTGAGTTTATCCCGATTGATCGGCGAGCCCTGCAATTCCGAAAATCCACCATTTTTGCACCTTAAAACCATACCAATCCACCCTACACCACAACCCTTTCAAACCAACATCACATAATCATCAAAATACAACACAATACACAACAATAACCATAAAATCTCACAAACCAACAATGCACATTACTTTACAAAACAACCCTCCAATTACCCCCAAAAACATAAACCCAAAAATCATTTAAATAGCTCAAACACTAAGCTAGAAGGTTCCCTTACCCCTTAAGCTTTAAATCCTAGCAAGATTCAAGGCCTAACAAGCTACCAAGATGCTTCCTTCTCCCTGCTCCCTGCACTATGCGACTTTGAGGGAAAAAGTGGGAGAGTTTTTTGATCGATGACAATAAGTGGTGGGGAGTGAGGGATAAGGTAGAGTGTAAAATCAAGTATTAATGATGTCCAAGTATTTAGCATGATGTAACAAATATCCTCACTCGATATTTTAAAGCATTTAACCAACAACATGCACCATAATTTAAAACATACATGCTTTTTCTAGATTAGCTAGAACCAATCCCAATTAATCCATGCCAAGTTCATTAATTCTACACAATGCATCACATGCACCCTGAAATGTATAATCAGTTCATGCCCACCGCATAACCATACATTTCCCAACCACACAATAATAATAACACCATATTAAGCTCATAATCAACATTAAAACCATAATGCACATGATTATTTCAGGGATATCACACTCTCTATTTGGGAGTGTGTTGTTTGGAGTATTTGGTTGGTCCGCAATAAAAACTATTCAGAAATGAAGAGACCTCAGTTATTACTATAGTGGAGCTGGTAAAAATAAGATCGTGGCAGTGGATTTAGTTTGTTTGAGGTTTCCAGTTCCAGCGTAGTTATTGAAGTGCTTTATCTGTTCTATTTAGTTTGTTTTGTATTATTTTTTATTTTTCCTTTTTTGTTTTCTCTTTCCTTTTTGTAACTTTTGGGTTTGAGCAACCCTGATGCTCTTTTAATATACTTTTTCTTATGAAAAAAATTGGTTAGTTGTACCCGAGAAGTGGATCAAACTCATTTTGCCTAGAGCACACTAGAGTTTCCAACTTTCTAATATAGTGGATGAGGCGGTAGATCTCTTTTTGTTTTAGACATTCTTCAACATCTTCGGTCTTTAACCACTTCAAAATACATTTTCTTTTTTCTTTGCTTTAGTCAGAATTTTTTTAACGTCGTTAAGTCGAACCTTGAGACGTGTCTTAACCCAATTGTCAAACTGGTCTGTTTTCTTGTGGGCATAAGTTTGACTCTGTCAAAACTAGATTTATCTTGATAGCCATGACTGTAATTGAGACCTCAAATATTTCTTCCCTTTCCCATCAGGGGTAGCAATAGGGAAGCAGTACGTGCAGCTAGTTTTAGGTGTCCTGATACTTAGGGCAAAGGACCTGGATGGCCTTGAGACTACTGACTGCAAAGGAGCTACTGCAATATGTCCGGGAACAGTAGATTCTGTAGGTAGCACGATAGTAGGACAAACAGCTGTGGAGACGGCTAGCCCAGGATGTGCATTGCAACAGTAAACTGCCAAATGTTGAAAACATCAAGAAAAAATGTGGCTGCAGTAGTTATGTCAATATGAAAGATAGTCACAGTTGATACTCCTTCACCAGTGAATGTGTCCATCCTCACAGCAGGTGGCACAATACCAATTGTAAAGATGGCCCTGAGAGTACCTGTAGACTCTTCATAAGATTTTGTCGGTATAGAATATACAGTTTCAACAACTTCTGAAGCAAATATTTTACTTCCAGTAGCCTCTGAATTAACAACTTTAGTAGTAGGCGGAGTTCCGTTAGCTTATGAAATAGGTATTTCACC
Organism: Haberlea rhodopensis; assembly: GCA_907163345.1. NCBI lineage: Eukaryota > Viridiplantae > Streptophyta > Magnoliopsida > Lamiales > Gesneriaceae > Haberlea > Haberlea rhodopensis. Next base: position 2,026,862 of record CAJQUN010000077.1, read on the forward strand.
AGCAGATACTTCCATAATTGAATATGTTTCCTTGGTTGCAGCAGGTCTTCTTCTAGCAATGCGGCTCTTCTTTAGTGGGGGGAGGAGGAGGAGGAGCTGACTCAGCAGATAGACAATGTTTGCTTGGAGTCACTGGCCACTTGACGCCTCTTCCTTTTAGTTGTTGTCTTTTTCGATGGGGCTTCTTTCCTTTATGCTGGCTTGGATAGCTTCTTGTGGAGTTGAATATACTTGTCCATTATCATCTTATAATGGTACATGGTAGTGCCTACTGGTATAGCCAAGCTTTCCAAAATGCTATTGTGCGGTAGGGCAAATCCAGAGTAGCCCTTATCAGGTGCCAACAACCCACATAAGATGTGAAAGAAGACTGACCAGTTTACCTCTGGTCCACTCACTATGGTGCACATCATTAAGAACTTCCGGGGAGTGATGACGTCATAGGACCCAGCTTTTCACAATAGGTCACTTCCAACAATGTCATCAAGTAGCCGATAGTGACTCTTCATTAAAGCTTTCTTGAAAGGTGGGGTCAGTTGGTTTCTTGATTCAGAAAATAGATTACCAATTTCATCTGTTGCAATTGGGATGTCTGAAAAATCCCAGAAGCCTACTTTGGATAGTTCCAGTGTGGAGGCAAACACATTAGCAGAAATGACAACCTCCTTATCAGAAACAGTTGCTACGATAGTGTCGTCAACAATCATGTCGGTTCTGTAGAACACTATCAATGCTTCTTTGTAGTAGACTGGAGTCAAGCTTAGCAATGCCATGTGTCCAGACTTTTCAAAACATCTATATCTTCATTGTTGACTGTAGATTTATTGAAAATCCACATGAGTAGCGTTTGAAACGAAGTTGGGTTGATTTGCTCTTAAAGTCATCTTGAGTGATTTGTTGATGCAGGAACACAAGAAGTTGAGAAAATCTGAGAGAAAACGTTGAGCATTTTTAGCACGGTAAAACTGTAAAAATGGAAATAACTAGCTTAAAACAGAAGGTGGTTGGTAATGTAAAGTTGTACTGTAGATGAAAGAACACACGAACACGTGTCACTCATCTACGTAATTTATTTTAAATTTTGAATTAATGAAACAAACACGATTTTATGAAAGTTCGTGCTAATTAAATGATAATAAATAAGAATTTGAAATCAAGCGTTCAAATTGGTTGCTAAATATGAGCGGTTTACTTTGTGCTTAGCAGACATGGTAATGTCTATTTGTATTAAGGTCCATCGGTTACTTAGTGAACATTACTGCAATAGGCAATGTTTTTACCAGCTTAGCATCACTAAACCTTCACAAGAGAGAAAACACACAAAATTCCCCCTGATTAAAATTCCCCTAATTTCATGCAATATCTCAAATTTAATTCCTCCTCAAACAAGCAAGTAGGAAATTTAAATAATTAAGATCGCTTAGTTATATCAACTAAGCCGAGAATATTGCGAAAATAGGAAAACTTAGCAAATGTCAATGTGCTTGGTCCAAGAATGAAGAACTGGCTTGTAAATGATAGCTATAGTAGATGTGTTGTCACAAAAGATTGGTGCCTCAGTAGAATCAATTCCATAGTCTCTCGTCTGCTGTTGAATCCACAAAATTGAGTACACCAGCTTCCAGCAGCAAGGTACTTTGCTTCTGCAATAGAGGTTGCGACAGACGTCTGCTTCTGCTAAACCAGGAGATCAACCTATCTCCAATGATTTGACAGATCCACTGGTGCTCTTCCTATCAACCTTACAACCAGCATAGTCAGCGTCTGAATATCCAATTAAATTAAAAATAGAATATTTGGGATACCAGAGACCAAAGTTTTTGGTTCCCTTAAGATATTTTAATATGCGCTTAGCAGCTATGTAGTGTAATTGCTTAGGATTAGCTTGAAAGCGAGCACACACACATACAACAAACATTATTTCAGGTCTACTACTAGTTAAATAAAACAGTGAACCTATATACCACGATACAATTTTACCTCCACTGGTATTCGAGCTTCATCTAAGCCTAGTTTAGCAGACGAGCTCATGGGAGTGGCTGCTACTGAACGAGTTTCCATACCGTACTTCTTTAGGAGTTACTTTGTATACTTTGCTTGATTAATGAAGATTCTCATCATGCTTCTTGAACTGCTCATGCATTAACTTAGAGAATTTCTCACAAAGTTTTGGATTAGTACTCCCAAATATAATATCATCAACATAAATTTGAAACAGTAATGTATGGTCACCCTTAGTAAATTTAAAAAGGGTATTGTCCACCGAACCGACGGTCAATCATCTCGATCAAATATTTTGATAAAGTTTCATACCATGCTCGGGGAGCTTGTTTTAAAACATACAACGCTTTGTCCAACTTATAAACGTGGGATGGCTACTGATGGCTTGCAAACCCAGGAGGTTGTTCCACATAGACTTTCCCTGAAGCTTACCATTAAGAAAAGAACTATTACGTCCATCTGGTAGACTTTGAAGTCTTTGAATGCAGCAAATGCATTCGAATGGCGTCTAATCGGGTTACAGGGGCAAAAGTTTCATCAAAGTCAATGCCTTCTTCCTGCCTGTATCCCTGTGCAACTAATCTTGCTTTATTTCTAATTACAGAACCATTTTTGTCCAATTTGTTTCAAAATACCCATTTGGTATCTATAACAGTGTGATGTATTGGACGTGGTACAAAATGTCATACTTTGTTTCTATCGAATTGGTTCAATTCTTCCTGCATTGCATCTATCCAGTTTGGATCTATAAAAGATTCATTTATCTTCTTAGGTTCTATGTGAGAGATGAATGCATCATGTAAGAACTCATTTATCATCTGCCCTCTTGTTTTGAGAGGAGCAGTGGGGTTACCTATGACCAGTTCAGGTGAAGGAAGTAAGTATGTCATACCCACAGAGACTAGAAAGTAAGTACAAATTTAAATAGTTTAACTATATTTAACCGTATAAATTGTGAGTGATTATTAAATTAAATTAACCAAGAACAAATTATCCAACCAAGCAAGCTATAGAGAGTGAAGAAAATCAGCAGAGATGATTATCAAGACTTCGGTTCAGCCATGTAATCCCCACAAATCTCCTATTAGTTAAGATTTAATATCCTACATTCTAAGTGTATGAGTTTTCCTAAATTATCCAATATACTATGGTCAAGTTATATTGAACCTAATATTAAGATGCAACACGCCAATTGTCATCATTTATTTAACGCTCAATATTGCATAAGCTTTGTGAAAAATTCTAGCATTCGATTTTGGTACATCTATTGTTGTCGCATGTGTGTTCGATTTTACGTGGTCAGTATCAATCAAAAGCCACGTTATGAATTATCTTGTCATATTATAATATCATATGGTCAACATTAATTATAAATACTACATCAATTCAAAGGTAGCTAATCCTTCAAAACATTAAAACCATAATCATACTCAAAGAATTGTAGAAAATAAATCAACCTAGTCTAGATAAATAAAGTTTAGCCAACAACCATCATCAAATAAGAATGTAAAACAATGTTTGGAAACAATTTAAAAATTCACAATATGAAAATAAAGAAAAACAAAGTTTTAGAAATACTAAAGAATGCTAGGCGTTGACACCTTGTTTCGATCCATTGTCCCGTCTCTTCCGATTCGTCTTGCTCTTCAATTGCTTGAGTTGAAAATGGGTGGAGGCCGATGTTCTAAGGTAAATAATGAGCCAAAACCATATTTTCATCCAATAAGTATCTTATACAGTGGATGGGGAATCACTCTTCTTGGTAGACACAAACTCGTCGAAAAGGAATAGAATCCTGATTTTTCCGTGCTTGATGATCGAATGCCGTCATCTCACAGATCGATAGCGGATTGTAATTCAGAGTTTTAAAATTCACGTCATGCGGCGATCGATCACGGTGATCCTGGCAATCGATCGCAGAATATAAAATCTTGATACCAACTTCTCGTCACATGGCAAACGATCGTGAGAATTATGAAGATCGATCGTCGTTTGAGAATTCTTAAATCCCAAAATTTTGTCCTTCTTTCAACATGTTCCCTCGGTTTGGTCATTTTCATAGTTAATTAGCTCAAATCCTTCACTTTTATGCACTTCTACCTAGATTCTTGAAATCAACAAATATATACCGAAAAGCATAAAATTTTCCAGGGATCAATACAAATTCACAACAAAATAAGCGTAAAAGTGACACTTGTCATTTACCTATGACCAGTTCAGGTGGATGATCTTTCTTCCATTGGAACAAAGGTCCAAGAGGATCAGTCTTTCCATCTTGAGGTATTTAAGATCGTAGATCAGTAGACTGGATGGTTTCATCGTTGGTGTTTACAATGTCTACTGCGTTAGGGGTTGGTTCAGTAGAGTCCACAACATTAGGTTCTAACTCTTGTTGCTCAGTGGGTATATTTGCTGGTGCTTCAAGGACTTATAGCTATAAGACACGGCCAACCCTTCTACTGTAATCCAACTCATCATCACAGTTATCATCAATATGAGAATTTCAAACCGATTACTCAAATTATTTGCTTGTAAATCAGATAGGGAATTATCAAAAGATTCATCAAATATTGTATAAACAGATTCATCTACTGTAAATGTTATATTATTAAACACCCTAAAAGCCTTACTAACATCAGAGTAACCAAGAAAGATTTCGGCATCAGATTTAGCATCGAAAGTGGTTAAATGAGTCTTCCCATTATCGTGAATAAAACATTTACGATCAAACACATGGAAATAAGAAATATGTGGCTTATTACCATTCCAGATCTCATACGGTGTTTTGTTAATAGGTGTATTAATCATTGAACTGTTCTGTGTATAGCAAACAATGTTGACTACTTCTGCCCAAAAACGTTGAGAAATCCCTGACTGTGCAAGAATAGTTTGCGGTTCCTACGCTCAGCAACCCCATTTTGCTGTGGAGTTCTAGCAGCAGAGTACTCGTGTTTAATACCTACATCATCTATATATTATATAAATTAAACTTGGTACCTTTGCCACTATGAATCCTATCTATCAGACACGATTTTTCATCTTGAAGTCTCTTAAGTAGCTTGATCAACTTATGAGTTGCCTGATCTTCGCACTTAGAAACAAAACCCAAGTAAAGCGTGGGAAATCATCTATTAAAATTAGTGTATACTTCATTTTTCCTAGACTTGTTACTGGTATAGGACCAAAGAGATCTATATGCAACAACTCTAGGCACCGAGAAGAAGATTTACACCCTTTGTTTTTAAAAGTGGATCTGATCTGCTTTCCCATTTGACATGCTGAACAGATCTTATCCTTTGAAAACTCATTTTGGGGCAGACCATCTACAAGGTCTTGCATAGAATGGCAACAGTTTTAAAGTTTAAGTGACTCAATCACTTGTGCCAAAGCCATTTTTTGGAAGTATTCAAGGCGGCAAAGCAAGTAGGTGTGGCTGGTTGATCAAAGTTCAGTCAATTTTATATGTATTATGATGTCTTTTACCTCTTAGCAATATATTACCATAAGTAGACCTAATTGTGCAGGTGTGCTGGTTGGAATTCTACTAAGTGTCCATTGTCCCACAGTTGACTAATGTTAATCAAATTATAGCACAAATTTTCAACAAATAACACATCTTTAATGATAATGTTGTCATGTATAATATACCCCTTACCCACGGTTTTACCTTTCGCGTTGTCACCAAAAGTTATTCTTGGTCCGGTAGAGTCTATAACTCAGACAGTAAACATCTGTTTCCAGTCATGTGTCTAGAGCATCCACTATCAAGAAACAACTCTGAACTGTGAACTTTCTTGCTCCAAGATCTCTGCAACTAGAGCGGTAATAGCATTGGTACCCAATCCTACTTGGGTCCAGACGGGATTAGCAATTTTGGGATCCACACTTGAATGACCCTGAACCTATGGGCCTTGTGTGTGTCCTGAATTGTGTGTGCTAAAGATGGTGCTTGTTTTCTATGACGTGATATGTGATATGGAGTGTATTCATATTGTTTTGGTCTTTGATTCCTGTTTGAAAGCACATATATCTTTTGGACATGCATACAATTATGATACCAGTTAGGTTTAGCATTTCGAGTTACACAACCGGTAGGCTTATTACCATAACTCGACTTCTGTACTGGTTTGCGCTTCCCTGTTGGCTCAACGCAACCAATACATTTGTTTCATGCCTTTTCTTAAAGTGAATCGGCTTAACAGGAGTTATCTTGAAGTCGTTTGATTCATATACTGTGATGGATTTATCAAAGTTCATGGTTTGAGACATATTTTTCTCCAGAAATGGCTTGGTACTTGTGCTTGAAGTGTTAGAGTCATAGTCGATATAGCCTATACCAACAAGGTTGCCGGCAGATGATAAGTGGCATATTAGCACTTATAATCTATGTTTTCTCATTACGTTTCATAATGATTCTTGAACAATATGACGTATTTTGGTATTAATTTGCATATTTCAGGATTCTTTGTGAAAATGTAAGGAAATGAAGAAAATGAATTAAATAATGATGAAAAGTATATAGGAGTGGAGAAGACCCAATTTGAAGCTTGAAAAGATGGATTTTGAAGGGTCAAAGCAGTGCAAAAGGCGCTAGGGTACCACCTGAAAGGGGCGCCCCAGTGCCCGAAAAAGAAAAAAAATGGGCATCCTGGCAGAATACTAGGTATCCCCAGCGCCTGGGCTTGCGCTGGCGTCCAAGCGCCAGCTGTGCAACATTTTCGCGTGATTTTTCTTCTTTTCCGGCGCCACGTCTCTGCTTGTATGAGGCGCCCCAGCTCATATCAAGGAAGGAAACTTTGAAATTGCTGATTTTAAAGATATGCACAAATCCTATCAAGATGAGGTAGGTTCTTAGACGATTTTTGGAGGAGATTTCATCCTCTATATCAGATTTTGGAGGGGATACATGAATTCTGGATTTATTTTCTTAAACCTAGAGAAGGAGCCACCACCCCACATCACAAAACACCACTCCATCACCTCAACAACCACCATTGAAGTGCAAGGAAGGAAGCAAGAGAATAAAATACCCTTCAACGCTCGGAGTACATGCCAAATCTATTATAGTATTTCTGAACTTTTGTTATTTTATGACTATTTTTGAATTCATGCTGCTAATATGGTTGAGAAACCTTTTGCATCTTGTGATTTCAATTCAAACATGAACTAAAGTTTATTTTATCAAGATTAGGAGATCTTGTGTTCGGTTTTATTTCTTGAATGTTATGTGTTGATTGAATTTCTACAAATCTTTTGTGTATGAATTATAAATTTAATGCTTTCAAAGCCTTGCAACATTTGAATGATTTCAATAATTATAATCTAGATTGAAAGATAATATTGTAATACGACATAATAATTCATACCGTGTGTTTAAGATTTTGATCGAAATTAACAGTACATACGAGTGATAGCCCTAATGTTAGTGGTTTTCATAGTGATTTATGCGATATCAAATTTTCAATTTAGTGAATGGTAGTTACTTGTCTCAATTTGGTGTTAAATTCATTATATCTTGAACAACTGTATTGAATGATATAAGAAAACCCGTCACCTTAAGAATTAATTGGATAATGCAGGAATCCAGGTAATTACATGTTTTGTGGACTAAAGGGTGCAAATGGCGGAAAGAAAGGATGAATTGAAGTCAAAAATCTAGACTTTCCATCAAAGCAACAGGCGTAATTACGCCTGTTTTGAGGCGTAAAGACGCCTAAGCCACGGCAAATCAATATTTGAAGAATTTCATGAGGCGTAATTACGCCTCATTTAGGCGTAGCTACGCCTAAGCTATGGTTTTTGTGATTTTATTCAAGCGTAAAGACGCCGCTTTGTAGGCGTATTACGCCAGTCACGCCGGAAGCCACATTTCTTGACACATCATCGGGCGTAGTTACGCCTATTTTGAGGCGTAATTACGCTACTCGAATTTTGGAAATTTTGGACTGCTTTCCTTATTTGATGCACGGGATTTTAAAGAGGGATTGACCAAGGCCCAAGGGATTATTCAGACTTAGACATTCAGAAATAGAGAGAGGAGGTTAGGGTTGAAGGAAGAAGAAAATAACGACGACGGCTCGGAGCAAAAAGTAGAGATTTCATCACGAGACGGCGGCGTTCATCGGAGATCGAAGAATAGCGTTCAATTCGTTTTGTATCTCTAAACTTTTAGCAATTTTTATGGGTTATTTAAACTTGTCTATGTGTTTAATTAATTCTAGCATGAGCTAATTTTATTTTCTAGGAGACGATGTAGCTTGTTTTGAAACTACGCTTATTATGAATTGATTGAAGTATTTGGATTTCCGTATGGTTTATTTATGTTTTCCTGTTCTTAATGCTTTTAATCTACTGGCCATGGATTGAATGATGCTATATTTGTGATCTATCACTCTGGAGAGGGGGTTGTGAATAGGACAGAAGGAATTCATATCGTGGTAGTTATATTGTTCGAGAGGCCTATAACTCCATAGAAGTCGTTAAAGGAATTACTGCGCTTTTACAATTGTTTGATAATTGATCTTAGATAGGGATATCAAGATTGATGTTAGATGATTACTTCTGCTTAACACTCGGGAGAGGGAGTAGAAATAAATAAGAATTCTCGGCTAGTAAACTAGGAAATCCATAACATGGAAATCAAGGAATGATGAGTGTAGTGGATGAACAAGTGAAATCGTACTCCTAGATTCGTCTCCAATTGATTTCTTATCAACTCAGTAGTTGATCATCGTTGTTAATTGATTTTTATTACTCGCATAACACTCAACTATTCGATTCTCTAAATAAAGCAAAGATTATTTTAATTCAGTACTTAGATTTAACAATTTATTCAATCTCTGTGGGTTCGACATCTTTTTATACTAAAACTTGACTACCGTGCGCTTGAGGTAAAGGATTTTACGCAACAATACCCAAAATAATCCATTTTATATGTTTAAAAGATAGCCAAAAACTCAACCAAGAATTCCGTTTTAATAAATTTTGGCTCCAACCAATCCATTTCAAAAGTATAGCATTCATATTGGAATGTAGACATTGCCCCGAAAATGGGCTAATTAAACCCCATTACCAAAATCCCAACATTTTGCCAAAGTTTGAAAAAACATAACACTTCGAGCCGTGATCGATCGCCGCTTTTGCCGCGATCGATCGAGTGCACTCGATGCCAAACAGAAACATCTCGCGATCGATCGCGCGTCTCCGCGATCGATCGCCGAGACTTGGCGATCGATCGCTAGCACTGTACATCTTCACCAATTTACAGCTGCTCGTCGCGATCGATCGCCGAGGATCGCGATCGATCGACGCTCCTCGGTGATCGATCGCGACCTGCGATTTTCCGAAAAACTCGAGCTTCCATGGTGTTTTTAACACCCAAACTCAAAACCAACACCCCATACACCATCAACACCTCAAATACACCATTTAAAGCCAATAAAAACTCTAAAAACTCAACTTTAGATTTTTAACCAAAAATCCCTAAATCCAAAACCAACCAAAATCACAACCAAACTTTACAATACCATTACCAAATCAAAGACAATGGTGAGGGGAAGATTAATACCTGATTATCTTCGAGAAAAACGGCTCCCGAGCCAAGCTACCAACGATTTCTCCTCCAAGGGAGAAAAGAGGGAAATGGGGGAAGGGTTGGACGCGCAGAGAGAGAGGGAGAGAGAGGGAATCCGTCCAATGACGGAATATCGAGTCTACTTGGTATATATAGTACCAAAACTCCAAAATACCAATCCCTTCACAAATACATCATGACTCATTAAAAATCATTTGTTTTCAATAACTACATCCCAATCTCTAATTCCATTACCAGCCCCAGTACAAAGTACTACGGACCCCAGATCCCACCAAAAACCAATTTCCAAGGTTATCATCACGATGAGAATACAATCTCATCCCTTGGATCCAATGACTCCAAATACCGGATTTAAAATCCCCGGGAGTCCCAAAACCGCAATTAATCCATAATTGCCACAATTAAGATCCATTAAGGATTAATACCACACCGGGATTAACACTATTAATCCCCGGGCATCACAATTATCCCCCACTAAAAAAATTTCGTCCTTGAAATTTGCACGGCGTACTCCACGTAACGTCGAGACCACAAAATCCAAACGGATTCACATCGTCGAATCATGAACATGTCATGAACGACACACAACCGCGAGGATACCGACCTCGCACCAAAATCTGGAATGGAGCAACCTCCCAAACCGACACAAAACCACGAAAGACATCAGCATTCTCAATGCTAACCATCCCAAGAGCAGTCAGCCAAACTTAACTGCAAATCAAACGAATCATTCGTGATTCCAAATAGATATCGTCTCGATGATATCTTTATGATTTAGCCTATGATGTTAACCATACATCGTTACCAAGGAAACCACCAGTACACTACAATGTACTTGTACCAAATCCGGTTCCCGTTCTCCAATTCCACCTCCATCAAAGGAGCAGTTGCACCACCTTGCAACACGGATCGGGCATCTCATCGCTACCGATCAACACAAAACAAATCTCTAAAGATGTCTACATCCATAAGTTCTAAGAAATCACATCTTGGTCCAGCACATCACCGAGACTCTACAAGGCCTCAAATTCCCGAAAGGGCATGCAAGAACAATCAATTGCATTCCCGCCACATGTGTCAATCGCGACACCTAACAAATCAAAACATGGTCATCCCTCGCTTACCCTAGGATTCAACGATCCTAACACAGGGATGTTATCAAATTACTCACAAATGAATTACCATGGCCTAAAATACAAGAATTCCACTTCAGGGGAAGTCAACCAACCCTTACGATCATTCATCAGAATACATCGTGTCATTGAGATTACCACTTCCAAGGTGCCACAATCTCTCATCGGAGATTCATTCATCCAAGCACACTAATCAGATACTCAACAAGTACCGAAACACGGGCATTCGTATACACATACATGCCCAAGTACCAACACAACATGCATACTCAATGCAATAGGCTCGGGTATCTCCAATCATACCCAAAGTCCCAAAACCAACTGCCAATCCCCAGCTATTCTCACCTCGCGGAGAATAATTATTGACAGACCAACAACCAATGGTGTGATTCCAACATCAACACCACACAAACCGACTCATTGAATCTCCCAAGATTCCCAATCGGTAGGTATATCAATACCGTCTTCCTCGCAAGGAAAATCATGAACTCATGACCCTCCAACCTCGAACCGTCGTTCGGGAAACCTGGATATATTTATACCAAAACATATCCCAGAACCCATAAATTACACAACTGGTCCAGCATAGTGCACCAATGTCACTATTATCAAACGAAATCCGTATACACAACGTTACTCATTCTAACAATGCTCTGTACTAATACCATAGTACTACACAATCTCGAGCATTCCCCGGAAACGTCTCCTCGAACGTCTCACCTGAAAGGTAAGTAATCCATTACTCGGTCCAACACCGGTAATGCTTACCATGGTTGATTTACAATCAACCCACGACCGATACCGGATGTCTCCATGACAGTACAATCCAAATCTCTCTAAGAGATAAAATCAATATCGTAGTATTACCCCACTAGCTATATTCCACAATTCCACTTATGACTCCCGTTGCATTCCATATGCAAAGATGCTCAACCAGAGCTAACAACTACTTGTTGACACTCACGTTGGTATTCCCAACAAAATCGAGCTGTCCCAGAACAAGTCCCTTAACAATTGACGTCTAAACGTCTTCGTGAGGTATTCACTGCCTCAATCATCATGCCACAAAGAGACTACAAGAGTCTACCATAACCCTCATCGTATCACCATACGATTCACCAAACTCGAATCCAACGAGCTGTATAATGGCTCCAACAAGCACACTATAACACTGAAACAATACCTGGCTAGCAATTAGCTGCCCCCATAGGCTCATTACCCAATATTTCTCTAAAACACCAAAGCATAATGGACATCCCGGTGTCCTTGCTCAACCATGGTGCAATCCTAATCCATTAGGAATTATTCCACACCCTCAGGGTGGGTGTAACCATGTCTACCCCACATCACAACAACAAGCGAGTAGTTTCCTCAATGACTACTCTTACCACCAATCACTTGGCCTTAGCCATTCCAGCAAGTATACCCAAAGGTATCACTACTCGAAAATATTTACCTCTATTACATGATGCGGTACACTCACCGGTACAATGCATCCAATAATCCATTGAGCAAACCTACACGGCGTAACTGTCTCGTCAACCAGTGACGTAGACATCATCTTGTGCCCATCAACAGCACTCAAACCATATGACTAAATACGTACACCTAGACGTATTATTCGTCATCACGACGCTACACGTCTACATAGAATATCCACTATGTTATCGTCATCCCATGATGGTATATGCCAACATATGACATCCAAAATGACATCGTCAACTCGTGACGGTATATGTCGACACCTAACATTCACAATCTCACCGTCAAACATGTGACGGTATATGTCGATACACGACATCCATATTCTCATCGTCAAACACATGACAGTATATAACAACACATGGCATTCACAATAATGCTAGCAAAACAATAATACACCATACCTCATCGCTAACAAGATAGCGGCATACCTGTATCCATCGTCCACCAGGGTACGCAAGCAGCACCCATCGCTCGTAGGTGGCATAATCCTAGTGCTACATACATAGCGGCATAACCCATCGCTATAGAATCAGCAGCATGATCCCTCGCCATAGAGTCAGCGGCATAAAACATCGCTATAGATATCCGGCGGTATGAACCATCGCCATAGGTGTAGCGGAATGACCCATTGCTATATAATACCCGGCGGCATGAACCATCGCCAATAGATGTAGCGGAATGAACCATCACTATGAATACCCGGCGGCATAAACCTTCACCAATAGAATAGCGGAATGAACCATCGCTATGAATACCCTGCAGCATGAACCATCGCCAATAGAATAACGGAATGTACCATCGCTATGAAGACCCGGCGGCATGAACCATCGCCAATAGAATAACGGAATGTACCATCGCTATGAATGTACCATCGCTATGAATACCCGGCGGCATAAACCATCGCCAATAGAATAGCGAAATGAACCATCGCTATGAATACCCGGTGGCATGAACCATCGCCAATAGAATAGCGGAATGTACCATCGCTATGAATACCCGGTGGCATAAACCATCGCCAATAGAATAGCAGAATGAACAATCGCTATGAATACCCGGCGGCATGAACCATAGCCAATAGAATAGCGGAATGTACCATCGCTATAAATACCCGGCGGCATGAACCATCGCCAATAAACTAGCGTCATGATATCCCTCGCTAAGAAGCAGCAAATATCCCTCTTCGCTACTTCGCTTCGACATACCAGCGGCATAATATCCCTCGCTTAAGCGGCAAATAACCTCCGTCGCTATCATATGACAGCGGAAAGCTCATCGCTACGCCATATTAGCGGTATAATATCCCTTGCTTAAGCGGCAACCGCTGCCAAACAGAAACATCTCGCGATCGATCGCGCGTCTCCGCGATCGATCGCCAGAACTGTACATCTTCACCAATTTATAGCTGCTCGTCGCGATCGATCGGCGCTCCTCGGCCATCGATCGCGACCTGCGATTTTCCAAAAAACTAGAGCTTCCATGGTGTTTTTGACACCCAAACTCAAAACCAACACCCCATACACCATCAACACCTCAAATACACCATTTAAAGCCAATAAAAACTCTAAAAACTCAACTTTAGATTTTTAACCAAAAATCCCTAAATCCAAAACCAACCAAAATCTCAACCATACTTTACAATACCACTACCAAATCGAAGACAATGGTGAGGGGAAGATTAATACCTGATTATCTTCGAGAAAAACGACTCCCGAGCCAAGCTACCAATGATTTCTCCTCCAAGGGAGAAAAGAGGGAAATGAGGGAAGGGTTGGACGCGCAGAGAGAGAGGGAATCCGTCCAATGACGGAATATCGAGTCTACTTGGTATATATAGTACCAAAACTCCAAAATACCAATCCCTTCACAAATACATCATGACTCATTAAAAATCATCTGTTTTCAATAACTACCTCACAATCTCTAATTCCATTACCAGCCCCAGTACAAAGTACTCCGGACCCCAGATCCCATCAAAAACCAATTTCCAAGGTTATCACCACGATGAGAATACAATCTCATCCCTTGGATCCAATGACTCCAAATACCGGATTTAAAATCCCCGGGAGTCCCAAAACCACAATTAATCCATAATTGCCACAATTAAGATCCATTAAGGATTAATACCACACCGGGATTAACACCATTAATCCCCAGGCATCACAGATAATCAATCATGCATGACAAATGCGTCATAGACAATTGAACCGACATCTTGAAAATTTTGTCAAGTGGAATTCATTCGCATTTTTCAATTGTGTGGTTGTGACTTTTAATTTTAGGTTCTTTGACTAATTGTTTACATCAATATTCATAGGCTAAAAATAATTTAACTAAATCTTATTTGGTACTTGCACGTTAGTTCTCGTGGGTTCGACAATCCGTTTTCATAAAATTTATACTAAATTATGATATCGTGCACTTGCGGTTAAATCGCATACATATTGTACACCACTGGAATTTTTTTATTAAAGAAAAGTGCGATCAAGGTTTTGGCGCCGTTGCAGGAAACTAATTTTTGTAATATCATACATGATTAGTTGAGTGTAATTAACCATTTATTTTGTTCTATTTTTCAATTTTTTTAACTTGGGATACTACATCTTTTTTTTTATTATTGGTTGATCTTTAGTGGTATTTATCTTCTTGGTAAATGCTAAGGAGTATCAAGCTTATATTCGAGCCTATTGATCCAGAAATTGAGCAAACTTATCTTAGGAGATTACAGGAAGCTCGGGCGATGGCAGAAAACAATCAAGGATGAGATGGAAGAAATGAAAAACGGAATGATGATCAAGTGCCGAATCCTAGATCATTAATGGATTATGCAGAACCCTCCTTCCATGGATCGTTGTCAAGTATCACGAGGCCGACCATCCAAGCTAATAACTTTGAGATCAAGCCAGCAATAATTCAAATGATCCAGCACTCAGTACAGTTTGGGGAAGTGGACACTTATGATCCAAATGCTTACATCTACAACTTTTTGGAGATTTGTGATACGTTCAAGCACAATGGAGTTACCGACGACGCCATAAGGTTACGTTTATTTCCCTTGTCATTGAAAGATAAAGCTAAATCTTGGTTAAATTCTTTGCCTGCAGGATCTATCACTACTTGGAAAGGGATGTCAATAACTTTATTGTCAAAATATTTCACACATTCCAAAACTGCGAAGATACACAACGATATCACTTCGTTTGTGCAATTTGATCCTGAATCTTTATACGAGTGTGACAATGTTTCAAGGACTTTCTTAGGAGATGCCCACGTCATGGTCTTCCTGTCTGGCTCCAGGTACAAACTTTTTATAACAGTTTATTTTTTGCCAATCGTAATATAATTGATGCTCCATCAAGAGGAACCATTATGTAGAAGACGCCGGAAGCAACTTATGAACTATTGGAGGAGATCGCCTCTAATAGCTATGAATGGCAATAAGAGAGGAACATGCCAAAGAGACCAAGTTCATCAAGTTGAGGATGTCACTGCAATAACAAGCAGTTAGAGGCATTGAGCATGAAGTTGGATAGCATGAGCATTACAACAATGAAAGCTCAAGTTATCATCTCTGATTTATGTGGAAGCAATCATTCAAGCATTGGATGTCAGGCATGTAATCCATTTATTCAGCCTAATGAATCTGCTAATTTTGTAGGGAACATGCCACCTCAGAACAATCCATACTCGAATACTTACAACCCGGGATGGAGGAATCATCCGAAGCATGCATGGTCCAACCAAAAGAATGTGTTGAACTCACAACTGCCACCAGGATATGCACCAAGACAGAGTGTGTAGGAGCAGATGACCAAGTTCATATCATCGACAGAGCCTATGATTCAAAATTAGGATCCATCAATAAAGAACTTGGAAGTACAAGTGGGGCAGCTTTCAACGTTGATAGCCGGGCGAACTCAAGGTACACTACCAAGTGACACCGAGAAAAATCGAAATGAGCAAGTAAATGCCATAACGCTTAAGAATGGAAATGAGCTTGTACCACAAACTGAAGCCAAAGAGAGCAAGGGCGACACCAACGAGGACAAGAGTGAGGCCAAGGAGAAGGTAAACGACAAGGGTAAGCAGTCTAACACCACACCAATCACATAACCCACACAGTTAGTAATCCTCCACATTTCAAGCCGCATTAAAAAGAGTTAAGGTGGATACTGAATTTTGTAAATTTCTTGAAGTATTTAAGATATTGCATATTAATGTCCCATTTTCTAATGCTCTCCTTCAAATCCCTAGTTATGTTATGTTTTTGAAGGAAATATTCTCCAAGAAGCGGAAGTTGGAGGGGCATGAGACAGTGTGTCTGACTGCAGAATGTTTGGAAATTATCCAAAAGAAATCGGCACCTAAGCTACAGGAGTCAGGGAATTTTTCTATAACTTGCACCATTGGTTCGATTTCTTTTAGTAAATCTTTATGTGATTTGAGTGCAAGTATTAATTTAATGCATTTGTCTGTTTTTAGGTGACTTGGATTAGGAGAGCCGAAGGATTAGGAGAGCCGAAGCCTACGAGAGTCACATTGCAAATGGCAAATAAATCCATCAAATTCCCATGAGGTATCATCGAGGATGTAGCTGTCAAGGTCGGTGAATTCATATTTCCGGTGGACTTCATCATGTTGGACATGGAAGAAGATGTAAACATGCCACCGATACTAGGAAGACCATTCCTAGCGATTGGAAGGGCACTTATAGATGTCAAAGAAGGGAAGCAGTTCCTCCGTGTAGGAGAGGATGAAGTCACTTTTAACATGTTCCAAACTTTGACACACCATCACAACAAGCACATGTGCTTTTAATGTTAATGTGATTGATGTTCATCCTGTTGATGTTGTGCAACTGGAAAGATGAGATGGGGTCCAAGCTTGAGAGTCAAATAGGAAAAAGCAATGGCAAGGAGAATCCGAAGGAATTCAAGAATGGGAAGGAAACAAAAGGAAGAAAAATTAGTGAGGGAGATGTGGTTTTACTACAGAAATCCACACCACGCCTTTTTCCAGGCAAGCGAAGAGCTCACTGGTGTGGACCATTCAATGTCTCCAAGGTTTACCCATTTGGCGCTATAAAGGTACGTGATTCTTCTGGAAATATATTCACAGTCAACAGACAATGGTTGAAGCACTATCATGTGTGCGCCACTGTCTACTACCTCAACAACTGAGAAAAATAGGTGACAGTCAAGCTTGTGACTATAAATCAAGAACTACCTCTTTCCTTTATTTTGAGTTGTCTTTTATTTTGTTGTTTAATTCCTTTGGTTGAATACTCTTGGTGTTGAAAAGTTACTTTGAATAATGAGTAATGCACTGTACAAGGATGGTTGGAATTCAATTCCTGCAACAGCAAAATTTGGCGAGTCACACTTCCTTAGTCCTCATGCAAGCGTCTTGATCAGGGAAGTTTCCTGTTTTCCCTTCGATTCTTTTAACATTGAGGACAATGTTTACTTTTAAGTTTGGGGTAGTGACTTGCATGTTTAGTTGTTAATCTACATGCAGTGTGCTGAAATTAAACCTTGAATTGTCTGATATTATTTTAATGAGTTCAAACTTCAGAAAATAATGAATAATAGTAGCGACTTTAGTCCATGATGAAATTGATCTCACTTTGCACCTCAACTTGAGTCCTAAAAATTATTTTTGAAAATGTATATGAATACCCTATGTTGAGTAGCTTGTCAAGATTGAGGAATATTTTGAGCACATTGAGTCATGATCTTTGTGGATCGCATGTTGAATAGTGAAAATTTTTGTGAATTCTGATTGTCTTAAGCATCTTAGAGTACTCTAGAACTTAATCGAGAATACTTTTTTGGCAAAATTTTATAGTTACAAACATGACTTGGAAATGATCTGGGCGATCTTTGGAGCGTTTGAGCCTTTCATGCTTATCTGGTCTATATCATTCTCTAGTATCCAACTTTGAGCCTTACTGAAAAAGAATGGTATATGCATTGCATACAATTAGCATCATTCGACATTTATTGGCAAACTCATTATCCTACCCTTTTATGAGCTTAAATTGAAATTTTATCCTACCTTAAGGGAGTATAATGAATCTCATTTGATGCACATAAATTTTCATATTTTGATGAGCTTAAAGAAAAATACCATGGATGAGATGAAAGAAAAGAAAAAGGAAGTGCTTCAAAATAAGGGCACAAAAGGAGAAAAGAAAAAGTTGAAATAGCCTTGACAGAAGACAAAATGAAGCCCAAGGGGGGTTAAGGCTAGAAAAAAGAGAAGAGAAGCTCAAAATGTACTAACACATGGACTTTATATGTTATACTATCTTATTTGAATTTCCTATTTTTTTTCTTTGTAGTCAACACCTAGGCCTTACATTACAAGCTTATAAAGATCTTTTGATCCAAGTCTAGGGAGTAACTACATTAGTAGAGAAGTGTTTGAAAATAGGCTTATGGAGCGTTAACGATAATCTCGACTTTGCGTTTATTCACATTATTTAATCTAGGAGATATGCATGAAACTTTAGATTGACAATAACACACACACGCGTTCCGATTTTGCGATTTGTTGCTTGGTTTAGGAGAAAACACGATTTCATAGTGGACTTTTGTTTGTGTGTAAGCAAGGTTTCTAAGCTATATATTTGAGTTGCAAATTAATTTGTTTCAAGTATCAAGTTTAACTCAACATTGATTTCAATGCTTGCTCGAGGACGATCAAGTGATAAGTTTGTGGGAGTTGATTCATATTTAGCAGTTATAATTCTATGTTTTCGTTTCATAATGAATCTTGAACGATATGATGCTTTTTGGTATTAATTTGCATGTTTCAAAATTTTTTGTGAAAATGCAAGGAAATGAAGGAAATGAACTAAATAATGATGAAAAATGTAAAGGAGTGGAGAAGATCCAATTTAAAGCTTGAAATGATGGATTTTGAAGGGTCAAAGCAGTGCAACAGGAGTTAGGGCACCGCTTGAAAAGGGCACCCCAGCGCCCGAAAAGGGAAAAAAAATGGGCATCCTGGCAGAATACTAGGCGCTGGGGAGCCTGGCTTCAGGCGTCCCATCAACTGGGCTGGCATTGTGTCACCCTAGCGCCAGCTGTGCAACAGGTTCGCGTGATTTTTCTTTGTTTCCAGCGTCGCGGCTCTGCTTGTATGAGGCACCCCAGCGCCTATCTCGGAAGGAAACTTGGAAATTGCTGATTTTAAAGATATGCACAAATCCTATCAAGATAAGGAAGGCTCTTGGACAATTTTTGGAGATTTCATCCTGTATATCAGATTTTGGAGGGGATACATGAATTCCGGATTTATTTTCTTAAACTTAGAGAAGGAGCCACCACCCCACATCACAAAACACCACTCCATCACCTCAACAACCACCATTGAAGTGCAAGGAAGGAAGCAAGAGAATAAGATACCCTTCAACGCTCGGAGTAGAGGCCAAATCTATTATAGTATTTCTGAACTTTTGTTATTTTATGACTATTTTCGAATTCATGTCGTTAGTTTGGTTGAGAAACACTTTTGCATCTTGTGATTTCAATTCAAACATGAACTAAAGTTTATTTTATCAAGATTAGGAGATCTTGTGTTTGGTTGTATTTCTTTAATGTTATGTGTTGATTGAATTTCTACAAATATTTTGTATACGAATTATAAATTTAATGCGTTCAAAGCCTTGCAACCTTTGAATGATTTTAGTGATTATAATCGAGATTTAAAGATAAGATTGCAATGCGACATAGTAATTCATACCGTGTGTTAAAAATTTTGATCGAAAGATAAAATTTATGTACGAGTGATAGTCTTAGGTTATTTAATATAATATTAGTGGTTTTCATAGTGACTCATGCGACATAAAATTTTTGATTTAGTGATAGTTACTTGTCTCAATTTGGTATTAAATTCAATATAGCTTGAACAAGTGTATTGAATGATATAAGAAAACCCGTCACCTTAAGAATTATTTGACAATCAATCATGCATAACAAATGAGTCATATACGATAACACAAGTGAACCAACATCTTGATAATTTTCTCAAGTGGAATTCATTTTTCATCTTCTATGTGTGGTTGTGATTGATTACATCGATATTTGTAGGCTAAATATAATTTAACTAAATCTTATTTCGTACTTGCACGTTAGTCCTTGTGGGTTCGACACCCCGTATTCATACAATCTATACTAAAACTTGACACCTTGCACTTGCGGTTAAATCGCATATATATTGTACACCACTGAAATTTTATTGTTAAAGAAAAGTGCGATCAGCTGACCTAAGCAACTCTTGTATTTTGTCTATTTTAGCTGTTGATGTATTCCATGCAAGAACCACTTTGGTTAGTCTTTGGTCTATGCATTTTCCTTCTTACCTTTGTTGTTCGAGTAGACTTACTTTTGCCCTTTAGCTTGCCAACTCACATGAATGTTCAAAGTCAAGCTTGCTGGTCTGATGTTTGCTTGTATATTCAATATTATAGTTCTCGAAGGACTCATACAGCTTCTGGTACTCACTTATCATGTCGTGTAGTGCTGTAAGGACCCTAGTTCCTTAACGGTGAAATCAAGATATAAACAGGGCTAAACATGTATTAGAGACATCTTAGAGTTCAGGTTGTTACGTGAGCTCAATGTAATTACAGGCCAAAATAAAACTTCAATAGTTAGTTAAATTACATTCCCAAAATGAATGTTAAGACTAGCAAAAATCCTGCAACCTATCTTCTTTCAAGTCTTTTTCAGCTCACAGTCCAACCCAACCCTGAGCCCCCTTTTGTCCAAAAGCGTACCTACAGGAACAACTCACCATGAGCATATATAAATCACCATTTATCACAATTCAACTTAACAAAATAATTTAAGCGCATGCGGCAAATAATAGATATGCTCCTTGATCACCACATTAGCACAATTCACTGTTGTTCCTGTTTCACAAATTTATGCACAAAATCATTAGTTCCTGACATAATGATCGATAACGCGTTTCCAATTATATCCACAATATTTCACATTAATCACTAGAATTGTGACTGTTCCGGTCCCAATACAACAGCGGAATTTAGGACCCCGAGCTTCGACATATAGCGGCATCATATGATATCCCTCGCTTCGACAATGACAGCGGCATGTTACTTCGCTTAGACATGACAGCGGCAAATATCATACTACCATCGCTTCATATGACAGCGGCAAGTACCTCCCTCGCTCGGAGATAAAGGCTACCGGAACATTCATCAATTCTACCACAATTAATCAAACACAATTGATTCCAATATCATGATATATCACTATCATTTCACATATTCCTTCACATAAGGGGCACGATATTCACAATATACATCATCAAAGTTATAACACGTTTTACCGTCCGATGCTCGTACGTCTCACTACGTACCTTAGTCCCAAAAGTGGAGAAGTTGTATAACTTTATCTCCTCGACGTTGTCGGTACCTGGGATGGTTCTACACAACCACACAAATCAATATTAGAAGCTAAACAATAGCCAAATACCAAAAATTCAACAAAATACAACAATTTTCAAAATTACACAGCTGGCGATCGATCGCTCCACTGAGGCGATCGATCGCCTCAAATTTTTCTTCGCGGCGATCGATCGCTTCAAACATGGCGATCGATCGCCTAACCCTTGGATTGGCTACTGCTCTCGGCGATCGGTCGCCTCATTTCAGGCGATCGATCGCCTGCCCTGCACTTCGCCCACTGCCCTTAGGCGATCGGTCGCCTCTTTTCAGGCGATCGATCGCCTCGCACAGACACACGATTTCCACCATTTTTACACCAAAAATTCCTTCCCAACTTCCACAACACTTATACCAACAAACTCAAAACACAAAAACACTTTAAACCTTCAATACACATCATAAAACAACCCCAAAATCCCAAACCCAACCACAAAACATACCAACCCAAATAAACCCATTTCCAAACTCCAACAACAACCCAAATTCACAATAAACCTCACAAAACAACAAGGGATGATATATATATACATCCTAGGCCCCAAATCTTACCAAGAAATCACAAGAATAATGTTTTGCAAGAACTTCTCTTCCACCTTGGAGTTCCACTCGAAAATGAGAGGAGGAGGGTAGGGTTTGAAAAGTGTTGGGGGTTGAATAATGTGAGGGGGGTAAAGATGATATGAGGTTATAGTGGGTTATGAAAGTTAATTAAATTTTACACCCCACTTCTTAACATGATGCAAATTATGCCCAACATTGTATTTTAGACACATTTCACCACAATGCGCCAAATATCAATTAAATGCATGTTTCACATAATAATGACTACTAACACATGTAAGCCATTAACACACCTGATTACCCAACATGCATAACGTGCACCCTGAAATGCTCTACCAGTCCACATGACCAAGCATTTCCACATGGCAATTAATTCTAACACATAAGGCAATTACCACCATAATTAATCATAATTAATCATACGAACACAATTTATGCCTTAAACACAATTAATCATTTCGGGGACGTCACAAGTGCTTTGGAAAGTTCTTCATGAGTAAATTCAGAAATATTAGGGTCAGTTACCTCACTGTTGTCATTGGCCATAAAGTAGTGAACTCCTTCGTCTTTACTTTCACTTGAAGAACTGGTAGAATCTTCTGAGTCTGAGTCTGAGTCAGCCCACTTGTTGTTGTTCTCTCTCCAACTAAAACCTTTTGATCTTTGTTTCTTCTTGATGACCTACTCTTTTCCCTAGATTTCGTGTAGTCATTGGAGTTCCTTTTGTGGTCATCTGGCTTAGTGCAGTCAGCAACGAAATGGCCTGGCTTCCGGCAGCTGAAGCAAACACAGTCATTTTCTTTAGTTTTGGGAGATAATTGGTACTCCTTGTGGCTCTTTTTTATGTATTTTCCAAAATTTTCACAAACAGGGCCATTGTGTCAATACAAATTTGCTCCGGTGTCTTTTCTACTATAGTAGATTGAGTTTCTGAAGCAGCAAGAGCTTTTTTTGGTTGACTGGTGCTTGGTTCATCATCAACTCAGATGCCCAGCTCCAACTTGGTGTGTGCTTGTCGTCTAAGCCCAAATTAACATCACTCAATCCTCAAGATTGATGACAAAAATGTAGTAGCATGAGTAATCGATCCCACGAGGAGGTGCGAATTCTTGTGTTAATGAAAATCAAAACAAAAATAGTAAAATAAAAATTGGGTTGTGAGTGAATTATACTATTTAAAATTAACAGCAAAGATTAAACTCTGGATGAAAGCGATTCTTGGTATCGGCCGACTCTACCTTGGATATTATAATCTATTTCATCAATTCACAAAAGACTCAATTTTATTTGAACATTCATCAGTTGGAAATCTAATTCCTCCCTCACCTTATTCCTAGTCAATTAACCAATGCGTTCTAATTTAACTTTCAGCAATCAATCAATCTATATATGTGCATTCAAGATTAAAATCATGATAACATCCAAAACTATTGAGTGATAAATCTAAACAACATAAACACACGCGGTTTATATAAATTTAGTCAATTGTTTTCACTAGGAATTTAACAAACTCACAAGAAGAAATTTATAATCTTAGTTGCTTCGTAAATTCGATTGATCAAACAATTATCAAATTTAGCATTAGATTGTATGAAAATTATTAGGTTGTCAATCCAATAATCAAACATAAATTATATCATCAAAATCTGAAAACATTGATATTCAATAAAAATTGATAAATAAAAGTGTAACAATCTCCCCAAGATAAATAAATCCAAGGTATTGTCATTCTCAACCAAGAATTAAAAACTAGCTACATAATCTAAGAAAAACGATAAATAAAAGAAAGGGAAAAAAGCTAATCCGATCTTCACTCGTTGAGGTCGTCAATCCCGCCTTCGCTTCGATCTTCATATCCCTCTTCAACAAAATTGAAAGCAAAATTTTAAACTAAGCCTAAAATAATCTACCCTAACTTTCTAGATGCTCCAAAGGTCTGATTTTCGAGTCATATTTATATGGAGGCTAGTAGTTGGGATAGAATCTCCAAATTAAGGTAAAAAATCGAGTTTCAAAAATTTCTCGGACACAGCTGGCGATCGAGCAGTAGAACCTCGCGGTCGATCACTGGTTCTTTTTTTTCCAATTTTACCGGCCTCGCGATCGATCGCCCAATATTCGTGATCGATCGCGAATGCTATGTTTTGTTACGTAAAACTTCTGTCTCGCGCGATTGATCGGACTTCCGTGCGCGATGGATCGCGGTCAAAAATCAATTTTATGCATTTTCTTGGTCTACTTATCATCTCCAATGCATTTCTTGGTCCTTATTCGCCATTATTAGCTCGATTTCCTCGACTCCAACCACATCCACACAAATATACAATTAGGTAGCATATGCATCAAATTAACCATTAAAATATACCCAATCGTAGATAATTAAACGCCCTAGATGTGTATATTTCTAATCGCATCACAACTCATAGGCCTTCAAGTCGTAAAATAGATCATGTAGATCTATTTTGTTCAGATCTTTAGACTCTTTCATAGCAATGATTTTTACGTCACATTCCCTTGGAGTCCTCTCATCACTTTAAAGATATCTCTCTATTAGAGTTCTCTTTCCGGAGGCTGTTTAGTTCATTCACGATGCTTGTAAATCTTCCGTCAAACTCGTTCAAAATTTCTCATGGTTGCATCTTGATGTTCTCAAATTTTTGCAGAGAAACGGTTAATTTCTCATTCATTTGATCATTTCCCTCACATAGTTGAGCGAGATTTCCCAAATTTCTTTGGCAATGGAACACATCTGACTTGTGGGCATTAAAGGAAGCCGTATTTTACTGAACAAGGGATCGCTTATTTTTTAAACAGATTATTTCTTAGTGTAGCGATTCTCTACGGCAAGTGCACGGTTGTCAAGTTTTAGTATAGTTAAATGAAAGTAAGGGTTGTCGAATCCACAGGGACTAACGTATAAGTACCAAATAAAACTAGTAAAATTATATTTAGCCTACGATAAAAAGGGGGGAGATTAACTAATGCAAATTTAGAACTAAAGAACCCAAATAAAACAAGAATAAATAAAATGAATGGCTTCCGGATATGCAAAAGAAATTCGCTCGAGAAATTTATCTAGCTCTTCGTTCAACTGTGTTCTCGTCAATGATTCGTTTGAATAAGCAACTACTAAACAATCGATTCTTAAGGTGAAAGGCTTTCGCTGTTATTCAATACACTCTCTCGAGCTGTAAAGAAACTAATATCAAATTAGAACAAGTAACTCTCGTTCACTTATTTACTAATCCGATATTGCATAAATCTTCAAAACCTAGTTACTCTAAATCTCTCGATTCAAAGTGTTCACGTATGTGATTTTATCTCTCGATCTCAATCTTAAACATACATCATGAATTATTGTAGGGTATTATGACGTTATCTCTCGATCTCGGTTATAACTCACAAATTCAATCAAAGTTAGCTAGGCTTTGATATCATTAAGCATATAATTCATGAACAATAAGAAATCAATCCACTCAAACACATTCGAATCAATAAATCAAACACAATTATACTCAAACTCGATAAAATAAACTCAATTCAATTCAAATCAAATAAATGAGATGTTTAATTGTCTCTCAACCTCAAAAACATCAAATGAATCAGAGTTTAGAAATACGATAAACGTGGGAACAAATCCGTGCGTTGCACCATAATCTCTTCTCTTGCTCCTTCCTTGCACTCCAGAAATGACTCGCTCAAGCTCGGACGGAGAACGGAGGAAGATGGCTTTTCCTCGGGTTCTTCTCGGCGACTACTAGGGTTCTCTCCTCTTATTTTTGGCCCTCCTTAATTTTTCGGCCTAATCCCTCTCTGATATGATCTCCTTTATATATGGAAATGATCTTCCATTTAAAACCACCGAGAATCCATCAAATATGGAAGATAAGATTTTTTTAAAAATTCGCGTATCGATCGATCAATAAGATTGTCCGATCGATCGGTGCACTGTTTACTTCAGCTTTTTAAACTCTCTGCCTCGATCGATCGATCGATCGAAATTTTTGTTCCGATCGATCGACACTTCGATAAATTTGTTGCTGAATTCTCTGCCCGGATCGATCGATCGAGAAATATTCTCGATCGATCGGTGCTTTGCAAAATCTGGATCTCTTTTTCTCTTTTTCGCCTCGATTTCACCGTTTTCTTCATTTTAGCTCATTTCTACCATTTCCGACCTATTTTCCTGAAACAAGCAAATAATGTGATGCCCCGAAATTAATTAATGGTAACTTGGACATTAATTATGTTTATATGTTGGATCATGGTTTCATGGATTTATGTATTGGGTATTAAGATGTTAACATGATTAATGTGTTAAATTATCAATTATGAGGAGGATATGATTTTAAATGAAGTTTAGAACATTGTTGTAAAGTGCTTTTAAAATACCAAGTTGGGTATTTTATACATCATGTTAAGTTTGGGGTACAATTTTAATTAAGAAAAAGTAACCCCCCTTTTTAAATCCCCTACCCATCAATTTAACCCCTTTACCTTTCACTTTATTAAAAACCCCCAAATCACTTCCCAACCCCAAACCCTACCCCATTTTCGAAATTCACCAAAAGAGGAGGAGAAAAGTTCCACAAAATCCTTATTTGTGTGATCTTTGCTAGGATTTGGAGCCTACAAGAGGTATGGAACCATTCCTACAAGTTTTATGATGTTTGGTGTTGAAATGGGTTAAGTTTTGATGTTTTATGTGGGTTTATTTGGGGTATGTGTTGTTAATGGTTGGGGTATGTTTTTTTGAAGTGTTTATGTTGGTTTTAGTGGGTTATGTTGTTATTGAAGTTATGAGGAAGTTTGATTTTGGGGTGGTATGTGAAAGAGCTTGAAAAATGAGCATTAATGGCGAAAATTCGATTTACAGCACTCGGCGATCGATCGCCCGTTCTTGGCGATCGATCGCGAGCGTCCAGTACTAGCCAGAAGCATTTGGCGATCGATCGCCACTTTTGGGCGATCGATCGGCGGGCCTGGCGATCGATCGCGCCAAAAGTGGCGATCGATCGCCAAGAAGGAGATTTTGGCCCCTCGTCCAGTGCGATCTCGCGATCGATCGCGCCTGGGTGGCGATCGATCGCGAGCTGAAGAAAAGTGGATTTTTGATTTTTTTGTGGGATTTTTGGATATTGGACTATGTTTAGCTTCTAATATCAATTTGTATGGTTGTGTAGAACCATCCCAGGTGCCCACAACATCCAGGAGATAAAGCTCTCCAAATTCTCCACTTTTGGGAATTAAGGTACGTAAGAGACGTACGAGCATCGGACGGTAAACCATGCCCTTACATATTATGATGATGTTTAAGATGATGTTTACGATGATGACGTTTAAGATGATGTTATGATGATGATATCTATGATGATATTATAATGATGATGCTTATGATGATGTTATAATGATGATGCTTATGCGATGTTATTTGTGGTAAGATGCCACGGGGTAAGATGCCCCACATGGTAAGAGGCCATGCGATATTATTTGTGGTAAGATGCCACGGGGTAAGATGCCCCACATGGTAAGAGGCCATGCGATGTTATTCGTGGTAAGATGCCACGCAATGTTTATGATATGGTAAGACGCCATATGATTGGGTAAGACGCCCACATGGTAAGATGCCACGCAATGTTTATGATATGGTAAGACGCTATATGATTGGGTAAGACGCCCACGTGGTAAGATGCCACGCAATGATTATGATATGGTAAGATGCCATACAATGGGGTAAGACGCCCCAATATATGAATAAGAGTCAGGGATAACCAAGGAGGTCGGAGGACGACCAATAACTCTTACTTAACTAAGATGTTACGCATTATTGTATGCTTTTATATAATGTTAAGTAAATATATGAATGCTCATGATGTGTTATCCCTGTAGGTACACTTTTGGACCAAGGGCCTAGGGTCGGGTTGAGGAAGTGAGCTAAAGGGAGCATGATGAACGTAGGATGCAGGATTTTTGATAGTCTCTACTCTAGGAGTAGTGTAAATCTATAGCTTTAACATTCTTTATTGGGAATGTAATTAAATAGCTTTGGAAACTTTATTTTTGGCCTGTAATCTCCCTAGCTCAAACTACAACCGGAACCCTTAAGAGGTTATAAATGCATGTTCTGTTCCATTTATGTGTACTATATGAAGTTAAGGTAGGAAGACCCTACATTAGTGGTATCAGAGCAGTGGTTAGATAACCCGGGATGAGTGAAGGGTAGCCTTAGCAATAAGTTAGCTAGGTGCTTACTTTCGAACATGTTTTGTGCATAAGTTGCATATGAAGTATATGATGTTATGCTAACATGTTTTGTTTATCTAACGAAGTATTATACGAACTGCTTTTGGATCTTGTTGTTAATCCTTGTGTTGCAGTATGGCAGCAAATGTGGAGGTAGGTGACGCAGTGAGCGTCAATGCAAGTGCGGGGCGTACGAATCCCCTACCCCCGCCAGCTTTTGATGATGAACCGGCCGAACAGCGGTTATTGCCAGGGGAGCTAAGCTTAACTCAGTTTCTTGCTTATCGACCCCCAACCTTTGAAGGAACCGAAACTGGGGAACGAGCTGAGGAATGGTTAGAAAGAATAGAGCAAATCTTTGTGGCAGCCCCATGTGCGAAGACAGCTTGGATACGGTTAGCGGAGTTCCAATTGGCCAAGAAGGCGTTAATGTGGTGGAAGACCACTGTGGTAGAGCAAGAGGCTCAAGGTCATGAAGTTAACTGGAAAATGTTTCGAACTCGCTTCCTGAACCGTTATTTCTCGGCTGCAGCACGACAGGCTAAGGAAGATGAATTCACTCACCTCAAGCAAGGTAATATGTCGGTATCGGATTATGCTCTTCAGTTTTGCTCCTTGCTCCGATATGTACCTCACATTGCCACAAGCACGCAAGCGAAGATGAGGAATTTCATGAAGGGTCTGAGGCCGGAGCTATACGATAGGGTGATCACTTATGGCCCTACTTGTTTTGATGATGCACTCTCAAGGGCTGAGCTAGCCGAACTAGGAGTGGGTGCATACCCTGATGTTGTACCACAGTCGGCACCCTCTCAGAAATCCACTCCGGATAATTTGAAGCCGAGGAATGATCAGTTCAAGTCAAGGGGGAACTCCTCAGCGTCAAGGTTTAGTGGTAAGAAGTCCGACAATAGGTGGAAAGGAAACCGAAGAGGTGATGCCCCATCTGGAAGGGGGCAGTCTCAGGGAGACAGATCCGGGAGGATCCAATGCACTCTTTGTGGGCAACCACATTTGGCAAAAGACTGTATAGGGTGCTATGTTTGTGGCGACAAGGGCCACTTTGCTAGACAGTGTCCCAACAGGGGAAGTCAACAGGGTTCTGCGGGGAGGTCTGCAGATAGGACAGCGCAGCACCGACCACCATTTGTGCCGCGTCAGCATGGAGGTCAGCCCATGGGGCCACCTCAAGGACAAGTCTATGCACTGACAAGGGAGCAGGCTTCAGCGGCTCCGGAAGAGGTTATAGCGGGTACGTGTCTTTTATTTACGCACCCTGCTTTTATATTGATCGACACAGGTGCGTCACACTCTTTTGTGTCGACAAATTTTGTGGAAAGGTACCACTTATGCACTTCTCCGTCGCCCACGCCTCTTATAGTCTCGACCCCCGCTGGAAGAAGTATGATTACTGATCGGATCGTCTACAATGGCCTCATTTATTTTGAGGATAAGGAACTAAGGTCAGACTTGATTGTTCTGGGAATGTCAGATTTTGATTGCATTCTGGGCATTGATGTTCTGAACAGGTATCAGGCAGTTGTGAACTGCAGGCAGAGAACTGTACGGTTTAAATCCGATATGGGAGTTCCATGGACGTTCTATGGGGATGGTTCTCGCTCTAAGATTCCGTTAATATCTGCTGTCAAGATGGCGCAGTTGTTGGAACGAGGTCATTCAGGATATCTCATTTATGCCGTCGATGTTACGGAAAAGAAAGGAGAAGTGAAAGTTGAGGATGTGCCCGTAGTGGCGGAGTTCCCTGATGTCTTTCCGGAGGAGATTCCCGGATTCCCACCGACGAGAGAGGTCGAGTTTGGGATTGAGTTATTACCAGGGACGTCGGCCATTTCTCGTGCCCCTTATAGGATGGCACCAGCGGAGCTAAGGGAATTAAAGATTCAGTTGCAAGAACTCCTTGATAAGGGCTATATACGCCCTAGCGTATCGCCCTGGGGAGCACCAGTTTTATTTGTGAAGAAGAAAGATGGTTCGATGCGTTTGTGCATCGATTACAGACAACTGAACAAAGCTACGGTGAAGAATAAGTACCCACTCCCGAGGATCGATGATTTGTTTGATCAGTTGCAGGGTACGAGGCTCTACAGTAAGATCGATCTGAGGTCGGGGTACCATCAGATTCGAGTAAGAGGAGAGGATGTCCAGAAGACAGCCTTCAGGACTAGGTATGGGCATTATGAATTCCTAGTCATGCCTTTTGGGGTGACGAATGCCCCGGCTGTTTTCATGAGTTTGATGAACAAGGTGTTCCAGCCATATTTGGACCAATTCGTCATAGTTTTCATTGACGACATACTCATCTACTCTAGGACCGAAGAAGATCATGTACGGCACTTGAGGACAGTACTTCAGATCCTTAGGGATCATCAGTTGTATGCAAAGCTGAGCAAGTGCGAATTCTGGTTAGACAGCGTGGTGTTCCTAGGCCATGTCATATCTAGCCAAGGGATATCTGTGGATCCGAGGAAGATTGAAGCTGTGATGGAGTGGGCAGCACCCACTTCTGTACCCGAAATACGGAGTTTTCTGGGCTTAGCAGGTTATTACCGACGTTTTGTCGAGGGGTTTTCCAAGATCGCTAAGCCATTGACACAGCTGACTCAGAAAGGAGTCCCATTCTTTTGGTCCGAAGCTTGTGAGGAAAGCTTCCAAGAATTGAAACGTCGTTTGACGACAGCGCCAGTATTGGTGATTCCGTCTGAGGATAAGAGGTTTGCCTTGTACACGGATGCGTCACTGCAGGGTTTGGGCTGCGTATTGATGCAAGACAGACAAGTGGTAGCCTATGCTTCGAGACAGTTGAAGCCTCATGAGACCAGGTACCCAGTCCATGATCTGGAACTGGCAGCTATCATTTTCGCCTTGAAGACTTGGCGTCATTACCTTTATGGTACTACGTTTACCATTTTTACGGACCATAAGAGCCTGAAGTTCTTGTTCACTCAGGCAGAGTTGAATATGAGGCAAAGGAGGTGGATGGACTTACTCAAGGATTATGACTGTGAAATTGAGTACCATCCTGGTAAGGCAAATTTGATAGCAGATGCCTTAAGTCGGAAGGGGAAGAGCACCGCTGAGGACGTTATGTGTTTATCAGCTTTGATGATTTCTTATTGCCATCTGGGCTATGATTTCGATGTAGACATGTCGCCGGTGCGAGTGTCGACCTTATTGGCCGAGCCAGACGTATTTGAGGCAATCAGGAAAGCCCAGAGGTTGGATGATGAAGTTCAGAGATGGTCATCAATAGTACTTCGAGGTCAGCCAACAAAGTTTAGTGTGGCTGAAGATGACTCTTTAAGATTGGGCAACCGATGGGTGGTCCCAGATGCGCCAGGATTGCGTAAAGGAATTTTAGAACGGGCTCATAGTAGCCGGTTCAGTATCCACCCTGGAGGAAGAAAGATGTATAAGGACCTAAGTGGTCAATTCTGGTGGAGACGCATGAAGCGTGATGTGATCAGCTTCGTTAAGAGATGCTTGATCTGCCAACAAGTAAAGGCAGAAAGGCAGAGGCCTGGTGGCGAGCTGAAGAGCTTGGAGGTACCTAAGTGGAAGTGGGAGCATATATCTATGGACTTCGTGACCCACTTGCCAAGGTCGGCCTCTGGATTTGATGCGATCTGGGTGATCGTGGATAGGCTGACGAAGGTAGCTCATTTCATCCCTTACAGTATGACTTTCACGTATTTAAAGATGGCCCAATTATATGTACGGGATGTAGTGAGGTTGCATGGGATTCCAGTCTCGATTGTGTCTGACAGAGACCCAAGGTTTACTTCTAATTTTTGGGAGGGTCTCCAGACAGCTTTGGGCACCGAGGTGAGACTAAGTACAGCTTATCACCCTCAGACTGATGGCCAAACGGAGCGTACTATACAAACGCTCGAAGATATATTGAGGGCATGTGTTTTGGAGTTCGATACTCCGTGGCAAGAGTCTATACCTCTGGTGGAGTTCTCCTACAATAACAGCTATCAGGCGAGCATTCAAATGGCCCCTTTTGAAGCTCTGTACGGACGACGATGTAGATCACCGCTGTATTGGGAGGACTTGACGAGTAAAGCGGTCGGAGGACCGGATATGATTAAGGACATGGAGGAAAAGATTAAGATGATACGCTTAAAGATGAAAGCGGCCCAAGATAGGCAAGCAGCCTATGCCAATAAGCGGCGACGACCGCTAGAATTTCAAGTAGGAGACAAGGTCTTCTTGAAAATCTCACCCTTCAGGGGTGTTGTTCGATTTGGTATGCGGGGGAAGTTATCCCCGAGGTATGTTGGACCGTATGAGGTATTACAGCGTATCGGCACTTTGGCTTACCGATTGGCTTTACCGCCGTCCTTATCTGGAATTCATGATGTCTTCCATGTTTCTATGTTGAGAAAGTATGAGCCAGATCCGTCTCATGTATTACAGCCTACTGAAGTGCAGTTAGACTCAGATGTATCCTACGTTGAACGACCGGTCAGAATTCTGGATCGTGAGGATCGCAGACTACGAAGTAAAGTTATACCGATGGTCAAAGTTCAGTGGGATCGTCGGGGTGTCGAGGAGGCTACGTGGGAGACGGAGCGGCATATGATGCAACATTACCCGGAACTATTTTCTGGTATGATTTATGTTTAGTTCTTTTGGGTAAGTGCATGTGATTTCGGGGACGAAATCTAATAAGTAGGGGAGTAATGTGATGCCCCGAAATTAATTAATGGTAACTTGGACATTAATTATGTTTATATGTTGGATCATGGTTTCATGGATTTATGTATTGGGTATTAAGATGTTAACATGATTAATGTGTTAAATTATCAATTATGAGGAGGATATGATTTTAAATGAAGTTTAGAACATTGTTGTAAAGTGCTTTTAAAATACCAAGTTGGGTATTTTATACATCATGTTAAGTTTGGGGTACAATTTTAATTAAGAAAAAGTAACCCCCCTTTTTAAATCCCCTACCCATCAATTTAACCCCTTTACCTTTCACTTTATTAAAAACCCCCAAATCACTTCCCAACCCCAAACCCTACCCCATTTTCGAAATTCACCAAAAGAGGAGGAGAAAAGTTCCACAAAATCCTTATTTGTGTGATCTTTGCTAGGATTTGGAGCCTACAAGAGGTATGGAACCATTCCTACAAGTTTTATGATGTTTGCTGTTGAAATGGGTTAAGTTTTGATGTTTTATGTGGGTTTATTTGGGGTATGTGTTGTTAATGGTTGGGGTATGTTTTTTTGAAGTGTTTATGTTGGTTTTAGTGGGTTATGTTGTTATTGAAGTTATGAGGAAGTTTGATTTTGGGGTGGTATGTGAAAGAGCTTGAAAAATGAGCATTAATGGCGAAAATTCGATTTACAGCACTCGGCGATCGATCGCCCGTTCTTGGCGATCGATCGCGAGCGTCCAGTACCAGCCAGAAGCATTTGGCGATCGATCGCCACTTTTGGGCGATCGATCGGCGGGCCTGGCGATCGATCGCGCCAAAAGTGGCGATCGATCGCCAAGAAGGAGATTTTGGCCCCTCGTCCAGTGCGATCTCGCGATCGATCGCGCCTGGGTGGCGATCGATCGCGAGCTGAAGAAAAGTGGATTTTTGATTTTTTTGTGGGATTTTTGGATATTGGACTATGTTTAGCTTCTAATATCAATTTGTATGGTTGTGTAGAACCATCCCAGGTGCCCACAACATCCAGGAGATAAAGCTCTCCAAATTCTCCACTTTTGGGAATTAAGGTACGTAAGAGACGTACGAGCATCGGACGGTAAACCATGCCCTTACATATTATGATGATGTTTAAGATGATGTTTACGATGATGACGTTTAAGATGATGTTATGATGATGATATCTATGATGATATTATAATGATGATGCTTATGATGATGTTATAATGATGATGCTTATGCGATGTTATTTGTGGTAAGATGCCACGGGGTAAGATGCCCCACATGGTAAGAGGCCATGCGATATTATTTGTGGTAAGATGCCACGGGGTAAGATGCCCCACATGGTAAGAGGCCATGCGATGTTATTCGTGGTAAGATGCCACGCAATGTTTATGATATGGTAAGACGCCATATGATTGGGTAAGACGCCCACATGGTAAGATGCCACGCAATGTTTATGATATGGTAAGACGCTATATGATTGGGTAAGACGCCCACGTGGTAAGATGCCACGCAATGATTATGATATGGTAAGATGCCATACAATGGGGTAAGACGCCCCAATATATGAATAAGAGTCAGGGATAACCAAGGAGGTCGGAGGACGACCAATAACTCTTACTTAACTAAGATGTTACGCATTATTGTATGCTTTTATATAATGTTAAGTAAATATATGAATGCTCATGATGTGTTATCCCTGTAGGTACACTTTTGGACCAAGGGCCTAGGGTCGGGTTGAGGAAGTGAGCTAAAGGGAGCATGATGAACGTAGGATGCAGGATTTTTGATAGTCTCTACTCTAGGAGTAGTGTAAATCTATAGCTTTAACATTCTTTATTGGGAATGTAATTAAATAGCTTTGGAAACTTTATTTTTGGCCTGTAATCTCCCTAGCTCAAACTACAACCGGAACCCTTAAGAGGTTATAAATGCATGTTCTGTTCCATTTATGTGTACTATATGAAGTTAAGGTAGGAAGACCCTACAAATAAAGACCAAAAAACGTAATTTCATCCAGGAAAAAGTACGAAAAACGGTAAGAAATTACAGCTAAAAACACGTAATATCTAAGCCTATCAACTCCCCCAAACTCGGACTTGATCGTCCTCGAGCAAGCAATAACCTCAAAAAGTAGAGTTACACTTAATACTTTGAATGAATCATCTTTACAACTCAAAGTAAAAGCTCAGCAATCCTACTTACACATCAATAAGAGTCATTCAAAGTTCAACAGAAAGTGTTTTCTCCTAAGCTAAACAATACATCGCAGCATCGGAACGTGAGTGTGTGCTATTGTCAATCATGAGGTATAATCATATCTTTACGATCAAAATGTGCCATAAAAACTCAACGTCAAGTTTACTTTGGATTACTCTACAAATCTACTATCCAGCACTTCTCCACTAATATAATTATTCTCTAGACTTGGATCAGAAGGTCTTTAAAAGCTTATAGCGTTAGGCCTTTTGGTGTCGACTCCAAAGAAAAGGTAGGATGAATGCAAAGAAGAGAGTATAATAGAATCAGTTCAAAATTTTCGCACAATATTGAGCTTCTCTTCAACTTTTTCTAGCCGTGGCCACTTTGGGTCTTATTTGAATGTTTTCACTTTTTTTTTTTCAAGGCTTTTCTCTACATCTTTTCTTATTGCTCATTCTTTTGTTCATTTTGTTTTTCACAATGAACTCATCTACATATACAATTCAGTGCAATGAATGAGATTCATTATACTCCCTTAGGGACGGATAATTTTTTTCCTTTAGGCTCAATCCAAGGTAGGTATAATGAGTTAGCCAAAAATGTCGAATGGGGGTCTAATTATATGCAATGCATATACCATTCTTTTCCAATAAGGCTCAAGAGGGGACACTAAGGAATGATGTAGGCAAGGTAAGCTTGAAAGGCACAAACGGTCCAAAGATCGCCTAAATCATCTCCAAGTCAAGTTCCTAATTATAAAATTTGGCCTCAAAGTGCTTTCAAATAAATTGTAGAGTTTTCTAAGATGCTCAAGAAAATCATAGTTAACACAAGTTTTCACTTTATTCAATACATACTTCACTCAATCATGACTCAAAACGTGCTCAAACTATTCCTCAATTTTGACATAAGCTCAACAAAGGATATATACAAACAAGTTAAAAATTTTCATGACTCCTATCTAGATGGGGATTAATTTCATCATGTAGTACCGTTACAAATCCAACTCATCATTTCTCAAGAATAACTCATTTTCAAGAAAAATTATATATTTTTTTTTATATGCCCAAAAACGATCTAATCTCATGCAATCTCATGCTAGATTAGTCATGCAAGGAAGTAACACAAGACAACGGCATAAAACAATAAACCCCCACCCCCCCCCCCCCCCCCCCCCCCCCAAACTTAAATCAAACATTGTCCTCAATGTTTAAAAGAATCAAAAGGGAAAAAGTAAACTCCCATGATCAAGACGCTTGCATGAGGATTTGAGGAAGATTGACTTTTGAAAGTTCCACTGTTGTAGGGGTTCAAAGCTCCAACTGAGTACCTAGCAAGAGAAGAACGCAAATAAAATATTCGACACGAGAGATAAACAAACTAAATGCAAAAACTGAAAATAAACAAAACTAAATAGCAAAAGGATACGCTTGGGTTGACTCCCAAGAAGCGCCGATTTCTAGTCTTCGGCTTGACCGTCAGAAGCAACCATCAAAGAGCGGCTGCCGCCCATAATAAGTACCGTATGATACCACTAATGGGTCTTCATTCAGTATGCCCTCAAGATTGGCAAGATTGTAACAGTGTAAGCTCGTTGCTCCAACAACTTTCTTCATGAAATAGTAGGCATGGGAGAATAATTCTTGACTTGGCTTCATATCTTGGAGGATGTAGTGCGGTGAAGTTGGCATCGATGGAAAATACGGATCCACATATGGCATAGAACATGTCTCCATCGATGGGCTCAAATAGGAATCTTCGAAAGTTTCTTCCCTTTCCAACATCACACTCGACTCATCTTCACATGGGAACTCCTCGGATAACATATTTGAAGTAGTTTCAATCTCTTGACGAGGCTCAAGTTCCTTTGTATCTTCCACACTAGTAGGATCACTCCCCCAAACTTGGTTGGTTGAGTGATCGTCATCATATAACCAAACTCGATTCGTCGCCTCTAGCCCTCATCGCTTCCTCCTGGAAGCTAGTTGAAATTGTTTCCATGAGGACCGCCATTTGCTGCTCCAGGTGACACATAGAGTTTGTTTGGCACTCCAAACTGTTCTCAGTTGATGCCATGAATCTTATCAAGGTATCTTCTAACTGCGTCGTGACATCTGCAGAACTACCTCTCCTCTCTTCGTGATGTTCAAATGGTTGTGGCGTATCAATAGGGTAGTGAGGCTCCGGTGGGTATTGGTGACTCCAACCTTGTAGTGAAGGATCACAATGCCAGTGAAGATCGAAGTCCGCCATATCATTGAACAGGTGCACCACACTGTTCTCATCATCAACCAGGGGACTCCCAGTCATCAGTGCTCCGCTCAATACCCATTCTCGTTTCTGTGCATCCAGCCCTTTGAAGAAATATTGCATGAGAGTATAGTTCGAAAAGTTGTAATACCGGAATGTGTTGGCCAATTCATTGAATCTCTCCCAAGCAGCGTAAAACGGCTCTGAATATTGTTGGGCAAATTTTGTGAAGACTTGTTGATGAAGCATCACAAGTACCTCGCAATAAAAACAAATAAAATAACTAAAAAAAAAATTTTGAATTAAATATATACAAAGAAAAAAATTAATGGCTAAATTACAATTAACTAACCTCGTATGATATTATACAAATTAGTCCCCGGCAACGACGCCAAAAACTTGATCGCTTATTTTTTAAACAGATTATTTCTTAGTGTAGCGATTCTCTACCGCAAGTGCACGGTTGTC
Source organism: Haberlea rhodopensis (assembly GCA_907163345.1). Taxonomy (NCBI): domain Eukaryota; kingdom Viridiplantae; phylum Streptophyta; class Magnoliopsida; order Lamiales; family Gesneriaceae; genus Haberlea; species Haberlea rhodopensis. The sequence goes on from CAJQUN010000077.1 coordinate 2,064,962, forward strand.
AAGTTTTAGTATAGTTAAATGAAAGTAAGGGTTGTCGAATCCACAGGGACTAACGTATAAGTGCCAAATAAAACAAGTAAAATTATATTTAGCCTACGATTAAAAAGGGGGGAGATTAACTAATGCAAATTTAGAACTAAAGAACCCAAATAAAACAAGAATAAATAAAATGAATGGCTTCCGGATATGCAAAAGAAATTCGCTCGAGAAATTTATCTAGCTCTTCGTTCAACTGTGTTCTCGTCAATGATTCGTTTGAATAAGCAACTACTAAACAATCGATTCTTAAGGTGAAAGGCTTTCGCTGTTATTCAATACACTCTCTCGAGCTGTAAAGAAACTAATATCAAATTAGAACAAGTAACTCTCGTTCACTTATTTACTAATCCGATATTGCATAAATCTTCAAAACCTAGTTACTCTAAATCTCTCGATTCAAAGTGTTCACGTATGTGATTTTATCTCTCGATCTCAATCTTAAACATACATCATGAATTATTGTAGCGTATTATAACGTTATCTCTCGATCTCGGTTATAACTCACAAATTCAATCAAAGTTAGCTAGGCTTTGATATCATTAAGCATATAATTCATGAACAATAAGAAATCAATCCACTCAAACACATTCGAATCAATAAATCAAACACAATTATACTCAAACTCGATAAAATAAACTCAATTCAATTCAAATCAAATAAATGAGATGTTTAATTGTCTCTCAACCTCAAAAACATCAAATGAATCAGAGTTTAGAAATACGATAAACGTGGGAACAAATCCGTGCGTTGCACCGTAATCTCTTCTCTTGCTCCTTCCTTGCACTCCGGAAATGACTCGCTCAAGCTCGGATGGAGAACGGAGGAAGATGGCTTTTCCTCAGGTTCTTCTCAGCGACTACTAGTGTTCTCTCCTCTTATTTTCGGCCCTCCTTAATTTTTCGGCCTACTCCCTCTCTGATATGATCTCCTTTATATATGGAAATGATCTTCCATTTAAAACCACCGAGAATCCATCAAAGAGTTTTTAAAAATTCCCGTATCGATCGATCGAAAAGATTGTCCGATCGATCGGTGCACTGTTCACTTCAGCGTTTTAAACTCTTTGCCTCGATCGATCGATCGAAATTTTGGTTCCGATCGATCGACACTTCGATAAATTTGTTTCTGAATTCTCTGCCCGGATCGATCGATCGAGAAATATTCTCGATCGATCGGTGCTTTGCAAAATCTGAATTCTTCTCTTTTTCTCTTTTTCCCCTCGATTTCACCCGTTTTCTTCATTTTAGCTCATTTCTACCATTTCCGACCTATTTTCCTGAAACAAGCAAATAAATACCAAAAAGCGTAATTTCATCCAGGAAAGAGTACGAAAAACGGTAAGAAATTACAGCTAAAAACACGTAATATCTAAGCATATCAACAAGTTTTTGTCCATTGTCTTGAACAATATGTCATTGGCTACATTGTCAAGGTTGGCCTTCATCTTGTCCTCATTTGTCTAGGTAGATCTTTCCTTTTCTACCATCTTAGGTCCACCGCTGGAAACTTCTGAAGCAGTATTTTCTTTCAAAATCATCATTGGTTCGTTTGTAATGACGTACCACATATCATCGTCTTGAGCAGATAGATGAGTTTGCATACGGATTCTCCAGTCATCGTAATATTCTTTTGAGAACATGGGGATCTTTCAAAGGATGTCATTAGTTCAAGTATTAAAATGATTGAGAATACCTGCCCTGATATCACTTTGTTAGAATTGGGGTAGTGTTTAGAAGGGGGAGTTGAATAAACACGGGCTGCAAATCGAATTTTCTTGTAAATACAATAGACTAATAAGTACTATAGTAGGGTCTCAATCAGATGCAAGTCAGTAGACAACTAATAAGTATAGTGCAAAATGTGTCTACCGGGCTTGTGAATAAGAAATTGAATGACAGAAATAAAAGTAGCAACGTAAGTGTGAAATGTAAACGACACAGTAGTTGTTTCTGGAAGTTCGAATCACAAACGTTTCAACGTCTCCCATTTTTCCTTTGCATGGAGGATTTACTAGAATGTTTGGTTTATACTATGCACCAGTTTACAATCCACTTAGGCTAATGACCACAAAGATAGCCTAAACTCGTAGACCACACAGTATCACTAAGATCACAAAATTGTTCAAAACTAAGTGTGAATAATATAATGAAATTCCTAAAACACTCTTTAAATGATTTGTGCTTGAGTGTTCTTTGAGCAGTAGACTTTTAACTTTGATCTTCAACATCACACTTAAGACTCAGGTTACTGCTCTGTGAAGGTTTGTAAGAATGTAAGCTTTTTGGCTTGCTGGGATAGCAAAATGTAAGAATTTCAAAGTATTCAGAGATTGTAGATTCAGAGATTCAAGAGATTCTTAAATTATGCTAGTTGACGTTTTATAGGCTCAAAAGTTGAACGACAACTTTTCTCTATAAGGAAAATAATCTCGCCTAATCAGCTTCAAGAATGACGTCCAAATTCCTTTTGTCTTCTTTCCAAATCCGTTAACAACTGCTAGTAATTCCTGACGAGATTGGTGGTGCTAATGGAGTAGTGCCACTCGCAGTGTACTATTTGTCAGAAATTCTTCAGTTGCGCTTTGTCTTAATTGTCTCGTATCTGCTGATTCAAAAATATGACTAAGTCTGTTGGACTTAAGTAAACTTGTCCTTTTAAGATCGGTAATCTACTTGATAATGTTTGCATTTTGGTCTACTGATATCTTCTGGTAGGATAATCAGTTCAGCTTCCTTCAATTATCAAGCGGTAGGCATGCTTGACGTATTGTAGGTTAGCAAATCAATTGCTTCTTCGGTAGACCTTTCTCGGTAGACTTTATGATATTCTTGTTCAAGCGGCAGGCTTCTGTCAGTAGGCTTCTTCAAGCGGTAACTCTTGAAGTCGGCAAGCTTTTGTTATCACCAAAACTTAGGAATATTCCAACAATTTAGCTTTTGGTAAAGCGGCAAACGTTTTACTACAATTGGTCTCAGAGCAAAGGTCACGTGTTTGATTCACACGAGTTGCAAGAAGTGCAATTATCGGGAGGGGATTGTTGGGGTACTGATAAGTGTCAATTTTACACTTATTTAGATGCGATTTTCTAACGATTTTCGTATTGATTCCTGAACGATTTTACGCTTTTTGTTATATATTTGTGTGTTTCAGGAATCAATTATGAAATGCATAAAAGTATAGGAAATGAGCAAAAAATGATGAAAAATGACCAAACCGAGCGAACGCATAAAAGAGAAAAAAAGCAAGCTCGATCGATCGAGATTGTAGCTCGATCAATCGAGCTGGCCAGAAAAAATTCTTGATCGATCGAGATTTCTGCTCGATCGATCGCCCGAATGAGTTTTCTGAAAAATAAATTCCTTATAGAGTTTGTGTCCAACAAGGAAGTCCATGATTCCCTATTTGGACGAAAATCACACCTAAAATCATACTTTTACAACCTAGGAATAGCCTCCATCATACCATCCTCCATATCACCATCATCCACCTCCATCCTTCAACCCATCTTAGGAGTTGGAACAAGCCAACAAGATAATCGAGGAGCACGATCGAGAAAGAATCGAGGGAAGGATCGAGAATCAACGAACGAAGTCGACTTGGGAGTTTGCTTTTACTTTTCTATTTTAGTTTTGAATGAATATTGGATTTATTGTGTTTTTGATGATTGAGAGATATCCTAAACATAGTTTTTCCCATTGATATTGTGATTGAATTCATACATCTTCTATGTGCATGTGTTATTGTTCTTCATGCTTTTGAAGGATTGATCCCCTTTGAATGATAACTTATTATAATTGAGATCGAAAGATAAAATTATAATACGATACAGTAACTCATGTCGTGTGTTAAAGATTAGATCAAAAGATAAATCACATACTGTAAGGACCCCCGTGCCCTTAACCCGTTGTTAGTGTATTAACCCTTGTCATTAGTGCATACAATCATGTTATCAAGGGGAAAGAGATTACATCCATCTCTAGCATGAAATACCATCTATAAAATTCCTTTACATTAATCGTATAATGTCTAAACTTTCCCCAACATAATCCATAAACATAACATGCACCTTTATACATATACTAACATGCTCTCGATTCATTTTGCAATTCATAATTAATTGCATGCAACACATAAATGAAAAGAGAAAGGCCTTTGCCTTATTTATACAATCCATATACACATAATACTGCTCACATGCGAGCATCGAATAAGTATGCGTGTATCTAATGCATAAAGTATCATGCTCAATACCGTCGTCGGTACCTCAATCCTGGAAGCACCTCAAATCCACAGCTCAAGCTCAACTCTAAGCCATCGATGTACCTAATAACCTGCCCCAACAGAGACAGCCCCCACACGGGGTGAGCATACCAATATCCCAAATCCAATAATCACAATAACACAATTCATAATTTACAAAAATATAAATGCTATGAAATATAGAGGATGCTCCCTGGATGGTATCATCCTCATCCGGGATTCCTTGCAGTGTCCCTGTTCTCAAAATAACTGAACCATCAAATTCCCAAATGCCAGTTAATCATTACATTGATTAACAAATTCATTTGCCACATACCGATATCGTAATCAATAATATCAAATCATTAAACAATGATTACAAGTATTCCATATATCTCACTTATGGTTCCATAGTCCTATTTCATTGCTCGCTCTACAATAGCGGCATTTCATCTCACGCAAGCTCAATAGCAGTGGCGTCATATCCGATGATCGCTCAAAGGCGACAACATCCCAATCATTGCTCGCTCAAAGCAGCACCATATGATTCCCAATGCATATATATCCATTTGTAGCAATTACCATAAGTCATGCATTCCAATAACCGTTTATTGCTAATACCATATATCATGCATTTCCATATACATTTTTTGCAGTATAGTGTACCATGCACTCAACAATTGCAATCATAATAAAGGGCTATGCTCGTACGTCACACGTACCTTATCCTTCCGTAGTTCGAGTCCGACCTCGCCTGAGTCCCACGACCCGATGAATTATGTGACACCCCTTACACATATAACACATACACATGAGGCATATAACATAATAGTTAATGGCAGCGGAAATTTCAATCTCATAACATCATACCATCAAGACATTTATTATAATATAATTTACAAGGTAGTATGCCACAAAAATGACCAAGGTTGTACCCCTCACAACCCAACCAAAAACATATACAGTATATGCAAATGATGAGCTGAGGGAGAAGGACTAGAGTCAGCCAGCCGACCTTGGATCCATACTTCCAACCTATGTAGAAACACCTTGTAGAATCAACTTTTATTTACAGCAACTGAAAAACAACATTTGCATTTGGGTGAGTTGCATTCTCAATGAGCATATTCAAATAACGTAATATTTAACATCACATAAGCATATAATTCATATCCACATAAGCACATGAATATACTCACATGATTCATCATTATCTTTAAATCAGTTCACATGATTCATATAAAATGAAATGATGCACATGTATGTCCGTATTGTTATTCTATTATAACCCAAGTAATACCAAGAACAATCCGTGATCACGATATGGCCATGACACTCTGTAGATCCCCTTTTGAGTTCTCAATTAACTCGGGATCGATATTCTTTGATTCTGTAATTCTGACCGTACTCAGAATGAAATAACACATGGTTCAAGGACATTAGTGGCCATAACAGAGTTCTTTAATCTCTTATTAATGCACATGTCATAATCATATGCATAACATCAAATCATAGGTAAATAACGTCATATAGAACTTATAACATCACATTTCACCATGTACATTTCAGAACTCAATTTAGTTCTTGCACATCATATTGCATTCATTGCAATTCATTCAACAATTCAGGATACTTATATAACACAAATCACATACTTATATAAAATTAAATACCAAGTTATAAGGATATACTCACAAGCGATACTCATATCTCGTAGGAATTGCTTAATTCGCCTTACTGGTGCCGGTATCAAAAGTAGAACCTATCAGTGCATATCAAATGCACAACCAAACTCAATATTATATATTTAATATGAATTAATTAGAATTATATATGCTATTTAAGAAATAGCTCGTTTAGATAATCATAAATAGTTGTGTGCAAATGTGTATTTCATAGCCACTAAGTTTCTATATATTATATTAATCTTCATGATAGTAAAAGCCCATAAAATTCAGCTAGTATCACAATCACTCTAAAATGTGTATTGTGTTAACAACTTTCCAAATTTAAGAATTCTGGTTATTTTTACAATCAACTTCAGTCTAAAAAAAAGCTAATATAAAATTATAATTCGTTGTTAAATTTTAACACAATATTAAACAAAACTAACAGTAAGTTGATTCAATGAGCCTTTACGCCATTTTCCTCCTGTTATGCTTACTAACTCAATGTTAATTTGTATATATATATATATATATATTACCAAAAATCTCTACTTAAAAGCTTCAATATGGTACCTGGTGCATCGACTAACTCAACCCATGGTTTTTCTTAACATTCAATACTATATCTCATGTGAATGAAAACTACATACATCTAACATGTTCAACATTCAATATAAATTCATAAAATATCACTTTTAACTATTCCTGTGAAATATGAATAAATTACAACTATCCTTAAAATGAAAAGTTTTACTATCAAAACGTAGCTCATACCTCATGGATTCCGAATATATCATTTATTTGAGCTTTTGACGACGTTACGGAGTCCGAAACTTGAAGAAACCACTAACCCTATTTTTGTTCTTTTCTCTCGGGGTGAAAGTGTATGTGTGCGTGTGAAAGTGTGTGTGAGTGTGTGCTTTACACGTAAATCACATCTGATAACACTAAAACAAAGAGTAAGTCGGTTGTCTTTATTAGTTTATTTATTTATTTAGTTTGTTTTTCCTTTTTGAAATTATCCTTTAACATCAATTCACTAAATTTACATGTATGCAATAAATTAAAATCTATACATTATTTCTTAAGACTCTATTCAATATTTTCATCTATTCATTATATATTATAATTATTCTTTTTATCATACTGATGTATACTTCAACTTTATTCTATTCTTTCCAATGCCCATATGAAATCTCAAAATATATGACATGATGTGTATGCATGAACATGTAAAGTTTTCGGGTCATGACAATTCCTCCCCCCTTAGTAAATTTCGGCCTCGAAATTTATACCTGTATCAGGAAATAACCACGGATATTGTGTTTTCATGTGTTCCTCTGTTTCCCACGTAGCTTCCCGTTCAGAATGATTCTTCCATAGAACCTTTACCATAGGAATTGCTCGATTCCTTAACTGTTTGTCCTTATATTCTAATATCTCATCTGGTTCTTCAACATAACTTAAATTTTCAGAAATTTCAATCGGTTCACTTTGCAGGATATGAGATGGATCTGATCTGTATCTCCTAAGCATACTAACATGGAACACATTATGAATCTGGGACAATTCAGGAGGTAAGGCAAGACGATAAGCTAACGGTCCAACTGTATCAAGAATCTCATAGGGACCAATGTATCGCGGACTCAATTTGCCTTTCTTTCCAAATCTGAGAATACCTCTCCAAGGAGAAACACGAAGAAATACCTTTTCGCCAATTTGATAATCCATTTCTCGTCTATGCTGATCAACTTAACTCTTTTGTCTATCTTGTGCTGCTTTCAATCGATCTTTCACAATTTTGATCTTTTCAACTGTCTCTTGAATGAGATCTGGACCTTCTAATATTCGCATTCCTTCTTCATCCCAGCAGACTGGACTTCTGCACTTCCTACCATATAAGGCTTCATATGGTGCCATACCAATACTGATATGATACTGATTATTATATGGAAATTCCATCAAAGCAATATAATCATCCCATGAACCTCTAAAATCAAGAACACATGATCGAAGCATCTCTTCTAAAGTCTGAATTGTTCTTTCTGATTGTCCATCTGTTTGTGGATGAAATGCAGTACTAAAATGTAGTTTAGTACCCAAAGCTTCTTGTAAACTTCCCCAAAATCTTGATGTAAACCGAGGATCTCGATCTGATACAATAGATAAAGGCACACCATGTAATCTAACAATTTCATTCACATACCTTTTTGCTAAACTTTCAAGTGTAGAGCCCCATCTAAATGGTAATAAGTGAGCTGATTTTGTCAATCGATCAACAATCACCCAACTGCATCATTCTGTCTCGGTGTTACAGGTAAACCATAAACAAAATGCATTGTTATACGCTCCCATTTCCAAACTGGAATCGGTAGTGGATGTAATTTACCCACCGGTGCTTGATGTTCGGCTTTAACCTGTTGGCAAGTCAAACATTTTGATACATACTCGGCCACATCCTTCTTCATTCTAGGCCACCAATAATGGGTTTTCAACGTTTGATACATCTTTATACTACCAGGGTGCATCGCATAAGGTGCAATGTGTGATTCCTCCATTATTTCATGCCTTATACCATTCACATTAGGAACACAGAGTCGATTATGGATTGATAAACTACCATCATCATTGATAACAAATTCTGTACTATTTCCCTGTTTCACCTTTTCGGCAATACTGATTAGTTTATCATCACGAAATTGAGCATTTTTAATTCTTTCAGTCATTACTGGACGGATACAAAGTGAAGCACAAATAGTCCCAGTCTCATCAACATTCAAGGCAACATTCATCTTTCTCAAGTCTAACAAATATGGTAACGAATGCACTGAAAGATAAGAAACGGTACCATATGATTTTCTGCTCAAAGCATCAGCAACAACATTTGCCTTTCCAGGGTGATATTCAATAGTGCAATCATAATCTTTCAATAATTCAAGCCATCTCCTTTGTCGCATGTTCAACTCTTTCTGACTCAATAAATACTTCAAACTTTTATCATTAGTGAAAATTTGAAATGTGGTACCATATAAGTAATGTCTCCATATCTTTAATGCAAAAACAACTGCGGCAAGTTCAAGATCATGTGTATGATAAGACATCTCATATGGTTTATGTTTCCGAGAAGCATAAGCTATAACTTTACCATGTTGCATTAAAACACATCCCAAACCCTGGAATGAAGCATCACTATAAATAACAAAACCATTAGTACCTGAAGGTATTGTCAGAACTGGAGCAGTAGTTAGTCGTTCTTTCAATTCTTCAAAACTCTTTTGGCATTCATCTGTCCACTTAAACAAAATACCTTTGCACAACAATTTTGTTAATGGAGTTGCTATAAGAGAGAAAGTTTCAACAAATCTCCTATAGTACCCGGCTAAACCAAGAAAACTACGAAATTCTGCAACATTTTTCGGGCATTCCCATTTAGTTACTGCTTCAATTTTCACTGGATCAACTTTAATACCATCACTACAAACAACATGTCCCAAAAAGACAATCTGGTCTAACCAAAATTCACATTTACTGAGTTTTGCATACAATTGTTTCTCACGCAAAGTTTGTAGCACAATTCTCAATTGTCGTTCATGTTCCTCAGCCGATTTAGAATATATCAGAATGTCATCAATAAAGACAATCACAAATCTATCCAGGTAAGGTCTAAACACATCGTTCATCAATGCCATAAATGCAGCAGGTGCATTAGTCAAACCAAAAGGCATTACCAAAAATTCATAGTGGCCATACCTTGTTCTGAAAGCTGTTTTTGACACATCCAGACTCAGCAATTTTCAACTGATGATACCCTGATCTCAGATCAATCTTTGAAAAGACTGTAGCATCTTGCAACTGATCAAATAAATCATCAATTCTAGGCAATGGATATTTATTCTTTATAGTTACTCGATTCAATTGCCGATAGTCTATGCATAACCTCAAAGTACCATCCTTCTTTTTCACAAACAATACCGGTGCTCCCCATGGTGAAACACTCGGTCTAATGAATCCTTTATCCAGTAGTTCTTGTAACTGAGTTTTCAATTCTTTTAATTCAATAGGTGACATTCGATAAGGAGAAATAGAAATTGGCGCTGTACCCATTGATATTTCGATGGTAAACTCAATATCTCTATCTGGGGGTAATCCTGGTAAATCATCTGGAAATACATCGGGATAGTCTCTAACCACTGGAATATCTTCAAGTTTCAAACCACATAATCTGCTATCTATAATGTGAGCTAAATATGCTTCACAACCACCCTTCACCAATCTGAATGCCATAGTTGCAGATATTACACATGTAGGTAAGATTTTTCTTTTTCCTTGAAATACTATCTGGGACTGATCAAGAAGTTGCAGTACTATTTCTTTGGTAAAACAATCCAACTTAGCATGATATTAGGTTAACCAATCCATACCCAGAATCACATCAAAATCCTTTAACGGCATAACCAGTAAAGTAGCATGCATTTCAGTATTCCCAATGAACATTTTACAATTCTGATACACAGTATTTATAACAATCATGCTCCCTACTGGGGTTTGAACAAATAAATCATAACCCAATGATACTGGTGTTTCATGCAAATGCATCATGAATAATTGTGATATGAATGAATGTGTTGCACCAGGATCAAATAAAACATAAGCTGTTAAACCAGAAATTGATAAATTACCAGTAATCACAGCTGGTGCTGCATTTGCTTCTTCCTGTATCATAGCAAAAGCTCGGGCTTGATTATTGGCTTTACTTTCCTCTGCACTGATCCCTCTGCCCATACCAAATCGTCCTCGATCTCTGCCTCTGTTAGAAGTAAAACCACTTGATCTGGTTTGCTGAACTGTAGGTTCTTCACGTGGCTTTGAACAATTCCTTGCTATGTGTCCAGGTTCTCCACATCGAAAACATTTTCCTGTAAACATTCTACACTGTCCATAATGATTTCGACCACAATGCACACAAGTCATAACCGACGGTGTAGAACCAAAACTTTTAGCAGCAGATGTTGCACCACTAGAACTGACACCTTTAGAACCACTGGGGAAACTTTTCTGTGTAGGTGTGGCAAACCCTTTTCTCTTTCCAAATCCACTAACTTCTTCACTTTGTCTCTTTTTATTCAATTGGAAAGCTTTTGATTCAGCTTCCAATTTTTCAGCACGTACCACTGCAGCTTTCAACTTGCTAAACGATTCCATGTCTGTAGGTGTGAGGCGATCACGAATAGTAAATCGAAGTCCTGCCTCAAATCTGCTACACTTCTTCTTTTCTGTGGCTATCATGTGTGGAGCATAATGAGATAACTGATTAAAGAGTACCTCATATTCCGCTATTGATCGATTCCACTGTTTCAGATCAAGAAATTCTCTCTCTTTCTGATCCTTATAAACTTCAGGTAAATATGCATCATTAAAGTGCAAAAGAAAATCATCCCATGTCAAAACAGATGGTTGATCGGTACTATGTGGAATAGTCTCCCACCATCATAAGCATTACCCTGAAGAAGTGACACTGTGTAATCAAATTTCTCCTCAGGTGTACATTTCATCAAGTTCAGAATTCTTTCTGTACGTTTCAGCCAAGTCTCTGCCTCCAGTGGATCAGTAGTACCCATAAAGTCAACAGCTCCCATTTTTCTTAATTTATCATACCTCCTTTCACGTGGTTCCGGAGGATAAACAGGTGGAAACTGTCGATATGCCTCAGCTGGTATTCTTTGTGCATGAGGTGGAAGTGAAAATGATGAATGTGACTCAGGCTCGGCTGATCCTACCCCTCAATGAATACTTTGCTCATCATTAAACCTATATGACATAAATGATGACATATGCAACCATTTACAAGATAATGACAATGCACATGTGACAGTCTACAGAACCTCAAACCGTTGCTCTGATACCAAATCAACTGTGACACCCCTTACACAAATAACACATACACATGAGGCATATAACATAATAGTTAATGGCAGCGGAAATTTCAATCTCATAACATCATACCATCAAGACATTTATTATAATATAATTTACAAGGTAGTATGCCACAAAAATGACCAAGGTTGTACCCCTCACAACCCAACCAAAAACCTATACAGTATATGCAAATGATGAGCTGAGGGGGAAGGACTAGAGTCAGCCAGCCGACCTTGGATCTGGAATGTAGACATTGCCCCGGAAATTGGCTAATTAAACCTCGATTCCAAAATCCCGACATTTTCCACCATTTTGAAAAAAACATAACACTTCGGGCCGCGATCGATCGCCGCATCTGTCGCGATCGATCGCGCGCACCCGCTGCCAAAAAGAATCCTTCCGCGATCGATCGCGCGTCTCCGCGATCGATCGCCAATCGCCTCGCGTTCGATCGCCGATACTTGGCGATCGATCGCCAGCACTGTACATCGTCACCAAATTACAGCTGCTCGCCGCGATCGATCGGCGCTCCTCGGCGATCGATCGCAACGTGCGATTTTCCAAAAAACTAGAGCTTCCATGGTGTTTTTGACACCCAAACTCAAAACCAACATCCCACACACCTTCAACACCTCAAATACACCCTTAAAACTCAATAAAAACTCCAACAACAAACTTTAAGATTTTTACCCAAAATCCACAAATCCAAATCTAACATTAATACCCAACCAAAATCAACAATACTACTACCAAATCGAAGACAATGACGAGGGGAAGGTGAATACCTGATTATCTTCGAGAAAACAGGCTCCCGAGCCAAGCTACCAACGATTTCTCCTCCAAGGGAGAAAAGAGGGAAATGGGGGAAGGGTTGGACGCGCAGAGAGAGAGGGAGAGAAAGAAGGGTTCCGTGTCAAATGACGGAATACCGAGTCCACTTGGTATATATAGCTCCAAAGCTCCAAAATATCGGCTCCTCCACAAATACATCATGATTCATTAAATATCATCTGTTTTCAAAAATCATCTCTCTAACCTCAAATCCCATTACCAGCCCTAGTACAAAGTACTCCGGACCCCAGGTTCCACCAAGAACCAAATTCCAAGGTTAACACCACGATGAGAATACAATCTCATCCCTTGGATCCAACGACTCCAAAAACCGGGTTTAAAATCCCCGAGAGTCCCGAAACCGTAATTAATTCATAATTGCCACAATTAATAATCCATTAAGGATTATTACCACATCGGGATTAACACCATTATGTAAGTAATCCTTAGAGCATACAACGCAGCAGAATAAAATTTATGGACTACTAGAACAATGGATCTATACATAGGATTTCATATCGGATAAAGGTTTAAAAAGTCTCACCCTTGTAGCGTGTTTGAGCAGATTCCACGGTGCAGTACGTCCAACGATCCCGAGTCACGAGCAACACCTCCAAGGTCTTGCCTCAACGGTATCCACACGATCAAATCAAAAAGGGATGTTCAAGAACAAGTTGCTAGACTTATTCTTGAACCAAAACTGAACTCCCGGTTCAAAACCGATCGACGACGGCCAACCAAAACCCTAACTACAACCGACGGCGGCCGTGAGGGGTGAAGGAAGAGGCGGCCGAGTGGAGCTCTTGTGTGGCTAGGTTTTGATATCAAGCTATGATAAAAAAGTATGATTAACAATTAATCAAAACCATGTATTTATATTATAAGACTTTTAATTAAGGTTCAAGACTTTCTTAAAGTCTTATGGGCCCAAACCCATGATTTAATTAAAACCTTTTAATCACTTAATTAAGACTCTTCTTAATTAATTAATTCATCCAATGAATTTAATATCCCTTATCGATTTAATCTTTCGTGCGACCCGATAGGATCTTGTAATGTTGGCAGTGACATAAAATCTCATTTTATGTCGCAAGCAAGGAGCGGTGTCTAGCAACACATCGAGGCTACCCAAATTACAAGAATGTCAATGACTCGACATAACCTTTAGAACTTGTGATAATATTAACCATGTAGCTTAATCCCTTTGTCCTTTGTGTTTAGATTGAACACGAGTCATGGAATAGTCATACTCGTATATTCAATCTCTATTCCTTGATCCCCAAGTAGAACTAGAATAAACGAATAAGCTCGATATCTCATATCGACTCATTCGAGCATGGCCATGCATTTTAGTTCTCACTTGATCAAGGGCCAAACACATCTCCTGTTATATAGGAGGGACAAATCCTATCTCGATCAGTCAACATCCCTCTACATAATTCGTAGTGTATCCAATAGTTGCCTTTATAGATTACCCTGTTACGGGTAACGTTTGACGATATCAAGATACATAACTCCTTATGTTGGGATCTCTGATTATCACAAGTCGTAAGGATTACATACATTATTATCACTATGAGAATTGCATATGACGATCATATAACTATCCATGTTGCATTCTCATGGTGGGTCTGTCCAGTATATCGTTCTCTAACATGTACCCATGTGTTGATTTGATATCTCATATCAATGAACAACGAATTATCATTATCCCTATTCATGATAATACTTGACTAGGGACATCTTTAAGAATAATACAATATTATTCTAAGGACATTAACATATATATTAATTCACATTGCACAATTAAAAGAATAATATATAATAATGAATTGCCATTCATAAAATCATATTACATTGTATGTCATAAACAATCATCCAATGATATGTCTTAGGGCATATCCCAACAAATCTCCCACTTGCACTAAGACCACTCAGACATATACCTAATGCCTAGAGATCTAGTATGACGATCATGCTTCTGCTGTGACAGTGGCTTCGTCAATGGGTCAGATACATTATCATCTGTTGGTACTTTGCATAATTTAACATCTCCCCTTTCAACGATTTCTCGAATGAAATGGAAACGCCTAAGTATGTGCTTGGATCTTTGGTGAGATCTGGTTCCTTAGCCAATGCGATCGCTCCATTGTTGTCACAATAGAGTTCTATCGGATCTTTAATGCTAGGCACCACTCCAAGTTCAGAAATGAACTTCCTCATCCAAACAGCTTCCTTTGCTGCATCCGAGGCAGCAATATACTCAGCTTCCGTTGTAGAATCGGCTACTGTTTCTTGCTTTGAACTCTTCCAGCTCACAGCACCTCCATTTAGGCAATACACATATCCGGATTGCGATCGAAAATCATCTTTGTCAGTTTGGAAGCTTGCATCAGTGTAACCCATTACATTGAGCTCTTCCTCACCTCCATAAATCAAGAATGTATCCTTAGTCACCTCCATAAATCAAGAATGTATCCTTAGTCCTTCTCAAGTACTTTAGGATGTTCTTGACAGCAATCCAGTGACCTTCACCTGGATCAACTTGATATCTGATCGTCATGCTCAAAGCATACGATACATCGGGACGAGTACATATCATGGCATACATGATAGATCCAATGGCTGATGCATATGGAATCTTACTCATGCGTTGTCTCTCATCTGGTGTTGAAGGACACTGTTCCTTCGAGAGATAAATGCCATGCGTCATAGGCACGAATCCTTTCTTTGATTCTTGCATGCTAAACCTTTTAAGCACCTTGTCTATGTATGTACTTTGACTTAGACCAAGAAGCCTTCTCGATCTATCTCTATAGATCTTGATTCCTAATACATAGGTGGCTTCTCCTAAGTCTTTCATCGAAAAGCAGTCCCTAGCCAAATCTTTACAGATTGCAAGACAGGGATATCATTTCCAATAAGAAGTATGTCATCTACATACAACACTAGGAAAATGATTACGCTCCCACTGACCTTCTTGTAGACACAAGGTTCATCTTCATTGTTGATAAAACCAAACTCTTTGATTGCATCATCAAAACAAAGATTCCAACTCCGAGAAGCTTGCTTCAATCCATAAATGGATCGTTGTAGCTTGCATATCTTTCCAGCATCCTTTGGATCGACAAAACCCTCGGGTTGTGTCATGTACACATCCTCGAGCAGATTTCCATTAAGAAAGCTGTTTTGACATCCATCTGCCAGATTTCAAAATCATGAAATGCAGCTATTGCAAGTAAGATCCTTATGGATTTAACCACTGGTCACTGGTGAAAAGGTTTCATCATAGTCAATACCATGAATTTGTTTGAATCCTTTTGCAACCAGCCGACCTTTATAGGTTTGTACGTTACCATCCATATCGGTCTTTTTCTTGAAAATCCATTTGCACCCTATGGGTCGTACCCCTTCAGGTGGATCAACCAAAGTCCATACTTGGTTTGCATACATGGATTCCATCTCAGATTTCATGGCCTATTGCCATTTCTCAGAATCATTGCCCATTATAGCTTGTTGATAAGATGACGGCTCATCCTCATCAATAAGTAGTAAGTCACCTTGTTGAGTCACAAGAAATCCATATCTCTGTGGCTCCCGGTGTTCTCTTACAGACCTACGCTGGGCTTGTGTCTCTTGAGCAGGTGCTTCTTCCACAACAGCTTGCGGTGCCTGCTCTGTTTCCATCTCAATCTCAGGTTCAGTGTTTTCTTGTGGTTGAACTTCACTAAGTTCTATTTTTCTCCCACTGGTTTTTCTAGAAATAAATTCTCTTTCAAGAAATACACCAGTCCGAGCAACAACTACTTTGTTCTCGGTGGGATAATAGAAATAGTATCCTTTCGTTTCCTTAGGATATCCCACAAATAAACACTTATCAGATTTGGGTCCAAGTTTGTTAGTGGCATGACGTCTAACGAAAGCCTCACAACCCCAAATCTTCATAAAAGACATACTAGGACGCTTCCCAGTCCATATCTCATATGGTGTCTTTTCCACTGATTTAGATGGAACACGGTTCAGTAAGAAAATCGTTGTTTCTAGAGCGTGTCCCCAAAACGATATCGGAAGATCTGCATGACTCATCATTGATCTAACCATGTCCAACAAGGTTCGATTTCTCCTCTCGGATACACCATTCCATTGTGGAGTATACGGAGGAGTGAGTTGTGGGACTATCCCACACTCCTTTAGATAGTCATGAAACTCTTGGCTTAAGTATTCACCTCCTCGATCTGATCGAAGGATTTTGATACTTTTGCCAAGTTGGTTTTGTACTTCATTCTTGAAATCTTTGAACTTTTCAAAGGTTTCGTGCTTATGCTTCATTAGGTACACATACCCATATCTACTGAGGTCATCAGTAAATGTAACGAAGTACTGAAAACCACCTCTAGCTTGTGTACTTATTGGACCACATACATCACTATGTATTAGTCCCAATAAAACATTTGCCCTTTCAACATGTCCCTTGAAAGGGGCTTTAGTCATCTTGCCCATTAAACAAGATTCGCATGTTTCATAAGATTCAAAATCAAATGAATCTAATACTCCATCCTTATGAAGTTTAGATATGTGGTTCTCGTTTATGTGGCCCAAGCGACAATGCTAGAGATAAGTCGGATTACAATCATTATTTTTAATCCTTTTAGTATTTATGTTATAGATAGGTATATCAAGATTTAATAAATAAAGACCATTCACCATTTGTGCACTAGCATAAAACATATCATTTAAATAAATGGAACAACAGTTGTCCTTTATAATAAATGAGAATCATACTTGTCCAAACAAGAAATAGAAATAATGTTTTTAGTAATTGAAGGCACAAAATAACAATCTTTAAAATTAACGATAAACCAGAAGGCAAAGATAAATGATAATCCCCTATAGCTAATGCAGCAACTCTTGCTCCATTTCCAACTCGGAGATCAACTTCGCCTTTCGCCAACAATCTACTCTTTTTGAGGTCCTGCACATTTACACAAATGTGAGATCCACATCCAGTATCTAATACCCATGATGAAGAAGTAGATAAATTGACTTCTATAACAAAAATACCTGAAGCGGAAGTCACACTTCCTTTCTTTAGATCCTCCAGATATACTTTGCAGTTTCTTTTCCAATGGCCGGTCTCACCGCAATGGAAACAGTTCCCTTCCTTCGCTATCCCCCCTTTTGGCTTTAGTGCATAAGACTTTGGCTTAGATTTAACAAAGACCTTCTTTGCTTTCTTGTTGCCTTTAGCTTTGGCCCTTCCTTTGCCCTTATTCACAATAAGAACATTTGTGGCCTTAGTCTTCTTTGTATTTGCTTCATATGTTCTCAACATACCAAGCAATTGTGGTAGAGTCTTTTCCATGTCAGTCATATTGTAATTTACTACAAATTGACTGAAGCTCTCAGGCAACGATTGCAAGATCACATCGGTGGCCAACTCTTGGTCCAATGGAAAACCCAGCTTGTCCAGATTCTCTATGTACCCAATCATCTTGAGCACATGAGTTCCAACTAGGCTTCCCTCTACCATCCTGCACTGGAACAACGCTTTAGAGACTGTCATACCTCTCTTGTCTAGCTTGCTGTTGGTACAATTGCTTTAAGTGTTCGATCATATCGAACGCCTCCATTTCCTCATGTTGCTTCTGAAGCTCAGAGTTCATGGTGGCAAGCATAAGGCACCCAACATCAAGTGCGTCACTCTGATGCTTCTTGTAAGCATCTTTTTCGGCTCTTGTAGCCGTTAGGGGAGGTTCCTCAGCGGGCAAGGGTTCCTCTAGGACATATTATTTCTTTTTCTTGTTTGAGGACTATCCTCAAGTTCCAATGCCAGTCTAGGAAATTCGTCCCATTTAATTTGTCCTTCTCAAGGACCGATCGCAGCGATAATGTGCTAGTAACGTTGTTAGTTGCCATGGATATCTACAATATAAATATGCAAAATAAGTTTATGATTTAAATCATTTAACATGGTCTTATATTAAATGATACTCCCACTATTTTGTTTTAAAAAATATCAACCCTCGAAACCTTTAGTGGGCCAAGATCCATATTTCGCCTAATCTTGAGTTAGCTTTGGCTAATCGCCCAAGACTCGGTTATTTAGGTAGACAACACTTTGTCAATTACATCACATATAATTCTTGGATAGTTGGACGAACAACGCTTTGTTCAATTCATCAAATGAATTATTATCCAACCCATGCCTCTAAGTTCCCAATCCTATTGAGATAACCTAGTTAAGTCGTACCCAATTTAAAGTATAACGGATATCACTTTTATCCTTTTGCGCCTTACTAAGATTACCACAGTGCTTTGCTTTGGCAAACTCACACATGTACAATCGAAGTTATTGACGAGTACTTTTAATTTTGGAAGGCATCTAAAACTTAATATTTTAGAGGGATTTATAGATCTCATGATTAGTTTGATAATTTAAAATATGTCCACTACATATAGTTGTATACATATCTACATATATGTGTAATACAATTATCAATCTAAAACATAAGATAAATCATGCATCAACATACATAATTAAACGTGACATGGTTATAGCCCCTACAAACGATTCTCTCAAGCCAATGAGAAAATCCTAAGAGTCA
Source organism: Haberlea rhodopensis (assembly GCA_907163345.1). Taxonomy (NCBI): domain Eukaryota; kingdom Viridiplantae; phylum Streptophyta; class Magnoliopsida; order Lamiales; family Gesneriaceae; genus Haberlea; species Haberlea rhodopensis. Next base: position 2,084,259 of record CAJQUN010000077.1, read on the forward strand.
ACCTAAGGTAACTACACAAGCACCTTCCTTTGGCTCCAATTTGTGAATGGCCTCCTCATCCCGGCACGATGCTCCATCTTCATTGATCACCATCAATAAAATAAACTACACTATTTACAAGATATAGAATTCCTCGATTCACATTCGAGGGGAACATAGGGGAGGGATTACATTTAGAATGAAATAGAGAAGGCACGACACGCAGGTCGTATTATATATTACAAACATCCACAAATCCTATCTAATAGGTCAAAGGGCTATAACCACGCACCATGCTCAAACAACACATAAAGCATGCATTAACATTTAATTAATTAAATTCTAAACATTTTAAATTTAATTCTAATTAAAACTGTAAAATAGAATTTTGAAAAATTATCGTACGCTCGGGACATCACATGCCACGAACTTAATGCGACTAATCCACGAACCATCATGGTTCGAACCACAAAAGCGCACGGCTGGACCAATTATGGGCCTAGGGTTCGAAACCCTAGCCCATGGCCGAACCATGGCTCGAGCGGCGGCGGCGCTAGGGTTCCAAACCCTAGCCGCCTCGCACCATCTTTATTTTTCATCGAGCCAACTTGCTCGAAACACCGAAATTCATGAGCCACAAGCCACGGTCCAACCATGGACGGTTCATGACGGTGACAGCTTAACCATCTCGAGTCAAGGGTTCGAAAAACCCTAGCCCTCATGTGGTGTAGCCGTCGACCCTCATAATTCCGTGGACCATGATCGAACCAACTTGCACCTTCTCAATACTTTATCGAGCCAATAGAGTTTAAAAAAACTTTAGATAGTGCAACGGCTCGACCCATGCTCGAGCCAAGGGTTCGAAACCTAGCTCCTAAGCGGCGGCCGAGTGTTGTGGTGACTAGGGTTCTAAACCCTAGCCTTTTGGAGGCGGCGGCCGAGCCATGGTGACTAGGGTTCGAAACCCTAGCCCTTTGGTGGCGGCGGCCGTGAGCCATGCATGAGTCAATGTTACGGTTTTGATCACGAATTATCATATATTTCGATCCGTCAATTATATCATATATAATATTATACGATGATTTTCACAAACTCGATTTATTCCATATCATATATGAAAATAAACAGTTTTAAATAGCATGCAATATTAATTCTAATATGATTAAACTATTTAACCACATAAATCCGATATGAGCCTTGTACACGGCTCTGATACCACTGTAAGTAATCCTTAGAGCATACAACGCAGCGGAATAAAATTTATGGATTACTAGAACAATGGATCTATACATAGGATTTCATATCGGATAAAGGTTTACAAAAGTCTCACCCTTGTAGCGTGTTTGAGCAGATTCCACGGTGCAATACGTCCAATGATCCCGAGTCACGAGCAACACCTCCAAGGTCTTGCCTCAACGGTATCCACACGATCAAATCAAAAAGGGATGTTCAAGAACAAGTTGCTAGACTTATTCTTGAACCAAAACTGAACTCCCGGTTCAAAACCGATCGACGACGGCCAACCAAAACCCTAACTACAACCGACGGCGGCCGTGAGGGGTGAAGGAAGAGGCGGCCGAGTGGAGCTCTTGTGTGGCTAGGTTTTGATATCAAGCTATGATATAAAAGTATGATTAACAATTAATCAAAACCATGTATTTATATTATAAGGCTTTTAATTAAGGTTCAAGACTTTCTTAAAGTCTTATGGGCCCAAACCCATGATTTAATTAAAACCTTTTAATCACTTAATTAAGACTCTTCTTAATTAATTAATCCGTCCAATGAATTTAATTTCCCTTACCGATTTAATCTTTCGTGTGACCCGATAGGATCTTGTAATGTTGGCAGTGACATAAAATCTCATTTTATGTCGCAAGCAAGGAGCGGTGTCTAGCAACACATCGAGGCTACCCAAATTACAAGAATGTCAATGACTCGACATAACCTTTAGAACTTGTGATAATATTAACCATTTAGCTTAATCCCTTTGTCCTTTGTGTTTAGATTGAACACGAGTCATGGAATAGTCATACTCGTATATTCAATCTCTATTTCTTGATCCCCAAGTAGAACTAGAATAAACGAATAAGCTCGATATCTCATATCGACTCATTCGAGCATGGCCATGCATTTTAGTTCTCACTTGATCAAGGGCCAAACACATCTCCTGTTATATAGGAGGGACAAATCCTATCTCGATCAGTCAACATCCCTCTACATAATTCGTAGTGTATCCAATAGTCGCCTTTATAGATTACCCTGTTACGGGTAACGTTTGACGATATCAAGATACATAACTCCTTATGTTGGGATCTCTGATTATCACAAGTCGTAAGGATTACATACATTATTATCACTATGAGAATTGCATATGACGATCATATAACTATCCATGTTGCATTCTCATGGTGGGTCTGTCCAGTATATCGTTCTCTAACATGTACCCATGTGTTGATTTGATATCTCATATCAATGAACAATTCATCAATCAACACATACTAGTCTCTACGAATTATCATTATCCCTATTCATGATAATACTTGACTAGGGACATCTTTAAGAATAATACAATATTATTCTAAGGACATTAACATATATATTAATTCACATTGCACAGTTAAAAGAATAATATATAATAATGAATTGCCATTCATAAAATCATATTACATTGTATGTCATAAACAATCATCTAATGATATGTCTTAGGGCATATCCCAACACATTAATCCCCGGGCATCACAATTATCCCCCACTAATAAAATTTCATCCTCAAAATTTGCACGGCGTACTCCATGTATCGCCGAGACCACACAAACCCAACCGATCTACATCGCCGCATCATGAACAATCATGAACGACACTCCAAACGCGAGGACACCGACCCCGCACCAAAATACGGAATGGACTAAACCTCCCAAACCATCATAAACTCAAGGAAAGACGTCAGCATTCCCCGATGCTAACCATCTCAAAGCAGTCAGCCAACCATAACTGCTAACCAAACGAATCATTCGTGATTCTAAAATAGATATCGCCCCAATGATATCTCCAAGACTTAGTCACTGATGTTAAACATACATCGTTACCAAAGTGACCATTAGTACACAACGGTGTACCTGAACAACATCCGGTTCCCAATTTCCAAATCCATCTCCAACAGGGGAGTAGTTGCACCACACTGCAACACGGATCGGACAACTCACGGTCACTAATAGACACAAACACATCTCCAAAGATGTCTACATCCGTGTGTTCCAAGAAATCACATCTTGGTCCCAAACACACTATCGAGATTCCACAAGGTCTCAAGTTCTCAAAAGGACTTGCAAGAACAATCAATTGCATTCTCGCCATACGTGTCAACCACGACACTAAACAAATCTGAATCCTGGCCATCCCTCGTTTATCCTGGGATTCAACAATCCTAAAACAGGGAGGCTATCGAATTAACCAGCAAGAATGACCATGATCCCAAAACACGACAATCCCTCCTCGGGGGAAGTCAACCGGACCTCATGATCACTCTTCAGAATAAATCGTGCCATCTAGATTACCAATCTCAAGGTGATATAATCTCTCATCGGAGATTCACCAACCCAAGCATACTCAATGCAATAGACTCGGGTATCTCCAATCATACCCAAAGTCCCAAAAACCAACTGTCTAACCCCGATTACTCTCACTCCACGGAGAATGATGGTTGACAAATCAAAACCAAAGGGTGTGATTTCAACATCAACACCTCACAAACTGACTCAATGAATCTCCCAAAGGTTCCCAATCGGTAGGTATATCAATACTACCTTCCTCACAAGGAAAACGTCATGGACTCATGACCCTCCAACCTCGAACCATCGTTCGGAAAACCTGGATATATTTATGCCCAAAGCATATCCCAGAACCAAAAATACGCAACTGGTTCTAAATAGTGCATCAAACCACTATTACCAAATCGAAACCCGTATACGACATGTATACTCAAACTAATGATGCTCTGTACTAATGCCATAGTACTCGACAATCTCGAGTATTACTCCAGAGACGTCTCCTCGAACGTCTCACCAGAAGTACGAAGCCATCACCTGGTCCAACACTAGTAGGGCTTACCCCGGTTGATTCACAATCAACCCTCAACCAAGACCAGATGTCTCCATGACAGTACAATCCAAATCTCTCCAAGAGATGAAATCAATATAGTAGTGTTACCCCACTAGCTATATCTCACAAATCCAATGGTGTTTCCCCACTGCATGCCATATGCAAGATGCTCAACCCGAGCCAAAAATGACTTGTAGACACTCACGTTGGTACTCCCAACACAATTGAGATGTTTCAGTACAAGTCCCTTAACATTTGACGTATAAGCGTCCCGTGAGGTATTCCCTGCCTCAATCAACATGCCACATAGAGACTACATGAGTCTACCATAAGTCCTCATCGTATCATCATACGATTCACCAAACTCGGTCCCAAGTGCAGTATAATGGCTCCAACAAGCACACTATATCACTGCCACGATATCCGGCTAGCAAAATTGCTGCCTCCATAGGCTTATATTAAGCTTACCAACGTATCATACGTTCCACCCCGGTACACCATACCGTAACATCCATTAGAATAGTGGGTCATCGCCCAATATTTCTCTAAAACACCAGGAACTACGGACATTCCGGTGTCCTTGCTCAATCACAAAGTAATCCTATCCAATAGGAATATATCCACACCCTCATGGGTGGGTGTAACCATGTCTACCACGCGTCACATCGACAAAAGCGAGTAGTTTCCTCAATGACTACTCTACCACCAATCACTTGGCCTTAGCCACTCCAGCGAATATACCCGAAGGTATCACTACTCGAAAATATTTACCTCTATTACATGATGCAGTACACTCACGGGTACAATGCATCCAAGAATCCATCGAGCGAACCTGCTCGGCGTAACTATCTCGTCAACCGGTGATGCAGACACCACCTTGTGCTCACCATCGGCACTCAAATCATATGACTAAATATATATACATAAATGTATTATTCATGGAAACGACGCTACGCGTCTACATAGGCATCCACTATGTCATCGTCATCTATTGACGGTACCTGTCAACATATGACATTCAAAATAACATCGTCAACTCGTGACGGTACATGTCGACACACGACATCCATAGCCTCATCGTCAAACACATGACGGTATATGTATAACAACGCACATCATCTACAATAATGCTAATAAAACAGTAATATGCCATACCTCATCGCTAACAAGATAGCGGCATACCTGTCTCCGTCGTCCAACAGTGGTACGCAATCAGCACCCATCGCTCGTAGGTGGCGTAATCCAGTGCTACGCACATAGCGGTATAACCCATTGCCATAGAATCCGCGGCATGATCTCTCGCCATAGAGTCAGCGGCATAAAACATCGCTATAGATATCCGGCGGTATGAACCATCGCCATAGATATAGCGGAATGTACCATCGCTATATAATACCCGGTGGCATGAACCATCGCCAATAGATGTAGCGGAATGTACCATCGCTATATAATACCCGGCGGCATGAACCATCACCAATAGATGTAGCGGAATGTACCATCGCTATGAATACCCGGCGGCATAAACCATCGCCAATAGAATAGCGGAATGAACCATCGCTATGAATACTCGGTGGCATAAACCATCGCCAATAGAATACCGGAATGAACCATCGCTATGAATACCCGGCGGCATAAACCATCGCCAATAGAATAGCGGAATGAACCATCGCTATGAATACCCGGCGGCATAAACCATCGTCAATAGAATAACGGAATGAACCATCGCTATGAATACCCGGCGGCATAAACCATCGCCAATAGAATAGCCGATCCATAGTCTTGTTACAGTAATGTATTTTAATGCACCTCGCTTGTCATGACCGCGGCACTAATACCCCTCGCTTCGACATATCAGCGGCATAGAATAACCACGCTCAAATGCGACATGCGGCAACACCCTCGCTTCAACATTTGGCGGCAAATATTCTTTCCTCGCTATGATATGACAGCGGCAAGTATCAATCATCGCGTCAAGTGACTAGCGGCAAAGCATTTAAAATCATCACTCATCCATAACAACGACTCATGGGATATTAACCAAGCATTCCATCTATACCTGCAACACAATGTATATTCCATATCCCAACATACATCACCAAGAGTGTATTTTAATGCACCTCGCTCAAATGCGACATGCGGCAACACCCTCGCTTCAACATTTGGCGGCAAAGCATTAAAATCATCACTCCGTTGTGCACATGCAATCACAATGCATAATCCATGATGTATATAAAACGCAGGTTACCGTTTCGGGCCTTTCAACCCTGGCCTTAGCCCTTTGTGTCATAGCGTCCCTACAGGAACAATCCCAAACCATGAGCATATGATAATCCATATTCACTAAAATATGATTATAATGAGTAAATGCATAAACTATGAGTACAAAGTACTTCCTGTATCCCAATGCATTTCAAAATGCTCCCTTTGGTTGTCCCTGTGCTACAACTCACAATCATAATCAACAGGTTATATTATGATTCCATAAATGTCGTGACATATAATTGTTCCACTATGATCACATATCATAAATGCACATAAGCAAAATAGTTGTGTCACACAACACTAACTACTATCATGCATAAATATGTGCTACCCATTTCCATCAATATGATTCTAGGCCCTCAACAGTCCCAAAAGAGCAAACCACTGCTCTGATACCACTAATGTAAGGACCCCCGTGCCCTTAACCCATTGTTAGTGTAATAACCCTTGTCATTAGTGCATACAATCATGTTATCAAGGGGAAAGAGATTACATGCAACTCTAGCATGAAATACCATCTATAAAATTCCTTTACATTAATCGTATAATGTTTAAACTTTCCCCAACATAATCCATAAACATAACATGCACCTTTATACATACACTAACATGCTCTCGATTCATTTTGCAATTCATAATTAATGGAATGCAACATGTTAGTTCCGGACCTTATCGATGAGATTTTAAAGATGAAAAAACATATCAGACCGGATCGAGAGAAATCAGACTGACCAGATCGATCGCTCAAAACAGATCAAGCTGATGAGGCATATTGCATATCAGACCGGATCGAGAGAAATCAGACTGACCAGATCGATCGCTCAAAACAGATCAAGCTGATGAGGCATATCACATATCAGACCGGATCGATAGAAATCAGACTGACTAGATCGAAGCTTCAGATCGATCACAACCTTTATCAGATCAGAGCATTCAAGGATGTATAAAGATTGGTTCTTCAGTCCGAATCATTAACGGCTATTTATTGAAGCATTTAATGTCGCAATTAATGCTGAAAAAGACCATAGACTGAAGATTACCATATAAGGTAAGAAGACAAAGAAGAGCTTACCTGACAGTCGCCGAAAGCATGAACCAGAATGGCAAGTATCTTAAAGAAGAAGACTGTAGCTTACTCAGAGTTTAAGCAGAGTCAAAAGTTGCACATTAAGGGAATAATGTCGTTGGTACATGCAACTATAAAAGGATGCATCAGAAGATCACAAGAAAGACGCTCGCTGATTAATCGAAAAACGCACAAGAAAGCAAAACAGCACAAGCTCAGAAGCTCTCGAGCTGAAATTCTTCTTAAGCACGAATACATTGTAATATTTGATCATTTAGGATCACTGTGTGCATAGACAGAAGTCTATCTTGTGTATTCTGTATTGAAAGATAGAAGTGAGAAATTATTGTAAATGTCAGACAGAGTGTATCTGAACAGATCGAGTGACTAGGAGTTTCAGTCTGGTAGTGAGGTAAATCCAGCTGAATTGGGTTTGTACAACAGGATTGTATAAATCAAAGTCTTCTAGTGGAAACCTTCCTTAATTGGAAGAAGGGGAGACGTAGAAGGATTACACCACCTTCGAACTTCCAGAAACATATTCTGTGTCTTATCATTCTGTACTCGTTCTGTTATTCAAAGCCATCGAGCCGTTCTTACTAATTTGAAAACAGACCGTTCCGCACTAAAACATTCAGTGGTCTGTTCTGCAAAAGAGTTGATTAAGAAACAGATTTCGTCTCACTAATCCGAATGAAATCACAACGGATTAATTTTTAAAAGGAGTGTTCATTCACCCCCCCCCCCCCCCCCCTCTAAACACTCCGGACCGATCCTAACAAGTGGTATCAGAGTAGGTCATCTTAATCAGCACAAAGACACTCGAGCTGATGGCATCATTCAACAAAATTCCTATGTTCTCAAAAGAAGACTATGATGATTGGAGAATCAGAATGCAAGCTCATCTGGCAGCACAGGATGATGATATGTGGTTAGTCATCACTGATGGACCAATGAAGATTCTGAAAGTCAATACAGCAGCCTCCATTACTGGTGGTGAACCCCAAATGGTCGAGAAGGATAGATCCCTCTGGACTAATGAAGAAAGAAAGAAAGCAAACCTCGACAACGTTGCCAAAGACATCTTGTTCAAGACATTGGATAAGAACATGTTCAGTAAAATCAAAATGTGCTCTACTGCCAAAGAAATTTGGGAGAAGATAGCACAGCTATGTGAAGGGAATGACCAGACCAAGGAGAACAAGCTGACTGTTGCTCTTCAAAGATTTGAGAGCATAAAAATGAAGATTGGAGAAACTCTAAATGAGTTTGATGAAAGAGTCACTTGTATCATCAATAAACTAAATGGTCTGGGCAAGGAATACTCAAACAGAGAGATCGCTCTGAAAGTTATGAGAGCCCTGCCAAAAGAATGGGATGTTAAGACCATTGCAATGAGGGAGTCCAAAGATCTGAACAAGGTTGAACTTCATGATCTGTTCGCAGATCTTAAAGCATATGAGTTCGAACTAATCAGCAGAGGTGAAGCAGAGCCATTCATCTCTCAACCAAACAAAGCACTGGCAGCCATTCCAGACCAGACCGCCCCCACAACAGATCGATCTATCGAGCAGATAAGTAATGATGCTTTGTCATTATTTATCAAGAAATTTGGTAAATTCATGTCTAAAAATAAGAGGAACTTTAAACCCTCTCATCATTATAAATCAAGAAAGGACGATGCTGTTAATGATCAGGCTTGCTACAATTGTGGTAAGACCGGACATTTTATTGCAGATTGCACCAGACCGAAGAAAGAAGAACGTAAAGAGAAGCATCGTGATGACAGGAAAAAGAAGCACTACAAAGACAACAAAAATCATGGAAAGTCCCAAAAGGTCCTAGTAGCAGAAGAAGGAAACATCAAATGGGCTCAGACTGATTCAGACTAAGAAAGCTCTGAATATTCTTTCAGCGAAAGCGAAGAAGATATTCAATGTCTAATGGCAGACGAAAAGATGAGTCAAACAGATGAGGTATTCGATCTTGACTCAAATGAATTTACACGTGAAGAGCTCATGTCCGCACTGCAAGACATGGCTAATGATTATAGGCTCTTAGCTGAATCATTTGAGAAAATCAAAGCTAAAGCCAATGATCAAATGGATGAGCACATCAAACCAAGCTGCTCTGAGCTGGGTGAGTGCAACAATCTACAGATCGAGCTGAATAAGCTAAAAATCTCTTATGATCAGCTCCATGAAGAAAATAAGAGAATTAGCACACAAAATGCTAAGCTTTCTCGTATCTTCAAATCATGGACAAAATCCAGAACATCATTGGAAGAATTGCAAGAGGTACAAAGAAATGTCGGTGACGTCACCGGCATAGGCTTTGATATCAAAGACTGCACCAAAGATGAATCTGAACTGTTGCTGGTAAAGAACAAAATTAAGTAAATGACATTTGTTAAATCCAGCACAGTATATGAAACTGAAGCACCTACAATTCAAACGGGAGTCTCGTTCGTGAATCAAGGTTTGAGAAAAGGGATTGGATATGTTGACCAAGCCAAAGAAAAGGCACCAGCAAGCTTTGCGTCTTTCAGACCAAATCTAAAGGTGCAAAATCAAAGGCAAGGGAGACCATCCAACTACTATAATTCAAAACCAGTTCAACGAAGATATAGACTACCCTATGAGAATAAAAGGTTTCCATATCGCACACATTATCACACACAACATCGAAACAGATCAGCTCACAGCACACCAGACACACACAAGCCATTAAAGCTGATACAGGTGTGGGTCCCAAAGGGCTAATCCGTTCTGGACCCAAATAGGATTGGGTACCAACAATAATCTTGTTTGATGACAGGTACCGAAGAATCTCGTATCAGACTGGTACTTAGACAGTGGGTGTTCTCGTCACATGACTGGAAACATCGAGCTGCTGTCTGAAGTTACAGAATGTACTGGACCCAAAATCATATTCGGAGATAATTCGAAAGGTAAGACCGTGGGCAAGGGTAAGATTGTCCATGGTAACATTATTATCAATGATGTGCTGATAGTTGAAAATATTTGCTATAATCTGATTAGTATAAGTCAACTATGTGATAATGGTTATACTGTAGAATTTCACAAACACACTTGCACTGTTAAATCATCAGACGGTATGACCATGCTTGTAGGAATCAGAAATGGAAATACATATAAGATTAACTGGAACTTTGCTCAACATGATAATCCTACATGCTTCATCGCTAATAATGATAATAAACACTGGCTATGGCATAAACGCTTGAATCATCTCAATCTTAAGACTATATCTAGCCTGTGTAAACATGATTTAGTTGTCGGTCTGCCCAAGATCGACTTTGCTAAGGATAACATCTGTGAAGCGTGCCAAATGGGCAAACAGATCAGATCATCCTTCAAAAACAAGAATGCCAAAATCCTCCTCACGCTGCTTAGAACTATTGCATATGGACTTGTTTGGTCCTATACCAATAACAAGTTTAGGGGGAATGCGGTATACTCTTGTTGTTATTGATGACTACTCACGTTTTACTTGGACTATATTTTTGAGCAGTAAAGATCAGACCGGTCCGAAATTGATCAAGCTGCTGAAACGCACTCAGAATGAGAAATCATCCAGCATAGACAGGATTCGAAGTGACAAAGGCACTTAGTTTTCAAATCAGAACCTTGAATCCTTTCTAGAAGATCATGGAATTAAGCATGAATTTTCAGCCGCCCGAACTCCTCAACAAAATGGAGTTGCAGAACGAAGAAATAGAACGCTTAAAGAGGCAGCAAGAACAATGCTTGCTGATTCAGGAATTTCGCAAAAGTTCTGGGCAGAAGCTGTAAATACTGCATGCTACACTCAAAATCGGTCTATGATTAACAAGAAGTTGAATCTCACTCCATATGAGATATGGACTGGTAACAGACCGTCTATCTCTCACCTTCATGTATTTGGCTGCAAATGCTTCGTTCATAACAATGGTAAGAATCATCTTACAGCATTTGAAGCTAAATCAGATAATGGGATATTCTTAGGATATTCATCTAATAGCAAAGCTTTTAGAGTTTTCAATAATCACACTTTAACTGTAGAAGAATCTGTCCATGTAGTTTTTGATGAATCCTTATGTATTGAGGGTGGCAAGGAATCAATTCAAAATCAGATGGAAAATATCCATCTCGAAGCTAACATTGATGATGAGATTGTAGATAACAGGTCAAGAGACAATCCACCGGAACCTGAAGTACCAGACAGATCGGATCAGGGCAATGAAGCTCCTTCAGATCGAGCCGATCCGGATGTTCCTCGCTCTAATGTTAAATCAGATGCTGAGAATGCCGCTACTACTCATCTGTCTGGACCAGACAATCTAGAATCGAGTTATTGATGGACAAATTGGCATCCACCTGATCTAGTAATTGGAAGTCCTTCTGCACCAATTAGAACCAGAGGACAGATGATGGATGAATTCACTCATGCTGCTTTCATATCAAATCTGGAACCTAAAAAGATTGATGAAGCATTGACTGATTTCAACTGGATTAAGGCCATGCAAGAAGAGCTTAATCAATTTGGACAAAATCAAGTTTGGAGTCTAACCCCCAGGCCAAGCGATCTGCCTGTTATTGGAACCAGATGGGTGTTCAGAAACAAGCTAGACGCAGATGGAGTTGTGGTTAGAAACAAAGCCAGACTGGTGGCACAAGGATTCCGACAAGAAGAAGGAATTGACTTCGATGAATCTTTTGCACCAGTCGCCAGACTTGAAGCAATCTGAATATTCTTGCTTATGCTGCTTTTAAAGACTTCATGGTATATCAAATGGACGTTAAGAGTGCCTTTCTTAATGGTAAGCTTCAGGAGGAAGTCTACATTGAGCAACCTCCCGGATTTCAGAGCCACTCATTTCCAAATCATGTATATCTACTGAATAAAGCAGTATATGGTCTGAAACAAGCACCGAGAGCCTGGTATGATACTCTGCCTCAATTTCTGCTGAACCATGATTTTCAGATCGGCTCAGTAGATAAAACTCTCTTTAAATTTATTAAGGGGGAACATACCCTGTTAGTTCAGATTTATGTTGATGATATAATTTTTGGGTCAACTAACCACAAATTATGCGAGAAATTCTCTAAGTTAATGCAGGGACAGTTTGAGATGAGCATGATGGGAGAACTTTCATTCTTTTTGGGTCTTCAAGTCAAACAGCTCAGCAATGGAATTTTCATCAATCAAACCAAGTATACCAAAGAGCTACTCAAGAGATTCGGAATGGAAACATGTTCGACTGCATCAACTCCAATGAGTCCTTCAATCAAGTTAGATAAAGACAAAGGGGGAACAGCAGTTGAAGTATCTATGTATCGCGGACTGATCAGATCGCTCTTGTATCCGGCCTGATATTATGTTCTCAGTCTGTATGTGCGCCATATTTCAGTCAGAACCAAAGCAATCACATTTTATTGCTGCTAAGCGTATTCTGAAATACTTAAAAGGATCTCAGAACGTTGGTCTTTGGTACTCCAATGATTCAAACTTCAGCTTGATCGGATATTCAGACGCAGACTACGCTGGCTGTAAGATTGATCGTAAAAGCACCAGTGGAACATGTCAATTTCTAGGTGAAAGATTGATCTCTTGGTTCAGTAAGAAGCAAACATCTATTGCCACATCTACAGCTGAAGCAGAATATCTTGCCGCTGGAAGCTGTTGCGCTCAAATGCTCTGGATTCAACACCAGCTTAAAGACTATGGCATTCAAGCTGTTGAATCTCCAATATTTTGTGACAATGCACTCTCGAACAAAGCACATTGATATACGACATCATTTTATTCGAGACCATGTTGGCAAAAAGGAGATTCGGATCGAGCATATTTCAACAGATCAGCAGGCAGCAGATATCTTCACCAAACCACTTCCCGAGGCTAAGTTTAATTATTTTCGTCAAATTCTTGGTTTAATAGACTTAACGTCATGATTTAGACGTTTTATTCTTTTATCTTTTAAAGATTGTATGCTGGCACAGATTGATAATACAATGTTCAGAAAGACACAGACCGGTCCAAACTTTCAGACCGATCTAAGTCAAATCTGATGTTATCCCATGATCTGTCTGGTCAACAAATCTTTGAATAAAATAATTGTTTTAAACCAGCCCGGACTGATCGCAAGTTTTAACCGCCTTAACTCTCTTTTATCCTGACCGTTTATTTTGAATTATTTAATGATTAGTCATCGAGATAAAGACACGTGTCTTCTCTCTCTTATTTAGCGGGCTGAACATTTCACTTTCATTCACTTTTTACCAATTACCGCCGTCTGCTCTCTAACTCTCTCATATTATTTCTTTTCAAACTCTTCATATTTCCATTACACTCAAATGGCCACTATTACTCACAACTCTCTCTCCGTTGAGTTCGATGATATATACAGGGCTGAAGATTCAGAGATGGTTTCTATTTTCCGAGCTTTGGAATCGTCTGGATTGAGAAACTTTTTGGAGTGTGGCACGGTGGTTTACGAGTCGGAGATTTGCGAACTGTTCGCCAATGCTGTCTCTCAGAAATCTCTCATCTCCACCACCGTAAAGGGTAAATCCCTTGAAATCTCTCAGTCGACGCTGGCAAAGACCTTTGGTCTTCCCAACTCCGGACTGACTGAGTTTGGCCAGATTCCTCAAGCTTCTCTCACAGGTCTTCAGGGAAAGGTATCTATCTTTGGCCACCGCCTGCAGCCTTCATTCAAGAAGAAGGAAATGCTCTTTCATTTCCAGGTGTTATGTGAGATCGTTGGTAAGCCTTTATTGGGCAAAGCCGGAAGTTTTGACGCCGTCACTGCCGAGAAGTTCAGGGCCATGGCTGCTATTGTTTCTGGACAGAAGATGAACTGGTCCGTAATTCTATTTGGAGTACTGTTGGAAACAGTGATTGCCTCCAAACAGTCCGTATGCTTTGATGTTCCTCTCAGCAAGCTACTGGAGACTTTGGACATCGAGCTGGGGAAGCAGTCTGCTCTAAGTCCCTTCAAAATTCTCAACTCCAAGGGACTGGCTCTACTGAAGTCCAAGAGTGCTCCACCCACTCCTACCGATCTGGTGGCCGTCAAGATTGAGAAGGGAGAAGAACAGGCTGTTGCTGGAAAAACTCGGGTCAAGCGCAGACTGACCATTCAGACTGACTCCGAGGAAACTCAGTCTGCTCCTACATCACCAGCCAAGCCCCTTCCCAAAAAGCCAAGAACCCAGATCACCAAGCCACACAAAACCTTACCTCTCAAAACCCTACCCATATTGCCTCCACCAAAAGCCATCCCTGCACCTCAACCTACAACCCAAATTTCAACCGCTTCAACCACTGCACCAAAGGTAACCATCAAAGTCCTCTCTGCCATCCCCGTGGTCAAAGGGATTGTTATCACTGAGTTGGGAGACTATACCCAATCAGGGATCAAATCTCCATCTTCCACAGGCAAGGGCAAAGCCATTCTCACAGAACCCCTCTCTTCCAAACCCAAATATGCAGCGCAAACAGCCATCGACATCGCTATGGAGGATGTTGATGAGAAGGTGAAGGCGCTCGTTGTAGTCTTTGATGAGTATGTCGAATACAGGACAATCAACCACATTGGGACGTTCTTCGGCAAACTGAAACGCCTGCAGAAAATGGAAGAAGAAGTCCTTAAGGGGACAGAGACAGACGATGTTCGAATTGCTGTACAGCGCAAAGATCTTTTTAAAGCAAACCAGAGGTTCAGACTAGCGAATTTGCTTTTGGATGCTAAGAAAGCAAACTTCGATCCGAACACTCCAACTGCCAGAGATGATGGCGCTGTTATTGCTCAATTGGAAATGGATATCCATGCTCTTCACCTAGCTGTCCGATTCCAACGACAGAAGCTCAGTATATCCACTCTAATAACCAGCCCGGATCATCCATCCGCTAGCAAGAAAATGGCAGAACCTTTCGTAGAGGTTGTTCCCTCTGGAGCACCAGACCAGACAGCAGAACATACAGCAGAACGCATAGCAGATCAGACAGCGGAGCAGCCAATGACTAATGCTCCGTCTGCTACAGAAGATGAACCCTTGAATGTTTTGTTGGACTCTCCAACAACATCCATTCCTCTGGGATCATCAGCCTCCCATGTTCAACTCAGTCCAACTGCAGCACTTACAACAGTTGGCGCACCAGAGTTCGTCGATCCGGATCTGGTGGTGTCCACCGTTGTTGCAGCTCTCCAGATTGAGGAGCCTTCCAGACCCAGCACTCCTCCAGTCCAATCAGATGAAGATATGACTTTCATAGAAGAATTCTCTTCGGATTTGGTCACCTTGATCCGGTCTGAAAGTCGCCAAGCTGCTATCTCTTCAATTATACCTATTGCTGAAGAAGATGATCACACCCTGTCGTCATCTGATCACTCTCCCAGCCGTCTATCTGATGCACCTCCATCCCTGGCAAGGACCCTTCAGCACCTCTCCGACAACTGTCTGTCTCTCTCTCAGCGTGTTATAGAGGTTCATCAAGGTCAGAGGGTTACATCTTTGGACTTTGATTCGTTTAAAGAAAAGATGTCAGCCAGTATCAGTAGCCTTCAACGAGGAATAAATGATATGTTCTCTCAGCAAGCTACTTATAAGAACAGCCTGAGAAAAGAGCAGATCGAGCTGGCCACTGAAGTCAGAGCATCCGTCACCAATTCCCTTCGCGCTCAAGACACTCGTCTTGACGCTATCAGCGCTCAGCTAGCACAAGTTGTCGATTTTCTCCAAGAGATTGATTGTAAGGACCCTAATTCCTTAAGTGCGATTCAAGGGCATAATTAGAGCTAACATATAAAATCAGAGTGTAAATGATCGTGTTGAAACTATGAGCCATAAGAGTTACAAGCTAAAATAAGGACTATCAATGGATTAATTACACTTCCAATCAAAATAATGAATGTTATCCACTATAGTTTTACACTACTCCTAGAGTAGAAACTATAGAAAAGTAATCCTGTCCTTCCTTTCCCAAAAGTGTTCTTCTCAAGCTCACCGCCTCAACCCGTCTTAGCCCTTCTATCGTGCCAAAATGTACCTACAAGGACAACCCCCAAACATGAGCAATGATATCATTCATATGCAACACAATATGAATATAAAGCGTAAATGCATAAATCATAATAAAACACTTCCTGTTTTCCCCATGCATTTTAAACGCTTCCAGTTTGGTTGTCCCTGTACCATAACTCATGAGTATAATCAACAGATTATTTAATGGTCTACACATGTCATGACACAATACCATCTCATCAAAACCAAATACCAATCACCAATCCCTAGTCTGTCCATCACAATGTATTTTAATGCCCCTCGCTTATTTACATATAGGCGGCATAGAATAACCTCGCTTCAATGGACATGTGGCGCTCCCACCCCTCGCTTCACATTGAGCGGCAAATATTCTTTCCTCGCCCTATATGATAACCACGCTCAAATGTGACATGTGGCGCTCCCACCCCTCGCTTCACATTTAGCGGAAACGAACCAAATAGCGGCAAGCATTAAAATCATCAAGGGATGACCACGACTCATGGGATGTGCACCAATAACCATCATATGTGTATACAATCATCATGCATAATTCAACATGTATTTGCATCCACAATGCATAATTCCACATATACTCGCATCCACAATGCACAAACAAAGAGTATATTAGATACATGTACCGTTGGGTGCCCGTACGTCCTCTACGTACCTTTCCAAAAAAAGTAGGATGTGGTAGGACTTCAATTCCTTGGCTGTGTCGCCACCTGGGATGGTTCTACACATTCACACAAATCAATATTAGAACCCAATAATAGTCCGATACCAAAAATCCTACAATAAAATCCAAAAACATCATATTTGTGACTCGCGATCGATTGCGGCAAAGGGCCGATCGATTGCGAGATCACAGTGCCCTAACATCAATTTTTGCTCTTTCGGCGATCGATCGCCATATTTGGCGCGATCGATCGCCACCCTCGCCGATCGATCGCCCAAATGTGGCGATCGATCGCCATAAGCTTCTGGAGCACACTGCCTTCTCGCGATCGATCGCCAAAAACGGGTGATCGATCACCGAGCCCTGTGTCGCGAAAAATCGCCATTAATGCTTCCAAACTCCATTCCAATCCATACCAACTCCCCTACCAACAAACCAATAACATTAAACACATAATAACCTTCCATAAACACTTTAAACATCTCAAAAACTCAACATTCAACCAAAGTAATACCAACCCCAACAAACCCATTTCAAAACCCTTCAAAACCATTTCAAACTCAAATAGAACACTACAATATCAACATGAGGTATCCATACCTCTTGGTGTAAGGACCCTAATCCTTAAGTGCGGAATAAAGGCATAATAGAGCTAAACAAATGATCGGAGTAGAATAAACAAGTTGAATTTGTGAGCTTAAGCATTCACATGCCAAAATAAAGGACTACCAAAAAGGATTAATTACATTCCAACAAATGAATGTGTCCACTATAGTTTTACGCTACTCCTAGAGTAGGAACTATACAAAAGAATCCTGTCCTTTCATCTACCAAAGATGCTCGAGAAGCTCACTGTCTCAACCCGTTCAAGCCCATCTATCATGCCAAAAAGGTACCTACAAGGACAACCCCCAACATGAGCAATAATAATCATTCATATTCATCACAATATGAAGATAAAGCGTAAATGCATAATCAATATAAAACACTTCCTGTTTCCCATGCATTTCAAACGCTTCCCGTTTGGTTGTCCCTGTACCATAACTCATGAGTATAATCAACAGATTATTTTTAATGGCCAAAACATGTCATGACATCATATACCATCTCAACTGTACCAAATATTGGTCACCATTCCCTAGTCTGTCCATCACAGTGTATTTTAATGCCCCTCGCTTATTTTCATATGGGCGGCATAGGATAACCTCGCTACAATGGACATGCGGCGCTCCCACCCCTCGCTTCACAGAGAGCGGCAAATACCCTTTCCTCGCCCCATATGACAACCACGCTCAAATGTGACATGCGGCGCTCCCACCCCTCGCTTCACATTTGGCGGAACCAATAAAAAAAAGCGGCAAGCATTAAAATCATCAAAGGATGACCACGACTCATGGGATGTGCATCCAATAATCATAATATGCATCTAACATCAATATGCATAAATCAACATGTATATGCATCCACTATGCAATACCACATATATACCCGCATCCACAATGCATAAACAATGAGTATATAAAATACATGTTACCGTTGGGTGCCCGTACGTCCACTACGTACCTTTCCAAAAGTGGAATTGGTCCGGCTTCAATTCCTCGGTTGTGTTGCTACCTGGGATGGTTCTACACAATCACACAACCCCATATTAGAAGCCAAAAAATAGCCAAATACCAAAAATTTGACAAAAATAACCAAAAAACCATATTTTGGCTTTCGCGATCGATCGCCCCTCACGGCGATCGATCGCCAATACCCACTGTCCGAAAAAATAAAATTGCACCCTTCGGCGATCGATCGCCACCCCTGGCGCGATCGATCGCCAGACCCGCCGATCGATCGCCCAAGAGTGGCGATCGATCGCCAAAGGCTTGAAAAGCCCACTGCCTGGGCGCGATCGATCGCCTGGAATGGGCGATCGATCGCCATCCCCTGTAACCCGAAAATCCACCATTTTTGCATCTCAAAACCATTCCAACCCATTCCAACTCTTAACCAACAAACCTACAACTCAAATAACAACATAAACCATCAAAATACACCTTAAAACAACCATAAATCCAACCTTTAACCAAAACCACAACAACCCAACAAAACCCATTTTAAAACCCTTCAAAATCAAACCAAACTCAAACAAAACTTCACAAAATTAAAGCATGAGGTACCCATACCTCTTGGGGATCTCAAATCACCCAATATGCTCCACAAATCAAGATTTTTGCAAGGTTCCTCTTCCACCCAAGGCTTGAGCTCGAAATTTGGAGAAGGGAAGGGTTTGTGGTTTTGATTTGGTAAAGTAAGAATGAGGTTAAAAGAGTGGGGTTGGGGATAAAAAGGGGGATTGGGTTAATTTAATTAAAGGTATACCCAAAATAATTCCATGGTGTATAAAACACCCCAACATGATATTTTTTAAAGCATTTACTCAAAATGCACCAAATATCAAATAAACACATGATTTCCAATTAATTGCTAACCAATGCAAATAAATCATGCTTCCAATAATATTTACCCAACATGCACCACATGCACCCTAAAATGCAACCCCGGGTCATCCCTATCCATATGACCATGCATTTTCCATAAGGTAAATAAATCCTAAAACATAATCAATTACCACATAATTAATCATGTAACATAATTTAAAGCCAAATAGCAATTAACCATTTCGGGGATGTCACAATACTCCCCTACTTATAAGATTTCGTCCCCGAAATCACATGCACTTACCCCAACAGAAACTAAACATAAACTCATACCAGAGAATAGTTCTGGGTAGTGCTGCACCATATGCTGCTCCGTCTCCCACGTAGCCTCCTCGACACCCCTGCGATCCCACTGAACTTTGATCATCGGTATCACTTTGTTCCGAAGTCTACGGTCTGCTCTGTCCAGAATTCTAACAGGCCGCTCTACATAAGATATATCTGACTCTAACTGAACTTCGGAAGGCTGCAACACGTGAGACGGATCCGGCTCATACTTTCGCAGCATCGATACATGAAACACATCATGTATCCCAGATAAAGAAGGCGGCAAAGCCAGTCGGTAAGCCAATGTGCCAATGCGCTGCAAGATCTCGTACGGTCCAACATACCTCGGAGACAGTTTCCCGCGCATCCCAAACCGCATAACGCCTCTGAAAGGCGAGATCTTCAAAAAGACCTTATCTCCCAACTGAAACTCTAACGGTCTCCGCCGTTTATTTGCATAAGCTGCCTGTCTGTCTTGGGCTGCTTTCATTTTCTGCCTTATAGTCTTTATCTTCTCTTCCATTTCCCGGATCAACTCAGGCCCTCCGACTGATCTACTGTCCAAATCGTCCCAACACAAGGGTGATCTACATCGTCTGCCATAAAGAGCTTCAAACGGAGCCATCTGAATACTTGCCTGGTAGCTATTGTTATACGAAAACTCTACCAAAGGCACTGAATCCTGCCAAGAGGCATCAAACTCCAAAACGCAAGCTCTTAACATGTCCTCGAGCGTCTGAATAGTGCGCTCGGTCTGGCCATCCGTCTGAGGATGATAAGCAGTACTCAATCTGACCTCAGTTCCCAAAGCTGACTGAAGGCCTTCCCAGAAATGAGATGTGAATCGCGGATCTCGATCTGACACAATAGAAACGGGGATCCCATGCAATCTCACCACATCTCTAACATACAGCTGCGCCATCCTCAAAAACGTAAATGTCATGCTATAGGGGATAAAGTGGGCTACCTTGGTCAATCTGTCCACAATCACCCAAATAGCATCGAAGCCTGAAGCACTCCTCGGCAAATGAGTCACGAAGTCCATGGAAATGTGCTCCCACTTCCACTTCGGTATCTCCAAGCTCCTCAATTCGCCGCCAGGTCTCTGCATCTCTGCCTTAACCTGCTGGCAGATCAGACACCTCTTCACAAAAGCGACGACATCGGACTTCATTCTCTTCCACCAAAACTGACCACGCAGATCTCTGTACATCTTCTTCCCGCCTGGGTGGATACTAAGTCTGCTACTGTGAGCTCGCTCCAAGATCCCCTTACGCAACTCCGGCGTACTCGGAACTACCCAGCGGTTACCCAATCTCAAAGATCCGTCGTCGGCCACTCTGAACTTCGTCGGCTGACCAAGATGCACTATAGACAACCATCTCTGAACCTCAGCATCTGACCTCTGAGCTCTCCTGATACTCTCAAAGATATCTGGCTCAGCTAGCAAAGTCGATACATACACAGGTGATGCATCAATGTCAAAGTCATAGCCCATATGGCAATAGGAGGTCATCATAGCCGACAAATGGATGACGTCCTCAGCAGAACTCCTCACTTTCCGGCTCAAAGCGTCTGCTGTCAAATTGGCCTTTCCCGGATGGTACTCAATCTCGCAATCATAGTCCTTGAGTAGGTCCATCCATCTCCTCTGTCTCATGTTCAGCTCCGCCTGAGTAAATAGAAACTTGAGGCTCTTGTGATCCGTGTATATGGTGAATGAAGTGCCATATAAGTAGTGCCTCCAGATCTTCAGGGCGAAGATGATAGCCGCCAATTCCAAGTCATGAACTGGATATCTGGTCTCATGCGGCTTCAACTGCCTCGATGCATAAGCTACCACATGCTTATCTTGCTATCAGAACACATCCAAGGCCCTGCAGTGATGCATCAGTATACAGAACAAATCTGGAGTTCTCCGACGGGATCACTAACACTGGCGCCGTCGTCAACCGGTGCTTCAACTCCTGGAAGCTCTCCTCACAAGCTTCTGACCAAAAGAAAGGCACACCCTTCTGAGTCAACTGAGTCAGCGGCTTGGCAATCTTCGAAAAGCCCTCAACAAAGCGCCGATAATACCCGGCCAAACCAAGAAAACTCCGGATCTCAGGCACAGAAGTGGGGGCAGCCCACTCCATCACAGCCTCAATCTTCTTTGGGTCCACTGATATCCCGCTGCTCGAAATGACATGCCCCAGAAACACTACACTGCTCAGCCAAAAATCGCATTTACTGAGCTTAGCATACAACTGATGCTCTCTGAGAATCTGAAGCACTGTCCTTAAGTGTTTCACATGATCTTCCTCACTCCGGGAGTAGATAAGAATATCGTCAATAAACACGATGACGAACTGATCAAGATACGGCTGAAACACTCTGTTCATCAGACTCATAAAGACGGCCGGGGCGTTCGTCACACCGAACGGCATCACTAAGAACTCATAATGCCCGTATCGAGTCCGGAACGCTGTCTTCTGTACATCTTCCTCTCTGACCCGAATCTGATGATACCCGGACCTCAAATCAATCTTGCTATACACCCTGGTACCTTGCAACTGATCAAACAAGTCGTCTATCCTTGGGAGAGGATACTTGTTCTTCACTGTAGCCTTATTCAGTTGCCGGTAATCGATGCACAGCCGCATCGAACCGTCCTTCTTCTTCACAAAGAGAACTGGTGCGCCCCATGGCGACACGCTCGGGCGTATATACCCCTTGTCCAAGAGATCCTGCAACTGTTCTTTCAACTCCCTCAACTCTGCCGGTGCCATCCTATAAGGTGCACGAGAGATAGCGGATGTCCCTGGCAGCAACTCGATCCCAAATTCAACTTCCCTGGCCGGTGGAAATCCTGGGATCTCTTCTGGAAATACATCAGCAAATTCTGCCACAACTGGTACATCCTCAACCCTCAGTTCTTTACTCTTCCCAGACGTGTCCACGGCATATATAAGATAGCCCGTGTGTCCACGTTCCAACAACTGAGACATCTTGATCGCTGAAATCAACGGAATCTTCGCACGAGACCCGTTGCCAAAGAAAGTCCACTGACTGCCCAACTCAGGTCTGAACTTCACTGTTCTCTGCCGGCAATCTACCACTGCCTGATATCTGTTCAGAACATCAATACCCAAGATGCAGTCGAAGTCTGACATACCCAGCACAATCAAGTCTGATCTCAACTCGTTGCCCTCAAAATAAATGAGGCTATCTGCCAAAAACTGATCAGCAACGACGTTTCTTCCAGTGGGTGTCGAGACCAAAAGAGGCGTGGGCAAAGGAGACGTGCGCATATGGTGTCTTTCCACAAATCCCACAGACACAAAGGAATGGGAGGCACCTGTATCTATCAAAACAAAAGCAGGGTACGTAAATAAATGACACGTACCGGCAATCACCTCCTCTGGAGCTGCCTGAGCCTGCTCCCTGGTCAGTGCATATACTTGCCCCTGGGGTGGTCCCACTGTCTGACCTCCCGATGGACGAGGCCCAAACTGCTGCCTCTGCTGCACTGTCCTGTCCTCAAACCTTGGCCTGCTGCCCTGATACTCTGACTGGCCTCCCCTGGTGGGACAATACCGAGCAATGTGGCCCATCTTGCCACAGACATAACATGCAGGACACTTATTTGAAGAATGCGGTCCTCCACAATTGTTGCACCTAGGCTCTCCCGGCCTATCCCCCTGTGAAGATCCTCGATTGGCCGACCAATTTCCCTTCTTGTTATCCTGCTTCTGTCCAAAGTATTTCTTCCCACCATACCGTGAAGATGAAGAGGCACCACGGGGTTTAAATGACTCACCCCGAGGTCTCAAACTGTCAGTAGTCTGCCTCTCTGGCGGTACCGGTGGTGGCATGGCATAAGCTCCCACTCCTAGCTCAGCAAGCTCCGCTCTTGTGAGAGCATCATCAAAAGAAGTTGGGTTATTGATGATAACCCGGTCATAGAGCTCCGGTCGCAGTCCCTTCATGAAATTTCTCATCTTGGCGCGTCCATCAGAGGCAATATGGGGGACATACCTCAGTAGTGATGAGTACTGTGTGGCATAATCTGCTACGGTCATGTTCCCTTGCCTCAGATTGGTAAATTCATCCTCCTTTGTCTGCCTTGCTGCCGCGGAGAAGTATCGGTTCAAGAACCTGGTCCTGAAGAGCGTCCAGTCAATCACAGCACCCAGTGCTCTCATTTCCATCACTGTGCTCCTCCACCACATCAATGGTTTCTTAGCCAACTGGAACTCCGCCAGCCTCAGCCAAGCAGTAATAGCACACGGAGCCGATACAAAGATCTGTTCAAGCCTCTCCAGCCACTCTTCAGCTTCTTCTCCGGACTCTGTCCCCTCAAACCGGGGCGGATGATAAGACAGAAACTGCGTCAAGCTAATCTCACCCGGTAACAATAACTGGACCACTGGTTCCATTCCTACAGCCGGTGGAGGTAGAGGATTAGCCTGTCCAATACTCGCATTTACACTCCCAACATCTCCGACTTCCTCATTAGCAGCCATGCTGTAACACAAATGTTAACAACAATCCAAAGCAATATATAACATGTCGTTAGATAACAGGAGTGATATAAGCATGTTAGTATAACCACATATACAAAATATGCACCACATGCATAAACATGCTTCAAATGTAAGCACCTAGCCAACCATGCTAAGGCTACCCTTCACTCGTTCCCGGGTTCTCTAACCACTGCTCTGATACCACTAATGTAAGGACCCTAATCCTTAAGTGCGGAATAAAGGCATAATAGAGCTAAACAAATGATCGGAGTAGAATAAACAAGTTGAATTTGTGAGCTTAAGCATTCACATGCCAAAATAAAGGACTACCAAAAAGGATTAATTACATTCCAACAAATGAATGTGTCCACTATAGTTTTACGCTACTCCTAGAGTAGGAACTATACAAAAGAATCCTGTCCTTTCATCTACCAAAGATGCTCGAGAAGCTCACTGTCTCAACCCGTTCAAGCCCATCTATCATGCCAAAAAGGTACCTACAAGGACAACCCCCAACATGAGCAATAATAATCATTCATATTCATCACAATATGAAGATAAAGCGTAAATGCATAATCAATATAAAACACTTCCTGTTTCCCATGCATTTCAAACGCTTCCCGTTTGGTTGTCCCTGTACCATAACTCATGAGTATAATCAACAGATTATTTTTAATGGCCAAAACATGTCATGACATCATATACCATCTCAACTGTACCAAATATTGGTCACCATTCCCTAGTCTGTCCATCACAGTGTATTTTAATGCCCCTCGCTTATTTTCATATGGGCGGCATAGGATAACCTCGCTACAATGGACATGCGGCGCTCCCACCCCTCGCTTCACAGAGAGCGGCAAATACCCTTTCCTCGCCCCATATGACAACCACGCTCAAATGTGACATGCGGCGCTCCCACCCCTCGCTTCACATTTGGCGGAACCAATAAAAAAAAGCGGCAAGCATTAAAATCATCAAAGGATGACCACGACTCATGGGATGTGCATCCAATAATCATAATATGCATCTAACATCAATATGCATAAATCAACATGTATATGCATCCACTATGCAATACCACATATATACCCGCATCCACAATGCATAAACAATGAGTATATAAAATACATGTTACCGTTGGGTGCCCGTACGTCCACTACGTACCTTTCCAAAAGTGGAATTGGTCCGGCTTCAATTCCTCGGTTGTGTTGCTACCTGGGATGGTTCTACACAATCACACAACCCCATATTAGAAGCCAAAAAATAGCCAAATACCAAAAATTTGACAAAAATAACCAAAAAACCATATTTTGGCTTTCGCGATCGATCGCCCCTCACGGCGATCGATCGCCAATACCCACTGTCCGAAAAAATAAAATTGCACCCTTCGGCGATCGATCGCCACCCCTGGCGCGATCGATCGCCAGACCCGCCGATCGATCGCCCAAGAGTGGCGATCGATCGCCAAAGGCTTGAAAAGCCCACTGCCTGGGCGCGATCGATCGCCTGGAATGGGCGATCGATCGCCATCCCCTGTAACCCGAAAATCCACCATTTTTGCATCTCAAAACCATTCCAACCCATTCCAACTCTTAACCAACAAACCTACAACTCAAATAACAACATAAACCATCAAAATACACCTTAAAACAACCATAAATCCAACCTTTAACCAAAACCACAACAACCCAACAAAACCCATTTTAAAACCCTTCAAAATCAAACCAAACTCAAACAAAACTTCACAAAATTAAAGCATGAGGTACCCATACCTCTTGGGGATCTCAAATCACCCAATATGCTCCACAAATCAAGATTTTTGCAAGGTTCCTCTTCCACCCAAGGCTTGAGCTCGAAATTTGGAGAAGGGAAGGGTTTGTGGTTTTGATTTGGTAAAGTAAGAATGAGGTTAAAAGATTGGGGTTGGGGATAAAAAGGGGGATTGGGTTAATTTAATTAAAGGTATACCCAAAATAATTCCATGGTGTATAAAACACCCCAACATGATATTTTTTAAAGCATTTACTCAAAATGCACCAAATATCAAATAAACACATGATTTCCAATTAATTGCTAACCAATGCAAATAAATCATGCTTCCAATAATATTTACCCAACATGCACCACATGCACCCTAAAATGCAACCCCGGGTCATCCCTATCCATATGACCATGCATTTTCCATAAGGTAAATAAATCCTAAAACATAATCAATTACCACATAATTAATCATGTAACATAATTTAAAGCCAAATAGCAATTAACCATTTCGGGGATGTCACACTTGGGGACTTCAAATCTCCCAATAAACTCCACAAATCAAGGTTTTTGGAAGGATTCTCTTCACCCCTAAGCTCAAACTCGAAAATGAGGAGGGAAGGGTTTGTGGGAAGTGATTTTGGGGGATTTAGTAAAGTGTTTTGGTAAAGGTGGGGGTAGAGGTTTTAAAACAAGTCCAATTGTATCCCCACAACTAACATGATGTATTAAACATCCCAACATGATATTTAAAAAGGCATTTCACCAAAATGCATCATAATCACAATTAAACTCATGCTTTCCATTAATTGATAATCATAACAAATAAATCATGCTAATATACAATTCTCCCATCATGCACAACATGTACCCTGAAATGCACTCCCGGGTCACCCTTTCCATGTGACCATGCATTTCCATAAGATAAATAAATCCAACACATAATTAA
Source organism: Haberlea rhodopensis (assembly GCA_907163345.1). Classification (NCBI taxonomy): domain Eukaryota; kingdom Viridiplantae; phylum Streptophyta; class Magnoliopsida; order Lamiales; family Gesneriaceae; genus Haberlea; species Haberlea rhodopensis. The sequence goes on from CAJQUN010000077.1 coordinate 2,111,361, forward strand.
TTACCACCATAATTAATCATATAAACCCCAATTCCACATCTCTAACATACAGCTGCGCCATCCTCAAAAACGTAAATGTCATGCTATAGGGGATAAAGTGGGCTACCTTGGTCAATCTGTCCACAATCACCCAAATAGCATCGAAGCCTGAAGCACTCCTCGGCAAATGAGTCACGAAGTCCATGGAAATGTGCTCCCACTTCCACTTCGGTATCTCCAAGCTCCTCAATTCGCCGCCAGGTCTCTGCATCTCTGCCTTAACCTGCTGGCAGATCAGACACCTCTTCACAAAAGCGACGAGGTAGTGCTGCACCATATGCCGCTTCGTCTCCCACGTAGCCTCCTCGACACCCCTGCGATCCCACTGAACCTTGATCATAGGTATCACTTTATTCCGAAGTCTACGGTCTGCTCGATCCAGAATTCTAACAGGCCGTTCCACATAAGACACATCGGATTCCAACTGGACCTCGGAAGGCTGTAACACATGAGATGGATCTGGCTCATACTTCCGCAGCATCGACACATGAAACACATCATGTATACCAGATAAAGAAGGCGGCAAAGCCAGTTGGTAAGCTAAGGTGCCAATGCGCTGCAAAATCTCGTACAGCCCAATATACCTCGGAGACAGTTTTCCGCGCATCCCAAATCGCACAACGCCTCTGAAAGGCGAGATCTTCAAAAAGACCTTATCTCCCAACTGAAATTCCAACGGTCTCCGTCGTTTATTCGCATAAGCTGCCTGTCTGTCCTAGGCTGCTTTCATTTTCTGCCTTATCATCTTTATCTTCTCTTCCATTTCTCGAATCAGCTCCGGTCCTCCGACCAATTTGCGGTCCAAATCATCCCAACACAAGGGTGATCTACACCGTCTGCCATAAAGAGATTCAAAAGGAGCCATCTGAATGCTCGCCTGGTAGCTGTTATTATAAGAGAATTCTACCAAGGCTACCGAATCTTGCCAAGAAACATCGAACTCCAATACACAAGCCCTCAACATGTCCTCGAGCGTTTGGATAGTACGCTCGGTCTGGCCATCCGTCTGAGGATGATAAGCAGTGCTCAATCTAACTTCAGTTCCCAAGGCTGACTGAAGACCCTCCCAAAAATGAGATGTGAATCGTGGATCTCGATATGACACTATGGAAATGGGGACCCCATGCAATCTCACCACATCTCGAATATACAACTGCGCCATCCTCAAAAAGGTGAAAGTCATGCTATAGGGGATGAAATGAGCTACCTTAGTCAATCGATCCACAATCACCCAAATAGCATCAAAACCTGAAGCACTCCTCGGCAGGTGAGTCACGAAGTCCATGGAAATGTGTTCCCACTTCCACTTCGGTATCTCCAAGCTTTTCAACTCGCCACCAGGTCTCTGTCTCTCTGCCTTAACCTGCTGGCAGATCAAACACCTCTTAACAAAAGTGACGACATCACTCTTCATTCTTTTCCACCAAAACTGACCACGCAGATCTTTATACATCTTCTTTCCGCCTGGGTGGATGCTAAGTCTGCTACTATGAGCTCGCTCCAAGATCCCTTTACGCAACTCTGGCGTACTCGGAACCACCCAACGGTTACCCAATCTCAGGGATCCGTCATCGGCCACTCTGAATTTCGTTGGCTGACCAAGATGTACTAAAGATAACCATCTCTGAACCTCACCATCTGACTTCTGAGCTCTCCTGATGTTCTCATAGATATCTGGCTCAGCTAACAAGGTCGATACATACACAGGCGATGCATCTACGTCAAAATCATAGCCTAGATGGCAATACGAGGTCATCATAGCTGACAAATGGATGACGTCCTTAGCAGAACTCCTCACTTTCCGGCTCAAAGCGTCTGCTGTCAAATTAGCTTTTCCACGATGGTACTCAATCTCACAATCATAGTCCTTGAGTAAGTCCATCCACCTTCTCTGCCTCATGTTCAGCTCCGCCTGAGTGAATAAAAACTTGAGGCTCTTGTGATCCGTATAAATGGTAAACGAAGTACCATACAAATAATGTCGCCAAATCTTCACGGCGAAGATGATAGCCGCCAATTCCAAGTCATGGACTGGGTATCTAGTCTCATGCGGCTTCAACTGCCTCGACGCATAAGCTACCACATGCTTATCTTGCATCAGAACACACCCAAGGCCCTGAAGTGATGCATCGGTATACAAAACAAATCTGGAGTTTTCCGTAGGGATCGCTAACACTGGCGCCGTGGTCAAACGGTGCTTCAACTCCTGGAAGCTCTCCTCACAAGCTTCTGACCAAAAGAATGGTACTCCCTTCTGGGTCAACTGTGTCAATGGCTTGGCAATCTTCGAAAAGCCCTCGACGAAGCGTCGATAATATCTGGCCAAACCAAGAAAGCTCCGTATCTCAGGTACAGAAGTGGCTGCAGCCCACTCCATCACAGCTTCAATCTTCCAGGGATCCATAGATATTCCGCTGCTCGATATTACATGCCCCAGAAACACTACACTGCTCAACCACAATTCGCACTTGCTGAGCTTGGCATACAACTGGTGGTCTCTGAGAATCTGGAGCACTGTCCTCAAGTGTTTCACGTGCTCTTCCTCGCTCCGGGAATAGATGAGAATGTCGTCGATGAACACGATGATGAACTGATCAAGATACGGCTGAAACACTCTGTTCATCAGACTCATAAAGACCGCTGGAGCATTCGTCACGCCGAACGGCATCACTAGGAACTCATAATGTCCATATCGAGTCTGAAATGCTGTCTTCTGCACATCTTCCTCTCTGACTCGAATCTGATGGTACCCGGATCTCAAATCAATCTTGCTATATAATCTGGTACCTTGCAACTGATCAAACAAGTCATCAATCCTTGGGAGAGGATATTTGTTCTTTACTGTGGCTTTATTCAGTTGCCGGTAATCGATGCACAACCGCATCGAACCGTCCTTCTTCTTCACAAAGAGAACCGGTCGTCCCATGGCGATACGCTCGGGCGTATATATCCCTTGTCAAGGAGGTCCTGCAACTGCTCCTTTAATTCTCTCAACTCTGCCGGTGCCATCCTATAAGGTGCACGAGAGATAGCGGATGTCCCTGGTAACAACTCGATCCCAAACTCAACCTCTCTAGCCGGTGGGAATCCTGTGATCTCCTCTGGGAATACATCAGCAAATTCTGCCACCACTGGTACATCCTCAACTCTCAATTCTTTATTCTTCCCAGACGTGTCCACGGCATGGATGAGATAGCCCGTGTGGCCACGTTCCAACAGTTGAGTCATCTTGATCGCTGAAATCAACGGAATCTTGGCACGAGAACCGTTGCCATAAAAAGTCCACTGAACTCCCAAATCAGATCTGAACCTCACTGTTCTCTGCCGGCAATCTACCACTGCCTGATATCTGTTCAGAATATCAATATCCATGATGCAGTCAAAGTCTGACATGCCCAACACAATCAAATCTGCCTTCAACTCGTTGCCCTCAAAATAAATGAGGCAATCTGCCATAAACTGATCAGCAACGACATTTCTTCCAGTGGGTGTCGAGACCAAGAGAGGCGTGGGTAAAGAAGACGTGCGCATATGGTGTCTTTCCACAAAGCCCACAAATACAAAAGAGTGGGAGGCACCTGTAGCTATCAAAATAAAAGCAGGGTACGTAAATAAATGGCACGTACCGGCGATCACCTCCTTCGGGGCTGCCTGCGCCTGCTCTCTGGTCAGTGCATACACCTGTCCCTGGGACGGTCCCACTGTCTGACCTCCCGATGGTCGAGGCACAAACTGCTGCCTCTGGTGTACTGTCATGTCATCAAATCTCGGCCTGTTGCCCTGAAACTCTGACTGTCCTCTCTGGGTGGGGCAATACCGAGAGATGTGGCCCATCTTGCCACAGCTATAACAAGCAGGACAATTATTCGAAGAATGCGGCCCTCCACAATTGTCGCACCTAGACTCCCCTGATCTGTTTCCTTGTGTAGGTCCTCGGTTGGCCAACCAATTGTTCTTCTTGTTCTCTTGCTTCAGTCCAAAGAATTTCTTCCCACCGAACCGTGAAGATGAAGAGGCACCACGAGGTTTAAATGGTTCTCCTCGGGGCCTCAAGCTGTCGGCAGCTTGTCTTTGTTGTGGTACTTGTGGTGGCATAGTACTAGGATAAGCTCCAACTCCAATCTCCGCAAGCTCTGCTCTTGTGAGAGCATCATCAAAAGAAGTGGGGTTATTAGTAATAACCCGGTCAAAGAGCTCCGGTCGCAACCCCTTCATAAAATTTCTCATCTTTGCGTGTCCATTGGTGGCAATGTGGGGAACATACCTCAGCAACGAGGAATACTGCATGGCATAATCTGACACTGTCATGCTCCCTTGTTTCAAACTTGCAAACTCGTCCTCCTTCGTCTGTCTCGCCGCTGCAGAAAAGTACCGGTTCAGAAACTGGGTTCTGAAGAGTGTCCAATCAATCACTGCACCCTGTGATCTCAGTTCCATTACGGTGCTCCTCCACCACATTAAAGGTTTCTTTGCCAACTGGAACTCCGCCAGTCTCAGCCATGCTATAACAGCACAAGGAGCCGATACAAATATCTGTTCAAGCCTTTCCAGCCACTCCTCAGCCTCCTCTCCTGATTTTGTCCCCTCAAACCGGGGCGGGTGGTAAGACAGAAACTGAGTCAGACTGATCTCACCAGGTAGTAATAACTGAGCCACTGGTTCCATGCCTACTCCTGGTGGAGGTAGAGGGTTTGCCTGACCAATGCTAGCGTTCACGCTCCCTACATCACCAACCTCTTCATTGAGGTTCCCCGCGTTCATAGCAGCCATGCTGTAACACAAAGGTTAACAACAATTCCAAAACAAATATATATGTTATGACGTTAGATAACAGGGATGATAATAAGCATGTTAGTATAACAGGATATACATCAATATGCACCACATGCATAAACATGCTTCAAATGTAAGCACCTAGCCAATCATGCTAAGGCTACCCTTCTCTCGTTATGATATGACAGCGGCAAGTATCTATCATCGCGTCAAGTGACAGCGGCAAAGCATTTAAAATCATCACTCATCCATAACAACGACTCATGGGATATTAACCAAGCATTCCATCTATACCTGCAACACAATGTATATTCCATATCCCAACATACATCACCATGAGTGTATTTTAATGCACCTCGCTCAAATGCGACATGCGGCAACACCCTCGCTTCAACATTTGGCGGCAAAGCATTAAAATCATCACTCCAATATATATACAACCACAATGAGTGTATTTTAATGCACCTCGCTCAAATGCGACATGCGGCAACACCCTCGCTTCAACATTTGGCGGCAAAGCATTAAAATCATCACTCCGTTGTGCACATGCAATCACAATGCATAATCCATGATGTAAATAAAACGCAGGTTACCATTTCGGGCCTTTCAACCCTGGCCTTAGCCCTTTGTGTCATAGCGTCCCTACAGGAACAATCCCAAACCATGAGCATATGATAATCCATATTCACTAAAATATGATTATAATGAGTAAATGCATAAACTATGAGTACAAAGTACTTCATGTATCCCAATGCATTTCAAAATGCTCCCTTTGGTTGTCCGTGTGCTACAACTCACAATCATAATCAACTGGTTATATTATGATTCCATAAATGTCGTGACATATAATTGTTCCACTATGATCACATATCATAAATGCACATAAGCAAAATAGTTGTGTCACACAACACTAACTACTATCATGCATAAATATGTGCTACCCATTTCCATCAATATGATTCTAGGCCCTCAACAGTCCCAAAAGAGCAAACCACTGCTCTGATACCACTAATGTAAGGACCCCCGTGCCCTTAACCCGTTGTTAGTATATTAACCCTTGTCATTAGTGCATACAATCATGTTATCAAGGGGAAAGAGATTACATGCAACTCTAGCATGAAATACCATCTATAAAATTCCTTTACATTAATCGTATAATGTCTAAACTTTCCCCAACATAATCCATAAACATAACATGCACCTTTATACATACACTAACATGCTCTCGATTCATTTTGCAATTCATAATTAATTGAATGCAACATGTTAGTTCCGGACCTTATCGATGAGATTTTAAAGATGACAAAACATATCAGACCGGATCGAGAGAAATCAGACTGACCAGATCGATCGCTCAAAACAGATCAAGCTGATGAGGCATATTGCATATCAGACCGGATCGAGAGAAATCAGACTGACCAAATCGATCGCTCAAAACAGATCAAGCTGATGAGGCATATCGCATATCAGACCGGATCGATAGAAATCAGACTGACTAGATCGAAGCTTCAGATCGATCACAACCTTTATCAGATCAGAGCAATCAAGGATGTATAAAGATTGGTTCTTCAGTCCGAATCATTAACGGCTATTTATTGAAGCATTTAATGTCGCAATTAATGCTGAAAAAGACCATAGACTGAAGATTACCATATAAGGTAAGAAGACAAAGAAGAGCTTACCTGACAGTCGCCGAAAGCGTGAACCAGAATGGCAAGTATCTTAAAGAAGAAGACTGTAGCTTACTCAGAGTTTAAGCAGAGTCAAAAGTTGCACATTAAGGGAATAATGTCGTTGGTACATGCAACTATAAAAGGATGCATCAGAATATCACAAGAAAGACGCTCGCTGATCAATCGAAAAAACGCACAAGGAAGCAAAACAGCACAAGCTTACAAGCTCAGAAGCTCTCGAGCTGAAATTCTTCTTAAGCACGAATACAATGTAATATTTGATCATTTAGGATCACTGTGTGCATAGACAGGAGTCTATCTTGTGTATTCTGTATTGAAAGATAGAAGTGAGAAATTATTGTAACTGTCAGACAGAGTGTGTCTGAACAGATCGAGTGACTAGGAGTTTCAGTCTGGTAGTGAGGTAAATCCAGCTGAATCGGGTTTGTACAACAGGATTGTATAAATCAAAGTCTTCTAGTGGAAACCTTCCTTAATTGGAAGAAGGGGAGACGTAGAAGGATTACAGCACCTTCGAACTTCCAAAAACATATTCTGTGTCTTATCATTCTGTGCTCGTTCTGTTATTCAAAGCCATCGAGCCGTTCTTACTAATTTGAGAACAGATCGTTCTGTGAGACCCCGATATCTCAATATACTAATAGGTGCGATTAAGAGAACTAAACATTCATATGAATAAATCAGAGTAATGAGTCATGTTGATTTTCCTGAGCTTAAGGGATACAGTAGTAAAAGTTTCAAAGGAATTTCACAAATTCCTACAAAAGGTGTTACACTATAGTCTTATTCTACCACAACTAGAAGCTATGTAAAATTTTCTCAAATCATGTAGCTAATCCTGTAGCTCTCCTTACAGCTCAGCTTCTCAACCCCGACCCTGGTTCTCAACATCAAAAGCACCTACAAAGACAATCCCCAACACATGAGCATAACACAATTCATATTCAACATAATATGAAAATAAGGCGTAAATGCATAATCATAAAATACAAATCACTTCCTGTATTTCCATCGCATTTACAATGCCCATTGGTTGTCCATGTACCATAATTCATAATATAACACATTATATGAATGTATGGTTTCACAAATGAATGTCATGACATTTCCTCTTTTTCTTGAGACAATCATCATCAGTTATTTTAATGCTTCTTCGCTTTCATATCTCAAAACAAGCGGTATCTCATCCTCGCTTCTTCATACTAGCGGTATCTCATCCTCGCTTAGTATGGTATAAACCCGCCTCCATGTGCAAGCGAGCCTCCCCCCTCCCGCTCCACATTTTTAGCGGTAAAGCGTAAGCATTAACACCTTAACCGTGATCGCCCTGACTCGTGGAATACATCTCTTTATCCCACATCACAATATGCAACAACAATGCATGGTATGCAACAACAATGCATAATAACATGTATCAACTCATAATGCATCACATTGCATTCATCATGTGTCACACAGACAAACATAAATACATGTTACCGTTGGGATGCCCGTACGTCGCTTACGTACCTTTCCAAAAAGTAGTGTGTGGTGGGACTCTATCCCCTGCGTTGTGTAGCCGTCTGTGAAGGCTCTACACCAGTGTACAACACAATATTAGATGCCAATATATGATCCAAAATCAAAAATCCAACAAAATATCAATATTTCAAAATTTTGTCTCTGGCGATCGATCGCTACCACTTGGCGATCGATCGCCAAACTCCACTGCCCCATGGCGATCGATCGCGCCTTTTATGGCGATCGATCGCGTGACTTTGATTTTGGCTACTGGACCTCGGCGATCGATCGCGCCATTTGTGGCGATCAATCGCCACATGGTCTGTGCGCGATCTTTTTCCAGAATGTTCAACACTGATATTCACACCTTTCATTCTAACATGTAAGACATACAACATGCCAAGACCAACATGCTAGCAGTTACAACACACTACCCTGAGTGTATTTATACTTACACTCTAACATAAGCCCACATGCATTGGAATCGACCACTTACACAGGTACCCAATCAACATTTCCTGAAACAGGACAACACATTTCCTTTCCAGATTTTTGAGTACTTCATTTCATGCTATAAAAACTATAACATATCTTATAAATCATGCTCGAACAAACATGCCAAGGGCTTCACAAGACTACCATGCATATTTTCACATCGAAGGTTTACTCTAAACCCATCTAACATGCATAATATCACCTCCTCAAAATCACTCCCAGTCCACGTTTTTCCAGAAAAACAGGGGAAATATCTACCCATATTTTCGAACACTCCTCTTTACATGCTTAAATCTTCTACATAAAACATGTAATATGCTCAAGGAAAAATACTGGAAGCTTCATAAAAACATCATAAATGACCATGAATCGAACGTTAACAAAACCTAAACTAACATGCCATTTTTCACACCAGCAAAAGTATGAACTCAACAACAAATTTTTCAAACCCAGAAATGGTTTCTCACCCCCTTTTGGCTCCGATTTTTGCAAGCTTCAAGGCAGTAAAATTGGTTGAGCTCCTTCCTATCTTGCTCAGCAAGTGTTGGACGAGTTTGGTGAGGAAGAAAGAAGTGATTTCAGACTTGTGAGGTGAAGTGGGAGATGGGGGAAAAGGGTATGGGCAGCAGCTGGCAGCAGGGTATGGGTCAAGGGGGGTGGTTGAGTGGTGGGTGGTATGATGTGTTATGTTTTGGTCCCGATATTTAGCACGATGTATTAAATATCCTCACACGATATCTATTTTCACTAAAATACTTCAATTCCCTTTTTAAAACATGCTTTACTAAAACGATTAACACACACCCCAATTAATCATGCCACAACCCCAAAATCCCAACATATAACACATGTACCCTCACATGCATCTCCCAATATTATTAATTCAAAGCAAGGAATTAATACCATAATTTTCACAACAATGATTAATGTTTAAATAACACATAATCATTTCGGGGATATCACAATACTCCCCTACTTATAGGATTTCGCCCTCGAAATCAGCATGCACTTACCCAATATAAAGTGAAACATAAATCACATACCAGAAAACAGTTATGGGTAGTGCTGCACCATGTGTCGCTCCGTCTCCCACGTGGCCTCCTCGACACCCCTACGATCCCACTGAACTTTGACCATAGGAATAACTTTGTTTCTCAGTCTGCGATCTGCCCTATCCAAAATCCTGATAGGTCATTCCACATAGGAAACATCGGACTCAATCTGAACCTCAGAAGGCTGTAATACATGTGAAGGATCCGGCTCATACTTCCTCAGCATAGACACATGGAATACATCGTGTATACCAGACAGAGAAGGCGGTAAAGCCAAACGGTACGCCAGAGTACCCACACGCTGTAAGATCTCATACGGCCCCACGTATCTAGGAGACAACTTCCCCCGCATACCAAACCGTACCACACCCCTGAAGGGTGAGATCTTCAGAAAAACTCTGTCGCCCAACTGAAACTCCAACGGTCTTCGCCGTTGATTGGCATATGCTGTCTGTCTATCCTGAGCTGCCTTCATCTTTCTTCTGATAACCTTAACTTTCTCTTCCATTTCTTGAACCAACTCTGGTCCTCCAACCGACTTACGGTCCAAGTCATCCCAACACAAGGGTGACCTACAACGCCTACCATAGAGGGCCTCGAAAGGAGCCATCTGTATACTTGCCTGGTAGCTGTTGTTGTAAGAGAACTCCACCAAGGCTATCAAGTCCTGCCATGATATGTCGAACTCTAACACACAAGCTCTCAACATATCCTCGAGCGTCTGTATCGTACGCTCGGTCTGTCCGTCCATCTGAGGGTGATATGTTGTGCTCAGCCTCAACTCTGTACCTAGAGCTGTCTGCAGACCCTCCCAGAAGTGAGATGTGAACCGCGGATCTCGATCAGACACTATCGAAATAGGGATCCCGTGCAGTCTCACTACATCTCTGACATATAACTGTGCCATCCTCAAGTGCGTATATGTCATACAGTAGGGAATGAAATGAGCCACTTTAGTCAATCTGTCCACGACTACCCAGATGGCATCAAAACCCGAAACAGTCCTCGGTAAGTGGGTCACGAAATCCATAGACACGTGCTGCCACTTCCACTCGGGTATCTCCAAACTCTTTAGTTCACCTCCAGGCCTCTGCCTCTCAGCCTTCACCTGCTGACAAATCAAACAGCGCTTGACGAATGAAGTAACATCCTGTTTCATTCGCCTCCACCAGAACTGGCTGCGTAGATCCTTATACATCTTCTTCCCGCCTGGGTGAACACTCATCCTGCTGCAATGAGCTCGCTGTAAGATACCCTGGCGCAACTCGGGTGTATCTGGAACTACCCATCTGTCGCCAAGTCTCAGAGAACCGTCCTCAGCCACTTTGAATCTCGATGGCTGCCCTGAATGAACCACTGACATCCATCTCTGAACCTCTGTATCGGTCCCCTGAGCCTTTCTGATGTGATCAAAAATAACAGGCTCGGCTAACAAGGTCGAAACCTGTACTGGTGAAGTAGACACATCATAATCGAATCCCAAATGGCAGTAGGAGCCCAACATAGCTGATAGGCACATGGCATCCTCTGCTGTGCTCCTCACCTTCCGACTCAAAGCGTCGGCTGTCAAGTTTGCTTTCCCGGGATGGTATAGGATTTCACAATCATAATCCTTCAGCAGATCCATCCATCTCCTCTGCCTCATGTTCAGCTCAGCCTGTGTAAACAAGAACTTCAGGCTTTTGTGATCAGTGAAGATGGTGAATGAGGTACCGTATAAGTAGTGTCGCCATATCTTCAAGGCGAAAACTATAGCTGCCAACTCCAAATCATGGACTGGATACCTCGTCTCATGTGGCTTCAACTGTCTCAAAGCATAAGCCACTACATGTCTGTCCTGCATCAGTACACACCCTAAGCCCTGTAGCGATGCGTCGGTATAAAGAACAAATCCTTTGTTCTCCTTGGGAATCACTAGAACTGGTGCAGTAGTCAGTCTGTGCTTCAATTCCCTGGAACTCTGCTCACAAGCCTCTGTCCAACAAAAAGGGACTCCCTTCTGAGTCAGCTGTGTAAGTGGCTTGACGATCTTTGAGAAACCCTCGACGAAACGTCGATAATAGCCAGCCAACCCAAGAAAACTCCGAATCTCACTGACTGAAGTAGGGGTAGACCAATCCATAACTGCCTCTATCTTTCTCGGGTCTACTGATATCCCCTCTCGCGATATGATATGGCCCAAGAATGATACACTGCTCAGCCAGAACTCACACTTGCTGAGTTTGGCGTACAACTGATGATCTCTGAGGATCTGGAGCACTATCCTCAGATGATCGGCATGATCCTCCTCACTCCTTGAATAGACAAGGATGTCATCAATGAATACGATCACAAACTGATCGAGGTACTCCTGAAATACTCGGTTCATCAGGCTCATAAAAACTGCAGGTGCATTTGTCACACCGAAAGGCATCACCAAGAACTCATAGTGTCCATATCGAGTTCTAAAAGCCGTCTTTTGAACATCACCAGCTCTAACCCGCACCTGATGATAGCCTGACCTCAAGTATATCTTCGAGTACACCTCTGTACCCTGAAGCTGGTCGAACAGATCATCAATCCTCGGAAGTGGATATCTGTTCTTCACTGTGGCCTTGTTCAATTGCCTGTAGTCAATGCACAGACGCATTGATCCATCCTTCTTTTTCACGAACAAGACTGGTGCACCCCAAGGCGATACACTAGGACGAATGTATCCCTTGTCAAGGAGCTCCTGTAACTGTACCTTTAGTTCCCTCAGCTCTGCCGGTGCCATCCTGTATGGGGCACGAGAAATGGCTGATGTCCCCGGCAGTAGCTCAATAGCAAACTCAACATCCCTGACAGGCGGAAATCCCGGAATCTCATCTGGGAACACATCAATGAACTCCGCCACAACTGGAATGTCCTCGGCTCTCACTTCCTTTTCCTCAGATACATCCACCGCATAAATGATGTAACCTGTGTGGCCGCGCTCCAATAACCGCGACATCTTGACCGCTGAGATCACTGGAATCCTTGGACGAGAGCCGTCCCCATAAAAAGTCCACTGGAACCCCTGATCAGATAGAAAACGAACAGTCCTCTGCCGACAGTCTACCACAGCTCGGTATCTGCTCAACACATCAATGCCGATAATACAGTCAAAGTCTGACATCTCTAACTGAATCAGATCAGCCCTCAGATCATTGCCCTCAAAATAAATGAGGCAATCAGACAACAGCCGATCCGCAATCACATGCTTCCCCGTGGGTGTCGAGACCATGAGAGGCGTTGGTAACAGAGACGAGCAAAAGTGGTGTCTCTCCACAAAAGCAACAGATACAAAAGAATGAGAAGCACCTGTATCTACCAAAATAAATGCAGGGTACGTAAATAAATGACACGTACCAGCAGTGACCTCCTCTGGGGCTGCCTCAGCCTGCTCCCTAGTCAGTGCATATACCTGACCCTGCGGTGGTCCTGCCGCCTGACCTCCCTGTGGTCGAGGCGCAAACTGCTGTCTCGGTGGTGCTCTCCCAGCATCAAATCTTGGCCTATTCGGCCCTGAGTCTGCCTGACTTGCCCGATTGGGGCAGTTCCTAGCTAAGTGGCCCACCTTGCCACAAACATAACAGCCTCGGCAGTCACGTGACAAGTGAAATCCTCCACAGCGGTCACACCTGTCCCCTCCTGCCTTACTCCCCTGTGTAGGTCCTCGATTGCTCTGTTTCTGACTCTGAGATTTCTTCCCGCTAAATCTGGAAATGATGAGGTTCCACGAGCCTTGAACTGATCCCCTCGTGGTTTCAAACTATCAGCAACAGGCCTCTGTGATGGTACTGAAGGGGGTACAACATCCTTGTATGCTCCCACTGCAATTTCTGCTAACTCTGCCCGTGTCAGGGCGTCATCAAAAGAGCTAGGGTTGTTGGAGACAACCCGGTCAAAATAGTTCTGGCCGGAGTCCTTTCAGGAAATGCCTCATCTTTGCATGGCTGCTCGCAGCGATATGGGGGACATACCTCAACAGTGAGGAATAATGCAAGGCAAAGTCTGAAACTGACATGTTGCCCTGCCTCAAATTCGTGAACTCGTCCTCCTTTACTTGTCTGGCAGCAGCAGAAAAATACCGGTTAAGAAACCGGGTCCTGAATACAGTCCAGTCTACTACCATGCCCTGAGCTCTCAGCTCCATCACAATGGTCTTCCACCACATAAACATAGAAGGCTTCTTCGCCATCTGAAACTCGGCTAACCTCAGCCATGCGGTACGTGCACAAGGCGCAGTCACAAGTATCTACTCTATCCGTTCTAGCCACTCTTCGGCCCCTTCTCCAGACTCAGTCCCCTCAAACATGGTGGACGGAAATTCAGAAACTGTGTCAAACTGAGCTCCCCTGGTAATAATAGTCTGTGCACTGGGCTCCACACCTACAGCAGGTGGTGGTAAAGGATTCGGCTGAGCAATACTGGCATTCCTACTGTCCATATCCCCTACCTTTTCATTGAGGTTCTCCGGATTAATCTCAGCCATGCTGTAACACAAGAGTTAACAACAATACCAAAAGCAGTTCATAGAATAAGCCGTTAGATAACAAGAGTATCATATTCAAAAGCATGTTAGTATAATACTATACAACAATATGCATCACATGCCATTAATATGCCCAACAATGAATACCTAGCCAACTTGTCTCTAAAGGCTACCCTTTCACTCTTCCCTGGTTATCTAACCACTGCTCTGATACCACTAAATGTGAGACCCCGATATCTCAATATACTAATAGGTGCGATTAAGAGAACTAAACATTCATATGAATAAATCAGAGTAATGAGTCATGTTGATTTCCTGAGCTAAGGGATTACAGTAGTAAAGTTTCAAAGGGAATTTCACAAATTCCTACAAAAGGTGTTACACTATAGTCTTATTCTACCACAAGTAGAAGCTATGTAAAATTTTCTCAATCATGTAGCTAAATCCTGTAGCTCTCCTTACAGCCTCAGCTTCTCAACCCCGACCCTGGTTCTCAACATCAAAAGTCCACCTACAAAGACAACCCCAACACATGAGCATAACCAATTCATATTCAACATAATATGAAAATAAGGCGTAAATGCATAATCATAAAATACAAATCACTTCCTGTATTTTCCATCGCATTTACAATGCCCATTGGTTGTCCCTGTACCATAATTCACGAAATCCATAACACGTGCTATGAATTACTCGGTTTCTCCAAACTCTTTAGTTCACCTCCAGGCCTCTGCCTCTCAGCCTTCACCTGCTGACAAATCAAACAGCGCTTGACGAATGAAGTAACATCCTGTTTCATTCGCCTCCACCAGAACTGGCTGCGTAGATCCTTATACATCTTCTTCCCGCCTGGGTGAACACTCATCCTGCTGCAATGAGCTCGCTGTAAGATACCCTGGCGCAACTCGGGTGTATCTGGAACTACCCATCTGTCGCCAAGTCTCAGAGAACCGTCCTCAGCCACTTTGAATCTCGATGGCTGCCCTGAATGAACCACTGACATCCATCTCTGAACCTCTGTATCGGTCCCCTGAGCCTTTCTGATGTGATAAAAAATAACAAGCTCGGCTAACAAGGTCGAAACCTGTACTAGTGAAGTAAACACATCATAATCGAATCCCAAATGGCAGAGTAGGAGCCCAACATAGCTGATAGGCACATGGCATCCTCTGCTGTGCTCCTCACCTTCCGACTCAAAGCGTCGGCTGTCAAGTTGCTTTCCCGGGATGGTATAGGATTTCACAATCATAATCCTTCAGCAGATCCATCCATCTCCTCTGCCTCATGTTCAGATCAGCCTGTGTAAACAAGAACTTCAGGCTTTTGTGATCAGTGAAGATGGTGAATGAGGGTACCGTTATAAGTAGTGTCGCCATATCTTCAAGGCGAAAACTATAGCTGCCAACTCCAAATCATGGACTGGATACCTCGTCTCATGTGGCTTCAACTGTCTCAAAGCATAAGCCACTACATGTCTGTCCTGCATCAGTACACACCCTAAGCCCTTGTAGCGATGCGTCGGTATAAAGAACAAATCCTTTGTTCTCCTTGGGAATCACTAGAACTGGTGCAGTAGTCAGTCTGTTGCTTCAATTCCCTGAAACTCTGCTCACAAGCCTCTGTCCAACAAAAAGGGACTCCCTTCTGAGTCAGCTGTGTAAGTGGCTTGACGATCTTGAGAAACCCTCGACGAAACGTCGATAATAGCCAGCCAACCCAAGAAAACTCCGAATCTCACTGACTGAAGTAGGGGTAGACCAATCCATAACTGCCTCTATCTTTCTCGGGTCTACTGATATCCCCTCTCGCGATATGATATGGCCCAAGAATGATACACTGCTCAGCCAGAACTCACACTTGCTGAGTTTGGCGTACAACTGATGATCTCTGAGGATCTGGAGTACTATCCGCAGATGATCGGCATGATCCTCCTCACTCCTTGAATAGACAAGGATGTCATCAATGAATACGATCACAAACTGATCGAGGGTACTCCTGAAATACTCGGTTCATCAGGCTCATAAAAACTGCAGGTGCATTTGTCACACCGAAAGGCATCACCAAGAAACTCATAGTGTCCATATCGAGTTCTAAAGCCGTCTTTTGAACATCACCAGCTCTAACCCGCACCTGATGATAGCCTGACCTCAAGTCTATCTTCGAGTACACCTCTGTACCCTGAAGCTGGTCGAACAGATCATCAATCCTCGGAAGTGGATATCTGTTCTTATTCAATTGCCTGTAGTCAATGCACAGACGCATTGATCCATCCTTCTTTTTCACGAACAAGACTGGTGCACCCCAAGGCATACACTAGGACGAATGTATCCCTTGTCAAGGAGCTCCTGTAACTGTACCTTTAGTTCCCTCAGCTCTGCCGGTGCCATCCTGTATGGGGCACGAGAAATGGCTGATGTCCCCGGCAGTAGCTCAATAGCAAACTCAACATCCCTGACAGGCGGAAATCCCGGAATCTCATCTGGGAACACATCAATGAACTCCGCCACAACTGGAATGTCCTCGGCTCTCACTTCCTTTTCCTCAGATACATCCACCGCATAAATGATGTAACCTGTGTGGCCGCGCTCCAATAACCGCGACATCTTGACCGCTGAGATCACTGGAATCCTTGGACGAGAGCCGTCCCCATAAAAAGTCCACTGGAACCCCTGATCAGATAGAAAACGAACAGTCCTCTGCCGACAGTCTACCACAGCTCGGTATCTGCTCAACACATCAATGCCGATAATACAGTCAAAGTCTGACATCTCTAACTGAATCAGATCAGCCCTCAGATCATTGCCCTCAAAATAAATGAGGCAATCAGACAACAGTCGATCCGCAATCACATGCTTCCCCGTGGGTGTCGAGACCATGAGAGGCGTTGGTAACAGAGACGAGCAAAAGTGGTGTCTCTCCACAAAAGCAACAGATACAAAAGAATGAGAAGCACCTGTATCTACCAAAATAAATGCAGGGTACGTAAATAAATGACACATACCAGAAATGACCTCCTCTGGGGCTGCCTCAGCCTGCTCCCTAGTCAGTACATACACCTGACCCTGCGGTGGTCCTGCCGCCTGACCTCCCTGCGGTCGAGGCGCAAACTGCTGTATCGGTGGTGCTCTCCCAGCATCAAATCTTGGCCTATTCGGCCCTGAGTCTGCCTGACTTGCCCGATTGGGGCAGTTCCTAGCTAAGTGGTCCACCTTGCCACAAACATAACAGCCTCGGCAGTCACGTGACAAGTGAAATCCTCCACAGCGGTCACACCTGTCCCCTCCTGTCTTACTCCCCTGTGTAGGTCCTCGATTGCTCTGTTTCTGACTCTGAGATTTCTTCCCGCTAAATCTGGAAGATGATGAGGTTCCACGAGCCTTGAACTGATACCCTCGTGGTTTCAAACTATCAGCAACAGGCCTCTGTGATGGTACTGAAGGGGGTACAACATCCTTGTATGCTCCCACTGCAATTTCTGCTAACTCTGCCCGTGTCAGGGCGTCATCAAAAGAGCTAGGGTTGTTGGAGACAACCCGGTCAAATAGTTCTGGCCTGAGTCCTTTCAGGAAAAGCCTCATCTTTGCATGGCTGCTCGCAGCGATATGGGGGACATACCTCAACAGTGAGGAATAATGCAAGGCAAAGTCTGAAACTGACATGTCGCCCTGCCTCAAATTCGTGAACTCGTCCTCCTTTACTTGTCTGGCAGCAGCAGAAAAATATCGGTTAAGAAACCGGGTCCTGAATACAGTCCAGTCTACTACCATACCCTGAGCTCTCAGCTCCATCACAGTGGTCTTCCACCACATAAACATAGAAGGCTTCTTCGCCATCTGAAACTCGGCTAACCTCAGCCATGCGGTACGTGCACAAGGCGCAGTCACAAGTATCTGCTCTATCCGTTCTAGCCACTCTTCGGCCCCTTCTCCAGACTCAGTCCCCTCAAACATGGGTGGACGGAAATTCAGAAACTGTGTCAAACTGAGCTCCCCTGGTAATAATATCTGTGCACTGGGCTCCACACCTACAGCAGGTGGTGGTAAAGGATTCGGCTGAGCAATACTGGCATTCCTACTGTCCATATCCCCTACCTTTCCATTGAGGTTCTCCGGATTAATCTCAGCCATGCTGTAACACAAGAGTTGACAACAATACCAAAAGCAGTTCATAGAATAAGCCGTTAGATAACAAGAGTATCATATTCAAAAGCATGTTAGTATAATACTTATACAACAATATGCATCACATGCATAACATGCCCAACAATGAAAACCTAGCCAACTTGACTCTAAAGGCTACCCTTCACTCTTCCCTGGTTATCTAACCACTGCTCTGATACCACTAAATGTGAGACCCCGATATCTCAATATACTAATAGGTGCGATTAAGAGAACTAAACATTCATATGAATAAATCAGAGTAATGAGTCATGTTGATTTTCCTGAGCTTAAGGGATACAGTAGTAAAAGTTTCAAAGGAATTTCACAAATTCCTACAAAAGGTGTAACACTATAGTCTTATTCTACCACAAGTAGAAGCTATGTAAAATTTTCTCAAATCATGTAGCTAATCCTGTAGCTCTCCTTACAGCTCAGCTTCTCAACCCCGACCCTGGTTCTCAACATCAAAAGCACCTACAAAGACAACCCCCAACACATGAGCATAACACAATTCATATTCAACATAATATGAAAATAAGGCGTAAATGCATAATCATAAAATACAAATCACTTCCTGTATTTCCATCGCATTTACAATGCCCATTGGTTGTCCCTGTACCATAATTCATAATATAACACTTTATATGAATGTATGGTTTCACAAATGAATGTCATGACATTTCCTCTTTTTCTTGAGACAGTCATCATCAGTTATTTTAATGCTTCTTCGCTTTCATATCTCAAAACAAGCGGTATCTCATCCTCGCTTCTTCATACTAGCGGTATCTCATCCTCGCTCAGTATGGTATAAACCCGCCTCCATGTGCAAGCAAGCCTCCCCCTCCCGCTCCACATTTTTAGCGGTAAAGCGTAAGCATTAACACCTTAACCGTGATCGCCCTGACTCGTGGAATACATCTATTTATCCCACATCACAATATGCAACAACAATGCATAGTATGCAACAACAATGCATAATAACATGTATCAACTCATAATGCATCACATTGCATTCATCATGTGTCACACAGACAAACATAAATACATGTTACCGTTGGGATGCCCGTACGTCGCTTACGTACCTTTCCAAAAAGTAGTGTGTGGTGGGACTCTATCCCCTGCGTTGTGTAGCCGTCTGTGAAGGCTCTACACCAGTGTACAACACAATATTAGATGCCAATATATGATCCAAAATCAAAAATCCAACAAAATATCAATATTTCAAAATTTTGTCTCTGGCGATCGATCGCTACCACTTGGCGATCGATCACCAAACTCCACTGCCCCATGGCGATCGATCGCGCCTTTTATGGCGATCGATCGCGTGACTTTGATTTTGGCTACTGGACCTCGGCGATCGATCGCGCCATTTGTGGCGATCGATCGCCACATGGTCTGTGCGCGATCTTTTTCCAGAATGTTCAACACTGATATTCACACCTTTCATTCTAACATGTAAGACATACAACATGCCAAGACCAACATGCTAGCAGTTACAACACACTACCCTGAGTGTATTTATACCAAATTTACACTCTAACATAAGCCCACATGCATTGGAATCGACCATTTACACAGGTACCCAATCAACATTTCCTGAAACAGGACAACACATTTCCTTTCCAGATTTTTGAGTACTTCATTTCATGCTATAAAAACTATAACATATCTTATAAATCATGCTCGAACAAACATGCCAAGGGCTTCACAAGACTACCATGCATATTTTCACATCGAAGGTTTACTCTAAACCCATCTAACATGCATAATATCACCTCCTCAAAATCACTCCCAGTCCACGTTTTTCCAGATAAACAGGGGAAATATCTACCCATATTTTCGAACACTCATCTTTACATGCTTAAATCTTCTACATAAAACATGTAATATGCTCAAGGAAAAATACTGGAAGCTTCATAAAAACATCATAAATGACCATGAATCGAAGGTTAACAAAACCTAAACTAACATGCCATTTTTCACACCAGCAAAAGTATGAACTCAACAACAAATTTTTCAAACCCACAAATGGTTTCTCACCCCCTTTTGGCTCCGATTTTTGCAAGCTTCAAGGCAGTAAAATTGGTTGAGCTCCTTCCTATCTTGCTCAGCAAGTGTTGGACGAGTTTGGTGAGGAAGAAAGAAGTGATTTCAGACTTGTGAGGTGAAGTGGGAGATGGGGGAAAAGGGTATGGGCAGCAGCTGGCAGCAGGGTATGGGTCAAGGGGGGTGGTTGAGTGGTGGGTGGTATGATGTGTTATGTTTTGGTCCCGGTATTTAGCACGATGTATTAAATATCCTCACACGATATCTACAGTATTTTCTCACTAAAATACTTCAATTCCCTTTTTAAAACATGCTTTACTAAAACGATTAACACACACCCCAATTAATCATGCCACAACCCCAAAATCCCAACATATAACACATGTACCCTCACATGCATCTCCCAATATTATTAATTCAAAGCAAGGAATTAATACCATAATTTTCACAACAATGATTAATGTTTAAATAACACATAATCATTTCGGGATATCACACGTTCCGCACTAAAACATTCAGTGGTCTGTTCTGCAAACGAGTTGATTAAGAAACAGATTTCGTCTCACTAATCCGAACGAAATCACAAGGGATTAATTTTTAAAATGGGTGTTCATTCCCCCCCCCCCCCCCCCCCCACACCCTCTAAATACTCCGGACCGATCCTAACACAACACATAAATGAAAAGAGAAAGGCCTTTGCCTTCTTTATACAATCCATATACACATAATACTGCTCACATGCGAGCATCGAATAAGTATGCGTGTATCTAATGTATAAAGTATCATGCTCAATACCGTCGCCGGTACCTCGATCCTGGAAGCACCTCAAATCCACAGCTCGAGCTCAACTCCAAGCCATCGATGTACCTAATAACCTGCCCCAACAGAGACAGCCCCCACACGGGGTGAGCATACCAATATCCCAAATCCAATAATCACAATAACACAATTCATAATTTACAAAATATAAATGCTATGAAATATAAAGGATGCTCCCTGGATGGTATCATCCTCATCCGGGATTCCTTGCACTGTCCCTGTTCTCAAAATAACTGAACCATCAAATTCCCAAATGCCAGTTAATCATTACATTGATTAACAAATTCATTTGCCACATACCGATATCGTAATCAATAATATAAAATCATTAAACAATGATTACAAGTATTCCATATATCTCACTAATGGTTCCATAGTCCTATTTCGTTGCTCGCTCTACAATAGCGGCATTTCATTCTCACGCATGCTTAATAGCAGTGGCGTCATATCCGATGTTCGCTCAAAGGCGACAACATCCCAATCATTGCTCGCTCAAAGCGGCACCATATGATTCCCAATGCATATATATCCATTTGTAGCAATTACCATAAGTCATGCATTCCAATAACCGTTTATTGCTACTACCATATATCATGCATTTTCATATACATTTATTGCAGTATAGTTTACCATGTACTCAACAATTGCAATCATAATAAAAGACTATGCTCGTATATCACACATACCTTATCCTTCCGTAGTTCGAGTCCGACCTCGCCTGAGTCCCACGACCCGATGAATTATGTGCTAACACATAAATAGCTCACAATTAAACACAAGCATGCAACCACGTGCCCAAGCACGTTCATAACCCACAAAGATATCGTCAATCCATGGCGATTACCAAAATAAAAGCCCCCCCGGCAAAGCATGCATAATACCCAAAATATTCCATTTCATATGTTTAAAAGATAGCCAAAAACTCAACCGAGAATTTCGTTTTAATAAATTTTGGCTCCAACCAATCCATTTCAAAAGTATAGCATTCCCATTGGAATGTAGACATTGCCCCGGAAATGGGCTAATTAAACCTCGATTCCAAAATCCCGACATTTTCCAACATTTTGAAAAAAACATAACACTTCGGGCCACGATCGATCGTCGCATCTGTCGCGATCGATCGCGCGCACCCGCTGCCAAACAGAATCCTTCCGCGATCGATCGCGCGTCTCTGCGATCGATCGCCAATCGCCTCGCGATCGATCGCCGAGACTTGGCGATCGATCGCCAGCACTGTACATCGTCACCAAATTACAGCTGCTCGTCGCGATCACTCGTATGTGTGATGCCCGAGGGTTACTTGTTAAATATGTGAACGAGGGTTACTTGTTGTAATTTGATATTAGATTTAATATAGCTCGAGATAGTACATTGAATAAATTCAGAAAACTCGTCACCTTAGAGATGTATGGAGAAAGAATTGTAATGGTTTGGTTAGGTGAATCATTGTCTTGATAATTCTTTCTTGTGGACTTTCTCGTGATCGTCGATTGTATTGGTTGGATTAGAGTAGTTTTAGTTATTAGTTTAATTATTAATTAATTATTGTAGGTTAAATATAGTTTAAAGAAATCTTATTTGGTACTTGCTTATTAGTCCAAGGTTCGACACTCGTACTTACGAATCAATATATTAAAACTTGACATCGTACACTTGCGGTCGATTTGTGTTGTTGATTTATATCATGCACCGCTTAATATTTATTTGCTAAAGAAAAGCGCGATCAGGTACAATAATTGCCCTTGCTTTGTGATCAATCGAAATGTGGTGCTTGCGCTGCTGTATAGTTTAAAAGAATTGAGTTGCAAGTTATCATCAACTATAGCTTTTGGTATAGCGACAAACGTTTGATCCTACAATATTGTTGCACTATTCGACAGTGAATTCTTCTGTTAATGTTCAAACTAGATATCAAAAGTTACAATAATTTTTTTCTAACTATAATTTATTCTATTTTATTTGGATCAAAACCTTCTTCAAATCATTAATGAGTTAAAATCTTCTTTATTTTTAAATTTGCAGCTAAAAACCTGGTTATAAATATATTTGTTATGCTATATTTGAAACATATATGCATAAAACTTTCCCGAAAATAAATTCTTCAAATACAAAAAATCGTTTTCAATGGATTAAAAATATAAAATTTTCAAATACTTTTATAAATAAATTGCTCTAAAAGACTAAAACCAAGGTGCTATTATTTTTTCTTTTCTTGCGGTAGGTGCATTCTTATAAAACTCCCATCATACTAACTCTACATCCAGAATTTAATTTAAATACATGCACCTGAATTTAAATATTTAGGTAACTAAGTAATACTTTCCCCAAATATTGCCATTTTAGAAATTAAATTAAGTTAATTGCAACCTAAATAAGACTCTATGAAGTCATTGTCCTTCTAATATTTAAAAAAATAAAAATTTAGAGGTATAATTTTTAAAACAATATATTTTGAGAGGTATAAATTCGATTTTTTTTTTTGAGCACATAAATTCGATTAATTGACCCCTGAACTTATTACATAAAAGTTAATCTATTTCGAATAAATTTGAACACTCGGAATATTCTCTGTTTTAAAATAATTGTTTTTAAAGGAATCCAAATTAATTTTGCTTTACCTCTTGTGCCATCAGCCATATACATAATTAATCTAAATATAGCCCCCCGTAGACATAGACGGATTGATAAGAGCTGAGGTTACCTGGGAAGAAATCCTCAGATACATGTCATCCGTACACATCCCTCGATTTACCTGATGGAGGTCCTGAAGAGCCGTTGTCGTCACCCAAAGTTGGTTGTTCAACCATTATGAAAGCGTCTCATTTGGAGAATCCAGCAATGAGAAGCGGTGAATAAACTATCCAGGTTATTTAGAAACTTTTGAAAATTATTTGAAAAATTAAAATGAGAAAGAACTTTAAACTAGAGTCAGCAAAGGTTGGTGACACGCCAATTCAGATTTTCTGACTTTTCAGACTCTTTGTTAATTGACTCAGTCCATCGTTAAATTTTTGGTTAAAATAATTGTACGGATCTGATTTGTCGTACTTTATATAATTAATTAATTAAAATTGATCCTTAAATTGATTGTTTAAATTATCTTGGTGGGGGCATAATAGATCTTATCACCCACCCTTACAATTATCAAATCCACCACAAATATTTTTAATTTTTTAATGCAAATATTTTTAATTTGGATTCAAGTCGATAGTGATTTAATTTAACATATGTAAATATGAAACTAATATATTTTACAAACTGTACTGTATCTCTCTATCCTATATTTGTAAAGATTAAAAGATGCTGATTAATTAATCTTAGTGTTATGTTATGCCAATTTATTAATTATTCAAAATATATTTACTACAGTAATTATTGTTGTTAGGATCATAAGCTTAATGTAAGGCCAAAATCAATATGTGTTAGCAACTTAGCATATACGAAACTTTATTTCTTTATTTAGTGGCTTATATAGTATTTTTTTTATCGGTAAAAGAAAATGTGTTAATTGGGAGCAAGGGGTGCACCAACCTTTAACATAATCATCAAGAGATATCATCACAGTCGATAAAAAGAAGATAACTATAATAGCTGAGTAAAGCACCATACCAAACTACATGGGTGCAGCCTAACTTCGAATAAAAATATCTCAAAACATCCACAAAAACATTTAACATGGAGCTCAATAAACTCATCATATGAGTATGAGATATGACAAATAAAGTATCCGCAAGTTGTAAAACTCATCCCTCCCATGGAGTATCTGAATTATAGTTCAATATTTACGAAGTTAAATTATAATGGTGGAAAGAAAATATAGTATTACCACAATTAAGAGATGTAGAGAGCAAATTTTAATATCCTCCATTGATAAGCATTTTATTACCACATATTTACACTTATATTTTATATACATTTCTTTTACTTTTATGTTAGTATTTGAGCGGAATTATGTTTTTTTGTTCTTGTTCTATTGTTTGTAAAAATCCAGATAATGAGATGTTTTATGACAAAAAGATGATCAAAGTGCATAGAAGTAAAAAAGATTCAAATTGGAAGGTGATTAAAAGATGAAATGAAATTCAAAGGTCCAACCAAAATCCGAATGAGCAAAAAAAAAAATTGTTACTAAGGCATGTTACTGTAGCAGCGCGTTCATGCCTGCTAAGAGGCGGGAATGAGCCGAAGCTGCTGGAAATCAGAATTTTTGACAAAAAAAAAGTGGCTTGTTCAAGCCAATTAGGAGGATCGAATGCGCTCGGTTGCGTAAGGAAACAAAATTTGCATCTATTAACTTGATATAATCGGATTTTTGGACACTCTTAGAAATCATTAGCAGACTTTATGAGGGTTTTTAAGGGAGAATACAAAGGAGACAATGGCTACACAACAAAGGAGAAAGATCTTGACAACGGAGAAGAAGATGTCAGAAATCGGGGACGGGGAAACATCTTTCTATTCGTTTAATTTATTTTTTCCCTTACTATTTTCTTAGCTTCATCATGTATTAATTCTTATTTTCTAGAGGAACGGCGTAACTTGACTTGACTTGAATCTATGTTTTGGATTGATTAGTTAATATACTTTCGCTTTTCATATAGTTTATTATTTTTTTTTTATTTGATTGAGTTCAATTAATTGATCTTTACTTAGTTGTTCTGCAGATTTCTGAAAGGGTGGACTGTTTTGTGTATGCAGTGAGAGCCTTGGTTGGTTGAGAAGTGGATGGATCTTCTTCTCCTCAAATTCATAGTCTTTGAGATCAACGAACAAATCATACAACTCAAGCTTGTTTAAGTATTAGGATTCTCTCATGGCAATGGTCTTGGCATCCCATTCTCTAGGCAACGCTCACATCATCTTCAAAGCAACCTTCATGTTGTCATAGTTCTTTCCAAGAGATGTCAGCTTGATAACTAAACTTGTGAATTGTTCATCAAACTCATTCAGAGTTTCTTCAAGCTTCATCTTTATGTTTTCATATTTTTGCATAGGAACTGTCAACTTGTTTTCTTTGGTGAGATAATTTGCTTAACATATTTGAGTCAGATTTCCCAAATCTCTTTTGTTGTATTGCATGTCTTAATCTTGCTGAACATATTATTGTCATGGATTTTGAAGAGTATATCCTTTGCCACATTCTCAAGATCTGCTCTTCTTTTATCCCCGGTGGTCCATTATGCGCTTGGTTTTTCAACCATCTCAGGAGCACCGTCACTAATAGCAGCCCTTGTGTTGGCCTTGAGAATCTTTAGTTGGCCATCTTTGAAGACATACCACAGATTATCATCTTGAGCGGACGGGTATGCCTGTATACGAATTCTCTAGCTATCATATTCTTCTTTTGAAAACATGGGAATCTTATTGAATTATGCCATGAGTTCGAGTATTTTACAGATTAAGAACACCCTCTTTTATACAACTTGTTAGGATCGATAATGAGTGTTTAGAGGAGAGGTGAATAAACACTCTACAGATTTTTCTGATTTGAATAACTATGAGCTCAATTTCAGCTGGATTAACAGTTGAAATCAAATTCTCAATCTGATGAGTTTTGCTGACTACTTTGAAAGTATTAGTAAAGTACGGAATCAGTCTGCTCTGCCCACATAAATCGTTCTGATGGCTAAGCAATAAATAAGTGAGGTAAATAAGTAGGCACAATTTATTTCTGGAAGTTCGAAAGCAATTTCTTCTATATCTGCCCTTCTTCCTTATACAGAAATGATTCCATTAGAAGACTTTGAACTATACAACCATGTTGTACAATCCCGATTCAGCTGGATTTCACTACGAGACTGAAATTCTAACAACACATTAACTTATCAATCTGTTCAGATATAAAATATCTGGCAGTTATAAAGAGATTTAGTCTTCCATCTATACGCTCAGTTACAAATGATAGAGGGAATAAATAAGCACTCTTGATCTTAAAGATCAGATAAGAAATCATGCAGTGCTTTGAAGTGTGAACAGCTCGAAATCTCTTTTGCTTAACTTGTCTGCTCAGTTCGCGAATGCTTTCAATTATATTTCACATATTAGTTTGAATCTTGAAGTTGCATCCTTATATAAACTTCTTCCCAACGTTATTATTTCCGAAAGTATGCAACTTCATAATCTATCAACTTCAATTACCAAAAGTATGTTAACTCTTATTCTGCAGTCTTCAAACTTGGTTACGTTTAAATTTATGTGTCTTGTAACTTTATGTTTTACTTTTCTGATATCTGAATTTCTGTCTTGGGCTTTCTATAAGGTAAAACTCTTGGCAATCATCTACTAATAACTTCATTTCGTTTTCATTATTTAGTGCATCATTAAATAAATGTTATATCCTTAGTCTTATTGCATCAACTTTTCGGTCCGATAAGCTTGAAATGAAAATCATTCAGCTTGATTTGTTTACTCAACACGGTTTGTATTATTCCATTCTTGACTAATTGGTCTAATCTGTCATTCTTCAATTTATGGATCTTGTATGTTCTGTTTTGACATTTTCGAAATACGGTAGTGTAATAGTCTTCCATCAAAAAAACTTTGGATCTTGTATATTCTTACAAGATTGGTCTCGTTAAATAGCGTCTATTATAACAATAGTCTAAAATTTTTAGTACTAAACAAATATAGTTTCAAAGAATTGTTTTTTAACAAAAAAAATTCCAAGATCGCTTTTTATTAAAAAAAAAAACACATAAACGGACATGTGTCATGCACATGTAAAGATGCGCCCACATGAGGATAATTGTCGTTGTACGTATACGTGAGCGACACATATCCATTCCCTTTTTTTTTTAACGAAAATTGTTCCGGTAACTATTTTGTTAAAAAAACAATTAATGTGGCAATATATATTTTTTTAAAACAAAGTTATGCGTGATCAATTTTGTAATAAACAGTTTCAGTGGCAATATATAAGTTTGGATTTTGGACAATGTTCTTTAATTTGTCCCCATCAAAATTAAATATATACAAATATAATGCAATTTGAATTCAGGTGCATGTATTTAAATTAAATTCTGGATGTAGAGTTAGTATGATGGGAGTTTTATGAGAATGCACCTACCGCAAGACCTAGCTTTGCGTAAAGAAAAAATAATAGCACCTTGGTTTTAGTCTTTTAGAGCAATTTATTTATAAAAGTATTTGAAAATTTTTTATTTTTAATCCATTGAAAACGATTTTTTGTATTTGAAGAATTTATTTTCGGGAAAGTTTTATGCATATATATTTCAAATATAGCATAACAAATATATTTATAACCAGGTTTTTAGCTGCAAATTCAAAAATAAAGAAGATTTTAACTCATTAATGATTTGAAGAAGGTTTTGATCCAAATACAATAGAATAAATTATAGTTAGAAAAAAATTATTGTAACTTTTGATATCTAGTTTTGAATAACAGAAGAATTCACTGTCGAATAGTGCAACAATATTGTAGGATCAAACATTTGTCGCTATACCAAAAGCTATAGCTGATGATAACGTTGCAACTCAAATCTTTTAAACCATACAGCAGCGCAAACACCACGTTTCGATTGATCACAAAGCAAGGGCAATTATTGTACCTGATCGCGCTTTTCTTTAGCAAATAAATATTAAGCGGTGCATGATATAAATCAACAACACAAATAGATCGCAAGCGTACGGTGTCAAGTTTTAATATATTGATTCGTAAGTACGAGTGTCGAACCTTGGACTAACAAGCAAGTACCAAATAAGATTTCTTTAAACTATATTAACCTACAATAATTAATTAATAATTAAACCAATAACTAAACTACTCTAATCCAACCAAAACAATCGACGATCACGAGAAAGTCCACAAGAAAGAAGTATCAAGACAATGATTCACCTAACCAAACCCTTACAATTCTTTCTTCATACATCTCTAAGGTGACGAGTTTTCCAAATTTATTCAATGTACTCTCTCGAGTTATATTAAATCTAACATCAAATTGCAACAAGTAACTCTCGTTCACGTATTTAACAATTCGATATTGAATGAACCTTTATGAAACCTCTAACTTTATATTAAATAACCCAATGCTATCACTCGTATGTGATTTATCTTTTGATCTAATCTTTAACACACGTCATGAGTTATTGTATCGTATTATAATTTTATCTTTCGATCTCAGTTATAATAAGTTATCATTCAAAGGGGATCAATCATTTAAAAGCATGAAGAACAATAATACATGCACATAGAACATGTATGAATTCAATCACAATATCAATGGGAAAAACTATGTTTAGGATATCTCTCAATCATAAAAAACACAATAAATCCAATATTCATTCAAAACTAAAATAGAAAAGTAAAAGCAAACTCCCAAGTCGACTTCGTTCGTTGATTCTCAATCCTTCCCTCGATTCTTTTTCGATCGTGCTCCTCGATTATCTTGTTGGCTTGTTCCAACTCCTAAGATGGGTTGAAGGATGGAGGTCGATGATGGTGATATGGAGGATGGTATGATGGAGGCTATTCCTAGGTTGTAAAAGTATGATTTTAGATGTCATTTTCGTCCAAATAGGGAATCATGGACTTCCTTGTTTGACACAAACTCTATAAGGAATTTATTTTTCAGAAAACTCCTCCGGGCGATCGATCGAGCAGAAATCTTGATCGATCGAGAATTTTTTCTGGCAAGCTCGATTGATCAAGCTACAATCTCGATCGATCGAGCTTGCTTTATTTTTCTTTTACACGTTTGCTCGGTTTGGTCATTTTTCATCATTTTTGGCTCATTTCCTATACTTTTATGCATTTCATCATTGATTCCTGAAACATAGAAATATATAACAAAAAGCGTAAAATCGTCCAGGAATCAATACGAAAATCATTAGAAAATCGCATCTAAATAAGTGTAAAATTGACACTTACCAGTACCCCAACAATCCCCTCCCAATAATTGCACTCCTTGCAACTCGTGTGAATCGAACACGTGACCTTTGCTCTGATACCAATTGTAGTAAAATGTTTGCCGCTTTACCAAAAGCTAAATTGTTGGAATATTCCTAAGTTTTGGTGATAATAAAAGCTTGCCGAGTTCAAGAGTGTAAGGACCCTAGTTCCTTAAGTGCAGATTAAGGGCATAAGTAGAGCTAACATGTATAATCAGAGTATAAAAATTCATGTTGAAGCCTTGAGCTTTAAGGATTACATGCCAAAATAATTACTTCCAATGGATTAGTTACATTCCCAGCAAAATGAATGTTAATCTTATATATTTACACTATTCCTAGAGTAGAAACTATACAAAAGAATCCCAGCTTCTATATCAAAAGTACTCCTGACTAGCTCACTGCATCAACCCGTCCTTAGCCCCTTTATGCCAAAATGTACCTACAAGGACAACCCCCAAATCATGAGCAAATAATAATCCATATTCAACATCATATGATTATAAGGCGTAAATACATAAACCGTAATTACAAACACTTCCCGTATTCCAATGCATTTTAAACGCTCCCTTTTTGGTTGTCCCTGTACCATAACTCATGCGTATAACCAATGGATTATATAATGGTTCCACAAATGTCATGACATATCACCATTTCATTATCACCAATCACCAATCCCTAGTCTGTTATAACAGTGTATTTTAATGCACATCGCTTGTCATGATAGCGGCACTAATACCCCTCGCTTCGACATATTAGCGGCATTGAATAACCTCTCTCAAATGCGACATGCGGCAATACCCTCGCTTCAACATTTGGCGGCAAATATTCTTTCCTCGCAATAATATGACAGTGGCAAGTATTCTATCATCGCTTCAAGTGACAGTGGCAAAGAAATAAAATCATCACTCAAATATAACCATGACTCATGGGATGTGCACCAAGTATTCAACATGCACATACGCAATCATAATGCATAATTCAACATGTATTTGCATCCACAATGCACAACTCAATATATACTTGCATCCACAATGCATATTCCAATTATTAATTAATTATCGTAGGTTAAATATAGTTAAAAGAATCTTATTTGGTACTTGCTTGTTAGTCTCTGTGGGTTCGACAATCCGTATTCTTCCTATCTATACTAAAACTTGACACCGTGCACTTGCGGTCTAAAATCGCTAGATTGAAATTAATTGTTTAAAATAAAAGCGATCAAGTTTTTGGCGCCGTTGCCGGGAACTAACTTTAGTAATATCATACTAGGTTCTTTGACTGTAATTTAACCATTTTTTTTATTTATTTAAAAAAAAAATTATATATATTTATTTTGTTTTTGTTTTGTGTGTCTTGTGAGGTACTTGGAGATGCTACATCAACAAGCCTTCACAAGCTTTGTCCAACAACGTTCCGAGCCGTTCTACGCTGTTTGGGAGAGATTCAATGAATTGGCCAACACATTCCGGTATCACAGTTTTTCGAACTATACTCTCATGCAATATTTCTTCAAAGGGCTGGATGCACAGACACGAGAATGGGTATTGAGCGGAGCACTGATGACTGAGAGTCCCCTGGTTGATAGAGATGAGGACAGTGTGGTGCACCTGTTCAATGATATGGCGGACTTCGATCATCACTGGCATTGTGATCCTTCACTACAAGGTTGGAGTCACCAATACCCACCGGAGCCTCACTACCCTATTGATACACCACAACCATTTGAACATCACGAAGAGAGGAGAGATAGTTCTGCAAACGTCACGACTCAATTAGAGGATACCTTAGCAAGATTCATGGCATCAACTGAGAACAATTTGGAGTGCCAAACCAACTCTATGCGTCACCTGGAGCAGCAAATGGCGGTCCTCATGGAAACAATTTCAACTAGCTGCCAAGAGGAAGAGATGAGAGCTACAAATCAAGAGGCGACGAATCAAGCTTGGTTATATGATGACGATCACTCAAACTAACAATACATAGGCATACTTATCAAACCACATTATGCATTAAATTTAATAATCATGCGTACGGTCATTTGCTTAATTCCAAACTAAGTTATAGGTACAAATACTCAAAAGATAAGACGGACTTCGAATAGTAATGCCCTACTCATCATATCTTATAAAGTAGTATTTTACGGTTATACCCATAAATCTTGTATTTCACATCTATAAATAGGGAGACATATACACCATATCTTCCATCCAAAAACAAATTTTAAAGTATAAACTAAAATTTAATATGGGTTCTAAAGCATTTGTCTTCCTTTGCCTCTTTGTCGCCATGGTTCTCCTCATTTCCTCTGAGGTGGCTGCTAGAGACTTGGCTGAGACCACAAATTCTGTCGACGAAAGTAAGCATTCAATTATCTGGAAATCTAATGTGCATTTGTATGGTTCGTGTGACTAAATCCTTTGTTTTAAAACATTATTTTATGTGGTGTTTATATGTCTGAATTAAGATATATATCGGAGATAATATTTTTTCATCTCTATTGTTTGGCCTGAACGCATTTTGATCCATCTTATTCGTAATATTCATAAAAGTTCCCTCGATCTAACAATATTTTTGGTCTCTATTGTATGATTATAAACTAATATCTGGACCAAAAGCTTTGAAAATTATGGACTTTTTTGGTATATTGCAAATAAGAGGACCAAAACTATTTTTACCCTAAATAATAGGAACAAAAAATAATTAACCCTATACACAATGTTCAAACTATATTTTGAAAATCTCAATAAATTAATATCTATCACGTATAAAAGTTTATATATGTATAAAATTAGGAGCATACTCGTTCGCTGTTAAATTTCATTATCAACAAAAAAAGAAATTGTCCCATTGATTCTTAGAGAGTTTATTTTGGTCATTCTACGTACTAATTATGTTATACAGCTAAGGGAACGGAGGCAACTGAAGTTGGAGATCAATATCATGGCGGATACGGAGGGGGCCATGGCGGATATGGAGGCGGGCATGGCGGATACGGAGGGGGCCATGGCGGATACGGAGGCGGGCATGGCGGATACGGAGGCGGAGGCGGGCATGGCGGATACGGAGGCGGGCACGGTGGATACGGAGGAGGGCGTGGCGGAGGCGGCCACGGTGGACGCTGCCGCCATGGCTGCTGAGGCGGAGGATATGGTGATTGAGGTGCTGCAGCTACGCCTGGCAAGCAGAAAGTCACAACTAAATTACCAATCTCCAGCCTAAAATATTCTCAAATAATGCAGTTTGTATGTGAAGAATAATGAATAAAAAATAGAATGGATGAATTATCTTTTAATTTGTTCATGTAATGATGATATATTATAAATATTACTGCAATCTTGTGCACTACCTAAGTGAGATTACATGTAAATATTTATATTTGGTATTTAAGACCATATTTATGGTTTATATCAGCTTTAAAACAACTATTTTAATTATCAAGACAGATTATAATTGACAAAACCACAAATTCACTACAAAAATCTATCACTACATTAAAACCATAGTTCACTGCCAAGGATAAGATATCATTTATCTGGGTTTACATCTACTATATCAGTAGTTTGTTGCAATTAATTGTAATTGGTTATTTTATGATATTCTTTAATAATTTGTAATGGATGATGATTTTGTGTTTTGTTTTTGTTGAGTAAATTGTCTTAAAAAAAATATATGGGAACACTTTGTTAAAAATTAATATGAGTTGGAATAAATTTGTTAAACATTTATATGAAATTATTTTTTATTAGAAACAATTATATGAGACTATATTTGATTAGTTTTAAAAGTTTGGTATTATATTATAAATTCTATCATATATGACCATTATTTAAATTTACCCTTATTTACACAAGGTATATTGTACTTACATATTTCAGTCATTCTCAAGTTACACGATTAGGATTAAAACACATATAGTACAATATTACCTTGTGTAGTAAAATTCTAAAATTGATCCTTCAATTGGCCAAAATTTAAATTAGTGTAATAAATTGTTTTCTTAATATTTAGTGTGGTTATTTTTTTTTTAACATGTACTCTGCAAAAATCAAATAAAT
Organism: Haberlea rhodopensis; assembly: GCA_907163345.1. Lineage (NCBI taxonomy): Eukaryota > Viridiplantae > Streptophyta > Magnoliopsida > Lamiales > Gesneriaceae > Haberlea > Haberlea rhodopensis. The sequence goes on from CAJQUN010000077.1 coordinate 2,145,399, forward strand.
AAAAAAAATTATTGTAAAGGACTACAATAAACGATCCAGAGAGTATTACTCTGTAATAGTATAGACTTGGACCCACGATATCGATTAAAATGAACCTCACCACAATATTGTAATCCTTAAATAAAAATATAACTTTTTATGTTTTAATTTTTCTTTAGTCCATATTTATCCTATAAATTTAGTTTAATTATTTAGGTGGTTGATTGGCACAAAAAACAAATTTATTTTAAAATAGAGAATATTCCGAGTGTTCTAATTTATTCAAAATTGATGTACCTTGCTTTGCATAAAAATTATTCAATTACAACACCTTTGTTTTTTAAGTAATTATTTATTAAAATATATGAAATTTTTTATATTTTTTCCATTGAAAACGATCTTTTGGGAATTTAATTTTTGAAACTTTTATGCATATATACTTTAAAAATAGCACAAAAAATCTATTTTAACCAGGTTTTAGCTGCAAATTTGAAAATAAAGAAGATTTGAGCTCATTAATTATTTGAAGAAGGTTTGATCCATATAAAATAGAATAAATATAGTTGTCTCGCATTTAGAAAATATTTTTCATAACTTTTGACTTCTAATTTAAATAATAATGGATGTGACATCTGTAGAATAGCTGCATTATAATATCTTTTTTTTTTAGTTTATAACAGATATAGAAAAAATTACAACGCTATTCTCTATAATTTAACATAAAAATACATAGCAGAAGAAGTAGACGTTATAGTTTAACTATAGATGTAGAATTCGTTATTGTTGAAACTAAATGGACTTTATAGATATTTCACTATAAACGAAAATCTACGATATGTTTGAAGGAGGTCTTGAGTTATAATTATGGATTTTTTTTCAGGTGTTTTATTCAAAATCGGGTTTTCACACATGCATTTTTGCTAACCCATCTTTTTTCTCAAATAACCTCCAATCTACCTTGTGATCTATGCGATTTTTAGCATTTTGAGTTGGTTGTTCAACTATTAAGAAAGCGTCTCATTTGGAGAATCCAGCAATGAGAAGCGGTGAATAAACTATCCAGGTTATTTAGAAACTTTTGAAAATTATTTGAAAAATTAAAATGAGAAAGAACTTTAAACTAGAGTCAGCAAAGGTTGGTGACACGCCAATTCAGATTTTCTGACTTTTCAGACTCTTTGTTAATTGACTCAGTCCATCGTTAAATTTTTGGTTAAAATTATCTGTACGGATCTGATTTGTCGTACTTTATATAATTAATTAATTAAAATTGATCCTTAAATTGATTGTTTAAATTATCTTTGTGGGGGCATAATAGATCTTATCACCCACCCTTACAATTATCAAAATCCACCAAAAATATTTTTAATTATTTTTTTAATGCAAATATTTTTAATTCGATAGTGACTTAATTTAACATATGTAAATATGAAATTAATATATTTTACAAACTGTATTGTATCTCTCTATCCTATATTGTAAAGATTAAAAGGTGCTGATTATTGTAAAGATTAAAAGGTGCTGATTAGTGTTATGTTATGCCAATTTATTAATTATTCAAAATATATTTACTACAATAATTATTGTTGTTAGGATCATAAGCTTAACGTAAGGCCAAAATCAATATGTGTTAGCAACTTCGCATATACGAAACTTTGTTTTTTTATTGTGGCTTATATAGTTTTTTTTTATCGGTAAAAGAAAATTTATTAACCGGGCACAAGGGGTGCACCAACCTTTAACATAACCATCAAGAGATATCATCACAGTCGATAAAAATAAGATAACTATAATGGCTGAGTAAAGCACCATACCAAGCTACATTGGTGCAGCCTCTCCATCACAGAAGGAATCCAGAATAATAATATTTTTTAAGAATGCCTAACTTCGAATAAAAATATCTCAAAACATCCGCAAAAAAATTAAACCTGGAGCTCAATAAACTCGTCATATGAATATGAGATATAACAAATAAAGTATCCACAAGTTGTAAAACTCATCACTCCCATGGAGTATCTGAATTATAGTTCAATATTTAAGAAGTTAAATTATAATGGTGAAAATATAGCATTACCACAATTAAGAGATGTAGTGAGCAAAGTTTTATATCCTCCATTGATAAGTGCATATTTACACTTATATTTTATATACATTTCTTTTATTTTTATGTTAGTATTTGAGCGGAATCATGTTTTTTGTTTGTAAAAATCCAGGTAATGAGATGTTTTATGACAAAAAGATGATCAAAAGTGCATAGAAATAAAACAGATTCAAATTGGAAGGTGATTAAAAGATGAAATGAAATTCAAACGTTCAACAAAAATCCGACTGAGCAAAAAAAATTTGTTACTGAGGCATGTTACTGTAGCAGCGCGTTCATGCCTGCTGAGAGGCGCGAACGAGCCCAAGTTGTTGGAAATCAGAATTTTTGACGAAAAAAGTGGCTTGTTCACGCCAATTAGGAGGATCGAATGCGCTCGGTTGCGTAACGAAACAAAGTTTGCATCTATTAACTTGATATAAGCGGATTTTTGGACACTCTTAGAAATCATTATCAGACTTTCTGAGGGTTTTTGAAGGGAGAATACAATGGAGACAATGGCTACACAACAAAGGAGGAAGATATTGACAACGGAGAAGAAGACAGCGGAAATCGGGGACGGGGAAACATGTTTCTATTCTTTTAATTTATTTTTTCCCTTATATTTATGATGATTAAGAACATGTTTTACTATTTTCTTAGCTTCATCATGTATTAATTCTTATTTTCTATAGGAACGACGTAGCTTGACTTGAATCTATGTTTTGGATTGATTAGTTAATATACTTTGGCTTTTCATATAGTTTATTATTTTTTCTTGATATGATTGAGTTCAATTATTTGATCTTTACTTAGTTGTTCTGCAGATTTCTCTGAAAGGGTGGACTATTTTGTTTATGCATTGAGAGCCTTGGTTGGTTGAGAAGTGGATGGATCTTCTTCTCCTCGAGTAGTCAGCTCGAATTCATAGTCTTTGAGATCAACGAACAAAACATACAACTCAACTTGTTTAAGTATTAGGATTCTCTCATGACAATGGTCTTGACATCCCATTCTCTAGGCAACACTCACATCATCTTAAAAACAACTCCATGTTGTCATAGTTCTTTCCAAGAGATGTCAGCTTGATAATTAAACTTGTGAATTGTTCATCAAACTCATTCAGAGTTTCTTCAAGCTTCATCTTTATGTTTTCATATTTTTGCATAGGAACTGTTAACTTATTTTCTTTGGTGAGATGATTTGCTTTACATATTTGAGCGAGATTTCCCAAATCTCTTTTGTTGTATTTCTTAATCTTGCTGAACATATTCTTGTCATGAATTTTGTAGAGTATATCCTTTGCCACATTGTAGGGTCTTCCTACCTTAACATCATATTATACACGTATTATGGACTAAACATGCATTCATAACCTCTTATGGGTTCCGATTGTAATTTTTGAGCTAATAAGATTACGAGCCAAAGATGAAATTTCAACCTTAAATAATTTCATTCTCAATACGAATGTTAAAGCGATAGAATTATGCTACTACTAGAGTAGAGACTATCTAGAAATCCTGAATCCTAACATCTTTCATGCTCCTCATAGCCCACTGCCTCAACCCGGCCCTTAGTCCTTTAGTCCAAAAGTGTACCTACAGGAACAACCCATCATGAGCATGTATATCGTTACTTAACATCATAAGGCAATGACATATGAATAAATGCATGAAAATAATTGGTAACGTATACTTCCTGGTTAATTGCCTTAACCCTCTTTGGTTGTCCCTGTTTCATAGCTATGCATATAATCATTGATTCTTGACATGAATGATTAAAATCATCATCTTATAATATCATCATCATGTAAGCATCATCATCTTATAGCATCATCATCGTATAGCATCATCATAATATAAGCATCATCATCATATAGCATAATCATCTTATAGCATCATCATCTTATAACATCATCATCTTATACCTTATCATCTTATAACATCATCATCATATAGCATCATCATCATATAGCATAATCATCGTATAGCATCATCATCATATAGCTTCATCATCGTATAACGTCATCATCTTATAACATCATCATCATTTAAGCATCATAACAACATACAACAGTAAATGTACGAAGTCTTGGTTAAGTAACTTGCGGGTTATTTGTTAACTTCTTTTGTTAACCCTGATTTACCTTCATGCACATGGGCATCTTACCCCGTGGTATTTTACCACACAATAACATCGTATGGCCTCTTACCATATGGGCATCTTGCCCCGTGGCATCTTACCACATATAACTTCGTATGGCATCTTACCATATGGGCATCTTACCCCGTGGCATCTTACCACACATAACATAGTATGGCATCTTACCATATGGGCATCTTACCCCGTGGCATCTTACCACATAATGACATCGTATGGCCTCTTACCATATGGGTATCTTACCCCATATAACATCGTATGACATCTTACCATATGAGCATCTTACCCCGTGGCATCTTACCACATTATAACATTGTATGGCATCTTACCATATGGGCATCTTACCCCGTGGCATCTTACCACATTATAACATTGTATGTCATCTTACCATATGGGCATCTTACTCTTTTATACACATCGTATAACATTATTATAAACTTACTTATCACAATCATCATCATAAACTTACTTATCATTATCATCATCGTAAACATCATCATCATAAACTTCATCATCATAAACTTACTTATCATAATCATCATCGTAAACATCATCATCATAAACTTCATCATCATAAACTTACTTATCATAATCATCATCGTAAACATCATCATTATAAACTTCATCATCATAAACTTATGCAATTAACACATAGTCATAGTTAGGAGGGTGTTACCGTCCGATGCCCGTACGCTTCTTACGTACCTTAATTCCCAAAAGTGGAGAATTTGGAGAGCTTTATCTCCTGGATGTTGTGGGTATCTGGGATGGTTCTACACAACCATACAAATTGATATTAGAAGCTAAACATAGTCCAATATCCAAAAATCCCACAAAAATATCAAAATCCACTTTTTTTACAGCTCGCGATCGATCGCCGCCCAGGCGCGATCGATCGCGAGATCGCACTGGACGAGGGGCCAAAATCTCCTTCTTGGCGATCGATCGCCACTTTTGGCGCGATCGATCGCCAGGCTCGCCGATCGATCGCCCAAAAGTGGCGATCGATCGCCAAATGCCTCTGGCTGGTACTGGACGCTCGCGATCGATCGCCAAGGACGGGCGATCGATCGCCGAGTGCTGTACATCGAATTTTCGCCATTAATGCTCATTTTTCAAGCTCTTTCACATGCTACCCAAAACCAAACTTCTTAACAACTTCAATAACATCATAACCCACCAAAACCAACATAAAACACTTCAAAAATCATACCCCAACCATAAACAACACATACCCAAACAAACCCACATAAAACATCAAAAACTTGACCCATTTCAACACCAAACATCATAAAACTTATAGGAATGGTTCCATACCTCTTGTAGGCTCCAAATCCTAGCAAAGATCACACAAACAAGGTTTTTTGTGGAACTTTCCTTCTTCCTTTTTGGTGGATTTCGAAAATGGGTAGGGTTTGGGATTGGGAAGTGATTTGGGGATTTTTAAAAGGTGAGAGTAAAGTGGGGGGTTTAAAGTGATGGGTATGGGATTAAAAAGGGGTTGTAATGACTTAATAAAAATTGTACCCCAAACTTAACATGATGTATAAAATACCCTACTTGGTATTTCAAAAGCATTTTTCAACAATGCTCTAAACTTCATTTAAAATCACATCTTCCTCATATTTGATAATTTAACACAATTAATCATGTTAACATCTTAATACCCAACACATAAATCCATCAACACATGATACATCATATAAACATAATTAATGTCCAAGTTACCATTAATTAATTTCGGGGCATCACACACATTCTCAAGATTAGCCCTTCTTTTATCCTCGGTGGTCCATTATGCGCTTGGTTTTTCAACCATCTCAGGAGAACCATATAGCAGCCCTTGTGTTGACCTTGAGAATCTTTAGTTGGCCATCTTTGAAGACATACCACAAATTATCATCTTGAGTGGACGGATGTGACTGTATACGAATTCTCTAGCCATCATATTCTTCTTTTGAAAACATGGGAATCTTATTGAATGATGCTATGAGTTCGAGTATTCTATAGATTAAGAACACCCTCGTTTATAAAATGTGAGACCCCGTTACCTAACAACGTTATAAGGTGCAATTAAGAGAACTAATCGTGCATAAATCAGAGTAATAGACTGTGTTGATGCCCTGAGCTTATGAGTTACAGTACCAAAAATTTCAAAAAGGAATTAGTTACATTCCTAACAAAAGAGTTTGAAACTATAGTTTTACTCTACTCTATGTAGAAACTATACAAAAAGGGAGATTCTGTTGTGCTATCCCTGAAGCACTCCTTACAGCTCACGCATCAACCCCGACCCTGGTTCTCCATGCCAAATGCACCTACAAGGACAACCCCCAACACATGAGCACATAATAATTCATATTCAACACAATATGAATAAAAACGTAAATGCGTAAACCATAAATACAAAATACTTCATGTATTCCAATGCATTTAAAACGCCCCCTTTTGGGTTGTCCCTGTACCATAACTCATAATCGAATCAATGAATGATATTTATGGTTTTAAACAAATGTCATGACATATTTCAAATCCTCAAATCATCAAACCAATCCCTAGTCCATTTATCACAACGTATTTTAATGCCCCTCGCTTCACATATAAGCGGCATAGAATATCCTCGCTTCAATGGACATGCGGTACTCCCACCCCTCGCTTCACATTTTAGCGGCAAATATTCTTTCCTCGCTTCAATGTGACATGCGGTGCTCCCACCCCTCGCTTCGCATTTTAGCGGCACAAAAACAAATAAATAGCGGCAAGCATTTAAATCATCAAGGTGATAACCATGACTCATGGGATGCGCATCAATCAATCAACGTATACATATGCAATCATAATGTATGGATCAACATGTATTTGCATCTACCATGCACAATTCAATACACACTTGCATCTACAATGCATATCCCAATGCGTATATAAATTACATGTTATCGTTGGGTGCTTGTACGTCTTCTACGTACCTTTCCAAAATATGGTGTGTTGCAGGACTCTATCCCCTGTGTTGTGTGGCTATCTGTGAAGGCTCCACACAAGTGTACAACACAATATTAGATGTCAATAATAGCCCAATACCAAAAATCCTACAATAATTAATCAAAACACAACATTTGGCTTCTCGCGATCGATCGCCAATAAGCCCCGATCGATCGCGAGATGCTACTGCCTCAATGCCCAAAAATCTATCTTCCGCGATCGATCGCTGAAGTTGTGCCGATCGATCGCGGCATCGCCGATCGATCACGCCAAACTCGCGATCGATCGCTGAAGTCTTCTGCCTCGCACCCTGGTGCCCGCGATCGATCGGGAAGAACGCGCCGATTGATCGCCGAAGTTTGTAATCGCGAGAAATCGCCATTTTCGAGCACCCTTCCAAGGCTACTCAAAAACATACCACAAGCCACCATGACCCAACAACTTAACATGCAAAATACATCAATATACTACCATGTAGCTACACAAAACAATAATCTCATCAAAAAGCTACTACACATGCCATTTCTACACAACACATTATCAAAGCTCAACCAAAATTTAACCAACACAGGGTATGGTTCCTCACTCCTTTTTGCTCCAACTTTTGCAAGCTTTCCTGGAATGAAATTAGCAAATTTCCTCCTCCTACTTGCTTAGCTGATGCTGGACGAAAAGATGGGCGAAGGAGGGGAGAGGTTTGAGTGGTGAGGGTTGAGTGTGGGGAGGGGCAAGTGGGGGGTATGGGTAGTTGTAGCAGCAGAATGGGTATGGGTTGGGGTGATTGGGTTAAATGATGTGTTATATTTTGGTCCCGGTATTTAGCATGATGTATTAAAATATCCTCACATGTATTTTATAGTATTTATTCAATAAAATACTTCAAATTCTAATTAAACATGTTTCACCAAAACGAACAACACCCACCCCAAAAATAATCATGCCATAACCCAAATTCCCAACATATATCACATGCACCCTGAAATGCATTACTAGGCCATGACCACCACATGACTAAGTATTTCCCACAATTATTAATTCAACCCAATAAATTAACACCATAATCTTCTCATAACATAATTAATGTTCAATTGTACAAAATCATTTCGAGGATATCACAATACTCCCCTACTTATAAGATTTCGTCCCCGAAATCAGCATGCACTTACCCAAAACAAAACAAAACATAAATCACATACCAGAAAACAGTTCCGGATAGTGCTGCACCATGTGTCGCTCCGTCTCCCACGTGGCCTCTTCGACACCCCTACGGTCCCACTGAACTTTGACCATAGGTATCACTTTGTTCCGAAGTCTGCGGTCTGCACGATCCAGGATTCTAACAGGCCGCTCCACATAAGATACATCGGACTCTATCTGAACCTCAGAAGGTTGCAACACATGAGAAGGATCTGGTTCGTACCTCCGCAACATAGATACGTGGAACACATCATGGATACCAGACAGAGAGGGTGGTAAAGCCAGTCGGTATGCCAAAGTACCAATACACTGTAAAATCTCGTACGGACCAACATACCTCGGAGACAATTTCCCCCGCATTCCAAATCGCACCACACCTTTGAAAGGTGAGATCTTCAAAAAGACCCTGTCGCCCAACTGAAACTCTAACGGCCGACGCCGTTGATTAGCATACGTTGTCTGCCTGTCCTGGGCTGCTTTTATTTTCTGCCTTATCACCTTTATCTTCTCTTCCATTTCCCGGATCAAATCTGGTCCTCCGACTGATTTGCGATCCACGTCGTCCCAACATAACGGTGACCTACAACGTCTACCGTAGAGGGCCTCAAAAGGAGCCATCTGTATGCTTGCCTGATAGCTATTGTTATAAGAAAATTCTACCAAGGCTACTGAATCCTGCCAAGAAGCATCAAACTCCAACACACATGCCCTCAACATGTCCTCGAGCGTTTGGATAGTACGTTCGATCTGGCCATCCGTTTGGGGATGGTATGTTGTGCTCAACCTCAATTCTGTACCCAGAGCTGACTGAAGACCTTCCCAGAAGTGAGATGTAAACCGCGGATCTCGATCGGACACAATCGAAACAGGGATCCCGTGCAGTCTCACCATATCTCGAACATATAACTGTGTCATCCTCAAATAGGTGAAGGTCATACTGTATGGAATGAAGTGAGCCACTTTATTGATTCTGTCCACAATCACCCAGATAGCATCAAAACCCTCGGCAAGTGGGTCACAAAGTCCATGGATACGTGTTCCCACTTCCATTCAGGTATCTCTAAGCTCTTAAGCTCACCACCAGGCCTCTGCCTCTCAGCCTTCACCTGCTGACAAATCAAACATCTCTTAACGAATGTAGTAACATCTCGTTTCATTCATTTCCACCAAAACTGGTCACATAAATCCTTGTACATCTTTCTCTCGCCCGGGTGGATACTCATCCTGCTGGTATGAGCTCGCTGTAAGATCCCCTTACGCAACTCCGGCGTATTCGGAACCACCCATCGGTCACCAAGCCTCAAAGAACCGTCCTCAGCCATCCTGAACCTCGATGACTGACCCAGACGAACCACTGATAACCATCTCTGGACCTCTTCGTCTGCTCCCTGAGCCTTCAGGATGTGATCATAAATGTCCGGCTCAGCTAATAAAGTTGCTACACGTATCGGTGAAGCAGACACGTCATAATCAAAACCCAACTGACAGTAGGAAGTCAGCATAGCTGACAAACACATGACATCCTCTGCTGCATTCTTCACTTTCCGACTCAAAGAGTCGGCTGTCAAATTTGCTCTACCCGGATGGTACTCGATTTCACAATCATAGTCTTTCAGTAGGTCCATCCATCTTCTTTGTCTCATATTCAGCTCGGCCTGCGTAAACAAGAACTTCAGGCTCTTGTGGTCGGTGTAGATGATAAATGATGTACCATATAAGTAGTGTCGCCATATCTTCAAAGAAAACACTATAGCCGCTAACTCCAAGTCGTGGACTGGATACCTGGTCTCATGCGGTTTCAACTGCCTTGACGCGTAAGCCACTATATGTTTTTCCTGCATCAGCACGCATCCTAAACCCTGAAGGGATGCATCAGTATAGAGAACGAACCGTTTGTTCTCCCTGGGAATCACCAATACTGGTGCCGAAGTCAATCTGTGCTTCAACTCCTGGAAGCTCTGCTCACAAGCTTCCGACCAAAAGAATGGAACTCCCTTTTGAGTTAGCTGCGTCAGTGGTTTGGCAATCTTAGAAAACCCTTCGACGAAGCGTCGATAATACCCGGCCAAACCAAGAAAACTCAGAATCTCGGGTACTGAAGTAGGCGTAGACCAATCCATTAATGCCTCTACTTTCCTGGGGTCTACTGATATCCCATCTCTAGAGATAATATGACCCAGAAATGCTACGCTGTTCAGCCAGAACTCACACTTGCTGAGTTTGGCGTACAACTGATGATCTCTGAGGATCTGAAGCACCGTCCTCAAATTATTGGCATGCTCCTCCTTACTTCTCGAATAGACAAGAATGTCGTCAATAAAGACGAACACAAACTGATCAAGATACTTCTGAAACACTCTGTTCATCAGGCTCATAAAGATAGCCGGGGCATTTGTCACGCCGAACGGCATAACTAAGAACTCGTAGTGCCCATACCGAGTCCGAAACGCTGTCTTTTGAATGTCATCATCTCTAACCCGTATCTGATGGTATCCCGACCTCAAGTCAATCTTGGAATACAGTTCTGTGCCCTGAAGCTGATCAAATAGGTCATCAATCCGCGGAAGAGGGTACTTATTCTTAATCGTCACCTTATTCAACTGACGGTAATTGATGCACAAGCGCATCGAACCATCCTTTTTCTTTACAAACAGGACTGGCGCACCCCAAGGCGATAAACTAGGACGTATGTATCCCTTGTCGAGGAGTTCCAGTAATTGTACTTTCAGCTCCCTCAGTTCGGCCGGTGCCATCCTATAAGGACCACGAGAAATAGCAGATGTCCCTGGTAGTAACTCAATCTCAAACTCAACATCTCTGATCGGAGGGAATCCTGGAATTTCATCCGGAAACACATCGGTAAATTCCGCGACTACCGGTATATTCTCAATCCTCAACTCTTCCTTTTTCTCCGATACGTCCACAGCATAAATAAGATATCCAGTGTGACCCCGTTCCAACAACCGTGTCATCTTAACTGCTGAAATCAACGGAATCTTCGGACGGGAACCGTCCCCATAGAAGATCCACTGCAATCCCTGATCGGATTGGAAACGTACCATCCTCTGACGGCAATCAACCACGGCCTGATATCTATTCAGCACATCAATGCCCATAATACAATCAAAGCCTGCCATATCCAGCAAAATAAGATCAGCCCTCAAAATAAAATGAGGCAGTTAGATAGCAGTCGATCCGCAATCACATGCCTTTCGGTGGGTGTCGAGACCATGAGAGGCGTGGGCAACGGAGACGGGCACATATGGTGTCTCTCAAAAAAGGCAGAAGATATGAAAGAGTGGGAAGCACCTGTATCTATCAAAATAAAGGCAGGGTACGTAAATAAATGGCACGTACCAGTAATCACCTCCTCTGGGGCTGCCTCTGCCTGCTCTCGAGTCAGTGCGTACACTTGACCCTGCGGTGGTCCCCACTGCCGGACCTCCCGGTGGTCGGGGCACAATCTGCTGTCTCTGAGGTACTGTCCCGGCATCAAATCTCGGCCTACTAAGTCTAAAGTCCGTCTGTCTTCCCTGACCGGGGCAATACCGAGCGTTGTGGCCCATCTTGCCACAACTGTAACAGGCTGGACAATCACGTGGCAAGTGCGGTCCTCCACAGTTGTTACACTTGCTTTCTCCTGTCCTATTTCCTTGTGCTGGTCCTCGAATACTTGGCACATTATTCCTCCTATTTCCTTGCTTCTGATTCTGAAACCTCTTCCCACTAAATCGAGAAGATGAAGAAGCCCCACAGGCTTAAACTGGTCCCCTCGTGGCTTCAGACTGTCTGCAACTGGTCTTTGTGGTGGTATAGGTTCCTTGTACACACTCACACCAATCTCTGCCCGCTCCGCTCTAGTCAGAGCATCATCAAACGAGCTGGGGTTGTAGGAAACAACCCGGTCAAAAAGTTCCGGTCTCAGACCCTTTAGGAAATGCCTCATCTTGGCGTGACCATTTATAGCGATGTGAGGCACATACCTCAGCAGTGAAGAATACTACATGGCATAATCTGATACAGTCATGCTACCCTGTTTCAGGTTAGTGAACTCATCCTCCTTCGATTGTCTGGCAGCTGCAAAGAAGTATCGATTAAGGAATCGGGTTCTAAACACAGTCCAGTCCACCAACATGCCCTGAGCCCTCATTTCCATAACTGTTGTCTTCCACCACATGGAAGACTTCTTTGCTAACTGAAACTCTGCCAGACAGGCAGTCCTTGCACAGGGCGCTGATACAAATATCTGCTCAAGTCGTTCTAGCCATTCCTCTGCTTCTTCCCCTGTCTCAAATCCCTCAAAGAGTGGCGGATGGTAGCTCAAGAACTGGGTCAAACTAAGCTCATATGGTAGCTGTGGGGTCTTCCCACCTTAACAGTGATTAATAGACATAAGAAGGACTAAAATGCATTAAAGTAACATCTTAAGGTTTTGGTTGTTACACGAGCTAACAGGATTACAGGCCAAAATACAAAACTTCAAAAACAATTCTTTACATTCTAAAGGAATGTCATTTAGATTTACACTACTCCTAGAGTAGATACTAATCATAACTTGAATTCTATACATTCCTGTGTCCCTCGTAGCTCACTGCCTCAACCCGACCCTTAGTCCTTTCGTCCAAAAGTGTACCTACAGGGACAACACATCATGAGCATATATATAATCTTACTTAACATCATAAAACATCATATAAATGCATGAAACATTGGTTAAGTAAATATGTTGGTTATTCATTCACTTCTTATTGTTGTCCCTGATTTAGAATCATGCATATGGGGCATCTTACCCCCGTGGCATCTTACCACAACATCATCGTATGGCCTCTTACCATATAGGGCATCTTACCCCGTGGCATCTTACCACAATACATCGCATGGCCTCTTACCATGTGGGGCATCTTACCCCGTGGCATCTTACCACAATACATCGCATGGCCTCTTACCATGTAGGGCATCTTACCCCGTGGCATCTTACCACAATATATCACATAAATGTCATCATATAAGCATCGTATGAGCAATAAACATCATATGAACTTCATCGTATAAACATCATATAAACATCATCATGTAAACATCGTATAAACACCGTCATTTCATCGTGAATACTCATGCAATAAAAGCATAGTTGTAGTATAGAGATGTGTGTTACCGTCCGATGCCCGTACGCTTCTTACGTACCTTTTCAAAAAGAGGAGGAGTCAACAGACTTTATCTCCTTGATGGTGCCGGTACCTGGGATGGTTCTACAAGACCACACAATACCATATTAGATGCCTCAAAACCATCTTACATCATAAACTTAACAAAATAAAACATCATTAAATTTTTCAACTTTCTGCCTGTCTCGATCGATCGGCCCTAGGTCTCGATCGATCGAGACACTGTGCACTAACAGTGCCTTGGCTTCCTGCCTCGCTCGATCGATCGGACATTTTACCGATCGATCGAGGAGCTTCACCGATCGATCGAGAAATCCTTCGATCGATCGGCATCAAAATTTTCAAAACATGATTAGACCTTCTGTCTCGCTCGATCGATCGGGACCAAATCTCGATCGATCGAGAACTCTGAAAAAAATCGGGATTTCCCCAGATTTTTGAGCACCTCTTTTCACACCATCTTTTCTACTTCCTAACACATCTATCATGCTGAAACAAACATGTGAAGAACTTCATAAAATATCCATGTAAGCTCTTAAATCGAAGGTTTAACAAAACCTAAGCTAACATGCATCATAACATCATCATAAACTTCATCCTTAACCAACTTTTACAGAAACAGAGCATGCATCTTTTTGCCCAGATTTTCGAGCATATAGTTTCATAACTAGAAATCTATCACATAAGCCATGTAAATGCTCAAACAAACATGCTAGTAGCTACATAAAACTACCATGTAAGCATTCATATCAAGGTTTCACCCAAACCTATACTTAACATGCTTTAAAATCAACCCTCCAAACCCAAGCCCAAACATGAACCCAGAAAACAGGGTACCCACTTACCCCTCTCTTTTGCTCCTCTTTTTGCAAGGTTTTGAACACCTTCTTACCAAGCTTTTCTTCCCTTCCCTAGCAGCTTACAGGCACGATTTTGGGAGAGAAAGAGAGGAGGGGAGGAGGAGATGATTTGGCTGCAAAGTGGAGGCATGGCATGACCAAGTGGGAGGCATGGGCTTGAAACAAGTGGGTTGACAAGTGGGGGATGGGTGGTGACCGAGTTGGGGGGGGTGGGGTGGTGTGGTTGGGGTGCCATGTGGTGTTTAATTGTATCCCGGTATATAGTACGATGTATTAAAATATCCTCACTCGATATTTTCTAACTTCATATAATTAATACATCCCTTAAAATACCCATCATGCTCCCTACATCATATCATCATAACATAAATCGTGGCCCCCAATTTAAATACACCATAACCCTTAAACACATCATAATTCATCGTCATAGAACATAATCATATTACATTTCGGGGGTATTACAGTAGCAGTATCTGTGCACTAGGCTCTACGCCTACAGCAGGTGGCGGCATAGGATTCGCCTGAGCAATACTGGCATTGATACTGCCTACATCTCCCACCTCTTCATTGAGGTTCTCCAGATTAATAGCCGCCATGCTGTAAAACAGGGGTTAACAACAAAACCAAAAGCAGTTCATAATATAAGCCGTTAGATAACAAGAGTAATAATATTCATAAGCATGTTAGTATAACAAATTATACGCAAAATATGCACTACATGCATAAACATGCCCACCAATGAATACCTAACCAACTTGTTTTTAAAGGCTACCCTTCACTCGTTCCCTGGTTCTCTAACCACTGCTCTGATACCACTAAATGTGAGACCCCGTTACCTAACAACGTTATAAGGTGCAATTAAGAGAACTAATCGTGCATAAATCAGAGTAATAGACCGTGTTGATGCCCTGAGCTTAAGAGTTACAGTACCAAAAATTTCAAAAAGGAATTAGTTACATTCCTAACAAAAGAGTTTGAAACTATAGTTTTACTCTACTCTATGTAGAAACTATACAAAAAGGGAGATTCTGTTCTGCTATCCCTGAAGCACTCCTTACAGCTCACGCATCAACCCCGACCCTGGTTCTCCATGCCAAATGCACCTACAAGGACAACCCCCAACACATGAGCATATAATAATTCATATTCAACACAATATGAATAAAAGCGTAAATGCGTAAACCATAAATACAAAATACTTCCTGTATTCCAATGCATTTAAAACGCCCCTTTTTTGGTTGTCCCTGTACCATAACTCATAATCGAATCAATGAATGATATTTATGGTTTTAAACAAATGTCATGACATATTTCAATTCCTCAAATCATCAAACCAATCCCTAGTCCGTTTATCACAATATATTTTAATGCCCCTCGCTTCACATATAAGCGGCATAGAGTAACCTCGCTTCAATGGACATGCGGTACTCCCACCCCTCGCTTCACATTTTAGCGGCAAATATTCTTTCCTCACTTCATATGATAACCAAGCTTCAATGTGACATGCGGTACTCCCACCCCTCGCTTCACATTTTAGCGGCACAAAACAAATAAATAACGGTAAGCATTAAAATCATCAAGGTGATAACCATGACTCATGGGATGCGCATCAATCAATCAACATATACATATGCAATCATAATGTATGGATCAACATGTATGTGCATCTACCATGCACAATTCAATACACACTTGCATCTACATTGCATATCCCAATGCGTATATAAATTACATGTTACCGTTGGGTGCCCGTACGTCTTCTACGTACCTTTCCAGAATATGGTGTGTTGCAGGACTCTATCCCCTGTGTTGTGTGGCTATCTGTGAAGGCTCCACACAAATGTACAACACAATATTAGATGTCAATAATAGCCCAATACCAAAAATCCTACAATAATTAATCAAAACACAACATTTGGCTTCTCGCGATCGATCGCCTGCTACTGCCTCAATGCCCAAAAATCTATCTTCCGCGATCGATCGCTGAAGTTGTGCCGATCGATCGCGGCATCGCCGATCGATCACGCCAAACTCGCGATCGATTGCTGAAGTCTTCTGCCTCGCACCCTGGTGCCCGCGATCGATCGGGAAGAACGCGCCGATCAATCGCCGAAGTTTGTAATCGCGAGAAATCGCCATTTTCGAGCACCCTTCCAAGGCTACTCAAAAACATACCACAAGCCACCATGACCCAACAACTTAACATGCAAAATACATCAATATACTACCATGTAGCTACACAAAACAATAATCTCATCAAAAAGCTACTACACATGCCATTTCTACACAACACATTATCAAAGCTCAACCAAAATTTAACCAACACAGGGTATGGTTCCTCACTCCTTTTTGCTCCAACTTTTGCAAGCTTTCCTGGAATGAAATTAGCAAATTTCCTCCTCCTACTTGCTTAGCTGATGCTGGACAAAAAGATGGGCGAAGGAGGGGAGAGGTTTGAGTGGTGAGGGTTGAGTGTGGGGAGGGGCAAGTGGGGGGTATGGGCAGCTGTAGCAGCAGAATGGGTATGGGTTGGGGTGGTTGGGTTAAATGATGTGTTATGTTTTGGTCCTGGTATTTAACACGATGTATTAAAATATCCTCACATGAAATTTTATAGTATTTATTCAATAAAATACTTCAAATTCCAATTAAACATGCTTCACCAAAACGAACAACACCCACCCCAAAAATAATCATGCCATAACCCAAATTCCCAACATATATCACATGCACCTTGAAATGCATTACTAGGCCATGACCACCACATGACTAAGTATTTCCCACAATTATTAATTCAAGCCAATAAATTAACACCACAATCTTCTCATAACATAATTAATGTTCAATTGTACAAAATCATTTCGGGGATATCACATACAACTTGTTAGGATCGATAATGAGTGTTTAGAGGAGATGTGAATAAACACTCTACAGATTTTTCTGATTTGAGTAACTATGAGCTCAGTTTCAGCTGGATTAACAGTTGAAATCAAATTCTCAATCTGATGAGTTTTGCTGACTACTTTTGAAAGTATAAGTAAAGTAAAGGAATCAGTCTGCTCTGCTCACATAGATCGATCTGATGGCTAAGCAATAAATAAATGCGGTAATAAGTAGACACAATTTATTTCTGGAAGTTCGAAAGCAATTTTTTCTATATCTGCCCTTCTTCCTTATACAGAAATGATTCCATTAGAAGACTTTGAACTATACAGTCATGTTGTACAATCCCGATTCAGCTGGATTTCACTTCGAGACTGAAATTCTAACAACACATTAACTTCTCAATCTGTTCAGATATAAAATAACTGGCAGTTATAAAGAGATTTAGTCTTCCATCTACGCTCAGTTGCAAATGATAGAGTGAATAAATAAGCACTCTTGATCTTAAGATCAGATAAGAAATCATGCAGTGCTTTGAAGTGTGAACAGCTCGAAATCTCGTTTGCTTAACTTGTCTGCTCAGTTCGTGAATGCTTTCAACTATATTTCACATATTAGTTTGAATCTTGAAGTTGCGTCCTTATATAAACGTCTTCCCAATGTTATTATTTCCGAAAGTATGCAACTTCATAATCTATCAATTTCAATTACCAAAAGTATATAACTCTTATTCTGCAGTCTTCAGACTTGGTTATGTTTAAATTTATGTGTCTTTTAACTTTATGTTTTACTTTTTTTATATCTGAATTTCTGTCTGGGGCTTTCTATGAGGTAAAACTCTTGGCAATCAACTACTAATAACTTCATTTCGTTTTCATTATTTAATGCATCATTAAATAAATGTTATATCCTTAGTCTTATTGCATCAACTTTTTGGTCTGATAAGCTTGAAATGAAAATCATTCAGCTTGATTTGTTACTCAACACGGTTTGTATTATTACATTCTTGACTAATTGGTCTAGTCTGTTATTCTTCAATTTATGGATCTTGTATGTTCTGTTGGTTTCCGTACCCCGGTGCCAGATCCAAACGCAGCGGAAATAAAACAATAAACAGATCTGACCCTTGGACGGAAGATCGCGCCTGATTCATATATTAACATGCAAATATCAAATATAAATGCACGAAAAGAGATTACCGTTCACCGACGTGAATCTGATAGCGGTAGTCCCTCGAGTCCAATCAACCTGACCAGATCTACCAGCTCAGCACCAGTGCTAGTTTGGTATGAACTTTTAGAGAGCGTGAATTGATTGAGAATGATTAGGTAGTTCTAACCTTCTGATACAAATGCCATATTTATAGTTGTAATAAGCTAATTGGGCCAGGGTTAATATAAAGCCCCTTGGGCCAACGTTTGGCTTGTAGGGCATTTATGCTAACAATCTCCCACTTGCCCAAAAGCCAAAACAAAACTACAAACTCATAATCCAAGTAACTCAATCCTATTGAATAACTTGATGTACTACTAATGTACATAATTATGAGACATTAATATATCAAACTTTTTAATTTAGAACTTTCTACAGATGAAACATTTTCAAATATAGAAACTCCACTAAAATGAGGAGCTTTCAAAAATTAAATTCATCTCTTCTAAATCACTCAATTTGAGCACTTAACATTTAAGTATCAATTCTCATCCATAGATCGACGGCCGGTTGATTGTGACCCAGCGAGGCTCAAGTGTATCATAGCAGTAGGATCACAACCTTTGTGACTTTAGAAGTCAAACAACTTCTATGGGCTTACCCTGAATGCCGCATTGTCAATTAAACTCCTTTAATAGACAATGGCCGAAATATAATTCCAGCAACAACCTACCGATCGTGGGTAGCGCCTAGCATCTGCGCTTCACGAAGACCTAGATACAAATGACTAGCAACGTACGAGAACCTGTCAGCCATAGTTAGCGTGCAGTACATTCCTTTCACTCAATATGTCCCGATTGAATCAAGGGCATTGGTTGATCGAGACCCATTATGATTTCAATAACTATGTATTTGTTTCACGTTATATGATTCCTTGTGTGCGTATATGAAAAACTCTTTTTTCACAAGCACTACCCACTCTGGCCAGAGATTCCTTGAATCATATACAGAAAAACACATAGGACATCCTGGTTCATCAAGACCAGTGGTGAATCCCCAACGACAATCATAGGCCTCTGACAGCATCACTGAATACCCAAAATAACAACTTTATGACCCGCATGTGATCAGTCATTAAATCAAAGTACACAGCTATCTGTCAAGACCTCAATGACGTCTCGGGTCATGAGGAGTAATGGTGCACAACTATGACTAGAAATTCTATACTCGACAAATGGTAACCACTTATAGAATTCCGAGTAGGGTCGTTCAGTGAACTCATTCCTAATGAGCACCTATTCATGTGTGCTGACTTCTCCAAGCCAACGCCGATGAAACGCGGCGCACTACCCTAGACACATCATGAATACCAGTCTCTAACGAGCATATATCGATATCCCATTCTCGAATGCTCATCGACCAGGAACATTTAGAAATCGCAGTCGAGAATGTATTTCATGGTCACCATCATATGCGTAACCACATTCTATGGACTATAGCAATCTCGAGGACTTCATCAATGCATCAAGATGCATGGGTAAACAGATGAAGAAGTGCCATATATATTAATATTCAAACAAAGATTTGTCATAATAAGATTACAGATACAATCAATCAACTATTGATTTACTTAATCATGTATGACAACAATATCTTTCACTTTCCCAAAGCCAACTACTCATGTGTCTTAAGACCATCTTCCCAAGATGTCTAACATACACCAATCATTGTAAATGTTTTGTCAGTGGATTCACTATATTTTTCTGTTGAAGCGATTCTCTCGATAATAATGTCGCGTCTACCATCTCTCTCATTAGATAGTATTTTCTCAATATATGTTTGGATCCTGATGAAATCTTGGCTATTCATAATAGCTCAAATGTTGTCACAGTACACAGAGACTGTGTCAACTGTACTAGAAATTACACCCAACTCTTGGATGAAATTTCATATCCAAACTGCCTCTTTGCTGCATCGTATGCTGCAATGTATTCAACTTCAGTGGTGGAATCCGATGTGGTGTCTTATTTGGAACGTTTCCAAGAGACAACATCATCCTTAAGCTTAAATACAAATCCGAACATCGATTTGGTATCATCTACATCAGACTGAAAACCAGCATCAGGTAGTCTTCAACTTTTATTTCTCCACTTACAGATCCAAAAATCATGAACGTATCCTAAGTTCTTCATAAGCACTTGAGGATTATTTTCACAATTTTCCAGTGATCTTCACCGGGATCTGTCTGATGTTTGCTCATTACATTAAGAACATACATCAGGCCAAGTACATAACATAGCATACATTATGCTATTAAAGTAGAAATATAAGGTACCAATGTCATCTTTTCTCTCTCCTCATCAATCTTAAAACATATTGACTCGAGAGATGAATACTATGACATATTATGAAGTAACTCGTTTTTCGACTATTCTATGCTAAACCCTTTTAGCACAGTGTTTATGTACGTAGATTGAGATATCTCAAGCATCCTTTAGATCTATCCCTATAGATCCTTACGCTAAACACGTATGACGCTTGCCCCAATCTTACATGGAGAAGATGATCATGCTTTAATTGATTAATCAAATACCATTCATAATGAGTATGATATAATCAACTTAAAGCATTACAAATGTAACCATGCTCCCACTAACCCTTTTGCACACACATGTCACTTCCGGATTTTTAACAAAACCAAACACTTTGATGATGTTATCAAAACAAAAGTTCAAACTTCGGGATGCCTTCTTAGGCCCATAAATGGATATCTAGAGTTTGAAAACATTTTTCTCACTCCAAGAAGTTGTAAACACATTTGGCTGCTACATTTCTACCTCAATGCCACCACTGAGAAATGTTGTGTTCACATCCATTGCACATATCTTATATTCATAATATAAAGATATAACTAATAAAATCTAAATAGACTATAGCATCATAACCGATGAAAATTTTCTCATAAACAACTCTTTGCCTATGAGAATAACTGTTTCTCACCAGTCAAGCTTTGAAGGTCACTACCTTCCCATCCACTCCAAGCTTTCACTTGTAAATCCATGCAGCCAATGGGAACAATTCCCCAAGATGATCTACTAAGGTCCATACCTTATTGGAGTACATGGAGTCCATTTCAGATTTCATGGCATCTTGCCAATGTCCCGAATCAATATCTGACATCGCCTCCTTGAAAGTCCAAGGATCATATCCATGGTCTATTTCTTGACTACTTTCAAGGAGTAGATTCATTCTATCAGGAGCTCTTGAAACATTTTCAAATCTCCTTGGTGTGTATAAATCAAAGGTTGTGATTAACTAAATTAATTTCACCATTTTCGCTTTTCTAGTGGTTTGTGATTCTTGAACCCTTTCAAGTTATATTATATTATCATTCCTTTCTAATAGAAACATTTTCTCTAGAAAGACTGCACTTGCGAAACAAACACTTTGTCTCCAATTGATAATATAAATTTCCACAAAATAACATAAGATGGATCAACTATCCAACTCATCTCCCACTGGCTGCTTCACATAAGCAGAACAATCTCAAATCTATATTTGGATTATTTTTCAGTCCATATCGTATATGGAGTTTTGGTCACTGCATTTGTATGAATTATGTTCAACCAATATGTAACTTTAGAGAGTTACTGGGAGAGAATCACATTCTCTCTAAGATAACTCAACATCATCTTACACTAATATTTAGTGCTCCACATACGTCCATATGAATCAAATTCAATGGACATTCAACACATGCTAAATATATGTTGGATTTAAGTTATCATTCTTTTTATATTCTTTGAATATAATCATACTAATCATTCATAAGTTCACCAGATTCAATAAAACATGCATTCTTAAAAATACTGCAAATCACATTTGCATATTTAAAAGAATATCATTCTCTATCAAAATAGGAACAATGTTCATGATTAAATCTAGAGCAAATAAATAATTGCTCAAACCAGTTCCTAACCAGTTCAAGATTTTATATTAAATAAATGTTTCAAACAGCATTTGCAACAACTCTTGCTACAATGCTTAGCCTCAGGTAGGTTTCACCTTCCTATGGCTCTCTACTTCTTCACATCACATGCAACTCTTTGCAAAAATGCGAGCACAACTGGCATCATATACCAAGGAAGTAGAACCAATAGAAACATTTAATTTTAATATATAACATACCATTTCTAGAACGCTTCTAGTATAGGTATTCCTTACAATTTTGCGCCAGTGACCAGCAGTGAAAACATAGATGTCTCTCCTTTCTTAGTTGCTACTATACCCTTTTTCGTCTTTTGAGGTTGGGAATCATTTCCCTTCCTCTTCTTTATCCTTGAACTCTTCCTACCATTGGTAGAAGATTCGACAAGAAGAACACGTTTCTCCTTTTGAATCAAGGACTCATGAGTTTCCAACATTTTGACTATAAGATCAAATATATAGCCAGTTAATGAGGATTTGTCACATTCAGATTTTCCAATTTTTCAACAAGAGATATTTTTCTTACACCATGCTCATAGACCGAAGCCCCATTTCGCATGTGAAATGAAAATAGCTCTTTTGAAATCGCGAGTCTCAGTAATCGCGTCCGTTCACCAAACAACATTTGTAGGTGTTGGAAAATATCAGCAATGTGAACGAATTTCTCATATCATTGTTGAAACTCATTGGTGACATTGATGCTATCATATAGTACCTAGTCTAGAGATCATCGTCCCATCACTTCTCAAGTGTGGCAATCTCTTCATGAGACGAACCGGGAGACACTTCAACAGGAGGCTCCCACCAAGGGTATATAGCCACCTTTTAGAAGCAAGCACTATTTTAAAATTAATAGTCAATCAGAATAATTTGGTGCAGTTACTTTGTTTGTATCGAGAATTGATGCAATCGGATTCACGGCAATCACAATACTGAGAATAAACAGAAAAATATAAGCAAACCGTTTGATTATTAATTAATTCAAAAACTATGGACTTTAGTTATTGAATGCTCCCACTAAATTTTTCGAATTCATCACCCTCATGACAAATGAACGGAAAATCATATTTTCTTAGTGGGCTTGGAGTCCAACTAGCTCATTAAAACCCCGGACGTGGGCCCACCGGCTTCATGATACTAAAGGTAGATCACAATTGCATCATATGCAACCCCCAAGATATTTGTCTCGCGATTGGCATAACCCTACGTGGGCAGGACAATTATGCCTTCTCACGTCAAACTAACCCATCCCACGGATGGAAATGTCACGCCCAAAAGACCCCACGTGGGTGAGTAATCTAGAAGGTTAACATAACCACACCCTTAATTAAGTGGCAGATAAACGCACAGCTTTCCCATGCCAGATGCCCCCCACGTGGGTGAGTAAGGCAATATGACACAAGTAGCGTCTCATGGCTTAACTGTTGATGGAAGACAGGAAGCAACAAACCCTTTTGTGCTCCCTTAGCAGTTTGATATTAAAAGTTTTGAATCATATTCAAAAGAGGGATTTAATAATTTTCAAATCTCATCAAGTACTCGTTTGTTTGTTTGCCGGATTCATGCAACTATGTTTTATTCAT
Organism: Haberlea rhodopensis; assembly: GCA_907163345.1. Lineage (NCBI taxonomy): Eukaryota > Viridiplantae > Streptophyta > Magnoliopsida > Lamiales > Gesneriaceae > Haberlea > Haberlea rhodopensis. Next base: position 2,169,424 of record CAJQUN010000077.1, read on the forward strand.
GCAGTCATATGTACTAATAAAACATACAAACAAACATTTATCATACATCATATGCATAATAAAAATAAATATGGACGATTACGGCCTTTTCCTAATTGATCCACGTGAGCCATACGTGGATCACAAGTCTGTCTAAGGTGATGCAGGTATGTAATGCAATCCTATTACATTTTTGCTTCCATTATACATGTCTTGATTCTTGATGCTCCATCTTCAATCTCGATCTCCCACTAATTCTAATGATTTTACATTTAAATCGTGCAAACAAGAGAATATGGATACAAATTCGGGGTGGGATACATCAGAAAATAGAGAGAGCAGGCTCGCAGGCCCGATAACCAAAAACACAATTATAATGAAACAATAAAAACCTAAACATTCACCTAAACACATTGGTCAAGGCCCGTAATCATCCATCATGCAATCACAACATATGTAATTAAACATTAAACTAATCAATTACATCACATGTAATTGTACTAATCACATCACATGTAATTAGAGCACAATAATTAATTTATTCTATCGTTTCCCCACTAATCGCATCATTAATTGAAAATGAAATTAACAAATTAAATAAAACCATTTTATTTAATTTTTAATTAATTACTTTTCAATTAATTGGTAAAATCACTATTTTACCTTTAATCATAATGATAATCGAAAATAAATTAACAATTAAATGAAACACTTTCATTTAATTTTCAGTTAATTAAATTTTCAATTACTTGGTAAAATCACTATTTTACCCCAAATCATAATATTAGCCAAAAATAAAATTAACAAATTAAATGAAACATTTTCATTCAATTTTCAATTAATTAAATTTTCAACTAATTGTAAAATCTCTATTTTACATTTAATAAATTAAAAATCACATTTTTAATAAATTAAGTATTATGATTTATTTCAAAATAATATCCGGATAAAACATCTAAACTGACCCAAAATAATTTATTGACTCCAAACAATTTGGAACCAAAATTATAAAATCAATTTCAACCCAAAATACCCTATTTTCGGATTTAATAAAAATATTATTATTTTTTTTTTTTAATTAAAAACGAAAATTAGGTCGAAGGGTACTGTTCATCTCCTCCCCAAAAAAAAAAAAAATCGAAATTAGGGTTTCTGCTTAACCTAGCCGCCATCCCCAAAATCGAATTTTTTAGGGTTGATGCTAGGGTTAGCGCCGCCACCCCTTTCACCAGGCTGCACGCCGCCAGCCTCACGCTGCTCCGACGGAATACTGCTGAACGTCTGCCATGGATCTCACGCCATTTTCCTCAGCAACGTTTGCAGAGATTTGTGTGAGTTCCGTGCGCAAATCAACCAACCTGCTGGTTGATTCCAGTCTGGGCGCGCGGACGGCGGTGGAGAACAATTTCTCAGCCGTGTCCGCCGCCATCCCGCCAGCGACCGCCGCCAGGGTGAAGATTCCGGCGATGGGTTGTAAGAAACAGTTACCATCGATTTTGGGTAATCCATTTTCTATATTTCCGGACTCCGTAATTTTTGAAATTCGTACAGATTAGTTATACGATTGGAAACGATCTAATAAACATTAATTATTGAATACATGAATCAAAGCGCAACCTGGCTCTGATACTACTGTTGGGTTTCCGTACCCCGGTGCCAGATCCAAACGCAGCGGAAATAAAACAATAAACAGATCTGACCCTTGGACGGAAGATCGCGCCTGATTCATATATTAACATGCAAATATCAAATATAAATGCACGAAAAGAGATTACCGTTCACCGACGTGAATCTGATAGCGGTAGTCCCTCGAGTCCAATCAACCTGACCAGATCTACCAGCTCAGCACCAGTGCTAGTTTGGTATGAACTTTTAGAGAGCGTGAATTGATTGAGAATGATTAGGTAGTTCTAACCTTCTGATACAAATGCCATATTTATAGTTGTAATAAGCTAATTGGGCCAGGGTTAATATAAAGCCCATTGGGCCAACGTTTGGCTTGTAGGGCATTTATGCTAACATGTTCTGTTTTGTCACCTTCGAAATACGGTAGTGTAATAGTCTTCCAACAAAAAAAATTTGGATTTTATGAGTGGATCTTTAATAAATTTTAGACTTGTCACCTCGCATTTCTTTACGGTAGTTATTATTTTTATTATTAGATATTGCTTATCCTTATTTAAAAATTCGAGTCCCATGGATTGTGAACGAAGAATCGTGATTTGGCCTCTTTCTTTTTCTTCCAATGCTATGTTGACTGAATCAGACAAATGTCGGCCAAAAATATTTATTTACGTTCATTTTTTAACCTTTCATTGGAGGAAGTGAGAAATTTGGAATATCTATATTTTTGTTTAAATATAAACGATGGATTTTTCAGCTAAGAATTTGAAATCTAGTAATTTCATATAGTGTGATCCAAACATGACCAGCCAATTTTCAAATTTATTATTTATATCAATTGCATTTGTTTTAATGCTCGTGAATAATTCGTATTAAAATTTCTAAAATTCATCTTGAGCTCATGCGTCAACCATTTTAATGAATTTTAAATTCTTTCAGAGTGAACTTATTTAAAATTTATATATTAAATACATCCAACAAATGCAAATCCATCAATTCTCACGATAGATCGAAAGATTTTACTTGAACAGTTGGTTTAGAAGAATGGATTTAAAATAAAATTTATTAAAAGAAATTTTGAAACCATCTTGTTTTTTTAAAACAATTATAAAATTAAAGTTGAAGATTTGAAAGTGATTAAATAAAAATTATAAATAACTTAAGAGTAAATTCATTATATTCAGAGTTTTGGGATCCAGTTTCAGATCCAGCTTAAGTCCAGGTGTGTGACTGGTGAGGCTCAATAGCTGTCCCAGTACCCTCCGCTTTGACTTTTTCTGAGGGCCCAATGCCTATTACCTGGCTTTACATCTCGGTGAGCGGATTTTCTAAGCTATCCTATGGAGTAGTGTTCCATGGGATAAATTTATGGTCCAAAATAATCCAACACGTACCCCAAATATTAGGTCAGAAAACCTCTACCATCGATTTTTTTCATGGACACTATCTCATAGAGTAACATAGAAGTGACCATCGTGAGCATGTAAACTGGAGAAGAAAAAGAAAACAATTCTAAGTTAAATAGATTTTTTGACATTATATGTGGTTTCCAAAAGAAGTAACTGTTTTTTGATAGGGTATAGCACAACAAGTACAACAACAATAAAATTAAGTTTATATAATTTCAATGACTTGTGATAGACTACAAAAACAAAAACAAAAAGAATCAAATCGAGTCATATACATGCGTATACATGGGTGAATATATGTGGCCTTGGAGGGCAGGTGCCCCCCCCGAAATATATTTTTTATTAGCTTTAAAAAAGATTAAAAATTATATTTTGCCCGTAAAAATTGCTTTGCCCCCTGAAAATTGCATTTTGCCCCTTCGGAGTTGGTCACGGGTTCGAAACCAGCTCCTCCCCTCCCCTCCCCTAATGAATGAAAAAAATTATTTTTTGACCCCTTAAAATTTTTTTATCTTCAATTTTTTATGTTATTATTTTTTGCCCCCTTAATTTTTGGACTAAATTAATTCACCCCGATGCATATAGTACAAACAATAGAATATATAAATCATTCAGCTTGATTTTCTTTCAATGCTATTTTTTTTTTACGTTCATTTTTTGTTTATGGATGTCTCATTTGAACATTTCAAATGTCACAAGTGAATGTAACAATGATTTCAATGTTTTTTTCAATACATGGTCCAATTAAGCTTGGATTTTGGCCAAGGCTCTTTAATTTGTCCCGACCAAAATTAAATATATACAAATATAATGCAAATGGATTACAAAGATCTAAATGCCATTAATGCATGAGGCATACGTTTTGGACGATTATAATAAAATTGATGACAATTTAATATTATATATTACATATAAATAAATTAAATGGCTAGGATAAGATACAAGATTGGTCTCGTTAAATAGCGTCTTTTATAACAATAGTCTAAAATTTTTAGTACGAAACAAATATAGTTTCAAAGAATTGTTTTTTAACAAAAAAAATTCCAAGATCGCTTTTTGTTAAAAAACAAATAAACGGACATGTGTCATGCACATATAAAGATGTGCCCACATGAGGATAATTGTAGTTGTACGTATACGTGAGCGACACATATCCATTCCTTTTTTTTTTTTAAAGAAAAGTGTTCCGGTAACTATTTTGTTGAAAAAACAATTAATGTGGCAATATATATTTTTTTAAAACAAAGTTATGTGTGATCAATTTTGTAATAAACAGTTTCAGTGGCAATATATAAGTTGGGATTTTGGACAATGTTCTTTAATTTGTCCCCATCAAAATTAAATATATACAAATATAATGCAATTTGATACAAAGATATAAATGTCATAAATTGTATGAATCTCTCGTCAAGCATGAGGCCATACGTTTTGGACAATTACTAAATATTATTCAGTGTACCTTCATAGCTTGCACTTGTATTACTTAATTAATAAAACAATATGAAAATTGTCACATTCGTTCATATCTAAGTCGTGTAGCTACGTCCTTCGGTCATTCTCAAGTTAAGATTTTGCGACTACGATTAAAATACATCTAGTATAGTTTAATCATTATATAGACTTAGCAATATATAGACTTAGTCTTTTGACTCAAAATTTATAATTAATGCAATAAATTGTTTGTTTCACATTGATCCAGTTTCGCCGGAGTTCTCAATTACCCCATATTTTTAATCTATATATTTAGATTAATTTTTTTTTAACAAGGTATCAATGTTTGCGCCTGACTATTCAAAATGTTAAAAATTGCATTTTAGATCACAGGGTAGATTTGGAGGTTATTTGAGAAAAAGATGGGTTAGCAAAAGTGCATGTATGAAAACCCGATTTTCAATAAAACACCTGGAAAAAATCCATAATTATAAGTGAAGACCTCCTTCAAACATATTGTAGATTTTAGTTTATAGCGAAATATCTATAAAGTTCATTTAGTTTCAACAATAACGAACTCTACATCTATAGTTAAACTATAACGTCTACTTCTGCTGCTATGTATTTTGATGTTAAATGATAGAATATCATTGTAATGCAGCTATTCTACAGATGCCACATCCATTATTATCCAAATTATTATTCAAATTAGAAGTCAAAAGTTATGATAAATATTTTCTAAATGGGAGACAACTATATTTATTCTATTTTATATGGATCAAACCTTCTTCAAATAATTAATGAGCTCAAATCTTCTTAATTTTCAAATTTGCAGCTAAAACGTGGTTATAATAGATTTTTTATGCTATTTTTAAAGAATATATTCATAAGATTTTCAAAAATTAAATTCTTCAAATCCAAAATATAGTTTTTAATGGAAAAAATATAAAAAAATTCATATATTTTAATAAATAATTACTCAAAAACAAAGGTGTTATAATTGAATAATTTTTATGCAAAGCAAGGTACATCAATTTTGAATAAATTAGAACACTCGGAATATTCTCAATTTTAAAATAAATTTGTTTTTTGTGCCAATCAAAAATTAAACTAAATTTATAGGATAAATATGGACAAAGGTGTTATAATTGAATAAATTTGTTTTTTGTCATTTTCATCGATATCGTGGGTCCAAGTCTATACTATTACAGAAGAAACATACCATGTGCAGTAATACTCTCTGGATCGTTTATTGTATGTACGTGTCCCAAACAAATATCAAGTGGGTCTATTATAGTCCTTTAACTAGTCATAATCTTGTTTTATTACAATACTTTTTTTTTTATTCATTTGATTTTTGCAGAGTACATGTACTTTAGTCACCGTCGACGGTTGGCTTTTTGTATTTATTGTGTTCGCTTTGATGTATTATTTTTGGTGGTTTCGACTGGATTTTTATTGTATTATGATAAGGGTAAATTTAAATAATGGTCATATATGATAGAATTTATAATATAATATCATACTTTTAAAACTAATCAAATATAGTCTCATATAATTGTTTCTAATAAAAAATAATTTCATATAAATGTTTTAACAAATTTATTCCAACTCATATTAATTTTTAACAAAGTGTTCCCATATTTTTTTTTAAGACACTTTATTCAACAAAAAAAAATGATATCTTATCAAGGTAAGAATTTTGGGGGGCCCTCTTACCATAATGCAAAGAAATCCTTGGCAGTGAACTATGGTTTTAATGTAGTGATAGATTTTTGTAGTGAATTTGTGGTTTTGTCAATTATAATCTGTCTTGATAACTTAGGTAGTGCACAAGATTGCAGTAATATCCATAATATATCATCATTACATGAACAAATTTAAAGATAATTCATCCATGCTATTTTTTATTCATTATTCTTCACATACAAACTTCATTATTTGAGAATATCTTCGGCTGGAAATTGGTAATTTAGTTATGACTTTCTGCTTGCCAGGCGTAGCTGCAGCACCTCAATCACCATATCCTCCGCCTCAGCAGCCATGGCGGCAGCGTCCACCGTGGCCGCCTCCGCCACGCCCTCCTCCGTATCCACCACGTCCGCCTCCGTATCCGCCATGCCCGCCTCCGCCTCCGTATCCGCCACGCCCGCCTCCATATCCTCCATGGCCCCCTCCATATCCGCCATGGTATTGATCTCCAACTTCAGTTGCCTCCGTTCCCTTAGCTGTATAACATAATTAGTACGTAGAATGACCCAAATAAACTCTCTTAAGAATCAACCAGAAAATTTCTTTTTTTGTTGATAATGAAATTTAACAGCGAACGAGTATGCTCCTAATTTTATACAATATAAACTTTTATACGTGATAGATATTAATATATTGAGATTTTAAAAATATAGTTTGAACTTTGTGTATAGGGTAAATTATTTTTTGTTCCTATTATTTAGGGTAAAAATAGTTTTGGTCCTCTTATTTGCAATATACCAAAAAAGTCCATAATTTTCAAAGCTTCTGGTCCAGATATTAGTTTATAATCATACAATAGATACCAAAAATATTGTTAGATCGAGGGAACTTTTATGAACATTACGAATAAGATGGATCAAAATGCGTTCAGGCCAAACAATAGAGATGAAAAAATAATTATTATCTCCGATATATATCTTAATTCAGACATATAAACACCACATAAAATAATGTTTTAAAACAAAGGATTTAGTCACACGAACTATACAAATGCACATTAGATTTCCAGATAATTGAATGCTTACTTTCGTCGACAGAATTTGTGGTCTCAGCCAAGTCTCTAGCAGTCACCTCAGAGGAAATGAGGAGAACCATGGCGACAAAGAGGCAAAAGAAGACAAATGTTTTAGAACCCATATTAAATTTTAGTTTATACTTTAAAATTTGTTTTTGGATGGAAGATATGGTGTATATGTCTCCCTATTTATAGATGTGAAATACAAGATTTATGGGTATAACTGTAAAATACTACTTTATAAGATATGATGAGTAGGGCATTACTATTCGAAGTCCGTCTTATCTTTTGAGTATTTGTACCTATAACTTAGTTTGGAATTAAGCAAATGACCGTACGCAGGATTATTAAATTTAATGCATAATGTGGTTTGATAAGCATGCCTATATATTGTTAGCCACGTGTTTCAATATTTATGAATTATTTTAAAAAATCTCTCGATTAAAAAATAAAGGCATATCTTTCTCAAGAATTATGATGTGATTATACAACCGCTTTTTTTTCGACATTGTTACTGGATATTTTTGATAGGGTGTCTTCCCAGATGAACAATAGTTCTTCCCCACTTTAGGACTGTCCCGAAAGAAAATGGATTAGAAGAGAGCCGGAGAAGGTTCTCTGACGAAGCCCCTCCGACGATCAAGTCAATACAGGAAAAAAGGGAATAAGAAAACTCATGAGAAAAAATGGCAGAAAATTGATGTCTATATATACTCTGTGATGGTGAGAGAGAAGCAAACCTACAACGGCTTGCAAGGGCCTTGGGGGACCACTTTGATCGTGCAGCTGAGAGTCAGGGTCCAGAGAGGGCGACCACCGACAAATACTGCACCCCTTGTACGATGCACCACCTCTGAGATCTTCATCGTAGTGTGAAATATTATTCGTGTACATGTCACTCTGTGATTGGTTGATTTATGAGTGGGGTCCTCCCCCATCAAGAATAAAACTCCCATTATGGACGGCTGGGATAAAAGGAACCACACTATGGTTTACAAGGTCATTATCCATTTTCTGAGAGCGGGTAGGACGAGTTCTGAGCCGACTCGCAGATAGCTTATCCCAGATACGACCCCAACTGGTATGCGAAACTAACCCATGCTACCACTTAGGGTCAATAACGTGGTTCTAAGGTAACTACACATCTGAGCTGATATGGCTTATGCCGAGGATATACCGACGACCCGGGCTGAGCCAATAACGTACTGGCCCGACGAGCTGGTATGAGGGGGTATTAGCAAACCGGGCTGAGGAGATACTATCACGCTGGGCTGAGCTAAGACTTTTTGGAGCACTGAGCTTAATTGATGAGGTAATGGCAAACTGGGCTGAGGAGATACTAGGCCGAGAGCTTAAGGGTCATGGGCTGACAACAGGAACGGTCAGACTCCTGGGCCGTTCTTAATAGGCCACAACTAATGAGGACGAGCCAGGTTATACCCGTAGAAGTTAGGGTCGAGACCGTACTCGGGTACCAACATAGGTATCACTAGTATCCCGCCTTAGTCGAGCTAGATTAGCGTTGTTCTCGACTTTTCGTGTTAAGACGAGATCCGAACTGAGTTGTCAGCGATTCAACTTTCAAATCTTGATCTGACAGGCTATCACTGAGATGTGACAGTTAATGTACGTCTCAATCACTGATGCCACCACGTGTCATTATCTAGGCTCGATACCTTCGGTATCCCTCTATCTGTATCATTCACATGGGCTTGGCCCAAAAGACCCATACTCTCTTCCGCTTCTTCCTATTCTCCTATCACACTCCGAACTTTGTAAGCTCCTTGTTTTATACTTTTGTTTTATTTTTCTTTATGTCGGACTCGTGATAAGTGTGATTTACACTTATTTTGCTATGAAATTAGGGGCGTTTTTGTAATGATTCCCGGAAGATATTACGCTTTTTGGTATATATTTGTATTTTTCAGGAATAAAGGTCTAAGTGCATAAAAGTGGGAGAAATGAGCTAATAATGATGAAAAAGGACCAAACCGAGCGAATACGTTGAAGGATGACTGAAATCTCGAGTTTGAAGAAAATTGAAGTTGGCGATCGATCTTGGAATTCACGGCAATCGATCGCGCATGAGAAAAATCGAGCAACAAAAATTTAGTATCGGTGATCGATCGCTACTTATCACCGATCGATCCCGGCCATCTAGAAACATTTGGCGCTCGATTGACACTTATCAGCGATCGATCGCGGAGTCACAAACTTTGAAAAATAAAAGGTAGAATGTTTTGCCGATCGATCGGCAGGATACGTCGATCTATCGCCAGACCCAAAACAATCGAGATTTTTTTCCTTGTTGGATATTTTGTGTCCAAAACTTGGTAAACTCTTCCACTTCTATATAAGACATGTCTTGGACGTTTTTTTGGACTTTTGGCTCAATATTTAACCTACAAACATCAGCCTCCACCAACTTTCATCCCCAACATTCATCATATACCATCAAACCATTGAAGAATAAGACACTTCGGGAGAGCATGATGACGTAACAACGTACGGGGTCAACGCCTAGCGTTATTTAGTATTTCTAAACTTAGTTGTTTTTTTTATTTTCAGATTCTCAATGTTTAATTTGTTTAAAAACATGATTTATGTAAAGTGAAGATGCACGATTGTTTTATGTTTGAAAATACAATCATGCACCATCTCAAATTTACATCGTGCATCCATTCATATATCTAATCGTGCACAAAAAAACAGAACTAATCGTGCACCCATTCATATATCCAATCGTTCACAAACATAAACAATCGTGCATCTTCACTTAACCCTGTCATGCGTCAGTCTTTTAATTAATCGTGCACCCCTTAAAAAATATAATCGTGAACACGTTGATACAACAAACTAAATTCAATATTTAAATTAATCGTGCACATGCAACTAAATAATTGTGCACCCAATTATAAATCCAATCGTGCACATACTAACAAATAACAAACGTTCATCTTCATTCACTGTCATGCGTTAGCCTTTTAATTAATCTTGCATCCACTAACAAATTCAATCGTGCACCCATTTATAAATTCAACCGTGCACTTTTAATTAATCGTGAACAAGGAACACGACTAGTCGTGCACCCCTTACAAAATATAATCGTGCACCCGTTGATTCAACAAACTAAATTCAATATTTAAATTAATCGTGCACATGCAACAAACTAATCGTGCACCCATTTATAAATCCAGTCGTGCACACACTAACAAATAACAAACATGCATCTTCATTCAACCCTGTCATGCGTCAATCTTTTAATTAATAGTGCATCCCTTAACAAATTCAATCGTGCACTAATTTATAAATTCAATTGTACACATACAACAAACTAAATTCAATATTTTAACTAATCGTGCACATACAACAAACTAAATTCAATATTTTCACTAATCGTGCCCCAATCAACTAAAAAGTCGTGCAGCTTCATTATATACCAAGCGTGCACTGTTTACGATTTTACAAAATTCAATCGTGCATCGTTTACGATTTTAAGTTTTTACAATATATACATATGTAGGTGTAACTATTTGTTCAATGATGCAGCTTCGACGATCATGGTCACCATATTAGCTCTGTACATGGTTGTTTGCTTAGGCACATGTTTGTCTGTCATTAAATTCTCCATATTCATGCAGACAAAAACCGCACAATCTACGGAGCCACGTTTTTGTTGTGCCGCTTCTTTATATGATTGCATTGTGTAAATTGTTCACTAGGGCTGTACTCGAACCTCTGGTGGTTGGGCACTCGATGATGATCTTATGCATCTTTTCTTCAACGTTGTCGTTCTGTATTTTGAAGTTGAATTCACATTAGATAAGTAACATAATCAGCAATATAAAAAGTAAAACTGCGTTTACTTCTCGTATAACTCACCAATATCCCGGCCTTCTCGAAAAAATAGTCTGTAGACTCTCTGTGTGGTGGCCTCATGGATTTGTAATGCATCCATATGCATTCCTGATTATCAAATGCAAGGAGTGTCCAGTGGTATCCAACAGTTGTCTGTGAGTCTTCTTTCCCACATGTGTTTATTGGGAAAATTAGAAATATGTACAACATCGCTTCCGCTAGCTTCTTATATATGTGCATTTAAGATATCCCCTTGTTGTTCTTGGCTTCCTCGAGCGGAATCATTTTTCATACACCATTGTGAAAGTTTAAAAAATGAAAATATATGACAGTTGATTTTTTTAAAAAATATTTGAATTAAGTTGAGATACATTACCCAACAGAGGCTGTAAAAAACAAAGCCATGTTTCCTCTATTTTTTCTTTTCCATGTCTCTATTCACAACAACAACACCGATCGATAATCTGAAAATAATCATAAGATTATGAATTTGGTTTTCAATTGTGTACTCCACATATTAACATACGTAAATACTAAACATGGTGCATGCACACACATGCACTTTAATGTAAATTCCAATCGTGCACAAAAAACAAACTAGATTCAATATTTTAATTAGTCGTGCACAAACAACAAAAATAATCGTGCACCCATTCATAAATCCAACCATGCACCCACTATCAGAAACAATCGTGCATCTTCAATCATCCCTGTCATGAGTCAGTATTAAATTATTCGTGCACAAGAACACAATTAATCGTGCATCCCCTAACAAATTCAATCGTGCACCCTTTTCAAAATTTCAATCGTGCCCACACTCAAAATTTCAATCGTGCACCCATTCATAAATTGAATCGTGCAAATACAACAAACTAAATTCAATATTTTAATAAATATGCGCCTTTACTCTAACTACTCGTGTACCATAACATAATTGAATGGGGGAGCAGTACTCTAACTACTCATGCACAATTAAAACCTGAAGATATTACATACCTCGTTCATCAAAGACTAATTGTTAAGGATTGCGCCAATATCTCTAACGTCTAATTCGGTCTTAGTTTGTTCATTTCTCCAGATTGTTCCCCTGAACGTGATAAACTGAACATTGTAAGAGAATTTTTTTTGTTTGTGCAGTATTGGTTAACAATGTAAGTACGACTCACCATCTTCCTTCCTTTTTGTTTATTTTATAATGGTTTCTCTAACTTCTTTTTATCAATTTTTGGTAAGCAGAAGAGTTTGTGTTGAACGTAAATTCATCCTTCACCATCTTTCTCTTTCCATTCCTGTCCTCGATTTCGATGAGATCATATTCTAAGAGTCTCAAAATTTCCCTTTCTGCTTTCCTTTGTTCTTCTTCATCGTCTTCCTTCTCAAGTCTCTCTTTGACATTTTACCCTTCTTCTTGTTCCCGGTTGTGTGGTCCTCCAAAATCCTTTGCTTTCTGTCCGGCCTTCCCTTTATCCTTCTTACCAATGAGGTCTGTTTCTTTCATGCATCATTGCCAATGATGTGTCTTTAGGATTTGTGACCTCAATCGTAAATGTCTCCTTTGCATGAGAAAGTCTTTCATTCTCCTCATGCAGCCGTGCATTTTCCTTTTCCATGTCCTCCTTCAGTCTCTTAATATTAATCTAGCCTGTAGGTCATCCAATTCTTCATCCTTCACCAAAAGCAATGTTTTCTTTTCTTCAAGCTGCGTTTGGATCTCAGCAACTTCTAGAAATTGTGCAGTAGAAATGATTTGTGCTTGTTGGACAAAGGCTTCTAATTTGTCTTTAGCATTTGCGACCTCAATCGAAAGCCTCTCATTCTCCTCATGCAGCCGTGAATTTTCATGTACATGATCGGAAAGCCTTTAAATCTCTTCATGCAGCCGTGCATGTTCATTTTTATGTCCTTTCTCAGGCTCTGAATTTCATCAATAGTCGACTGCAGCTCATTTAATGCTTCATCCTTCACAAAACCTTTTTTTTCCATTTCTTAAAGCTGTGTTTTGATCTCAGCAACTTCTATAAATTTGTCTTTCAGATCCTTTAACTCATTTTCCTTTGACATTAGCAAAGCTTTTGTTTCTTCAAGTTGTGCTTAAGAGGTCTGCAGATTGAAGGAACTGAGGAGTTGGGAATGTATCAGTAATAACATCAATTACCGCATCAACACCTTCATTTTGTAATGAAGGACAAGGAACAAATGGATATCGTTGTGTCTCATGACTCACAAGATGAGTTTCTGCCTCTTCTGCGACACCAACTTCCACCAAATTATCTTCAAATGACATTTGATATCATCGTACAAGTTGTCATTTGGTTCATTGTAGTCCCTTAACCCAACAAGGACTTCCGCAATTGAAGCATCTGGTGTCGATGCACGTTGTTGGTTTGCAAAATCAGCTGTCGTTTCGTCGTGAGTTGGTTTTTCACCAATCTGGGTGGCTGTATGTGTTGGAGTATGTGGTTCACATGCTTCAATATTCCCATGAATCTCAGCTTCTTCATGTGAATCGTCCAGAATACTTTTCAGAATCTGAATTATTTCATTGACGTGAACAAGTAATACCAGTAATCATGCATCTGCTCATTACCAATAATTAATCGTGCTACAGTACATTACTTGTAAGGCCCCAAGATTTGATTACTGTTAATTAAATATAATTTGGAAATTTATTAATAATTAATTTGGAATTAATTAATTAGATGTGAAATTGACAATATGAATGTCAACTAACAATTTAATTGGAACATGACATCTTTTTTTGAAATGGTTAACTAAACTTCGATAATATTTAAAAAAAAAAAATTATTAAAATGAAGAATTTAATTTCGTGTTTTAGTAGTGGATATAAATTCCAAGTGCTGTCTGTACATTTACTATATCAGTACATCGGTGACACTCCGATGTACTTACCGGAACTAGAAACACATTTATCTAAACACATTCAGCTCTAATTTCACACATTAAAAACGTGAACTCACACACACATCATACCTGATGCTTTCTCCTTTCCCTGCACCCTACTCTCGAGTCTGACCAGTCGCCGCTAAAGTCGCACGCACGCCGCCGTCCGGCCACCTCCCGGTGCTTCCGACCTACCACCATGTAGCCAACTCAACGGCGCACATTTCCATACCAGGCAATCATCGTTCAACATCGCACATTCGTCAGATTTTGTCCACGATAGGTACGAGTTACGAATTTAGGGTTCTTCATGTTTTCGATCGATTTCTTCGTCTTAACCATCAATTGGTTCGATTCTTGTTGTCTAACACATTCCCCTTTCCTAGACCAACGTTTCCCCTCCAGTCGCCGCCCTGCCACCGCCATGGTCGCCGGAAACCGCACATGCAAGGCTCGGCTACTGTTCACGACTTTTGGGGAAAACGTGAGTTTCGAATTCCAGCTATGATATTTGTTGATTTGATGCATTCGAACTTATTTATGACAGAATAATGTGGTTTGACAGAATTGAGAATTAGTGGTTTGAAGTTCTTGCATTGCATGTTGAGTTTGGTTCGATTTTTTATCGATGTATTGGTGACTATATGTTTGAGTTTCATGCATGTGGGGGTAAAGATCCTTAAATCATGTCTTGGTTGATTTTAACTCATTTGATCCATGTTTTAGTGGATTGTTACTTGGCAGATTTCTACCTCATATGGTTAAAGTTTAACTTAATTAATCATATGTTGAAAATATTTTACAGAATTGTAGATGGCTTTATGTTTTGAGTCCAAAAATGTGATGTCCGGGAATTAATGGTGTTAATCCCGATGTGGTAATAATCCTTAATGGATTTTAATTGTGGCAATTATGAATTATTTACGGTTTTGGGACTCCCGAGGATTTTAAATCTGGTTTTTGGAGTCGTTGGATCCAAGGGATGAGATTGTATTCTCATCAAGGTGCTAACCTTGGAATTTGGTCTTTGGTGGGATCTGGGGTCCGGAGTACTTTGTACTGGGGCTGGCAATTGAATTTGAGTTGGAGAGATGATTTTTGAAAACAGATGATTTTTAATGAATCATGATGTAGTTGTGGAGGTAATGGTATTTTGGAGCCTGTGAGCTATATATACCAAGTGGACTCGGTATTTCGTCATTATACGAAAACCCTCCCCTCTCTCCTCTCTCTCCCACATGCCTCCTTCCCCCCAAACCCCCTTCATTTCTCCCTTGGAGGAAAATGGCTTGAAGCTTGGCTCGGGAGCCGGAATTTCTCGAAGATAATTTGGTAATCTCCTTCCCCTCGCTTTTATCTTCGTATTGATTGTAATTTGGAGGTGTTGGGTTGAGTTTAGAGTTGATTTAGGTTTGGGAGATTTTGTAAAATCTTGAAATCTTATGGGTTTTGTTTTAAAATGGATTATAACCCTTGTTGAGTGTACTAGGGTGTTTGTTTGTGGTTATTTTCGAGTTGGAGGAAGTTTGGGTATGAATGGTGGAGGTTTTTGTGATATCCCCGAAATGATTATGTGCATTTGAACATTAATTATGTTATGAAGATTATGGTATTAATCTATTGAGTTGAATTAATAATTATGGGAAATGCTTAGTCATGTGGCGGCCATGGCCTAGTAATGCATTTCAGGGTGCATGTGATATATGTTGGGATTTTGGGTTATGGCATGATTATTTGGGGTGGGTGTTGTTCGTTTTGGTGAAGCATGTTTAATTGGAATTTGAAGTATGTTATTGATTAAATACTATAAATATCATGTGGGGATATTTTAATACATCATGCTAAATGCCGGGACCAAAACATAACACATCAAATAACCCATCACCCAACCACCCCCCCCCCCCCCAACCCATGCTGCTACAACTGCCCCATACCCTCACTTTAATCTCCCACCACTCAACCTCCGATCGATCGCGCATGGCAGAGGAAAATTTTGGAAAGATAATGCTCAGCTCGATTGATCGGTGAGATCACCTCGATCGATCGAGCGAGGCAGCGAGTTGGGCACCAAAAACTATAATCTCCCGATCGATCGAGCTTGAAGTGCCGATCGATCGAGAGGCTTGAAATGTTGAAAATTATGGAATTTTGTAATTTGATGAGATTTTGGTTATGGGACTATTATTGGCATCTAATATTGTGGTGTACACTTGTGTAGAGCCTTCACAGATAGCCACACAACGCAAGGGATAGAGTCCTGCGATATACCATATTTTGGAAAGGTACGTAAGCGACGTACGGGCACCCAACGGTAACGTGTATTATATGTTTGCCGATTTGACATATGATAAATGCAAGTTTGTGCATTATGAGTACGATACATGTTGTTATGCATTGTTGTTGTATGTTGTGGAATATTTGGTGTGTATTCCACGAGTCACGGTTATCACAGTGATGATTTTAATGCTTACCGCTATTATACGACTAAAAATGTGGAGCGAGGGGTGTAGGTCTGCTTGCACATGGAGGCGAGGTTTACCATACGAAGCGAGGATAGAAATACCGCTTGTATGAAGAAGCGAGGGAGGGGAGTTCCGCTTGTTCTAAAGTTATGAAGCGAGGGGCATTAAAATACACTGATGATAATCTGACTAAGGATTGAAGTAAAGATTTAAGAAGTGAAGTTATGTCATGACATTTATTTAAAGAAACCACAATATCATATATTGATTGATTATGAGTTGAGGTACAGGGACAACCAAAATGGGCATTTTAAATGCATTGGAATTCAGGAAGTATCCTATGCCTATGATTTATGCATTTATGCTTTACATTCATATTATGTTGAATATGAACTATGATGTGCTCATGTGTTGGGGGTTGTCTTTGTAGGTACTTTTACTACGGAGAACCAGGGTCGGGGTTGATACTTTGAACTGTAGAGAGTGCTACAAGGATAGCGGAATAGAGAAATTCATTTTGTATAGCTTCTACAAAGTGTAGAGTAAGGCTATAGTTTAGTAACCTTTTGTTAGGAATATGTATAATTCCTTTTTGAACTTTTGGTACTGTAATCTCTTAAGCTCAAGTTTATCAACACGGCCTAATACTCTGATTTATGAATGATTAGTTCTCTTAATTGCACCTTAGAATCTTGTTTAGATAACGGGGTCTTACAGTTTTTAAGCTTTTAAAAATGGTGATTTTCGGGTTCGCGCAGCAACCGATCGATCGGTAGCTTGGACCGATCGATCGGTGCAAGTGCGTAGCGTTGGGCGATTATTTCTGTATTTACCGATCGATCGGCATGAGCGACCGATCGATCGGTGGGTGGCTAGCGATCGATCGGTAGCTTAGACATTACGAATAAGATGGATCAAAATGCGTTCTGGCCAAACAATAGAGATGAAAAATAATTATTATCTCCGATATATATCTTAATTCAGACATATAAACACCACATAAAATAATGTTTTAAAAAGGATTTAGTCACACGAACCACACAAATGCACATTAGATTTCCAGATAATTGAATGCTTACTTTCGCCGACATAATTTGTGGTCTCAGCCAAGTCTCTAGCAGTCACCTCAGAGGAAATGAGGAGAACCATGGCGACAAAGAGGCAAAAGAAGACAAATGCTTTAGAACCCATGTTAAATTTTAGTTTATACTTTAAAATTTGGTTTTGGATGGAAGATATGGTGTATATGTCTCCCTATTTATAGATGCGAAACACAAGATTTATGGGTATAACTGTAAAATACTATTTTATAAGATATGATGAGTAGAGCATTACTATTCGAAGTCCGTCTTATCTTTTGAGTATTTGTACCTATAACTTAGTTTGGAATTAAGCAAATGACCGTACGCAGGATTAAATTTAATGCATAATGTGGTTTGATAAGTATGCCTATGTACTGTCAGCCACGTGTTTCAAAATTTATGAATTATTTTAAAAAATCTCTCGATTAAAAAATAAAGGCATATCTTTCTCAAGAATTATGATGTGATTATACAACCGCTTTTTTTTCGACATTGTTACTGGATATTTTTGATAGGGTGTCTTCCCAGATGAACAATAGTTCTTCTCCACTTTAGGACTGTCCCGAAAGAAAATGGATTAGAAGAGAGCCGGAGAAGGTTCTCTGACGAAGCCCCTCCGACGATCAAGTCAATAAAGGAAAAAAGGGAATAAGAAAACTCATGAGAAAAAATGGCAGAAAATTGATGTCTATATATACTCTGTGATGGTGAGAGAGAAGCAAACCTATAACGGCTTGCAAGGGCCTTGGGGGACCACTTTGATCGTGCAGCTGAGAGTCAGGGTCCAGAGAGGGCGACCACCGACAAATACTGCACCCCTTGTACGATGCGCCACCTCTGAGATCTTCATCGTAGTGTGAAATATTATTCGTGTACATGTCACTCTGTGATTGGTTGATTTATGAGTGGGGTCCTCCCCCATCAAGAATAAAACTCCCATTATGGACGGCTGGGATAAAAGGAACCACACTATGGTTTACAAGGTCATTATCCATTTTCTGAGAGCGGGTAGGACGGGTTCTGAGCCGACTCGCAGATAGCTTATCTCAGATACGACCCCAACTGGTATGCGAAACTAACCCATGCTACCACTTAGGTTCAATAACGTGGTTCTAAGGTAACTCCACATTTGAGCTGATATGGCTTATGCCGAGGATATACCGACGACCCGGGCTGAGCCAATAACGTACTGGCCCGACGAGCTGGTATGAGGGGGTATTAGCAAACCGGGCTGAGGAGATACTATCACGCTGGGCTGAGCTAAGACTTTTTGGAGCACTGAGCTTAATTGATGAGGTAATGGCAAACTGGGCTGAGGAGATACTAGGCCGAGAGCTTAAGGGTCATGGGCTGACAACAGGAACGGTCAGACTCCTGGGCCGTTCTTAATAGGCCACAACTAATGAGGACGGGCCAGGTTATACCCGTAGAAGTTAGGGTCGAGACCGTACTAGGGTACCAACACAGGTATCACTAGTATCCCGCCTTAGTCGAGCTAGATTAGCGTTGTTCTCGACTTTTCGTGTTAAGCCGAGATCCGAACTGAGTTGTCAGCGATTCAACTTTCAAATCTTGATCTGACAGGCTATCACTGAGATGTGACAGTTAATGTACGTCTCAATCACTGATGCCACCACGTGTCATTATCTAGGCTCGATACCTTCGGTATCCCTCTATCTGTATCATTCACATGGGCTTGGCCCAAACGACCCATACTCTCGTCCGCTTCTTCCTATTCTCCTATCACGCTCCGAACTTTGTAAGCTCCTTGTTTTATACTTTTGTTTTATTTTTTTTTATGTCGGACTCGTGATAAGTGTGACTTACACTTATTTTGCTATGAAATTAGGGGCGTTTTTGTAATGATTCCAGGAAGATATTACGCTTTTTGATATATATTTGTATTTTTCAGGATTAATGGTCTAAGTGCATAAAAGTGGAAGAAATGAGCTAATAATGATGAAAAATGACCAAACCGAGCGAATACGTTGAAGGATGGCTGAAATCTCGAGTTTGAAGAAAATTGAAGTTGGCGATCGATCTTGGAATTCACCGCGATCGATCGCGCATGAGAGAAATCGAGCAACAAAAATTTAGTATTGGTGATCGATCGCCACTTATCACCGATCGATCCCGGCCATCCAGAAACATTTGGCGCTCAATTGACACTTATCAGCGATCGATCGCGGAGCCACAAACTTTGAAAAATAAAAGGTATAATGTTTTGCCGATCGATCGGCAGGATACGACGATCTATCGCCAGACCCAAAAAAATCGAGATTTTTTTCCTTGTTGGATATTTTGTGTCCAAAACTTGGTATACTCTTCCACCACTATATAAGACATGTCTTGGAGGTTTTTTGGGACTTTTGGCTCACAATTTAACCTACAAACATTAGCCTTCACCAACCTTCATCCCCAACATTCATCATATACCATCAAACCACTGAAGAATAAGACACTTCGGGAGAGACATGATGGCGTAACAACGCACGGGGTCAACGCCTAGCGTTATTTAGTATTTCAAAACTTAGTTGTTTTTTTTATTTTCAGATTCTCAATGTTTAATTTGTTTAAAAACATGATTTATGTTAAGTGAAGATGCACGATTGTTTTATGTTTGAAAATACAATCATGCACCATCTCAAATTTACATCGTGCACCCATTCATATATCTAATCGTGCACAAAAAAACAAAACTAATCGTGCAACCATTCATATATCCAATCGTTCACAAACATAAACAATCGTGCATCTACACTTAACCCTGTCATGCGTCAGTCTTTTAATTAATCGTGCACCCCTTAAAAACTATAATCGTGCACCCGTTGATACAACAAACTAAATTCAATATTTAAATTAATCGTGCACATGCAACAAACTAATTGTGCACCCAATTATAAATCCAATTGTGCAACTAACAAATAACAAACATTCATCTTCATTCAACCATGTCATGCGTTAGCCTTTAAATTAATCGTGCATCCCCTAACAAATTCAATCGTGCACCAATTTATAAATTCAACCGTGCACTTTTAATTAATCGTGCACAATGAACACGACTAGTCGTGCACCCCTTAAAAAATATAATCGTGCACCCGTTGATTCAACAAACTAAATTCAATATTTAAATTAATCGTGCACATGCAACAAACTAATTGTGCACCCATTTATAAATCCAGTCGTGCACACACTAACAAATAACAAACGTGCATCTTTATTCAGCCCTGTCATGCGTCAATCTTTTAATTAATAGTGCATCCCTTAACAAATTCAATCGTGCACTAATTTATAAATTCAATCGTACACATACAACAAACTAAATTCAATATTTTAACTAATCGTGCACAAACAACAAACTAAATTCAATCCTGCACATACAACAAACTAAATTCAATATTTTCACTAATCGTGCCCCAATCAACTAAAAAGTCGTGCAGTTTCATTATATACCAAGCGTGCACTGTTTACGATTTTACAAAATTCAATCGTGCATCGTTTACGATTTTAAGTTTTTACAATATATACATATGTAGGTGTAACTATTTGTTCAATGATGCAGTCTTCGATGATGATGGTCACCATATTAGCTCTGTACATGGTTGTTTGCTTAGGTACATGTTTGTCTGTCATTAAATTCTCCATATTCATGCAGACAAAAACCGCACAATCTACGGAGCCACGTTTTTGTTGTGCCGCTTCTTTATATGATTGCATTGAGTAAATTGTTCACTAGGGCTGTACTCGATACCTCTGGTGGTTGGGCACTCCATGATGATCTTATGCATCTTTTCTTCAACGTTGTCGTTCTGTATTTTGAAGTTGAATTCACATTAGATAAGTAACATAATCATCAATATAAAAAGTAAAACTGTGTTTACTTTTCGTATAACTCACCAATATCCCGGCCTTCTCGAAAAAATAGTATGTAGACTCTCTGTGTGGTGGCCTCATGGAATTGTAATGCATCCATATGCATTCCTGATTATCAAATGCAAGGAGTGTCCAGTGGTATCCAACAGTTGTCTATGAGTCTTCTTTCCCAAATGTGTTTATTGGGAAAATTAGAAATATGTATAACATTGCTTCCGGTAGCTTCTTATATATGTGCATTTAAGATATCCCCTTGTTGTTCTTGGCTTCCTCGAGCGGAATCATTTTTCATACACCATTGGGAAAGTTTAAAAAATGAAAATATATGACAGTTGATTTTTTTTAAAAATATTTGAATTAAGTTGAGATACATTACCCAACAGAGGCTGTCAAAAACAAAGCCATGTTTCCTCTATTTTTTTCTTTTCCATGTCTCTATTCACAACAACAGCCCACCGATCGATAATCTGAAAATAATCATAAGATTATGAATTTGATTTTCAATTGTGTACTCCACATATTAACATACGTAAATACTAAACATGGTGCATGCACTTTAATGTAAATTCCATTCGTTCACAAAAAACAAACTAGATTCAATATTTTAATTAGTCGTGCACAAACAACAAAAATAATCGTGCACCCATTCATAAATCCAACCATGCACCCACTATCAGAAACAATCGTGCATCTTCAATCATCCCTGTCATGAGTCAGTATTAAATTATTCGTGCACAAGAACACAATTAATCGTGCATCCCCTAACAAATTCAATCGTGCACCCACTCAAAATTTCAATCGTGCCCACACTCAAAATTTCAATCGTGCACCCTCTAACAATTTCAATCGTGCACCCATTCATAAATTGAATCGTGCAAATACAACAAACTAATATAATAGTGTATTTTAATGCACTCGCTTGTCATGACAAAGGCACTAATACCCCTCGCTTCGACATATTAGCGGCATTGAATAACCTCACTCAAATGCGACATGCGGCAATACCCTTGCTTCAACATTTGGCGGCAAATATTCTTTCTCGCTACAATATGATAGCGGCAAGTATTCTATCATCGCTTCAAGTGACAGTGGCAAAGCATTAAAATCATCACTCGAATATAACCATGACTCTTGGGATGTGCACCAAGTATTCAACATACACATATGCAATCATAATGCATAATTCAACGTGTATTTGCATCCACAATGCACAATTCAATATATACTTGCATCCACAATGTATATTCCAATGAGTATATAAAATACATGTACCATTGGGTGCCCGTACGTCTCTCTACGTACCTTTCCAAGATGTAGAATTTGGGAGGACTTTACTTCCTTTGTTGTGTTGCTACCTGTGATGGTTCTACACAATCACACAAACAAATATTAGAAGCCAAATAATAGCCCAATACCAAAAATCCAACAAAAAAACCAATTCTCCAAAATCTGTCTGCTGGCGATCGATCGCTATGTCAAGGCGATCGATCGCGAGCCTTACCGATCGATCGCTTTGACATAGCGAGCGATCGCCAGACCTCACTGGCTCGAGGCGATCGATCGCTCCATATAGCGATCGATCGCTAAATACTTATTATCGCTACGGCTTGCTGGCGATCGATCGTTCCCTTTTAGCGATCGATCGCCACACTCTATGTGCGTGATTTCCACCATTTTTGAACTCAATGCCAAAGCTCCAACCACATACATGATAAGTGTGATTTTTACACTTGATTTGATATAAGATTAGGGGCGTTTTTGTAGTGATTCCTGGAAAATATTACGCTTTTTGGTATATATTTGTGTATTTCAGAAATCTAGGTCCAAGGGAATAAAAGTGGAGGAAACAAGCTAAAAATGTTGAAAAAGGACCAAACCAAGCGAAGACGTTAAAATGTGGACTGAATTCTCGAAGCTTGAAATTTAATGAACTCGGCGATCGATCAGCATCAACACCGCGATCGATCGCGGAGCTATATTTTGAGAAGCTGAGCAGAGTACATTGGCGATCGATTGGCAAGAATTCGCGATTGATCGCCAATATACAGTGAAGACTCATGATCAATCGGCAGGTAACGAAGATCGATCATGGATTTGATAATTTTGGCCATCACGTCCCGTATGAACTCGCGACCGATCGGCATGGATTGAAGATCGATCGCCGCGAAGAATTTTAAGGAAAAAAAACACTTTCCATGTTTGGTTCAAGGTGGACTCCATCTACTTGTTTTTACCCTATTTATCAGACCTAGGGACGAATATTATTGGACTTTTGACATAATTTCTGAGACCAAAAGGCAGATCATACCACAAATCATTGAAGAGCAAGAGCAACGCAAGGAACGGAAGAACGGAGCGACGCACGGAGCGACATCCTCGTTATCTTAGTATTTCTGAACTTAATTAATTTTTATTTCAAATTTTGATGTTGAATTTGTTTAAAGACATAATATTGCATTATAATTTGATTATGGTTGTTGGCTAAACTTTGTTTATCAAGACATAGGGGATCCCATGTTTGAACCCTTGAGTTAATTATTGGTTTTGAGTTAATTTCTATAATCTTTGCGCATAATTTATGTTTTTAATGCTTGTAAAAGATTAGCTACCTTTTGCTTGATTTTGGTAATCGTGATTGAATTTGTTAGGATCGGTCCGGAGTGTTTAGAGGGGGGGGGGGGGTGAATGAACACTCCTTACAAAATTTATCCCTTGTGATTTCTTTCTGATTAGTGAAAGAAATCTGTTACTTAATCAACTCTTTGAACAGAACAGACCACTAATAAGTAAGTGCGGAAACGGTCTGCTCTTGTGTAAGTAAGAGCAGCTCGATGGCTAAGTGCAGAATGACAAGACACAGGATATGTTTCTGGAAGTTCGAAGGTGGTGTAATCCTTCTACGTCTCCCCTTCTTCCAATTAAGGAAGGTTTATACTAGAAGACTTTGATTTATACAATCCTTTTGTACAAACCCGATTCAGGCTGGATTTACCTCACTACCAGTCTGAAACTCCTAGTCACTCAACCTGCTCAGACTCACTCTGTCTGACAGTTACGATATGTTGCTTACTTCTATTTTTCAATACACAATGCGCACAGTGATCCTTCAATGATCAAATGTTACAAAGTAATTGCGCTTAAATAAATAACTTCAGCTCGAAGGCTTCTGAACTTTGTAGGCGTGTGCTGTTTTGCTTTCTTGTATATTTTTCAATTGATCAGCGAGTTATCGAGTCCAGAGTTTTGCATCTGTTTGTTGCATCCTTTTATAGTTGAAGGTAGCAACGGCATTGTTTCCCTTAATGTGCAGCTATGACTCTTTTTAAACTCTGAGAAAGCTACAGTCTTCTTCTTCAGGACACTTGCCGTTCTGGTATATGCTTTCGGCGACTGTCAGGTAAGCTCTTCTTTGTCTTCTTACCTATTATGGCAATCTTCAGTCTTTGGTCCTTTGTAGCATTAATTGCAGCATTAAATGCTACAATAAATATCCGTTGATGATTCGGACTGAGAAGCCATCCTTTATGTATCCTAGACTGCTCTGATCTGATAAAGGTTGAGATCGATCTGAAACATCGATCTATTCATTCTGGAATCCATCGATCCGGTCTGATATGCAATATTCTTTATCAGTTTGCTCTGATATGTCCGATCGATCTGGTATGCCTAATTTCCATCGATCCGGTCTGAAATGCTTTGTCATCTTGCTCTGTTGAGTCCGATCGATCTGGTCAACCTGATTTCTATCGATCCGGTCTGAACTGTTTTGTCATCTTTAAAATCTCATCGATAAGGTCCGGAACTAACAAATTCCCCCTTTTTGATGATGACAAAACCTAGCTACTAAGTCTTTTTAACCAGTCTTGATAAGAGCTCTGAAGCGAATGCTTTTCGGATCGATTACTTCTTTGTTCAAAATAAATGAACATTATTAAGTTTGATCGATTCAATCTTTTATTATTAAGCCTTTATTAAAGTTCAAAATAAATGAACAAGGACTTAATCAAAAGAAGATTTTATAGATCATCAAGAAGTCCTAAATACAGACAGTCTGATAAGTTAAAAGACTAAGACTGCTATCTTCTTGAGCTTGGAGGCGGCTTGAAGTCTGTCTTCTTTTCCCCCTTTTTGTCAGCAGCAATCTCTTGAAGGAATTCAACAACTTGGGCTAGCTGCGCGCTGATAGCGTCAAGACGAACGTCTTGAGCGCGGAGGGAGTTAGAAACAGATGCTCTGACTTCAGTGGCTAACTCGACCTGCTCCTTCCTCAGACTGTTCTTGTAGGAGGCTTGTTGAGAAAACAGATCGTTGATGCCGCGCTGGAGGCTTCCGATACTGGCAGTCATTTTCTCTTTGAAAGAATTAAAGTCCAAAGTTGTGACTCTTTGACTTTGATGAACTTCGAGAATTCGTTGAGTTAATGACAGACAGTTATCAGAAAAATGCTGGATAGTCCGTGCCAGGGATGGAGGTGCATCAGATAGCTGGCTGGGAGAGTGATCTGATGATGACATAGCATGATCAACTTCTTCAGCAATCGGCACGATTGAAGAAATGGCAGCTTGATGACTTTCGGATCGGATCAGAGCGACCAGATCCGAAGAAAAACTATGAATGAATGCCAAATCTTCATCTGATGATCCCGGAGGAGAGTGGGGACTGGAGGGTTCCTCATCTTGGAGAGCTGCAACCACTGAAGATACCACCAAATCCGGATCGATGAGGTCTGGTGCTTCAGTTGGTGCACATGCCTCAGCTGGACTGTTGTGAGCATGGGAGGCTGATGACTTCAATGGGATAGATGTTGTCGGAGAGTCCAACAGAACATGCATTGATTCATCATCTGTTGCAGACGGAGCATTAGGCAATGGCTGCTCCGCTGTAGGTTCTGGTACGAGTGCTGCAGGTTGGTCTTCTGTCTGTTTTGCTTCAGCAGAAGGAATAACCTCGATAAAGGGTTCTGCCAGAGTCTTGCTGACAGAAGGATGATCCGGGCTGGTGGCTGGAGTGGAGATACCTAGCACCTGTCGTTGAAAGCGGACAGCTAGGGATAGAGCATGAATGTCCATCTCAAGTTGAGCAATCACAGCCCCATCATCTCTGGCAGTAGGAGCAAGCGGATCGAAGTTCTTCTTTTTGGCAGTGAGAAGCAGATTGGCCAGTCTGAATCTGTGTTTTGCCGTAAATAGCCCTCTGCGCTGCACCGCAAGTCGAACATCATCAGTTTCAGTGCCTCTCAGAACCTCGTCTTCCATCTTCTTCAGTCTGTGCAACTTTCCATAGAACATGTCAATGTGGTGGACAGTCCGGTACTGGACATATTCATCAAAGACCACAAGGAGTTCAGCTAGCTTCTCATCAACATCCTCCATAGCGATGTCGATGGCAGTCTGTGCAGCAGATTTGGGTTTAGAAGAGATGGGTTCAGTGAGAATGTCTTTTCCCTTACCGGTGGAGGAAGGAGACTTAATCCCTGATTGGGTATAGTCACCCAACTCAGTGATAACTATCCCTTTGACTACGGGATTGGCAGAGGGAATTCTAGGGGTGACTTTGGGTGCAGGGGTTGAGGCTTGTGAAGGCTGAGTGGGGGGTTGAGGTGCAGGGGTTGCTTTAGTGGGTTGCAGTATGGGTGGAGGTAGATGTCTGGTTGGTTTGGTAATCTGGGTTCGGGGCTTTTTGGGAAGTGGCTTGGTTGGGGATGAGTGAGCAGACTGGGTTTCTTCTGAGTCAGTCTGAATGGTCAGCTTCCGCTTGACCCGAGGTTTGCGCACATCAGCTGGTTCCTCGTCCTTCTCAATCTTGACTGAGACCAGAGTGGTAGGAGTAGGCGGAACACTCTTGGACTTCAGCAGTGCAAGCCCTTTGGAGTTGAGTACCTTAAAGGGGCGGAGAGCAGATGGCTTGCTCAGCTCGAGGCCTAAGGACTCCAAGAGCTTGCTGAGAGGAACAGCAAAGCATACGGCGTGCTTGGATGCAATCACCATTTCCAGCAGTACTCCATACAAAATCATGGACCAGTTTATCTTCTGTCCAGATACAATAGCTGCCATGGCCCTGAACTTCTCGGCGGTTACAGCATCAAAGCTTCCTGCTTTACCCAAAAGTGGCTTGGCGACCACTTCGCACAGCACCTGGAAATGGAAGAGCATTTCCTTCTTCTTAAATGAGGGTTGCAACCGGTGGCCAGAAATAGAGATCTTCCCCTGAAGATCTAAGAGAGATGCTGGAGGAGTCTGTCCGAACTCTGTCAGGCCGGAACTGGGGAGGCCAAAGGTCTTGGCCATTGTTGTTGGCGAGATCTCGAAAGATTTGCCCTTGACAGTGGTAGAGATGGATGACTTCCGGGAGACGGCGTTGGCGAACAGCTCGCGGATCTCTGGTTCATAAACAACTGATCCGCACTCCAAAAAATTCCGTAAACCAGAGGATTCCAGGGCTCTGAAAATTGACACCATCGCAGCATCTTCTCCCCTGTAGATATCATCAAACTCAACGGAGAGTGAGTTATGAGTGATGGTAGCCATATGAAAGGAGTTTAAGGAAGGTGCGAAGAGTAAGAGAGTAAGAGAGTGAGAGAGTAGAAAGCGGTAAACTGTAAAAAGTGAAAAAGTTATGAAATGTGCAGCCCGCTAAATAGGAGAGAGAAGACACGTGTCTTTATCTCCAAGACTGAGAAATAAACTATTCAAAATGAACGGTCAGGATAAAGAAAGATAAGGCGGTTAAAGTACAACTAGTTAAAAGGTTAATCAGTCCGGGCTGTTTTGTTTTATTTTAAAAACAGATTATTGTCCAATCAGATCATAGGATAAAATCAGACTGACAAGGATCGGTCTGAAAGTTCGGACCGGTCTGTGTCTTTCTGAACATTGTATTATCGATCTGTAGTGACAAAAATCGTTAAGATCGAAAAGAATAAAAATATCTAAATGAATTAAGATAAGTCAATTAAACCAAGAATTTGACGGAAATAATTGAACTTAGCCTCAGGAAGTGGTTTGGTGAAGATGTCTGCTGCTTGCTGCTCTGTTGAAATGTGTTCGATCCGAATTTCCTTTTTGCCAACATGATCTCGAATAAAATGATGTCGAATATCAATGTGCTTTGTTCGAGAGTGCAAAACTGGATTATACGTTATAGCGATTGCACTTGTGTTGTCGCAAAATATCGGAGAGTCAACAGCTTGAATGCCGTAGTCTTTGAGCTGGTGTTGAATCCAGAGCATTTGAGCGCAACAGCTTCCAGCGGCTAGGTATTCTGCCTCAGCTGTGGATGTGGCAATAGATGTCTGCTTCTTACTGAACCAAGAGATCAATCTTTCACCTAGAAATTGACATGTTCCACTGGTGCTTTTACGATCGATCTTACACCCAGCGTAGTCTGCGTCTGAATATCCGATCAAGCTGAAGTTTGAATCTTTGGAGTACCAAAGACCAACGTTCTGAGATCCTTTTAAGTATTTCAGAATACGCTTGGCAGCAATGAAATGTGATTGCTTTGGTTCTGACTGAAATCTGGCGCACATACAGACTGAAAACATTATATCGGGCCGGCTTGCTGTAAGATATAATAGTGATCCGATGAGTCCTCTATACATGGTTACTTCAACTGCCGTTCCCCCTTCGTCCTTGTCTAACTTGATTGTTGGACTCATTGGAGTTGATGCAGTTGAGCATGTTTCCATTCCAAATCTCTTGAGGAGCTCTTTGGTATACTTGGTCTGATTGATGAAAATGCCATTGTTGAGCTGTTTTACTTGAAGACCCAGAAAGAAAGACAATTCTCCCATCATGCTCATTTCGAACTGTCCCTGCATTAACTTAGAAAACTTCTCGCATAGTTTGGGGTTAGTTGACCCAAAGATTATGTCATCAACATAAATCTGAACTAAGAGGGTGTGTTCCCCCTTAATGAATTTAAAGAGAGTTTTATCTACCGAACCGATCTGGAAGTCGTGGTTCAGCAGAAATTGAGATAGAGTGTCATACCAGGCTCTTGGAGCTTGTTTCAGACCATACACTGCTTTATTCAGTAGATATACATGATTAGGATACGAATGGTTCTGAAATCCAGGTGGTTGCTCAATGTAGACTTCTTCCTGAAGCTTTCCATTAAGAAAGGCGCTCTTGACGTCCATCTGATATACTTTGAAGTCTTTAAAGGCAGCATATGCAAGAAAGATTCGGATTGCTTCAAGTCTGGCGACTGGTGCAAATGATTCATCGAAGTCGATTCCTTCTTCTTGTCTGAATCCCTGTGCCACCAGTCTTGCTTTGTTTCTAACCACAGTTCCATCGGCGTCTAGCTTATTTCTGAAAACCCATCTGGTTCCAATAACAGGCAGATCGCTTGGTCTGGGAGTTAGACTCCAAACTTGATTTTGTTCGAATTGATTAAGCTCTTCTTGCATTGCTTTAATCCAGTTGAAGTCAGTCAGAGCTTCATCGATCTTCTTGGGTTCCAGAGTTGAGATGAAAGCAGCATGAGTGAATTCATCCATCATCTGTCCTCTGGTTCTAATTGGTGCAGACGGACTACCAATCACTAGATTAGGTGGATGCTTCTTAGTCCATCGATAGCTTGACTCTGGATAGTCTGGTTCGGTCGGATGAATAGTAGCAGCATGATCTGTATCTACTTTAATATTTGAGTCAGGAGCATCTGGATCAGCTCGATCTGAAGAAGCTTCAATGGCCTGATCCGGTCTGTCTGGCACTTCTGGTTCTGGTGGATTGTCTCTTGACCTGTTAGCTACAATCTCATCATCACTGTTAGCTTCGAGATGGATATTTTCCATCTGATTTTGAATTGAATCCTTGTTGCCCTCAACACATAATGATTCATCAAAAACTATATGAACAGATTCTTCTACAGTTAAAGTTCGATTATTAAACACTCGATAAGCTTTGCTAATTGATGAATATCCTAAGAATATACCATTATCTGACTTAGCTTCAAATGCTGTAAGATGACTCTTACCATTGTTGTGAACGAAGCATTTACAGCCAAATACATGAAAGTGAGAAACAGATGGTCTGTTACCAGTCCATATTTCATATGGAGTGAGATTCAGCTTCTTGTTAATCATAGATCGGTTTTGAGTGTAGCAAGCAGTATTTACAGCTTCTGCCCAGAACTTTTGAGAGATTCCAGAATCAGCAAGCATTGTTCTTGCTGCTTCCTTGAGCGTTCTGTTTCTTCGTTCTGCAACTCCATTCTGTTGGGGAGTTCTGGCGGCTGAAAACTCATGCTTGATTCCATGATCTTCTAGAAAGGATTCAAGATTCTGATTTGAAAACTCAGTGCCTTTGTCACTTCGAATCCTGTCTATTGTGGATGATTTCTCGTTCTGAGTGCGTTTCAGCAGCTTGATCAACTTCGGACCGGTCTGATCTTTACTGCTCAAAAATATAGTCCATGTAAAGCGTGAGTAATCATCAATAACAACAAGTGTATACCGCGTTCCCCCTAAACTTGTTATTGGTATAGGACCAAACAAGTCCATATGCAGTAATTCTAGACAGCGGGAGGAGGATTTGGCATTCTTGTTTTTGAAGGATGATCTGATCTGTTTGCCCATTTGGCAAGCTTCGCAGATCTTATCCTTGGCAAAGTCGATCTTGGGCAGACCGATAACTAAATCATGTTTACACAGGCTAGCAATGGTCTTAAAGTTGATATGATTCAAGCGCTTATGCCATAACCAGTGTTTATTATCATTGTTAGCGATGAAGCAGGTAGGATTATCAGGTTGAGCATGATTCCAGTTAATCTTATATGTGTTTCCATTCCTGATTCCTACGAGCAAGGTTATACCGTCTGATGATTTAACAGTGCAAGTGTGTTTATGAAATTCTACAGCATAACCATTATCACAGAGTTGACTGATACTAATCAGATTATAGCACAGATTTTCAACTAACAGCACATCATTGATAATAATGTTACCATGGACAATCTTACCCTTGCCCACGGTCTTACCCTTTGAGTTATCTCCGAAGATGATCTTGGGTCCAGTGCATTCTGTGACTTCAGACAGCAGCTTGATGTTTCCAGTCATGTGACGAGAGCACCCGCTGTCCAAGTACCAATCTGATGCGAGATTCTTCTGTACCTGTCATCACACATATTTATTGTTGGTACCCAATCCTATTTGGGTCCAGAACGGATTAGCCCTTTGGGAACCCACACCTGTATCAGCTTTAGTGGCTTGTGTGTGTAGGGTGTGCTATGTGCTGGTCTGTCTCGATGTTGTGTGTGATAATGTGTGCGCTGTGAAAACCTTTGATTTTCATAAGGTAGTCTATATCTTCGTTGAATCGGTTTTGAGTTATAGTAATTGTATTGTCTTCCTTGCCTTAGATTTTGCACTTTTGGATTTGGTCTCACAGACACAAATCTTGCTGGTGCCTTATCGTTGGCTTGGTTGACATAACCAATCCCTTTTCTCAAATTTTGATTCACGTAAGAGACTCCTGTTTGAATCTTAGGTGCTTCAGTTTCATATACTGTGCTGGATTTAACAAATGTCATTTGTTTGACTTGATTCTGTACCAGCAACAGCTCAGACTCATCTTTGGTGTCAAAGCCTATGCCGGTGAAATCACCGACATTTCTTTGAGCTTCTTGTAATTCTTCCAAGGAAGTTCTGGATTTTGTCCATGTTTTGAATATATGTGAGAGCTTAGCATTTTGTGTGCTAATTCTCTTATTTTCTTCATGGAGCTGATCATAAGAGATTTTCAGCTTATTCAGCTCGTTCTGGAGATTTTTGCACTCACCCTGCTCAGAGCAGCTTGGTTTGTTGTGCTCATCCATTTGAGTACTGATTTTGGCTTTATTCTTCTCAAATGATTCAGCTAAGATCCTATAATCATTTGCCATGTCTTGCAGTGCGGACATGAGCTCTTCTCGTGTAAAATCATTTGATTCAAATTCGAATACCTCATCTGTCTGACTCATTTCTTCATCTGCCATCAGACATTGAACCTCTTCTTCGCTTTCGCTGGAAGAGTATTCAGAGCTGTCTGAATCGGAATCAGTCTGAGCCCATTTGCTGTTTCCTTCCTCAGCAACTAAGACTTTTTGGGATTTTCCATGATTCTTGCGGTCTTGGTGGTGCTTCTTCTTTCTATCATCTCGATGCTTCTCTTTCCTTTCTTCTTTCTTCGGTCTGGTGCAGTCTGCAATAAAGTGTCCGGTCTTACCACAATTGTAGCAAGCCTGATCGTTAACATTATCATCTTTTCTTGATTTATAATGATGAGAGGGTTTGAAGTTCCTCTTATTTTTAGACATAAATTTACCGAATTTCTTTATAAATAATGACATAGCATCGTTACTCATCTGTTCAGCAGATCGGTCTGATGTTGAAGCGATCTGGTCTGGGATGGCTGCCAGGGCCTTGTTGGGTTGAGAGATGAATGGCTCTGCTTCACCTCTGCTTATTAGTTCAAACTCATAGGCCTTGAGATCTGCAAACAGATCATGAAGTTCAACCTTGTTAAGGTCTTTTGATTCCCTCATGGCAATTGTCTTTACATCCCATTCCTTTGGCAGAGCTCTCATTACTTTCAGAGCGATCTCTCTGTTAGAATATTCCTTCCCCAGACCATTTAGTTCATTTATGATGCTGGTGACTCTTTCATCAAACTCATTTAGAGTTTCACCACTTTTCATCTTTATGCTCTCAAATCTTTGAAGAGCCACAGTTAACTTGTTTTCTTTGGTCTGGTCGTTGCCTTCACATAGTTGTGCTATCTTCTCCCAAATTTCTTTGGCAGTAGAGCACATTTTGATTTTGCTGAACATGTTCTTGTCCAAAGTTTTGAACAAGATGTCTTTGGCCACATTGTCGAGGTTTGCTTTCTTTCTATCCTCATTCGTCCAGAGGGATCTGTCTTTTTCTACCATTTGTAGTTCTCCACTGGTAGTGGCGACTGCTGTATTTATTTTTAGGATCTTCATTGGTCCATCGGTGATGACGAACCACATATCGTCATCCTGAGCTGCCAGGTGAGCTTGCATTCTGATTCTCCAGTCATCATAATCTTCTTTTGAGAACATGGGGATTTTGTTGAATGATGCCATCAGCTTAATATTCTTTGTGCTGATTAAGACGACCTGGCTCTGATACCACTTGTTAGGATCGGTCCGGAGTGTTTAGAGGGGGGGGGGGGGTGAATGAACACTCCTTACAAAATTTATCCCTTGTGATTTCTTTCTGATTAGTGAAAGAAATCTGTTACTTAATCAACTCTTTGAACAGAACAGACCACTAATAAGTAAGTGCGGAAACGGTCTGCTCTTGTGTAAGTAAGAGCAGCTCGATGGCTAAGTGCAGAATGACAAGACACAGGATATGTTTCTGGAAGTTCGAAGGTGGTGTAATCCTTCTACGTCTCCCCTTCTTCCAATTAAGGAAGGTTTATACTAGAAGACTGTGATTTATACAATCCTTTTGTACAAACCCGATTCAGGCTGGATTTACCTCACTACCAGTCTGAAACTCCTAGTCACTCAACCTGCTCAGACTCACTCTGTCTGACAGTTACGATATGTTGCTTACTTCTATTTTTCAATACACAATGCGCACAGTGATCCTTCAATGATCAAATGTTACAAAGTAATTGCGCTTAAATAAATAACTTCAGCTCGAAGGCTTCTGAACTTTGTAGGCGTGTGCTGTTTTGCTTTCTTGTATATTTTTCAATTGATCAGCGAGTTATCGAGTCCAGAGTTTTGCATCTGTTTGTTGCATCCTTTTATAGTTGAAGGTAGCAACGGCATTGTTTCCCTTAATGTGCAGCTATGACTCTTTTTAAACTCTGAGAAAGCTACAGTCTTCTTCTTCAGGACACTTGCCGTTCTGGTATATGCTTTCGGCGACTGTCAGGTAAGCTCTTCTTTGTCTTCTTACCTATTATGGCAATCTTCAGTCTTTGGTCCTTTGTAGCATTAATTGCAGCATTAAATGCTACAATAAATATCCGTTGATGATTCGGACTGAGAAGCCATCCTTTATGTATCCTAGACTGCTCTGATCTGATAAAGGTTGAGATCGATCTGAAACATCGATCTATTCATTCTGGAATCCATCGATCCGGTCTGATATGCAATATTCTTTATCAGTTTGCTCTGATATGTCCGATCGATCTGGTATGCCTAATTTCCATCGATCCGGTCTGAAATGCTTTGTCATCTTGCTCTGTTGAGTCCGATCGATCTGGTCAACCTGATTTCTATCGATCCGGTCTGAACTGTTTTGTCATCTTTAAAATCTCATCGATAAGGTCCGGAACTAACAGAATTGACCATAGGAGATTACGTTACGACGTAGTAAATTAGGCCATGGGTTTTAGGTTGAGACGGACCAAGTAAAATCTGGCACACGTGTGATAGCAATAGATTTACCAAAATCGAAGGCTAGTAGTTTTCACAAAGCTTTTTTCGGTATTAATCATTCAATAAAGACACGGGAGTGGTTTATTGTAGATTAATGCTAGACTTGTTATAACCGGACCAAGATATAACGAATGAAATAGGAAAACTCGTCACCTTATAACATAGAACTTTGAATCTTAATTAATAGACAACTTTTGGGGGATTACATGGGTGAACCGACGTCTGGATAATTCGTTTATAATATCTCTTCAATTATCCATCACTGATGTTTAGGTTAATTTGTGTGTTTAAGTCAATTTAGTTTGTTAATCATTCCATAATCGTAGGTTAAATATAGTAATTCTAATCGAACGTGGTACTTACTTTCTAATCCCTGTGGGTTCGACACTCGTACTTCTAATTTCATTATACTAAAACTTGACACCGTGAACTTGCGGTATAGAGTCGCTGCACTAGAAATAACTGTTTAAAATAAAAGCGATCATGTTTTTGGCGCCTTTGCCGGGGATTAGTTTAAGTAATATCATACTAGATTAGTTACTGTAATTTAGCCATTTTCGTTTTTTTTGCAGTTTTTATTTCATTTGATTTGACTACTATTATTACACTCTTTCTTTTGTTGGTGTTATTTTTTTTAGGATATCACTCCCTAGTGCATGCTAAGGAGTGATAGACCGACACTCGAGCCGTTTGATTTTGAAATTGAAAGAACTTATCATCGGAAACTGAGAGAGACGCGAGCAATGGCTGAGAATAATCAAGGAGGGAATGGTACTGGAAACAACGAGGAAGTGCAAATTACACGATCACTAATGGACTATGCACAACCCTCTTTCCGAGGCAACTTATCGAGCATTACTAGACCAAGGATTCAGGCTAATAACTTCGAGATTAAGCCTGCCATAATCCAGATGATTCAACACTCTGTAATGTTTGGGGGAGCGGCTACTGATGACCCAAATGATCACATCTCCAACTTCTTGGAGATTTGTGACACATTCAAACAAAATGGCGTTTCTGACGACACCATCAGGTTACGTTTATTCCCCTTTTCATTGAGAGATAAGGCTAAAGCTTGGTTAAACTCTTTATCTGCAGGATCCATCACTACTTGGGAAGGGATGGCGCAAGCATTCTTATCAAACTAGTTTCCCCTTTCCAAGACAACAAAGATGCGCAATGATATCACCACATTTCTGCAACATGATCCAGAGACATTGTATGAAGCGTGGGAACGATTCAAGGATTTACTTCGAAAATGCCCGCATCATGGTCTTCCGATTTGACTTCAGGTACAAACATTTTATAATGCTTTATTTTCTCCTAATAGATCTACGATTGATGCAGCAGCAGGAGGTACCATTATGAGGAGGTCACATGAGGAAGCTTACACACTTTTGGAAGAGATGGCATCCAATAGTTACCAATGGCAGTCCGAAAGGAATGTGCCCAAGAGACCGTTTGGGGTGCATCAAGTTGATGAGGTAACAACAATAAAAACTCAATTGGAGGCGTTGAATAAGAAAATGGATGGTTTGAGCATGACAGCGATGCAAGCTCAAGTGGTCATATGTGATCTATGTGGCGGCAACCATCCGAGCACGGAATGTCAGGCAGGTAATCCTTTTATGCAATCTACTGAAAATGAAAATTTTGTAGAAAACAGGCCACAACAGGGTAACTCCTATTCCAACAACCATAACCAACCATGGAGGAATCATCCAAACTTCTCTTGGTCTGACCAAAAGAATGTTTTGAACCCCGCTTTATTTTTAAACAAAAGATATTTCAAAGAATAGTGTGAAGCGATTCTACCGCAAGTGCACGGTTGTCAAGTTTTCGTATAGTGAAAATTAAGTACGGGTTGTCGAATCCACAGGGACTAACTTATAAGTACCAAATAAGATTAATAAAATTATATTTAGCCTACGATTAACAAATGTGATTATCTAAAGCAAACTTAAACTAAGAAATGAAACTCAAACAAGAAACAATAAAATGAATGGTTCCGGATATGCGAAGGTAAGTTGCTCAAGAAATTTATCAAGCTCTTCGTTCAACTGTGTTATCTT
Organism: Haberlea rhodopensis; assembly: GCA_907163345.1. Taxonomy (NCBI): domain Eukaryota; kingdom Viridiplantae; phylum Streptophyta; class Magnoliopsida; order Lamiales; family Gesneriaceae; genus Haberlea; species Haberlea rhodopensis. The sequence continues at coordinate 2,206,288 of CAJQUN010000077.1, forward strand.
TAATGATTCATTTGAATAAGCAAATTATCAACCAATTGATTCTAAGGGTGAAAGGTTTTCGCTATTATTCAATACACTCTCTCGAGCTGTAAAGAAACTAACAATAAATTAGAATAAGTCACTCTCGTGCACCTATTTACTAATTCAAAGTTGCATAAATTATCAAAACCTTATAACTCTAAATCTCTCGATTCCAAGTTCTCACGTATGCGATATCATCTCTCGATCTCAATCATAACATACTTCATGAATTAAAAGAGCGTGTTACAACGTTATCTCTCGATCTCGGTTATAACTCTCAGAATAAATCAAAGTTAGCTAGGCTTTGATCTTAACAATCGATTAAATCATGAACAATAGACATCAATACACTCAAACACAATTGAATCAATATATCAAACACAATGATATTAAATCTCAATAAAATAAACTAGAATTGTTTCAAATCAAATACAAAAGAAGTTTAATCGTCTCTCGACCTCAAAAACATCAATTGAAAATTAATATGAAATAGATTAAAGTCTAGAAATACGATAAACGGCGGAATGAATCCGTGCGTAGCACCGAAATCTCTTCTCTTGCTCCTTCCTTGCACTCCGGAATTGATTGGCTTTGGCTCGGACGAAGAACCGAAAGAGCGGATCTCCTTGGCGGCGGCTGGGCGGCGGCTAGGGCTCTTCTTTTGTCCAGCAAAATCGTCTGATCTGCTCTCCCTTGGAATGAATCAAATTTCCGCTTAAAACCTCCAACATTCACGATAAAAAAGGAAAATAAAATCTTCAGGATTTCGCGTCTCGATCGATCGAGATTTGCTACCGATCGATCGGTGCACTGTTCATGCCAGCTTTTGAAACTCACTGTCTAGCTCGATCGATCGAGACTTTAATAAAATTTGCTCTGGAGTCACTGCCTCGCTCGATCGATCGGAAATTTGTACCGATCGGTCGAGACTTGAATTTCTTTGATGCTCGACTCTCTGCCTGGCTCGATCGATCGAGAGTAAATCTCGATCGATCGAGATTCCGAAAATCTCATTTCCTCCATTTTAGTCCTTTCTCGCCTCGATTTCGCCCGTTATCTTCATATTGGCTCATTTCTTCCACTTCCGATCTATTTTCCTGAAACAAACGAATAAACACCAAAAAGCATAATATCATCCAGGAAAAAATACGGAAAGTAGGAAGAAATTACAGTTAAAAACACTCAAAATCTAAGCCTATCAACTCCCCCAAACTTAGACTTGATCGTCCTTGAGCAAGCAATAAGCTCAAAAAGAAAAGTTAAACTCGATACTAAGCATGAATCATCTTTACAACATACGTAAAAACTCAGAAATCCTACTTACACATCAATAGAAGTCATTCAACACTTAACAAGAAGCAATTTCTCCTAAGTTAAACAATACATCGCAACATCGGAACGTGCGTGTGTGCTATTGTCAAACATGAGTAATGTACATATCTTTAAGATCAAAATGTGCCATATCAACTCCTAGTCAAGATTACTTTGAATTACTCTACAAATTTATTATCCAGCACTTCTCCACTAATGTAATTATTCCCTAGACTTGGATCAAAAGGTCTTAAAAGCTTATAACGTTAGGCCTTTTGGTGTCGGCTTCAAAGAAAAGGTAGGATGAATTCAAAGAAGAGAGTATAATAAAATCAGTTCAACTATTTTCTCACATAATCATTGAGCTTCTCTTCACATTTTCTAGCCTTGGCCACTTTGGGTCTTATTTAAATTTTCTTTTCAAGGCTTTCTCTACAACTTTTCTTTTTCTTTGCTCATTCTTTTGTTCATTTCATTTTTTTCACAATGAACTTATCAACATATAACAATTTAATGCAATGAATGAGATTCATTATACTCCCCTAGGGGTGGGTAAAAATTTTCTTTTAGGCTCAATCCAAGGTAGGTATAATGAGGTTGTCAAGAATGTTGAATGGGGGTCTAATCATATGCAATGCATATACCATTCTTTTTCAATCAGGCACAAGAGGGGACACTAAGGAATGATGTATAAAAGGTAGGCTTGAAAGGCACAAACGGTCCAAAGATCGCCTAAATCATCTACAAGTCAAGTTCCTAATTATAAATTTCGCCTCAATGTGCTTTCAAATAAATTGTAGAGTTATCTAAGATGCTCAAGACTCATCATAGTTAACACAAATTTTCACTTTAATCAGTACATACTTCACTCAATCATGACTCAATACGTGCTCAAATTATTCCTCAATTTTGACATATGCTTAACAAAGGATATATACAAACAAGTTAAACATTATCATGACTCCTATCTAGATGAGGATTAATTTCATCATGTATTACCGTTGCAAATCTAATTCATCATTTCTCAAGAATAACTCATTTTCTAAAAAAATTTTTTGGTAGTGCTCAAGGACGATTCAAGTGACAATTAAGCACACAACATGTGGATAAGAAAAAATTAAACACGCAAACCACTCCCCCAAACTTAACTGAAACATTGTCCTCAATGTTTAAAAGAATCAAAAGGGAAAAAATAAACTCCCCTGATCAAGACGCTTGCATGAGGATTTAGGAAGTTTGGCTTTTGAAAGCTCCACTGCTGTAGGGGTTCATCGCTCCACTTGAGTACCTCGCAAAAGAAGGATGCTAAAAAAAAAATCGACAAGAGAGAAAAACAAACTAGATGCAAAATTGAAAATAAAACAAAGCTAAATGCAAAAGGATACGCTTGGGTTGCCTCCCAAGAAGCGCTGATTTCTAGTCGTCGGCTTGACCATCAGAAGCAACCATCAAAGAGCGGTTGCCGCCCATAGCAAGTATCGTATAATACCACTAATGGGTCTTCATTCAGTATGCCCTCAAGATTGGCCAGATGTCTCCAGTGTAAACTCGTCGCTCCAACAACTTTCGTCATAACATAGTGAGCATGGGAGAATGATTCTTTGCTTGACTTCATCTCATATGAGGCGTAGTGCGGTGAAGTTGGTGGCATCGATGGGAAATACATATCCACATATGGCATATAACATGTCTCCATCGATGGGTGCATATCAAGGTTCTCGAAGCTCTCATCCTCCAACATCACTCTCGGCTTGTTTTCCCATAGGATCTCCTCAGATGACTTTTCCACTGTAGGCTCAATCACTTCCATAGGCTCAACTTCCCTTGATTCTTCCACATGAGTGGGATCACTCCCCCAAACTTGATTGGTTGAGTGATCATCATCATATAACCAGGCCTGATTTGTAGATCCCGTCTCTTCCTCTTTGCAGCTCATCGAGATGGTTTCCGCTAGGATTGCTAATTGCTGCTCTAGATGACGTATATAATTGGTCTGGTTCTCTAAACGTTGCTCAGTTGATGCCATGAGTCTAAATAACATATTCTCTGATTGAGCCGTTCCTTCTACAAAACTATCTTTCTTCTCGCCGTGATGCTCAAAGGTTTGGTGCGTATCATTAGGGTAGTGAGGCTCTGGTGGGTATTGGTGACTCCAACCTTGCAAGGAAGGATCAAAATGCCAGTGGTAATCGAAACCCGCCATATCAATGAACAGGTGTAATACACTGTCCTCATCTCTATCAACCAGGGGACTCCCATTCACCAGTGCTCCTTTGAATACCCATCCTCGTGTCTGTGCATCCAAACCTTTGAGAAATGTTGCAGAAGAGTATAGTTCGAAAAGTTGTGATACCTGAATGTGTCTGCCAGTTCATTGAATCTCTCCCACGCCGAATAAAATGGCTCTGAAAATTGTTGGGCAAATCTTGTGAAGACTTGTTGATGAAGCATCACAAGTACCTCGCAAGAAAAACAAATATACACAAAGAAAAAATAAATTAATTAATGGCTAAATTACAATTAACTAATCTCGTATGATATTATACAGATTAGTCCCCGGCAACGCGCCAAAAACTTGACCGCTTTATTTTTAAACAAAAGATATTTCAAAGAATAGTGTGAAGCGATTCTACCGCAAGTGCACGGTTGTCAAGTTTTAGCATAATGAAAATTAAGTACGGGTTGTCGAATCCACAGGGACTAACTTATAAGTACCAAATAAGATTAATAAAATTATATTTAGCCTACGATTAACAAATGTGATTATCTAAAGCAAACTTAAACTAAGAAATGAAACTCAAACAAGAAACAATAAAATGAATGGTTCCGGATATGCGAAGGTAAGTTGCTCAAGAAATTTATCAAGCTCTTCGTTCAACTGTGTTATCTTTAATGATTCATTTGAATAAGCAAATTATCAACCAATTGATTCTAAGGGTGAAAGGTTTTCGCTATTATTCAATACACTCTCTCGAGCTGTAAAGAAACTAACAATAAATTAGAATAAGTCACTCTCGTGCACCTATTTACTAATTCAAAGTTGCATAAATTATCAAAACCTTATAACTCTAAATCTCTCGATTCCAAGTTCTCACGTATGCGATATCATCTCTCGATCTCAATCATAACATACTTCATGAATTAAAAGAGCGTGTTACAACGTTATCTCTCGATCTCGGTTATAACTCTCAGAATAAATCAAAGTTAGCTAGGCTTTGATCTTAACAATCGATTAAATCATGAACAATAGACATCAATACACTCAAACACAATTGAATCAATATATCAAACACAATGATATTAAATCTCAATAAAATAAACTAGAATTGTTTCAAATCAAATACAAAAGAAGTTTAATCGTCTCTCGACCTCAAAAACATCAATTGAAAATTAATATGAAATAGATTAAAGTCTAGAAATACGATAAACGTCGGAATGAATCCGTGCGTAGCACCGAAATCTCTTCTCTTACTCCTTCCTTGCACTCCGGAATTGATTGGCTTTGGCTCGGACGAAGAACCGGAAGAACGGATCTCCTTGGCGGCGGCTGGGCGGCGGCTAGGGCTCTTCTTTTGTCCAGCAAAATCGTCTGATCTGCTCTCCCTTGGAATGAATCAAATGTCCGCTTAAAACCTCCAACATTCACGATAAAAAAGGAAAATAAAATCTTCAGGATTTCGCGTCTCGATCGATCGAGATTTGCTACCGATCGATCGGTGCACTGTTCATGCCAGCTTTTGAAACTCACTGTCTCGCTCGATCGATCGAGATTTTCCACCGATCGATCGAGACTTTAATAAAATTTGCTCTGGAGTCACTGCCTCGCTCGATCGATCGGAAATTTGTACCGATCGGTCGAGACTTGAATTTCTTTGATGCTCGACTCTCTGCCTGGCTCGATCGATCGAGAGTAAATCTCGATCGATCGAGATTCCGAAAATCTCATTTCCTCCATTTTAGTCCTTTCTCGCCTCGATTTCGCCCGTTATCTTCATATTGGCTCATTTCTTCCACTTCCGATCTATTTTCCTGAAACAAACGAATAAACACCAAAAAGCATAATATCATCCACGAAGAAATTACAGTTAAAAACACTAAAAATCTAAGCCTATCATTACCAACCAAAGCTAAGCATGGAGGAATTACTTGTCAAGTTCATATCATCTACAGAGACCAGGATGAATAACCAAGATGCATCTATCAAGAATTTGGAGACTCAAGTCGGACAATTGGCAACCATCTTAGCTGGAAGAGCACAAGGAACTCTACCAAGTGACACCGAGAAGAATCCAAGGGAACAAGCTAATGTCGTGACCCTGAGGAGTGGAAAGGAACTTGGTGCTGAGAAGGAGACGGAAAAGAGTTCAATAAAGCAAGAGGAGAAGGAGCGACCGTGAAACAAGGGTAAGTTCACTGGAACCACTATACCGATCTCACCACAAGAAAAGGTACACATTCCTCTCCCATTTCCTGCAGCAATTAATAGGGCAAAGGTAGATTCCAACTTTGCCAAATTTTTAGACATACTTAAGAATTTGCATATCGATATACCATTTATTGATGCGTTACGAGATATGCCTAACTATACCAAATTCTTAAAGAAAATGTTATCTAAGAAGCAGAAATTGGGAGTGCATGAGACTGTCTTTTTGACTGAGAAATGTAGTGCTATGGTGAAAAAGAAATCGGCCACTAAGTTAAAAGATCCAGGGAGTTTTTCAATTCCTTGCACTGTTGGACCTATTTCTTTTATTAAATCGTTATGTGATTTGGGTGCTAGTGTGAACTTGATGCCGTTATCTGTGTTTAGGAGACTTGGACTGGGAGAGCCGAAGCCCACAAGGGTGGTGTTGCAAATGGCAGACAAGTCTATCACTTACCCACTAGTAATCATCGAGGATGTGCCAGTAAAGATAGATCAATTCACTTTCCCGGTGGATTTCCTAGTGTTTGAAATGGAGGAGGATGAGAGAACGTCATTGATCTTGGGACGCCCATTCCTAGCTACCGGAAGAGCTATCATAGATGTTGAAGAAGGAAAGTTGATCCTCCGTGTAGGAGAGGATCGGGTTATATTTAATATGTTTAAATCTTCGACACACACACACAACGAGCGTGATTATTTAAAGGTTAATGTGATTGACACTTTGCTTGTTGATGTGGTGCAAGGTACTAATGAGGTGGAGGTGAAGGCTGAGCTAGAGACTAAAGAAGTAAGGACTTGTGATAAGGTGAAGCCGATGAATGCAAAGAAGAAAAATGATAAAAGGACGTTCATGAAAGAAGAGACAGTCCAACTACATCAAGAGCCACCACATTGCATTTTCCAAAGCAAGCGAAAGGGTTCATGGGTTGGACCATTCACGGTGACTACCGTCTATGCTCATGGAGCAATTAAAGTAAGTGATCATATACTGGGCAATTATGTGGTAAATGCTCAGCGGTTAGGGCACTGCAACGTGGATGACACTAATCCACATACTCCGAACTGTTAAGGCGATTTTGGTAATAAGTCCAGCTTGGGACTATAAATCAAGAACTCTTTCGTAACCCTTTGCTGTGTTTTTTTATTTTGGTTTGTTTTTGCTTTTGTTTTTGATTTTGGCGAGACTCCATGCGTGCTGTGACGTGTTCCAACACTATGTCCCACGAGCTGATGAGGAATTGGACAATGATCACTGACGATCGTTGTCTAAGGTAAATGCTTTGTCTCATTTTCAATGCCTAGTACATTGAGGACAATGCATTGGGGGAGTGCATTTTTGTGTCATGTTTTTTCTTTGGAATTGTATCGTTTATTGAGCACCAACAAAATTTTTCTTGAAAATGAATTCATTTAGTAAGACAAGAATAAATCATAGTAGTGGTCTCTATTCCATGATGATATTAATCTCACTCTGCATGTCAACTTAAGTTTTGATGATTGTAAAACTTGTTTGTGAATATCTTGTTTTGAGTAGCATGTCAAAGATGAGAAATATATTGAGCACATTTGAGTCATAATTTTGTGAATTGCATTTGGAGTAGTAATAATCTTTGTAAACTTGATGAATTGTGTTCGAGCATCTTAGAGTACCTTAGAAACTATTTGATGATGACACCTCAAGGCGAAATTTTATAGTCGTAAACTTGATTAGGAGATGATCTAGGAGATCTTTGGACCGTTTGAGCCTTTTAAGCTTACCATTATATATATCAATCTCTAGTGTCCCATTTTGAGCCTAATTGCAAAAGAATGGAGTATGTTTAACATAAGTTTTGTAGTTATCCAACAAGTTTAAAATATGCAGAGAACTAAATAAGTAAAGCATCAATAAAAAATATGAAAACTAACAAGAAAGAAGAGTGAGAAAGTAACACCAACATTTAATTCCAGAAGATTAAAACTATCAAGAACAAGCAAAGCACGAAATCAGCAGTAGAAGCATAATTTACCAGCCGATACATTTCAACAGAAGAGCGGAAATAATTCATCTGTTGATGCAACGAGGTGATAATGAATCTAAACTGAGTACAATTTTCGATAAGTATAATTACATTCACACGATAAATTTAAAAATTAAGAAAGAGGAAAAAACTTTACAAAAAAGGGCATTCGGTGCATATGATTGGTACCAGCGAGATCATTTTGGGAAGTGAGGGATTAGATCCACATGAATTGCTATATTTTGATGAGCTTATTGAAAAAATTGATGAATGAGAAAAGAAAAGAATAGAAAAAGCCTTGAAAAAAATGACTAAATAAGACCCAAAGTGGCCAAGGCTAAAATGAAAAACAAGAGAAGCTCAATTTTGTGCTAAAAATATGAACATTACATGCTTATACTCTCTTCTTTGTAATGAGAGAGTGACTACATTAGTTGAGAAGTGTTTGAAAATATGATTATAGGGTGCTCAAAGATAATCTTAACTTTCATTGCCTAGCATGATTGGATCTATTAAAATTGCATGAAACTTGAAAGTGACAATAGCACACACACACGTTCTGATTTGGAGACATGTTGCTTGATCTAGGAGAAAACACAACTTGTTAAACTTTCTGATTTATTTTTGTTCGTCTGTAAGTGAGATGTCTGAGCTACATGATTAACTATGAATTGGTTTATTTAAATCTTCAATTTTGAACTCTACTTTGTGATCTTATTTCTTGCTCGAGACGACCAAGTTTAAGTTTGTGGAGTTGATAAGTGTGATTTTTACACTTAATTTGATATAAGATTAGGGGCGTTTTTGTAGCGATTCCTGGAAAATATTAAGCTTTTTGGTATATATTTGTGTATTTCATGAATCTAGGTCCAAGGGAATAAAAGTGGAGGAAACAAGCTAAAAATGTTGAAAAAGGACCAAACCGAGTGTGGACTTAATTCTCGAAGCTTGAAATTTAATGAACTCGGCGATCGATCGGCATCAACACCGCGATCGATCGCGGAGCTATATTTTGAGAAGCTGAGCAGAGTACATTGGCGATCGATCGGCAAGAATTGGCGATCGATCACGGAGCTATATTTTGAGAAGCTGGGCAGAGTACATTGGCGATCGATCGGCAAGAATTCGCAATCGATCGCCAATATACAATGAAGACTCGCGATCAATCGGCAGGTAACGAAGATCGATCGCGGATTTGACAATTTTGGCCATCACGTCCAGTATGAACTCGCGATCGATCGGCATGGATTGAAGATCAATCGCCGCGAAGAATTTTAAGAAACAAAATAGACTTTCCATGTTTGGTTCAAGGTGGACTCCTTCCTACATGTTTTTACCCTTTTATCAGAATTTTGACATAATTTCTAAGACCAAAAGGCAGCCTCCTATTCCTCCATCCATAGAAAATAATACCACAAATCATTGAAGAGCAAGAGAAACGCAAGGAACGGAAGAACGGAGCGACGCACGGAGCGACATCCTCGTTATCTTAGTATTTTTGAACTTAATTAATTTTTATTTCAGATTTTGATGTTGAATTTGTTTAAAGACATATTTTTGCATTATAATTTGATTATGGTTGTTTGCTAAACTTTGTTTATCAAGACATAGGGGATCCCATGTTTGAACCCTTGAGTTAATTATTGGTTTTGAGTTAATTTCTATAATCTTTGCGCATAATTTATGTTTTTAATACTTACCTTTTGCATGATTTTGGTAGTCGTAATTGAATTGACCATAGGAGATTACGTTACGACGTAGTAAATTAGGCCGTGGGTTTTAGGTTGAGACGGACCAAGTAAAATCTAGCACACGTGTGATAGCAATAGATTTTCCAAAATCGAAGGCTAGTAGTTTTCACAAAGTTTTTTTCGGAATTAATCATTAAATAAAGACACGGGAGTGGTTTATTGTAGATTAATGCTAGACTTGTTATAACCTGACCAAGGTATAACGAATGAAATAGGAAAACTCGTCACCTTAGAACATTGAACTTTGAATCTTAATTAATAGACAACTTTTGGGGGATTATATGGGTGAACCAACGTCTTGACAATTCGTTTATAATATCTCTTCAATTATCCATCACTGCTGTTTAGGTTAATTTGTGTGTTTAAGTCAATTTAGTTTGTTAATCATTCCATAATCGTAGGTTAAATATAGTAATTCTAATCAAACGTGGTACTTACTTTCTAATCCCTGTGGGTTCGACACTCGTACTTCTAATTTCATTATACTAAAACTTGACACCGTGCACTTGCGGTATAGAATCGCTATACTAGAAATAACTGTTTAAAATAAAAGCGATCAATACACCTCAAACCAAAACATCCCAACAACTCAACACCATAATAACCCCATAAAACCAACATAAAACGCCTCAAAAATCATAACCCAACCACATACAACAAATACCCAAAAACAAACGCATTTCAAATCCCTAACACAAACCCATTTCAACACAAAACATAATAAACCAAACAAGGAGAGGTTCATACCCTTCAAGGCTTCAAATTCTACCAAGAATTCCAACAATCCAAGTTTTGCAAGATTTTTGTCCTCCTCCTCTAAGCAAGAGACGATTTTTTTGTGGGTTTGGGGAAATGAGGGTTATGAGTTTTCTTTTAATTAGGAGTGGGGTTAAGTGAGGGAAATGGGGTATGATGGGTATGGGTTTTAATATAAACGGTACCCCATTAATTAGCATGATGTATAAAATATCCCAACATGATATTTTAAAAGCATTTTCCAAAAATGCAATAAAGCTCAATTAAACATGCTTTACCAACATAATTAACACCCACCCCAAATAAACCATGCCAACACTCAGTTCCCAACATGCATCACATGCACCCTGAAATGCATTACCCGGTCACGCCCACCGCATGACTAAGCATTTCACCATATTAATTAATTCAAAACTAAATTAATTAACACCATAATCATCACATAAACATAATTAATGCCCAAATGCACATAATTATTTCGGGGATATCACAATACTTCCCTACTTATAAGATTTCATCCTCGAAATCGCATGCACCTACCAATCCGAAACTAAACATAAATCACATACCAGAAAATAGTTCCGGGTAGTGCTGCACCATATGCCTCTCCGTCTTCCACGTGGCCTCCTCGATACCCTGCGATCCCACTAAACCTTGACCATCGGTATCACCTTGTTCTGAAGTCTGCGATCAGCTCTATCCAGAATCCTGACTGGCCGTTCCACGTAGGACACATTAGAATCTAACTACACCTCAGAAGCCTGTAACACATGTGATGGATCCGGCTCATACTTACGCAACATAGATACATGGAACATGTCATGAATACCCGACAATGATGGTGTCAAAGCCAGATGGTAAGCCAAGGTACCAATGCGCTGCAGGATCTCTAAAGGTCCAACATATCTCGGAGATAATTTCCCGCTCATACCAAACCGCACAACGCCTCTGAAAGGTGAGATCTTCAAAAAGACCCTATCTCCCAACTGAAACTCCAAAGGTCGCCGTTGTTTATTTGCATAGGCTGCCTGTCTATCTTGGGCTGCCGACATTCTCTGTCGGATAACCTTTATCTTCTCTTCCATTTCTCAGATCAGTTCCGATCCTCCGACCGATTTGCTAGTCAAGTCATCCCAATACAATGGTGACCTGCAACGTCGACCATAAAGAGCCTCGAAGGGAGCCATCTGAATGCTCGCTTGATAGCTATTATTGTACGAGAACTCTACCAAGGCCAATGAATCTTGCCACGAAGTATCAAACTCCAACACACATGCCCGTAACATGTTCTCGAGCGTCTGTATAGTACGCTCGGCCTGACCGTCCGTTTGGGGATGATATGCCGTGCTCAATCTCACTTCAGTGCCCAAAGCTGACTGAAGACCTCCCCAAAAATGAGATGTAAACCGTGGATCTTGGTCAGATACAATGGAAACTAGAATCCCGTGCAGTCTCACTATATCCCGGACATACAACTGAGCCATCCTCAAATATGTGAATGTCATACTGTACGGAATGAAATGAGCCACTTTGGTCAACCTATCCACAATCACCCAAATGGCATCAAAACCCAAAGTAGTCCTCGGCAAGTGGGTCACGAAGTCCATGGATATGTGTTCCCACTTCCATTCCGGTATCTCCAAGCCCTTCAGCTCGCCACCAGGCCTCTGCCTCTCTGCCTCCACGTGTTGACAGATCAAGCATCTCTTAACGAATGCTATCACATCTCGTTTCATTCTTTTCCACCAAAACTGATCACATAGATCCTTGTACATCTTCCTCCCGCCTGGGTGGATACTAATGAGCTCGCTGTAAGATCCCACTACACAACTCCGGCATATTCGAAACTACCCAATGGTTACACAATCTCAAAGAACCGTCATCAGCCACTCTGAACTTCGATGGCTGTCCAAGAAGTACCAATGATAACCATCTCTGAATCTCATCATCTGCCTTCTGAGCCCTCCGGATATATCATAAATGTCCGGCTCTACCAATAAGGTTGATACACGTACCAGTGATGTATCCACATCAAAATCATAGCCCAGATGGCAGTAAGAAGTCATCATAGCCGATAGATGCATGGTGTCCTCAGCAGTACACTTCACCTTCCGACTCAAGGCATCTGCTGTCAAGTTCGCCTTTCCAGGATGGTACTCTATTTCACAATCATAGTCCTTGAGTAAGTCCATCCATCTCCTCTGTCTCATATTCAGCTCCGCCTGAGTAAACAAGAACTTAATGCCGCCAGATCTTCATAGCAAAAATGATAGCCGGCCAACTCTAAGTCATGGACTGGATATCTAGTCTCATGCGGCTTCAACTGCCTCGATGCATAAGCTACCACATGTTTATCTTGCATTAGTACACATCCCAAGCCTTGTACTGATGCATCAGTATATAGAACAAACCTCTCGTTCTCCGTAGGAATCACTAACACAGGCGCTATCGTCAACCGGCGCTTCAACTCTTGGAAGCTTTGCTCACAAGCCTCAGACCAATAGAATGGTACTCCCTTTTGAGTCAACTGAGTCAATGGCTTAGCAATCTTAGAAAATCCTTCGACAAAGCGTCGATAATACCCGGCCAAACCAAGAAACCTTAGTATCTTGGGCACAGAAGTGGGTGCAGACCACTCCATCACCGCCTCCACTTTCCTGGGATCCACTGATATCCCACTGCTAGAGATGACATGCCCCAAAAATACCACGTTGCTCAACCAGAATTCACACTTGCTGAGCTTGGCAAACGGCTGATTATCTCTGAGGATCTGGAGTACTGTCCGCAAGTGTTTCACGTGCTCCTCCTCACTTCGAGAGTAGATAAGTATGTATTCAATAAACACTATGACGGACTGGTCAAGATATGGTTGGAATACCCTGTTCATCAGACTCTTAAAGACAGCCGGGGCGTTCGTCACACTGAACGGCATAACCAAGAACTCGTAGTGCCCATACCGAGTCCGAAATGCTGTCTTATGAACATCCTCCTCTCTGACCCGAATCTGATGGTATCCTGACCTCAAATCAATCTTGCTATACAGCTTCGTACCCTGCAACTGATCAAATAAGTCGTCGATCCTTGGGAGGGGACACTTGTTCTTCACCGTTGCCTTATTCAATTGCCGGTAATCAATGCACAAACGCGTCGAACCATCCTTCTTCTTAACGAATAGAACCGGCGTGCCCCAAGGTGATATGCTAGGGCGTATATATCCTTTGTCAAGGAGTTCCTGTAACTGCTCCTTCAATTCCCTTAACTCCGCAGGTGTCATCCTATAAGGGGCACGAGAAATAGCGGATGTTCTCGGTAATAACTCAATCCCAAACTCGACTTTTCTAGTCGGCGGGAACCCTGGAATTTCCTCCGGAAACACATCAACAAAATCTGCCACCACGGGTACATCCTCAACCTTCAACTCTTTATTCTTTTCCGCCATGTCCACGGCATAGATAAGATAGCCCGTGTGTGATGTCCGGGGATTATGGTGTTAATCCCGGTGTGGTATTAATCCTTGATGGATTTTTAATTGTGGCAATTAGGAATTAATTGCGGTTTGGCATCTCCCGAGATTGTTAAATCGGGCATTTGGGATCGTTGGATCCAAAGGATGAGATTGTATCCTCATTTTGGTGAAAAACCTATGTGTTGGGTTTTTGGTGGGACTTGGTGTCCGGGGTGCCTTATGTTGGGGCCAGTCTGGGGATTTGGTGTAGGAGAGAGAGTTTTTGAAAACAGATGATTTTAAATGAATCATGATGTATTTGTGAAAGTATTGGTATTATGGGGCATTTTTGCTATATATACCAATTGGACTCGGGATTCCGTCATTTGGAATCCATTCCATTCCTCTCCTCTCCCTCTCTCTGGCCTCTCTCACCCCAAAACCCTTCCCCTCTTTCCCCTTCAATGGAAATCGTTGGGAACACGATTTAGGGGCCGGATTTCTTGAAGAAAAGCTGGTAATCTCCTTCTCCTCTATTGTAGCTTTGATTGATTGTAATTTTGTTGAATTTGGTTGAGTTTTGGGTTTGATTTGGTTTGGGTGATTTTGGTGATAATCATAAAATCTTTTGGGTTTGTTTAATTTGAGTTTAACACCCTTGTTGGAGGTCAATGGGTGCGGATTTGTTGTGGTTTTGGGTTGGGAGGAGTTGGGGTATGGTTGGTGGGGGTTTCAAGCTCTTAAAAATGGTGATTTTCGGGTTTCAGGGTTCTACCGATCGATCGGTAGGAGTTACCGATCGATCGGTCGAATGCCATAGCGAAATATGAAAAATCTGGGTTCTACCGATCGATCGGTAGAACCTACCGATCGATCGGTAGGGATGAATAGTGAAATTTTTTTTTAAAAAAAATAAAAATTTCTCAAATTTTTTGGGAGCTTATATGGGTACATTGATGATGTGTTTGGGGGTTTGATTCATGCTTGGGTATATGTTGTGTGCTCATAAATAATTGTGAGTTATTTTGTGTGTTAGCACATATTAATCGGGTAACGGGACCAAGGCAAAGTTTGATTCGGACTACGGAATTTTAAGGTACGTATGACGTACGAGCATAGCCCTTTAATATAATTGCAATTGTTGAGTGCTTGGTACACTGTATTGCAATGAATGTGTGTGGAAATGCATAACACATGGTATTAGCAATAAACGGAGGTTGAAATGCATGGTTTATTGTACTTGCTTCAAATATCTATATATGCATTGAGAATTGCATGGTGCTTTTGAGCGAGTAATGATTGGGATGTTGTCTCCTGTGAGCGAACATCGATTATGACGCCGCTGCCATCGAGCATGCGTGGAAATGGAATGCCGCTATTGTAGAGCGAGCAATGAAATAGAACTATGAAACCATAAGTGAGAAACATGGATTGTCTATAATCATTGTTTAATGATTTGATGTTATTGCTTTTTGCATTGGTATATGGCTCATAGAATTGTTAATCAATGTAATGATTAACTGGCATTTGGGAATTTGATGGTTTCAGTGTTTTGAGAACAGGGACAGTACAGGAAACCCCGGATGAGGATGATGCCATCCAGGGAGTATATTTTGTATTTCATAGCATTTACATTGTTGTAAATTATGAATTGTATTGTTGTGGTTATTGGATTGGGATATTGGTATGCTCACCCCGTGTGGGGGCTGTCTCTGTTGGGACAGGTGGTACAGGTGTAGCAGCAGCTTTGGAGTTGAGCTCGGGCTGTTGATTGAGGTACTTCCAGGATCGAGGTACCAGAGCTGGATGGATAAGCGCTCAGATCCAGAGTCGAGATCGAGTTGCGCTTTAGAGGTGCTTCCAGGATCGAAGCACCAGTAACGGTATCCAGCAGAGTGTTTTATATATTAGATACACGCTTATTCATTGGGGTGCTCTTATGTGAGTACATATTACGTGTATATGAAATGTATAAACGGGCTACGGCTCTTCTCTGTTCATTTATGGTTTACACGCAATTAGATATAGAATTGCTAAATGAACTAACAGTATGTTAGTGTATTATGAGGGTCCATGCTATATGGATAATCATGGTTGGGGAATTTGAATATTATGTGGTTTAAATGCAAGAAATTTTCTGGATAGCATATGGTGTTGCACTTGCATATGGTTTTTCCCCTGATAGTATGATTATATGCACTAATGATATGGCTTAATACACTAATAATGGATTAAGGGCACGAGCGTCCTTACATTAGTAGTATCAGAGCAGTGGTTAGCTCTTTGGGGCTGTTGAAGGCCTGGAACATGCTGATAAGGATGGGTAGCACATATTTATGCATGATAGTAGTTAGTGTTGTGTGGCACAATTATTTTGCTTATGTGCATTTGTGATATGTGATCATAGTGAAACGATTATATGTCATGACATCTATAGAATCATAATATAACCTGTTGATTATGGTTGTGAGTTGTGACACAGGGACAACCAAATGGAGCATTTTGAAATGCATTGGGATACGGGAAGTACTTTGTACTCATAGTTTATGCATTTACTCATTATAATCATATTGTGGGGAATATGGATTATCGTATGCTCATGGTTTGGGATTGTTCCTGTAGGGACACTATGACGTGAAAGGCTAAGGCCATGGTTGAAAGACACGAAACGGTAACCTGCGTTTTATATACATCATGGAATTATGCATTGTGGTTGCATGTGTACATGTAGTGATGATTTTAATGCTTTGCCGCCAAATGTTAAAGCGAGGGGTGGGAGTGCCACATGTCGCATTTGAGCGAGGTGCATTAAAATACACTCATGATGATGTATGTTGGAATATGGATTATGCTTTGTGATGCAGGTATGGATGAAATACTTGGTGAATATCCCATGAGTCATTGTTATGGATGAGTGATGATTTTAAATGCTTGCCGCTATTTATTGTTTTGTGCCGCTAAAATGTGAAGCGAGGGGTGGGAGCGCCGCATGTCACATTGAAGCGTGGTTATCATATGAGGCGAGGAAAGAATATTTGCCGCTAAAATGTGAAGCGAGGGGTGGGAGCGCCGCATGTCCATTTAAGCGAGGTTATTCTATGCCGCCTATATGAGAAGCGAGGGGTGGGAGTACCGCATGTTTTATTTGAGCGAGGGGCATTAAAATACACTACCGTGACAATGACTAGGGATCGGATATATTGATAGCATTGGTTCATTCCGCTATATTGATTGGCGATGGTTCATGCCGCCAGGTATATTGATAGCGATGGTTCATTCCGCTATATTGATTGGCGATGGTTCATGCCGCCAGGTATATTGATAGCGATGGTTCATTCCGCTATATTGATTGGCGATTGTTCATGCCGCCAGGTATATTGATAGCGATGGTTCATTCCGCTATATTGATTGGCGATGGTTCATGCCGCCAGGTATATTGATAGCGATGGTTCATTCTGCTATATTGATTGGCGATGGTTCATGTCGCCAGGTATATTGATAGCGATGGTTCATTCCGCTATATTGATTGGCGATGGTTCATGCCGCCAGGTATATTGATAGCGATGGTTCATTCCGCTATATTGATTGGCGATGGTTCATGCCGCCAGGTATATTGATAGCGATGGTTCATTCCGCTATATTGATTGGCGATGGTTCATGCCGCCAGGTATATTGATAGGGATGGTTCATTCCGCTATATTGATTGGCGATGGTTCTTGCCGCCGGATATATTGATAGCGATGTCTCATTCCGCTATTCTATTGGCGATGGTTCATGCCGTCGGGTATTCTATTGACGATGATTCGTGCCACCGGATATTACATAGCGACGGGTCATTCCGCTACACCTATGCGATGGTTCATACCGCCGGATATCTATAGCGATGTCTTATGCCGCTGACTCTATGACGAGAGATCATGCCGCTGATTATATAGCGATGGGTTATACCGCTATGTGCGTAGCGCTGGATTATGTCGCCTACGAGCGATGGATGCTACTTGTGTACTGCTGGTGGACGATGGATACAGGTATTCCGCTATCTTGATAGCGATGAGGTATGGCGTATTACTTTTGTTAGCATCATTGTGGATACTACATGTTATATACGTCATGTGTTTGACGATGAGATTATGGATGTTGTGTATTGACATGTACCGTCATATGTTTGACGATGTTAATTGGATGTCATATGTTGACATATGCCATCACGGGATGACGATGACACAGTTGATGTTCTATGTAGACGTGTAGCGTCGTTTTGATGATTAATACATTTATGTTATGTATTGAGTTGTATGGTTTGAGCGCCCTTGGTGAGCACATGGTAATGTCTGGGTCACTAGTTGACGAGACCATTATGCCGAGAAGGTTGCTCGAAGAATTATTGGGTGCACCGTACAGGGATTGTACCGCATCACATTTTTGGTGTCTATATTGTTCGAGTAATGATACCCTTGGGTATACTCGCTGGTTTGGCTTAGGCCAAGTGATTGGTGGTAAGAGTAGTCCTTGAGGAAACTACTCGCTTGTTGTTGTGATCTGCGGTAGGTGTGATCACACTCACCCTGAGGGTGTGGGATAAGTCCTAATGGATTAGGATTGCTTCGTGGTTGAGCAAGGACACCGGGATGTCCATTATGCTTTGGTTTTAGAGGAATATTGGGTGATGACCCACTCCTCTAAATGGATGTTACGGTATGGTATACCGGGTGGTACGTATGAGACGTTGGTAGGCTTGATATGAGCCTTTGGAGGCAGCGCTTATTAGCCAGATATCGTGGCAATGTTATAGCGTGCTTTTGATTGCCGTTATACTGCTCGTTGGATTCGAGTTCAGTGAATCGTATAATGATACGATGAGGACTTTTGGTAGTCTTTTGTAGTCTCTTTGTGGCTTGATAATTGAGGCAGAGAATACCTCACGGAGACGTTTATACGTCAAATGTTTTAAGAGGATTGTTTTGGGACAACTCAATTTTGTTGGAAATACCAACGTGAGCGTCGACAAGTCGTTGTTAGCTCTGGTTGAGCATCTTTGCATATGGTATGCGACGGAAGTCACAATTGTAATTGTGTGGTATAGTTAGTGGAGTGACACTACTATATTGACTTTATCTCTTGGAGAGATTTGGGTTGTACTGTCATGGAGGCAGCTAATTTTGGTTGAGGGTTGATCGTGAATCAACCAGGGTAAGCCCTACTAGTGTTGGACTAGGTAATGGCTTCGTGCTTCTAGTGAGACGTTCGAGGAGACGTCTCTGGAGTGATGCTCGAGTGTGGAGTACTATGGCAATAGTACAGGGCATCGTTGTTTGAGTATACATGGCGTATACGAGTTTCGATTTGATGATAGTGGCTTCGATGCACTATTCTGAACCAGTTGCGTATTTTGATTCCGAGATATATGTTGGTATGTATATCTAGTTTTTCCAGACGGTGGTTCGAGGTTGGAGGGTCATGGATTCATGACATTATCCTTGTGAGAAAGGCAGTGTTGATATACCTGCCGGTTGAATCTTTTGGGAGATTCATTGCTTTGGTTGTGTGGTGTTGATGTTGAAATCACACCCTTTGGCTTTGGTCTGTCGACCACCATTCTCCGTGGAGTGAGAATGATCGAGGTTTGACAGCAGATTTTGGGACTTTGGTATACCCGAGTCTATTGCTTTGAGTGTGCCTGTTGTGTTGGTGCTTAGGCATGTATACCCGTGTGTGTATACGAATGCCAACTCTATTTTGTTCCTTGTTGAACGTCGGATTAGTGTGTTTGGTTTGATGAATCTCCGGTGGGAGATTGTGGCAATTTGAGATTGGTAATCTCGATGGCACGATGTATTCTGAAGAATAATCGTGAGGTCCGTTTGACTTCCCCTGAGGAGGGATTGTCGTGTTTTGGAACCATGGTAGTTCTTGTTGGATAATTCGATAGCCTTCCTGTTTTAGGATTGTTGAATCCCAGGATAAATGAAGGATGGCCAGGATTCGGATTTTTTTAGTGTCACGGTCGACACGTGTTTGGGAATGCAATTGTTTGTCTTGCATGTCCCCTGTGGAACTTGAGACATTGTGGAGTCTCGATAGTGTGTTTTGGACCAAGATGGGATTTCTTGGAACACCTTGTTTTAGACTTCTGTGGTGATGTGTTTTGTTTGGATTAGTGACCGTGGTTTACCCGATCCGGATTGCAAGAGGTGCAACTACTCCTTTGGAGGAGATGATCGGGAAAGCGAAACCGGATTTTTCCGGGAGTATACTGATTGTATACTAGTGGTTCCCATCTTAACGATGTGTGTTAAGCATCGTGGGCGAGTGGTGGATATCATTAAGAGATATCTATGTTAGAACCAATGGGGTTTTGATTGATTTGCAGTCATGTGGACTGACTTTCGGGACGATTCACGTCGAGGTATGTTGTTATCTTTCGGGTTTATATTGGTTTTGGCATTTGCTCTATTGTAGAGCTTGATGCGAGATTGGTGTTCTCGCAGTTAGTGATTCGATCCTATTGTGGTCCAGAATCGGGGTTGTGGATTTACCTTGTTTGTGTAGTCCTGGTGCTACGTAGAGTATGCCGGTGCAAATTTCGAGGACGAAATTTTATTAGTGGGGGATAATTGTGATGTCCGGGGATTATGGTGTTAATACCGGTGTGGTATTAATCCTTGATGGATTTTTAATTGTGGCAATTAGGAATTAATTGCGGTTTGGCATCTCCCGAGGTTGTTAAATCAGGCATTTGGGATCGTTGGATCCAAATGATAAGATTGTATCCTCATTTTGGTGAAAAACCTATGTGTTGGGTTTTTGGTGGGACTTGGTGTCCGGGGTGCCTTATGTTGGGGCCAGTCTGGGGATTTTGTGTAGGAGAGAGAGTTTTTGAAAACAGATGATTTTTAATGAATCATGATGTATTTGTGGAAGTATTGGTATTCTGGGGCATTTTTGCTATATATACCAGTTGGACTCGGGAATCCGTCATTTGGAATCCATTCCATTCCTCTCCTCTCCCTCTCTCTCGCCTCTCTCACCCCAAAACCCTTCCCCTTTTCCCCTTCAATGGAAATCGTTGGGAACACGATTTAGGGGCCGGATTTCTTGAAGAAAAGTTGGTAATCTCCTTCTCCTCTCTTGTAGCTTTGATTTGATTGTAATTTTGTTGAATTTGGTTGAGTTTTGGGTTTGATTTTGTTTGGGTGATTTTGGTGAAAATCATAAAATCTTTTGGGTTTGTTTAATTTGAGTTTAACACCCTTGTTGGAGGTCCTTGGGTGCGGATTTGTTGTGGTTTGGGTTGGGAGGAGTTGGGGTATGGTTGGTGGGGGTTTCAAGCTCTTAAAAATGGTGATTTTCGGGTTTCAGGGTTCTACCGATCGATCGGTAGGAGTTACCGATCGATCGGTCGAATGCCGTAGCGAAATATGAAAAATCTGGGTTCTACCGATCGATTACCGTAGTGAAATATGAAAAATCTGGGTTCTACCGATCGATCGGTAGGGATGAATAGTGAATTTTTTTTAAAAAAAAAAAAATTTCTCAATTTTTTTGGGAGCTTATATGGGTACATTGATGATGTATTTGGGGGTTTGATTCATGCTTGGGTATATGTTGTGTGCTCATAAATAATTGTGAGTTATTTTGTGTGTTAGCACATATTAATCGGGTAACGGGACCAAGGCAAAGTTTGATTCGGACTACGAATTTTAAGGTACGTATGACGTACGAGCATAGCCATTTAATATAATTGCAATTGTTGAGTGCTTGGTACACTGTATTGCAATGAATGTGTGTGGAAATGCATGACACATGGTATTAGCAATAAACGGAGATTGAAATGCATGGTTTATTGTACTTGCTTCAAATATCTATATATGCATTGAGAATTGCATGGTGCCGCTTTTGAGCGAGTAATGATTGGGATGTTGTCTCCTGTGAGCAAAAATCGATTATGACGCCGCTGCCATCGAGCATGCGTGGAAATGGAATGCCGCTATTGTAGAGCGAACAATGAAATAGAACTATGAAACCATAAGTGAGAAACATGGATTGTCTATAATCATTGTTTAATGCTTTGATGTTATTGATTATGACATTGGTATATGGCTCATAGAATTGTTAATCAATGTAATGATTAACTGGCATTTGGGAATTTGATGGTTTCAGTGTTTTGAGAACAGAGACAGTACAGGAAACCCCGGATGAGGATGATGCCATCCAGGGAGTATATTTTGTATTTCATAGCATTTACATTGTTGTAAATTATGAATTGTATTGTTGTGGTTATTGGATTGGGATATTGGTATGCTCACCCCGTGTGGGGGCTGTCTCTGTTGGGGCAGGTGGTACATGTGTAGCAGCAGCTTTGGAGTTGAGCTCGGGCTGTTGATTGAGGTACTTCCAGGATCGAGGTACCAGAGCTGGATGGATAGGCGCTCAGATCCAGAGTCGAGATCGAGTTGCGCTTGAGAGGTGCTTCTAGGATCGAAGCACCAGTAACGGTATCCAGCAGAGTGTTTTATACATTAGATACACGCTTATTCATTGGGGTGCTCTTATGTGAGTACATATTACGTGTATATGAAATGTATAAACGGGCTACGGCTCTTCTCTGTTCATTTATGGTTTATACGCAATTAGATATAGAATTGCTAAATGAACTAAGAGTATGTCAGTGTATTATGAGGGTGCATGCTATATGGATAATCATGGTTGGGGAATTTGAATATTATGTGGTTTAAATGCAAGAAATTTTCTGGATAGCATATGGTGTTGCATTTGCATATGGTTTTTCCACTGATAGTATGATTATATACACTAATGATATGGCTTAATACACTAATAACGGATTAAGGGCACGGGGGTCCTTACACCGTGTGTCCACGTTCCAATAATCGGGACATTTTAACCACCGATATCAACGGAATCTTCACACGAGAACCGTTCACATAGAAGGTCCACTGAATCCCCATATTAGCTCGGAACCGAACTGTCCTCTGCCAAAATCTACCACTGCATAATATCTGTTCAGTATATCGATGCCCACAATGCAATCGAAGTCTGACATACCCGGAACAATCAAATCTGTCTTCAGTTCATTGCCCTCAAAATAAATGAGGCAGTTAGCAAGAAACTGATCAGCAATAATGTTCCTTCCAGTGGGTGTCAGGACCATAAGAGGCGTGGGTAACGGAGACGTGCACATATGATGTCTCTCCACAAAATCAGCAGATACAAAAGAGTGGGAGGCACCTGGATCTATAAAAAAAAAGCAGGGTACGTAAGTAAATGACACGTACCAGCAATCACTTCTTCTGGGGCTGCCTCGCCTGCTCTCTAGACAGTGCATACACTTGCCCCTGGGGCGGTCCCACTGTCTGACCTCCCGATAGTCGAGGCATCTGTTGCCTCTGGTGCACTGTCCTATCATCAAATCTCGGCTTGTTCATCCTGAAATCTGACTGTCCTCCCCGGTTGGGGCAATACCGAGAAATATGGCCCATCTGCCACAACTGTAACAAGTCGGGCAGTTGCTTGATAAGTGTGGTCCTCCACAATTTTCACATCTTGTTTCCCCCGTTCTATTCACTTGCGTTGGTCCCCGGTTGGTCGGTACATTGCTCTTCCGACTCTCCTGCTTCCGGTTATAAGACTTCTTCCCACCAAATCGAGAAGATGAAGAAGCTCCACGAGGCTTAAACTGCTCTCCTCGTGGCCTCAGGCTGTCAACAACTGACCTCTGCGGTGGCACATGTGGGGGTACAATATCAGTTGTCTTCCACCACATTGAAGACTTCTTGGCCAGTTGAAACTCTGCCAATCTTAACCAAGCAGTCTTGGCACAGGGTGCCGACACGAAGATCTGATCTATCCTTTCTAACCATTCCTCCGCTTCTTCCGCAGTCTCTGTCCCTCAAAACGGGGCAGATGGAAGTTCAAGAACTGTGTCAGACTCAGTTCACCAAGCAATAATGGCTGTACAATAGGTTCCACACCCACAACAAGTGGCGGTAGGGGATTAGTCTGAGCAATGCTAGCATTCACACTCTGATAAGTGTGATTTTTATACTTAATTTGATATAAGATTAGGGGCGTTTTTGTAGTGATTCTTGGACAATATTACTTTTCTTGGTTTATATTTGTATATTTCAGGAATCCAGGGCCAAATGCATAAAAGTTGAGGAAATAGGCTTAAAATGATGAAAAAGGACCAAACTGAGCAAACCTGGAAAAGGAGGGGAAAAATCGTAATATGCTGAAAATAGAGGAGGCGACCGATCGCCTCAAATGAGGCGACCGATCGCCTCCAGGCAGTAGCAAAATGCGATCCATTGCCTCATTTGAGGCAATCGATCGCCTCGACGAGAAAAAATTGGGATTTTGTTTCCATCTTGGTTATTTGATGTCCAAACTTGGTGAAACTCCTCCTACCATAAATATGGATTATCATGGACGTTTTTGGGACTTTTTGGCTCACTTTTGACCTACAATACACAACCTCCATCACTCATCATCCTCTCCAACCATCCATACACCATAACTATTGAAGAAGAGACGCATCGGAAGAGACGGGACGACGGAGCAACGCAAGGAGTCAACGCCTCTCGTTATTTCCGTATTTCTAATTCTAGTTCTATATTTTCAATAGATTTTATTGTTTAGAATGTTGCAAAACATGTTTACGCATTATTATTTGATGGATATTGTTGGCTAGGTTTGTTATCAAGACTTAGGGGATCCTTTGTATGAACCCATGATTTTAATTGAATGTTTTTGATTGATTCTTATTATCTAAGTGCGTAGATCATTGTTCTTCATGCTTTTAAGGGTTTGGCCATCCTTGAATGATAGTAAATTACAATTGAGATCGAGAGATAAAATTGTGACTCGATATAGTGATTTATGCTGTGGATTTCAGACTGATATCGAGAGATGAAATCAAATACACGTGTGATAGCTATAGATATCTAGTAATCGAAAGCTAGAAGTTTTCACAGATCTTAATACAATATTGTGTTGTTAAATAAGTACACGAGAGTGACTTGCTGCAATTTGATATTAGGTTTAATATAACTCGAGAGAGTATATTAGATAAATGTGGAAAACTCGTCACCTTAGATTGTTTGAATTCGATTCTTAACTAATAGGTGAATTGTGGGGGATTACATAGGTGAACCGAAAGTCTTGATAGTTGTTTCTTTTGATTATTTTCTTATTCGTTCTTGTGTTTTTTGGGTTGATCTTGAGTTCATTAGTCAATTTAGTTAATTAATCCCAACACTCACATAGCGAATTTCTTGGAAATTTGCGACACCTTCAAGCATAATGGCGTCACTGACGACGTTAATAAAGCTAAATCTTGGTTGCATTCTTTGCCTAGAGGATCAATTACCACTTGGGATGGGATGGTGCAAGCTTTCTTATCCAAATACTTCCCACCATCAAAGACTGCTAAGATGCGAAATGATATCACTACATTTGCGCAACATGATCCTAAAACACTTTATGAAGCATGGGAGCGCTTCAAGGATTTACTGAGGAGATGCCCACACCATGGCCTTCCCATCTGGCTGCAGGTACAAACTTTCTATAACCGTTTATTTTCTGATAACCGTTATATGATTGATGCAGCATCAGGAGGTACTGTGATGAGAAAGATGCCGGAGGAGGCCTATACACTGTTTGAGGAGATGGCTGCTAATAGCTGTCAATGGCAGTCCGAGAGGAACGTGCCAAAGAAGCAAACTGGAGTTCATCAAGTGAGCAAAGTTACTGCGTTGGCCGCTCAAATTGAGGCATTGAACAAGAGACTAGATAGCATGAGCATGACAGGGATGAAAGCTCAAGGGATTACTTGTGACCTATGTGGAGGAAATCATCCGAGCGTTGAATGCCAAACAGGTAACCCATTCGTTCAGACTAATGAAGCTGTGCATTATGTAGGAAACCGGCCACAAAACAACCCCTACCCAAATACATACATTATGGGGTTGAGGTATCAACCACAACCACCACCGGGTTATCCACCATCGCCGAGCATGGAGGAAATATTGACCAAGTTCATATCCTCAACGGAAACAAGGATGAATAAGCAAGATTCATCTATCAAAAACTTGGAGATCCAAGTAGGGTAATTGACAACTATCTTGGCTGGGAGAGCACAAGGAACTCTACCGTGTGACACAGAGAAGAATCCAAGGGAGCAAGCCAATGCCGTGACCCTAAGGAGTGGAAAAGAACTTGGTGATGAGAAGGAGACTGAAAAGATTGCTATTAAGCAAGAGGAGAAGGAGCAGCCACGCAACAAGGGTAAGTCCACTAGAGACACTACACCTATCACACCACAAGAAAAGGTACACATTCCTCTCCCATTCCCTGCAGCAGTTAATAGGGCAAAGGTTGATTCAAACTTTGCCAAATTTTTAGACAAGCTTAAGAATTTGCATATAGATATACCATTTATTGATGCTTTACGAGAAATGCCAAATTATGCTAAATTCTTAAAGAAGATGTTGCCTAAGAAGCAGAAATTGGGAGAGCACGAGACTGTCTTTTTGACTGAGGAATGTAGTGCTATTGTGCAAAAGAAATCGGCCACCAAGTTAAAAGATCCAGGGAGTTTCTCTATTCCTTGCACTATTGGGCCTATTTCTTCCATTAAATCGTTATGTGATTTGGCTGCTAGTGTGAACTTAATGCCTTTGTCTGTTTTTAGGCGACTTGGACTGGGAGAGCCGAAGACCACAAGGGTGGTGTTGCAAATGGCGGACAAGTCTATCACTTACCCACTAGGAATCGTCGAGGATGTGCCAGTCAAGATAGATCAATTCACTTTCCCGGTGGATTTTCTAGTGTTGGATATGGAGGAGGACGCGAGTATGCCATTGATCCTGGGGCGCCCATTCCTAGCTACTGGAAGAGCTATTATCGATGTTGAAGAAGGGAAGTTGATCCTCCGTGTAGGAGAGGATCATGTTACCTTTACTATGTTTCAAACTTCACCTCATGCACACAACACGCACACATGTTTTATTATTGATAAAATTAATATTTTGCCCGATGATGTGGTACAAGATACTGATAAGGTGAAGGCGAAGACCAAACTAGAGACTGAAGAAGGCAAGAGCCATGACACGGTGAAGCCAAGGAAGGTGAAGAAGCAAAAAGATAAAAGGACGTTTATGAAGGGAGAGACAGTCCAATTGCATAAAGCGCCACCACCTCGCATTTTCCAAAGCAAGCGAAAGGCTTCATGGGTTGGACCATTCACTGTTACCAAGATATACCCGCATGGAGCCATTAAGGTAAGTGATCCTATTCTAGGCACTTATGTCGTTAATGATGAGAGGTTGAGGCATTACCCAGTTGATTACGGAGATTAATGCTCCACACACCATCCCAACCTTTGAGAAAATGTGGTAGTAAGTCCAGCTTGGGACTATAAATCAAGAACTCTTTCCTATCCCTTTGCTTTGTTTGTAGTTTATTTTGGTTTGTTTTGTTTTTGTTTTTGATTTTGGCGAGACTCCATGCGTGCTGTGATCTGTCCAACAATATGCCCCACAAGCTGACGAGGAATTGGACAACGATAACTGACGGTCGTTGTCAACGGTAACTGCTTTGTCTTACTTTCCATGCTTATTACATTGAGGACAATGCATGAATTAAGTTTGGGGGAATGCATTACTGTCTCATGCTTCTTATTTGGAAATTGATCGTTTCTGGAGCACCAACAAAAATTTTCTTGAAAATGAGTTCAATTAGTAAGATAAGAATAAATCATAGTAGTTGTCTCTATTCCATGATGATATTAGTCTCACTATGCATGTCAACTTGAGTTTTGATGATTGTAAGACTTGTTTGTGAATATCTTGTTTTGAGTAGCATGTCAAAGATGAGGAATATTTTGAGCACATTTGAGTCATAATCTTATGAATTGCATTTGTAGTAGTGAATTTTTTTGTGAACTTGATGAATTGTTTTGAGCATCTTAGAGTACCTTAGAAACTATTTTATGATGACACTTTGAGGCGAAATTTTATAGTCATGAACTTGATTAGGAGATGATCTAGGCGATCTTTTGACCGTTTGAGCCTTTCAAGCTTACCATGTTTACATCAATCTCTAGTATCCTAATTTGAGCCTAATTGAAAAAGAATGGAGTATGTTTAACATACTATTAGCCCCCATTCATCATTCTTTGGCAAACTCATTATACCCACCTAATTGAGCCTAAATTGAATTTTTTATCTTCACCTAAGGGAGTATAATGATTCTCATTAGATGCACATGAATTGCTATATTTTGATGAGCTTATTGTAAAAAAGATGATGAATGAGAAAAGAAAAGAATAGAAAAAGCCTTGAGAAAAAAAAAAATTATCCAACTAAGACCCAAAGTGGCCAAGGCTAAAAGAGAAAAAGAAGAGAAGCTCAAGTTGTGCTAACAATATGAACATTACATGCTTATACTCTCTTCTTTGTGCTATCCTATCCTTTCTTTGAAGCCAAACACCTAGGCCTAACGCTACAAGCTTAAAAAAACCTATTGATCCAAGTCTAGGGAGTGACTACATTAGTGGAGAAGTGTTTGAAAATAGAAATATGGGGTACTCAAGGATAATCTTAACTTTCATTACCTAGCATGATTTGATCTATCAAAATTGCATGAAACTTGAGAGTGACAATAGCACACACGCACGTTCTGATTCGGAGACATGTTGTTTGATCTATGAGAAAACACAACTTGTTAAACTTTTTGATTTATTTTTGTTTGTCTGTAAGTGAGATGTCTGAGCTACATGATTGACTATGAATTGGTTTATTTGAATCTTCAATGTTGAACTTGACTGCTTGATCTTATTTCTTGCTCCAGACGATCAAGTTTAAGTTTGGAGAAGTTGATAAATGTGATTTTTACACTTAATTTGATATAAGATTAGGGGCGTTTTTGTAGTGATTCTTGGAAAATATTACTTTTCTTGGTTTATATTTGTATATTTCAGGAATCCAGGGCCAAATGCATAAAATTTGAGGAAATAGACTTAAATGATGAAAAAGTACCAAACTGAGCAAACCTGGAAAAGGAGGGGCAAAATCGTAATTTGCTGAAAATAGAGGAGGCGACCGATCGCCTCCAGGCAGTAGCGAAATGCGATCCATCACCTCATTTAAGGCAATCGATCGCCTCGACTCGAAAAATTCTGGATTTTGTTTCCATCTTGGTTATTTGGTGTCCAAACTTGGTGAAACTCCTCCTACCATAAATATGGATTATCATGGACGTTTTTGGGACTTTTGGGCTCACTTTTGACCTACAATACACAGCCTCCATTACTCATCATCCTCTCCAACCATCCATACACCATAACCAATGAAGAAGAGAAGCATCGGAAGAGACGGGACGACGGAGCAACGCAAGGAGTCAATGCCTCTCGTTATTTCCGTATTTCTAATTCTAGTTCTATATTTTCATTAGATTTTAATGTTTAGAATGTTGCAAAACATGTTTACGCATTATTATTTGATGGATATTGTTGGCTAGGTTTGTTATCAAGACGTAGGGGATCCTTTGTATGAACCCATGATTTTAATTGAATGTTTTTGATTGATTCTTATTATCTAAGTGCATAGATCATTGTTCTTCATTCTTTTAAGGGTTTGGCCATCCTTGAATGATAGTAAATTACAATTGAGATCGAGAGATAAAATTGTGACTCGATATAGTGATTTATGCCGTGGATTTCAGACTGATATCGAGAGATGAAGTCAAATACACGTGTGATAGCTATAGATATCTAGTAATCGAAAGCTAGAAGTTTTCACAGATCTTAATACAATATTGTGTTGTTAAATAAGTACACGAGAGTGACTTGCTGCAATTTGATATTATGTTTAATATAACTCGAGAGAGTATATTAGATAAATGTGGAAAACTCGTCACCTTAGATTGTTTGAATTCGATTCTTAACTAATAGGTGAATTGTGGGGGATTACATAGGTGAACCGAAAGTCTTGATAATTGTTTCTTTTGATTATTTTCTTATTCGTTCTTGTGTATTTTGGGTTGATCTTGAGTTCATTAGTCAATTTAGTTAATTAATCACAACCAGTTATCGTAGACTAAATGTAGTTAAACTAGTGGAGTTTGGTAATTATTTCCTAGTCCTCGTGGGTTCAACACTCATACTTATATTATCATTATACTAAAACTTGACACCGTGCACTTGCGGTAGAGAATCGCTACACTGAGAAATAATTGTTTAAAATAATAACGATCACACTCCCTATGTCACCTACTTCCTCATTGAGGTTCTCCAAATTTATGGCCGCCATGCTGTAATACAAGGGTTAACAACAATACCAAAACAATTCACGTATTACACTGTTAGATAACATAAGCAACAATAAGCATGTTAGCATAACAAATATATATATCAATATGCACCACATGCATAAACATGCTCATAAACAAACACCTAGCCAACTTGTTGCTAAGGCTACCCTTCACTCATTCCCGGGTTCTCTAATCACTGCTCTGATACCATTAATGTAAGGACCCTGATACCTTACGTGCGGATTAAAGGCATAAGTAGAGCTAACATGTATAATCAGAGTATAAAAGTTCGTGTTGAGGCCTTGAGCTTTAAGGATTACATGCCAAATTAAGAAACTTCCAAAATGGATTAATTACATTCCCACAAAATGAATGTTAATCACTATAGCTTTACACTACTCCTAGAGTAGAGACTATACAGAATAATCTTGTCCTTCTATATCAAAAGCGCTCCTCACAAGCTAACCGCATCAACCCGTCCTTAGCCCCCTTATGCCAAAATGTACCTACAAGGACAACCCCCAAATCATGAGCATATAATAATCCATATTCAACATAATATGATTATAAGGCGTAAATGCATAAACTGTAATTACAAAACACTTCCTGTATTCCAGTGCATTTTAAACGCTCCCTTTTGGTTGTCCCTGTACCATAACTCATGAGTATAATCAATGGATTATATAATGGTTCCACAAATGTCATGACATATCACCATTTCATTCACCAATCACCAATCCCTAATCTGTTATGACAGTGTATTTTAATGCACCTCGCTTGTCATGACAACGGCACTAATACCCCTCGCTTCGACATATTAGCGGCATTGAATAACCTCGCTCAAATGCGACATGCGGCAATATCCTCGCTTCAACATTTGGCGGAAAATATTCTTTCCTCGCTACAATATGACAGCGACAAGTATTCTATCATCGCTTCAAGTGACAGCGGCAAAGCATTAAAATCATCACTCAAATATAACCATGACTCATGGGATGTGCACCAAGTATTCAACATACACATATGCAATCGTAATGCATAATTCAATATGTATTTGCATCCACAATGCACAATTCAATATATACTTGCATCCACAATGCATATTCCAATGAGTATATAAAATACATGTACCGTTGGGTGCCCGTACGTCTCTCTACGTACCTTTCCAAAATGTAGAAATTGGTAGGACTTTACTTCCTTTGTTGTGTTGCCACCTGGGATGGTTCTACACAATCACACAAACCAATATTAGAAACCAAATAATAGCCCAATACCAAAAATCCAACAAAAAAAATCAATTCTCCAAAATATACCTGCTGGCGATCGATCGCTATGTCAAAGCGATCGATCGATCGCCAGACCTCACTGGCTCGAGGCGATCGATCGCTCCATATAGCGATCGATCGCTAAATACTTATTTTTGCTACGGCTTGCTCCACACTCGATCGCTAAATACTTTTTTTTGCTACGGCTTGCTCCACACTCCATGTGCGCGATTTCCACCATTTTTTAGCACAAAGCCAAAGCTCCAACCACATACACCTCAAACCAAAACATCCCAACAACTCAACACCATAATAACCCCATAAAACCAACATAAAACACCTCAAAAATCATAACCCAACCACATACAACAAATACCCAAAAACAAACCGATTTCAAATCCCTAACACAAACCCATTTCAACACAAAACATAATAAACCAAACAAGGAGATGTCATACCCTTCAAGGCTTCAAATTCTACCAAGACTTCCAACAATCCAAGTTTTTGCAAGATTTTCTCCTCCTCCTCCAAGCAAGAGACGATTTTTTTGTGGGTTTGGGGAAATGAGGGTTATGAGTTTTCTTTTAAGGAGTGGGGTTAAGTGAGGGAAATGGGGTATGATGGGTACGGGTTTTAATATAAACGGTACCCCATTAATTAGCATGATGTATAAAATACCCCATTATGTATAAAATATCCCAACATGATATTTTAAAAGCATTTTCCAAAAATGCAATAAGCTCAATTAAACATGCTTTACCAACATAATTAACACCCACCCCAAATAAACCATGCCAACACTCAGTTCCCAACATGCGTCACATGCACCCTGAAATGCATTACCCGGTCATGCCCACCGCATGACTAAGCATTTCACCATATTAATTAATTCAACACTAAATTAATTAACACCATAATCATCACATAAACATAATTAATGCCCAAATGCACATAATTATTTCGGGGATATCACAAATGGTGTTGTATGAATTTAATAGATTAACATATGACACTGGAGCTCCACGAATTCAAGGACGACATTCATCCTTTAGAAAAGAAAGAAATAGGTATGTTGCGATCGGTAATATGCAACATGTATCTGTATTATTTGATATACGATTTGCTGAATTTACGTGAATTACGTGAAATTATCTGGCTATGTGAGTTAAATTGACTTATGGAGCATTCATGTCATTCATGATTTAGCATTCGATGTATGAAATAAATGTTTTGTTAACACACATCATTTTTACATATATACATCGATGAATGACATACACGTTGAACTATCGTTCCTTTGATCATTGATGATGATTAAGTTGATTTACTCTGAGTGTCGAGGACGACGGGCACGGCGATGACAGGCAGCTAGCAACTGTAGTCACGCGCGTTGCTACCGGATTAGACACGAGGGATGACGAGCACAGCACATGATGATTCTCCTAGCGCAAAATGTGTGTGTTGTTACCCTATGCTCGAGCTAAATATTGTTGATGATACCTTTTTTGGACTCCAATATTTTGGGTATCTTGAAATTTCGATTCATTGTACATTACATGCATTGCATTACATTGCACGGCAATTATATCATATATTACATTTTATAGATGCATGTTGTAATTACTTGATAGTTTCAAATTGGGCTTTGGCTCACCCTCAAGGGGGATGTTGTTGTCTTTGTGTGTGGACAATGACATGTATTACAGGTAACCAGGATCCCAATGAGGGAATGCTTGATGGAAGTTTTACCTGAGGTTGTTTATCTTTTCCCAGTCATAGGATAGTTAAGTGTATCAGGGTGTGTTCTTGATAGTATAACTATGTCAATTAAGTTTATTCAGTTGAGTCTTGAATAACAATGTTTAGTCGGTTTTCTTTTCCTGTTGATAGTATTGTGTATTTACTTGTTGTAATGTGATTTGTTTATTATGTTTTCATTTTTTCTGGTATGTTCCTCGTGCGGGGAGGTAATGCCGAAATTTTTAGAGCCACTTCTTGGCAGAATATAGAATGTTTAACAAAAAAAAAAAAAAAATCTTCCGCTGTTTACAAGTCAATAATCATTGTGTGATAATTAAACACTTGATTAGGAACGGGTCCTCACAGTTGGTATCAGAGCATAAACTGGGAATGCTCTACTTTTGAGTCTTGTGTACACTTTGAATATGCACTAATGAACATGTGTGTATGTGTTTGAAACTTATTTGACATATTTGCTCTTACATGATTTGAAGTGAAATAGTTGATGTCAATATGTGATTTATATTTGAGTATGCCGAGTCATGTCGTACTGATATTGACCACGATATCAATACATTACTGTTTATGTTTGATAAAACTTAGTAGGGAAAGAGTTTACACTCGAGTACCTACAAAGCCTGTTATTATTGAACGAATACTACATTAGATTGAATAAATGACGAATATACATATCAAATGAGACATTCAAACTCTTTTACGAAATTTTAACGAGTATGAGGTCATTGAGCAATGAAGTTGCTCTGGAACCTGTTGAGAATAACATTATCGATTGAAATTATGAGATAATTGACATGAGAGTCCTTGAATGAGATTGAGATATCTCCAGGACATAGAGCCATTTCGATTTCGGCATTGCAATGCCGGAAAATAATGAGATATGGTCATGACAAATGAGTTAAAGATATGACAGTTTTACAAAAAGTAAAAAGAATTTACTGATGAATATGTTAAATGAAAACATAGTTAGATACTAGTTTTGATAACATGGAATATAAGTGTGATATCGTCACCAAGAATGAATATGTATAGAAATATCATGAGATGTTGGGAAAATACAATAATACGAGATATATATCGAGAACTTTTGGGAAGTTTTGTCCTAAGGATAAATTCCCATGTATCTCAAAATTGTGAAATGAAATTTAATAAAATGGCTATTTTGATGCATGATCGAATCTACAGAAGATTATTTCATTAAGTAGCTCGATGTTAATTGATTAATATGAGTACATGGAATTTTAGGACAAATATTGTGACTCATCAGCATACAAAATAAGAGAATGTACAGATGTGTGCATCTGGAACATGAATTGAACGATGCACAACAATAATTAAATAAATGCTAAAAATGGTTCGTTATATTTGAAAACCATTAATGAAATTATTATATACGAACTTTGCGTAAATGTACTATAAAATCTGTTTCAAGCAAAGTTGAATTTTCTGAAAATGTAGAATTGGTACGAACTCAAACCTCGAGATCGCACGACAGTAGTGTTGAACATGAACTTGTGCTCGGAACTATCATGGATCTCAGGTTAACTGAAGTGATAAGTTTGGGTATATTAAAGAATAGAATTTGGCATGGACCTGAATAATAACTCGGTACAGACTCCGTGCATTGTGGTAAAGTTTTGATAAGAGTCTAAAACTGGTAAAACTGTTGAAGATACTTCCAATGCGATTTGTAAGCATACAATATAGAGACTTTGACTCGGTATTGAATTTAGACAACTAAAATGATTGTCTTATGTTAAGGATTTACCTGATTCATTATCTAAGGACGATTTGTACGTCTACTAAAAGATTTGCCTAAATCTATCTTGGTTGCTCAATATATGATTATGTCATACGAGACTTGTAATTCTTGATATTTCATGGACTTGATGAGTCGAATCCTTTGACAAATTCTTGATCGAAATGTAAAGTCTTTCGCGATGAAAATAAGCTGTGTTGAATATCCGAAACAGATATCTCAGATTCCTTACGTGAAATATTTCTGATCAATCTGTCCAGCCTGATGTGGATTGCACAGGATGATAATCTTTCTATCATGTTATTTAGCGGGATTGACATTCCCATCGATAGTGAAGAATATGAAAATCTCACATCTCTTATGCCATTAACTCAAGCGAGTCAGATATTTCTCTGAGCGGACGGGCGTAACTTTGGTTCTTTAATTAACCACCGAATCTGTTTTTGTCATTCATTCTGACATCAATGAAAATAGGACAGATTTGAATTGATCTTTCAATTTCCTATTAGGAAATGATTATGTATGTCAAGCTATCCAAATGGAAAGTGATACTCTTGGGCCATGTCATTTCTCGACGCAGCATTTCTATTAATTCAACCAAGGTCAAAGTAGTGTTAAATTGGCTAAGACCTACCAATGTTCATGAGGTCTGATATTTTATGGTTTAGCGGATTCCAAATGTCGATTTATCGAGAGGTTTTGTTTTTGAAAAATTGGCTAAACATATTACTCAACTGACACAGAAAAGTTGAAAAGGTATTTGGTCAGATGAGTATGAATTTTTTTTTCTTGAGACCCTGTATATAGTTTTAAACTGGTAATAATCGTTCTGTTTTAAAAATTTGACGTCATTATTTATACGGGGGGAAAATTTGTTTTTATTCATACCACAAGAACTTAAAATGTCTATTCTTTTAATCCGATATGAATACGTGGCAACGCAAGTTGATGAATCTTTTGAAGGATTACGATGGTGAAACTCAATGTCATCCTAGACGAATGAATGTCGCTACGGCTGTCCTCAGTCGTAAAGTCCACGAGTCTATTCTAGCTTATGTCCGTAGCACCAAATACATACTGATAGTTCTGCATCTGACTGAACTTTTCAATCATACCAGAAATCCTATCATTGTTTCAGCATTTCAATTGAGTCGGAATTTATTCTAAACATCAGATAAGCCTAACGAATTGATGTTCAAACTTAGAAACCTTTAGAATTTGTATCTTTATAACATCCATCTTGCTTTCAGATATCTATTGATAATGTCTACGACTTAATGATTCATGAGTTGTTCCTAATAATTCTGATTTGACCTCTGAAATTATTCGAGGAGTTCATAACCGTGAATACAATATTCACCCTGAAGACAAAAGATACATATGACTCTGAGACCTCAGTTTTGATGGCGATATATGAGAGAAGACATTATTGATACATTGTCAAATGTTGAGGTTGTCAACATGTTTAAACCAAATGAATAAAATTCGGAGGGTTGCTTTATGGCTTCTAAAGTCCCCAATGGGATTAAGAACTTATGACTATGGATTCTGTGACCCGTCTTCCTCGATCACCCAGAGACTGTGAAGTTGTTTTGATCACTATTGATCTACTTCTTAAGTCTGCACTTTTCTTTCCTTATGAGTGGACTTATCCGTATATGAATATGACCGTTGTTTATCGAGGACATGTTACTTAATGTGGCGAATGATTTTAACTTCGAAGGGCAGGAAGCTTTGCCATTAATTGAATATTCCTATATTGATACCTACCAAACGAGCAAATGTTTGACATCTTTTGAAGCCCCAGTGGAGAGAAAATGTAGATTACCTTTACTCTTGATAGAAATCGATGAAAAACCAGTTGAATGGACCTGATATAATACGAGAAACGAATGATAAGATTCAGTTGTTCAGATAGCGGATGATGGCAGCCCAGGACCGTCAAGCTAGTTGTGCTTCTAAATGAAGATGACCCATAGAATTTCAGATGGGAGATCGTATGTTTCTGGATATTTCTCCTTTCGAGACACTAATCTTTTTAGCATGCGAGGCAGACTACTGACATTGGCCGTGCAAGATCCGAGATCGAATTGGAAATCTTTCATATTGATTTGCGTTATCACCAGCTTTATCGGTCACTCGCGTTGTATTTTTCTTAATGTTGCTATGTTGCGAATATATTAATCGGATATACCAAATCTTTCAGCCTGATAAGATTAGACTTGATCATTTGTATCAAACATTTTGTTGCATTTTGAATCGTAAAGATATATACATTTTCCATAGTATTCAATATATCCTATCGTATATTCTGATTTATATGTTGTTTTCAGCTTTAATCTGGATCTATGTTTGAGATTTCGAGGACGAAATCTGTTTAAGTGGGGGAGAAGTGTAAGGCCCCAAGATTTGATTACTGTTAATTAAATATAATTTGGAAATTTATTAATAATTAATTTGGAATTAATTAATTAGATGTGAAATTGACAATATGAATGTCAACTGACAATTTAATCGGAACATGACTTATTTTTTTGAAATGGTAAAATAAATTTCGATAATATTTTTTTTAAAAATAAATTATTAAAATGAAGAATTTAATTTTGTGTTTTAGTAGTGTATATAAAACCCAAGTGTTGTTTGTACATTTACTATATCAATACATCGGTGACACTCCGATGTACATACCGGGACTAGAAACCCATTTATCTAAACGCATTCAGCTCTAAATTCACACATTAAAAATGTGAACTCACACACATCATACCCGATGCTTTCTCCTTCCCCTGCACTCTGCGCTCGAGTCTGACCAGTCGCCGCTAAAGTCGCACGCACGCCGTTGTCCGGCCACCTCCCGGTGCGTCAGACCTACCACCATGTAGCCAACTCAACGGCGTACGTTTCCATACCAGGCAATCGTCGTTCAACATCGCACATTCTTCAGATTTTGTCCAAGATAGGTACGAGTTACGAATTTAGGGTTCTTCATGTTTTCGATCGATTTCTTCGTCTTAACCATCAATTGGTTCTATTGTTGTTGTCTAACACCTTCCCCTTGCCTAGACCAACATTTCCCCTCCATTCGCCGCCCCTGCCACCGCCATGGTCTTCCAAAATCGCACATGCAAGGCTCGCCTACTGTTCATGATTTTTGGGGAAAACGTGAGTTTCGAATTCTAGCTATTATATTTGTTGAGTTTGATGCATTTGAACTTATTTATGACAGAATAATGTGGTTTGACAGAATTGAGAATTAGTGGTTTGAAGTTCTTGCATTGCATGTTGAGTTTGGTTTGATTTTTTATAGATGTATTGGATAGTATATGTTTGAGTTTCATGCATGTGGGGTAAAGATTCTTAAATCATTTCTTGGTTGATTTTAACTCATTTGATCCATGTTTTAGCATGATTATCAGAATTGAGAGAAATGCATGTAATTTCCAATGACATTGTTGACTTTCGATTTGTAGGCTTCTGTATCGATCGAGTTATGCATGTGAGGTTGGAAATTTTATTGGATTTTGTTACTTGGCAGAATTCTACCGCATCTGGTTAAAGTTTAACTTAATTAATCATATATTGAAAAGATTTTATAGAATTGTAGATGGCTTTATGTTTTGAGTCCAAAAAAAAATAGGCTACTTGTATTTCAAAACAAATCTGATGCCATACATGTCGAAAATATGATTCCTTCGTTAAAACCCTGCTGCTTGGACCGATATATATATGTTATGGGTTCAATTTCCTTGTTTGATCGAATTTTAGGTTGCATGAACATTCATAGTTGAATGAGTGTGAATTTCAGCGTGTATGTGTGTGGGTGTTCGAAAATACAGCCTGTGTATAGGACAACATGTGTGTAGAGATGTTGTGATCGAACCTCGGAGTAGGTGCATGTTTTAGCAATGCTTGAGTCAGTCGTGGGGTTTAGTTGACAATTATAGCTCTTGCCTCACATTATTGCTATAATAACCAATTTCAAAATGAGTTTAGTTTACAAGTGATGAATAATATTGAATGATATAAATGAATTGTGTTCAATCAAGTGAATCCATGAATGAAATAAAATGTATTATTAGGATCTTAATGACGATTAGACATCTTAAAAACTCTAGAACTGAA
The DNA here is from genome assembly GCA_907163345.1 of Haberlea rhodopensis. Taxonomy (NCBI): domain Eukaryota; kingdom Viridiplantae; phylum Streptophyta; class Magnoliopsida; order Lamiales; family Gesneriaceae; genus Haberlea; species Haberlea rhodopensis. Next base: position 2,245,231 of record CAJQUN010000077.1, read on the forward strand.
CAAATGGTAAGAATGTATATGAGAATCAGAATACTTCTATCCTATATAGTTTAGATCTGATTAGCCGCCTCAAGTTACAGAATAGATTATATGTATGTTGAGGTAACTGACCGCTTTATTTTTAAACAAAAGATATTTCAAAGAATGGTTTGAAGCGATTCTACCGCAAGTGCACGGTTGTCAAGTTTTAGTATAGTGAAAATTAAGTACAGGTTGTCGAATCCACAGGGACTAACGTATAAGTACCAAATAAGGTTAATAAAATTATATTTAGCCTACGATAAAAGAAGTTTGATTAACTAGATCTAAATTAAACTAAAGAATAAAGATTAAACTAGAACTAATGAAAAGAATGGTTCCGGAAATGCAAAGGTAAGTTACTCGAGAAATTACCGAGCTCGTCGTTCAATTATGTTGTCTCTAATGATTCAATGGAATTCTCAGTTTATCAACCAATTGATTTTAAAGGTGAAAGGTTTTCACTATTATTCGATACACTCTCTCGAGCTGTAACGAAACTAACAATAAATTAGAATAAGTCACTCTCGTGCACCTATTTACTAATTCAAAGTTGCATAAATTATCAAAACCTTATAACTCTAAATCTCTCGATTCCAAGTTCTCACATATGCGATATCATCTCTCGATCTCAATCGTGACATACATCATAAATTAATGGAGCGTGTTACAACGTTATCTCTCGATCTCGGCTGTAACCCTCAAATTCAATCAAAGCTAGCTAGACTTTGATCTACACATGCAATTAATTAATGAGCAATAACAATCAATGCACTCAAGTACCAATGAATCAATAATCAAACACAACGAAACTAAAACTCAATAATATAAACTGAATTGTATTCAAATCAAATACATAAGAGTTTTATTGTCTCTCGACCTCTAAAACATCAAATCAAATTTAAAATCAAATAAATTAAAGTTCAGAAATACGATAAACGATGGATGAATCCGTGCGTTGCACCGTGATTTCTTCTCTCTTCCTTCCTTGCACTCCGGAATAGATTGGCTTTGACTCGGACGAAGAACGGAGATTGGATCTCCTTGGCGGCGGCTGGGCGGCGGCTCTCCTTGACCTAAAAATCGTCTGAAATGGTCTGCTCTCGTCTGTCTTGGTATCCTCAGGAATGAATCCAAATTCCCGCTTAAAAGCCCTCCAAAATCACGATAAAAAAGGAAAATAAAATCTTCAGGATTTTGCGTCTCGATCGATCGGAAGGTTTTCTCGATCGATCGGCGCACTGTTCATGCCAGCTTTTGAATCTCACTGCCTCGCTCGATCGATCGAGATTTTCCACCGATCGATCGAGAATTTGAAAAAATCAGCTCCGAAGTTACTGCCTCGCTCGATCGATCGAGATTTCCACCGATCGATCGAGACTTCAAAAATTCTGATTCTCACTTTCTGCCTGGCTCGATCGATCGAGAGTAAATCTCGATCGATCGAGATTCCGAAAATTTCATTTCCTCAATTTTTGTTCTTTCACGCCTCGATTTCGCCCGTTATCTTCATATAAGCTCATTTCTTCCACTTACGATCCATTTTCCTGAAACAAACGAATAAACACCAAAAAGCATAATATCATCCAGGAAAAAGAACGGAAAGTAGGAAGAATTTACAGTTAAAAACACTCAAAATCTAAGCCTATCAACTCCCCCAAACTTAGACTTGATCGTCCTCGAGCAAGCAATAAGCTCAAAAAGAAAAGTTAAACTCGATACTAAGCATGAATCATCTTTACAACATACGTAAAATCTCAGAAATCCTACTTACACATCGATAGAAGTCCTTCAACACTTAACAAGAAGCAATTTCTCCTAAGTTAAACAATACATCGCAACATCGGAACGTGCGTGTGTGCTATTGTCAAACATGAGTTACATACATATCTTTAAAATCAACATGTGCCATATCAACTCCTAGTCAAGATTACTTTGAATTACTCTACAAATTTACTATCCAGCACTTCTCCACTAATGTAATTATTCCCTAGACTTGGATCAACAGGACTTTAAAAGCTTTTAACGTTAGGCCTTTTGGTGTCGGCTTCAAAGAAAAGGTAGGATGAATTCAAAGAAGAGAGTATAACAGAATCAGTTCAAAATCTTCTCATATAATCATTGAGCTTCTCTTCACATTTTCTAGCCTTGGCCACTTTGGGTCTTATTTAACTTTTCTTTTCAAGGCTTTTTCTCTACATCTTTTCTTTTTCTTTGCTCATTCTTTTGTTCATTTCATTTTTTTCACAATGAACTTCTCAACATATAACAATTTAATGCAATGAATGAGATTCATTATACTCTCCTAGGGATGGATGAAATTGTTCTTTTAGGCTCAAACCAAGGTGGGTATAATGAGTTTGCCAAGAATGCCGAATGTGGGTCTAATCATATGCAATGCATATACCATTCTTTTTTTCAATAAGGCTCAAAAGGGGACACTAAGGAATAATATATAACAGGTAGGCTTGAAAGGCTCAAACGGTCCAAAGATCGCCTAAATCATCTCCAAGTCTAGTTCCTAATTATAAATTTCGCCTCAAAGTGCTTTCAACTAAACTGTAAAGTTATCTAAGATACTCAAGACTCATCATAGTTAACACAAGTTTTCAATTTAATCAATACATACTTCACTCAATCATGACTCAATAAGTGCTCAAATTATTCCTCAGTTTTGACATGTAGTTAACAAAGGATATATACAAACAAGTTAAGCATTTCCATGACTCCTATCTAAATGAGGATTAATTTCATCATGTATTACCGTTGCAATTCCAACTCATCAATTCTCAAGAATAACTCAATCAATAAAAAAAAATTTTTGTTGGTAATGCTCAAGGACGAATTAGTCTCAACATCATGCAGTCATGCTAGGAAAAGGAACAAGACAAGTAGCAATATATGCAAAAGCAAGATATATACAAATACTCAAAAACCCCCCCAAACTTAGCATGTGAATTGCCCTCAATGAACAAGAAAAAAATAAATGCAAAGGCAAAGACACATACCATGACGACGATCGTCACTGATCGTCATCCTCATCATGCTCCGGAGGGGGGACTGGGTAGTGGTGCTCCTCGCCCTGATATGGCGGAAATGGTGGGTACTCAGAAGGTGGAGGTGCATGCGGCTGATAAGGTGCAAAATGTGGCTCCGGCGGGAACTGGAAACTTGGAAAGCCCTGGGCCATGGCAGTGTTCCATGCACTCTGATAGTGCATGAACTCCATCTGACGCTGAGCTACCTGCTCATGGTCCATCTGCAATGCTCTCTGCATGCTATGAATGTCCCGCTGCATGCTGTGAATGCTCTGCTGCTCCAGGCGAATATCTTGGAGATCCCTATGAAGAGAGTCCAAAGTAACACATGTATGTCCTGCAGCAGAGGATGATGCTCCAGCTTGTGTAGTGTCCGAAGGTCTGCGTCGACCCGTAGTAGGTGGTGGAGTGTCCACAATGATCGGTGTCTTCGGCGGAAGTAGCTCCTCATCTTCCCCCCATGTCACTCCGTACCGCTGACATAAAGCAGTGATCGTGGATGGAAACGGTAGTGCGGAGGTCGGTGAGCTGCTCCCAATTTCAGCAATGTGATCAGCAATGATCTCGCCGAAGTCCACTTCCTTCCCTGAGAGGATGGCATATACCAGGACCGCTCTGTCTTTTGTCACCTCAGAAGTGTGGGTCGAAGGCATGACCCGCGAGGCGACAAATGAAAACCATGCTTGGGCCTCTGGCTTCAAATGTTTCTTTAGAACCAACTGTGGCTCTGCTTTATCATTCCTTTGCCAATCCACTCCCGGCTTGCCAATAACTGTCAATACCTCATCGTAGTCAATCCTGCTACTCTTGAGAGATTGGTATGCACAGTTTTGAAGTAAAGGCATCCGGTGAATATTGTTGATTGCGGCTCGACCCACCAACACATCCTTCCCTCGAACATAAACACTTACTTGGTGCCCTGGTCTAACAGCTCGAAGATTCGTGTAAAACTCCCTTACCAGCGGCACCACAGCATCAATCGGTGTCTGAATGAATTGAAACCACCCTTTCGCCGGACTGTCCTAATGACAGGACATTCCAATTTATCTATACTCATTCCCCTTTCACGGCTCAGGGGTTTCTTATGGTAGATGGGGTATAATTCAGCAATTGTGGCATTGAGAAACTTCTTTTCATCATATCCTGGCTCAGAAACAGTGGCCTCCGCCTGCTTTTGCTTTTGGGAAGCTTCCGCCTGCTTTGACCTCTTTCTGGATGACATTTTCTTGCTAAACGATTCCCAGCTAATTCAGTTAAATTCAACTAACACCACACAACACTCTAAATCGTCCACCCTTCAACACTACACAACTTCATCCAAATTTAACTTCTTCCTAACCCACTTCTACTAAAATTCGAGAAATTTTACCAAAAGATAAAATCTTTGAGAATTGGAAACCAATTACCGCTTAAAAATCTGATCTTGGAAAGATTGGCACTTGGCTCGGAATTCTCCTTTTGATTCACTTCTACCCAATTGGCCTTGCAATTCTTCAAATCTGAAATGAAAATCTCATTAGAATGAATATTACTTAAATTTGAAATTCTATGGAAAAAATGATGAGATTAGATGAAGGAATTTGAAAGAGGCGGCTAGGGTTATGTTGTGGAGAGGAGAAAGATTGATTTTTGAAAGTGATAGATGCTGCGTCTGTGCCCTTATTTTTCAAAATTTTCTCTCGCTCGATCGATCGGAAAAATTCTCGATCGATCGAGCGAGACAGTAGGCACAACGTCTTTTTTTTAAAAAAAATCGGGCGATCGATCGGAAAAATTCTCGATCGATCGCCAGCAGCAGCCAACATAATTTAAAAATTTTTTCTCAATATCTTCCTCTCGGGTTGCCTCGCCTACAACCAACTTGCTCTTGCTTTCACACCTGCAATAAAAAAAAAAGACACGAATTCATTCCCAGACAAACTCAAAACAAACAAACTAACAAAAACAAATCAAAACAAGAAATCAAAAACAAAACTCAAGGAAAGGAAAACGGAAGTTCTTAATTTATAGTCCCAAGCTGGACTGTCACCTCCTCGCCTTCTCAATTTGATGGCTCCTTCGGATTCTTTACAGAATCACTCGGGAGCGTACCTTGCGTCCTCCCAGATATCAACGTGGCCAACTGCCCTATCTGCACTTCCAAATTTTTAATAGATGCATCCTGATTCTGCATCCTCACCTCCGTTGATGAAATCAACTTTGCCATCAATTCCTCCATACTCGGCTTTTGTGTGAACCCGGCCTCCGGTTGAGGGTTCAACACATTTTCTTGATTCGACCACCTCAAATTCGGGTGGTTCCTCCATGGTTGGTTGTAATTCGAGTAGGAATTATTGGGTGGCCTGTTACCTACAAAATTAACAGCCTCAATAGATTGGTTAAATTGATTACCTGCCTGGCACTCGATGCTAGGATGACCGCCTCCACACAGCTCACAGAAGATCGCTTGAGCTTGCATTGCTGCTGCTCCGATGCTGTCAATCTTCCGGTTCATGGCTTCTAATTGAGCCGAAAGAGCAGTGATCTCGTCCACTTGATGGACTCCCATTGGTTTCTGCGGCGTGCTCCTCTCTGATTGCCATTGGTAACTGTTGCACGCCATTTCTTCCAACAAGCTATATGCCTCTTCCGGCGTCTTTCTCATTATGGATCCCCCAGATGCTGCATCAATCATAGAACGGTTAGAAGAAAATAAACCGTTATAGAATGTTTGTACCTGCAGCCATATGGGTAGACCATGGTGTGGGCATCTCCTCAACAACTCCTTAAAACGATCCCACGCTTCATACAAAGTCTCGGGGTCAAACTGACCAAAAGTCGTGATATCGTTCCGCATCTTTGCCGTCTTGGAAGGGGGAAAGTACTTTGACAAAAATGCCTTTGTCATCCCCTCCCATGTTGTTATAGAACCTGCAGGTAGAGAATTCAACCATGCCTTAGCTTTGTCTCGTAATGAAAAGGGGAAAAGTCTTAACCTGATGGCGTCGTCAGAGACGCCATTGTGTTTGAATGTGTCACAAATCTCCAAAAAGTTGGAGATGTGATTATTCGGATCATCTGTAGCTGCTCCCCCGAACATAACCGAGTGCTGAATCATTTGTATGATTGCCGGCTTGATCTCAAAATTGTTTGCTTGAATCGTCGGCCTCGTAATACTCGACAACGATCCATGAAATGCTGGTTGTGCAAAGTCCATCATCGATCTAGGGTGATGTGCTTCGTTATTATCAGCCATTGCTCGAGCTTCTCGTAATCGCCTAAGTAAATTTCTTTCCATCTCCGGATCGAAAGGCTCGAGAATGGGTTCCTCTCTTCTGAGCATGCACTAGAGAAACGATTCCTGTACAAAATAGACGAAAGGAGACAACAAAGTACACAAAGTTATTCACAAAGATCAACAAAAGAAAACAAAGAAAAGAAAAACAAAAACGCAATAATAAAAGAATTGGCTAAATTACAATTAACTAATCTCGTATGATATTATACAGATTAGTCCCCGGCAGCGGCGCCAAAAACTTGACCGCTTTATTTTTAAACAAAAGATATTTCAAAGAATGGTTTGAAGCGATTCTACCGCAAGTGCACGGTTGTCAAGTTTTAGTATAGTGAAAATTAAGTACAGGTTGTCGAATCCACAGGGACTAACGTATAAGTACCAAATAAGGTTAATAAAATTATATTTAGCCTACGATAAAAGAAGTTTGATTAACTAGATCTAAATTAAACTAAAGAATAAAGATTAAACTAGAACTAATGAAAAGAATGGTTCCGGAAATGCAAAGGTAAGTTACTCGAGAAAATTACCGAGCTCGTCGTTCAATTATGTTGTCTCTAATGATTCAATGGAATTCTCAGTTTATCAACCAATTGATTTTAAAGGTGAAAGGTTTTCACTATTATTCGATACACTCTCTCGAGCTGTAACGAAACTAACAATAAATTAGAATAAGTCACTCTCGTGCACCTATTTACTAATTCAAAGTTGCATAAATTATCAAAATCTTATAACTCTAAATCTCTCGATTCCAAGTTCTCACATATGCGATATCATCTCTCGATCTCAATCGTGACATACATCATAAATTAATGGAGCGTGTTACAACGTTATCTCTCGATCTCGGCTGTAACCCTCAAATTCAATCAAAGCTAGCTAGACTTTGATCTACACATGCAATTAATTAATGAGCAATAACAATCAATGCACTCAAGTACCAATGAATCAATAATCAAACACAACGAAACTAAAACTCAATAATATAAACTGAATTGTATTCAAATCAAATACATAAGAGTTTTATTGTCTCTCGACCTCTAAAACATCAAATCAAATTTAAAATCAAATAAATTAAAGTTCAGAAATACGATAAACGATGGATGAATCCGTGCGTTGCACCGTGATTTCTTCTCTCTTCCTTCCTTGCACTCCGGAATAGATTGGCTTTGACTCGGACGAAGAACGGAGATTGGATCTCCTTGGCGGCGGCTGGGCGGCGGCTCTCCTTGACCTAAAAATCGTCTGAAATGGTCTGCTCTCGTCTGTCTTGGTATCCTCAGGAATGAATCCAAATTCCCGCTTAAAAGCCCTCCAAAATCACGATAAAAAAGGAAAATAAAATCTTCAGGATTTTGCGTCTCGATCGATCGGAAGGTTTTCTCGATCGATCGGCGCACTGTTCATGCCAGCTTTTGAATCTCACTGCCTCGCTCGATCGATCGAGATTTTCCACCGATCGATCGAGAATTTGAAAAAATCAGCTCCGAAGTTACTGCCTCGCTCGATCGATCGAGATTTCCACCGATCGATCGAGACTTCAAAAATTCTGATTCTCACTTTCTGCCTGGCTCGATCGATCGAGAGTAAATCTCGATCGATCGAGATTCCGAAAATTTCATTTCCTCAATTTTTGTTCTTTCACGCCTCGATTTCGCCCGTTATCTTCATATAAGCTCATTTCTTCCACTTGCGATCCATTTTCCTGAAACAAACGAATAAACACCAAAAAGCATAATATCATCCAGGAAAAAGAACGGAAAGTAGGAAGAATTTACAGTTAAAAACACTCAAAATCTAAGCCTATCAGTAACTTTAGTGACAAAGAAGTAGTGAAATGGTGTTGTATGGATTTGATAGATTAACATATGACACTGGAGCTCCACGAATTCAAGGACGACATTCATCCTTTAGAAAAGAAAGAAATAGGTATGTTGCGATCGGTAACATACGACAGGTATCTATATTATTTGATATACGATTTGCTGAACTTACGTGAATTACGTGAAATTACCTAGCTATGTGAGTTAAATTGACTTATGGAGCATTCATGTCATTCATGATTTAGCATTCGATGTATGAAATAAATGTTTTGTTAACACACATCATTTTTACATATATACATCGATGCATGACATACACGTTGAGCTATCGTTCCTTTGTTGTCCTTGATGATGATTGAGTTGATTTGCTCTGAGTGTCGAGGACGACGAGCACGGCGATGATAGGAAGCTAGCAACTGTAGTCACGCGCGTTGCTACTGGACCTAGACACGAGGGATGACGAGCACATCACATGATGATTCTCCTAGGGCAAAATGTGTGTGTTGTCACCCTCTGCTCGAGCTTAATATTGTTGATGATACCTTTATTTGGACTCCGATATTTTGGGTGTCTTGAGATTTCGATTCATTGTACATTACATGCATTGCATTACATTGCACGAAAATTACATCATATATCACATTTTATAGATGCATGTTGTAATTACTTGATAGCTTCATAATGGGATTTGACTCACCCTCAAGAGGGCTGTTGTTGTCTTTGTGTGTGGACAATTATAGGTATTACAGGTAATCAGGATCCCAAAGAGGGAATGCTCGATGGAAGTCTTACCTGAGGTTGTTTTCTTTTGTCTTTCCCCAGTCGCAGGATAGTTAAGTATATCAAGGTGTGTTCTGGATAGTATAACTATGTCAATTAAGTTAATTCAGTTGAGTCTTGAATAATGGTGTTTAGTCAGCGTTCTTTTCCTGCTGATAGTATTGTGTATTTACTTGTTGTACTTGGATTTGTTTATTGTGTTTCATTTTTTTCTGGCATGTCCCTCGTGCGGGGAGGTCATGCCGAAATTTTTAGAGCCACTTGTTGGCAGAATATAAAATGTTAAACAAAAAAGAAAAGAAATAATAATAAAAAAATCTTCCGTTGTTTACAAATCAATAATCATTGTGTGATAATTAAACACTTGATTAGGAACGGGTCCTCACATTACTCATTACTCTTGCAGTAGCACATCACAAAATCAATTGTGCACCAGTACAAGTATATGACATAATTTACTGTAAGTACATACGTAAGTATGGTCAAGACTCTTAATGTCAACTATCTGCATCTTCTCATACAAATAGTTAAGGTTCCATTTCATAAACCTCGGCACTACATTCAGCTGGATTGTACTTATAAAACTTGTCCGCTCACAAAACCAATACTACAAGACAATGGAACCACATATTATCATGCATTTAGTAAGAAATCTAATTTCAAATGTGTTTATTTTTTAAAGAAGACGTACAGGTAAAATCATAACACATCCCGAGTGTTTCTCATTGTTTGATTGGATGAGGCAGTTCAGCAAGATGTGCTCTGACCAGTTGTGGTTGCACATTGTTTCCAGGTCATCAACAACGGACATGTACGCCAATGGGAGGCTGCCTGATTTGGTGGCAATGAAAAACTATGCCAATATGTATAGTGTTGCCAATCTAGCGACATCTTCTACATCTACGCGATTGAAACTTGAAACCTTCTTTGTCATTTTATTGTATAGCTTGCTCATTGATGTGACTAGAAATAGACACATCTTTAGCGCTTAATTGTCTACGAATTGGTAGGTTTTGATTGATAATTTGATACGTATGCTACCTAATCGTATATTTGTGTAATTGTAGGTACAATCGAAGAAAACGAGCTAAAAATGATGTGTAAAGACCAAGAAAAGACATGGACATGACAAGCACTCAAAGTTGATCAAGACAAGGGAAAAAACGTAATTTTGGAGGAGGCGATCGACCGCTTGGAAGAGGCAATCGATCGCCTATGGACAGAAACTTGAGCAACAAAATCAACGAAGCAGCGATCGATCGCCACTTTATAGCGATCGATCGCCTCAAGCGTTTTGCTGAAAAAAAATAACGAAGCGATCGATCGCCATAAAAGGGGCGATCGATCGCCGAAGAGTCTGAAATTTTGGAAATAAGTCTTTTACCATGTTTAAAAGATTGTAACCTAGTTTTAAGCCTCCAAGACCTTGGAACTCGATTTTTTACCTGCTCTTAGACATATTTTCTAGAATTTTAGAATTTATTAGGTTTTTAGAAGATTTTTCTTTGAAGTTTTGTCAAGAACAACTCGAATAACGGAACCGGAATCGACAAGCCGGAATCGTGATTCGTCTTAGTAATTTGTTTCCCTTTGTTTATCCAATGTTTTCGAATCATATGTTATTATTTTTAGATTCAATTATGCTAGGTAAACTTGTAGATTCTTGGTTTAAGGGATACTTGCTTTTGGATTTGAATCTCTTGTGAGAATTTTGGTTTGTTTGTTGAATTTAATTTCGATTTCAATTCTGTTTCTTGGTATTGATTTCAATGATTATTGTGTTTGTTTATTAGATTGATCACCTAGTATTCACATGCATAATCGATAGCTAATTAAGAAGCAACTAAGATTAATAATTACCGGCTGTAGGTGTTATTGAATTCTTAGGAGAAACGATTGGGTAATCAATCATTAACAGCTGTAGTTTCTATTGATTAGATTTATCGAACTCACTAGTTTTGAAATCTATCATTGATTTAATCATTAACGGCTGTAGTTTTGATTAGAGATTTGATAAGGGTCGGATTGAATGTTGTTTTCTCTTTGACTACGATTAAGGTGGGTAGGAATTCAATTTCCAATCGATGAATAATTGAAAGAATTCGAATGTTAGTGATTTGATGATCAAGAGAGAATTTTCCAAAAGTAAAGTTGACCGAAAACCAAGAATCGCTTCACTCTCATAAGTTTTAACCGTTTTAGTTAATCTCGTTAATTAGTTTAATTCTTTGTTTAAGTAGTAGTCACTCAACTCAAAACCCCCCTTTTTACTATTCGTTTTAAATTGACACGAAAAAAATACTACCTTCCCTGTGGGATCGATCCCTACTCTCGCTACTACATACTTTTGCTATTAACTTGAGAAGGGTTAATTTGGGCGTACGCGATAAGCGCTACCACTCATCCCAAATTTTTTTAGACTTTCCTTCTCGGGGAAACACCTACATAAGAATGATGTTTCTGTATACTCCGAGGGCTTCAGTTCTAATGTATGAACCCCATCTTTAATTCCAAAAATTAAATGTACATCAATGACATCAATTCTCATTGTGTATCCCCCAAAAGTAAAATTTTTGGAACCATGGTTGAAGCAAGATATAAATTCCAATAATTGGTCGATCACGCTTCTTGCAGTGGTCTACAACAATTCTGTATGAAAATATCAAACTAAGAAGGACACCGAATGGTGTTCTCGGCAGAAGATGCATGTGTTCATCATGTAGCTCTATTTTTTCAAATTATTAACCACCCCATGCAAGTTTGCCCGATATGGAGTTGGTTTGTTCAATATTTTTTGGCCTTCACATGTTGGCGATTCCGGAGTGGAACCTGAATTTCTAAAAGTGTACATACGGGTTAAATTAAAATTAGGTGCAAACATTCCCATTGTAATATCGTACATCATTAAATTCAGACCATCGTGGAACAACACATGACAACTGATTGGGTTGAATATTGCGTGTTTTTATGCTATGATAAGTATATGTTTTCGTGTTGATTCTTGGATTATTTTACGGTTTATGGTATATATTTCTATATTTCGGGAATCAATGTTGAAATGCATAAAAGTAGAGGAAATGAGCCAAAAATGATGAAAAAGGACCAAATCGAGTGAACGCGTCAAAGCCGGGAAAGGAAGAGAAAATCAAAAGAAAATAAAAAAAAATATAAAGAGCCAATCGATCGAGACCCAACTCTCGATCGATCGGCGCTGGCAGAACATTGGCGATCGATCGAGCAGTCAGTCTCGATCGATCGGCCGGAGGAGTTTTCTGAAAAATAACTTCGTTATAGAGTTTGTGTCCAACAAGGAAGTCCTTGATTCCCTTCCTCTATATTTTTGGACGAAAAATTACAACCAGAATGATACTTTTAACCTAGGGAATAGCTTCCACACCTCCATACTCCATATCACCTCATCCACCATCACCACTTCATCCTAGGAATTACAAGCCAACAAGAGAATCGAGGAGCACGATCGAGAAAGAAGCAAGGAAGGATCGAGAATCAACGAAGGAGTCGACTTGGGAGTTTGTTTTTACTTTTCGATTATTGTTTTGAATTATTATTGGATTTGTTGTGTTTTTGATGATTGGGAAATATCAATAACATAGTTTTTCCTATTGATGTTAAGATTGAATTCTTACATTTTCTATGAGCATGTGTTATTGTTTTTAATGCTTTTGAAGGATTGATCACCTTTAAATGATATTTTATTATAATTGAGATCGAGAGATAAAATCACATACGAGTGATAGCTTTGGGTTGTTTAATCTAAAGTTAGTGGTTTTCATAAAGCGCATTCAACATTAAATTGTTAATTACGTGAACGAGAGTTACTAGTTGCAATTTGATGTTAGACTTAATATAGCTCGAGAGAGTATATTGAATAAATTCGGAAAACCCGTCACCTTAGAGATGTATGAAGAAAAGAATTGTAAGAGTTGGGTTAGGTGAATAATTGTCTTGATAATTCTTTCTTGTGGATTTTTCTCGTGATCGTCGATTGTTTGGTTGGATTAGATTAGTTTAATTATTGATTAATTATCGTAGGTTAAATATAGTTAAAAGAAATCTTATTTGGTAATTGTTTGTTAGTCCCTGTGGGTTCGACAATCTGTATCTTCAATCTATACTAAAACATGACACCGTGCACTTGCGGTCTAAATCGCTAGATTGGAATTAATTGTTTAAAATAAAAGCGATCAAGTTTTTGGCGCCGCTGCCGAGGACTAACTTTAGTAATATCATACTAGGTTCTTTGACTTTAATTTAACCATTTTTTGTTTATTTATTTCGAAAAAAATAAAAAAATTATATATATTTATTTTGTTTTTGTTTTTTTTTTTGTCTTTTGAGGTACTTGGAGATGCTACATCAACAAGCCTACACAAGCTTTGCCCAACAACGTTCCGAGCCGTTCTACGCTGTTTGGGAGAGATTCAATGAATTGGCCAACACATTCCGGTATCACAACTTTTTGAACTATACTCTCATGCAATATTTCTTCAAAGGGCTGGATGCACAGACACGAGAATGGGTATTGAGCGGAGCACTGATGACTAGGAGTCCCCTGGTTGATAGAGATGAGGACAGTGTGGTGCACATGTTCAATGATATGGCGGACTTCGATTATCACTGGCATTGTGATCCTTCACTACAAGGTTGGAGTCACCAATACCCACCGGAGCCTCACTACCCTATTGATACGCTACAACCATTTGAACATCGCGAAGAGAGGAGAGATAGTTCTGCAAACGTCACGACTCAGTTAGAGGATACCTTAGTAAGATTCATGGCATCAACCGAGAACAGTTTGGAGTGCCAAACCAACTCTATGCGTCACCTGGAGCAGCAAATGGGGGTCCTCATGGAAACAATTTCAACTAGATGCCAAGAGGAAGAGATGAGGGCTACAAATCCAGAGGCGATAAATCGAGTTTGGTTATATGATGACGATCACTCAACCAACCAAGTTTGGGGGAGTGATCCTACTAGTGTGGAAGAGTCAAGGGAACTTGAGCCTTTTCAAGAGATTGAGACTACTTCAGAGATGTCATCCGAGGAGTTCCCATGGGAAGATGAGTCGAATGTGATGTTGGAGAAGGAAGAGACTTTCGAAGATTCTGATTTGAGCCCATCGATGGAGACATGTCCTATGCCATATGTGGATCCATATTTTCCATCGATGACAACTTCACCGCACTACATCTTCCAAGATATAAAGCCAAGTCACGAATCATTCTCCCGTACCTGCCACTTTAAGACGAATGTTGTTGGATCGACGAGCTTACACTGGTACAATCTTGCCAAGCTTGAGGGCATATTGAATGAAGACCCATTAGTGGTATCATACGATACTTACTATGGGCGGCAGCCGCTCTTTGATGGTTGCTTCTGATGGTCAAGCCGAAGACTACAAATCAGCGCTTCTTGGGAGGCAACCCAAGCGTATCCTTTTGTTATTTAGTTTTGTTTTATTTTTCAGTTTTTGCATTTTAGTTTGTTTATCTCTCGATGTCGAATATTTTACCATTTACATTCTTCTCTTGCTAGGTACTAAGTTGGAGAGATGAACCCCTACAACAGTGGAACTTTCAAAAATCAATCTTCCTCAACCCTCATGCAAGCATCTTGATCAGGGGAGTTTACTTTTTCCCTTTTGATTCATTTGAACATTGAGGGCAATGTTTGATTTAAGTTTGGGGGAGTGGCTTGCATGTTTTACTTGTTTTAACCACATGTTGTGCGCTTAAATGACACTTGAATCGTCCGATTATTATGAGCTAAAAAAATTTTTTTTTTTGGAGTTCAAACTTGAGAAAAGAATGAATTATAATAGTGACTATTCAATGAGGATTTTGATCTCACTATACATATGAACTTGATTATTGATGATTATTAGACTTTTACATGAATATCCTAATTTGAGTTAGCATGTCAAGAATGAGGAATATATTAAGCACAAGGAGTCATGATCTTGTGGATTGCATGTTGAATAGTGATAATTGTTGTGAACTTGATGATTTGTCTTGAGCATCTTAGAGCTATCCTAGAACTTTTTTGATGATGACACTTTGTGGCAAAATTTTATAGTTACAAACTTGACTTGGAAATGATCTAGGCGATCTTTGAACCGTATGAGCCTTTCAATCTTACCTAGTCTATATCAATCCCTAGTGTCCCATTTTGAGCTTTATTGAAAAAGAATGGTATATGCATTGCATATAATTAGACCCCCATTCAACATTCTTTGGCAAACTCATTATACCCACCTTTATGAGCCTAAATTGAAAGAATTATCTTTATCTTAAGAGAGTATAATTAATCTCATTCGATGCACGTGAAATGTTATATTTTGATGAGCTATAGTTGAAAGAAATGATGAATGAGAAAAGGAAAAGATAGATAAAGCCTTGAGAAAGAAAAAAAAAGTGACTACATAAGACCCAAAGTGGCCAAGGCTATAAAAGAAAAAGAAGAGAAGCTCAATTTTGTGCTACAAATATGAACATTACATGCTTATACTCTCTTCTTTGTGATATCCTATCTTTTCCTTGGAGCCAACACCAAAGGCCTTACATTACAAGCTTAAAAAAGTCCTTTTGATCCAAGTCTAGGGAGTAACTATCAATAGTGGAGAAGTTGTTTGAAAATAGGCCTATGGGATGCTTGATGATAATCTTGACTTTGAGTTGATTAACATAATTTGATCTTGAATATGTGCATGAAACTTGAGATTGACTATAACACACACACGTTCCGATTTTTAGATATGTTGCTTGAAGAAAACATGTCTTATAAACTTTTGAATATGTGCATGAGATTTCTGAGAATAAGCAAGTCATGAAATAATTGTTTCAAGTATCAAGAATAAACTCTACCTTGTGATTTTAATGCTTAATCGAGGACGATTAAGTGATAAGTTTGGGGGAGTTGATAGGGTTGAATATTGCGTGTTTTTATGATATGATATGTATATGTTTTCGTGTTGATTCTTGGATTATTTTACGGTTGTTGGTATATATTTCTATATTCAGGAATCAATGTTGAAATGCATAAAAGTAGAGGAAATGAGCCAAAAATGATGAAAAATGACCAAATCGAGCGAACGCGTCAAAGCCGGGAAAGGAAGAGAAAATCAAAAGAAAATAAAAAAGTATATATAAAGGGCCGATCGATCGAGACCCAACTCTCGATCGATCGGCGCTGGCAGAACATTGATCGATCGAGCAGTCAGTCTCGATCGATCGGCCGGAGGAGTTTTCTGAAAAATAACTTCCTTATAGAGTTTGTGTCCAACAAGGAAGTCCTTGATTCCCTTCCTCTATATTTTTAGACGAAAAATTACAACCAGAATGATACTTTTAACCTATGGAATAGCCTCCACACCTCCATACTCCATATCACCTTCATCCACCATCACCACTTCATCCTAGGAATTGGAACAAGCCAACAAGAGAATCGAGTAGCACGATCGAGAAAGAAGCAAGGAAGGATCGAGAATCAACGAAGGAGCCGACTTGGGAGTTTGTTTTTACTTTTCGATTATTGTTTTGAAATATTATTGGATTTGTTGTGTTTTTGATGATTGAGAAATATCAATAACATAGTTTTTCCTATTGATGTTAAGATTGAATTCATACATTTTCTATGAGCATGTGTTATTGTTTTTAATGCTTTTGAAGGATTGATCACCTTTGAATGATATTTTATTATAATTGAGATTGAGAGATAAAATCACATACGAGTGATAGCTTTGGGTTGTTTAATCTAAAGTTAGTGGTTTTCATAAAGCGCATTCAACATTAAATTGTTAATTACGTGAACGAGAGTTACTAGTTGCAATTTGATGTTAGACTTAATATAGCTCGAGAGAGTATATTGAATAAATTCGGAAAACCCGTCACCTTAGAGATGTATGAAGAAAAGAATTGTAAGAGTTGGGATAGGCGAATAATTGTCTTGATAATTCTTTCTTATGGATTTTTCTTGTGATCGTCGATTGTTTTGGTTGGATTAGATTAGTTTAATTATTGATTAATTATCGTAGGTTAAATATAGTTAAAAGAAATCTTATTTGGTAATTGCTTGTTAGTCCCTGTAGGTTCGACAATCCGTATCTTCTTATCTATACTAAAACTTGACGCCGTGCACTTGCGGTCTAAATCGCTAGACTGGAATTAATTGTTTAAAATAAAAGCGATCAAGTTTATGGCGCCGCTGCTGGGGACTAACTTTAGTAATATCATACTTGGTTCTTTGACTGTAATTTAACAATTTTTTGTTTATTTATTTCGAAAAAATAAAAAAATTATATATATTTATTTTGTTTTTGTTTTGTTTGTCTTGTGAGGTACTTGGAGATGCTACATCAACAAGCCTACACAAGCTTTGCCCAACAACGTTCCGAGCCGTTCTACGCTGTTTGGGAGAGATTCAATGAATTGGCCAACACATTCCGGTATCACAACTTTTCGAACTATACTCTCATGCAATATTTCTTCAAAGGGCTGGATGCACAGACACGAGAATGGGTATTGAGCGGAGCACTGATGACTGGGAGTCCCCTGGTTGATAGAGATGAGGACAGTGTGGTGCACATGTTCAATGATATGGCGGACTTCGATTATCACTGGCATTGTGATCCTTCCTACAAGGTTGGAGTCACCAATACCCACCGGAGCCTCACTACCCTATTGTTACGCCACAACCATTTGAACATCGCGAAGAGAGGAGAGATAGTTCTGCAAACATTGCGACTCAGTTAGAGGATACCTTAGTAAGATTCATGGCATCAACCGAGAACAGTTTGGAGTGCCAAACCAACTCTATGCGTCACCTGGAGCAGCAAATGGGGGTCCTCATGGAAACAATTTCAACTAGATGCCAAGAGGAAGAGATGAGGGCTACAAATCAAGAGGCGATGAATCGAGTTTGGTTATATGATGACGATCACTCAACCAACCAAGTTTGGGGGAGTGATCCTACTAGTGTGGAAGAGTCAAGGGAACTTGAGCCTTTTCAAGAGATTGAGACTACTTCAGAGATATCATCCGAGGAGTTCCCATGGGAAGATGAGTCGAATGTGATGTTGGAGAAGGAAGAGACTTTCGAAGATTCTGATTTGAGCCCATCGATGGAGACATGTTCTATGCTATATGTGGATCCGTATTTTCCATCGATGACAACTTCACCGCACTACATCTTCCAAGATATGAAGCCAAGTCAAGAATCATTCTCTCATACCTGCCACTTTAAGACGAATGTTGTTGGAGCGACGAGCTTACACTGTTACAATCTTGCCAAGCTTGAGGGCATATTGAATGAAGACCCATTAGTGGTATCATACGATACTTACTATGGGCAGCAGCCGCTCTTTGATGGTTGCTTCTGATGGTCAAGCCGAAGACTAGAAATAGCGCTTCTTGGGAGGCAACCCAAGCGTATCCTTTTGTTATTTAGTTTTTTTTTATTTTTCAGTTTTTACATTTTAGTTTGTTTATCTCTCGATGTTGAATATTTTACCATTTACACTCTTCTCTTGCTAGGTACTAAGTTGGAGAGATGAACCCCTACAACAGTGGAACTTTCAAAAATCAATCTTCCTCAACCCTCATACAAGCATCTTGATCAGGGGAGTTTACTTTTTCCCTTTTGATTCATTTGAACATTGAGGGCAATGTTTGATTTAAGTTTGGGGGAGTGGTTTGCATGTTTTACTTGTTTTAACCACATGTTATGCGCTTAAATGACACTTGGATCGTCCGATCATTATGAGCTAAAAAAAATTTTTTTTAGGAGTTCAAACTTGAGAAAAGAATGAATTATAGTAGTGACTATTCAATGAGGATTTTGATCTCACTATGCATATGAACTTGATTATTGATGATTATTAGACTTGTACATGAATATCCTAATTTGAGTTAGCATGTCAAGAATGAGGAATATATTAAGCACAAGGAGTCATGATCTTGTGGATTGCATGTTGAATAGTGATAATTGTTGTGAACTTGAGGATTTGTCTTGAGCATCTTAGAGCTATCCTAGAACTTTTTTTATGATGACACTTTGAGGCGAAATTCTATAGTTACAAACTTGACTTGGAAATGATCTAGGCGATCTTTGGACCGTATTAGCCTTTCAAGCTTACCTAGTCTATATCAATCCCTAGTGTCCCATTTTGAGCTTTAATGGTATATGCATTGCATATAATTAGACCCCCATTCAACATTCTTTGGCAAACTCATTATACCCACCTTTATGAGCCTAAATTGAATGAATTATCTTTACCTTAAGAGAGTATAATGAATCTCATTCGATGCACGTGAAATGTTATATTTTGATGAGCTATAGTTGAAAGAAATGATGAATGAGAAAAGGAAAAGATAGATAAAGCCTTGAGAAAAAAAAAAGTGACTACATAAGACCCAAGGTGGCCAAGGCTATAAAAGAAAAAGAAGAGAAGCTCAATTTTGTGCTACAAATATGAACATTACATGCTTATACTCTCTTCTTTGTGATATCCTATCTTTTCCTTGGAGCCAACACCAAAGGCCTTACATTACAAGCTTAAAAAAGTCCTTTTGATCCAAGTCTAGGGAGTAACTATCAATAGTGGAGAAGTTGTTTGAAAATAGGCCTATGGGATGCTTGATGATAATCTTGACTTTGAGTTGATTAACATGATTTGATCTTGAATATGTGCATGAAACTTGAGATTGACTATAACACACACGTTCTGATTTTGAGATATGTTGCTTGACTTAGGAGAAAACATGTCTTATAAACTTTTGAATATGTGCATGAGATTTCTGAGAATAAGCAAGTCATGAAATAATTGTTTCAAGTATCAAGAATAAACTCAACCTTGTGATTTTAATGCTTAATCGAGGACGATTAAGTGATAAGTTTGGGGGAGTTGATAGGGTTGAATATTGCGTGTTTTTATGCTATGATATGTATATGTTTTCGTATTGATTCTTGGATTATTTTACGGTTGTTGGTATATATTTCTATATTTCAGGAATCAATGTTGAAATGCATAAAAGTAGAGGAAATGAGCCAAAAATGATGAAAAAGGACCAAATCGAGCGAACGCGTCAAAGCCGGGAAAGGAAGAGAAAATCAAAAGAAAATAAAAAAAATATAAAGGGCCGATCGATCGAGACCCAACTCTCGATCGATCGGCGCTGGCAGAACATTGGCGATCGATCGAGCAGTCAGTCTCGATCGATCGGCCGGAGGAGTTTTCTGAAAAATAACTTCATTATAGAGTTTGTGACCAACAAGGAAGTCCTTGATTCCCTTCCTCTATATTTTTGGACGAAAAATTACAACCAGAATGATACTTTTAACCTAGGGAATAGCCTCCACATCTCCATACTCCATATCACCTTCATCCACCATCACCACTTCATCCTAGGAATTGGAACAAGCCAACAAGAGAATCGAGGAGCACGATCGAGAAAGAAACAAGGAAGGATCGAGAATCAACGAAGGAGTCGACTTGGGAGTTTGTTTTTACTTTTCGATTATTGTTTTGAATTATTATTGGATTTGTTGTGTTTTTGATGATTGAGAAATATCAATAACATAGTTTTTCCTATTGATGTTAAGATTGAATTCATACATTTTCTATGAGCATGTGTTATTGTTTTTAATGCTTTTGAAGGATTGATCACATTTGAATGATATTTTATTATAATTGAGATCGAGAGATAAAATCACATACGAGTGATAGCTTTGGGTTGTTTAATCTAAAGTTAGTGGTTTTCATAAAGCGCATTCAACATTAAATTGTTAATTACGTGAACGAGAGTTACTAGTTGCAATTTGATGTTAAACTTAATATAGCTCGAGAGAGTATATTGAATAAATTCGGAAAACCCGTCACCTTAGAGATGTATGAAGAAAAGAATTGTAAGAGTTGGGTTAGGTGAATAATTGTCTTGATAATTCTTTCTTGTGGATTTTTCTCGTGATCGTCGATTGTTTTGGTTGGATTAGATTAGTTTAATTATTGATTAATTATCGTAGGTTAAATACAGTTAAAAGAAATCTTATTTGGTAATTGCTTGTTAGTCCCTGTGGGTTCGACAATCCGTATCTTCCTATCTATACTAAAACTTGACACCGTGCACTTGCGGTCTAAATCGCTAGATTGGAATTAATTATTTAAAATAAAAGCGATCAAGTTTTTGGCGCCGCTGCCGGGGACTAACTTTAGTAATATCATACTAGGTTCTTTGACTGTAATTTAACCATTTTTTGTTTATTTATTTCGAAAAAAATAAAAAAAATTATATATATTTATTTTGTTTTTGTTTTGTTTGTCTTGTGAGGTACTTGGAGATGCTACATCAACAAGCCTACACAAGCTTTGCCCAACAACGTTCCGAGCCGTTCTACGCTGTTTGGGAGAGATTCAATGAATTGGCCAACACATTCCGGTATCACAACTTTTCGAACTATACTCTCATGCAATATTTCTTCAAAGGGCTGGATGCACAGACACGAGAATGGGTATTGAGCGGAGCACTGATGTCTGGGAGTCCCCTGATTGATAGAGATGAGGACAGTGTGGTGCACCTGTTCAATGATATGGCGGACTTCGATCGTGCATCTCTACTCAACCCCGTCATGCATTACCACATAAACTAAACGTGCACAACAAACTTAAAAAATCATGCAGAACAAACAAACTAAAATAATCGTGCATAAACCAACAAATTCAATTGTGTCTTCAATTCAATCATGCATCTTAACTCAATCCCCTCATACATTAGTACATAAAATAATCGTGCAAAGCAAACACAACTAATCGTGCACCGACTAACAAATTCAATCGTGAATCTTAACTCAACCAACTCATGCATTAGTACACAGACTAATCGTGCATAACAAACACGACTAATCGTTCACCAACTAACAAATTCAATCGTGCATCTTAACTCAACCTACTCATGCATTAGTACATAGACTAATCGTGCATAACAAACATTAATAACCGTGCATTGACCAAAAATTCAATCGTACACAATAAACACAGCTAATCGTGCACCCACTAACAAAATCAATTGTGCACACATTAATTAATCCAGCCGTGCACAATATACAACACTAATAGTACACCGATTAATAAATTCATTCGTGCATACATTAATAAATTCAATCGTGCAATTACTCTCCACCATAATGCATCAGTACCACAATAACATATACTTTGCTTCACGTCACTAATAAAAATAAAAGCTGATTAATGCCAACTTTTTCCAAAAAATCAATCTTCAAAACAAAAGACAAGTTGGACTCTCATAACATGATCTTTACAAGAAAATTATATATGATATTTGCAGCCTTGTCAAGATGCTTCGTTCACGATTACTTGAATCATTTTTGCTCGATAGTTTGTACTTAGCTCTCCTTTTGCTTTATGTGGTACTAGTTGTCCTATCATAATTTGTTCCATATTCATGCAGACGAAGATAGAGCAGTCCATAGATCCAAGTTCTTGTAGTGTTGCATCTTTATATGATTCAATTTCATATTTATGATTATTTGAACTTTTTTGGAAAACTGACAAGACAAGATTTTCTACACTTAATGTATGCATTCTGTCTTCAACGTAGTCCTTCTGTCCAAATTGAAAGCAATTTTGTTAATGCCATCATCAGTTGCATATTCACAAGAAGACTTACGATTAGTGCAGCATACCAATATTTTTGCTCTCTCGAAGAAGTAATACCGCTCTCTACCATGTCTTAGCCTCAATGAATTGTACTGCACCCACTTGCATTCAAGGTTATCAAATACAAGCAATGTCCAGTGGTATCCATTGGTTGTTTGTGGGTCTTATATGCCGCATGTGTTTATTGGGAAAATTAAAAACCAGTGTGACATTGCCTCATGAAGCCTTTTAGTAATAAGATTATATGATGCTTTGCTGTAGTATGGGCCCTGTGGTATCTTCACGACATATTGATGCAATATGTTACCAATCACAAGAACAATGAATGAATATTTAATTTGAATAAAGAAATTATAGTTTAGTTTCTTGATTTACCCATGCCATGTTGTCAAATATGTAGCTTAATTTCTTTCTTCCACCGTTGACAAGCATGCGATCGATAATGGTTGCCCAGCAGTCAATAATCTGCGGACAAATGGAAGGATAAGTGCAATGTTTGAAAAAACCAATCGTGCAACATTGCATTTAACAATCGTGCTTCATTATATTGATAAATCGTGCAACATCACATTGTATTAATAAATCGTGCACGTGCACATTAATCAATTGTGCATCCTTCAAATTAATCATTCATGCATCCTTCACAATCATCAGTCGTGCATTGGTATTCATAATTATTCATGCACCATGACAAAACAATTGCGCTTTTAGTGAGTAATGCTTAACTTACAAAGTTCGGTAGGGCTTCATTGTTCACAATTAATCCTGCATATATAACATGTAATGACTTCCTCGACGCTTCATCATACCATCCCATGCAAAAAGTCAAAGTTTTATATCACAATTGTTTAGTATTGACTACATTCATCAACACATACCATTCCCCTCCCTTTTGTTTATATTTAAGAGATGCTCCATTTCCTTCTTGTAAACAGGCATGTTACGAATGAAGCTGGAAGTTTTTTTCCAGACGTTTCTCCTGCTTCTTGACAGCCTTCATCAGATCCATCATCTTCCAACATTATGATTTCTTTTTCTTCATCGTCTTTGTCTTCCGGTATTGAAGACTCATATGGTGTTGGTGCTCCAATTAACAAATTTCCTTGTCGGATGCCAGTTGGAAGTGATTCATTTGTGGGGCCAGCATTTGATAAATTGAATTGTTGTCCCCTTTCCTCTCCGATTGAAGTTCCCATGTTTTTAGTGGACTGCAATAGGTCAATTACAACCACCGTCATTGTCTATTGTGAACGGATTTAAATCAGTGTAAAGATGAAGTGTGTGAACATGCACCGTACCCGTGTTGTACAAATCTACGAGACAAAGACTTACATTATCACAGGGAAGGGCGTTGATGTCAACATTCTGAAACTTTTTGTAAAACTCTTTAAGATTCCACCTCAGGAATCTAGGTTCAAGGTCGGTATTGACTGGCATAATCAAGTCTGTCCTCTCACACATACAATACTACAGATCAATTTTTGTGATCAACGTTTTTATGAGAACAAATACGAAAAAATAGTCCACCAAAAATTATAAATTATAATATAACTTACTGGTAGAATGAGTACACAACCGGACTGTGTATCCTTATTTGATTGCTTGAGGCTATTCAGCAATGTATTCAAAATGTGTTGGGACCAATTATAATTGCAAATTGTATCAAGGTCCTCAACAACACGAATGTATGCCCAAGGTAGGTTTGTTGACTTTGGTGAAATTAGGAATGCCGCTAGAATATACAGCGTCGCCAATCTCGCAACATCTTTCACATTGTTAACATCATTGCTTGCATCCTTCATCATCATTTTCTTTTAAAGAAAGCTTTTGCTCAATCTAAGGTTCTTATCTCTTTGCTTCTCTGGGAAGCACCAGCCAAGAAATTCCGTAAATGTGTTATTTCGAAGTTGTACTTCGACATTTCGATTTCCGTTCCTAACTCCAAAAATTGAATGCACGTCCTATACAGTAATTTCTAGCCTTTGACTACCGGGTGTAAATCTCCAGACTCCTTATTGAAACATGCTATTATTTTTTTAATGATTGTGTCACGCTTCTGGCACTGTGTTATCACAACAATGTGAATGAATACAATTCACAAGCTCCCATAAAGTTGTCTTATGTAGAACTCCGATATGTTCTGTCCGCAAGTTGAGTGATCTTAAATTTGTTATGATAGTTTGCAAATTGGATCTGTACGGTGATCTTTTGCGATATCTGTTTGACATTATTTGTGAAGATGGCGCTGGACGTTTTAAATCTGATATCCCAAACTTAAAGAGTCAGAACTATTGTATACATTACAACAGGTATACTAAACGGTGTACGTCTAGAAAAAGGAAAAAATTCATAACCTTTTAATCACGAACCAATAATACAGTTAATTGTGCATCTATTCTCGATATATCGTGCATCAGTTTTTGACTTAATCGTGCACAATCAACAAAACTAAGCGTGCATCCATTTTAAAGTTCAATCGTGCATCGTTACTCAGCCCCATCAGCAGTCTATATCTTCACCAATCGTGCACACTAAACATAAATAATCGTGCACAACTAAACATTGTAATCATGCACCATGACGCACAAAACATTACAAACAGTCAATTGTAATACCTGGAACATAATTACCTTAATTAAATAAAGTTTAATGTGATAATGAAGGGTGATTATGAATTTGATTTGAGAGGAAATTATTGGATTTGAACAATAATTAAGGAACTGAAGGTAAAATAATTATTTGAGAGCATTGTGATGCTCAATCTTTATGGTATGTTAATACTGGAATTAATTGTAATAAATTGAACTTTAGACTCAAATTTCGAATAACTTGAGTATGGTTGAAAATCATGGTGTAATTGATTTGAGGATGATTTTTGCATTTAATTGTGATATGAGGATCTTTGTGCAATTAAAAACTTTGTGAGGGGACTTAAGTGCAATTAGGGATAGGTGTAGTTGACTTAAGACTTGGGTGCAAGAATACCACCCTCATTCAATCACTCTTTTCCTCATCTCGTCCCCTCTCCTCTTGTTGCTCAAATTTCATTCAACTTGGATTTTTGTTGAAGAAATCTTGGGGTATGTGTAATTCTATGCTTTAGAAGTGTTTTAGTTGGATTTGGGGAAGATTTGAGCTTGTTCTCGATGTTTATTTTAGGTTTAAAAGCATGAATCTTGATGGGTTTGATGGTTGTGTGTATTATAGTGTAAAACTTGTGATTCTTGTGACTTTGAGTTTAAAGTGTGTAGAAATCTTTGTAGAGGATGCAAGTATGCTTAATTGTGGTATATTTCAAGTTTGGTGATAATTTGGTAGAGAAAACCATGTAAAAATCGAAGTTTTTCAGAAATATTTATGCAGGGATCGATCTCTAGGTTTTCAGGGATCGATCTCTATTTATATTGTCGAATTCATGTAGAGTCTGCTCAGACCTCTAGATAGAGAGGATGATAACTTGATATCAATCTTGAGCGATTAATGTTTTTAAATGTGGAACTTTGGAAATGTGTAGATACTACTTACTTGACTTAGTAGTTAACTTGAATGAACAAAGAGTTAATTTGGATTGTTTGTGATTTGAGACATGAAGAAACTATATGATAAATGATGTTATTGGGAGTTATTGTTCTGAGATTAATATTGAACTGATATTCGATATATATACTTCACAAACTCCGGATGTCAAGAGTGACGTATAACATACGAGCATAGGTAAATGAATTATTGTTGCATTTAAAGATATTCTTGAAGACGTACAAGTACTGAAAGTATAATTGTTGACCTGGTTATTGAGAAATATGTTGATAGAGTTTGAGTTCACCAATGAATGGTGCGATGTTTATAGTGATGCCGCTATTCAGCGTGCGATGGTTATAGTGATGCCGCTATTGAGCGAGCGAGGTAATATCATGAAATTTAAAGTGTAAATTGGTAATTGCAATGCATGTGATTTCAATAAATCATTGTTATAATGATTTAACTTATTATCGATTATAGATTATTATCGATTATGGGATTGACGATTGTGGTTATCGATTATGGGTTGATGATGTGGTATTGTGAGAACAGGAACAGTGCAGGAGATTTCTTATGTGCATTGTGTACTCGGGGAGTATTCCTTTAATTTAAAGCATTGTATTCTGTAAAATTATTATCTGTGTATGTGTTGATGTTGTGATTATGTTATTGTTATGCTCACCCCGTGCGCCGGCTGTTACTGTTGGAACAGGTAAAGCATGTACGACATTGGCTCTGGAAATGAGTTTGAGCCGTAGAACAATGATGCCCCTGGGACCGAGGTACCAATATTGGTATCGAGTAATGTGTCTTATACAAGTAGATGCAAATTTATTTGTCAATGCTCATCTGTGAGCACCGTGATATATGTATATGGGTTGTATATGTATTTTAATGGTTCTCTTTTCATTTGAGTGCCTTATACAAGTAGATACACATTTATTTGAATCTCCTATTTGAATATATGGGACCATGTTAATCTTTTGATGTATGTTATTGTTAGTAAACTCAATTCTTGAGACTGTCTCAAATGTTTCAAAATAATGCCAGAGGTAACTGTATCGTTGTGGACCTATGAAGGATTATTATTATTATTATTATTATTTTGATCAAAGGGGAGAGGGGTGTGATTAATAAGAGTCGAGCTCGACTCAACTCCCAAGTGGAAGGGTGGACTCTGCCACTGGGTCCCCCTACGAAGGATTTGGGTCCCCCTATGAAGGATTATTAACGTAATGCAAAATGGGTTTCATATTTTGTTCAAACGATAAGTATGCCTGTGTAATTGTTAGCCACTTGTTTTCAATAATTATGATTTATTTTCAAACTTAAATCTTGCAATTTAGTTTTTTAAAAAGAATATATTTCGCAATAATCTGCACAACCACTCTTTTTTCTACACATAACGTGTATCTTTTATCACTCTTTTTCACAGGGTCAATTAGATTTTTGACCCCCTTCCCCATTTTTTTTTTAATTTTTAACCACTTTTATCTCAATTTTTTAAAAAATGACCTTCATTTAAAATTTTAATCTAAATTTTAACAAAATTACCCTTCCGTCCTAAAACCCAATTACCCTAACACCAAATTTTAATTCCACCCCCCACCCCCCCCCCCCCCCCCCACCTCTCTCCCACCGTACCCCTCTTCTATATCTCTTCAAAAAAAATTCAACCCACCTCTCTCCTGGCATCTCCCTTCTCTATATCTATCTTCAAAAAAAATTACCACCAAAAGAGCTCTCGCTTATGCACCATTGCACCAATTCTTAAGGTATGTAAATGCTTACTGTAAAATTTTGGTACAGCTTTTGTTTAGTTTCGATTAAATGAAATAAAGTGTAAGTGAATTCCTTGTACTGTTAGTGGTGAAATTCATAGGCATCTTCTCATCAAGTTTTTCATATTAGTCCACAACCCATATCAAGGTTGAAAACCGAAGTATCTGAGAAGTGTGGCTTGAACAAAAATGAGATTGAATTGAAATTCAGTTATTTAACACAGATTTGTGATCAGATTCTTGGTCCGATATATTTAACTGGTGAAAAGTGTCTACAGACATATCTATTATTTGGTGATACAAATCATAGACCTTTGATTCATGTCGAAATGGAAAGGAAAATTCAAAATATTTGTGACAACAATGTTGATCCTGAATTCGGTGGTTTTGAATGTGGTGTACTAGTTGATAATGATGCTTGTGATTCTGAATTCTGTCTACATCGAGATGATGATTGTGGTGGCAAATTTTGTGATGATCATGATGATAATGCTAATGTCGATCTTTATCCAGATGAATATTTTGATGGAGTCCTTATAGTAAATAATCAGAATGGAGATAATGATGCTAAGGATAATATAAATGATAATGTGAACTGTAGTGCCACAAAGAACGCCGAATTGGAGTTCAATCAGTGTGAATCAGTAACGAGTGATAACCAAATATTTTTGATTCTAGCAGTGAGCAGGAGTCTAATTTGATAATTGGTAAAGAGTTCAACAGAAAAAAAGATGTTAAAAGAGAATTGCATAATATTGCAATGAAAGCTTCATTTGAGATGCACGTTTTAAAATCCACCAAGACTCTTTATGCAGTAAGATGTTGTAAGGACCCCGTATACTTAACCCTTGTTTACTCTATTAACCATATGTGTGGCACATGCTTTCAATAAAAATCAATCGGGAAAACTCAGATGATGCTTTACCATTGAATGGCAATTACAAAATTTTCTTTAATACTCAATGTTATAAGATCATCAGCCTAACTACAAATAGACTCATAAAGTTCGCCCATTACCATCCCCTTTGTGCCACTTTTTACATTGTGGGCTTTTATAAAAATTTGGGCAGAGTCTCCCCATAAATAGAGCTATCCCGAAATAAAAGCACAACACATAACATAATTCCCGGCCAGGGAAAACATAATACTCATCAGAATACAACAATACCAAGTAAATTCCCAGCCAGGGAAGACACCACACATATGACGACAAAAGTGGTTTCAACACCCACATAATACACCAATGACTCTCATATCATTAGCAATTCTACCCTTAATTGCATGCAACATAGAATGAAAGAGAGAAAGGCTCATGCCTTTATATACCACCCATATACAAGTATAATCGTGCTCACATGCGAGCATCATGAATGTGTATATAACCCTCAGGTGTATATAAGTACTCTATACGGTACCGTGCTCCATCAAGCCCTGGTACCACGATCCTGGGAGTACATCCAATCAACAGCTCGAGCTCAGCTCCACAGCCATCGATGTACCTGTTCACCTGCCCCAACAGAGACAGCCCCCAACGGGGTGAGCATACCAATACACAAAATCCCATAATCACAATAATGAAATTCATAATTTACAACAAAAGTAAATACTAATGAATTTTAAATGATACTCCCTGGATGGCAACGTCCTCATCCGGGATTCCGTGTACCGTCCCTGTTCTCAAAATCATCAAACTCATCAAATCTCAAAAATCAGTAAATCAACACATTGATTTAACTCGTCGCATGCCTAATTCTCGAGTATCAATAGATAGTGATTCCAAATTTATTATACATGCAAATATAGATATCTCAATATCTAATACTGATTTCACAACCTCGCTATCAATCACAGATAGCTCAAATGCCTAGCATTTATTTTACCAATTCTCCATTATACTTAGACATCTCAAATGTCTTATAATGAATACATGATTCCACGATCATTCTCAGGCATCTCAATGCCCTACATTGGTCATATACATCCAGTACCCCATATACCTTGTAAGAGTTATCCTACTCTAGTGTCACGCACGTTTGTGGCGGCGATATCAAGATTTGGTCGTTCCTTGGCTATATCAACATATATATATATAACTATACGCACAATTATTCAATGAAATCAAAATACATTATGCATTTCACAAATGCTCTCATATGAAGAAATGCTCGTACGTCGCATGTACCTTAAATCTCCGAAGTCCGAGCCAAACCTTGCTCGAGTTCCATGCCCCGAGGAACGATGTGCTAACACGATAAATAATTCACAATTATTTACGAACATGTAACCCATGCTCAAGCACATTCGTAACCCTAAAAAATATTGTCAACACACGACAATTAACCATTTAAAAGACTCGGGGTGGAGCACATGCAGGGAGGGAAATCGAATGAGACATTAACAAAAATTGCTCAAGAGCCATCCCTAAAATTTGAACCCTAACATCACCAATTCGAACCCAACCAAGCACCATAATACATCTAAAACATGTAATAAACGACCCATAACAAGAATCACCACACCCCTGCCAAAACCCCCAAAAATCGAACCCAAACCCTACGAAATTAGGGATTTATTTTCGAACCAATCAACCCAAAAAGGCAGGGAATTACATGAGAATGACGAAAAAGGGGTAAGGAAGGTTAACCATACGAAGATCGGAAGGAAAACGGACAAAAATCGAAGAACCCTAGAATTTTGGGCGTCTGCATAAATCTGGAATTCCGAATGCAAATCGCGATGAAACTTTGAATTGCCGATGTGGAAAGCTGCGCCTCGGAGAGACGAATCCAATGGCGGGTCAGACGCGCCGAACGGCGGTGGGCGCAGCGCTTTTGTGCGCGGGGGCTGGGGGCGACGGGAAGGCAGCGGGGAGAGAGAGTGACGGGCTGAAGGAGCTGAAATGCTTTTTAAAATTAAAATCTCGGGTTCAACTGGTATTTATAGCAAAAATACCCCGAAATACTAATAGCCCCACAAATACATCATGATTCATTAAAAATCATCTGTTTTCAAAAACTCTCTCTCTAACTCCAAAACCCCCTACCGGTGCCCACACAAGCACCCCAGATCCCGAGACACACTAAAAACCCAACTCTTAGGTTTTACACCGTAATGAGAATACAATCTCAACCTCGGGATCCAACGATCCCAACTACTCAAATAGACGAGCCCGAAAGGCCCAACACTACGATTAAACTCCAAATCGCCACGTAAACAACTTTAGGGGTCATTAACACTCCGGGATTAACATCTATAATCCCTGGTCATCACAGATGTGTAGATGATACTTGCAGTTGGAAAGTTCTTGTGTCACAAACAAAAGGGTCATCTCATTTTTCAGTCAGGACCTATTGTAATAAGCATACTTATGACATGACTAATAGAAGGAGGAGGCATCGGCAAGCGAGTGCATCTATAGTTGTAGATATACTAGTAGAAAATTTTAGAGGACAACAAACAATGCCTTCCTTAAAAGCATAAGAACAATGATGCAGAATATGGGTGTCGAGATTAGCTATTTCAAAGCATGGAAGGGGAAGCAACCTGCTATTAATCAACTGAGAGGAGATCCAGCTGAACGTTTTAGACTACTTCCTGCATATTTGTACATGCTTGAGCAAGTAAATCCAGGGTCAACAATATATTTGAAGGTCAACCCAGATGATAGCTTCAAATACATGTTCTTGGCATATCGGGCATGTGTTGCAGGATTTAAATACATGAGAAAGGTGATATCAGTTGATGGCACGCATTTAAGAGGTAAATACAAAGGTGTTTTACTGATAGCAACGGTGGAAATCACCACCAATATCCCTTTGCTTGGGCAGTTGTTGATTCAGAAAGCGAAGCTTCTTGGACTTGTTTTTTTGAGAAAACTTGAATGAATTGTTACCTGATGATAATGAATTGGTTTTTATTTCTGATAGGCATAGAGGAATCATCAATGATCTTGCTTATGTATACAAGCAAACACAACATGGACACTGCATATGGCACCTTGGACAAAATATCAAGACAAGAATGAAATCCAAAGCAGGTGGAGTTGCGTTGTTTATGCGTACCGCAAAGGCTTACAAACAGACAGAACTTAATGACTTATACGATGAGATGAGAAATAGTTATCCAAGTATCACAGAGTATCTCGAGGGCAACATTGATCGAGAAAAATGGGCTAGGGCATACTTTCATGGTTCACGGTACAATATTATGACAACCAATGGATCTGAGTCAATTAATGCAAAGTTGATATTCGCACGTGAACTTCCAGTTATTGCTTTGTTAGATGCGATTCAAAACCTCATTACATTGTGGTTCAATAGTCACCGCAATACTGCTGCTGCTTCTTCGACACGACATCTTACTCCATGGGCTGTGATCGCTTTTATTTTAAACAATTAATTCCAATCTAGTGATTTTAGACCGCAAGTGCACGGTGTCAGGCTTTAGTATAGATAGGAAGAATACGGATTGTCGAACCCACAGGGACTAACAAGCAAGTACCAAATAAGATTTCTTTTAACTATATTTAACCTACGATAATTAATTAATAATTACACTAAACTAAATTAATCTACTATAATCCAACCAAATAATCGACGATCACGAGAAAAGTCCACAAGAAAGAATTATCGAGACTATGATTCACCTAACCCAACTCTTACAATTCTTTTCTCCATACATCTCTAAGGTGACGGGTTTTCCGAATTTATTCAATATACTCTCTCGAGCTATATTAAATCTAACATCAAATCGCAACAAGTAACTCTCGTTCACTTAATTAACAATTTAATATTGAATGCGCTTTATGAAAACCACTAACTTTAGATTAAACAACCCAAAGCTATCACTCGTATGTGATTTTATCTCTCGATCTTAATCTTTAACACACGGCATGAATTATTATATCGTATTATAATTTTATCTCTCGATCTCAATTATAATAAAATATCTCAAAGGGGATCAATCCTTCAAAAGCATAAAGAACAATAAAACATGCACATAGAAGATATATGAATTCAATCTCAAAATCAATAGGAAAAACTATGTTATTGATATTTCTCAATCATAAAAAACACAACAAATCCAATTATTCATTTAAAACAATAATACAAAAGTAAAAGAAAACTCCCAAGTTGACTTCTTCGTTGATTCTCGATCCTTCCTTCGCTTCCTTCTCGATCGTGCTCCTCGATTCTCTTGTTGGCTTGTTCCAATTCCTAGGATGAAGAGGTGATGGTGGATGATGGTGATATGGAGTATGGAGGAGTGAGGGCTATTCCTAGGTTGTAAAAGCTTGATATTGGTTGTGATTTTCGTCCAAATATATAGAGGGAAGTGAATCATGGACTTCCTTGTTGGACACAAACTCTATAAGGAATTTATTTTTCAGAAAACTCCTCCGGCCGATCGATCGAGCAGACTGCTCGATCGATCGCCAACTTTCTGGGACCGCCGATCGATCGAGAATTGAGTCTCGATCGATCGAGATGCTTTTTATTTTTATTTTTTATTTTCTTTTGTTCTTTTCTTCCTTTTCCGGCTTTGACGAGTTCGCTCGGTTCGGTCATTTTTCATTTTTTTTTGGCTCATTTCCTCTACTTTTATGCATTTCAACATTGATTCCTGAAATATAGAAATATATACCAAAAAGCGAAATATAATCCAAGAATCAACACGAAAATCATTAGAAAATCACATCTAAATAAGTGTAAAAACGACACTTATCAACTCCCCCAAACTTATCACTTAATCATCCTCGATTAAGCATTAAAATCACAAGGTAGAATTCATTCTTGATACTTGAAACAATTATTTCATGACTTGCATTATTCTCAGAAATCTCATACATATATGCAAAAGTTGAACAATACTTGTTTTCTCCTAAGTCAATCAACACATCTCAAAATCGGAACGTGTGTGTGCTATAGTCAATCTCAAGTTTCATGCACATATTCAAGATCAAATCATGTTAATCAACTCAAAGTCGAGATTATCATCAAGCATCACATAGGCCTATTTTCAAACAACTTCTCCACTAATGATAGTTACTCCCTAGACTTGGATCAAAAGGACTTTTTAAGCTTGTAATGTAAGGCCTTTGGTGTTGGCTTCAAAGAAAAGATAGGATATCACAAAGAAGAGAGTATAACTTATAAAATTCACTTTTTAGCACATATTTTCGAGCTCCTCTTCTTTTTTTCTAGCCTTGGCCACTTTGGGTCTTATTTAGTCATTTTTTCTCAAGATTTATATCTATCTTTTTCTTTTCTCATTCATCATTTTTTTTTTCAACAATAGCTCATCAAAATATAGCAAATTATGTGCATCTAATGAGAATCATTATACTCCCTTTAGATAAACATAATTCTTTCAATTTAGGCTCATAAAGGTGGGTATAATGAGTTTGCGAAGAATGTTGAATGGGGCTAATAGTATGTTAAACATACTCCATTCTTTCTCAATTAGGCTCAAATTGGGATACTAGAGATTGATATATACATGGTAAGCTTGAAATGCTCAAACGGTCCAAAGATCGCCTAGATCATTTCCAAGTCAAGTTTGTAACTATAAAATTTCGCCTCAAAGTGTCATCATCAAATAAGTTCTAGGATAACTCTAAGATGCTCAAGACAAATCATCAAGTTCACAACAATTATCACTATTCAACATGCAATCCACAAGATCATGACTCATTGTGCTCAATATATTCCTCATTCTTGACATGCTAACTCAAATTAGGATATTCATGTACAAGTCCAATAATCATCAAAAATCAAGTTCATATGTATAGTGAGATCAAAATCCTCATTGAATAGTCATTACTATAATTCATTCTTTTCTCAAGTTTGAACTCATAAAAAAAAAAATTAGCTCATAGTAATAGGATGATTCAAGTGTCAATTAAGCACACAACATGTGGATAAAACAGGTAAAACATGCAAGCCACTCCCCCAAACTTAAATCACACATTGTCCTCATTGTTTAAAAGAATCAAAAGGGAAAAAGTAAACTCCCCTGATCAAGACGCTTGCATG
Organism: Haberlea rhodopensis; assembly: GCA_907163345.1. Classification (NCBI taxonomy): domain Eukaryota; kingdom Viridiplantae; phylum Streptophyta; class Magnoliopsida; order Lamiales; family Gesneriaceae; genus Haberlea; species Haberlea rhodopensis. The sequence continues at coordinate 2,280,185 of CAJQUN010000077.1, forward strand.
AGGATTGAGGAAGATTGACTTTTGAAAGTTCCCCTGTTGTAGGGGTTCATCTCTCCAACTGAGTACCTAGCAAGAGAAGAATGCAAATGGTAAAATCGTCGACTCGCGAGATAAACAAAACTAAAAAAAAAAACTGAAAATCAAATAACAAAACTAAATAGCAAAAGGATATGCTTGGGTTGCCTCCCAAGAAGCGCTGATTTCTAGTCGTCGGCTTGACCATCAGAAGCAACCATCAAAGATCGGTTGCCGCCCATAGTAAGTATCGTATGATACCACTAATGGGTCTTCATTCAGTATGCCCTCAAGATTGGCAATATTATAACAGTTTAAGCTCGTTGCTCCAACAACATTCGTCTTAAAGTGGTAGGCATGGGAGAATGATTCTTGACTTGGCTTCATATCTTGGAGGATGTAGTGCGGTGAAGTTGGCATTGATGGAAAATACGGATCCACATATGGAATAGAACATGTCTCCATCGATGGGCTCAAATCGGAATCTTCGAAAGTCTCTTCCTTCTCCAACATCACACTCGACTCATCCTCACATGGGAACTCCTCGGATAACATCTCTGAAGTAGGCTTAATCTCTTGAAGAGGCTCAAGTTCCCTTGACTTTTCCACATGAGTAGGATCACTCCCCAAACTTGGTTGGTTGAGTGTTCATCATCATATAACCAAACTCGATTTGTCGCCTCTTGATTTGTAGCCCTCATCTCTTCCTCTTGGCTGCTAGTTGATTGTTTCCATGAGGACCGCCATTTGCTGCTCCAGGTGACGTATAGAGTTGGTTTGGCACTCCAAGCTGTTCTCAGTTGATGCCATGAATCTTATTAAGGCATCCAATAACTGAGTCGTGACATCTGCAGAACTATCTCTCCTATCTTCGTGATGTTCAAATGGTTGTGGCGTATCAATAGGGTAGTGAGGCTCCGGTGGGTATTGGTGACTCCATCCTTGTAGTGAAGGATCACAATGCCAGTGATGATCGAAGTCCGCCATATCATTGAACAGGTGCACCACACTGTCCTCATCTCTATCGACCAGGGGACTCCCAGTCACCAGTGCTCCGCTCAATACCCATTCTCGTGTCTGTGCATCCAGCCCTTTGAAGAAATATTGCATGAGAGTATAGTTCGAAAAGTTGTGATACCGGAATGTGTTGGCCAATTCATTGAATCTCTCCAAAACAGCGTAGAACGGCTCGGAACGTTGTTGGGCAAAGCTTGTGAAGGCTTGTTGATGTTGCATCTCCAAGTACCTCACAAGACAAACAAAACAAAAACAAAATAAATTTATATAAATTTTCTTTTTCTTTTTCGAATGAAATAAACAAAAATGGTTAAATTACAGTCAAAGAACCTAGTATGATATTACTAAAGTTAGTCCCCGGCAAGGGCACCAAAAACTTGATCGCTTTTATTTTAAATAATTAATTCCAATCTAGTGATTTTAGACCGCAAGTGCACGGTGTCAAGTTTTAGTATAGATAGGAAGAATACGGATTGTCGAACCCACAGGGACTAACAAACAAGTACCAAATAAGATTTCTTTAACTATATTTAACCTACGATAATTAATTAATAATTAAACTAAACTAAATTAATCTACTATAATCCAACCAAAATAATCGACGATCACGAGAAAAGTCCACAAGAAAGAATTATCAAGACTATGATTCACCTAACCCAACTCTTACAATTCTTTTCTCCAAACATCTCTAAGGTGACGGGTTTTCTGAATTTATTCAATATACTCTCTCGAGCTATATTAAATCTAACATCAAATCGCAACAAGTAACTCTCGTTCACTTAATTAACAAATTAATATTGAATGCGCTTTATGAAAACTACTAACTTTAGATTAAACAACCCAAAGCTGTCACCCGTATGTGATTTTATCTCTCGATCTTAATCTTTAACGCACGGCATGAATTATTATATCGTATTATAATTTTATCTCTCGATCTCAATTATAATAAAATATCATTCAAAGAGGATCAATCCTTCAAAAGCATAAAGAACAATAAAACATGCACATAGAAGATATATGAATTCAATCTCAAAATCAATAGGAAAAACTATGTTATTGATATTTCTCAATCATAAAAAACACAACAAATCCAATTATTCATTTAAAACAATAATAGAAAAGTAAAAGAAAACTCCCAAGTCGACTTCTTCGTTGATTTCTCGATCCTTCCTTCGCTTCCTTCTCGATCGTGCTCCTCGATTCTCTTGTTGGCTTGTTCCAATTCCTAGGATGAAGAGGTGATGGTGGATGATGGTGTTATGGAGTATGGAGGAGTGGAGGCTATTCCTAGGTTGTAAAAGCTTGATATTGGTTGTGATTTTTGTCCAAATATATAGAGGGGAGGGAGTCATGGAATTCCTTGTTGGACACAAACTCTATAAGGAATTTATTTTTCAGAAAACTCCTCCGGGCGATCGATCGAGCAGACTGCTCGATCGATCGCCAACTTTCTGGGACCGCCGATCGATCGAGAATTGAGTCTCGATCGATCGAGATGCTTTTTATTTTTATTTTTTTATTTTCTTTTGTTCTTTTCTTCCTTTTTCGGCTTTGACGCGTTCGCTCGGTTCAGTCCTTTTTCATCATTTTTGGCTCATTTCCTCTACTTTTATGCATTTCAACATTGATTCCTGAAATATATAAATATATACCAAAAAGCGTAAAATAATCCAAGAATCAACACGAAAACCATTAGAAAATCGCATCTAAATAAGTGTAAAAATGACACTTATCAGGCTGAAAAGACCGTACGTTCAAGATTTATTCAGTCATAGAAAATGAAAGTTGTTGAGATGAATGCTTCTGAGTATCACATCACTGGAGTTGGTAATAATGCAGTTGTTGATTTGAGTAGAAAGACATGTTGTTGTCGAGTTTTCGACATTGATAGACTTCCGTGTGCGCATGCTATTGCGGCTGCTGGTCACCATGATATGACTATATATGAATTGTGCTTGCATTACTACACCACAAATGCTTGGACATTGGCATACACAGAAACAATTTATCCGGTGCCCCACTCTAATGAATGGAACATACCTGCTGACATTAGTTCTTTGATTGTACTACCTCCTGGCGTTAAAGTGTTCAGAGGGAGAGCCAAGAAAAAAAAGAATTCCTTCCGTTGGAGAATTTACAAGCAGAAAGAAAAAATCAACTGTTATTTTAGAGATTTAAATTTTATTTAAGTGTGTTTTAGAACTTGTAAGAAACTTATTTAAATATTGAATATGGATATTTTGGGAACAAATCATAGAGAAGCGAAAAGTTGTTGTTATTATTATTATATAGATTTATATATAAATAAGGTTGCAACCATTTATATTATCTTTTATTTCTTTTGTGAAAATCTAATTATAAACCTACATTAGTTTATAATCACTATCTATTTTTTAAAAAATAACTATTGTTATAGGATTAACCAATATAAAGTAGAAGATATTTTATTTTGAAAAAGTAAAAAAATACTCCATCAAAAACATAAGTTATATTTATCCATATTTTGTGAATTAGATCTTATAATAGTATTTAAATGTAAAAAATATTTTCTTCGATATATTATTTTCATGTTTTAGGATATAAGATGTGAAAGATTTAAGAGAGTGAAAGATAATGAAATTGCCATTTATTTTGAAAGGGTAAAAAAGTAAAATTCAATGAAATAAAAAGAGGAGGTCATTTTTCAAATTGGGACTTTAATGAAGGTTGTTTTCTTAAATATCTCCTTTTTCACACTCTAAAGCGACTTCAAGCTCTGGAGGGTGGACTTGGTAGTGAGCGAAGGGGTTATCGTTTTTGTAATAGGAAACATTTTTCAAAATTCTCTCTAAATATTCTAAATCGGCTTTCCTCATCTCGTTTGGACTTTTCCTTAAAATCTTGTGCCTATCCCCAGTTTGGTATGTGACAATTATCTTTTAGAAAGATGATCTTCTATATGTTTGTCAGGAAAAAAAACCAAATTTTTTCCAATAAATGATCATAAATAGGGTTTTGTCAAAATTTGGTCTCAATGCAATTTGGCTTCTTTAACTGAAATGCTGAATAATGTTAGACATTGCTAGCATCACGCCTGACATTATTGACATATCAGATGTTATATTAGCACTCTAATGAGGAATGGACAAGAAATAGAAAAGAAGCCAAGTTACCATAATAGGATCGAATTGTGACCAATTAGTGGTTTACAACAATATTTGATAAAATTTGTTTCAAAGCCATATAAAGTTCGCATAAATTTGTAAAATATTTTTAATTTTCTCCCGCGAATAGATTTTTTTTCCCTACCAATTGCTGTCATTTTTGTGATTTATTTGTATTTTTGTTTAATGCATTATTATTAATGTGCCATAGAAAGCACACAACATGGAACATGTGTTTGTTAAGGTGCCCTTAAAGCTAACATAAACGAAGAATACTTTATTCGACAAATTTAAATTTCTATGGAACAAGTGATATAACAAATGTTCTAATTAAGGCCACCCTTATAGGCTTATACGATGGGATATATATTTATCCAATCATTTCTAGTGGGATATAATAAGGGAAAACTTTGTCCCGTGTTTTAAGGAGAAACTTTGTTCAACCTAGTCTAAGTAAAAAAACTTTAATCATTTCGGTACACTTTGGGCTTAAATGATAAATGTACCATTACTTTTGGCATCATCTCTCTTCCTTTTGTCATTATTTTTTTAATTAAAAATAGGATTTAAGATTGGCATGAAAAAATTTAAAAAATAAACTGGTGCATGAAGTCTGATAAAAATAACTGGGCATGAATTTGTAACGTGTGCATATATTTTTACTGGTGCAATAAGTATATTTTTGTAATGTCATGCACCAGAAACTGAAGCATTACAGAGTGTAAACATTATAATGGTGCATGACATACATAGCGCATGTCATTACACTAGTGTATGGCTTTACACGTGCATGAACTTTTAAGTAGTGCATGAATTTTTAACTGGTGCATGAAAATTTAAAAAATAACTTGTGCGTGAAAATTTTAAAAGCAACTGATGCATGAAGTCTAACAAAAATTGTTGCATGAATTAGTACCTGGTGCATGAAAATTTTAAAAATAACTGGTGCGTAAAAATTTTAAAAACAACTGGTGCATGAAGTCTGATAAAAATAGCTGGTGGATGAATTTTTAACGAGTGCATGGAAACTTAAAAAAGAACTCGTGCATGAAAATTTTAAAAACAACTGGTGCATGAAGTCTAATAAAAATAACTGGTGCATTAAAATTTTAAAAAACAATTGGTGCAATAAAATTTTAAAATTAAAAAACAACTGGTGCATGAAGTCTGATAAAAAACTAGTGCATGAATTTTTAACGCATGCATGATTTTTTAACTTGTGCATGACATTACACTGATATATGACCATAAACTGGTACTTGATTTTACACTGGTGCATGACGTTGCATTGATACATGACATTAGACTGGTGCATGACTATACATTGGTGCATTACTTTACACGGGTACATGACATTATACGGTGCATGACATTACACTGGTTCATGACTTTACACTAATGCACGTATTTTTAACTCGTGCATGGATTTTTTACTGGTGCATGAAAAATTAAAATTTTCATGCGCCACTTATTTTTTAGTGCATGGCTTTACATTGGTGCATGACTATACACGGGTCCATGACTATGCATTGGTGCATGACTATACATTGGTGCATGGTTTTACACTGGTGCATGACATTATATTTGTCCATGGCTTTACACTAGTGCGTGGCTTTAAACTAGTGCATGATTTTTTAACTGGTGCATGAATTTTAAACTGGGGCATGAAAATTAAAATTTTCATACATCAGTTATTTTTAAAATTTTTATGCCATTCGTAGATCTCCTTTTTTAATTAAAACAATTAATGTCAAAAGAAAGAGAGAGAATGCAAAAAGTAGTGGTATTTAGGGAATGAAAAAAGACATTTTTAAAGCAAAAATTTAGAAAGTGGACTTATGTGAATAAACTTTTATCCACCTTTATATTTATTTCTAAACATTTTAAAAATGGATATTTATCTGCAATTATATTTTGCAAAGAATACCTTGATGCAAATTTCCCATATAATAGCAATCAATGTTATGCTTACACTGATGCTCGTATAAGCCTTACTTTACAATGAGTTCTCTAATAGATTGACTTTGATGTAACGTTCATAATGTGAATTTTGATTACTACAAGGATAAAGATGAGGTATTCTTGGTCAGAATAGATTGACAACTAATTAAGCTCAAATATAAAAATGTAACGTTCATAATTCAGCTTAGCTGCACCAATAAAGTAATCATCTATACTATATTAAAGCTAAATTTTGACTTGGTGAGAATCCATAGATTGGATCAATTGATGTCCAAAGGTTAGGTATGTTGTTACAATCGACTATAAATATAAATGTAAGAGATTAAGTAAGGTAGTATATACTTATAGAGATATAAATATAAAATAATAACTATACTATCTCATTAGGGGATAACTTCTTAAATTAACTTATTTTTGACATTTTTAAGTGTGAAGATGAAAATATATACTTGTTCACTTTTAAAATAAAACATCACGACAAAAATCTATAATTATAAGTCAAAACCTCCTTCAAAATATCACCGGTTTTATTTATAGTGAATCACATATAGACCTACCTAGTTTGTAGTGAATTTTGATTACTATAACGTTCATAATTCAGCTTAGCTGCACCAATAAAGTAATCATCTATACTATATTAAAGCTAAATTTTGACTTGGTGAGAATCCATAGATTGGATCAATTGATGTCCAAAGGTTAGGAATGTTGTTACAATCGACTATAAATATAAATGTAAGAGATTAAGTAAGGTAGTATATACTTATAGAAATATAAATATAAAATAATAACTATACTATCTCATTAGGGGATAACTTCTTAAATTAACTTATTTTTGACATTTTTAAGTGTGAAGATGAAAATATATACTTGTTCACTTTTAAAATAAAACATCACGACAAAAATCTATAATTATAAGTCAAAACCTCCTTCAAAATATCACCGGTTTTATTTATAGTGAATCACATATAGACCTACCTAGTTTGTAGTGAATTTTGATTACTATAACGTTCATAATTCAGCTTAGCTGCACCAATAAAGTAATCATCTATACTATATTAAAGCTAAATTTTGACTTGGTGAGAATCCATAGATTGGATCAATTGATGTCCAAAGGTTAGGTATGTTGTTACAATCGACTTTGATGAGGAGTGGTACGTTTTGACCAATTCTTAGGACTGATACAATAAATTGAGCTGGTTGAATTTTTTCCACAAGTTGAGCCGATGAAATTTATCGATCGAACTAATTGATCAGGAACCAAGTCTTCCCATGGTTATTATATATTTATTTATTTATTTATAATAAATATTAATCTCATAAAAGTTGCAGTGAATTTCGATTAATATAAGGATAAGGATGAGATAATTCTTGGTCAGAATAGATGGACCAACATTTAAGCTATAATATCTGACTGAATAAGATGTGAATAAAATAAGACGTGGTTTCAACGTTCCGTACCAATTAAGTAGTCATATATATTAAAGCTAAATATATAAAATTTAAAATTTTATTATACAAGTAACGTATGTGCGTTGACCGTTAATATATATTAAAGCTAAATTTTGATTTGGTGAGAATCCATAGATTGGATCAATTAATGTCCAAGAGGTTAGGTATATTGTTACAATCGACTATAAATATAAATGTAAGAGATTAAGTAAGGTAGTATATACTTATAGAAATATAAATATAAAATAATAACTATACTATCTCATTAGGGGATAACTTCTTAAAATAACTTATTTTTGACATTTTTAAGTGTGAAGATGAAAATATACACTTATTCACTTTTAAAATAAAACATCACGACAAAAATCTGTAATTATAAGTCAAAACCTCCTTCAAAATATCACCGATTTTATTTTATAGTGAATCACATAGAGACCTATCTAGTTTGAGAAATAACATATTTCAGCCCTTTAGTTTAAATATTAATGTCTAATTTCCCCTACAATACATTTGTATGTCAAATCTAAGGGGAGATAGGTGTAATTTTTTCTATATATGTTACAAACTAGAGGAGATAATATTGTAAGAGATAGTTGCAATTTTTTCAATATTTATTACAAATTAGAGGGGATGATATTATAATACAACTATTCGACAGTGATTCTTCCGTTATTGTTCAAACTAGATATCAAAAGTTATAATAAATATTTTTTACATTTGAGACAACTGTAGTTTATTCTATTTTATATGGAACAAAACCTTCTTCAAATAATTACTGAGCTAAAATCTTCTTTATTTTTACATTTGCAGACCTAGTTATAAATATATTTGTTATGCTATATTTGAAGTATATATGCATAAAATTGTCCCGAAATACAAAAAATCATTTTCAATGGATTAAAAATATAAAAATTTCAAATAGTTTTATAAATAAATTGCTCTAAAACCAAGGTGCAATAATTGATTATTTTTTTCTTTATGCAAAGCAAGGTCTTGTGGTGGTCTGCGTTTTAGGTGAAGAATCGGGAGTTTTTCCACAAATTCAGCCATCAAATTCCCCCATGTACTCCCATAATCTCACCAATTATCCTTTAAATAATGTCCATGATTTGTAGCAGTTACGATTTTGAACTTGATGAGGAGTGATATGTTTTGACCAATTCTTAGGACCGATACAATAAATTGAGCTAATTGATCAGGAACCAGGTCTTCCCATGGTTATTATATATTTATTTATTTATAATAAATATTAATCTCATAACAGTTGTTGTGAATTTGGATTAATATAAGGATAAGGATGAGATATTCTTGGTCAGAATAGATTGACCAACATTTAAGCTATAATATCTGACAGAATAAGACGTGAATAAAATAAGACGTAGTTCAACGTATTCGTACCAATTAAGTAGTCATATATATTAAAGCTAAATATATAAAATTTAAAATTTCATTACACAAGTAACGCGTGTGCGTCGTCCGCTAATATATATTAAAGCTAAATTTTGATTTGGTGAGAATCCATAGATTGGATCAATTGATGTCCAAGAGGTTAGGTATATAGTTACAATCGTGAGCATACCAATATCCCAAATCCAATAATCACAATAAAACAATTCATAATTTACAACAATGTAAATGCTATGAAATACAAAATATAATCCCTGGATGGTATCATCCTCATCCGGGGTTTCCTGTACTGTCCCTGTTCTCAAAACACTGAAACCATCAAATTCCCAAATGCTAGTTAATCATTACATTGATTAACAAATCCATTAGCCATATATTGATATCATAATCAATAATATCAAATCATTAAACAATGATTACAGATATTCCATATATCTCACTTATGGTTCCATAGTTCTATTTCATTGCTCGCTCTACAATAGCGGCATTTCATTCCCACGCATGCTCAACAGCAGTGGCGTCATAACCGATGTTCGCTCAAAGGCGACAATATCCCAATCATTGCTCGCTCAAAAGCGGCACATATAATTCCAAATGCATATATATACATTTGTAGCAAGTACCATAACCCATGCATTTCAATATCCGTTTATTGCTAATACCATATATCATGCATTTCCATACACATTCATTGCAACATAGTGTACCAAGCACTCAACAATTGCAATTATATTAAAGGGTTATGCTTGTACGTCATACGTACCTTATCATTCCGTAGTTCGAGTCCAACCTTGCTTGAGTCCCACGACCCGATGAGTTAAGTGCTAACATGCAAATAACTCCCAATTAAACATAGGCATGCAATCACGTGCCCAAGCACGTTCACAATTTCCAACCCTATCGTCTATCCATGACGATTACCAAAAATAAAAGCCCCCGCAGCTAAGCATGCATAATACCCAAAATATACCAAGTTTAAAAGATAGCCAAAAACTCAACCAATAATCCCGTTTTATTAAACTTTGGCTCCAACCAAACCATTTTAAAAGTATAACATTCCCATTGGAATGTAGACATTGGCCCGGAAACGGGCTACTCAAACCCCGATTCCAAAATCCTGACATTTTTCCAAAATTTCCAAAAAAATAATTTCCTACGGGCGGCGATCGATCGCCGCTTTTTAGTGCTATCGATCGCCCCTGTCTAGTGGGCAAAATCGCCTTCTCGCGATCGATCGCCAACCCTCGCGATCGATCGCCTAGACCACGCGATCGATCGCCTGCACTGTTCATCGTCATCAAATTAACAGCTACTCGTCGCGATCGATCGCCCCTCCTCGGCGATCGATCGCCACCTGCGATTTTCCAAAAAAATTGAGCTTCCATGGTGTTTTTCACACCCATACTCAAAACCAACACCCTAATTTCCTCAACACCCCAATACACCATTTAAACTCAATAAAAACACTAAAATCAACATTTAAATTTTTAACCCAAAACCCCCAATTTCAAATCCAACCCAAAACTCTACCAATTAGCACAAAACCATAGTCAAATCGAAGCTAAAGGTGAGGAGAAGAAGATTACTAGCCTTTCTTCAAGAAATCGAGCTCCCGAGACGAGCCCCCATTCATTTGTTCCAAGAGGAGAATAGGGGAAGGGTTTGGGGTGAGGGGAAAGAGGCGTGAGGGAGAGGAGGGAGGGAAGTGATTCCGTATAATGACGGAATACCAAGTCCATTTGGTATATATAGCATTCAGGCTCCAAAATACCAATACTTCCACAACTACATCATGATTCATTAAAAATCATCTGTTTTCAATAATTATCTCTCCAACTCAAATTCCATCACCAGCCCCAGTACAAAGTAATCCGGACCCCAGATTCCACCAAAAACCAAATTCCAAGGTTATCACCACTATGAGAGTACAATCTCATCCATTGGATCCAACGACTACAAAAACAGGATTTAAAATCCCCGGGAGTCCCAAAACCGCAACTAATACACAATTGCCACAATTAAAATCCATTAAGGATAATTACTACACCAGGATTAACACCAATAATTCTCGGGCATCACAATTATCCCCCACTAATAAAATTTCATCCTCGAAATTTGCACGGCGTACTCCACGTATTGCCGAGATTACAAAATCCAAACGGATTTACATCGTCGAATCATGAACATACATGAACGACACGCCAACCGCGAGGATACCAACCTCGCACCAGGACCTGGAATGGGGTAACCTCCCAGACCATCCCTACTGCAATAAAACGGCAGTAAATACCAATGTTAACCATCTCAAAAGCAGCCAACCAACCCTAACTGCAAATCAAACGAATATTCGTGATTCCAAAATAGATATCGCCTCGATGATATCTTTGTGATTTAGCCTACGATGTTAACCATACATCGTTACCAAGGAAAACACCAGTACACTACAATGTACTTATACCACATCCGGCTTCCGCTTCCAAATCCATCTCCATCAAAGGAGTAGTTGCACCACATTGCAACACGGATTGGGCAACAACACGACCACTGATCGACACAAAACACATCTCCAAAGATGTCTACATCCGGGTGTTCCAAGAATCATATCTTGGTCCAAATACACCATCGAGACTCCACAAGGTCTCGAGTTCTCGAAAGGACATGCAAGGACAATCAATTGCATTCCCGCCACACGTGTCAACCACGACACTAAACAAATCCGAATCCTGGCCATCCCTCGTTTATCGTGGGATTTAACAATCCTAAAACAGGGAGGTTATCGAATTATCCAACAAGAACTACCATGGTTCCAAAACACGACAATCCCTCCTCAGGGGAAGTCAACCGGACCTCACGATTATTCCTCAGAATACATTGTGTCATCGAGATTACCCATCTCCAGGTGCCACAATCTCTCACCTGAGATTCATCAAACCAAGCATACTCAATGCAATAGACTCGGGTATCTCCAATCATACCCAAAGTCCCAAAACCAACTGTCAATCCCCAGCTATTCTCACCTCGCAGAGAATAATGATTGACAGACAAACGGTCAATGATGTGATTCCAACATCGACACCTCACAAACTGACTCATGAACCTCCAAAGATTCCCAATCGGCAGGTATATCAATACTACCTTCCTCACAAGGATAATATCATTTTTCTTCTTCACGAACAATGCTGATGTTTCCTCAAGTGACATACTCAGACATATGTACTCATATCAAGGACATTATACAACTATTCTTCTGCATTTGTCAAATCTTTTGATGGCATTCCGTACGATGCTTTTGATATTGAATCTATCCTTTGGCATTAACGAGCAGTTAAAATCGATTTTCTTCTTTAGTGGAACTTCTATTATTTCCTTAGGAAATTCTTGGTAAGTTTTCTTACAACTAGGATATCAGTAAGCCTCGACTCTTCCTAATGAGCATTAACCATTTTTTATCAAATATCTTTCATTTTCCAAATATCGCAACCGCAATATTTTCATAGCCGATACTATCAGTGTCTTAGCTTGCTATTCGTGGCTATAAACATTTCCTTTGGAGCCACAATAAGGTTAAAAAGTATTCATTATACCCTGAAATAAACTTGCAATATCTCAAAATTTATCAGATTATCCATACCCTTGATACAATCAAAACATATATGGGCAACACCATTTAATTCAAATCCACAACACTATCATCAGACTTTAAGCTACAGTTCACTATTACAAGTGTGGATAGTATAATTATCACTGCTGGTGTATTTTCCAAATCATCAATATCAATACACATTTGATGCAATGTATGAAAATAATGCTCTTGTCTCAAATCAAACTCGTGCAGTGTGATCAAATACAAAACATGTATCTGCGATCACTTGTACTGAAGAATCTCTAACCGTATCCTCTATCAAGGTATACCTCTGGTCTGTTGGGAAACAAAAAATAACTATCAGGTATTACCTCTGGTCTGCTGGTAACTAACTGCTGCTGGAACTGAGTGATCGAAAAGAATAACCACTCTGATATCTACCCATAGCTCAGGGTATTTGTTGTTATAGTTGCATCTGTTCCTAAGCACGTAACGACATGCTCTGACTGACCAACATCAATATCAGTTCCTATTATTCTTTCAAGTGGATCAGTAGATATTTACATCCACAGTGACCTCGAAAATTGGATAAATTGGAACTACTAGAGCTGGATAAATTGGAGTGATACTTCTGAAAATTTTCTAGGACTACAGGGATTATCCCAGTGATAGTCACTTCATTAATCTTTAATCCAGTCCTAACTACTTCGCACCACATCGGTGTCTTATTCTTCAGTCGATATCTAATCTCTTCACTAGTGAATAGCTATCGAGATTAAGCAGATATTTCCATTTCTCAAGTCCACGATAATCGATTATCATTTTTCATGTAATCAGCATGGCCTTCTCGTAAACATATTTTCCCGTATAAGCAAGAGGAAAAAAAACCGTCATCCGTCACTACCATTACTTTAGATACTATCATCTAGAAGAGTTCATATTGTAGTATTTATTCATAGTTCGGATACATAGACTGGAACTAAATTACGACAGTCCCCGTATCCAAGTCCTCATTCAAACCAATTCTAGTTGTTGCTTACAACAACTATATTATATTCTTCAATTGAGAAATCCTAGTTCCAATATTCTCAAGTTCTAAATTCTCATCTTGGCGTACACAGGTTTTGACGTAAACTCATACGTATAACCTTGGTATTTCAGACATAAATGTCAATCGACAAAATGTTTTTTAACTAGTTCAAGTGTCATCTCACTAATCACAAGGATTAAGTCCCAAAGTGATAAATAGAAGTCTCAATAATTATCACTATGTTATAATTCATTTAACAGTTTACAGTGCCTACAGGTTTGCTAAACAGCTCTTACAGTTCCTAACACTGCTACCTATCCACACACTAATTGTCCATCATAAAATCAAAACATAACTCTCAAGTCACACATGTTCTAATCACTTATTCTACATCATCATCCAATAAGTAACTATCAGTGCTAACAGATAATATTCTCTAGAATATATGCAACTCAGCATTCAATTTCTCTGGATTATATGCAACTCAGCATATTATATGCAACTCACATATTATATTACACAGAAATATGACATCTAACTGTCCCTGCTTCGAATTTTGTTACATGTCTGCAATCTCATTATCTAACATGTAAACATAGTAGGCAAGAGCATATAAAATCACATAGTCAAACACATGCACAAACAATTCATTTGTGTCAATTCTCAGTGTCCTAACTCTAGTTCGAGCATATCCCAGATATACGCTCTGATACCATAATGTGAGGGCCAGTTCCTTTGTGGTGTTTAATTATCACACAGTGATAAATTTATGTACACAACGGAATATTAATTTCAAATGTCTTGTTAAATGGCCCTAAAATTTTTTCGCTTTTAAGTGATATATATATTGATATCAATATATATATATAATTCCAGTTAGGCCTTTCATTTGCAAATAGTAAAGCAAACATTAACCAGCATTATCACATAGTCTCGAAAATATCATATTCCAAGTACAACATACACGGGGCATACCCCGGTAAATTTATTTTGTTTAAAAATCATATACTATTACTGGGAATAAGAAACCATACATAACCTGAGCTCGCTTATCATGGAGCTCGATTATCACTCGATGCGTCAGCTGTAAGCATCGTCACTATGTCCTCCTGTAAAGCCTGTCATGTCCGAACAACAAAAGACATGACAGCCCCCACAAAGGGGGTCAGTACCCCAGTACGAGAAATAAATAAATCATGTAAAATGGCAAAGATCATGCTATGCATACCATGTATGAATGCGATGTATGAATGGGTACAAGGAATCGAATATCAAGATACCAATATTGGAGTGCAAAGGAAGGTATCATCAAATAACGTCAGCTCGAGCATAGGGTGACAACACACGCACATTGCGCTAGGAGACTCATCCTATGTGCTGTGTTCGTCCATCCCTCGTGTCTAGGTCCGGTGACACACGCGTGACTACAGTCGCTACCTATACTGCTTGTCATCGCTGTGCTCGTCGTCCCCGACACTCAGAGTGAATCAACTCAGACATAATCATGGATATCAAAGAAATGATAGATCAATATGATATGCCCATGAATCATTTATGCATCAAATGACATATGCAACTCAATATATCATGCAATCTCATGTGAAAGTATATACATATCATGTAATTTCACATATCATGTAAACCAAGACATTCATCATGTCATATAGTCACATAAGAATCATATAGTGACAATTAAATCATATAAATCAAGTGTAGGGTCTTCCTACCTTAACGTCATATTATACACGTATTATGGACTAAACATGCATTCATAACCTCTTAAGGGTTCCGGTTGTAACTTTGAGCTAATAAGATTACGGGCCAAAAATGAAATTTCAACCTTAATTAATTACATTCTCAATACGAATGCTAAAGCGATAGAATTATGCTACTACTAGAGTAGAGACTATCCAGAAATCCTGAATCCTAGCATCTTTCATGCTCCTCATAGCTCACTGCCTCAACCCGGCCCTAAGTCCTTTAGTCCAAAAGTGTACCTACAGGAACAACCCATCATGAGCATGTATATCGGTACTTAACATCATAAGGCAGTGGCATATAAATAAATGCATGGAAATAATTGGTAACATATACTTCCTGGTTAATTGCATTAACCCTCTTTGGTTGTCCCTGTTTCATAGCCATGCATATAATCATTAATTCTTGACATGAATGATTAAAATCATCATCTTATAATATCATCATCATATAAGCATCATCATCTTATAGCATCATCATCCTATAAGCATCATCATCTTATAAACATCATCATCTTATAACATCATCATCTTATAGCATCATCATCTTATAACATCATCATCATATAACATCATCATCTTATAGCATCATCATCTTATAACATCACCATCTTATAAACATCATCATCATATAGCATCATCATTTATAACATCACCATCTTATAACATCATCATCATATAGCATCATCATCTTATAGCATCATCATCATATAACATCATCATCATATAGCATCATCATCTTATAGCATCATCATCATATAACATCATCATCATATAGCATCATCATCTTATAGCATCATCATCATATAACATCATCATCATATAGCATCATCATCATATGAGCGTCGTCATCTCATAAATATAACAGTGATGTACAAAATCATAGTTAAGTAAACATGCGGTTTATTCGTCAGTTTCTTTTTGTTGACCCTGATTCACATTCGTGCATATGGGCATCTTACCCCATCGTATGGCATCTTACCGTATCATAACATCGTGTGGCATCTTACCACGTGGGCATCTTACCCTATCGTATGGCATCTTACCATATCATAATATCATGTGGCATCTTACCACGTAATAACATCGTATGGCCTCTTACCATATGGGCATCTTACCCCGTGACATCTTACCACATAATAACATTGTATGGCATCTTACCATATGGACATCTTACCCCGTGGCATCTTACCACATAATAAAATCGCATGGCCTCTTACCATATGGGCATCTTACCCTGTGGCATCTTACCACATAATAAACATCGTATCACAACATCATAAACTTACTTATCATAAACATCATCATCATAACATCATCATCATAAACTTACTTATCATATCATCTTCACAAACATCATCATCTTAAACTTATTTATCACAATCATCATCATAAACATCATCATCATAAATACTTATGCAATCAATGCATAGTCAGAGTTAAGAGTGCGTTACCGTCCGATGCCCGTACGCTTCTTACGTACCTTAATTCCAAAAGTGGAGAAATTGAAGAGCTCTATCTTCTCGATGTTGTTGGCACCTGGGATGGTTCCATACAACCATACAAATCAATATTAGAAGCTAAATAATAGCCTAATACCAAAAATTCCATCAATTAAGCCAAGAAAATCATCTTCAGCAAAACCGCTTTACCGATCGATCGGTCACCCTTACCGATCGATCGGTAACTGTTCATAATTAACATTTTAAGCTACGACTTTTACCGATCGATCGGTCCAAGCCACCGATCGATCGTTAGTCATCCCCACCGATCGATCGGTAGCTTTCACCGATCGATCGGTAAGTGAAGGAATTTCACCCCTCGCTTCGCACATGCACCGATCGATCGTTGCCCTGCTACCGATCGATCGATCGCTACGATTTTTCGAGCAAACTCCATTTTTTTGGTACAAAGCTACCAAATAAACCAATACATCTTAAACCAAATACATCCCAACAACTTATCACCACAAAAACCTCATAAAACCATACCCCAAACCCATACAACACATACATCAAAACAACCCACATAATCACTTCAAAAATCACCCCATTTCAAATCCAAACATCATCAAAACTTTAGGAAGAGTTCCATACCTCTTGAAGACTCCAAATCTTGATAAAAATCACACAAACTCAAGTTTTGTGGAGCTTCCTCCTTCCTCCTTTGAAGGATTTCGAAAATGGGGGTGAAGTTAGGGCTTTGGGATGATTTGGGGATTTTAGGGTGGAAAGGGTAAAGTGAGTTGGGTAAGGTGGGGAAAGGGTTACTTAAATTATACCCAAAAATTAACATGATGTATAAAACATCCCAACTTGGTATTTTAAAAGCATTTTTTACAAAATGCAACCAACTTCATTAAATTCATACTTTCCTCATAATTAAAATCAACACAATTAAATCATGTTAACACTTCATTTTCCACGCACAACTTAATCATCGTAATAACTCATCATATAAACATAATTAATGCTTTAATTGCAATTAATCATTTCGGGGACATCACATCAAGTAATGGCATAACAGGTCATACAGTAGTATCGTTACACGCCTTTTCCAGACGTCATGATACAACTCATTTCAACGTACCTCGACCCAAGCTAATCTACCGAGACTTCTCAGATCAACGCAGAATCTATTAATCTGGTCATATATACTAAAAATTATCACTAAGTGCTTAAGTAGGCACAATAGCTACAACAAGTTTTAAGGATGGTTCATACTTATTTTCCTTCAAAATTCAGACTGGCCAGTTTTCGTTCAAAATTCATAATAAATTCATATGTTGTCCAAATGACCCAAATCCAGTTCTCAAAGTTCAAAAACTCAAAGGATTTCATTTTCTTGTCTAATGATGTCGAGCTAATTCCTCCATACAAAGGTAGTAAAAACACAAAAAACGTAGCTTTTGAAATTCTATTTTCCAGCCCAAGTAGTTTTAGTAAAATCAACATATCTTTTTCATTTTAACTTAAAATTGGGTGATTCTGGTGGCAAATGACAGCCAATGCAAAGTACTAAAATACTTATTTCTGGACAGTTTCTGGAATTCCTAGCCAAAAATGCTCAGGAACTCGGATAACACACTGCATGGGATTTTCGTCCACATGCAGGACATAGATTGTGTATTTAAAGTATAAAATTCATAACTACTTGGAAATAAGTCCGAATTGAGTCATAGTTTTTTTAAAATTCAAGAGATTTCAAAGTCCGAAAATTTTCATTTGAAGACCAACACCAAATTCGGAATAAATTTGCCCAGAATGCCAAATTACAGTCCACATGCAAAGGCTAAATTGAGTACTGATCGTAAAATTGACATAACTCTTACTTAATAGACCCAAATTGCATGTTTGTTTTTTTTAAAATTGCATAAAATTGAAAGATCTACAACTTTGATTTGAAGACCAAAAACAAATTCGAAAGTATAATTTGTCAAAAGTTCAGAATTCTATACTGCATATGCCTTTTCAGCACATGCAGAGCCAAAACGGGCACTCTTTGGTAAAATGAGCATATCTCACTCATATTAAGTCCAAATTGCCTCAAAGTTTAACCATTGAAAGATGACTCAATTATATATGATTTTTGTTTGAACCTCAACCTCAAATTCGAAACTTAACTAAACCCAAAATTCGAAATGACAGATACATGCATGCTGAAATCTGTTGCACACTTTTTGACAGCAAGTTATCTCTACCTTTCTCATGCCAAGACTCATAAATTTCGATACTTAAACAGCACCATGGTAAATAAAACTAAAGAAAAGTGTTATACCTTCACTCCTCTTGAAGATTTGATGCACAAACCATCAACCTAGCTCAAACCAAGCTTTCACCTCTCCAATTTGCTCCAAATTAGAAAATTCTTGATGAAATTTGGTAGCGCTTATCGTGTACGCCCAAATTAACCCCACTCAATCCTCAAGATTGATAACAATAATGTAGTAGTGTGAGTAGGGATCGATCCCACGAGGAGGTGTGAATCTTTGTGTTAATTAAAATCAAAACAAAACAATAAATTAAAGATGGGGTTTTGAATGAATTATACTAATTAAAATTAAAACTTAAGATTAAACTAATGAAATCGATTCTTGGTATTTCATCGATTCACAGAAGACTCAATTTTTCATATGAATATTTATCGTTGGACATTTAATCCAATAATCAAAGTCCTATCTCACCTTACGTTTAGTTAAGTATCCCAAGCGTTCTAGTTTAACCCTTATCAAACAATCAATCAAAATACAAGCGATTAAGATTTAAATTGATGATAGCATATGAACTAGTGAGATCGATGAAGCTAAACAACATAATCCAAGCGTCTATGTTTAATCTAGTCAAGTGTTCTTCCTAAGAATTTAACAAACTCACAGGCGGAAATTCATCAATCTTAGTTGCTTCGTAAACTAGAGGGATCAAACGATTCCGTATTTGATATCTAATTTAGCGTTAGATTACATGCAAGTTATTAGGTTGTCAATCCAATAAACTAACACAATAATCATCTCTTGATACTCAATAAAATTGATAATTAAAGCGTAAGAATCTCCCCAAGATAAATAAAATCCAAGGCTTTGTCTTCCTCAACCAAGAATTAAAACTAGCTACACATAATTAAAGCAAAACTATAAATAAAAACAAGGGAAAGAAAACTAATCCGATCTCCGCTCGTCGAGGTGTCAATCCCGCCTTCGCTTCGATCTTCGTAGCCGTCTTCAACAAAACTGAAAGAAAATATAAAACAAGTCTAAAACTACTCTACCCTAACTATCTAGATGTTTCTTTAGTCTGATATTCGTCCATATATGTATATGGAGGCTGATGGAGTAGGTTAGAATCCATGTGGGAAGGAAAGAAATCAAGATTTTACACTTTCCAAAACTCTTCTGGCGTAAATACGTGTAGAATGGCGTAGCTACGCCTACACATACCGTAGCATTGGCGTAATTACGCCTAATAATGGCGTAATTACGACTGTCATCAATATTTCTGGCGAGTTTCGTATTTTGGCCATAACTTTCACATACAAACTCCGAATTCGGCGAGTCAGCTGTCCACCCAAAGATAACTCAAAGTTCTACAACTTTATATGGACCACATTTCCAAAACTTGGCTCGAACATATAGAATTTGAGGAGAAAAGAGCAACATGTGTCTTGGGTTCCGGTTTTTTCCTCTTTTCTTCAACTTTACTCATTCTTTCATCATTTTAGCTTGATTTCTTTACCTTTTCCTACATTTACACAAATATACGATTAGGTAGCATATGTATCAATTTATCCATCAAAATATACCAAATCGTAGACAATTAAGCGCAATAGATGTGTCTATTTCTAGTCACATCAGGTTCCTCTCCCCTAGCTTGTAGCTTCTAAATCCTTAATTGCATGTAACATGCACTAAAGATTTCACAAGAATTTGGTAGGAAAAAGGGCTGCAATTTTTGAAATTAGGTAGAGAGAAGGAGGAGGATTTTTGATGGGGATTGAAGAGAGAGAAATGGTGGCATGCTTATTGTTTTTTTTTTTTTAAATCAAATCTGAAAATGAGGGTCTAGGTGTGAGATTCAAGGCTTCATTGCATGATTTTTATTTTATTTGATATATTGTGGAATCCATGTGTCAATACATCACTATCTTGTAAGATTATTGGTCCAAAATCATCTATTAAACATGAGTTAAATTAATTAGTGGCATGTGTTCTCCAAGTGCCATGTGATCATTCACATGCTCATGCACTAAAACATGTTCCACTAGTTGGTTGACCCATCGTGGTACGGAACACCTTAATTCAAAGTCTATACTTTTAATTATCCGGGTTTGCTTAATCATCGTTAATCCGGATTAATTAGCATCGGGGTCTTACAACTATTAGGAATCTCAGGTTAACTGAAGTGATAATTTGGGTCTATTAAAGAATAAAATTTGCATGGACTTCAGTTTGTGGTAAAGTTTTGAGAAAAGTTTGAAACTGGTAAAACTTTCGAAAATACTTCCATTGAGATTTGTAAGCATACCGATATAGAGACTTTGACTCGGTATTGAATTTTGACAACTGAAATGATTGTCTTATGTTATGGAGGAGTTACTTCCATTGAGATTTGTAAGCATAACGATATAGAGACTTTGACTCGGTATTGAATTTTGACAAGTGAAATGATTGTCTTATGTTAAGGAGGAGATACTTCCATTGAGATTTTTAAGCATACCGATATAGAGACTTTGACTCGGTATTGAATTTTGACAACTGAAATGATTGTCTTATGTTAAGGAGGATTTACCTGATTCATTTATCTTCGGACATTTCTAAAAGAAGATTTGCACTTTGACTAGTATCCAGTGTCAATGCAAAGCCAAGATCCGCAGTTAATCTATCTTGTGTACTCAACATATGACTATGTCATACGAGTCTTCTAATTCTTGATCTTTTCTTGAACTCGATGAGTCGAATCTTTTAACAGTTTCTAATCGAATTGTAATTATTTCAAGAGGAAACTATGATGTATTGAATATCCGAAACAGATATCTCAGATTCCGCTTGTGAAAGAACTTTGATCGATCAAACCACCTGAATGTGGATTGCACAGGATGGTGATCCTTCCATCATGTTATTTACCGGGATTGACTTTTTCTATCGATAGTGAAGAATATGAAAATCTCACATCTTTTATACAATTAACTCACGCGAGTCAGATATTTCTCTGATCAGACGAGCGTAACTTTGGTTCTTTGATTAACCATCGAATATGTTTTTATAATTCCTTCTGACATCGAAGAGAATAGGACAGATCTGAATCGATCTCTCATTTTTCTATCAGGAATTGATTCTGTATACCAAGCTATCCCAATGGAAATGTTGAATGATCGAACTGATACTCTTGGGCCACGTCATTTCTCGACGTAGCTTTTCTATTGATTCAAATAAGGTCGAAGTAGTGTTAAGCTGGCTAAGACCTACCAATGTTCCTGAGTCTGATGCCTTATGGTTTAGCAGGATTCCAAATGTCAATTTATCGACAGGTTTTGTTTTTGAAAAATGGTTAAACCTATTACGTAACTGACACAGAAAAGTTGAAAATGTATTCGGTCAGATGAGTATGAAATTTGTTTTCTTGAGACCATATATATAGTTTCGAACTGTTAATAAATGTTTAGTTTTAAAAAATTGACGTCATTATTTATACGGGGGAAAAATTGTTTTATTCGGACCACAAGAACTTAAAATATCTATTCTGATCTGAATACGAGGCTATGCAGGTTGATGCATTATGATGTGAAGCTCTTGAAGGATTACGATGGTGAAGCTAAATATCATTCTAGGCGAATGAATGTCGCTACGGCTGTCCTCAGTCTTA
Source organism: Haberlea rhodopensis (assembly GCA_907163345.1). Taxonomy (NCBI): domain Eukaryota; kingdom Viridiplantae; phylum Streptophyta; class Magnoliopsida; order Lamiales; family Gesneriaceae; genus Haberlea; species Haberlea rhodopensis. The sequence goes on from CAJQUN010000077.1 coordinate 2,302,903, forward strand.
AAGTCCGCGAGTTTATTCTAGTTTTTGTTCGTATAACCAAGTGCATGCTGATATCTATACTTCTGACTGAGATACTCACTCAAACCAGAAATTCTATCGTTGTTTCAACATTTCAAGTTGAGCCGGCATTGATTTCTAAAATCAGAGAAGCCTAACGAATTGATCTACAAACTCAGAAATCTTTAGAAATTGTATCTTCAGGACATCCTTTTAGCTTTCAGATATTTTTCTGATAGTTTTTACTTGAATAGTTAATAATTCGTTCCTGATAATATTGATTTGACCCTGTACTTACCAATGAAGTACAAATACTTACCAGTGAAGTACATATTTGTGAAGACAATGTATACCCTGAAGACGAAAGGTGCATATACTCTGAGATCTCAATTCTGATGGAGATATATGAGATAAGATGCTATTGATGCATTGTCAAATGTTGAGGTTGTCAACATATTAAAATGAATGAATACAACTCGAAGTGTTACTTCATGACTTCCAGAGTCCCAATGGGATTGAGAACATATGGCTATAGATTTCGTGACCCGTATTCCTCGATCACCCAGAGACTTCGATGTGTTTTGAACATTATTGATCTGCTTCCTAACTCTGCACTTTTCTTTCCATACAAGCAGACTTATCAGTATACGAATATGACCGTTGTTTATCGAGCATATGTTACGTAATGTGGTGAACGATTTTAACGTTGGAGGGCATGGAATTTGCCGTTAATCTAGATCATATATTAATAACTACCAAACGAGCTTAGATTTGACATCTTCTGAAATCTTTTAGGAGAGACGCTGAAGATCGCCTTTAGTCTGGAAAGAAATAGGCGAAACACCAGTGACTAGACTGGATATAATACAAGAAACGAATGGTAAGATTTAGTTGTTCGGATAGTGGATGATGGCTGCCCATGATCGTCAAGCTAGTTATGATTCGAAACGAAGACGACCCATAGAATTTCAGTAAGGAGATCATATGTTTCTGAAAATTTCTCCTTACGTTAAATCGTTTTGGCATGCGAGGCAAATTATCGCCTTGTTGTGTTGACTGGACAAGATTTATCGCCTTGTTGTGTTGACTGTACAAGATCCGAGATTGAATTGGAAATCTTGTCTATAGATTGGCATTGTCACCAGTTGTATCGGTCACTCGCGATGTATTTTTCTCCATGTGGCTATGTTGCGAATATATTATTGAATCTATCACGCCTTTCAGTCTGATGAGATTAGACTTGATCATTCATATTAAACATTTTATTGCGTTTTGAATCATAAGGATATATATACGTTTTCCATATCCTGTCGTATATGCTGATCCATATGTTGTTTTCAGCGTTGATATGGATCTATGTTTGTGATTTCGAGGATGAAGTCTGTTTAAGTTTGTGAGAAGCGTAAGGCCCTAAGATTTGATTACTGTTAATTAAATATAATTTGGAAATTAATTAATAATTAATTTGGAAATTAATTGATTAGAAGTAAAGACCAGATAAAGTGTAAGGACCCTAGTTCCTTAAGTGCGGATTAAAGGCGTAAATAAAAATTTCCATGCATAAACAGAGTATAAAGGTTGGGTTGATGCCCTGAGCTATTAAATTACAGTGCCAAAATAAAGTTCTAAAAGGGATTAGTTACATTCCCAACCAATGAATGCTAATCCTATAGCTATACACTACTCCTAGAGTAGAGACAATACAAAATAATTGAGCCTGCTATGCCAAAAGCACTCCTCACTGGCTCACCGCATCAACCCGCCTTAGCCCGTCCGCCCAAAAGTACCTACAGGAACAACCCCAAACCATGAGCATGTATATAAATCATATTCACAATAATATGATCATAATTCAATGCATAAACCGTAAATGCAATTCACTTCCTGTATTGAACACATTTAAAAGCTCCCTTGGTTGTCCCTATACCACAATAATAATCAAAGGATTATAATGCCAATAATCATGTCATGACATGTATCCATTCCGTGTATATCAATGGCCAATTTTCAGTCTTATTATATCAGTGGCATAATACCCCTCGCGTTTATATGACAGCGGCATTAATACCCCTCGCTTCGACATATTAGCGGCATAATATCCCTCGCATCAATATGACAGCGGCATTATCCTTCGCTTCGACATATTTGCGGCAAATATTCTTCATCGCTAAATATGACAGCGACAAGTATTCTATCATCGCTTCGACATGACGGCGGCAAGTATTCTATCATCACTGCAATATAATCTCGACTCACAATATATATGCAACCGTAATGCATATCCAACCATGTATGCAACCATAATGCATAACCAACCATATATGCAACCATAATGCATATCCAATCACGTATGCAACCATAATGCATAATTAAGACCATGTATGCAACCATAATGCATAACCGTTCAAAGCGTAATAAATAAGTTTTACCGTCCGATGCTCGTACGTCTCACTACGTACCTTAGTTCCAAAAGTGGAGATATCGTGGAACTTTATCTCCTTTGATGTGTGGCTACCTGGGATGGTTCTACACAATCACATGAATCCATATTAGAAGCCAATAAATGAACCATTACCAAAAACATCATCATTTAGAAAGAAATCCCAAAACCCACATTTTATGCCTTGCGATCGATCGGTCCCTAAGCCCCGATCGATCGCTAAGTGAAGAAAAATAGGCATCCAAGTACTGCCTCCACCGATCGATCGAGATTTTATCTTGATCGATCGAAATTTCACACTTCGATCGATCGGAACTTTTTCCCGATCGATCGGTGAGCTCTTTTCAAGCCTTGTTCAGGCTCTGCCCTGCTCGATCGATCGGACCCTAATTTCGATCGATCGTGCAGCCCTGTTCCAGCGAGAATCCTCCAAGTATGAGCTTCCAACAACACCTAAACTCATATACAACCAATAACAACCACCATGCTCAACATTTAACCACAAAACAACCTTAAAATACATCCCCCAAACATAAACAACATGTTGGACCAAGATCCACCCTTTTAACCCCAAAAACAAGCTACAAACCCAACCAAAACTCAACAAGACTTCACTATAATGAAAGCTTACCACTTGAGCTTTAAGTTTTTAGCAAGAACTCACAAAAAGACCCCTTTTTCAAAGCTTTCTCCTCCCCTCTTGTTTCAGAAACGAAAAATAGAAGCTTTTGGATGAATGGAGGGGGTTGTAGGGACATAAAGCTGATAGAGAGGAGTGATGGGATGTAAAGGTGTGTGCAAGTGGCTCCCTTGCCAACTTATGGGATTTAAATGTGTATCAAAACACAAGCATGATGTATAAAATACCCCAACATGATATTTTAAAAGCATTTTACCACAATGCACCAAAATCACCATTAAAATCATGCTTTACCAAAAATTACAAACCAACACATTTAAACCATTATAACACCCAATTTCTCAACATGTATAACATGCACCCTGAAATGCTCTACCGGGTCACGCCTACCATCTGACAAGCATTTCACCAAGATAATTAGTCCCAACACATAATCTAATTATCACATAATATTACATAAACATAATTAATGCACAAATTGTAATTAATTATTTCGGGGATATCACAATACTCCCTTACTTATAAGATTTCGCCCTCGAAATCGCATGCACTTACCCAAATCGAAACTAAACATAAATCACATACCAGAGAATAGTTTCGGGTAGTGCTGCACCATATGCTGCTCCGTCTCCCACGTGGCCTCCTCGACACCCCTGCGATCCCACTGTACCTTTACCATTGGTATCACTTTGTTCCGAAGCCTGCGATCAGTCCTATCCAGAATCCTGACTGGCCGTTCCTCATAGGATATATCAGAATCTAACTGAACCTCAGAAGACTGCAATACATGCGACGGATGGCTCATACTTCCGCAGCATAGATACATGAAACACGTCGTGATTACCAGACAACGACGGTGGCAGTGCCAAACGGTAAGCCAAGGTACCGATGCGCTGTAAAATTTCAAACGGTCCCACATACCTTGGAGATAATTTACCACGCATACCAAACCGAACCACACCCCTGAAAGGTGAAATCTTCAAAAAGACCATGTCTCCTAATTGAAACTCCAACGGTCTCCGCCGTTTGTTCGCATAGGCTGCCTGCCTGTCCTGGGCTGCCTTCATTTTCTGACGGATAACCTTTATTTTACTCTCCATTTCCCGAATCATTTTGGGTCCTCCTACTGCTTTGTTGGTCAAGTCAACCCAGTATAATGGCGACCTACAACGCCTACCATACAAAGCCTCAAACGGTGCCATCTGAATACTCGCCTGATAGCTGTTGTTGTATGAAAACTCTACCAAGGGCAAGGAATCTTGCCATGAGGCATCAAACTCCAACACACAAGCTCGCAGCATGTCCTCGAGCGTCTGTATAGTACGCTCAGTCTCCCCATCCGTCTGGGGATGATATGCCGTACTCAATCTCACCTCAGTACCCAATGCTGACTGAAGACCTCCCCAGAAATGAGATGTGAACCGCGGGTCTCTGTCCGACACAATAGATACTGGAATCCCATGTAGTCTCACTATGTCCCGGACATACAATTGAGCCATCCTCAAGTATGTGTACTTCATACTTTAGGGGATGAAGTGAGCTACCTTTGTCAGCCTGTCAATGATCACCCAAATGGCATCACAACCCGAAGTAGTCCTCGGCAGGTGCGTCACAAAGTCCATAGATATATGCTCCCACTTCCACTCCGGTATCTCTAAGCTCCTTAGCTTGCCACCGGGTCTCTGCCTCTCTGCCTTAACCTGTTGACAGACCAAACACCTCTTGACAAAAGCGATCACATCACACTTCATCCGCTTCCACCAGAACTGATCACACAAGTCCTTATACATTTTCCTACCTCCTGGGTGGATGCTAAATCGGCTACTATGAGCTCGCTCTAAGATTCCTCTACGCAACTCCGGCGTACATGGAACTACCCATCGGTTACCAAGTCTCAAAGAATCATCCTTAGCCACTCTGAACCTTGATGGCTGACCCTGAAGTGCCAATGATGACCATCTCTGAATCTCATCATCTGTTCTCTGAGCTCTCCTGATATGCTCATAGATATCTGGCTCAGCCAATAAGGTCGATACATGCATAGGCGATGTATCTACGTCGAAGTCAGATGGCAATATGAAGTCTGTTGGGAAAACGATTTCTAAAGTTTTGGTAATTACAAACTGGATGAAGTCATCAACTGGACAAGACACCAACTGGATGGACATCAACTGGATGGACATCAACCGGATGAAGTCATCAACTGGACAAGACATCAACCGGATGAGGACATCAACTGGATGGACATCAACCGGATGAAGTCATCAACTGGACAAGACACCAACTGGATGGACATCAACTGGATGGACATCAACTGGACAAGACATCAACCGGATGAGGACATCAACTGGATGGACATCAACCGGATGAAGTCATCAACTGGACAAGACACCAACTGGATGGACATCAACTGGATGGACATCAACTGGACAAGACATCAACTGGATGGACATCAACCGGATGAAGTCATCAACTGGACAAGACACCAACTGGATGGACATCAACTGGATGGACATCAACTGGACAAGACACCAACTGGATGGACATCAACTGGATGGACATCAACCGGATGAAGTCATCAACTGGACAAGACACCAACTGGATGGACATCAACCGGATGAAGACATCAACTGGATGGACATCCACCGGATGAAGACATCAACAATACAAGCTATCAACAAGATAAACTTAAACTGGATGAACATCTACTGGACAACTATCAACTGAATAGTCTCTCACTGTACAAGGACATCAACTGGTCATAAGAGGATGAACGACCAGTTGAACAAAGAAAACCAGCAGAAGTCTAAGCTTCCAGTTAGAGCACTAAGCAACGAGACAAAATCAGTACAACATTCTCTGACAAAGGTACAACAGAGCGGCGCACCCTGCTATATCTCCGCCACCATTACCGTCAGAGTGAAAAGAGCTGTTGCTTTACAAAATAGGAAAGAAGACAATATGAAAATGGAAAGTTAATCTCTTCCATATACAGAAAGGCTACCGTTGGACATCCAAACCTATAAATACATCCAAGCAGAGAACAAAGAAGTGCTGAGCGATTTTCAACTAAGAGATATATTTCAAAGCAAACACTAAAGTCATCCGACTGATATTCCAAACGTTCAGCAAAGAGCAGACAAACAGCAAAACTGAATCTGTGACAGATTATCTTCAATTGAAGTCTGCTGCTCAAAACTCTCAAAGCTAGAACGTGTACTCTGTAAAGAGTGTCATAGAATCCATTGTAATCAAAGTAAAGAAGTGTGTGATTGCTAGGAGTTTAGGCCAAGTGTGTTAGTGCCTAAGAAGGTTGTATACTGTAAAAGTGTAAACCAAGTCTTCTAGTGAATCCTTCCTGCAAAGGAAGAAGGGGAGACGTAGAAGCGTTGTGCTTCGAACTTCCAGAAACAATTCTCGTGTCATTTGTTTATTGCTTTATTACTTCAGTTTTATTCCTCACAAGTTTTGTAGACGTCTTCCGCACTACAACAAGTGTCTACTAACTTGCCTGATATTGAGAAGCAACTGTAATACTTAACAGTTTACAGTTAACCAGAAAAAGAAATCGAAATTGTATCTAGTGTTTATTCAACCCCCCCCCCCCTTCTAAACACTACCCCGATCCTAACAAGTGGTATCAGAGCTTAGGTCTTCTCAATCTTGAGAAATTACCATTTACCAAAACTGATGGCCTCATTTAGCAAAATTCCAATGTTCAAGAAAGACGAATATGATGACTGGAGGATCCGCATGCAAGCACATCTAAGTGCTCAAGATGATGATATGTGGTATGTGATCACCGAAGGACCTTTGAAGATCATGAAAATCAATACAGCTGCTTCTATCACAAGTGGTGATCCACAAATGGTAGAAAAGGAAAGATATCAATGGTCAAATGAAGACAAGAAAAAAGCAAATCTAGACAATGTTGCTAAAGATATTTTGTTCAAAACTTTGGACAAAAATATGTTTAACAAAATCAAAATGTGCCCAACAGCCAAAGAAATCTGGGAGAAGATTGCTCAACTCTGTGAAGGAAACGATCAAACCAAAGAGAACAAGCTTACTGTGGCCTTGCAGAAGTTTGAGCATATCAAAATGATAAATGGAGAAACTCTCAATGAGTACGATGAAAGAGTGACTGGAATAGTAAATGAACTAAGCAGTCTGGGTAAGGAGTTACCCAACAGAGAAGTCACTCTCAAAGTAATGAGAGGTCTACCAAGAGAATGGGATGTCAAGACCATTGCTATGAGAGAATCAAAGGATATCAACAAGATAGATCTACATGATCTGTTTGCTGATTTAAAAGCCTATGAATTTGAATTAGGCATTCGGGTTGAAGATGAACCAAGTACAAGTCAACCAACAAAAGCTCTCACTGCATCTGAGTCTCTGCCTACTCCTACTGAAATGACTCCAGAAAAAATGTGTAACGATGCAATGGCAATGTTTGTAAAGAAATTTGGAAAATTCATGAAGAAGAACCAGAGATCTTATCAATCATATCCTCGAAGGCAGAGTTCCAAAGGAAATTCAGAAGAAGAAGAGCGTGTATGCTTCAACTGTCTCAAACCAGGGCACTTCATTGCAGACTGTCCTAAACCCAAAAAGGATGATCACAAAACAGGATCCAAGGATTACAGAAAATCCAAGGAAACCAGAAGAACATCCAAAAGGGACAGAGATCAAAAGGTTTTAGTGGCAGAAGATAGTAAGAGCAAATGGGCTGATTCTGAATCAGAATCAGAGGAGCCAATTAGCTCATCCAGCGAGAGTGAAGACGAAGAAGTCCACTGCTTAATGGAAAATGATGAAAATGAGGTACATGAAACTAACTTATCTGAATTTACACATCATGAACTCACCAATGCATTGCAGGACATGATAAATGAGTATCAGACGCTATATGAATCTTTTGAAAGCTATAAGACTGAGCACTCAATCCAAACTAAAACGCATGAAAACAAACTTGATTGTGAACAATTGAGGGAGTTGAATTGCTTAAGGGAAGCAGCCAGTCTCCTAGTGAAAGAAAGAGATGAAGCCAAGTGTGCTTACCAGAAACTTAGCAAACTGGTTAGCACTTGGAATGCGTCAACTACCAAAAAGGATGAAATGCTTGAGTCTATAAGGCTTGCTGGTGATTTGACAGGCATAGGCTATAATAGCAATAACAGCAGTTCATCAGGTAATGAACCTCAACTGTGTCTAACAAAAAACAAGGTTCAATCAATGAACTTTGTAAGATCTAGCACAGTATATGATCCTTATGAACTGGTTAAAGAACCTGTTAAAGCAACACTCATCAAGGAACAGGTACAGCACAGAGGTATCGGTTATGAAGAACCACTCAAAGAGGCTAAACCGAGGCAAAAGTTCAGAAATGAACTTAAACCTACTGGTCGAGCAGCTAGAGAGGTTAAACCCAACTGGTACTACAACTGTAAACCTGTTCAGAAGAGGTATATGCTAAATAACAGGAACTACAAACCAAAAGCACATGCATACACATACTATCACACTCCACAGTCAAAATCATCACCTATATCTATAAATGCACACACATTTCAGAACACACACCGACCTAAGTCATTCAGGGTCATACAAGTGTGGGTTCCGAAAGGACTAATCCTACCAGGACCCAAGTAGGATTGGGTACCAATCATGCTATCGCTTTAATTGCAGGAAACTAGAATGCATCCTGTTCGGAGCTCAGAATGGTTTCTGGACAGCGGGTGCTCTAGACATATGACAGGGAACGCGAGCTTACTGTCTGAACTGGTGGACTCCAACGGACCCAGAATAACCTTTGGAGACAACGCGAAAGGTAGAACCGTGGGTAAGGGTAAGATTATCTACGGTAACATCATCATTAAAGATATTCTTTTAGTTGAAAATCTATGCTACAACTTGATTAGCATAAGTCAACTGTGTGACAATGGTCATTCTGTAGAATTCAATTAGTACTCATGCACAATCAAATCTATTGATGGTGGTATACTACTTGTAGGTAGAAGGCATGATAACACATATAAAATTGATTGGAATCTTAATCAGCCTATCTCTTCTACTTGCTTAGCTGCTCTGAATTCATCCAAAAATTGGCTTTGGCACAAACGGTTGAGTCACTTAAATTTTAAAACTATTGCCAGTCTGCGTAAACTTGATCTAGTTGTTGGACTGCCCCAAATTGAGTTCTCAAAAGATAAGATCTGTGCAGCATGCCAACTTGGTAAGCAAATCAGATCCTCCTTTAAGAACAAAGGGAGTAAATCTTCTTCTCGGTGCCTAGAGTTGCTGCATATGGATCTATTTGGTCCTATACCAGTAACAAGTCTAGGGGGAATGAAGTATACTCTAGTGGTAATAGACGATTACACTCGTTTCACGTGGGTCTTGTTCCTAAGTGGCAAAGATCAAGCTACTCCAAAGCTGATCAAATTACTGAAAAGACTCCAAAATGAGAAATCGTGTGGGATAGATAGAATTCGCAGTGATAAAGGTACTGAGTTCACCAATCAATCACTCGAATCATATCTAGATGACCTTGGTATTAAACACGAATACTCTGCAGCTAGAACTCCTCAACAAAACGGAGTTGCTGAGCGTAGGAACCGCACTTTGAAAGAAGCTGCGCGAACCATGCTCGCGGAATCAGAAATATCGCAGAGATTTTGGGCAGAAGCTGTCAACACAGCATGTTATACGCAGAACAGATCAATGATTAATAAGCGAGCACATAAAACCCCTTATGAGATCTGGAATGGCAGTAAGCCAAATATTTCCTATTTCCATGTGTTTGGTTGCAAATGTTTTATTCACAACAATGGAAAGACTCATCTCACAGCCTTTGATGCCAAATCTGATGCTGGAATATTCCTTGGCTATTCTACAGTTAGTAAGGCATTCAGAGTATTTAACAATAGAACTCTTAATGTAGAAGAATCAGTGCATGTAAAATTTGATGAACCTACTGACTGTACACTATCTGATATACAAATCAACAACTTGAGTAATCGACTGGAAAGCACTTACATTGACGAAAATGTTGATGATGAGATTGATTACAGAAGCAGGACTGACTGCTCCTTAGAACCAGAAGTTCCTGAAACTCAAGCAGAGGAGTCTGCTAGCCAACAAGCACTGCAGCCAGCTACAAATGAAACAGTTGCATCTACCCCTGCTGCAGTAGAAGGAACTAATGAGAAAGATGAGTCAATCAGAACCTCTGATCTGCTTACTCACATCCAGTCAACTGAAGAACTCAATCCTCTTGGACCTTCGCTCCGGTGGAAGAAGGATCATCCACCTGAGCAGGTCATCGGTAACCCTCTTGCTCCTCTACGCACCAGAGGACAAATGATTAACGAATTTCTTCATGATGCATTCATATCTCATATAGAACCTAAGAAGATTGATGACGCTATATTAGACCCAAGCTGGGTAGAAGCAATGCAGGAGGAACTAAATCAATTTGAGCGAAACAAAGTATGGTATCTAGTACCACGACCATAGCATCACACTGTAATTGGCACCAAATGGGTGTTTAGAAATAAATTAGACGAAAACGGTACAGTAATCAGAAATAAGGCAAGATTAGTTGCACAGGGCTACAGACAGGAAGAAGGCATTGATTTCGATGAAACCTTTGTCCCTGTAGCTCGACTAGAAGCAATTCGCATATTTCTTGCATTTGCTGCGTTTAAAGACTTTAAAGTCTATCAGATGGATGTTAAGAGTGCATTTCTTAACGGCAAACTCCAGGAAGAAGTCTATGTTGAACAACCTCCTGGATTTGAAAACCATCAGCAGCCGTCCCATGTTTTTCGTCTCAATAAAGCCTTGTATGGTCTAAAGCAAGCTCCCCGTGCCTGGTATGAAACTTTGTCAAAATATTTGACAGAACACAATTTTATTATTGGCACGGTGGACAAGACCCTTTTTAAATTTACAAAGGGAGATCATACTCTGCTTGTTCAAATTTATGTTGATGATATTATCTTCGGTAGTACTAACTCAAAATTGTGCGAAAGATTCTCTAAAATTATGCAGGACCAGTTCGAGATGAGCATGATGGGGGAACTATCATTTTTCTTAGGACTGCAGGTCAAGCAATCTAGTGAAGGAATCCTGATCAATCAGTCTAAATACACTAAAGAGCTACTGAAGAAATATGGAATGAGTACCAGCTCAGCTGCTGCTACACCAATGAGCTCATCTGCCAAACTCGACTTGGATAATTCAGGAATACCAGTCGAAGTTACAATGTATCGAGGCATAATTGGATCTTTACTATAGTTGACAGCCAGCCGACCAGATATTATGTTTCCAGTGTGTATGTGCGCCCGGTTTCAAGCAAATCCCAAGCAGTCGCACTTCACTGCAGTCAAAAGGATCCTAAAATATTTGAAAGGCACTGAAAATGTCGGTCTATGGTATCCAAGGGACTCAACCTTCAATCTTATCGGATACTCAGATGCAGACTATGCTGGATGCAAAACAGGAAAAGCACCAGTGGGTATTGTCAATTCCTTGGTGATCGATTGATATCATGGGGTTGCAAGAAACAGACATCCATTGCAACTTCCACTGCAGAAGCAGAGTACCTTGCTGCTGGAAGCTGCTGTGCTCAACTGCTCTGGATTCAGCAACAACTCAGAGACTATGGAATTGAGTCTACAGAGGCTCCTATCTTCTGTGACAATATATCTGCCATTGCCATAACGTACAATCCAGTTCTTCATACTCGTACTAAACATATTGACATCCGTCATCACTTTATCAGAGATCATGTCATGAAGAAAGAAATCCGGCTGGAGTATATTTCTACAGAACAACAGGCAGCAGACATCTTCACAAAGCCTCTACCGGACGCTAAGTTTTCTTACTTTCGAAACATTCTTGGTTTAATTGAAATTACTTCTTAATTATTTTGTTTTGGGGTAATGAATTCAGGGGGAATTAGTTAGTTTATGTGCATAAATTTAGGGGGAATTTCTGTTATAGTTTTATCATGGTTAATTAAGCTCAGCTGGTAATACAATGGTCAGCTGCAGTGGGTGTATCCGAACCAGTAGGACTCCACAACCAGTGGATGTTTTCCTACCAGTCGAACCCTACATACCAGTTGATGTTACCAAATATGCTTTGACAAAAATAACCCTCGATACTCATTAACCTAATGAACGTCGGAATTCAAAATTACTTTTGGTTAAAAATAAATTATTTCACTCCCGCCTAAATCCTGTTCTTTCATTTATTTGTTAAATCTTTTTAAACCGTTAGATGATCGCCACGTATACATGTGTCCGCTCATCTACAGTACGACGTTACATATACTTCCTTTTTCACCGCCTTTAGTTTCACTACTCTTCTTCTCCAACAAATCACTGCGATTATTTTTCTCTTTCAGAAAACTTACTCTAACAAACTGTTGCTGCTTCTTCCTCCTACTCACTCAATATGTCGAAGAATGTTCAGCCGAGTTTTATCACCAATGCTATTCACGTTGATTTTCATTCAATATCCACATCCTCTGATGAAGAAACCAAGGAGTTGATACAAAGGCTGGATACCTCCGGACTCCTGGTAATCTTGAGCCAGACCCCTTCCTTTTACAAGAACGAACTACAAGAGTTCTTTGCTACTGCCAAAGTTGTGGATGACACCGTGGTGGCGTCCATCTCTGGACAATCCGTCACCATCACCCAACCAGAATTTGCCACTCACCTGTGCCTACCCTCTACCGGACTTTCTGATTTCTCGACTATTCCGGCAGAACTAAGAGAAGAAATGCGTCTCACAGTCTCGGAATCTACTCATCGCCTTCCACGTCCTCCTTTCCGGAAAGTTTTGATGAAGAGTCATTATAGACAACTGGCGGACATAATCTCCAAGGGGCTCCTCTGTAAGGCAGGATCATTTGATATAATTACCCCTGAGAAGTTTGACGTTATGAGCGCTATATGCAAAGGGTTGGAGATAAACTGCTCAGCTGTGCTATTTCAAATACTGACTAGTCTGGTCGCATCTGGCAAGGGTAAATCAGGTTTTGCTCTCCCACTCAGCAGCCTTTTTGAGAGCAAACACATTAAGACAGGAGCTCTTTCTCACCTTCATCCAGGGAGGCTCATCACTCATAAGTATCTTCAGCTTCATCGCCAACGAAGTGGCAGAGAAGGCGGAGTAACAAAGCGTCGCTTGACTCAGGTTATAAGTGACTCTGAACAGACTATATCGGAATCCGCTGAGTCCTCTCCCCCTCCTCCACCTCCTAAGAAGCCAAGAACACGAAAAGCTGCTCCTCAGACTGCCCGACAGTTAGACATTGCCGCCTCCGACACTATATCCTCCGCCGGTCCTACAGATGTAAATCCTGATAGGGAACCCAGCCCTGTCATCCCTTCAACTGAGGAACCACCTGCTTCCTTAGCCATGGTGCCTGTTCCTTCAGTAGTTCCAGCTGACACTCAGACAACACTGGTGCACCAGGCTCTATCAGCTTCAGGACGCCCAAGTCATTATGTCCATACTGTCATCCCAAGACCACCCCTGCTGGAAAAGGAAAATCTCTTACGGCTCCAGTGTCCACTCCTGTTGCTTTCGAGATTCAAATGGTAATGGATACAGTTGAAGCCAAACTGCAACCACAGTTGGAGATTTTTGATCGATGGGTAAAGGCCCGTATCAAGGTTCGCTTAGATGATTTTGATCAAATTCTGGATCAGGCTAGGGGAGATGAGAACAAAATACTAGCGTATCTGCAAATCTCAGACCCTGAAACAAGCTTGAAGCTGCGAGAAGTTTTCAGCCTGATGATCTATGTGGGTGAACTTCAGGCCCTGGTTGAAACTCGCCTTCAACAATTTGACGGGAATTCCGGAACAGCGAATCATGATAGAGCGGTTCTAAATGCTCTTGGACCCAAGCTCGAAATGGCTGAGCTTGCTCTTCATGACCTTCGCATATCCACTGGTATTCATTCTTGCTCCTCTACTACAACTGTTGCCAGTCCTGATCAGCAGGATCTACACTCCATCATTGCAAATTTGGAGATTGTTCCATTTTCTGTGGAGCTCACCCCTACTGCTCTGGAGACTACTTCCCCTGGAGCGGAGGCCGCACCAACTGCCTTGGAAGTAGCCTCCTCGGTTCAAGAACTCCCCTCTCCAACTGCTCTCGGCGTCTCCTCTCCTCCCAGCTCTCACAAGGATCAACAGCCCCAGCCAATGGATGTTGATCACACCAATGTGGATGCAGTCATACAGACAGTGGTTCAGCAAGTTACCATATCCTCTGCAAATCATGAACCTAGCGAGTCTTCGCACTCAAATGATCACACCCAGATGTCAGTTGCTGTGGTTGATCAACCCACAACTACTTTAACTGCTCCACCAAATGAAGACGCTGCCCAATTGGCTCTCACTATCTCAGAGTCTACAGCTGCACCACTTGTTGAAGCTTCTATATTGCCATCCGCTGCAGTTGACGATGCTCATCTCAGCGCCCTTGTCCCTCCTACTGATGTTCCACTGATTGCTGCAGATCCGTCCATGGTTCAAGAGCTTTCTGAAGATTTTTTTGTCTTTACCAACCCTATGGACGAACCTCCGAACATTGCTGCACAGCTAGCCAATCTATCCACCGCCATATCAGCCCTAGCCAGCGATTCATAAGCTTAAACAAGAAGAACGAACTGCAACTCTCATTCTAGGCACTCATCAGCAGCACAATGACTCACAATTCCAGCAAGTCTACCGGGACTTAAGTAGTTTAACTACTACCGTCACCAGACTTCAAACATTTGCTGAGAATGCAGTGGCGGATGCTTTTACTAGAATTGGCCAGGCGCGTCTTCAGATCAATCAGAACAATGAATCTCTTCATGCTGCCACCTCAATGGCTCTTGGAGAAAAGATTGACGACGCCAAGAAAACATTGACTGATCAGTTGGCCACTATGCAGGCAGCATTTGCATCTCAAATTCAAGATATTTGCAACAGCCTGCCTGCAGCTCCTCAAATTATTCGTAGATTACCTGAACCCAGCCGAACTGCTCCCTCCACGCAGCGAGGTTCAAGTTCCGCTGCCCATTCATCCCCAGCAACTGGAGCTCCCACTCAGTCCAGACCAACAGCTCAACAAAGATCTCGGAGTCCACGCCAACCGCCTACCGAGAAACGCGACTATTCCAAACATTGGTTCGGGCGCAAATAGTATCATTCTCTGACTCTTCCATTAATTACTCGTATCTATTTACTGCTTTTATTGACTTTTTCTTTGTATTTACTGTTCCACTTAAATACATTCACATTAATTGCAACCTTTTCATTTCTATAAATAGCGACTCTTGTTAGCTCACAGAACACACATTCACTTAACATGCTTACCTTCAAGCTATTCAAAGTTCCCTGGTTTTCTGCTCTATTTGTTTCGTCTTCATGGGTTTATTACTTATCTAAATCAACCCCTCATGGGTTGATTACTTATCTAACCCAGCTCTGTTAAGCTTCAGCGCTTTGATCCTGTTCTGGTGCTCCTCATCAGTCAGGAACCACTAACAGCAGATGCCTGGGTGCTGATGACAAAAAGGGGGAAGACAGAGATAGACTATTCTCATTAGGTGAATCCATGGACCATGGAAGCTGCCTGATGAATATTCATATGACTCTTCCCGTCCTTCTCTCTGAAACAAGGTAGATCGGCAGAGATAGAGTATTTTTATTAGGTCCTCTCGGAAACAAGGTGGATCGAGCTCTTCCTCTCTGAAATAAGGTGGATCGAGCTCTTCCTCTCTGACACCAGATGGATCAAAGCTCTCCGGGTCTACAATACTTGTTTAAAGATTTGTCTTGTATCAGCTAAATTATGTAAACTAAATTAATCTTAGATTCTAGTCAAGTTATTAGAATTCATGAATCTCTCTCAATTGTCCAGTTTGATTACAACTTGTAATCTGCTTATATTTAATGAAAATTTCTTTTCCATTATGTCTTCAAGTAATTTCAGGATTCTCATCTTATTTACTCAAACTGGAAATAGATCTTTGCTTAGTTTTGTCATCACCAAAAAGGGGGAAATTGTTGGGAAAACGATTTCTAAAGTTTTGGTAATTACAAACTGGATGAAGTCATCAACTGGACAAGACACCAACTGGATGGACATCAACTGGATGGACATCAACCGGATGAAGTCATCAACTGGACAAGACATCAACTGGATGAGGACATCAACTGGATGGACATCAACCGGATGAAGTCATCAACTGGACAAGACACCAACTGGATGGACATCAACTGGATGGACATCAACTGGACAAGATATCAACCGGATGAGGACATCAACTGGATGGACATCAATCGGATGAAGTCATCAACTGGACAAGACACCAACTGGATGGACATCAACTGGATGGACATCAACTGGACAAGACATCAACTGGATGGACATCAACCGGATGAAGTCATCAACTGGACAAGACACCAACTGGATGGACATCAACTGGATGGACATCAACTGGACAAGACACCAACTGGATGGACATCAACTGGATGGACATCAACCGGATGAAGTCATCAACTGGACAAGACACCAACTGGATGGACATCAACTGGATGGACATCAACCGGATGAAGTCATCAACTGGACAAGACACCAACTGGATGGACATCAACCGGATGAAGACATCAACTGGATGGACATCCACCGGATGAAGACATCAACAGTACAAGCTATCAACAAGATAAACTTAAACTGGATGAACATCTACTGGACAACTATCAACTGAATAGTCTCTCACTGTACAAGGACATCAACTGGTCATAAGAGGATGAACGACCAGTTGAACAAAGAAAACCAGCAGAAGTCTAAGCTTCCAGTTAGAGCACTAAGCAACGAGACAAAATCAGTACAACATTCTCTGACAAAGGTACAACAGAGCGGCGCACCCTGCTATATCTCCGCCACCATTACCGTCAGAGTGAAAAGAGCCGTTGCTTTACAAAATAGGAAAGAAGACAATATGAAAATGGAAAGTTAATCACTTCCATATACAGAAAGGCTACCGTTGGACATCCAAACCTATAAATACATCCAAGCAGAGAACAAAGAAGTGCTGAGCGATTTTCAACTAAGAGATATATTTCAAAGCAAACACTAAAGTCATCCGACTGATATTCCAAACGTTCAGCAAAGAGCAGACAAACAGCAAAACTGAATCTGTGACAGATTATCTTCAATTGAAGTCTGCTGCTCAAAAACTCTCAAAGCTAGAACGTGTATTCTGTAAAGAGTGTCATAGAATCCATTGTAATCAAAGTAAAGAAGTGTGTGATTGCTAGGAGTTTAGGCCAAGTGTGTTAGTGCCTAAGAAGGTTGTATACTGTAAAAGTGTAAACCAAGTCTTCTAGTGAATCCTTCCTGCAAAGGAAGAAGGGGAGACGTAGAAGCGTTGTGCTTCGAACTTCCAGAAACAATTCTCGTGTCATTTGTTTATTGCTTTATTACTTCAGTTTTATTCCTCACAAGTTTTGTAGACGTCTTCCGCACTACAACAAGTGTCTACTAACTTGCCTGATATTGAGAAGCAACTGTAATACTTAACAGTTTACAGTTAACCAGAAAAAGAAATCGAAATTGTATCTAGTGTTTATTCAACCCCCCCCCCCCCCCTTCTAAACACTACCCCGATCCTAACAAAGTCATCATAGCCGACAAATGCATGACCTCCTCAGCAGCACTCTTCATCTTCCGACTCAAGGCGTCTGCTGTCAAGTTCGCCTTCCCCGGATGGTACTCAATCTCACAGTCATAGTCTTTGAGCAAATCCATCCATCTCCTCTGACGCATATTCAACTCCGCCTGAGTAAACAAGAATTTCAGGCTCTTATGATCCGTGTATATGGTAAAAGATGTACCATACAGATAGTGCCTCCGAATCTTCAGGGCAAAGATAATAGCTGCCAACTCCAAATCATGAACTGGGTATCTAGCCTCATGCGGCGTCAACTGTCCCGATGCATAAGCTACCACGTGCTTGTCTTGCATCAATACACATCCCAAGCCCTGAAGTGATGCGTCGGTATATAGAACAAACCTCTTGTTCTCCGTGGGAATTACCAATATAGGAGCCGTGGTCAAACGATGCTTCAACTCTTGGAAGCTCTGTTCACAAACCTCAGACCAATAAAACGGTATCCCCTTCTGAGTCAACTGAGTCAGTGGCTTAGCAATCTTAGAAAATCCTTCGACGAAGCGTCGATAATAGCCAGCCAAACCAAGAAAACTCCGTATCTCAAGCATAGAAGTGGGTGCAGCCCACTCCATCACAGCCTCAATCTTCCTGGGGTCCACTGAAATCCCACTGCTAGATATGACATGCCCCAGAAACACTACACTGCTCAACCAAAACTCACACTTGCTGAGCTTGGCATATAATTGGTGATCTCTGAGGATCTGGAGCACCGTCCTCAAATGTTTCACATGCTCTTCCTCGCTCCGGGAGTAGATGAGTATATCGTCAATAAACACAATGACGAACTGATCCAGATAGGGTTGGAACACCCGATTCATCAAGCTCATAAAGACAGCCGGGGCGTTCGTCACACCAAACGGCATTACCAAGAACTCGTAATGCCCATACCGAGTCCTAAATGCTGTCTTCTGCACATCCTCCTCCCTGACCCGTATCTGATGGTACCCGGATCTCAAATCAATCTTACTATACAGCTTCGTGCCTTGCAACTGGTCAAACAAGTCGTCGATCCTTGGAAGAGAATATTTATTCTTCACCGTGGCCTTGTTCAGTTGCCGGTAATCGATGCACAACCACATCGAACCATCCTTCTTCTTCACGAAAAGAACCGGTGCACCCCAAGGCGATACGCTAGGGCGTATATATCCTTTATCAAGGAGCTCATGTAACTGCTCCTTCAATTCCCTCAACTCCGCCGGTGCCATCCTGTAAGGTGCACGAGAGATAGCGGATGTCCCCGATAATAACTCAATCCCAAACTCGACTTCCCTAGCAGGTGGGAATCCTGGAATCTCCTCCGGGAACACATCGGCAAATTCCGCTACCACTGGTATATCCTCAACTCTTAACTCTTTGCTCTTTCCCAACATATCCACGGCATAGATGATATAACCCGTGTGTCCACGTTCCAATAATTGGGACATTTTAATTGCCGAAATCAACGGAATCTTCGCACGAGAACCGTTGCCATAGAAAATCCACTGAACTCCCAAATGAGATCTGAACCGTACTGTCCTCTGTCGACAATCTACCACTGCCTGATATCTGTTCAGAATGTTGATGCCCACAATGCAGTCAAAATCTGACATACCCAAAACAATCAAATCTGCCTTTATCTCATTGCCCTCAAAATAAATGAGGCAGTCCATCAGAAACTGATCAGCAACAACTTTTCTTCCAGTGGGTGTCGAGACCAATAGAGACGTGGGCAACGGAGACGTGCACATATGATGTCTCGCCACAAAGTCCGCAGACACAAAGGAGTGTGAAGCACCTGTGTCTATCAAAATAAAGGCGGAATACGTAAATAGAAGGCACGTACCAGTTATCACTTCCTCTGGGGCTGCATCGGCCTGCTCCCTGGTCAATGCATAGACCTGTCCCTGAGGTGGCCCCATCGCCTGTCCTCCCACATGTCGAGGTACCATCGGCGGCCTCTGCTGAACTGTACCACTAGAAAATCTCCCTCGACCTTCCCTGAGATCCGTCTGGCCTTCCCGATTAGGGCAACGCCGAGCAATGTGGCCCGACTTGCCACATATGTAGCATGCAGAACAATCACGCATCAAATGTGGCCCTCCGCAAAAGTGGCACTTAACCTCTCCAATCTACCAGGTCCTCCAAAAGTAGATGCACCACCTCTCCGGTCACCTTGTTTCCGGCCATCCGGTCGCTTTCCGCTAAAACGGGAAGAATAAGAAGTCCCTCGTGACTTAAAAGATCCTCCCCGTGGCCTCAGATTCTCTGATGTAGATCTCTGTGATGAGGCTGGTGGGGGTGCGGCATCAGTATAAGCACTCACCCCAATCTCTGCCAACTTTGCTCTTACAAGTGCATCATCAAAGGATGTCGGGTTGTTAGAAATCACCCGATCAAATAGTTCCGATCGCAACCCCTTCAAAAAGTTCCTCATCTTTGCATGTCCATTGGTGGCAATGTGTGGAACATACCTCAACAAGGACGATTAGTGCATGGCATAGTCCGAAACTGTCATGCTCCCTTGTTTCAAGTTTGTAAACTCATACTCCTTTGATTGTCTAGCCGCAGCCGAGAAGTATCGGTTTAAAAACCGAGTTCTGAATAGAGTCCAGTCGACCACCATGCCTTGAGCCCTCAACTCCATCACAGTCGTCTTCCACCACATACAAGACTTCTTTGCCAATTGAAATTCCACCAATCTCAACCATGCCGTCCTATCACACGGCGCAGATACAAAGATCTGTTCCAATCTCTCTAGCCACTCTTCGGCCTCTTCCCCTGTTTCTGTCCCTTCAAACATAGGTGGGTGGAAGGTCAGGAACTGTGTTAGGCTAAGCTCCCCTGGTAGTAGTAACTGAGCAATCGGTTCCATGCCCACGGCAGGTGGGGGTAAAGGATTTGCCTGACCAATGCTAGCGTTCACGCTCCCAACATCACCAACCTCTTCATTAAGGTTCCCCGCATTCATAGCAGCCATGCTGTAATACAAGGGTTAACAATAATTCCAAACAATATACATGTTATGCCGTTAGATAACATGGACGATAATAAGCATGTTAGTATAACAGTTTATACACCAATATGCGCCACATGCATAAACATGCTCAAATGTAAACACTTAGCTAACCATGCTAAGGCTACCCTTCACTCATTCCCGGGTTCTCTAACCACTGCTCTGATACCACTAATGTAAGGACCCTAGTTCCTTAAGTGCGGATTAAAGGCGTAAATAAAAATTTCCATGCATAAACAGAGTATAAAGGTTGTGTTGATGCCCTGAGCTATTAAATTTCAGTGCCAAAATAAAGTTCCAAAAGGGATTAGTTACATTCCCAACCAATGAATGCTAATCCTATAGCTTTACACTACTCCTAGAGTAGAGACTATACAAAATAATTAAGCCTGCTATGCCAAAAGCACTCCTCACTGGCTCACCGTATCAACCCGCCTTAGCCCGTCTGCCCAAAAGTAACAACAGGAACAACCCCAAACCATGAGCATGTATATAAATCATATTCACAATAATAAGATCATAATTCAATGCATAAACCGTAAATGCAATTCACTTCCTGTATTTAACACATTTAAAAGCTCCCTTGGTTGACCCTGTACCACAATAATAATCAAAGGATTATAATGCCAGTATGCATGTCATGACATGTATCCATTCCGTGTATATCAATGGCCAATTTCCAGTCTTATTATATCAGTGGCATAATACCCCTCGCGTTTATATGACAGCGGCATTAATACCCCTCGCTTCGACATATTAGCGGCATAATATCCCTCGCATCAATATGACAGCGGCATTATCCTTCGCTTCGACATATTTGCGGCAAATATTCTTCATCGCTAAATATGACAGCGGCAAGTATTCTATCATCGCTTCGACATGACGGCGGCAAGTATTCTATCATCACTGCAATATGTGATGTCCCCAAAATGATTAATTGCAATTAAGGCATTAATTATGTTTATATGATGAATTATGTGGTAATTGATTTATGTGTTGGGTAATAAGATGTTAACATGGTTTAATTGTGTTGATTATTAAATATGAGGAAGATGTGAATTTAGAGGAAGTTTGTTGCATTTTATTAAATGCTTATAAAATACCATGTTTGGGTATTTTATACATCATGTTAACTTTGGGGTGCAATTTTTATATTAACCTTTATAACCCTCTTTCCCCACTATACCCACCTTTTCACCACTTTACCAATCACTCATTTAACCCCCAAATTCCATCCCTCAACCCTAACCCCACACCATTTTCGAAATCTAGCAAAAGAGGAAGGAGGAATCTTCACAAAACCTTTGTTTGTGAGATTTATTGAAGGATTTGGAATCCTTAAGAGGTATGGAGCCCTTCCTAAAGTTTTTATGATGTTTGGTGTTGAAATGGGTTAGCTTTTGATGTTTTTATGTGGGTTGTTTTGG
This sequence comes from Haberlea rhodopensis, assembly GCA_907163345.1. NCBI lineage: Eukaryota > Viridiplantae > Streptophyta > Magnoliopsida > Lamiales > Gesneriaceae > Haberlea > Haberlea rhodopensis. The sequence goes on from CAJQUN010000077.1 coordinate 2,325,157, forward strand.
GGTATATGTTATTTATGGTTGGGGTATGATTTTTGAAGTGTTTTATGTGGGTCTTTGTGAGTTATGATGATATTGATGTTGTAGGAAAGTTTGGGTTTGTAAGGAATGAAGTGGAGCTTGAAAAATGCTCATTAATGGCGATTTTTCCTGATTCAGTACTCGGCGATCGATCGCCCGTTTTTGGCGATCGATCGCGAGCCTCCAGTGCCCGCCAGTAGCATTTGGCGATCGATCGCCACTTTTGGGCGATCGATCGGCGAGCTGGCGATCGATCGCGCCAAAAGTGGCGATCGATCGCCGAAGACTCAAAATTTCAGCAACGGGCAGTGTGATCTCGCGATCGATCGGGACAACCAGCGATCGATCGCGAGACACATAATTATGTGTTTTTGATGTTTTTGTGGGGTTTTTGGATATGGAACTATAATTAGCTTCTAATATCAATTTGTATGGTTATGTAGAACCATCCCAGGTACCCACAACTTCACGGAGATAAAGTTCTACAACTTCTCCATCTTTTGGAATTAAGGTACGTAAGCAACGTACGGGCATCGGACGGTAAACCATACTCCTATAATGATGATGTTTATAATGATGATGTTTATGATGATGATGTTTATGATGATGATTGTGATAAGTAAGTTTATGATGATGATTGTGATAAGTAAGTTTAAGATGATGATGTTTTTGATGATGATGTTTATGACGATGATGCTTATGAAGACGATTATGATAAGTAAGTTTATAACAATGTTATAAGATGTTTATAAAGGGGTAAAATGCCCATATGGTAAGATTTCATACAATACTTATAAAAGGGTAAGATGCCCATATGGTAAGATGCCATACAATGTTTATAAAAGGGTAAGATGCCCATATGTGGTAAGATGCCATACAAGGTTATTATGTGGTAAGATGCCACGGGGTAAGATGCCCATATGGTAAGAGGCCATACGATGTTATTATGTGGTAAGATGCCACGGGGTAAGATGCACATATGGTAAGAGGCCATACGATGTTATTGTGTGGTAAGCTGCCACGGGGTAAGATGCCCATATGCAAGAAGGTAAATCAGGGTCAACAAAAAGAAGTTAACGAATAACCAGCAAGTTTACTTAACCAAGATTTCATGCATTTATTGTTATGTCTCTTGTTATGGTGTTAAGAAAATATGTATATGCTCATGATGTGTTGTCCCTGTAGGTACACTTTTGGACCGAAGGGCCTAGGGTCGGGTTGAGGCAGTGAGCTAAAAGGAGCAAGATGAATGTAGGATGCAGGATTTTGATAGTCTCTACTCTAGGAGTAGTGTAAACCTATAGCTTTAACATTAATTATCGAGAATGTAATTAATTAGCTTTTGAAATTTTATTTTGGCCTGTAATCTTCTTAGCTCAAGCTACAACTGGAACCCTTAAGAGGTTATGAAGGCATGTTCAATCCATTATACGTGTATTATATGATGTTAAGGTAGGAAGACCCTACATTAGTGGTATCAGAGCAGTGGTTAGATAACCCGGGGATGAGTGAAGGGTAGCCTTAGTAATAAGTTGGCTAGGTGCTTACTTTTAAACATGTTTTGTGCATATGTTACATATGAAGTATATGATGTTACACTAACATGTTTTGTTTCTCTAACGATGTATTATATTAACTGGTTTTGGGTATTGTTGTTAACCCTTGTGTTGCAGTATGGCAGCAAATGTGGAAGTGGGTGACGCAGTGAGTGTCAATGCAAGTGCAGGACTTACGAATCCCCAGACCGCCGGCTTTTGGTGAAGAACCGTCTGAGCAACAGTTACTACCTGGGGAACTGAGCTTGACTCAATTTCTTGCATACCGACCTCCGACATTTGAAGGAACTGAGACGGTGGAACAGGCAGAAGAGTGGTTGGAAAGAATAGAGCAAATATTTGTGGCAGCTCCTTGTGCTAAGACAGCCTGGATCAGACTAGCGGAGTTCCAGTTGGCCAAGAAGGCGCTGATGTGGTGGAAGACCACAGTAGTAGAGCAAGAGGCTCAGGGTCATGAAGGTAATTGGAAGCTGTTCAGAACTCGGTTTCTGACCCGCTACTTCTCAGCTGCTGCATGACAGGCCAAGGAAGATGAGTTTACTAACCTTAAGCAAGGTAACATGCCGGTGTCAGATTATGCTCTTCAATACTGTTCTTTACTCAGATATGTGCCTCATATCGCCACAAGTACTCAAGCAAAGATGAGGAACTTCATGAAGGGCTTGAGGCCGGAACTGTATGATAGGGTGATCACTAATTGCCCTACTTGCTTTGATGATGCACTTTCAAGGGCTGAACTAGCCGAACTAGGAGTTGGTGCATACCCTAATACCGTACCACCTCCAGCACCCCCTCAGAAATCCACTCCTGATAATTTGAGGCCGAGGGGTGATCAGTTCAAGCCAAGAGGAAACACATCGGCTTCAAGGTTTAGTGGTAAGAGGCCCGACAATCGTTGGAAAGGAAGTCGTCGGAATGATGCCCCATCTGGAAGAGGGCAGTCTCAGGGAGACCGATTCGGGAAGGTCCAGTGCACTCTTTGTGGGCAACCACATTTGGCGAAAGACTGTGTAGGATGTTATGTTTGTGGCGACAAAGGCCACTTTGCTCGAGAGTGTCCCAACAGGGGAAGACAACAGAACTCTGCGGGGAGGCCTGCGGACAGAGCAGCTCAGCACAGACCACCTTTTGCGCCGTGGCAGTTTGGAGGTCAGCCCGTGGGGCCACCTCAGGGGCAAGTTTATGCTTTGACAAGGGAGCAGGCTACAGCGGCTCCAGAGGAAGTTATAGCGGGTACGTGTCTTTTATTTACGCACCCTGCTTTTATATTGATCGACACAGGTGCATCACACTCTTTCGTGTCGACAAGTTTTGTGGAAAGGCACCACATATGCACTTCTCCGTCGCCCACGCCTCTTATAGTCTCGACCCCCGCTGGAAGAAGTATGATTACTGATCAGATTGTCTATGATGGCCTCATTTATTTTGAGGATAACGAGCTAAGGTCAAATTTGATTGGATGTCAGACTTTGACTGCATTGTAGGCATTGATGTTCTGAACAGGTATCAGGCAGTTGTGAACTGCAGGCAGAGGACTGTACGATTCAGATCTGATATGGGAGTCCAGTGGACATTCTTTGGGGATGGTTCTCGTTCTAAGATCCCGTTGATATCTGCTGTCAAGATGGCGCAGTTGTTGGAACGAGGCCATACAGGATATCTCATATATGCCGTTGATGTTACGGAAAAGAAAGAAGAAGTAAAAATTGAGGATGTGCCCGTAGTGGCGGAGTTCCCTGATGTCTTTCCGTAGGAGATCCCCGGATTCCCACCGACGAGAGAGGTCGAGTTTGGGATTGAGTTATTACCGGGGACGTCTGCCATTTCTCGTGCCCCTTATAGGATGGCACCAACGGAGCTAAAGGAATTAAAGATTCAGTTGCAAGAGCTCCTTGATAAGGGCTATATACGCCCTAGCGTATCACCGTGGGATGCACCAGTTTTATTTGTTAAGAAGAAAGATGGTTCGGTACGTCTGTGCATCGATTACAGACAACTGAACAAAGCTACAGTGAAGAACAAGTATCCACTCCCGAGGATCGATGATTTGTTTGACCAGTTGCAGGTTACGAGGGTCTACAGTAAGATCGATCTGAGGTCGGGGTACCATCAGATTCGGGTAAGGGAAGATGATGTCCAGAAGACAGCCTTCAGGACTAGGTATGGGCACTATGAATTCCCAGTCATGCCTTTTGGGGTGACGAATGCCCTAGCTGTTTTCATGAGTTTGATGAACAGGGTGTTCCAGCCATATTTGGATCAATTCGTCATAGTTTTCATTGACGATATACTCATCTACTCCCGGACTGAAGAGGAACACGTGAAGCACTTGAGGACAGTACTCCAGATCCTTAGAGATCATCAGTTATATGCAAAGCTCAGCAAGTGCGAGTTCTGGTTGAACAGTGTGGTATTCTTGGGCCATGTTATATCTAGTAGTGGGATATCAGTGGATCCCAGGAAGATTGAAGCTGTTATGGAGTGGGCTGCACCCACTTCTGTGCCCGAGATACGGAGCTTTCTTGGTTTAGCGGGTTATTACCGACGTTTCGTCAAGGGATTTTCTAAGATCGCTAAGCCATTGACACAGCTGACTCAGAAAGGAGTCTCATTCTATTGGTCTGAAGCTTGTGAGGAGAGCTTCCAGGAACTGAAGCGTCGTTTGACTACGGCACCTATTTTGGTGATTCCTTTCTGAGAATAAAAGGTTTGCTTTGTACACGGATGCATCATTGCAGGGTTTGGGCTGTGTATTGATGTAGGAGAAGCACGTGGTGGCTTATGCTTCGAGACAGTTGAAGCCTCATGAGACCAGATACCTAGTCCATGATCTGGAACTGGCGGCCATCATTTTCGCCTTGAAGATTTGGCGTCATTATCTTTATGGTACGACGTTTACCATCTATACGGACCATAAGAGCCTGAAGTTCCTATTCACTCAGGCTGAACTGAATATGCGTCAAAGAAGATGGATGGATTTGCTCAAGGATTATGACTGTGAGATTGAGTACCATCCTGGTAAAGCAAATTTGATAGCAGACGCCTTAAGTCGGAAGGTGAAGAGTACTGCTGAGGACGCTATGTGTTTATCCGCTATGATGACTTCTTATTGCCATCTGGGCTATGATTTTGATGTGGACACGTCGCCGGTGCGAGTGTCGACCTTGTTGGCTGAGCCAAACATATTTGAGGCTATCAGGAAAGCCCAGAGGTCGGATGATGAGGTTCAGAGATGGTCATCGATAGTACTTCAAGGACAGCCATCAAAATTCAGAGTGGCAGAAGATGATTCCTTGAGACTGGGCAACCGATGGGTAGTCCCAGATACACCAGAGTTGCGTAGAGGAATATTGGAACGAGCTCACAGTAGTCGGTTCAGTATCACCCAGGAGGAAGGAAGATGTACAAGGACCAATGCGGTCAATTCTGGTGGAGACGCATGAAGCGTGATGTGATCACTTTTGTTAACAGATGTTTGATCTGCCAGCAGGTAAAGGGAGAGAGACAGAGGCCTGGTGGCGAGCTGAAGAGCTTAGAGGTACCCGAATGGAAGTGGGAGCATATCTCTATGGACTTTGTGACCCACTTGCCGAGGACGGCCTCAGGATTTGATGCGATCTGGGTGATCGTGGATAGGCTGACGAAGGTAGCTCATTTCATCCCCTACTGTATGACTTTCACATACCTAAAGATGGCCCAATTGTATGTACGGGATGTGGTGAGGTTACATTGGATTCCAGTATCGATCTTGTCTGATAGAGATCCAAGGTTTACTTCACATTTCTGGGAGGGTCTCCAGACAGCTTTGGGCACGGAAGTAAGACTGAGTACAACTTATCACCCTCAGACAGATGGCCAGACAGAGCGTACCATACAGACGCTCGAAGATATGTTGAGGGCTTGTGTGTTAGAGCTTGATACTCCATGGTAGGATGCGGTGCCATTGGTGGAGTTCTCCTATAATAACAGCTATCAGGCGAGCATTCAAATGGACCCTTTTGAAGCTCTTTATGGTCGACGCTGTAGGTCACCGCTGTACTGGGAGGACTTGACGAGTAAAGCGATCGGAGGACCGGATATGATTAAGGACATGGAAGAAAAGATTAAGATGATATGCTTAAAGATGAAAGCGGCCCAAGATAGGCAAGCGGCCTATGCCAATAAGCGGCGACGACCGCTAGAATTCCAAGTAGGAGACAAGGTTTTCTTGAAAATCTCACCCTTCAAGGGTGTTGTCCGTTTTGGTATGCGGCGAAAGTTATCTCCGAGCTATGTCGGGCCATATGAGGTGTTGCAGCGTATTGGTACATTGGCTTACCGTTTGGCTCTACCGCCGTCTTTATCTGGGATTCATGATGTTTTTCACGTTTCTATGCTACGGAAGTATGAGCCAGACCTGTCTCATGTGTTACAGCCTACTGAAGTGCAGTTGGACTCAGATGTATCCTACGTTGAACGACCGTTCAGAATTCTGGATCGTGAGGATCGCAAATTCAGAAGTAAGATAATACCGATGGTCAAAGTTCAGTGGGATCGTCGGGGAGTCGAGGATGCTACGTGGGAGACGGAACGGCATATGGTGCAGCATTACCCGGAACTATTTTCTGGTATGAATTATGTTTAGTCTCTTTAAGGGTAAGTGCATGTGATTTCGAGGACGAAATCCTATAAGTAGGGGAGTATTGTGATGTCCCCGAAATGATTAATTGCAATTAAGGCATTAATTATGTTTATATGATGAATTATGTGATAATTGATTTATGTGTTGGGTAATAAGATGTTAACATGATTTAATTGTGTTGATTATTAAATATGAGGAAGATGTGAATTTAGAGGAAGTTTGTTGCATTTTATTAAATGCTTATAAAATACCATGTTTGGGTATTTTATACATCATGTTAACTTTGGGGTGCAATTTTTATATTAACCTTTATAACCCTCTTTCCCCACTATACCCACCTTTTCACCACTTTACCAATCACTCATTTAACCCCCAAATTCCATCCCTCAACCCTAACCCCACACCATTTTCGAAATCTAGCAAAAGAGGAAGGAGGAATCTTCACAAAACCTTTGTTTGTGAGATTTATTGAAGGATTTGGAATCCTTAAGATGTATGGAGCCCTTCCTAAAGTTTTTATGATGTTTGGTGTTGAAATGTGTTAGCTTTTGATGTTTTTATGTGGGTTGTTTTGGGGTATATGTTATTTATGGTTGGCGTATGATTTTTGAAGTGTTTTATGTGGGTCTTTGTGAGTTATGATGATATTGATGTTGTAGGAAAGTTTGGGTTTGTAAGGAATGAAGTGGAGCTTGAAAAATGCTCATTAATGGCGATTTTTTGTGATTCAGTACTCGGCGATCGATCGCCCGTTTTTGGCGATCGATCGCGAGCCTCCAGTGCGCCCTAGTAGCATTTGGCGATCGATCGCCACTTTTGGGCGATCGATCGGCGAGCTGGCGATCGATCGCGCCAAAAGTGGCGATCGATCGCCGAAGACTCAAAATTTCAGCAACGGGCAGTGTGATCTCGCGATCGATCGGGACAACCTAGCGATCGATCGCGAGACACATAATTATGTGTTTTTGATGTTTTTGTGGGGTTTTTGGATATGGAACTATAATTAGCTTCTAATATCAATTTGTATGGTTATGTAGAACCATCCCAGGTACCCACAACTTCACGGAGATAAAGTTCTACAACTTCTCCATCTTTTGGAATTATGGTACGTAAGAAACGTACGGGCATCGGACGGTAAACCATACTCCTATAATGATGATGTTTATAATGATGATGTTTATGATGATGATTGTGATAAGTAAATTTATGATGATGATGTTTATGATGATGATTGTGATAAGTAAGTTTAAGATGATGATGTTTTTGATGATGATGTTTATGACGATGATGTTTATGAAGACGATTATGATAAGTAAGTTTATAACAATGTTATACGATGTTTATAAAGGGGTTAGATGCCCATATGGTAAGATGCCATACAATACTTATAAAAGGGTAAGATGCCCATATGGTAAGATGTCATACAATGTTTATAAAAGGGTAAGATGCCCATATGTGGTAAGATGCCATACAAGGTTATTATGTGGTAAGATGCCACGGGGTAAGATACCCATATGGTAAGAGGCCATACGATGTTATTATGTGGTAAGATGCCACGGGGTAAGATGCCCATATGGTAAGAGGCCATACGATGTTATTGTGTGGTAAGATGTCACGGGGTAAGATGTCCATATGCATGAAGGTAAATCAGGGTCAACAAAAAGAAGTTAACGAATAACCAGCAAGTTTACTTAACCAAGATTTCATGCATTTATTGTTATGTCTCTTGTTATGGTGTTAAGAAAATATGTATATGCTCACGATGTGTTGTCCCTGTAGGTACACTTTTGGACCGAAGGGCCTAGGGTCGGGTTGAGGTAGTGAGCTAAAAGGAGCAAGATGAATATATGATGCAGGATTTTGATAGTCTCTACTCTAGGAGTAGTGTAAACCTATAGCTTTAACATTCATTATCGAGAATGTAATTAATTAGCTTTTGAAATTTTATTTTGGCATGTAATCTTCTTAGCTCAAGCTACAACCGGAACCCTTAAGAGGTTATGAATGCATGTTCAATCCATTATACGTGTATTATATGATGTTAAGGTAGGAAGACCCTACACAATATAATCTCGACTCACAATATATATGCAATCGTAATGCATATCCAACCATGTATTCAACCATAATGCATAACCAACCATATATGCAACCATAATGCATATCCAGTCATGTATGCAACCATAATGCATAATTAAGACCATGTATGCAACCATAATGCATAACCAATCAAAGCGTAATAAATACGTTTTACCGTCCGATGCTCGTACGTCTCACTACGTACCTTAGTTCCAAAAGTGGAGATATCGTGGAACTTTATCTCCTTTGATGTGTGGCTACCTGGGATGGTTCTACACAAGCACATGAATCCATATTAGAAGCCAATAAATGAACCATTACCAAAAACATCATCATTTAGAACAAAATCCCAAAACCCACATTTTATGCCTTGCGATCGATCGGTCCCTAAGCCCCGATCAATCGCTAAGTGACGAAAAATAGGCATCCAAGTACTGCCTCCACCGATCGATCGAGATTTTATCTCGATCGATCGAAGTTTCATACTTCGATCGATCGGAACTTTTTCCCGATCGATCGGTGAGCTCTTTTCAAGCCTTGTTCAGGCTCTGCCCTGCTCGATCGATCGGACCCTAATTTCGATCGATCGAGCAGCCCTGTTCCAGCGAGAATCCTCCAAGTATGAGCTTCCAACAACACCTAAACTCATATACAACCAATAACAACCACCATGCTCAACATTTAACCACAAAACAACCTTAAAATACATCCCCCAAACATAAAGAACATGATGGACCAAGATCCACCCTTTTAACCCCAAAAACAAGCTACAAACCCAACCAAAACTCAACAAGACTTCACTATAATGAAAGCTTACCACTTGAGCTTTAAGTTTTTAGCAAGAACTCACAAAAAGACCCCTTTTTCAAAGCTTTCTCCTCCCCTCTTGTTTCAGAAACGAAAAATGAAGCTTTTGGATGAATGGAGGGGGTTGTAGGGACATAAAGCTGATAGAGAGGAGTGATGGGATGTAAAGGTGTGTGTAAGTGGCTCCCTTGCCAACTTATGGGATTTAAATGTGTATCAAAACACAAGCATGATGTATAAAATACCCCAACATGATATTTTAAAAGCATTTTACCACAATGCACCAAAATCACCATTAAAATCATGCTTACCAAAAATTACAAACCAACACATTTAAACCATTATAACACCCAATTTCTCAACATGTATAACATGCACCCTGAAATGCTCTACCGGATCACGCCTACCATGTGACAAGCATTTCACCAAGATAATTAGTCCCAACACATAATCTAATTATCACCATAATATCACATAAACATAATTAATGCCCAAATTGCAATTAATTATTTCGGGGATATCACATAAAGGTCAACTGACAATTTAATCGGAACATGATATATTTTTGAAATGGTAAAATAACTACGATAATATTTTTAAGATATTTCATTAAAATGAAGAATTTAATTTTGTGTTATAATAGTGGATATAAATCACAATTTTCGACTGTAAATTTAATTTATCAGTACACCGACGACACTCCGATGTACATAACTGGACTGGAAGCAATATTCTAAATGCACTTTCAGCTCACTTTTCACATACTAAAACATGGAAACACACGCACACAGAAACCGAGTTCAGCTTCTTCTCCCGCGCGCATCTGACCTCTTCCCGCTAAAGTCGAGCGGCCGCCGCCGTCGGACCACCAACCCGCGAACCAAACACACCACCGTGTAGCCAACTTACCAGCAGTCGTTTCCATACCAAGAACCCTCGGTAAGAGTCTCAAAATCAGTCGATTTATCCCTGCAAATTTTGAATTTTGATTTTTAGGGTTCTTCACGTTTTCGTTTGATTTCCTTTTTCTGACCTTATAATTGTTCAAATTCTGTTGTGCGAAACCTTCCCCTCACCATGACTGACTTTTCCCCTCCGGTCTCTGCCCTTATCGCCATCGTGAGTCGCCGAAATTAGCCATGCAAGCCGCGCTTATTGTTCATGCGAGGGTGAGTTCTGATTTCCACCTTCTAAATTTGAAATTTTGGGCTTCAATGTAAATGTTGATATTAGTTCTTGCATTGCTTGTGGATTTTGATTGATTTTGGTCGACGCATGTTGGGGAAATACCGATGAAATTCTTGCATGTGTGTGAAATGTTCTTAGTTCATACCCTTGATCATTTTTAACCCAATTTAATCATGTTTACCTTGATTAATCTTGTGTTGGAGGATTTTTCAGATTTTCAAATTTGTCTTGTTGAATGAATCATTTTTTTTTTCTGCGGAAAAGTTGGGGAATGTTGATTGATTCATGGCTTTAGAGTGAAAGTTCTAATTTCCTTGCCTTGGTCGATTTGGATTATCTTAAATCACGTTTTAGCTAGATTAATCACATGTAAGAGGATTTCATGTAAACTCAATGGAATTATTGGATTGGTTTGATGGTTTTCTGAGGTCTGGGGGAGGTTGTAGCTGTTGAGTTAATGATTGGTAGTTTATTGATCGGTGTTGGGAATTGGGTAGTTTTTCTTGCAAGTGTTGAATTAAAAAACATGCTGCATGTTGGCTCAAAAACCTTGCTGCCTTGTGAGTTTTCTACTATTTTTGCTCCATTTCTCTAACTGCTAGCATCTGTTCAATCTCAAATTCTTAGATTCAATTGCTATTAAGTACAAGAATTATGGGATTTATGAGTTCTCAAGGCTATGAGTTTAGCTGGAAGATTTCTACTAATTTTTAAAGAATCAAAAGTAGGTAGCTGAATGATGGTCCGGGTTTCTTATCCTTAGATTAGTTAACATATTACATGATATTCTCCCTAATTTAATTACATGGTCTAATGCTAATAACTGGATAAGACTGAATAAAAGGAGAAGTAAACTTATGTAATGATAGATGATGTATTGAATGATTCTAAAGACTCTTAGTTAATATGTGAAATGATATGGAAGACAAGATATAAGATTTGATTGACAAAAGAAAGCTAAAATGTTCCTAACTTTCTTATATTGTGAATTAAAGAAGAGTTTAGCACATAGATGATTATAAATGATGATATTGTATGGATTTTTAGATTCACATATGACACTGGAGCTCGACGAGCTACAAGGACGATATTCATACTTTAGAAAAGAAAGAAATAGGTATGTTGCTATTGGTAACATACGACAGGTATCTGTCTTATTTGATATATGAATTGCTGAACTTACGTGAAACGACCTGGCTATGTGAAACTACTTGGCTGTGTGATTTTAATTCAATCATAAGCATTCACAGCATTCAGGATTGGCATATCGATGTATGAAATAATTTTTTTGCTAACACACATCATTTTGATAAATATACATCGATATATGACATACATGTTGGGAATATCATGTTAATCTATCCATTTCCTTGATATCCTTGATGATGATTGAGTTGATTTACTCCGAGTGTCGGGGACGACGAGCACGGCGATGACAAGAAGTATAGGTAGCGACTGTAGTCACGCTCGTGTCACCGGACCTAGACACGAGGGATGGACGAGCACAGCACATATGATGATTCTCCTAGCGCAATGTGCTTGTGCTGTCACCCTCTGCTCGAGCTTGACATTTATTGTTGATATCTTTCTTTGGACTCCGATTTGGTATCTTCAGATTCGATCCATTGTACCTTACATGCATTGCATTACATTGCACTGCATACATCATATATCATATTTTATAGATGCATATTGTATTTACTTGATAGTTTCATATTGGGCTTTGGCTCACCCCGTAGGGGGCTGTTGTTGTCTTTGTGTTTGGACAATGGCAGGTATTACAGGTAACCAGGATCCCAAAGAGAGAATACTCGTTGAAGCCTTACTTGAGGTTGTTTCTTTTGTCTCTTTCCCAGTTGTAGGATAGCTAAATTATACCAGGGTGTCCTGGATCATAAAATTTTGTAATTTGGGTTTATTTTCAGTTCAGTCTTGAGTAATTGTGAACATTTGCCGTCTCTTTACTGCTGATGGTATTATGTAAATAATTCTAATATAAAATGTGTGCTGGAGACTTATTGTGCATGCTATGGTCTTACGTAAATATTTTGAGTACGGGTTATGTGCTGGATGCCTATGATGCATGCTATGGTATTATGTACTGCACTGTGATATTATTTTATGCTTTTCATTTTTTTGGTATGTCCCTCGTGCGCCGAGGTCATGCCGAAATTTTGAAAGCCGCTTTGTGGCATGACTTGAAAAAAAATAAAAAATTATTCCGCTGTTTACAAATATATAATCATTGTGTGATAATTAAACACTTGATTAGGAACGGGTCCTCACATTGTACTTGACACTTGTTTATGACCACACACGCATGTTCACTGCTTTGTTGAGTATGAGATGTCTAGGGATTGAATTTGTTCCACTGTTAGCTTCTTACCGCCTTTCATTACTGTGCATTTATAAAATTGTTGAGGCATTAAAGTGAGGATAAGTTAGTTCATTTTAATACAATGAGCCACAAAAAGATTGTAGTTTTGTCTGATTTACTCGAGGTCGAGTAAAGACTAGGTATGTGGGAGTTTGATGTGACTATAAATAGACACATCTATTGCTTTTAATTGTCAATAATTAGGTGTGTTTTTAACGGTTAATTTGATGCATATGTTACCTAATTGAATAATTGTGTGAATGTAGGTGGAATCGAATTAATCAAGCTAATAATGGTGAATAAGATCAAGGAATGAATTGGAGATGACAAGGAACCAAAGTAGATCAGGAAAAATGCATAAAAGGAAAAAGACTGGAAATCGATCGAGCGAAGATCGGATTAGTTTTCTTCTCTTTTCTTTCGTTTATCATTTTTATTAGATTATGTGTAGCTAGTTATAATTATTGGTTGAGGAAGACAATACCTTGGATTTATGAATCTTGGAGAGATTCTTATTCTTTAATTATCAATTTTTTATTGGATATCATTGTTTTTCAGATTTTATTGAAATAATTTGTATTTGAAACTTTAATGTATCTATTGTTAATTGGGTATCAAATAAGAAATTATTTGAATAATGTAATTGAAGAAGCAACTAAGATTGATAATTACCTACAATTGGCGTTATTAAATTATTAGGGAAAACGATTGACTAAATTAATAAAAACCCTGTGTGTTATGTTATTAAGATTCATCACTCACTAGTTTTGGATGGTGTCATGATTTTAATCTTGATTGCACATATATAGATTAATTGATTGATGAAAGTTAAATTAGAACATGTGGGCTAATTGACTAGGAATAAGGTGAATGAGGAAATAGATGATAATACCCAAGGTAGAGTCGATTGATACCAATAATCATTTTTAATAGTTTAATCTCTTTAGTTTTAATTTTAATTATTTAATTCAATTTTCACAACCCTATCTTTTATTTTATTGTTTCGCTCTTTTATACCTTTAACACAAGAATTCACACCCTCATTGGATCGATCCATACTCACACTAGTACATTATTGTTATCAATCCTGAGGATTGAGTGGGGTTAATTTGGGCATACGCAATAAATGCACACCAATTTTCAATGATGAGTGATTGAACGTAAATTAAATCTTTTGAGAATCAATGATGAAGTAACCAATATCTAAAGGTAGAGTTGACCAAAAACCAAGAATTGGTTTTTAATCATGATAATCTAGTAATCTTGCTTTTAGTTTAATTAGTGTAAATCAACTTTCACAAACCCCTTTTTATTATTTATTTTGCTTAAGTTAACACAAAATTCATATTTTCTTGTGGGATCGACCCCTACTCACACTATTACATTCTTCACTGTTATTAACTTGAGATGATTAATTTAGGCATACGCGATAAACACACACCACGTTGCTTTCAAACATGAATTCAAATACAACAAGCCTCATGGTACAAAGTTCAGCTAAAATCAATCTTTTATTCCAAAAAATATGATTATTGTCTTTACTTATCAAAATTATATAAAACATTGGTTACATAAGAAGCTAAACATAATTTGCTATATCAGAGCCAGAACTGAACAAAATGTATCAGAAACACTTTTCATATACTATAAGTTAAATCCTATAATTTTCTCCTGGTACTGATATCAGTTCTATAGACACAACCCTCATAAAGATAAGATCAGAACATCGGTTCAACCCCCGAATAAAGGGTCTGAAACTATTAGAAAAATGGTTACCCACCATATTAGGGCAGACGGTTGGTTATAATCCCACCGTATCAGGGCCAGGATTCTGAAAAAATCCGTGACGTGACCGTTTCGTGAAATGTCAATGGAACTAGACAGTGGCCTCCGCAACCACGATGGCGAACCATGGTCCAAAGAGTCTCAAGATTCTTTCAAGGCTCTTAAATTGTCTTTAACTTGTACCCAATTTTTGCTTTACCAGATTTTTCTCAACCCTTTCAAATAAAACAAATGATATTGGCATGGGCATTGGTGCCTTGCTGGTCCAAAACAATCACCATATTGAATATTTAGCAAAAAGCTCCCACGTACGTCCGAGAATATTATGCTGTCACTAAAGCAATTGTTAAGCGGTGCCCTTACTTATTTCACCATGATATCACCAAAGTATTCGTGATATCCTAAACCAAAACATCCATACTTAAGACCAACAAAAATATTTGGTCAAACTCTTGAGCTACAATTTTGATATCCAGTACAAACCAGTGATCGCTATTTATTTATACAGTAATTTCTGTAGCGCGATTATATCGCAAGTGCATAGTGTCAAGTTTTAGTATAGTAAAATAAAGTAGGGATGTCGTACCCACATGGACTAGTAAGTAAGTACCAAATTTAACTAGTTTAACTATATTTAACCTTCGAATATTTAATGAGAATTATACTATATTAACCAAGAACAAAAGCCAACCAAACAAGCAAGCGATAAAAAGTACAGAAATTCAGTAGACAATTATCAAGACTTCGGTTCACCCATGTAATCCCCCATAATTCTTTAATTAGTTGTGTTTTAAAATATTACATTCTAAGGCGACGAGTTTTCCTAATGCACTTGTTATACTATGGTCAAGCTATAACAAGTCTAATATTGATATGTAACAAGTCCATGGTCATGCACTTATTTAACACTGAATATTGTATGAATGTCTATGAAAACTTCTAGCCTTCGATTTTGGTAAATCTATTGCTATCACATGTGTGTTCGATTTTACTTGGTCGGTCTCAATCTAAACCCACTGCTTAATTTATTATATCACATTGCAATATCATATTGTCAAGTCAATCGTAATATAAATAATTATTTAAAGATTGCCAAACCCTCAAAAGCATGAAGAACAATAAATCACGCACAAAGAATTGTAAGAATAAATCAAAAACCGTTATTAAATCATTGGTTCAAAACATAGGATCCCCTAGTCTTGATAAACTAACTTAGCCAACAATCATAATCAAATAACAATGCAAAATTATGTCTTGCAACAAATTAAACATTAAAAATCTTAAAATAACAAAGAACAATGTTAATAGAAATATTAAATAATGCTAGAAGATGACTCCTTGCGCTGTTGCGTCGTCCCGTCTCTCCTGATCGGTCTTGCTCTTCAATGGCTTGAGGCTTGAATGGAGATTGAGGCTTTTTTCTAGGTTAGAAATCTGAACAAAGGTCCCAAAATTCGTCTAACTTGTTCCTTTAAATAGTGGAGGAAGGATTTTGGTGCGCTCTAGTCCTATACGACCAAATTAACCCCACTCAATCTGAAAGATTGATAACACTAATGTAATAGCGTGAATAGTGATCGATCCCACGAGGAAGTGTATTATATTGTGTTACCAAAAGACACAATAAAGTAATAAAAATTAAGGGGTTTTGCGATTTGATTTATAACTAATTGAACTAAGTAAAGAAAAATTACTAGATTATCAAGATTAAAAAACAATTCTTGGTTTTCGATCAACTTTACCTTTGGAAATTGTTCTTGATCATCGATTATCACAAGAGTCGATTTTTATTAAATTTTTCAACAATTGGAAATTTAATTCCTCACTCACCTTAATCGTAGTCAAAGAGAAAACATCATTCAAATTCGACACTTATCAAATTATTAATCAAAAACAGCCGTTAAGATTAATTCAATGATAGCTTCAAAAACTAGTAAGTTTGATGAATCTAATCAATAAAAATGACAACATTTTCTATCGATTATCCAATCGTTCTCCCTGAGAATTTAAGAACACCAACAACAGGTAATCATCAATCTCAGTTGCTTCTTAATTAGCCATAGATTGTGTATATAATTACTAGGTGATCAATCTAACAATCGAACACAACAATCATATAAACAATAATCTGGAAAACAAATTGAAATTGAATTAAAATCAAGCAATCTAACCAAAATTCTCACAAGTATTTAAATCCAAAGGCAAAGTACCCATCAACCAAGAATTAAAAATGTTTAGCTACTCATGGCTAAATCAAAACAATAAAACTAGTTTAGAAATGCAAACCCACAATAGCTCTAAATGTACACTAACACAAGTATAAGCTCACTTGCACACTCTTTTCCACTATCTTAGCAACTTGAAAACATAAAGAAAGTAGGTCTTTATTAGTTTGAAGCTTGTCCAAGGTATTGTCTTATGAAAGAAATGGTAAAGATGTATCAAACAAGAAAGTATGTTGATATGCACAAAAAAACTTATCTTCTGCATGATTTTTTTCCAAACATTGTTTATATTGTAAGGTTTCTTTCAATTCTTTTTCTTTTGTGACTTGGCTCCCCTTGTAGTCATATTTTTAGAAATTTTCTCAAGACATTCTTTTCCTTTCATGCATCTCATTCTTCTTGGCAATGAATCTCAAAACATATGGATCAATGAATACATAAGTGCATATGAATGAAACACATCATACTCCCTTCAAATGTATGGATAAAAGTATATTTAGGTTCAGTAGGGAAGATGATAAGCTAGTCAAAGAATGTCGAATGAGGGTCTTTTGTATGCTTAGCACACAACCATTCTTTTGTATTAAAGTTCAAAAGGGGATATTAGGGTTGATTTTGTTTGCATGGTAGGCTTGAAAGGCTCAAACGCATCAAAGATCGCCTATATCATTTTCATGTCCGCAAGTAGTCTAGACATACGCCTCAAAGAGCATATAGTTAAGTTCTAGCATGTATCATAGAATTCCTACAAGTATCACAAAATTCACACAATCTTCATTATGCTATGCACACTTACAAGTCATGACAGTTTGTGCTCAAAATATTCAACTGCTATGTCAAAGCATAATTTGCATTAGAGTTCAAAGTGTTACAAAGTTAACAATTCACCTATGTTCAAAATTTGCATGCTATCAATTAGGTACATCATGGGCTAGTGATTCCAAAGTTCATCATTAACTATGAGCTCAAATTTTTTACATTTTTAAATATTTTTTGGAATTTTATAAGAAGAAAGCAATAAACTAACTACTAATCCCTTCCACATACTTAAATCTTACATTCTCCCAAATGTAAAGTAAAAATATAAGAAAAGAGAATAAATTTAAAACAAATAAAGCAATAAAATAGAAGGGAAAACTAATTCCCCTTGGGTTACCTGCCATGCATCGCCTCTGTCTAACGTCGGTGGCCCGACGCCAGTCCTTGAACAAGGTGGGTCATGAGATGTTGCTCTATCCATCATCTTCCACCTTAAAATCTTTTTAACTGGTCTAAACTTTGGCCTAGTCGCCTTGATCTTCTTGGAGGTGTCACTCTTGTCCCTTGCTTTTCCTCTATCAGTTGGTGACTGCTTTAGTGCAACTGTAGGGTCTTGCAAGTGAGAAGAGGGAGTGGTAACAATATTAGGAATAGAGAAGTTATGAAGCATATGTACATTGTTATGTAAATTCAAACTCATACCTCCTTTGTCCACAAGGCTCTCAGTAGCCTTCTCCAATTCACACAAATCATTATCCTCAAATTTATCATGTGCCAATAGTGCAACTAGTGTATTCATCACAAAGTAATTTCATGGTGTGATAAATATGAAACTTAGCAACTTGACCCTCAAATTCATAGTCAAATTACAAGTATGAACATATATTTTTCTCTTGGACGTTATAAGAAATGGCATTCCTAGCAAAATTGGACTATTATCACTATTCTTCATATTAAGCACAAAAAAATCTGCAGGGAAAATCAAATCATTTACTTGCATAAATACATCCTCTATCACCCCATTACGATGAACAGTGAACTTATCAGCCAATTGAATCACATTCCAGTTCTATCCGAAGGTCCAAGCTTCAAAGATGCATAAATTGAGTAAGGCCTAACATTAATTGATGCTCCTAAATCTAACATGGTCTTCTCGTTTTTTCATTTCCTATCATGCAAGGATGGAAAATATACCTGGGTCCTTGAATTTTGTGGCAATGTTTCTTTGGATGATCGCATAAACATTCTCACCTAGTTCGATCTTCGCAGTACACAGTTCCTTCAAAAATTTTGCATAACGAGGTATTTGCTTAATAGCATCAAGTAATGTGATATTTACCTCGCATCTCCGAAATGTGTCGTAAAGTCCTTTGATGCCTATGCCCTTCCTGTTATCCTTCAAATGGGATGAAGGAGGTGGAATTTTAAATTCAGAAAGTGGAGGGAACTGACTCCTTGATACCCCAGTCTCCACTTCGGCTTCCTTATTCTCTTCCACTCCTTCTTGATTAGATGGCGTCAGTACCACTTGCTCCATAGTACTCTTTCTCACCAATCTTTGCTGTGATGGCACTCACATTCACCCTTGGGTTTTCCACGGGTTGTGGGCAATTTATGTGATCCATGAGCCTCCAAACGATTGAGTGTGGTGGCTAGTTGACCCACTTGAGTGTTCAAGGTTTGAATGATGTATCTCGTTTCGTGTCGAAATTCGAAACATTATGAGCAAGATCTTGAATAAGATTTTCGAGTCTATCACTTGTAGAAGGAGAATTAGATTGTTGTGTCCTCTGAATTTGTGGCATGTAGGGTGGTGCATTGTGTTGCACTTGAGGTGGAACATGGTTCATCGATTGTGGTCCATAGCTCAGATTTGGGTGGTCTCTCCATCCTGGGTTGTAGGTGCTCGAATAGGGGTCATATTTGTGTTGGTTGCCCCGAAAATCCAACCGATGTATTCACTTGCTCAAAAGGTGTCTCTTGAAGTGAGGGGCATTCATATGTGGTATCTGTAAGTAATCCAAGAGCATACAACACAGCGGAATAAAATTTTATATGGATTACTAACCAGCAGATCTATACATATGATTTCATATCGGATAAAGGATAATAAGA
The DNA here is from genome assembly GCA_907163345.1 of Haberlea rhodopensis. NCBI lineage: Eukaryota > Viridiplantae > Streptophyta > Magnoliopsida > Lamiales > Gesneriaceae > Haberlea > Haberlea rhodopensis. The sequence goes on from CAJQUN010000077.1 coordinate 2,344,687, forward strand.
ATCTCACCCTTGTAGCGTGTTTGAGCAGATTCCACGGAGCAGCACCACGTCCAATGCCTCCTCCGAGTCACTAGCAAAACTTAACAAGTTTTGCCTCAACGGTATCCACACGATCAAATCAGGTGAAGGGAAAGTTTAAGAACAAGTTGCTAGACAAGTTCTTAAACCAATACACGAAGCACACTCGATTCTAAATCGAAAGGATGGCCGGAATTCACTCTAGCACCATCGACTACCAAGGAGCCGAGAGCTTTTGTGAGAGGCGGCCGAATCACTCCTTTTTGTGTGTAGGTTGAATGATATAAAGTTATGTCTTACAATTAATCATAGCCTTGTATTTATATTATAAGGCTTTTAATTAAGGTTCAAGACTTTCTTAAAGTCTTATGGGCCCAAACCCATGATTTAATTAAAACCTTTTAATCACTTAATTAAGACTCCTCTTAATTAATTAATTCATCCAATGAATTTAATTTCCCTTCTCGATTTAATCTTTTGTGCGACCCGATAGGTTCTTGTAATGTTGGCAGTGACATAAAATCTCATTTTACGTTACAAGCAAAGAGCGGTGTCTAGCAACACATCAAGGCTACCCAAATTACAAGAATGTCAATGACTCAACATAACCTTTAGAACTTGTGATAATATTAACCATGTAACTTAATCCCTTTGTCCTTTGTGTTTAGATTGAACACGAGTCATGGAATAGTCATACTCGTATATCCAATCTTTATTTCTTGATCCCCAAGTAGAACTAGAATAAACGAATAAGCTCGATATCTCATAGACTCATTCGAGGATGGCCATGCATTTTAGTTCTCACTTGATCAAGGGCCAAACACATCTCCTGTTATATAGGAGGGACAAATCCTATCTCGATCAGTCAACATCCCTCTACATAATTTGTAGTGTATCCAATAGTCGCCTTTATAGATTACCCTGTTACGGGTAACGTTTGACGATATCAAGATACATAACTCCTTATGTTGGGATCTCTGATGATCACAAGTCGTAAGGATTACATACATTATTATCACTATGAGAATTGCATATGACGATCATATAACTATCCATGTTGCATTCTCATGGTGGGTCTGTCCAGTACATCGTTCTCTAACATGTACCCATATGTTGATTTGATATCTCATATCAATGAACAATTCATCGATCAACACATACTAGTCTCTATGTATTATCATTATCCCTTTCATGATAATACTTGACTAGGGACATCTTTAAGAATAATACAATATTATTCTAAGGACATTAACATATATATTAATTCACATTGCACAGTTAAAAGAATAATATATAATAATGAATTGCCATTCATAAAATCATATTTCATTGTATGTCATAAACAATCATCTAATGATATGTCTTAGGGCATATTCCAACAAATCTCCCACTTGCACTAAGACCACTCAGACATATACCTAATGCCTAGAGATCTAGTATGACGATCATGCTTCTGCTGTGACAGTTGCTTCGTCAATGGGTCAGATACATTATTATCTGTTGGTACTTTGCATATCTTAGGCAAAACACATATCCTTATTGTGATCGAAAATCATCTTTGTCGGTTTGGAAGCTTGCCTCAGTGTAACCCATTACATTGAGCTCTTCCTCACCTCCATAAATCAAGAATGTATCCTTAGTCCTTCTCAAGTACTTCAGGATGTTCTTGACAGCAATCCAGTGACCTTCACCTGGATCAACTTGATATCTGCTCATCATGCTCAAAGCATACGATACATCGGGATGAGTGCATATCATGGCATACATGATAGATCCAATAGCTGACGCGTATGGAATCTTACTCATGCGTTGTCTCTCATCTGGTGTTGAAGGACACTGTTCCTTTGAGAGATAAATGCCATGCGTCATAGGCACGAATCCTTTCTTGGATTCTTGCATGCTAAACCTTTTAAGCACCTTGTCTATGTATGTACTTTGACTTAGACCAAGAAGCCTTCTTGATCTATCTCTATAGATCTTGATTCCTAATACATAGGTGGCTTCTCCTAAATCTTTCATCGAAAAGCAGTTCCCTAGCCAAATCTTTACAGATTGCAAGGCAGGGATATCATTTCCAATAAGAAGTATGTCATCTACATACAACACTAGGAAAATGATTACGCTCCCACTGACCTTCTTGTAGACACAAGGTTCATCTTCATTTTTGATAAAACCAAACTCTTTGATTACATCATCAAAACGAAGATTCCAACTCCGAGAAGCTTGCTTCAATCCATAAATGGATCGTTGTAGCTTGCATATCTTTCCAGCATCCTTTGGATCGACAAAACCCTCGGGCTGTGTCATGTACACATCCTCGAGCAGATTTCCGTTAAGGAAAGCTGTTTTGACATCTATCTGCCAGATTTCATAATCATGAAATGCAGCTATTGCAAGTAAGATCCTTATGGATTTAACCATGGCCACTGGTGAAAAGGTTTCATCATAGTCAATACCATGAATTTGTTTGAATCCTTTTGCAACCAGCCGACCTTTATAGGTTTGTACGTTACCATCCATATCGGTCTTTTTCTTGAAAATCCATTTGCACCCTATGGGTCGTACCCCTTCAGGTGGATCAACCAAAGTCCATACTTGGTTTGCATACATGGATTCCATCTCAGATTTCATGGCCTCTTGCCATTTCTCAGAATCAGTGCCCATTATAGCTTGTTGATAAGATGACGGCTCATCCTCATCAATAAGTAGTAAGTCACCATGTTGAGTCACAAGAAATCCATATCTATGTGGCTCACGGTGTTCTCTTACAGACCTACGCTGGGCTTGTGTCTCTTGAGCAGGTGCTTCTTCCACAACAGCTTGCGGTGCCTGCTCTGGTTCCATCTCAATATCAGGTTCAGTGTTTTCATGTGGTTGAACTTCACTAAGTTCTATCTTTCTCCCACTGGTTTTTCTAGAAATAAATTCTCTTTCAAGAAATACACCAGTCCGAGCAACAACTACTTTGTTCTCGGTGGGATAATAGAAATAGTATCCTTTGGTTTCCTTAGGATACCCGACAAATAAACACTTATCAGATTTGGGTCCAAGTTTGTTAGTGGCGTGACGTCTAACGAAAGCCTCACAACCCCAAATCTTCATAAAAGACATACTAGGACGCTTCCCAGTCCATATCTCATATGGTGTCTTTTCCACTGATTTTGATGGAACACGGTTCAGTAAGAAAATCGCTGTTTCTAGAGCGTGTCCCCAAAACGATAATTGAAGATCTGCATGACTCATCATTGATCTAACCATGTCCAACAAGGTTCGATTTCTCCTCTCGGATACACCATTCCATTGTGGAGTATACGGAGGAGTGAGTTGTGGGACTATCCCACACTCCTTTAGATAGTCATGAAACTCTTGGCTTAAGTATTCACCTCCTCGATCTGATCGAAGGATTTTGATACTCTTGCCAAGTTGGTTTTGTACTTCATTCTTGAAATCTTTGAACTTTTCAAAGGTGTCATGCTTATGCTTCATTAGGTACACATACCCATATCTACTGAGGTCATCAGTAAATGTAACGAAGTATTGAAAACCACCTCTAGCTTGTGTACTTATTGGTCCACATACATCACTATGTATTAGTCCCAATAAAACATTTGCCCTTTCAACATGTCTCTTGAAAGGGGCTTTAGTCATCTTGCCCATTAAACAAGATTCGCATGTTTCATATGATTCAAAATCAAATGAATCTAATACTCCATCCTTATGAAGTTTAGATAAGCGGTTCTCGTTTATGTGGCCCAAGCGACAATGCCAGAAATAAGTCGGATTACAATCATTATTTTTAATCCTTTTAGTATTTATGTTATAGATAGGCATATCAAGATTTAATACATAAAGACCATTCACCATTTGTGCACTAGCATAAAACATATCATTTAAATAAATAGAACAATAGTTGTCCTTTATTATAAATGAAAAACCATACTTGTCTAAACAAGAAATAGAAATTATGTTTTTAGTAATAGATGGCACAAAATAACAGTCTTTTAAAATCAATGATAAACCAGAAGGTAAAGCTAAATGATAATCTCCTATAGCTAATGCAGCAACTCTTGCTCCATTTCCAACTCGGAGATCAACTTCGCCTTTCGCCAATAATCTACTCCTTTTGAGGTCCTGCACATTTACACAAATGTGAGATCCACATCCAGTATCTAATACCCATGATGAAGAAGTAGATAAATTAACTTCTATAACAAAAATACCTGAAGCGGAAGTCACACTTCCTTTCTTTAGATCCTCCAGATATACTTTGCAGTTTCTTTTCCAATGGCCGGTCTCACCGCAATGGAAACAGTTCCCTTCCTTCGCTATCCCTCCCTTTGGTTTCAGTGCAGAAGACTTTGGCTTAGATTTAACAAAGACCTTCTTTGCTTTCTTGTTGCCTTTAGCTTTGGCCCTTCCTTTGCCCTTATTCACAATAAGAACATTTGTGGCCTTAGTCTTCTTTGTATTTGCTTCATATGTTCTCAACATACCAAGCAATTGTGGTAGAGTCTTTTCCATGTCAGTCATATTGTAATTTACTACAAATTGACTGAAGCTCTCAGGCAACGATTGCAAGATCACATCGGTGGCCAACTCTTGGTCCAATGGAAAACCCAGCTTGTCCAGATTCTCAATGTACCCAATCATCTTGAGAACATGAGTTCCAACTAGGATTCCCTCTACCATCCTGCACTGGAATAACGCCTTAGAGACGTCATACCTCTCTTGTCTTGCTTGCTGTTGGTACAATTGCTTTAAGTGTTCGATCATATCGAACGCCTCCATTTCCTCATGTTGCTTCTGAAGCTCAGAGTTCATGGTGGCAAGCATAAGGCACCCAACATCAAGTGCGTCACTTTGATGCTTCTTGTAAGCATCTTTTTCAGCTCTTGTAGCCGTTAGGGGAGGTTCCTCAGCGGGTAAGGGTTCCTCTAGGACATATTGTTTATTTTCTTGTTTGAGGACTATCCTCAAGTTCCTATGCCAGTCTAGGAAATTCGTCCCATTTAATTTGTCCTTCTCAAGGACCGATCGCAGTGATAAAGTGCTAGTAACGTTGTTAGTTGCCATGGATATCTACAATATAAATATGCAAAATAAGTTTATGATTTAATCATTTAACATGGTCTTATATTAAATGATACTCCACTATTTTGTTTAAAAATATCAACCCTCAAAACCTTTAGTGGGCCAAGATCCATATTTCGCCTAATCTTGAGTTAGCTTTGGCTAATCGCCCAAGACTCGGTTATTTAGGTAGACAACACTTTGTCAATTACATCACATGTAATTCTTGGATAGTTGGACGAACAACACTTTGTTCTATTCATCAAATGAATTATAATCCAACCCATGCCTCTAAGTTCCCAATCCTATTGAGATAACCTAGTTAAGTCGTACCCAATTTAAAGTATAACGGATATCACTTTTATCCTTTCGCGCCTTACTAAGATTGCCACGGTGCTTTGCTTTGGCAAACCCACACATGTACAATCGAAGTTATTGACGAGTACTTTTAATTTTGGAAGGCATCTAAAACTTAATATTTTAGAGGGATTTATTGATCTCATGATTAGTTTGATAATTTAAAATATGTCCACTACATATAGTTGTATACATATCTACATATATGTGTAATACTATTATCAACTAAAACATAAGATAAATCATGCATCAACATACATAATTAAACGTGACATGGTTATAGCCCCTACTAACGATTCTCTCAAGCCAATGAGAAAATCCTAAGAGTCAACCTAAGGTAACTTCACAAGCACCTTCCTTTGGTTCCAATTTGTGAATGGCCTCCTCATCCCGGCACGATGCTCCATCTTCATTGATCACCATCAATAAAATAAACTACACTATTTACAAGATATAGAATTCCTCGATTCACATTCGAGGGGAACATAGGGGAGGGATTACATTTAGAATAAAATAGAGAAGGCACGACACGCAGGTCGTATTATAAATTACAAACATCCACAAATCCTATCTAATAGGTCAAAGGGCTATAACCACGCACCATGCTCAAACAACACATAAAGCATGCATTAACATTTAATTAATTAAATTCTAAACATTTTAAATTTAATTCTAATTAAAACTGTAAAATAATTTTTGAAAAATTATCGTACGCTCGGGACATCACATGCCACGAACTAAAACGACTAAATCACGAACCACCATGGTTCGAACCACAAAACACACGGCTGGACCAATTATGGGCCTAGGGTTCAAAACCCTAGCCCATGGCCGAGCCAAGGCTCGAGCGGCGGCGGCGCTAGGGTTCCAAACCCTAGCCGCCTCGCACCATCTTGGTTTTTCATCGAGCCAACTTGCCCGAAACACCAAAATTCATGAGCCACAAGCCACGGTCCAACCATGGACGGTCCATGACGGTGACGGCTTAACCATCTCGAGCCAAGGGTTCGAAAAACCCTAGCCCAAGCGGCGGCCGAGTGGCTTATGTGACTAGGGTTCAAAACCCTAGCCTTTTGGAAGCGGCGGCCGAGCCATGGTGACTAGGGTTCGAAACCCTAGCCCCTTGGTGGCGTCGGCCGTGAGCCATGCACGAGCCAATGTTCCGGTGTTGATCACGAATTATCATATATTTCGATCCGTCAATTATATCATATATAATATTATACGATGATTTTCACAAACTCGATTTATTCCATATCATATATGAAAATACAGTTGTAAATAGCATGCAATATAAGCTCTAATATGATTAACACAATTTAATCACATAAATCCGATATGAGCCTTGAACCTGGCTCTGATACCACTGTAAGTAATCCAAGAGCATAAAACGCAGTGGAATAAAATTTTATATGGATTACTAACCAGCAGATCTATACATAGGATTTCATATCGGATAAAGGATAATAAGAATCTCACCCTTGTAGCGTGTTTGAGTAGATTCCACGGAGCAGCACCACGTCCAATGCCTCCTCCGAGTCACTAGCAAAACTTAACAAGTTTTGCCTCAACGGTATCCACACGATCAAATCGGGTGAAGGGAAAGTTTAAGAACAAGTTGCTAGACAAGTTCTTAAACCAATACACGAAGCACACTCGATTCTAAATCGAAAGGATGGCCGGAATTCACTCTAGCACCATCGACTACCAAGGAGCCGAGAGCTTTTGTGAGAGGCGGCCGAATCACTCCTTTTTGTGTGTAGGTTGAATGATATAAAGTTATGTCTTACAATTAATCATAGCCTTGTATTTATATTATAAGGCTTTTAATTAAGGTTCAAGACTTTCTTAAAGTCTTATGGGCCCAAACCCATGATTTAATTAAAACCTTTTAATCACTTAATTAAGACTCCTCTTAATTAATTAATTCATCCAATGAATTTAATTTCCCTTCTCGATTTAATCTTTTGTGCGACCCGATAAGTTCTTGTAATGTTGGCAGTGACATAAAATCTCATTTTACGTTACAAACAAAGAGCGGTGTCTAGCAACACATCAAGGCTACCCAAATTACAAGAATGTCAATGACTCGACATAACCTTTAGAACTTGTGATAATATTAACCATGTAACTTAATCCCTTTGTCCTTTGTGTTTAGATTGAACACGAGTCATGGAATAGTCATACTCGTATATCCAATCTTTATTTCTTGATCCCCAAGTAGAACTAGAATAAACGAATAAGCTCGATATCTCATATCGACTCATTCGAGCATGGCCATGCATTTTAGTTCTCACTTGATCAAGGGCCAAACACATCTCCTGTTATATAGGAGGGACAAATCCTATCTCGATCAGTCAACATCCCTCTACATAATTCGTAGTGTATCTAATAGTCGCCTTTATAGATTACCCTGTTACGGGTAACGTTTGATGATATCAAGATACATAACTCCTTATGTTGGGATCTCTGATGATCACAAGTCGTAAGGATTACATACATTATTATCACTATGAGAATTGCATATGACGATCATGTAACTATCCATGTTGCATTCTCATGGTGGGTCTGTCCAGTACATCGTTCTCTAACATGTACCCATATGTTGATTTGATATCTCATATCAATAAACAATTCATCGATCAACACATACTAGTCTCTATGTATTATCATTATCCCTTTCATGATAATACTTGACTAGGAACATCTTTAAGAATAATACAATATTATTCTAAGGACATTAACATATATATTAATTCACATTGCACAGTTAAAAGAATAATATATAATAATGAATTGCCATTCATAAAATCATATTACATTGTATGTCATAAACAATCATCTAATGATATGTCTTAGGGCATATTCCAACAGTATTGACTCATCTCCAAACAAATCCCACATGACTTCACGTGCTGTCCATTTCCTCCTGCCATTTGACGCACAAGAGAGGTTAGGCTAATTAGTTGTTGCTGAAGATTAGATACATTTACCTCGCTTTGTTTCCTTTGAGCTGGATCAGCCCTAAAGATGCCAAATTGTTGTGAGTTGGTTGCCATTTTACTATCAAATTTCTCGCCTCCTCCGTGTCTTATCCACAAAAGCTCCACCGCTCACAACATCCACTAAATTCCTGTCACTAGATAAAAACCTTTATAAAAGTATTGAATAAGGAGAAGTTCACTTATCTGATGTTGTGGGCAACTTGCACACAACTTTTTGAAGAGTTCCCAGTACACGTGAAGTGTCTCTCCAATGTATTGCCTAATGTCGTAGATCTCCTTTCGTATGTTGGAAGCCCTCGATGCTGGAAAGTGATTCTCAAGAGAAATTATCTTCAAATCATTCCATGTGGTAATCGAGCCTGATGGTAGATAGAATAGCCAGTCCTTCGCAGCATCCTTGATAGACAAGAAACAATCAACAAATTGATCATCATGTGTTTTCCCCTATATCAAGCAACATATCGCAAACTCGGAACGTGTGTATGTGCTATTGTCAATCTCAAGTTTCACACGCATCTTCAAGATCAAATTATGCTAATTAACTCAAAATCAATATTATCATTGAGCACCCCATAGGCCTATTTTCAAACAATTCTCCACTAATGTAGTCACTCCCTAGACTTGGATCAAAATGTCTTTTTAAGCTTGTAATGTTAGGCCTTTGGTGTCGGTTACAAAGAAAAGATAGGATATCACAAAGAAGAGAGTATAAACTTGTAACGTTCATATTTTAGCACATATCGAGCTTCTCTTCTTAATTTTTATAGCCTTGGCCACTTTGGGTCTTATTTATATAATTTTTTCACAAGGCTCTTTATTTTCTTTTCTTTTCTTTTGCTCATTCATCAAAAAATGTCACTAAGCTCATCAAGATATAACTATTCAGGTGCAATAATGAGAATCATTATACTCCTTAGGGTGAGGATAAATTTTTCATTTTAGGCTCATAATAGGACAGATATAATGAGTTTATCAATAAATGTTGAATGTGGGTCTAATTATATGCATTGCATATACAATTCTTTTTCAATGAAGCTCAAAATGGGTCACTAGGGATTGATATAGACTAGGTAAGCTTGTAAGGCTCAAATGCTCTAAAAATTGCCTAAATCATTTCCAAGTCAAGTTTGTAACTATAAAATTTCGCCTCAAAGTGTCATCATCAAATAGGTTGTAAGGTACTCTAAGATGCTCAAGATAAATCATCAAGTTCAAAACAATTATCACTATTCAACATGCAATCCACAAGATCATGACTCAATGTGCTCAAAGTATTCCTATTTTTAACATATTAACTCAAACATGGTATTCACATATAAGTTCAACAATTTTCAGTGCTCAAGTAGACATGCAAGATGAGATTAATATCATCATAGAATAGTAGTCACTGCTATGTGATAGGGTTGAATATTACGCGTTTTTAGGCTATGATATCTACATGTTTTCGTGTTGATTCTTGGAATATCTTACGGTTTATGGTATATATTTCTCTATTTCAGGAATCAATGTTGAAATGTAGGGAAAGGTGAGAAATCAAGCTAAAATGATAAAATACTGAATAAAGTTGAAGAAAAGAGGAAAAAACCAGAATCCAAGACACATGTTGCTCATTTCTCCTCATATTACTATATGTTCGAACCATGTTTTGGAAATGTGGTCCATATAAAAGTTGTATAACTTTCTCTTATCTTCGCGTGGACAGCTGATTCATCAAATTTGGAGTTCGTATGAGAAAATTACGGCCAAAATACGAAACTCGCCAGAAGTTGAAAAAGGCGAAGAAACTTACTGTGAAGGGCGATCGATCAAGAAAGCATTTCGATCGATCGAGAAAGGCTGAAAACTGAGCGAAATTCTTACTGGAAGGCTCGATCGATCGGCCACTTTTTCGGATCGATCGGGACGATGTGTTTTCATAAAAATACCTTCCTTATAGAGTTTGTTTCCAACAAGGAAGTCCTTGATTCCCTTTCCCTATATATTACAAACGATTTTTACAACCAAAAGATGAGATTTTAACCCTAGAACACTCACACCACAGCCTCCATCTCAGCCCCCCCTTTTCCTTCAATTCCACAAAACCACACGCCTCCTTTCTTCACTCTAACCTCACGCCTCCTTCACACGGCCAGCAACCATTCACTCCACCATAACCTCCATCTTTCTTCCACTCTTCACCATCCATCATCACTCATCAACCCTTCACCCTATGTTTTGGAACGAGCCAACAAGATAATCGAAGAGCACGATCGAGAAAGAAGCGAGGAAGGATCGAGAATCAACGAAAGAGTCGACTTGGGAGTTTTCTTTTACTTTTCTATTATTGTTTTACATGAATAATTGGATTGTTGTGTTTTTGATGATTGAGAGATATCAATAACATAGTTTTTCCTATTGATTTTGAGATTGAATACATATATCTTCTAAGTGCATGTGTTATTGTTCTTAATGCTTTTGAAGGATTGATCACCTTTGATTGATATTTTATTATAATTGAGATCGAGAGATGAAATTATAATACGATATAATAATTCATGCCGTGTGTTAAAGATTGAGATCGAGAGATAAAATCACACACGAGTGATAGCTTTGGGTTGTTTAATCTAAAGTTAGTTGTTTTCATAAAGCGCATTCAACATTAAATTGTTAATTACGTGAACGAGAGTTACTAGTTGCAATTTGATGTTAGACTTAATATAGCTCGAGAGAGTATATTGAATAAATTCGGAAAAACCCGTCACCTTAGAGATGTATGGAGAAAAGAATTGTAAGAGTTGGGTTAGGTGAAAAATTCTCTTGATACTTTCTTGTGGATTTTTCTCGTGATCGTCGACTATTTTGGTTGGATTATAGTAGCTTAATTTAGTTTAGTTTAATTATTAATTGATTATCGTATGTTAAATATAGTTAAAAGAAATCTTATGTGGTACTTGCTTGTTAGTCCTTGTGGGTTCGACAATCCGTATCTTCCTATCTATACTAAAACTTGACACTGTGCACTTGCGGTCTAAAATCGCTAGATTGGAAATAATTGTTTAAAATAAAAGCGATCAAGTTTTTGGCGCCGTTGCCGGGGATTAACTTTAGTAATATCATACTAGGTTCTTTGACTGTAATTTAACCATTTTTTTTGTTTATCTCATTCGAAAAAGAAAAAAATTATATATATTTATTTTGTTTTTGTTTTGTTTGTCTTGTGAGGTACTTGGAGATGCTACATCAACAAGCCTTCACAAGCTTTGCCCAACAACGTTCCGAGCCATTCTACGCTGTTTGGGAGAGATTCAATGAATTGGCCAACACATTCCGGTATCACAACTTTTCGAACTATACTCTCTTGCAATATTTCTTCAACGGGTTGGATGCACAGACACGAGAATGGGTATTGAGCGGAGCACTGGTGACTGGGAGTCCCCTGGTTGATAGAGATGAGAACAGTGTGGTGCACCTGTTCAATGATATGGCGGACTTCGATCTTCACTGGCATTGTGATCCTTCACTAAAAGGTTGGTGTCACCAATACCCACCGGAGCCTCACTATCCTATTGATACGCCACAACCATTTGAACATCGCGAAGAGAGGAGAGATAGTTCTGCAGATGTCACATCTCAGTTAGAGGATACCTTAGTGAGATTCATGGCATCAACTGAGAACAGTTTGGAGTGCCAAACCAACTCTATGCGCCACCTGGAGCAGCAAATGGCGGTCCTTATTGAAACAATTTCAACTAGCTGCCAGGAGGAAGAGACGAGAGCTACAAATCAAGAGGCGACAAATCGAGTTTGGTTATATGATGATGATCACTCAACCAACCAAGTTTGGGGGAGTGATCCTCCTAGTGTGGAAGATTCAATGGGCATAGTTAATCAATGTAATGATTAACTGATTTTGGGAGTTTGATGTTTTTGGCTATTGTGAGAACAGGAACAACACGGGGAATCCCATATGATAATGATACTATACATGGAGTATATTTTAAAATTTATAGCTTTATATTCTATAAATCGTGAATTGTGATATTGCGGTTATTGAGATGGTTTTATTGGTATGCTCACCACGTGTGGGGGTTGTTTCTGTTGGGACAGGTGGAACAGGTGCATCATTGACTATGGAGTTGAGTTCGAGCTGTTGATTGGAAATGCTTCCAGGGCTGAGGTACTAATGCTGGTATTGGGTATTATGTTTATACAATAGATACACATTACTTATTCAATGCTCGTATGTGAGCATTCTCATATGTGTATATGGTTTGTGTAAAGGTTGTTAGATTTCCCTTTTCATTTATAGTTTGCATGCAACTAATTATGGTGTATTGCATGATGAATTGAGAATACGTTAGTGTGTTATGTGATGCATATTTGCGACTTGAGTTGTATTGAGAATTGGACATTAAGTGGATTAATGCCAAAAAATTTATATAAATGGCACGTTAATGCTATGGAAGCATGTATAGAATTCCCTAATGGCATGAATGTATGCACTAAATTATGTGATAATGCACTAATAGCTGGTTAAGGTAGCGAGGGCCTTACATTTTTGTTACTCAGCTTCGCTCGTGTACGATCGATCGACGATGAATCAACGATCGGCCGTTGGTCTTCAACTGATATTTCGTCCTTTCTTCGACGTGTTCGTTCAGTTTGTCCCTTTTTCATCATTTTATCTCATTTCCTCCACTTTTATGCACTTGGACCAATGGATGTTTACCGGTTAGAACGGGTCCGGTCTGGAACCGGTCCGATCCGATCCGATAAGGAACCGGATCGGATCTGATTCCGGTTCCAACAGGTTCCAGATTGGACCGGTTCGATCCGGTTCCATGCTTTTTGTGAGGCCTCGCTACCTTAAGTGTGGAATAAAGGCATAAGAATAGCTAAACATGCATAAGTCAGAGTATAAGGTTCATGTTGATCCCTCGAGCTTAAAGGATTACAGTGCCAAAAAATAAAATTTCAAAAGTTTAATTACATTCCCAGCAATAATGAATGTTAACGCTATAACTTTACACTACTCTTAGAGTAGAGACTATACAAAAAGAATCATGTCCTTCTATACCAATAGCACTCCTCACAAGCTCACCGCATCAACCCGGTCCTTAGCCCTGCATGCCAAAAGCTCCTACTGGAACAACCCCAAAACTATGAGCATATAACAAACCATATCCGCAATAATGTGATTGTAATATAAAAAAGCATAAACCGTAAATACAAATCACTTCTTGTATTTAATACATTTAAATGCTCCCTTTGGTTGTCCCTGTACCACAATCATAATCAACAAATTATATCACCATAAATAAATGTATGTCATGACATGCATCCGTTCCATCAATACCAATAACCGTTTTCAAAGTCTTATTATATCAGTGGCATAATACCCCTCGCGTTGAAATGACATCGGCAATAATACCCCTCGCTTCGATATATTAGCGGCATAATGTCCCTCACAATAATATGACAGCGGCATTATCCTTCGCTTTGACATATTTGAGGCAAATATTCTTTATCGCTATAATATGACAGCGGCAAGTATTCTATCATCGCTTCGACATGAAGGCGGCAAGTATTCTTAATCACTGGAATATAACCTCGACTTACAATCGCATGCACCAATGCATCCAATATGTGTATGCAACCATAATGCATGAACCAATATGTGTATGCAACCATAATGCATAACCCAAATAATATATGCAACAATAATGCATAATCCGATACGTAAAAATACATTTTGCCATCCGATGCCCGTACGTCTCACTACGTACCTTTGTTCCAAAAACTGAAAATTGTGTAGGACTTTATCTCATTGGTTGTGTTGCCACCTGGGAAGGTTCTACACAATCAGGTGGAAGGTTCTACACAATCACACAATCCAATATTAAAAACCAAATAATAGAACCAAAAATCCCACAAAATAACCAAAATTTCCATTCTGGCAACAGGTTATCGATCGCCATGTTTGGAGCGATTGATCGCGTGCCTCACCGATCGATCGCCCCATCTTGGTGATCGATCGCCAAACGCTTCATTTCGCTACTGGCTTCACGCGATCAATTGTCTTGTTTTGGGCGATCGATCGACGCGCCCTGTAACACGAAAATCAGCATTTTTGTGTGTTCAACTCCTTACCATTAACCAATACACCATAACACCACCAAACGATCACATCATAACACCACCAAACCAACATATTTTATCCCATAACACATAATAAAGCAATACAAACCAAAACCCAACCAAAAATCATCATACGTGCCATTTCCCCCAAAACCATAAACCCAAAATCATCTTAAACATAATCAAACATTAAACAAGGAGGTTGCTCACCTTTTGAACTACAAAATTAGCAAGAAATCAAGCAACCCAAAGTGTTGAAAACTCCTCTCCTCCTTCTCCTCTTGCTATATGAAAAATGGGGATGGGGAAGGGTTTGGCGTGATAAAGAGTGATGGGGAGAAGTGAGGGTATGGGGTATGGGTAGTGGGTTTTAATTAAAATGTGTTCCATCATTTAACACATGTATAAAATATCCTAACATGATATTTTAAAAGCATTTTTCAAAAATGCACCAAAACTCAATTAAACATGCTTTACCAAAATAATTAATATCCACCTCAAATAAACCATGCCAAAACCCAATTTCCCAACATGCATCAGATGCACCCTGAAATGTATTATCTGGTCATGCCCATTGCATAACTATACATTTCACCACCATAATTAATTTAACACCATATTAATCACATAAACATAATTAATGGCCCAAATGCACATAATTTTTTCATGGTATATCACAATAATCCTCTACTTAGAAGATTTCACCCTCGAAATTAGCATGCACTTACCAATCTGAAACAAAACATAAATCACATACCAGAAAACAGTTCTGGGTAGTGTTGCACCATGTGTCGCTCTGTCTCCCACATAGCCTCCTCGACACCCCTGCGATCCCACTGAACCTTGACCATCGGTATCACCTTGTTCCAAGGTCTGCGATCAGCTCTATACAAAATCCTGACTGGTCGTTCCACGTAGGACACATCAGTCTGAGGCTGCAACACATCCGACGGATCGGCTCATACTTCCGCAACATAGACACATGGAATACGTCATGAATACCAGACATTGATGGTGGCAAAGCCAGATGGTTAGCCAAAGTATCAATGCGCTGCAAAATATCAAACGGTCCAACATACCTCGGAGATAATTTCCCGTGCATTCCAAACCGTACTACATCTTTGAAAGGTTAGATCTTCAAAAAGACCTTATCTCTCGATTGGAATTCCAACGGTCGTCGCCGTTTATTCACATAGGCTGCCTGCCTATCCTGAGCTGCCTTCATTTTCTTTCGGATCATCTTAATCTTCTCCTCCATCTCCAGGATTAACTCGGGTCCTCTGACCAATTTACTAGCCAAGTCATTCCAGTATAATGGTGACCTACAACGTCGACCATAAAGAGCCTTGAATGGAGCCATCTGAATGCTCGCCTGATAGCTATTATTGTATGAGAACTCTACCAAGTCCAATGAATCCTTCCATTAAGTATCAAACTCCAATATACATGCCCGTAACATGTCCTCGAGCGTCTGTATAGTACGTTCGGTCTGGCCGTCCGTTTGAGGATGATATGACGTGCTCAATCTCACATCAGTGCCCAAAGCTGACTGAAAACCTCCCCAAAGTGAGATGTAAACCGCGGATCTCGGACAGACACGATAGAAACTGGAATCCCATGTAATCTCACCTCATCACGGACATACAACTGAGCCATCCTCAAGTATGTAAATGTCATATTCTACGGAATAAAGTGAGCTACCTTGGTCAGTCTATCCACGATCACCCAAATCGCATCAAACACTGAAGCAGTCATCGGCAAGTGGGTCACGTAGTCCATGGATATGTGTTCCCACTTCCATTCAGGTATCTCCAAGCTCTTCAACTCATCACCAGTCCTTTGCCTCTCTGCCTTCACCTGTTGACAGATCAAGCATCTCTTAACGAATGCTATCACATCTCGCTTCATCCGCTTCCACCAAAATTGGTCACATAAGTCCTTGTACATCTTCCTCCCGCCTGGGTGGATACTAAGTCTGCTACTATGAGCTCGCTCTAGGATTCCTCGACACAATTCCGGCGTACTCGGAACTACCCAATGGTTACCAAGTCTCAAAGAACCGTCTTCAACCACTCTGAACTTCGATGGCTGTCCAAGAAGTACCAATGATAACCATCTCTGTATCTCAATGTCTGCCTTCTGAGCTCTCCTGATATTCTCAAAACTATCTGGCTCTGCTAACAAAGTTGATACACGTACCGGTGATGTATCAACATCGAAGTCATAGCCCATATGACAGTAGGAAGTCATCATAGCCGATAAATGCATGACGTACTCTGCAGTACACTTAACCTTCCGACTCAAGGCACCTGCTGTCAAGTTCACCTTTCCAGGATGGTATTCTATTTCACAATCATAGTCCTTGAGCAAGTCCATCAATCTCCTCTGCCTCATATTCAGCTCCGCCTGAGTAAATAGAAACTTCAGGCTCTTGTGGTCCGTATAGATGGTAAACGATGTACCATACAAGTAGTGCCGCCAAATCTTCAAGGCAAAAATGATAGCCGCCAATTCTAAGTCATGAACTGGATATCTGGTCTCATGCGGCTTCAGTTGTCTCAAAGCATAAGCTACCACGGGCTTATCTTGCATCAGCGCACAACCCAAGCCCTGTAGCGATGAATCAGTATACAGAACAAACCTCTTGTTCTCCGTAGGAATTACTAACACAGGCGCTGTTGTCAACCGGTGCTTCAACTCTTGGAAGCTCTGCTCACAAGCCTCAGACCAATAGAATGGTACTCCCTTTTGAGTCAACTGTGTCAAAGGCTTAGCAATTTTTGAGAAATAATTCGACAAAACATCGATAATATCTGGCTAAACCAAGGAAGCTCCAAATCTCGGGTACAGAAGTAGGTGCAAACAATTCCATCACTGCCTCTACTTTCCTGGGATCCACTGATATCTCATCGCTAGAGAAGACATGCCCCAGAAATACCACCCTGTCCAACCAGAATTCACACTTACTGAGCCTGGCAAAAGACTGATTATCTCTGAGAATTTGGAGCATTGTCCGCAGATGTCTCACATTCTCCTCCTCACTCCGAGAATAGATAAGTATGTCGTCAATGAACGCCATGACGAATTGATCAAGATATGGTTGGAACACCCGATTCATCAGACTCATAAAGATAGTCGAGGTGTTCGTCACTCCGAACGGCATAACCAAAAACTCGTAGTGTCCATACCGAGTTTGAAATGCTGTCTTCTGAACATCCTCCTCTATGACCCGAATCTGATGGTACCCAGACCTCAAATCAATCTTGCTATAAAGCTTCGTGCCCTACAACTGATCAAATAGATCGTCAATCCATGGAAGAGGATACTTGTTCTTTACCGTTGCCTTATTCAATTGTCGGTAATCGATGCACAGACGCATCGAACCATCCTTCTTCTTTACAAACAGAACCGGTGCACCCCAAGGCGATACGCTAAGGCATATGTATCCCTTGTCGAGAAGTTCCTGTAACTGATTCTTCAGTTCCCTTAACTCCGCTGGGGCATCCTATAAGGGGCACAAGAAATAGCGGACGTTCCCGGTAACAACTCAATCCCAAACTCGATCTCTCTAGTCGGCGGGAACCCTAGAATTTCCTCCGAAAACACGTCCGTAAACTCCGCAACCATGGGTATCGCCTCAATCCTCAATTCATTATTCTTTTCCGCCGTATCAACCGCATAAATAAGATTACCCGTATGCCCATGTTCCAATAACCGTGACATTTTAACGGCCGATATGAATGGAATCTTCGGACGAGAACCGTTCCAATAAAAAGTCCACTGAATCCCTTATCAGATCGGAAATGAGTTCTCTGCCGGCAATCAACCACTGCCTGATATCTTTTCAGTATATCGATGCCCACAATGCAATCGAAATCTGACATACCCAGAACAATCAAATCCTTCTTCAACTCATTGACCTCAAAATAATGAGGCAGTCCAAAAGAAACCGGGCAGCAATCACAGTCTTTCCAGTGGGTGTCGAGACCAAAAGAGACGTGAGTAACAGAGACGTGCACATAAGATGTCTTTCCACAAATCCGTAGACACAAAGGAGTGTGAAGCATCTGTGTCTATAAAAATAAAAGAGAAATATGTAAATAAAAGACACATACCAGCAATCATCTCCTCTGGAGTTGCCTCGGCCTCCCTAATCAAGCATATACCTGCCCTTGAGGTGGCCCCACTGTCTGACCTCCCAAATGTCGAGGCATCACTGGTTGCCTCTGTTGTACTGTCCCACCAGTAAATCTTCCCCTTCCTTCCCTAAGGTCTGTTTTTCCTTCACGGTTAGGACAATGCCGAGCAATGTGGCCCATCTTCCCACATCGGTAACATGCCGAACAGTCATGCATCAAATGAGGCCCTCCACAGAAATGACATTTCACTTCTCCAACTCTACTTGCTTGAGTCTGTCCTCCAATGGTGGATGCGCTGCCCCTCCGGTCCCCTTATTTTCTGTTCTCTGTCCGCTTCCCACTAAATCAGGAAGAAAATGAAGTTCCACGAGCTTGAAATGATCCTCCTCGAGGCCTCAGATTATCAAATACTGGCCTTTGTGGTGGAACTTGCGGGGGTACAACGTCCGCATAAGCGCTGACTCCAATTTCCCCTAGCTCCGCTCTGGTGAGAGCATCATCAAAAGAGCTAGGGTTGTTGGAGATAACCCGATCAAACAATTCCAGTCTCAAGCCTTTCAGAAAATGCCACATCTTGGCATGCCCATTTGTAGCAATGTGAGGGACGTACCTCAACGGTGATGAGTACTGCATAGCATAGTCCAAGATAGTCATGCTACCCTGCTTTAAATTGGTGAATTCATCCTCCTTCATCTGCCTAACAGCCGGAGAAAAGTACTGGTTCAGAAACCGGGTCCTAAACAAAGTTAAGTCCACCAAAATCCCTTGAGCCCTTAACTCCATAACAGTCGTCTTTCACCACATGGAAGATTTCTTGGCCAACTGAAATTCTGCTAGCCTCAACCAAACAGTCCTAGCACAGGGTGCAGACACAAAGATCTGCTCAATCCTTTCTAGCCATTCTTCTGCTTCCTCCCCTGTCTCAGCTCCCTCAAAGCGGGGCGGATGGAAAGTCAGAAACTGTGTCAGACTCAGCTCCCCAGGTAGTAACAGTTGTGCAATAGGTTCTATGCCCACAGCCGGTGGCGGTAGGTTATTAGTCTGTGCAATACTAACATTCACACTCCCCACATCACCCACCTCCTCATTAAGGTGCTCAAGATTTCTGGCTGTCATGCTATAATACAAGGGTTAACAACAATACCAGAAACAATTCATCTGTTACACCGTTAGATAACATGAAAACAATATTCTAAGCATGTTATTATAACAAATATATACACAAATATGCACCACATGCATAAACATGCTCATAAGTGAACACCTAGCCAACATGTTTGCTAAGCCCTTCACTCATTCCCGGGTTCTCTAACCACTCCTCTGATACCACTAATGTAAGCTCTCGCTACCTTAAGTGCGGAATAAAGGCATAAAAAGAGCTAAACATGCATAAGTCAGAGTATAAGGTTCATGTTAATGCCTCGAGTTTAAAGGATTACAGTGTCAAAAAACAAAATTCAAAAAAGGATTAATTACATTCCCAACAAAAATAAATGTTGACGCTATAGCTTTACACTACTCCTAGAGTAGAGACTATACAAAAAGAATCCTGTCCTTCTATACCGATAGCACTCCTCACAAGCTCACCGCATCAACCCGGTCTTTAGCCCTTCATGCCAAAAGATCTACAGGAACAACCCCAAAACCATGAGCATATAACAAACCATATCCACAATAATATGATTGTAATATAAAAATGCATAAACCGTAAATACAAATCACTTCCTGTATTTAATACATTTAAATGAACCCTTTGGTTGTCCCTGTACCACAATCATAATCAACAGATTATATCACCATAAATAAATGTATGTCATGACATGCATCCGTTCCATCAATACCAATAACCTTTTTCAAAGTCTTAGTATATCAGTGGCATAATACCCCTCGCGTTGACATGACAGCGGCATTAATACCCCTCGCTTCGACATATTAGCGGCATAATATCCCTCGCAATAATATGACAGCGGCATTATCCTTTGCTTCGACATATTTGCGGCAAATATTCTTCATCGCTATAATATGACAGCGGCAAGTATTCTATCATCGCTTCGACATGAAGGCGACAAATATTCTTCATCACTGGAATATAATCTCGACTTACAATCACATGCACCAGTGCATCCAATATGTGTATGCAACCATAATGCATCAACCAATATGTGTATGCAACCATAATGCATAACCCAAATAACATATGCAACCATAATGCATAATCTGATACCTAAAAATACATTTTACCGTCCGATGCCCGTAAGTCTCACTACGTACCTTTGTTCCAAAAAGTGAAAATTGTGTAGGACATTATCTCCTTGGTTGTGTTGCCACCTGGGAAGGTTCTACACAATCACACAATCCAATATTAGAAGCCAAATAATAAGCCGATACCAAAAATCCCACAAAATAACCAAAATTTGCATTCTGGCAACAGGCGACCGATAGCCATGTTTGGACGATCGATCGCGTGCCTCACCGATCGATCGCCCCATCTTGGCGATCGATTGCTAAACGCTTCATTTCGCTAGTACTTTCGTGCGATCGATCGCCTTGTTTTGGGCGATCGATCGACGCGCCCTGTAACACGAAAATCACCATTTTTGTGTGTTCAACTCCTTACCATTAACCAATACACCATAACACCACCAAACCAACACATCATAACACCACCAAACCAACATATTTCATCCCATGACACATAATAAACCAACACAAACCAAAACCCAACAAAAAATCATCATACATGCCATTTCCCACAAAACCATAAACCCAAAATCATCTTAAACATAATCAAACATTAAACAAGGAGGTTGCTCACCTTTTGAGCTACAAAATTAGCAAGAAATCAAGCAACCCAAAGTGTTGAAAACTCCTCTCCTCCTTCTCCTCTTGCTCGATGAAAAATGGGGATGGGGAAGGGTTTGGGGTGATAAAGAGTGATGGGGAGAAGTGAGGGTATGGGGTGTGGGTATTGGGTTTTAATTAAAATGTGTTCCATCATTTAACACGATGTATAAAATATCCCAACATGATATTTTAAAAGCATTTTCCAAAAATGCACCAAAACTCAATTAAACATGATTTACCAAAATAATTAATATCCACCTCAAATAAACCATGCCAAAACCCAATTTACCAACATGCATCACATGCACCCTGAAAAGTATTACCAGGTCATGCCCATTGCATAACTATACATTTCACCACCATAATTAATTTAACACCATATTAATCAAATAAACATAATTAATGGCCCAAATGCACATAATTATTTCAGGGATATCACACTTTTTTTTATTTATCGACCTTTTTTTTAAGTTCGTTTATGTATCCACAATATTCATAATAATTTCAATATATTTCTTCTTCATTTGCTAACATAAATGCTTATAAAAATCATAATTGCACTTATGGCAATTAAAAAACATTAGTGTTCAGCACTCTTCATAATTGATAAGTATTGTTTTGGAATTTCTTCTTCTTGCTCGTCATAATGATTTACGAATTTGTCAAATGCCCCATCTCTTATATTCTTACATTCTGCTTCAAACCAATCTTTCAGTAATGTAAGCATGCATAATAAGTTAGCAGATAGATTACTTCATTATTCTCTAATAATTAGTGTAAGACCCCGTTTATTAATTAATCCGGATCAACGGTAATTATTCAAAACCCGGATGTATTAATTAGTTAGGAATTTGGATAATTTAATTATCAAAGGAAAAGTGAATATAAATTATTCAACAACTAGTAAAGTTGGAATTGAGGAAATAAACAAGTTGGTGGAATTTCAAGAAAATCCGGATAATTAAAATTAACGTCTTGTATTCGATTGGGATAAACATAATTTATAAATCTTGCACATGCACGAACATGTGGCACATTGCATGGGATTGACACATGTATAGTACATGCAATATCTAGACAAACCACCACCTTTTGGGTATAGGAACTCAAGCCCATCACATTTCATTTCAAGACCATTTTCCATTCTTCTTCCTCATCCTATTTTGCTTCTGTCTCCCTCTTAAATTTCGAAAATGACTCTTCATTTTTGCTCTAAATTCCATGAGAAAACATGAACAAAAGGCACATGCAAGCTTGGAATTAGGAAGCAACAAGCATGGCATTGACATGGTGGAAGTTTGAAGAAGCATTTTTGAAAAGAAGCTGCTAGCAGAGGGAGGTCAAGCTTGGGTTAATTTTGGGTACTGAATTGGTCTCAAATCTTGAAGATAAAGTGAGGTATAACATGAATATTGAGTTTTATCAACTTTCATGTAGGATTAAGGGTCGAAAATTATGCTTTAACATGAGAAAAATTAGTTACAACTTGTTGATAAATGAATCTGCAGATTTTGATGTTGCATGCAGTAGATGGGTTCGAATTTTCAATTTACCTAAATTCCGAATCTAACTTTGTGTTCTGAATAAAATTTTTAGCTTGTTGAAATACCTTCGCTTTTACAGTAAATTCGATTAATTTGGAGTTAATATGAAAAAGTTATGGTCCTTTTACCAAAATGTGTAAAATCTAGAAACTCAGTGCATGCGAGTTCACTTATGTTCTGTTCTTCGAGTTTCTGGGTAAATTTTGTTTCGAATTTGTTGTTGGTCTTCAAATAAAGGTTATAGACATTTGGGTTTTCTGTGGCGAAAATTTGATACGATTTGGGCTTAAAAAATGAATGAGTTATGATATTTCTACCACAAGGTGCACAATCTGGAACATGCATGTAGGATGGTTGCACATGTTGTGTGTTCTTGGTAAATCTGGGCAAAATATGCTACAATTTTGACCTTGGTGTCTGAAGGAAAGTTAAAAAACTTTTAGTTAGCTTGCATTAGAAACTGTCCTCAAGTCATTTGGATGTCATATAAATTTATTATGATTTTTATACGAAAATGGGTCAGGCTGGAATTTGGTGAGTTGGCCTGTTTTTCCAGCAGATTGTTCTTTGTCATTTTACCTAGGCTAAATGAACGAATTTGAAGATGAGTTGAACTAGTGAAATGTTCATCTTGAGTTAGCTTTTAAACTAAATTAGACCCATGTGATTTTATTAAGTATCAGACAAGTTATGACCCGATCTCTACGGTTGCGCAGGCTGAAATTTAGAGATTGGTTTTGGGACTAAGTTTGAGTTTTATTTCGGTAAGTTTACGGATAGTATGTGACATTATGTTGTATTTGGAACTGTTATGACCAGGTTTATTAATCTTGAGATCGAGTCGAGGATCACTTGGTAATTAGCTAACGGTTTGAGGTACGTAGAAAATCGGTTCTATCACGATGTCTGGCAAAGACATGTGATGTTCCCGATGTGTGATTTACTTGTCATTACTTGCTACTTAGGTGACTATATGACATGTTGAACTGCAGTACGTGAATTACATGATACATTGATCTGCATGATATATGATGACATGATATATTGAGATGTATCACATGAGATTATGATATTGCATGATGCATTGACACCCATGGACATTGATCATGTCATGTTGATCATATCAATTCTTTCGTTGGTACCTATATCTTTTTGTTGGTATCTGTGATGCGTTTCTAGGGGTGAAGGGCACGCCGATGGCTCGGCGGAGAGAGTGAGCTGAGAGATGCTGTAGCAACGAGTGTGTTGATGTTGCCCAAACACGGGGGATGATGGACCGCCGATGGCTCGACTGAGAGAGATGTCGTAGCGACAAACGTGTCGACACCCTGCTCGATCTTGATGATTGATTGATGATCTGTCCATTGGACTCCTGAGATCTCGATACTGGAGATTTGATACCCCTCATATGCATTTGCATTCATGCACGGCATGCATCGCATGATACTTTGTCATACTATTGTGATTTTACATGTTTCTCGTACTGGGTTCTGACCCCCTTCGCGTGGGGCTATCATGTCTTTGTTGTATGGGCATGAGAGGTGGTACAGGTGGACGTACTGCGGGCTTGAGATGATGCATCGATGAATACCGGAGCTCCTTGAGAGCGAGCTCAGGTTATGATTTATGTTTTGAGTCCCAGTAGTTGTATGAGTATTTTTAACTATGATTCAATTTAACGGGGTATGCCCCTAGTATCTGTATTTTAAGTATTACATTACTAGGAAGTTTATATGTGATACTTATGCGATGAATAATATGTTAGATGTAAAACTGGAATTATTTATTTTCAATATTCTATAATGTTTTAAAAACAAAATGCGAGGTCACTTTTGAAAGTTTTTAACAAAATCTATAGTTGTTTACGGTAATATAACAATCGTGTGTTAATTAAACCTCTGATTAGGATTGGGCCCTCACAGTTGGTATCAGAGCGTAAACTGGGATATGCTCGAACTAGAGTTAGTACACTGAGTCTAGTCACAAATAAAATGTTTGTGCATGTGATTGACTGCATGTTTTATATGCTTTTGCCTATTGTGATTACATGTTTAGATGATTAGAGTTCATACATGTAGTGAATGGATAGGCATTGACAGGAAGATTATTTATCTGTAAGCTTTGTAGATCGAGGATTGGATTGGAACTCTGTGAGGATCGACTTCCATATTTTGGAAATTACATTTACATTAGAAATTAATCCTTATATCACGTAGAACGATACTATGAACTAGAACATGAAAAGGGTTTATATTTATGTCATTACAAATTAATCCATATGCTTTATCGAACGAATTAGAGATCGTAAAGTCAAGGTTGTTATACTGGATTCTCTATCGAGTCCTGGTATACACTGAGATTGTAATATAGAGATGTGTTAACAACAAATTGAGGACTTTGATATGGAGGCCGTCTTAGCTCATTTCTAGAATATGCGTCAGAACTAGGAATGAAGATATGCATATGACTATTACTCTTAGGATGAGAGCCTCAAGAGCTATGGTAGTGGCGGAAGACGAGTTTTTCCTCTCTCTGATATGGTTAAGGATATTACGAGAAGGCCACGTTGCTCACAAAGGAAAAGGGTAATCGACTATCGTGGAGTCGATAAACAGAGTATATGCTTAATCTCGATAGCTATTCACCGACGAAGAGATTTGAATTAGCAGCTTTCCAGCTGAAGTATAAAGCATAAATATGTGGGAAGCAGCTATAACTGGATTGAACGTAGATGGAGTGACTATCACTTAGGGGTATTTTCCAGGCCCAAGTAATCACAGACGTAATAAAAAGTTTGGGATGAAAGAGTAAAAAGGGACTTGTTAAGATTGTGGTCACTCTGCATATTATTCTGAAGCATGTCTGTTAAATGCTTAGCGACAGATGCAGCCACATCATCAGTTGACATACTCAGTTCCACCAGCAGTTTAGTTACCCATAGATCAAGAATAACACTCCTCAGTCAATTCTGGTCCCCGGCAGACAAAAGTGTATGCCACGACAGAGGATCATGCTAGGAAGGCTCCGGAAGATGTGACCGCAAGTAATATTTTATAATTGGTCACATGGAACGAGTTTTATTTGACACAAAATCATCAAACTCATTCGTTTATTGAATTGAACCTTTCGATAAATATGATCCTGAGACTACAACACCACATGAGCTGGTGTTAAACTATGTATTACAGTTAACTGATAGCGTTATTATTACGAATATGATGATGTTGCCGATGTACGATCTTGATTGCATTGTGTGCATGGATACTCTGACTAATTACCGAGCTATGGTAGATTGTTTCAATGGTTTAATAAGAGCTCGATTGTATTACGACTCCAAATGGAAAATTTTATAACAATCTCTTTGTATGTTCCTTAGAGCTCTTTAAGATACCCTGTAAAGGGCCATTAAAGCCATAGAAGGGTTCCCTAAGGTAGTAGCTCTTACCGTTAGGTATTGTTGCATACCCTAGGTAGCATATTATTGAAGTAGCTACCCTTAAAGTAAGGGATTATCATAGCTCCCTAATGGGATGCTACTTAAAGTAGTGAAGGAAGAGCCCTTGCATTCCCTCATCGGATGAGGTCCATGAGGGGCTCGCCTAACAGAGAGCTCACTATTCCGGCCTTCTCTAATATATTCTATTATTGGTGACAGAGCAGCAGGAGTTATAGTTGTTATTTAGACTATTGCCGAGGTATTCTCAATCGCCGAAGGCTCGCAAGGAGTTACATCCAACTCATACTTGCTAGCTCATTGTCCTAACGTTGTTTCTTATCATGTATTATCTTATAATAAGAGTCTGAGACCACCTACTCTAGTGCATTAATTCATTTTATATTGTAAATTGTAGGGTCCGAGATTAAATCTATTAGTATATGATATGGAGATGTTTCGGTTGATATCCATAGGAAATGTGGGATATTCGGTATATGCAGTTGATGCTACAAAGAAAGAGCCAAGACTATATGACATTCCATTTGTAAAAGAAACTTTATCTTGGATACATATACATAGATGATTGTATACCCCTTTCTTAGTGTGATATATTGATCGATTGAAATTAGAGCCTAAGGATGTGATGACAACAAATCATGTTGAATTGATCTCTAAATGATGTGATTAAATAACTTTGGTGATTAACCTATGTAAAATTCTACTTGGGATAATATATGGTTGTTCATGATTTTAACTTAGGACTTGAAGTTATAGGCCTCGACTTCGAAATTAAATGAAATGCTAAGCTCCCCCGTGTTTAGGGAACTTGAGTTTATCCGACTCTATTGAATGAATGTGGTTATGTAAGTGATGAAATTATTCCTGCTTGTTCTTTGGGAATAGAGATTTTGATTACACTTTATGAGCTAAATAATGGAAGTGTAGTGTCCATCTAAGATTAGAACGATGTGTTTGGACTTTGGGAGCCTCGATAGGACTACTATTGAAATTGCAATAAGAACTTAAAGATTTTGAATGGGAAATAAGAAATTTTGTTTCCATGATTTGCAATTTGTAGAGTTCTTTCGAGGACTAAGTATTGAAAATTATAGATTTGATCATTGGATAAGGTAGAGAAATTATTATCTAGTAAGTCAAGTTGGTATCTTCTGGTAGAAGTTCATATGAACGTCATCTTTTGATATAAGCTTTCAATGAATAAATTGTTGAATCTAAGATGAACTTATTCATCAGATTCGGCATTTATGAACTGGTTGAGAAAAAGCATGAATATTGTGGGTTTGGCCGGCTATTACAAGTGTATCATCGAAAGATTTTCTCAGACAGCTCAACCTATCACCCAGTTGACCAAGAAGAATCAAAGTTTTATTTGGTCAGACGAGTGTGATGATAGTTTCCACGAATTGAAATAGAGGTTAATTACAACCCAGTGTTGGCTTTATCATCTGGAATTAGGGGGATTCGTAGTTGTGCAGATGCATCAGCCAGAGCTTTGGATGTGTCCTAATGCAACTTGTAAAGGTGATTGCTCTTGTTCATGATCTCTAGCTAGCAACTATTGTTTTCTCTTTGAATATAAGGCGACAATATTTATATGGCGAGCGATTCATTATCTAGTCCGACCATAAGAGCTTAAAATACATATTCACTCAGTCGGAGTTGAACATGAAATAGAGACGATGGATGGATTTGCTTAAAGATTTTGATTTCAAGATCCAATACCAACCAGAAAAAAATTGAATCTAGGGCAGATACTTTGAGCCAGAAAGGGGCAGGATGCCATAATAGCATCGATCAATGACTGGCAGAACAACGATGAATTGTGCATGTCTGAATGGGCTTATCAGCCACGGGACGAGATTTCCTTATTTTTGTTTTGCAATTTGAGCCACATATTATCTTTATAATTAACAAAGGCTCAAAAGATAGATCTATACATTCACAGATTAAAAGAAAAGGTTCTGTCTAACCACCCGTATAGATTCAATGTATCATTTTGTGGTTGGTTGCCACTGAAGAATAGAATAGTGGTACCAAATCTTGCAGATTGGAAAGAAGCATTGCTTCAGGGGGCACCTTGCACTTGTCATAGTGTTTGTCATGGAAGCCGTAAGATGTACCATACACTGAAACCTCACCTTTGGTGGGAGGGTGTGAAGAAAGAAATTGCCAAGTTTGTGGCAAGATGTTTGTCATACCAGTAGATTAAAGCAGAGAGAATGAGACCTGGCGGTATGCTCCAAAGTATAGAAGTGCCATAGTGGAACTGGGAACACATTGCCATGGACTTCGTAACTCATTTGCTCAGATCGCAGAGGTTGTGATGGAATCTGGATTGTGGTTGGCAGATTATCCAAGTCAGCACACTTTATACCATATGAACGTACCTACTCTTACAAGAAGATGGCACGATATGTATCTATCGCACTTGTCCAGGATCAAATCAACACTTTAGAATGAATAAGGCAGTGCACGGAGTACCAGTTTCCATTTTTTCTGATAGAGATTCAAGATTTGTGTCGAAAATTTGGACTAGATTTACAGAATTTGCAATGAGTGTCCTCTACCATCCAAGGACTAATGGTCAAACTGAGAGAACTATTCAGACCCTAGAGGATATGTTGGGGTTAGTAGTGATGAATTTTGGCGGGAATTGACAAGAACCTTTATCAATGGTGGAATTCACCTACAATAACAGTTTTCAGACTACTATCTGAATGGCACCATTTGGCAAGAGGTGTCGATCATCGGTATGTTGGAATGAGATTGGCAAAAGACAGCGATCACAACATGAGTTTCTAGCATAAATTCAAGGAAGAGTCGAGTAATTAGAAAACGAATAAAAGCAACTCATGACAGACAAGCCAACTATGTCAATAAAAGGAGAAAAACCATTCCATTGGTTTTAGTACAATTAAGTCGACATGGTACCAAAAAGTCTACATGGGAGTTAGAGGTCAACATGCGACAAGAATGACCACATTTACTTGAAAGTGTTATCTAGTATCTCATGTCTACTAGTTTTGAGTATTCGATGTATAAGTAAGATTGAATGAATTAAGACTATGACTTGAATTCATATATAATGTGATTTCGAGGACGAAATCTTGTAAGGGGAAGAGAAATGTAAGACCCAGTTGCTAATTAATCCGGATCAACGGTAATTATTCAAAACCCGGATGATTAATTCGTTAGGAATTTGGATAATTTAATTATCAAAGAAAAAGTGAATATAAATTATTCAACAACTAGTAAAGTTGGAATTGAGGAAATAAACAAGTTGGTGGAATTTCAAGAAAATCCGGATAATTAAAATTAACGTCTTGTATTCGATTGGGATAAACATAATTTATAAATCTTGCACATGCACGAACATGTGGCACATTGCATGGGATTGACACATGTATAGTACATGCAATATCTAGACAAACCACCACCTTTTGGGTATAGGAACTCAAGCCCATCACATTTCATTTCAAGACCATTTTCCATTCTTCTTCCTCATCCTATTTTGCTTCTGTCTCCCTCTTAAATTTCGAAAATGACTCTTCATTTTTGCTCTAAATTCCATGAGAAAACATGAACAAAAGGCACATGCAAGCTTGGAATTAGGAAGCAACAAGCATGGCATTGACATGGTGGAAGTTTGAAGAAGCATTTTGAAAAGAAGCTGCTAGCAGAGGGAGGTCAAGCTTGGGTTAATTTTGGGTACTGAATTGGTCCCAAATCTTGAAGATAAAGTGAGGTATAACATGAATATTGAGTTTTATCAACTTTCATGTAGGATTCAGGGTCGAAAATTATGCTTTAACATGAGAAAAATTAGTTACAACTTGCTGATAAATGAATCTGCAGATTTTGATGTTGCATGCAGTAGATGGGTTTGAATTTTCAATTTACCTAAATTCCGAATCTAACTTTGTGTTCTGAATAAAATTTTTAGCTTGTTGAAATACCTTCGCTTTTACAGTAAATTCGATTAATTTGGAGTTAATATGAAAAAGTTATGGTCCTTTTACCAAAATGTGTAAAATCTAGAAACTCAATGCATGCGAGTTCACTTATGTTCTGTTCTTCGAGTTTCTGGGTAAATTTTGTTTCAAATTTGTTGTTGGTCTTCAAATAAAGGTTATAGATATTTGGGTTTTCTGTGGCGAAAATTTGATACGATTTGGGCTTAAAAAATGAATGAGTTATGATATTTCTACCACAAGGTGCACAATCTGGAACATGCATGTAGGATGGTTGCACATGTTGTGTGTTCTTGGTAAATCTGGGCAAAATATGCTACAGTTTTGACCTTGGTGTCTGAAGGAAAGTTAAAAAACTTTTAGTTAGCTTGCATTAGAAACTGTCCTCAAGTCATTTGGATGTCATATAAATTTATTATGATTTTTATACGAAAATGGGTCAGGCTGGAATTTGGTGAGTTGGCCTGTTTTTCCAGCAGATTGTTCTTTGTCATTTTACCTAGGCTATGAACAAATTTGAAGATGAGTTGAACTAGTGAAATGTTCATCTTGAGTTAGCTTTTAAACTAAATTAGACCCATGTGATTTTATTAAGTATCAGACAAGTTATGACCCGATCTCTACGGTTGCGCAGGCTGAAATTTAGAGATTGGTTTTGGGACTAAGTTTGAGTTTTATTTCGGTAAGTTTACGGATAGTATGTGACATTATGTTGTATTTGGAACTGTTATGACCAGGTTTATTAATCCTGAGATCGAGTCGAGGATCACTAGGTAATTAGCTAACGGTTTGAGGTACGTAGAAAATCGGTTCTATCACGATGTCTGGCAAAGACATGTGATGTTCCCGATGTTTGATTTACTTGTCATTACTTGCTACTTAGGTGACTATATGACATGTTGAACTGCAGTACATGAATTACATGATACATTGATCTGCATGATATATGATGACATGATATATTGAGATGTATCACATGAGATTATGATATTGCATGATGCATTGACACCCATGGACATTGATCATGTCAAGTTGATCCTATCGATTCTTTCGTTGGTACCTATATCTTTTTGTTGGTATCTGTGATGCGTTTCTAGGGGTGATGGGCACGCCGATGGCTCGGCGGAGAGAGTGAGCTGAGGGATGCTGTAGCAACGAGTGTGTTGATGTTGCCCAGACACGGGGGATGATGGACCGCCGATGGCTCGACTGAGAGAGATGTCGTAGCGACAAGCGTGTCGACACCCTGCTCGATCTTGATGATTGATTGATGATCTGTCTATTGGACTCCTGAGATCTCGATACTGGAGATTTGATACCCCTCATATGCATTTGCATTCATGCACGGCATGCATCGCATGATACTTTGTCATACTATTGTGATTTTACATGTTTCTCGTACTGGGTTCTGACCCCCTTCGCGTGGGGCTATCATGTCTTTGTTGTATGGGCATGAGAGGTGGTACAGGTGGACGTACTGCGGATGCTTGAGATGATGCATCGATGAATACCGGAGCTCCTTGAGAGCGAGCTCAGGTTATGATTTATGTTTTGAGTCCCAGTAGTTGTAAGAGTATTTTTAACTATGATTCAATTTAACGGGGTATGCCCCTAGTATCTGTTTTTTAAGTATTACATTACTAGGAAGTTTATATGTGATACTTATGCGATGAATAATATGTTAGATGTAAAACTGGAATTATTTATTTTCAATATTCTATAATGTTTTAAAAACAAAATGCGAGGTCACTTTTGAAAGTTTTAAAACAAAATCTATAGTTGTTTACGGTAATATAACAATCGTGTGTTAATTAAACCTCTGATTAGGATTGGGCCCTCACAGTTGGTATCAGAGCGTAAACTGGGATATGCTCGAACTAGAGTTAGTACACTGAGTCTAGTCACAAATAAAATGTTTGTGCATGTGATTGACTGCATGTTTTATATGCTTTTGCCTATTGTGATTACATGTTTAGATGATTAGAGTTCATACATGTAGTGAATGGATAGGCATTGACAGGAAGACTATTTATCTGTAAGCTTTGTAGATCGAGGATTGGATTGGAACTCTGTGAGGGTCGACTTCCATATTTTGGAAATTACATTTACATTAGAAATTAATCCTTATATCACGTAGAACGATACTATGAACTAGAACATGAAAAGGGTTTATATTTATGTCATTACAAATTAATCCATATGTTTTATCGAACGAATTAGAGATCGTAAAGTCAAGGTTGTTATACTGGATTCTCTATCGTGTCCTGGTATACACTGAGATTGTAATATAGAGATGTGTTAACAACAAATTGAGGACTTGGATATGGAGGCCGTCTTAGCTCATTTCTAGAATATGCGTCAGAACTAGGAATGAAGATATGCATATGACTATTACTCTTAGGATGAGAGCCTCAAGAGCTATGGTAGTGGCGGAAGATGAGTTTTTCCTCTCTCTGATACGGTTAAGGATATTACGAGAAGGCCACGTTGCTCACAAAGGAAAAGGTTAATCGACTATCGTGGAGTCGATAAACGGAGTATATGCTTAATCTCGATAGCTATTCACCGACGAAGAGATTTGAATTAGCAGTTTTCCAGCTGAAGTATAAAGCATAAATATGTGAGAAGCAGCTATAACTGGATTGAACGTAGATGGAGTGACTATCACTTAGGGGTATTTTCCAGGCCCAAGTAATCACAGACGTAATAAAAAGTTTAGGATGAAAGAGTAAAAAGGGACTTGTTATGATTGTTGTTACTCTGCATATTATTCTGAAGCATGTCTGTTAAATGCTTAGCGACAGATGCAGCCACATCATCAGTTGACATACTCAGTTCCACCAGCAGTTTAGTTACCCATAGATCAAGAATAACACTCCTCAGTCAATTCTGGTCCCCGGCAGACAAAAGTGTATGCCACGACAGAGGATCATGCTAGGAAGGCTCCGGAAGATGTGACCGCAAGTAATATTTTATAATTGGTCACATGCAACACCACATGAGCTGGTGTTAAACTATGTATTACAGTTAACTGATAGCGTTATTATTACGAATATGATGATGTTGCCGATGTACGATCTTGATTGCATTGTGTGCATGGATACTCTGACTAATTACCGAGCTATGGTAGATTGTTTCAATGGTTTAATAAGAGCTCGATTGTATTACGACTCCAAATGGAAAATTTTATAACAATCTCCTTGTATGTTCCTTAGAGCTCTTTAAGATACCCTGTAAAGGGCCATTAAAGCCATAGAAGGGTTCCCTAAGGTAGTAGCTCTTACCGTTAGGTATTGTTGCATACCCTAGGTAGCATATTATTGAAGTAGCTACCCTTAAAGTAAGGGATTATCGTAGCTCCCTAATGGGATGCTACTTAAAGTAGTGAAGGAAGAGCCCTTGCATTCCCTCATCGGATGAGGTCCATGAGGGGCTCGCCTAACAGAGAGCTCACTATTCCGGCCTTCTCTAATATATTCTATTATTGGTGACAGAGCAGCAGGAGTTATAGTTGTTATTTAGACTATTGCCGAGGTATTCTCAATCGCCGAAGGCTCGCAAGGAGTTACATCCAACTCATACTTGCTAGCTCATTGTCCTAACGTTGTTTCTTATCATGTATTATCTTATAATAAGAGTCTGAGACCACCTACTCTAGTGCATTAATTCATTTTATATTGTAAATAGTAGGGTCCGAGATTAAATCTATTAGTATATGATATGGAGATGTTTCGGTTGATATCCATAGGAAATGTGGGATATTCGGTATATGCAGTTGATGCTACAAAGAAAGAGCCAAGACTATATGACATTCCATTTGTAAAAGAAACTTTATCTTGGATACATATACATAGAGATGATTGTATACCCCTTTCTTAGTGTGATATATTGATCGATTGAAATTAGAGCCTAAGGATGTGATGACAACAAATCATGTTGAATTGATCTCTAAATGATGTGATTAAATAACTTTGGTGATTAACCTATGTAAAATTCTACTTGGGATAATATATGGTTGTTCATGATTTTAACTTAGGACTTGATGTTATAGGCCTCGACTTCGAAATTAAATGAAATGCTAAGCTCCCCCGTGTTTAGGGAACTTGAGTTTATCCGACTCTATTGAATGAATGTGGTTATGTAAGTGATGAAATTATTCCTTCTTGTTCTTTGGGAATAGAGATTTTGATTACACTTTATGAGCTAAATAATGGGAAGTGTAGTGTCCATCTGAGATTAGAACGATGTGTTTGGACTTTGGGAGCCTCGATAGGACTACTATTGAAATTGCAATAAGAACTTAAAGATTTTGAATGGGAAATAAGAAATTGTGTTTCCATGATTTGCAATTTGTAGAGTTCTTTCGAGGACTAAGTATTGAAAATTATAGATTTGATCATTGGATAAGGTAGAGAAATTATTATCTAGTAAGTCAAGTTGGTATCTTCTGGTAGAAGTTCATATGAACGTCATCTTTTGATATAAGCTTTCAAGGAATAAATTGTTGAATCTAAGATGAACTTATTCATCAGATTCGGCATTTATGAACTGGTTGAGAAAAAGCATTAATATTGTGGGTTTGGCCGGCTATTACAAGTGTATCATCGAAAGATTTTCTCAGACAGCTCAACCTATCACCCAGTTGACCAAGAAGAATCAAAGTTTTATTTGGTCAGACGAGTGTGATGATAGTTTCCACGAATTGAAATAGAGGTTAATTACAACCCAGTGTTGGCTTTATCATCTGGACTTAGGGGGATCCGTAGTTGTGCAGATGCATCAGCCAGAGCTTTGGATGTGTCCTAATGCAACTTGTAAAGGTGATTGCTCTTGTTCATGATCTCTAGCTAGCAACTATTGTTTTCTCTTTGAATATAAGGCGACAATATTTATATGGCGAGCGATTCATTATCTAGTCCGACCATAAGAGCTTAAAATACATATTCACTCAGTCGGAGTTGAACATGAAATAGAGACGATGGATGGATTTGCTTAAAGATTTTGATTTCAAGATCCAATACCAACCAAAAAAAAATTGAATCTAGGGCAGATACTTTGAGCCAGAAAGGGGCAGGATGCCATAATAGCATCGATCAATGACTGGCAGAACAACGATGAATTGTGCATGTCTGAATGGGCTTATCAGCCACGGGACGAGATTTCCTTATTTTTGTTTTGCAATTTGAGCCACATATTATCTTTATAATTAACAAAGGCTCAAAAGATAGATCTATACATTCACAGATTAAAAGAAAAGGTTCTGTCTAACCACCCGTATAGATTCAATGTATCATTTTGTGGTTGGTTGCCACTGAAGAATAGAATAGTGGTACCAAATCTTGCAGATTGGAAAGAAGCATTGCTTCAGGGGGCACCTTGCACTTGTCATAGTGTTCGTCATGGAAGCCGTAAGATGTACCATACACTGAAACCTCACCTTTGGTGGGAGGGTGTGAAGAAAGAAATTGCCAAGTTTGTGGCAAGATGTTTGTCATACCAGTAGATTAAAGCAGAGAGAATGAGACCTGGCGGTATGCTCCAAAGTATAGAAGTGCCATAGTGGAACTGGGAACACATTGCCATGGACTTCGTAACTCATTTGCTCAGATCGCAGAGGTTGTGATGGAATCTGGGTTGTGGTTGGCAGATTATCCAAGTCAGCACACTTTATACCATATGAACGTACCTACTCTTACAAGAAGATGGCACGATATGTATCTATCGCACTTGTCTAGGATCAAATCAACACTTTAGAATGAATAAGACAGTGCACGGAGTACCAGTTTCCATTTTTTCTGATAGAGATTCAAGATTTGTGTCGAAAATTTGGACTAGATTTACAGAGTTTGCAATGAGTGTCCTCTACCATCCAAGGACTAATGGTCAAACTGAGAGAACTATTCAGACCCTAGAGGATATGTTGGGGTTAGTAGTGATGAATTTTGGCGGGAATTGACAAGAACCTTTATCAATGGTGGAATTCACCTACAATAACAGTTTTCAGACTACTATCTGAATGGCACTATTTGGCAAGAGGTGTCGATCATCGGTATGTTGGAATGAGATTGGCAAAAGACAGCGATCACAACATGAGTTTCTAGCATAAATTCAAGGAAGAGTCGAGTAATTAGAAAACGAATAAAAGCAACTCATGACAGACAAGCCAACTATGTCAATAAAAGGAGAAAAACCATTCCATTGGTTTTAGTACAATTAAGTCGACATGGTACCAAAAAGTCTACATGGGAGTTAGAGGTCAACATGCGACAAGAATGACCACACTTACTTGAAAGTGTTATCTAGTATCTCATGTCTACTAGTTTTGAGTATTCGATTTGTAAGTAAGATTGAATGAATTAAGACTATGACTTGAATTCATATATAATGTGATTTCGAGGACGAAATCTTGTAAGGGGAAGAGAAATGTAAGACCCCGTTGCCAATTAATCCGGATCAACGGTAATTATTCAAAACCCGGATGATTAATTCGTTAGGAATTTTGATAATTTAATTATCAAAGAAAAAGTGAATATAAATTATTCAACAACTAGTAAAGTTGGAATTGAGGAAATAAACAAGTTGGTGGAATTTCAAGAAAATCCGGATAATTAAAATTAACGTCTTGTATTCGATTGGGATAAACATAATTTATAAATCTTGCACATGCACGAACATGTGGCACATTGCATGGGATTGACACATGTATAGTACATGCAATATCTAGACAAACCACCACCTTTTGGGTATAGGAACTCAAGCCCATCACATTTCATTTCAAGACCATTTTCCATTCTTCTTCCTCATCCTATTTTGCTTCTGTCTCCCTCTTAAATTTCGAAAATGACTCTTCATTTTTGCTCTAAATTCCATGAGAAAACATGAACAAAAGGCACATGCAAGCTTGGAATTAGAAAGCAACAAGCATGGCTTTGAAATGGTGGAAGTTTGAAGAAGCATTTTTGAAAAGAAGCTGCTAGCAGAGGGAGGTCAAGCTTGGGTTAATTTTGGGTAGTGAATTTGTAAGGACCCCAAGCCCTTAACCCTTGATTAGTGTATTAATCATTATGTGTGGCACATGCTTTCAATAAAATCAATCGGGAAACTCAGATGATACTTTACCATTGAATGGCAATTACAAAATTTCTTTAATATTCAACATTAAGATCATCTCTACCAACAAATAGACTCATATATTCCGCTCATTTCCATCCCCATTACACCACTTTTTACATGGTGGACTTTTATAAAAATTTGGGCAGAGTCTCCCCATAAATAGAGCCATCCCGAAATAAAAGCACATCACAATATATAATTCCCGGCCAGGGAAGACACATACTCAACAGAATACAGCAACGCTAAGTAAATTCCCAGCCAGGGAAGACACCACACATAAGACAACATAAATGGGGTTCAACACCCACATAATACACCCATGACTCTCATATCATTAGCAATTCTACCCTTAATTGCATGCAACATAGAATAAAGAGAGAAAGGCTCATGCCTTTATATACAACCCATATACAAGCATAACCGTGCTCACATGCGAGCATCATAAATATGTATATAACCTTCGGGTGTATATAAGTACTCTATACGATACTGTGCTCCATCAAGCCCTGGTACCACGATCCTGGGAGTACATCCAATCAACAGCTCGAGCTCAGCTCCACAGCCATCGATGTACCTGTTCACCTGCCCCAACAGAGACAGCCCCCAACGGGGTGAGCATACCAATACACAAAATCCCATAATCACAATAATGAAATTCATAATTTACAACAAAAGTAAATACTAATGAATTTTAAATGATACTCCCTGGATGGCAACGTCCTCATCCGGGATTCCCTGTACTGTCCCTGTTCTCACAATCATCAAACTCATCAAATCTCAAAAATCAGTAAATCAACACATTGATTTAACTCATAGCATGCCTGATTCTCAAGTATCAATAATTAATGATTCCAAATTCATTATACATACAAATATAGATATCTCGATATCTAATACTGATTTTCAACTTTGCTACCAATCACAGATAACTCAAATGCCTAGCATTTATTTTACCAATTCTCCATTATACTTAGACATCTCACATGTCTTATAATGAATACATGATTCCACGATCATTCTCAGGCATCTCAATTGCCCTACAATAGTCATATAAACCCAGTAACCCATATCTCTTATAAGGTCATACTACTCTAGTATCACGCACGCTTGTGGCGGCGATGCCAAGGTTGGGTCGTTCCATAACTATATCGACACATATATATAACCATACGCACAACCATCAATGCAATCAAAATACATTATGCATTTCACAAATGCTCTCATATAAAGTAATGCTCGTACGTCGCACGTACCTTAAATTTCCGAAGTCGAGCCAGACTTTGTTCGAGTTCCAAGCCCCGAGGGACGATGTGCAAAAATCGAGCCCCAAATCGGACAGAATCCAGTTTCAAACCCTAGCGCTTTTCTGGCAAATCCGAACGTGATTCTCGAAGAAACTTCAAATTGATGGTATGGGAAGGTGCGCCTGGACGAGACGAAGCCACCGGTGGGTCGGACGCGCAGAACGGCGGCCGGACGGCGGCGGGCGCAAGCCTAGAAGCGGCGGGGGTCGAAGGGGATCGGGAAATGGCGCCGCGGGAAGAGAGAGAAAAACGGGCTGGAGGAGAAAAAAGCTTCCAATAATTAAAATCTCGGGTTCAACTGGTATTTATAGCAAAAATATCCCAAAATACTAATAGTCCCACAAATACATCATGATTCATTAAAAATCATCTGTTTTCAAAAACTCTCTCTCTAACTCCAAAACCCTCTACCGGTGCCCACACAAAGCGCCCGAGATTCCGAGTCACACTAAAAACCCAACTCATAGGTTTTTCACCGGAATGAGAATACAATCTCAACCTCGGGATCCAACGATCCCAGCTACCCAAATAAACGAGCTCGGGAGGCCCAACACCGCGATTAAACTCCAAATTGCCACGCATAAAACTTTAGGGTTTAATTAATACTCCGGGATTAACATCTATAATCTCTGGTCATCACAGAATTGGTCCCAAATCTTGAAGATAAAGTGAGGTATAACATGAATATTGAGTTTTATCAACTTTCATGTAGGACTAAGGGTCGAAAATTATGTTTTAACATGAGAAAATTAGTTACAACTTGCTGATAAATGAATCTACAGATTTTGATATTGCATGCAGTAGATGGGTTCGAATTTTCAATTACTTAAAGTCCGAATCTAACTTTGTGTTCTGAATAACATTTTAGCTTGTTGAAATACCTTTGCTTTTACAGTAAATTTGATTAATTTGGAGTTAAATGAAAAAGATGGTCATTTTACCAAAATGTGTAAAATATGAAAACTCAGTGCATGCGAGTTCACTTATGTTCTGTTCTTCGAGTTTCTGGGTAAATTTTGTTTCGAATTTGTTGTTGGTCTTCAAATAAATGTTATAGATATTTGGGTTTTCTTAATGTGGCCAAAATTTGAGACGATTTGGACTTATAAAATGAATGAGTTATGATGTGATGACCAGGGATTATAGGTGTTAATCCCGTAGTGTTAATAATCCCCAAAGTGGTTTTACGTGACGATTTGGAGTTAATCGAGGTATTGGGCCTTCTGGGCTCGTTTATTTGGGCAGTTGGGATCGTTGGATCCAGAGGTTGAGATTGTATTCACATTACGGTGTAAAACCTAAGAGTTGGGTTTTTGATGTGTCTCGGAATCTCGGGTGCTATGTGAGCACCGGTAGAGGATTTTGGAGTTAGAGAGAGAGTTTTTGAAAACAGATGATTTTTAAGGAATCATGATGTATTTGTGGGGCTATTATTTTTTCGGGGTATTTTTGCTATAAATACAAGTTGAACCCGAGATTTTAGTATTAATTTCATTTTCAGCCCCAATTCCTTCCCTCTCTCCCGCGTGCGATTTTCCCGCTGCTACAGCGCTGCCGCGCGCAAAAGCGCTCCGCCCGCCGCCGTCCGGCCGCCGTTCGGGGCGTGCGACCTACCGCCGTCTTCGTCTCGACGAGGCGCTTCTTTCCCCTCCATCAATTCGAGGTTTCGTCGCGTGTGGAAGTCGGATTTTGCTGGTAAGCGTCGATCCCCAATTTCTAGGGTTCTTCGATTTTCGTTTGTTTTTGCTTCCGATTTCGTTGGGTAATCTCCCTAACCCCTTGTTCGTCTTTTTCATGTATTTCCATGCCTTTATTGTTTCGAATTTCCCCAATTTCGTAGGGATTAAATTTCGAATTATTGGGGGTTTTTGGCAAAGGTGATGATTCTTGCCATTGATGGTTTAATTCACATCTTAGGTGTATTATGATGCTTAAGTGGGATCGAATTAAGATGTTATGGTTCGAATTTGAAGAATTGTTAGGGTTCGAATTTAAAGGCTTGTTTGGGTTTCGAATTTTAGGGATTTGGATTTCAAATTTGGGGGTTTGGCATGTGGGATGATTATTCATGCTATGGATTGATTAATTGACATTTTAGATGAATTATGGTATTTTATTGGGTTCGAAATTATGAGATTAAGGTTCGATTTTTGTAGGGCATTCTTGAACAAATTTCGATTGTCTCATTTATTTCCTTCCCTGCATGTACCCTACCCCGGGTCTTTTAAGAGGATAATTGTCGTGTATTGACAATGTTGTGAGGGATATGGGTGTGCTTGAGCATAGGTTACATGTTCGTAAATAATTGTGAATTATTTATCGTGTTAGCACATCATTCCTCGGGGCATGGAACTCGAGCAAGGCTTGGCTCGGACTTCGGAGATTTAAGGTACGTGCGACGTACGAGCATTACTATATATATGTGAAATGCATAAGGTGTTTTTGATTGCATTGAATGTTTTGCGTATGGTTATACATACATGTTGATATAGCCAAGGAATGACCCAAATCTTGATATCGCCGCTTGTAGCGTGCGTGACACTAGAGTAGGATGACTCTTGCATGATATATGGGGTACTGGGTTTATTTGATTATATTAGGGCATTTGAGATGCCTGGGAATGATCGTAAAATCATGTATTCTTCGTAAGACATTTGAGATGTCTAAGTTCGTAGAATCGTGTATTCATTATAAGACATTTGAGATGTCTAGGTTTGTAGACTCATGTATTCATTATAAGACACTTGAGATGTCTAAGTATAATGAAGGATTGGTAAAATAAATGCTAAGGCATTTGAGCTATCTGTGATTGATAGCAAGGTTGTGAAATCAGTATTAGATATTGTGATATCTGTAATTGCATGTTTAATGAATTTGTAATCACTATATGTTGATATTCGAGGATCAGGCATGCGATGTGTAAATCAATGTGTTGATTTACTGATTTATGAGATTTGATGAGTTTGATGTTGTGAGAACAGGGACAGTACACGGAATCCCGGATGAGGATGTTGCCATCCAGGGAGTATCATTTAAATTCATTAGCATTTACCTTTGTTGTAAATTATGAATTTCATTATTATGATTATGGGATTTTGTGTATTGGTATGCTCACCCCGTTGGGGGCTGTCTCTGTTGGGACAGGTGGACAGGTACATCGATGGCTATGGAGCTGAGCTCGAGCTGTTGATTTGAGGTACTCCCAGGATCGTGGTACCAGGGCTTGATGGAGCACGGTATCGTATAGAGTACCTATATATACACCTGAGGATTT
The DNA here is from genome assembly GCA_907163345.1 of Haberlea rhodopensis. Taxonomy (NCBI): domain Eukaryota; kingdom Viridiplantae; phylum Streptophyta; class Magnoliopsida; order Lamiales; family Gesneriaceae; genus Haberlea; species Haberlea rhodopensis. The sequence continues at coordinate 2,386,900 of CAJQUN010000077.1, forward strand.
ATACATATTCATATTCATGATGCTCGCATGTGAGCACGATTATACTTGTATATGGATTGTATATAAAGGCATGAGCCTTTCTCTCTTTCATTTAAGGTTGCATGCAATTAGGTTGAATTGCTAGAATGATATGAGAGTCATTGGTGTATTATGTGGGTGTTGGAACCCACTTTTGTTGACATATGTGTGGTGTCTTCCCTGGCTGGGAATCTACTTGTATTACTGCTTTCTGTTGAGTATTATGTGTTCCCTGGCCGGGAATTTTGTTATGTGTTGTACTCTGTTTTGGGATAGCTCTATTTATGGGGAGACTCTGCCCAAATTTTTGTAAAAGTTTACAATGTTAAAAGTGGCACCAAGGGGTTGGTAAAGGGCAAACATATGAGTCTTTCATTGATAGGCAATGATTAAGTATCATCAGAGCTTCCCGATTGACATTTTATAGAAAGCATGTACCACACATAGTGGTTAATACACTAATCAAGGTTTTAAGGGCTTGGGGTCCTTACATATGATATTTCTACCACAAGGTGCACAATCTGGAACATGCATATAGGCGGATTGCACATGCTGTGTGTTCTTGGTAAATCTGGGCAAAATATGCTTCGATTTTGACCTTGTTGTCTGAATGAAAGTTATAAGACTTTTAGTTAGCTTGCATTAGAAACTAGCCTCAAGTCATTTGGATGTTATATAAATTTATTATGATTTTTATACGAAAATTGGTCAGGCTGGAATTATCAATACAAACATAAACTATAAAGCACTATAAATATCAAATGTGATTGTCATGTATCATGCATCATCAAATGCAAATATGTCATGACATGTCTGATCCCTCATCCTGTTATAACCAGACCAATATGATATGCATATCTCAGCTCAATATGTCAGTGGAACCTCCTCACATCTTCATATTAGCAGCACATATCATAGTACCGTCCTCACATGTTATAACAGCCAGAGCATATATCCAACAAGCGTATATCTCTCATGCCAAAGCATATGTAGCATACCTATCGTGGCAACTATCCCAGTCAAAGCATATACCCAACACTGACGTATCTATCGTGGCAACGATCTCAACCAAAGCATATGCTACACATCTATCGTGGCATCCATCTCAACAATATAAATATCATGAATGCACATGCATACAAATTCACTAATCATATGATACCATGCTCATATCATCATCACAACAATATCATATACTCGTACGTCAAAACGTACCTATTCTGCGACACAAAAGATATAAATTAGGTGTCAATGTCTAACCGCCTCGTTGCCCCGTCCACTATGATGATGCTACAACAATATGAACAATATAACATGTTACAATAGGCTTCAAAATCAAATTCTACAAAAATCTAACATTTTTCAAAAATCTTTACCCTGGCGATCGATCGCCACTTTCACCATTCGATCGCCATACTGTTCTGTTCCATCGCGATCGATCGCCACTATCTCGCGATCGATCGCCAAAGTGTTCTGTTTACTCGCGATCGATTGCCTGATTTTCATCGATCGATCACCATATGTTCTCACTGCCTTATAATTTCTCTGTTCTCGGCGATTGATCACCATAAGGCTCGCGATCGATAGCCGCTGTCCGAAAATTTCAGAACATGGCGATTTTGAACTTATCTTCATGGTTCTTCTTCTACTACTCAAAATTCACATTCAAACATGTTTCATGCAATCTCTAGTATCATATAAACATGTTTTTATTATCATAGAACTCAATTCTTTGCATAATAACAAGTAGTAATTCCAACCATGAACACTTGGTACTTAAGTTCACACATTCAGATAACTACATATCCAAGCTTAAAATCATCAATTCCTTACCAAGAAGTTATGAAATCACTTCACTCTACTTTCTAGCTTGATTAAAAAGTGAAATCCAAGCAAAATATGCAAGAACAAGCAAGGGTTTTGGCGAGGTGATTGTGTAGAGATTTACTAGGTGCTCTTTGGTGTATTGTGAGTTTCAAGTATGAATATTGGTTAATATATATCCTCCAAAGAAATCCAAATGCAGATGAAACTCCTCTCAAATTCATGTCAAATGTAACTTTCAACTATGTGATGCATTTTTGTCTCTTATTCACTATAACATAACATTGTTAAGTCCCTACCACATGTCTATGTTATTAACTCACCATCTTGATTGCTCACATATACGTATTCATTTTGTTCATTCCAACTAAGTTGCATTCATACATTTCTTTACTCCTGCTCGGTTCAATCCAAACCCGAGGCCACATCTTACTGTAATTAATCATATTACACCATAATCATATCATATATGTATACGTCATATCGAGGCATGACATTTCTCCCCTACTCATTGAATTTCGTCCTCGAAATTGCAACTACATCACATGAACATAGACGCATGCTTACACTCCTACTGCAATAAGATAAGAAACATGATCATATATGCAACACTCAGGATACTGTTGTATCATATGCTGCTCCGTCTCCCACGTTGCCTCCTCGACACCCCGTCAATCCCACTGTACCTTTACCATTGGTATCACTTTGTTACGCAATGTCCGCTCAGCTCTATCCAGAATCTTTACTGGTCGTTCCACATAAGACACGTCTGTATCCAACTGTACTTCAGATGGGGGCAATACATGACCCGGATCTGGTTCATATTTCCTCAACAGTGAAACATGAAACACATCGTGGATACTACTCAATTCTGGCGGTAGTGCCAATCGATATGCCAACATACCAATACGTTGCAACACCTCATACGGACCACCGTATCGTGGAGACAACTTTCAACGTTTACCAAATCGTACCACACCTTTAAAAGGTGAGATTTTCAAACATATTCGATCACCAACTTGAAATTCAAGTGGTCTACGTCGCTTATTGGCATAAGCAGCATGTCTATCCTGAGTAGCTTGCAATTTCAATCTGATTAGTTTCACACGTAGCATTTCTGGTCCATGTAGTGCAGTCTGATCAACATCATCCCAATATAATGGCGATCTACAGCGTCGCCCATACAGTGCCTCAAATGGTGCCATCTAGATACTAGTTTGATAACTGTTATTGTGCAAAAGTTCCACTAATGACAACGACTCTTGCCACGAGTTATCAAACTCCAATACACATGCCCACAACATATTCTCAAGTGTCTGTATCGTACGCTCTGTCTGTCCATCTGTTTGAGGATGATACGTTGTACTTAATCGTACTTCCGTCCCTAATGCTGACTGTAATCCTTCCCAAAAATGAGAAGCTACGATGCACTGGGATTATTGGTGTTAGTCCCGGTGTAGTAATAATCCTTAATGGATTTTAATTGTGGCAATTGTGTATTAATTGCGGTTTTGGGACTCCCGGGGATTTTAAATCCTGTTTTTGGAGTCGTTGGATCCAAGGGATGGGATTGTATTCTCATCGTGGTGATAACCTTGGAATTTGGTTTTGGTGGGATTTGGGGTCCGGAGTACTTTGTACTGGGGCTGGCAATGGAATTTGAGTTGGAGAGATGATTTTTGAAAACAAATGATTTTTAATGAGTCATGATGTATTTGTGGGAGGAGTGGTATTTTTGAGTTTTGGTACTATATATCTATTCCGTCATTTGGCACGATCCCTCCCCTCTCTTCTCTCTCTACGCCCAAAGCCCTTCCCCCCATTCCCCTCTTCTTCCCTTGGAGGAATATGGCTTGAAGCTTGGTTCGGGAGCCTGAATTTCTCGAAGATAACTTGGTAATCTCCTTCCCCTCGCTTTCATCTTCGTATTGATTGTAATTTGGAGGTGTTCGGTTGAGTTTAGAGTTGGGTTGGATTTTGGGAGATTTTGTAAAATCTTGAAATCTTATGGGTTTTGTTTTAAAATGGTTTTTAACCCTTGTTGAGTGTACTAGGGTGTTTGTATGTGGTTATTTTTGAGTTTGAGGAAGTTTGGTTATGAATTGTGGAGGTTTTGAAGCTTTTGGAAATGGTGATTTTTCGGCTTCGAACAGCGACCGATCGATCGGTAGCTTGGACCGATCGATCGGTGCAAGTGCGTAGCGTTGGGTAACTGTTTCTGTCTTTACCGATCGATCGGTGTGCGTTACAAATCGATCGGTGGGTGGCTAGCGATCGATCGGTAGCTTGGACCGATCGATCGGTGCAAAGCCGTAGCTGAAACCAAAATTGTGAACAGTTACCGATCGATCGGTAGCTTGGACCGATCGATCGGTAGTGCGTTTATGTTAAATGATATTTTGGGTCCTCCCTCAGGTTTTGGGGAGCGATTATCGATCATTTGCTATTTAATCATCGTGTTGGGATGATTGGGGTCGAATTTCATGCTTGTGCATATGAATTTGGGATTACTCATTGATTATGAGTTATTGAATTGTGTTTAGCACATTTCTTCATCGGACCTCGGGACTGAGGCAATGTTTGGACTTGAACTACGGAATCATAAGGTACGTATGACGTACGAACATAGCCCTTTTATATAATTGCAATTGTTGAGTGCTTGGTACACTGCATTGCAATGAACGTGTATGAAAATGCATAATATATAGTATTAGCAATAAACGGACATTGAGATGCATGGTTGATGATATTTGCTACAAATGTATATATATGCATTGTGATTTATATGATGCCGCTTTTGAGCGAGCAATGGTTGGGATGTTGTCGCCTTTGAGCGAACATCGGTTATGACGCCACTGCTGTTGAGCATGCGTGAGAATGAAGGGCCGTTATTGTAGAGCGAGCAATGGAATAGAACTATGGAACCATAAGTGAGGTATATAGAATATCTGTAATCATTGTTTAATGATTTGGTATTATTGATTATGATATCGATATACAGCAAATGGATTTGTTAATCAATGTGATGATTAACTGGCATTGGTAATTTGATGGTTTCAGTTGTTTTCAGAATAGGGACAGTGCAGGGAACCCCGGATGAGGATGATACCATCCAGGGAGCACATTTTGTATTTCATAGTATTTACATTGTTGTAAATTATGAATTGTATTATTGTGATGATTGGATTTGGGATATTGGTATGCTCACCCCGTGTGGGGCTGTCTCTGTTGGGGTAGGTGATTAGGTACATCGATGGCTTTGGAGTTGAGCTCGAGCTATGGAATGGAGGATATTCCAGGGATCGAAGTACCAGTGACGGTATTGAGCACCGTATTTTATACATTTGATACACACATACATATTTGATGCTCGCATGTGAGCACTATTATGTGTATCTGGCATGTATAAAAAGGCAAGGGCCTTTCTCTTTTCATTTATGAGTTGCATGCAATTATATATTGAATTGCTAAATGAACTGAGAACCTGTTAGTGTATTATATTGGTGCATGATAAGTATGTGGCCTAGGTTGGGGAGCTAGAAATTATATGGAATAATGTAAAGAAAATTTATATGTGGCATGATTGGCTATGATGACAAGTGGTTTCTCCCCTATATGTATGGTTGTATGCACTAATGGCATGGATTAATACACTAATAACGGGTTAAGGGCATGGGGGGTCCATACATTAGTGGTATCAGAGCAATGGTTTGCTCTTTTGGGGCTGTTGAGGGCCTAGGAACATGCTAATGGAAATGAGTAGCACATAATTATGCATGAAGTAGTTAGTGTTGTGTGACACAACTATTTTGCTTATGTGCATTTATGATATGTGATCATAGTGGAACAATTATATGTCATGACATCTATGGAATCATAATATAATCTGTTGATTATGATTGTGAGTTGTGGTACAGGGACAACAAAAGGGAGCATTTTGAAATGCATTGGGATACAGGAAGTACTTTGTACTCATGATTTATGCATTTACTCATTATAGTCATATTGTGGTGAATATGGATTATTATATGCTCATAGTTTGGGATTGTTCCTGTAGGTACGCTATCACATGAAGGGCTAAGACCAGGATTGAAAGACACGAAACGTTAACCTGCATTTTATATACAACATGGATTATGCATTGTGGTTGCATATATATATTGGAGTGATGATTTTAATGCTTTGCCGCCAAATGTTGAAGCGAGGGTGTTGCCGCATGTCGCATTTGAGCGAGGTGCATTAAAATACACTCATTCTGGTTGTATATATTGGAGTGATGATTTTAATGCTTTGCCGCCAAATGTTGAAGCGAGGGTATTTTCGCATGTCGCATTTGAGCGAGGTGCATTAAAATACACTCATGGTGATGTATATTGGGACATGGAATATGCATTGTATTGCAGGTATAGATGGAGTAGTTGGTGAATATCCCATGAGTCGTTGTTATGGATGAGTGATGATTTTAAATGCTTTGCCGCTGTCACTTGGCGCGATGATAGAATACTTGCCGCTGTCATATCGTAGCGAGGAAGAATATTTGCCGCCAAATGTTGAAGCGAGGGTATGCATGTCGCATTTGAGCGAGGTTATTCGATGCCGCTGATATGTCGAAGCGAGGTGTATTATTGCTGCGGTCATGACTAGCGAGGTGCATAAAATACACTACTATAACAAGACTAGGGATCGGCTATTTTATTGGCGATGGTTCATGCCGCCAGGTATTCATAGCGATGGTTCATTCTGTTATTCTATTGGCGATGGTTCATGCCGCCAGGTATTCATAGCGATGGTTCATTCCGCTATTCTATTGGCGATGTTTCATGCCGCCAGGTATTCATAGCGATGGTTTATTCCGATGTTCTATTGGCGATGGTTCATGCCGCCAGGTATTCATAGCGATGGTTCATTCCGCTATTTTATTGGCGATGGTTGATGCTGCCAGGTATTCATAGCGATGGTTCATTCCGCTGTTCTATTGGCGATGGTTCATGCCGCCGGGTATTCATAGCGATGGTTCATTCCTCTATTCTATTGGCGATGGCTCATGCCGCCGGGTATCTTAGCGATGGTGCATTCCGCTATGTTTATTGGCGGTGGATCATGCCGCCATGTATTATATAGCGATGGGTCATTCCGCTACATCTATGGCGATGGTTCATACCGCCGGATATCTATAGCGATGTTTTATGCCGCTGACTCTATGGCGAGGGATCATGCCACTGATTCTATAGCGATGGGTTGTACCGCTATGTACGTAGCACTGGATCACGCCACCTACGAGCGATGGGTGCTGATTGCGTACCACTGTTGGACGACGGAGACAGGTATGCCGCTATCTGGTTAGCGATGAGGTATGGCATATTACTGTTTTATTAGCGTTATTGTGGATGACATGTGTTGTTATACATATACCGTCATGTGTTTGACGATGAGACTATGGATGTCGTGTATCGACATGTACCGTCACGAGTTGACGATGTTATTATGAATGTCATATGTTGACAAGTACCGTCACGGGATGACGATGACCTAGTGGATGTCTATGTAGACGCGTAGCGTCGTTTCGATGAAAAATACATTTATGTATATGTATTTAATCGTGTGATTTGAGTGCCGATGGTGGGCACAGGGTAGTGTCTGGGTCACTAGTTGACGAGACCATTATGCCGAGCAGGTTGCTCAAAGGATTATTGGGTGCGCCGTACAGGAAGGGTACCACAGCACATATTGAGGTATATATTTTACGAGTAGTGGTACCTTTGGGTATACTCGCTGGGATCGCTACGGCCAAATGTTTGTGAGTAGGAGTAGTATTGAGGAAACTACTCGCTCTTGTCGATGTGACGTGTGGTAGACACGGTCACACCCACCCATGAGGGTGTGGAATGAATCCTACGGAATTAGGATTGCTTGTGATTGAGTAAGGACACCGGGATGTCCGTGGTGCTTTGGTACTTTTAAGAAATGCTGGGTGACGACCCACTACTCTAGATGGATGTTACGGTATGGTATACCGAGTGAAACATATGATACGTTGGTAGGCTTAGTATAAGCCTATGGAGGTAGCGATTTGCTAGCCAGATATCGTGGCGGTGATATAGTGTGCTTAATGGAGCCATTATACTGCACGTTGTGTGATGTCCGGGAATTATGGTGGTAATCCCGGTGTTGTAATAATCCTTGATGGATTTTTAATTGTGGCAATTAGGAATTAATTGCGGTTCGGCATCTCCCGAGGTTGGTAAATTGGGCATTTGGGATCGTTGGATCCCGAGGTTGAGATCGTATTCTCATTCCGGTGAAAACCTGCGAGTTACGTTTTTAGTGTGACTCGGAATCTCGGGTGCTTGGTGTGGGCACCGGTAGGGGGTTTTTGAGTTAGAGAGAGAGTTTTTGAAAACAGATGATTTTTAATGAATCATGATGTATTTGTGGGGCTATTAGTATTTCGGGGTATTTTTGCTATAAATACCAATTAAACCCGGGATTTTAATTATCGGAACCATTTTCTTCCCCTCCTTCTCTCTCCCCGAACCCGCCGATTCTCGATCCCCTTTGGACCACCGCGCACGAATGTGCTTCGCCCGCCGCCGTCCGACCCGCCGCCGCGTTCGTCTCTTCCAGGCGGTCCTATCCATACCATCAATTCGAGGTTTCGTCGAGAATCGAGCTCGGATTTCTGCAGAAAGCGCTAGGGTTCGTCACTGCAGTTCATCCGATTTTTGGGGCTCGATTTTGGTATGTTTTTGGCATGATTTTTCTGGTGTTTTTGGGTCGAACATTTCAGACTTTTTGGTTCGAAATTTTGGTTGCATTTTGGTTCGAATTTCAGCTCGATTTTGTGGGTTAGGGTTCGAAAATTTGGGGGTTTTTGGCAAGGGGTGTTGATTCTTGCTTGGATAGCTTAATTCACATTTTAAATGAATTATGGTGATTATTTGGGTTTGATTTGTGTTGTTGGGGTTCGAAATTTAGAGGTGGTCCTTGAGCAATTTTCGATATTGTCTCATTCGATTTCCCTCCCTGCATATGCCCTGCCCCGGGTCTTTTAAATGGTAAATTGTCGTGTGTTGACAATATATTTTTGTATAAGGGTAATGGGTGTGCTTGAGCATGGGTTGCATGCTTGTAAATAATTGTGAATTATTTATCGTGTTAGCACATCGTTCTTCGGGGCATGGAACTCGAGCAAGGTTTGGCTCGGACTTCGGAAATTTAAGGTACGTATAACGTACGAGCATAGCCTTTTATAATGTTGCAATAGTGAAATGCATGATATATGGTAATTGTAATAAATGGACATTGAAATGCATGGTGTGTGGCATTTACAATAAATGGGTATTGAAATGCATGGGGTATGGTATTGGAAATAGATGGGTGTCCAAATGCATGATTCATGGTACTTGCAATGATTGGTTTGTGGAATGCATGGTATATGGTAACTGTGATAAATAGACATACATTGGAAATCATAGGGTGCCGCTTTAGAGCGAGCAACGATTGGGTGTTGTCGCCGTTGAGCGACCATCGGTCATGACGCCGCTATTGTTGAGCGTGCGCTGGGTTTAGAATGCCGCTATTGTGGAGCGAGCAATGTTATGGGAACATGGAATCCTTGGTTAAATGTATGTGAAATCTATGGCCTATTTATATATGCTGATTTTACACATTGATTATGGAACTGGCATGATAGAACTATATTAGTTAATCTATATGGCGATTAACTGGCTTTGGGAATTTGATGAGTTTGGTTGTGTTGAGAACAGGGACAATACATGGGATCCCGGATGAGGGTATTGCCATCCAGGGAGTATCATTTAAATTAAAAGCATTTACATTTTTGTATTTGAATTGCAATATTATGCTTATTGGATTGGTGGTATTGGTATGCTCACCCCGTGTGGGGGCTGTCTCTGTTGGGGCAGGTAATACAGGTGTAGCGGTAGCTTTGGAGTTGAGCTCGGGCTATTGATTGAGGTACTTCCAGGATCGAGGTACCAGAGCTGGCTGGATAGACGCTCAGATCCAGAGTTGAGATCGAGTTGCGCTTGGGAGGTGCTACCAGGACTTGTATCCGGTAGAGTGTTATACATCAGATACATGCTTATCCATTTGGTACTCTTATGTGAGTACATTTTACGTGTGTATAGAATGTATAAATGGGCTACGGCTTCTCTCTGTTCATTATGGCCGCATGCAATTAATTATGGAATTGCTAAATGAACTAAGAGCATGTTAGTGTATTTTGTGGGTGCATGTTATATGATTAATCTGGGTTGGGGAATCTGAATATTATGTGAATTGGATGCAAGAAATTTTCTGGGTAGCATACGGTGTTGCACTTGCACGTGGTTTTCCCCATTATGGTATGATTATATGCACCAATGGTACGGCTTAATACACTAATAACGGGTTAAGGGCACGGGGGTCCTTACATTAGTGGTATCAGAGCAGTGGTTAGCTCTTTGGGGCTGTTGAGGGCCTAGGAACATGTTATTGGGAATGAGAAGCACATATTTATGCATGATTGCTTATGTGCGTTTATGATATGTGTTCATAACTGGAATATGTGTTGCTAACCATGGTGGTTGCAGGGTCTTATGAGACATGGACTATGCATTACGGTTGCATAGATATACATCGGAGTGATGATTTTGATGCTTTGCCGCTATATGTTGGAGCGAGGTGCATTAAAAATACACTCATGGCGATGTTTATGGGACTACGGGTTATGCATTACGGTTGCATGCATGGCGTAGCGATGTGAATACTTGCCGCTGTCATATTATAGCGATGAAGAATATTTGCCGCAAATATGTCGAAGCGAAGGATAATGCCGCTGTCATATTACTATTGCGAGGGATATTATGCCGCTAATATGTCGAAGCGAGGGGTATTACCGCTGTCATGCCGGAACGATGGTAAATGCCGCTGTCGTGTCGAAGCGATGGTGAATGCCGCTGTCACGTCGAAGCGATGGTACCACAGTCATGTCGAAGCGATGATGCCGCTGTCGTGTCGAAGCGATGATACATGCCGCTGTCACGTCGAAGCGATGATGCTGCTGTCATGACATAGCGATGCGATCGGGAACAAAGTACTACCTGAGTGTGAGTACCTCTTGAGTCCGCGATTATCCGGGTATTTTATTGGCGATGGTTCCGCCGGGTATTTTATTGGCGATGGTTCCGCCGGGTATTCTATTGGCGATGGTTTATACCGCCGGGTATTCTTAGCGATGGTTCATTCCGCTATTCTATTGGCGATGGTTCTTGCCACCAGGTATCATACAGCGAGGGTGCATTCCGCTACATCTATGGCGATGGTTCATACCGTCGGATATCTATAGCGACGTTTTATACCGCTGACTCTATGGCGAGGGATCATGCCGCTGATTCTATAGCGATGGGTTATACCGCTATGTGTGTAGCACTGGGTTATGCCGCCTACGAGCGATGGGTGCTGCTTATGTACCGCTAGTGGACGATGGATACAGGTATTCCGCTATCTCGATGGCGATGAGGTATGGCATATTACTTTTGTTATTGGTATATTGTTGTTTACCGTCATGTGTTTGACGATGAGATTATGGATGTCGTGTATAGACATGTGTCGTCATGTGTTTGACGATGTTATTTAGATGTCTATGTGGACGCTTGGCGTCGTTTTGGTGAATTAATACATTCATGTTTATGTATTTGGTTGTATGGTTTGAGTGCCGATGGTGAACACATGGTAGAGTCTGGGTCATTGGTTGACGAGACCTTTTGCCGAGCAGGTTTGCTCGATGGAGCATTGATGCATTGTAGAGGTAAATATTTGTCGAGCAATGATACCCTTGGGTATGCTCGCTGGGATGGCTAAGGCCAAGTGATTGGTGGTAAGAGTAGTCATTGAGGAAACTACTCGCTTGTTGTTGTGATGTAGTGTAGCCATGGTTACACCCACCCTAAGGGCGTGGAATAAGTCATAATGGATTAGGATTGCATGATAATTGAGCATGGACGCTGGGTTGTCTAGTATGCTTTGGTGTTTTAGAGATATGTTGGGCAATGACCCACAACTCTAATGGTTTGTGCGGTATGGTATACCGGGATGGTATGTGTGTCACGTTGATAGGTTGGTATAAGCCTATGGGACCAGCGAATCACTAGCCAGGTATTGTTGCAGTACTTTGGTGTGCTTGTGTTAGCTATTATAATGCTCGTTGGACTCGAGTTTGGTGAATCGTATGGTGATACGATGAGGGTTATAGTAGACTCTTGTAGTCTCTATGTGGCATGGTATTTGAGGTAGGGAATACCTCACGGGGACGTTTATACGTCATTGTTTTGAGAGACTTGTTTTGGGACAGCTCAATTCTGTTTGGAATGCCAACGTGAGTGTCGTCAAGTCGTGGTTAGCTCTGGTTGAGCACCCTTGCATGTGGCATGCAATGGGAGTCACAGTGGTTTGTGAGATATGGTTAGTGAGGTGGCACTACTATTTTGACCTTATCTCTTGGAGAGATTTGGATTGTACTGTCTTGGAGACAGCTTGCATCGGTCGTGGACTGATTGTAAATCAGTCATGGTACGTATTACTGGTGTTGGACCGGGTAATGGATTTCTTACCTCGGTGAGACGTTTGAGGAGACGTCTTCGGGAGATGCTCGATTGTGGAGTACTATGGTATTAGTACAGAGCATCGTTGGGATGAGTATACATGGCGTATACGGATTTTGGATCGGGTAATGGTAGTATTGATGCACTACTCTAACCAATTGTGTATTTCTGGGTTCCGGGATATGTTTTGGTATAAATATACCCAGGTTCTCCTAACGGTGGTTCGAGGATTGGAGGATCATGGATTCATGACTTCTTCCTTGAGAGGAAGGTGGTATTGTGATTCCTACCGGTTGAATCTTTTGGGGAGATTCATTATTTTGGTTCGTGTGGTGGTGATGTTGTAATCACACCCTTTGGTTTTGGTTTGTCAACCATCATTCTCCGTGGGGTGAGAATAATCGAGGTTTGACAGTTGGTTTTGGGATGTGGGTATGTTTGGAGATACCCGAGTCTATTGCATTGCGTATGCATGTTGTGTGGTGTATGGGCATGTATGCCGTGTGTGTATACGAATGCCAACTCTATTCTTTTTTGTTTTGTTCATTGTGGAACGTCGAGTGTGTATACTTGGTTTAGTGGATCTCCGGTGTGAGATTGAGGAACCTCGAGATCGGTAATCTCGAATGGCACGATGCATTCTGATGAATGATCGTGAGGGTTGTTTGATTCCCCCGAGGAGGGATCGACGTGTTTTGGAATCATTGTGGTTTTTGTTGGACAATTCGATAGCCTTCCTATTTTAGGATTGTTGGATCCAAGGATAAATGAGGGATGGCCGAGATTCAAATTTGTTTAGTGTCATGGTTAACACGTGTGTAGGAATGCATTTGGTTGCCTTGCATGTCCCCTGTGGAACTTGAGACCTTGTGGAGTCTTGATGGTGTGTCGGGACCAAGATATGATTTCTTGGAACACACCGGTGTAAACATCCTTGGTGATGTATTTTGTGTGGATCAGTGACCGTGGGTAACCCGGTCCGGGTTGCAAGTAGTGCAACTACTCCTTTAGAAGAGATGGGCTGGGAAACGAAGACTGGTTTCTTTTGTGAGTATACTGTTGTATGCTAGTGGTCCCCATCTTGACGATGCGTGTCAAGCATCGTGGGCAGGTGGTGAAAATCACGGGATGATATCTTTGTCAGAACCAATGGAGATTTGGTTGGTTTGCAGTTTTGGTGAACTGACTTGTGGGACGATTCACGTCGAGGTATGTTGTTATCTTTCGGGTTTGTATTGGTTTTGGTGTTGCTCTATTTTAGGGCTTGGTGCGAGACTGGTAGTCTCGCAGTTGTTAATTCGATTCTAAGGTGGTTTAGAATCGGGGTCTTGGCTTTGTTTTGTTGGTGTAGTCCTGGTGTTACGTGGAGTACACCGGTGCAATTTCGGGGACGAAATTTTATTAGTAGGGGATAATTGTGATGTCCGGGAATTATGGTGGTAATCCCGGTGTTGTAATATCCTTGATGGATTTTTAATTGTGGCAATTAGGAATTAATTGCGGTTCGGCATCTCCCGAGGTTGGTAAATCGGGCATTTGGGATCGTTGGATCCCGAGGTTGAGATCGTATTCTCATTCCGGTGAAAACCTGCGAGTTAGGTTTTTAGTGTGACTCGGAATCTCGGGTGCTTGGTGTGGGCACCGGTAGGGGGTTTTTGAGTTAGAGAGAGAGTTTTTGAAAACAGATGATTTTTAATGAATCATGATGTATTTGTGGGGCTATTAGTATTTCGGGGTATTTTTGCTATAAATACCAATTAAACCCGGGATTTTAATTATCGGAACCATTTTCTTCCCCTCCTTCTCTCTCCCCGAACCCGCCGATTCTCGATCCCCTTTGGACCACCGCACACGAATGTGCTTCGCCCGCCGCCGTCCGGCCGCCGTTCGGCGCGTCCGACCCGCCGCCGCGTTCGTCTCTTCCAGGCGGTCCTATCCATACCATCAATTCGAGGTTTCGTCGAGAATCGAGCTCGGATTTCTGCAGAAAGCGCTAGGGTTCGTCACTGCAGTTCATCCGATTTTTGGGGCTCGATTTTGGTATGTTTTTGGCATGATTTTTCTGGTGTTTTTGGGTCGAACATTTCAGACTTTTTGGTTCGAAATTTTGGTTGCATTTTGGTTCGAATTTCAGCTCGATTTTGTGGGTTAGGGTTCGAAAATTTGGGGGTTTTTGGCAAGGGGTGTTGATTCTTGCTTGGATAGCTTAATTCACATTTTAAATGAATTATGGTGATTATTTGGGTTTGATTTGTGTTGTTGGGGTTCGAAATTTAGAGGTGGTCCTTGAGCAATTTTCGATATTGTCTCATTCGATTTCCCTCCCTGCATATGCCCTGCCCCGGGTCTTTTAAATGGTAAATTGTCGTGTGTTGACAATATATTTTTGTATAAGGGTAATGGGTGTGCTTGAGCATGGGTTGCATGCTTGTAAATAATTGTGAATTATTTATCGTGTTAGCACATCGTTCTTCGGGGCATGGAACTCGAGCAAGGTTTGGCTCGGACTTCGGAAATTTAAGGTACGTATAACGTACGAGCATAGCCTTTTATAATGTTGCAATAGTGAAATGCATGATATATGGTAATTGTAATAAATGGACATTGAAATGCATGGTGTGTGGCATTTACAATAAATGGGTATTGAAATGCATGGGGTATGGTATGGAAATAGATGGGTGTCCAAATGCATGATTCATGGTACTTGCAATGATTGGTTTGTGGAATGCATGGTATATGGTAACTGTGATAAATAGACATACATTGGAAATCATAGGGTGCCGCTTTAGAGCGAGCAACGATTGGGTGTTGTCGCCGTTGAGCGACCATCGGTCATGACGCCGCTATTGTTGAGCGTGCGCTGGGTTTAGAATGCCGCTATTGTGGAGCGAGCAATGTTATGGGAACATGGAATCCTTGGTTAAATGTATGTGAAATCTATGGCCTATATATATATGCTGATTTTACACATTGATTATGGAACTGGCATGATAGAACTATATTAGTTAATCTATATGGCGATTAACTGGCTTTGGGAATTTGATGAGTTTGGTTGTGTTGAGAACAGGGACAATACATGGGATCCCGGATGAGGGTATTGCCATCCAGGGAGTATCATTTAAATTAAAAGCATTTACATTTTTGTATTTGAATTGCAATATTATGCTTATTGGATTGGTGGTATTGGTATGCTCACCCCGTGTGGGGGCTGTCTCTGTTGGGGCAGGTAATACAGGTGTAGCGGTAGCTTTGGAGTTGAGCTCGGGCTATTGATTGAGGTACTTCCAGGATCGAGGTACCAGAGCTGGCTGGATAGACGCTCAGATCCAGAGTTGAGATCGAGTTGCGCTTGGGAGGTGCTACCAGGACTGGTATCCGGTAGAGTGTTATACATCAGATACATGCTTATCCATTTGGTACTCTTATGTGAGTACATTTTACGTGTGTATAGAATGTATAAATGGGCTACGGCTTCTCTCTGTTCATTATGGCCGCATGCAATTAATTATGGAATTGCTAAATGAACTAAGAGCATGTTAGTGTATTTTGTGGGTGCATGTTATATGATTAATCTGGGTTGGGGAATCTGAATATTATGTGAATTGGATGCAAGAAATTTTCTGGGTAGCATACGGTGTTGCACTTGCACGTGGTTTTCCCCATTATGGTATGATTATATGCACCAATGGTACGGCTTAATACACTAATAACGGGTTAAGGGCACGGGGGTCCTTACACGTTGGGACCGAGTTTGGTGAATCATATGATGATACGATGAGGACTTATGGTAGACTCTTGTAGTCTCTATGTGGCATGATGGTTGAGGCAGAGAATACCTCACGGAAACGTTTATACGTCAAATGTTTTGAGGGACTTGTACTGGGACAGCTCAATTTTGTTGGGAATACCACGTGAAAGTTTTTTAGCTCTGATTGAGCATCTTTGCATATGGAATGCAATGGGAGTCACAATTGGTATTGTGGGATATAGCTAGTTGGGTAACACTACTATATTGATTTTAACTCTTGGAGAGATTTGGATGTACTGTCATGGAGACAGCTGGTTTTGGTTGAGGGTTGATTGTGAATCAACCTGGGTAAGCCTTACTAGTGATGGGCTAGGTGATGGCTTCGTACTTCCGGAGAGACGTTCGAGGAGACGCCTACGGGGTAATGCTTGAGATTGTGGAGTACTTTGGCATTATTACAGAGCATCATTAGGATGAGTATACATGGCGTACACGGGTTTTGATTTGGTAATAGTGGCTTTGATGCACTATTTTGAACCAGTTGCATATTTTTGGTTCCGAGATATGTTTTGGTATAAATATATCTAGTTTTCCAAACGTTGGTTTGAGGTTGGAGGGTCATGAGTTCATGACATTTTTCCTTGTGAGGAAGGCGGTATTGATATACCTACCGATTTGAGAATCCTTGTGAGATTCAATGAATCGGTTTGTGTGGTGTTGATGTTGGGATCACACCATTGGTCGTTGGTCTGTCAATCGTTGTTTTCCGCGAGGTGAGAATAGTTGGGATTGACAGTGGGTTTTGGGACTTTGGGTATGTTTGGAGATACCCGAGTATATTGCATTGAGTATGCATGTTGTGTTAGTGCTTAGGCATGTATACCCATGTGTGTATACGAATGCCAACTTTATTTTGTTCCTTGTTGAGCATCGAACTAGTACGCTTGGTTTGGCGAATCTCTAGTGAGAGGTTGTGGCACCTTGAGATTGGTAATCTCGATGGCGCAATGTATTCTGAGGAATAATCGTGAGGTCCGGTTGACCTCCCCCGAGGGGAGGATTGTCGTGTTTTGGGACCATGGTAATTCTTGCTGGTTAATTCGATAGCCTCCCTGTTTTAGGATTGTTGAATCCTAGTATAAACGAGGGATGGTCAGGATTCGGATTTGTTTAGTGTCGTGGTTGACAAGTGTGGCGGGAATGCAATTGATTGTTCTTGCATGTCCTTTCGAGAACTTGAGACCTTGCGGAGTCTCGATAGTGTGTTTGGACCAAGATGTGATTTCTTGGAACACACGGTTATATACACCTTTGGAGATGTGTTTCGTGTTGATCGGGGCCGTGTTGTTGCCCAATCCGTGTTGCAATGTGATGCAACTACTCCTTTGATGGAGATGGATTTGGAAAGCGGAAGCCGGATGTGGTATAAGTGCATTGTAGTGTACTGGTGGTTTCCTTAGTAACGATGTATGGTTAAAATCGTAGGCTGAATCCCAGAGATATCATCGAGGCGATATCTATTTTGGAATCACGAATGATTCGTCTGATTTGCAGTTATGGTTGGCTGACTGCTTTGAGATGGTTAGCATTGAGATATGCTGACGTTCTGTTGCGGTTGCAATGGTTTGGGAGGTTTATCCCATTCCAGGTTTTGGTGCGAGGTCGGTATCCTCGCGGTTATTGTGTCGTTCATCACATGTTCATGATTCGACGATGTAAATCCGTTTGGATTCTGACCGCTTTATTTTTAAACAAAAGATATTTCAAAGAATGGGTTGAAGCGATTCTACCGCAAGTGCACGGTTGTCAAGTTTTAGTATAGTGAAAATTAAGTACAGGTTGTCGAATCCACAGGGACTACGTATAAGTACCAAATAAGATTAATAAAATTATATTTAGCCTACGATAAAAGGAGTTTGATTAATTAAAGCTAAATTAAACTAAAGAATAAAGATTAAACTAGAAACAAAGAATAGAATGGTTCCGGAAATGCGAAGGTAAGTCACTCGAGAAAATTACCAAGCTCGTCGTTCAATTATATTATCTCTACTGATTCAACGGAATTCTCAAATTATCACTCAATTGATTTTAAAGGTGAAAGGTTTTCACTATTATTCGATACACTCTCTCGAGCTGTAACGAAACTAACAGTAAATTAGAATAAGTCACTCTCGTGCACCTATTTACTAATTCAAAGTTGCTTAAATTATCAAAACCTTATAACTCTAAATCTTTCGATTTCAAGTTCTCACATATGCGATATCATCTCTCGATCTCAATCGTGACATACATCATAAATTAATGGAGCGTGTTACAACGTTATCTCTCGATCTCGGTTGTAACTCTCAAATTCAATCAAAGCTAGCTAGACTTTGATCTACACATGCAATCAATCTATGAACAATAAATATCAATGCGCTCAAATACCAATGAATCAATATATCAAACACAACGAACGAAAACTTCAATAATATAAACCAAATTCAATTCAAATCAAATACAGATGAGTTTAATTGTCTCTCGACCTCAAAAACTTCAAATGAAAATGAAAATCAAATAAATTAAGGTTCAGAAATACGATAAACGATGGATGAATCCGTGCGTTGCACCGTAATTCCTTCTCTTGTTCCTTCCTTGCACTCCGGAAGAGATTGGCTCGACTTTGGACGAAGAACCGAGATTGGATCTCCTTGGCGGCGTTGGGCGGCGGCTCCTTGACCTAGAAATCGTCTGAAAAATTTGTCTAATATCGTCTCTCCTTCGAAATGGATCAAGCCCCTCTAAAAAGCCCCAAAATCTCGATAAATAAGGAAAATAAAATCTTCAGATTTCGCGTCTCGATCGATCGAGATTTTCACCGATCGATCGGTGCACTGTTCACGTCAGCCTTTTGCACTCACTGCCTCGCTCGATCGATCGAGAATTTCCACCGATCGATCGAGATTTCTCAAAATTTGTTGCTGAGGTTACTGCCTCGCTCGATCGATCGAGATTTCCACCGATCGATCGAGCCTTCAAAAAATCTGATTCTCGCTTCTGGCTGGCTCGATCGATCGAGAATAAATCTTGATCGATCGAGATTTGGGAAATTCATCTTCTTTCATTTTCTCTTCTTTTACGCCTCGATTTCGCCCGTTATCTTCATGTAAGCTCATTTCTTCCACTTTCGGTCTAATTTCCTGAAACAAACGAATAAACACCAAAAAGCATAATATCATCCAGGAAAAAGTACGGAAAATGGGAAGAAATTACAGTTAAAATCACTCAAAATCTAAGCCTATCAACTCCCCCAAACTTAGACTTGATCGTCCTCGAGCAAGCAATAAACTCAAAAAGAAAAGTTAAACTCGATACTAAGCATGAATCATCTTTACAACATACGTAACAACTCAGAAATCCTACTTACACATCAATAGAAGTCAATCAACATTTAACAAGAAGCAATTTCTCCTAAGTTAAACAATACATCGCAACATCGGAACGTGCGTGTGTGCTATTGTCAAACATGAGTTACATATATATCTTTAACATCAACATGTGCCATATTAACTCCTAGTCAAGATTACTTTGAATTACTCTACAAGTTTACTATCCAACACTTCTCCACTAATGTAATTGTTCCCTAGACTTGGATCAAAAGGTCTTGAAAGCTTATAACGTTAGGCCTTTTGGTGTCGGCTTCAAACAAAAGGTAGGATGAATTCAAAGAAGAGAGTATAACAAAATCAGTTCAACTATTTTTGAGCTTCTCTTCAACTTTTTTCTAGCATTGGCCACTTTGGGTCTTATTTTGAATTTTTCTTTTCAAGGCTTTTCTCTACATCTTTTCTTTTTCTTTGCTCATTCTTTTGTTCCTTTTGAACTCCTTTGCATATAACAATTCTGTGCAATGAATGAGATTCATTATACTCTCCTAGGGGTAGGTAAAAATTTTCTTTTAGGCTCAAACCAAGGTGGGTATAATGAGTTGCCAAGAATGTCGAATGGGGGTCTAATCATATGCAATGCATATACCATTCTTTTTTCAATAAGGCTCAAAAGGGGACACTAAGGAATAATATATAACAGGTAGGCTTGAAAGGCTCAAACGGTCCAAAGATCGCCTAAATCATCTCCAAGTCTAGTTCCTAATTATAAATTTCACCTCAAAGTGCTTTCAACTAAACTGTAGAGTTATCTAAGATACTCAAGACTCATCATAGTTAACACAAGTTTTCAATTTAATCAATACATACTTCACTCAATCATGACTCAATAAGTGCTCAAAGTATTCCTCAGTTTTGACATGTAGTTAACAAAGGATATATACAAACAAGTTAAGCATTTACATGACTCCTATCTAGATGAGGATTAATTTCATCATGTATTACCGTTGCAATTCCAACTCATCAATTCTCAAGAATAACTCAATCAATAGAAAAAAAATTTTGTTGGTAATGCTCAAGGACGAATTAGTCTCAACATCATGCAGTCATGCTAGGAAAAGAAACAAGACAAGTAGCAATATGTGCAAAAGCAAGATATATACAAATAATCAAAAACCCCCCCAAACTTAGCATGTGAATTTCCCTCAATGAACAAGAAAAATAAATGCAATGGCAAAGACACATACCATGATGACGATCGTCACTGATTGTCGTCCTCATCATGCTCCGGAGGGGGGACTGGGTCGTGGTGCTCCTCGACACACACGGATTCATACTGCAAAACAAAAGTAAACAAAATAACAAAATCAATAAAACTATACTAAAGAAAAGAAAAAGAAACAAAGGGAATAAAAAAAAGTTCTTGATTTATAGTCCCAAGCTGGACTGTCACCTCCTCGTCTTCATCAATTTGATGGCTCCTTCGGATTCTTTACAGAATCACTCGGGAGCGTACCTTGCGTCCTCCCAGATATCAACGTGGCCAACTGCCCTATCTGCACCTCCAAATTTTTGATTGATGCATCTTGATTCTGCATCCTCACCTCTGTTGATGAAATCAGCTTCGCCATCAATTCCTCCATACTCGGCTTTTGTGTGAACCCGGCCTGCGGTTGAGGGTTCAACACATTTTCTTGATTCGACCACCTCAAATTCGGGTGGTTCCTCCACGGTTGGTTGTAATTCGAGTAGGAATTATTGGGTGGCCTGTTACCTACAAAATTAACAGCTTCAACAGATTGGTTAAATTGATTACCTGCCTGGCACTCGATGCTAGGATGACCGCCTCCACACAGCTCACAGAAAATAGTTTGGGCCTGCATTGCTGCTGCTCCCATGCTGTCTATCTTCCGGTTCATGGCTTCTAATTGAGCCGAAAGAGCAGTGATCTCGTCCACTTGATGGACTCCCATTGGTTTCTGCGGCGTGCTCCTCTCAGATTGCCACTGGTAGCTGTTGCACGCCATTTCCTCCAACAAGCTATATGCCTCTTCCGGCGTCTTTCTCATTATGGATCCCCCAGATGCTGCATCAATCATGGAACGGTTAGCAGAAAATAAACCGTTATAGAACGTTTGTACCTGCAGCCATATGGGTAAACCATGGTGTGGGCATCTCCTCAACAACTCCTTAAACCGATCCCACGCTTCGTATAAAGTCTCGGGGTCAAACTGACCAAAAGTCGTGATATCGTTCCGCATCTTCGCCGTCTTGGAAGGGGGAAAGTACTTTGACAAAAACGCCTTTGTCATCCCCTCCCATGTTGTTATAGAACCTGCAGGTAAAGAATTTAACCATGCCTTAGCTTTGTCTCGTAATGAAAAGGGGAAAAGTCTTAACCTGATGGCATCGTCAGAGACGCCATTGTGTTTGAATGTATCACAAATCTCCAAAAAGTTGGAGATGTGATTGTTCGGATCATCTGTAGATGCTCCCCCGAACATCACTGAGTGCTGAATCATTTGTATGATTGCCGGCTTGATCTCAAAATTGTTGCTTGAATCGTCGGCCTTGTAATACTCGACAACGATCCATGAAATGCGGGTTGTGCAAAGTCCATCATCGATCTAGGGTGCTGTGCTTCGTTATTGTCAGCCATTTCTCGAGCTTCTCGTAATCTTCTTAGTAACGTTCTCTCTATCTCTGGATCAAACGGCTCGAGAAAGGGTTCCTCTCTTCTATGCATGCACTAAAGAACCGATTCCTGTACAAAATAGACAAAAGGAGACAACAAAATGCACAAAGTTATTCACAAAGATCAACAAAAGAAAACAAAGAAAACAAAAATGCAATAATAAAAGAATTGGCTAAATTACAATTAACTAATCTCGTATGATATTATACAGATTAGTCCCCGGCAACGGCGCCAAAAACTTGACCGCTTTATTTTTAAACAAAAGATATTTCAAAGAATGGGTTGAAGCGATTCTACCGCAAGTGCACGGTTGTCAAGTTTTAGTATAGTTAAAATTAAGTACAGGTTGTGGAATCCACAGGGACTAACGTATAAGTACCAAATAAGATTAATAAAATTATATTTAGCCTACGATAAAAGGAGTTTGATTAATTAAAGCTAAATTAAACTAAAGAATAAAGATTAAACTAGAAACAAAGAATAGAATGGTTCCGGAAATGCGAAGGTAAGTCACTCGAGAAAATTACCAAGCTCGTCGTTCAATTATATTATCTCTACTGATTCAACGGAATTCTCAAATTATCACTCAATTGATTTTAAAGGTGAAAGGTTTTCACTATTATTCGATACACTCTCTCGAGCTGTAACGAAACTAACAGTAAATTAGAATAAGTCACTCTCGTGCACCTATTTACTAATTCAAAGTTGCTTAAATTATCAAAACCTTATAACTCTAAATCTTTCGATTTCAAGTTCTCACATATGCGATATCATCTCTCGATCTCAATCGTGACATACATCATAAATTAATGGAGCGTGTTACAACGTTATCTCTCGATCTCGGTTGTAACTCTCAAATTCAATCAAAGCTAGCTAGACTTTGATCTACACATGCAATCAATCTATGAACAATAAATATCAATGCGCTCAAATACCAATGAATCAATATATCAAACACAACGAACGAAAACTTCAATAATATAAACCAAATTCAATTCAAATCAAATACAGATGAGTTTAATTGTCTCTCGACCTCAAAAACTTCAAATGAAATGAAAATCAAATAAATTAAGGTTCAGAAATACGATAAACGATGGATGAATCCGTGTGTTGCACCGTAATTCCTTCTCTTGTTCCTTCCTTGCACTCCGGAAGAGATTGGCATAACTTTGGACGAAGAACGGAGATTGGATCTCCTTGGCGGCGTTGGGCGGCGGCTCCTTGACTCGTCTGAAAAATTTGTCTAATATCGTCTCTCCTTCGAAATGGATCAAGCCCCTCTAAAAAGCCCCAAAATCTCGATAAATAAGGAAAATAAAATCTTCAGATTTCGCGTCTCGATCGATCGAGATTTTCACCGATCGATCGGTGCACTGTTCATGTCAGCCTTTTGCACTCACTGCCTCGCTCGATCGATCGAGAATTTCCACCGATCGATCGAGATTTCTCAAAATTTGTTGCTGAGGTTACTGCCTCGCTCGATCGATCGAGATTTCCACCGATCGATCGAGCCTTCAAAAAATCTGATTCTCGCTTCTGGCTGGCTCGATCGATCGAGAATAAATCTCGATCGATCGAGATTTGGGAAATTCATCTTCTTTCATTTTCTCTTCTTTTACGCCTCGATTTCGCCCGTTATCTTCATGTAAGCTCATTTCTTCCACTTTCGGTCTAATTTCCTGAAACAAACGAATAAACACCAAAAAGCATAATATCATCCAGGAAAAAGTACGGAAAATGGGAAGAAATTACAGTTAAAATCACTCAAAATCTAAGCCTATCAGATTCTGTAATCTCCGCAATACGTTGAGTACGCCGTCCAAATTTCGAGGACGAAATTTTATTAGTGGGGGATAATTGTGATGCCCGGGGATTATTGGTGTTAGTCCCGGTAATCCTTAATGGATTTTAATTGTGGCAATTGTGTATTAATTGCGGTTTTGGGACTCCCGGAGATTTTAAATCCTGTTTTTGGAGTCGTTTGATCCAAGGGATGAGATTATATTCTCATCGTGGTGATAACCTTGGAATTTGGTCTTTGGTGGGATTTGGGGTCCGGAGTACTTTGTACTGGGGCTAGCAATGGAATTTGAGTTGGAGAGATGATTTTTGAAAACAGATGATTTTTAATGAGTCATGATGTATTTGTGGGAGGAGTGATATTTTTGAGTTTTGGTACTATATATACCAGGTAGACTCGGTATTCCGTCATTTGGCACGGATCCCTCCCCTCTCTTCTCTCTCTCTACGCTCAAAGCCCTTCCCCCCATTCCCCTCTTCTTCCCTTGGAGGAATATGGCTTGAAGCTTGGCTCGGGAGCCGGAATTTCTCGAAGATAACTTGGTAATCTCCTTCCCCTCGCTTTCATCTTCGTATTGATTATAATTTGGAGGTGTTTGGTTGAGTTTAGAGTTGGGTTGGATTTTGGGAGATTTTTTAAAATCTTGAAATCTTATGGGTTTTGTTTTAAAATGGTTTTTAACCCTTGTTGAGTGTACTAGGGAGTTTGTATGTGGTTATTTTCGAGTTTGAGGAAGTTTGGGTATGAAATGTGGAGGTTTCAAAGCTTTTGGAAATGGTGATTTTTCGGGTTCGCACAGCGACCGATCAATCGGTAGCTTGGACCGATTAATCGGTGCAAGTGTGTAGCGTTGGGTAACTATTTATGTCTTTACCAATCGATCGGTGTGCGTTACCGATCGATCGATGTGCGTTACCGATCGATCGGTGGGTGGCTAGCGATCGATCGGTAGCTTGGACCGGTCGATCGGTGCAAAGCCGTAGCTTAAATCGAAATGTGAACAGTTACCGATCGATCGGTAGTGCGTTTATGTTAAATGATATTTTGGGTCCTCCCTCGGGTTTTGGGGAGCGATTATCGAACATTTGCTAATTAATCATCGTGTTGATTGGGGTCGAATTTCATGCTTGTGCATATGAATTTGGGATTACTCATTGATTATGAGTTATTGAATTGTGTTTAGCACATTTCTTCGTCGGACCTCGGGACTGAGGCAATGTTTGGACTTGAACTACGGAATCATAAGGTACGTATGACGACGTACGAGCATAGCCCTTTTATATAATTGCAATTGTTGAGTGCTTGGTACACTGTATTGAATGAACGTGTATGAAAATGCATAATATATAGTATTAGCAATAAACGGACATTGAGATGCATGGTTGATGGTATTTGCTACAAATGTATATATATGCATTGTGATTTATATGGTGCCGCTTTTGAGCGAGCAATGATTGGGATGTTGTCGCCTTTGAGCGAACATCGGTTATGATGCCACTGTTGTTGAGCAAGCGTGAGAATGAAAGGCCGCTATTGTAGAGCGAGCAATGGAATAGAACTATGGAACCATAAGTGAGGTATATAGAATATCTGTAATCATTGTTTAATGATTTGGTATTATTGATTATGATATCGGTATATAGCAAATGGATTTGTTAATCAATATGATGATTAACTGGCATTGGTAATTTGATGGTTTCAGTTGTTTTCAGAACAGGGACAGTACAGGGAACCCCGGATGAGGATGATACCATCCAGGGAGCACATTTTGTATTTCATAGCATTTACATTGTTGTAAATTATGAATTGTATTATTGTGATGATTGGATTTGGGATATTGGTATGCTCACCCCGTGTGGGGCTGTCTCTGTTGGGGCAGGTGATTAGGTACATCGATGGTTTTGGAGTTGAGCTCGAGCTATGGAATGGGACAGATTCCAGGGATCGAAGTACCAGTGACGGTATTGAGCACCGTATTTTATACATTTGATACACACATACATATTTGATGCTCGCATGTGAGCACTATTATGTGTATATGGCATGTATAAAAAGGCAAGGGCCTTTCTCTTTTCATTTATGAGTTGCATGCAATTATATATTGAATTGCTAAATGAACTGAGAACATGTTAGTGTATTATATTGGTGCATGATAAGTATGTGGATTTGGTTGGGGAGCTTGACATTGTATTTGTAAAGAAATTTTATATGTGGCATGATTGACTATGATGACAAGTGGTTTCTCCCCTACATGTATGATTGTATGCACTAATGTCATGGATTAATACACTAATAACGGGTTAAGGGCACAGGGGTCCTTACAGAAGCAAATCTCGGATCTCTGTCCGATACAATTGAAACTGGTATGCCATGTAGTCTCACTACATTTTGAATATATAACTGAGCCATTTTCAAATAGGTAAATGTCATACTATAAGGTATGAAGTGAACTACTTTCGTCAGTCTATCAACAAGTACCCAAATTGCATCAAAGCCAGAGGAAGTCCGTGGCAAATGGGTAACTGTAAGGACCCCCGTGCCCTTAACCCGATATAAGTGTATTAACCCCTGTCATTAGTACATACGATCATGTTATTAAGGGGGAAAGTGATTACATGCGACTCTAGCATGAATACCATCTATAACATTCCTTTACATTAATCGTATAATGTCTATACTTTCCCAACACATTCCATAAAACATGTCATGCACCTTTAAACATACACTAACATGCTTTCAATTCATTTTGCAATTCATAATTAATTACGTGCAACACATAAATGAAAAGAAAAAGGCCATTGCCGTCTTTATACATTCTATATACACATAATTACTACTCACATGCGAGCGTCGAATAAGTAGGCGTGTATCTAATATATAAAGTATCATGCTCAATACCGTCGCTGGTACCTCGATCCTGGGAGCACCTCAAATCCACAGCTCGAGCTCAATTCCAAGCCATCGATGTACCTAATAACCTGCCCCAACAGAGACAGCCCCCACGCGGGGTGAGCATACCAACCCAAATCTCATTATCACAATAATACAATTCATAATTTACAACATGTAAATGCTATGAAATATAAGAGATACTCCCTGGATGGCATCATCCTCATCCGGGATCACCTGTATTGTCCCTGTTCTCAAAATAACTGAAACCATCAAATTCCCAATTGCCAGTTAATCATTACATTGATTAACGAATTCATTGCCACATACCGACATTATAACAATAATATCAAATCATTAAACAATGAGCACAAATATCCCGTATATCTCTTTTATGGTTCCATAGTTCTATTTCATTGCTCGCTCTACAATAGCGGCATTTCAGTCTCACACATGCTCAACAGCAGTGGCGACATAACCGATGTTCGCTCAAAGGCGTCCACATCCGATCATTGCTCGCTCAAAAGCGGCACCATGCAATTCCCAATGCATATACATCCATTTGTAGTAATTACCATTAATCATGTATTTCAATATCCGTTAATAACCGTTTATTATTAAAACCATATGCCAGGCATTTCCATAAACATTTATTGCAATACAGTGTGTCAAGCACTCAACAATTGCATTTAAAATAAAGGGACATGCTCGTACGTTATACGTACCTTATACTTTCTGTAGTTCGAGTCCGACTTCGCCCGAGTCCCCCGATTCGATGAATTATGTGCTAACACACAAAAACTCACAATCAACAACAAGCATGCTACCACGTGCCTAAGCACGTTCAAAACTCCCAAACATATCGTCTATCCATGACGATTACCAAAATAAAAGCCACCCGGCTAAGCATGCATAATACCCAAAGTAAACCATTTTACAAGTTTAAAAGATAGCCAAAAACTTAACCGAGAGTTCCTTTTAATTTAACTTGGCTCCAACCAAACCATTTTAAAAGTCTAACATTCCCATTGGAATGTGAACATTGCCTCGGAAGCCGACCATTTAAGTCGCAAATCCAAAATCCCACGAAAAAGCCAAGAAAACCAACAAAACCTTGCTGGCGATCGATCGCTATATCGAGCGATCGATCGCTAGCCCTCGCCCGGCATAGCGATCGATCGCCAGACCTTACTGGCGCGAGGCGATCGATCGCCCAAAAGTAGCGATCGATCGCCACCTTGCTGAAAAGCCTACTGCTTGCGCGCGATCGATCGCCGCGACCTGCAACTCGAAAAACACCATTTTTGAAAGCTTGAAACCTCCACAAATCATACCCCAACTCCTCCCAACTCAAAACCACAACAAATCCACACACAAGGACCTCCCACAAGGGTGCTCAACCCATAATAAAACAAACCCAAAAGGTTTTATGGTTTTCACCAAAATCACCAAACCCAAACCAACCTCAAAATTCAACCAAAATTAACAAATTTACTATCAAATCAAAGCTACAAGAGAGGAGAAAGAGATTACCAGCTTTTCTTCAAGAAATCCAGCTCCTAAACCGAGCCTCCGGTCATTTTCTCCAAGGAGAAAAGATAAGGGTTAGGGAAAGAGGGGTTGCACGATGAGAGAGGGAGAGGAGAGGGAGAGAAGTGATTCCGTGCCAAAATGACGGAAATCTCGAGTCCAACGGGTATATATAGCAAAAATACCCCAACATACCAATACCTCCACAAATACATCATGATTCAATAAAAATCAACTGTTATCAAAAACTCTCTCTCCAACATCAAATCCTCATACTGGCCCCAACATAAGGTACCCCGGACTCCAAGTCCCACTAAAAAACCAACTCATTGGTTTTCCGCCAAAATGAGAATACAATCTCAACCTTTGGTTCCAACGATCCCAAAAGCCCGATTTAACAACCTCGGGAGACGCCAACCCGCAATTAATTCCTAATTGCCACAATTAAAAATCCATCAAGGTTTATTATCGTACCGGGATTAACACCATTAATCCCCGGACGTCACAATTATTCCCCACTAATAAAATTTCATCCTCGAAATTTGCACCGGTGTACTCCATGTAACATCAGGACTACACAAACAAAACAAAGCCAAGACCCCGATTCTGAACCACCTTAGAATCGAATTAACAACTGCGAGAATACCAGTCTCGCACCAAGCCCTAAAGTAAGCAAATGCCAAAACAAATACAAACCCCAAAGATAACAACATACCTCGACGTCAATCGTCCCAGAAGTCAGTCCACCATGACTGAAAATCAACCAAACCTTCCCTGGCCTCGACATAGATATCTCCCCATGATATCTCCATCACTTGCCCATGATGCTTAACACACATCGTTATGATGAGGACTACTAGCATACGACAGTATACTCACAGAAAATCCATTTCTTGTTTCCCAGTCCATCTCCTCCAAAGGAGTAGTTGCAACTCTTGCAACACGGATCGGGCAACCCACGGTCACCGATCCACACAAAGCACATCTCCAAGGATGTTTACACCGGTGTGTTCCAAGAAATCATATCTTGGTCCTGACACACCATCAAGACCCCACAAAGTCTCAAGTTCCACAGGGGACATGCAAGGCAAACAATTGCATTCCTACACACGTGTCAACCATGACATTAGACAAACCCGAATCTCGGCCATCCCTCATTTATCCTTGGATCCAACAATCCTAAAATAGGAAGGCTATCGAATTATCCAACAAGAATTACCATGATTCCAAAACACGACGATCCCTCCCCAGCGGAAGTCAAACAACCCTCACGATCATTCATCAGAATGCATCGTGCCATCGAGATTACCGATCTCGAGGTTCCACAATCTCACACTGGAGATTCACCAAACCAAGCATACAAACTCGACGTTCAACAATGAACAAAATAAAGTTGGCATTCGTATACACACACGCATACATGCCCATACACCAACACAACAGGCATACTCAATGCAATAGACACGGGTATCTTCAATCATACCCAAAAGATTCAACCAGTAGGTATCATAATACCGTCTTCCTCTCAAGGAAATGTCATGAATCCATGATCCTCCAACCTCGTACCACCGTTCGGAGAACTGGATATATTATACCAAAATATATCACGGAACCAAAAGTACGCAATTGGTTCAAATAGTGCATCAAAGCAACTATTACCAACACAAAACCCGTATACGCCATGTATACTCAAACTAGAGATGCTCTGAACCGATGCTCTAGCACTCCACAAACTCGAGCATTTCCCCGGAGACGTCTCCTCGAACGTCTCGCCGAAAAGGTAAGAAATCCATTACTCGGTCCAACACCAGTAATGTTTACCATGGCTGATTTACAATCAACCCACAATCGATACCAGCTGTCTCCATGACAGTGCCATCCAAATTTCTCCATGGAATAAAACCGGTATAGTGGTGTTACCCCACTAGCTATACCCTACAAATCCAATCATGACTCCCGTCGCATTCCACATGCAAGGATGCTCAACCAGAGCTAATGACGACTTGTTGACACTCACGTCGGTATTCCCAACAAAACGAGCTATTCTGGTACAAGTCACTCGAAACATTTGACGTATAAACGTCCCCGTGAGGTATTCCCTACCTCAATCACCATGCCACTTAAAGACTACAAGAGTCTATCATAACCCTCATCGTATCACCATACGATTCACCCAGCTCGAATCCAACGAGCAGCATAAAGGCTAACACAAGCACACCAAAGTACTACAACAATACCTGGTTAACGGTTCGTTGACCCCATAGGCTCATACCAACCTACTAACGTGACACATGTTCCATTCCGGTATACCATACCGTACAACCCATTAGAGTTGTGGGTCATCGCCCAACATACCTCTAAAACGCCAAGCATAATGGACAACCCGGTGTCCTTGCTCAACTATGATGCAATCATAAACCATTAAGACTTATTCCACACCCTCAGGGTGGGTGTGATCATGCTTACACCATATCACAATAACAAACGAGTAGTTTCCTCAATGACTACTCTTACCACCAATCACTTGGCCTCAGCCAAACCAGCGAGTATACCCGGAGGGTATTATTACTCGAAAATATTTACCTGTATCACGTGATGCGGTACTCTCTCCTGTACAGTGCATCCAATAATCCATCGAGTAATCTGCTCGGCGTAATGGTCTCGTCAACTAGTGACCCAGACACTACCATGTGCTCACCATCGGCACCCAAACCATACAACCAATACATAAACAGGAATGTATTATTCACCAAAACGACGCCACGCGTCCACACAGACACCCCAAATAACATCGTCAAACATATGACGGCACCTGCCGATACACGACACTCATAATCTCATCGTCAAACACATGACGGTATAAAACAATACATAATATTCACAATGATGATAACAAAAGTAATATGTCATACCTCATCGCTATCAAGATAGCGGAATAACTGTATCCATCGTCCCCCAGCGGTACATAAGCAGCATCCATCGCTCGTAGGCGGCATAATCCAGTGCTACACACATAGCGGTATAATCCATCGCTATAGAATCGGCGGCATGATCCATCGCCATAAAGCCAGCGGCATGAAACATCGCTATAATATCCGGCGGTATGAACCATCGCCATAGATGTAGGGAATGTACCATCGATATATGATACCTGGCGGCATAAATCATCGCCATAGAATACCCGGCGGCATGAACCATCGCCAATAGAATACCCGGCGGAATGAACCATCGCCAATAGAATAGCGGAATGAACCATCGCTATGAACACCCGGCGGCATAAACCATCGCCAATAGAATAGCGGAATGAACCATCGCTATGAATATCCGGCGACATAAACCATCGCCAATAGAATAGCGGAATGAACCATCGCTATGAATATCCGGCGGCATAAACCATCGCCAATAGAATAGCGGAATAAGTCATCGCTATGAATATCCGGCGGCATAAACCATCGCCAATAGAATAGCGGAATAACTCATCGCTATGAATATCCGGCGGCATAAACCATCGCCAATAGAATAGCGGAATGAACCATCGCTATGAATATCCGGCGGCATAAACCATTGCCAATAGAATAGCCGGTCCCTAGTCATTGTTACGGTAGCGTATTTTAATGCCCCTCGCTCAAATGCAACATGCGGCACTCCCACCCCTCGCTTTACATATAGGCGGCATAGAATAACCTCGCTTTAATGGACATGCAGCGCTCCCACCCCTCGCTTCACATTTTAGCGGCAAATATTCTTTCCTCGCCTCATATGATAACCACGCTTCAATGTGACATGCGGTGCTCCCACCCCTCGCTTCACATTTTAGCGGCACAAAACAAATAAATAGCGGCAAGCATTTAAAATCATCACTCATCCATAACAATGACTCATGGGATATTCACCAAGTATTCCATCTATACCTGCAACACAAAGCATATTCCATATCCCAACATACATCATCATGAGTGTATTCCAATGCACCTCGCTCAAATGCGACATGCGGCACTCGCACCCCTCGCTTCAACATTTGGCGGCAGAGCATTAAATCATCACTCCATTGTACACATGCAACCACAATGCATAATCCATGATGTATATAAAACGCAGGTTACCGTTTCGTGTCTTTCAACCCTGGCCTTAGCCTTTCGCGTCATAGTGTCCCTACAGGAACAATCCCAAACCATGAGCATACGATAATCCATATTCACCACAATATGATTATAATGAGTAAATGCATAAACTATTAGTACAAAGTACTTCATGTATCCCAATGCATTTCAAAACGCTCCATTTGGTTGTCCCTGTGTCACAACTCACAATCATAATCAACAGGTTATATTATGATTCTATAGATGTCATGACATAGAATCGTTTCACTATGATCACATATCACAAATGCACATAATCAAAATAGTTGTGTCACACAACACTAACTACTATCATGCATAAATATGTGCTACCCATCCCTATCAGCATGTTCCAGGCCTTCAACAGCCCCAAAGAGCTAACCACTGCTCTGATACCACTAATATAAGGACCCCCGTGCCCTTAACCCGATATTAGTGTATTAACCCCTGTCATTAGTGCATACGATCATGTTATTAAGGGGGAAAGTGATTACATGTGACTCTAGCATGAATACCATCTATAGCATTCCTTTACATTAATCGTATAATGTTTATACTTTCCCAACACATTCATAAAACATGTCATGAACCTTTAAACATACACTAACATGCTCTCAATTCATTTTGCAATTCATAATTAATTACGTGCAACACATAAATGAAAAGAGAAAGGCCATTGCCGTCTTTATACATTCTATATACACATAATTACTACTCACATGCGAGCGTCGAATAAGTAGGCGTGTATCTAATGTATAAAGTATCATGCTCAACACCGTCGCTGGTACCTCGATCCTGGGAGCACCTCAAATCCACCGCTCGAGCTCAATTCCAAGCCATCGATGTACCTAATAACCTGTCCCAACAGAGACAGCCCCCACGCGAGGTGAGCATACCAATATCCCAAATCTCATAATCACAATAATACAATTCATAATTTACAACATGTAAATGCTATGAAATATAAGAGATACTCCCTGGATGGCATCATCCTCATCCGGGATCCCCTGTATTTTGTCCCTGTTCTCAAAATAACTGAAACCATCAAATTCCCAATTGCCAGTTAATCATTACAATGATTAACGAATTCATTGCCACATACCGACATTATAAGAATAATATCAAATCATTAAACAATGATCACAAATATCCCATATATCTCTTTTATGGTTCCATAGTTCTATTTCATTGCTCGCTCTACAATAGCAGCATTTCAGTCTCACGCATGCTCAACAGCAGTGGCGACATAACCGATGTTCGCTCAAAGGCGTCCACATCCGATCATTGCTCGCTCAAAAGCGACACCATGCAATTCCCAATGCATATACATCCATTTGCAGTAATTACCATTAATCATGTATTTCAATATCCGTTAATAACCGTTTATTGTTAAAACCATATGCCATGCATTTCCATAAACATTTATTGCAATACAGTGTGTCAAGCACTCAACAATTGCATTTAAAATAAAGGGACATGCTCGTACGTTATACGTACCTTATACTTTCCGTAGTTCGAGACCGACTTCGCCCGAGTCCCCCGATTCGATGAATTATGTGCTAATACACAAAAACTCACAATCAACAACAAGCATGCTACCACGTGCCTAAGCACGTTCAAAACTCCCATACATATCGTCTATCCATGACGATTACCAAAATAAAAGCAACCCGGCTAAGCATGCATAATACCCAAAGTAAACCATTTTACAAGTTTAAAAGATAGCCAAAAACTCAACCGAGAGTTCCTTCTAATTTAACTTGGCTCCAACCAAACGATTTTAAAAGTCTAACATTCCCATTGGAATGTGAACATTGCCCCGAAAGCCGACCATTTAAGTCACAAATCCAAAATCCCATGAAAAAGCCAAGAAAACCAACAAAACCTTGCTGGCGATCGATCTCTATGCCGGGCGATCGATCGCCGAGCCCCTCGGCGATCGATCGCTCGATATAGCGATCGATCGCCAGACCTTACTGGCGTGAGGCGATCGATCGCCCAAAAGTAGCGATCGATCGCCACCTTGCTAAAAAGCCTATTGCTTGCGCGCGATCGATCGCCAAAAACGGGCGATCGATCGCCGCGACCTGCAACTCGAAAAACACCATTTTTGAAAGCTTGAAACCTCCACAAATCATACCCCAACTCCTCCCAACTCAAAACCACAACAAATCCACACACAAGGACCTCCCACAAGGGTGCTCAACCCAAAATAAAACAAACCCAAAAGATTTTATGGTTTTCACCAAAATCACCAAACCCAAACCAACCTCAAAACTCAACCAAAATTAACAAATTTACTATCAAATCAAAGCTACAAGAGAGGAGAAAGAGATTACCATCTTTTCTTCAAGAAATCCGGCTCCTAAACCGAGCCTCCGGTCATTTTTCTCCAAGGAGAAAAGATAAGGGTTAGGGAAAGAGGGGTTGCACGATGAGAGAGGGAGAGGAGTGGGAGAGAAGTGATTCCGTGCCAAAATGACGGAAATCTCGAGTCCAATGGGTATATATAGCAAAAATACCCCAACATACCAATACATTCACAAATACATCATGATTCAATAAAAATCATCTGTTATCAAAAACTCTCTCTCCAACATCAAATCCCCATACTGACCCCAACATAAGGTACCACGGACTCCAAGTCCCACTAAAAAAACCAACTCATAGGTTTCCCACCAAAATGAGAATACAATCTCAACATTTGGTTCCAACGATCCCAAAAGCCCGATTTAACAACCTCGGGAGACGCCAAACCGCAATTAATTCCTAATTGCCACAATTAAAAATCCATCAAGGATTATTACCGTACCGGGATTAACACCATTAATCCCCGGACGTCACATTAACAAAATCCATTGTAACATGTTCCCATTTCCATCGAGGAATCTCCAAACTCCTCAATTCACCTCCTGGTCTTTGTCGTTCTGCTTTTACTTGTTGACAGATTAATCATCGTTTCACAAAGTTCAGCACATCTTGTTTCATGCGTTTCCACCAGAATTGGGTATGCAAATCTTTATGCATTTTCTTTCCTCCAGGATGTATACTGTAGCGACTACAATGGGCATGTTGTAGTATTTCTTGGCGTAGTCCTAATGTAGCAGGTACTACCCAACAGTTTCTATATTTCAAAGTTCCATCACTTGTGATTATAAACTGAGATGTTTGTCCTTGACATATCATTTCCTTCCAGTGTTGTACCTCATCATCAGTGACTTGTGTCGTTCTGATCTTCTCAAACATATCGGGTTCAACCAACAATGTTGATGCCCGTACTGGCTCTGTGTATATATCAAATTCATAACCCAATGTACAACAAGAATTCATCAAGGCTGATAGATGCATCATATCATTAGCAGTATTATGAACTTTTCGACTTAAGGCATCTGCTGTGTTATTAGCCTTCCTGGATGATCTTCGATCTCACAATCATAATCCTTTAAAAGATACATCCATCTCCTTTGCCTCATATTCAATTCTGTTGAGTGAATAGAAACTTTAAACTTTTATGATCAATATATATGATAAACGATGTACCATATAAATAGTCTCGCCATATCTTCAAGGCAAAGACAATGGTTGCCAACTCCAGATCATGCACTGGATATTTCATTTCATGTGGCTTCAATTGTCGTGATGCATAAGCCACTACATGTTTATCCTGCATCAATACACAACCTAACCCAAGTAATGATGCATCAGTATAAAGAGCAAACCTGTCATGCTCTGATGGAATAATCAACACTGGAGCAGTAGTTAACCGATGTTTCATTTCCTGGAAACTATTCCCACATGTGTCAGTTGTGTGAGTGGTTTGGCAATTGCTGAAAATTCTTCAACAAACCGTCTATAGTATCCAGCCAAACCCAAGAAACTACGAATCTCTAGCACAGAAGTAGGTGATGACCAATTCAACACCGCTTCTATCTTTCTTGGATCAACTGATATACCATATTTAGATATCACATGTCCCAAAAATCCTACACTGGTCAACCAAAACTCACACTTACTGAGTTTGTCATATAACTGATGTGTTCTCAATAACTGTAACATCATATGTAAATGTTGGACATGCTCTTTTTCACTCCGAGAATAGATCAAGATATCATCAATGAACACAATGACAAATTGATCCAGATACTCCTGGAAAACTTGATTCATCAAGCTCATGAAAACAGCTGGAGTATTCGTCACACCAAATGACATCACTAGGAACTCATAATGGCCATAGCGAGTTCTGAATGCTGTCTTCTGAACATCTCCTTCCCTCACACGTATTTGATGGTAACCAGATCTCAAATCAATTTTAGAATATATCGTAGATCCTTGTAACTGATCAAACATATAATCAATACGAGGAAGAAGATATTTATTCTTTATGGTTACCTTGTTCAACTGTCGATAGTCAATTCATAGTCGCATTGAACCATCCTTCTTCTTGACAAACAAGACCGGAGCACCCCAAGGCGATACACTAGGACGTATGTACCCCTTGTCCAATAGATCTTGTAATTGAGTTTTCAACTCTCTTAATTCAGATGGTGCCATTCGA
The DNA here is from genome assembly GCA_907163345.1 of Haberlea rhodopensis. Taxonomy (NCBI): domain Eukaryota; kingdom Viridiplantae; phylum Streptophyta; class Magnoliopsida; order Lamiales; family Gesneriaceae; genus Haberlea; species Haberlea rhodopensis. The sequence continues at coordinate 2,424,047 of CAJQUN010000077.1, forward strand.
TATGGTGCTCGTGAAATTGCAGAAGTACCAGGTACTAACTCAATACCAAATTCCACTTCTCGACTTTGTGGAAATTCAGGAATCTCATCTGGAAATACATCTGCATACTCTGCAACCACTGGTATATCCTCCACTCTTCTTTCTACTTTCTTATCTGTGACATCCATAGCATATATCACATATCCCGTATGTCCACGTTCTAACAAACGAGACATTCGAAGAGCCGATATCAATGGAATCTTGGCACGTGATCCTTGTCCATAGAAGATCCATTGATATCCAGTATTAGACTGAAATCTCACTGTCTTCTGACAACAATATACAACAGTTTTATATCTGCTCAACACATCAATACCCAGAATACAATCAAAATCCATCATGTCTAACACAATCAAATCGGTATGTATCCCATACTCAGTATCAAACTGAATAACACAATCAGACACACTCTGACAAGCCATCACAGTAGTTCCCATGGGTGTCGAGACATATAGAGGCATCAATAGTGGAGACAAGCATATATGATACCGGTCAATAAACGCTTGTGCAATAAAGGAATGTGATGCACCAGTATCAATCAAAAGTTGTAAGGACCCCAAGCCCTTAATCCTTGATTAGTGTATTAACCACTATGTGTGGCACATGCTTTCAATAAAAGTCAATCGGGAAGCTCAGATAATACTTTATCATTGCATGGCAATTACAAAAAAATTCCTTTAACACTCAATGTTATAAGGTCATCAGCCTAACAACGAAATAGACTCACAAAGTTCGCCCAATACCATCCCTTTTTGCCACTTTTCACATTGTGGACTTGTATAAAAATTTGGGCAGAGTCTCCCCATAAATAGAGCTATCCCGAAATAAAAGCACAACACATAACATAATTCCCGGCCAGGGAAAACATAATACTCATCAGACAGCAGTAATACTAAGTAAATTCCCAGCCAGGGAAGACACCACACATGTGACGACATAAATGGTGCTCAACACCCACATAATACACTAACGACTCTCATATCATTAGCAATTCTACCACAATTGCATGCAACATATAATGAAAGAGAGGAAGGCTCATGCCTTTATATACAACCCATATACAAGAATGTCCGTGCTCACATGCGAGCATCATAAATGTGTATATAAACCTCGGGTGTATATATAAGTACTCTATACGATACCGTGCTCCATCAAGCCCTGGTACCACGATCCTGTGAGTACATCCAATCAACAGCTCGAGCTCAGCTCCACAGCCATCGATGCACCTGTTCACCTGCCCCAGCAGAGACAGCCCCCAACGGGGTGAGCATACCAATACACAAAATCTCATAATCACAATAATGAACTTCATAATTTACAACACAAGTAAATATTAATGAAATTAAGATGATACTCCCTGGATGGCAACATCCTCATCCGGGATTCCGTGTACTGTCCCTGTTCTCACAATCATCAAACTCATCAAATCTCATAAATCAGTAAATCAACACATTGATTTAACTCATTGCATGCCTAGTTCTCGAATATCAATAATTATGATTCCAAGTTCATCATTCATGCAAATGTAGATATCTCAATATCTAAAACTGATTTCATAGCCTCGCTATTAATCACAAATAGCTCAAATGCCTAGCATTTATTTTACCAATTCTTCATTATACCTAGACATCTCAAATGTCTTATAATGAAAACATGATCCCGCGATCATTCTCAGGCATCTCAAATGCCCTACAATGGTCATATAAACCCAGCACCCCATATATCATGTAAGAGTCATCCTACTCTAGTGTCACGCACGCTACAAGCGGCGATATCAAGATTTGGGTCATTCATTGGCTATATCAACATATATATATATAATCCTCATGCGCGATTATTCAATGAAATCAAATTTCATTATGCATTCACAAATGCCCTAATATATAGAAATGCTCGTACGTCGCACGTACCTTAAATCTCCGAAGTCCGAGCCAAACCTTGCTCGAGTTCCATGCCCCGAGGAATGATGTGCTAACACGATAAATAATTCACAATTATTTACGAACATGCAACCCATGCTCAAGCACACCCATAACCCTCAAAATATTGTCAACACACGACAATTAACCTCTTAAAAGACCCGGGGCAGGGTACATGCAGGGAGGGAAATAAATGAGACAATAACGAAATTTGTTCAAGAACACCCTACAAAAATCGAACCCGAATCTCACAATTTCGAACCCAAATAAATACCATAATTCATCTAAAATGAGAATTAAGCTATCCAAGCAAGATCAACACCCCTTGCCAAAAAACCCCCAATTTTCGAACTCAACCTCTTAAATTCGAACCCCAAACAAGCCCTTAAATTCGAACCCTTATAATTCATCAAATTCGAACACAATAATGGCAGGGAAATACACGAAAATGACGAAAAAGGGGTAAGGGAGGTTACCCAATCGAAAATCGGAAGAAATTGGACGAAAATCGAAGAACCCTAGAATTTGGGGATCGGCGCTTCCAGCCAAAATCCGAACGAGAAACACGATGAAACTTTAAATTGACGGAGGGGAAAGCTGCGCCTCAACGAGACGAAGCCGGTGATAGGTCGCACGCGGCGAACGGCGGCCGGACGGCTGCGGACGAAGCGCCTGAAGCGGCGGCAGCTGTAGCAGACGGGATCTCGCGCGCGGGAGAGAGAGAGAAGAGAAATTGGGCTGAAATGGAACTTTTATGCAAACTGTTGGGTTCAAATGGTATTTATAGCAAAAATACCCCGAAAAATTAATAGCCCCACAAATACATTATGATTCATTAAAAATCATCTGTTTTCAAAAACTCTCTCTCTAACTCCAAAATCCCCTACCGGTGCTCACACAGCACCCGAGATCCCGAGACACAACAAAAACCCAACTCTTAGGTTTTTCGCCCAAATGAGAATACAATCTCAACCTCTGGATCCAACGATCCCAACTACCCAATTAAACGAGCCCAGAAGGCCCAACACCTCGATTAAATTCCAAATCGCCACGTAAAACCACTTTAGGGATTATTAACACTACGGGATTAACACCTATAATCCCTGGTCATCACAATATCCCCCACTAAAAGAATTTCGTCCTCGAAATTAGCACTGGTGTATCACGTAACACCCGGGCTACACCACAATATGAAGCCATAACTTCGATGCGGGTCATCCCAAAAGTCAGTCCCTCATGACTGCGAAACAACCGATTACTTACGACTGTAGATCGGACAATCACCCTTGGTTCTAATACAACTAGTAAGAACGCATCCTGAATGACACCTCAACCGTGAGAACGTTGACCTCGTGTCAAACTCTGGAGTGGAATAGACTTCCAAATCCATCATAACGTCAAAGAGCGTCAGCACAGCTCAACGCTAAAAATCCAAAAGCAGTTAGTCAACTGAAACTGTAAGGATTCGAATCGCTCCTGATTCTATCGTAGATATCATTCCATGACATCTCTATCAAGGCTCACGATGTCTAACATACATCGTTACGAGGGAAACACTAGTACACCACGGTATACACATATCAAACCTGATTTCCCGCTATACAGACCACCTCCATCCAAGGAGCAGTTGCACCCTCTGCAACTCGGATCGGGCAACTCACGGCCACCGATCCACACAAAAGACATCTCACAAGATGTCCACCTCCGGATATCCCAAGAACCACATCTTGGTCATAAATAAACAATCGAGACTCCACAGAGTTTCAAATTCTGAAAGGGCATGCAATAAACCCATTGCATCCTCAACGCTTGTGTCGACAGTGACACCCAACCAATCCGAATTCCTACCATCCCTTGATAATCCTAGGATTTAACAATCCAAACTTGGGAAGGCTATCGCATAACTCGGAGGGAAACACCAATAAGGAAGTACCTTAACCCACACAAGGTAATCCCTCTTCAAGGGAAGTCAACTAACTTCACGATTATCCCTCATGATCATCGTGCCATGGAGATTCCCAATCTCAAGGTGTTCCATATCTCTCATCAGAGATTTAACCATCCTAAAATAGCATAACTCTATGCTTGACAGAAAGGAAATCAATAACTGGCATCCGTATACTCACCGGTATACCTGCCTAAGTATTGACATCGCATGCATACTCAATGCACTTGGCTCGGGTATCTACAACATACCCCTAAGCCCCAAACACAACCGTCAATCCTGAGTCATTCCCATCCAGTGGAGAATGAAAATCGACGATCAACAACACGGCGTGATTCTCAAAATCAACACCACATGCACCAACTTACCGACTCTTTCAAAGATTCCCCAAATAGGTATAGTACTACCCCCCTTCCTCACAAGGGAAGTGCCATCGAACTCGAGATCCACTAGTCTCGAACCACTGTTCGGAAAAACTGGATACAATAACACCCATTGCATCCCAAATACACTGTTTCCCTTAGATTGAGTCAATAACGACCTGATGACTCTCTTGTTGGTACTCCAACATCCTGAGCTGTCCCAGACAAGTCTTACCAAGATTAAACATAAACGTATACACGTTTCAGTGAGGCATGCACAACCTCAGTCTCAAATGACGTGGTGACTACTAGAGTCCACCACAATCCACATCGTATCACCTTACGATTTGCCAACTTGGTTCCAACGAGCAGTATAACGGCTCTAGCAAGCCCCTCATGGTGCTGCACACACACGGCAGACAAACTAGTCGCTGCCTCTCTAGGTTCACCTCAAACCTACCAATAAGATGGATGTTTCCGCACGGCATACCATACTGTGGGAAGAAAACTCAATAGAGTAGTGGGTCTTATCCAACATTCCTCTAATGCCGATACACCCTGGACACTCCAATGTCCCTATGTACTTAACATAACCTGATCCTACTCCCTTAGGACTCATCCTACACCCTCATGGGTGGTGTGACCATGTCTACCACATGTCACATCGACAGAAAGCGAGTAATTTCCTCATGATTACTCCTGTCGTCAAATCACATGGCCAAGAGCCATTCCAACGAGCATACCTCAAGGGTATCACCACTCGTAAAATGATCACCCCAAACGTAAGCTGCGGTACAATCACATGTACAGCGCATCCAACCATTCCTCGAGCAACCCGCTCGGTATAAGGGTCACGTCAATCGGTGCCGTACACACCACCTTGTGCTCGGTACTGGCACCCAAGGCATACCACTGAATACGTATACTCAACGCATCGATCATCGTAACGATGATGCATGTCTAATAAGACATCTCCTACACCATCGTCATCGTCATCCTGTGACGATACATGCCAACTCATGGCATCTAAGGCATTGTCAACTAGTGACGATACATGTCATCCACCATCATGCTAGTAAAATAGGCATAATAAAACATGTATATCAACGCATGCCAGATACAATAAAGCTAATAGAATAGCAATATCTCATACCTCATCGCTAACAATATAGCGGCATACCTGTCTCCGTCGCTCGATAATAGTGCGTAATCAGCACCCATCGCTCAAAGGCGGCAAAATCCTGTGCTGAGTACATAGCGGCACAATCCCTCGCTATAGAATCGACGGCATGACACCTCATCATATAATAAGTGGCATGAAACCTCGCTATACACCTGAGCATGAATCATCGTCCACATAATAGCGGAAAGAGGCATCGCTATCTATACATATACGGCGGCACGAATCATCACCAATAATCACAAAGAGGTGAATCATCATCATCGACACAGCGGGACACATCACCGCTATCATCCGTGTCCGGCGGTATAAACCATCGCCAATCAATATAGCGGAATGAACCGTCGCTATAAATACACCTGGCGGAATGAACCCTCGCCAATAAATATAGCGGAATGAACCGTCGCTATAAATACACCTGGCGGAATGAACCCTCGCCAATAAATATAGCGGAATGAACCGTCGCTATAAATACACCTGGCGGAATGAACCCTCGCCAATTAATATAGCGGAATGAACCGTCGCTATAAATACAAATCGACACAGCGGAACACATCACCGCTATCATCCGTGTCATCACAATGGAATGAATATAAATCGACACAGCGGGACACATCACCGCTATCATCCGTGTCATCACAATGAAATGAATATAAATCGACACAGCGGGACACATCACCGCTATCATCCGTGTCATCACAATGGAATGAATATAAATCGACACAGCGGGACACATCACCGCTATCATCCGTGTCATCACAATGAAATGAATATAAATCGACACAGCGGGACACATCACCGCTATCATCCGTGTCATCACAAAGGAATGAATATAATCGACACAGCGGGACACATCACCGCTATCATCCGTGTCATCACAAAGGAATGAATCATCATCCTCGACACAGCGGAATACATCACCGCTATCATCCGTGTCATCACAAAGGAATGAATCATCATCCTAACAAGCGGCATCTCATCCTCGCTTCTTCATACAAGCGGTATCTCATCCTCGCTTCGTATGGTATACCCCGCCTCAATGTGCAAGCGAGCCTCCCCCCTCCCGCTCCACATTTAGCGGTATAAACATAAGTATAAAAATTCTCACTGTGATAAGTAAGACTCCTGGAATGTATAATCATCATTCCTTTTTATACTCCATATTTCCTGTAACCTGCAACCATCATGGTTAGCAACAATAGCCATATACGCTATGCATCACACATCCAATGCATATTTGCAACCACTTGCAAGTCAATACGTATACCAAGACATGTTACCTCGGAAATATCCCTTTACCTGATTCTCTCACAATAATCAGATTCCTTGGCACGTAACATACGGAGTGCCAGACATTACCACTAATGTCATCATATCGCGTCGCACACGATTCCTGCAATCACACTGATTAGCAACACCACTTTTCATATCAGAAAAAGCACATAAACAACTAGTTGTGTCATACAACATTAATGCCATCATGCATAAGTATGTGCTATCAATAACTTCTTAGGCCCTTAACAGCCCCAATGAGCAACCACTGTTCTGATACCACTAATGTAAGGACCCCAAGCCCTTAATCCTTGATTAGTGTATTAACCACTATGTGTGGCACATGCTTTCAATAAAAGTCAATCGGGAAGCTCAGATAATACTTTATCATTGCATGGCAATTACAAAAAAATTCCTTTAACACTCAATGTTATAAGGTCATCAGCCTAACAACGAAATAGACTCACAAAGTTCGCCCAATACCATCCCTTTTTGCCACTTTTCACATTGTGGACTTGTATAAAAATTTGGGCAGAGTCTCCCCATAAATAGAGCTATCCCGAAATAAAAGCACAACACATAACATAATTCCCGGCCAGGGAAAACATAATACTCATCAGACAGCAGTAATACTAAGTAAATTCCCAGCCAGGGAAGACACCACACATGTGACGACATAAATGGGTCTCAACACCCACATAATACACTAACGACTCTCATATCATTAGCAATTCTACCACAATTGCATGCAACATATAATGAAAGAGAGGAAGGCTCATGCCTTTATATACAACCCATATACAAGAATGTCCGTGCTCACATGCGAGCATCATAAATGTGTATATAAACCTCGGGTGTATATATAAGTACTCTATACGATACCGTGCTCCATCAAGCCCTGGTACCACGATCCTGTGAGTACATCCAATCAACAGCTCGAGCTCAGCTCCACAGCCATCGATGCACCTGTTCACCTGCCCCAGCAGAGACAGCCCCCAACGGGGTGAGCATACCAATACACAAAATCTCATAATCACAATAATGAACTTCATAATTTACAACACAAGTAAATATTAATGAATTTAAAATGATACTCCCTGGATGGCAACATCCTCATCCGGGATTCCGTGTACTGTCCCTGTTCTCACAATCATCAAACTCATCAAATCTCATAAATCAGTAAATCAACACATTGATTTAACTCATTGCATGCCTAGTTCTCGAATATCAATAATTATGATTCCAAGTTCATCATTCATGCAAATGTAGATATCTCAATATCTAAAACTGATTTCATAGCCTCGCTATTAATCACAAATAGCTCAAATGCCTAGCATTTATTTTACCAATTCTTCATTATACCTAGACATCTCAAATGTCTTATAATGAAAACATGATCCCGCGATCATTCTCAGGCATCTCAAATGCCCTACAATGGTCATATAAACCCAGCACCCCATATATCATGTAAGAGTCATCCTACTCTAGTGTCACGCACGCTACAAGCGGCGATATCAAGATTTGGGTCATTCATTGGCTATATCAACATATATATATATAATCCTCATGCGCGATTATTCAATGAAATCAAATTTCATTATGCATTCACAAATGCCCTAATATATAGAAATGCTCGTACGTCGCACGTACCTTAAATCTCCGAAGTCCGAGCCAAACCTTGCTCGAGTTCCATGCCCCGAGGAATGATGTGCTAACACGATAAATAATTCACAATTATTTACGAACATGCAACCCATGCTCAAGCACACCCATAACCCTCAAAATATTGTCAACACACGACAATTAACCTCTTAAAAGACCCGGGGCAGGGTACATGCAGGGAGGGAAATAAATGAGACAATAACGAAATTTGTTCAAGAACACCCTACAAAAATCGAACCCGAATCTCACAATTTCGAACCCAAATAAATACCATAATTCATCTAAAATGAGAATTAAGCTATCCAAGCAAGATCAACACCCCTTGCCAAAAAACCCCCAATTTTCGAACTCAACCTCTTAAATTCAAACCCCAAACAAGCCCTTAAATTCGAACCCTTATAATTCATCAAATTCGAACACAATAATGGCAGGGAAATACACGAAAATGACGAAAAAGGGGTAAGGGAGGTTACACAATCGAAAATCGGAAGAAATTGGACGAAAATCGAAGAACCCTAGAATTTGGGGATCGGCGCTTCCAGCCAAAATCCGAACGAGAAACACGATGAAACTTTAAATTGACGGAGGGGAAAGCTGCGCCTCGACGAGACGAAGCCGGTGATAGGTCGCACGCGGCGAACGGCGGCCGGACGGCGGCGGACGAAGCGCCTGAAGCGGCGGCAGCTGTAGCAGACGGGATCTCGCGCGCGGGAGAGAGAGAGAAGAGAAATTGGGCTGAAATGGAACTTTTATGCAAACTTTTGGGTTCAAATGGTATTTATAGCAAAAATACCCCGAAAAATTAATAGCCCCACAAATACATCATGATTCATTAAAAATCATCTGTTTTCAAAAACTCTCTCTCTAACTCCAAAATCCCCTACCGGTGCTCACACAGCACCCGAGATCCCGAGACACAACAAAAACCCAACTCTTAGGTTTTTCGCCCAAATGAGAATACAATCTCAACCTCTGGATCCAACGATCCCAACTACCCAATTAAACGAGCCCAGAAGGCCCAACACCTCGATTAAATTCCAAATCGCCACGTAAAACCACTTTAGGGATTATTAACACTACGGGATTAACACCTATAATCCCTGGTCATCACAAAAGTAAAGCAGGATAAGTAAATAAACTACACTTACCCGCAATTACATCATCAGGAGCTGCCTCTGCTTGCTCGTTCAGTGCATACACCTGAGCCTGAGGTGGTCCTGCTCTCTATCCTCCACCAGTCCGTGGAACACCTTGTGGTCTCTGCTGCACTGTACATTCTGACATATTCCCTCTCATCTGGTGTCCTCCAAGTTGAGGACGATCTCTAATCATGTGTCAAGTCCTCCCACAGTGGAAACAAACCGGAGTATCAAGTTGTGGACAATCTCTTTTAAAATGTGGTCCTCCACACTTAAAACATTGTAACCCTCGACCACTGCTACTACTACTGCCTTGGGACTATCACTTGGTACCTCGTTCACCACCCTTTCGCATAGCAAACCGCTTTCCACTAAATCTAGAGGAAGATTCACCTCCTCGTGATGATTTAAACGGTTCTCCTCTAGGTCTCATGCTCTCTGAGGTAGGTGGTTGGGATTGTCCCACATCCTTGTACACACCAACTGCAATCTCAGCCATCTCAGCTCTAGTCAATGCTTCTTCGTATGACGTAGGGTTATTAGAAATGACCCTATCAAACAACTCAGGCCTTAAACCCTTCACAAATAGTCTGATCTTTGCATTTGTGTTTGCAGCGATATGTGGTACATACCGTAATAATGAAGAATACTGCACAGCATAATCAGACACTATCATTGTTCCCTGTTTCAGATTTGTGAACTCATCTTCTTTCCTCTGCCTCGCAGCCACATAGAAATAGTGATCAAGAAAATGAGTTCTGAAAACATCCCAATTCACTGTCTGTCCTTGAGCTCTCAGCTCAATCAATGTGGCTTTCCACCACATCATTGCTTTCTTAGCCAACTGGAACTCAGCCAAACGTAACCAAGCGGATTTGGCACATGGTGCTGACACAAAGATCTGTTCAACACGTTCCAACCATTCCTCTGCTTGTTCCCCTGATTCAGTACCCTCAAAGCGAGGTGGCTGATAACTCAGAAAATGTATCAAAGTTAACTCCCTAGGTAACAATACTTGTTCTACTGGCCCTTGCCCAAATGGTGGTGGTGGCACAGGCGCCAACCCAACACTAGCGTTGCCACTCATGGCATCCCCAACATCATCATGAGGTACTATGTCTACCATTACTGCAAATACATGGTTACCAACAATAAACAAATATATAAAGCATGTCAGTATAACAGCATATCAAATACTCTAACATGCTTTCAAGTGATTAGGCAACTCCCTAATACACATTCTCTACCCTTATTCACCCCGTTCTCAAACCACTACTCTGATACCACTAATGTGGGGTCCTCGTTACTTAATCCATTATGTATCAGTTCATTATACATATGTGAGTAAGAATTATGTAAAACATACACTGATTAAGAGATTACTCATGTAGGTTGTTACAATACTTACACAAATCCTGTCATAATATACTTCATATGTACAGTAAAACAACCTAAACTAGTACAACTCCTATGCAGTGGTTCAACTCGCAGCAGAATAGAATCGCAATCCCGTCCTCCCACGTCTATGAGTCCCTACAGAAACAATCACACAACATGAGTATAGATAAACAACCATCCCAGTGCGATATCAATACAAACATAATATAAACATCAAATGTGATTGTCTTGTATCATGCATCATCAAATGCAAATATGTAATGACATGTCTCATCCCTCACCCTGTTATAACCAGACCAATATGATATGTCTATCTCAGCTCAATATGTCAGTAGAACCTCCTCACATCTTCATATTAGCAGCACATATCATAGTACCGTCCTCACATGTTATACCAGCCAGAGCATATACCCAACCGGCGTATATCTCTCATGCCAAAGCATATGTAGCATACCTATCGTCGCAACAATCCCAGCCAAAGCATATACACAACACTGACACATCTATCATAGCATCCATATCAACAATATAAATATCATAAATGCACATGCATACGATGTCACTAATCATATGATACCATGCTCACATCATCATCACAACAATATCATATACTCGTATGTCAAAACGTACCTGTTCTGTGACACAAAAGATATAAATTAGGCGTCAATGTCTAACCGCCTCGTTGCCCCGTCCCTGTGATGATGCTACAACAATATGAACAATATAACATGTTACAATAGGCTTAAAAATCAAATTCTACAAAAATCTAACATTTTTCAAAATCTTGACCCTGGCGATCGATCGCCACTTTCACCGATCGATCGCCATACTGTTCTGTTCCATCGCGATCGAACGCCACTATCTCGCGATCGATCGCCAAAGTTTTCGGTTTCCTCATGATCGATCGCCTGATTTTCACTGATCGATCGCCATATGTTTTCACCGCCTTATAATTTCTATGTTCTCGGTGATCGATCGCCATAAGGCTCGCGTCTATCGCGGATGTCTGAAAAATTCAGAACATGGCGATTTTGAGCTTATCTTCATGGTTCTTCTTCTATTACTCAAAAATTCACATTCAAACATGTTTCATGCAATCTCTAGTATCATATAAACACGTTTTTATTATCATAGAACTCAATTCTTTGCATAATAACAAGTAGTAATTCCAACCATGAACACTTGGTACTTAAATTCACATCATTCATAGATAACTACATATCCAAGCTTAAAATTATCAATTCCTTACCAAGAAGTTATGAAATCACTTCACTCTACTTTCTAGCTTGATTACCAAGTGAAATCCAAGCAAAAGATGCAAGAACAAGCAAGGGTTTTGTAGAGGTGCTTGTGTAGAGATTTACTAGGTGCTCTTTGGTGTATTGTGAGTTTCAAGTCTGAATATTGGTTCATATATATCCTCCAAAGAAATCCAAATGCAGATGAAACTCCTCTAAAATTCATGTCAAATGTAACTTCCAACTATGTGATGCATTTTTGTCTCTTATTCACTATAACATAACATTGTTAAGTCTCTACCACATGTCTATGTTATTAACTCACCATCTTTGATTGCTCACATATACATATTCATTTTGTTCATTCCAACTAAGTTGCATTCATACATGGCTTTACTCCTGCTCGGTTCAATCCGAACCCGATGCCACATTGTACTGTAATTATTCATAATTACAGCATAATCATATCATATATGTATACGTCATATCGAGGCATGACACAATTGTCCTCTTTCATGCCATTTCATACAATACTTGATTTATCACATGAACATAATTTCATTGTTTCCATTTGTGTTTCATTCATTGCAACACAACCATTAGTCCTTTCTTTCATTTTATTATTCATACTCGGTTCCATCTGAATCCCAGTTCACATCATACTGTAATCATCTCATGATTACCCAAGAACCAAATCAAACTTATATGATTTATATCGAGGCATTACAACTTGAGTTACATGAATTGAAGTATTGGCATGCATTATGCTTAGTGGGTGTAGCAAAAACTATTTTGTCAGATCTCAAGTTCTGACTACAAGCAGGAGCGGACAATAAGTTTATGTATTAATTACTTTGGATTCATTCTCATTTTATGAAAATGATCGACATAAATTGTTTTATGAGTCTAGTGTAAATCTTTTTAAATAATGTGAAACATATATATAAATTCATATGGACGTGGGCATTACATATTTTTGTCTTCAAATTCGATTTAATCCAATTAGTTAGATTTAACATCATGTAGATCCAAATAATCCTTTGTCTTCCAATAAAAAATTTGGATTTTATGAGTAGACCCTTAACAAAATTTTTAGTCTTCCCACCTCGCATTTATTTTACCTAATAGTATACTTAATTTATTTTTATTATACATTGTTTATCCTTATTTAAAAATAAGATTGCGATCTAACTTTTAAAAAGATATGAAATTTGTCGGGGGATAAAGTCAGCAACTTGAAATATCAAGAAGCGTGATTTTGCCTCTTTCTTTTTCTTTCAGTGCAATCTTGACTAGGAAAGTTTATTTATAATAAGACAAGTGTCGACCAACCACTCTATTATAAATTATTGATTTCAAAAGTTTTAATTTAACAGAGATATATAATATTTAAAAATCATTTGTTCCAACAATTTATGTCCATTAGAGATGGGAAAACTACTGAAATTTTATTGTAAAATTTAAATATTTTTCATACAATTAAATCTTTTGATAAAACGGTAATTGTTTAATCCTACAATTGATATTAAAGCTAAATCATGTGTTTGATTTCCAAGAGATGCAAGGAATTGCAATTATTGGAAAGATAATTTTCCTTCTTTGTGAGAGCAGTCAAAATATGATGTTTGTGATGCTCTAATGTTTAAAATTTTGAGTTACACATTTACTAATTTTTTGGTAAAATCGCAACCAGCTCATCTTACGAAGTTATAAACTTTTAAGTCACTATGAGGCGATTGTCTTTTGTTTTTTTTTTTGTTTTTTTTCATCCTTCGTCTCTAACATGTGTAAGATGTATTTGTGGATGTTCATTTAAACATTTCAAATGCCTAACGTGAATGTGATAATGATTTCAATGTTTTTTCAATACTTGGTCCCAATTAAGCTTGGATTGTGACAGGCTCTTTAATTTGTCCCGACCAAAATTAAATTTATACAAATATAATGCAAATGGATTACAAAGATCTAAATGCCATAAATGCATGAGGCATACGTTTTGGACGATTATAATAAAATTGATGAAAATTGAATATTATATATTACATATATATGAATAAAATGTATAGGGTGAAATACAAGAATGATCTCGTTAGATAACGTTTTTGTAATAATAATCTCAAACTTTTAGAACTAAACAAATATAATTTTAAAAAAATTATTTGTTTAACAACAATAATTCTAAGATCACTTTTTATTAAAAACACGTGGAACGAGCATGTGCCATGTACAAGTGAATATGTGCACGATATATGTTGATTCCTTCTTTAAAAAATTGTAAAGTGGTCATTTAACTATTTTGTTAAAAAACATTTTGTGGCAATATTTTTTTTTTTTAAACAATATCTGTGTGGTAATATATATTTTTAAAAAATATATATGATTAATTTTATTAAAAAAAAATTATATGGTACTATATTTTTTTAGTACAGTAACTTTAAAACTATTATAAAAGTACTATTTCGTGGTTACCATCATGCCCACAGTTTTCATGACTCATTCCAACAAGATATTATTATGTCGACTTCCTATTCGTTCATATCTAAGTCGTGTAGCTACATACTTCAGTCATTCTCAAGTTAAGGTTATTTAATTACGATTAAAATACATCTGGTATAACTTGTGGGCTTAGTTCACATGTATAAAGCTATCTCTTTTTTTGGGAGCGACTCAAGTTCAAGTATAGTCGAGTGCGGAAAAAAAAAAATTACATCTAGTATATTATAGTCATTGTATGGTTTATTATATATACGAGACGAGAAAATTCTAAAATTGATCCTAAAACTTATAATATATATACTTATAATTCTTCAATTGGTTAAAATTTAAAATTAATTTAATAATATTTTTTTTTACATATTGTAATAAAATTATGTCAGAACTCTGCTAAAAATCAAATTAAATAAGCAAAGAAAACATATTGTAATAAAATTATACTTTGACAATTAATTAAAATACATAAACCCCATCTAGACCAAGTTTCCTGATGGTTTTTAGAATTTGATCTATATTAGACCCACTTAATATTTATTTGGTATATTTAGGTGCCTTTATTTAAATTAGTTTCTGGAAGTAGAGTTAGATATGATCCAATGATGGGATTTTTATGAGAATGCAGACCACCACATGACCTTGCTTTGCATAAGGAAAAAACATTCAATTATAACACCTTGGTTTTAGAGCAATTTATTTACAAAAATATTTGAAATCTTTAAATTTTTATTCCATTGAAACGATATTTTGGATAATTTTATGGATATATATTTAAAATATAACATCAAAAATATTATTCTAACCAGGTTTTAGAGGCAAAATTGAAATCTTTTAGCTCATTAATTATTCGAGAAGGTTTTGAGCCATAAAAAATTAAAATTGGTGGAATATTTGAAGGAGGTTTTGACTTGTAATTATTGATTCTGCCCTAATGTTTTATTTAAAAAGTGAATAAGTATATATTTCATCTTCACACCTAAAAATGTCAATACTAAGTTATTTTAAGAAGTTCTCATTAATAGTGGTATGCTTATAGGTAACATCAAGTGATACGTGTCCGATATCTGGAAAAATAAATAAATAAAAAAGGATACTTATCATTTGATATCACACTTAACCTGGACAACAATGTTTGCAATCTATTAGCGGTTTTTTTAAGTTAATTTAAAAGTAAAAAAATTTGCAAAATTTTTGCAGAATACCCCGAACCGCCGTCAACTGCAACGAGACCTGCCCATGTTACAGGCGTCCGCTGCAGCTGACAGCAGGCGTGTGTTCCTTTTTTTTGTGGGATTTTTTTATGGCTTTTGTTCACCTTATACACACACTGATAATCATATTTAAATTGGTTTCGAGAAAGTCATTGTAATATGCATACATAAAATGAGATTCCTGTATGTTCATGAAGTTTACTATGATCTTAGTCTATTTTGGATGTTAAATTTATTTATTTTAAAAATATTTGTATTTGTCTTTAACTGGGTGGTAAAACTATATAAATTTATTGATCTACGAATTTTTTTTTATCAGTGTTTTTAATTATCAAAACATTCTAAAAATATTATTTAAAATTTCCACATCTGAAACTCGGATTATTGATTCCTTTCTGTGTAATTATACAGGTTTTTAAAAAAAATTAATTTAAAAATAATTTATTTTTGTAAAAAATAACTTAAAAATAGACAATTACTCACGGAAACTTATGTTTAAACTTCCATTTAAATTAAGTTTTACTATCTAAATGAGGGATTCTATGAAAGACCTTCGTCGAAGTTTCATAGTGAATTTTGGTCTTAATTTAAATTATTTTATCAAATCAATCTTTTATTATATTAAATATAAATTGTTTTATATTTTAGAATTTTTAAACTTGTACATCGTAAATTTTTAATAATAAGATTAATTTTAAAAATACACATCTTAAACGGGCTAAATAATTAAATTCTCTTAAAAGTCAATACATACAATAACATAATCTTAGATAATGATTAAAAAAAATATTATTTGAAAATTAGAAAAAAAACACACCAGTATACAGTAACTAATAATTATGTTTTATGCATTTAACTCTAAACAAAAAACGGGCTTAAACTCAATTGATCAGGTACCCGTTAAAGTTGGCAGCGGTTTGGGACATTTTTACAGAATTTTTGCAAATATTATGTTTTTGCAAATTTTTTATTTTTAAATTAATTTTTGAAAACCCAGTCTATTAGATTTGAATAAGTCAAATTTAGCTTTAATATATATGGCTACTTAACTGGTACGGTTTTTTAAAAAATTAATTTAATTTTTTTTTGCGCAAAAATACTGTATTTTCAAAAAAGTTACAAACATTTTCCCAAACCACTACAGCTACACGAAGACCTGTAAAAACATATTCCTCCGCTGTATATGATAGCGGGAGACTGATGCAAGATCCGCTGCCGGTTGGGCCCTATCTTTCATTTTTTTTTTAAATTATTTTAAAAAAAAATCATGGACAATAATCAAAAAAGAAAATTAAAAAAAAAATCAAAAATATGACAAAATATGGGGGTGTGCATATTTACTTTAATCCACTTCTAACTAAAGCGGAACCTGATTATATTGCAGGTCTCCGTTGTAGGAGGCAGAGAGATATTAGTTTTGCAGGCCCGCTGGAACTTACAGCGGAGGCCTGCAACTTTGACCAATCCCCACTGCAGACAGCAGCGAGGCTGTATTTATTTCTCTTTTTCTCCATTACTCGCTCTGCCTCAATTTTTCGCTCCATCGCTTCTCAATTCCTCAATCTCTAAGCTCCACGTAGTCAGTCAGTAGTCAGCATCGTATCAATTTCTACGTGCGTGTGAAATTTTGGAAGGTTGGTAATATTTTTGTGTCTTTGTTTGAAGTATAATCAATTTGTATTTATTTAATTTTCATTAATGAATTAAATATTATGTTGATTATAGTATGACATCATATTTCGGCCCAGAAAACTCTAGTGTTTATATTTACAAGCTATACATATATCAAATGATATTATTGTCGATAACATCGAAAGTATAATAACAGTGAAGCGTACAAATAATCTAATATGGGAGTTATATAGTCAAAATTTTTAGAACGTGTTTTGAGATACATAGATTATATGGGTTTTTATAATGTTTTGCGATGCGGATATTGACTTTTTTTTATAATCATCTGATTACTGTTATTGTTGATCGATGGCACCGTGAGACACATACATTTCACTTCATAAAAGGTAAGGGGACCATCACCTTTACATGATGTTTCTATCATTTGGGGATTGAGAGTCAATGGTGTTCCTGTCATCGGCGTATATCACACACACAAAAAGGTAGAATGTCAACACATATGTTTAAATCTACTTGGGTTTCAGCCATCACCAAATTATATCAGAGGTGGACATTTATCAATGACTGCGCTATATCAACAATGCATCTCTTCCCCTATCAATAATATGTCAGAGTTACATGTAATAAGCTACTTGGATTTCACTCCTGACCACATCACGATGGCTATCTCCAATTACATCGTCTGTAATTGGCCCTTCAGATGAAGCCATCATAAATGTATGCCTCGGCGGATCAAATCTGCATCAAAGGCATCATGAACTGGTGGAACATTTTCTCTTATAGAATCCCAACCTCCTTCGACATTCGGCCAATATGTAGGATTTCTTCGGACTAGCCAGTTATATATTTATCGCAACATCCAATTTTGTAAGGACCCTAATCCTCAATTGCGGACTCAAGGCATAATAGAGCTAAAATAAACAAATCAGAGTCTAAAAGAACATGTTGAGTCTATGAGCTTAAGCATTACATGCCAAAAATAAGGACTACCAAATGGATTAATTACATTCCAATCAAAAGAATGTGTGCAACTATAGTTTTATACTACTCCTAGAGTAGATACTATCCAAAATAATCCTGTCCTTTCATCCTCAATAGAATGCTTGTCAAGCTCACCACCTCAACCCGTTCAAGCCCTTCTATCATGCCAAAAAGGTACCTACAAGGACAACCCCCAAACATGAGCAATAATAATCATTCATATTCAACACAATATGAAGATAAAGCGTAAATGCATAATCATAATAAAACACTTCCTGTTTTCCCCATGCATTTCAAACGCTTCCCGTTTGGTTGTCCCTGTACCATAACTCATGAGTATAATCAATAGATTATTTTAAATGGTCTAAACATGTCATGACATATACCAACTCATCAATACCAAATACTGATCACCAATCCCTAGTTTGTCCATCACAATGAATTTTAATGCCCCTCGCTTATTTACATATAGGCGGCATTGGATAACCTCGCTTCAATGGACTGCGGGACTCCCACCCCTCGCCTCTCATTGAGCGGCAAATACCCTTTCCTCGCCCTATATGATAACCACGCTCAAATGTGACATGCGGCGCTCCCACCCCTCGCTTCACATTTAGCGGAACCAAACCAAATAGCGGCAATCATTAAAATCATCAAGGGATGACCACGACTCATGGGATATGCACCAATAATCATATGCATCTATAAACATCATGCATAACATGTATTTGCATCCACTATGCAATACCACATATATACTTGCATCCACAATGCATAAACAATAAGTATATAAGATACATGTACCGTTGGGGTGCCCGTACGTCCACTACGTACCTTTCCAAAAGTGGAATATGGTAGGACTTCAATTCCTTGGCTGTGTTGCCACCTGGGTTGGTTCTACATATTCACAAATACCAATATTAGAATCCAATAATAGTCCAATACCAAAAATCCCACAAAAATAACCAAAAACACCATTTTTGGTGTCTCGCGATCGATCGCCATCAAGCCCCGATCGATCGCGAGATCACACTGCCTCGCCCAACAAAATCCAACAATCCGCGATCGATCGCGGAGCTAGCGTCGATCGATCGCGGCCTCGCCGATCGATCGCGCCCATCTCGCGATCGATCGCTGAAGTTCTCTGCCTCAGCTCTGTGGCTCGCAATCGATCGCGAGAAAAACGCCGATCGATCGCCGAGCTCTGGGCAAGCGAGAATCGGGCACTATTCACCCTTCTCCTTCCCAAACTCAAACAACCTTAAATAACTCAACAACATCCATACCCAACTACTCAAAACCAACAATAAACATCATTAAATACCCATGTATACAACATCCAACCAAAATATACTTCAAAACAAGGATAAATCCAACATATAACCAAACCCACAACAACCCAACAAAACCCATTTCAAAATCATTCAAAACCAACCCAAACTCAAACAAAACCTTGCAAAATTAACCATGAGGTATCCATACCTCTTGGGGATCTCAAATCACCCAACAAGCTCCACAAAACAAGATTTTTGGAAGGTTTCTCTTCACCCTCAAGCTTGAGCTCGAAAATTGGAAGGGGGTAGGGTTTGTGGATTTGATTTTGGTAAAGTGAATGAGTTGGGGAAAGGTGGGGTAATAAAAGGAGTTTATTAAATCAAAAGCATACCAAAATAATTCCATGGTGTATAAAACACACCAACATGATATTTTCCAAAGCATTAAACTAAATGTACCAAATATCAATTAAACACATGATTTCTAATTAATTGCTACCAATGGCAAATAAATCATGCTTCCAATAATATTTACCCGACATGCACCACATGCACCCTGAAATGCAACCCGGGTCACCCTATCCACATGACCATGCATTTCCATAAGGTAAATAAATTCCAACACATAATTAATTACCACATAATTAATCATAATAATCGTAATTAATGCCCAAATACAATTAACCATTTCGGGGATGTCACAATACTCCCCTACTTATAAGATTTCGTCCTCGAAATCACATGCACTTACCCCAAAAAGGAAACTAAACATAAACACATACCAGAGAATAGTTCCGGGTAGTGCTGCACCATATGCCGCTCCGTCTCCCACGTAGCCTCCTCGACACCCCTGCGATCCCACTGAACCTTGATCATAGGTATCACTTTGTTTCGAAGTCTACGGTCTGCTCGATCCAGAATTCTGACAGGCCGTTCCACATAAGATACATCTGATTCTAACTGAACTTCGGAAGGCTGTAACACATGCGACGCATCCGGCTCATACTTCCGCAGCATAGACACATGAAACACATCATGTATACCAGATAAAGAAGGCGGCAAAGCCAGTCGGTAAGCTAAGGTGCCAATGCGCTGCAAAATCTCGTACGGTCCAACATACCTCGGAGACAGTTTCCCGCGCAACCCAAATCGTACAACGCCTCTGAAAGGCGAGATCTTCAAAAAGACCTTATCTCCCAACTGAAATTCCAACGGTCTCCGCCGTTTATTTGCATAAGCTGCCTGTCTGTCCTGGGCCGCTTTCATTTTCTGCCTTATCGTCTTTATCTTTTCTTCCATCTCTCGAATCAACTCCGGTCCTCCGACCGATTTGCGGTCCAAATCATCCCAACACAAGGGTGATCTACACCGTCTGCCATAAAGAGCTTCAAACGGAGCCATCTGAATACTCGCCTGGTAGCTATTGTTATAAGAAAACTCTACCAAAGGCACTGAATCCTGCCAAGAGGCATCGAACTCCGAAACACAAGCTCTCAGCATGTCCTCGAGCGTCTGAATAGTGCGCTCGGTCTGGCCATCCGTCTGAGGATGATAAGCAGTGCTTAATCTGACTTCAGTTCCCAAAGCTGACTGAAGGCCTTCCCAGAAATGAGATGTGAATCGCGGATCTCGATCTGACACTATCGAAACGGGAATCCCATGCAATCTCACCACATCTCTAATATACAACTGCGCCATCCTCAAAAATGTGAAAGTCATGCTATAGGGGATAAAGTGGGCTACCTTTGTCAATCTGTCCACAATCACCCAAATAGCATCGAAGCCTGAAGCACTCCTCGGCAAATGAGTCACGAAGTCCATGGAAATGTGCTCCCACTTCCATTTCGGTATCTCCAAGCTTCTCAACTCGCCGCCAGGTCTCTGCCTCTCTGCCTTAACCTGCTGGCAGATCAAACATCTCTTTACAAAAGCGACGACATCAGACTTCATCCTTTTCCACCAAAACTGACCACGCAGATCTCTGTACATCTTCTTCCCGCCTGGGTGGATGCTAAGTCTGCTACTGTGAGCTCACTCTAAGATCCCTTTACGCAACTCCGGCGTACTCGGAACCACCCAACGGTCACCCAATCTCAAAGACCCGTCATCGGCCACTCTGAACTTCGTTGGCTGACCAAGATGTACTAAAGATAACCACCTCTGAACCTCATCATCTGACCTCTGAGCTCTCCTGATGTTCTCATAGATGTCTGGCTCGGCTAACAAAGTCGATACATACACAGGCGATGCATCTATGTCAAAATCATAGCCCAGATGGCAATAAGAGGTCATCATAGCCGACAAATGGATGACGTCCTCAGCAGAACTCCTCACTTTCCGGCTCAAAGCGTCTGCTGTCAAATTGGCTTTCCCGGGATGGTACTCTATCTCGCAATCATAGTCCTTGAGTAGGTCCATCCATCTCCTCTGCCTCATGTTCAGCTCTGCCTGAGTGAATAAAAACTTGAGGCTCTTGTGATCCGTGTATATGGTAAACGACGTACCATACAAATAATGCCTCCAAATCTTCAGGGCGAAGATGATAGCCGCCAATTCCAAGTCATGAACTGGATATCTGGTCTCATGCGGCTTCAACTGCCTCGATGCATAAGCTACCACATGCTTATCTTGCATCAGAACACACCCAAGGCCCTGAAGTGATGCGTCAGTATACAGGACAAATCTGGAGTTCTCCGTAGGGATCACTAACACTGGCGCCGTCGTCAAACGATGCTTCAACTCCTGGAAGCTCTCCTCACAAGCTTCTGACCAAAAGAAAGGCACTCCTTTCTGGGTCAACTGAGTCAGCGGCTTGGCAATCTTCGAAAAGCCCTCGACAAAGCGCCGATAATACCCGGCTAAACCCAGAAAACTCCGGATCTCAGGCACAGAAGTGGGGGCAGCCCACTCCATCACAGCCTCAATCTTCTTGGGATCTACAGATATCCCGCTGCTCGATATGACATGCCCCAGAAACACTACACTGCTCAGCCAAAATTCACACTTACTGAGCTTAGCATATAACTGATGTTCTCTGAGAATCTGAAGCACTGTCCTCAAGTGTTTCACATGCTCCTCCTCGCTCCGGGAGTAGATAAGAATATCGTCAATAAACACAATGACGAACTGATCAAGATACTGCTGAAACACTCTGTTCATCAGACTCATGAAGACCGCTGGAGCATTCGTCACGCCGAACGGCATCACTAGGAACTCATAATGTCCATATCGGGTCCGGAACGCTGTCTTCTGTACATCTTCCTCTCTGACCCGAATCTGATGATACCCGGATCTCAAATCAATCTTGCTATACACCCTGGTACCTTGCAATTGATCAAACAAGTCATCTATCCTTGGGAGGGGATACTTGTTCTTCACTGTAGCCTTATTCAGTTGCCGGTAATCGATACACAACAGCATCGAACCGTCCTTCTTTTTCACAAAGAGAACTGGTGCGCCCCATGGCGACACGCTCGGGCGTATATATCCCTTGTCCAGGAGATCCTGCAACTGTTCTTTCAACTCCCTCAACTCAGCTGGTGCCATCCTATAAGGTGCACGAGAGATAGCGGATGTCCCTGGCAACAGCTCGATCCCAAACTCAACTTCCCTAGCCGGTGGGAATCCTGGGATCTCTTCTGGAAATACATCAGCGAACTCTGCCACTACTGGCACATCCTCAACTCTTAGTTCCTTATCCTTACCAGACGTGTCCACGGCATAGATAAGATAGCCCGTGTGGCCACGTTCCAACAACTGAGTCATCTTGATTGCTGAAATCAACGGAATCTTCGCACGAGAACCGTTGCCATAGAAAGTCCACTGACTGCCCAACTCAGGTCTGAACTTCACTGTCCTCTGTCGGCAATCTACCACTGCCTGATATCTGTTCAGAACATCAATACCCAAGATGCAGTCGAAGTCTGACATACCCAGCACAATCAAGTCTGACCTCAATTCGTTGCCCTCAAAATAAATGAGGCAGTCTGCCATAAACTGATCAGCAACGACATTTCTTCCAGTGGGTGTCGAGACAAGGAGAGGCGTGGGTAAATAAGACGTGCGCATATGGTGTCTTTCCACAAAACCCACCGATACAAAAGAATGGGAGGCACCTGTATCGATCAAAATAAAAGCAGGGTACGTAAATAAATGACACGTACCGGCGATCACCTCCTCTGGGGCTGCCTGGGCCTGCTCCCTGGTCAGTGCATACACCTGCCCCTGGGGTGGTCCTACTGTCTGACCTCCCGATGGTCGAGGCCCAAACTGCTGCCTCTGCTGCACTGTCCTATCCTCAAACCTCTGCCTGCTGCCCTGATACTCTGACTGTCCTCCCCGTGTGGGGCAATACCGAGCGATGTGGCCCATCTTGCCACAGACATAACATGCAGGACACTTGTTTGAAGAATGTGGCCCTCCACAATTGTTGCACATCGGCTCTCCCGGCCTATCCCCTTGTGAAGATCCTCCATTGGCCGACCAATTACCCTTCTTGCTATCCTGTTTCTGACCAAAGTGTTTCTTTCCACCATATCGCGTAGATGAAGAGGCACCACGGGGTTTAAATGGTTCTCCCCGAGGCCTCAAACTGTCACTAGTCTGCCTCTGTTGCGGTACTGGTGGTGGCATAGCGTAAGCTCCCACTCCTAGCTCAGCAAGCTCTGCTCTTGTGAGAGCATCATCAAAAGAAGTTGGGTTATTAGTAATAACCCGGTCATAGAGCTCCGGTCGCAATCCCTTCATAAAGTTCCTCATCTTAGGGTGCCCACTGGTGGCAATGTGGGGAACGTACCTCAGCAATGAAGAGTACCGTGTGGCATAGTCTGCCACTGTCATGTTCCCCTGCCTCAGACTTGTAAATTCATCCTCCTTTGTCTGTCTTGCTGCTGCGGAGAAGTACCGATTCAAAAACCTAGTCCTGAAGAGTGTCCAATCGATCACAGCACCCAGTGCTCTCATTTCCATTACTGTGCTCCTCCACCACATCAGAGGTTTCTTGGCTAATTGAAACTCCGCCAGTCGCAGCCAAGCTGTCACAGCACAAGGAGCCGATACAAAGATCTGCTCAAGTCTTTCCAACCACTCTTCAGCCTCTTCTCCGGACTCTGTCCCCTCAAACCGGGGCGGATGATAAGATAGAAATTGTGTCAAGCTAATCTCACCCGGTAGCAATAACTGAACCACTGGTTCCATGCCTATGGCCGGTGGAGGTAGAGGGTTCACTTGACCGACGCTTGCGTTCACACTACCAATATCTCCAACCTCCTCATTAGCAGCCATGCTGTAACACAAATGTTAACAACAATTCCAAAGCAATATATATGATATCCGTTAGATAACAGGAATGAGAATAAGCACGTTAGTATAACAAGATATACATTAATATGCATCACATGCATAAACATGCTTTAAATGTAAGCACCTAGCCTATCATGCTAAGGCTACCCTTCACTCGTTCCCGGGTTCTCTAACCACTGCTCTGATACCACTAATGTAAGGACCCTAATCCTTAAGTGCGGACTCAAGGCATAATAGAGCTAAAATAAACAAATCAGAGTCTAAAAGAACATGTTGAGTCTATGAGCTTAAGCATTACATGCCAAAAATAAGGACTACCAAATGGATTAATTACATTCCAATCAAAAGAATGTGTGCAACTATAGTTTTATACTACTCCTAGAGTAGATACTATCCAAAATAATCCTGTCCTTTCATCCTCAATAGAATGCTTGTCAAGCTCACCACCTCAACCCGTTCAAGCCCTTCTATCATGCCAAAAAGGTACCTACAAGGACAACCCCCAAACATGAGCAATAATAATCATTCATATTCAACACAATATGAAGATAAAGCGTAAATGCATAATCATAATAAAACACTTCCTGTTTTCCCCATGCATTACAAACGCTTCCCGTTTGGTTGTCCCTGTACCATAACTCATGAGTATAATCAATAGATTATTTTAAATGGTCTAAACATGTCATGACATATACCAACTCATCAATACCAAATACTGATCACCAATCCCTAGTCTGTCCATCACAATGTATTTTAATGCCCCTCGCTTATTTACATATAGGCGGCATAGGATAACCTCGCTTCAATGGACTGCGGGACTCCCACCCCTCGCCTCTCATTGAGCGGCAAATACCCTTTCCTCGCCCTATATGATAACCACGCTCAAATGTGACATGCGGCGCTCCCACCCCTCGCTTCACATTTAGCGGAACCAAACCAAATAGCGGCAAGCATTAAAATCATCAAGGGATGACCACGACTCATGGGATATGCACCAATAATCATATGCATCTATAAACATCATGCATAACATGTATTTGCATCCACTATGCAATACCATATATATACTTGCATCCACAATGCATAAACAATAAGTATATAAGATACATGTACCGTTGGGGTGCCCGTACGTCCACTACGTACCTTTCCAAAAGTGGCATATGGTAGGACTTCAATTCCTTGGCTGTGTTGCCACCTGGGTTGGTTCTACATATTCACAAATACCAATATTAGAATCCAATAATAGTCCAATACCAAAAATCCCACAAAAATAACCAAAAACACCATTTTTGGTGTCTCGCGATCGATCGCCATCAAGCCCCGATCGATCGCGAGATCACACTGCCTCGCCCAACAAAATCCAACAATCCGCGATCGATCGCGGAGCTAGCGCCGATCGATCGCGGCCTCGCCGATCGATCGCGCCCATCTCGCGATCGATCGCTGAAGTTCTCTGCCTCAGCTCTGTGGCTCGCGATCGATCGCGAGAAAAACGCCGATCGATCGCCGAGCTCTGGGCAAGCGAGAATCGGGCACTATTCACCCTTCTCCTTCCCAAACTCAAACAACCTTAAATAACTCAACAACATCCATACCCAACTACTCAAAACCAACAATAAACATCATTAAATACCCATGTATACAACATCCAACCAAAATATACTTCAAAACAAGGATAAATCCAACATATAACCAAACACACAACAACCCAACAAAACCCATTTCAAAATCATTCAAAACCAACCCAAACTCAAACAAAACCTTGCATAATTAACCATGAGGTATCCATACCTCTTGGGGATCTCAAATCACCCAACAAGCTCCACAAAACAAGATTTTTGGAAGGTTTCTCTTCACCCTCAAGCTTGAGCTCGAAAATTGGAAGGGGGTAGGGTTTGTGGATTTGATTTTGGTAAAGTGAATGAGTTGGGTAAAGGTGGGGTAATAAAAGGAGTTTATTAAATCAAAAGCATACCAAAATAATTCCATGGTGTATAAAACACCCCAACATGATATTTTCCAAAGCATTAAACTAAATGTACCAAAATATCAATTAAACACATGATTTCTAATTAATTGCTACCAATGGCAAATAAATCATGCTTCCAATAATATTTACCCGACATGCACCCTGAAATGCAACCCCGGGTCACCCTATCCACATGACCATGCATTTCCATAAGGTAAATAAATTCCAACACATAATTAATTACCACATAATTAATCATAATAATCGTAATTAATGCCCGAATACAATTAACCATTTCGGGGATATCACAAATTTGATGCTCAAAATATGCAGAATCATGAAATTGTTGAAAATCACTAACCGTTGAAGTACTCGATTGGTCACTGAACCATATGTTCCTTAGTCCATTAGTGACATAAGGGAATATATGATTCTGGTTCATCAAAACATACAATCATGACAAGTTGGCTATGTTTCGTAATATGTATGAAATATCTGCATATTAGGACGTTGCATAATAAACACTACAACATCATCATGTATAATGTTGATTTGTACTTCTTTCCAACTATATTTCTCCGTGAAAGAATATTTGGTTGAAAACTTGGTATTAAAAATCATTGGGTCGATGTTGAATTTTCTATTAACCAATTGAACCAATTCCGGTAAAATAATTGATCGTGGAATTCGAATATGTCTGATAGGTGGGATGCTATACTCAACCGATCCATTCCGATAATAATATTACCACCAAAATATAGTAGAACTTCAATATTATTCATCTTCAAAAAAATATGAAAATTGATCGAATTGGATCTCGTACAAATGAATGAAGGATTTAAGTACGGAGAAGAAGCAATTTGGTGCAAATGCACTGAATAATTATGGATGAGAAATGAAAACTGACGAATTGCAAATGAGAATGAAAATATTAGTTTTTATAGACAAGAAATGAAATCGACTCTGCAAAAGCAAAAGTTAGTCTGCGCTGCTACATGCAACAGAGGCTTGCAAAAAGTAGGCATCCACTGACGGTGGTAGCAGAGGCCAAAAAGTTGGTCGCCGCTGCCACCTGCAGCGGAGGCCTGCAAAAAGCAGGCCATCGCTGACGGTGGTAGCAAAGGCCGAAAAGTTGGTCTGTGCTTCCACCTGCAGCGGAGTCCTGCTTTTTTGCAAGTCCCCGCTGCTAGAAACAGTGGGTTAGTGTAAAATTGGCATCTTCCCACAATTGCCGTATTTTTGAATTTTTTTGTTTTGAATTATTTTAAAAAAAAAAACGTAAGTGGTGGTGTTGGACGTTCTTTTATTAGTTTTAATGCACACTTTTTTATTTCCCATAATATATATTACACAAAGTCTAGACATTTTTAAGTTCGTATTTTCGTTCATTCGTGGATTTACTTATTGAAAAGGTATATGTTGAAATTATTATACGACAATTACAATAATTGAAATGTATAATTGAAATGAATTATTAGATTAGATATGAAAAATTTTAAAAGCCTTGCAAGTTTCTCGGTAGATTCAGTGGAACCAATTTTATACGACAAATTTTTTATGGGAGTATCATCTGAAATCAGAAAGGCATATTGTGGAGCCTCAACGCCTTTATCCTCAAAATGATCACATAATTAAGAAGTTAACATCTAGGTTAACATGATTAAGATAAGTTTGATAGTGTTCAAAATTTTCCACATCTACTACAGTAATACCACTAAATAATGTGCATAGCATAATTTACATCATTTAGGTATCAAAATCTTCTAGTATGCTTTAAATCTTGATAAGTCTATCTCTTAGCAGCGAAAGGTAGACTCATGATCCTGGTTTCTACTGCTTAAGAGTTCCTACAGAACAACAACAAATCATGAGTATATAGATGATAATTATAACCCAGTATCAATAAAAACGCATATATGTTGTATTGAAAAATACTTCCTGCATTTCATGCATTGAAATACTCATCATTGGTTGTTCATGTATTACGTCAAATCACAATACACTCATATATCATGACAAGTCTCATTCATAATCCTATGATAACAGGACATATATGATATTGCCTTCCCGCTCAATATGTCAGTGGCTCTGTAAGTAATCCAACACACAAGTGCGCAGCGGAAATAAAACTATGGATTCCTAACCGAGGACCTATACAGAGTATTCATATCAGGAATGATTAAAAGAGTCTCACCCTTGTAGCGTGTTGGAAGCAGATTCCACGTTGTAGCACCACGAGTCACAAACAAAAGTTTGCACATTTGTCTCTACGGTATCCACACGATCAAATCGAAAGGGATAGTTTAAGAACAAGTTGCTAGACTCGTTCTTAAACCAAGAATGAACTCACGGTTCAAAACCGATCAACGACGACCAATCAAAAACCAAAAACCACCATGGCGGCGGCAGCGATGATGATGGTTTATGTAAGGACCCTAGTTCCTTAAGTGCGGATTAAGGGCATAATTGGGGCTAATCAAAATCATCAGAATAAAATAATCGTGTTGAGACTATGAGCCTCAAGAGTTACATGCCAAAATAAGGACTATCAATGGATTAATTACATTCCTAATCAAATGAATGTTGTCAACTATAGCTTTACACTACTCCTAGAGTAGACACTATACAAAAGTAATCATGTCCTTCATCTACCAAAAGTATTCTTCACGAGCTCACCGCCTCAACCCGCTTTAGCTCCTTTTATCATGCCAAAATGTACCTACAAGGACAACCCCAAACATGAGCAATAATATCATTCATATTCAACACAATATGAATATAAGGCGTAAATGCATAAATCACAATAAAACGCTTCCTGTTTTTCCCATGCATTTTAAACGCTTCCACTTTGGTTGTCCCTATACCATAACTCATGAGTATAATCAAATAGATT
The DNA here is from genome assembly GCA_907163345.1 of Haberlea rhodopensis. Classification (NCBI taxonomy): domain Eukaryota; kingdom Viridiplantae; phylum Streptophyta; class Magnoliopsida; order Lamiales; family Gesneriaceae; genus Haberlea; species Haberlea rhodopensis. Next base: position 2,453,952 of record CAJQUN010000077.1, read on the forward strand.
ATTTAATGGTCCACACATGTCATGACATAATACCATTTCATCATCACCAAATACCAATCACCAATCCCTAGTCTGTTCATCACAATGTATTTTAATGCCCCTCGCTATTTACATATAGGCGGCATAGAATAACCTCGCTTCAATGGACATGCGGCGCTCCCACCCCTCGCTTCACATTGAGCGGCAAATATTCTTTCCTCGCCCTATATGATAACCACGCTCAAATGTGACATGCGGCGCTCCCACCCCTCGCTTCACATTTAGCGGCAACAAAATAAATAGCGGCAAGCATTAAAATCATCAAGGGATGACCACGACTCATGGGATGTGCACCAATAACCATCATATGCATATACAATCATCATGCATAATTCCGCATGTATTTGCATCCACAATGCATAATTCCATATATACTCGCATCCACAATGCATAAACAATGAGTATATTAGATACATGTACCGTTGGGTGCCCGTACGTCTTCTACGTACCTTTCCAAAAGTAGGATGTGGTAGGACTTCACTTCCTTGGCTGTGTTGCCACCTGGGATGGTTCAAGAATCACACCAAATGAGATTTTGCAAAGGTTTCCTTTCCCCCTTGGAGCCAAAAAACGAAAATGAGAGTGGGTTAGGGTTGGAAGGAGTGTTTGGGGATTTAAGGAGTGAATGGTAAAGTGATGGGTGAGGGTGGGGTAATGGTTAAAATATGACAATTAAATTGTACCCCAACAATTAACATGATGTCCAAAACACCCCAACCTGGTATTTTAAAAGCATTACATCACAATGCTCCACAATCTCAAATAAATGCATGTTTTGCCAATAAATGACTACCAACACATGTAAGTCATTAAAACTCCCAATTATCCAACATGCATCACATGCACCCCGAAATGCATTCCCGGTCACGCCTACCATGTGAATAAGCATTTCAACATGATAAATAACTCCTAGCACATGATTAATTACCACCATAATTAATCATATAAACACAATTAATGCCCAAATTGTAATCAATTATTTCGGGGATATCACAATACTCCCCTACTTATAAGATTTCGTCCTCGAAATCACATGCGCTTACCCCAAAATGAAACTAAACATAATCACATACCAGAGAATAGTTTCGGGTAGTGCTGCACCATATGCCGCTCCGTCTCCCACGTAGCCTCCTCGACACCCCTACGATCCCACTGAACCTTGATCATAGGTATCACTTTGTTCCGAAGTCTACGGTCTGCTCGATCCAGAATTCTAACAGGCCGTTCCACATAAGACACATCGGATTCCAACTGGACCTCGGAAGGCTGTAACACATGAGATGGATCATGCTCATACTTCCGCAGCATCGATACATGAAACACATCATGTATACAAGATAAAGAAGGTGGCAAAGCCAGTCGGTAAGCTAAGGTGCCAATGCGCTGCAAAATCTCGTACGGTCCAACATACCTCGGAGACAGTTTTCCGCGCATCCCAAATCGTACAACGCCTCTGAAAGGCTAGATCTTCAAAAAGACCTTATCTCCCAACTGAAATTCCAATGGTCTCCGCCGTCTATTCGCATAAGCTGCCTGTCTGTCCTGGGCTGCTTTCATTTTCTGCCTTACCATCTTTATCTTTTCTTCCATTTCTCGGATCAACTCCGGTCCTCCGACCGATTTGCGGTCCAAATCATCCCAACACAAGGGTGATCTACACCGTCTGCCATAAAGAGCTTCAAAAGGAGCCATCTGAATGCTCGCTTGGTAGCTATTATTATAGGATAATTCTACCAAGGCCACTGAATCTTGCCAAGAAATATCGAACTCCAATACACAAGCCCTCAACATGTCTTCGAGCATTTGGATAGTACGCTCGGTCTGGCCATCCGTCTGAGGATGATAAGCAGTGCTCAATCTAACTTCAGTTCCCAAGGCTGACTGAAGACCCTCCCAAAAATGAGATGTGAATCGTGGATCTCGATCCGACACTATGGAAATGGGGATCCCATGCAATCTCACCACATCTCGAATATACAGTTGAGCCATCCTCAAAAAGGTGAAGGTCATGCTATAGGGGATGAAATGAGCCACCTTAGTCAATCGATCCACAATCACCCAAATAGCATCAAAACCCGAAGCACTCCTCGGCAAGTGAGTCACTAAGTCCATGGAAATGTGCTCCCACTTCCACTTCGGTATCTCCAAGCTTTTTAACTCGCCGCCAGGTCTCTGTCTCTCTGCCTTAACCTGCTGGCAGATCAAGCACCTCTTAAAAAAAGCGACGACATCACTCTTCATTCTTTTCCACCAAAACTGGCCACGCAGATCTTTATACATCTTCTTCCTGCCTGGGTGGATGCTAAGTCTGCTACTATGAGCTCGCTCCAAGCTCCCTCTACGCAACTCCGGCGTACTCGGAATCACCCAACGGTTACCCAATCTCAAGGATCCGTCATCGGCCACTCTAAATTTCGTTGGCTGACCAAGATGTACTAAAGATAACCATCTCTGAACCTCATTATCTGACTTCTGAGCTCTCCTGATGTTCTCATAGATACCCGGCTCAGCTAATAAGGTCGCCACGTACACTGGTGATGCATCTATGTCAAAGTCATAGCCCAGATGGCAATAGGAGGTCATCATAGCCGACAAATGGATGACGTCCTCAGCAGTACTCCTCACTTTCCGGCTCAAAGCGTCTGCTGTCAAATTAGCCTTTCCAGGATGGTACTCAATCTCACAATCATAGTCCTTGAGTAAGTCCATCCACCTTCTCTGCCTCATGTTCAGCTCCCCCTGAGTGAATAAAAATTTGAGGCTTTTGTGATCCGTGTAAATGGTAAATGAAGTACCATACAAATAATGTCTCCAAATCTTCAGGGCGAAGATGATAGCCGCCAATTCCAAGTCATGGACTGGGTATCTAGTCTCATGCGGCTTCAACTGCCTCGACGCATAAGCCACCACATGCTTATCTTGCATCAGTACACACCCAAGGCCCTGAAGTGATGCATCGGTATACAAAACAAATCTGGAGTTTTCCGTAGGAATCACTAATATTGGCGCCGTCGTCAACCGGTGTTTCAACTCCTGGAAGCTCTCCTCACAAGCTTCTGACCAAAAGAATGGTACTCCCTTCTGGGTCAACTGTGTCAACGGCTTGGCAATCTTCAAAAATCCCTCGACAAAACATCGATAATAACCGGCCAAGCCAAGGAAGCTCCGTATTTCAGGCACAGAAGTGGGTGCAGCCCACTCCATCACGACCTCGATCTTCCTGGGATCCACTGAAATTCCGCTGCTAGATATGACATGCCCCAGAAACACTACACTGCTCAACCAAAATTCACATTTGCTGAGCTTGGCATACAACTGGTGATCTCTGAGAATCTGGAGCACTGTCTTCAAGTGTTTCACGTGCTCTTCCTCACTCCGGGAGTAGATGAGAATGTCGTCGATGAATACAATGACGAACTGATCAAGATAGGGTTGGAACACCCGATTCATCAAGCTCATAAAAACAGCCGGGGCGCTCGTCACACCGAACGGCATCACTAAGAACTCGTAGTGTCCATACCGAGTCCGAAATGTTGTCTTCTGCACATCCTCCTCCCTGACTCGAATCTGGTGATACCCGGATCTCAAATCAATTTTGCTATAAAGTCTGGTACCTTGCAACTGATCAAACAGATCATCAATCATTGGGAGAGGGTACTTGTTCTTCACTGTGGCTTTATTCAGTTGTCGGTAATCTATGCACAAACGCATCGAGCCATCCTTCTTTTTCACAAAAAGGACCGGTGCGCCCCATGGCGATACGCTCGGGCGTATATATCCCTTGTCAAGGAGATCCTGCAACTGCTCCTTCAATTCTCTCAACTCCGCCGGTGCCATCCTGTAAGGAGCACGAGAAATAGCGGACGTCCCCGGTAATAACTCAATCCCAAACTCGACCTCTCTAGCCGGTGGAAATCCGGGAATCTCCGGAAATACATCAGCAAACTCTGCTACCATTGGTACATCCTCAACTCTCAATTCTTTATTCTTCCCATACGTGTCCACGGCATAGATGAGATAGCCCGTGTGGCCACGTTCCAACAATTGGGTCATCTTGACTGCTGAAATCAACGGAATCTTCGCGCGAGAACCGTTGCCATAAAAAGTCCACTGTATGCCCGAATCAGATCTGAACCTTACTGTTCTCTGCCGACAATCCACCACTGCCTGGTATCTGTTCAAAATGTCAATACCAACGATGCAGTCAAAGTCTGACATGCCTAACACAATCAAATCGGCCTTCAACTCGTTGTCCTCAAAGTAAATGAGGCAATCTGCAAGAAACTGGTCGGCAACAACATTTCTTACAGTGGGTGTCGAGACCATGAGGGGCGTGGGTAAAGAAGACGTGCGCATATGGTGTCTCTCCACAAAGCCCACAGATACAAAAGAGTGGGAGGCACCTGTATCTATCAAAATAAAAGCAGGGTACGTAAATAAATGACACGTACCTGCGATCACCTCTTCTGGGGCTGCCTGGGCCTGCTCTCTAGTCAGCGCATACACCTGCCCCTGGGACGGTCCCACTATCTGACCTCCCGATGGTCGAGGCACAAACTGCTGCCTCTGGTGCACCGTCCTGTCATCAAATCTCGGCATGTTTCCTTGAAACTCTGACTGTCCTCCCCGAGTGGGGCAATACCGAGAGATGTGGCCCATCTTGCCACAACTATAACAGGCAGGGCACTTACTCGAAGAATGTGGCCCTCCACAATTGTCGCACCTAGACTCCCCTAATCTATTTCCTTGCGTAGGTCCTCGGTTTGGCCTACCAATTGTTTTTCTTGTTCTCTTGCTTCTGACCATAAGATTTCTTTCCACTAAACCGTGAGGATGAAGAGGCACCACGAGGTTTAAATGACTCCCCTCGGGGCCTCAAGCTATCAGTAGCTTGCCTTTGTTGTGGTGCTTGTGGGGGTACGGCACTAGGATAGGCTCCAACTCCAATCTCCGCAAGCTCTGCTCTTATGAGAGCATCATCAAAAGAAGTGGGGTTAATGGTGATAACCCGGTCAAAAAGCTCCGGTCGTAACCCCTTCATAAAGCTTCTCATCTTTGCGTGCCCATTGGTGGCAATGTGTGGAACATACCTCAGCAACGAGGAATAATGCATGGCATAGTCTGACTGACATGTCCCCTTGTTTCAAGCTTGCGAACTCGTCTTCCTTCGTCTGTCTCGCCGCCGCAGAGAAGTACCGGTTTAGAAACCGGGTTCTGAAGAGCGTCCAATCGATCACTGCACTCTGTGCTCTCAGTTCCATTACCGTGCTCCTCCACCACATGGAAGGTTTCTTTGCCAACTGGAACTCCGTCAGCCTCAGCCATGCTGTAACAGCACAAGGAGCCGATACAAATATCTGTTCAAGCCTTTCTAGCCACTCCTCAGCCTCCTCTCCTGATTCTGTCCCCTCAAACCGGGGCGGGTGGTAAGAAAGAAACTGAGTCAAACTGATCTCACCAGGCAGTAACAACTGAGCCACTGGTTCCATGCCTACAGCTGGTGAAGGTAGAGGGTTTGCTTGACCAATGCTAGCGTTCACGCTCCCAACATCACCGACCTCTTCATTAAGGTTCCCCGCGTTCATAGCAGCCATGCTGTAACACAAAGGTTAACAACAATTCCAAAACAAATATATATGTTATGCCGTTAGATAACAGGAATGATAATAAGCATGTTAGTATAACAGTATATACAACAATATGCACCACATGCATAAACATGCTTCAAATGTAAGCACCTAGCCAATCATGAAAAGGCTACCCTTCACTCGTTCCCGGGTTCTCTAACCACTGCTCTGATACCACTAATGTAAGGACCCTAGTTCCTTAAGTGCGGATTAAGGGCATAATTGGGGCTAATCAAAATTATCAGAGTAAAATAATCGTGTTGAGACTATGAGCCTCAAGAGTTACATGCCAAAATAAGGACTATCAATGGATTAGTTACATTCCCAATCAAATGAATGTTGTCAACTATAGCTTTACACTACTCCTAGAGTAGACACTATACAAAAGTTATCATGTCCTTCATCTACCAAAAGTATTCTTCACGAGCTCACCGCCTCAACCCGCTTTAGCCCCTTTTATCATGCCAAAATGTACCTACAAGGACAACCCCAAACATGAGCAATAATATCATTCATATTCAACACAATATGAATATAAGGCGTAAATGCATAAATCACAATAAAACACTTCCTGTTTTTCCCATGCATTTTAAACGCTTCCACTTTGGTTGTCCCTGTACCATAACTCATGAGTATAATCAAATATATTATTTAATGGTCCACACATGTCATGACATAATACCATTTCATCATCACCAAATACCAATCACCAATCCCTAGTCTGTTCATCACAATGTATTTTAATGCCCCTCGCTCATTTACATATAGGCGGCATAGAATAACCTCGCTTCAATGGACATGCGGCGCTCCCACCCCTCGCTTCACATTGAGCGGCAAATATTCTTTCCTCGCCCTATATGATAACCACGCTCAAATGTGACATGCGGCGATCTCACCACTCGCTTCACATTTAGCGGCAACAAAACAAATAGCGGCAATCATTAAAATCATCAAGGGATGACCACGACTCATGGGATGTGCACCAATAACCATCATATGCATATACAATCATCATGCATAATTCCACATGTATTTGCATCCACAATGCATAATTCCATATATACTCGCATCCACAATGCATAAACAATGAGTATATTATATACATGTACCGTTGGGTGCCCGTACGTCTTCTACGTACCTTTCCAAAAGTAGGATGTGGTAGGACTTCACTTCCTTGGCTGTGTTGCCACCTGGGATTGTTCAAGAATCACACCAAATGAGATTTTGCAAAGGTTTCCTTTCCCCCTTGGAGCCAAAAACGAAAATGAGAGTGGGTTAGGGTTGGAAGGAGTGTTTGGGGATTTAAGGAGTGAATGGTAAAGTGATGGGTGAGGGTGGGGTAATGGTTAAAATATGACAATTAAATTGTACCCCAACAATTAACATGATGTCCAAAACACCCCAACCTGGTATTTTAAAAGCATTACATCACAATGCTCCACAATCTCAAATAAATGCATGTTTTGCCAATAAATGACTACCAACACATGTAAGTCATTAAAACTCTCAATTATCCAACATGCATCACAGGCACCCCGAAATGCATTCCCGGTCACGCCTACCATGTGAATAAGCATTTCAACATGATAAATAAATCCAGCACATGATTAATTACCACCATAATTAATCATATAAACACAATTAATGCCCAAATTGTAATCAATTATTTCGGGGATATCACAGTTTAAGTAGGCGGCCGAGAGCTTATTAGGTTTAGTGATATGTAGGATTAATTCTCAATTAACCTTGATATCATATATATGTTAGATTTAATAAAGGTTCAAGACTTTCTTAAAGCTTCATGGGCCCAAACCCATGATTTAATTAAATTCTTATAATCATGTAATTAAGACTCTTCTTAATTAATTAATTCATCCAATAAATTTAATTCCCCTTATCGATTTAATCTTTTGTGCGACCCGATAGGATCTTGCAATGTTGGAAGTGACATAAAATCTCATTTTATGTCACAAGCAATGAGCGGTATCTAGCACACATCAAGGCTACCCAAATTACAAGAATGTCATTGACTCGACATAACCTAAGAACTTGTGATAATATTAACCATGTAACTTAATCCCTTTGTCCATATGTGTTTAGATTGAACACGAGTCATGGAATAGTCATACTCGTATATTCAATCTCTATTTCTTGATCCCCAAGTAGAACTAGAATAAACGAATAAGCTCGATATCACATATCGACTCATTCGAGCACGGCCATGCATTTTAGTCTTACTTGATCAAGGGCCCAAACACTTCTCCTGTTACATAGGAGGGACAAATCCTATCTTGATCAATCAACATCCCTCTACATAATTCGTAGTGTATCCAATATTTGCCTTTATAGTTTACCCTGTTACAGGTAACGTTTGACAATATCAAGATACATAACTCCTTATGTTGGGATCTCTGATTATCTCAAGTCGTAAGGATTACATACATTATTATCACTATGAGAATTGCTTATGACACTCATATAATTATCCATGTAGCATTCTCATGGTGGGTCTGTCCAGTACATTGTTCTCTAACATGTACCCATGTGTTGATTTGATATCTCATATCCATGAACAATTCATCAATCAAAACACACTAGTCTCAATGCATTATCATTATCCTGATTCATGATAATACTTGACTAGGGACAATCTTTAAGAACAATACAATATTATTCTAAGGACATTAACTTATATATCAATTCATATTGCACAGATATTCGAATAAGATATAATAATGATTTGCCATTGATAAAATCATAATACATTGTATGTCATAAACAATCATCTAATGACTTGTCTTAGGGCATATCCCAACAGGCTCAGCTTTCACATCTTCATATTAGCAGCACATATCATATTTTCTGTCCACTCATTATAACTTCCCCATCTCATGCCTCAATACCATCAATTATATACATACGATCACCACATACATATAACATATATATCATCAATACTCCTATGTTCACACATACATGTTGTCCTTTATAAAATATAGAAGATAAGGAGTTACTGATTAACCTCATCTCTGACATGTCATCTGGGATGGTTCTGCATACAATTCAATAATTCAGTGTCATAATAAGCTCCATCATAAAATTCCAAGAATACATAATATTTTTCAAATATATTCAACAGCCGATTGAATAGGAGATCGATCGCTTCGACCTTCACAAACATTCTGCAATTAGGCGATCGGTCGCTTCTCTTCACGCGATCGATAGGTCGCGATCGATTGTTCAAGCCTTAAATCGCCTTACCTTTTGTCTTACCTCACGCGATCAATCTGCCCCTGGCTCGTGATCGATCGCGAGGCGACAGAAATTCCAGAACATGGCGATTTTCATACATATATTCCATTTTCAACTTATACAACACATATCACAACTCTAAAACTTCATGAAAGCAACACTAATTCATAAGATGAACATCTTTTCATAACAACAAACTTCTTTCATTGAATTTGACCCCATATCAATTCTTCACAAACATAAAACCAACCCAATCAAGTTTTAAAATCAAACTATAAACAAAAGAATGCATAATTCATGTTATCCTTACGAAAACAAGTAAGAATGTCAAGCCTTCAACAAGTGTATCTGATGTGACTAGAAATAGACACATCATGAGCTTAATTGTCTACGAGTTGGTATATTTTGATAGATAAATTGATATGTAAGACCATCACTGTTAAAACATTTTCATGATAATGTAAAACCATTATTGTGATAATATAAACATATTTATATTATGTACTATAGAGTTGAGTCAGTTCACTTTACAACCAGTTGTATTCATTCATTACATGTCATATCTAAATACAACGCAAAATTGACATGTCTTCTCGGTTTCTCTAATCGACTACTCTATCATCATCAGGGTAGCAAAATGGACCAACAATCTAGGCTTCCCTCGCACAATAAGAAAATACCTACAGAAACAACCCACGAAACCATAAACACAACCGAGATATATAACATATATCAACAAAAATGTGAAACAAGTATCTATAAACACCGTAGTTATAAATACTCCATGTCTTTCAGTCATATCTCGTATTCTTTGGGTCGTTCCTGTACAATACTCAAATCATAATATAATTTCTTCAATCTTATTAAATGCACATGTCATGATATGTAATCATCTCATATCAATCTCAAACTCATAACAATCTCATGCCAATGAATACAATTTTCTCATCATATTCCATTGGCTGCATATAATATTATTACTCCGTATATGAGTAGCACATATAACATTGTTATTACACTCCATATGATCTCATCATATGAGTAGCCAATGTATATTGCATTCGACTCCATATACGAGTCTCCAATATTATATTACTGCACGCCTCTCATCAATACACAATCACACCTCAATGTGTTGGTATTCACCAAATCAACTTCATAGATAAATACACATATGTATGAATGCAAAACAGTGTTCGTACATCCCACGTATCTGATAATATCCAAAATCAAGAGAGCTATCACCAATAAGACCTCTTTTATCATGCGCGATGTCCTATGGTATGCGACGGGTCTACACATATATTTGATATTAGCCTCCGACTATGTTAATATATCATGCACAACATTCATAATCACATTTCTGATAATAATGTATAGTAGAACATATACATTCATGCCATAAATCGAAAATACAAGAAATACACAAAATTCCCATTTTCGTCTTACCGATCGATCGCTAAGTCTTCCTCGATCGATCGAGACCTGCAGAGAGTTTTATTCTCCTCGACCGACCGATCGGTGCAATTCACCGATCGATCGGTGACACCTGTAACTTGCATTTTTCGCCATTTTCAACACTTTTGTACCTTCCTCCACAATTCTTTCACCACATACATTACTCAATGAAACTACACCATAAGCAGACATCCTAATGGGACTCCTTGTCTCATATTACACATTATTTCATCATAATTCATCTCCAACTCAAATTCATTTATTCCAACTCGACCAAAATTCGATACCCAATAATTAAATCTTGACATATCATAAAAATATCACAATTAAATCCATTTGACAATTAATAATTATTCCGGGCATTACACAAAGTGTCATCATCAAATAAGTTCTAGGATAACTCTAAGATGCTTAAGACAAATCATCAAGTTCACAACAATTATCACTATTCAACATGCAATCCACAAGATCATGACTCATTGTGCTCAAAGTATTCCTCATTCTTGACATGCTAACACAAATTAGGATATTCATGTACAAGTCCAATCACAAATCAAGTTCATATGCATAGTGAGATCAAAATCCTCATTGAATAGTCACTACTATAACTCATTCTTTTCTCAAGTTTGAACTCATAAAAAAATTTTTAGCTCATAATAATCGGACGATTCAAGTGTCATTTAAGCACACAACATGTGGTTAAAACAAGTAAAACATGCAAGCTACTACTCCCCCAAAATTAAATCAAACATTGCCCTCAATGTTTAAAAGAATCAAAAGGGAAACAGTGAACTCCCCTGATCAAGACGCTTGCATGAGGGTTGAGGAAGATTTGCTTTTGAAAGCTCCACTGTTGTAGGGGTTCATCGCTCCAACCAAGTACCTAGCAAAAGAAGAATGCAAATGGTAAAATATTCGACTCGAGAGATCAACAAAACTAAAAACAAAAACTAAAAATCAAATAACAAAACTAAATAGCAAAAGGATACGCTTGGGTTGCCTCCCAAGAAGCGCTGATTTTTTGTCTTCGGCTTGACCATCAGAAGCAACCATCAAAGAGCGGCTGCCGCCCATAGTAAGTAGCGAATGATACCACTAATGGGTCTTCATTCAATATGCCCTCAAGATTGGCAATATTGTAGCAGTGTAAACTCGTCGCTCCAACAACATTCTTGAATTGGTAGGCATGGGAGAATGATTATTGACTTGGCTTCAAATCTTGGAGGATGTAGTGCGGTGAAGTTGGCATCGATGGAAAATATGGATCCACATATGGCATAGAACATGTCTCCATCGATGGGTTTAAATCGGAATCTTCGAAAGTTTCTTCATTCTCCAACATCACAATCGACTATCTTCACATGGGAAATCCTCGGATGCCATCTCTGAAGTAGGCTCAATCTCTTGAAGAGGCTCAAGTTCCTTTGAATCTTCCACACTAGGAGGATCACTCCCCCAAAATTGGTTGGTTGAGTGATCATCATCATATAAACAAACTCGATTTGTCGCCTCTTGATTTGTAGCCCTCATCTCTTCCTCTTGGCAGCTAGTTGAAATTGTTTCCATAAGGACCGCCATTTGCTGCTCTAGGTGGCACATAGAGTTGGTTTGGCACTCCAAACTGTTCTCAGTTGATGCCATGAATCTTACTAAGGTATCCTCTAACTGAGTTGTGACATCTGCAGAACTATCTCTTCTCTCTTCGCGATGTTCAAATGGTTGTGGCATATCAATAGGGTAGTGAGGCTCTGGTGGGTATTGGTGACTCCAACCTTGTAGTGAAGGATCACAATGCCAGTGATGATCGAAGTCCGCCATATCATTGAACAGGTGCACCACACTGTCCTCATCTTTATCAACCAGGGGACTCCCAGTCACCAGTACTCCGCTCAATACCCATTCTCGTGTCTGTGCATCCAGCCCTTTGAAAAAATATTGCATGAGAGTATAGTTCAAAAAATTGTGATACCGGAATGTGTTGGCCAATTCATTGAATCTCTCCCAAACAGCGTCGAAAGGCTCGAAACGTTGTTGGGCAAAGCTTGTGAAGGCTTGTTGATGTAGCATCTCCAAGTACCTCACAAGATAAACAAAACAAAAACAAAATAAATATATATAATTTTTTTTTCGAAATAAATAATAAAAAAAATGGTTAAATTACAGTCAAAGAACCTAGTATGATATTACTAAAGTTAGTCCCCGACAACGGCGCCAAAAACTTGATCGCTTATTTTTTAAACAATTAATTACAATGTAGCGATTTTACACCGCAAGTGCACGGTGTCAAGTTTTAGTATAGATAGGAAGATACGGATTGTCGAACCCACAGGGACTAACAAGCAAGTACCAAATAAGATTTCTTTTAACTATATTTAACCTACGATAATTAATTTATAATTAACAACTAATTAATTAATATAAACTACTAATCCAACCAAGTCAATAAAAGTAAACGAGAAAAATCCACTAGAGAAGATTATCGAGACTTTGGCTCACCAATGCAATTCCCTACAATTCTCGATTGAATATTCAAATATTTCTAAGGTGACGAGTTCTCCCAATTTATCTAATACACTCTCTCGAGCTATATTAAACCTAACATCGAATTGCAGTAAGTAACTCTCGTTCACTTATTTAACAATTCAATGTTGCATAAGATCCATGAAAACTCCTAGCTTTCAATTACTAGATATCTATGGCTATCACGCATGTATTTGACGTCATCTCTCGATCTCGGTCGGAAATCCATGGTATGAGTTATTAATTCAGTATCATAAAATCATCTCTCGATCTCAATTACGATACTAACATCATTCAAAGGTGATCAATCCTCTAAAAGCATGAAGAACCTAAAACATACGCAAAGAACTATAAGAATTCAATTATTAAATCATCAAATCAAAGGTTCATAACAAAGGATTCGCCTAGCCTCGATAAATAAAATTACATCCTCATCATAAATCAAAACACAACAAAACTAAGAATTAAAGACAAAGAAAAACTCTCAGTGTCGACTCCGGTTGTAGATCTTCGCTCCTTCTCTTGCTTCCTTCTCGACCGTCTCTTTAATCGCCTTGTTGGGTTGTTCCAATTCCTAGGATGAATAGGTGAAGATGGATGAAGGTGATATGGAGTATGGAGGTGTGTAGGCTATTCCTAGGGTTAAAAATCTGATTTGGTTTGTAATTTTCGTGTATAATATATAGGGGAAGGGAATCAAGGACTTCCTTGTTGGACACAAACTCTATAAGAAAGTTAGTTTTTCTGAAAATTCCTTCCGCCAATCGATCGGGACAAAGCAGCCGATCGATCGAGCTTCACAGTAAGAATTTCGTGGCTTTTTCAGCCTTTCTCGATCGATCGGCAATGCTTGCTCGTTCGATCGGCAAGACCAGAATGTTTTTCTTCGCCTTTTTCAGCTTCTGGCGAGTTTCGTATTTTGGCCGTAACTTTCTCATAGGAACTCCAAATTTGATGAATCAGCTGTCCACGCAAAGATAAGAGAATGTTCTACAACTTTTATACGGACCACATTTCCAAAACCTGGCTCGAACATATAGTAATTTGAGGAGAAATGAGCAACATGTGTCTTGAATTCTGGTTTTTTCCTCTTTTCTTCAACTTTATTCATTCTTTCATTATTTTAGCTTGATTTCTTCACCTTTCCCTACATTTCAACATTGATTCCTGAAATAGAGAAATATATACCATAAACCGTAAAATAATCCAAGAATCAACACGAAAACATATACATATCATAGCATAAAAACGCGTAATATTCAATCCTATCAGTTAGCATAGTTTTACAATACATAATCCTAATATTTGTCACTATAACAAGTTAAAGAGCTTTTACACTAACTATATCGTAACAAAATTATTACATATGTATGGACTTGGTTGATCGTGAAGAATCAATCAGAGATAAGATGGATTTGTATACATACGCATTAAAGGCATCCTTCGGCACCCAACTAAGTAATGAACCTACTCATCATATCTTATCTTATAAAATATTATTATATTACAAGTACACCCATATATCTTGTGCTTCACATATCTATAAATAGGGAGACATATACACCATATCTTCCATCCAAAACCAAAACAAATACATCAAAATTTTAAAGTATAAACATAAAATTAATGGGTTCTAAAGCACTTGTCTTTCTTGGCCTTTTTGTAGCCATGGTTCTCCTCATTTCCTCTGAGGTGGCAGCTAGAGACTTGGCTGAGACCACCAACTCTGTCGACGAAAGTAAGCATTTAATTATATTTGGAAATATAATGTGCATTTGTATGGTTCTTGTGACTAAATCTTTTGTTCCATCGGCCCTAAATTGGATACTTCTCTTAACGGGACAACTATATTGGTCTATATTATATGCTTTTAATCATGAAATAATATCGGGAATTGAAGCTTTTAAAATTATGATGGACATTTTGGTATATTGGAAATAAGAGGACAAAAATTATTTTCCCCCCAATATTAGTTTACCCTATATTTTGTGTTCAAAATATATTTTTAAAATCTCAATAAATTAATCTCTTAAAGTTTATATATGTATATAATAGGAACTCGAGATTTAGAAAGACAGCTTTTAAATTTCATTACCAATAAAAAATTTGTAGTCATTGATTCTTATAGTGTTTATTGGGGTCATTCCACGTACTAATTATGCTGATTTATACAGCCAAGGAAACGGAGGATCAATACGGAGGAGGACACGGAGGCGGGCACGGCGGAAGCGGAGGCGGGCATGGCGGTGGCGGAGGCGGATACGGAGGCGGGCGCGGCGGAGGCGGAGGCGGATACGGAGGTGGGCACGGCGGAGGCGGAGGTGGAGGCGGGCATGGCGGAGGTGGATATGGAGGCGGGCGCGGCGGAGGCGGGCACGGCGGAGGTGGGCGCGGCGGAGGCGGCCACGGTGGACACTGCCCTCATGGCTGCTGAGGCAGAGGATATGGGGGTTGCAGGTGCTGCAGTTACGTCGGGCAAGCTGTGGATCCTGATTTTGTTGAAGCAGAAACTCACAAATAAATTACCATTTCCCAGCCCAGGATATTCTCAAATAATGCAGTTTGTATGTGAACGAATAATGAATAAAAAAATAACATGGATGAATTATCTTTTAATTTATTCATGTAATGATGATATGTTATGGATATTACCTTAATTAACTATGCAATCTTGTGAACTACCTACGTGACACTTTGTTTGGTTTGATTATATGTGAATATTTATATTTGGTATTTGAAACCATGTCCATGAATATTTATGGTTTATATCAGCATTAAAACAACAATTTAAATTATCAGAAAAGATAATAATTGACAAAACCACAAATAATCTTTATAGACTTTCACTACATTAAAACCATAGTTTACTGTCAAGGATCTCTTGGCCTCATTGTAAGACGAGGCCCCAAAATTCTTACTTTTAAAATCGATCTTGAGTTCGAGTATCATATAAGGATGTGCTTGTAATTACTTATTTAAAGTCTATTGAATTTCAGTTTTTATTCGAGCCACCAAAGAAACATGATCGGACCGAATAATAAGAATAATGCTGACCTAGCCGTTTGACAAATGCAAAGCCGATACCCTTGTTTGCTCCGGTTACTATGGCTACTGTCTTCTATGTCATTTTTATCGATTAATATTGTTTCTATTTTATGCTGTGATTATGAAGAAGTATGAGCTTCAAATAGAATAATGTCGTGACACAGATTATGAACAAGATGGATAGAAGAATTCCACTGTACAGGCTTAAAGAAATTTAGAAATATCTGTAGGTGAAATTAAGCCAAGCCCAATTTTGGGTCAACTGGTAAGTGAATTGAATTGGCTAGAAATCCCGTATTGAGTTTTTGAAACTTTTAAGGTTTGTTTATATTGATAAACAAATCATTTGAGCGTAGTAACTTAGAAAATAAGGGTGCCCCACGAGCACCGTCTGTCCGCTATGCTGGCCTCGCTGCGTGTGTCGCTGCTGCGAAGGCAACCCTATTTTTTTACTACTCGGATTTCTAGAAGATTGGATTTTCACCTTCTCCTGAGTATTAAGTGTGAGACTTTTCACCTCCTACATAATTGATATCTGATTTAAGTGTGAGACTTAAATCCGTGATAAGTGTGAGACTTATGAGCTACCCCACTAAGGTACCGTTTGAAGTAATGGATATGATAAGTAATGTAATGATTAAAAAGTTGTGAAATGATTGTAAAAATAGTATGTGATAAATTATATAATGTTTGATTAGAGAATAAGATTGTTGATAAGGATTATTATTTGATAAAATGACAAAAATACCCTCATTATTATAATAATAAAATATAACATTAATTATAATATATATATATACATGTATGTATGCATAATAATAATAATAGTATATATAATATGTAATAATATATATTATTATTATTATAATATAATAATAAAATATATATATTATATATATATATAAAAATAATAATATATAATAAAATATATAATATAATTAATGATATATATATAAATATATATTAATATAATATTAATATTAATATTAATATAATACAGTGATCATAATATAGAATAATAATAATCATAATATAAATATATATATATATAATAACATTAATTATAATATATATATATATTCGGGGGTATGTATATATATAATAATAGTATATATAATATATAATATTATATATTATTATTATATTATATTATAATATAATAATAATAAATATATAATAGCTAATATAATACATAATCATAATATAGATAATAATAATCATAATATATATATATATATACATATATATAATCATAATATATAATAATAAACATAGTAAATATATATATATATAAATATACGTGCGTGCGTCTGTATATATTTATAATAATAATAATAATAATAATATATAATATATAAAATTATTATATTAATAACATATTATAATAATAATTATTATTATTACATAATAATATATATATTTATGCATATATAATAATAATAATAGTAATATATCTAATTTATATATATATTATTATTATTATTATTATATATATATATATATACACACGTGCGTGCATGTGTATATATATATATATAATAGTTATAATAATAATAATATATAATTATTTTTTGGCGGGAATTTTAAATTTTGAGATAGTGAAAAAGGCGAGAAGGGGTATTTATGTCATTTTGTTATAAAGTGGGATTAGAGTGTGATGAATATGGTGGGATAATTTGTGTTAAAAATCGAAAAAAACATGGGATATGAAAAGTAATACCGTGATAACTAATGTTATCACGGACTCCAAACGGAGCCTAAGTATTATCATTAATTTTTTTGACCTCTGGGAGGTTTGCTGCTCAGCTATATAAACTGCTCCAGCATCATACTTCAAATCATCCGAAAAATATGACCATTCTGTTTTGAGAGTACTGCACAGTATTAGTGTTCGAAAGATTCTGCTCGGAATTCTGCTTCAATCCGAATAGTGGTGATTGTGCGTTGTACCTTGTAACTCGTCCAGAATCATTTTCAAATTACTATTATGTAGACATTTAACAGTTTATAAACCGTTGATGTAAGTTTTATTTCGTATAATTTATTTTCAATCAACGTTGTTTAAAGTGATTCAATCCGTAAACTTACATATACAGTTCCAACAATATAAACTCAATATTGTTTTTTGTTTCTATTATTTATTTTTCGGATCTGAATCAGTTGGAATTATCTTACTTTGCTAATTATAAATTGTTGACTTTTTAAATAAACATTGTTTATGCAATGTCAAAAATTATCATGTTGTTTTAAAACTAGATTCATATTATTTGTGCTCTGCCATTTGTGTTCTGTTTTAGCTTATGGCTGACCAGATTCCAAACCGAAATGCTGAGAATAATGAGATTCCAGTGGTGAAAGCTAGCGGCGCTCTGGTCGTTATGTCACTTCTGAGAAACCCAGTGTCGTTCTCTCGATTTGAGAAACCGAAAAAGTTCAAAGGTTCTAACTTTAAGCGTTGGCAGCAGAAGATGATTTTCTTCTTGACCACCTTGAACTTGACCAGGTTTCTAAAAGAGGAGAAACTAGTGGATGACAAAGATGATCCTCAATATGCTGTAATAACCGAATCGTGGATTAATCCACAATACCTCTGTCGCAACTACGTACTGAACTATCTAGACAATGCACTTTCAATGTGTATTCCCCCAAAGAAACTGCAAAGGATCTTTGGGAATCTTTAGAAATGAAGTACAAAGTTGACGACACTGGCACAAAGAAATTTGTAGCCGGACGATTCCATGACTATCGAATGGTAGATGGCAAGATCGTTGTTGAGCAACGCGAAGAGCTGTAGCTGATATATCATGAGCTTGTTGCCGAAGATATGTGGCTAAATGATGCCCTCCAAGTGGCGATGATGATCGAAAAATTACCGCCACCTTGGAAGGACTTCAAGAGCTACCTGAAGCACAAGCGAAAGATGATGAGTCTCGAGGACCTTATCAAGAGGCTGCGCATCGAGCAAGACAATCGAAAAGTTGACAAGAAATCAATCGGAACGATTTCTAAGGCCGACATGGTCGAAGTTGGGGATAGCTCCCGCGTGAATAAGCGCAAGCACACTTATGATTCCAAGGGAGATACTCAGAACAGGAGGTTCACATGTAACTGTTGCGTGGTAAACCTAACCATAAGGCCAAGGACTGCAATCAACGCCAAACCAATTAGGGTAAAAGCAAGGCAGTCCCAACAAAAGGCAAAGGCAAGAGACATGCACGTGCCCACATTGGTGAGGACAACCTGGGCTCAGACATGGATGGCATGCATCTGACTGATGTGGTGTCGGAGGTGAACCTTGTTGGTGGGAACTCCAAGGAATGGTGGGTGGACACTGGGGCTTCTAGCCACATAAGCGCCAACAAATGGATGTTTAAGACCTATCAACCGATAAATGATGAGCACTGTACATGGGAATTCAGCAATCTCAAAAGTTGAAGGCAAGGTGACGGTTGTGCTAAAGATAACTTCTCGCAAAGAGACTCTTAACGAGGTACTTGGTCATGTTTATCGTATACGCCCAAATTAACCCCAGTCAATCCTCAAGTTTGATAAAAATAATGTAGTAGTGTGAGTAGGGATCGATCCCACGAGGAGGTGTGAATTCTTGTGTTAATGAAAATCAAAGAACAAAACAATTAAAATAAAAAGATGGGGTTGTGAGTGAATTATACTAATTAATTTAAAACTAAAGATTAAGTCAATGAAATTGATTCTTGGTATCGGTCGATTGTACCTTGGATATTATCATCTATTTCATCGATTCACAGAAGACTCAATTTTATTTGAACATTCATCAATTAGAAATCTAATTCATCCATCACCTTAGTTCTAGTCAATTAGCCCAAGCGTTCTAATTTAACTTCATCAATCAATCAATCTCTATATGCGCAATCAAGATTAAAATCACAATAACATTCAAAACTAGTGAGTGATGAATCTAAACAACACAAACACAAGCGGTTTATATAAATTTAGTCAATTGTTTTCATAAGAATTTAATAACACCAACAACAGACATTTATCAATCTTAGTTGTTTCGTAAATTTGATTAATCAAACAATTATCAAATTTAGCATTAGATTACATGGAAGTAATAGGTTGTCAATCCAATAAACAAACACAAATCATAGCATTAAAATCTGAAAACATTGATATTCAATAAAATTGATAATTAAAAGCATAAGAATCTCCCTAAGATATAAATCCAAGGTTTTGTCTTCTTTAACAAAGAATTTAAAACTACCTACACATAATCTAAGAAAAACGATAAACAAAAACAAAGGAAGAGATACTAATCCGATCGCCACTTCACCGAGGTCGTCAATCACGCCTTCGTGTTGATCTTCATAGTGTTATTCAACAAATTGAAAGATAAATTTTAAACTAAGCCTAAACTAATATACCCTAAATATCTAATGAATGTAAAGTCTGCTCTTTCGAGTTTAGAAGGTTGTAGGCTATAGGGTAGGTTAGAATCCATGTAGAAATGAAATAAATCAAGTTTCCATAATTTTTAGGATTCTTCGGTGCTATGGCGTGGTTGAATGGGCGTTGGGACGCCTATGTTTCTGCCTCGGGAGATTTTTGTCAGCCTGTCAGGTGCATAGGGTGCGCATATGCCTGATGCCCCATAATTTAGTATTTTGGCCATAACTTTCTCATACGATCTTCGAATTCAATGAATTAGTTGTACACACGAAGATAACAGAAAGTTCTACAATTTTTATGTTGGCCACATTCCCAAAATATGTCTCGAACATGAAGAAATTCGAGGAGAAATGAGTAACATGTAGTCTTGGATTTCGATTTTTTCTCTTTTCTTCAACTGTCTTCATTCTTCTATCATTTTAGCTCGATTTCTTCACCTTTTTCCTGCATATTACCAAATGTATGATTACGAATCATAAACATCAAGTTAACCATTAAATCATTCCCAATCATTGACAGTTAAGCGCATAAAACATGTCTATTTGTAGACACACTAGTACTCCACGTGCCAGAGATCCGGAAGAATCTCATCTTTGGAGCAGTGCTGAACAAGAAAGGTTTTCGGCTCGTGATTGAAATAAACAAAGTCATTATGTCCAATGGTGATATGTTCGTGGGCAAAGACTACTTATCCAATAACCTCTTCAAGATGACTGTAATGACTTTAGCTCATAAGGCTAAGTCTAATATAGAAGTTGATATTGATATAAATATAGCCAATGGTGCTAGCACAAGCAAAAATAATGTAATGATTGTTGCCAATGCGGCTAATAAAACTTTAAAGTTTGATTATTCTTGTGAGCCGTTACATTTGTGGCATGGTTGATTAGGACATGTGAATTATAAGTCCTTACAAAGGCTAATGTCTCTTAATCTATTACTGTAAGGACCCCAAGCCCTTAACCCTTAATTAATGTATTAACCATTATGTGTGGCACATGCTTTCAATAAAAGGTCACTCGGGAAGCTCAAATGATGCTTACAAAATTCCTTTAATATTCAACGTTATAAGATCATCTCTACTAACATATAGACTCATAGAGTTGCCCATTACCATCCCCATTTTGCCACTTTTCACATTGTGGACTTTTATAAAAATTTGGGCAGAGTCTCCCCGTAAATTGAGCTATCCCAAAACAAAAGCACATCATATAATATAATTCCCGGCCAGGGAATACACAATACCCAACAGAATACTGAACACAAAGTAAATTCCCAGCCAGGGAAGACACAACACATAAGACAACAAGAGTGGGTTTCAACACCCACATAATACACTAACGACTCTCATATCATTAGCAATTCTACCACAATTGCATACAACATATAATGAAAGAGAGAAAGGCTCATGCCTTTATATACAACCCATATACAAGAATCCATGCTCACAAGCGAGCATCATAAATGTGTATATAAACCTCGGGTGTATATAAGTACTCTATACGATACCGTGCTCCATCAAGCCCTGGTACCACGATCCTGTGAGTGCATCCAATCAACAGCTCGAGCCCAGCTCCATAGCCATCGATGCACCTGTTCACCTGCCCCAACAGAGACAGCCCCCAACGGGGTGAGCATACCAATACACAAAATCTCATAATCACAATAATGAAATTCATAATTTACAACACAAGTAAATATTAATGAATTTTAAATGATACTCCCTGGATGGCAACATCCTCATCCGGGATTCCGTGTACTGTCCCTGTTCTCACAATCATCAAACTCATCAAATCTCATATATCAGTAAATCAACACATTGATTTAACTCATAGCATGCCTGATTCTCAAGTATCAATAATCAATGATTCCAAGTTCATTATACATACAAATATAGATATCTCAATATCTAGTACTGATTTCTCAATTTCGCTATCAATCATAGATAGCTCAAATGCCTAGCATTTATTTTACCAATTTTCCATTATACCTAGACATCTCACATGTCTTATAATGAGTACATGATCCCACGATCATTCTCAGGCATCTCAAATGCCGTATAATAGTCATATAGGCCCAGTACCCCATATATATCAACACATAAATATAGCCATGCGCACAACCATCGATGAAGTCAATATACATTATGCATTTCACAAATGCTCTCATATAAAGTAATGCTCGTACGTCGCACGTACCTTAAATCTCCGAAGTCCGAGCCAAACCTTGCTCGAGTTCCATGCTCCGAGGAACGATGTGCTAACACGATAAATTAATTCACAATTAATTACGAACATGCAACCCATGCTCAAGCACACCCATAACCCTCAAAAATATTGTCAACACACGACAATAAACCAATATCGAAAATTGCTCAAGAATTCCCCACAAATTTCCGAACCTTCACAACACAAATCGAACCCAATTAAACACCATAATTCATCTAAACCTGGATTAATCAATCAACAACATGAATAATCGCCCCACATGCCAAAACCCCAATTTTCGAACCCTAACCCGTGAGCCAACAGCAAGAATTCGAACCACAATGCATCACCAAGGAGACTCAAAAGCTGGACCATGTGAAGCATAAGAATCTATCCAAAAATCAACAAGATTTTCGAAACAAGGAACACCAAAATTCGAACCAATTGGCAACAAATTTATGAATCACAAAGTGTGAAATATTCGACCCAAAAGCAGCACAAAAACGCCCCAAAAACACCCAAAGAACAGCCCCAAAAACGTACCAAAATCGAGCCCCAAAAATCGAACAGAATCCAGTGACGAACCCTAGCGCTTTCTGCAGCAATCCGAGCTCAAATCGCGACCAAACTTCGAATTGTTGGTATGAATAGCTGCGCCTCGGAGAGACGAATCCAACGGCGGGTCGCACGCGCCGAACGGCGGCCGGACGGCGGCGGGCGCACGCCTGGAAGCGGCGTGGGTCAAAAGGGGATCGGGAACCAGCGGGTACGGGGAGAGAGAGACGAGGTGCTGAAATGGTTCCGATAATTAAAATCTCGGGTTCAACTTGTATTTATAGCAAAAATACCCCGAAATACTAATAGCCCCACAAATACATCATGATTCATTAAAAATCATCTGTTTTCAAAAATTCTCTCTCTAACTCAAAAACCCCCTACCGGTGCCCACACAAAGCACCCGAGATTCTGAGTCACACTAAAAACCCAACTCACAGGTTTTCACCGAAATGAGAATACGATCTCAACCTCGGGATCCAACGATCCCAACTACTCAAATAGACGAGCCCAGAAGGCCCAACACCTCGATTAAACTCCAATTGCCACGTAAAACAACTTTACAGGTTATTAACACTCCGGGATTAACATCCATAATTTCTGGTCATCACAATATCCCCCACTAAAAGAATTCGTCCTCGAAATTAGCACCGGTGTATCACGTAACACCCGGGCTACACAACTACAAGAAGTCATAGCCTCGATTCCTGACCATATCAGAATCGTCTTAAAAACCTCGAGAATACTTATCTCACATCGAACTCTGAAACAGAGCGACATACCAAAACCAACGTATCATCCAAGAGGCAAAACATACCTCGATGCGGTTCTTCCCAAAAGTCAGTCCCTCATGACTGCAAAACAACCAATACTTACGACTGTAAATCAGACAGTCATCCTCAGTTCTAATACAACTAGTAAGAACGCATCATGAAGGACACCTCAACCGTGAGAACGTTGACCTCGTGTCAATCTCTGGAGTGGAATAGACTTCCAAATCCATCATAACGTCAAAGAGCGTCAGCACCACTCATCGCTAATAATCCCAAAGTAGTTAGTCAACTGAAACTGCAAGGATTCGAATTGCTCCCGATTCCATCGTAGATATTGTCCAATGATATCTTTATCATGACTCACGATGTCTAACATACATCGTTACGAGGGAAACATTAGCATACCACGGTGCACACATACCAAACCTGGTTTCCACTTTCAAACCTCCTCCATCGAATGAGCAGTCGCATCATTGCAACTCAATTTGGGCAACTCACGGCCACAGATTCACACAAAAGACATCTCACAAGATGTCCACCTCCGGATATTCCAAGGATCACATCCTGATCATAAACAAACCATCGAGACTCCACAGAGTTCAAATTCTGAAGGGACATGCAATAAACCCACTGCATCCTCAACGCTTGTGTCGGCAGCGACACCCAACCAATCTGAATTCCTGCCATCCCTTGGCAATCCTAGGATTTAACAATCCAAACTTGGGAAGGCTATCGTATAACTCGAAGGGAAACACCAACCAGGGACCATCTCAACCCACACAAGATAATCCCTCCTCAAGGGAAGTCAACTAACTTCACGATTATCCCTCATAATCATCGTGCCATGGAGATTCCCAATCTCAAGGTGTTCCATATCTCTCATCAGAGATTTAACCATCCAAAAGTAGCATAACTCTATGCTTGACAAGAAGGAAATCAATAACTGGCATC
Organism: Haberlea rhodopensis; assembly: GCA_907163345.1. NCBI lineage: Eukaryota > Viridiplantae > Streptophyta > Magnoliopsida > Lamiales > Gesneriaceae > Haberlea > Haberlea rhodopensis. The sequence continues at coordinate 2,478,807 of CAJQUN010000077.1, forward strand.
CGTATACTCGCCGGTATACCTGCATAAGCACTGACATCACATGCATACTCAATGCACTTGGCTCGGGTATCTACAACATACCCCTAAGCCCCAAACACAACTATCAATTCTGAGTCATTCCCTACCCAGTGGAGAACGATAATCGACGATCAACCACACGGTGTGATTCCCAAAATCAACACTACACGTACCAACTTACCGAATCTTTCAAAGATTTCCAAATGGGTATAATACTACCTCCTTCCCCACAAGGGGAGTGCCATCGAACTCGAGATCCACAAGTCTCGAACCACTGTTCGGAAAACTGGATACAATAACACCCATTGCATCCCAAATGCACGGGTTCCCTCAGATCGAGTCAATAACGACCTGATGACTCTCTTGTTAGTACTCCAACATTATGAGCTGCCCCAGACAAATCCCTCAAAACAATAGACGTATAAACGTTCTCATGGGGTGTCACATGCCTCAACATCATGCTACAAAGGGACAATCAAAAGCCTGCCAAAAGCTTTCATCGTATCATCATACGATTCACCAAACTCGGTTCCATCGTGCAGTATCATGGCTCCAACAATCACACTATATCATTACCACGATATCTGGCGAGCAAAGCACTGTCTCCATAGGCTCGTACCAGCTTATCGACGTGACACACGTCCCAATCCGGTATACCATACCGTACAAATTATTAGAGTTGTGGGTCATCGCCCAGCATATCTCTAAAATACCAAGCACAATGGACAACCCGGTGTCCTTGCTCACTTATGATGCAGTCGTAATCCGTTAAGACTTATCCCACACCCTCAGGGTGGGTGCAACCATGTCTACCCTACATCACAACACAAGCGAGTAGTTTCCTCAATGACTACTCTTACCACCAATCACTTGGCCCTAGCCAAACCAACGAGCATACCCAAGGGTATCATTGCTCGACAAATATATACTTCGAATATGTGCTGCGGTATAATTCCTATACGGCGCACCCAATAGTTCCTCGAGCAACTTGCTCGGCATAATGGTCTCGTCAACTAGTGACTCAGACACTACCATGTGCCCACCAAGGCACTCAAACCATATACCCAAATACATAACATAAATGTATTAATCATCAAAACGACGCCACACGTCTACATAGAACATCAACTATGTCATCGTCATCCCGTGACGGCATATGTCAACATATGACATCCAACTAACATCGTCAAACATATGGCATATATATAGCAACACATAGTATCCACAATAAGGCTAACACAAGTAATATGCCATACCTCATCGCTATCAATATAGCGGCATACCTGTCTCCGTCGCTCGATAATAGTACGTAGTCAGCACCCATCGCTCGAAGGCGGCAAAATCCTGTGCTGAGCACATAGCGGCACAATCCATCGCTATAGAATCGACGGCATGATACCTCGTCATATAATAAGTGGCATGAAACCTCGCTATACACCTGAGCATGAATCATCGTCCACATAATAGCGAAAAGAGGCATCGCTAGCAATATATATCCGGCGGCAAGAACCATCGCCAATCAATATAGCGGAATGAACCATCGCTATCCATATACATGGCGGCAAGAACCATCGCCAGTCAATATAGCGGAATAAACCATCGCTATCAATATCCATGGCTGCAAGAACCATCGCCAGTCAATATAGCGGCATGAACCATCGCTATCAATATACATGGCGGCAAGAACCATCGCCAGTCAATATAGCGGCATGAACCATCGCTATCAATATACATGGCGGCAAGAACCATCGCCAGTCAATATAGCGGCATGAACCATCGCTATCAATATCCATGGCGGCAAGAACCATCGCCAGTCAATATAGCGGCATGAACCATCGCTATCAATATCCATGGCGGCAAGAACCATCGCCAGTCAATATAGCGGCATGAACCATCGCTATCAATATCCATGGCAGCAAGAACCATCGCCAGTCAATATAGCCGATCCCTAGTCATTGTAACAGTAGTGTATTTTAATGCCCCTCGCTCAAGTAAAAACATGCGGTACTCCCACCCCTCGCTTCACATATAGGCGGCATAGAATAACCTCGCTTAAATGGACATACGGTACTCCCACCCCTCGCCTCACATTTTAGCGGCAAATATTCTTTCCTCGCCTCATATGCTAACCACGCTTCAATGTGACATGCGGCGCTCCCACCCCTCGCTTCACATTTTAGCGGCACAAAATAATAAATAGCGGCAAGCATTTAAAATCATCACTCATCCATAACAATGACTCGTGGGATATTCACCAAGTATTTCATCCATACCTGCATCACAAAGCATAATCCATATACCAATATACATCATCATGAGTGTATTTTAATGCACCTCGCTCAAATGCGACATGCGGTACTCCCACCCCTCGCTTCAACATTTGGCGGCAAAGCATTAAAATCATCACTACATGTATACATGCAACCACAATGCATAATTCCAGGATGTATATAAAATGCAGGTTACCGTTTCGTGTCTTTCAACCATGGCCTTAGCCTTTCCACGTCATAGTGTCCCTACAGGAACAATTCCAAACCATGATAATCCATATTCTCCATAATATGATTATAATGAGTAAATGCATAAACTATGAGTACAAAGTACTTCCTGTATCCCAATGCATTTCAAAATGCTCCACTTGGTTGTCCCTGTGTCACAACTCACAATCATAATCAACAAGTTATATTATGATTCTATAGATGTCATGACATATAATCGTTTCACTATGATAACATATCACAAATGCACATAAGCAAAATAGTTGTGTCACACCACACTAACTACTATCATGCATAAATATGTGCTACTCATCCCTATCCGCATGTTCCAGGCCCTCAACAGCCCCAAAGAGCTAACCACTGCTCTGATACCACTAATGTAAGGACCCCAAGCCCTTAACCCTTAATTAGTGTATTAACCATTATGTGTGGCACATGCATTCAATAAAAGGTCAATCGGGAAGCTCAAATGATGCTTACAAAATTCCTTTAATATTCAACGTTATAAGATCATCTCTACTAACATATAGACTCATAGATTTGCCCATTACCATCCCCATTTTGCCACTTTTTACATTGTGGACTTTTATAAAAATTTGGACAGAGTCTCCCCGTAAATTGAGCTATCCCAAAACAAAAGCACATCATATAATATAATTCCCGGCCAGGGAATACACAATACCCAACAGAATACTGAACACAAAGTAAATTCCCAGCCAGGGAAGACACAACACATAAGACAACAAGAGTGGGTTTCAACACCCACATAATACACTAACGACTCTCATATCATTAGCAATTCTACCACAATTGCATACAACATATAATGAAAGAGAGAAATGCTCATGCCTTTATATACAACCCATATACAAGAATATCCATGCTCACAAGCGAGCATCATAAATGTGTATATAAACCTCGGGTGTATATAAGTACTCTATACGATACCGTGCTCCATCAAGCCCTGGTACCACGATCCTGTGAGTGCATCCAATCAACAGCTCGAGCCCAGCTCCATAGCCATCGATGCACCTGTTCACCTGCCCCAACAGAGACAGCCCCCAACGGGGTGAGCATACCAATACACAAAATCTCATAATCACAATAATGAAATTCATAATTTACAACACAAGTAAATATTAATGAATTTTAAATGATACTCCCTGGATGGCAACATCCTCATCCGGGATTCCGTGTACTGTCCCTGTTCTCACAATCATCAAACTCATCAAATCTCATAAATCAGTAAATCAACACATTGATTTAACTCATAGCATGCCTGATTCTCAAGTATCAATAATCAATGATTCCAAGTTCATTATACATACAAATATAGATATCTCAATATCTAGTACTGATTTCTCAATTTCGCTATCATTCATAGATAGCTCAAATGCCTAGCATTTATTTTACCAATTTTCCATTATACCTAGACATCTCACATGTCTTATAATGAGTACATGATCCCACGATCATTCTCAGGCATCTCAAATGCCGTACAATAGTCATATAGGCCCAGTACCCCATATATATCAACACATAAATATAGCCATGCGCACAACCATCGATGAAGTCAATATACATTATGCATTTCACAAATGCTCTCATATAAAGTAATGCTCGTACGTCGCACGTACCTTAAATCTCCGAAGTCCGAGCCAAACCTTGCTCGAGTTCCATGCTCCGAGGAACGATGTGCTAACACGATAAATTAATTCACAATTAATTACGAACATGCAACCCATGCTCAAGCACACCCATAACCCTCAAAAATATTGTCAACACACGACAATAAACCAATATCGAAAATTGCTCAAGAATTCCCCACAAATTTCCGAACCTTCACAACACAAATCGAACCCAATTAAACACCATAATTCATCTAAACATGAATTAATCAATCAACAACATGAATAATCGCCCCACATGCCAAAACCCCAATTTTCGAACCCTAACCCGTGAGCCAACAGCAAGAATTCGAACCACAATGCATCACCAAGGAGACTCAAAAGCTGGACCATGTGAAGCATAAGAATCTATCCAAAAATCAACAAGATTTTCGAAACAAGGAACACCAAAATTCGAACCAATTGGCAACAAATTTATGAATCACAAAGTGTGAAATATTCGACCCAAAAGCAGCACAAAAACGCCCCAAAAACACCCAAAGAACAGCCCCAAAAACGTACCAAAATCGAGCCCCAAAAATCGAACAGAATCCAATGACGAACCCTAGCGCTTTCTGCAGAAATCCGAGCTCAAATCGTGACCAAACTTCGAATTGTTGGTATGAATAGCTGCGCCTCGGAGAGACAAATCCAACGGCGGGTTGCACGCGCCGAACGGCGGCCGGACGGCGGCGGGCGCACGCCTGGAAGCGGCGTGGGTCAAAAGGGGATCGGGAACCAGCGGGTACGGGGAGAGAGAGACGAGGTGCTGAAATGGTTCCGATAATTAAAATCTCGGGTTCAACTTGTATTTATAGCAAAAATACCCCGAAATACTAATAGCCCCACAAATACATCATGATTCATTAAAAATCATCTATTTTCAAAAATTCTCTCTCTAACTCAAAAACCCCCTACCGGTGCCCACACAAAGCACCCGAGATTCTGAGTCACACTAAAAACCCAACTCACAGGTTTTCACCGAAATGAGAATACGATCTCAACCTCGGGATCCAACGATCCCAACTACTCAAATAGACGAGCCCAGAAGGCCCAACACCTCGATTAAACTCCAATTGCCACGTAAAACAACTTTACGGGTTATTAACACTCCGGGATTAACATCCATAATTTCTGGTCATCACAATTACCTAAATTTAACACCATTCATAAACACAAGTGTGAGACTTGTGTAGAGGCTAAATGAACCAAGTCTTCATTCCACTCAATTGAGCGACGCACCGAACCGTTATACTTGAACCATACGGATGTATGCGATCTAAAGTATGTACAATCTATAGGCGGTAAAAATTATTTCATAACTTTTATCGAAGATTTTACAAGATATTGTTATGTCTACTAAATGAGAAGTAAAGACGAAGCAATTGCCATGTTCATTCACTGCAAGAATAAAGTTGAGAATCAACTCGATAAAAAGATTAACAATCTTAGAAGTGACCGAGGCGGTGAATATGAGTCACCATTTGCACTAATATTTGCTGAGAGTGGCATTATTCATCAAACCACTGCGCCTTATTATCCCGGGCAAAATGGTATTGAAGAAAGGAAGAATAGAACGCTTAAGAGAAAGATGAATGTTATGCTTATAAGTTCTGACTTACCTCATAACTTGTGGGAGAAGCTCTTCTTTCTGCCAACTATGTGCTAAACAGTGTACCACACAAAAGATTGGATAAAACGTCTTATGAATTGTGAAAGGTCGTGCGCCTAGCTCCAAAGTTTTAAGGGTTTGGGGATGTCTAGCGAAGGTTCCAAATCCTCCTCCTAAACGGACTAGGATTGGACCTAAGACAGTGGATTGTGTATTTATCGGATATGTGCAAGTTAGTAATGCCTATCGATTTCTAGGACACAAGTCAGATAGTGCAAAAATGCATGTAAATACTATCATCGATGCTATGGATGTTTCATTCTTTGAAGAAATCTTTTCCCACAAATCCCAGACAGTGTCTGAAACCAATGTTGAGAGATATATGGGGGATAGAGAATCTCAATAGAATGTACAATCGCCTAGATGAAGCAAAAGAGCGTGAAAGGAGAAGTCTTTTGGCTCGGATTTCCTAACATATCTGTTGGAAAAGGATCTGGCTAATTTCAAGGAAGCAATGTCCTCTCAAGATTCTATCTTTTGAAAGAAGCGGTGAATAGTGAGATAAAATATATCTTACATAGTCATATTTCGGAACTAGTAGATCTTCCTGTAGGTTGTAACCACTAGGCCACAAGTGGATCTTCAAGAGGAAGATGAAGGTTGATGGTACGGTAGATAAATACAAGGCTAGACTTGTAGTCAAACGCTACAAAAAAACTAAGGGTGTTGATTATTTCGACACATACGCTCATGTATCCAGGAAAACTTTGATAAGTTTAATAATTACATTTGTTGCATTATATAACCTAGAGATACATCAAATGGATGTAAAAACAGCTTTTATGAATGGAGATTTAGAATATGAGGTTTACATGGACCAACCTAAAGGGTTTGTAGTTCCAGGTAAAGAAACGAAGGTGTACAGAGTTGTGAAATCCTTGTATGGATTAAAGCAATCACCTAAACAATGGCACAAAAAGTTGGATAGCTTCATGCTTTAAAATAGGTTTAAAACAAACCGATGTGATAAATGTGTCACGTGAAAGGAAACAATACAAACTATGTTAGTATGTCTCTACGTGGATGACATGATAATTGTGGGTAATAACAATAACATCAAAATTACCAAGAAAATGTTGTCGCGAAATTTTGAGATGAAAGACCTAGTCTTGCAGATGTGATTCTTGGGATGAAAATCACCAAACATGCAGATGACTATTCTATCTCTCAAAATCATTATGTCGAGAAGATACTTTACAAGTTTGACAAGGGAAATAATATCATCGCGAGAACATCTATAAATGTAAGGACCCTGTGCCCTTAACCCGATCGATCGCCGATGGCAGAAACATTTTGGCGATCGATCGTGAGAAGTTGGCGATCGATCGCCCGTTGAATAATTCTGAAAAACATTTTCGTTTAGAGTTTAGTTCCAACAAGGACACTACCTAATGTTCCCTCTTCTATAAATAATGCACGAAAATCAGGCCAAATGGGGGAGATATTCAGACTTTTCAACCTAGGAATTAGCCTCCATCCATCTTCCATCTCACCAACATCCACCATCCACCATACCTTCATCCTAGGATTTTGGAACAAGCCAACAAGGATATTCAAGAGACGACCGAGAAAGAAGCGAGAGAGGAAACAAGGATCTACGAACGAAGTCGATCCATACGATTTGCAAGATGATATAGTAATTGTTTATATTGCGAATGACTTGACTATACAATATTGTAAGATGATATTGTAAATTGTACCGTGGATTTTAGATTGAGATGCACCAAGTATCTGTCATACTTGTGATAGCAATAGATTTACCAAAATCAAAGGCTAGTAGTTTTCACAAATCTTGATGCGATATTGATTGTTCAATAAGGATACTGGAGTAGCTTATTGCAACATTAATATTAGACTTGTTATAGTTTGACCATAGTATAACGAATGCATTAGGAAAACTCGTCACCTTAGAAGTATTTGGATATTTAATCGAGAATTGTAGGGATTGCATTGGTGAGCCAAAGTCTCGATAATCTTCTCTAGTGAATTTTTTTCGTGAACTTTGATTATCTTTGTTGGATTATTATTAGTATTTTATGTTTGTTAATTAGTTTATTATTCATTCATTATCGTAGGTTAAATATAGTTTAAAAACATCTTATTTTGTACTTACAGTCAGTCCATGTGGGTTCGACAACCTGATTTTAATTATCTATGCTAAAACTTGACAATCGTGCACTTGTGGTATAAATCACGCTACACTGAGAATTTATAGTTTAAATAAATCGCGATCAATACTCCGTACACTCAATTCTCAATACAATTCAAATCGTATAGGTATACACTTTATATGCACTAATCATATTCTCAACTCATTAAGCAATTATATCCTTAAGTAATTGCATGCAATACATCAATGAGGAGAATAATTTGAAACCTTTATACAAGCCATATACACATATCAAAATGCTCACAGATGAGCATTGAACAAATAAATGAGTATTTATTTGTTTGAGATACCAAAACTGGTACCTCGCTCCAGGAGCATCCTCAACCGCCAGTTCGAACTCATTTCCCGAATCAAGATCGTACATTTTCTACATGTTTCAACAGAGACATCCCCCACACAGGGTGAGCATACCAACAACACAATTTCAATATCATCGAATACACAATTAATAATTTATAGAATATAATACTGTGATTTAAGTAAATACTCACTGAGTGTACCACAACCACATAAGATCTCTCATTTTGTTCCTGTTCTCACAATATCCACAATCATCAATTCCAAGTCAATTAAATCATCACAACAGTAATTTATTGTACTCATATTCAAAACCATCAATTCCATAATTGAAAAAAATAAAATCATTACAACAATGATTTACTGAAATCCAATTCATATCAGTCATCAATTTCATATTCATATCTCATCGTATCACATCGCTCGCTCAACAGTGTCGTCAAGCAAATCCTACGCACACTCAACAGCGGCGGCACCATAACCATTGCACGCTCAACAACGGCAATATCACTACTGTTGCATGCTCTATAGCGACATCAAAATACCATGATATCATATCACCATTCTATCACAATTAATTTCATACAACAATTAGCAAATCTATTATGAATTCGCAATTCATTAACTTGTCACATAATATGAATTATAGTTCATAATTAACGATACACATACATGTTCGTATGAACACGTACCTTAAAGTCAACAATTTGAGTTAGACAACCGGAGGATAGTACAATATCTATATTGAATATCAATTCAATATTAATATAACCCTCTGCAATTCTCATCATTAATCTGAGAGATTCGACGTGCGTCCCATTAAACTCAATCACATTTACCGTGCTCTGTACTACCCAAACCACATTATATCCTTTTTTAACTTAAGTTATCAACTAACTCAATATTGAACTACATGTCTTGGTAAAGTTCAATACTTGTAACATTATTCCATTATAACCAAAGCTTCCCAAAAAGTCATAATCATAGACCAAACTCAATTATACAAGATCACATCTCAAAATCCCCAACAAAATATGTTATTCAAATATTTCAGGCGAGAGATCGATCTCCATCAATATAGCGATCGATCTCTTGCGACAGTACCACATTTATAAAATGTTTACTTTCCGCGATCGATCACTCAAATCTAGAGATCGGTCGCTGATCATTTTTACTACGGGCGATCGATCACTACATATCTAGCGATCGATCGTTGGTATTGTACATCGTTACCAGATTTTATTTTTCATCGGGAGATCAATCGCTATATGCCTTGCGATCGATAGCCAGGCCTGTTCCAACCAAAATTCTAGGTTTTCAAGAATAGACTCAACCCAACACATACCACACCCCATTTCTTCCTTCAACCACTCCTCAACAATTCATATTAAACACCATCAAGTTCATTTTAACATCATAAACATAAATCCCCCATCCCATACCAAATCAATTCAATAACCACTACTCCCAACTCAAAAACAATTAAATCTACTACTAAAATATAAATTAACTTACTTCAAGCTCTATATTTGACTTCAAGTCTTGATTCCTCCACCAAAATGCAAGAACATCAACAGGGAGAGAAGGGGTGTTTTATGGTGAAAAGTGTGAAGAGGTGTTGGTTTTATTAAAGTCATACTGCATTAGTACCTCAACTTTACTCCACATTATAATTTCACCCCAATTCTTAATTATTGCTCAACTTCCAAATTACCTCCCAATTACCTACTCATAATTACTCCCAAAATTCACATGATTCATTTCAACATTTATCACTTCGATAATTCTGACACAATCATAATTCTCAACCACACTCAATTTATCTCACAACTGAGTCCAAATGCAAAACGATGCTCATTTATGATTACACCTTATTTATAACATTCAACATCTTTTAATTAAGGTAATTAAGTTCCAGGCATCACAATAGTGAAGATTGTGTGAATTTTATGATACTCTTAGGAAGTCTCTGAGACATGCTAGAACTTAACAATATGCTATTTGAGGCGTATGTCTAGACTACTTGCGAACATGAAAGTGATATAGGCGATCTTTGATGCGTTTGATCCTTTCAAGCCTACCATGTAAACAAAATCGTCACTAGTACCCTTTTTGAGCTTTAATGCAAAAAGAATGGTTGTATGCTAAGCATACTAAAGACACCCATTCAACGTTGTTTGACTAACTTATCATCTTCCCTAATGACCCTAAATATTGTTTAAATCCATACATTTGAAGGGAGTATGATGTGTTTCATTCACATGCACTTGTTATCAATGATTCATATATTTTGGAGAGCTTCATTGTCAAAAGAACGAGATGCATGAAAGGAAATGGATGCTTGAGAGACTCCAAGGAGAGCCAAGGCACAAAAGAAAAAGAACTTGAAATAAACCTTACAAAATGAACAAGGTTTGACAAAAAATCATGCAAGAAGATGAGTTTTTTATTGTGCATATCATTATACTAACTTGTTTGATACATGTAAGGCCTCACTATCTTATGTGTGGATTAAAGGCATAAGAAGAACTAAACATGCATAGATTAGAGTATAAGGTTCATGTTGATTCCTCGAGCTTAAGGATTACAGTGCCAAAAATAAAATTGCAAAAGGATTAATTACATTCTCAGCCAAATGAATGTTAATATTATAGTTTTACATTACTCCTAGAGTAGAGACTATGCAAAAGAATCCTGTCCTTCTATACCAAGAGCACTCCTCACAAGCTAACCGCAACAACCCGTCCTTACCCCTTGCCAAAATGTATCTACAAGGACAACCCCCCAAATCATGAGTGGTGGCGTTTATCGCGTACGCCCAAATTAACCCTCTCAAGTTAATAGCAGTAAATGTGTAGTAGCGTGAGTAGGGATCGATCCCACAGGGAAGTGAATACTTTTTATGCTAACAAGTATCAAAATAGGGGGTTATCGAATTTCTTTAACTATAACTAAATTAAATGAAAGCAAACAATTAACTAGTTTATCAAGATTAAGAAGCGATTCTTGGTTTTCGGTCAACTTTACATCAAACACCCCCATACTTACTCTTTACTCGACCTCGAGTAAATCAGACAAAACTACAATATTTTTTGCTTGGCTCATAGCATCATAACAAAGTAACTTGTCCTCACTTTTATGCCTCAACAATTTAAAACATGCATAGTAATGAAAGGCGGTGAAAAGTTAATAATGGAACAAGTTCAATCCCTTAACAATTTGTACCCAACAAAGTTGTGAACGTGTGTGTGTGGTCATAAACAAGTGTCATGTACAAATTATAGATCCAATAGAATCAAATCCACAATAGCTCAAGTCATACACTAACACAAGTATAAGCTCACTTGCACATTCTTCTCCACTATCTTAGCCACTTTGCAAACATAAATCAAGTAGGTCTTTATTAGCTTGTAGTGTGGCCTAGGTATTGGCTTATGAAAGAAAGGTAAGGATGTATCAAGTAAGAGAGTATGATGATATGCACACTAAAAGCTTCTCTTCTTGCTTGAATTTTTCAACTTTTGTTTCAACATTTTTCTTCTTTTGTGCCTTGGCTCCCATTGGAGTCATATTTTTATCTATTTTCTCAAGGCATCCCTTTTCTCTCGTGCATTTCATTCTTTTCCTTATGAAGCTCACAAACATTTTAATCATTGAATACTTAAGTGCATGTGAATGAAACACATCATACTCCCTTCAAAGGTATGGATAGAACTCATATTTAGGCTCATTAGGGAAGGATGATAAGCTAGTCAAAGAATGTTGAATGGTGGTTGTTTGTATACTTAGCATACAACCATTCTTTTGCATTAAAGCTCAAACATGGTACTAATATTGATTTTCTTTACATGGTAGGCTTGAAAGGCTCAAACACATCAAAGATTGCCTATATCACTTTCATGTTTGCAAGCAGTCTAGACATACGCCTCAAAGAGCATGTAGTTAAGTTCTAGCATGTATTAGAGACTTCTTAAGACTATCACAAAGTTCACACAATCTTCACTAAGCTATGCACACTTCACAAGTCATGACAATAATGTGCTCAAAATATTCAACTACTATGTCAAAGTAAAATTTGCATTAGAGTTCAAAGTGTTCCAAGGTTAACAATTCACCTATGTTCAAAAGCATGCATGATATCAATTAGGTTTCATCATGGGCTAGTGACTCTAAGCATGTGTTCATTACTAACTATGAGCTCAAAATTCTCAAAATTTTGTAATGGAAAAGCAATAACACACCACTAATAAAGCAATAAAAAGGGAGAAAGGAAACTAACTCCCCTTGGGTTGCCTCCCAAGCAGTGCCTTTGTTTAACGTCGGTGGGCCGACGCCAGTCCTCTATCAAGGTGGGTGATGCGGTGTCGCTCTATCCTTCTTCTTCCACCTCAATATCTTCTTGATTCCCTTGAATTGAGGTTTGTTTGCCTTTGAGTGGTCGTCTTCAGTCTTTGTTCCTCCTTCAACATCTGGGGCTTGTTGTAGTCGATCCAGAGGGTGTGTCTTTTTAATGGTATGATAAAGCAGCAATAGTATGAACAGTATGCACAGGATGAGAATCCATACCTCCGTTATCATCAAGGCCATTAGTAGCCTTTCCCATCTCTCACAATTCATCATTATCAAAATCAGAATCATTTGCATCATTTATATCAATAGCGTAACTAGAATGCTCGTGAGTTTTAACGGGTTAGATATTAAATTTTGCAATTTCACCATTAGACTCTATTGTTAACAGGACGCTATTCACGTCAATCACAGATTTTGATGTTTTCAAGAATGGTCTCCCTAGAAGGATGGGGCTGGATGGATCACCATTTTCCATGTCTAAGACATAGAAATCGGCGGGGAAGACCAAGTTCTCTACATGCATAAGTACATCTTCTACTATTCCCCCGAGGAATAACCGTGGACCTATCAGCTAATTGAATCACAGTATGGTCTTGTTTCAAAGGGCCGGGTTTCAGATGAGTGTAGATTGAGTAAGGCATGACATTAATGGACGATCCTAAATCTAGCATTGCCTTCTCAATTTGAGTGGTTCCAATCACACAAGTGATAGAAAACATACCAGGGTCCTTACACTTTGTGTTAATGCTTCTTTGGATGTCCGCGGAAACATTCTCACCTAACTCAATCTTGGGGCACCCTTTGCCTTCTTTGTTCTTACCCACTTCCATATCTCCTTCAAAAATCTAGCATATCGAGGCACTTTCATCATGGCATCTTGTAGTGGGGCATTTTCCTCGCAGCGTCGGAAAGTGTCATAGAGTCCCTTAAGTCCAGCTTCTCTCCTATTATCCTTCAATGCAAGGGGGAATGGAGGTTCAATTTTATATTCACGGAATGGAGGGGACTTATCTTGTGGTTCCTCTTCTTGCATGGGCTCTTCACTTCCTTCTCTTCCTTCATCTCTCCGTTCTTTGGTGGCGTCAGTACCACCTTTTTCCTTATCTTCACCTTCGCTCATCTTCAAAGTGTTGGCGCTCACATTCTCCCTTGGGTTCACAATTGGCTGTGACAGTAGTCCATTTGCAATGCTCGTTTCAAGCTTGTTGAGCAAAGTCGCCAATTGTCCCATTTACGTAGCCAAACTCTGGATGCTCGCCCTCGTCTCCTGTTGAAATTGTAAGCTATTTTCAGCAATAACTTTAATAATATTTTCTAACCTGTCAGAAGGAGGGTGCACTGGAGGTGGTGGAGGTCTCTGATATGGCGGTCTATAGGGTGGAGGTTGGTGCATTTGTGGGTTCCCATATCCTTGGTTCGGATGGTCCATCCACCCTTGATTGTAATTGCTCGAGGGATTGTCATAGCCCCTTTGTGGTGGCCGTGGGAATCCTCCCGCTGCATTCACATGCTTAGTGGTTGTCTCTTGTAGTGAGGGACATGCATCAGTGGGATGGTTTTCAGCTAGACAGATTCCACACGGCTTCATCTTCCACACGTTGCCTCATGCAAGATTACGCACAAGAAAAGTTAGATCAATCAGTTGTTGTTCCAAATTGGATACATTTACCTCTTTTTTCTTGGTGGTTGTCCATGGCGAACATGTCCAAATTGTTGGGAGTTGGCCACCATGTTAGCTATTAAGTTCCTTGTCTCCTCCGCTGTGTTGTCAATGAAAGCTTGATAGGCTTAGATTTTGAGTGATTTTAACTGTAATTTCTTCTCATTTTCCGTACTTTTTCTTGGATGATATTATGCTTTTTGGTGTTTATTCGTTTGTTTCAGGAAATTAGTTCGGAAGTGGAAGAAATGAGCTTATATGAAGATAATGTTGGGATATGCCCTAAGACAAGTCATTAGATGATTGTTTAAGACATACAATGTTTATGGATTTATGAATGGCAATTCATTATTATATATTATTCTTTTAACTGTGCATTGTGAATTAATATATATATGTTAATGTCCTTAGAATAATATTGTATTATTCTTAAAGATGTTCCTAGTCAAGTATTATCGTGAATGGGATAATGATAATACGTAGAGACTAGTATATGTTGATGGATGAATTGTTCATTGATATGAGATATCAAATCAACATATGGGTACATGTTAGAGAACGATGTACTGAACAGACCCACCATGAGAATGCAACATGGATAGTTATATGATCGTCATATGCAATTCTCATAGTGATAATAATGTATGTAATCCTTACGACTTGTGATCATCAGAGATCCCAACATAAGGAGTTATGTATCTTGATATCGTCAAACGTTACCCGTAACAGGGTATACTATAAAGGCGACTATTGGATACACTACGAATTATGTAGAGGGATGTTGACTGATCGAGATAGGATTTGTCCCTCCTATATAACAGGAGATGTGTTTGGCCCTTGATCAAGTGAGAACTAAAATGCATGGCCATGCTCGAATGAGTCGATATGAGATATCGAGCTTATTCGTTTATTCTAGTTCTACTTGGGGATCAAGAAATAGAGATTGAATATACGAGTATGACTATTCCATGACTCGTATTCAATCTAAACACAAAGGACAAAGGGATTAAGTTACATGATTAATATTGTCACAAGTTCTAAAGGTTATGTCGAGTCATTGACATTCTCGTAATTTGGGTAGCATCGATGTGTTGCTAGATACCGCTCGATGCTTGCGACATAAAATGAGATTTTATGTCACTGCCAACATTACGAGATCCTATCGGGTCGCACAAAAGATTAAATCGAGAAGGGAAATTAAATTCATGGGATGAATTAAATAATTAAGAGGAGTCTTAATTAATAATCATAAGGATTAATTAAATCATGGGCTTAAGCCCATGAAGCTTTAAGAAAGCCTTTAATTAATTATATTTAATATGATTGCAAGGTGATTAATTAAAAGACAATTCATAACACTCAAAACCCTACACAAGCAAGAGCAAAACGGCCGCATCATCACAAGAGCTCTCGGCCTCCTTCAAAGTCGAGGGGTTCTTGGTGGTTTGGTGGTTGTTTCGATTGTGAATCGAGTTTGTTTTGTGTATAGGATTAATAACAAGTCTAGCAACTTGTTATTAAACCATCCCTTCGTTCGATTCGATCGTGTGGATACCGTTGAGGCAAAACCATTCGTGTTTTGCTATTGACTCGGAGAAGGCGTAGGACGTGGTGCAGCTCCGTGGATTCGGCTTCAAACACGCTACAAGGGTAAGACACTTGTAATTCTCTAATCCGATATGAATCCCTATGTATAGATCGCTGGTTTGTAATCCCAAAATTTTATTCCGCTGCGTTGTATGCTCATGGGGTTACTTACAGTGGTATCAGAGCCGTGTACAAGGCTCATATCGGATTTTATGTGGTTAAATAGTTTAATCATGTAAGAATTAATATTGCATGCTATTTAAAACTGTATTTTCATATATGATATGGAAAAATCGATTTTGTGAAGATCATCGTATGATAATATATATGATATAATTGACGGATCGAAATATATGATAATTCGTGATCAAAAAACCGGAACATGGCTCGTGTAGGCTCACGGCCGAGGCCACCTAGGTGCTAGGGTTTCGAACCCTAGTCACCATGGCTCGGCCGCCGCTACAAAGTGGCTAGGGTTTTGAACCCTAGTCAAATTGGCCTCTCGGCCGCCGCCTAAGAGCTAGGGTTCGGACCCTGGCTCGAGCATGGGTCAAGCCGTCGCACTATCTAGGGTTTTGAACTCTTTTGGCTCGATAAAGTATTGAGAAGGTGCAAGTTGGCTCGATAGAATCAAGATGGTGCAAGGCGGCTAGGGTTTTGAACCCTAGCAGCGCCGCACCCAAGCCGCCGCATGGACCATGGCTCGGCCATGGGCTAGGGTTTCGAACCCTAGGCCCACTATTGGTCCAGCCGTGGGTCTTGGTTCGAATCATGGTGGTTCGTGTTTTAGTCGCTTTAGTTCGTGGCATGTGATGTCCCGAGCGTACGATAATTTTTCAAAAATTATTTTACAGTTTTAATTAGAATTAAATTTAAATTGTTTAGAATTTAATTAATTAAATGTTAATGCATGCTTTATGTGTTGTTTGAGCATGGTGCGTGGTTATAGCCCTTTGACCTATTAGATAGGATTTGTGAATGATTGTAATTTATAATACGACCTGCGTGTCGTGCCTTTCTCTATTTCATTCTAAATGTTATCCCTCCCCTATGTTCCCCTCGAATGTGAATCGAGGAATTCTATATCTTGTAAAATAGTGTAGTTTATTTTATTGATGGTGATCAATGAAGATGGAGCATCGTGCCGGGATGAGGAGGCCATTCACAAATTGGAGCCAAAGGAAGGTGCTTATGAAGTTACCTTAGGTTGACTCATAGGAGTTTCTCATTGGCTTGAGAAACTCATTAGTAGGGGCTATAACCATGTCACGTTTTAATTATGTATGTTGATGCATGATTTATCTTATGTTTTAGTTTGATAATAGTATTACACATATATGTAGATATGTATACAACTATATGTAGTGGACATATTTTAAATTATCAAATTAATCATGAGATCAATAAATCCCTCTAAAATATTAAGTTTTAGATGCCTTCCAAATAAAAGTACTCGTCAATAACTTCGATTGTACATGTGTGGGTTTGCCAAAGCAAAGCACCGTGGCAATCTTAGTAAGGCGCGAAAGGTTGAAAGTGATATCCGTCATACTTTAATTGGGTACGACTTAACTAGGTTATCTCAATAGGATTGGGAACCTAGAGGCATGGGTTGGATTATAATTCATTTGATGAATTGAACAAAGTGTTGTTCGTCCAACTATCCAAGAATTATATATGATGTAATTGACAAAGTGTTGTCTACCTAAATAACCGAGTCTTGGGCGATTAGCCAAAGCTAACTCAAGATTAAGTGAAATATGGATCTTGGCCCACTAAAGGTTTCGAGGGTTGATATTTTTCAAACAAAATAGTGGGAGTGTCATTTAATATAAGACCATGTTAAATGATTTAAATCATAAACTTATTTTGCATATTTATATTGTAGATATCCATGGCAACTACAAACGTTACTAGCACTTTATCACTGCGATCGGTCCTTGAGAAGGACAAATTAAATGGGACAAATTTCCTAGACTGGCATAGGAACTTGAGGATAGTCCTCAAACAAGAAAAGAAACAATATGTCCTAGAGGAACCCTTACCCGCTGAGGAACCTCCCCTAACGGCTACTAGAACTGAAAAAGATGCTTACAAGAAGCATCAGAGTGACGCACTTGATGTTGGGTGCCTCATGCTTGCCACCATGAACTCTGAGCTTCAGAAGCAACATGAGGAAATGGAGGCGTTCGATATGATCGAACACTTAAAGCAGTTGTACCAACAGCAGGCTAGACAAGAGAGGTATGACGTCTCTAAGGCGTTATTCCAGTGCAGGATGGTAGAAGGAAGCTTAGTTGGAACTCATGTGCTCAAGATGATTGGGTACATTGAGAATCTGGATAAGCTAGGTTTTCCATTGGACCAAGAGTTGGCCACTGATGTAATCTTGCAATCGTTGCCGGAGAGCTTCAGTCAATTTGTAGTAAATTACAATATGACTGATATGGAAAAGACTCTACCCCAGTTGCTTGGCATGTTGAGAACATATGAAGCAAATACTAAGAAGACTAAGGCCACAAATGTCCTTATTGTGAATAAGGGCAAAGGAAGGGCCAAAACTAAAGGCAACAAGAAAGCAAAGAAGGTCTTTGCTAAATCTAAGCCAAAGTCTTCTGCACTAAAGCCAAAGGGAGGGATAGCAAAGGAAGGGAACTGTTTCCATTGCGGTGAGACCGGCCATTGGAAAAGAAACTGCAAAGTATATCTGGAGGATCTAAAGAAAGGAAGTGTGACTTCCGCTTCAGGTATTTTTGTTATAGAAGTCAATTTATCTACTTCTTCATCTTGGGTATTAGATACTGGATGTGGATCTCACATTTGTGTAAATGTGCAGGATCTCAAAAGGAGTAGGGCATTGGCAAAAGGTGAAGTTGATCTCCGAGTTGGAAATGGAGCAAGAGTTGCTGCATTAGCTATAGGAGATTATCATTTAGCTTTACCTTCTGGTTTATCGTTGATTTTAAAAGACTGTTATTTTGTGCCTTCAATTACTAAAAACATTATATCTATTTCTTGTTTGGACAAGTATGGTTTTTCATTTATAATAAAGGACAATTGTTGTTCTATTTATTTAAATGATATGTTTTATGCTAATGCACAAATGGTGAATGGTCTTTATGTATTAAATCTTGATATGCCTATCTATAACATAAATACTAAAAGGATTAAAAATAATGATTGTAATCCGACTTATCTCTGGCACTGTCGCTTGGGCCACATAAACGAGAACCGCATATCTAAACTTCATAAGGATGGAGTATTAGATTCATTTGATTTTGAATCATATGAAACATGCGAATCTTGTTTAATGGGCAAGATGACTAAAGCCCCTTTCAAGGGACATGTTGAAAGGGCAAATGTTTTATTGGGACTAATACATAGTGATGTATGTGGACCAATAAGTACACAAGCTAGAGGTGGTTTTCAATACTTCGTTACATTTACTGATGACCTCAGTAGATATGGGTATGTGTACCTAATGAAACATAAGCATGAAACCTTTGAAAAGTTCAAAGATTTCAAGAATGAAGTACAAAACCAACTTGGCAAAAGTATCAAAATCCTTCGATCAGATCGAGGAGGAGAATACTTAAGCCAAGAGTTTCATGACTATCTAAAGGAGTGTGGGATAGTCCCACAACTCACTCCTCCGTATACTCCACAATGGAATGGTGTATCCGAGAGGAGAAATCGAACCTTGTTAGACATGGTTAGATCAATGATGAGTCATGCAGATCTTCCGATATCATTTTGGGGACACGCTCTAGAAACAGCGATTTTCTTACTGAACCGTGTTCCATCTAAATCAGTGGAAAAGACACCATATGAGATATGGACTGGGAAGCGTCCTAGTATGTCTTTTATGAAGATTTGGGGTTGTGAGGCTTTCGTTAGACGTCACGCCACTAACAAACTTGGACCCAAATCTGATAAGTGTTTATTTGTGGGGTATCCTAAGGAAACGAAAGGATACTATTTCTATTATCCCACCGAGAACAAAATAGTTGTTGCTCGGACTGGTGTATTTCTTGAAAGAGAATTTATTTCTAGAAAAACCAGTGGGAGAAAAATAGAACTTAGTGAAGTTCAACCACAAGAAAACACTGAACCTGAAATTGAGATGGAAACAGAGCAGGCACCACAAACTGTTGTGGAAGAAGCACCTGCTCAAGAGACACAAGCCCAGCGTAGGTCTGTAAGAGTACACCGGGAGCCAGAGAGATATGGATTTCTTGTGACTCAACAAGGTGACTTACTACTTATTGATGAGGATAAGCCGTCATCTTATCAACAAGCTATAATGGGCAATGATTCTGAGAAATGGCAAGAAGCCATGAAATCTGAGATGGAATCCATGTATGCAAACCAAGTATGGACTTTGGTTGATCCACCTGAAGGGGTACGACCCATAGGGTGCAAATGGATTTTCAAGAAAAAGACCGATATGGATGGTAATGTACAAACCTATAAAGGTCGGCTGGTTGCAAAGGATTCAAACAAATTCATGGTATTGACTATGATGAAACCTTTTCACCAGTGGCCATGGTTAAATCCATAAGGATCTTACTTGCAATAGCTGCATTTCATGATTATGAAATCTGGCAGATGGATGTCAAAACAGCTTTCCTTAATGGAAATCTGCTCGAGGATGTGTACATGACACAGCCCGAGGGTTTTGTCGATCCAAAGGATGCTGGAAAGATATGCAAGCTACAACGATCCATTTATGGATTGAAGCAAGCTTCTCGGAGTTGGAATCTTCGTTTTGATGATGCAATCAAAGAGTTTGGTTTTATCAAAAATGAAGATGAACCTTGTGTCTACAAGAAGGTCAGTGGGAGCGTAATCATTTTCCTAGTGTTGTATGTAGATGACATACTTCTTATTGGAAATGATATCCCTGCCTTGCAATCTGTAAAGATTTGGCTAGGGAACTGCTTTTCGATGAAAGACTTAGGAGAAGCTACCTATGTGTTAGGAATCAAGATCTATAGAGATAGATCGAGAAGGCTTCTTGGTCTAAGTCAAAGTACATACATAGACAAGGTGCTTAAAAGGTTTAGCATCCAAGAATCCAAGAAAGGATTCGTGCCTATGACACATGGTATTTATCTCTCGAAGGAACAGTGTCCTTCAACACCAGATGAGAGACAACGCATGAGTAAGATTCCATACGCATCAGCTATTGGATCTATCATGTATGCCATGATATGTACTCGTCCCGATGTATCGTATGCTTTGAGCATGACGAGCAGATATCAAGTTGATCCAGGTGAAGGTCACTGGATTGCTGTCAAGAATATCCTAAAGTACTTGAGAAGGACTAAGGATACATTCTTGATTTATGGAGGTGAGGAAGAGCTCAATGTAATGGGTTACACTGATGCAAGCTTCCAAACCGACAAAGATGATTTTCGATCGCAATCTGGATATGTGTATTGCCTAAATGGAGGTGCTGTGAGCTGGAAGAGTTCAAAGCAAGAAACAGTAGCCGATTCTACAACGGAAGCTGAGTATATTGCTGCCTCGGATGCAGCAAAGGAAGCTGTTTGGATGAGGAAGTTCATTTCTGAACTTGGAGTGGTGCCTAGCATTAAAGATCCGATAGAACTCTATTGTGACAACAATGGAGCGATCGCATTGGCTAAGGAACCAAGATCTCACCAAAGATCCAAGCACATACTTAGGCGTTTCCATTTCATTCGAGAAATCGTTGAAAGGGGAGATGTTAAAATATGCAAAGTACCAACAGATGATAATGTATCTGACCCATTGACGAAGCCGCTGTCACAGCAGAAGCATGATCGTCATACTAGATCTCTAGGCATTAGGTATATGTCTGAGTGTACTTAGTGAAAGTGGGAGATTTGTTGGGATATGCCCTAAGACAAGTCATTAGATGATTGTTTAAGACATACAATGTTTATGGATTTATGAATGGCAATTCATTATTATATATTATTCTTTTAACTGTGCATTGTGAATTAATATATATATGTTAATGTCCTTAGAATAATATTGTATTATTCTTAAAGATGTTCCTAGTCAAGTATTATCGTGAATGGGATAATGATAATACGTAGAGACTAGTATATGTTGATCGATGAATTGTTCATTGATATGAGATATCAAATCAACATATGGGTACATGTTAGAGAACGATGTACTGAACAGACCCACCATGAGAATGCAACATGGATAGTTATATGATCGTCATATGCAATTCTCATAGTGATAATAATGTATGTAATCCTTACGACTTGTGATCATCAGAGATCCCAACATAAGGAGTTATGTATCTTGATATCGTCAAACGTTACCCGTAACAGGGTATACTATAAAGGCGACTATTGGATACACTACGAATTATGTAGAGGGATGTTGACTGATCGAGATAGGATTTGTCCCTCCTATATAACAGGAGATGTGTTTGGCCCTTGATCAAGTGAGAACTAAAATGCATGGCCATGCTCGAATGAGTCGATATGAGATATCGAGCTTATTCGTTTATTCTAGTTCTACTTGGGGATCAAGAAATAGAGATTGAATATACGAGTATGACTATTCCATGACTCGTGTTCAATCTAAACACAAAGGACAAAGGGATTAAGTTACATGATTAATATTGTCACAAGTTCTAAAGGTTATGTCGAGTCATTGACATTCTCGTAATTTGGGTAGCATCGATGTGTTGCTAGATACCGCTCGATGCTTGCGACATAAAATGAGATTTTATGTCACTGCCAACATTACGAGATCCTATCGGGTCGCACAAAAGATTAAATCGAGAAGGGAAATTAAATTCATGGGATGAATTAAATAATTAAGAGGAGTCTTAATTAATAATCATAAGGATTAATTAAATCATGGGCTTAAGCCCATGAAGCTTTAAGAAAGCCTTTAATTAATTATATTTAATATGATTGCAAGGTGATTAATTAAAAGACAATTCATAACACTCAAAACCCTACACAAGCAAGAGCAAAACGGCCGCATCATCACAAGAGCTCTCGGCCTCCTTCAAAGTCGAGGGGTTCTTGGTGGTTTGGTGGTTGTTTCGATTGTGAATCGAGTTTGTTTTGTGTATAGGATTAATAACAAGTATAGCAACTTGTTATTAAACCATCCCTTCGTTCGATTCGATCGTGTGGATACCGTTGAGGCAAAACCATTCGTGTTTTGCTATTGACTCGGAGAAGGCGTAGGACGTGGTGCAGCTCCGTGGATTCGGCTTCAAACACGCTACAAGGGTAAGACACTTGTAATTCTCTAATCCGATATGAATCCCTATGTATAGATCGCTGGTTTGTAATACCAAAATTTTATTCCGCTGCCTTGTATGCTCATGGGGTTACTTACAGATAACGGGCGAAATCGAGGCATAAAAGATGAGAAAATGAAGAAGATGATTTTTTGAGATCTCGATCGATCGAGATTTATTCTCGATCGATCGAGCCAGCCAGAAGCAAGAGTCTGATTTTTCGAAGGCTCGATCGATCGGTGAAATTATCGATCGATCGAGCGAGGCAGTAACCTCGGAGCTGAAATTTTCAAATTCTCGATCGATCGGTGGAAAATGTCGATCGATCGAGCGAGGCAGTAAGTTCCAAAAGCTGGCGTGAACAGTGCACCGATCGATCGGTGAAAATCTCGATCGATCGAGACGCGAGATCTGAAGATTTTATTTTCCTTTTTTATCGTGATTCTGGAGGGCTTTTTAGGGTGATTCTCTTCTACACAAGAAGAGACGGATATAAGACGAATTTTATATCCAATATCAGACATTTTCTAGGTCAAGGAGCCGCCGCCCAACGCCGCCAAGGAGATCCAATCTCCGTTCTTCGTCCAAAGTCGAGCCAATCTCTTCCGGAGTGCAAGGAAGGAACAAGAGAAGAAATCACGGTGCAACGCACGGATTCATCCATCGTTTATCGTATTTCTGAACTTTAGTTTATTTTATTTTCATTTTCATTTGTTGTTTTCGAGGTCGAGAGACAAGAAAACTCATCTGTATTTGATTTGAATTGAATTTGGTTTATATTATTGAAGTTTTCGTTCGTTGTGTTTAATATATTGATTCATTGGTATTTGAGCGTATTGATATTTATTGTTCATAGATTGATTGCATGTGTAGATCAAAGTCTAGCTAGCTTTGATTGAATTTGAGAGTTACAACCGAGATCGAGAGATAACGTTGTAACACGCTCCATTAATTTATGATGTATGTCACGATTGAGATCGAGAGATGATATCGCATATGTGAGAACTTGAAATCGAAAGATTTAGAGTTATAAGGTTTTGAAAATTTAAGCAACTTTGAATTAGTAAATAGGTGCACGAGAGTGACTTATTCTAATTTATTGTTAGTTTCGTTACAGCTCGAGAGAGTGTATCGAATAATAGTGAAAACCTTTCACCTGTAAAATCAATTGAGTGAAAATTTGAGAATTCCATTGGATCAGTAGAGAGGATATAATTGAACGACGAGCTTGGTAATTTTCTTGAGTGACTTACCTTCGCATTTCCGGAACCATTCTATTCTTTGTTTCTAGTTTAATCTTTATTCTTTAGTTTAATCTAGCTTTAGTTAATCAAACTTCTTTTATCGTAGGCTAAATATAATTTTATTAATCTTATTTGGTACTTATACGTTAGTCCCTGTGGATTCGACAACCTGTACTTAATTTTCACTATACTAAAACTTGACAACCGTGCACTTGCGATAGAATCGCTTCAACCCATTCTTTGAAATATCTTTTGTTTAAAAATAAAGCGGTCAAGTTTTTGGCGCCGTTGCCGGGGACTAATCTGTATAATATCATACGAGATTGGTTAATTGTAATTTAGCCAATTTTTTTATTGCGTTTTTGTTTTCTTTTTCTTTTTGTTATTTTCGAAAAAAAAAAAATATTTAAGTATGTTATTTGTTTTTCTTGCGAGGTACTTGGGATGCTTCATCAACAAGTCTTCACAGGATTTGCCCAACAATTTTCAGAGCCGTTTTATTCGGCGTGGGAGAGATTCAATGAACTGGCAGACACATTCAGGTATCACAACTTTTCGAACTATACTCTTCTGCAACATTTCTTCAAAGGTTTGGATGCACAGACACGAGGATGGGTATTCAGAGGAGCACTGGTGACTGGGAGTCCCCTGGTTGATAGAGTTGAGGACAGTGTATTACACTTGTTCAATGATATGGCGGACTTCGATTACCACTGGCATTGTGATCCTTCCTTGCAATGTTGGAGTCACCAATACCCACCAGAGCCTCACTACCCTAATGATACGCACCAAACCTTTGAGCATCACGGCGAGGAGAAAGATAGTTTTGTAAAAGGAACGGCTCAATCAGAGAATATGTTATCTAGACTCATGGCATCAACTGAGCAACGTTTAGAGAACCAGACCAATTATATACGTCATCTAGAGCAGCAATTTGCAATTCTAGTGGAAACCATCTCAATGAGCTGCCAAGAGGAGGAGACGAGATCTACAAATCAGGCTTGGTTACATGATGATGATCACTCAACCAATCAAGTTTGGGGGAGTGATCCGACTCATGGGGAAGAATCAAGGGAAGTTGAGCCTATGGAAGTGATTGAGCCTACAGTGGAAAAGGCATCTGAGGAGATCCTATGGGACAATGAGCCAAGAGTGAAGTTGGATGATGAGATTTTCGAGAAATTTGATATCCACCCATCGATGAAGGCATGTTATGGGCCATATGCAGATACGTATTCCTCATCGATGCCACCTACTTCACCGCACTACGCCATCCATGAGATGAAGCCAATTCAAGAATCATTCTCCCATGCTCACTATGTCATGAAGAAAGTTGTTGGAGCGACGAGTTTACACTGGAGACATCTGGCCAATCTTGAGGGCATACTGAATGAAGACCCATTAGTGGTATTATACGATACTTACTATGGGCGGCAACCGCTCTTTGATGGTTGCTTCTGATGGTCAAGCCGACGACTAGAAATCAGCGCTTCTTGGGAGGCAACCCAAGCGTATCCTTTTGCATTTAGCTTTGTTTTATTTTCAATTTTGCATTTAGTTTGTTTTTCTCTCTTGTCGATTTTTTTTTTCCAGCATCCTTCTTTTGCGAGGTACTCAAGTGGAGCGATGAACCCCTACAGCAGTGGAGCTTTCAAAAGCCAAATTTCCTAAATCCTCATGCAAGCGTCTTGATCAAGGGAGTTTACTTTTTCCCTTTTGATTCTTTTAAACATTGAGGACAATGTTTCAGTTAAGTTTGGGGGAGTGGTTTGCGTGTTTAACTTGTTTTATCCACATGTTGTGTGTTTAATTGTCACTTGAATCGTCCTTGAGCATTACCAACAAAAAATTTTTTTATTGATTGAGTTATTCTTGAGAATTGATGAGTTGGAATTGCAACGGTAATACATGATGAAATTAATCCTCATCTAGATAGGAGTCATGGAAATGCTTAACTTGTTTGTATATATCCTTTGTTAACTACATGTCATAACTGAGGAATAATTTGAGCACTTATTGAGTCATGATTGAGTGAAGTATGTATTGATTAAATTGAAAACTTGTGTTAACTATGATGAGTCTTGAGTATCTTAGATAACTCTACAGTTTAGTTGAAAGCACTTTGAGGCGAAATTTATAATTAGGAACTAGACTTGGAGATGATTTAGGCGATCTTTGGACCGTTTGAGCCTTTCAAGCCTACCTGTTATACATTATTCCTTAGTGTCCCCTTTTGAGCCTTATTGAAAAAAAAAGAATGGTATATGCATTGCATATGATTAGACCCCCATTCGACATTCTTGGCAACTCATTATACCCACCTTGGTTTGAGCCTAAAAGAAAATTTTTACCTATCCCTAGGAGAGTATAATGAATCTCATTCATTGCACAGAATTGTTATTTGCAAACGAGTTCAAAAGGAACAAAAGAATGAGTAAAGAAAAAGAAAAGTTGTAGAAAAAAGCCTTGAAAAGAAAAATTCAAAATAAGACCCAAAGTGGCCAAGGCTAGAAAAAAGTTGAAGAGAAGCTCAAAAAAATAGTTGAACTGATTTTGTTATACTCTCTTCTTTGAATTCATCCTACCTTTTCTTTGAAGCCGACACCAAAAGGCCTAACGTTATATGCTTTTAAGACCTTTTGATCCAAGTCTAGGGAACAATTACATTAGTGGAGAAGTGCTGAATAGTAAACTTGTAGAGTATTTCAAAGTAATCTTGACTAGGGGTTAATATGGCACATGTTGATGTTAAAGATATATATGTAACTCATGTTTGACAATAGCACACACGCACGTTCCGATGTTGCGATGTATTGTTTAACTTAGGAGAAAATGCTTCTTGTTAAATGTTGATTGACTTCTATTGATGTGTAAGTAGGATTTCTGAGCTGTTACATATGTTGTAAAGATGATTCATGCTTAGTATCGAGTTTAACTTTTCTTTTTGAGTTTATTGCTTGCTCGAGGACGATCAAGTCTAAGTTTGGGGGAGTTGATAGGCTTAGATTTTGAGTGATTTTAACTGTAATTTCTTCTCATTTTCCGTACTTTTTCCTGGATGATATTATGCTTTTTGGTGTTTATTCGTTTGTTTCAGGAAATTAGTTCGGAAGTGGAAGAAATGAGCTTATATGAAGATAACGGGCGAAATCGAGGCATAAAAGATGAGAAAATGAAGAAGATGATTTTTTCAGATCTCGATCGATCGAGATTTATTCTCGATCGATCGAGCCAGCCAGAAGCAAGAGTCTGATTTTTCGAAGGCTCGATCGATCGGTGAAATTATCGATCGATCGAGCGAGGCAGTAACCTCGGAGCTGAAATTTTCAAATTCTCGATCGATCGGTGGAAAATGTCGATCGATCGAGCGAGGCAGTAAGTTCCAAAAGCTGGCGTGAACAGTGCACCGATCGATCGGTGAAAATCTCGATCGATCGAGACGCGAGATCTGAAGATTTTATTTTCCTTTTTTATCGTGATTCTGGAGGGCTTTTTAGGGTGATTCTCTTCTACACAAGAAGAGACGGATATAAGACGAATTTTATATCCAATTTCAGACATTTTCTAGGTCAAGGAGCCGCCGCCCAACGCCGCCAAGGAGATCCAATCTCCGTTCTTCGTCCAAAGTCGAGCCAATCTCTTCCGGAGTGCAAGGAAGGAACAAGAGAAGAAATCACGGTGCAACGCACGGATTCATCCATCGTTTATCGTATTTCTGAACTTTTTATTTTATTTTCATTTTCATTTGTTGTTTTCGAGGTCGAGAGACAAGAAAACTCATCTGTATTTGATTTGAATTGAATTTGGTTTATATTATTGAAGTTTTCGTTCGTTGTGTTTAATATATTGATTCATTGGTATTTGAGCGTATTGATATTTATTGTTCATAGATTGATTGCATGTGTAGATCAAAGTCTAGCTAGCTTTGATTGAATTTGAGAGTTACAACCGAGATCGAGAGATAACGTTGTAACACGCTCCATTAATTTATGATGTATGTCACGATTGAGATCGAGAGATGATATCGCATATGTGAGAACTTGAAATCGAAAGATTTAGAGTTATAAGGTTTTGAAAATTTAAGCAACTTTGAATTAGTAAATAGGTGCACGAGAGTGACTTATTCTAATTTATTGTTAGTTTCGTTACAGCTCGAGAGAGTGTATCGAATAATAGTGAAAACCTTTCACCTGTAAAATCAATTGAGTGAAAATTTGAGAATTCCATTGGATCAGTAGAGAGGATATAATTGAACGACGAGCTTGGTAATTTTCTCGAGTGACTTACCTTCGCATTTCCGGAACCATTCTATTCTTTGTTTCTAGTTTAATCTTTATTCTTTAGTTTAATCTAGCTTTAGTTAATCAAACTTCTTTTATCGTAGGCTAAATATAATTTTATTAATCTTATTTGGTACTTATACGTTAGTCCCTGTGGATTCGACAACCTGTACTTAATTTTCACTATACTAAAACTTGACAACCGTGCACTTGCGGTAGAATCGCTTCAACCCATTCTTTGAAATATCTTTTGTTTAAAAATAAAGCGGTCAAAGCTCCTCCGCTTGCCGCATCCACTAAGTTCCTATCACCAGAAAGCAAACCTTCGTAGAAATATTGAATTATCAAGTGTTCACTTATCTGATGTTGTTGGCAGCTTGCACACAACTTTTTAAACCGTTCCCAGTACTCATGCAATGACTCCTCTTGGTATTGCTTCACACCGTAGATTTCTTTCCTTACGTGAGTCGCCCTTGAAGCTGGAAAGTACTTCTCAAGGAAGACTCTTTGTAAATCAGTCCACGTGGTGATTGATCCGGAGGGTAAGTAGAATAGCCAATCTTTAGCAGCATCCTTTAGAGAGAATGGAAAGGCTCTCAGTTTGATTTGCTCCTCCGTTACTCCACTCGGCTTCATCGTAGTGCATACCACGTGGAATTCCATCAAGTGTTTGTATGGGTTCTCACCTGCAAGACCATGGAAAGATGGCAATAAGTGAATTAGTCCAGATTTAAGTTCGAAACTTACGTTATTCGCGAGAGCAGGGAAAGTGATGCAGAGAGGTTGTTGATCCAAGTTAGGATTCGCCAACTGCCTCAAACTTTGATTCGCAGCCATCATGTTCCTCTCTTCTTCTTCCTCAAGTAACCTTGCTTCTCTTCTTCTCCGATGTAGTGTCCTCTCGATCTCAGGATCGTTGTAAAAATTCTCTTCGTGATCAGAGGGTTCACCTGTACTCATCAACAAACCACAGCAGTACAAAACGAAATAAATAAAACGAGTTAACACAAAAGTAATTGCCTTCCCCGGCAACGATGCCAAAATTTGGTGGCGTTTATCGCGTACGCCCAAATTAACCCTCTCAAGTTAATAGCAGTAAATATGTAGTAGCTTGAGTAGGGATCGATCCCACAAGGAAGTGAATACTTTTTATGCTAACAAGTATCAAAATAAGGGGTTATCGAATTTCTTTAACTATAACTAAATTAAATGAAAGCAAACAATTAACTAGTTTATCAAGATTAAGAAGCGATTCTTGGTTTTCGGTCAACTTTACCTTTGAAAATCATTCACTTGATCATCAAATTACTAAACTTATGAATTCATTCAATTATTCATCAATTGAAAACTTAATTCCTTACTTACCTAAATCGTGGTAAAAAAGAAAACAACATTCAATTCGACTCTTATCAATTCTTAAACCAAAACTACAGCCGTTAAGGTTAAATCAATGATAGTTTCAAAACAAGTAAGTTTTATGAATCTAATTAATAAGAACTACAGCCGTTGGAATTAATTATCCAATCGTTCTTCCTAAGAATTTAATAATACCAACAGCAGGTAATTATCAATCTTAGTTGCTTCTCAATTAGCATTAGATATTGCATGTGATTACTAGGTGATCAATCTATCAATCAAACACAACAATCATAAGAATCATAATCTGAAAAACATATTGAAATCGAATTGAAAATTCAACAATCAAATCAAAATTTTCACAAGTCTTTCTATTCCAAAGGCAAGTATCCCTCAACCAAGAATCAAGGTGTTTAGCCTTGCAAAATTAAATCTAAAACTAACAAAAATTGTATTAAAAACATTAAACAATCAATAGGAAAGAAAGTTACTAAAGCGAAGCACGATTCCGGCTTGTTGATTCCGTCTTCGTTCTTCGAGCGTCTTTACAAAAATTCAAAGAAAATTATTCTAAAAATTCATAAAAAATGTTCTAAGGTCTGAATTCCCCCTTCAAGAGGCTGATATTTGAGTATATAGGCTTGGAGGCTGATGGAGTAGGGTAGAATCCATGTGGGAAGGAAAGAAATCAAGTCTTTACACTTTCCAAAACTCTGCAGGCGTAGCTACACCAGAAAATGGCGTAAAGACGTCTGGTGACGTGTCAAAAATATGGCTTCCCACGTTTCTGGCATATTTACGCGTCAAAGTTGCGTAGCTACGCCTGTCCATGCCGTAGCATTGGCGTAATTACGCCTAATAATGGCGTAGTTACGCCTGTCTTCAATTTTTCTGGCAAGTTTCGTATTTTGGACGTAACTTTCTTGTACAACTTCGAATTTGATGAATCAGCTGTCCACGCGAAGATAACCCAAAGTTCTACAACTTCTCTATGGACTACATTTCCAAAACATGGCTTGAACATATAGAAATTTGAGGAGAAAGGAGCAACATGTGTCTTGGATTCTGGTTTTTTCCTATTTTCTTCAACTTTAGTCATTCTTTCATCATTTTAGCTTGATTTCTTCACATTTCCCTACATTTACACAAATATACGATTAGGTAGCATATGTATCAATTTATCCATCAAAATATACCAAATCGTAGATAATTAAGCGCAATAGATGTGTCTATTTCTACTCACATCAATGAGCATATAATAATCCATATTCAACACAATATGATTAAGGCATAAATGCATAAACCTTAAATACAAAGCATTTCATGTATTCAATGCATTTGAAACGCTCCCTTTTAGTTATCCATGTACCATAATCTCATAATCATAATCAATGGATTATACTATGGTTCCACAAATGTCATTACATATAACCATTCCAATAAAATCAATAACCAATCCCTAGTCTTGTTATAACAGTGTATTTTAATGCACCTCGCTTGTCATGACCGCGGCACTAATACCCCTCGCTTCAACAGATCAGCGGCATTGAATAACCTCGCTCAAATGTGACATGTGGCAAAACCCTCTCTTCAACATTTACTGGCAAATATTCTTCCCTCGCTACGATATGACAGCGGCAAGTATTCTATCATCGCTTCAAATGACAGCGGCAAAGCATTTAAAATCATCATTCGAATATAACAAAGACTCATGGGATATGCACCAAGTATTCAACATACATATATGCAATCACAATGCATAATTCAACATGTATTTGCATCCACAATGTAAAATCCAATATATACTTGCATCCACAATGCACAATCCAATAGGTATATAAATACATGTTACTGTTGGGTGTCCGTACGTCTCTCTACGTACATTTGTTCCAAAAGTGGAGATGTTGTAGAACTTTATCTCCTTGGTTGTGTTGCTACCTGGGATGGTTCTACAAAATCACACAAACCAATACTAGAAGCCAAATAATAGTCCGATACCAAAAATCCCAAAAATAACCAAAATATCCAATTCTGGCGATCGCTATAATGCCCCGATCGATCGCGAGATCCAGCAGCCAAAATGCCCAAAAATCTGTCTATGGCGATCGATCGCGAATTTTGGCGCGATCGAGACCCACCGATCTATCGCCAAAACTAGGCGATCGATCACCAAATGCTGTTGTTCGCCACTGCTTGCGCGCGATCGATCGCCAAAAATGGGCGATCGATCGCCGTGACCTGCAACCCAAAAAATCACCATTTTTCCACCTTAAACTTTCCCCAATCCATACCAACTCAAATACCAACCCAACAACAACATCAAAACACCATAAACCTTCAATATAAACACCAATAACACCAAAAATCCAACACCCAACAAAATACAACATATACCCAAAAACAAATCAATTTTTCCCAAATTTCACAAACCCAAAATTCAACTAAACACATTCAAATTTCAAAAAGAAGGATCCCTTACCACTTTGCTCCAATTACTAGCAAGAAATCAAGCTTTGAAAAGTCCCTCCTCCTTTCTTCTTGCCAAAAACGTGATTGGGGTGTTGGCGATAGGTTGGCAGTGATTGATAAGGAATGGAGGGTTAAAGAGGGGTAATGGGGGTGTGTAGGGTGTTTAAGTAAAAACATGTACCCAAAAATTAGCATGATGTTTTAAAATCCCTACATGATATTTTAAAAGCATTTCCCAAAAATGCAACATAACCTCATTACACATGCTTTACCAAATAATTAACACCCACCCCAAAAAAACCATGCCATTACTCAAATTTTCAACATGCATCACATGCACCCTGAAATGCATTACCAGGTCACGCCCACCGCATGACTAAGCATTTCACCATAATAATTAATTCAACACTAAATTAATTAGCACCATAATTATCACATAAACATAATAATGCCCAAATGCACATAATTATTTCGGGGATATCACAATACTCCCATATTTATAAGATTTCGTCCTCAAAATTGTATGCACTTACCAATCCGAAACTAAACATAAATCACATACCAGAAAGCAGTTTCGGGTAGTGCTGCACCATATGTCGCTCCGTCTCCCACGTGGCGCCCTCGACACCCCTGCGATCCCACTGAACCTTGACCATCGGTATCACCTTGTTCCGAAGTCTGCGATCAATTCTATCCAGAATCCTGACTGGCCCTTCCACGTAGGACACATCAGAATCTAACTACACCTCCGAAGGCTGCAATACATGTGACGGATCCGGCTCATATTTCCGCAACATAGACACATGGAACACGTCATGAATACCAGACAATGACGGTGGTAAAGCTTGACGGTAAGCCAAAGTACCAATGCGCTGCAATATCTCAAACGGTTCCACATACCTCGGAGACAATTTCCTCCGCATTCCAAACCGTACTACACCTCTGAAAGGTGAGATCTTGAAAAAGACCTTATCTCGCAATTGGAATTCCAACGGTCGCCGCTGTTTATTTGCATAGGCTACCTGCCTACCCTGGGCTGCCATCATTTTCTGTCGGATTACCTTTATCTTTTCCTCCATCTCCCGAATCAATTCGGGTCATCCGACCGATTTACTAGACAAGTCATCCCAATACAATGGTGACCTACACGTTGACCATAAAGAGCCTCAAATGGAGCCATCTGAATGCTCGCCTGATTGCTATTGTTGTATGAGAACTCTACCAAGGCCAATGAATCCTGCCATGAAGTATCAAACTCCAGTACACATGCCCGCAACATGTCTTCGAGCGTCTGTATAGTATGCTCGGTCTGGCCGTCCATTTGGGGATGATAAGCCGTGCTCAATCTCACCTCAGTACCCAAAGCTGACTGAAGATCTCCCCAAAAGTGAGATGTAAATCGCGGGTCTCGGTCAATGGAAATTGGAATCCCGTGCAGTCTCACTAGATAACTGAGCCATTATCAAGTATGTGTGTCATATTGTACGGAATAAAATGAGCCAGCTTCGTCAGCCTATCCACGTTCACCCAAATTGCATCAAACCCTGAAGTAGTCCTCGGCAAGTGGATCACAAAATCCATGGATATGTGTTCCCACTTCCATTCAGGTATTTCCAAGCTCTTCAGCTCGCCACCAGGTCTCTGCCTCTCTGCCATCACATGTTGACAGCTCAAGCATCGCTTAACGAATGCTACCACATATCGTTTCATCCGTTTCCACCAAAAGATCACATAAGTCCTTGTACATCTTTCTCTCGCCAACGTGGATACTAAGCCTGCTGCTATGAGCTCGCTGTAAGATCCCTCGACGTAGCTCCGGCATACTCGGAACTACCCAACGGTTACCAAGTCTCAAGGAACCGTCTTCAGCCACTCTAAAATTAGATGGATGTCCAAGAAGCACCAAAGATAACCACCTCTGAATCTCATCATCTGCCTTCTGAGCTCTCTTGATATTCTCATAAATATCCGTCTCTGCCAATAAAGTTGATACACGTACTGGTGATGTATCCACATCATAATCATAGCCCAGATGACAGTAAGAAGTCAACATAGACGATAGATGCATGACGTCCTCAGCAGTACACTTCACCTTCCGACTCAAGGCGTCTGCTGTCAAATTCGCCTTTCTAGGATGGTACTCAATTTCACAATCATAGTCCTTGAGTAAGTCCATCCATCTCCTCTGCCTCATATTCAGCTCCACCTGAGTAAATAGAAACTTTAGGCTCTTGTGATCCGTATAGATGGTAAACGACTTACCATACAAGTAATGCCGCCAAATTTTCAAGGCAAAAATGATAGCCGCCAACTCCAAGTCATGGACTGGATATCTGGTCTAATGCGGCTTCAACTGTCTCGATGCATAAGCTACCACATGCTTGTCTTGCATTAGCACACAACCCAAGCCCTGTAGTGATGCATCAGTATAAAGAACAAACCTCTTGTTCTCCGTGGGGATCACCAACACAGGCGTTGTTGTCAAACGGTGTAACTCTTGGAAGCTCTGCTCACAAGCCTCAGACCAATAGAATAGTACTCCCTTCTGAGTCAACTGTGTCAAAGGCTTAGCAATCTTCGAGAATCCCTCAACGAAACATCGATAATAACCGGCCAGGCCAAGGAAGCTCCGTATCTCGGGCACAGAAGTAGGGGCAGACCATTCCATCACTGCCTCTACTTTCCTGGGATCCACTGATATCCCACTGCTAGAGATGACATGCCCCAAAAACACCACATTGTCCATCCAGAATTCACATTTGCTGAGCTTGGAAAACAGCTGATTATCTCTGAGAATCTGGAGCATTGTCCGCAAGTGTTTTACATGCTCCTCCTCATTCCGAGAATAGATAAGTATGTCGTCAATGAACACTATGACGAACTGGTCAAGATATGGTTGGAACACCCGATTCATCAGATTCATAAAGACAGCCGGGGCGTTCGTCACTCCGAACGGCATAACCAAGAACTCGTAATGTCCATATCGAGTCCGAAATGCTGTCTTCTGAATATCCTCCTCTCTAACCCGAATCTGATGGTATCCAGACCTCAAATCAATCTTGCTATACAACTTCGTGCCCTGTAACTGATCAAATAGATCGTCAATCCGTGGAAGAGGATACTTATTCTTCACCGTTGCCTTATTCAGTTGCCAGTAATCGATGCACAGACGCATCGAACCATCCTTATTCTTTATAAACAACACCGGCGCACCCCAAGGCAATACACTAGGGCATATGTATCCCTTGTCAAGGAGTTCCTGTAACTGTTCCTTCTATTCTCTTAGATCCGCCGATGCCATCCTATAAGGGGCACGAGCAATATCGGACGTTCCCGGTAATAACTCAATTCCAAACTCGACCTCTCTAGTCGGTGGAAACCCGCCGGAAACACGGCCGTAAACTCCGCAACCACGGGTATTTCCTCAATCCTCAATTCCTTATTCTTTTCCGCCATATCCATGGCATAAATAAGATAACCATATGTCCATGTTCCAATAACCGCGACCTTTTAACTACCGATATTAATGGAATCTTCGGGCGAGAACCGTTCCATAGAAAGTCCACTGAATCTCCATTATCAGGTCGGAAACCAACCGTTCTCTGTCGGCAATCAACCACTGCCTGATATCTGTTCAGTATATCGATGCCCACAATACAATCAAAGTCTGACATACCCAGAACAATCAAATCCATCTTCAATTCATTGCCCACAAAATAAATGAGGCAATCAGCAAGAAATCGATCAGCAATAACGTTCTTTCCATTGAGTGTCGAGACCATAAGAGGCGTGGGTAACGGAGACGTGCACATATGATGTCTCTCCACAAAATCAGTAGATAAAAAGAGTGGGAGGCACCTGTATCTATCAAAATAAAAGCGGGATACGTAAATAAATGACACATACCAGCAATCACCTCCTCTGGAGCTGTCTCGGCCTGCTCCCTAGTCAATGCATATACTTGTCCCTGAGGTGGCCCCACTGTCTGACCTCCCGATGGTCGAGGCATAAACTGCTGCCTCTGGGGCACCGTCCTAGCATCGAATCTCGGCCTATTCGACTCATGGCCTGACTGTCTTCCTCGGTTGGTGCAGTACCGAGCAATGTGGCCCATCTTGCCACAGCTATAACAAGCCGGACAGTCACCTGACAAGTGCGGTCCTCCACAATTCTCGCATTTTGATTCTCCCGTTCTAATCACTTGTGTTGGCCCTCGGTTGGTCGGTGCATGACCCTTCCGATCCCCCTGTTTCCGGTTATTAAACCGCTTCCCAGTAAACCGTGAAGGAGAAGAAGAAGATCCACGAGGTTTAAATGACTCCCCTCGTGGCCTCAAGCTATCAAATGCCGGTCTCGGTGATGGAACGTGTGGTGGCAAAACATCACCACGCTGGTAAGAGCATCATCAAAAGAATTGGTGTTGTTGGAGATAACCCGATCAAACAACTCTGGCCTCAAGCCTTTCGGAAAATGCCGCATCTTGGAATATCCATTT
Organism: Haberlea rhodopensis; assembly: GCA_907163345.1. Lineage (NCBI taxonomy): Eukaryota > Viridiplantae > Streptophyta > Magnoliopsida > Lamiales > Gesneriaceae > Haberlea > Haberlea rhodopensis. Next base: position 2,515,834 of record CAJQUN010000077.1, read on the forward strand.
GTAGCAATGTGAGGTACATACCTCAACAGTGATGAATACTGCATCGCATAGTGTGATACAGTCATATTGCATTGTTTCAAATTAGTGAACTCGTCCTCCTTCATATGTCTAGCAGCAGCAGAAAAGTACCGGTTCAGGAACCGGGTTCTAATCAAAGTCCAGTCCACTAACATCCCTTGAGCCCTTAACTCCATCACTGTCGTCTTCCACCATATGGAAGACTTCTTGGCCAGCTGAAACTCTGCTGGCCTCAACCTAACAATCCTAGCACAGGGTGCAGACACAAAGATCTGCTCAATCTTTTCCAGCCATTCCTCTGCTTCCTCCCCTGACTCAGTCCCCTCAAATCTAGGCGGATGGAAGGTCAAGAATTGCGTTAGACTCAATTCACCAGGCATTATGGTTGTGCAATAGGTTCAACACCCATAGCCGATGGTGGTAGGTGATTTGTCTGTGCGATACTAGCATTCACACTCCACACATCACCCACCTCCTCATTTAGGTGTTCCACATTTCTGGCTGCCATGCTGTAATACAAGGGTTAACAACAATACCAGAAATATCCATATGTTACACCGTTAGATAACATGAATAATCAATAAGCATGTTAGCATAACAATTATATACACCAATATGCGCCACATGCATAGACATGCTCATAAGTAAACACCTAGCAAACTTGTTTGCTAAGTCTACCCTTCACTCATTCCCGGGTTCTCTAACCACTGCTCTGATACCACTAATGTAAGGTCTCGCTACCTTATGTGTGGATTAAAAGCATAAGAAGAACTAAACATGCATAGATCAGAGTATAATGTTCATGTTGATGCCTCGAGCTTAAGGATTACAGTGGCAAAAATAAAAATGCAAAAGGATTAATTACATTACCAGCCAAATGAATGTTAATACTATAGTTTTACACTACTCCTAGAGTAGAGTATGCAAAAGAATCTTGTCCTTCTATACCAAAAGCACTCTTCACAAGTTCACCGCATCAACCAGTCATTAACCCTTCATGCCAAATTGTACCTACAAGGACAACCCCCCAAATCATGAGCATATAATAATCCATATTCAACACAATATGATTATAAGGCATAAATGCATAAACAATAATAAAAAGCACCTCCTGTATTCCAATGCATTTAAAACGCTCCCTTTTAGTTGTCCATGTACCATAATCTCATAATCATAATCAATGGATTATATTATGGTTCCACAAATGTCATGACATATAACCATTCCAATAAAATCAATAACCAATCCATAGTCTTGTTATAACAATGTATTTTAATGCACCTCGCTTGTCATGACCGCGGCACTAATACCCCTCGCTTCGACATACCATCGGCATTGAATAACCTCGCTCAAATGTGGCATGTGGCAAAACACCCGCTTCAACATTTAGGGGCAAATATTCTTCCCTATCTACGATATGACAGCGGCAAGTATTATATTTTGCTTCAAATGACAGCGGCAAAGCATTTAAAATCATCACTCGAATATAACAAAGACTCATGGGATATGCACCAAGTGTTCAACATACATATGCAATCACAATGCCTAATTCAACATGTATTTGCATCCACAATGCACAATACAATATATACTTGCATCCACAATGCACAATCCAATAGGTATATAAATACATGTTACCGTTGGGTGCCCGTACGCCTCTCTACGTACCTTTGTTCCAAAAGTGGAGATGTTGTAGAACTTTATCACCTTGGTTGTGTTGCCACCTAGGATGGTTCTACACAATCACACAAACCAATATTAGAAGCCAAATAATAGTCCGATACCAAAAATCCCACAAAAAAACCAAAATATCCAATCCTGGCATCTCGCGATTAATCGCTATAATGCCCCGATCGATCGCGAGATCCAGCAGCCAAAATGCCCAAAAATCTGTCTTCGATGATCGATCGCCAAGTTTGGCGCGATCGATCGCGAGACCCACCGATCGATCGCCAAAATTGGCAATCGATAGCCAAATGCTTCTGTTCGCCACTGCTTGCGCGCGATCGATTGCCAAAAATGGGCGATTGATCGCCGTGACCTGCAACCCCAAAAATCACCATTGTTCCACCTTAAACTTTCCCCAATCCATACCAAATCAAATACCAACCCAACAACTACATCAAAACACCATAAACTTTCAATATAAACACTAATAACACCAAAAATCCAACACCCAACCAAATACAACATATACCCAAAAACAAATCAATTTTTCCCCAAATTTCACAAACCTAAAACTCAACTAAACACATTCAACTTCAAAATGAAGGATCCCCTACCATTTTGCTCCAATTACTAGCAAGAAATCAAGCTTTGAAAAGTCCCTCCTCTTTTCTTCCTGCTAAAAATGTGATTGGGGTTTTGGGGATAGGGTTGGGAGTGATTGATAAGGAATGGTGGGTTAAAGAGGGGTAATGGGGGTGTGTAGGGTGTTTAAGTAAAAACATGTAGCAAAAAATTAGCATGATGTATTAAAATATCCCTACATGATATTTTAAAAGCATTTTTAAAAAATGCACCATAACCTCAATTACACATGCTTTACCAAAATAATTAACACCCCGAAATAAACCATGCCATTACTCAAATTCCCAACATGCATCATATGTACTCTGAATTGCATTACCAGGTCATGCCCACCGCATGACTAAGCATTTCACCATAATAATTAATTCAACACTAATATAATTAACACCATAATTATCACATAAACATAATTATGCCCTAACGCACATAATTATTTCGGGGATATCACAGAAATACATCCTTTCCTTTCTTTCATAGGCCAATACCTAGGCCAAGCTACAAGCTAATAGAGACCTACTTGATTTGTATTTGCATGTGGCTAAGATAGTGAAGAAGAGTGTGCGAGTGAGCTTATACTTTTGTTGATGTACAACATTGAGCTATTGTGAGTTTATAATTATTGGATCTATAATTTGTATTTGACACTGTTGGGATCGGGGTATTGTTTAGAAGGGGGGTTGAATAAACACTAGATTCAATTTCGATTTTACTTGGTTTACTGCAGACTATTAGGTACTGCAGTAGCTTCTCAATATACTGCAAGTCAGCAGACACTGATTATAGTGCGGAAGACGTCTGCTGAACTTGGGAGTAGTAATAACTGAATGGTAAATTGCAGTAAGTAAATGACACAAATATTGTTTCTGGAAGTTCGAAGCACAACGCTTCTACGTCTCCCCTTCTTCCTTTGCAGGAAGGTTACACTAGAAGACTTTGGTTTACACTTTACAGTATACAACCTTAGGCACTCACACAGCTTGGCCTAAACTCCTAGCAATCACAACTTTCTAAGTTGTTTACAATGTATTCTGTAACACTCACACTAGATCTGAAACTATTTTGCTTCGAGTGTTCTTTTAGCAGCAGACTCAGTTGTAATTGATCTTTCAGGATTTCAGTAGTGGTTCTCTTCTGCTCTTGCTGAAACTTTAGAGTATATCAATGAAATGATTTGCTTTGACGTTGATGTTTTTCTTGTGTTTGATTAGATGGTTCAGCTAACCTCTTCATTCTTTACTTGGTGTATTTATAGACTCAATGGTCTAACAACATCTTTTCTATATTTAGAAGAGATCAATTTCTTTTCTTCATTCTAAATTCTGATTGTCTTCTTTCCTATTTTGTTATACAACGGCTCTTTTATTCTGACGCTAATGGTGTCGGAGATATAGCAAGGTGTGGTTCTCCGTTGTACCTTTGTCAGAATAGGTTGTACTTGTTTTGTCCTTGTTTTGTCTTGTTGCTCTGTGCACTTACTTGATAGTTAGACGTCTGCTGGTTTTCTTCTTAATGATCGTTCATTCTTCTGTACTCAGTAGATGTCTTTGTTCAGTAGATGTCCATCCGGTAGATGTCCGTCCAGTTTATGCCCATCCAGTAGATGTCCATCCAGTAGATGTCCGCCCAATAGACTTCCATCCAGTAAATTTAATTTTTACATAAAATTAAATTTGAATTACGACGTTCGAGTAGGTTAATAGTTATCGAAGGTTATTTTTAGCAAAGCATACTTGGTAAAGTCTGCTGATATGTAGAGTCCTACTGGTAAGGTAACATCTACTGGTATGTAGAGTCGTGCTGATAAGGTAGCATCTACTGTAGCAGACTATTGTTTTACCAGCTAAGCTTCAATAGACAAAACAAATCTTTAACTAACATTCCCCCTAAATTCATGCAGTTTCTACTAAGTAATTCCCCATGAATTCATCATACAGACATATCGCAATCAAGGTTTATTTCAATTAAGCCAAGAATATTTCGAAAATAGGAGAACTTAGCGTCAGGTAGGGGTTTTGTGAAAATGTCTGCTGCTTGTTGTTCGGTGGATATGTACTCTAGCCGGATCTCTTTCTTCATAACGTGATCTCTAATAAAATGATGATGGATGTCAATATGCTTGGTGCAAGTATGAAGAATCGGGTTGTACGTGATAGCGATGGCAGACGTATTATCACAAAATATTGGTGCCTCAGTGGATTGCAATTCCATAATCTCGCAGTTGTTGATGAATCTAGAGCAGTTGAGCACAGCAGCTTCCAGCAGCAAGGTACTCTGCCTCTGCAGTAGACGTTGATATGGATGTCTGCTTCTTGCAACCCCATGAGATTAATCTATCTCCGAGAAATTGACAATATCCACTGGTACTTTTCCTATAATTTTTGCATCCTGCGTAGTCAGCATCTGAATATCCAATCAGATTAAGCGTTGAGTCTCTTGGATACCATAGACCAACATTCTCAGTGCCTTTCAGATATTTGAGAATCCTTTTGACAGCCGTGAAGTGTGTATGCTTGGGATTTGCTTGGAAACGAGCACACATACTGTAAGGACCCCTTAGCCCTTAACCCTTGATTAGTGTATTAACCATTATGTGTGGCACATGCTTTCAATAAAAAGTCAATCGGGAAGCTCAGATGATACTTTACCATTGAATGGCAATTACAAAATTTTCTTTAATACTCAATGTTATAAGATCATCAGCCTAACAACAAATAGACTCGTACAGTTCGCCCATTACCATCCCCTTTGTGCAACTTTTTACATTGTGGACTTTTATAAAAATTTGGGCAGAGTCTCCCCATAAATAGAGCTATCCCGAATAAAAGCACAACACATAACATAATTCCCGGCCAGGGAAAGCATAATACTCATCAGAATACAGCAATACCAAGTAAATTCCCAGCCAGGGAAGACACCACACATATGACGACAAAAGTGGGTTTCAACACCCACATAATACACCAATGACTCTCATATCATTTAGCAATTCTACCTCTAATTGCATGCAACATAGAATGAAAGAGAGAAAGGCTCATGCCTTTATATACAACCCATATACAAGTATAATCGTGCTCATATGCGAGCATCATAAATATGTATATAACCCTCAGGTGTATATAAGTACTCTATACGATACCGTGCTCCATCAAGCCCTGGTACCACGATCATGGGAGTACATCCAATCAACAGCTCGAGCTCAGCTCCACAGCCATCGATGTACCTGTTCACCTGCCCCAACAGAGACAGCCCCCAACGGGGTGAGCATACCAATACACAAAATCCCATAATCACAGTAATGAAATTCATAATTTACAACAAAAGTAAATACTAATGAATTTAAATGATGCTCCCTGGATGGCAACGTCCTCATCCGGGATTCCGTGTACTGTCCCTGTTCTCAGAATCATCAAACTCATCATATCTCAAAAATCAGTAAATCAACACATTGATTTAACTCATCGCATGCCTAATTCTCGAGTATCAATAGATAGTGATTCCAAATTCATTGTACATGCAAATATAGATATCTCAATATCTAATAATTATTTTACAACCTCGCTATCAATCACAGATAGCTCAAATGCCTAGCATATATTTTACCAATTTTCCATTATACTTAGACATCTCAAATGTCTTATAATGAATACATGATCCCACGATCATTCTCAGACATCTCAATGCCCTACAATGGTCATATACATCCGGTACCCCATATACCTTATGAGAGTTATATTACTCTAGTGTCACGCACGCTCGTGCCGGCGATATCAAGATTAGGTCGCTTCATAGCTTCTCACCACATATATATAACCTCATGCACAATTATTCAATGAAATCAAAATACATTATGCATTTCACAAATGCTCTAATATATAGTAATACTCGTACGTCGCACGTACCTTAAATCTCCGAGGTCCAAACCTGGCTCGAGTTCCATGCCCCGAGGAACGATGTGCTAACACGATAAATAATTCACAATTATTTACGAACATGCAACCCTTGCTCAAGCACACCCATAATCCTCATACAGAAAATTATTGTCAACACACGACAATTTACCATTTAAAAGACCCGGGGCAGGGCATATACAGGGAGGGAAATCGAATGAGACATTATCGAAAATTGCTCAAGAACCACCTCTAAAATTTCGAACCCTAACATCTCAATTCGAACCCAATTAAGCATCATAAATCATCTAAAACATGAATTAATCAATCAACAACATGAACAATCGTCCCACATGCGAAAACCCCAATTTTCGAACCCAATTTCACGCAACCAGCGTTGAAATTCGAACCATTAAGCAACAAATATTTTGAACTTTAAATTCTGAAATTTTCGACCCAACAACAGCACAAAAACGCCCCAAAAACACCGGAAGAAAAGCCCCAAAAACGTACCAAAAATCGAGCCCCAAATCGGACAGATTCCAGTTTCGAACCCTAGCGCTTTTCTGGCAAATCCGAACGCGATTCTCGACGAAACTTCAATTTGATGGTATGGGAAGGTGTGCCTGGACGAGACGAAGCCACCGGTGGGTCGGACGCGCCGAACGGCGGCCGGACGGCGGCGGGCGCACGCCTTGAAGCGGCGGGGGTCGAAGGGGATCGGGAAAACAGCGCGGGGAGAGAGAGAGGGAAGGTGGGGAAAATGGTTCCAATAATTAAAATCTCGGGTTCAACTGGTATTTATAGCAAAAATACCCCAAAATACTAATAGCCCCACAAATACATCATGATTCATTAAAAATCATCTGTTTTCAAAAATTCTCTCTCTAACTCCAAAACCCCTTACCGGTGCCCACACAAAGCACCCTAGATCCCGAGTCACACTAAAAACCCAACTCTTAGGTTTTTCACCCAAATGAGAATACAATCTCAACCTCGGGATCCAACGATCCCAACTACTCAAATAGACGAGCCCGAAAGGCCCAACACCGCGATTAAACTCCAAATCGCCACGTAAAACAACTTTAGGGGTTATTAACACTCCGGGATTAACATCTATAATCCCTGGTCATCACAATATTCCCCACTAAAAGAATTTCGTCCTCGAAATTAGCACCGGTGTATCACGTAACACCCAGGCTACACAACAACATGAAGCCATAACCTCGATCCTTGATCCTATTAGAATCGTCTTAATAAACGCGAGGATACTTATCTCACATCAAACTCTGAAAACAGAGCGACGTACCAAAATCAATATATCACCCAAGAGGCAAACGTACCTCGATGTGGTTCATCCCAAAAGTAAGTCCCTCATGACTGCAAAACAACCAATACTTACGACCGTAGATCGGACAGTCATCCTTAGTTCTAATACAACTAGTAAGAACGCATCGTGAATGACACCTCAACTTGAGAACGTTGACCTCGTGTCAAACTCTGGAGTGGAATAGACTTCCAAATCCATCATAACGTCAAAGAGCGTCAGCACAACTCAACGCTAATAATCCAAAAGCAGTTAGTCAACTGAAACTGCAAGGATTCGAATCGCTCCCGATTCCATCGTAGATATCATTCAATGACATCTCTATCATGACTCACGATGTCTAACATACATCGTTACGAGGGAAACACTACTACACCACGGTGTACACATACCAAACCTGGTTTCCACTTTCAAACCTCCTCCATTGAAGGAGCAGTCGCATCATTGCAACTTAATTTGGGCAACTCACGGCCACAGATTCACACAAAAGACATCTCACAAGATGTCCACCTCCGGATATCCCAAGAACCACATCATGGTCATAAATAAACAATCGAAACTCCATAGAGTTTCAAATTCTAAAAGGACATGCAATAAACCCATTGCATCCCCAACGCTTGTGTCGACAGCGACACCCAACCAATCCGAATTCCTGCCATCCCTTGATAATCCTAGGATTTAACAATCCAAACTTGGGAAGGCTATCGCATAACTCGGAGGAAAACACCAATAAGGAAATTCCTTAACCCACACAAGATAATCCCTCCTCAAAGGGAGTCAACTAACTTCACGATTATTCCTCATAATTATCGTGCCATGGAGATTCCCAATCTCAAGGTGTTTCATACCTCTCATCAGAGATTTAACCATCCAAAACAAAACAAAAAATAGCATAACTCTATGCTTGACAAAAAGGAAATCAATAACTGGCATCCGTATACTCTCCGGTATACCTGCCTAAGCACTGACATCACATGCATACTCAATGCACTTGGCTCGGGTATCTACAACATACCCCTAAGCCCCAAACACAACTGTCAATCCTGAGTCATTCCCATCCAGTGGAGAATGAAAATCGACGATCAACAACACGACGTGATTCTCAAAATCAACACCACATGCACCAACTTACCGAATCATTCAAAGATTCCCAAATAGGTATAATACTACCTCCTTCCCCACAAGGGAAGTGCCATCGAACTCGAGATCCACAAGTCTCGAACCACCGTTCGGAAAACTGGATACAATAACACCCATTGTATCCCAAATACACGGGTTCCCTCAGATCGAGTCAATAACGACCTGATGACTCTCTTGTTGGTACTCCAACATCATGAACTGTCCCAGACAAGTCTCACCAAGATTAAACATAAACGTATACATGTTTCAGTGAGGCATGCACAACCTCAACCTCAAATGACGTGGTGACTACTAGAGTCCACCACAATCTACACCGTATCACCTTACGATTTGCCAAACTTGGTTCCAACGAGCAGTATCACGGCTCTAGCAAGCCCCTCATGGTGCTGCACACACGCGGCAGACAAACTAGTCGCTGCCTCTCTAGGTTCACCTCAAACCTACCAATAAGATGGACGTTTCCGCACGGCATACCATACTGTGGGAAGAAAATCAATAGAGTAGTGGGTCTTTACCCAACATTCCTCTAATGCCTATACACTCTGGACACCCCAATGTCCCTATATACTTAACATAACTTGATCCTACTCCTTTAGGACCCATTCTACACCCTCAAGGGTGGTGTGACCATGTTTACCACATGTCACATCGACAGAAAGCGAGTAATTTCATCCATGATTACTCCTGTCGTCGAAAACATGGCCAAAAAGCCATTCCAACGAGCATACCTCAAGGGTATCACCACTCGTAATATGATCACCCCAAACATAAGCTGCGGTACAATCACATGTACAGCGCATCCATCCATTCCTCGAGCAACCCGCTCGGTATAAGGGTCACGTCAATCGGTGACGCACACACCACCTTGTGCTCGGTACTGGCACCCAAGGCATACCACTGAATACGTATACTCAACGCATTGTTCATCGTAACGATGATGCATGTCTAATAAGACATCTCCTACACCATCGTCATCGTCATCCCGTGACGACACATGCCAACTCATGGCATCTAAGGCATTGTCAACTAGTGACGATACATGTCAACAATGACATCTAAACAACCCAGTCAACTCGTGACGGTCCATGTACATCAGCGTATGTCATCCACCATCATGCTAGTAAAATAGGCATAATAAAACATGTATATCAACGCATGCCAGCTACAATAATGCTAATAGAATAGCAATATCTCATACCTCATCGCTAACATATAGCGGCATACCTGTCTCCGTCGCTCAATAATAGTGCGTAATCAGCACCCATCGCTCGAAGGCGGCAAAATCCTATGCTGAATACATAGCGGCACAATCCATCGCTATAGAATCGACGGCATGATACCTTGTCATATAATAAGTGGCATGAAACCTCGCTATACACCTGAGCATGAATCATCGTCCACATAATAGCGGAAAGAGGCATCGCTATCAACATATCCGGCGGCACGAATCATCGCCAATCCTCATAGAAGAATGAGTCATCGTAATCATCATATACATATGCTCAACGGTGTGAACCATCATCAACCTACACAGCGGAATGTCTCATCGCTATACATGTGTCTGGCGGTATGAATCATCGCCCATCATCATAGAGGAATGAATCATCATCATCGACACAGCGGAATACATCGTCGCTATCATCCGTGTCCTCATAAAGAAATGAATATAAATCGACACAGCGGAACACATCACCGCTATCATCCGTGTCCTCATAAAGAAATGAATATAAATCGACACATCGGAACATCACCGCTATCATCCGTGTCCTCATAAAGAAATGAATATAAATCGACACAGTGGAATACATCACCGCTATCATTCGTGTCCGGCGGTATAAACCATCGCCAATAATCACAAGAGATGAATCATCATCATCGACACAGCGGAATACATCACCGCTATCATCCGTGTCATCACAAAGGAATGAATATAAATCGACACAGCGGAACACATCACCGCTATCATCCATGTCCGGCGGTATAAACCATCGCCAATAATCACAAAGAGATGAATCATCATCATCGACACAGCGGAATACATCACCGCTATCATCCGTGTCATCACAAAGGAATGAATCATCATCCTCGACACAGCGGAATACATCACCGCTATCATCCGTGTCATCACAAAGGAATGAATCATCATCCTAGACACAGCGGAATACATCACCGCTATCATGCGTGTCATCACAAAGGAATGAATCATCATCTAACAAGCGGCATCTCATCCTCACTTCTTCATACAAGTGGTATCTCATCCTCGCTTCGTATGGCATACCCCGCCTCCATGTGCAAGCGAGCCTCCCCCCTCCCGCTCCACATTTTTAGCGGTATAAGCATAAGCTTCTTCATACAAGCGGTATCTCATCCTCGCTTCGTATGGAATACCCCGCCTCCATGTGCAAGCGAGCCTCCCCCCTCCCGCTCCACATTTTTAGCGGTCAAGCGTAAGTATAAAAATTCTCACTGTGATAAGCAAGACTCCTGGAATGTATAATCATCATTCCTTTTTATACTCCATATTTCCTGTAACCTGCAACCATCATATGATTAGCAACAATAGCCATATACGTTATGCATCAAACATCCAATGCATATGTGCAACCACTTGCAAGTCAATACGTATACCAAGACATGTTACCTCGGAAATATCCCTTTACCTGATTTTCTCAGAAACCAGATTCCTTGGCACATAACATACGGAGTGCCAGACATTACCACTAATGCCATCCTATCGCGTCGCACACGATTCCTGCAACCACAATGGTTAGCAATACCACTTTTCATATCAAAAAAGCACATAAACAATTAGTCATGTCGTACAACATTAATGCCATCATGCATAAATATGTGCTATCAATAACTTCATAGGCCCTTAACAGCCCCAATGAGCAACCACTGCTCTGATAGCACTAATATAAGGACCCCTTAGCCCTTAACCCTTGATTAGTGTATTAACCATTATGTGTGGCACATGCTTTCAATAAAAAGTCAATCGGGAAGCTCAGATGATACTTTACCATTGAATGGCAATTACAAAATTTTCTTTAATACTCAATGTTATAAGATCATCAGCCTAACAACAAATAGACTCGTACAGTTCGCCCATTACCATCCCCTTTGTGCCACTTTTTACATTGTGGACTTTTATAAAAATTTGGGCAGAGTCTCCCCATAAATAGAGCTATCTCGAATAAAAGCACAGCACATAACATAATTCCCGGCCAGGGAAAACATAATACTCATCAGAATACAGCAATACCAAGTAAATTCCCAGCCAGGGAAGACACCACACATATGACGACAAAAGTGGGTTTCAACACCCACATAATACACCAATGACTCTCATATCATTTAGCAATTCTACCTCTACTTGCATGCAACATAGAATGAAAGAGAGAAAGGCTCATGCCTTTATATACAACCCATATACAAGTATAATCGTGCTCACATGCGAGCATCATAAATATGTATATAACCCTCAGGTGTATATAAGTACTCTATACGATACCATGCTCCATCAAGCCCTGGTACCACGATCATGGGAGTACATCCAATCAATAGCTCGAGCTCAGCTCCACAACCATCGATGTACCTGTTCACCTGCCCCAACAGAGACAGCCTCCAACGGGGTGAGCATACCAATACACAAAATCCCATAATCACAGTAATGAAATTCATAATTTACAACAAAAGTAAATACTAATGAATTTAAATGATGCTCCCTGGATGGCAACGTCCTCATCCGGGATTCCGTGTACTGTCCCTGTTCTCACAATCATCAAACTCATCATATCTCAAAAATCAGTAAATCAACACATTGATTTAACTCATCGCATGCCTAATTCTCGAGTATCAATAGATAGTGATTCCAAATTCATTATACATGCAAATATAGATATCTTAATATCTAATACTGATTTCACAACCTCGCTATCAATCACAGATAGCTCAAATGCCTAGCATATATTTTACCAATTTTCCATTATACTTAGACATCTCAAATGTCTTATAATGAATACATGATCGCACGATCATTCTCAGACATCTCAATGCCCTACAATGGTCATATACATCTGGTACCCCATATACCTTATGAGAGTTATACTACTCTAGTGTCATGCACGCTCGTGCCGGCGATATCAAGATTAGGTCGCTTCATAGCTTCTCAACACATATATATAACCTCATGCACAATTATTCAATGAAATCAAAATACATTATGCATTTCACAAATGCTCTAATATATAGTAATGCTCGTACGTCGCACGTACCTTAAATCTCCGAGGTCCGAGCCAAACCTTGCTCGAGTTCCATGCCCCGAGGAACGATGTGCTAACACGATAAATAATTCACAATTATTTACGAACATGCAACCCTTGCTCAAGCACACCCAAAATCCTCATACAGAAAATTATTGTCAACACACGACAATTTACCATTTAAAAGACCCGGGGCAGGGCATATACATGGAGGGAAATCGAATGAGACATTATCGAAAATTGCTCAAGAACCACCTCTAAAATTTCGAACCCTAACATCTCAATTCGAACCCAATTAAGCATCATAAATCATCTAAAACATGAATTAATCAATCAACAACATGAATAATCGTCCCACATGCCAAAACCCCAATTTTCGAACCCAATTTCACGCAACCAGCGTTGAAATTCGAACCATTAAGCAACAAATATTTTGAACTTTAAAGTCTGAAATTTTTGACCCAACAACAGCTCAAAAATGCCCCAAAAACACCGGAAGAAAAGCCCCAAAAACGTACCAAAAATCGAGCCCCAAATCGGACAGATTTCAGTTTCGAACCCTAGCGCTTTTCTGGCAAATCCGAACGCGATTCTCGACGAAACTTCAAATTGATGGTATGGGAAGGTGCGCCTGGACGAGACGAAGCCACCGGTGGGTCGGACGCGCCGAACGGCTGCCGGACGGCGATGGGTGCACGCCTTGAAGCGGCGGGGGTCTAAGGGGATCGGGAAAACAGCGCCGGGAGAGAGAGAGGGAAGGTGGGGAAAATGGTTCCAATAATTAAAATCTCGGGTTCAACTGGTATTTATAGCAAAACTACCCCGAAATACTAATAGCCCAACAAATACATCATGATTCATTAAAAATCATCTGTTTTCAAAAATTCTCTCTCTAACTACAAAACCCCCTACCGGTGCCCACACAAAGCACCCCAGATCTCGAGTCACTCTAAAAACCCAACTCTTACGTTTTTCACCCAAATGAGAATACAATCTCAACCTCGGGATCCAACGATCCCAACTACTCAAATAGACGAGCCCGAAAGGCCCAGCACCGCGATTAAACTCCAAATCGCCACGTAAAACAACTTTAGGGGTTATTAACACTCCGGGATTAACATCTATAATCCCTGGTCATCACACATACAGACTACAAACATGATGTCTGGTCGGCTGGCTGTCAAGCAAAGTAAGGATCAGATAATACCGCGATACATTGTTACTTCGACCTGTATTCCTGAATTATCCAAGTCGAGTTTTGCAGATGAGCTCATTGGAGTGGCAGCTGCTGAACTTGTACTCATCCCATACTTCTTCAGCAGTTCCTTGGTATATTTAGACTGAGTTATCAGAATTCCGCACTGGATTGCTTGACTTGCAATCCTAAGAAAAATGATAATTCTCCCATCATGCTCATCTCAAATTGATCCTCCATTATTTTTGAAAATCTTTCGTAAAGTTTTGAGTTAGTACTGCCGAAAATAATATCATCAACATAAATTTGAATTAGCAGAGTATGGTCACCCTTTGTGAATTTAAACAGGGTCTTGTCCACTGTGCCAATGGTAAAGTTATGCTCAGTCAAATATTTTGACAGAGTTTCATACCATGCACGGGGAGCTTGCTTTAAACCATACAAAGCTTTGTTTAGTCTAAAAAAAAGACGAAGGTTGCTGATGGCTTTCAAATCCAGGAGGTTGCTAAACATAAACTTCTTCCTGGAGTTTGTCATTAAGAAACACACTCTTAACATCCATCTGATAGACTTTAAAGTCTTTAAATGCAGCAAATGCAAGAAATATGCGAATTGCTTCTAATCGAGCTACAAGGTCAAAAGTTTCATCATAATCAATGCCTTCTTCCAGTCTGTAGCCCTGTGCAACTAATCTTGCTTTATTTCTGATGACTACACCATTTTCATTAATTTATTTCTAAAGACCCGTTTGTTACCTATTATTGTGTGATGCAGTGGTCGTGGTACTAAGTACCATACTTCGTTTCTATCAAATTGATTTAGTTCTTCCTGCATTGCTTCTACCCAACTAGGATCTAACATAGCATCATCAATCCTTTTGTGTTCTATGTGAGATATGAATGCAATATGAAGGAATTCATTTATCATCTGTCCTCTGGTGCGTAGAGGAGCAACAGGGTAACCTATGACCTGCCCGGGAGGATGATCCTTCATCCACCGGAGCAGAGGTCCAAGAGGATCGATTTCTTCATTTGGGTGAATATGAGTGGGTAGCTCAGAAGATTCGATTAATTCATCTTTCTCGTTAGTTCCATCTACTGCAGCAGGGGTACAGTGTCATTGCCAGCTAGTTACAGTGCTTGTGGACCAGCAGACTGCTCTGCCTGTGCTTCAGGAACTTCTGGTTCCAACGAACAGTCAATCCTACTTCTGTAATCTATCTCATCATCAACATTTTCATCAATATAAGTGGTTTCCAGTCGATTTCTTAAGTTGTTGATTTGATTATCAGATACAGTACACTTAGCAGATTCATCAAATTTTACATGCACAGATTCTTCTACAGTAAGTGTTTTATTATTGAAGACTCTGAATGCTTTACTAACTGTAGAGTATCCAAGAAATATTTCAGCATTAGATTTAGCATCAAAAGCGATTAGATGAGTCTTTCCATTGTTGTGAATAAAACATTTGCAACCAAACACATGGAAATAAGAAATATTTGTCTTACTGTCATTCCAGATCTCATAAGGGGTTTTATTTGCTTGTTTATTAATCATCGACCTGTTCTGCGTATAACATGCTGTCTTGACAGCTTCTGCCCAAAATCTCTGCTGAAATTTCTGATTCTGCAAGCATAGTTCTCGCAGCTTCTCTCAAAGTGCGGTTCCTACTGCTCAGCAACTCCATTTTGCTGTGGCGTTCTTGCAGCAGAGTATTCGTGTTTAATACCAAGGTCATCTAGATATGATTCGATTGATTGATTGGTAACTCGGCACCTTTATCACTACAAATTCTATCTATCCCACACGATTTCTCATTTTGGAGTCTTTTCAGTCGTTTGATCAGCTTTGGAGTAGCCTGATCTTTGCCACTTAGAAACAAGACCCACGTAAAGCGAGAGTAATCATCTATCAATACCAGGGTATACTTCATTCCCCCTAGACTTGTTACTGGTATAGGACCGAAAGATCCATGTGCAACAACTCTAGGCACCAGAAGAAGATTTACACCCATTGTTCTTAAATTAGGATCTGATTTGCTTACCAAGTTGGCATGCTGAGCAGTTCTTGTCCTTTGAGAACTCTATTTGGGGCAGTCCAATGACTAGATCAAGCTTACGTAGACTAGCAATAGTTTTAAATTGTAAGTGACTCAATCTCTTGTGCCAAAGCCAGTTTTTGGAAATATTCAAGGCAGCAAAGAAAGTAGAGGAGGTAGGCTGATTAAGGTTCCAGTCAATCTTATATGTGTTATCATGCCTTCTTCCTACAAGCAATGTACTGCCATCAGTAGATCTGATTGTACATGTGTACTGGATGAATTCTACATAGTGACAATTGTCACAGAGTTGACTGATGCTAATTAAGTTATAACATAGATTTTCAACCAACATAATATCTTTAATAATAGTATTACCGTAGATAATCTTAACCTTACCCACGGTTCTACCTTTCGCGTTGTCGCCAAAAGTTATTCTCGATCCGCTCGTGTCAACCAATTCGGACAGTAATCACGCATTCCCTGTCATGTGTCTAGAACATCCACTGTCCAGAAACCATTCTGAGCTCCAAACTTGACGGATTCTAGATTTATGCAATTAAAGCGATAATATAATTGGTACCCAATCCTACTTGGGTCCAGACAGGATTAGTCCTTTCGGGACCCACACTTGTATAACCCTGAATTGTTTGGGCCTGTGTGTGTCCTGAAATGTGTGTGCATTAAGTGGTGAAGGTGTTTTTGGGCGATGTGTGTGATAGTGAGTGTATGCATGTTGTTTAGGTTTTTGGTTTCTGTTAGGTAGCATATACCTCTTCTGGACAAGCATACAATTATAGTACCAGTTGGGTTTTACTTCTCGAGTTGCTTGACCAGTGGGCTTACGTTTATTTCTAAACTTTTGTCCCGGTCTAGCTTTCTCTATTTGCTCAACATAACCGATATCTTTGTGTGATGCCCGTTCCTTGATGAGTATTGGCTTAACAGGTTCCTTAACCAACTCACTTGGTTCATACACTGTGCTTGATCTTACAAAATTCATTGTTTGAATCTTGTTCTTTTCTAGACACAATTGAGATTTGATGACAGATGAGTTACTATCATTGTTAGAGTATCCTTTACTGGTAAGATCACAACCAAGCCTTATTGACTCAAGCATCTCATCTTTTCTGGCAGTAGATGCGTTCTATGTGCGAACCAGCTTAATGAGTTTCTGGTGTGCACATGTTGCTTCATCCATTTCTTTCTCGAGTCGACTTACTTTTTCCCTTAAGCCTTTCAACTCCTTTGATTGTTCACAATCAAGTTTGTTGTTTTGTTGTTCCGACGGGATTGATTGTTCGGTCTTATAATTCTCGAAGGATTCATACAACATCTGATACTCATTAATCATGTCCTGCAGTGCGTTGGTGAGTTCATTGTGTGTAAATTCAGAATGATTATAATTAGTTACCTCACAGTCATCATTGGCCATTAAACAGTGAACTTCTTCATCTTCATTTTCACTGGATGAGCTAGTAGATTTTTCTGATTCTGATTCTGAATCAGCCCATTTGCTCTTGTTTTCTTCATCCACAAGTACTTTCTGATCTCTGTCCCTTCTGGATGATCTTATTTTTTCTTTTGACTTTCTATAGTCTTTCGATCCCCTCTTTTGATCATCTTTCTTTGGCTTAGGACAGTCCGGAATAAAATGTCCTGGCTTAAGACAGTTGAAGTAGACATGGTCATCCTCATATGATCTATTTTTGAAGTTCTGCTTCCTTGGATTAGATTGATAGGTCTTTTGATTCTTCTTCACAAATTTTCCAAATTTTTTGACGAACAACACCATTGCATCATTGCACATTTGTTCGGGAGTCATCTCTATTGTGGTAGATAGAGATCCTGATACAGTCAAAGCTTTGGTTGGTTGACTGGTGCTGGGTTCATCTTCAATCAAAATGCCTATTTCAAACTCATATGCTTTTAAGTCAGCAAATAAATCATGTAGATCTATCATGTTTAATTCTTTTGATTCTCTCATGGCAATCGTTTTTACATCCCATTCTCTTGGGAGACCTCTCATGACCTTTATGGTGACTTCCCTTTTGGATAGATCCTTACCAAGGCTATTGAGTTCATTTATGATTCCAGTTACTCTTTTATCATATTCACTGAGAGTTTCTCCGCACATATTTGATGTTTTCGAACTTCTGTAGGGCGACAGTGAACTTGTTTTCCTTGGTTTGATCATTTCCTTCGCATAGCTGAGCAATCTTTTCCCAGATGTCTTTAGCAGTGGGACACATCTTGATCTTGTGGAACATGTTTTTGTCCAATGTTTTGAACAATATGTCTTTTGCTACATTGTCCAGATTTGTTTTTTTCTTTTCTTCATTTGTCCAGGAAGCTCTGTCCTTCTCGACCATCTGAGCTTCACCACCAGTAATGGAAGCTGCTATATTGATCTTTATGATCTTCATTGGTCCATCAGTGATGACAAACCACATGTCATCGTCTTGGGCACTCAGATATAGTTGCATACGACTTCTCCAGTCATCGTCTTCATCCTTCTTGAACATGAGAATCTTGCTGAATGATGCCATCAGTTTTTAGTAATTCTCAAGATTGAGAAGACCTAAGCTCTTATACCACTTGTTTGGGATCGGGGTAGTGTTTAGAAGGGGGGGTTGAATAAACACTAGATTCAATTTCGATTTTTCTTGGTTTACTGTAGATTATTAGGTACTGTAGTAGCTTCTCAATATATTGCAAGTCAGCAGACATTGATTATAGTGCGGAAGACGTCTGCTGGACTTGTGAGTAGTAATAACTGAATGGTAAATTGCAGTAAGTAAATGACACAAATATTATTTCTGGAAGTTCGAAGCACAATGCTTCTACGTCTCCCCTTCTTCCTTTGCAGGAAGGTTACACTGGAGGACTTTGGTTTACACTTTACAGTATACAACCTACTTAGGCACTCACATAGCTTGGCCTAAACTCCTAGCAATCAAAACTTTCTAAGTTGTTTACAATGTATTCTGTAACACTCACACTAGATATGCAACTATTTTGCTTCGAGTGTTCTTTGAGCAGCAGACTTAGTTGTAATTGATCTTTTAAGATTTCATTAGTGGTTCTCTTATGCTCTTGCTGACACTTTAGAGAATATCAATGAAATGATTTGCTTTGACGTTGATGTTTTTCTTGTGTTTGATTAGATGGTTCAGCAACCTCTTCATTCTTTACTTGGATGTATTTATAGACTCAGTGGTCTAACTGTTGGGATATGTCTAAATAATCATTCAATGATTTGTCTTAGGGCATATCCCAAGTATTATCATGAATAGGGATAATGATAATACGTAGAGACTAGTATGTGTTGATTGATGAATTGTTCATTGATATGAGATATCAAATCAACACATGGGTACATGTTAGAGAACGATGTACTGGACAGACCCACCATGAGAATGCTATATGGATAGTTATATGAGTGTCATAAGCAATTCTCATAGTGATAATAATGTATGTAATCCTTACGACTTGTGATCATTAGAGATCCCAACATAAGGAGTTATGTATCTTGATATTGTCAAACGTTACCCGTAACAGGGTAAACTATAAAGGCGACTATTGGATACACTACGAATTATGTAGAGGGATGTTGACTGATCGAGATAGGATTTGTCCCTCCTATATAACAGGAGATGTGTTTGGCCCTTGATCAAGTGAGAACTAAAATGCATGGCCATGCTCGAATGAGTCGATATGAGATAGCGAGCTTATTCGTTTATTCTAGTTCTACTTGGGGATCAAGAAATAGAGATTGAATATACGAGTATGACTATTCCATGACTCGTGTTCAATCTAAACACAAAGGACAAAGGGATTAAGTTACATGATAAATATTATCACAAGTTCCTAGGTTATGTCGAGTCATTGACATTCTTGTAATTTGGGTAGCATTGATGTATTGCTAGATACCGCTCATTGCTTGCGACATAAAATGAGATTTTATGTCACTGCCAACATTACAAGATCCTATCGGGTCGCACAAAAGATTAAATCAAGAAGGAAAATTAAATTCATTGGATGAATTAATTAATTAAGAAGAGTCTTAATTAAGTGATTAAAAGGTTTTAATTAAATCATGGGTTTGGGCCCATAAGACTTTGAGAAAGTCTTGAACTTAATTAAGCCCCTTTAATAATTTTGATATAATTAATTGTTAGACAATAATTCACATCATTCCACCCTAAACAAGGAGCTCTCGGCCGCCTAAGAGGATTTCCAAGCTCTCTCGGCTTCATCATAGCCGACGTGATTTTGGTGTATTCCGGCCATCCCTTTTCGATTGTGAATCGTGAGTGTTCCTTGTTCCGGTCTAAGAACGAGTCTAGCAACTTGTTCTTAGAACCGTTGAGGCAAAACTTGATAAGTTTTGCTAGTGACTCGAAGGAGGCGTTGGACGTGGTGCTGCTTCGTGGAATCTGCTCAAACACGCTACAAGGGTGAGACTTTTGTTCTTTTATCCGATATGACAACCAATGTATAGATCCGGTGTCATGTAATCCATATTTTTTTTATTCCGCTGCGTTGTTATGCATGATGGATTACTTACACTAACGACATCTTTTCTATATTTAGAAGAGATCAATTTCATGTCTTCATTCCAAATTTTGATTGTCTTCTTTCCTATTTTGTTATGCAACAGCTCTTTTATTCTGACGCTAATGGTGACGGAGATATAGCAAGGTGCGGCGCTCTGTTGTACCTTTGTCAAATAGGTTGTACTTGTTTTGTCTTGTTGTTCCATGCACTTACTGGATAGTTAGACGTCTGCTGGTTTTCTTCTAAATGATTGTTCATTCTTCTGTACTCATTAGATGTCTTTGTTCAGTAGATGTTCATCTGGTAGATGTCCGTCCAATATGTACATCCAGTAGATGTACTTGCAGTAGATGTCCATCCAGTAGATGTCCATCCTATAGATGTGTGTCCGGTAGATGTCTTGTAATCACCAAAACTTAGAAATAGTTTCCCAACAGACACGGTGTGTTTTTTCCAAGCAAAATTACGAAACTCAGTAGCTCATGTTCATAAGACAAAAGTGGCATTTAGAGCAGTTATTTGTTACTGGTTCTCCGTGGCATTGATAAGTGTGATTTTTACACTTATTTTAGTATGATTTTATAGTAGCTTTTGTAGTGATTCTTGGAAAATATTACGCGTTTTGGAATATATTTGTATATTTTAGGAATCTAGGTCCAAATGCATAAAAGTTGAGGAAATAAGCTATAAATGATGAAAATGACCAAACCGAGCAAATACGGAAAAGGAGGGACGAAATCACAAATTGTGAGATTTTCGAATCAGGGATCGATCGGACGTTTTTACCGATCGATCGCCGCTGATCAAATGATTCTCGCGGAAAATACAGCGATTGATCGCCACTTTGAGAAATTCAAAAAATAAAAACCAAAATAGTCTGGCGATCGATCGGTAAATCTCAGCGATCGATCGCCAGACCCGAAATTTTCGAATTTTTTTTTTCCTTCTTGGTTATTTTGTGTCCAAACTTTGCAAAACTCTGCCACCTATTTATCAAACTTATTGTGGACGTTTTGAGTGACTTTTGACTCATGATTAAACCCTACACAAGCAGCCTCCATCACCTTCATCTTCCCCAACCATCCACACTCCATAATTCCAATGAAGAGGAGATGCATCGAAAGAGACGGGACGACGGAGCAACGCAAGGAGTCAAGACCTATCGTTACTTTAGTATCCCTAAACTTTGTTATTTGTTTTATAAAATTATTAATATTTAGATTGTTGAAAAACATGATTACTCATTATTATTTGATGACTATAGTAGGCTAAGTTTTGTTGTCAAGACTTAGGGGATCCCATGTTTTGAACCCACAAATTTAATTAAGTTTTGATTGATCTTACAATTCTTTGAGTTTAATTTATTGTTGTTCATGCTTTCAATGGATTAATCATCATTGATTGATTATTTATTACGATTGAATTGACCATAGGAGATTGCGATACGATATAGTAAAGTAAACTGTGGATTTCAGACTAAGATCGAAAGATAAAGTCAAATACATGTGTAATAGCAATAGATTTATCATAATCAAAGGCTAGAAGTTTTCACAAATCGACATACAATATTGAGTGTTAAATAGGTGCATGATCATTGCCTTGTTTCTCTTAGTATTAGACTTGTTATAACCGGACAAGGTATAACAAATGCATTAGGAAAACTCGTTACCTTAGAATGTTTGAATTTAATTAAAACTACAGGCGAATTGTGGGGATTGCATGGGTGAACCGAAAGTCTTGATAATTGTCTCTATTGATTCTAATCTTCTTCGTTCTTGTTTGTTGGGTTGATTATTGAGTTAATTAGTCAATTTAGCTAATTAATCACAATCAGTTATCGTAGGCTAAATATAGTTAAATTAATTGAGCTTAATTATTATTTTTTGGTCCTCGTGGGTTCGACACTCATACTTCTAATATCATTATACTAAAACTTGACACCGTGCACTTGCGGTACATAATCACTACACTGGAAACTTACTGTTTAAAATAATAGTGATCAAGTTTTTGGTACAGTTGCTGGGGACTAGCTTAAATAATATCAGACAAGATTAGTTGAATGTAGTTTAGTCATTTGTTTTTTTTAGTTATTTTTTCGATTTTTTTGTTTTGATCTTCTCTACTCCTCTACTGTTTTTTTTCTTGTGTGAATTTTTGTGCGTTGTTATCTATTGGTTCATGCAAAGGAGTAGTAAGCCTACACTTGAGCCTTTTGACCCCGAGATCGAACGCACTTGTCAAAGGAGGTTAAGGAAAGCAAGAGCACTAATAGCTAATAACGAGGAGGTTCCAGTACCACTGTTGCAAGATCACTCATGGACTATGCCCACCCTTCATTCCATGGATCGCTGTCGAGTATCACGAGACCAACCAGCCAGGCTAACAATTTTGATATCAAGCCTACTATTATATAGATGATCCAACATTCGGTCCAGTTTGGGGGAGCAGATACGGATGATCCCAACGCCCACATCTCCAACTTCTTGGAGATTTGTGATACCATTAAACATAATGGTGTTACTGACGATGCCATCAGGTTGCGTTTGTTTCCCGTCTCTTTAAGTGATAAAGCTAAATCTTGGTTATAACCGTTGCATGCAGGTTCTATTACTACGTGGGATGGGATGTCACAGTTGTTCTTGTCAAAATTCGTTCCACCATCCAAGAGGCTAAGATGCGGAATGATATCACAACCTTTGCCCATTATGATCCAGAGACACTGTATGAAGCTTGGGAGCCTTCAAGGAGCTACTGCGGAGATGCCCACATCATGGCCTCCCTATCTGGCTGCAGGTATAAACATTTTATAACAGTTTATTTGCTG
Organism: Haberlea rhodopensis; assembly: GCA_907163345.1. Lineage (NCBI taxonomy): Eukaryota > Viridiplantae > Streptophyta > Magnoliopsida > Lamiales > Gesneriaceae > Haberlea > Haberlea rhodopensis. The sequence continues at coordinate 2,539,397 of CAJQUN010000077.1, forward strand.
ATAACCTTTCTATGATTGATGCAGCATCAGGAGGTACTGTGATGAGGAAGACGCCCAAGGAGGCGTATACGCTGTTGGAGGAGATGGCTGCGAAGCTGTCAATGGCAGTCAGAAAGGAATGTACCGAAGAAGCAAGCCGGAGTATATCCAGTGAGTGAAGTCACTACCCTAGCTGCCCAGTTGGAAGCGCTGAACAAGAAGATTACAGTTTGAGCATGCATGCAATGCAAGTTCAAACTGTTACATGCGAGCTTTGCCAAGGAGGACATCCGAGCACGGAATGCCAAGTAGGTAACCTTTTTGTTACAACTAATGAAGTTGTTAACTTTTTAGGGAACCGACAACCACAGACCTACCCTTACTCGAATACATACAATACGGGGCCGTGGAACTATCCCCAACAACCACCAGGGTATGCACCAACGCCAAGCATGGAGGAGCTGCTAACCAAGTTCATATCATCAGTTGAAACAAGGATGAACAATCACGAGGTGTCGATAAAGAACTTGGAAGTCCAAGTGGGACAACTAGCAAAAATCGTAGCTGGGCAAGTGATGTGTCTAGAAATAGAATCGTTTTATGCGCTTAATTGTCAATGATTGGGAATGATTTAATTGTTAACTTGATGTTTATAGTTCCTAATCATACATTTGATAATATGTAGGAAAAGGTGAAGAAATCGAGCTAAAGTGATGAAAGAAGGAATAAAGTTGAAGAAAAGAGGAAAAATCGGAATACAATGACACATGTCGCTCGTTTATCCTCAAATTTATATATGTTCGAGCAAAATTTTGGAAATGTGATCCACATAAATGTTGTAGAATTTCAGTTATCTTCGTGTGGACCGCTGATTCGTCGAATTCGGAGATCGTATGAAGAAGTTATGACCAATGCAAGTCGATCGCCAAAAGCTGAAAATTGAGCAGAAATGCTCGATCGATCGATCAAGCAAGGCTGGAATTTCTATTGTCAAGCTCGATCAATTGGTCCCTTTATCTCGATTGATCGCCCGGAGTTTTGAAAAATATGGAAACATGATTTCTTTCCTTCCAACTTGGATTTTATCCCACCTCCTAGCCTCCTTATATTATATACTCGAAATATCAGACATAAAATCATATAGATAGTTAGGGTAGAATAGTTTTAGACTAGTTTTATATTTTCTTTTCAATTTTGTTGAAGAACGCTACGAAGATCGAAGAGAATGCGGGGATTGACGACTCGACGATTATTTTTCGTTTTTCTTTAATTATGTCTAGCTAGTTTTAATTCTTGGTTGAGGAAGACAAATCCTTGGATTTTATTTATCTTGGGGAGATTCTTACGCTTTAATTATCAATTTTATTGAGTATCAAGAGTTTTTCTGATTTTGTTGATATGATTGGTGTTTGTTTATTGGATTGACAACCTAATAACTTGCATGTAATCTAATGCTAAATTTGATAATTGTTTGGTTAATCGAATTTACGAAGCAACTAAGATTGATAATTGCCTGCTGTTGGTGTTATTAAATTCTTAGGGAAAACAGTTGATTAAATTTATATGAACCGCTTGTGTTTATATGATTTAGATTCATCTTTCACTAGTTTTGAATGGTGTCATGATTTTAATCTTGAATATGCATATAGAGATTGATTGCTTGATGAAAGTTAACTTAGGACGCTTGGACTAATTGACTATGAATAAGGTGAGAGAGGAATTATATTTTCAATCGATGAATATTCAAAATAAAATAGAGTCTTTAGTGAATCGATGAAATAGATGATAATATCCAAGGTAGAGTCGATCGATACCAAGAATCGCTTTCATTAGTTAATCTTTGTTTTTAATTTTAATTAGTATAATTCAACCTCACAACCCCATCCTTTATTTTTCTTTTGTTTTGATTTTCATTAACACAAGAATTCACACCTCGTCGGATCGATCCCTACTCACGCAACTACATTATTGTTATCAATCTTGAGGATTGAGTGGGGTTAATTTTGGCGTACACGATAAGCGCACGCCAAATCTTGGCGCCGTTGCCGGGGAGGCGTTGTATATTTTTGTGTTAATATTTTCTATTTTTTTTCTTTCTATTTCTTTCTTTATTTCCCCCTAGTACTACATTGGTTTGTTCGTGCTTAAAGGTGAACATCTAATCTTGAACCACATAGGCATACTGATTGTCATGGCGGATTATACGAGCTTGGACAAATTGTCATATCTTGTGCAACAACTTGGCATAGGGAGTGGACAAAATGCATACAACTCAAGTTGGAGTGATCAATATGCCAATCAATGGATGAGCCCACCTCCACCATACATGCAAAGCACCCTACCGCCATACATACCGCAATACCCGCCATGGCCTTAACAACCTTAATACCATAACCCTGGTGAGTCTTTAGAGGATCTTGTTTCAACACTTAATGATAGTACTTTGCAATTTCAACAAGAATTCAGGGCTAGCACTCAGAATTTGGGTGACCAAATGGAGAAACTAATAATATCGGCCGATTGGATAGCAGCACAAAGGGAGACCATGATTGAATTCGAATCATAGAGTGATGAAGAAGTGGAGACTATGGAGAAGGTGGTACTGATGCCACCCGAGCTAGAAGAGGAGACACATGTGCCAATAGAAGAAAATGAGCTGGTACATCCTACAACTCTACAAGGTATGTTTCCCACTGAGAGCTATGTTGAATACTTAGATGAATCATGTGGTGTGACAAAGGAGTCGGCGAAAGAGTACTTGATGAACTGAATCCTTGGGACTATTTTTTCGAAGACAACATCACCTTGGACAGTGGCAAAGAGGTAGAAACTCCAGAAACGATGGTACTGAGGCCATCAATACTTGAAGAACAAACAGAGGTCGAGGTGGATAACAAGGAATCTCACCAGAATGAGATTCCCAAAGGCGAGCATAGGGGACAACAAGTTAAAGGATGCCGTGAGGTAGATCTTGATCGACCTCAACTGACTTCTTTGGAGGAAGGCGACATAGTGAAAAGAAAAAAACCCTCCAATAGGTGCAAGGCGAATAGGCATTGCCTTAAGCAAGAGGCCTTGCGTCGGGCCACCGACGTTAAACAGAGGCGCTGCTTGGGAGGCAACCCAAGGGAAGTTAGTTTCATTTTCCTTTTTTTTTTTTACTGCTTTGTTAGATTAATTCCTCCCTTCATGCAGTTTTGGCTTACACTGGGGACAATGTAAGAGTTAAGTATAGGGGAGGGATTAATGGTGTGTGATTGCTTTTCTTATTACAAAAATACAAAACAATTAAAAAATCTGAAATTTTTTGAGCTCATAGTTAGTAATGAATGCATGCTTAGAATCACTAGCCCATGATGAAACCTAATTGAGGACATGCATGCTTTTGAGCATAGCTGAATTGTTAACCTTGGAACACTTGGAACTCTAATGCAGAGTGTGCTTTAACATAGTAGTTGAATATTTTGAGCACATTATTGTCATGACTTGTGAAGTGTGTATAGCTTAGTGAAGATTGTGTGAACTTTCTGATAGTCTTAAGAAGTCTCCAATACATGGTAGAACTTAACTACATGCTCTTTGAGGCGTATGTCTAGACTACTTGTAGACATGAAAGTGATATAGGCGATCTTTGATGCGTTTGAGCCTTTCAAGCTTACCTGTAAACAAAATCATCCCTAGTACCTATTTTGAGCTTTAATGCAAAAGAATGGTTATATGCTAAGTGTTAGTTCCGAACTTTATCAATGATATTTTAAAGATGACAAAACATATCAGACCGGATCGAGAGAAATCAGACTGATCAGATCGATCGCCCAAAACAGATCAAGCTGATAAGATGACAAAGCATATCAGACCGGATCGATAGATATCAGACTGACTAGATCGAAGCTTCAGATCGATCTCAACCTATATCAGATCAGAGCAGTCAAGGATGTATAAAGATTGGTTCTTCAGTCCGAATCATTAACGGCTATTTATTGTAGCATTTAATGTTGTAATTAATGCTACAAAGGACCAAAGACTGAAGATTACCATAAAAGGTAAGAAGACAAAGAAGAGCTTACCTGACAGTCGCCGAAAGCATGAACCAGAACGGCAAGTATCCTGAAGAAGAAGACTGCAGCTTACTCAGAGATTAAGCAGAGTCAAGAGTTGCACATTAAGGGAAATAATGTTGTTGGTACATGCAACTATAAAAGGATGCAACAACAATACAGAAAAACAACGACAAAAGACTCAACAATACAGATAAACAAGACTCTCGCTGATCAATCAAAAACAGCATAAGCTTTTAAGCTCAGAAGCTCTCGAGCTGAAATTATTCTTAAGCACGATTACATTGTAATATTTGATCATTTAGGATCACTGTGCGCATCTTGTGTATTCTATATTGAAAAATAGAAGTGAGAAACAAATTGTAACTGTCAGACAAAGAGTTTCTGAACAGATCGAGTGACTAGGAGTTTCAGTCTGGTAGTGGGGTAAATCCAGCCTGAATCGGGTTTGTACAACAGGATTGTATAAATCAAAGTCTTCTAGTAGAAACCTTCTTTAATTGGAAGAAGGGGAGACGTAGAAGGATTACACCACCTTCGAACTTCCAGAAACATATTCTGTGTTCTTATCTTTCTGCACTCGTTCTTTCATTCAAGCCATCGAGCCGTTCTTACAAATATTTAAACAGACCGTTCCGCACTTATACATTCAGTGGTCTGTTCAATAAAAGAGTTGATTAAGAAACAGATTTCTTTCACTAATCCGAAAGAAATCACAAGGGATTAAATTTTAGAAGGAGTGTTCATTCCCCCCCCCCCCCCTCTAAACACTCCGGACCGATCCTAACAAGTGGTATCAGAGCCAGGTTATCTTAATCAGCACAAATACACTTGAGCTGATGGCATCATTCAACAAAATTCCTATGTTCTCAAAAGAAGACTATGATGACTGGAGAATCAGAATGCAAGCTCATCTGACAGCTCAGGATGACGATATGTGGTTCGTCATCACTGATGGACCAATGAAGATTCTGAAAGTCAATACAGCAGTCGCCATTACTGGTGGAGAACCACAAATGGTAGAGAAGGACAGATCCCTCTGGACGAATGAGGAAAGAAAGAAAGCAAATCTCGACAACGTTGCCAAAGACATCTTGTTCAAGACATTGGACAAGAAAATTTTCAGCAAAATCAAAATGTGCTCTACTGCCAAAGAAATTTGGGAGAAGATAGCACAGCTATGTGAAGGCAACGACCAGACCAAAGAAAACAAGCTGACTGTTGCTCGTCAAAGATTTGAGAGCATAAAGATGAAGAGTGGAGAAACTCTAAATGAGTTTGATGAAAGAGTCACTGCCATCATTAATGAACTGAATGGTCTGGGCAAGGAATACTCAAACAGAGAGATCGCTCTGAAAGTTATGAGAGCCCTGCCAAAAGAATGGGATGTTAAGACCATTGCATTGAGGGAGTCCAAAGATCTGAACAAGGTTGAACTTCATGATCTGTTCGCAGATCTTAAAGCATATGAGTTCGAACTGATAAGCAGAGGTGAAGCAGAGCCATTCATCTCTCAACCAAACAAAGCACTGGCAGCTATTCCAGACCAGATCGCCTCCACATCAGATCGATCTATCGAACAGATAAGTAATGATGCTGTCATTATTTATCAAGAAATTTGGTAAATTTATGTCTAAAAATAAGAGGAACTTTAAACCCTCTCATTGTAAATCAAGAAAGGACGATGCTGTTAATGATCAGGCTTGCTACAATTGTGGTAAGACCGGACATTTCATTGCAGATTGCACCAGACCGAAGAAAGAAGAACGGAAGGAGAAGCATCGCGATGACAGGAAAAAGAAGCATTACAAAGACCGCAAAAATCATGGAAAGTCCCAAAAGGTCCTAGTAGCTGAAGAAGGAAACAACAAGTGGGCTCAGACTGACTTCGATTCAGAAAGCTCCGAATATTCTTCCAGCGAAAGCGAAGAAGATATTCAATGTCTAATGGCAGACGAAGAGTTGAGTCAGACAGACGAGGTATTTGATTTTGACTCAAATGAATTTACACGTGAAGAGCTCATGTCCGCACTGCAAGACATGGCTAATGATTATAGGATCTTAGCTGAATCATTTGAGAAAAATAACGCTAAAGTCAATGATCAAATGGATGAGCACAACAAACCAAGCTGCTCTGAGCAGGGTGAGTGCAACAATCTCCAGATCGAGCTGAATAAGCTGAAAATCTCCTATGATCAGCTCCATGAAGAAAATAAGAGAATTAGCACACAAAATGCTAAGATTTCTCATATATTCAAAACATGGAAAAATCCAGAACATCCTTGGAAGAATTACAAGAGGTACAAAGAAACGTTGGTGATTTCACCGGCATAGGCTTTGACACCAAAGAATCCACCAAAGATGAATCTGAACTGTTGCTGGTAAAGAACAAAATCAAACAAATGACATTTGTTAAATCCAGCACAGTATATGAGACTGAAGCACCTACGATTCAAACGGGAGTCTCGTTCGTGAACCAAGGTTTGAGAAAAGGAATTGGATATGTCAACCAAGCCAAAGAAAAGGCACCAGCAAGCTTTGCGTCTTTCAGACCAAATCTAAGGGTGCAAGATCGAAGGCAAGGAAGACAATACAATTACTATAATACAAAACCAGTTCAACGAAGATATAGACTACCCCATGAGAATCAAAGGTTTCCATATCGCACACATTATCACACAAAACATCGAAACAGACCAGCTCACAGCACACCACACACACACAAGCCATTAAAGCTGATACAGGTGTGGGTTCCCAAAGGGCTAATCCGCTCTGGATCCAAATAGGATTGGGTACCAACAATAAATATGTTTGATGACAGGTACCGAAGAAACCTGCATCAGACTGGTACTTGGACAGCGGGTGTTCTCGTCACATGACTGGAAACATCGAGCTGCTGTCTGAAGTTACAGAATGTACTGGACCCAAGATCATTTTCGGGGATAACTCAAAGGGTAAGACCGTGGGCAAGGGTAAGATTGTCCATGGTAACATTATTATCAATGATGTGCTGTTAGTTGAAAATATGTGCTATAATCTGATTAGTATAAGTCAACTTTGTGATAATGGTTATGCTGTAGAATTTCATAAACACACTTGCACTGTTAAATCATCAGACGGTATAACCATGCTTGTAGGAATCAGGAATGGAAATACATATAAGATTAACTGGAATCATGCTCAACCTGATAATCCTACTTGCTTCATCGCTAACAATGATAATAAACACTGGCTATGGCATAAACGCTTGAATCATATCAATTTAAGACTATTTCTAGCCTGTGTAAACATGATTTAGTTATCGGTCTGCCCAAGATCGATTTTGCTAAGGATAAGATCCGCGAAGCTTGCCAAATGGGCAAACAGATCAGATCATCCTTCAAAAACAAGAATGCCAAATCCTCCTCCAGTTGTTTAGAACTATTGCATATGGACTTGTTTGGTCCTATACCAATAACAAGTTTAGGGGGAATGCGGTATACTCTTGTTGTTATTGATGATTACTCACGCTTTACATGGGCTATATTTTTTAGCAGTAAAGATCAGACCGGTCCGAAGTTGATCAAGCTGCTGAAACGCACTCAGAATGAGAAATCATCCAGCATAGACAAGATTCGAAGTGACAAAGGCACTGAGTTTTCAAATCATAATTTTGAATCCTTTCTAGAAGATAATGGAATTAAGCATGAGTTTTCAGCCGCTCGAACTCCTCAACAAAATGGAGTTGCAGAACGAAGAAACAGAACGCTCAAAGAAGCAGCAAGAACAATGCTTGCTGATTCTGGAATTTCACAAAAGTTCTGGGCAGAAGCTGTGAATACTGCATGCTACACTCAAAATCGGTCTATGATTAACAAGAAGCTGAATCTCACTCCATATGAAATATGGACTGGTAACAGACCGTCTATTTCTCACCTTCATGTATTTGGCTGTAAATGCTTCATTCACAACAATGGTAAGAATCATCTTATAGCATTTGAAGCTAAGTTAGATAATGGAATATTCTTAGGATATTCATCAACTAGCAAAGCTCAACGAGTTTTTAATAATCGAACCTTAACTGTAGAAGAATCATTTCATGTAGTTTTTGATGAATCTTTGTGTGTTGAGGGTAACAAAGAATCAATTCAAAATCAGATGGAAAACATCCATCTCGAAGCTAACAGTGATGATGAGATTGTAGCTAACAGGTCAAGAGACAATCCACCAGAACCTGAAGTACCAGCCAGATCGGATCAAGCCAATGAAGCTTCTTCAGATCGAGCCGATCCGGATGATCCAAACTCTCATATCAAAGCAGATGCTGATCATACCACTACTACTACTCATCCGGCTGGACCAGACAATCCAGAGTCAAGCTATCGATGGACTAAGAGGCATCCACCTAATCTAGTGATTGGAAGTCCCTCTGCACCGATTAGAACCAGAGGACAGATGATGGATGAGTTCACTCATGCTGCCTTCATCTCAACTCTGGAACCTAAGAAGATCGATGAAGCTCTGACTGATTTCAACTGGATTAAGGCCATGCAAGAAGAGCTTAATCAATTCGAACAAAATCAAGTTTGGAGTCTAACCCCCAGACCAAGCGATCTGCCTGTTATTGGAACCAGATGGGTTTTCAGAAACAAGCTGGACGCAGATGGAACTGTGGTTAGAAACAAGGCTAGACTGGTGGCACAAGGATTCCGACAAGAAGAAGGAATTGACTTCGATGAATCTTTTGCACCAGTCGCCAGACTTGAAGCAATCAGAATCTTTCTTGTATATGCTGCCTTTAAAGACTTCAAGGTATATCAGATGGACGTCAAGAGCGCCTTTCTTAATGGTAAGCTTCAGGAGGAAGTTTACATTGAGCAACCTCCTAGATTTCAGAACCACTCTTTCCCTAATCATGTATATCTACTGAATAAAGCAGTATATGGTCTGAAACAAGTACCAAGAGCCTGGTATGACACTCTATCTCAATTTCTGCTGAACCATGATTTTCAGATCGGCTCAGTAGATAAAACTCTCTTTAAATTTATTAAGGGGGAACATACCCTGTTAGTTCAGATTTATGTTGATGATATAATCTTTGGGTCAACTAACCCCAAATTATGCGAGAAATTTTCCAAGTTGATGCAGGGACAGTTTGAGATGAGCATGATGGGAGAACTCTCATTCTTCTTGGGTCTCCAAGTCAAACAGCTCAGCAATGGTATTTTCATCAACCAAACCAAGTATACCAAAGAGCTACTTAAGAGATTCGGAATGGAAACATGCTCAACTGCATCCACTCCAATGAGTCCTACAATCAAGTTAGACAAAGACGAAGGGGGAACGGCAGTCGAAGTGACTATGTATAGAGAACTAATCGGATCGCTCCTATATCTTACAGCGAGCCGGCCTGATATTATGTTCTTAGTCTGTATGTGCGCCAGATTTCAGTCAGAACCAAAGCAATCACATTTATTGCTGCTAAGCGTATTCTGAAATACTTGAAAAGATCTCAAAACGTTGGTCTTTGGTACTCCAAAGATTCTAACTTCAGCATGATCGGATATTCAGACGCAGACTACGCTGGCTGTAAGATTGATCGTAAAAGCACCAGTGGAACATGTCAATTTCTAGGTGAAAGATTGATCTCTTGGTTCAGTAAGAAGCAAACATCAATTGCCACATCTACAGCTGAAGCAGAATATCTTGCCGCTGGAAGCTGTTGCGCTCAAATGCTCTGGATTCAACACCAGCTCAAAGACTATGGCATCCAAGCTGTTGACTCTCCGATATTTTGCGACAACACAAGTGCAATCGCTATCACATATAATCCAGTTCTGCACTCTTGAACAAAGCATATTGATATAAGACATCATTTTATTCGAGATCATGTTGGCAAAAAGGAGATTCGGATCGAGCACATCTCAACAGAGCAGCAAGCAGCAGACATCTTCACCAAACCACTCTCTGAGGCTAAGTTTAATTATTTCCGTCAAATTCTTGGTTTAATTGACTTATCTTGATAGTTTAGATGTTTTCTTCTTTTCGCGTTTAAAGATTTTTGTTGGCACAGATCGATAATACAATGTTCAGAAAGACACAGACCGGTCCGAACTTTCAGACTGATCTATGTCAATCTGATGTTATCCTATGATCTTTCTGGACAATAAATCCTTTATTTTGTATTTATTTAATACAAAAACAGCCCGGACTGATTGCAAATTTTAATCGCCTTATCTTTCTTTTATCCTGATCGTTTATTTTGAATTTTTTAATTATCAGTCTTCGAGATAAAGACACGTGTCTTCTCTCTCTTATTTAGCGGGCTGAACATTTCATTTTCATTCACTTTTTACCATTTACCGCTGTCTGTTTTCTAACTCTCTCATAACCTCTCAAAACTCTTCGTATATTCTTCCATCTTACTCCAATGGCTACCATAACTCACAACTCTCTCTCCGTTGAGTTCAATGATATTTACAGGGCTGAAGATGCAGAGATGGTCTCCATTTTCCGAGCTTTGGAATCGTCTGGATTACGGAATTTTCTGGAGTGTGGCACGGTGGTTTACGAATCAGAGATTCGTGAAATGTTTGCCAATGCTGTATCCCAGAAGACATCTATCTCCACCTCTGTAAAGGGCAAAACATTTGAAATCTCGCCGATGACGCTGGCCAAGACCTTTGGTCTTCCCAACTCCGGACTGACTGAGTTCGGGCAGATTCCTCAGGCTTCTCTCACCGCTCTTCAGGGGAAGATTTCTATATTTGGCCACCGCCTGCAGCCCTCATTCAAAAAGAAGGAAATGCTCTTTCATTTCCAGGTGCTGTGCGAAATTGTGGGCAAGCCATTATTGGGCAAAGCTGGGAGTTTTGACGCCGTCACCGCCGAGAAGTTCAGGGCCATGGCTGCTATTTTTTCCGGACAGAAGATGAACTGGTCCGTGATTCTATTTGGAGTTCTGATGGAAATAGTGATCGCCTCCAAACAGGCCGTCTGCTTTGCTGTTCCTCTCAGCAAGCTACTGGAAACTTTGGACATTGAGCTGGGGAAGCAGTCTGCTCTGAGTCCCTTCAAAATTCTCAACTCCAAAGGCCTAGCACTGCTGAAGTCCAAGAGTGCTCCACCTACTCCTACCGATCTGGTGGCAGTCAAGATTGAGAAGGGAGAAGAACAGGCCGTTGCTCGCAAACCTCGGGTCAAGCGAAAGTTAACCATCCAGACTCACTCTGAAGAAACTCAGTCTGCTCCCTCGCCACCAGCCAAGCCCCTTCCCAAGAAGCCAAGAACCCAGATTACCAAGCCAATCAAAACCTTACCTCTCAAAGCCTTACCCATATTGCCTCCAACAAAAGCCACCCCTGCACCCCAACCTACAACCCAAATTTCAACCACTTCAACCACTGCACCCACAGTAACCATCCGAGTCCCCTCTGCCATTCCCGTGGTCAAAGGGATTGTTATCACTGAGTTGGGAGACTATACCCAATCAAGGATCAAGTCCCCTTCATCCACCGGCAAGGGCAAAACCATTCTCTCCGAACCACTCTCCTCTAAGCCTAAGTCTGCAGCGCAGACAGCAATTGTCATTGCTATGGAGGATGTTGAAGAGCAAGTAAAGGAGTTCATTATGGTTTTTGATGAGTACGTCGAGTACAGAACGATCAACCACATTGAGAAGTTCTTCGGCAAACTCAGACGCCTTCAGAAAATGGAAGAAGAAGTTCTGAAGGGGACAGAGACCGATGATGTTCCGATTGATGTGCAGCGCAAAGATCTATTTAAGGCCAATCAAAGATTCAGACTGGCGTCTCTGCTCTTAGCTGCTAAGAAAGCGAATTTCGATCCGAATGTTCCAACTGCCAGAGATGATGGGGCTGTTATTGCTCAATTAGAGATGGATATTCATGCTCTCCATTTATCTGTCCGATTTCAACGACAGAAAATCAGCATATCCACTCCAGTAACCAGCCCGGATCATCCCTCTGCAAGCAAGACTCTGGCAGAACCTTTCATTGAGGTTATTCCCTCTGGAGCAGCAGACCAGACTGCAGATCGCGCAGCAGATCAGACTGCAGAACTAGTAGCAGATCAGACTGCAGAACTAGTAGCAGATCAGACAGCGGAGCAGCCATTGCCTAATGCTCCGTCTGCTACAGAAGATGAACCATTGAATGTCTTGTTGGACTCTCCTACAACATCTATTCCTTTGGGATCATCAGTCTCCCACGTTCAAATCAGTCCAACCGCAGACCTTGCAAAAGTTGGCGCACCAGAGTTCGTCGATCCGGATCTAGTAGTGTCCACAGTTGTTGCAGCTCTAAAAATTGAGGAACCCTCCAGACCCAGCACTCCTCCAGTCCAATCAGATGAAGATATAGCTTTCATACAAGCATTTTCTTCGGATCTGGTCACCTTGATCCGGTCCGAAAGTCACCAAGCTGCTGTATCTTCAATTATGCCGATTGCTGAAGAAGATGATCATGCATTGTCATCATCAGATCACTCTCCAAGCCGACTATCTGATGCACCTCCATTCCTGGCAAGGACCCTTCAACACCTATCTGACAACTGCATGTCACTCTCTCAACGTGTTATAGAAGTTCATCAAGGTCAGAGGCTTACAGCTTTGGACTTTGATTCATTCAAAGAGAAGATGATAGCCAGTATCGGCAGCCTTCTGCGAGGACTGAACGATTTGTTCTCTCAGCAAGCCACTTATAATAACAGCTTGAGAAAAGAGCAGATCGAGCTGGCCACTGAAGTCAGAGCATCAGTCGCCAACTCCCTTCGCGCTCAAGATACTCGTCTTGACGCTATCAGCGCTCAGCTAGCACAAGTTGTAGATTTTCTCCAAGAGATTGCTGCTGACAAAAAGGGGGAAAAGAAAAAAGACTTCAAGCCGCATCAGTCTCAGTCTTCAAGAAAATAGTTTGCTTAAATATTCAGACTGTCTGTATGCAAGATTGTTGGTGATCAATAAAGAAATCCTTCTTTGTTAAGTCCTTGTTCATTTATTTTGAACTAAAATAAAAGGCTTAATAATAAAAGGCTTAATCGATCCAACTTAATAAGGTTCATTTATTTTGAACAAAAAGACATAATCGATCCGAAAGTATACGCTTCAGAGTTCTTATCAGACTGGTTAAAAAGACTTAGAAGCTAGGTTTTGTCATCATCAAAAAGGGGGAATTTGTTAGTTCCGATCTTTATCAATGAGATTTTAAAGATGACAAAACATATCAGACCGGATCGAGAGAAATCAGACTGACCAGATCGATCGCCCAAAACAGATCAAGCTGATAAGATGACAAAGCATATCAGACCAGATCGATAGATATCAAACTGACTAGATCGAAGCTTCAGATCGATCTCAACCTATATCAGATCAGAGCAAGGATGTATAAAGATTGGTTCTTCAGTCCGAATCATTAACGGCTATTTATTGTAGCATTTAATGTTGTAATTAATGCTACAAATGACCAAAGACTGAAGATTACCATAAAAGGTAAGAAGACAAAGAAGAGCTTACCTGACAGTCGCCGAAAGCATGAACCAGAACGGCAAGTCCTGAAGAAGAAGACTGCAGCTTACTCAGAGATTAAGCAGAGTCAAGAGTTGCACATTAAGGGAAATAATGTCGTTGGTACATGCAACTATAAAAGGATGCAACAACAATACAGAAAAACAACGACAAAAGACTCAACAATACAGATAAACAAGACTCTAGCTGATCAATCAAAAACAGCACAAGCTTTTAAGCTCAGAAGCTCTCGAGCTGAAATTATTCTTAAGCACGATTACATTGTAATATTTGATCATTTAGGATCACTGTGCGCATCTTGTGTATTCTGTATTGAAAAATTGAAGTGAGAAACAAATTGTAACTGTCAGACAGAGAGTGTCTGAACAGATCGAGTGACTAGGAGTTTCAGTCTGGTAGTGGGGTAAATCCAGCCTGAATCGGGTTTGTACAACAGGATTGTATAAATCAAAGTCTTCTAGTAGAAACCTTCCTTAATTGGAAGAAGGGGAGACGTAGAAGGATTACACCACCTTCGAACTTCCAGAAACATATTCTGTGTTCTTATCTTTCTGCACTCGTTCTTTCATTCAAGCCATCGAGCCGTTCTTTCAAATATTTAAACAGACCGTTCCGCACTTATACATTCAGTGGTCTGTTCAATAAAAGAGTTGATTAAGAAACAGATTTCTTTCACTAATCCGAAAGAAATCACAAGGGATTAAATTTTATGAGTGTTCATTCACCCCCCCCCCCCTCTAAACACTCCGGACCGATCCTAACACTAAGCATACAAAAGACCCATATTCAACATTCTTTGATTAGCTTATCATCCTTCCCTAATGAGCCTAAATATAATTTTAATCCATACCTTTGGGAGTATGATGTGTTTCATTCACATGCACTTATGTTATCAATTATTCAATGTTCTGTGAGCTTTATTGTCAAAAGAATTAAATGCATGAAAGAAAAGGGGATGTCTTGAAAAGAATTCATACAAATATGACTCCAAGGGGAGCCAAGGCACAAAGGAGAAAAAAATGATTAAAGTTTACATTGCAAAAAAATCATGCAAGAAGATAAGCTAATTATTGTGCATATCTCCATATTCTCTTGTTTTGATGCATCTTTTCCCATTCTTTCATAAGCCAATACTAGGCCAAGCTACAAACTAATAAAGACCTACTTGATTTGTGTTTGCAAGTGGCTAAGATAGTGGAGAAGAGGATGCAAGTGAGCTTATACTTGTGTTGGTGTACAAGTTGAATTGCAGGTTTACATTTGTTGAATCTAGAATTTGCATATAACATTTGTATTTGACCACACACGCACGTTCACTGCTTTGTTGGGTATGAAATTGAACTTGTTCCACTGTTAACTTTTCACCGCCATTCATTACTATGCATGTTTATAATTGTTGAGGCATAAAAGTGAGAATAAGTTAATTTGTTATGAATCTATGAACCAGACAAAAATATTGTAGTTTTGTCTGATTTACTCGAGGTCGAGTAAAGTTTAAGTATGTGGGTATTTGATGTGTCTAGAAATAGACACGTTTTATGCGCTTAATTGTCAATGATTGGGAATGGTTTAATTGTTAACTTGATGTTTATAGTTCCTAATCATACATTTGATAATATGTAGGAAGAGGTGAAGAAATCGAGCTAAAATGATGAAAGAATGAATAAAGTTGAAGAAAAGAGGAAAAATCGGAATCGAAGACACATGTCGCTCGTTTCTCTTCAAATTTATATATGTCCGAGCAAAATTTTGGAAATGTGATCCATATAAATGTTGTAGAATTTCAGTTATCTTCGTGTGGACAGCTGATTTGTCGAATTCGGAGATCGTATGAAGAAGTTATGACCAATGCAAGTCGATCGCCAAAAGCTGAAAATTGAGCAGAAATGCTCGATCGATCGAGCAAAGCTGAAAAAGTCACGGAATTTCTATTCTCAAGTCGATCAATCGGTCCTTTATCTCGATCGATCGCCTGGAGTTTTGAATAATATGGAAACATGATTTCTTTCCTTCCAACTTGGATTTTATCCCACCTCCTAGCCTCCTTATATTATATACTCGAAATATCAGACATAAAATCATCTAGATAGTTAGGGTAGAATAGTTTTATACTAGTGTTATATTTTCTTTTCAATTTTGTTGAAGAACGCTACGAAGATCGAAGCGAAGGCGGGATTGACGACTCGACGAGTGGAGATCGGATTAGTTTTCTTTCCTTTGGTTTTGTTTTTTGTTTTTCTTTAATTATGTCTAGCTAGTTTAATTCTTGGTTGAGGAAGATAAATCTTTGGATTTTATTTATCTTGGGGAGATTCTTACGCTTTAATTATCAATTTTATTGAGTATCAAGAGTTTTTCTGATTTTGATGATATGATTGGTGTTTGTTTATTGGATTGACAACCTAATAACTTGCATGTAATCTAATGCTAAATTTGATAATTGTTTGATTAATCGAATTTACGAAGCAACTAAGATTGACAATTGTCTGTTGTTGGTGTTATTAAATTCTTAGGGAAAACAATTGATTAAATTTATATGAACAGCTTGTGTTTATATGATTTAGATTCATCGTTCACTAGTTTTGAATAATGTCATGATTTTAATCTTGAATATGCATATAGAGATTGATTGATTGATAAAAGTTAAATTATGACACTTCGACTAATTGACTATGAATAAGGTGAGAGAGGAATTAGATTTCCAATCGATGAATATTCAAAATAAAATTGAGTCTTTTGTGAATCGATGAAATAGATGATAATATCCTAGGTAAAGTCGACATATACCAAGAATCACTTTCATTAGTTAATCTTTTTTTAAATTTTAATTAGTATAATTCAACCTCACAAACCCATCCTTTATTATTCTTTTGTTTTGATTTTCATTGTAAGGACCCTAGTTCCTTAAGTGCGGATTAAGGCGTAAATAGAGCTAACATACATCTAATAGAGTATAAAGTTCGTGTTGATGCCTTGAGCTGTTAAGATTACAATGCCAAAATAAAATTTCCAAAAGGGATTATGGCGTCCTCCGCATTGCTCTTTACCTTTCGACTCAAGGCGTCCGCTGTCAAATTTGCTTTTCCAGGATGGTACTCTATTTCACAATCATAGTCCTTGAGTATATCCATCCATCTCCTCTGACACATTTTCAACTCCTCCTGAGTAAACAAGAATTTCAGGCTCTTATGATCTGTAAAAATGGTAAATGACGTACCATACAAGTAATGCCTCCAAATCTTCAGGGCAAAAATAATAGCCTCCAACTCCAAGTCATGGACGGGATATCTAGCCTCATGCGACTGCAACTGCCTCGATGCATAAGCTACCACATGCTTATCTTGCATCAGCACACAACCAAGCCCTGTAGTGACGCATAAGTGTACAGAACAAACCTCTTGTTCTCCCTGGGAATCACAAACATAGGTGCCGTCGTCAACCGATGCTTCAACTCTTGGAAGCTTTGCTCACAAGACTCAGACCAATATAACGGTATACCGTTTTTAGTCAACTGAGTCAATGGCTTAGCAAATAGAAAACCCTTCGACGAAGCGTCGGTAATAACCTGCCAACCCAAGAAAACTCTGTATTTCAGGCACAGAAGTGGGTGCAACCCACTCCATCACAACCTCAATATTCTTGGGATCCACCGATATCCCACTACTAGATATAACATGCCCCAGAAACACTACACTGCTCAATCAGAACTCACACTTGCTGAGCTTGGCAAACAACTGATGATCTCTGAGGATCTGGAGCACTGTCCTCAAGTGTTTCACGTGCTCTTCCTCATTCCGAGAGTAGATGAGTATGTCGTCAATAAACACTATGAAGAACTGGTCAAGATATGGTTGGAACACCCTATTCATCAAGCTCATAAAGACAGCCGGGGCATTCTCAAACCGAACGCCATAACTAGGAACTCGTAGTGCCCATACCGAGTCCGAAATGCTGTCTTCCGCACATCCTCCTCCATAACCCGTATCTGATGGTAATCTGATCTCAAGTCAATCTTGCTGTACAGCTTAGTACCCTGCAACTGATCAAATAAGTCATCAGTCCTTGGGAGAGGATATTTGTTCTTCACCGTGGCCTTATTCAGTTGCCGGTAATCGATGCACAAACGCATCGAACCATCCTTCTTCTTCACAAAAAGAACCGGTGAGCCCCAAGGCGATACGCTAGGGCGTATATATCCTTTGTCAAGGAGTTCCTGTAACTGCTCCTTCAATTCCCTTAACTCCGTCGGTGCCATCCTGTAAGGGGCGCGAGAAATAGCTGACGTCCTCGATAATAACTCAATCCCAAACTCGACTTCCCTAGCCGGTGGGAACCCTGGGATCTCCTCCGGAAACACGTCAGCAATTTCTGCTACCACAGGTACATCCTCAATCCTCAACTCTTTATTCTTTCCCGTCGTGTCCACGGCATAGATAAGATAGCTTGTATGTCCACGTTCCAATAATTGGGACATTTTGATCGCCGATATCAATGAAATCTTCGCACGAGAACCGTTCCCATAGAAAGTCCACTGAATCCCCATATCGGATCTGAACCGAACTGTCCTCTGCCGACAATCCACTACTGCCTGATATCTTTTTAGTATGTCGATGCCGACAATGCAATCGAAGTCTGACATACCCAACAAAATCAAATCCGCCTGCAACTCATTGCCCTCAAAATAAATGAGGCAGTCTGTAAGAAACTGATCAGCAACAACATTTCTTTTGGTGGGTGTCGAGACCAAAAGAGACGTGGGTAACGGAGACGTGCACATATGATGTCTCTCCACAATGTCCGCAGACACAAAGGAGTGTGAAGCACCTGTGTCTATCAAAATAAGGCGGAATATGTAAATAAAAGGCACGTACCAGCTATCACCTCCTCTGGAGTTGCATCGCCTGCTCCCTAGTCAGTGCATAAACATTCCCCTGAGGTGGCCCCATCGCCTGACCTCCCATCTGTCTAGGCACCATCGTCTGCCTCTGCTGCACTGTCCCGCTAGAAAACCTCCCTCTGCCTCCTCTGAGATCTACCTGGCCATCACTGTTCTGACAAAACCGAGATATGTGGCCCATCTTGCCACATTTATAACAAGCTGTACAGTCACGCATGTGATGTGGTTGTCCACAAAAGTGACACTTCACTTCTCCGCTCCTGTTTACTTGAGTCTGCCCTCTATTGCTAGGTGCACTACCCCTCCGGTTATCCATTAGCCTTCCACCAAACCGAGAAGAAGAAGAAGAAGAAGCCCCAAGAGATTTAAATGATTCTCCTCGTGGCCTCAGATTATTAGACACCAACCTCGGTGGTGGAACTTGCGGGGGTGCAACATCCATATAAGCACTGCCTCCTATCTCTGTCAGTTCCGCTCTAGTGAGAGCATCATCAAAAGAAGTGGGGTTGTTGGAGATAACCCAATCAAATGGTTCTGTCCTTAGTCCTTTCAAAAAATGCCTCATCTTGGCATGCCCATTCGTAGCGATGTGAGGAACATACCTCAACAGTGAATAATAATGTATGGCATAGTCTGATACAGTCATGCTTCCTTGCTTCAGATTTGTGAACTCATCCTCTTTCATCTGTCTCACAGCAGCAGAAAAATACCGGTTCAGAAACCGTGTCCTGAAGAGAGTCCAATCAATCAACATCCCCTGAGCCCTCAATTCCATCACTGTCGTCTTCCACCACATGGAAGACTTCTTTGCTAGTTGGAACTCTGCCAGCCTCAACCACGCTGTCCTAGCACAAGGCGCAGACACAAATATCTGCTCCGTTCTCTCTAGCCACTCCTCAGCTTCTTCCCCTGTCTCCGTCCCCTCAAATGTGGGCGGATGGAAAGTCAGAAATTGAGTCAGACTAAGCTCCACAGGCAATATAACTGTGCCACCGGTTCTACTCCCACGGCCGGTGGAGGTAAAGGATTCATCTGAGCAATGCTTGCATTCACGCTCCCTACATGGCCTACCTCCTCATTGAGGTTCCCCAAGTTAATGGCCGCCATGCTGTAACATAAGGGTTAACAACAATTCCAAACAATACATATGCTACACCGTTAGATAATATGAATGACAATAAGCATGTTAGTATAAAAATTGTATACACAATGCACCACATGCATAAACATGCCCAAATGTAAACACCTAGCCAACCATGCTAAGGCTACCCTTCACTCGTTCCCGGGTTCTCTAACCACTGCTCTGATACACTAATGTAAGGACCCTAGTTCCTTAAGTGCGGATTAAGGCGTAAATAGAGCTAACATACATCTAATAGAGTGTAAAGTTCGTGTTGATGCCTTGAGCTGTTAAGATTATAGTGCCAAAATAAAATTTCCAAAAGGGATTAATTACATTCCCAACCAATTGAATGTTAATCCTATAGCTTTACACTACTCCTAGAGTAGAGACTATACAAAAGAATTAAGCCTGTTATACCAAGAGCATTCCTCACAAGCTCACCGCATCAACCCGCCTTAGCCCTTCCGTCCAAAAGTACCTACAGGAAACAACCCCAAAACCATGAGCATGCGACAAACCATATTCACAATAATATGATTGTAATTTAGAAATGCAGAAATCGTAAATACGAATCACTTCCTGTATTTAATACATTTAATGCTCCCTTTGGTTGTTCCTGTACCACAATCAATCCAATAGATTATAACACCAATGTATGTCATGACATGCATCCATTCCATGTATACTGTGTTCAATTTCCTAGTCTTATTATATCAGTGGCATAATACCCCTCGCGTTAACATGACAGCAAAAATACCCCTCGCTTAGACAATACCAGCGACACTAATATCCCTCGCTATAATATGACAGCGGTCGTGTTCTTCGCTTCATATTAGCGGCAAATATTCTCTCATCGCTACGGTATGACAACGACAAGTATTCACATCGCTACGCCACTGGCGGCAAGTATTCTCCATCACTGGAATATAATCTCGACTCACAATCACATGCACCAATGCATCCAATATACACATGCAACCATAATGCATAACCAACCGTGTTGGCAACCATGATGCATAACCAAGACCATGTATGCAACCATAATGCATAATCAAATCCATGTATGCAACCATAATGCATAACCAATTCAATGCGTATAAATACATTTTACCGTCCGATGCCCATACGTCTCACTACGTACCTTTGTACCAAAATGTGGTGTGTTGTGGACTTTATCTCCTAGGTTGTGTGGCCACCAGGGATGGTTCTACACATTCACACAAACCAATATTTGGAGCCAATAATAGTTCAATACCAAAAATCCCACATAAATAATCAAAATCACACTTTTTGGTGACTCGCGATCGATCGCCACAAGGCCCCGATCGATCGCGAGATCACACTGCCCGAATCCGAAAATTTCTGCACTCGGCGATTGATCGCCACATTTGGCGTGATCGATCGCCAGCCTCGCCGATCGATCGCCCAAATGTGGCGATCGATCGCCAAGCG
Organism: Haberlea rhodopensis; assembly: GCA_907163345.1. Lineage (NCBI taxonomy): Eukaryota > Viridiplantae > Streptophyta > Magnoliopsida > Lamiales > Gesneriaceae > Haberlea > Haberlea rhodopensis. The sequence goes on from CAJQUN010000077.1 coordinate 2,560,429, forward strand.
CTTCTGGAGCACACTGTCTGTGCGCGATCGATCGCTCGCTTCGGGCGATCGATCGCCGCTGTTTGCACTTCAAAAAAGCGATCGATCGCCGCTGTTTGCACTTCAAAAAACACCATTTTTGCTCCTCAAATCCTTCCCAATCCACACCAACACAAATACCATCAAACTAATAACATAAAAACATCATAAACCTTCAATATACACCTTAAAACAACCAAAAATCTAACACCCAACCAAAAACAACGCCAAACCAAAACAAACCCATTTCAAAACTCAAAATACCATTTCAAATCCAAACCAAACACCATAAAAACATCAAGGAGGTATTCATACCTCTTATGGACTCTAAATCTCACCAAGGATCTCACCAACCAAGCTTTTGCAAAGATTTTCCCTCCTTCTTTTGCCAAAAATCGAAAATGGGTTATGGATAGGGTTTGGAAGAGTGATTGGTGATTGTAAAGAGTGATGGGGAAAATGGGGGTAGTAGGGTATAAGGGGTTTTAATTAAAACATGTACCCCATTAATTAACATGATGTATAAAATACCCCAACATGATATTTTAAAAGCATTCTCCCAAAATGCACCAAAACCCCAATTAATGCGTGCTTTACCAAATAATTATCAACCATCACAAATAAACCATGCTAGCACCCAAAATCCCCAACATGCATTACATGCATCCTGAAGTGCATTACCAGGTCACGCCCACCGCATGACTAAGCATGTCACCATTTTAATTAATTCCAACACGAAATTAATTAGCACCATAATTACCACATAAACATAATTAATGCCCAAATGCATATAATCATTTTGGGGATATCACATTCGTTAACACAAGAATTCACACCTCCTCATGGGATCGATTCCTACTCACGCTACTACATTAATGTTATCAATCTTGAGGATTGAGTGGGATTAATTTGGGCGTACACGATAAGCGTACGCCAAATTTTGGCGCCGTTGCCGGGGAGGCGTCGTATATTTTTGTGTTAATATTTTCTATTTTTTTCTTTCTATTTCTTTCTTTATTCCCCCTAGTGCTACATTGGTTTGTTCGTGCTTATAGGTGAACATCTAATCTCGAACCATAGAGGCATACTGATTGTCATGGCGGATTATAGGAGCTTGGACGAATTGTCATATCTTGTGCAACAACTTGGCATAGGGAGTGGACAAAGTGCATACAACTCAAGTTGGAGTGATCAATATGCCAATCAATGAATGAGCCCAACTCCACCCTACATGCAAAGCACACTACCGCCATACATACCGCAATACCGCATGGCCACAACAACCTTAATACCATACCCCTGGTGAGTCTTTAGAGGATCTTGTTTCAACACTTAATGATAGTACTTTGCAATTTAAACAGGAATTCAGGGCTAGCACTCAGAATTTGGGTGACCAAATGGAGCAACTAATAATATCGGCCGATCGGATAGCAGCACAAAGGGAGACCATGATTGAATTCGAATCATGGAGTGATGAAGAAGTGGAGACTATGGAGAAGGTGGTACTGATGCCATCCGAGCTAGAAGAGGAGACACATGTGCCAATAGAAGAAAATGAGCTTGTACATCCTACAACTCTACAAGGTATGTTTCCCACTGAGAGCTATGTTGAATACTTAGATGAATCATGTGGTGTGACAGAGGAGTCGGCGAAAGAGTACTTGATGAACTGAATCCTTGGGAATATTTTTTTGAAGACAACATCACCTTGGACAGTGGCAAAGAGATAGAAACTCTAGAAACGATGGTACTGAGGCCATCAATACTTGAAGAACAAACAGAGGTCGAGGTGGATAACAAGGAATCTCAACAGGATGAGATTCCCAAAGGAGAGCATAGGGGACAACAAATTAAAGGATGCCATGAGGTATATCTTGATCGACCTCAACTGACTTCTTTGGAGGAAGGCGACATAGTGAAAAGAAAAAAACCCTCCAATAGGTGCAAGGCGAATAGGCATCGCCTTAAGCAAGAGGTCTTGCATCGGGCCACCGACGTTAAACAGAGGCACTGCTTGGGAGGCAACCCAAGGGACGTAGTTTCATTTTTCCTTTTTATTTTTTACTGCTTTGTTAGTTTAATTTATCTCTTCATGCAATTTTGGCTTAAATTGGGGACAATGTAAGATTTAAGTATGGGGGGGGGGGGGGGGGATTAATGATGTGTTATTGCTTTTCTTGTTACAAAGATACAAAAAAATCGAAAAATCTGAATTTTTTTGAGCTCATAGTTAGTAATGAATGCATGCTTAGAATCACTAGCCCATGATGAAACCTAGTTGACGACATGCATGCTTTTGAGCATACGTGAATAGTTAACCTTAGAACACTTTGAACTCTAATGCAGAGTGTGCTTTAACATAGTAGTTGAATAATTTGAGCTCATTATTGTCATGACTTGTGAAGTGTGTATAGCTTAGTGAAGATTGTGTGAACTTAGTGATAGTCTTAAGAAGTCTCCAATACATGTTAGAACTTAACTACATGCTCTTTGAGGCGTATGTCTAGACTACTTGTAGACATGAAAGTGATATAGGCGATCTTTGATACGTTGAGCCTTTCAAGCTTACCTGTAAACAAAATCATCCCTCGTACCTATTTTGAGCTTTAATGCAAAAGAATGGTTGTATACTAAGCATACAAAAGACCCACATTCAACATTCTTTGATTAGCTTATTATCCTTCCCTAATGAGCCTAAATATAATTTTAATCCAAACCTTTGGGAGTATGATGTGTTTCATTCACATGCACTTATGTTATCAATTATTCAATGTACTGTGAGCTTTATTGTCAAAAGAATGAAATGCATGAAAGAAAAGGGGATGCCTTGAAAAGAAATAATAGAAATATGACTCCAAGGGGAGCCAAGGCACAAAAGAGAAAAAAATGATTAAAGTTTACATTGCAAAAAAATGATGCAAGAAGAGAAGCTAATTATTGTGCATATCACTGACCGCTTTTATTTAAACAAAAGATATTTCAAAGAATGGGTTGAACCGATTCTACCGCAAGTGCACGGTTGTCAAGTTTTAGTATAGTGAAAATTAAGTACAGGTTGTCGAATCCACAGGGACTAACGTATCAGTACCAAATAAGATTAATAAAATTATATTTAGCCTACGATAAAAGAAGTTTGATTAACTAAAGCTAGAATTAAACTAAAGAATAAAGATTAAACTAGAAACAAAGAATAGAATGGTTCCGGAAATGCGAAGGTAAGTCACTCGAGAAAATTACCAAGCTCGTCGTTCAATTATATTATCTCTACTGATTCAATGGAATTCTCAAATTATCACTCAATTGATTTTAAAGGTGAAAGGTTTTCACTATTATTCGATACACTCTCTCGAGCTGTAACGAAACTAACAATAAATTAGAATAAGTCACTCTCGTGCACCTATTTACTAATTCAAAGTTGCTTAAATTATCAAAACCTTATAACTCTAAATCTTTCGATTTCAAGTTCTCACGTATGCGATATCATCTCTCGATCTCAATCGTGACATACATCATAAATTAATGGAGCGTGCTACAACGTTATCTCTCGATCTCGGTTGTAACTCTCAAATTCAATCAAAGCTAGCTAGACTTTGATCTACACATGCAATCAATCTATGAACAATAAATATCAATGCGCTCAAATACCAATGAATCAATATATCAAACACAACGAACAAAAACTTCAATAATATAAACCAAATTCAATTCAAATCAAATACAGATGAGTTTAATTGTCTCTCGACCTCAAAAACTTCAAATGAAAATGAAAATCAAATAAATTAAGGTTCAGAAATACGATAAACGATGGATGAATCCGTGCGTTGCACCGTAATTTCTTCTCTTGTTCCTTCCTTGCACTCCGGAAGAGATTGGCTCGACTTTGGACGAAGAACGGAGATTGGATCTCCTTGGCGGCGTTGGGCGGCGGCTCCTTGACCTAGAATTCGTCTGCCCAATGTGTCTAATCTCGTCTCCCTTTTGAAATGAATCAAAACTCCCTAAAAAGCCCCAAAATCTCGATAAATAAGGAAAATAAAATCTTCAGATTTTGCGTCTCGATCGATCGAGATTTTCACCGATCGATCGGTGCACTGTTCACGTCAGCCTTTTGCACTCACTGCCTCGCTCGATCGATCGAGAATTTCCACCGATCGATCGAGATTTCTCAAAATTTGTTGCTGAGGTTACTGCCTCGCTCGATCGATCGAGATTTCCACCGATCGATCGAGCCTTCAAAAAAATCTGATTCTCGCTTCTGGCTGTCTCGATCGATCGAGAATAAATCTCGATCGATCGAGATTTGGGAAAATCATCTTCTTTCATTTTCTCTTCTTTTACGCCTCGATTTCGCCCGTTATCTTCATGTAAGCTCATTTCTTCCACTTCCGGTATAATTTCCTGAAACAAACGAATAAACACCAAAAAGCATAATATCATCCAGGAAAAAGTACGGAAAATGGGAAGAAATCACAGTTAAAATCACTCAAAATCTACGCCTATCAATCACCATACTCTCTTGTTTTGATGCATATTTTCCCTTTCTTTCATAAGCCAATACCTAGGCCAAGCTACAAGCTAATAAATACCTACTTGATTTGTGTTTGCAAGTGGCTAAGATAGTGGAGAAGAGGGTGCAAGTGAGCTTATACTTGTGTTGGTGTACAAGTTGAACTATTGTAGGTTTACATTTGTTGGATCTATAATTTGCATATGACATTTGTATATGACCACAAACGCATGTTCACTGCTTTGTTGGGTACGAAATGATAAGGGATTGAACTTGTTCTACTGTTAACTTTTCACCGCCTTTCATTACTATGCATGTTTATAATTGTTGAGGCATAAAAGTGAGAACAAGTTAATTTGTTATGAATCTTTGAGCCAAACAAAAATATTGTAGTTTTGTCTGATTTACTCGAGGTCGAGTAAAGTTTAAGTATGGGGGTATGTGATGTGTCTAGAAATAGACACGTTTTATGCGCTTAATTGACAATGATTGGGAATGATTTAATTGTTAACTTGATGTTTACAGTTCCTAATCATACATTTGATAATATGTAGGAAGAGGTGAAGAAATCGAGTTAATATGATGAAAGAAGGAATAAAGTTGAAGAAAAGAGGAAAAATCGGAATCCAAGACACATGTCGCTCGTTTCTCCTCAAATTTATATATGTTCGAGCAAAATTTTTGACATGTGATCCATATAAATGTTGTAGAATTTCAGTTATCTTCTTGTGGACAGCTGATTCGTCGTATTCGGAGATCGTATGAAGAAGTTATGACCAATGCAAGTCGATCGCCAAAAGCTAAAAATTGAGCAGAAACAATTTGCATATAACAATTCTGTGCAATGAATGAGATTCATTATACTCTCCTAGGGGTAGGTAAAAATTTTCTTTTAGGCTCAAACCAATGTGGGTATAATGAGTTGCCAAGAATGTCGAATGAGGGTCTAATCATATGCAATGCATATACCATTCTTTTTCAATAAGGCTCAAAAGGGGTAATATATAACAGGTAGGCTTGAAAGGCTCAAACGGTCCAAAGATCGCCTAAATCATCTCCAAGTCTAGTTCCTAATTATAAATTTCGCCTCAAAGTGCTTTCAACTAAACTGTAGAGTTATCTAAGATACTCAAGACTCATCATAGTTAACACAAGTTTTCAATTTAATCAATACATACTTCACTCAATCATGACTCAATAAGTGCTCAAATTGTTCCTCAGTTTTGACATGTAGTTAACAAAGGATATATACAAACAAGTTAAGCATTTTCATGACTCCTATCTAGATGAGGATTAATTTCATCATGTATTACCGTTGCAATTCCAACTCATCAATTCTCAAGAATAACTCAATCAATAAAAAAAAAAATTTGTTGGTAATGCTCAAGGACGAATTAGTCTCAATATCATGCAGTCATGCTAGGAAAAGAAACAAGACAAGTAGCAATATGTGCAAAAGCAAGATATATACAAATAATCAAAAACCCCCCCAAACTTAGCATGTGAATTGCCCTCAATGAACAAGAAAAATAAATTCAATGGCAAAGACACATACCATGACGACGATCGTCACTGATCGTCGTCCTCATCATGCTCCGGAGGGGGAACTGGGTAGTGGTGCTCCTCGCCAGACATGGATTCATACTGCAAAACAAAAGTAAACAAAATAACAAAATCAATAAAACTACCCTAAAGAAAAGAAAAAGAAACAAAGGGAATAAAGAAAGAGTTCTTGATTTATAGTCCCAAGCTGGACTGTCATCTCCTCTTTCTTAGTCGTCAAGATAGACTATAGAGGTAACCGTTTGGACTTCATTGCTCATGTGGTAATGCTTTAAGCGCTGCCCATTCACTGTAAATGTTCCCCTGCTAGGATCAGTAACTTCAATTGCACCAGAGGGATAGATTTTTGCAATGGTGAATGGTCCGGACCAACGAGAGCGTAGTTTGCCTGGGAAGAGTCGCAATCTGGAGTTGAACAAGAGTACAGCATCTCCTACCTTGAATTCCCTTTGTTGTATACGCGAATCATGCCACTTCTTAGTTTTCTCTTTGTAAATCTTGGCATTCTCATATGCTTGATTCCTGAATTCTTCCATCTCATTCAATTGTAGAAGACGCTTCTCACCTACAGCCTGACAGTCAAAGTTCAACCATTTAATAGCCCAATATGCTTTCTGTTCAAGTTCAACAGGGAGGTGACATGCCTTACCAAATACCAACTTATAAGGTGATGTGCCAATGGGTGTCTTAAAAGCAGTTCTATACGCCCATAGTGCATCATCTAAGCGTAAGGACCAATCCTTTCGGCTTAGAGTCACTGTCTTTTCTAAGATCCTCTTCAACTCTCGATTTGAAACCTCTACTTGCCCACTGGTTTGTGGATGATAAGGGGAAGACACTTTGTGGGTGACACCATATTTACTCAAAAGTTTTTCAAATTGTTTGTTACGAAAATGGGTGCCACCATCACTAATGATTGCTCGAGGGGTGCCAAAACGAGTAAAAATTTTTCTTTTCAAAAATTGCACAACCACTCTAGCATCATTAGTGCGCAAAGCTTCCGCCTCTACCCACTTTGACACATAATCTACTGCGAAAAGTATGTATTTATTTGAACAAGAGCTTGGGAAAGGTCCCATGAAATCTATTCCCCACACATCAAAAATTTCACATTCAAGCATATTGATCAATGGTAATTCATTCCTCCTAGAAATATTTCCGACTCTCTGACATCTATCACATGAAGAGACATACCTGAATGTATCCTTATACAGCGTTGGCCAATAAAATCCAGAAGCAAGTACCTTAGCCGCTGTTTTAGTAGCTCCAAAATGTCCACTAGGATCCCCATCATGACATTTCTGCAAAATATCATGTATCTCCTCCTTGGGGACACAACGCCTTATGATGTTGTCTGCACAGACTTTAAACAAGTATGGTTCCTCCCACAACAGATGTTTAACCTCAGAAAAGAATTTTTTCTTTTGATAAAAAGTCAGATTTTGTGGGAGGATACCACTAACAATATAGTTTGCATACTGTGCATACCAAGGTAACAATTCAGCACTAAATAATTGCTCATCAGGGAAATTCTCATTAATCTCAACTACCTCATTGTCAATTGTATCAGTCATGTTCTCAATTCGCGATAAATGATCTGCAACCACATTTTCAACACCTTTCTTATCTCTTATCTCTAAGTCAAATTCTTGCAACAATAAAATCCACCTATCAAGCGTGGTTTAGCATCTTTCTTTGCAAGTAAGTACTTAAGTGCAGCGTGGTCAGTGTATACAATAACTTTAGGAAGACATAGGTAGGAGTGAAACTTATCAAAAGCAAAAACTATGGCTAGAAGCTCTTTATCAGTGGTGGCATAGTTAAGTTGTGCTTCATTCAAAGTGCGACTAGCATAGTAAATTGTATGAAATACCTTGTTCCTCCTTTGACCTAAGACTGCTCCTACCGCCGTGTCACTGGCGTCACACATTAGTTCAAAAGGTAACTCCCAATCAGGTGCGACCAATACTGGTGCAGTTACCAATTTCTCTTTGAGTGCCTCGAATGCCTGCATACAATCAGAATTGAATTCATAAGATGCATCTTTAGTTACAAATGAGATAAAGGTTTAGAAATTTTTGAAAAGTCCTTAATGAAACGTCGATAAAATCCTGCATGTCCTAAAAAACTTCGGATTCCTTTCACTGTTGTCGGCGGTGGTAATTGTTGTATCACTTGAATTTTAGCCCGATCCACTTCAATACCCTTTTCAGATATCTTGTGTCCCAAGACTATACCTTCTTGGACCATAAAGTGACACTTCTCCCAATTTAGTACAAGATTTGTTTCTTCACACCTTGCCAATACCAAAGTCAAGTTAGCTAAACATATATCAAAAGAAGAACCAAACACAGAAAAATCATCCATGAATACTTCTAGGAACTTCTCTATCATGTCATGAAATATAGCTACCATACATCTTTGAAAAGTAGCAGGTGCATTACATAATCCAAATGGCATTCGTCGGAATGCAAATGTGCCATAAGGACAAGTGAAGGTGGTCTTCTCTTGATCCTCAGGCGTAATAGCAATTTGGTTATATCCCGAATATCCATCTAGAAAGCAATAAAAATCATACCCTGCTAACCTTTCTACCATCTGATCAATGAAGGGAAGGGGGAAATGGTCTTTACGAAGTGGAATCATTTAACCTCCTATAATCAATACACACTCTCCACCCTGTGACTGTTCTTGTGGGTATTAACTCATTATTCTCATTAGGGACAACAGTAATACCTCCCTTCTTTGGTACACATTGAATAGGACTTACCCATGAGCTATCAGAAATAGGATAGATAATACATGCGTCCATAAGCTTAATCACCTCAGCTTTGACTACCTCTTGCATTTTTGGATTAAGACGACGTTGAGGTTGAACCACGGCCTTGAATGTGTCCTCCATAAGAATTTTATGCATGCATACCGATGGGCTAATTCCTTTGATATCTGATATCTTCCATCCAAATGCTTTCTTGTGCCCCTGAAGGACTTTCAGAAGCTTTTCCTCATTATCACCTGTCAAAGACGAAGAAATAATGATTGGTAAAGATTTTTCAGCATCTAGGAAAATATACTTAAGATGTGATGGAAGAGGTTTGAGTTCAAGATTAGGTGACTCTTCAATTGATGGCTTTTGAGGTTTAATATCTCTTTTTCCCAACTCTCCAAGATTCTCAGTGACTCGCTTCATGTATGGGCTGGTGTTGTTCATAAAAGCTATACTCTCAATATCTTCTTTGCAATGTTGGTCATCAGCTTCCACTAGACATGCTTCCATGTTATCCTTGAATGTATCTTGCAGCAAATCATCTGTCAGAATATCAATGATATCTATACTGAAACACATGTTTTCGTCGTGTGGATGTTTAAGTGCTTTGAAAACATTAAAAGTAACTTGATCCTCCCCTACTCGGAGGATCCAACTTCCCTTGTTGTACATCAATTATAGCTTTTCCCGTTGCTAAGAATGGTCGACCCAAAATCAGTGGTGTTTCTGAATCTGCTTCCATATCAAGTACCAGAAAATCAACGGGAAAGATGAATTTATCCACTTTGACCAAAACGTCTTCGATGATACCCCTGGGGTATGTGATGGATCGATCTGCTAATTGTAGTGAAACCTTAGTAGGTTTTGGCTCTCCTAGCCCCAACTTCCTGAAAATAGAAAATGGCATTAAATTTATACTAGCACCCAAAACACACAATGACTTTGTAAAAGATACTGATCCTATAGTGCATGGTATAGTAAAACTCCCTGGGTCTTTTAACTTTGGAGGCATTTTATTTTGCACAATTACTGAGCACTCCTCCGTCAAACTTACCGTCTCATATTCGCCCAACTTTCGCTTATTCGACAAGATTTCCTTCAAAAACTTAGCATAACTAGGCATTTGAAGTAAAGCATCAGCAAATGGAATATTAATATGTAATTTCTTAAAAACTTCAAGAAATTTACCAAATTCTGCGTCCATCTTAGCTTTTTTCAATGCTGCGGGAAATGGGGGAGGAATTACTATCCTATCAATGTGTGTGATTGGTGTAGTGTTAGAATTCTTACCTTTCTCTGTCGCCTTTTTCTCAGTCATATCCTTGCCTTCAGATGTCTCTCCATGACTCTCTTCAGCTTCAGCTTGCGGTCTTAACTCTTTTCCACTTCTTAACTCAATGGCCTTTGCTTGCTCATTTTGATTCTTCACTGTTCCAATTGAGATTGTGCCCTGCGTTTTTCCTGAAATTAATGATGCGAGCTTACCCACCTGCACTTCCAAGTTCTTTATTGCTGCATCCTGGGTTGTCATCCTAGATTCAGTTGATGCTATGAACTTGGCTATTAACTCTTCCATACTCAGCTTATTTGATCCTCCCGGTTGTAGCTGTGGAGTTAACACTTTTTCTTTGTTGGACCACCTAAAATTGTTATGATTTCTCCACCCCGGGTTGTATGAGTTTGAGTACGGACCGTTGGGTGGCCTGTTACCTACAAAATTCACCACTTCATTAGTTTGCAAGAATGGGTTACCTGCCTGGCACTCGATGCTAGGATGACCGCCTCCACACAGCTCACAGAAGATCGCTTGAGCTTGCATTGCTGCTGCTCCCATGCTGTCAATCTTCCGGTTCATGGCTTCTAATTGAGCCGAAAGAGCAGTGATCTCGTCCACTTGATGGACCCCCATTGGTTTCTGTGGCGTGCTCCTCTCAGATTGCCACTGATAACTGTTGCACGCCATTTCCTCCAACAAGCTATATGCTTCTTCCGGCGTCTTTCTCATTATGGATCCCCCAGATGCTGCATCAATCATGGAACGGTTAGCAGAAAATAAACCGTTATAAAAAGTTTGTACCTGCAGCCATATGGGTAGACCATGGTGTGGGCATCTTCTCAACAACTCCTTAAACCGATCCCACGCTTCGTATAAAGTCTCGGGGTCAAACTGACCAAAAGTCGTGATATCGTTCCGCATCTTCGCCGTCTTGGAAGGGGGAAAGTACTTTGACAAAAACGCCTTTGTCATCCCCTCCCATGTTGTGATAGAACCTGCAGGTAAAGAATTCAACCATGCCTTAGCTTTGTCTCGTAATGAAAAGGGAAAGAGTCTTAACCTGATGGCATCGTCAGAGACGCCATTGTGTTTGAATGTATCACAAATCTCCAAAAAGTTGGAGATGTGATTGTTCGGATCATCTGTAGCTGCTCCCCCGAACATCACTGAGTGCTGAATCATTTGTATGATTGCCGGCTTGATCTCAAAATTGTTTGCTTGAATCGTCGGCCTTGTAATACTCGACAACGATCCATGAAATGCGGGTTGTGCAAAGTCCATCATCGATCTAGGGTGCTGTGCTTCGTTATTGTCAGCCATTTCTCGAGCTTCTCGTAATCTTCTTAGTAACGTTCTCTCTATCTCTGGATCAAACGGCTCGAGAAAGGGTTCCTCTCTTCTATGCATGCACTAAAGAACCGATTCCTGTACAAAATAGACAAAAGGAGACAACAAAATGCACAAAGTTATTCACAAAGATCAACAAAAGAAAACAAAGAAAACAAAAATGCAATAATAAAAGAATTGGCTAAATTACAATTAACTAATCTCGTATGATATTATACAGATTAGTCCCCGGCAACGGCGCCAAAAACTTGACCGCTTTTATTTTAAACAAAAGATATTTCAAAGAATGGGTTGAAGCGATTCTACCGCAAGTGCACGGTTGTCAAGTTTTAGTATAGTGAAAATTAAGTACAGGTTGTCGAATCCACAGGGACTAACGTATAAGTACCAAATAAGATTAATAAAATTATATTTAGCCTACGATAAAAGAAGTTTGATTAACTAAAGCTAGAATTAAACTAAAGAATAAAGATTAAACTAGAAACAAAGAATAGAATGGTTCCGGAAATGCGAAGGTAAGTCACTCGAGAAAATTACCAAGCTCGTCGTTCAATTATATTATCTCTACTGATTCAATGGAATTCTCAAATTATCACTCAATTGATTTTAAAGGTGAAAGGTTTTCACTATTATTCGATACACTCTCTCGAGCTGTAACGAAACTAACAATAAATTAGAATAAGTCACTCTCGTGCACCTATTTACTAATTCAAAGTTGCTTAAATTATCAAAACCTTATAACTCTAAATCTTTCGATTTCAAGTTCTCACGTATGCGATATCATCTCTCGATCTCAATCGTGACATACATCATAAATTAATGGAGCGTGCTACAACGTTATCTCTCGATCTCGGTTGTAACTCTCAAATTCAATCAAAGCTAGCTAGACTTTGATCTACACATGCAATCAATCTATGAACAATAAATATCAATGCGCTCAAATACCAATGAATCAATATATCAAACACAACGAACAAAAACTTCAATAATATAAACCAAATTCAATTCAAATCAAATACAGATGAGTTTAATTGTCTCTCGACCTCAAAAACTTCAAATGAAAATGAAAATCAAATAAATTAAGGTTCAGAAATACGATAAACGATGGATGAATCCATGCGTTGCACCGTATTTCTTCTCTTGTTCCTTCCTTGCACTCCGGAAGAGATTGGCTCGACTTTGGACGAAGAACGGAGATTGGATCTCCTTGGCGGCGTTGGGCGGCGGCTCCTTGACCTAGAATTCGTCTGCCCAATGTGTCTAATCTCGTCTCCCTTTTGAAATGAATCAAAACTCCCTAAAAAGCCCCAAAATCTCGATAAATAAGGAAAATAATCTTCAGATTTCGCGTCTCGATCGATCGAGATTTTCACCGATCGATCGATGCACTGTTCACGTCAGCCTTTTGCACTCACTGCCTCGCTCGATCGATCGAGAATTTCCACCGATCGATCGAGATTTCTCAAAATTTGTTGCTGAGGTTACTGTCTCGCTCGATCGATCGGTGTCAAAAAAATCTGATTCTCGCTTCTGGCTGTCTCGATCGATCGAGAATAAATATCGATCGATCGAGATTTGGGAAAATCATCTTCTTTCATTTTCTCTTCTTTTACGCCTCGATTTCGCCCGTTATCTTCATGTATGCTCATTTCTTCCACTTCCGGTCTAATTTCCTGAAACAAACGAATAAACACCAAAAAGCATAATATCATCCAGGAAAAAGTACGGACAATGGGAAGAAATCACAGTTAAAATCACTCAAAATCTACGCCTATCAATCACCATACTCTCTTGTTTTGATGCATATTTTCCCTTTCTTTCATAAGCCAATACCTAGGCCAAGCTACAAGCTAATAAATACCTACTTGATTTGTGTTTGCAAGTGGCTAAGATAGTGGAGAAGAGGGTGCAAGTGAGCTTATACTTGTGTTGGTGTACAAGTTGAACTATTGTAGGTTTACATTTGTTGGATCTATAATTTGCATATGACATTTGTATATGACCACAAACGCATGTTCACTGCTTTGTTGGGTACGAAATGATAAGGGATTGAACTTGTTCTACTGTTAACTTTTCACCGCCTTTCATTACTATGCATGTTTATAATTGTTGAGGCATAAAAGTGAGAACAAGTTAATTTGTTATGAATCTTTGAGCCAAACAAAAATATTGTAGTTTGTCTGATTTTCTCGAGGTCGAGTAAAGTTTAAGTATGGGGGTATTTGATGTGTCTAGAAATAGACACGTTTTTTGCGCTTAATTGACAATGATTGGGAATGATTTAATTGTTAACTTGATGTTTACAGTTCCTAATCATACATTTGATAATATGTAGGAAGAGGTGAAGAAATCGAGTTAATATGATGAAAGAAGGAATAAAGTTGAAGAAAAGAGGAAAAATCGGAATCCAAGACACATGTCGCTCGTTTCTCCTCAAATTTATATATGTTCGAGCAAAATTTTTGACATGTGATCCATATAAATGTTGTAGAATTTCAGTGATCTTCTTGTGGACAGCTGATTCGTCGTATTCGGAGATCGTATGAAGAAGTTATGACCAATGCAAGTCGATCGCCAAAAGCTAAAAATTGAGCAGAAATGCTCGATAGATCGAGCAAGGATGAAAAAGTCATGGAATTTCTACTGTCAAGCTCGATGAATTGGTCCCTTTATCTCGATCGATCACCCGGAGTTTTGAAAAATATGGAATCATGATTTCTTTCCTTCCAACTTGGATTTTATCCCACCTCCTAGCCTCCATATATTATATACTCGAAATATCAGACATAAAATCATCTAAATAGTTAGGGTAGAATAGTTTTAGACTAGTTTTATATTTTCTTTTCAATTTTGTCGAAGAACGCTACGAAGATCGAAGCGAATGCGGGATTGACGACTCGACGAGTGGAGATCGGATTAGTTTATTTCCTTTGGTTTTATTTTTTGTTTTTCTTTAATTATGTCTAGCTAGTTTTAATTCTTGGTTTAGGAAGACAAATCCTTGGAATTTATTTATCTTGGGGAGATTCTTACGCTTTAATTATCAATTTTATTGAGTATCAAGAGTTTTTCTGATTTTGTTGATATGATTGGTGTTTGTTATTGGATTGACAACCTAATAACTTGCATGTAATCTAATGCTAAATTTGATAATTGTTTGATTAATCGAATTTATGAAGCAACTAAGATTTATAATTGCCTGCTGTTGGTGTTATTAAATTCTTAGAGAAAACAATTGTCTAAATTTATATGAATCGCTTGTGTTTATATGATTTAGATTCATCGCTCACTAGTTTTGAATGGTGTCATGATTTTAATCTTGAATCGTATAGAGATTGATTGATTGATGAAAGTTAAACTAGGACGTTTGGACTAATTGAATATGAATAAGGTGAGAGGGGAATTAGATTTCCAATCGATGAATATTCAAAATAAAATTGAGTCTTTTGTGAATCGATGTAATAGATGATAATATACAAGGTAGAGTCGACCGATACCAAGAATCGCTTTCATTAGTTAATCTTTGTTTTTAATTTTAATTAGTATAATTCAACCTCACAACCCCATCCTTTATTATTCTTTTGTTTTGATTTTCATTAACACAAGAATTCACACCTCCTCGTCGGATCGATCCCTACTCACGCTACTACATTATTGTTATCAATCTTGAGGATTGAGTGGGGTTAATTTGGGTGTACATGATAAGCGCACACCAGCGAGCACATGGATCACTACCTAGTGACACTGAGACAAACCCGAGGGAGCAAGTCCATGCTATCATGTTGAGGAGCGGAAAGGAGGTCGTTGAGAAGAAGGATGCACAAATTGAGCTAAAAGGCAAGGCGGACATCAAGAAAGAAGAGGATCAAACACGCGACAAAGGTAAGTCTACTAAGACCTCTACACCCATCACACCATCTGCCAAGGCAGATAGCCCACTCACTTTCCCTTCTACATATAAGAGAGCAAAGATAGATGCTAAATTTGCTAAGTTTTTAGATTTGATAAAGAATCTCCACATTGAGATGCCTTTCATTGATGCTATACAACACATGCCGAGTTATACTAAGTTTTTGAAGGAGATTCTGTCAAAAAAGCAGAAACTGTGAGAGCATGAGATGATAAACTTATGAGAGGAAGGATGCACAAATTGAGCTAAAAGGCAAGGCGGACATCAAGAAAGAAGAGGATCAAACACGCGACAAAGGTAAGTCTACTAAGACCTCTACACCCATCACACCATCTGCTAAGGCAGATAACCCACTCACATTCCCCGCTACATATAAGAGAGCAAAGATAGATGCTAAATTTGCTAAGTTTTTAGATTTGATAAAGAATCTCCACATTGAGATGCCTTTCATTGATGTTATACAACACATGCCAAATTATACTAAGTTTTTGAAGGAGATTTTGTCAAAAAAGCGAAAACTGCGAGAGCATGAGATGATAAACTTATGCGAGCTAAAACCGATTGATGTGTCACTGCAAATGGCGGACAAGTCCATCAAGTACCCTCAAGGGATAGGGATGTACCACTAAAAGTCGACAAATTCACCCTTCTGGTGGATTTCATTGTGTTGGACATGAAGGAAGATGCTGACATGCCCTTGATCCTAGGAAGGCCATTCCTTGCAACTGGAAGAGCACTGATTGACGTCCAAGAAGGGAAGTTGATCCTCCGTGTAGGGGAAGACCAAGTCGTCTTTGATATGTTCAAAACTTTGAACACTGCACGCACTGAGCACCGATGTTTTAATATCAATATTATTGATATGCTATCTGTTGATGCGACACAGGTTAAGAGCAAGACAAAGTTGGAAGTCACATCAAATGCCCGTGAAAAAGGGATAAAATTCTGTAAGGGGGACTTGATGTTAATGAATCGAACGAAGATGCGAATGTTCCCATGGAGGTCGGACTCACCATGGGCTGGACCTTTCAAAGTTGTCGATGTTCTACCATGTGACACTATCAACTTAAGAGATGACCAAGGGGCACTATTCATGGTAAAGGAGAAGTGGTTACGACATTACCACATGGCGGACGAAAAATCGTCCCCTAGTGGCCCTTGCGGCACGTGAGCTTACATGGTAAGAAATTCAGCTTGAGACCATAAATCAAGAACTTTTCTTATCCCTTAGATGTGTTTTTTTGTTTGTTTTGGTTTTTTTTGTTTTGTTTTTGCTTTTGTTTTTGATTTTGATTTTTGAACGACGATCACTGACGGTGGTTGTCAAAGGTAAATGCTTTGTCTTATTTTTCATGCCTATACATTGAGGACAATGCATGAATTAAGTTTGGGGAAGTGCATTAGTGTGTCATGCTTTTTCATTGGAATTGTATCGTTTCTCGAGCACCAACAAAACTTTTCTTGAAAATGAGTTCAATTAGTAAGACAAGAATGAATCATAGTAGTGGTCTCAATTCCATGATGATATTAGTCTCACTATGCATGTCAACTTGAGTTTTGATCATTGTAAAACTTGTTGTGAATATCTTGTTTTGGTTAGCATGTCAAAGATGAGGAATATTTTGAGCACCTTTGAGTCATAATCTTGTGAATTGCATTTGGAGTAGTGAAAATCTTTGTGAACTTGATGAAATGTTTTGAGCATCTTAGTGTACCTTAGAACCTATTTGATGATGACACTTTGAGGCGAAATTTTATAGTTATGAACTTGACTTGGAAATGATTTAGGTGATCTTTGAACTGTTTGAGCCTTTGAAGCTTACCATGATATTTATCAATCTCTAGTGTCCCATTTTGAGCCTAAATTGAAAAAAAAAAATTTATCTTTACCGAAAGTTAATGAATCTCATTAGATGAACATGAATTGCTATAGCATGATGAGCTTATTATTGAAAAAATTATGAATGAGAAAAGAAAATAATAGAAAGAGCCTTGATAAAAAGTATCTTAATAAGACCCAAAGTGGCCAAGGATAAAAGAGAAAAGGAAGAGAAGCTCAAGTTGTGCTAAAACTTTGAACATTACATGATTATACTCTCTTCTTTATGCTATCCTACCTTTTGTTTGAAGCCAACCTTGGTCTAACATTACAAGCTTAAAGTCCTTTTGATCCAAGTCTAGGGAGTAACTACATTAGTGAAGAAGTTGTTTGAAAATAGGCCTATGTGATGCTCAACGATAATCTTACTTTTCATTGACTAGCATTATTTGATCTATCAAATTTGCATGAAACTTGAAAATGACAATAGCACACACGCACGTTCTTATTTGGAGACATGCTGCTCGATTTAGGAGAAAACACAACTTGTTGAACAATTTTGATTGACTCTTGTTTGTCAGTAAGTAAGTGAGATGTCTGAGCTACGTGATTGACTTGCGAATTGGTTTATTTGAATCTTCAATATTGAACCCTACTTTGTGATCTTATTTCTTGCTCGAGACGATCAAGTTTAAGTTTGGGGGAGTTGATAAGTGTGATTTTTATACTTATTTTACTATGATTTTATAGTAGCTTTTGTAGTGATTCTTGGAAAATATTATGCGTTTTGGTATATATTTGTATATTTCAGGAATCTAGGACCAAATGCATAAAAGTGGAGGAAATAAGCTATAAATGACGAAAAAAGACCAAAGCAAGCAAACATGGAAAATGAGGGACGAAATCGCAAATTGTGAGAATTTTGAATCAGCGATTGATCGAAAGTTTTTACCGATCGATCGCCGCTGACCAGAAGATTCTCGCGATCGATCAAAAAATACAGCAATTGATCGCCCCTTTGAGAAATTCAAAAAATAAAAACCAGAATAGTCTGGGGATCGATCGGTAAATCTCAGCGATCGATCGCCAGACCCGAAATTTTTGAGATTTTTTTTCCTTCTTGGTTATTTTGTGTCCAAACTTTGCAAAACTCCTCCACCTATTTATAAACGTATTGTGGACGTTTTGGGGGGCTTTTGGCTCATAATTAAACCCTACACAAGCAGCCTCCATCACCTTCATCTTCCCCAACCATCCATACTCTATGATTCCATTGAAGAGGAGACGCATGGAAGAGACGGGACGACGGAGCAACGCAAGGAGTCAAGACCTATTGTTACTTTAGTATTCCTAAACTTTGTTCTTTGTTTTATCAAATTATTAATGTTTAGATTGTTGAAAAACATGATTTCTCATTATTATTTGATGACTATAGTAGGCTAAGTTTTGTTGTCAAGATTTAGGGGATCCCATGTTTTGAACCCACAATTTTAATTAAGTTTTGATTGATTCTTACAATTCTTTGAGTTTAATTTATTGTTGTTCATGCTTTCAATGGATTAATCATCCTTGATTGATTATTTATTGCGATTGAATTGACCATAGGAGATTGCGATACGATACAGTAAATTAAACCGTGGATTTTAGACTAAGATCGAAAGATAAAGTCAAATACATGTGTAATAGCAATAGATTTACAAAAATCGAAGACTAGAATTTTTCATAAATCGACATAAAATATTGAGTGTTAAATAAGTGCATGATCATTGCCTTGTTGCATCTTAGTATTAGACTTGTTATAACCGGACCAAGGTATAACAAGTGCATTAGGAAAATTCGTTACCTTAGAACGTTTGAATTTAAATCTTACCTATAGGAGAATTGTGGGGGATTGCATGGGTGAACTGAAATCTTGATAATTGTCTCTATTGATTCTAATCTTCTTCGTTCTTGTTTGTTGGGTTGATTATTGAGTTAATTAGTCAAATTAGTTAATTAATCACAATCAGTTATCGTAGGCTAAATATAGTTAAATTAATTGAGTTTGGTAATTGTTTTCTAGTCCACGTGGGTTCGACACTCATACTTCTAATATCATTATACTAAAACTTGACACCGTACACTTGCAGCACATAATCGCTACACTAGAAATCTACTGTTTAAATTAATAGCGATCAGGCATGTGCATCCTGGAAACTGGAAATGGAACTACCACATGATAGAGCTATAAATAGCTGGAACTTTCATATTGAAAGGTGGTCGATCAGACTGAAAGCAAACAAGATTACAGAGCTAGAGTTTCTGAGATAGTGAAAAGCGAGATAGGAGAGTTGTTCATTGTCATGCATAAGAGTGATTCAACTAAGTGGATTCTAAATTGTTTGTACTGCTTGTATCTCAAAGAAGAAGTGATTTAATTACATTGTCTCCCGTGGAGTAGTTAACTTTTATGTATCTTGTATGGATTTGTGTATCTTTGGGTTTTTGCAAGCAAAGTAACAATTGGTCACAAATGATGAATTTTTTTCTGTCCTTAGAACAATATTGCCCCGCAATGGTGCTTACGATTTAAATAGCAATCCCAAGATACAACGACCGTGACCTGTGATAGGAACATACCAAATCATAAATCCTTAAACCACAAAGGATTAAAGGCATTCAACTTATGATATAATGAAGAAATGATGAAGAATGCACAAAATTTTTCTCTCAAAACTTGAATTTGATCTTGCAAAAAACTGTTTAATTCAATCATGGGTTGTTCCTTTTATAACAAACCATAAGACATCATCAAATGATACCTTTTGAAAGTGTTTTTTCATGAAAAATTACAACAATACGCGAAAAAGTACACAACCTTTCATGAAAATTTGTTTTTGCATCTTGCACAGAAGCACATGTGCTACGGCGCCTCCCAAAAGCCACCGTAGTGCCTACTTACATCCTGGACATTGTCTAGGCAGCAGGCCACCTGAGCTTCTTAGGCAGCGCTCCAGCGCTGCTTACACTGCCCGGGTTTTTTTCCCAGGCAGTGTTTTCTTGTCCGTTTTCTCCTGTTTTTTCCTCCATTCGTATTTTCCTACTTTTCCATGTTTAATTTTAATTCATTAAGCATATTTTCCAACATTCTCCCATATGAATTAAATTAATGCATGAATGTATATGAGTGTCTTTAAAGAATTGTTTTAGCATCTGGGGATGAAGCTTGTGGCTTTGAACCTTCCGTAGTAGTATTCAATCGAATTTACTGACTTAATAGTGAACTTGTAGTCTTGAACCATTTAGTAGTTGGTGTAAACCTAGACAGTTGAAGCCAACTCTAACCTTCATTTTGGTTTTTACTGTTGTGTCTGTTTCGGCTATAGACCACATTTGGTTTCATAAGTGTTTTCCATCTTTCAAGCGGCCTCGCTTCACACTTACGTAGGTGATCTCCTAGAAGAGTATCCCGCTATACTCTAACATATCCTTATATATCTTAGCAATCATTAAAGGCCTTTTGTCTATTCTCGTACTCTTTTTGCAGGCTACACCCATTATCATATGAATGGGTTGTAGATTGATCTCCAATGTGTTTAAACAATATCATAATTTAGTTGGCCATTTTGAACCTACATCTTGGGATCTCTAATCAACAAAGTTGGGTATCCACTATGAGATTATGGTTATAGGGTTTTAATCACATTCCGCTGGATAAACTATAAAATTGATCTATAGCCAAACCTTTCGTAAGCGGATCCACACTATTTTCCTTTGACTTCACGTAGTCAATGGATATAATGCCATTAGAGATCAACTGTTTAATGGTATTATGTCTATGACGTATATGTCTAGATTTATCATTATACATACTATTATGTGCCCTTCCTATAGCCTATTGGCTATCGTAATATCTCTTAATTCCAGACCTACGATGCACGGATACTGACATGGCGACACTGACACGACACAGACACGGCGACACGGATTTTCAAAATTTTCAGGATATGACACGGCTGGTACACACCTGTATATTTTTAAATTTATATATATATGTATATATATTACACATACTATATTACAAATACTAGAAATTCACATTTTTTAAATTCTAAAACCAATGTAAAATTAACAAAAATATTCTTACCAAATTCAAGAAGTTTATAAATAAATGCATGTCACTGGAATCATCATAATATCATGTTAACACCAAATACATATTACTTTAATTAATATAAAGTTAAACAAGAATGTCCAAATAAAATATAACATAAAAATATTCTTACCAAATTCAAAAATAATATATAATTGTATGTCACTGAAATCATCATAATATCATTCATACTAACAATAAATGTATATTACTTCAATTAAATAGAGTTTAAGTAATACGTTTAAATTTCATTTTAGCCAAAAACTTTTTAAGTTGCATAATTATCACCCAAAAAAGTCCTTTCTGTGTCGGACACGGCTCGGACAAGCCCATCAGTCATGTCCGACACGGGTGTTCGATTTTGAGGGGAGTGTCCGACACGGGTGTCGATTTTATTTTATTAATAAATTAAAGGACACGCCACGTGGCGTGTCTGACACGTGTTCGGGGAGTGTCCGAGAAGTGTCGGTGTCCGAGAAGTGTCTGACACTTCACCGAGTGATTTTTAGGAGTGTCAGTGCATCATAATTGCCGACACATGTTTTTCCCAACAAGGAATTTCTTCCAAGTAACTTCTAACCATTTGGCTTCTTCTCCCAATTTATCCAAGGCAATGAATTCTTATTCTAGTGGGTCTAACAATACAAGTTTGCTTAGAAGATTTCCACGACACATCAGCCCCTCCAATGGTAAACACATAACCACTTGTGGACTTTGAATCTTTTGTGTCTGATATTCAATTTGCATCGATGTATCATTCTAACACAACAGGATATCTCATATAATGCAATCCATAACTTGAGGTGTACCTTAAATATTTAAGTACACATGTCAATGTCTTGCAATGGTCATTGCTTGGATTGCTAGTGAATCTACTTAGTTTACCAACCACATGTGTAGTTCTTGAGATACATTAGACTGCCAATTATCCTTAGTATTCCAATTGCATGACAGGGACACCATTATTTTTAACTAAGTTTAGATTTGGATCATATGATGTTTTTACCGATGATGTGCCATTTGGGAGAAATTTCTCTAGCATTTTCTCAACATAATGAGATTGAGTCAACACTCGTCCTTCGGATGTCTTGGAAACTTTAATTCCAAGCATGACATTTTCTTCACCCATATCCTTCGTTTCAAAATGTTTTGTCAACACTTCTTTGTTGTGTTACGAATTTTCTTTCCACTATGAGCATATCATCAACATACAAGCATACTGTCACATATGTTTTAGGTGTGTTTTTCATATATACACATTTATCACTCATTAATTTTGAAACCATTTGAAACATAGTTTTGTCAAACTTTCATGCCATTGTTTTGGCGCTTGCTTAAGCGCCCTTACAATGACTTAACGAGTCTACACACCTTTTTCTCTTGTCTGGGAACTGCAAACCCTTCGGGTTGTTGCATGTATATTTCTTCCTCAAGTTCCCCATTTATGAATGCAGTCTTAACATCCATTTGATGTATCTCTAGATTGTTTAGAGCAGTGATAGCTATTATCACTCTAATGGATGTTATCCTTGTGACTGACGAATATGTGTCAAAGTAATCAAGGCATTCCTTTGTCTATATCCTTTGCCACAAGTCTTGCATTGTAGTATCGATGGAACCATTGATTGCGCTTTTCTTTAGCAAATAAATATTAAGTGGTGCATGATATAAGTCAACAGCACAAATCGACCGCAAGCATATGGTGTCAAGTTTTAATATGTGATTCGTAAGTACGAGTGTCAAACCTAGGACTAACAAGTAATTACCAAAAAAAAATTCTTTAAACTATATTTCACCTACGATAGCGAATTAATAATTAAACTAATAACTAGATTAAACTACTACTAATCCAACCAAAACAATCAATGATCACGAGAAAAATCCACAAGAAAGAATTATCAAGACAATGGTTCACCTAACCAATCCCCTAAATAAATCCTTTTATCCATCCATCTATAAGGTGACTAGTTTTCTGAATTTATTCAATATACTCTATCGAGCTATATTAAACTTAACACTAAATTGCAACAAGTAACTTTTGTTCACTTAATTAAGTGTAAATAACCCAAAGCTATCACTCGTATGTGATTTTCTCTTCGATCTCAATCTTATACACAAAGCATGAATTACTATGTCGTAGTATAATATTTTCTTTCGATCTCAATTATAATAACTAGAATCATTCAAAGGT
The DNA here is from genome assembly GCA_907163345.1 of Haberlea rhodopensis. NCBI lineage: Eukaryota > Viridiplantae > Streptophyta > Magnoliopsida > Lamiales > Gesneriaceae > Haberlea > Haberlea rhodopensis. Next base: position 2,583,959 of record CAJQUN010000077.1, read on the forward strand.
GGTCAAACCTTCAAAAGTATTAAGAACAATAAAACATGCACATAGAAGATGTATGAATTCAATCATAATATCAAAGGAAAAAAATGTTCAAGATATCTTTCAATCATCTAAAAAACGACAAATCAAATATTCATTCAAAACTAAAACAGAAAAGTAAGAGTATACTCCCAAGATTCAAGTGTCATTCAGCATACAGCTTACAGATTAAACAAGTAAAACATACAAGTCATTCCCCCAAACTTAAATCAAACAATGTCCTCAATGTTTAAAAGAATAAAAAAGGAAACAACAAAATCCCCTGATCAATGTGCTTGCATGAGGGTTGAGGAAGATTGGCTTTTGAACGTTCTGTTGTTGTAGGGATTCATTGCTCCAACTGAGTACCTCGGGAGAAGAATGCAAATAATAAAATAATCGACTGGTGATATAATAAAATTTAAAAACAAAAACTGAAAATTAAATAAACTAAAGTATATTGCTTGGGTTGCCTCCCAAGAAGCGCTGATTTCTAGTCGTCGGCTTGACCATCAGAAGCAACCATCAAATAGCAGCTTCCGTTCATAGTAAGTATCATATGATACAACAAATGGGTCTTGATTCATTATGCCCTCAAGCTTGGCAAGATTGTTCCATTGTAAGTTTGTCGCTCCAACAACACTCGTCTTGAAATGGTAGGCATGGGAGAAAGATTCTTTGTTCAGGTTCATCTCATGGAAGGTGTAGTGTGATGGAGTTGGCATCAATGGGAAATACGGATCCACATATGGCATAGAAGATGTCTCCGTCGATGGGCTCACATCAAAATCTTCGAAAGTATCCTCCTTCTCCAACATCACATCCGGCTAATCTTCACATGGGAACTCCTCAAATAACGTCTCTAAAGTAGGCTCAATCTCTTGAGGAGGCTCAAGTTCCCTTGAATCTTCATAATGAGTATGATCACTCCCCCAAACTTTGTCGGTGGAGTGGTCATCATCATGTAACCAAACTGGATTCCTCACACTTTCATGTCTAGATCTTGTCTCTTCCTCTTGGCAACTTGTCAAAATTGTTTCCATAAGGATCACTATTTGCTGCTCTAGGTGACACATAGAGTTTGTATGGCTCTCTAAACTGCTCTCAGTTGATGCCATGAATCTGAACACCATACCTTCTAGCTGAGTCATGTCTCCTTCAGAACTATCCATTTCCTCTCTTTGATGCTCGAATGATTGGTGTTTAATTGCGGGTAGTGAGGCTCTAGCGAGTGTTGGTGGCTCCAACCCTGCAGTGAACCATCCCAATTCCAATGGTGATCGAAGTCCGCCGTATCAGTGAACAAGTGCAACACACTTCCCAAGACAGAACAATATAATATAAATTTAAAAAAAAATAAATAAACAAAAGAAAACAAAAAAAATTGTTAAATTACAATCAAAGAACCTCGTATGATATTACTAAAGTTAGTCCCGATAACGGCGCCAAAAATTTGTTCGCGCTTTTATTTAGCAAATAAATATTAAGCGGTGCATGATATAAATCAACAGCACAAAATCGACCTCAAGCATACGGTGTCAAGTTTTAATATAGTGATTCATAAGTACGAATGTCGAACCTTGGACTAACAAACAAGTACCAAATAAAATTTCTTTAAACTATATTTAACCTACGATAATGAATTAATAATTAAACTAATAACTAGATTAAACTACTATAAATCCAACCGAACAATCGATGACCCCGAGAAAAATTCATAAGAAATAATTATCAAGACAATGGTTCACCTAAGCAATCCCCTACAATTCTTTTATCCATCCATCTCTAAGGTGGTGGGATTTCCAAATTTATTCAATATACTCTATCGAACTATATTGAATCTAACACCAAATTGCAACAAGTAACTTTCGTTCACTTAATTAACAATTCGATATTGAATGAAACTTTATGAAAACCACTAACTTTAGATTAAATAACCCAAAGCTATCACTCGTATGTGATTTTATCTTTCAATCTCAATCTTAAACACACGGCATGAATTACTATGTCGTATTATAATATTATCTTTCGATCTCAATTAGAATCATTCAAAAGTGGTCATAACCTTCAAAAGGATTAATAACAATAAAACATGCACATTGAAGATGTATGAGTTCAATCATAATATCAAAGGGAAAACTATGTTCAAGATATCTTTCAATCATCTAAAACACAACAAATCCAATATTCATTCAAAACTAAAACAGAAAAGTAAGAGCAAACTCCCAAGTCGACTTCGTTCGATGATTCTTGATCCTTCCCTCGCTTCTTTCTCGATCGTGCTCCTCGATTATCTTGTTGGCTTGTTCCAATTCCTAGGATGAAAGGTTGATGAAGGATCATAGATGGTAGAAAGGTGGATGCTATGGTGCAAGTCGTGAAGTGAAGGAAGGGTTGAGGTTTGGTGGAAGGAGGCATGTGATGGAGTGAAGGAAAGGGGCTATGCCTAGGCCTATATGCATCATGTAGTTTTTATAGAGGACGAGAGATCACCTTCCTTGTAAGACACAAACTCTTCAAAAGGAAACAAATCTTCAATTTTTTATCTCTAGGCGATCGATCTTCGTTTTGCTCACGATCGATCGGGCATTCAATCTGTTATTTTTTCAACCTATGCAACTCGGCAATCCATCGCGGTTATTTCACCGATAGATCACGAAGACTCCATTTTTGTTGCTCAACCATCGACATACACCGATCGATCGTCGATATGTCCAAGATCGATTGCCGTTGCAAAAATTCTTCAAACTCGAAATTTTTGTCCTCCTTCAACATGTTCGTGATCACGATTTATTTAACAATAAAATTATAGTTTAGTGTGATTATACTGTAAGTGCATGGTTGTCAAGTTTTAGTATAGTAGATTAAAAGTACGAGTGTCGAACCCACAAGGACTAGAAAATGAATACCAAACTTAATTAGCTTAACTATATTTAACCTTAGAATATTTAATGAGAATTATACTAGATTTACTGATGACGCGGTATCCAACCCAACAAGTAATAAAAAGTGTAGAGAATCAGTAGAGATAATTATCAAGACTTCGGTTCACCCATGTAATCCCCCATAATTCGCCTATTAGTTAAGATTTAAATTCATACGCTCTAAGGTGTCGATTTTTCCTAATGCATTCGTTATACTCTGGTCAAGCTATAGCAAGTCTAATTTTAGCGTTGCAATAAACCTCCCCCGTGTCATTATTGAACAATCAATATTGAATAAAGATTTATGAAAACTACTAGACTTTGATTTTGGTAAATTTATTGCTATCACACACGTGTTCGATTTTACTTAGTCCGTCTATAAGGACCCCCGTGTCCTTAACCCGTTATTAATGTATTAATCCATACCATTAGTGCATATAATCATACTATCATTGGGAAAAACCATATGCAAGTACCACACCATATGCTATCCAGAAAATTTCTTGCATTTGATCCACATAATATTCAAATTCCCCAACCAAGATTACATATATAACCTGCACCCTCATAATACACTAACATGCTCTCAGTTCATTTAGCAATTTCATATTTAATTGCATGCAAATCATAAATGAACAAAGAAAAGCCGTAGCCAATTTATACATTCCATATACACGTAAAATGTACTCACATAAGAGCACCCAATGAATAAGCGTGTATCTGATGTATAAAACACTCTACCGGATACCGTTACTGGTACTTCAATCCTGGAAGCGCCTCCCAAGCACAACTCGATCTCAACTCTGGATCTATGCACTTATTCAACCAGCTCTGGTACCTCGATCCGGGAAGTACCTCTAATCAACAGCCCAAGCGTAACTCCAAAGCTGCTGCTACACCTGTAACACCTGTCCCAACAGAGACAGCCCCCACACGGGTGAGCATACCAATACCACAATCCAATAATCAAAATATTGTAGTTCATAATTTACAGAATGTAAATGCCATGAATTTAAATGATACTCCCTGGATGGTATCATCCTCATCCGAGATCCCCTGTGTTGTCCCTGTTCTCAAAATAACCAAACTCATCAAATTCCCAAAGCCAGTTAATTGCCACATAGATTAACTAATACAATTTCTATTATGTTCGTTCCATAATCAATATGGTAAAATCATTATATAAAAGACCGTAGGTATCACATATATCTAACCAATGATTCCATGTTCCTATTTCATTGCTCGCTCCACAATAGCGGACGCACGCTCAACAATAGCGGCGTCATGACCGGCGGTCGCTCAACGACGACAACATCTCAATCATTGCTCGCCCAAGGCGGCACCATATAATTCCCAATGTATTTCCATTTATCGCAATTACCATATACTATACATTTCACAATCCATTTATCACTAGTACTACAACCCATACATTTCAACAACCATTTTTTGCAATTATCACGTACCATGCATTTAACAGTTGCAATAATATAACAAGCTATGCTCGTACGTTATACGTACCTTATAATTCCGTAGTTCGAGTCCAACCTTGCCTGAGTCCCACGACCCGATGAGTTTAAGTGCTAACATGCAAATAACTCCCAAATTAAACATAGGCATGCAATCTCGTGCACAAGCACGTTCACAATTTCCAACCCTATCGTCTATCTATGACGATTACAAAAATAAAAGCCCCCGGCTAAGCATGCATAAAACCCAAAATATACCATTTAACAAGTTTAAAAGATAGCCAAGAATTCAACCGAGAATTCCGTTTTATCAAACTTTGGCTCCAACCAATCCATTTAAAAAGTATAGCATTCCCAATGGGATGTAGACATTGCCCCGGAAACGGCCCCATTAAACCTCGATTCCAAAATCCTGACATTTTCCAAAAAATTTCAAAAACAAATATCTTCGGGTGGCGATCGATCGCCACTTTCATCGTGATCGATCGCCACAGTCCAGTGGCCAAACAGAATGATCTCGCGATCGATCGCACGTCTCCGCTATCGATCGCTAATCGCCTGGCGATCGATCGCCGAGACTTGGCGATCGATCGGCAGAACTGTACATCGTCTCCAATTTTCAGCTGCTCGTCGCAATCGATCGGCCCTCCTCGGCGATCGATCGCGACCTGCGATTTTTCGAGAAATTTGAGCTTCCATGGTGTTTTTGACACCCAAACTCAAAACCAACACCCCTAACTTCCTCAGCACCCCTAATACACCATTTAAACTCAATAAAAACACCAAAATCAACACTTTAGATTTTTACCCAAAATCCACAAACCCAAATCTAACATTAATACTCAACCAAAATCAACAATACTACTACCAAATCGAAGACAATGACGAGGGGAAGGTTAATACCTGATTATCTTCTTGAAAACCGGCTCCCGAGCCAAGCTACCAACGATTTCTCTTTCAAGGGAAGAAGAGAGGAAATGCGGGAAGGGCTTGAGCGAAGAGAGAGGGAAGAGAGGGAAGGGTTCCGTGCCAAATGACGGAATGCCGAGTCCACTTGGTATATATAGTACCAAAACTCGAAAATACCAATCTCTTCACAAATACATCATGACTCATTAAAAATCATTTGTTTTCAATAAATACCTCCCAAACTCTATTTTCATAAACAGCCCCAGTACCAAGTACTCCGGACCCCAAATCCCACCAAAGACCAAATTCCAAGGTTATCGCCGCGATGAGAATACAATCTCATCCCTTGGGTCCAACGACTCCAAATATCGGATTTAAAATCCCCAAGAGTCCCAAAACCGCAATTAGTTCATAAATGCCACAAATAAAATCCATTAAGGATTATTATCATACCGGGATTAACACTGTTAATCCCCGGGCATCACAATTATCCCCCACTAATAAAATTTCATCCCCGGAATTTGCACAGGCGCACTACACGAACGCCGAGACAACGCAAACCAAACGGATCTACATCGCCGAATCATGAACACATCATGAACGACATTCCAACCGCGAGGACACCGCCTCGCACCAAAATCTGGAATGGAGTAAACTTCCCAAACCATCGCAACCTCAAAGAAAACGTCAGCATTCCCAATGCCAACCATTACAAAGCAGTCAGCCAACCATAACTGCTAACCAAACGAATCATTCGTGATTCCAAACTAGATATCGCCCCAATGATATCTCCAAGACATAGTCACAGATGTTAAACATACATCGTTACCAAAGTGACCATTAGTACACAATAGTGTACCTGAACTACCTCCGGTTCCTAATTTCCAAATCCATCTCCAACAGGGGAGTAGTTGCACCACATTGCAACACGAATCGGACAACTCATGGTCACCAGTAGACACAAAACACATCTCCAAAGATGTCCACATCCGAGTGTTCCAAAAAAAATAATTTGGTCGGAACACACTGTCGAGACTCCACAAGGTCTCGAGTTCTCGAAAGGACATGCAAGGACAATCAATTGCATTCCCGCCACACGTGTCAACCACGACACTAAACAAATCCGAATCCTGGTCATCCCTCGTTTATCCTGGGATTTAACAATCCTAAAACAGGAAGGCTATCGAATTATCCAACAAGAACTACCATGGTTCCAAGACACGACAATCCCTCCTCAGGGGAAGTCAAACAACCCTCACGATCATTCGTCATAATGCATCGTGCCATCGAGATTACCGATCTCAAAGTTCCACAATCTCTCACTGGAGATTCGCCAAACAAAGTATACTAATCCGACGTTCAACAAGGAACAAAATAGAGTTGGCATTCGTATACGCACACGGCATACATGCCTAAGTACTAACGCAATATGCATACACAATGCAATAGACTCGGGTATCTCCAATCATACCCAAATCTCAAAACCAACTGTCAAACCTCGATTATTCTCGCCCCACGGAGAATGATGGTTGACAAACAAAACCAAAGGGTGTGATTTCAACATCAACACCACACGAACCAAAACAACGAATCTCCCAAAAGTTTCAACCGCTAGGTATAGTAATACCGCCTTCCTCTCAAGGAAAATGTCATGAATCCATGATCCTCCAATCATCGAACCACCGTTCGGAAACGTGGATATATTTACCAAAACATATCATGGAACCAAAAGTACGCAATGCATCAAAGCCACTATTACCAAATCGAAACCCGTATACGCCATGTATACCCAGCCTAGTAATGCTCTGTACTAATACCATAGTACTACACAATCTTGAGCATTTCTCCGGAGACGTATCCTCGAGCGTCTCACCGGAGATACGAAGCCATCACATAGTCCAACACTAGTAGGGCTTACCCCGGTTGATTCACAATCAACCCTCAACCAATACCAGCTGTCTCCATGACAGCACAATCCAAAACTCTCCAAGAGGTAGAATCAATATAGTAGTGTCACCCCACTAACTATATCTCACAAACCATTGTGACTCCCATTACATGCCATATGCAAGAATGCTCAACCAGAGCTAACAACGACTTGTTGATACTCACGTTGGTATTCCCAACCAAATTGAGCTGTCCCAAAACAAGTCCCTCGAAACATTTGACGTATAAACGTCTCCGTGAGGTACTCCCTGCCTCAATCATCATGCCACAAGGAGACTACAAAAGCCTACCTTGCCCCTCATCGTATCACCATACGATTCACCCAGCTCGAATCCAACGAGCAGCATAATGGCTAACACAAGCGCACCAAAGCACTGCAACAATACCTGGCTAACGATTCATTGGCCCCATAGGCTCGTACCAACCTATCAACGTGACACACGTCTCATCCCGGTATACCATACTGTACAAACCATTAGAGTTGTGGGTCATCACCCAACATATCTCTAAAACACCAAAGCACAATGGACAACCCGTTGTCCTTGCTCAACTACGATGCAATCCTAATCCATTAGGACTTATTCCACACCCTCAGGGTGGCTGTGCCCATGCCTAACACACATCACAACAACAAGCGCGTAGTTTCCTCAATGACTACTCTTACCACCAATCGCTTGGCCTTAGCCAATCCAGCGAGTATACCCAAAGGATATCATTACTCGAAAATATTTACCTATATTACATGATGCAGTACCCTCACCTGTACAATGCATCCAATAATCCATCGAGCACTCTGCTCGGCATAATGGTCTGGTCAACTAGTGACCCAGACAACATCCTGTGCTCGCCATCAGCACTCAAACCATATGGCTAAATACGAACACTCAAACGCATTATTCATCAAACCGACGCTACACGTCTACATAGAATATCCACTATGTCATCGTCATCCCGTGATGGTATATGTCAACATATGACATCTAAATAACATCGTCAAACATATGACGGTACATGTCGATACACGACATCCATAATCTCATCGCCAATCACATGACGGTATATAACAACACATAGTATTTTCAATAATGCTAACAAAAGTAATATGCCATACCTCATCGCTATCAAGATAGCGGAATACCTGTATCCATCGTCCACTAGCGATACACAAGCAGCACCCATCGCTCGCAGGTGGCATAATCCAGTGCTACGCACATAGTGATATAACCCATTGCTATAGAATCACCGGCATGATCCCTCGCCATAGAGTCAGCGGCATAAAACATCGCTATAGATATCCGGCGGTATGAACCATCGCCATAGATGTAGCGGAATGTACCATCGCTATATGATACCTGGCGGCACGAACCATCACCATAGATGTAGCGGAATGACCCGTCGCTATGTAATACCCGGCGGTATGAACCATCGCCAATAGAATACCCGGCGGCATGAACCATCGCCAATAGAATACCCGGCGGCATGAACCATCACCAATAGAATACCCGGCGGCATGAACCATCGCCAATAGAATAGCGGAATAAGCCATCTCTATGAATACCCGGCGGCATGAACCATCACCAATAGAATACCCGGTGGCATGAACCATCGCCAATAGAATACCCGGTGGCATGAACCATCGCCAATTGAATAGCGGAATAAGCCATCGCTATGAATACCCGGCGGCATGAACCATTGCCAATAGAATACCCGGCGGCATGAACCATCGCCAATAGGATACCCGGCAGCATGAAACATCGCCAATAGAATAACAGAATAAGCCATCGTTATGAATACCCGGCGGCATGAACCATCGCCACTAAAATACCCGACGGCATGAACCATCGCCAATAGAATACCCGACGGCATAATCGTGGACTCAAGAGGTACTCACATTCATGTAGCACTTTGTTCCTTTCGGACCCAAGAGGTGGCTCACATTAAATGCAGCACTTTGTCCCGATTGCATCGCTACGTCATGACAGCGTCATCATCGCTTCGACGTGACAGCGGCATGCATCATCGCTTCGACACGACAGCGGCATCATCGCTTCGACATGACGGTGGTATCATCGGTTCGACGTGACAACGACATTTACCATCGCTTCGACACGACAGCGGCATTTACCATCGCTTCAGTATGACAGCGAAAATACCCCTCGCTTCGACATATTAGCAGCATAATATCACTCGCAATAGTAATATGAGAGCGGAATTATCCTTCGCTTCGACATATTTGCGGCAAATATTCTTCATTGCTATCATATGACAGCGGCAAGTATTCACATCACTACGCCAAGCATGCAACCGTAATTCATAACCCGTATTCCAATAAACATCGCCATGAGTGTATTTTAATGCACCTCGCTTCAAATGTGACATGCGGAATTTTACCATAGCTTCAACATTTAGCGGCAAAGCATTAAAATCATCACTCCGATGTATATATATGCAACCGTAATGCTTAGTCCATGCCTCACATGACCCTGTAACCACCATGGTTAGCAACAACATATTCCAATTATGAACACATATCATAAACGCACATAAGCAATATATTTGTGACACGCAACACTAATTATCATCATGCATAATTATGTGCTTCTCATTCCCATTAACAGTTTCCTAGGCCCTCAACAGCCCCAAAGAGCTAACCACAACTCTGATACCACTAATGTAAGGACCCCCGTTCCCTTAACCCGTTATTAATGTATTAATCCATACCATTAGTGCATATAATCATACTATCATGGGGAAAAACCATATGCAAGTACCACACCATATGCTATCCAGAAAATTTCTTGCATTTGATCCACATAATATTCAAATTCCCCAACCAAGATTACATATATAACCTGCACCCTCATAATACACTAACATGCTCTCAGTTCAGAGCAGTTCATTTAGCAATTCCATATTTAATTGCATGCAAACCATAAATGAACAGAGAAAAGCCGTAGCCCATTTATACATTCCATATACACGTAAAATGTACTCACATAAGAGCACCCAATGAATAAGCGTGTATCTGATGTATAAAACACTCTACCGGATACCGTTACTGGTACTTCAATCCTGGAAGCGCCTCCCAAGCACAACTCGATCTCAACTCTGGATCTATGCACTTATTCAACCAGCTCTGGTACCTCTAATCAACAGCCCGAGCGTAACTCCAAAGCTGCTGCTACACCTATAACAGCGTCCCAACAGAGACAGCCCCCACACGGGGTGAGCATACCAATACCACAATCCAATAATCAAAATATTGTAGTTCATAGTTTACAGAATGTAAATGCCATGAATTTAAATGATACTCCCTGGATGGTATCATCCTCATCCGGGATCCCCTGTGTTGTCACTGTTCTCAAAATAACCAAACTCATCAAATTCCCAAAGCCAGTTAATCGCCACATAGATTAACTAATACCATTTCTATTATGCCCGTTCCATAATCAATATGGTAAAATCATTATATAAAAGACCGTAGATATCACATATATCTAACCAATGATTCCATGTTCCTATTTCATTGCTCGCTCCACAATAGCGGCATTTCAAACCCCACGCACGCTCAACAATAGCGGTGTCATGACCGACGGTCGCTCAACGGCGACAACATTTCAATCATTGCTCGCCCAAGGCGGCACCATATAATTCCCAATGTATTTCCATTTATTGTAATTACCATATATACATTTCACAATCCATTTATCACTAGTACTACAACCCATGCATTTCAACAACCATTTATTGCAATTATCACGTGCCATGCATTTCACAGTTGCAATAATATAATAGGCTATGCTCGTACGTTATACGTACCTTATAATTCCGTAGTTCGAGTCGAACCTTGCCTGAGTCCCACAACCCGATGAGTTTAAGTGCTAACATGCAAATAACTCCCAAATTAAACATAGGCATGCAATCACGTACCTAAGCACGTTCACAATTTCCAACCCTATCATCTATCTATGACAATTAACAAAATAAAAGCCCCCGGCTAAGCATGCATAAAACCCAAAATATACTATTTAACAAGGTTAAAGATAGCCACGAATTCAACCGAGAATTCCGTTTTATCAAACTTTGGCTCCAACCAATCCATTTGAAAAGTATAGCATTCCCAATGGGAAGTAGACATTCCCCCGGAAATGGCCCCTTTAAACCTTGATTCCAAAATCCTGACTTTTTCCAAAAAATTTCAAAAAAAAAAAGCTTTGGGTGCGATAGATCGCCACTTTCATCGCGATCGATCGCCACAGTCCAGTGCCCAAACAGAATGATCTCGCGATCGATCGCGCGTCTCCGCAAACGATCGCTAATCGCCTCACGATCGATCGCCGAGACTTGGCGATCGATCTGCAGAACTGTACATCGTCTCCAATTTTCAGCTGCATTCCGCTATAGTGATTGGCGATGGTTCTTGCCGCCAGGTATATTGATAGCGACGGTTCATTCCGCTATATTGATTGGCGATGGTTCTTGCCGCCAGGTATATTGATAGCGACGGTTCATTCCGCTATATTGATTGGTGATGGTTCTTGCCGCCAGGTGTATTGATAGTGACGGTTCATTCCGCTATATTGATTGGCGATGGTTCTTGCCACCAGGTATATTGATAGCGACGGTTCATTCCGCTATATTGATTGGCGATGGTTCTTGCCGCCGGATATATTGATAGCGATGTCTCATTCCGCTATTCTATTGGCGATGGTTCATGCCGTCGGGTATTCTATTGGCGATGATTCGTGCCACCGGATATTATATAGCGATGGGTCATTCCGCTACACCTATGGCGATGGTTCATACCGCCGGATATCTATAGCGATGTCTTATGCCGCTGACCCTATGACAAGGGATCATACCGTTGACTCTATAGCGATGGGTTATACCGCTATGTGCGTAGCGCTGGATTATGTCGCCTACGAGCGATGGGTGCTGCTTGTGTACCGCTGGTGGACGATGGATACAGGTATTCCGCTATCTTGATAGCGATGAGGTATGACATATTACTTTTGTTAGCATTATTGTGAATACTACGTGTTGTTATATACGTCATGTGTTTGACGATGAGATTATGGATGTCGTGTATTGACATGTACCGTCATATGTTTGTCGATGTTAACTGGATGTCAAATGTTGACATATGCCGTCACCGGATGACGATGACATAGAGGGTGTTCTATGTAGACGTGTAGCGTCGTTCTGATGATTAATACATTTATGTATTTGGTTGTATGGTTCGAGTGCCTTTGGTGAGCACATGGTAGTGTCTGGGTCACTAGTTGACGAGACCATTATGCCGAGCAGGTTGCTCGAAGAATTATTGGGTGCACCGTACAGGAATTGTACCGCAGCACATATTTGGAGTATATATTGTTCGAGTGATGATATCCTTTGGGTATACTCGCTGGTTTGGCTTAGGCCAAGCGATTGGTGGTAAGAGTAGTCATTGAGGAAACTACTCGCTTGTTGTTGTGATGTGCGGTAGGCGTGGTTTCACCCACCCTGAGGGTGTGGGAAAAGTCCTAATGGATTAGGATTGCTTCGTGGTTGAGCAAGGACACCGGGATGTCCATTATGCTTTGGTTTTAGAGAAATATTGGGTGATGACCCACTACTCTAAATGGATGATACGGTATGGTATACCGAGTGGAACGTATGAGACGTTGGTAGGCTTGATATGAGCCTTTGGAGGCAGCGCTTGTTAGCCAGATATCGTGGCAATGTTATAGCGTGCTTTTGATAGCCGTTATACTGCTCGTTGGATTCGAGTTCAGCGAATCGTATGGTGATACGATGAGGACTTTTGGTAGACTCTTGTAGTCTCTTTGTGGCATGATATTTGAGGCAGGGAATACCTCACGGAGACGTTTATACGTCAAATGTTTTAAGAGACTTGTTTTGGGACAACTCAATTTTGTTGGAATACCAACGTGAGCGTCGACAAGTCGTTGTTAGCTCTGGTTGAGCATCATTGCATATGGTATGCGACGGAAGTCACAATTGGAATTGTGTGGTATAGTTAGTGGGGTGACACTACTATATTGACTTTATCTCTTGGAGAGATTTGGATTGTACTGTCATGGAGACAGCTAGTATTGGTTGAGGGTTGATCGTGAATCAGCAAGGGTAAGCCCTACTAGTGTTGGACTAGGTGATGGCTTCGTACTTCTAGTGAGACGTTCGAGGAGACGTCTCCGGGGGATACTCGAGTGTGGAGTACTATGGCAATAGTACAGGGCATCGTTGATTGAGTATACATGGCGTATACGAGTTTCGATTTGATGATAGTGGCTTCGATGCACTATTCTGAACCAATCTCATATTTTGGTTCCGAGATATATGTTGGTATGTATATCCAGTTTTCCGGATGGTGGTTCGAGGTTGGAGGGTCATGGATTCATGACACTATCCTTGTGGGAAAGGCGGTATTGATATACCTGCCGGTTGAATCTTTTGGGAGATTCGTTGCTTTGGTTATGTGGTGTTGATGTTGGAATCACACCCTTTGGCTTTGGTCTGTTGACCACTATTCTCCGTGGAGTGAGAATAATCCAGGTTTGGCAGTAAGTTTTGGGACTTTGGGTATGTTTGGAGATACCCGAGTATATTGCTTTGAGTGTGCCTGTTGTGGGTGCTTAGACATGTATACCCGTGTGTGTATACGAATGCCAACTCTAATTCGTTCCTTGTTGAACGTCGGATTAGTGTGTTTGGTTTGATGAATCTCCGGTGGGAGATTGTGGCAATTTGAGATTGGTAATCTCGATGGCACGATGTATTCTGAGGAATAATCGTGAGGTCCGTTTAACTTCCCCTGAGGAGGGATTGTCGTGTTTTGGAACCATGGTAGTTCTTGTTGGATAATTCGATAGCCTTCCTGTTTTAGGATTGTTGAATTCCAGGAAAATGAGGGATGGCCAGGAATTGGATTTGTTTAGTGTCACGGTCGACACGTGTTTGGGAATGCAATTGTTTGTCTTGCATGTCCCCTGTGGAACTTGAGACCTTGTAGAGTCTCGATAGTGTGTTTTGGACCAAGATGGAACTTCTTGGAACACATGGTTGTAGACATCTTTAGTGATGTGTTTTGTGTGGATTAGTGACCGTGGTTTACCCGATCCGGGTTGCAAGTGGTGCAACTACTCCTTTGGAGGAGATGGACTGGGAAGCGAAAACCGGATTTTTCCGGGAGTATACTGATTGTATACTAGTGGTTCCCATCATAACGATGTGTGTTAAGAATCGTGGGCGAGTAGTGGATGATTCGATTCTAATGTGGTCCAGAATCGGGGTTGTGGCTTTACCTTGTTTGTGTAACCCTGGTGTTACGTAGAGTATGCCGGTGCAAATTTTGAGGACGAAATTTTATTAGTGGGGGATAATTGTGATGTCCGGGGATTTATGTGTTAATCCCGGTGTGGTATTAATCCTTGATGGATTTTTAATTGTGGCAATTAGGAATTATTTGCGGTTTGGCATCTCCCGAGGTTGTTTAATCGGGCATCTGGGATCGTCGGATCCAAAGATTTGAGATTGTATTCTCATTTTGGTGGAAAAACCTTTGAGTTGGGTTTTAGTGGGACTTGGAGTCCGGGGTGCCTTATGTTGGGGCCAGTCTGGGGATTTGATGTTGGAGAGAGAGTTTTTGAAAACAGATGATTTTTAATGAATCATGATGTAATTGTGAAGGTATTGGTATTTTGGGGCATTTTTGCTATATATACCAGTTGGACTCGGGGTTCCATCATTTGGAATCCATTTCTCTCCTCTCCTCTCCCTCTCACGCCACCCTCTCACCCAAACCCTTCCCCTTTCCCTTTGATGGTTGAAATCGTTGGAGGCTCGTCCTAGGAGCCGGATTTCTCGAAGATAAGTTGGTAAGTTTCTTCCCCTCGTAAATGTCTTCGATTTGAATATGGTTTTGTGTGGTTTGGTTGTATTATGGGTTGGGTTTGAGTTTTGGAATTTTAAAGAATTTTGGGTTGGTTGGTTTGAGGAGTTTTTATGGTGTTTATTTTGAGGTTTAATGTTGTAAGGGGTATGAGGATTGTTGTTGGACAAAATTTTGCAAGAAAAATGCCATTCTTGGCTTTTACAGGTCGAGGAGATCGATCCCTAG
This sequence comes from Haberlea rhodopensis, assembly GCA_907163345.1. Lineage (NCBI taxonomy): Eukaryota > Viridiplantae > Streptophyta > Magnoliopsida > Lamiales > Gesneriaceae > Haberlea > Haberlea rhodopensis. Next base: position 2,599,345 of record CAJQUN010000077.1, read on the forward strand.
GGCAAGGCGATCGATCGCCGCGACGTTGTTGGAAATTTCAGGAAGATGAATAGTGAGGCGATCGACCGCCTCAAATGAAGCGATCGATCGCCATGAGGCAGTGGCCATTTACGCTAAGAGGCGATCGATCGCCTGAAAAGGAGCGATCGATCGCCTGTTCCTATTTTCGCGAGGCGATCTATCGCCTGAAATCATGCGATTGATCGCCACTGCCTTTTTGGGGAATTATTTCGTGTTGAGTTTTCGATGCATGCTTCGCCCGGGGCCTTTTTAAATGGTTAATCGTCATGGATGACGATATATTTGGGGTTTGTGAACGTGCTTGGGCACGTGGTTGCATGCTTGAGATTAATTGTGGATTATTATCATGTTTAGCATATAATTCATCGGTCACGAGACCAAGGAAAGGTTTGGACTTGAACTACGGAATCATAAGGTACGTATGACGTACGAGCATAGCCTTTTATATAATTGCAATTGTTGAATGCTTGGTACACTGTATTGAAATGAATATGTGTAGAAATGTATGATATATGATATCAGTAGTGAATGGATATTGGGATTACATGGTTTATGGTAATTTCTACAAACGGACATATATGCATTGTGAATCACATGGTGCCGCCTTTGAGCGAGCAATGATTGGATGTTGTCGCTTTTGAACGAACATCGATTACGACGCCACTGCCATTGAGCATGCGTGGAAATGGAATGCCGCTATTGTAGAGCGAGCAATGAAATAGAGCTATGAAACCATAAGTGAGAAACATGGATTGTCTACAATCATTGTTTAATGATTTGATGTTATTGATTATGATATTGGTATATGGCTCATGGAATTGTTAATCAATGTAATGATTAACTGGCATTTGGGAATTTGATGGTTTCAGAGTTTTGAGAACAGGGACAGTATAGGAAACCCCGGATGAGGATGATACCATCCAGGGAGTATATGTTGTATTTCGTAGCAATTTACATTGTTGTAAATTATGAATTGTATTGTTGTGGTTATTGGATTTGAGATATTGGTATGCTCACGCCGTGTGGGGGCTGTCTCTGTTGGGGCAGGTGGTGCAGGTGTAACAGCAGCTTTGGAGTTGAGCTCGGGCTGTTGATTGAAGTACTTCCAGGATTGAAGTACCAGAGCTGGATGGATAGGCGCTCAGATCCAGAGTCGAGATCGAGTTGCGCTTGAGAGGTGCTTCCAGGATCGAAGCACCAGTAATGGTATCCCGTAGAGTGTTTTATACATTAGATACACGCTTATTGATTGGGTGCTCTTATGTGAGTACATATTACGTGTATATGGAATGTATAAATGGGCTACGGTTTTTCTCTATTCATTCACGGTTAGCATGCAACTAAATGTGGAATTGCTAAATGAATTGAGAGCATATCAGTGTATGTTGAAAGGTGCATGACATGTTTTATGGAATATGTTGAGAAAGTATAGACATTACACGATTAATGTAAAGGAATTTTATAGATGGCATTCATGCTAGAGTTGCATGTAATTACTTTCCCCTTGTTAACATGATAGTATGCACTAAGTACAGTGGTTAATACACTAATATCGGGTTAAGGGCACGGGGGTCCTTACAGATCGGCCCTCCTCGGCGATCGATCGCGACCTGTTATTTTTCGAGAAATTTGAGCTTCCATGGTGTTTTTGTGATGTCTGGAAATTACTGGTGTTAATCCCGGTGTACTGATAATCCTAAATGGATTTTTGATTGTGGCAATTATGAACTAATTGCAGTTTTGGGTCTCCCGAGGTTGTTAAATCGGGCATTTGGGATCGTTGGATCCAAAGGTTGAGATTGTATTCTCATTTTGGTGGAAAACCTATGAGTTGGGTTTTGGTGGGACTTGGAGTCCGGGGTGCTTTATGTTGGGGCTGGTATAGGGATTTGATGTTGGAGAGAGAGTTTTTGAAAACAGATGATTTTTAATGAATCATGATGTATTTGTGGAGGAGTCGGTATTTTGGAGCTTTAGAGCTATATATACCAAGTGGACTCGGTGTTACGGGATAACACAATTCATTCCACTCCTTCTCTCCCCTCCTCAACGCCAACCCCTTCACCCCCATTTCCCTCTTTTCTCCATTGGAAGAGAAATCGTTGGTGGCTTGACTCGGGAGCCGGATTTCTCGAAGATAATCAGGTATTCATCTTCCCCTCACCTTTGTCTTCGTTTTGGTGTTAGTAATGTTGAGTTTGGTAGAGCTTTGAGTTGGTTATGGGTTTTGGGGATTTTTGGTAAAAATCCAATATTGAGTTTTTGGAGTTTTTATTGATTATAAATGGTGTATTTGAGCTGTTGGAGGTGTATGGGGTGTTGGTTTTGAGTTTGGGTGTGAAAAACACCATTAAAGCTCGATTTTTTTGAAAAATCGCAGGTCGCGATAGATCGCCGAGGAGCGCCGATCGATCACGACGAGCAGCTGTAAATTGTTGAAGATGTACAGTGCTGGCGAGGCGATTGGCGACCGATCGCGGAGACGCGCGATCGATCGCGGAAGGCTTCTGTTTGGCAGCGGGTGCGCGCGATCGATCGCGATAGATGCGGCGATCGATCGCGGCCCTAAGTGTTTTGTTTTTTTTCAAATTTTGGAAAAATGTCGGGATTTTGGAATCGAGGTTTAATTAGCCCATTTCCGGGGCAATGTCTACATTCCAATAGGAATGCTATACCTTTTGAATGGATTGGTTGGAGCCAAAGTTTTATGAAACGAAAATCTCGGTTGAGTTTTTGGCTATCTTTTAAACATATAAAATGGAATATTTTGGGTATTAGGCATGCTTAGCCGGGGGGCTTTTATTTTGGTAATCGTCATGGACTGACGATATGTTTGGGGGTTATGAACGTGCTTGGGCACGTGGTTGCATGCTTGTGTTTAATTGTGAACTATTTATGTGTTAGCACATAATTCTTCGGGTCGTGGGACTCAGGTGAAATCGGACTTGAACTGCGGAATTATAAGGTACGTGTAACGTACGAGCATGACCTTAATTATATTATTGCAATTGTTGTGCATGAGATAGATGATTGGTAAGGGTTAGTAGTCGAAACATAATATACGGTGTCTTGCAATAATTGGTTAATGGAAACGGGACTGGGTGTGTGATGTTGGTCGGTCTTATGTATTGTTTGGTGCCGCTTTGGAGCGAGCAATTGTCGGGATGTGGTCGCTATGGAGCGAACATCGGTAAGTGATGCCGCTACTTTTGAGTGGGCGGGGAAATGTGACATCTGGCTAGATATCTAGGATATCTGTATTTTATTCCTCTCTCGATATTGAATTGGATTTGAGATATAGTTAATCAGTGTAATGATTAACTGGATATTTGGAATTTGATGATTTTGGTTGTTTTGAGAACAGGGACAATACAGTGGGATCCCGGATGAGGATGATGCCATCCAGGGAGTATCATTTAAATTCTTCGCAATTACATTGTTGTAATTTACGAATTATATAATTGTGATTATTTGGTTTGGTGGTATTGGTATGCTCACCCCGTGTGGGGGCTGTCTTTGTTGGGGCAGGTGAAACAGGTACAATGGTAGATCTGGAGCTGTGATCGAGCTATGGATTGGAGGTGATTCCAGGATCGAGGCACCGGAGCTCATGTGGAGCTGGATATTGTGTATGCCCTTCTTATACATTACGTACACATAGGTTTATTCGATGCTCGTGTGTGAGCAATGATTACGTGTATATGGGTTGTATAAAAAGGCATGGGTCTTTCTCCTTTCATTCATATGTGTGAGCAATTAACTAGGGAATTGCTAGATGAATTGAGATTGTGATTAGTGTGTTACATAGGTGCATGCTGTGTTGAATGGTCTTAATCTAGGGAATCGGTCATTGCATGGAATGGATTAAATGAAGCAAGAAATTTTATAGGTGGTATTGTGTGCCACGTTTACATGTAGTTTCCCTTTACACGTGATTGAATGCACCAAATGTATGGCTTAATGCACTAATTGTGGGTTAAGGGCATGGGGGTCCTTAATTATTGGTATCAGAGCAGTGGTTGCTCTTTGGGGCTGTTAAGGCCTAGGAACTTGTTGATAGAAATTGGTAGCACATATTTATACATGATGGTATTAGTGTTGTGTGACACAACTAATTGCTTATGTGCTTTTACGATATGGAAAGTGGTATTACTGATCATTGTGGTTGCAGGAATCGTGTATAATACGATGGGATGGCATTAATGGTAATGTCTGGCACTCCATATATTATGTGCTAAGGGATCTGATTTTGTAGGAAAATCAGGAAATGGAAATGTGATATGTTGTCTCTAAGGACAGGGATGATTGACAACAGACAGTGGGATATGTGGTATGATTTCAATTATTATTGAATATACAATGTGTTGTTTTTATCATCCTACTACTGGTATATCATCAGCGATGGATCATAATATTTGTCGCTGTCATGTCGAAGCGATGTACATGCCGCTGTCATTGTCGAAGCGAGGGATATTATTGAACCGCCAATATGACGTAGTAGGATTTATGAACTGTTGGATTAACCTGGATGCAGGTATATGGAGCTAGTGGAATGTTCCGGTGGTTGTTATATTCGAGCGAGGGAGGTACTTGCCGCTGTCATATGAAGCGATGGTAATATGATATTTGCCGCTGTCATGTCGAAGCGATGTACATGCCGCTGTCATTGTCGATCGCAGCCCGAAGTGTTTTGTTTTTTTTCAAATTTTGGAAAAATATCGGGATTTTGGAATCGAGGTTTAATTAGCCCATTTTCGGGGCAATGTCTACATTGCAATAGGAATGCTATACCTTTTAAATGGATTGGTTGGAGCCAAAGTTTTATGAAACGAAATTCTCAGTTGAGTTTTTGGCAATCTCTTAAACATATAGAATGGAATATTTTGGGTATTATGCATGCTTAGCCGGGGGGCTTTTCTTTTGGTAATCGTCATGGACTGACGATATGCTCGGGGTTATGAACGTTCTTGGGCACGTGGTTGCATGCTTGTGTTTAATTGTGAACTATTTATGTGTTAGCACATAATTCTTAGGGTCGTGGGACTCAGGTGAAGTCGGACTTGAACTACGGAATTATAAGGTACATGTAACGTACGAGCATAACCTTAATTATATTATTGCAATTGTTGTGCATGAGATAGATGATTGGTAAGGGTTAGTAGTCGATACATAATATACTGTGATATCCCCGAAATAATTAATTGCAATTTGGGCATTAATTATGTTTATATGATTAATTATGATGATAATTGATTTATGTGCTGGATTTAATTATCATGTTGAAATGCTTAGTCACATGGTAGACGTGACCGGGGATACATTTCGGGATGTATATCGTGCATGTTGGGTATTAACATGGGTTATTCATGTTGGTTGTTAATTAATTGGAAAGCATGAATTTATTGGGAGTTTGTGGCATTTTGTAAAATGCTTTTAAAATACCATGTTGGAGTATTTTATACATCGTGTTAATTGTTGGGGTACAATTTTAATTGACCTATATAAGCCATTACCCCACTTTACCACCTCACTTTATCATTCACTCTTTAAATCCCCAACTCACTCTCCCAACCCTAACCCTTTCCCCATTTTCGATTTTAGCTTCTAAGTAGAAGAGAAATCTTTGCAAAAACTCCATTGGTGTGATTCTTGAACCATCCCAGGTGGCAAAACAGCCAAGGAAGTGAATTCCTACCACATCCTACTTTTTGGAAAGGTACGTACAGGACGTACGGGCACCCAACGGTACATGTATCTATTATACTCATTGATTATGCATTGTGGATGCGAGTATATATGGAATTATGCATTGTGGATGCAAATACATGTTGAATTATGCATGATGATTGTATATGCATATGATGATTATTGGTGCACATCCCATGAGTCATGGTCATCCCCTTGATGAGTTTAATGCTTGCCGCTATTTTATTTGGTGCCGCTAAATGTGAAGCGAGGGGTACAGTGCCGCATGTCACATTGAAGCGTGGTTATCATTTGAGGCGAGGAAAGAATATTTGCCGCTAAAATGTGAAGCGAGGGGTGGGAGTACCGCATGTCCATTGAAGCGAGGTTATTCTATGCCACCTATATGTGAAACGAGGGGCATTAAAATACATTGTGATGAACAGACTAGGGATTGGTAATTGGTGATAATGAAATGGTGTTATGTCATGACATGTGTGAACCATTAAATAATCTATTGATTATACTCATGAATTATGGTACAGGGACAACCAAAAAGGGAGCGTTTAAAATGCATGGGAAAAACAGGAAGTGTTTTATTATGATATATGCATTTACGCCTTATATTCATATTGTGTTGGATATGAATAATATTATGCTCATGTTTTGGGGGTTGTCCTTGTATAGTGTCTACTCTAGGAGTAGTGTAAAGCTATAGTGGATAACATTCATTTGATTGAGAATGTAATTATGTGATATCCCCGAAATAATTAATTGCAATTGGACGTTAATTATGTTTATGTGATTTTTTATGGTGATAATTAATAATTGTGTTGGCATTAATTATCTTGGTGAAATGCTTAGTCACATGGTAGGAGTGACACGGTAGAGCATTTCGGGGTGCATGTTATGCATGTTGGGTAATTGGGGATTTTAATGGTTAAATGAAATGGTTTATGATTATTTGGGTGAATCATGTTTTAATTGTGATTTTGGTGCATTATGGTAAAATGCCTTTTAAAATATCATGTTGGGGTGTTTTATACACCATGGAATTGTGGGGTGTAATTTATATTAAACCCAACCCACTTATACCCCAATTCCCCTTTATACCTTCACTTTTTAACTTTCCCAAAATCAACCCTCAAACCCTTCTTTTCCTCCATTTTCGAAATTGGGCAAAGAGGTGAAGATAAATCCTTCCAAAAGTTTGATTTGTGGAGTTTGTTGGGAGATTTGGAGTCCCCAAGAGGTATGGATATCTCCTTGTTGTTTTTGTTGTGTTTGGATTGGATTTGTTGTAGTTTTGTATGGTTTTGAAATGGGTTTTTATGGGTTGGTATTATTTGGGTTGAATGTTGGGTTTTTGGGATGTTTAAAGTGTATTTTGAAGGTTATTATGTGTTTGATGTTGTTGGTTTGAAGGTAGAAGAGTGGGTATGGATTGGAGGTGAATCTGGCAGTGCACTTTTGAAGCGCCTGGCGATCGATCGCCACTCTTGGGCGATCGATCGGGGAGGCTGGCGATCGATCGCGCCATTTGTGGCGATCGATCGCCAAAGCAGAGAAAATTCAGGATCGGGCAGTAGGGTCTCGCGATCGATCGCCCGCCCCAGGCGATAGATCGCGAAAGGCAAAATTTGGTGTTTTTGGATTTTTTGTGGAATTTTTGATATTGGACTATTATTGGCTCCTAATATTGATTTGCGTGAATGTGTAGAACCATCCCAGGTGGCCACACAGCTTAGGAGATAAAGTCCACGATATCTCCACTTTTGGAACTAAGGTGCGTAGTGAGACGTACGGGCATCGGACGGTAAAATGTATTTATTACGCTATAAATTGGTTATGCATTATGGTTGCGTATATGATCTCATTATGCATTATGGTTGCATACATGATTGGAATATGCATTATGGTTGCATGTGATTGTGGGTCGAGATTATATTACAGTGATGAAGAATACTTGCCGCCTTCATGTCGAAGCGATGATAGAATACTTGTTGCTGTCATATTATAGCGATGAAGAATATTTGCCGCAAACATGTCGAAGCGAAGGATAATGCCGCTGTCATGTTGATGCGAGGGATATTATACCGCTAGTATGTCGAAGCGAGGGGTATTAATGCCGCTGTCATGTAACGCGAGGGGTATTATGCCACTGATATAATAAGACTGGGATTGGCCATTGGTATACATGGAAAGGATGCATGTCATGACATACATTATTGATGTTATAATCAATTGATTGTAATTATGGTACAGGGACAACCAAGGGAGCTTTTATATGTGTTACATACAGGAAGTGAATCGCATTTATGGATTATGCACTGAACTATGATCATATTATTGTGAATATGATTTATATACATGCTCATGGTTTTGGGGTTGTTCCTGTAGGTACTTTTGGGCGTACGGGCTGAAGCGGGTTGATGCGGTGAGCCAGTGAGGAGTGCTTTTGGCATAGCAGGCCTAATTCTTTTGTATAGTTTCTACTCTAGGAGTAGTGTAAAACTATAGGATTAGCATTCAATTGATTGGGAATGCAATTAATCCATTTTGGAAATTTTATTTTTGCCTGTAATCTTAACGGCTCTATACATCAACACGAACTCTATATTCTTATATGCATGTTTAGCTCTATTACGCCTTTAATCCGCACATAAGGAACTAGGGTCCTTACATTAGTGGTATCAGAGCAGTGGTTAGAGAATCCGGGACGAGTGAAGGGTAGCCTTAGTATGATTGGCTAAGTGTTTACATTTGGGGCATGTTTATGCATGTGGTGCATATTTATGTATACATTTGTTATACTAACATGCTTGTCATTCATATTGTCTAACGGTTTAGCATATATATTGTTTGGAATTGTGTTAACCTTTGTGTTACAGCATGGCGGCTATGAATGCGGGAACCTCAACGAAGAGGTGGGTGATATTGGGAGCGTGAATGCTAGCATCGGTCAGGCAAATCCTTTACCCCCACCTGCTGTGGGCATGGAACCGGTTGCTCAATTACTGTTACCAGGGGAGCTTAGCCTGACTAATTTTCTGACCTTCCACCCACCCATGTTTGAAGGAACAGAGACAGGAGAAGAGGCCGAAGAGTGGCTGGAGAGACTAGAACAGATTTTTGTATCTGCGCTGTGTGCTACGACGGCTGGGTTAAGACTGGCAGAATTCCAGCTGGCGAAGAAGTCTTCCATGTGGTGGAAGACAACTGTAATGGAATTGAGGGCCCAATGTATGATAATTGACTGGACCTTATTCAGAACCCGGTTTCTAAACCGGTACTTCTCTGCCGCGGCTAGGCAAACTAAGGAGGATGAATTTACGAATCTGAAGCAAGGGAACCTGACAGTTTCGGACTATGCCATGCACTACTCGTCCTTATTGAGGTATGTTCCACATATTGCTACAAATGGACATGCCAAGATGAGGCACTTTATGAAGGGGCTGCGACCGGAATTATTTGATCGGGTCATTTCTAACAACCCGACATCTTTTGATGATGCACTGGTCAGAGCGTAGTTAACAGAGATAGGGGTGAGTGCTTATCATGAGGCCATACCCTCACCAGCTCCATCACAAAGATCAACATCTAAAAATCTGAGGCCCCGAGGAGGATCTTTTAAGTCGCGGGGGACTTCTTCTTCTTCTCGGTTTAGCGGAAGGCGGCCGGAGGGCCGGAAGCAAGGGGATTGGAGGAGTGGTGCATCTACTTATGGGGGACCGACTCAAGCTAGTAGAGCTGGAGATGTCATGTGCCACTTTTGTGGAGGGCCGCATTTGATGCGAGATTGTTCTGCGTGCTACATTTGTGGCAGGTCGGGCCACATTGCTCGGCTTTGCCCCAACCGGGAAGGACAGACGGATCTCAGGGAAGGTCGAGGGAGGTTTTCTAGCGGTACAGTGCAGCAGAGGCCACCGATGGTGCCTCGTCAGATGGGAGGACAGGCGATGGGGTCACCTCAGGGATAGGTCTATGCATTGACCAGGGAGCAGGCCGATGCAGTTCCAGAGGAGGTTATAGCTGGTACGTGCCTACTATTTACATATTCCGCCTTTATTTTGATAGACACAGGTGCTTCGCACTCCTTCGTGTCTGCGGACTTTGTGGCGAGACATCATATGTGCACGTCTCCGTTACCCACATCTCTATTGGTCTCGACAACCACTGGGAAGAGAGTTGTTGCTGATCGGTTTCTGATGGACTACCTCATTTATTTTGAGGACAATGAGATAAAGGCAGATTTGATTATTTTGGGTATGTCAGATTTCGACTGCATTGTGGGCATCGACATTCTGAACTGATATCAGGCAGTGGTAGATTGTCGACAGAGAACAGTTCGGTTCAGATTTGGTTTGGGAGTTCAGTGGACTTTTATGGCAACGGGTCTCGTGCGAAGATTCCGTTGATTTCGGCAATCAAGATGTCCCAATTATTGGAACGTGGACATACGGGCTACCTCATTTATGCCGTGGACACGTTGGGAAAGGGTAAGGAGTTAAAGGTTGAGGATGTGCCAGTGGTAACAGAATTTGCTGATGTCTTTCCAGAGGAGATTCCAGGATTCCCACCGACTAGGGAAGTCGAGTTTGGGATTGAGTTATTACCGGGGACGTCCGTTATTTCTCGTGCTCCTTATCGAATGGCACCGGCAGAGCTAAGAGAACTGAAGGAACAGTTACAGAAGCTCCTTGATAAAGGATATATACGCCCTAGCGTATCGCCTTGGGGCGCACCAGTTCTTTTTGTGAAAAAGAAAGATGGCTCGATGCGTTTATGCATCGATTACCGGCAACTGAATAAGGCCACGGTGAATAACAAGTATCCTCTCCCCAGGATTGATGATTTATTTGATCAGTTGCAGGGCACGAAGCTGTATAGCAAAATTGATTTGAGATCCGGGTACCACCAGATACGGGTCAGGGAGGAGGATGTGCAGAAAACAGCATTTCGGACTCGGTATGGGCACTACGAGTTCTTGGTGATGCCGTTCGGTGTGACGAACGCCCCGGCTGTCTTTATGAGCTTGATGAACCGGGTATTTCAACCCTATCTAGATCAATTCGTCATTGTGTTTATTGACGATATACTCATCTACTCCCGGAGCGAGGAAGAGCACGTGAGACATTTGAGGACAGTGCTCCAGATCCTCAGAGACCATCAATTATATGCAAAGCTCAGCAAGTGTGAGTTTTGGTTGAGCAGTGTAGTATTTCTGGGGCACGTCATATCTAGCAGTGGGATTTCAGTGGACCCCAGGAAGATTGAAGCGGGATGGAGTGGCTGCACCCACTTCTGTGCCCGAGATTCGAAGTTTTCTTGGTTTGGCTGGCTATTACCGACGCTTCGTCGAGGGATTTTCCAAGATTGCTAAACCCTTGACTCAGTTGACTCAGAAGGGAATACCGTTTTACTGGTCAGAGGCTTGCGAGGAGGGCTTCCAAGAATTGAAGCATCGTTTGACCACGGCGCCGGTATTGGTGATTCCTACAGAGAACAAGAGGTTTGTCCTTTATACTGACGCATCATTGCAGGGCTTGGGTTGTGTCCTGATGCAAGATAAGCATGTAGTAGCTTATGCATCGAGACAGTTGAAACCGCATGAGGCTAGATACCCAGTCCGTGATTTGGAGTTGGCGGCTATTATTTTTGCCCTGAAAATTTGGAGGCATTACCTGTATGGTACATCCTTTACCATATATACGGATCATAAGAGCCTGAAATTCTTGTTCACTCAGGCGGAATTGAATATGCGTCAGAGGAGATGGATGGATCTGCTTAAAGACTATGATTGCGAGATAGAGTACCATCCCGGGAAAGCCAATTTGATAGCAGACGCCTTGAGTCGGAAGGTGAAGAACACTGCTGAAGATGTCATGCATTTGTCGGCTATGATGACTTCTTATTTCCATCTGGGCTATGACTTCGATGTGGACGCATCGCCGGTTTCGGTATCGACTTTATTGGCTGAGCCAGATATCTATGAGAACATCAGGAGAGCTCAGAGGACAGATGATGAGGTTCAGAGATGGACATCTTTAGCACTTCAGGGGCAGCCATAAAAGTTTAGAGTGGCTGAGGATGGTTCTTTGAGACTCGGTAACCGATGGGTAGTTCCATGTACGCCGGAGTTGAGTAAAGGAATCTTGGAACGGGCTCATAGTAGCCGATTTAGCATCCACCCAGGAGGGAGGAAAATGTATAAGGACTTGTGTGATCAGTTCTGGTGGAAACGGATGAAACGTGATGTAATCTCATTTGTCAAGAGGTGTTTGATCTGTCAGCAGGTTAAGGCAGAGAGGCAGAGACCCGGTGGCGAGCTAAGGAGCTTAGAGATACCGGAATGGAAGTGGGAGCACATATCTATGGACTTTGTGACCCACTTGCCGAGGACTACTTCGGGTTGTGACGCCATTTGGGTGATCATTGACAGGCTAACGAAGGTAGCTCACTTCATTCCCTACAGTATGACGTACACATATTTGAGGATGGCTCAGTTGTATGTCCGGGACATAGTGAGACTACATGGGATTCCAGTATCTATCGTGTCGGACAGAGACCCGTGGTTTACATCTCATTTCTGGGGAGGTCTTCAGTCAGCATTGGGTACTGAGGTGAGATTGAGCACCGCATATCACCCCCAGATTGACGGTCAGACTGAGCGTACTATACAGACGCTCGAGGACATGCTGCGAGCTTGTGTGTTGGAGTTTGACGCCTCATGGCAAGAGTCTTTGCCCTTGGAAGAGTTTTCTTACAACAACAGCTATCAGGCGAGTATTCAGATGGCACCGTTTGAGGCTTTGTATGGTAGGCGTTGTAGGTCGCCGTTATACTGGGATGACTTGACCAGTAGAGCAGTGGGAGGACCCGAATTGATTCGGGAGATGGAGGATGAGGTAAAGGTTATCCGTCTGAAAATGAAGGCAGCCCAAGATAGGCAAGCAGCTTATGCGAATGAACGGCGGAGACCGTTGGAATTTCAGTTGGGAGACAGAGTCTTTTTGAAGATCTCACCTTTCAGGGGTGTGGTTCGGTTTGGTATGCGTGGTAAATTGTCTCCGAGGTATGTGGGACCGTATGAGATTTTACAGCGCATCGGTACCTTGGTTTACCGTTTGGCACTACCACCGTCGTTGTCTGGTATTCACGACGTGTTCCATGTATCTATGCTGCGGAAATATGACCCGGATCCGTCGCATGTATTGCAGCCTTCTGAGGTTCAGTTGGATTCTGACGTATCATATGAGGAACGGCCAGTCAGGATTTTGGATAGGGCTGATCGTAGACTCCGGAATCAAGTGATACCGATGATCAAGGTTCAGTGGGATCGCAGGGGTGTCGAGGAGGCAACGTGGGAGACGGAGCGGCACATGATGCAACACTACCCGGAGTTATTTTCTGGTATGTAGTTTATGTTTGGTTTCGATATGGGTAAGTGCATGCGATTTCGGGGTCGAAATCTTATAAGTATGGGAGTATTGTGATATCCCCGAAATAATTAATTGTAATTGGGCGTTAATTATGTTTATGTGATTTTTTATGGTGATAATTAATAATTGTGTTGGCATTAATTATCTTGGTGAAATGCTTAGTCACATGGTAGGAGTGACCCGGTAGAGCATTTCGGGGTGCATGTTATGCATGTTGGGTAATTGGGGATTTTAATGGTTAAATGAAATGGTTTATGATTATTTGGGTGAATCATGTTTTAATTGTGACTTTGGTGCATTATGGTAAAATGCCTTTTAAAATATCATGTTGGGGTGTTTTATACACCATGGAATTGTGGGGTGTAATTTATATTAAACCCAACCCACTTATACCCCAATTCCCCTTTATACCTTCACTTTTTAACTTTCCAAAAATCAACCCTCAAACCCTTCTTTTCCTCCATTTTCGAAATTGGGCAAAGAGGTGAAGATAAATCCTTCCAAAAGTTTGATTTGTGGATTTTGTTGGGAGATTTGGAGTCCCCAAGAGGTATGGATACCTCCTTATTGTTTTTGTTGTGTTTGGATTGGATTTGTTGTAGTTTTGTATGGTTTTGAAATGGGTTTTTATGGGTTGGTATTATTGGGGTTGAATGTTGGGTTTTTGGGATGTTTAAAGTGTATTTTGAAGGTTATTATGTATTTGATGTTGTTGGTTTGAAGGTAGAAGAGTGGGTATGGATTAGAGGTGAATTTTGGAGCAAAAATGGTGGTTTTTCAGGATACAGAGGTTGGCGATCGATCGCCCATTTCAGGCGATCGATCGCGCGCTGGCAGTGCACTTTTGAAGCGCCTGGCGATCGATCGCCACTCTTGGGCGATCGATCGGGGAGGCTGGCGATCGATCGCGCCATTTGTGGCGATCGATCGCCAAAGCAGAGAAAATTCAGGATCGGGCAGTAGGGTCTCGCGATCGATCGCCCGCCCCAGGCGAGCGGGCGATCGATCGCGAAAGGAAAAATTTGGTGTTTTTGGATTTTTTGTGGAATTTTTGATATTGGACTATTATTGGCTCCTAATATCGATTTGTGTGAATGTGTAGAACCATCCCAGGTGGCCACACAGCTTAGGAGATAAAGTCCACGATATCTCCACTTTTGGAACTAAGGTACGTAGTGAGACATACGGGCATCGGACGGTAAAATGTATTTATTACGCTATAAATTGGTTGTGCATTATGGTTGCGTATATGGTCTCATTATGCATTATGGTTGCATACATGATTGGAATATGCATTATGGTTGCATGTGATTGTGGGTCGAGATTATATTACAGTGATGAAGAATACTTGCCGCCTTCATGTCGAAGCGATGATAGAATACTTGCCGCTGTCATATTATAGCGATGAAGAATATTTGCCTCAAACATGTCGAAGTGAAGGATAATGCCGCTGTCATGTTGATGCGAGGGATATTATACCGCTAGTATGTCGACGCGAGGGGTATTAATTCCGCTGTCATGTAACGCGAGGGGTATTATGCCACTGATATAATAAGACTGGGATTGGCCATTGGTATACATGGAAAGAATGCATGTCATGACATACATTATTGGTGTTATAATCAATTGATTGTAATTATGGTACAGGGACAACCAAGGGAGCTTTTATATGTGTTACATACAGGAAGTGAATCGCATTTATGGATTATGCATTGAACTATGATCATATTATTGTGAATATGATTTATATACATGCTCATGGTTTTGGGGTTGTTCCTGTAGGTACTTTTGGGCGTACGGGCTGAAGCGGGTTGATGCGGTGAGCCAGTGAGGAGTGCTTTTGGCATAGCATGCCTAATTCTTTTGTATAGTTTCTACTCTAGGAGTAGTGTAAAACTATAGGATTAGCATTCAATTGGTTGGGAATGTAATTAATCCCTTTTGGAAATTTTATTTTGGCCTGTAATCTTAACGACTCTATACATCAACACGAACTCTATATTCTTATATGCATGTTTAGCTCTATTACGCCTTTAATCCGCACATAAGGAACTAGGGTTCTTACAAATTAATCCATTTGATAGTCCTTAACTTGGGATGTAATTTTTAAGGCTCATAGTCTCAACATGAACATTTATACTCTGATAATGTATGTTAGCTCCAATTATGCCTTTAATCCGCACTTAAAGAACTAGGGTCCTTACATTAGTGGTATCAGAGCAGTGGTTAGAGAACCCGGGAACGAGTGAAGTGTAGCCTTAGCATGATTGGCTAGGTGCTTACATTGGATCATGATTATGCATGTGGTGCATATTGATGTATATGCTGTTATACTAACATGCTTATTATTGTTTATGTTATCTAACGGCATGACATATATATTGTTTTGGAATTGTTGTTAACCCTTGTGCTACAGCATGGCGGCTATGAACTTGGGAAACCTCAATGAAGAGGTGGGTGACGTTGGCAGTGTTAATGCGAGCATCGGTCAGACAAACCCTTTACCTCCACCAGCTGTAGGTGTGGAACCAGTGGCTCAGTTGTTACTACCTGGTGAGATCAGTTTGACTCAGTTTCTGACCTTCCACCCGCCTATGTTTGAGGGGACAGAGTCAGGGGAAGAGGCTGAGGAATGGCTTGAAAGACTGGAACAGATTTTTGTGTCCGCTCCTTGTGCAAGGACGGCATGGCTGAGATTGGCGGAGTTCTAGCTAGCGAAGAAACCTTCCATGTGGTGGAAGACTATAGTGATGGAACTAAGGGTTCAAGGTGTATTGATCGATTGGACTCTCTTTAGAACCCGGTTTCTGAACCGGTATTTCTCTGCGGCTGTGAGACAGATAAAGGAAGATGAGTTCACAAACTTGAAGCAAGGAGGTATGTCAGTGTCAGACTATGCTATGCACTACTCTTCATTACTGCGGTATGTCCCGCATATTGCCACAAACGGACATGCAAAGATGAGGCACTTTCTGAAGGGGTTACGGCCGGAACTATTTGACCGGGTTATTGCCAACAACCCCACTTCCTTTGATGATGCTCTTACTAGAGCAGAACTCGCGGAGATCGGAGTTGGGGCCTATCCTAATGTTGTACCCCCACATGTGCCACAACAGAGGCAAGCTATTGATAGCTTGAGGCCCCGAGGAGAGTCATTTAAGCCTCATGGTGCTTCTTCATCCTCACGGTTCAGTGGAAAGAAATCTTTTGGTCGGAAGCAAGAGAACAGGAAGAGCAATTGGTCGACCAACCGAGGGCCTATGCAAGGAAATAGATCGGGGGAGACAAGGTGCGACTTTGTGGAGGGCCACACTTTTCGAGCAATTGCCCTGCTTGTTACAGTTGTGGTAAGATGGGCCACATCTCTCGGTATTGCCCCACTCGGGGAGGACTGTCAGATTTTCAAGGAAGCAGGCCGAGATTTGAGGACAGGACGGTGCATCAGAGGCAGCAGATTATTCCTCGACCATCGGGAGGTCAGACAGTGGGACCGTCCCAAGGGCAGGTGTATGCACTGACCCGAGAGTAGGCCCAGGCAGCCCCAGAGGAGGTGATCCCGGTACGTGCCATTTATTTACGTACCCTGCTTTTATTTGATAGATACAGGTGCCTCCCACTCTTTTGTATCTGTTGGCTTTGTGGAGAGACACCATATGCATACGTCTTCATTACCCATGCCTCTCATGGTCTCGACACCCACTGGAAGAAATGTTATTGCCGATCAGTTTCTTGCGGATTGCCTCATTTATTTTGAGGGCAACGAGTTGAAGGCAGATTTGATTGTTTGGGCATGTCAGACTTCGACTGCATTGTGGGTATTGACATTCTGAATAGATATCAGGCAGTGGTAGATTGTCGGTAGAGGACAGTTCGGTTCAGATCTCAATTGGGAGTTCAGTGGACTTTCTATGGCAACGGGTCTCGTGCGAAGATTCCGTTGATTTCGGCGATCAAAATGTCTCAATTGTTGGAACGTGAACACACGGGCTACCTCATCTATGCCGTGGACACATCGGGAAAGGGTAAAGAGTTGAGGGTTGAGGATGTACCAGTAGTGGCAGAGTTTGCTGATGTGTTTCCAGAGGAGATTCCCGGATTCCCACCGGCAAGGGAAGTCGAGTTTGGGATTGAGTTATTACCGGGGAAATCCGCTATTTCTCGTGCCCCTTACCGGATGGCACCGGCAGAGTTAAGAGAACTAAAGGAGCAGTTGCAGGAGCTCCTTGACAAAGGATATATACGCCCTAGCGTATCGCCACGGGGCGCACCGGTTCTCTTTGTAAAGAAGAAGGATGGTTCGATGCGGTTGTGCATCGATTACCGGCAAATGAATAAGGCCACAGTGAAGAACAAGTATCCTCTCCCAAGGATTGATGATTTGTTTGATCAGTTGCAAGGTACCAGACTATATAGCAAGATTGATTTGAGATCCGGGTACCACCAAATTCGGGTCAGAGAGGAAGATGTGTAGAAGACAGCTTTTCAGACTCGATATGGGCACTATGAGTTCCTAGTGATGCCGTTCGGTGTGACGAACGCCCCAGCGGTCTTTATGAGCTTGATGAACAGAGTGTTTCAACCATATCTTGACCAGTTCGTCATTGTATTTATTGACGACATACTTATCAACTCTCGGAGTGAGGAAGAGCATGTGAAACACTTGAGGACAGTACTCCAGATTCTCAGAGACTACCAGTTAAATGGCAAGCTCAGCAAGTGTGAGTTTTGGTTGAGCAGTGTAGTGTTTCTGGGGCATGTCATATCTAGCAGTGGGATATCGGTGGATCCAAGAAGATTGAGGATGTGATGGAGTGGGCTGCACCCACTTCTGTGCCCGAGATACGAAGCTTCCTTGGTTTGGCCGGTTATTATCGACGCTTCGTCGAGGGATTTTCAAAGATCGCCAAGCCGTTGACACAGTTGACCCAGAAGGGAGTACCATTCTTTTGGTCAGAAGCTTGTGAGGAGAGCTTCCAGGAGTTGAAACACCGGTTGACGACGGCGACTGTGTTGGTGATTCCTTCGGAGAACACTAGGTTTGTCCTCTATACTGATGCATCGCTTCAGGGCCTTGGGTGTGTATTAATGCAATATAAGCATGTGGTAGCTTATGCGTAGAGGCAGTTGAAGCCGCATGAGACTAGATACCCAGTCCATGACTTGGAATTGGCGGCTATCATCTTTGCCCTGAAGATTTGGAGGCATTATTTATATGGTACGTCATTCACCATTTACACGGACCATAAGAGCCTGAAGTTCTTATTCACTCAGGCAGAGCTGAACATGGGGTAGAGAAGATGGATGGACTTACTCAAGGACTATGATTGTGAGATTGAGTACCATCCCGGAAAAGCTAACTTTACAGCAGACGCTTTGAGCCAGAAAGTGAGGAGTACTGCTGAGGACGTCATCCATTTGTCCGCCATTATGACTTCATATTGCCATCTGGGTTATGATTTCGACATAGATACATCACCTATGTATGTATCGACCTTATTAGCTGAGCCAGATATCTATGAGAATATCAGGAGAGCTCATAAGTCAGATGATGAGATTCAGAGATGGTTATCTTTATTGCATCTTGGTCAGCCATCGAAGTTCAGAGTGGCCGAGGACGGATCCTTGAGATTGGGCAGCCGTTGGGTGGTTCCGAGTACGCCGAAGTTGCGTAGATGAATCTTGGAGCGAGCTCATAGTAGCAGACTTAGTATCCACCCAGGCGGAAAGAAGATGTATAAGGATCTACGTGATCAGTTTTGGTGGAAAAGAATGAAGTGTGATGTCGTCGCTTTTGTTAAGAGGTGCTTGATCTGCCAACAGGTTAAGGCAGAGAGGCAGAGACCTGGCGGCGAGTTGAAAAGCTTGGAGATACCAAAGTGGAAGTGGGAACACATTTCCATAGACTTCGTGACTCACTTGCCGAGGAGTGCCTCGGGTTTTGATGCCATTTGGGTGATTGTGGACAGATTGACCAAAGTGGCTCACTTCATTCCTTATAGCATGACCTTCACCTATTTGAGGATGGCTCAGTTGTATATCCGAGATGTGGTAAGATTGCACGGGATCCCCATTTCCATAGTGTCGGATCGAGATCCACGATTCACATCTCATTTTTGGGAGGGTCTTCAGTTAGCCTTGGGGACTGAAGTTAGGTTGAGCAATGCTTATCATCCTCAGACGGATGGCCAGACCGAGCGTACTATCCAAACGCTCGAGGACATGTTGAGGGCTTGTGTACTGGAGTTCGATACTTCTTGGCAGGATTCAGTGGCCTTGGTAGAGTTCTCTTATAATAATAGCTACCAGGCAAGCATTCAGATGGCTCCTTTTGAGGCTCTATATGGCAGTCGATGTAGATCACCCTTGTGTTGGGATGACTTGGACCGTAAATTGGTCGGAGGATCGGAATTGGTTCGGGAAATGGAAGAGAAAATAAAGGTGATAAGGCAGAAAATGAAAGCAGCCCAGGACAGACAGGCAGCTTATGCGAAAAACGGCGGAGACCGTTGGAGTTTCAGTTGGGAGATAAGGTCTTCTTGAAGATCTCACCTTTCAGAGGTGTGGAGCGATTTGGGATGCACGGAAAACTGTGTCCGAGGTATGTTGGGCCGTACGAGATCTTGCAGCGCATTGGCACTTTGGCTTACAGACTGGCCTTGCCACCTTCTTTGTCTGGTATACATGATCTCATGTATTGCAGCCTTCCGAGATTCAGTTACAATCCGATGTATCTTATGTGGAACGGCATGTTAGAATTCTGGATCGAGCAGACCGCAGACTTCGGAACAAAGTGATACCTATGATCAAGGTTCAGTGGGATCGCAGGGGTGTCGAGGAGGCTACGTGGGAGACGGAGCGGCATATGGTGCAGCACTACCCTGAACTATTTCTGCTATGTTATTTATGTTTAGTTTCATTTTGGGGTAAGTGCATGCGATTTCGAGGATGAAATCTTATAAGTAGGGGAGTATTGTGATATCCCCGAAATAATTAATTACAATTTGGGCATTAATTATGTTTATATGATTAATTATGATGATAATTGATTTATGTGCTGGATTTAATTATCATGTTGAAATACTTAGTCACATGGTAGACGTTACCGGGGATGCATTTCGGGATGTATATCGTGCATGTTGGGTATTAACATGGGTTATTCATGTTGGTTGTTAATTAATTGAAAAGCATGAATTTATTGGGAGTTTGTTGCATTTTTGTAAAATGCTTTTAAAATACCATGTTGGAGTATTTTATACATCGTGTTAATTGTTGGGGTACAATTTTAATTGACCTATATAAGCCATTACCCCACTTTACCACCTCACTTTATCATTCACTCTTTAAATCCCCAACTCACTCTCCCAACCCTAACCCTTTCCTCATTTTCGATTTTAGCTTCTAAGTAGAAGAGATTCTTTGCAAAAACTCCATTGGTGTGATTCTTGAACCATCCCAGGTGGCAACACAGCCAAGGAAGTGAAGTCCTACCACATCCTACTTTTTGGAAAGGTACGTAGAGGACATACGGGCACCCAACGGTACATGTATCTATTATACTCATTGATTATGCATTGTGGATACGGGAATATATGGAATTATGCATTGTGGATGCAAATACATGTTAAATTATGCATGATGATTGTATATGTATATGATGATTATTGGTGCACATCCCATGAGTCATGGTCATCCCCTTGATGATTTTAATGCTTGTCGTTATTTTATTTGGTGCCGCTAAATGTGAAGCGAGGGGTGGGAGTGCCGCATGTCACATTGAAGCGTGGTTATCATATGAGGCGAGGAAAGAATATTTGCCGCTAAAATGTGAAGCGAGGGGTGGGAGTATCGCATGTCCATTGAAGCGAGGTTATTCTATGCCACCTATATGTGAAGCGAGGGGCATTAAAATACATTGTGATGAACAGACTAGGGATTGGTAATTGGTGATAATGGAATGGTGTTATGTCATGACATGTGTGAACCATTAAACAATCTATTGATTATACTCATGAGTTATGGTACAGGGACAACCAAAAAGGGAGCGTTTAAAATGCATGGGAAAAACAGGAAGTGTTTTATTATGATTTATGCATTTACGCCTTATATTCATATTGTGTTGGATATGAATAATATTATGCTCATGTTTTGGGGGATGTACTTGTAGGTATATCTTGGCATGATATAAATGGGCTAAAGCGGGTTGAGGCGGTGAGCTTGTGAAGAACGCTTTTGATAGATGAAGGACTAGATTACTTTTGTATAGTGTCTACTCTAGGAGTAGTGTAAAGCTATAGTGGATAACATTCATTTGATTGAGAATGTAATTAATCCATTTGATAGTCCTTAACTTGGCATGTAATTCTTAAGGCTCATAGTCTCAACATGAACATTTATACT
Source organism: Haberlea rhodopensis (assembly GCA_907163345.1). Lineage (NCBI taxonomy): Eukaryota > Viridiplantae > Streptophyta > Magnoliopsida > Lamiales > Gesneriaceae > Haberlea > Haberlea rhodopensis. The sequence continues at coordinate 2,620,890 of CAJQUN010000077.1, forward strand.
CTGATAATGTATGTTAGCTCCAATTATGCCTTTAATCCGCACTTAAGGAACTAGGGTCCTTACATATACGGTGTCTTGCAATAATTGGTTAATGGAAACGGGACTGGGTGTGTGATGTTGGTCGGTCTTATGTATTGATTGGTGCCGCTTTGGAGCGAGCAATTGTCGGGATGTGGTCGCTATGGAGCGAACATCAGTAAGTGATGCCGCTACTTTTGAGTAGGCGAGGAAATGTGACCTCTGGCTAGATATCTAGGATATCTGTATTTTATTCCTCTCTCGATATTGAATTGTATTAGAGATATAGTTAATCAGTGTAATGATTAACTGGATATTTGGAATTTGATAATTTTGGTTGTTTTGAGAACAGGGACAATATAATGGGATCCCGGATGAGGATGATGCCATCCAGGGTATCATTTAAATTCTTCGCAATTACATTGTTGTAATTTACGAATTATATAATTGTGATTATTTGGTTTGGTGGTATTGGTATGCTCACCCCGTGTGGGGGCTGTCTTTGTTGGGGCAGGTGAAACAGGTACAATGGTAGCTCTGGAGCTGTGATCGAGCTATGGATTGGAGGTGATTTCAGGATCGAGGTACCGGAGCTCATGTGGAGCTGGATATTGTGTATGCCCTTCTTATACATTACGTACACATAAGTTTATTCGATGCTCGTGTGTGAGCAATGATTATGTGTATATGGGTTGTATAAAAAGGCATGGGCCTTTCTCCTTTCATTCATATGTGTGAGCAATTAACTAGGGAATTGCTAGATGAATTGAGATTGTGATTAGTGTGTTACATAGGTGCATGCTGTGTTGAATGGTCTTAATCTAGGGAATCAGTCATTGCATGGAATGGAATAAATGAAGCAAGAAATTTTATAGGTGGTATTGTGTGCCACGTTTACATGTAGTTTCCCTTTACACGTGATTGAATGCACCAAATGTATGGCTTAATGCACTAATTGTGGGTTAAGGGTACGGGGGTCCTTACAGTTTTTGACACCCAAACTAAAGACCAACACCCCTAACTTCCTCAGCACCCCTAATACACCATTTAAACTCAATAAAAACACCCAAATCAACACTTTAGATTTTTACCCAAAATCCACAAACCCAATCTAACATTAATCCTCAACCAAAATCAACAATACTACTACCAAATCGAAGACAATGACAAGGGGAAGGTTAATACCTGATTATCTTCGAGAAAACCGGCTCCCGAGCCAAGCTACCAACGATTTCTCTTTCAAGGGAAGAAGAGGGGAAATGGGGGAAGGGCTTGAGCGAAGAGAGAGGGAAGAGAGGGAAGGGTTCCGTGCCAAATGACGGAATGCCGAGTCCACTTGGTATATATAGTACCAAAACTCGAAAATACCAATCGCTTCACAAATACATCATGACTCATTAAAAATCATATGTTTTCAATAAATACCTCTCAAACTCTATTTCCATAAACAGCCCCAGTACCAAGTACTCCCAGACCCCAAATCCCACCAAAGACCAAATTCCAAGGTTATCGCCACGATGAGAATACAATCTCATCACTTGGGTCCAACGACTCCAAATATCAGATTTAAAATCCCCAAGAGTACCAAAACCGCAATTAGTTCATAATTGCCACAAATAAAATCCATTAAGGATTATTACCACACCGGGATTAACACCATTAATCCCGGGCATCACACCGTCTCAATCTAGACCCACGGCCTAATTTATTATATCGTACTGCAATATCGTATGGTCAAGTCAATCACAATATATATCATTCAAATGTGATCAATCACTGAAAAGCATGAAGAACAATAAATTATGCACAAAGAATTGTAAGAATTAATCAAAAGCCTTAAGTTGAAGTATGGGTTCAAACATGGGATCCCCTAGTCTTGACAAATAACAATGTAAAATTAAGCATTAAGAAGCTGAAAACAACGAAGAACAAAGTTTAGAAATACGAAAATAACGCTAGAAGATGACTCCTTGCGCTGATGCGTCGTCTCGTCTCTCCCGATGTCTTCCTCTTCAATGGTTGCAATATGGTGTGTGGCGGCTCTTTGTAGGTCTAAAAAGTATGTGCAAAAGTCCCAAAATCCATCACACTTGGTCCTTTAAATAGTGGGGGAAGAGTTCTTATGCTTTTGGTCACAAAATGTTCAAAAGGGGAATAAAATCTCAAATTTTCCGCAGTATCGATCGTTGTTTCTCACCGATCGATATCCAATTTTTTCTGCCACTGGCGATCAATCGTGTGAATAGTAAACATGATTTTTTTTTTTACAATACTCAAATTTTTGTCCTTCTTTGATGTTCGTTCATTTTGATCATTTTCATCGTCAATTAGCTCAAATCCTCCACTTTTATTCATTTTTACCTTTATTCATGGAACCTATAAACACAATACAAAAATGCATAATATCGTCCAAGAATCATAATAAAATGCACATAAAATTGATAGCAAAATAAGTGTAAAAATCACAATTATCAATTCGCTCGGCTTGGTCCTTTCATCGTTAATTAGCTCATTTTCTTCATTTTCTCGTACTTATATTTAAATTCCTGAAACATGCAAATTAATTCTAAATGCTTAATATCGTCCAAGATGGCAATTATCGACCATCAGTTTTGTATTTTCTTTTCAGAATCTATTTTCACTCTAATGGTTTACTTCCATTTGGAAGATCAACCAACTCCTACAAATGGTTTGCATTATGGATTCAATCTCGCCATTAATAGCGTCTTTCCGTATAGGAGCCTCGGGGCTAAATAATTCGTCAATAAACGATCTTGGTTCATTTTCTAACACATACGTAATGAATTCAGGACCATGAGTTTTTGCCACCTTGATCCTCTTGCTAAGTCGAGGCTCTTCAGTTTCATTTAAGTCACTGTTAGCTACTTCAATCGGCATTTCCTTAGGACCCACTTCCTTGTTTTCTTTGTAACGAAATATTTCTTCAAAAAATATCACATTTCTTGATCTAGAATTTATCAAGAGCATTCATCATCTCCTTTAGGGTACGATTTTTTTTGTTCGGTGATACCTTTTGATTGCGGTGAATAGGGGGCAGTGGTTTGGTGAATAATGTCATGATGGAACAAACTCATCAAATGCTGCTCCATATTCTCCACATCTATCGCTTCGAACATTCTTTATCTTTTTGCTTAGTTGATTTTCATCTTCATTCTTGTATTGTTTAAACACTTTAAAGGCTTCGTCTTTGCTTCGTAGCAAATAGACATAGCAAGTTCTTGTATAATCATCAATAAAAGTAATGAATTACTTTTTCTCACCTCTAGTTTGCACAAACTTTAGACCACATAGATCCATATGAATTAATTCAAGAGGTATCATTGTTGTTTCGATTGAATGAAATGAGGGTTTCGTTAACTTAGCATTCCCACAAGTTTCATACTTATATTTTAAGTTAACTTTATTGAAGGCAATAAATTTAACTTCACTAATTTGTTAAGTGAACAATAATTCACATGGCCCAAATGAAAATGCCATAAATCACAAGACTCAATCAAATAAGTAGAATCATTAACATTATTGCTTTCAAATTGAGAATAACTGTCATTACATTCATTTTGAAAAGGTTTTTCTCCATTTATCATTTTTCCTACAAAGCTCCAATTTTGGAGAATACATTTTTTTCCAGATTCTAAAACTAGTCTAAAACCTGCCTTTACTAGTGCCGATAAGGATATCAGGTTCTTTCAGATATCAGGAACATGTAGAACATCAATGATGGTCAATTCATTTCCCGATGTCATCTTAAGAACCACATTCCCCAATCCAACTATTGGATATGTAGTAGAGCTTCACCTGTAGAGTTGGCCCGCTTATTGGCATGTAGAGAATATGGCTTTGTCTTAGCACACATGCCGGGTAGCACCGGAATCGACAAACCATTCCATAGGATTGTCCACCAAATTCGCTTCAAACATTACCGCGGTTAGCATTAGATCATTCAAGTCGTTTGATATTTGATAATCTTCAGTTACATTGACTTGATCCTTTGCTTTTCACATGATTGTCCTTGTTACGACAATCCTTCGCCATGTGATTGGGCTTTCCACATTTATAGCATTTACCTTTGATCTTTTTCACTTTGCCATTTTTTAGAGGTCATACCGACAAACTTTCTCTTTGTTCCGGTTCTTTGTTCAACGAGTCTATCCCTTGTTTTAGATAGTTCTTGAAGTCCTTCCAACTAGGAAGCAACTTTTCAATCATTATGGGTACTTGGAATGAATCAATTAGATCCATTCCTTCCACATGGATGTCGTGTATAATCACTTGCAATTCTTGCACTTGGGCCATCACTCGTGTAATGCCTCGATTTATGTTATATACGTGTGATCTGATTATGGTGTAATTATATCATGTGGCGGTATAATATTGGGGGTTCGGGTGGAACTAAGAATGAATTAATACATGTAGCAAATGATTTATGACAATGAGTGAAATATATGACAATACATGTATAGTAGAATATAACATTGGTGTACATGTAGCATGCATTTGAAGGTGCATTAGAATGTACATGTGAGTTGCATTCCATAAGATATTTGACATGAGTTTGAAGGGAATTACATGTGCATGTGAGTTTTGAATTAAAGGTGAGTATTTAGATGTAAAATCAGCTTTTAAACACACAACTCACCTCAACTCACCTACAAATCTCTACATGTTCTTTGGAAGCTTTTGAGGGTTTGATTTAGAGTTTCACTTGCAAGGATCTTTATACACTAAGAGGAAGTGATTTACTTGGTAAGGAGGCTACACATTCACTACTTTATCATGCAAATTTGAAGTTCTTTGCTTTTGTTTGAAGTTGGAAGCATGAAAGCATGTGAAGAATCATATTATGGTTCTATGCTAGTAATTGGATTCTAAAATGGTGAAAACTTGTTGTTATGCTAGTAGAGAGTGCATGAACCTTGTTGTAATGTTGAATTTCGAGTTGTAGGAGAAGGGCTAGGAAGATAAGCTCAAAATCGCCATGGTTTCAAAATTTTGTCATCGACCGATCGATCGCTAGGATCGGACCGATCGATCGGTAAACAGGGGAAAGTTAAGGCGGTGCATGTACCGATCGATCGTTGAAAGCGACCGATCGATCGGTGAAATGCCGTAGCAATTTTGAGAAATTCAACTATTAAGCGATCGATCGCTGGCTTTTGACCTACCGATCGCTAGGGTTACATGTTTGGACCGATCGATCGCTAGGGTGACCGATCGATCGGTAGACTTCAAATGTTAATTTTTGTACTTTTTGATATTGAAGCCTCTTATAACATGGTCTATTGTTCATATGCTTGTAGCATCATCACAGGGGACAGGGCAAAGAGGCAATTAGCTGTCAACGCCTGATTTATCGCTTTTGTGTCTCAGTACATGTACGTGTTGACGTACGGAGTATAGATATGATGTGATGATGATGTTATGGTTTTGATATCATATGATTTATGTTATCTTGTATCGTATGATTGGTAGTTTCATATGCATGTACATACATGGATTTCATATGATTGGGATGGAGGCCTTGATAGATATGTGTATATGCTTTGGTGAGATCATTGCCTCGATAGATATGCCTGGTGTGGTATATGCTTTGGCTGGGATCGTTGCCACGATAGATATACTACATATGCTTTGGCTTGAGAGATATACACCTGGTGTGGGTATATGCTCTGGCTATTGTCACAGATGAGCATGGTACTATGATATGTGCTGCTAATATGAAGATGTGATGTGGTTCCACTGACATATTGAGCTGAATAGGCATATCATATGGGGCTCATGATGATAGGGTGCTTATTGGACATGTCATGACATAGTGCATTTGTGGATGCATGATACAGAACATTCACGTTAGATGATTTATTGTGCTTTATCATTGATATTGATATTGTGTTTTGATATTGCACTGAGATAGTTGTTCTCTATACTCATTGTGTGAATGTTTCTGTAGGGACTCATAAACGTGGGGAGACGGGATGTGAGTCATTTTCCGCTGCGAGCTGAACCACTGCCTAGGAGTTATCTTGGATTAGGTTGTTGTTTGTACATGTGATGTATAGTTGGTTACTTTTTTTATAACCTTGTAACAACTTAACTAGTTAGATACTCTGAATCAGTGCATGTTTTTACTTAATTCAGACTCACGTATGTATGTTAAGATAATACATAAATGGATTAAGTAATGAGGACCCCACAACTCGACTGGTATCAACCATCTAAGATGTTGTACATAAGAAACGCACAACCCAACCCACCTGCCCAACCTGGATTCACCCACATGCATCCGCCCGTTTTAACTTTCGAAAATAAGTGTCGTAGTTGAAAAATTAAGCAACCCGCATTTATGTGGACGGGTACTGGATTATTGCACCTTCACCCGCCTACCTACCCAATCCGCTCACATCTTTATATATTAAAGATTTCTTTTATTATAAAATTAAATATTTTAGGGGTTTAAATTGCAAATTGTGATTCAAAGCATCAATATTTCAGTTTGCTAATTTCTTGTGTATTATTTTGAGTGTAACTTTACTTATCCTTTTAATATAATTTATTTTGCCGATTAAAATATTTATTGATTCATTGAAAAACAGTAGTTTCAAGTTCTTTCATTATGAATCTCGTAATAACAAGAATTTTTTTTATTTTGGTAACTTTATCTTGTAGTAAGAAGATATATATTTTTTTATTTTTTCGACTTAGAATTGTCGTTTTCTTTTATCCAAGTAAATGTTTAAAGTTACTGATTCACCAATTTTATGGTGGAAGATTTTGATACTTTAATTTATTATATTTTTTGTTTCGTATTGTGAGATAACAATTTCATTTTTAGTGCGTGATTTAGATATTTATAAAATTTAGGATGACGGTGATATGATTGATGATCTATTGTTTTAACTATCTTTGATTTTTAATTGAAAATGATTTGATAATTATGTTTCACAAAATATTTTTTGTGCACATGATTTTAAATTTTTTTTGTTTTATATTATTCTACATTTTATTTAATTTTAGTTCTGTTTTAATATCATCGATAACAAATACCTTAAGAACTTGTAAAATGCGTTAATTGTATTTGATTTATATTTGATCGGCTAATCACCCGCACCCATCCGCTCCCACCCACACCCGCACCCAAACTGTGCGGTTTTGTATATTTCTTATGCAGTTACGATTTGATAATTTAGCAACTCGCAATTGGTTGATTTTCTCATGCATACCCACCCAACTCACCTACGTACACCCCTAACCAGCTTGAAGTCTAGGAATCGTCCAACAATGAATTTCTTCATGCTGACATCCTCGGATACTATTTCTCTAGAGAATCCCACAGTTCTTGGGACGTCTTCACTAGACAATACACATTGTATAATGTGTTGTCTACTCCATTGAGAACATAGTTCTTGCTTAGGAAATTGCATTGTTCCACGCATCAACTGCAGTCCTCTTTTGGTTGTCGGTTTCGTTCTGCGTGATGGTAGGAACATCCTCATTGATGAAACTTATCAACCCAAGGGTTGTCAAATAAAACAGCATCTTTTCTTGCCACCATTTGAAGTTGCTCTTTTTCTACATGTTGTAGTGAAGTCGTCGTTCCACTCGAAGAAGCTATTTGTTACATATATTGTTTTAAGATTGTATGTATCTTGTATGGATTTGTGTATCTTTGGGTTATTGCAAATAGTCATAAAGGACGCGTGATTTCAAATCTATGTCCTTAAAACAATATTGACATTCAATGGTGCTTATGGTTTCAACAGCAATTTGTTTCCCAAGATACAACGACTATGACATGTGATAGGAGCACACCAAATCACAAGTCTTTAAACCACAATGGTTTAAATGCACTCAACTTATCAAATAATGAAGAAAGGATGAAGAATGAACAAAATTTTCTCTCAAAACTTGAATTTGATCTTGCAAAAAAATGTTTAATTCAATCATGGGTTGTTCCTTTATAATAAACCATAAGACATAAATGAGACCTTTTGGAAGTGTTTTCCTATGAAAAGCCACCAGAATACGCGACGGGGTACACAACCTTTCATGAAAAATGGATTTTTATGTTTTGGACAGAAGCGCAGGCGCTAGGGCGCCTCCTAGCTGACTCCCTTGCGCATGCCTTATTGCCTGGACATTGTCCAGGCAGCAGGCAGCGCACGGGTTTTTCTCGGGCAGTGTTTTTGTTAGGAGGGTATCCGCCTTGGCATCGCCATGTGTACCTGCAAAACAAATACAAATACACAATATGCAAATATAATACTAATATCAAAAGGATATCGAGGCAGGCTCAGATCTGCTGTTTTCCCAATCTACGTCCTCGAGAATCCAAGGTAAAGGCCGGAAGGTGAATGCAACACCCCAACACCAAGGTTCTGCCTGGAAGCACCAAGCACACAGCAAGGAGCACACACGGCCAGCACCTTCAGTCACCAACGGTCACCAGAAACCTCCCCAAGCACACCAATCACACAAAGCACTCACGGTCAGAGCCAAGCCACACGGCCAGACCACCACTCACTCACCCTGAAGCGCACACAGTACTCACGCCTGAACCGAACCCACCAAGCGCACAAAGCACTAAAATGCACAGCACAAAGCCACGGCCAACAGAAGCAGGAAGAAAGGCGAGATAGAAGAGTGGTGATGGAGGCTCACGTCCAGACCCTCAAAGGAGGAGGCGGACGAACTGGTTAAGGAAGAAGGAGGCGCACGTCTGTATCTTTTACAGAATGAAGGAGGCGAACGAAAAACGTGAGAGGCGCTTCTCTCAAACGTAATTAGGCTTAGGGTTAATCAATGGGGGGATTAGTTTAGGTTAAATAAGGGTTAAGGATTAATGGGCTAAAATATTTGGAGGCTTACAATTGGGCCACAAACCAACAAATCTCCACCTTGGCCCAATACCGGTTTCTCTTCAAACGTAGGGAAAACATACAAACAGACATCATCATCGCTTTATGGTCCCCACAATACACAAAGTAATTGTGTGGACCAAGTTCCTGTCAAAACACAAAGTAAAGACAAGGAAAACAATAACAAGCACACAACAAGTTAAAGTGGGAAAATAACCAGGGTAAGAGTTTTATAACGAGCACACAGCATGTTATAAAACACTAACTAAGGGACTAAGCATGCATCAATCACCAGTATCAAATTTTAAATTTTTTAAATATGATTGAAACTTACCAAGGGACAAACACTTAGTACACTTATCAGCATTATTAAACGCATAACCTTTGAGTTTAACAACTATAGACAACAGCCATTTAACAGCATTCCAATGCAACATGCCAGGGTTAGACACATACCTACTTAAGCAACTAACAGCATAAGATATAGCATGCGAAGTCCTAACCATCAAATACATAACATATCTTATATCATTTGAATAATGCACAATCTTCATAGAATCAAAGTCAAAATCAGATTTAGGACATTGATCTTTACTCAACACAAAATGAGCAGCTAATGGCACATTAACAGGCTTAGCATCAGTGAAATCTACACCTTCTTTTTCAGTAAAACCTTTAGCTATAAGTCTAGCTTTGAACCTAACAGAATCATTTTCATTCTTAACCTTAAACAACCATTTACAGTCAACATAGCAATTAACATGTTTAGGAACAAGAATACATGTACGATTCACAATCAAAGAATGCATTTCCTCTTTCATAGCACACAGCCAGTCATTAGCATTTTTGAATTTCAAAGCTTCATTGTAGGTTTTAGGTTCACAGTTATCAATTGATTCAAACACATTGAACACATAAGAAGCAAGGTCAAAGTCACTTAGCTTAGCAGGTTGTCTTATGTTTCTCCTTGATAATCATGCAAATCTTCTTGTTCATTAGCAACCAATTCATCATGCACAACAGGTTCATGTTCAACAACAATATCATGATTTTCAGGCATTCCATGAATCTCAGGTTAATTAACAGGAAGCACACCAGAGAAATGCTCCACCTTGCTAGGAGTAGCACTAGACTCAGACTCATCAACAGGCACAGAAGGAAGCAAGCAAGGCATTTCAAACTCATTGAAAATTACATCCCTACTTATAATGCTTTTAAAACCAGGTTCACTTCTTAGCCATAGTCTATATCCCTTAACTCCCTCGGGATAACCTAGGAAGACACACATAGTAGACCTAGAGTTTATCACCTTTCCTATGCAAAAGCAGAGCAACCAAACACTTTAAAAATAGAAAAATCAAGTTCTTTACCAACAAAAATAGATTCAGGACACAAACCATTTAAATGCACAGAAGGAGATCTATTGATCAAGTAAGCAGCTGTCACAACAGCTTCACCCCAAAACTTCTTTGAGAGGCCAGAAGATGCAATCATACTTCTAACTTTCTCAAGGAGAGTCCTATTCATCCTCTCAGCAACACCATTTTGTTGAGGGGAATAGGGAACAGTCTTGTGCCTTTGAATCCCAGATTCATTGCACAAATTGTCAAACACAGAACTACAGAACTCCAAGCCATTATCAGTCCTAAGTTTCTTAATCTTTTTACCTGTTTGGTTCTCAGTCAAAATCTTCCAATTTTGAAACTTTTCAAAAGCATCTGATTTATTTTTCATTAGAAAAACCCATACTTTTCTAGAAAAGTCATCAATCACAGAGAGGAAGTATCTATTACCACCTTGTGTAGGAACACTAGAGGGACCTCACACATCAGCATGCAAGTACTCAAGAATCACAGAACTCTTAGTCACATTAGGGGAAGGGGAAATCGGGAATTTAACTCTTTGTTGTTTGCCATAAACACAAGAATCACAGAAAGGCATGCAAGACAACTTGTCTTTACCCAAACAACCTTTTTTATGCAAAATCTCTAGACCTTTAGCGCTCATATGACCTAATCTTCTATGCCACAGATTATTCAATTCATCAGTCACAGAATTCACATTATCATACACAAATTCAGTTTTGCAAACATAAAGATTCTTTTCTTTTCAGCTTTGAAAACTACCAAAGAACCCTTTAAGATTTTCATAACTCCATTTCCCCATCTACCCTCAAAACCACCAGATTCTAAAGCAGCACAAGACATCAAATTATTGCACAAAGCAGGAACATGTCTCACATCTTTTAGAGTCATAGATAACTAGAATCAAATTTCAAATAAACATCACCAATACCAGCAACTTTACCAAGTTTCTCATCAGCCATAGAAACAGAACCATTTCAACTTCTTTATAATTAGAAAATAAATTTCTAAAAGGTGACATGTGATAAGAGCAACCAGAATCAATTAGCCATTCATTTTCACACACAGTAGATGAATGCACATAATTCACAGCATCACATAAATCAGTCACCATAAAGATATCATCCGAGTTTTCACATGATGAGGGAGCATGATTCACTTGTTCATAAGATTGGTTGTTATCATTTTGTTTCTGGTTTTTCTTTTTAGGACAGTCTTTAATAAAGTGATTATGATCACCACAGTTAAAGCACTTTCTGTTCTTAGGCCTAGACTTAGACCTAGTCTTGTTATATATATGTTAAGACCTACTTCTAACATGCATAACTTCATCTGAATTTTGCTTACTACCTTTGTTCACTTTTAAATCTAGTTCTTTACTCTTAAGACCACTAATCACAGTGTCAAGCGTAATAGAATCTCTACCATACTTAATAGCAGATTAGACATCACTATAGGTTTCAGGAATAGCATTTAAAAGCACAATAGGAGTATAATCATCAATATTCCTATCTCCAGTTAACTTAATATCTTGAATCAATTTAGTAAACACATCAAGGTTCTCATCAACATCTTTGTTCAAGTCAAGCTTGAATGTGAACAAAATTTCAAGTAAAAACAATTTACTAGGCAAAGAGGTTTCCGTATAAAGCTCTTCTAATTTTTCCCAAAGAAGTTTTGCAGAATTAAGTTTACCACACTTTCTAAGCACAGAGTCAGATAGATTCAAGATTATGGAAGAGTAAGCAAATTCATCATCTTCAGCTTTGTTAGCAGGGGTAATATCATCGGCATAATTACCACCTATCGCCTTAAACACTTTCCGTTGAATTAAAATTCCTTTCATTTTCTGTTGCCAAATAGAAAAATCTGATTTTTCATTAAAGGGTTCCATGTTATAGCCAGAAATAGAAGCCATTGCACACAAGCAAAATTATGCACACTAAATCGCGGGCTACCAAATTACACAAAGTAAGCAGCAGAAGTAGGACCACACAAAACAGGCACAGATAACGAAAAAACTGAAAGTTTTTAGACAATTTTAAAATTTCAGTGAGCCACACTGAAAAACACAGAAACACAGAATCACACAAATTCCTAGTTTTCTACAGCAAGCAAGCCTTAGAACCTAAGACCTAGACGCTCAACAAAGCAGTAAAAGTTTTAGGGTTCAAGCCAATCACTTACAACCAGAGGCCAACGCTCAGGGGTTTTTCCACCGAAAAGCCGAACTGGCGCAGAATCTGAACCGCCAAACAGCCGCTGCCCGAGCGTCGCTGTTCACCCACTAGGCGCGGATAGCCGCTCTGATACCACTGTTAGGAGGGTATCCGCTTTGGCATCGCCTTGTGTACCTGCAAAACAAATACAAATACACAATATGCAAATATAATACTAATATCAAAAGGATATCGAGGCAGGCTCAGATCTGCTGTTTTTCCAATCTACATCACCGAGAGAATCCAAGGTAAAGGCCGGAAGGTGAATGCAACACCCCAACACCAAGGTTCTGCCTGGAAGCACCAAGCACACAGCAAGGAGCACACACGGCCAGCACCTTCAGTCACCAACAGTCACCAGAAACCTCCCCAAGCACACCAAGCACACAAAGCACTCACGGTCAGAAGCCAAGCCACACGGCCAGACCACCACTCACTCACCCCGAAGCGCACACAGCACTCACGCCTGAACCGAACCCACCAAGCGCACAAAGCACTAAAATGCACAGCACAAAGCCACTGCCAACAGAAGCAGGAAGAAAGGCGAGATAGAAGAGTGGTGATGGAGGCTCATGTCCAGACCCTCAAAGGAGGAGGCGGACGAACTGGTTAAGGAAGAAGGAGGCGCACGTCTGTATTTTTCCAGAATGAAGGAGGCGAACGAAAAATGTGAGAGGCGCTTTTCTCAGACGTAATTAGGCTTAGGGTTAATCAATGGGGGGATTAGTTTAGGTTAAATAAGGGTTAATGATTAATGGGCTAAAATATTTGGAGGCTTACAATTGGGCCACAAACCAAACAAATGTTTTCTTATCCGTTTTTTCCTCTATTCGATTTTTTCGATTTTTACTTGCTTAATTTTAATTTATTGAGCATATTTTTCCAACATAATTAACACTGAACCACATAAAATCTTGCTCTGCATTTCTGCAATACTATATGTACCGCTTCCTGGATTGAATGTTCACTGAATTGATACTGGTTGCATTAAGTTTCTGATCTCATTCTGTGGAGTTCCATTAATCTACTTTTCTTCTTTCATCCAAGAAGCATCATCAATCTTGTCAAAATCCATCATGTTCTTGTTTGATCAAGAAGAGAACTATCAAACTCAATTGTCCGAACAAAGCCACAATAATTCAACAGGTTTCTTCTTATTTTAGATTTTGTCTCAAATTTTTTTTTTGCTACCAGATCATTGTCAATAGCTTAAATTAATTTAAAAAATTAATTATTTTTAAATAAGGTAGTGGTGTTTATAATTTCTCTCATTTTTAAAAATTGTCTGCCCCGTAGCCCGTATGTTGTCCTTATGATTCTTGCTACCAAGAAAACCAATTTTGTACATATCAAAACCCTAATCTTCATCTTAAAAAATAAATTGTGGTGTTAGGATTAATGCCCAATCCTGATTATAAAAAAACAATGAGAATTGGCCGAAAAATAAAACACCAAGAACATACAAAATTTATATAATATTTCAGTCTCAGCATGAAATTTCAAGAATAAATCGGAGACTACAAAGAGGATTACAAAATAATCATTTCTGATCTCTTTTTTAATCTTACTCCCTAAGGATAGCCGATACAATATAAGTAAATTAGGGTAATTAAATACATGGTGAATTTAAAAAATGATCCCATAGAAAAGGGGTCTTTACAATACTAGTCCAAAACTTTTAGAACTAATCAAATATGGTCTTGTGGAAATTTTTTTAATAAAACATAGTCGCACATAAATATTTTTAACAAATTTGTTGAGAATTGTCTCATATGGGGAAACTAGAAGTTATGTTAGCTCTTTATAAGATGCATGGGGTACTCCACTCATTTTCAATTGGTTTTGAGTTGAAACTCCATGTATTCTTAACATGGTATCAGAACCAGGTTTTTCAGTGTGATTGGTTGTTCAACCCGCATGCTCACTGTCACCTGTGTTATCAATCAACGTGTTTGATTTATATAATATCACACGTGAGGGGGTGTGTTGAGAGTTGTCCCACGTTGAAAAACTAGAAGTTATGTTAGTTTTTTATAAGACAGATATGTTAGTATGTTACTACATTTATTGCCAATTGTTTTTGAGTTCGAACCTCATATATTCTTAACAAAATTTAGTCCCTCAAAAATTATTTTTAACAAAAGTGATCAAAAATTGAAATAGCGGCTTTGAGACCATATTTTGATTAAAAACAGAAGTTTGTGACTTTTTATTAAAAATAATTTCATGAGACTATATTTAATTACTTCAAAAAATTTGGGAGTAGTGTTACAAAGATCTTTATTCTATGGAATAATTTTTAAATTTACCCTTAAAGAAGTGTGTCAAAAAAAATTACATTTGTAGAAGCAATTTGTGTATATATAGCCGAGGATCCCTTGCAATAGTGACAAAGGAGGAGATCCCGAGATCACAAATTTTAGTGGAGGTATTTGGTTCAAGTCCCATGAGTGTGGGTTATGTCAACATTTATTGTAGGTTGGTTGCACTTTATTGTACATTGTGCTTTGATAGTGTTAGTTGTATTAGTTGTAGTTTGTTATACTCCAGTTTTGGCTTGTACTCTCAATATATCATATTTGTAATTGCCAATGTACTTGTAATTATAATTGTTAAAAAAAAATATGTGTATATATAATAATTAGGTTCCATATATAATAACATGGGTTACTTGAATTAAAGTATTGACATGCATTATGCTTAGAAGGTGTAGCAAGACCTAGTTTGTCATGCCTCGGGTTCAGGCACATGCGAGCATGACTGTACAATGAGCTCCTCTAGTAATTGCTTCATATTTGTTCGTGCTTTATGAAAATTGTCAACCCAAGTTGTTATATGAGCATATTATTCAAGATCTTTAGCAGTCGATCGTTCATTCCCTCCCCAGTGGCTTTCCCTGACATGAGAGAAGAAAGAAAATAGGAGAAGTATGGGGCACCGAAATGGACTTGTTAAGGACGTGTGTCTCCATCCCAAAACTGGATGTTAATTTCGGGCATTATGATAAAAAAAATTAAAAAATAAAAAAGATGTGAATTTGAGCAAGATTAAATCTTCTCGTTTTCGGGCAGTAACTACTTCAAATAATGTGTTTTCACCTAACTGATATGTAAAACTATATGGGATGGGGTATTTCAAATCATTGATCCAAGAAGTCATTTATCTTCCAACAAAAAAATTTGGAGTTTATGATTTAACAAATTTTAGCCTTCACCTCGCATTTCTTTAATGTAATAGTACTTATCTTTTTATTATTATATATTGTTTATCCTTATTTAAAAATTCAGAGTCCCAAAGATTGAGATCTAACTTGAAAACTACATGACGTTTATCGCGACATAAAATTAGCAACTTTAAATGTGAACGAAGAATCGTGAATTGGCCACTTTCTTTTTCTTTCAATGCTATGTTGACTGAGATTTATAATCAGACAAGTGTCGGCCATCCCTTTCATTATCAATTATTTGTTCAAAAGTTTTTTATTTAGTTTTTGTTCCCAAAATTTATGTCCATTCTGATGGGAAAACTAATGAAATTTTTTGGTAATTTTTTTATATTTTTCAGACAATCATGTGTGATGAAGTATCGAACATTTCTTTTTAATAATGGTGATGGACAAATGTATTTTACAGGACTCGAACACAAATCCGTTCCAAATGGGATAAGGGTGAGAACCAATACCGTTTTTAAGTCACTATGAGGCATTCGTTTTTTTTTTTTTATGTTCATCCTTAATCTCTAACACGTGGATAAGATGTATTCGTGGATGTCTCATTTGAACATTCCAAATATCTCAAGTGAATGTGAATGATTTCAATGTTTTTTTCAATAATTGGTCCCAATTAAGCTTGGATTGTGACAAAGGCTCTTTAATTTGTCCCCACCAAAATTAAATTTATACAAATACAAAGATATAAATACCATAAATTCAATCTTTCGTCATGCATGAGGCATACGTTTTTGGACGAATATAATAAATTGATGAAAAAAATTTAATCTTTTCTATATATATTACATAAATAAATTAAATGTTTAGGGTAAATTAAAAGCATTGAATCACTAAATAATATCTTCTATAATAGCAGTCTCAAACTTTTAGTACTAAATAAATATAGTCTCATAAAAAGTGTTTTCTTAACAAAAATGGTTCCAAGTTCACTTTTCTGTTAAAAAACAAATGGAATGGATATATGTCGTGTCCAAGAGGACATTTGCCCGCATGAGGAGCTTTGTTCTTGAAAGATATGTGTCCGATACATATCTGTTCCTTCTTTTAAAACGAAAAGTGGTCATGTAACTATTGTTGTTAAAAACAATAATTTCTCTTAATTTCTCTTTGAAATATATTTGTTAAAACAATTTTTGTGGATCAAATAATTTATATGAGACTATTTGTTTAGTCCTAAAAATTTGAGACTACTATTACAAAGGTTCTATTTAGTGAGCTTTTTTTTTTTAACAATTATTACAACCACATGGGAAAAGGAGATGGGGATGAAGCTCGAACTCGACACCACGAGTCCTTCGGCATTTAGCGAGCTACTTTTATAATTTATCCGAAATGTATATCATGCCCACAGTTTTCATGACTCATTCCAACTAGATATTATCCTGTCTATCTCTGTAGCTTGCACTTGTATTATTTTATATAGAAATGGTCCTATTCGTTCATATCTAAGTCGTGTAGCTACATACTCGAGTCATTCTCAAGTTAAGATTATTCGATTACGATTAAAATACATCTAATATACTATAGTCACTGTATAGTTTATTATTAAATATATACGAGACGAGAAAATTTCTAAAATTGATTCTAAAACTTAGAATATATAGACTTATAATTCTTCAATTGGTTAAAATTTAAAATTAGTGTAATAAATAGTTTTTTACACATTTAGTCCGACTTTCGCTCGAGTTCTCAATTTAAGCTAAATATGTCATTAATATCATGTGTCATGTCAGTACTTAGGTCAAAATCAAATTAAATAAACAAAGGAAAATTATTGTTATAAAATTAAATTTTGACTAATTAAATTACAAAATCATATCTATGCCAAGTTGCCGGATGGATTTTAGAATTTTTCTCTATATTAGACCCACTTGGAATTGAGAATATTCCGAGTGTTTTGAGTTATTCGAAATAGATGTCTTAAGCAGTCCTATCGTTAGTCCATCATTAGTTGCACACGGTTTTACGTGAAAATATTTTTTGGAGATCCACTGCCTGTTGCCCATTCGTTCCATTCATTTCCTACTTGGAAAAATAAAAAAATGGATTCACCAAATTTCTTATTAATTGACATAAAAAAATTGTTGATAAAATCGACAGGTCAAAATATAAATATTTCAATCTTCCAGTGAGTTATTTAGCAAATAATTTTATAATTTTTAAAATCAAATATTTTTTGGCCAATTTTACCTTGATGTTGAAGACATCTTACTTGACTGACTGGTTATTGGATGGATGATAGCGAGCCGATGAAGATGAGTGAATGACCGATGGTGAAGCCATGAAGGATGATGAATGAATTTTGAATCTATCATTGTAGGGTTTTGAAAGCCATTCAAAAAATAAAAATATTTAGGCCGATCGATAAATTTAACCTCAATTTATATAGACTACATAAAACTAAAAAAAAAAATTTGGGCTTGGGTGGTGTGGTGGTGGGGGGGGCTTGTGCCCGCCCAAGCCCCTTAATAACATACGCACGCCCCTGCTCTCCACACTCGCATTATGAACTAAATATTGACAACAAAAGCTTTTAAAATAAATAAGATGAAGTCATTTTTGGTACATTGCAAACATGTGGACCAAAACGATTTTTACCCAGATAATTGGAACACAAAAAAAATAATTAACCTTATATTTTCTGTTCAAATATATTTTTAAAATCTCAATAAGTTCATTTCATATTCAAATTCACTGTTAAATTACATTGCCAACAAAAAAATGGAGTCATTAAATCTTGTAGTATGTATTTGGGTTATTCTACGTACTAATTATGCTGATTTATTCACAACGGAGGCAACTGAAGTTGGAGATCAATATGGAGGCGGATACGGAGGTGGCCGAGGCGGATACAGGAGGCGGGCGTGGCGGATATGGCGGTGGCCGAGGCTGCCGCTATGAGTACTGCCGCTATCGGTGCTGCAACTACGCAGGGGAAGCTGTGGATCCTGACTTTGTTGAAGAAGAAACTCACAACTAAATTACCATTCCTAGCCATCCCAAGATATTATCAAATAATGCAGTTTGTATTTGAAGAATAATGAATAAAAAAAAAATAGCATGGATGAATTATGTTTTAATTTGTTCATGTAATGATGATATTTATTGTATGGACAATACATAACTGACCATGCAATCTTGTGTACTACCTAAGTGAGATACAGTATTGGGGTTTGATTATATGTGAACCTTTATATTTTTCATTTGAGATCATGTCCATGAATATTTATCAGCAATTAAAACCACAATGCATCTTCTAAATCTTTCTATCTCGTCATCTCTTTAATCACTTTAAATTTCTTTAAAAAATAATCTTAAAATAAAGAAAATGTATAGGATCCCTGCTCCCAATCTAACTTCAACATTCACCTTGCCACTTATGTTTTTAGACTCACCTTTTTTTTTTATCAATACAAATCTGGAGTACGAGTTATACTCACTTGGAATTCGATCAATTACAAGAATCCTACATCATCCTAACATAAATGATTATAATAATTTCCTCAACATAAGCTTTTCACCAACACAAACTTAAATATCACTGAAGCACTCCCTTGACAAATAAATAACAAATAATTCAATATTATACTCGTCAATTACATATGTAATTAGTACCATAACTGTAAATGTTTCATGCCAATATCATTTGCAATTAATACCAAAGTTGTATAAGTTTCATACAAATTTCATATGTAATTAGTACCAAAATTCTAAATGTTTCATACTAATCTCTTTTGCAATTAGTACCAAAATTCTATAGGTTTCATACCAATTTCATATGTAATTAGTACCATAATTGTAAATGTTTCATACCAATATCATTTGTAATTAGTACCAAAGTTGTATATATTTCATACCAATTTCATATGTACGTAGTATCATAATTGTAAATGTTTCATACCAATCTCTTTTGTAATTAGTACCAAAGTTGTATATGTTCCATATTAATTTCATATATAATTAGTACCGTAATGGTAAATATTTCATACCAATATCAATTGTAATTAGTACCAAAGTTGTATAATTTTCATACCAATTTCATATGTAATTAGTAACATAATTGTAAATGTTTCATACCAAGCTCTTTTATAGTTAATACAAAAGTTGTATAGGTTTCATACGAATTTCATATGTAATTAGTATCATAATTGTAAATGTTTCATAACAATATCATTTGTAATTAGTACCAAAGTTGTATATGTTTCATACCAATTTCATATGTACGTAGTATCATAATTGTAAATGTTTCATATCAATCTCTTTTGTAATTAGTACCAAAGTTGTATATGTTTCATACCAATTTCTTATATAATTAGTACCGTAATGACAAATGTTTCATACCAATATCATTTGTAATTAATACCAAAGTTCTATATTTTTCATACCAATTTCATATGTAATTAGTATCATAATTATAAATGTTTCATACCAAGTTCTTTTGTAATTAGTACCAAAGTTGTATAGGTTTCATACGAATTTCATATGTAATTAGTATCATAATTGTAAATGTTTCATACCAATATCGTTTGTAATTAATACCAAAGTTGTATATGTTTCATACCAATTTCATATATAATTAGTACATAATGGTAAATGTTTCATACCAATATCATTTGTAATTAGTACCAAAGTTGTATATTTGTCATACCAATGTCATATGTAATCAGTATAATAATTGTAAATGTTTCATACCAATCTCTTTTGTAATTAGTACCAAAGTTGTATATGTTTCATACCAATTTCATATATAATTAGTACCATAATGGTAAATGTTTCATACAAATATTATTTGTAATTAGTACCAAAGTTGTATATTTTGCATACCAATTCATATGTAATTAATAACATAATTGTAAATGTTTCATACCAAACTCTTTTGTAATTAGTACCAAAGTTGTATGGGTTTCATACCAATTTCATATGTAATTAGTATCATAATTGTAAATGTTTCATATCAATATCATTTGTAATTAGTACCAAAGTTGTATATGTTTCATATGAATTTCATATGTAATTGATATCGTTATGTGATGCCCGGGAAATAATAATGTAAATCCCGGTGTGGTAATGATCCTTATTTTATTGTGGCAATTAGTGAATTAATTGCGGTATTGGGACTCCCGAGGATTTTAAATCCGGTTGTTAGGATCGGGGTAGTGTGTAGAAGGGGGGGGGGTTGAATAAACACTAGATTCAATTTCGATTTTACTCTGGTTGCTGCAGACTGTTAAGTACTGCAGTAGCTTCTCAATATATTGCAAGTCATCAGATACTGATTATAGTGCGGAAGACGTCTACTGAACTTGTGAGTAATAATAACTGAATGGTAATTATGCAGTAAGTAAATGACACAAGTGTTGTTTCTGGAAGTTCGAAGCACAACTCTTCTACGTCTCCCCTTCTTCCCTTGCAGGAAGGTTACACTAGAAAAAATTTGTTTGCACTTTACAGTATACAACCTTCTTAGGCACTCACACAGCTTGGCCTAAACTCCTAGCAATCACAAATTCCTAATTTGTTTACAATGATTTCTATGACACTCACACAAATATAAACTGTTTGGCTTCAAGTGTTCTTCGAGCAGCAGACTCAGTTGCAGTTAATCTGTTAAGATTACAGTAGTAGTGCTTTTCTGCTCTTGCTGAACCTTCAGAGAATATCAATGAGATGATTTGCTTTTTACGTTGAGGTGTTTCTTTTTGTCTGATCAGATGGTTTAGCTAACCTCTTCATTCTTCACTTGGACGTATTTATAGACTCAGTGGTCTAACGACAACTTGTCTATATTTGGAAGAGATCAATTTTCTGTTACCATTCCATATTCTGATTGTCTTATTTCCTATTTTGTTTAGAACGGCTCTTTTATTCTGACGCTAATGGTGGCGGAGATATAGCAAGGTGCGGCGCTCTGTTGTACCTTTGTTAGAATAGGTTGTACTTGTTTTGTCTTGTTGCTTTGTGCTCTTGCTGGATGGTTAGACCTATGCTGGATTTCTTCTTTCAAATGGTCTTTCATTCTTCTGTACTCAGTAGAGGTCTGTCCAGTAGTTGTCCATCCAGTTGGTGTTTGTCCGGTAGATGTCCATCCGATAGATGTCAATTCAGTAGGTATCTGTCCGGTAGATGTCCATCCAGTTGGTGTCCATCCGGTAGATGTTAATTCAGTAGGTGTCTGTCCGGTAGATGTCCGTACAGTTGGAGTCCATCCAGTTGATGTCCATCCGGTAGATGTCTGTCACCCGGTAGGTGTCTGTATCCAGTTGATGTCCATCCGGTAGATGTCTGTCACCCGGTAGGTGTCTGTATCTAGTTGATGTCCATCGGTAGATGTTTGTCACCCGGTAGGTGTCTGTATCCAGTTGATGTCCTTGTAATCACCAAAACGTAAAAACGTTTTCTCTACAATTTTTCCCTTTTTTGGTGATGACAAAACTTAGTACTGGAGACTCTTGCTTGATCATATGAACATCAACTCCTGTTAAGACTTAGAGCATATAACAGCCAGAGCATATACCCATCTGGCGTATATCTCTCATGCCAAAGCACATGTAGCATACCTATCGTGGCAACAATCCCAGCCAAAGCATATGCCCAACACTGGCATATCTATCATGGCACCGATCTCAGCCAAAGCATATACTACACATCTATCGTGGCATCCATCTCAACAATATAATATCATGAATGCACATGCATATGATGTCACCAATCATATGATACCATGCTCACATCATCATCACAACAATATCATATACTCGTACGTCAAAACGTACCTGTTCTGCGACACAAACGATATAAAGTAAGCGTCACTGTCTAACTGCCTCGTTGTCCTGTCCCCTGTGATGATGCTACAACAATGCCAATAATGTATCATGTTATCATAGGCATCAATATCAAAAGCTACAAAAATATAACATTTTAAGTCTACCGATCGATCGGTCACTCTAGCGATCGATCGGTCCAAACAGACAACCCTAGCGATCGGTCGGTCGGAAGCTAGCGATCGATCGCTTTAAAGTCTGAATTTCTTAAAAATGCTACGGTATTTGAGCGATCGATCGGTCGCCTTCAGCGATCGATTGGTACATGAACCGCCTTACATCCCCTGTTTTACCGATCGATCGGTACGATCCTAACGATCGATCGGTCGACAACAGAATTTCAGAACAATGGCGATTTTGAGCTTATCTCCATGGTTCTTCTCATACACCTTAATTCATCCCATAACAACTTGAACACTAGATAAACTAGCATCATATACACAACTTTCCATCATTTTATACTTTCAAATGATTACTTTAAACTCATAGCAATTCATATACAAGTATTCCTTCACATGCTTCATGATTGACACACTAAGCACATATATCCATCAATTATGATGACAAAGTATGAAATTCTACTTTCCTTACCAAATTATGCCCTTCCTTGTTGTTCTTGCAAAGCCAACTCTAACAACAATTCCAAGAGAATGAGAGAGAGTGTGTAGAGATTACTAGGTGAGTTATGGTGTGTTATGTGTTTGAAAATCTGATTATATCTTCATATAATTTCCACCACCTCAAATTCAAATATACATGACATGCAATTCACATTCTCCCCAAATTCATATCAAATGTAGGACATATTAAGATTCAACTATGTGATGCATTTCAAGTCTCTTTTCCACTATAACATAATAATGTTAAGTCCCTCTATCACATGTTCATGTTCTTAACTCACTCTCTTTGACTTTTCATATCTACATGAGGTTTCATTCAAACATAACATTTGTCGTGCTTGGTTCAACCCGAATACGAGTCCACACCGTACTGTAAGTAATCATAATTACACCATAATCATATTACACATGTATACGTCATATCGAGGCATGACACATACAGAGAGGCTTAGAACAAAGAAAGACCTAGAAAACTATCATTATCTTCAAAGTAGTCATCTGTTCATTTGTCAAGATCTCTGTCTTCAATGAAAATTCTCTGTCTTCCCCCTTTTTGTCATCAGCACCCAAGCATCTGTTGTTCCAAATTCCAGGCTGGTGGCGAGCACCAGAAATGGTCCAGGAAGGTTGAGCTAGCAGAGGTGGGTTAGATAAGTAATCAACCCATGTAGGGTTGATTTAGATAAGTAATAAACCCATGAATATGTGTGTGTAGAAACAGTTTCAAGACTAGTAAGAATATCAGTTAAGATTTGCATGATTGATGAGTTGAGTTAGAGAACTAGCATGCTATTTATAGCGAAAAACTAGCAAGTTGGAGTGTGAAGTGTCATATCATGCGTAAAGAAGTGCAGATAAAGATAGATAAGAATTGACAGCACTATGAATATTTATGATAAACATATAATGGTAAACACAAAAAGACAATAAAAGTTACTATTTTCTCCCTAGCCAATGCTGGGAGTAGTCACGGGGGAGTTTGGATTGTCAGCATGAGGTTATCGGGGACTGTGGGACCGGTGATGGGAGGGAGGTCTTGACCGACTAGATGCTCCAGCTGCAGCAGATGAGCGTTGAGATGGATGCTATTCTCGTTGGGTCAGAGGAGCATGTCTGCTGGACTCCGACAATCTTCTAGCAGTTTGAGGAGCAGCTGGTAGGCTGTTGCTCAAGTCTTGGATCTGTGAAGCAAAGGCCGCCTGCATAGTTGCCTATTGATCCGATAAGGCTTTCTTGGCATCTTCTATCTTATCTTCAAGGGCCAGTGAAGTGGCAGTATGAAGAGATTCATTCTGTTGAGTGATCTAAAGACGAGTCTGCCCTATCCAAGAGAAGGAGTCCGCAAACGCATCCACAACAAAGGTCTGGAGCCTGGTTACTGTAGTCATTACACTATTAAGGTCACGATAGACTTGCTGAAATTGGGAGTCAGTATGCTGCTGGTGGCTCCCAAGAATAAGAATAGCAGTGCGTTCTTCCTGCTTTAGCTTGTTGACGTCACTAGCCAGTGCAGAGATGGCGTTGGACAGATGCCCCAGTTGATCAGCAATACTGGGTGGTCCTTCCAGAGGAATGTGAGTTGAGAAGTCAAAGAAATCCTCAGGAGGATCCTGGGCCAGAGATTGATCCAGGGCATCCGTTTGGGTCTCAGCATTAATGGTGATAACGCCGGGATGACCCTCAATATCAGCAGTGGTCAACAAAGCAGTAGCTTCAAGGATTGGTGCAGCAGGTGTGTCGGTAGCAATGACATCCATACTAGTAACAGCTTGTTCCAGCTCGGCTGCAGAAGACTGAGTGTGATCAGCAGAGTGTGATGAGGGCTCGCTGGGTTCATCATTACCAGAAGAGATGGTAACTTGATGAAGCACAGTCTGAATCACTGTGTCAACATTCGCATGATCAACATCCAGCACTTATAGCGGTTGATCATTGGTAGGACTTGGAACAGAGGAGATAAGCGGATCAGCGGTAGAAGTGATCTCCATGTCAGTAGGAGCTATCTCCAAGGCAGTTGGGGCTGTCTCCAAGTCATGATTTGCTGTGCCAGAGTCAATGTTGAATTGTTGCAGTCTTGAATAAACAAGAGCATGAAGTTCTCCCACATAATTCATCATACAGAAGAGATCTCAAAGCTTCAAACTCTTTTCAGTGTCCAGGACCTGAAGATAAGCCAATATGAGATTCTCATCTTCCCGTGCTTGATCAAGAATTGGAGTGAATTCATCGAAGCGAATGTTTAGGCGCGCTTTTACCCATCGATCAAATATTTCAAGCTGCGGCTTCAGCTTGGCTTCTACTTCATCCATTACAATTTGTATCTCAAAGGCTACAGGACTGGTCCCATAATTGCTTTTCCCTTTCCGGTAGTGGTGTCCTTAGGATGACAGTAAGGACAAGTGGACTTGGGTTGCCGGAAACTGATAGAGCCAGGTGTTTGTTGAGAGCTCACCAGTTTGGAGGAGTGGTCTGTTGGAGCTACTGGTGCAGCGAGTACCATGGCCAATGAGGCAGCTGATGCAGTCGGTTCCTCTGGTGGAGGATTTTTGGGACTTGGTTCCCTAGAAATAGTGGTGACTGCTGCTGGAGCTGCAGTAGAGATGGTATCAGAGACAGCAGTAACTATCTTTCTGAGAGCAGGAGGAGCCCCTTTTCTGGTCCTGGGCTTTTTAGGAGGAGGAAGAGATGACTCAGCGGATTCGGATATTGTCTGTTCTGAATCGCTTACAACTTGAGTTGTTCGTCGCTTTGTCAGACCAACCTCTCTACCACTCCGTTGCCTGTGAATCTGGAGGTACTTGGCTGTAACAAGTCTTGCTGGATGAAGAGTGGAAGAGGCCCCTGCCTGAATATTTTTACTGTCAAAAATGCTGCTGAGAAGGAGAGCAAAACCCGATTGACCCTTCCCTGAAGTGACTAGTCCGGTAAGGACCTGAAACAGAACGACCGACCAGTTGACTTCTAATCCTTTGAAGGCGCTCATGACATCAAATTTCTCAGGGGTGATGACATCAAAGGATCTAGCTGGGATATCCGAATAATTATTAATTGTCAAATGAATTTAATTATGATATTTATATGATGTGTCTGAATTAATTCTTGGTATCCGATTTTGGTCCAGGATGGAATAAATAATTTTGGGTCGAGCTTGTAGTGTAAATTAAATTTAAAGGAGTTCTTGTAATAATAAATTAGTGAAAACTAGATTAAATAATTTTTAATGGAGATGAGATTAAAATTGAATGGTGGTGATTTAAAGTGTTAAATAATAATACAACTCTCACTCCTTCATTTCCCCCACCTTAAAATAACGATTTCTTCATCTCCCCATCTCTTAAGAAACGATTTCACCCAAATCTCTCCCTCACCTTCACGCCATTACCTCTGCCAGCAGCAAGAATCGACCATCACTCGGTGTGAAACATGATATTTACTCAGGTTTGTGGAAGTAATATCTTATTACACCTAAACCCTTCTTTCCCTTGAATGTTTTTCTACATGGTTCAAAAATCTGATGAGGTTTAGGGTTAGAAATTAGCTGCTGTTCTTGTCCTGAAATCTGGCTGTTTTGGTTGAAAATTTTATGGAATGTGTTCGTGAATCTTGATGCATTTTGGGTCTAAAACCTGTTGTAACTTGTTCGATATTTTTCTGCTATAAATTGGTTCGAAAATCTTGCAATTTCGTTCCAAAATTTACTGATGAAAATTGAAATTCTGCTACTCTTATGGTGCTAATATCTTGCTTGTTGGGTTCGATTTTTCTGCTCAAGTTCTTGCTGTTTGGAGTGATTTGTGTACATGATTTTAAGGGGGGAACTCCTGTTGTTATAGCTTGAGTATTTATGTTGCTAGGGCTCGAAAATTTCAATGTTATAGTTCAAAATATTATACTGATGTTGAGTCAAAAATTATGCTATTGTTTGGCCGAAATTATGATGTGACTTTGCTCGAAAAGCATGGGGATGCTAGGCTCGAAAAACATGCCATTTTATGATTTGAAAATCTGGTTGTTTGACTTAAATTCCTTACTGCTATGTATTCGAAGATCTTGCTAAGATGAATCAAAAATATACTATGGTTTTTGTTGGGATATGCCCTAAGACAAATCATTAGATGATTGTTTATGACATACACTGTATTATGATTTTATAAATGGCAATTCATTATTATATATTATTCGTGTATCTGTGTAATATGAATTAATATATAAGTTAATGTCCTTAGAATAATATTGTATTGTTCTTAAAGATTGTCCCTAGTCAAGTATTATCATGAATAAGGATAATGATAATGCATTGAGACTAGTATGTTTTGATTGATGAATTGTTCATAGATATGAGATATCAAATCAACACATGGGTACATGTTAGATAACGATGTACTGGACAGACCCACCATGAGAATGCTACATGGATAGTTATATGAGTGTCATAAGCAATTCTCATAGTGATAATAATGTATGTAATCTTTACGACTTGAGATCATCAGAGATCCCAACATAAGGAGTTATGTATCTTGATATTGTCAAACGTTACCTGTAACAGGGTAAACTATAAAGGCAAATATTGGATACACTACGAATTATGTAGTGGGATGTTGATTGATCAAGAAAGGATTTGTCCCTCCCATATAACAGGAGAAGTGTTTGGGCCCTTGATCAAGTAATACTAAAATGCATGGCAATGCTCGAATGAGTTGATATGTGATATCGAGCTTATTCGTTTATTCTAGTTCTACATGGGGATCAAGAAATAAAGATTGAATATACGAGTATGACTATTCCATGACTCGTGTTCAATCTAAACACATTGGACAAAGGGATTAAGTTACATGGTTAATATTATCACAAGTTCTTAGGTTATGTCGAGTCAATGACATTCTTGTAATTTGGGTAGCCTTGATGTGTTGCTAGATACCGCTCATTGCTTGTGACATAAAATGAGATTTTATATCACTGCCAACATTGCAAGATCCTATCGGGTCGCACAAAAGATTAAATCGATAAGGGGAATTAAATTCATTGGATGAATTAATTAATTAAGAAGAGTCTTAATTACATGGTTATAAGGATTTAATTAAATCTTGGGTTTGGGCCCATGAGGCTTTAAGAAAGTCTTGAACCTTAATTAAATCTAACATATATATGATATCAAGGTTAATTAAGAATTAATCCTACACATCATAAAACCTAATAGCCTCCAAAAGATAGAGCTCTCGGCCGCCACTTAAACCACCATCACCGCCGCCACCGTCGTGTGGGGTTTTTAGTTTTTGATTGGCCGTCGTTGATCGGTTTTGAACCTTGAGTTCAGTTTTGGTTTAAGAACGAGTCTAGCAACTTGTTCTTGAACGTCCCTTGTTCGATTTGAGCGTGTGGATACCTTAGAGACAAAGGTGCAAACTGTTGTTTGTGACTCGTGGTGCTACAACGTGGAATCTGCTTCAAACACGTTACAAGGGTGAGACTTGGTTAATCATTCCGATATGAATACTCTGTATAGGTCCTCGGTTAGGAATCCATTGTTTTATTTCCGCTGCGAACTTGTGTGTTGGATTCCTTACAGTGGTATCAGAGCCAGGATCAAAGCTCATATCGGAATTATGTGGTTAATCGTTTAATCATATTTAGAATTATATTGCATGCTTTAAAACTTTATAATTCATATATGATATGGAATAAATCAAGTTTGTGAAAATCATCGTATAATTGTATTTGATATAATTGGCGAATTATTGTATATGATACAAGAAGGCGAAAAATCGAACCCTTGGCACATGATGGTTCGGCCACCACCATGAAACTTGACCACGGCTGCCACATGAGGGCTAGGGTTTTCGAACCCTTGGCTCGAGATGGTCTAGCCGTTGTGGCTCATGTTTATGCATGGAGGTGTCGACACATGGCTAGGGTTTAGAACCTTTTTGGCTCGATTAAAAGGTTGGCGGCTACCTCCACATGAGAGCTAGGGTTTTTCAAACCCCTTGGCTCGAGATGGTCGAGCCGCCACCGTCATGAATCGTGCAATAAAAGGCCGAGCGTTACGGCTAGGGTTTTGAACCCTAGCGGCCGCCGCATGACACACGGGTTTGGACCGAGACTTGGGCTAGGGTTTCGAACCCTAGGTTCATGCGTGGTCCAGCCGTGTGGCTAGGGTTACTCGAACCCTTATGGTCCATGGCTTGTGACGCGCCAAGTATTCGTGGCATGTGATGTCCCGAGCGTACTATAATTTTCATAAAATTTTATTTTACAGTTTTAATTAGAATTAAATTTTAAAATGTTTAGAATTTAATTAATTAAATGTTATAGCATGTTTTATGTGTTGTTTGAGCATGGTGCATGGTTATAGCCCTATGACCTATTAGATAGGATTTTGTGAATGTTTGTAATTTAATACGGCCTGCGAGTCGTGCCTTATCTATTTTTCCTAAATGTTATCCCTCCCATATCTTCCCCTCGAATGTGACTCAAGGAGTTCTCTATATCTTCTAAATGTTATATAGTATAGTTTATTTTATTGATGGAGATCAATGAAGAAGGACCAAGGTGCCGGGAAGAGGAGGCCATTCACAAAAGGGAGCCGTAGAGGTGCTTGGAGAAGTTACCTTAGGTTGACCTTATAGTGTTTTCTCATTGGCTTGAGAAAATCATTAGTTGGGGCTATAACCATGTCACGTTTATTTTATGTTGATGTATGAGATGCATGTTTAATGTTTTATTTAATATTGATGCTTGATATGCATATATGTAGATATGTATATATTCATATATGTACCAGACATATTTTCAATATTAATAAAATCATGAGATCAATAAATCCCTCTTATAATATTAAGTTTCAAGATGCCTTCCAATTAAAAATACTCGTCAAGACTTCGATTGAACATGTGTGGGTTTGCCAAAGCAAAGCACCGTGACAATCTTAGTAAGGCGCGAAAGGATAAAAGTGATATCCGTGTTATTTTAAAATTGGGTTCGACTTAACTAGCGTTATCTCAATAGGATTGGGAACCTAGAGGCATGGGGTTGGAAAATAATTCATTAGATGAATTTGAACAAAGTGTTGTTCGTCCAACCATCCAAGAATTGCATGTGATTGTAATTGACAAAGTGTTGTCTACCTAAATAACCGAGTCTTGGGCGATTAGCCAAAGCTAACTCAAGATTAAGTGAAATATGGATCTTGGCCCACTAAAGTTTTCGAGGGTTGATAATTTTTAAACAAAATAGTGGGAGTGTCATTTAATATAAGACCATATTAAATGATTAAAATCATAAACTTATTTTACATATTTATATTGTAGATATCCATGGCAACCAACAACGTCACAAGCACACTTTCTTTGCGATCGGTCCTTGAGAAGGACAAACTTAATGGGACTAATTTCCTAGACTGGTATAGGAATTTGAGGATTGTCCTCAAACAAGAGAAAAAACAATATATCCTAGAGGAACCCTTACCTGCTGAGGAACCTCCCTTGACGGCTGCTAAAGCCGATAGAGATGCTTACAAGAAGCATCAAAATGACGCACTTGATGTTGGGTGCCTTATGCTTGCCACCATGAACTCTGAGCTTCAGAATCAACATGAGGAAATGGAGGCGTTCGATATGATCGAGCACCTAAAGCAACTGTACCAACAACAAGCAAGACAAGAGAGGTATGACGTCTCTAAAGCGTTATTCCGGTGTAGAATGGTAGAAGGAAGCCTAGTTGGAACTCATGTGCTCAAGATGATTGGGTACATTGAGAATCTGGAGAACCTGGGTTTTCCATTGGACCAAGAGTTGGCCACTGACGTGATCTTGCAATCGTTGCCTGAAAGCTTCAGTCAATTTGTCTTGAATTACAATATGATTGAAATTGAAAAGACTCTACCACAGTTGCTTGGCATGCTGAGAACTTTTGAAGCTAACAGCAAGAAGTCTAAGCCTACAAATGTTCTTATTATGAATAAGAGCAAAGGAAAGACTAAAGCTAAAGGCTACAAGAAGAACAAGAAAGTCCTTGTTAAGTCTAAGCCACATGCTTCTGCACTAAAGCCAAAGGGAGGAGTGGCAAAAGAGGGGAACTGTTTCCATTGCGGTGAGACAGGTCATTGGAAAAGAAATTGCAAAGTTTATCTGAGGATCTTAAGAAGACGAAGGGAAGTGTGACTTCCACTTCAGGTATTTTTGTTATAGAAGTCAATTTATCTACTTCTTCATCATGGGTATTAGATACTGGATGTGGTTCTCACATTTGTGTTAATGTGCAGGATCTCAAAAGGAGTAGGTTTTTGGCGAAAGGCGAGGTTGATCTCCGAGTTGGAAATGGAGCAAGAGTTGCTGCATTAGCAATAGGAGAATTATTCATTATCTTTGCCTTCTGGCTTAATTTTAGATTTAAAAGATTGTTATTTTGTGCCGTCGATTACTAAAAACATTATTTCTATTTCTTGTTTGGACAAGTGTGGATTTTCATTTATTATAAAGGACAATTGTTGCTCCATTTATTTAAATGATATGTTTTATGCTAATGCACAAATGATTAATGGTCTTTATATATTAAATCTTGATATGCCTGTCTATAACATAAATACTAAAAGGATTAAGAATAATGATTCTAATCCAACTTATCTCTGGCATTGTCGCTTGGCCCATATAAACAAGAATCGCATATCAAAACTTCATAAGGATGGAGTATTGGATTCATTTGATTTTGAATCATATGAAACATGTGAATCTTGTTTAATGGGCAAGATGACTAAAGCTCCTTTCAAGGGACATGTTGAAAGGACAAATGATTTATTGAGTCTCATACATAGTGATGTATGTGGACCAATAAGCACACATGCTAGAGGTGGTTTTCAATACTTCATTACATTTACTGATGACTTCAGTAGATATGGGTATGTATATCTTATGAAACACAAGCATGAAACCTTTGAAAAGTTCAAAGATTTCAAGAATGAAGTACAAAACCAACTTGGTAAAAGTATCAAAATCCTCCGATCAGATCGAGGAGGTGAATACCTAAGCCAAGAGTTTCATGACTATCTAGAGGAGTGTGAGATAGTCCCACAACTCACTCCTCCGTATACTCCACAATGGAATGGTGTATCCGAAAGGAGGAATCGAACCTTGTTGGACATGGTTCGATCAATGATGAGTCATGAAGATCTTCCGATATCCTTTTGGGGACACGCTGTAGAAACAACAATATTCGTACTGAACCGTGTTCCATCTAAATCAGTGGAAAAGACACCATATGAGATATGGACTGGGAAACGTCCTAGTATGTCTTTTATGAAGATTTGGGGTTGTGAGGCTTTCGTGAGACGTCACGCCTCTAACAAAATTGGACCCAAATCTGATAAGTGTTTATTTGTGGGGTATCCTAAGGAAACGAAATGATACTATTTCTATTATCCCACCGAGAACAAAGTGGTTGTTGCTCGGACTGGTGTCTTTCTTGGAAGAGAATTTATTTTTAGAAAAATCAGTGGGAGACATATAGAACTTAGTGAAGTTCAACCACAAGAAAACACTGAACATGATATTGAGATGGAAACAGAGCAGTCACCACAAGTTGTTGTGGATGAAGTGCCTGCTCAAGAGACACAAGCCCAGCGTAGGTCTGTAAGAGAACACCGAGAGCCACATAGATATGGATTTCTTGTGACTCGACAAGGTGACTTACTACTTATTGATGAGGATGAGCCGTCATCTTATCAAGAAGCCATAATGGGCACTGATTCTGATAAAAGGCAAGAGGCCATGAAATCTGAGATGGAATCCATGTATACAAACCAAGTATGGACTTTGGTTGACCCACCTGAAGGGGTGAGACCCATAGAGTGCAAATGGATTTTCAAGAAGAAGACCGACATGGATGGTAATGTACAAACCTTTAAAGGTCGACTGGTAGCAAAAGGTTTCAAACAAATTCATGGTATTGACTATGATTAAACTTTTTCACCAGTTGACATGGTTAAATCCATTAGGATCTTACTTGCAATAGCTGCATTTCATGATTATGAAATCTGGCAGATGGATATCAAAACAGCTTTCCTTAATGGAAATCTGCTTGAGGATGTGTACATGACACAGCCCGAGGGTTTTGTCGATCCAAAGGATGCTGGAAAGATATGCAAGCTACAATGATCCATTTATGGATTGAAGCAAGCTTCTCGGAGTTGGAATCTTCGTTTTGATGATGCAGTCAAAGAGTTTGGTTTCATCAAAAACGTAGATGAACCTTGTGTCTACAAGAAGGTCAGTGGGAGCATAATTATATTCCTAATATTGTATGTAGATGACATACTTCTAATTGGGAATGATATCCCTGCCTTACAATCTGTAAAGATTTGGCTAGGGAATTGCTTTTCTATGAAAGACTTGGGTGAAGCCACCTATGTATTAGGTATCAAGATCTATAGAGATAGATCAAGAAGATTACTTGGCCTAAGTCAAAGTACATACATAGACAAAGTGCTAAAACGGTTTAGCATGCAAGAATCAAAGAAAGAATTCGTGCCTATGACACATGGGATACATCTCTCGAAGGATCAGTGTCCTTCAACACCAGATTAGAGACAACGCATGAGTAAGATTCCATATGCATTAGCTATTGGATCTATCATGTATGCCATGATATGTACTCGTCCCGATGTCTCGTATGCTTTGAGCATGACGAGCGGATATCAAGTAGATCCAGGTGAAAATCACTGGATTGCAGTCAAGAATATCCTGAAGTACTTGAGAAGAACTAAGGATAAATTTTTAATTTATGGAGGTGAGGAAGAGCTCAATGTAATAGGTTACACTGATGCAAGTTTCCAAACCGACAAAGATGCTTTTCGATCGCAATCAGGATATGTGTTTTGCCTAAATGGAGGTGCTGTAAGCTGGAAGAGTTCAAAGCAAGAGACAGTAGCCGATTCTACAACTGAAGCTGAATACATTGCTGCCTCAGATGCAGCAAAGGAAGCTGTTTGGATCAAGAAGTTCAGTTTTGAACTTGGGGTGATGCCTGGCATACTAGATCCGATTGAAGTCTATTGTGACAACAATGGAGCCATCGCATTGGCTAAGGAACCTAGATCTCACCAAAGATCCAATCACGTACTTCGGCGCTTTCATTTCATTCGAGAAATCGTCGAAAGAGGAGATGTTAAAATATGCAAAATACCAACAGATGGTAATGTATCTGACCCATTGACGAAGCCACTGTCACAGCAGAAGCATGATCGTCATACTAGATCTCTAGGCATTAAGTATATGTCTGATTGGTCTTAGTGCAAGTGGGAGATTTGTTGGGATATGCCCTAAGACAAGTCATTAGATGATTGTTTATGACATACACTGTATTATGATTTTATAAATGGCAATTCATTATTATATATTATTCGTGTATCTGTGTAATATGAATTAATATATAAGTTAATGTCCTTGGAATAATATTGTATTGTTCTTAAAGATTGTCCCTAGTCAAGTATTATCATGAATAAGGATAATGATAATGCATTGAGACTAGTATGTTTTGATTGATGAATTGTTCATAGATATGAGATATCAAATCAACACATGGGTACATGTTAGAGAACGATATACTGGACAGACCCACCATGAGAATGCTACATGGATAGTTATATGAGTGTCATAAGCAATTCTCATAGTGATAATAATGTATGTAATCTTTACGACTTGAGATCATCAGAGATCCCAACATAAGGAGTTATGTATCTTGATATTGTCAAACGTTACCTGTAACAGGGTAAACTATAAAGGCAAATATTGGATACACTATGAATTATGTAGTGGGATGTTGTTTGATCAAGAAAGGATTTGTCCCTCCCATATAACAGGAGAAGTGTTTGGGCCCTTGATCAAGTGAGACTAAAATGCATGGTCATGCTCGAATGAGTCGATATGTGATATCGAGCTTATTCGTTTATTCTAGTTCTACTTGGGGATCAAGAAATAAAGATTGAATATACGAGTATGACTATTCCATGACTCGTGTTCAATCTAAACACATTGGACAAAGGGATTAAGTTACATGGTTAATATTATCACAAGTTCTTAGGTTATGTCGAGTCAATGACATTCTTGTGATTTGGGTAGCCTTGATGTGTTGCTAGATACCGCTCATTGCTTGTGACATAAAATGAGATTTTATGTCACTGCCAACATTGCAAGATCCTATCGGGTCGCACAAAAGATTAAATCGACAAGGGGAATTAAATTCATTGGATGAATTAATTAATTAAGAAGAGTCTTAATTACATGGTTATAAGGATTTAATTAAATCATGGGTTTGGGCCCATGAGACTTTAAGAAAGTCTTGAACCTTAATTAAATCTAACATATATATGATATCAAGGTTAATTAAGAATTAATCCTACACATCATAAAACTTAATAGCCTCCAAAAGATAGAGCTCTCGGCCGCCACTTAACCACCATCACCGCCGCCGCCGTCGTGTGGGGTTTCTGGTTTTTGATTGGCCGTCGTTGATCGGTTTTGAACCGTGAGTTCAATTTTGGTTTAAGAACCGTGTGTTGGATTCCTTACAGTTAGTTCGAAAATCTGCTACCATTTTAGTTCGAGAATATTGCTACTTTACTTGGTTGAATTTCCAACTATATTGGATCAAAATTGATGGCTATTGTTTCGATAATTATGTAGCTGGTTTGTGAATGAATTATGTGTTGTTATGGATCAAAGTTGTGTGCTGAAATAAACTAAATAGGCTGCTAGAGTTGATCGGATTATGCTACTGTTATTGATCCGAAACCATACTGATTTCCGGTCAAAGAGTATGCCACTAGTGATTAAATTGCACGATTGTACAAGCAAATTATGTGCTGAAATGAATTGATTAGCTGCTGAAATGAGAATCGAATTACGCTATTGTCATGGTCTAAATTACTACTCTTTTGATGAAAGGTTAATGTTAATTGTTAGGTTTTGGTTCAGAAATCTCCTCGTAATTTAATTGCTTATCACATTGGTTAATATCACAATATAAACATGGGTTTATATACGAGTGTAAGGCTGGGTATGTATGACCATTGATATTGAATTAATATTGCGATATTGAAATTATGTAGAGAGCCTTTGTATAAAAAGAAAGTTGGCCTAACTATGAATTCTAGCGACAAGGTACGTGGTGACGTGCGAGCAGGTATACCCAGTACTTATATATTCATGTATACATGTATTGTTGAATGTGCCGTTTAAGATTAAGTATTTGAGCATGAGAATTGAGTTTAATATATGTGGAATGTTGGATACGTAGATGTACGTGATCCGTG
This sequence comes from Haberlea rhodopensis, assembly GCA_907163345.1. Lineage (NCBI taxonomy): Eukaryota > Viridiplantae > Streptophyta > Magnoliopsida > Lamiales > Gesneriaceae > Haberlea > Haberlea rhodopensis. The sequence goes on from CAJQUN010000077.1 coordinate 2,657,337, forward strand.
TATACAAGTTGAATATTGATGCATTTGGCATGATCAATATGAGAAATGGTTGAGAATGAGATTAATTGATAGGCATAGTTGCGTTCGATATGAAATTCGTTGTGATTGAGCATAAAAGGTTGAATTGTGATTATATTGAATTTATTGCATTGATGAGTACCATATTTTGAATAATGATACTGAACTTGATGTTTATGAAAGTGTATAAGATTAAACAGGAACAGTTCGTGATGGCTATGTCGGTTTGGAATTGCACATGGAGTATATTTTATAGATTTTTAATAACCTTAATTGTTGCTTTACAATTTCGTATATTGATGTGTGGATGATTATTGAGTTGGAGTATGCTCACCCTGTGTGGGGGCTGTTTCTGTTGAAACAGGTATAACAGGTACGACGTTGCCTCGGGACGAAAGCTTAAGCTAATGGGATTAGTGCTCGCAGGATTATGGTACAAGTATTGATTGATGGCACATCCTACTTATTCATTGAGAATTAATTCAATTATTTGTTGCTCGTGTGTGAGCACATTGATGCATGTATATGGACTGTATAAGGGTGTTGAAGCCTACTTTTGATGTCTTCTTAATATGGTGTTTTCCCTGGCTGAGAACTTACTTAAGGTTTTGGGTTTCTTTTAAGTATTGTTTTTTTTTCCTGGCTGGTAGTTATTGTGTGATGTGTTTCATTTTTGGATAGCTCAACTTATGGGGAGACTCTTCCCAAATTTTTATAAAAACCCACAATGTAAAAGTGGTGCAATGATGATGATAATGCGTGAACCTTGAGTCTATTGTTGGTAGAATTGATCATTTCATGCTGAGTATTATTTATGTCATGGAGAATATGTGAAGCATGTAATGATTCTTTTAAAGATTGAAATTTTTCACATACGCAAATGACGTCATAATTGCATTATTGACGTGTTGGGTCGTTGGGGTCTTACACCAGCTTTGCATAGGAGACCTTTGGAAATGACATCAGCCAATTGGGGAAATGACTCTTCATTAAAATCTTTTTGAACGGAGGTCGTCGAAGACGAGCGTTAGAGTCGGAGAATATGGTGCGCATTTCTTCCCTAACATCCATTGGAACAGTGGAGAAATCGGTAATTCCAGTAGAGGGGAGGAGACAAAGGTGAGTGGCGAATTCCAGTTGAGTGATGGTAAAAGATTGACCAGAGATGGAGGCCACCACGGAGTCGTCTACAACTTTGGCAGTGGCGAAGAATTCGTGGAGAGCTTCCTTGTAGAATATAGGAGCTTGACTGAGGATCACCAGAAGTCCAGATATATCCAACTTTTGAAAAACTTCTTTGGTATCTTCATCAGAAGTTGTGGAAATCGAATGAAAATCCACGTGAATAGCATTTGTGATGAAGCTTGGCTGTGTATTCTTTGAAATTTTTGGTGTAGATGCAGAAAGCAACAAAAGTCCTGTAAAGTAAAATTTCTGGGGAGGAAGTTATCGCAGTAAATTTTGAAAGAAATTTACAAGTAAGAGAAAAGAGATGATGTTAAAGGCGGTTAAAGAATGAGTAGATGTAACGTCGTATTGTAGATGAGCGGACACATGGATACGTGGCGGTCATCTAACGATTGAAAATTTTTAACAAATGAATAAAAGGACAAGATTTGGGCGGGATTGAAATAATTTATTTTATATAAAAGTAAATTTGAATTCCGACGTTCCAGTAGGTTAATAGTTATCGAAGGTTATTTTTGTCAAAGCATACTTGGTAAAGTCTGCTGGTATGTAGAGTCCGACTGGTAAGGTAACATCTACTGGTATGTAGAGTCCTACTGGTACGGAAGCATCTACTGCAGCAGGCTATTTTTTTACCAGCTGAGCTCAGATAACCAAGATAAATTCTAACTCAAATTCCCCCTTAATTCAAGCAATTGCTACGAAGTAATTCCCCCTGAATTCATCATACTAAAATAATAGTAATCAAGAGTTTATTTCAATTAAACCAAGAATATTTCGAAAATAGGAAAACTTAGCATCTGGTAGGGGTTTTGTGAAGATGTCTGCAGCTTGTTGTTCGGTAGATATGTACTCTAGTCGAGTCTCTTTCTTCATAACGTGATCTCTGATGAAATGATGACGGATGTCCATATGTTTGGTGCGGGTATGAAGAACCGGGTTGTATGTGATGGCTATGACAGACGTATTATCACAAAATATGGGTGCCTCAGTGGATTGAATTCCACAATCTCGCAGTTGTTGAATCCAGAGCAGTTGAGCACAGCAGCTTCCAGCAGCAAGGTACTCCGCCTCTGCAGTAGACGTTGCTATGGATGTCTGCTTCTTGCAACCCCATGAGATTAATCTATCTCCAAGAAATTGACAATATCCACTGGTACTTTTTCTGTCAATTTTGCATCCAGCGTAGTCAGCATCTGAATATCCGATCAGATTAAAGGTTGAGTCTCTTGGATACCATAGACCGACATTCTCAGTGCCTTTCAGATATTTGAGGATCCTTTTGACAGCAGTGAAGTGTGACTGCTTAGGATTTACTTGGAACCGGGCGCACATACAGACTGCAAACATGATGTCTGGTCGGCTGGCCGTCAAGTAAAGTAATGATCCGATAATAGCTCGATACATTGTTACTTCGACTGGTATTCCTGAATTATCCAAATCGAGTTTGCAGATGAGCTCATTGGAGTGGCCGCTACTGAACTTGTACTCATCCCATACTTCTTCAGCAGTTCTTTGGAATATTTAGACTGAGTTATCAGAATTCCGTCACTGGATTGCTTGACTTGCAATCCTAAGAAAAATGATAATTCTCCTATCATGCTCATCTCAAATTGATAATGCATTATTTTAGAAAATCTTTCGCAAAGTTTTGGGTTAGTACTGCCGAAAATAATGTCATCAACATAAATTTGAACCAGCAGAGTATGGTCACCCTTTGTGAATTTGAATAGGGTCTTGTCCACAGTGCCAATGGTAAAGTTATGCTCAGTCAAATATTTTGACAGAGTTTCGTACCATGCATGAGGAGCTTGCTTCAGACCATACAAAGCTTTGTTTAGACGAAAAACATAAGAAGGCTGCTGATGGCTTTCAAATCCAGGAGGTTGCTCAACATAAACTTCTTCCTGGAGTTTGCCGTTAAGAAACACACTCTTAACATGCATCTGATAGACTTTAAAGTCTTTAAAAGCAGCAAATGCAAAAAATATGTGATTTGCTTCTAGTCGAGCTACAGGAGCAAAAGTTTCATCGAAATCAATGCCTTCTTCCTGTCTGTAACCCTGTGCAACTAATCTTGCTTTATTCATGATGACTACACCATTTTCATCTAATTTATTTCTAAATACCCATTTGGTACCTATTATAGTGTGATACTGTGGTCGTGGTACTAAATACCATACTTTGTTTCGCTCAAACTGATTTAGTTCTTCCTGCATTGCTTCTACCCAGCTTGGGTCTAACATAGCATCATCAATTTTTTTGTGTTCTATGTGAGATATGAATGCAGCATGAAGAAATTCATTAATCATCTGTCCTCTGGTGCGTAGAGGAGCAACAGGGTTACCAATGACCTGCCCAGGAGGATGATCCTTCATGCACCGGAGCGGAGCTCAGGAGATTTGTTTGACGCATCTTTTTCGTTAGTTCCATCTACTACAGCAGGAGTGAGTATAACGTCATTATTGTCAGCTGGGTGCAGTGCTTATGGACAAGCAGACTCCTCTGCTTGAGCTTCGGGAACTTCTGGTTCCAAAGAGCAGTCAGTTCTGCTTCTGTAATCTATCTCATCATCAACATTTTCATCAATATAAGTGCTTTCCAGTCGATTGCTCAAGTTGTTGATTTGCAGATCAAATACAGTATAATCAGTAGATTCATCAAATTTTACATGCACAGATTCTTCTACAGTAAGTGTTCTATTATTGAATACTCTGAAAGCTTTACTAACTGTAGAATATCAAATAAATATTCCAGCATCAGATTTGGCATCAAAAGCGGTGAGATGAGTCTTTCCATTGTTGTGAATAAAATATTTGCAACCAAACACATGGAAATAAGAAATATTTGGCTTACTGCCATTCCAGATCTCATAAGGGGTTTTATTTGCTCGCTTATTAATCATTGATCTGTTCTGCGTATAACATGTTGTGTTGACAGCTTCTGCCCAAAACCTCTGCGAAATATCTGATTTTGCAAGCATAGTTCGCGCAGCTTCTTTTAAAGTGCGGTTCCTACGCTTAGCAACTCCATTTTGCTGTGGGGTCCTTGCAGCAGAGTATTCATGTTTAATACCAAGGTCATCTAGATATGATTCAAGTGATTGATTGGTAAACTCGGTACCTTTATCACTACGAATCCTGTCTATCCCACACGATTTCTCATTTTGGAGTCTTTTCAGTAGTTTGATCAGCTTTGGAGTAGCCTGATCTTTGCCACTTAGAAACAGGACCCACGTAAAATGAGAGTAATCATCTATTAACACTAGGGTATACTTCATTCCCCCTAGACTTGTTACTGGTATAGGACCGAAAAGATCCATATACAGCAACTCTAGGCACCGAGAAGAAGATTTACTCCCTTTGTTCTTAAAGGAGGATCTGATTTGCTTACCAAGTTGGCATGCTGCACAGATCTTGTCTTTTGAGAACTCTATTTGAGACAGTCCAATGACTAGATCAAGTTTACGCAGAATGGCAATAGTTTTAAAGTTTAAGTGACTCAATCGTTTGTGCCAAAGCCAGTTTTTGGAAATATTCAAAGCAGCAAAGCAAGCAGAAGAGGTAGGCTGATTAAGATTCCAATCAATTTTCTATGTGTTCTCATGCCTTCTTCCTACAAGCAATGCACTGCCATCAGTAGATCTGATGGTAAATGAGTGCTGGTTGAATTCTACAGAGTGACCATTGTCACAGAGTTGACTGATGCTAATCAAGTTATAACATAAATTTTCAACCAACAGAAGATCTTTAATAATAATGTTACCGTAGATAATCTTACTCTTACCCACGGTTCTACCTTTCGCGTTGTCTCCAAAGGTTATTCTAGGTCCGGTGGTGTCCACCAATTCAGACAATAAGCACGCATTCCCTGTCATGTGTCTAGAACATCCGCTGTCCAGAAACCACTCTGAGCTCCGAACTTGATGGATTCTAGATTTCTGCAATTAAAACGATAATATGATTGGTACCCAAACCTACTTGGGTCCAGACAGGATTAGTCCTTTCGGGACCCACACTTGTATAACCCTGAATTGTTTGGGTCTGTGTGTGTCCTGAAACGTGTGTGCATTAAATGATGAATATGTTCTTGGGTGATGTGTGTGATGCTGAGTGCATGCATGTTGTTTAGTTTTTTGATTTCTGTTGGGAAGCATATACCTCTTCTGGACAGGCATACAATTATAGTACCAGTTGGGTTTTGCCTCACGAGTTGCCTGACCTGTGGGATTATGTTTATTTCTAAACTTTTGCCCCAGTTTAGCTTTCTCTTTTGGCTTAACATAACCGATACCTTTGTGTGATGCCCATTCCTTGATGAGTATTGGCTCAACAGGTTCCTTAACCAACTCACTTGGTTCATATACTGTGCTTGATCTTACAAAATTCAATGTTTGAATCTTGTTCTTTTCTAGACACAGTTGAGATTTGATGCCAGATGAGTTACTATCATTGTTAGAGTAGCCTATGCTGGTAAGATCACCAGCAAGCCTTATTGACTCAAGCATCTCATCTTTTCTGGCAATATATGCGTTCCATGTGCGAACCAGTTTAATGAGTTTCTGGTGTGAACACGTTGCTTCATCCCTTTCTTTCTCGAGTCGACTTACTTTTTCCCTTAAGCTTCTCAATTCCCTTGATTGTTCACAATCAAGTTTGTTGTTTTGCTGTTCTGTTGGGATTGATTGTTCGGTCTTATAATTCTCGAAGGATTCATACAACATTTGATACTCATTAATCATGTCCTGCAATGCATTTGTGAGTTCATTATGTGTAAATTCAGAAAGATTAGGATCATTTAACTCACAGTCATCGTTGGCCATTAGACAGTGAACTTCTTCATCTTCACTCTCACTGGATGAGCTGGTGGATTTTTCTGATTCTGACTCTGAATCAGCCCATTTGCTCTTTTTTTTCTTCAGCCTTCAGTACTTTCTGGTCTCTGTCCCTTCTAGATGATCTTCTATTTTCCTTTGACTTTCTATAGTCCTTGGATCCTTTCTTTTGATCATCTTTCTTAGGTTTAGGACATTCTGCGATAAAATGTCTTGGCTTAAGACAGTTGAAGCATACACGATCATCCTCATCTGATCTATTTTGTAGTTCTGCTTCCTTGGATAAGATTGATAGGTCTTTTGACTCTTCTTCATGAATTTTCCAAATTTTTTGACGAACAGCACCATTGCATCATTGCATATTTGTTCAGGAGTCATCTCTGCTGTGGTAGGCAGAGCTTCTGATGCAATAAGAGCTTTGGTTGGTTGATTGGTGCTGGGTTCATCTTCAATCCGAATGCCTAGTTCAAACTCATATGCTTTTAAGTCAGCAAATAAATCATGTAGATCTATCTTGTTTAAGTATTTGGATTACCTCATGGCAATCGTTTTTACATCCCATTCTCTTGGAAGACCTCTCATGACTTTTAAGGTGACTTCCCTGTTGGATAGATCCTTACCAAGGCTGTTGAGTTCATTTATGATTCCGGTTACTCTTTCATCATATTCACTGAGAATTTCTCCGGACATCATTTTGATGTTTTCAAACTTCTATAGGGCGATAGTGAGCTTGTTTTCCTTGGTTTGATCATTACCTTCACATAGCTGAGCAATCTTTTCCCAGATGTCCTTAGCAGTGGGCCACATTTTGATCTTGTTGAACATGTTTTTGTCCAGTATTTTGAACAATATGTCTTTGGCCACATTGTCCAGATTTGCTTTTTTCTTTTCTTCATTTGTCCAGAAGGATATGTCCTTCTCGACCATCTGAGGTTCACCACCTGTAATGGCAGCTGCTGTATTGACTTTCATGATCTTCATTGGTCCATCAGTGATGACGAACCACATGTCATCGTCTTGGGCACTTAGATGTGCTTGCATACGAATTCTCCAGTCATCGTATTCATCCTTCTTGAACATGGGAATCTTGCTGAATGAGGCCATCAGTTTTTAGTAATTTCTCAAGATTGAGAAGACCAAGCTCTGATACCACTTGTTAGGATCAGGGTAGTGTTTAGAAGGGGGGGGGGGGGGGGGATTGAATAAACACTAGATTCAATTTAGATTTTACTCGGGTTGCTGCAGACTGTTAAGTACTGCAGTAGCTTCTCAATATATTGCAAGTCAGCAGACACTGATTATAGTGCGGAATACGTCTGCTGGACTTGTGAGTAATAATAACTGAATGGTAATTATGCAGTAAGTAAATGACACAAGTGTTGTTTCTGGAAATTCGAAGCACAACGCTTCTACGTCTCCCCTTCTTCCCTTGCAGGTTTACACTTTACAGTATACAACCTTCTTACGCACTCACACAGCTTGGCCTAAACTCCTAGCAATCACAAATTCTTAATTTGTTTACAATGATTTCTATGACACTAACACAAATATAAACTGTTTGGCTTCGAGTGTTCTTCGAGCAGCAGACTCAGTTGCAGTTAATCTGTTAAGATTACAGTAGTAGTGCTTTTCTTCTCTTGCTGAACCTTCAGAGAATATCAATGAGATGATTTGCTTTTTGCGTTGAGGTGTTTCTTTTTGTTTGATCAGATGGTTTAGCTAACCTCTTCATTCTTCACTTGGACGTATTTATAGACTCAGTGGTCTAACGACAACTTGTCTATATTTGGAAGAGATCAATTTTCTGTTACCATTCCATATTCTGATTGTCTTCTCTCCTATTTTGTTTAGCAAGGGCTCTTTTATTCTAACGCTAATGGTGGCGGAGATATAGCAAGGTGCGGCGCTCTGTTGTACCTTTGTCAGAATATGTTGTACTTGTTTTGTCTTGTTGCTCTGTGCTCTTGCTGGATGATTAGACCTATGCTGGCTTTCTTCTTTCAAATGGTCTTTCATTCTTCTGTACTCAGTAGAGGTCTGTCAAGTAGTTGTCCATCCAGTTGGTGTTTGTCCGGTAGATGTCCATCCGATAGATGTTAATCCAGTAGGTATCTGTCCGGTAGATGTCCATCCAGTTGATGTCCATCCGGTAGATGTTAATTCAGTAGGTGTATGTCTGGTAGATGTCCGTCCAGTTGGTGTCCATCCAGTTGATGTCCATCCGGTAGATGTGTAAGGACCCCAAGCCCTTAACCCTTAATTAGTGTATTATCCACTATGTGTGGCACATGCTTTCAATAAAAAGCCAATCGGGAAGCTCAGATGATACTTTATCATTGTATGGCAATTAAAAAAAAATTCCTTTAACACTCAATGTTATAAGGTCATCAGCCTAACAACGAAATAGACTCACAAAGTTCGCCCAATACCATCTCTTTTTGCCACTTTTCACATTGTGGACTTTTATAAAAATTTGGGCAGAGTCTCCCCCTAAATAGAGCTATCCCGAAATAAAAGCACAACACACAATCATGATTCCCGGCCAGGGAAAACATAATACTCATCAGAAAGCAGTAATAACAAGTAAATTCCCAGCCAGGGAAGACACCACACATATGACGACATAAATGGGTCTCAACACCCACATAATACACTAACGACTCTCATATCATTAGCAATTCTACCACAATTGCATGCAACACATAATGAAAGAGAGAAAGGCTCATGCCTTTATATACAACCCATATACAAGAATATTCGTGCTCACATGCGAGCATCATAAATGTGTATATAAATCTCGGGTGTATATAAGTACTCTATACGATACCGTGCTCCATCAAGCCCTGGTACCATGATCCTGTGAGTACATCCAATCAACAGCTCGAGCCCAGCTCCACAGCCATCGATGCACCTGTTCACCTGCCCCAACAGAGACAGCCCCCAACGGGGTGAGCATACCAATACACAAAATCTCATAATCACAATAATGAAATTCATAATTTACAACACAAGTAAATATTAATGAATTTTAAATGATACTCCCTGGATGGCAACATCCTCATCCGGGATTCCGTGTACTGTCCCTGTTCTCACAATCATCAAACTCATCAAATCTCATAAAACAGTAAATCAACACATTGATTTAACCCATTGCATGCCTAGTTCTCGAATATCAATAATTATGATTCCAAGTTCATCATTCATGCAAAAGTAGATATCTCACTATCTAACACTGATTTCATAGCCTCGCTATTAATCATAAATAAATTAAATGCCTAGCATTTATTTTACCAATTTTCCATTATACCTAGACATCTCAAATGTCTTATAATGAAAACATGATCCCACGATCATTCTCAGGCATCTCAAATGCCCAGGCATCTCAAATGCCCTACAATAGTCATATACATCAGGTACCCCATATAACTTATGAGAGTTACACTACTCTAGTGTCACGTGCGCCCCTGACGGCGATATCAAGATTAGGTCGCTTCATAGCTTCTCAACACATATAATTAATCCTCATGCAACACATATAAATAATCCTCGTGCACGATTATTCAATAAAATCAAAATACATTATGCATTCACAAATGCTATAATATGTAGTAATGCTCGTACGTCGCACGTACCTTAAATCTCCGAAGTCCGAGCCAAACCTTGCTCGAGTTCCATGCCCGAGGAACGATGTGCTAACACGATAAATAATTCACAATTATTTACGAACATGCAACCCATGCTCAAGCACACCCAACCCTCAAAGCATTGTCAACACACGACAATTAACCTCTTAAAAGACCCGGGGCAGGGTACACGCAGGGAGGGAAATAAATGAGACAATAACGAAATTTGTTCAAGAACACCCTACAAAAATCGAACCCGAATCTCACAATTTCGAACCCAATTAAATACCATAATTCATCTAAAATGTGAATTAAGCTATCCAAGCAAGAATCAACACCCCTTGCCAAAAACCCCCAATTTTCGAACTCAACACCCTTAAATTCGAACCCAAACAAGCCCTTAAATTCAAACCCTTAAAATCCTTCAAATTCGAACACAATAAAGGCATGGAAATACACGAAAAAGACGAACAAGGGGTAAGGGAGGTTACCCAACGAAAGTCGGAAGCAAAATCGTTCGAAATCGATGAACCCTAACTTTTGGGGATCGACGCCTTTCTGCCAAATCCGAACGAGAAACGCGACGAAACCTTCAATTGACGGAGGGGAAAGGAGCGCCTCGCCGAGACGACGCCGGTGACAGGTCGCACACGCCGAACGGCGGCCGGACGGCGGCGGGCGCACGGCCTGAAGCCGCGGGGCAGGGGAAGCGACGGGAAATCGCAGCGGGAAGAGGGAGAAGAGATTTGGGGCTGAAATGATTTTTATTTTAAAATCTCGGGCTCAAATGGTATTTATAGCAAAAATACCCCGAAAAAATAATAATAGCCCCACAAATACATCATGATTCCTTAAAAATCATCTGTTTTCAAAAACTCTCTCTCTAACTCCAAAATCCCCTACCGGTGCTCACCCAGCACCCGAGATCCCGAGACACACCAAAAAAACCCAACTCTTAGGTTTTTCACCCAAATGAGAATACAATCTCAACCTCTGGATCCAACGATCCCAACTACCCAAATAAACGAGCCCAGAAGGCCCAATACCTCAATTAAACTCCAAATCGTCACGTAAAACCACTTTAGGGATTATTAACACTACGGGATTAACCCCTATAATCCCTGGTCATCACAAGATGTCTGTCACACGGTAGGTGTGATGCCCCGAAATTAATTAATTGCGATTAAGGAATTAATTGTGTTTATATGATGAATCATGTGGTAATTGATTTATGTGATGGGTAATAAGATGTTAACATGATTTAATTGTGTTGATTTCTAAATATGAGGAAGATGTGAATTTAGAGGAAGTATATTACATTTTACTAAATGCTTGTAAAATGCCATGAAGAAGTATTTTATGAATCATGTTAAGTTTGGTGTGTGATTTTAAATTAATCCCCAACCCCTTTTTTTTTTAACCCTTCACCCATCATTTTAACCCCATTTCACCTTTAATCTTTTAAAACCCCCCAACTCATCCTCAACCCAAAACCACTCCACATTTTCGAAACCCTTCTAAGGAGGAAGGAGGAAACTCCACAAAACTTGTGTTTGTGTGATCTTTGTTAAGATTTGGAGTCTTCAAGAGGTATGGAACCCTTCCTTAAATTTTTATGATGTTTGGTTTTGAAATATGATGATTTTGAAGTGTTTTAGGTGGGTTTGTTTTGGGTGTATGTTGCAAGTGGTTGGGGTATGGTTTTATGAGGTTTTTGTGGTGATAAGTTGTTGGGATGTATTTGGTTTAAGATGTATTGGTTTATTTGGTAGCTTTGTACCAAAAAATGGAGTTTGCTCGAAAAATCGCAGCGACCGATCGATCGGTAGTAGGGCAACGATCGATCGGTGCATGTGCGAAGCGAGGGGTGAAATTCCTTCACTTACCGATCGATCGCTGAAAGCTACCGATCGATCGGTGGGGATGACTAACGATCGATCGGTGGCTTGGACCGATCGATCGGTGAAAGGCCGTAGCTTAAATTTTAAATATGAACAGTTACCGATCGATCGGTAAGGGTGACCGATCGATCGGTAAAGCGATTTTGCTGAAGGTTATTTTCTTGGCTTAAATGATGGAATTTTTGGTATTAGGCTATTGTTTGGCTTCTAATATCAATTTGTATGGTTATGTAGAACCATCCCAAGTACCCACAACCTCAAGGAGATAAAGTTCTGCAATTTCTCCTTCTTTTGGAATTATGGTACGTAAGAAACGTACGAGCATTGGACGGTAAACCATACTCCTACATTTAACGATGATGCTTATGATGATGATGTTTATGATGATGTTTATGATGATGTTTACGATGATGATGTTTATGATGATGTTTATGATGATGTTTACGATGATGATGTTTATGATGACGATGTTTATGATGATGTTTATGATGATGTTTACGATGATGATGTTTATGATGATGTTTATGATGATGTTTACGATGATGATGTTTATGATGATGTTTATGATGACGATGTTTATGATGATGTTTACGATGATGATGTTTATGATGACGATGTTTATGATGATGATTATGATGATGTTTACGATGATGATGCTTATGATGACGTTTATGATGATGATGTTTATGATAAGTAAGTTTATGATAAGGTCATACGACGTATATGATTGGGTAAGATGCCCACGTGGTAAGATGCCACACAATGTTATGATATGGCAAGACGCCATATGATTGGGTAAGATGCCCACGTGGTAAGATGCCACACAATGTTATGATATGGCAAGACGCCATATGATTGGGTAAGATGCCCATGTGGTAAGATGCCACACGACGGTTATGTTATGGTAAGATGCCATACAATGGGGTAAGATGCCCTTATACATGAATAAGAATCAGGGATAACAAAAGAAGTTGAAGAACGACCAATAACTTTTACTTAACTAAGATGTTATGCATTACTGTATGTCTTTTATATCATGTTAAGTAAATATGTATATGCTCACGATGTGTTGTCCCTGTAGGTACACTTTTGGACCGAGGGCCTAGGGTCGGGTTGAGGAGGTGAGCTAAAAGGAGCAAGATGAATATAGGATGCAGGATTTTGATAGTCTCTACTCTAGGAGTAGTGTAAACTTATAGCTTTAACATTCATTGTTGAGAATGTAATTAAATAGCTTTTGCAAATTTTATTTTGGCCTGTAATCTTCTTAACTCGAGCTACAACCGGAACCCTTAAGAGCTTATAAATTCATGTTCTGTCCATTATATGTGTATTATATGATGTTAAGGTAGGAAGACCCCACATTAGTGGTATCAGAGCAGTGGTTCGAGAACGGGATGAACATGGGTAGAGGAAGTGTATTAGGGAGTTACCTAAACACTTGAAAACATGTTGAGAATGGTAATATCATGTTAGGATTTGGAATATGATGTTATTCTACCATGTTATATAGTTGTGAATGTTATTGTTAACTCTTGATCTACAACTATGATAGACAGAGGGTATCATGAGTGTGACATCCCCGAAATGGTTAATTGCTATTTGGCTTTAAATTATGTTTACATGATTAATTATGTGGTAATTGATTATGTGTTGGGATTTATTTACCTTATGTGGAAATGCATGGTCATGTGGATAGGATGACCCGGGGTTGCATTTTAGGGTGCATGTGGTGCATGTTGGGTAAATATTATTGGAAGCATGATTTATTTGCCTTAGTTAGCAATTTATATGAAATCATGTGTTAATTGATATTATGGTGCATTTTGAGTAAATGCTTTGAAAATATCATGTTGGGGTGTTTTATACACCATGGAATCATTTGGTATGCATTTAATTAATAAACTCACTTTTATACCCAACCCCACCCTATCCAACACTTTTAACTTTACCAAATCATTTCTAACACCCAAACCCTTACCCTCTTCCCATATTTTCGAGTTCCACCTTTGAGGTGAAGAGGAGACCTTGCAAACTTTGATTTGTGGAAGATTGTTGGGTGATTTGAGATCCCAAGAGGTATGGGTACCTCATGTTTTAATTTTGTAAGGTTTTGGTTGAGTTTAGTTGGGTTTTGAAGGTTTTAAAATGGGTTTGTGTTGGGTGTTGTGATTTTGGTAGTGTTTTGGTTGGATGTTGTTTATATGGGTTTATGTTGAGGTTTATGGGTGGTTTTGAGTTGTTGGGTTTGAGTTATGTTGGTATTGGTGGGTTTGTTTGTGTTTGGAAAGGAGATGGGTGAATAGTGCCCGAATCTCGATTTCCCGCAGCTCGGCGATCGATCGGCGTCCGCTCGCGATCGATCGCGAGCAACAGCGCTGAGGCAGTGCGCTTCGGCGATCGATCGCGAGATGCGCGCGATCGATCGGCGAGGCCGCGATCGATCGGCGCTATCTCCGCGATCGATCGCGGATTGATGAAAATTGTTGGGCGAGGCAGTGTGTTCTCGCGATCGATCGGGGCTTGATGGCGATCGATCGCGAGACACCAAAAAGGGTGTTTTTGGTTATTTTTGTGGGATTTTTGGTATTGGACTATTATTGGGTTCTAATATTGGTATTTGTGAATATGTAGAACCAACCCAGGTGGCAACGCAGCCAAGGAATTGAGGTCCAACCACATTCCACATTTTGGAAAGGTACGTAGTGGACGTACGGGCACCCAACGGTAACATGTATTTTATATACTCATTGTTTATGCATTGTGGATGCGAGTATATATGTGGTATTGCATTGTGGATGCATATACATGTTGATTTATGCCATATGAGGTATTGCATTGTGGATGCATGTACATGGTAATTTATGCATATTGATGTTAGATGCATATTATGATTATTGGATGCACATCCCATGAGTCGTGGTCATCCTTTGATGATTTTAATGCTTGCCGCTTTTTGTATTGGTTCCGCTAAATGTGAAGCGAGGGGTGGGAGCGCCGCATGTCACATTTGAGCGTGGTTGTCATATGGGGCGAGGAAAGGGTATTTGCCGCTCTCTGTGAAGCGAGGGGTGGGAGCGCCGCATGTCCATTGTAGCGAGGTTATCCTATGCCGCCCATATGAATATAAGCGAGGGGCATTAAAATACACTGTGATGGACAGACTAGGGAATGGTGACCAATATGTGGTACAGTTGAGATGGTATATGATGTCATGACATGTTTTGGCCATTAAAAATAATCTGTTGATTATACTCATGAGTTATGGTACAGGGACAACCAAACGGGAAGCGTTTGAAATGCATGGAAAACAGGAAGTGTTTTATATTGATTATGCATTTACGCTTTATCTTCATATTGTGTTGAATATGAATGATTATTATTGATCATGTTTGGGGGTTGTCCTTGTAGGTACCTTTTTGGCATGATAGATGGGCTTGAACGGGTTGAGACAGTGAGCTTCACGAGCATCTTTGGTAGATGAAAGGACAGGATTCTTTTGTATAGTGCCTACTCTAGGAGTAGCGTAAAACTATAGTGGACACATTCATTTGTTGGAATGTAATTAATCCTTTTGGTAGTCCTTTATTTTGGCATGTAAATGCTTAAGCTCATGGACTCAACTTGTTTACTCTACTCTGATCATTTATTATTAGCCCTAATTATGCCTTGATTCCGCACTTAAGGATTAGGGTCCTTACATTAGTGGTATCAGAGCAGTGGTTAGAGAACCCGGGAACGAGTGAAAGGTAGCCTTAGCATGTTTGGCTAGGTGCTTACATTTGAAGCATGTTTTGTATATTTGGTTATACTAACATGCTTATATCACTCCTGTTATCTAACGACATGATATATATATTGCTTTGGATTGTTGTTAACATTTGTGTTACAGCATGGCTGCTAATGAGGAAGTCGGAGATGTTGGGAGTGTAAATGCGAGTATTGGACAGGCTAATCCTCTACCTCCACCGGCTGTCGGGATGGAACCAGTGGTACAGTTATTGCTACCGGGTGAGATTAGCTTGACTCAGTTTCTGTCTTATCATCCGCCCCGGTTTGAGGGGACAGAGTCCGGAGAAGAAGCTGAAGAGTGGCTGGAGAGACTTGAGCAGATCTTCGTATCGGCTCCTTGTGCTGTGATGGCTTGGCTGAGGCTAGCGGAGTTTCAATTAGCCAAGAAACCTCTGATGTGGTGGAGGAGCACAGTAATGGAAATGAGAGCACTGGGTGCTGTGATTGACTGGACGCTCTTCAGGACCAGGTTCTTGAACCGATACTTCTCCGCGGCAGCAAGACAGACAAAAGAGGATGAATTTGCAAGTCTGAGGCAGGGGAACATGACAGTGGCAGACTATGCCACACAGTACTCATCACTACTGAGGTATGTCCCCCATATTGCCTCTGATGGACGTGCCAAGATGAGAAATTTCATGAAAGGACTGCGACCGGAGCTCTATGACCGGGTTATCATCAATAACCCAACTTCTTTTGATGATGCTCTCACGAGAGCGGAGCTTGCTGAGCTAGGAGTGGGAGCTTATGCCATGCCACCACCGGTACCGCAACAGAGGCAGACTAGTGACAGTTTGAGGCCTCGGGGTGAGCCATTTAAACCCCGTGGTGCCTCTTCATCTTCGCGGTATGGTGGAAAGAAATACTTTGGCCAGAAACAGGATGGCAAGAAGGGAAATTGGTCCGCCAGTCGAGGATCTTCACAAGGGGATAGGCCGGGAGAGCCGAGGTGCAACAATTGTGGAGGGCCACATTCTTCAAACAAGTGTCCTGCATGTTATGTCTGTGGCAAGATGGGCCACATTGCTCGGTATTGTCCCACCAGGGGAGGCCAGTCAGAGTATCAGGGCAACAGGCCAAGGTTTGAGGACAGGACAGTGCAGCAGAGGCAGCAGTTTGGGCCTCGTCCATCGGGAGGTCAGACAGTGGGACCACCCCAGGGGCAAGTATATGCACTGACCAGGGAGCAGGCTCAGGCAGCTCCAGAGGAGGTGATTGCCGGTACGTGTCATTTATTTACGTACCCTGCTTTTGTTTTGATAGATACAGGTGCCTCCCATTCCTTTGTGTCTGTGGGATTTGTGGAAAGACACCATATGCGCACGTCTTCTTTGCCCACGCCTCTATTGGTCTCGACACCCACTGGAAGAAACGTCGTTGCTGATCAGTTTTTGACAGATAGCCTCATTTATTTTGAGGGCAACGAGTTGAGATCAGACTTGATTGTGCTGGGTATGTCAGACTTTGACTGCATCTTGGGTATTGATGTTCTGAACAGATATCAGGCAGTGGTAGATTGCCGACAGAGAACAGTGAAGTTCAGACCTGAGTTGGGCAGTCAGTGGACTTTCTTTGGCAACGGGTCTCGTGCGAAGATTCCGTTGATTTCAGCGATCAAGATGTCTCAGCTGTTGGAACGTGGACACACGGGCTATCTTATTTATGCCGTGGACACGTCTGGAAAGAGTAAAGAACTGAGGGTTGAGGATGTACCAGTTGTGGCAGAATTTGCTGATGTATTTCCAGAAGAGATCCCAGGATTTCCACCGGCCAGGGAAGTTGAATTTGGGATCGAATTGTTGCCAGGGACATCCGCTATCTCTCGTGCACCTTATAGGATGGCACCGGCAGAGTTGAGAGAGTTGAAAGAGCAGTTGCAGGATCTCCTTGACAAGGGTTATATACGCCCGAGCGTGTCGCCATGGGGCGCACCAGTTCTCTTTGTGAAGAAGAAGGACGGTTCGATGCGGCTGTGCATCGATTACCGGCAGCTGAACAAGGCTACAGTGAAGAACAAGTATCCTCTCCCAAGGATTGACGACTTGTTTGATCAGTTGCAAGGTACCAGGGTGTATAGCAAGATTGATTTGAGATCCGGGTATCATCAGATTCGGGTCAGAGAGGAAGATGTGCAGAAGACAGCGTTCCGGACTCGATACGGGCATTATGAGTTCTTAGTGATGCCGTTCGGTGTGACGAACGCCCCGGCCGTCTTTATGAGTCTGATGAACAGAGTGTTTCAGCCGTATCTTGATCAGTTCGTCATCGTGTTTATTGACGACATTCTTATCTACTCCCGGAGTGAGGAAGATCATGTGAAACACTTGAGGACAATGCTTCAGATTCTCAGAGAGCATCAGTTGTATGCTAAGCTCAGTAAGTGCGAGTTTTGGCTGAGCAGTGTAGTGTTTCTGGGGCATGTCATTTCGAGCAGCGGGATATCAGTGGACCCGAAGAAGATTGAGGCTGTGATGGAGTGGGCAGCCCCCACTTCTGTACCTGAGATCCGGAGTTTCCTTGGTTTGGCCGGGTATTATCGGCGCTTTGTTGAGGGCTTTTCGAAGATTGCCAAGCCGCTGACTCAGTTGACTCAGAAGGGAGTGCCTTTCTTTTGGTCAGAAGCTTGTGAGGAGAGCTTCCAGGAATTGAAGCACCGGTTGACGACGGCGCCAGTGTTAGTGATTCCGACGGAGAACTCCAGATTTGTTCTGTATACGGATGCATCACTGAAGGGCCTTGGATGTGTTCTGATGCAAGATAAGCATGTGGTAGCTTATGCATCGAGGCAGTTGAAGCCGCATGAGACCCGATATCCAGTTCATGACTTGGAATTGGCGGCTATTATCTTCGCCCTGAAGATCTGGAGGCACTACTTATATGGCACTTCATTCACCATATATACGGATCACAAGAGCCTCAAGTTTCTATTCACTCAGGCGGAGCTGAACATGAGACAGAGGAGATGGATGGACCTACTCAAGGACTATGATTGCGAGATAGAGTACCATCCCGGGAAAGCCAATTTGACAGCAGACGCTTTGAGCCGGAAAGTAAGGAGTTCTGCTGAGGACGTCATCCATTTGTCGGCTATGATGACCTCCTATTGCCATATGGGCTATGACTTTGACATTGATGCATCACCTGTGTATGTATCGACTTTGCTAGCTGAGCCAAATATCTTTGAGAGTATCAGGAGAGCTCAGAGGTCAGATGCTGAGGTTCAGAGATGGTTGTCTATAGTGCATCTTGGTCAGCCGACGAAGTTCAGAGTGGCAGACGACGGATCTTTGAGATTGGGTAACCGCTGGGTAGTTCCGAGTACGCTGGAGTTGCGTAAGGGGATCTTGGAACGAGCTCACAGTAGCAGACTTAGCATCCACCCAGGCGGGAAGAAGATGTACAGAGATCTGCGTGGTCAGTTTTGGTGGAAGAGAATGAAGTCCGATGTCGTCGCTTTTGTGAAGAGGTGTCTGATCTGCCAGCAGGTTAAGGCAGAGAGATAGAGACCTGGCGGCGAATTGAGGAGCTTGGAGATACCGAAGTGGAAGTGGGAGCACATTTCCATGGACTTCGTGACTCATTTGCCGAGGAGTGCTTCAGGCTTCGATGCTATTTGGGTGATTGTGGACAGATTGACCAAGGTAGCCCACTTTATCCCCTATAGCATGACATTTACATTTTTGAGGATGGCGCAGTTGTATATTAGAGATGTGGTGAGATTGCATGGGATCCCCGTTTCCATTGTGTCAGATCGAGATCCGCGATTCACATCTCATTTCTGGGAAGGCCTTCAGTCAGCTTTGGGAACTGAGGTCAGATTGAGCACTGCTTATCATCCTCAGACGGATGGCCAGACCGAGCGCACGATTCAGACGCTCGAGGACATGTTGAGAGCTTGCGTTTTGGAGTTCAATGCCTCTTGGCAGGATTCAGTGCCTTTGGTAGAGTTTTCGTATAACAATAGCTACCAGGCAAGTATTCAGATGGCTCCGTTTGAAGCTCTTTATGGCAGAAGATGTAGATCGCCCTTGTGTTGGGACGATTTGGACAGTAGATCAGTCGGAGGGCCTGAGTTGATCCGGGAAATGGAAGAGAATATAAAGACTATAAGGCAGAAAATGAAAGCGGCCCAAGACAGACAGGCAGCTTATGCGAATAAACGGCGGAGACCGTTAGAGGTTCAGTTGGGAGATAAGGTCTTTTTGAAGATCTCGCCTTTCAGAGGCGTTGTGCGGTTTGGAATGCGCGGGAAACTGTCTCCGAGGTACGTTGGACCGTACGAGATTTTGCAGCGCATTGGCACATTGGCTTACCGACTGGCTTTGCCGCCTTCTTTATCTGGGATACATGATGTGTTTCATGTATCAATGTTGCGGAAGTATGAGCCGGATCCGTCTCACGTGTTACAGCCTTCCGAAGTTCAGTTAGAGTCAGATATATCTTATGTGGAACGGCCTGTTAGAATTCTGGACAGAGCAGACCGTAGACTTCGGAACAAAGTGATACCGATGATCAAAGTTCAGTGGGATCGCAGGGGTGTCGAGGAGGCTACGTGGGAGACGGAGCAGCATATGGTGCAGCACTACCCGGAACTATTCTCTGGTATGAGTTTATGTTTAGTTTCTGTTGGGGTAAGTGCAAGTGATTTCGAGGACGAAATCTTATAAGTAGGGGAGTATTGTGACATCCCCGAAATGGTTAATTGCTATTTGGCTTTAAATTATGTTTACATGATTAATTATGTGGTAATTGATTATGTGTTGGGATTTATTTACCTTATGTGGAAATGCATGGTCATGTGGATAGGATGACCCGGGGTTGCATTTTAGGGTGCATGTGGTGCATGTTGGGTAAATATTATTGGAAGCATGATTTATTTGCCTTAGTTAGCAATTTATATGAAATCATGTGTTAATTGATATTATGGTGCATTTGAGTAAATGCTTTGAAAATATCATATTGGGGTGTTTTATACACCATGGAATCATTTGGTATGCATTTAATTAATAAACTCACTTTTATACCCAACCCCACCCTATCCAACACTTTTAACTTTACCAAATCATTTCTAACACCCAAACCCTTCCCCTCTTCCCATATTTTCGAGTTCCACCTTTGAGGTGAAGAGGAGACCTTGCAAACTTTGATTTGTGGAAGATTGTTGGGTGATTTGAGATCCCCCAAGAGGTATGGGTACCTCATGTTTTAATTTTGTAAGGTTTGGTTGAGTTTAGTTGGGTTTTGAAGGTTTTAAAATGGGTTTGTGTTGGGTGTTGTGATTTTGGTAGTGTTTTGGTTGGATGTTGTTTATATGGGTTTATGTTGAGGTTTATGGGTGGTTTTGAGTTGTTGGGTTTGAGTTATGTTGGTATTGGTGGGTTTGTTTGTGTTTGGGAAGGAGATGGGTGAATAGTGCCCGAATCTCGATTTCCCGCAGCTCGGCGATCGATCGGCGTCCGCTCGCGATCGATCGCGAGCAACAGCGCTGAGGCAGTGCGCTTCGGCGATCGATCGCGAGATGCGCGCGATCGATCGGCGAGGCCGCGATCGATCGGCGCTATCTCCGCGATCGATCGCGGATTGATGAAAATTGTTGGGCGATGCAGTGTGTTCTCGCGATCGATCGGGGCTTGATGGCGATCGATCGCGAGACACCAAAAAGGGTGTTTTTGGTTATTTTTGTGGGATTTTTGGTATTGGACTATTATTGGGTTCTAATATTGGTATTTGTGAATATGTAGAACCAACCCAGGTGGCAACGCAGCCAAGGAATTGAGGTCCAACCACATTCCACATTTTGGAAAGGTACGTAGTGGACGTACGGGCACCCAACGGTAACATGTATTTTATATACTCATTGTTTATGCATTGTGGATGCGAGTATATATGTGGTATTGCATTGTGGATGCATATACATGTTGATTTATGCCATATGAGGTATTGCATTGTGGATGCATGTACATGGTAATTTATGCATATTGATGTTAGATGCATATTATGATTATTGGATGCACATCCCATGAGTCGTGGTCATCCTTTGATGATTTTAATGCTTGCCGCTTTTTGTATTGGTTCCGCTAAATGTGAAGCGAGGGGTGGGAGCGCCGCATGTCACATTTGAGCGTGGTTGTCATATGGGGCGAGGAAAGGGTATTTGCCGCTCTCTGTGAAGCGAGGGGTGGGAGCGCCGCATGTCCATTGTAGCGAGGTTATCCTATGCCGCCCATATGAATATAAGCGAGGGGCATTAAAATACACTGTGATGGACAGACTAGGGAATGGTGACCAATATGTGGTACAGTTGAGATGGTATATGATGTCATGACATGTTTTGGCCATTAAAAATAATCTGTTGATTATACTCATGAGTTATGGTACAGGGACAACCAAACGGGAAGCGTTTGAAATGCATGGAAAACAGGAAGTGTTTTATATTGATTATGCATTTACGCTTTATCTTCATATTGTGTTGAATATGAATGATTATTATTGATCATGTTTGGGGGTTGTCCTTGTAGGTACCTTTTTGGCATGATAGATGGGCTTGAACGGGTTGAGACAGTGAGCTTCACGAGCATCTTTGGTAGATGAAAGGACAGGATTCTTTTGTATAGTGCCTACTCTAGGAGTAGCGTAAAACTATAGTGGACACATTCATTTGTTGGAATGTAATTAATCCTTTTGGTAGTCCTTTATTTTGGCATGTAAATGCTTAAGCTCATGGACTCAACTTGTTTACTCTACTCTGATCATTTATTATTAGCCCTAATTATGCCTTGATTCCGCACTTAAGGATTAGGGTCCTTACATTAGTGGTATCAGAGCAGTGGTTAGAGAACCCGGGAACGAGTGAAGGGTAGCCTTAGCATGTTTGGCTAGGTGCTTACATTTGAAGCATGTTTTGTATATTTGGTTATACTAACATGCTTATATCACTCCTGTTATCTAACGACATGATATATATATTGCTTTGGATTGTTGTTAACATTTGTGTTACAGCATGGCTGCTAATGAGGAAGTCGGAGATGTTGGGAGTGTAAATGCGAGTATTGGACAGGCTAATCCTCTACCTCCACCGGCTGTCGGGATGGAACCAGTGGTACAGTTATTGCTACCGGGTGAGATTAGCTTGACTCAGTTTCTGTCTTATCATCCGCCCCGGTTTGAGGGGACAGAGTCCGGAGAAGAAGCTGAAGAGTGGCTGGAGAGACTTGAGCAGATCTTCGTATCGGCTCCTTGTGCTGTGACGGCTTGGCTGAGGCTAGCGGAGTTTCAATTAGCCAAGAAACCTCTGATGTGGTGGAGGAGCACAGTAATGGAAATGAGAGCACTGGGTGCTGTGATTGACTGGACGCTCTTCAGGACCAGGTTCTTGAACCGATACTTCTCCGCGGCAGCAAGACAGACAAAAGAGGATGAATTTGCAAGTCTGAGGCAGGGGAACATGACAGTGGCAGACTATGCCACACAGTACTCATCACTACTGAGGTATGTCCCCCATATTGCCTCTGATGGACGTGCCAAGATGAGAAATTTCATGAAAGGACTGCGACCCGGAGCTCTATGACCGGGTTATCATCAATAACCCAACTTCTTTTGATGATGCTCTCACGAGAGCGGAGCTTGCTGAGCTAGGAGTGGGAGCTTATGCCATGCCACCACCGGTACCCGCAACAGAGGCAGACTAGTGACAGTTTGAGGCCTCGGGGTGAGCCATTTAAACCCCGTGGTGCCTCTTCATCTTCGCGGTATGGTGGAAAGAAATACTTTGCCGAAACAGGATGGCAAGAAGGGAAATTGGTCCTCCAGTCGAGGATCTTCACAAGGGGATAGGCCGGGAGAGCCGAGGTGCAACAATTGTGGAGGGGCCACATTCTTCAAACAAGTGTCCTGCATGTTATGTCTGTGGCAAGATGGGCCACATTGCTCGGTATTGTCCCACCAGGGGAGGGCCAGTCAGAGTATCAGGGCAACAGGCCAAGGTTTGAGGACAGGACAGTGCAGCAGAGGCAGCAGTTTGGGCCTCGTCCATCGGGAGGTCAGACAGTGGGACCACCCCAGGGGCAAGTATATGCACTGACCAGGGAGCAGGCTCAGGAGCTCCAGAGGAGGTGATTGCCGGTACGTGTCATTTATTTACGTACCCTGCTTTTGTTTTGATAGATACAGGGTGCCTCCCATTCCTTGTGTCTGTGGGATTTGTGGAAAGACACCATATGCGCACGTCTTCTTTGCCCACGCCTCTATTGGTCTCGACACCCACTGGAAGAAACGTCGTTGCTGATCAGTTTTTTGACAGATAGCCTCATTTATTTTGAGGGCAAAGAGTTGAGATCAGACTTGATTGTGCTGGGTATGTCAGACTTTGACTGCATCTTGGGTATTGATGTTCTGAACAGATATCAGGCAGTGGTAGATTGCCGACAGAGAACAGTGAGTCAGACCTGAGTTGGGCAGTCAGTGGCACTTTCTTTGCAACGGGTCTCGTGCGAAGATTCCGTTGATTTCAGCGATCAAGATGTCTCAGCGTTGGAACGTGGACACACGGGCTATCTTATTTATGCCGTGGACACGTTGGAAAGAGTAAAGAACTGAGGGTTGAGGATTACCAGTTGTGGCAGAGAATTTGCTGATGTCTTTCCAGAAGAGATCCCAGGATTTCACCG